>BSBM01000660.1:26192500-28962500 GCA_027924585.1 Larix kaempferi
GTCTCGCAACAAATGACCAACCCGCTCTACCTAGAACCTTAGAGTAAAATACATGTTCACATTGGGTTGGAAGAAAATAGGCCTCTGTTCCTGGCTCAAACAACCTTGTATTAACCATGGTAAATCCATTATCATGTTCAATAATGGTTTTATCAGGATCACGTTGATTCAATTGTAACCTGTACCATTTGACAATGAACAGAACTACCTTGAAGGAGTTAAAGTCACACTAAAGAATATATTCCAAATACCCATAGTATCAATTTTCTGAGAGTTCTGGATGTCTCTCACTTCTAGAGGAAAAATTGGTCACCTCAAAGAATGCAGATATCCCACAATCTGATGTTTTCTTCGTTTCATACAAATTTTTGGTGGGATATTTACAACCATTTCACCACATAGCCTTATGGTGTTTTACCTACAACAAGACATACACGAAAATATTACATAATGATCCAATATTTATGATTAAGTGCATGTTTATACTATACAAGGAAAAAAATCAACATGTACATTGTTTGCAAAATAAATAAATAGTGTGGTTGATTAATATGCTTTACTGCTTATCTGTTAAACCATATGCTAAATTGATTTCCCTTTGTGTAATATTGGTATCTCCATTTCGATGTGTTGTTTTAACCAATGGAGACACAAATTCCCATGATATTCATTGACTAGATTGTTCACATCGTTCAATCCAAACCTTCATCCAATCAAGATTGTTTGTTATGTATAAATGAAGTGCATCCCACTCTCGACCAACTGTTTGATGACAATAAAATCAAAATTCAATAAAAATGTATATTCACTTAACAAAGTATAAACTCTTAATTGATGCAATATATTGAATATAAAAATAGAATATGTATGATATATATACATAAAAATCAATAGTCAAATGTATTATATTAGTTAATCTACACTAGCTAATAATTACCTTTCACCTTCCTCAATATACCTTTCCCCTTTGGGTACTCCCCTTCGAAATTGTTATTGGAGTCGGGATAAAAAATGTGATGTAAACTGAGCTTTGACTCTAATTTAGGAAGATATTCACTAATATACAACATGTTTTAGTATACCATATATCCATCCATCATAAAACCCTTAGCATGTGCTTGTTGTCTAACCAAACCCTTCATAAATTTCAAGTGCCTCTCAACCATCCACATGGACCTTGAGTGTACAGGTCCACACAATTCAATCTCCTCAACTTGGTGTATGAGGTAGTGTTCCTGTGCATTGAAAAATGACGAAGGTAGATGCTTCTGCATTTCACACATGAGACGAGAAATTTCTCTCCTCCAATAATTTATATCTTCTTTATGGATTTCTTTAGATGAAAACCATATACAAGTGACACAACCCGATCACGAGATTTAACAAAAAAAACATTATATTACATAACATGAATTAGTGCACAAAAATCAAATATAAGTTATGCGATGAATTAAACAAACACTAAACACATGCAAAAAATCACTACTTACCTCATGTATTTCCCAAGATTATATATAACTTGTTTGACATTGTGTTGAATTTGTCCAGGAGAGAGAGAGGTAGAACATACTGTAACAATATATAAATCGTTTCATTTTTTAAACAAAGAGTAGACAAAAAAATACCAACAATATGTACTGGAATAAAAAGAAATCAATAATTATATGCATACCATAATAATTACCTTCATGAAGACATTCCAATCATGCGTTTTCACGCCCGCAAAAGCACCTTTATTTGTTATGATATTCTTCACGTTCACACAAAATCTAGTGGGAAATTTAATTTTCTGCATGAATTCTTTTACAACATTACTTTGCTGCTCTGTTAACATCCATGGAAGTGAGTTTATATTAATTTGGTCTCTGTTGCTGTGAAATTTAATGATGTCTTTCATTGCATGGTTTCCTTCTTGAATGTCTTTGCAAATTTTGACAATTTTTTCTTTCTCACTCCTTCCATCCAATAATCTCCCTAATGTTTCTGTCACATTCTTTCTGATATGAATTGTATCAAATAAATGAGCAATTTGCAGGTTCTCATAGTAGGGAAACCTATTGAATTTTTTAGGATAGATTTTCATTCCTTGTGGAATCCCATTAATTCCTTCATGATCACAATGACCATCATGAATCGCAGTTTATAAATAAATTATAGATATCAATGTCAATTACAGTAAAAAACACACAATAAAAAAATACATAACATTTCATATACAATGATTCATATGTACCTTGACGATTTCTATTATATTGAAACTTCCATAGGTGAGGTGTCATTCTATGCAGTTTTAATGCAGTATATTACTTCCCATTGAACAAATGTTTTTCGGTAGTTCGATACCTATGATTCTTAGAGAGGAAGTGCCTATACTCATCAAACACCTCCTTTCCTAAGCTTTTTGAACGACGAGATTTGTTCTTAGGACCACAAACTGGACATGCAAATTTTCCCTTCGTATGAAGACCTACATAAAGAGATGTATTATCTATGTCAATTATAATTATATATAAAATGAATGGATTATTTAAAAAAACATGCATGCATAGTATATTAACTAGTTCATAAAATTAAATACAATTAAAGTGGAACTTATAATTACAAACCGCAAAAATGGGTTAACCCTGGGGCATCATGTATTGTCCATACAAGCATTGCATGGAATTGAAATTGCCTTTGTTGTATTGGTCTAGATACATCATACATAGTGATTCCATTCCATAAGATTAGTAGCTCGTCAATAAGAGGTTTGATCTATACATTCATATCTTTAACTTGGCACTTACTTGATTGATTTGAACATATAAAATATATAATTATGAGTACCATTTAGATATATAAACCATGCACACGAGAAAAATAATATATATATATATATGACATTATGCAACAAAATACGACAAATGAGATGCCACTACATTAAATAAAAAAGGTTTTAGACACAATATACCTGGAATAATCACCGACAACATTATGTGCTCCCTCTTTATTGACAACCATGGAGGAATTTTATTGTTGATAACAAAAATAGGCCACATCAAGTAAACGGATCTCATCTTTGCAAATGGATTGACACCATCTGTTGCCAAAGAAATCCTAAGATTACGAGGTTCTTTCTTTAAAGTGAGGCCATTTTTCCTCCATATCTCTAAATGTAGACCCATCTGCAGGCATTCGAATAATGTCATCTTGACTTATGTTCCTTGCATGGTAATCCATAAATTGCGCTATGTTTTTGCACCTGAACAGTCGTTGCAAATGTGGAATAATGGGAATATAACGAGAACCTTGTGAGGCACCTTTTTTGTTACTTGATCTGTTCAATATCTACTGATATGACATTCCGGACAGTCTGTTGCAAATTGATGTTGATTATAATATATAACATGTTCATCAGGGCATGCATGAATTGCTTCATACTGCATTCCAATTTCTTTCATGACGGAAGATAAATCTCGATATGTGCGAGGTAAAATATTTGACGGTGGTAACAAAAATTCAGCTATCATGCTACAACAAATAAAAATAAAAATCTAGTTAATATAATATGTAAATAATATTAATGAAACACATTTCATCCGTATTAATTTAACTTATGAATTAACAATAAAATTATTAGACGAACAATGATAAACTTTAGCGCGATCATATATATTATGTGATGGAATATATTACATACCTTAACATCCGTGTCACTGATATGTTTTAAAGACCATTCATAACCTTCAATTTCATTATCAACAATATATCAGAGAGAAGATTTGTGTTGGAGCCCGCATAAAGGGGTTTGTATGCCTTCTCAAGAAGAGGTAAATCATGAATATCATCAAAATCATCATTTTCATGATCATGATCATGATCATCCATTCTAACATTAAATGAATCATGGATCAATGTATTTTTACCATCATCTTCAACTATGTTATCAATATGATCATCTTCTTCAATATGATCATTAACTTGTTCTCCATTATTCATAGCTCCATGTTCCTCTAGTACTTGTTCTGAAAGCACTTCCTCCGGACGATATGCCGTAGGATGTATTTGCTTTATAATTACACGAAACCATCAATATATATAAGTTAATATAAGAAATATTAAAATAATACATACATTTACAAAAGCAATCAATATAAAAACATTTATAAATAAAAAATTACAAATGGATGATATTCATGTCACCCCTCAGCGTGTCCATGTTCCCTACAATGTTTTATGGCTGTTGCGATCTTTATTATTATCCTCTTAAAGCCCTTGGATTGACTACATGGACAATAACATTTCCCATCACCCTTTCTTTTTAGTCCATCCCACAATCTAGCAAGCAATTGTCGATTTTGTTCATCTGGATCAAGAATATTGCTATTTGACATTTTCTCACAAAGAGCTTGAATGAAGATTATCGATCTTAGAAAATCAAGCTCCACACTTCACTATTTCCGCAAACCGTTCGTAAAAGAATAAAATAATTTCCACAAATCGTCGCTTGTATAGCAAACATGTCGGAATGTTTCCGTAATTTATAGATTTTCAAATTTAAATGTTCGTCGGATATCCAACAACATGAGCATAGTTACCATTATAAAATACATGTCGGATATCCGACGATTTGAGCATAGTTACCGTTACAACATATATGTCGGATATCCGACGATATTGGTCGGATATCCGATGACTCTGATACCAATTGTTGGAATATCAAGTAATACTGAGAGGGTGGGTGAATCAGTATTACACTATTTTTAAATTTTATCACAATTAAAAACTAAATCAACAAAGAAGATAGAAGACATAATTTTATCGTGGAAGCCCAATTGGGAAAACCACCAAAAATTTCTATTACTGCAAAATTATATTTATAATTAATTTGAAAGCTCCAACTTGCTGGATGCACCAACAACCTGTTTTGTCAACTACAACTGATAGGATGCACCAACACCCTTAGCAGGATGCAACCTTCCCTAGCACCACCCTTCCACCCTATTTTTTCTTCTTTAGATTTCCAGAACTTCTTTTCTTCAATTCTGGATCTTCATTGGTCTCGGCCTGTTCTCACTACTCCTTCAACCTGGACACCCGAGACACCTTCCTTCCATCTCAATTGCATGTTTATATATTATCTAACTCACCCTTTAACCGTTGCATCTCTTCAAACTGAGATCGTGTCTTTTCATCCTCGTGCCTCTTCAAAATGATTAATTTCTTGTTTATTAATTAAACAATAAATCATATGATATTTTCTTCATTTTGGCAGATCAATCTTTCGCACGTGTGAGCACCAAGGAGGAATATGACACCATGGATGGATGGCCAGTTCATAATGGAAAATACCCATTCCATCAGGATAATTCATTAGAAAAAGGACAATTTATGGCGGGCATTTCCAAATGCCTCTCAACCTTCATTTGGACATCAAAACAAACTTTTTCTCAATTTTGGCAGGCTTGTATTTCACATGTGTAAAATACAAAGGAAAATCTGAGCCCATGACTAGATGACCAGTTCATCAAAGAACAATCCCATGCCAGCTGATGAATTTTATCAGCACAAGGGCAACTCCTTGTGGGCATTTCCAAATGGCCCCTTATCCTTGTGATTTTAACACAACCAAATTTCTTTTGTTCTTAATATGCAAAACAATATTTTTCCTACTTTGGCAGATTGATTTCTTGCACACGTGACCATCATAAGGAAAAATAAAAGCATGGATGGATAACCACTTAAACAAGGAACAAATCCATGTCACCCTCTAAATTTTTTGATACAGACACATCATCTGGCGGGCATTTGAAACTAGCTTTTTAAACTACTAACTCAACACTTGGACAAAAAATTGTCAAACCCTAGGGTAACATGAGATTTTTATTTTCATCAAATTGGAAGTGTGAGACACCCGATGGATAGAGGCCAACAATTTGATTCCATCCAGACCATTTTCATCCTTTGAAGCTTCTTTCTTTCTCCCTGGTGGGCATTTTTCTAGAGCAGTGAAAATCAAGCTGGGAGGGACTTTTGGCAGATCAATATCTTCAACTACATAGAATCTTTGGACAAACCAATGATATGGTTGGACAAACCAATAAACAATATAGAGACCCATACCCTCAAAATATTTTAAGACATCAACCACAGGAAATGGTAGGAATTTTACTACTTGGTCACTTAGGCATTTTTATCAGTAATTTTATATTTAGACAATTTTTACATTTTCCTAAACTGGAGCAATCTATTTGAAACACTGTTTTGGAAGACCCATAACTTCCTCTTCAGACACTCTCAAGATAATATGAGACCATGTTCAGGTATACAAATCAACAAGATACATCCTGACCATATGGTGCAGTCATTTACTTTAACCTATGAATTATGGCAGGCATTTTCCTGAGGCCACTTAGGCAGTTTTACTACCACTGGTGCACAAACAACTTGAAATCCCGTTTTGGCAGGTCTTTAACTTTGTCATGAAACATCCTCTTTGAGAACTGATACCATGGTAAGATGGCCTCTTCAAGAAGCTATAGCATGGTAGTTTCATATAATTTTTATCATTCTCCTATGAGGTACGACGGGCATTTTCCCAAGGCCACTTGGACCAATTTTCAACACAGCCATTTTTCAGAATTTCTCCAAATTGGCAAATCTCTATATAGCTAGGCCGAATTGTAATAATGACATCATGGAGGTACTAGAGTACCATTAGGTGGATTTGCATCCTCATCAACCATTCCACATCATCATACATGCCATGTCATCATATCTTTTGCCATTAATGAATACTTTTTTCATCAATGACAATTATACTTAACATTCTTCCCCTTTGTCATTTATGACAACAACAACAAAAAATATTTTTATTTTTTTTCTCTCCCCCTTTTGAAATTAATGACAAAGATTCTTCATTCTCCCCCTATTATTTCTCCCCCTGTCAACTATGTCCCCTTTTTGACAGGGTTACAATCTTCATTTTATTTTAATGAAGAGAGATAACTCCCTATTTTTGCCTGAGATATGCAAATGACTCTCTAGGAAGGGGTTTAGTAAAAATATTAGCTATTTGTTCCTTTGTGTCAACATACTACAGTTTGAAAGTCTTTTGTGACACTTGTTCTCTTAAGAAGTGATATTTGATTGGAATATGTTTTGTTTTGGAGTGCATGACAGGATTTTTGGATATGTTAATGGCACTTGTATTGTCACAATATATAACTATGGGATATTCATATTTTACAAGTAGATCTTCCAATGTTTGTTTCATCCAGATGACTTGTGTACAACATGATGCAACAACAATATACTCAGCTTCTACTGTAGATAGTGAAATGGAAGACTGTTTTTTGCTTAGCCACTATACCAAGCAATTTCCTAAGTAAAATACTGCTCCACTAGTGATTTTTCTGTCATCAATACTTCCTACCCAATATTCATATGTGAATGCTTTTAGAGAAAAGTCATTATTCTTTGGATACCATAATCCATAATCCATAGTAACTTTTAGATATCTGAGAATTCTTTTTACTACAACCACATGTGTTTCTTTTGGGGCTGACTGAAATCTGGAAACCAAACATACAACTTGCATTACATCTGGTCTAGTAGCTGTTACATATAATAAGTTACCAATCATTGACTTATACATGGTATGGTTTACTTATAAGGATTCATCATTTTTTCTTAATTTGCAACCCGTAACCATAAGAGTACTAACATGTTTGGAATCTTCCATTTTGAATTTCAGCATCTCTTTGATATACTTAGTTTGAGAGATGAAGATCCCCTTTTTCTGATTGAGATACTTGTAATCCTGGAAAAAATGTTAGTTCCCCCAACATTGACATTTCAAATTCCTTCTTCATTTGTGAAGCATAGTTTACAATCACAATTTGTAGATTACTTCCAAATATGATATCATCTACGTAGACCACAACGATGATCATATTTTTGTTTTCAAAATTTATGTACAAATTACTGTCAGTAGCCCCTCTTTTATATCCTTGTTGTTTTAAATATTTGTCAAGTCTTGAAAACCATGCTCTTGAGGCTTGTTTAAGACCATAGAGTGCCTTCTTAATGTTGCAACCATAATCTTTATTTTCTGATAAGGGAAAACCTTCAAGCTGCTCTACATAGACTTCTTCTTCAAGTTCTCCATTAAGACAAGAATATTTTACATTTATTTGATACACTTTGAAGTCCTTGTAGCATGCAAAATCTAAGAACATTCTAATGGCTTCAATTCTTTCCCCATGTGCAAAAGTTTCTTCAAAATCAACACATTCCACTCAAGCATATCCTTTGCATACAAATCTGTTTTTGTTCCTTATTACATGACCATCCTCATTGAACTTGTTTTTAAAAATCCATTTGGTCCCTATGACATTCATGTCCTTAGGTCTTGGGACAAGTTCCCAAGTTTGGATCTTTTTTATTTGATCAAGTTCTTCATTCATAGCATTGATCCAATCCTCACTTTTGCAAGATTCTTTAAAGTTTTTAGGTTCTACTATTGAAAGCAGTGCTTGTTCTCCACCATAAAACAATCTTCTCCTTGTTTGAACCCCTGGATTTTTGTCACCAATAATTTGGCATTCAGGATGATTCTTATGAACTTGTTTGGATGGTGTTTTTGTGTCTGATATGGGGGGATCTTCATTCTCTTCTTTTTCTTCTTCTTCCTCTTCAAGAATACCTTCTTCTTGTGAAATTTCTTCTTTTTCTTCATCATCTATTTCACCATTAGTTTATTCAATATCCACATTTTCTTGGATTTGTATTCTTCTATGTTTAGTGTCATCTATAGTTACATTTTCACTTTCTATGATCTTGTGCAACCTTAGATTATAACATCTGTAAGCTCTTTTGGTAGAAAAATATCCAAGAAATATGCCTTCATCTGTTCTAGAATCAAACTTCCCTAGATTATCATCATCTCTTTTTATGTAGCACTTACTTCCAAAAAATATAAAGTATTTCACTGTAGCTGGTCTTCCATACCATAGCTCATAAGGACTTTTGTCACTATTTACTCTGAGCTACAAAATGATAATAGTTACCATTATAAAATATGTGTCGGAGATATCGGACGATTTGAGCATAGTTACCATTACAACATATATGTCGGATATCCAACGAATGTCGTCGGATATACGAAATACATCGGATATCTGATAGGTCATTCCATCAATTTAAAAAAAATTAATCAAAATTCGTAATTTTGAAGGTGAAATCCGATGACAGTCTTTTTCGTCGGATGTCATCGGATTTTCTCGTTGGATTTTGGGTTCAAATTTTGTAGTGAAAGAGAGCTTCATACCTTGGCTCAAAGGGCTTAGAGGGAAAGAATTTTAGAGAGGTGGTACTTATGATATTATGGTACTCAAAGGGATTTGGAAGAGAATATTGAAGGACATGCTACCATAGAGTCAGGTATAGATTTGTATATGTCGTTCATGAATTTCCATTAATATAACTTGGCCTATTCTCCCGTTTCACGTCTCTTTTGATGGATATGTGAATATGTTTACTATTTGGTAGTTAGATCTTGTTTGATACAATTGGTGCATTGGAAGGTGTTTTTATTTGTCATTGTATGTAGGTTCACAAGTTTGGATCTGCAATCTAGGAGATGGATCAATAAGGAGCAGGTAGGACAACCGTCTAGATCTAGGTAGGTAATCTACCCTCTTCCTTCTTTCTCATGATTTTGTTTTCTTGTGTATGAATATGGTATAGGATATCTAAGGTACAATTTGTTTCCTTTCTATCTTGGATTAGGGATCTAGGGATCCTACTTGTGTCCAATATGGATTCAACCTATCCGTAGGGGAAATTTCCTACAACACGAACATCTTAGGAAACTGCTCATAGAAATAGATCACATATTGACACATTGATGCTTTATGTGGTTAAAACCATCAGAGAGGGAAAAACTCCATCACCACAATCAAATAACTACTTTAGTCAATATATTAATGCAAAAGGAAAAATTGTTTACACATGAGTTTCTCACAATCGATCATTAAGCAAATGACCCTCCATGGTCTTAAAACATATATCATGGACCAATAAAGTGTTAATCCATAGATCAATAATTTTTAACGTTTAGGTGAAAATGAATCACTGGATCATTCTATTTCTAGAGCATATAGTGAACATTAGATTACATAAGTACAAATGCATACTAAAGAAATACACTTTACCTAAAGACACTTTAGACCAAGTTGATATTAACTAACTACTAGTTGTCTAAACATATTAACATCCACTATTGAAAACAAATTGGGATAGGATTGAAGGATTTAAAAAGGTGACATAGTACGATAAGGAAGGAGGCATTGGAACCTATTCCCCTATGATGAAAAAGTCTTGAAATCCTAACATAGATCAAAGTTTAGAAAATTTTGCATCAGTAAGAGACTTTGTGAAGGTGTTTGAAATTTGATCATTTGTAGGGAAAAATAGCACTTTGAGAATGTGATCTTGAATAAGCTTTCTTATGAAGTGAATTTGTAGCTCAATGTTTTAGCTGTGTTGATGTTGAACTCAATCTTTGGCTATCTTGATAGCACTTTGATTGTCACACTAAAGGGTATTCATATGTTTGTACTGGAATCCAAACTCAGAAAGGATCTACCGAATCCACAAGAATTCTTTAATTGCATTAATTATGGATCAATACTTTGCTTTTGTTGAACAAAGAGAAAGATCTTGTAGCTTCTTACAATCCCAACTGATAGGCCCAAAACTGACATTGAAAACATAACCTGTAGTAGAATTCTGATCATTAGAATCGCTACCCCAATGTGAATCAATGAAACCAATCAACAAAGGATTTACGTTGAGCTGTAATGAATCCCAAACTGAATTGTACCCTAGATATACTGAAGTATCCTTTTTGTTTCCAATGTCTGTCATGGATCATTTTCATATATCGGGAAACAAGACCAAGATCAATGGGAATATTAGGATGGGTATGTGTCAAGTACAAAATACTACCAACTAATTGACAACACAAGGTGGCATATACTTTGAGTGTCTTGTAGGTGGTTGTAAGTTTGACTATAGACTAGAAGGGGAGAAGGGACTGGTTTACAATCATCCATGTGAAAGCGATGAAGAAGGTCACAAGCATGGTTAAATTGAGAAAGAAAAATTCCTTCTTTTGTTTGCAAGACTTGGAGGCTAGGAAAATAATGTAAATGTCCTAAGTCACTCATTTCAAATTTCTTCTTAAGGTTGGATTTCACATAGGTTAAATGTTTTGGGTCACTACTAGTAAGAATAAGGTCATCAACATAAAGAACAAGGATTATGGGATGGGTTCCTGCTTTCTTGCTATAGACATTAGGGTTATAATGACATCTAGAAAAGTGAATTTCAGGGAGAAAGCTATCCATTTTGACATACCAAGCTTGAGGAGATTTCTTAAGGCCATAAAGAGATTTCTTAAGGCAGTAAACAAGGCTAGAGTCATCTTGAACATAGTTGGGAGGTTGTTCCATGTAGATTTCTTCTTGCAAATCCCCATGGAGAAAAGCATAATTGGAATCCATTTGATGGACCTCCCATTTAGCTGAAACAACACGGGACATAACAAGGCATATGGAGTTCATTTTGGCCACATGGAAAAAGGTTTCATTTTAGTCAATTCCTTCGACATAGAAAAATACTTTGGAAACTAAAATTGCCGTAAGTCTTTCAACACTTCTATCAGATGATACTTAGTTATGTAGACCCATTTACATCTAACAATTTTTCTTATTTTAGGAATAGGTACAAGATCCCAAGTATCATTCACTATTAATTAATGATATTCTTCATTCATTGTTGCATCCCAATCTGGATGGCCATAAGATTTCACAAATGTCTCTAGATCACGAGTCTCTAAAACTTGATAAAATAGGAAAGAGGCTTGTTGGAACTGTGGATGTTTTAAATGTTGATATCTAGGATCATTAGCAAGATCAACAACTACTTTTCATTTTGTATTGACCCATATAAGAAGCGATTATGATGGTGTAGGTTCATGTTCAATGGACCCAACTAAATGATTGTGAGTAGGTGGAGGTGGATTTTAGCTTCACTGCCTTCATATAAAGAATAAATGAAATTAGGGCCAATAGCAAAGAAGATGGGAAGGTCGAACAAGCACCAAAGATGGTACATAGGTTGAATATGGCACAAACAATGAATTAGGCTTGCATGCCAAGATATTTTCATCAAATTTAACATCTCTTCTAATAATAATGTCATTGGGGTTTGGTTGAAGAAGTTTATAACCTTTTACATCTTCAAATTATCCAACAAATATGCACTTCTAGTTAATATTTGGTTGAGGTTTGATCTTAAATTATTTTAGATGCAGAAACTTGAAACAATGAGACAGTTCAACCACATGAAATTCATACATCCATAACACAAGATATACCTTGGGGAATATCCTCAAAAATATGAGAACAAAAACCCCAAAAAGTCTTCTCAGTATAATTTAATGGATAGTATAGAATGTATTTATTTTACAACATAGCATATTGATTTCGGAATATAAGAGATCACCAACCACTCTTGGTGAAGATACATAATCAATAGAGAAGAGAGATCAATCAGATGTATTTTCCAATGTGCCCATCACATCAATATATAGAAAAAATCAATGCCATGCAAGGAATAACGAATAAATGCATGAAGGATAGGCCTCCCATGCAAACCATAGTGAGTTATCTTCTTGGATAGTTGTAGTGCACTTCTATTTTCTTCAATCATGCACCATCAATGTGCCGCGCATTTCTTCCTTAACTTGAAATCATGATTAACTGATTTTGGAGTGAACTTACCTCATAACTGATGTAGGATCACTTAGTTAACAACCTAACATAAGTGTTAACATGCAATAGGAGAAACTTTAGTGTTGTATTTTAAATTTTAGTTTAACTAAAGTGTCATCATGCAAAACACTTTAGTTAACTAATTCCTTTTCAACATTTTAGTTAACTTTTCTTAACTGAAAATCATGCTGATTGATTTTACTGAAGTGATCACTAAGTTATCCTTTATTTAACTACTTACATATCTTTAACTGATGCTTTAACTGAATCTTTGATTGAGGCACACATTGTTACTTAACGGAAGCTTTATAACTAAAGCTTTAACAATTTGAGTTCTCTTTAATTAGCTAAAGTGTTTGCATGGACAATTTCGAATTCTCTTGATCTCTACGATTTATCTTTTATTTCTTTATCGTTTATTGCATGGTCAATATGTGTTAACTTTAATTATCTATAACATTACATTATACTAAGAATAATTATCGGATGATGTGATCATATTATATTATTTTGGACCAAATGATCATATGCTAAAGTAATTCACTTTAGAGGTGATCAATCTATGAAGGAGACTTAATTTTGTTTTTTTTTTCCACAGTGAAAAACCAACTTTATATTCAAAAACAAAGTTAATAATATGATCACATAACATTAAATTATTTTAACAAGTAAATCATGACCTTTATACTTAAGGTCCAACTCTATATGGGAGGTCCATCCCATGGATACCTTTATATAGAAGGTTCACATGAAAATCATGACTTGACACACAAGTTCGGAGCCTTGTCCAACAAGACTTTAAAACATCATTACTTTGATCAATTACCTCTATACGGGAGGAATAATCTTTACATGGAAGGAAATAAAAGTGCTCACCTCTATACAGGAGAATCAATCTTGGTTGCACAAGATTGGTTTGGAGAATGTCTCCTAATGTTGTACATTTAAAGCCCCTTCTTAGTGAGGGAGGTATTCTCACCTATACCAATCTTGTATCGGAAGTACCTGAGCTTTGTCACTGATATAGGCTTTGTTAACACATTTGCAATATGCTCATCAGTAGCATTTATGTGCCTGATGGGGGGAGTATTCCATTCGGGCCTCTAAAAACTAGTTGTTATTAGACCAAAATGGGAATTGTTGAAAATTTAGTTGATGCATTCAATATCACTGCAGTTCCAAGAGATGCAAATCAATAGGCTGACTCTTGAGCAGTGGTCTCCAATACTTTCAAACCCCCATCTAAACCATAGTTGAAATATGAAGTTGAGATGAGGTAGACATATCTTGATCATGCATCATGGATTTTGTAGCCTCACATATGGTTCTATTCTTCATTTAGGCAAATCGATTTTGCTGAGGGTTGTATGGTATTGTTAATTGTGTACATAATCTTGCATCACTACATATCTCATTAAATGCATGTGAATCAAATTCACCTCCATTATCAGACCTTAATGCATGGTTGTACTTTCCTTTCTGATTTTCAACTAGGGCTTTAAACTCTTTAAATTTTCCAAGAGTTTCACTTTTAGCCTTCATGAAATAAATCCATGACTTCCTAGAAAAATCATCTATCCAAAATACATAATATAAGAAGGAACTGAGGGAGAGGGATGAAATGGGAATACTCACATTAGAATGTATTAAATTTAAAATCCCTTTAGATCTAGTAGTACTATTGGAAAAAAAATTCTTAACATTCTTCCCAAGTGCACAACCCCGACATACACTATTATGCTCAAAATCAATTACAGACATACCTTTTACCATCTTTTGAAGTCTTGGTAACACTTTGTAGTGTAGGTGTCCAAGCCTTCGGTGCCATACCCCGCATGGAATGATAGTGTGTGAATCATAGCATGAAAGTAATTTTCGGGTACCTTGTAGAGTCTGATGAATATGATTGTCATTGATGACAACACATTAATGACAAAGGCTGAAATGATGACATAAAGAACACACATGATGACATGGCAGAAGGACAAGATGACATGAAGGACAAGATGACATGAAGGACAAGATGACATGGAAGACAAGTAATGGACAAAGACATGGAAAAATATGTTGACATGGCAAGTAATCATGAAGACATGAAAAAATTTGAAGTAATGAAAGGTTAAGTTGATGAAATGGCAAGCTGCATTAAGGACATGACAAGCAAAGGAAAAATGACAAAGGATTTCATGACAAATGAATGAAGACATGATGATGTATGACAAGGCAGCAAGCAATGATGACAAATATAAAAGACTTGACATGGCAAGGACATGGCTTAATGACAAGGCTCAAGCATTGGTGACTTGAAAGAATTACATTCAAGCATGACATGGCAAGAGACTTAACATAGCAAGGTTAAATGAGTATGACATGTCATGGAGGACAAAGGCAAGCTAGACAAAGACAATGAATGGAAGACAAAGATATCATGATGTTATAAAGCATGAATTTGACATGGCAAGCCAACAAAAATGGGAAAAAGACATGACATAGAAGGATGATGATGTGGCAAGCATAAGGTTGATGACAAGACCCTCTGCAAGCATTTTAGCAGGCCTGCGGTAATTTTGTTGAAGGCGCTACGGGCATTTATTTAAGGCCTTATGGGCATTTCACAAAGCCCTATACAGGCATTTGAAAGTGTCTATATGGGCATTTTTATGTGCCCTTGTAGGCATATTGTACATGTACCTGCGGGCATGTGGGAAGGAGACTTTGAAAACATCCTTTTAGTAGCCTTGCGGGCATTCTTAAAGCCCACCTGCAGGCATTTTAAAGGGCCCTTGCTGGCATTGTTGAAATGGTCGCGGGAATCTCAAAAGGCCCCTTGCGGGCATATGAGGACATGTGGAGAAGGACCCTTGCGTGCATATGAGGACATGTGGAGAATACCCCTTGCGGCCATATGCAAACATGTGGAGAAGGCCCCTTGCAGGCATTTCAATAACCCCCTACAAGAATTTTATGGGGGCTATAAGTGTTAACACCCAAAAAGTGCTCACTAGCTCATCTCCCTATTTCCATGACCCATTTGTCCACTTTTTCCACCATTTGAGCCTCTAAAACCTTCAAAAGGTCACCAAAAAGACCAAAATCCATCATTTTCCCCTCAAAATATGTAATTTTCCTAAAAAATACAAAAGACCCTAAAAAAGGGTCCAAAAGTCCCAAAAATCAATTAAAAGGGAATAAAAATATAAAATATATTCAAAAAAGGAAAAAGAGGAAAAAGAAATCTAAACCATTTTTTATCAATACCATTGGTTTCCTTAAACCACAATGGTATTCTCCATCACTAAAAAAACTATAAAAAGGTGATAAGGGCTCCTCACTATTCATCCACATTCATCATATCCTTATGCTTCCCATTTCACTCCTAAGATATTGAGCCTCCATTTGACCTTAGATCCACCTTTGGAGTACCCTTTGTGGCCATTCCCCCATTAGCATCTTGGAGAAGAGAAAGACCCTTGGAGCATTGGAGCATCTCACCATCGCAGCTGCTCAAACTCAACCATCCTCACCACTTGAGGTAACATGATTATTGCAAAGCTATTTTTTCCATAAATAAAAAATTTGTTTTACATATAGATCTGAGTTCTTTACCATTTACTTTCAAGTTTTTACATGAACATGCTAGATTAACTCTTTACTTTCTTATATCTTAGATTAATTCTACTTTTTTACTTTAGTTTTTATTGTTTTATTTGAAACTGATACTACAAGTTAGAGACTGATCAAAACAACTCCACCGCTGCTGCACTTGCTGGACTTGGACTTGGCAACTTTCTCCTCTTCACCTTCATGCTAGAAGGCCAACTGAAACCGATCAGGAACTCAGTTTCTCTCTGGTCACTACCTTTGTGAACATGTCTGCAGGATTCTGGCTAGTGTGTATCTTTTCCAGCTTCAACAGTTCATCTTCCAGAATAGAGCGTATGAAATGGTACTTGAGCTGTATATGTCTAGTCCTGGAATGGAATGCTGATTTATTTGCAAGATGAATGGAACTCTGTCTATCACTATACAACCTGCTATCCTTCTGCTTCTTACCCAATTCCTCCATAAACCTCTACAACCAAATAATCTCTTTACTAGCCTCTGTAACAGCAACATACTCTACTTCCGTTGTTGAAAGTGAAACAACCTTCTGCAGTTTCAAAATCCAACTTATTGTTGTTCCACCTATAGTAAACACATACCCTATGGTGCTCCTCCTGCTATCCTTATCACCTGCCATGTCTGCATCAACATATCCCTATAAAATAGTGTCTGAATCTCCAAAACATAATGCCTGAGTGGCAGTACCTCTCAAATACCTGAGAATCCATTGTACTGCCTTCCAATGTTCTTTACTTGGATTGTTCATATATATGCTCAAAACTCCCACTGCTTGTGCAATATCTGGTCTTGTGCACACCATGGCATACATCAAGCTGCCAATTGCTGATTGATAGGGAATCTTGGACATGTAATCTGTTTATTCCTGTGTCTTGGGACACATTTCCTTACTTAGACTGAAATGGATGGCCAAATGTGTACTTACTAGTTTTGCATTCTTCATTCTGAACCTCTCCAACACCTTTTGTATGTACTCAGTCTAAGACAATTTCAATTTGCGATTTTTCCTGTCTCTCGTTATTCTCATACCAAGGATTTGATTTGCAACACCCAAATGCTTCATCGCAAATGAATTAGCAGACTTCCTTTTCAGTACATTTATATCCTGCATGTTAGACCCTGCAACAAGCATGTCATCCACATACAATAACAAGATACTATATCTTTCATTGTCTAACTTCTTGAAATAAACACAATGGTCAGAATGACATCTACTATAACTTTGTTCTGTCATAAACCTGTCAAGTTTTAGATACCATTGCCTTGGAGCTTGCTTCAATCCATACAAGCTCTTTTTCAACCTGCACACCAAATTCTCCTTACCTTTGACCTCATACCCTTGTGGTTGCTGCATATATATCTCTTCCTCCAAATCCCCATGGAGAAAGGTTGTTTTTACATCTAACTGTTCAAGATGCAAATCTTCTACTGCCACTAGACTTAAGATAGTCCTAATTGAAGTCATCTTAACAATAGGAGAAAATATTTCATCAAAATCAATACCTTTCTTTTATGCAAATCCCTTTACAACAAGTCTGGCCTTGTACCGCTTCTTACCTCCTTCTTCTTCCTCCAACCTATAAATACATTTGTTCTGCAATGTCCCTTTACCAGCAGGAAACTGTACCAGATCCCAATTCTGGTTTCCTACCAATGAGTCCATCTCCTCATTCATGCCTTGCTCCCACTTCTTTCTAGTTTCCACCTGCATTGCTTCTTTATAACATTCTGGTTGACCAACATCAGTCATCAACAAATAATACATTGAAGGAGAGTATCATTCAGGGATTCTACTTAACCTGGTAGATCTTCTTGTAATTGCAGGAGTTTCAGGCACTTGCTGTTGTTCTTGATTTTCTGGCACCTTTGGAACTTCATTTTCTGTAATTTCATCAAGTACCGTGTACTCTGTGTTTTCCTATTCCTGTTTCTTTCCCTGCAACTGATCTTTATACATGAACTTTTCATTGAATATGACATCTCTACTTCTAATGAATTTTTGATTTTCATAATCCCATAAGCGATAACCAAAATCATCAACCCCATATCCAATAAAGGTACATTTCTTGGATTCAGCTTCAAGCTTTGTTATATTTTCTTTATCAATATGGACAAATACTTTACAACCAAACGTTCTCAGAAATGAGTAGTTTACCTTTTTATTTGTCCATGCCTCCTCTGGAATACCACCATCCAAAGCACTTAAAGGTCCTCTGTTTATTAAATAAACAACAGTATTTATAACATCTGCCCAAAACTGTAAGGGAAACCCTGCATGCAATATCATACACCTTGCATACTCCATGATCATTCTATTCATTCTTTCTGACACACCATTTTCTTGTGGTGTTCCTGGGACTGTCTTATCTCTACGAATCCCATGGTATGAATAGTAACTATCCAACTCCTTGCCGCAGTACTCACCTCCATTATCAAATCTGAGACACTTCAACCTTTTTCCTATCTCATTCTCAACCAAAGCTTTCCACTTCTTAAAAGTAGCAAACACATCAGATTTTTGTCTAATGCAATAAAGCCAAGTTTTCCTAGTTGCATCATCAATAAATGTAACATAATAATGAGAGCCACCAAGATATTGTACCTGAGTCGGTTCCCATACGTCTGTATGCATAAGATCTAAGTTTTCATTCTTCTTCTGTTTCCCAACCCCGAGAAATCTAACTCTCTTCTGTTTTCCATAAACACAGTTTTCATAGAATTCCAAACTTACCTGCTTCAAATCTGGCAGCAACTTCCTTGAGTGGAGAATCTGCATCCCCTTCTCACTCATCTGGCCAAGCCTATGATGCCACAATGTTGTATCTATTCATGTGGAAGCTAAAGAGATAGAATGGTTAGTATTATGAGGACACAAATACAACGTACCTACCCTGTCTCCTTTTGCTATCACCATTGATCCTTTAGTGATCTTCCACCACTTTTTTCCAAATGTAGATAGACAGTCGCCATCTTTCAACTGCCTTGTTGAGATCAGATTTCTTTTCATAGTAGGAATATGCCTAACATCTTTTAACAGCTAGTCAGTTCCATTCTTAACTTTTATCCATACCTTACCCATTCCAACAATTTTACATGGCTCATCATCACCCAATAAAACATGTCCAAAATCGCCTGGAACATAATCATGAAAGTATTTCCTATGGGGTGTAGCATGACATGAAGTCCCTGAATCTACTACCCAATAATCACTAGTATTATCTAATGCAAGAATCAAAGCATATTGTAACACATCACCTGTTACATTTGCTTCCTGGGTAGTTTCCTTCTATCCATCTCCTTTCTTCTTTAGAGATCTGCAGTCTTTCTTCAAATGTCCTTTCTTTCCACAGTTCCAGCACTCTATTTTTCCCAGTCTGGAGTTGAATCTTCCCATTTTATACTTGCCATGATTACCTTGGCTCTTTCCTCTCTCCTTTTGTCTTCCCCTGCTCTCCATGGTCAACGCATTACCTGATGTATCACCTGTTCTTTTTCTTCGCATTTCTTCGCTAAGAATAACACCAATAACATCATCAAATTTCAAGGTGTTTGAACCAGAGACAAAGTTACTTACAACCATGACCAAGCTATTCAAGATTTCTGGCAATGAATACAAGATTAGAAGAGCCCTAACCTCATCATCAAAGTTCACACTTAAAAAACTTAGTTGATTTGTAACCGTATTAAACTCATTTAAATTATTAGTATCAGATCCACCTTTAGACATCTTCATATTAAATAAACGCTTCATTAGAAATACCTTGTTGGAGGCCGAGGGTTTTTCATATAGCTTACCCAATGCGCCCATCAAACCTTCCGTTGTCGTTTCTTTTGAGATATTGATAGCCACCGATGAAGCCAGGGACAGTCGTATTGTTCCCAGAGCCTTTCTGCCAAGAACCTCCCATTCTTCATCCTTCATAGTTGCCGACTGCTTTGCTCTTCCTCCCAACAGAAGGAATAGATTCTTCTGGTACAGATACTCCTCCATTTTCATCTTCCATAACTGGAAGTTTTGTCCGTTAAACTTATTGAACTTAAACTTTCCTTCTTCCGCCATTGCTACCACTCGAACTAAAAACCCTAGCTTCATGCGGGTTTATCTGCCAAATAGACCTTGGATCTGATACAAATTGTTAGCAAAACGGGATCGCAGAGCAATAACAATAAACATAAATGCAAATATAATCACACACACATTACAAGAGAGACACAAATATATCGTGGTTCACCCAACTTGGGCTATGTCCACACTGAAGTTGCCAGTCCTTATCATTATTATGTCCAGCAAAGTAAAGGGATACAACCTGTAGCATAACCGCTGCACTTCCTCTTCACTGTCTCACAGTCTCTCTTCTTGGATCTCAGAGATATTTACAATGCATAAAACCTAATAGATCTTGACCTAGCTGTATTACAATGTCTTTCTTTTATAAGGGAAATACAATGGAAAATAATTGGGTTACCCAAAACCATGGGCCCAAAAACTGGTGGGTCGTGCCAGGATCATAACCAAACATGGGGTACGGACACGGCTGAATAATAATATCTCTGAATCTAGAGATCAGGATCCGAAACCAATAGATCGAAGTAGCCAGACTGGTTCCAGAGGCCTTAGTGGACTACCGCAATCCATTCAGTCACCGAAGGATACCTATTCTCCGTTCTTGTTGTACAACCCTTGTGGGAGTACAATGGTGATAGAACAAGAGCTGCAAATTCACCTTTCTGGACGTGTCATGAACATGGTATCTTAGTGTCCTATCTTCTAGGATTGTCTACCTGGTGTCCTTCTCAGTAGGGGGATATCTAGCCTTTGGTTCTACATTTCATATTGTCTGACTTGGATTTCATCACCTTGCAGAGGATACATCTTGTTGAATCATAATACCTTTTTTAGTTAGGTGTTTGCATGCTCTATTACCTCCCCTTGGTTAGTGAGTCCACCCTTTTTCATTTTTAGGAGTCGTTTGCATGTTGGTATTTTGACCACATCTTTTGATTACTCCACTTACTATAGCACAGCTATTATAGTAAGTGTTTTGAGTTCGGTTGTTGGCTTGAGTGCCATTTTTTTTTGCGCTCCTCTCTTGCACACATGGTTGCATTAGAGTTTCGAGCTTTCCACTCATTACCACCCATTAGTTTTAATAGAAAACTGTCACCATTGAGTCCCCGAGACGTTCTCGACGTTTCCAGGGTGAACCCCCACAATACGGTTCACTTGATACCACTCGTCATAGATGAATAGCATTGTCACTTGACTCCACACATCATCGACATAGAGCCCTGTCATCCGATTCTGATGCACGTCATTTCACATCTGACTCTGAGGCAGAATCCAAAAGTCCCATCTACACCACACCCACTAGCCCCATGGATGGAAACATCCCAAACCCATCTATAACTCATGTTTCACTTGGGGGTGCTGGCCCCTCTCACACATCTTTAGGTGGAGGGCACATCCCTTTTACAGCTAATATTCCCTTTGCGAGCAGTGTCCCAACCCATAATGCTACCACTAGCACTTATGCCCCATCAACCATGTCACACCCCTCTACCACTCTGCCATTTATGGCTAGTCTTAACCTCCCAGACCTGGCAAGGTTAACAAACGACCCCATTAGACATGACCCTACTTGGCCCCCCATGCCCACAAAACTCCCGTCATACATCCCGAAGTTTGAAGGGAAGGCTGGTGAAGACCCAGAAAATCATGTTATGTCTTTTCACCTATGGTGTTCCTCAAACTCCATAGTCGATGATTCTATTCGCCTCTGAATGCTACAAAGAAATTTCACTGGCTCGACAGCCAAATGGTATATTAAGCAGCCCCATGGGACACACCCTAAGTTTACATCCCTTGCCTTAAATTTCCTACATTTCTTTTAACTACCCATCCTCTATGATGCAGGAGTAGAAATCCTACTGTCTTGTAGACAGAATATGACCACCCATATCACAGATCATATCCATGAGTGGCGTAAGCACCGTAGTCTCTACAAGATCAAGCTAGATGACCACATTTTTCTGGATTGGTTCCTGAAATCTCTCCTTCCACTCATAGCCAAGGATATAACTTCTGAATGACCCCAGTTGGAAGAAGAATCCATTTTAAAATCCCAGCAATTTGACTTAATCTACGCCAATATGGCTATCTATACACCATATTACCTGACGCTCCTCGTGGGGATCCATCTTGGAACGACACACTGGAGGCATCCCATGCCATCGACGACATCATTGGCCAGGTTATGTCACAGAAAAAACCCTTCACCATGATGAGTACCAACGACGCCCCAGACCTTTCTAGGGCTACATCTCATTCTGGAGCTACAACTTCGTATTCTATAATGACACACACCCACCACACTCATGGACCCTCATGTCCACCACAGTGTTATGGACATGCACCCTCAACTTATGCACCACCTACATACTATAACCAACAAGCCAATCATACCTCGGTTCACCCACAATCCCAATCGGCTTATTACCCTCAACAGGCAGCACCATCTGCCCCAACAATTCCAACAGCTCAAGGTTACCAACAACCACAACAAGCACCGGGTCCGCCTCCAAACCCTCCTGCCTACTATACACTGCATCTTGCTCCAGCACCTGCATGACCTCAAAACCCCCCTACTACCCACGGGAAGGTATACGCACAACAAAACCAACCCCAAAGCCTGAACAACCAGCGTAAACCAAGGAGGTCAATAGAACCGCGGAAGAGGATGCAACCGCGGATGCAATCAACCTCAAAACCAAGGTGGCCATCCACCTAATCCCCGGAATAATAACAACTCCACCCCTGCCAACCAAAACCCTGATCAACCACCAAAACAGGGTAAACATCCTAACTTTAGAACAAACCACCCATGTTCCTTTTATTCGGTATACGGCCACTACACACATAATTGCCCCCATTTGGAGAAAGCATGTCAACTTTGGGCCGATGACGTCCAACGACAAGGGAACGTTGCACAACCAATGCCACCTCCAAAACCGCAACCCATGATATTGCAGAATCCTCTACCTAACCAAGGAGTAGTAAACACCCGTCCAATGGATCCCCCACAAGGATCCACTGCACCACAACAAAAAATTACCTATGCTGCAATCGATTAACAGCATACAGAGTCAAGCACTCACCATCTGCTAATGATGTCATCAAATGACATCAACCTTCAAACTCGCTAAAACCAATACGGCTCATCCCCTGAAAACCACGCTTATTGATCCATCCTCAAGCACCCTCTCAACTAATCAGACATTACGCATACATAATATGCCAATGGACGGGGGTCCAAAAGCCCCTCGCTTCCCCCTAAGATGGATCAACAACAATCCTAACGCTCGTGCAGCCTCAAAATATAATATTGTAGAAGACTTAGCCCAGTCCCCTGCTGCTATGTCCGCTTTAGAAGTCTTAAAAACCTGTCCTGCACAAAGGAAATTATTGTTATCTTCCATTGGTGTCATAGACCCTAATGACTCACATATGATAGCATTCGACTTAGACCAAGCTGAACCACATTTTCCTTTGTCACTAGATTTTCAGGTTTATTTATCCATTCGAAACCTTGTTGTTCATCGATGAAGTTACCTCCACCTACGTAATGTCGAATTTTGTCTGGAAGAAACTCGGATCCCCCATACTGTAGCCATCCACTACCGCATTGCGAGCTTACGATGGTCATTCAGCTCAACCGTAGGGCCTATTAGTTAACGTACCGGTGCAGCTAGGGGGAAAAATGGTTCTCATAGACATAGAGGTCATCAACACCCAGCTTGACTACAACCTCCTATTAGGATGAAGTTACATGTATAAAATGAAAGTTGTCGCTTCTTTCGTCTTTCGCCTCATGGTGTTTCCCCACGAAGGACGTGTAGTTAAAATCGACCAGATAACATACTACGATCCTAATGTCCCCGCAACACCTGAAAACATTCTACCTATGATCGAACAACCCGTTCAAAGTGCACCCACATCGTTCGTCTCCTCAGTCGGACCCGAGATATATTCAGATACTCCCATGACCTCCACATTGCAATCTATCCCATCCCCTTTGCGGATAACGGAAATATCTAATTTGTGCACACTTTCACACAACACACAACCACATACTCAATAGCCAACATTATTGCCACATCACTTGCAGTTCCTAGTCATATCAGAACAACACCGATTCACACTATCCCATTCTTATTTCCTCCTTCAGGAGTCATTAGCATGCCAGTAATGGCTACGCTAAATCTTCCAAGGTTAACGTTAGGACTAGTTATGTGGTACCTACCTACCCCAACCCCTCCCCTGACATCGAATGCCGTTTTACAATCGGTGCAACCCATCAATACTTCAAACCGTCCACCACCTGGTGTAGCAAACATCCAAAATCGACCACCTCCAACTGGGACCACTGCATCAACATCTAGTAATGCTCCCCCTCAACTCCGCTACAATGGGGGCAGAGGCCCACAAACTTACACCACCGGACCCACAACCCGCACCACCCCACTGACTCCCAAGTTGGCGAAGAATCCCCCAACAATTTGAGTTCCCCCTAAGTGCTCTTTGTGCGATGATATAGGACACGCTACCCATCAATGTCTGCAATTACCAGCACTCCAAGAACACATGCAAATGTTGGATGACGACACAAACATTATGTTAAGTCATGAACTTGTTTCCTTCAATTTTATATTTCGATTGTGATCTTTATTCTAAGTTTTCTCCTTTGCTTAGTTTTTCCATTTGCTCCCTTTAGGAAATTTTTGATTTTAAAATGAAATTTTTAATTTTTGTTTGCCTTTAGATTTCTTATTATTTTTCTTTTAGGATTTGAAGGGATCAATAGGATTTATATTAATTAAGGATGTCACAAATATACTCAAAGAGTGTGGTTTATCATTTAAAATGGAAAAATAGTTGAATTAGGGCCAAAATTTGAATGCAGATTATTCTTGTAGCACAATCATGAAAAGTTAATACAGTAGTGCTACAGGAATATCGCGCCAGTCGAAATCATCGTTTTTTAAACTGAATTTTCGCATGGTTTCATTGCTAAGTGACTAATCGCATGATTGAAGGGAGTTGATATGTGTTTCTCCAATAATCATCATGAAAGCAGGTGTGGCTGGATCGTGGAAGAGATAGTGGAGGTCATCAGCTGGAACAGTGCATATCATGACAGGAGGAGGTGTAAGATTAATTTGATGTGAAAGGAGTTATTTCACAGATGCATCACGAAACTGGAAAATAGGTGGAGAGAGGACATGTTCCTGAAAGCCGGAAGTTGCAGTTACAGAGAAATTAGGGCTTGCTCGTTCTGCCAGTTGGTAGCGAATTGAAGACCTGAAGACACTTGTACAGCGGAATTGAACAATCAGGTACCTCAAAAATTGATTTAAACATCTACAACAAAACGGGAATCTGGTATTCCATATTAAACCGATAGTGGCTGCTAAATTGGGGTTTTTTCTCAGAAAAGCTTGTTTTCTTAAAATTCATTAGGGAAAACATAAATGTATGTTCTAAACAAAGCTCCTATCAAAGATAGATCAGTTTAAGAGTTCTTTGAGACACTGTGACAAGTGGAAATTTGAAAATTAGCGATACATTAAAACCACTACTTCTTCAAAATCTGAAAGCATCCTGTTAGGTCATCAATAGAACTCCAAAAGTACACAGACTTCAGTTATTGAAAGCAGATGGGTAAAAGTGGCAAAACAAATAGAACTGAACCCACTGAGCTAAAATGGATTGACAAACTTCTAGATTGTGCAAATCTTTTTCAAAATGCTGGTTGGTTGGATTTCTTCAAGAAAATCGATGGTTATAGCACTGAGGTTTCTTATAAATTTTTCCAAAGCTATAATGAGGACATGGTGGTATTTGATACTTTAAAGTTTAAATTGACTGTGGAGTTAGTTGTTGAAGCTACAAGAGTCAAGAATGAAGGTGAAATGTGGTTCAAAAAATTGCCTTTCACTTTTGATGATCAAAGGTACCTTTTACCTGGTATTACTCCAGATTGGCGCAAAGGGGTATTAATCCAGGAGGTCAGGGATGAATGGGTGCAGCCCATTAAAATTTTACAAAGCTATATCACTTGTGAAGGCAGATATGCTTATGTTTTCAAATACCATTTTAGATTTCTACAGCATTTGATTGGTGAATCCAAAATGAACCTTCCTTTCTTCTTATTCAAAAGTTTGCAAAAGATGTCAAGCAGAATTAAGGGGCATCATGATCATACTACACAATCCATCTTCCATCATGGTCTGATCTAGCTTATTATCAGTACGGTTCTACAACGAGAAGGGAAGACATGGGAGCATTTCTTGTTTTGGTCTGGTTTTCAGACCAAGCAAAAAGAGCAGCAAACTAAAAAGCATGTAGACAAAGGTCAATCTCTAGTCAGAAAATTAGGTTAGGAGAGCAAGTCTGAAGACAAAAAAGAGATTAAACTTGAAGAAGCACCAGAACCTTTGAAAGGTAACAATGAACCTCAAAAGGTTGTAGCTGGCAGCAAAGGTAAATATTCATTGTTTTCACAAAAAGAAGATCAGCATGAGAAACACATGGCGCCAACAGAAACTCTCAGTGAAGAGAAAATTGTTGTCACTGAAAAGGTTGCTTTAGAGAAAGAAGACATTCAGGTCCAACAAAGGAGCCCCATCACTGTCTTATCTGAAGATGAGGGATATTTATTAGAAGAGGATGACTTCACTCTCAAAACTGAAGCTGGTATGGAATACACAGAAAAGTACAGTAAAGAAGATAAAACAAAGAAGTCAAAGAAAAAGAAAACCAAAATCGAAGGTATAGAGCTAGCCACAATTAAACATCAAGGAAAAACTTTGAAGATGGTGAAAGAACTTGCTTCAGAATGGAGACCAAAAACCAGATCTAAAAACAAGTTAAGGCTGAATATGAAAAAGCTGCTAAACCCTAGAATGAAGACAAAAGAGATAAGTGTACTTGATGATGAATCTTCAGATGAAGAACTCAAGATCAAGAAAGAAGCAGTTATAAACAGTCCAGTTTCTGAGCATACAAAAGGAAAAAAGTCATTGAGGTCAGCAGAAGATTCCAGTCTCACTCAAACAAAACTATCTGCTGTGTTTCTGGAATTAAAAGATGAAATGATAAAGGAACAACAAAAGAAGGAAATTGAGGTTTCTTATTCTGAAAATCGGTACTTGATAGATGAAACTACACCCATTGAAACAACAAGTCAACAAAACCCTATTGTTCATGGTGTGTCTTCAGAGTTGTTACAGGAAGATGAAGATATTTTCAGAAGACTGAATGTCCCTTGGTTGCCCAGTGAGATGCAAAATACCACAACAGGGAAGGTTTTTGACTCAGACATGGAGAACCTGCAAAGAACCATCAAACAATATAGGCATAAAATGGAATGCATGCAAGATACTAATGATGCTCTAGTCTTAGCAAATAGAAGGCTAAGAGAAGATTTACAGGAAGTGAATGAAAATTATCAAGAGCTAATAACAGTTTCTAAAGAAGCTTTGAAGAGAAAGAGAAGCACAGATTTGCATTATGCAGAATTGAAGCAGACTGTCAGAGACTTGCAACAGAAGAATGAAAAGCTTACAAGGAAGTTGAAGATACAGAAGCTGAAGAGAAGAGAGCCAAAAAAAAGGCCCAAATCTCGGATGGAATAGCCTTACTAGTCGAAGCTGCCAAAGACCTTTGAGTTGGCAGTTAGTTAGTTACTTATGGAGCTTTTAATAGATACTTTAATTAGTTAGTTTTTAGTTATGTTGTAAAAGAAATACTTTATTTCACTTTAACTCATTGAGGATTTGGTTGAAAGCAGTTAGGGTTTAGACCCTAACTAATTTTGTAAAAAATAGTATTTAGAGTGAGAAGAAAGAAAGAAACATGGTTCGATTTTTGGGAGAACTTCAGGAGGTCTGCTAGACTTATTGATGAGCTAAGTACATAACTCTTATATGTATTTGTTGACAGAATTATGAAATATATGATCCTTTTTACCCTTCAGATTGTGTGTTGGCTTCATTGTTTAACTTGTTTAGTTGCTTAACTGATAAATTCATTGTTGGTTTATGTCTGTATGCTGGTAATGCTTATCTTTTATGAATGAACTTCAATATTATGCTCTGTTGGATTTTGGTGAATATATTATGCATCTTTGTCTTCTTTTCCTTATGATTCAGTTCCTATTTTGCTCATGAATGTATGCCCTGTTTTCTCCCAAACTTTATAACCAGAAAACCTATCAAAAAACCTTAAAACCTACTTTTACTTCATTGTATTTTTCAGATTGTGTTGCCTTGTTTCTTTGTGGCCTGGAAACAATTTCTGGCACAAACATCTTTGGCGCCGTTGCCGGGGAACGAAGTTGAAGACATATTTTCCTTGGGATACTTATCAATTTTACTAGTTTTAAGAGGTGAACTAAAACCAGCACATTTTTAAGGCTACTTTTCACCAAGTTTGACACAGTGGCTACTAGAGGAGTTGGAACCAGGAATAGACCTACTTCACCATTGCAGTTGGGTGTGACAGACCCTGAACAGATTTTAAAGACAGCAAGGAAAGTTAGAAGGTCTCAATCTTTACCAGCCCTGTGTGACCATGATCAGTTGGGTGTTCCATCACATTCTGCTTTGTTAGGAAAATAAGAAGAAAACTTACCTTGGTTAAGGCCTATTATCCCTGATAGCAGTTTCCAAGTTTTTACTAATCCTCAATCCTTCAAGAAAACCAAAACTATTTCTCCTGATAAGATACCTATTTTCAGTTGAAACTAGGTAAAAAACCTTTTCAACCAGGTTCCAATCATACTTCTTCATCATAAAAGTTAGTTACTCCAAAGATGGCAGCCCAAAATCAACCCATAGACATGATGGACCGAATGGTTGCAGCCAAATATGCACCATTGGTTTTGCCTCAGCCTTTAAATGCACTGCCTGGAGGTGACTATCATAAATATCTTCCTAGGTTTAATGGACAGGGAGAGACCACAGCTGAAGAACATTGGGAAGCTTTTCTTAGTTATGCTGATAACCAAAACATTGAGGCTAAAGATGTATGGATGAGAATGTTTGTGCAGAGCCTTGATGGAGATGTAAGAAAATGGTTCAGAGAGTTTCCTGCTAATTCCATCACTATCATTGAAGAACTTTGTGATATTTTCATGAGACAATGGGGTGACACTAAAGACCATACATATTACATAGCTGAGTTTGGAGCTCTCAGTAGGAAAAAGGATGAAACTGTTGCAGATTTTTCAAAGAGGTTTAACAAGATGTACAGTAGAATTCCTGCAGAAATAAAGCCTACAGAAACATCAGCTAAACTTACCTATGCAAATGCCTTTGATCATGAATTTTCTTTATTGTTGAGAGAGAGAAGACCTATGTCTTTATTGAATATGCAGGATGCAGCATTGGAGGTAGAATCTAACATCTTGGCTTCTCATAGCTTAAAGAAGGAAACAGCTCAGCAGCTTTATGATAGAAAAGGGAAAAAGGAGGCAGCCCCAGGAGGTTCTGCTTCTCATTCTGCAGAGGGAAAGATTGATGAAATGGCTAAATTGGTGAAGACTCTGACTGCAAAGTTGAACAAATTAGAGCTTGAGAAAAATTCCAGCAAGCCTGCTCCAGAAGGTGAACAAAATCCAAATAATCAGAATCACTTCAGAAGGCAATTTGTTCCCCGCTTCATGCCTAGAGAACGAAGGAATAATGATATCCAGCGAGAAAGGAGAGAAAATGAGGACCAAAGAGTGCCACCACCTTTTCAAAACAATATGGTTGATGAAGAAGAAGTTGATGATGAGCTGATTTTTCAAGAGAATGATCAAGATGTGAATCATTTTCGAGAGGGATTGTCTGAAGGTTTTGTCACTAAGGAAGAATTTCTAAATGCAAAATATTATGATACTGACATGTTTGAAACCAAGGATGATTTAGGTTTGGATAAGACTGCTGTAACTGCTGCTGTCCATCAAAATGAACTCAAGAAGACTATAAATATGAGATCAGGTCCAAAACAGGTGGTACAAGCCTCAAAGAAGAAAGCAATTGGCCCTGCTAAGCAGCCATCTGAACCTGTAGCAGAGAAGAAGCAAGATTCAGAAAAACATAAGGAAAACACAGAGATTGAAGAGGTAAATAAAAATGTCCAGAATTTCAGTTTGGAGAATGAATTAGGAAAGTTAAAGATTCCTGTACCTTTAACTGAATTGATAAAAAATCCTTCATATAAAGAATCAGTCCTTAAAATGCTTAATCCAACAAGCAATCAGCCTGTTTCCGACACAGTTAATTTACAAGAAGAGAATCCTAATATTTTCATTGGATCAGCCTTGGTTGAGAAGGCTGAGAATGAAGCAGGAGCTTCACCACCATTCTATATCACTCTGACTGTCCATGAACAGATGATACACAATTGTTTGTTAGATTCAGGAGCATCCCACAATTTGATGCCAAAGGCTGTTATGGAATCTTTGGGGCTGAATATTACCAAACCCTATCATGATCTGTATTCTTTTGATTCCCGAGCTGTGAAGTGTTTGGGAGTAATAAAAGATATGATTTTCAGCCTGGCTCAGTTGCCCATGAAAAGTGTGATAATGGATGTTGTGGTAGCTGATATTACACCAAAGTTTGGCTTATGTTGGCTGCTTTTCTGGGCAGACCCGGGTTTTAATGAAGCGCAGCAACAAAACCCCTTGGCGCACTGGCCCTCTCGGCAACGAGCTGCGCGGCAGCTCGAGGTCTCACCCGAAGTGGCTATGGGGGGTTAAGGAATCAGCTTTCCTTAACCGTGGTGACGCTGAGATTGTTCTATATATCTCCTCCTTCCTCAAATATCGGCAGTCGGACTTTCCCGCAGGCCTCGAGACGCCACTGCGCGGATGCCTTCCTTCCTGCAGACCCACTGCGCAGTCTCGTCCTCTGGGCGCAGAAGGCGCCTATTCCTTGCGTCGATGCGCTAAGATACCTCCTCGTCCTGCGCACTCATCGCAGTCACGCGAAGCTCGGTCGCTTCAGCGACAGCGTCCCACCACTACTTCTATACTTGGCGATTATAACAATAAAGGACCTTCCTAAACTCACTCAAACAGTCGCAAAGATGATGCAAAAGATGTACACACAGGTAATGATCTTAAACAGTTATCATTCACACAAACATTATAACAAGAAGATATATGTGAAGCTCATCTCCTCGAGGAAAACCACGTCCACAGGAGTGTTATATTAACCAGAAAATGATAGAGTTATACAATATGCTGCGCACACAGCTGCAGCCTTAGATCTTTCCAGGAAACTCCACGCACACAGCTGGGAGCCCTTCTCTCAATCTAGTCTCCTCTCTATGGAGATTACAAAGGCACAGACGTCGACTCAGACTGTCTGGCAACTCAGGGATTAGCTCCTCGGCTATCCGATTTCCTCTCTAGTTCTACACACTGGGTAGAAAATACAGTGAAGGATAATCAACCCATGATCTATCCTTTAGACTGGCTATCTAACAGTCTAACATCTAACTCTCTAACTGAGTACTGTCTAACTCTCTCTAACTCTCCAACCGTCTACCCATTACAATTATTCATATATATAGGTGGCCATGAAGGTCACACCTTTACAAAACTGTGGGCCTTTCCCAACAGTGATTCCCAAAAACCCTAACCACGCACATGGCTAGGTGTACTGTAGGCGCCGCTTGCAGTCACGTCGCCGCTTCCTGCAGGCTCCATGAATTCCGGCGCAGATTGTGGGTATGGGCGATCGTCCTTCGCCTTCAATGCTCTGGTCCGTTGCTCCTCCTTGATCTGAGCAACCATAACTTCTGTACTGAGCCTTTAAATGAGGGTAGCTGAGCCCTCTACTCCATCGCCTTATTTATTATGGTAGCTGAGCCACCTTCATTCTTCGATGACGTGCACGCGGGCTCCGCAATTTCCGGTCCGTGATCTGCGCTGAGATCATCCATCTGGCACCGTACTGCGCACCGTCTCCTTCTTACCCAAAACTTAGTGCTTGTCCCAAAATTAGCACTTTCCTTCCATACTCGTGCTTTTTCCCAAAATTCGCAGCTTTAACTATAGCTGCGACCTTGGCCCCAACAGGCCCCCAACACTCACTTGTGGCTCGCCCTCGAGCCACTCGCACTAGCGCGTGGTGGCTTGATTTGCGCATCTGCTTTTGTTTGAATCTCCGCGAATGTTTTCTTCCACTTCGCAATAGCGGAGTCCAATTCCTCAATACACTCATCAGCTGTTTGCACCGTTTCTGCGGTCGCTTCGTCTTTAGTGAGTGTATCAATGATCTCCTGAGATTCAGCAATCTCTTTGATTTTTGTCTCAACCTGGCCAACGATTTCAGCATACTCATCCATGAATGGCTGAATGCTGTTGGTGAGCTTCTCATCTTCAGTTCTAAGCTTGTGCAATTGCTGCTGCATTTTGCGCACTTCGCCCATTTTCTTCATCTTTGGCAAGCCTGTTAAGGGCTTAGCTTCTTCATTCAGAACAGTGAGAGACTGTTCTGCAGCTTGCACCTGTTCTGACAGTCCCACTTTAAAAGGGAGGTTCACAAGCTCTGTCCAAGCTTCCATAGCCTGGTTCATCAGGTTCTTGGCTTCCTGTACTCGATCTTTCATCCGTGTGGAAGCTCTGCTCAGTGCTTCAAATTGGACCTGCGCATCATCCGTGAGATGCGCAGCAACGCGAGCTTCTAGCTCAGCGATCTGGGTTCTATGGCCTTCTGCCATAGCAACTATTTCTTGCTCCAGGGTTTTCACCCTTCCTCCAATAATTTGAACTTTTGCAACCAGAGGGAGGTCTGGTTGAATCTCGCAAGCCGGCAGTTCCTGGGCAATCTCTTCTATTGCGTTTATGATGCCGGTGTCTTGCGCCTCATAGAGTGCAAGCTTCGCAGAGATATTCTTATGGCTTTCTTTCAGCTCTATCTCCTGCGATTGCAGTCGTTGGTTTGCCTGGAAAGTAGAGAGCTCTCTAGCTCTCAACTCAAGAGAAACTTTCTCCTGTACAAGCTGTAGAGTTTCTATAGGAATCAAAGACAAATTTATTTCTACAGGTCCAACTGTGCTTACCTGTAGTTCAGCTAGAGGATCTGGAAGTGTCATGCTGGTAGGCGGAATATGCACGACAGTGTGCCTTTTTGTGAGTTCTTCAACTCGCTCATCACTTGGAATTTCGTGTGGCACCTGCGAAGTAGATGCTGGCGCATGGGTCTGCGCAATCCTTCCTGCGAGACCTTTCAATTCTACAAATTGTAAGTCTAGAGCACTTCGGATGTGAGCATGCGTGTTCCTCATCTCACGAAATTGTTCTTTCAAGTATTTGTCGATCCCCGAGGGAATAGCCTCAGTGGGATGCGACACTTTCTGCTTCTTGGTGGCTGGTTCTATTGAGCCTTCATCGCTTCTTTGCTCAGGGGCTTCCTTGCCCTTATCCTTCTCTTGCGCAGCGGCAGGTGGCATCGCAGGTGCGATGTCGGCTGCTGCTCTCCATTCGTCCGACCACGACTTAATGGTTTCTTCGACATCTTCTGTGGTCATCCTGTAAAGACCTAGCGCCCAGTCACCTGGAATGTCGCAAGGCCGAAGGTAAAGTTGATGGATGTCGGCAGTAAAAGCCAACTTCCCTTCATACAATGTGGCTGTCTCCTCGCTCAGCCTTGGCATATCTTGTATGGTATCTCGGAGGAGATAGTAGTACTCGCAAAAGACAGCGCGATTCATCTTGCGCTTCGCGGGATTAGGGGAATCCCAGAGGTTGATGTAGCGCATGCCGGCAACCTCTCCTGCGCGGCGCGGAAGGAACTGAGTATTCGGGGGCTCCTTCCACCCGACGAGAGCGCATAAAATTAGAAGCCATGAAAAATGGAATGATTGGGCTGCATTGTCCTGCACATTCAGGCAATCAGCCAAAAAAGAATTCAGCAGGAAGAGAGACCAGTTGTACTGTTCTCCCTCCGCAGCTGCGATAGCGAGCTCCACGACAGCTCCAGTAACTTCTTTTGGTCGGCACTTTGTGAGAAGTCTTCCTGCAAGCAGACTTCCTGTGAAGCGAAGTGCCTCATCTTCTACTGTCGTGAGGTCATAAGCCCGACCTCCTCTTGTCAAGTTATATTTCTGGACCAGCTTTGCAACCAATTTTCGGTCCTTGTCCTTTCCCGCAAGATGAATATTGGGATCCTTACCAACCTTAGATAGACCGGTAATGCGGTTAATTAAATCAACATTTAGATCAATTGGCCTCCCGAGCCAAAGGTAACCTCCATGAACGCAGGATAGCAGTGTTTTAACGACTGCGTTCACTTCATTGCTATGCCCAAAGTGCGGTAGCTTCAACAAATTCAAGAGTCCAGGGCGCTCAAGATTTGCTGCAAATCCCTTCGGGATAAACTCGTCAACTTTTCTGGTGGGATTATGCACTATATCCAGATATCGGTCCAACTGGAACTGAGGATATGTCTTATAGTCTCCAAGGTTAAAATCAGAGAATTTAACCAATGGAATGTTTCCCAATAGTTGGCCTTCTACCCGCACACTAGCCGGTAGTGGCGGTAGCAGAATTGGATACTTTGCATTCTTCGGAATCTGTACATCCGGCGCATCATCTGGACGCGGCAGAATATAGTTCACCATAGACGCGAGCGGCTCTGGAACAGGTTCCTCCGGCTGCTGCTGAGATGCTCTTGTGACTGGAGATGTTCTGGGATCAGTAGCACCAGGGTGTACATAGGTCGAAGCCGTCACCGGAGTGGCCATGCAGAAATCTAAGCCTCGGCGCAGAAATTGACGAACAACTTCTTCAGTCGATAAATTCTCCGTCGTGAACCAATGTAGATAACAAAACTCTGGACAGCAAATGGCAGACCTGCGTAGGGTATGGATGCTGAAAACAAGGGAAAATACTCTGCACACTCGGCTCTGAAAACAATAATTTAGATCTTCAAACACAACTATGCAACTCGAGACAGTAACCCGAAAATGATACAAGTGTGAGGTATTTATAGCCAGAGGTGAGTAAATGTGACCAAGTGGGGTAACGTAGCTATAGGCGGCTACAGATGAGTTGACAACACGCTATCCTCCTTGCCGTAGCGGTGCATTTAGTGTGATTGACGGGTTCTGACAGCCTTCCGGGAGAAGCTAATGCTTTCGGCGCCAGAGTTAAATGCAAATCTTTCGGAGATTAAGCTGAATCCGTCAGAACGGCTAGACTTAAATAGCGGCCTTATCCTTCATTTATTCAGACGCGGCTACATAACTGCTGTAATTCAAAATTTCCGGCGGGTCATTTCAACTTAGGAAACTGTGCCTCTATGGGTCCACAACAAAACTTTTTCAAGCGGCAATTTATCAAAGGGAACTCCGCAAGAGCGATAGTTCAACGGTCCAAAAACAAAACTTCGCCAGAGCGCACCGATAAGCTCTCTTCAAGCAATTTTTATTGAGGATGCGCGGATATTTCAAGGAACTGCGCAGGAAGCTGGAAACTGAGGGTGTGTCGCAGCTTCCGTGTAGACTGAATGCGGTGCCTCTTTCAACTACACTGGGCATCTGCATTCCTGAGCAATATATTATGTCGACAGGGCGGAGTGGCCGTCGCAATAAAGCTTAAGCCGACCCCCGTTTATCATTGTAGGTAGTAATTCTCCATTTGTTGGCTGCTCAATCTCGCGCGTCGCCAAAATAACAAGTCTCACAAGAGTAAGTCGCAAGGCAACGGAACCATTTGTTGGCTCCTCAATCTCGCGCGTCTCTGAAATAACAATTCACAGTAATAAGTCACAAGGCAACGGAACCATTTGTTGGCTCCTCAATCTCGCGCGTCGCCAAAATAACAAGTCTCACAAGAGTAAGTCGCAAGGCAACGGAACCATTTGTTGGCTGCTTTTCTGGGCAGACCCGGGTTTTAATGAAGCGCAGCAACAAAACCCCTTGGCGCACTGGCCCTCTCGGCAACGAGCTGCGCGGCAGCTCGAGGTCTCACCCGAAGTGGCTATGGGGGGTTAAGGAATCAGCTTTCCTTAACCGTGGTGACGCTGAGATTGTTCTATATATCTCCTCCTTCCTCAAATATCGGCGGTCGGACTTTCCCGCAGGCCTCGCGACGCCACTGCGCGGATGCCTTCCTTCCTGCAGACCCACTGCGCAGTCTCGTCCTCCGGGCGCGGAAGGCGCCTATTCCTTGCGTCGATGCGCTAAGATACCTCCTCGTCCTGCGCACTCATCGCAGTCATGCGAAGCTCGATCGCTTCAGCGACAGCGTCCCACCACTACTTCTATACTTGGCGATTATAACAATAAAGGACCTTCCTAAACTCACTCAAACAGTCGCAAAGATGATGCAAAAGATGTACACACAGGTAATGATCTTAAACAGTTATCATTCACGCAAACATTATAACAAGAAGATATATGTGAAGCTCATCTCCTCGAGGAAAACCACGTCCACGGGAGTGTTATATTAACCAGAAAATGATAGAGTTATACAATATGCTGCGCACACAGCTGCAGCCTTAGATCTTTCCAGGAAACTCCACGCACACAGCTGGGAGCCCTTCTCTCAATCTAGTCTCCTCTCTATGGAGATTACAAAGGCACAGACGTCGACTCAGACTGTCTGGCAACTCAGGGATTAGCTCCTCAGCTATCCGATTTCCTCTCTAGTTCTACACACTGGGTAGAAAATACAGTGAAGGATAATCAACACATGATCTATCCTTTAGACTGGCTATCTAACAGTCTAACATCTAACTCTCTAACTGAGTACTGTCTAACTCTCTCTAACTCTCCAACCGTCTACCCATTACAATTATTCATATATATAGGTGGCCATGATGGTCACACCTTTACAAAACTGTGGGCCTTTCCCAACAGTGATTCCCAAAAACCCTAACCACGCACATGGCTAGGTGTACTGTAGGCGCCGCTTGCAGTCACGTCGCCGCTTCCTGCAGGCTCCATGAATTCCGGCGCAGATTGTGGGTATGGGCGATCGTCCTTCGCCTTCAATGCTCTGGTCCGTTGCTCCTCCTTGATCCGAGCAACCATAACTTCTGTACTGAGCCTTTAAATGAGGGTAGCTGAGCCCTCTACTCCATCGCCTTATTTATTATGGTAGCTGAGCCACCTTCATTCTTCGATGACGTGCGCGCAGGCTCCGCAATTTCCGGTCCGTGATCTGCGCTGAGATCATCCATCTGGCACCGTACTGTGCACCGTCTCCTTCTTACCCAAAACTTAGTGCTTGTCCCAAAATTAGCACTTTCCTTCCATACTCGTGCTTTTTCCCAAAATTCGCAGCTTTAACTATAGCTGCGACCTTGGCCCCAACAGCTTACTTCTTTCTAGGTCTTGGGCAAAGAAGGTTGGAGGGACCTTACAAATGGATCTCTCCTATGCCACTATTCCTGTGTTTGGTGGAGAAAACAGAAGGCTGTACAGAGAGCTTCAATTTGCCTATATAGTGACAGATGACAAGAACCCCACAAATCATCCACTATATGTTGTTGACAAAGACTTAGGAACCTGCATGTTACATTTTAGTGATGAAGAAAGTACTGCTGGTTTGTTATAGGTGGAAAAAGAACATCCAGTAAAACACAACAGAGAAGAAGAAGATGAACTGTGGCAATTATATTTTGATGGATCTTCTTGTAAAGAAGGTGCTGGAGATGGAGTTTTTCTAATATCTCCCGGAGGTGAAACAATAAAGCTGATGTATAAGCTTGAGTTCATTACTACAAATAACACCGCTGAATATGAAGCTTTGCTGTTAGGATTAAAAGCTGCCAAAGATTTGGGTATTCAGCAAATTTCTGCATATGGCGACTCCGAATTAGTTGTTCAGCAAGTGAAGAACAAATATCAAGTGAAGCAGGGTTTGTTGAAATCCTACCGTGATGAGGTATGGGATATGATTGAAAATTATTTTGTAGCTTGTAACATTACTCATATTCCAAGAGATCATAATCAGACTGCAGATTCATTAGCTTTAGCTGCTACACACTTCAGAATTCCCAAAACTACCCAGTTAAGGTATCCGATAGATGTGAGGTACAGACCATGTGTACCTGATAATGTTAAGCAATGGAAAGTTTTTGAAGATGACATGGAAATTAAAAGATTTCTTGATCTTACCCATGAGTTTTCAAATTCCCTGATTGATCAAGAGGAAGATGAAGGGAATGAACAGTTAGATGAGATTGTTGAAGATGAGATAGCAGGACATAAAATTATTGAGTTAAAGAGCAACTTCATTCCAAAAGGTTTGGTACCTCTGGAAAGAATATTTACAAAGGATGATACACTTTCAAAGCCTGTTGTTCAATCTTTAGAAGAAAATGTGATGGACTGCAATATTGGTTCAGCAGAACATCCTAGAATGGTCAAAATTTCTAAATCCTTGACAGCTGAACAAAGAAATAGATATATTAAACTGTTAAAAGAGCATGTGGATTTTTTTGCTTGGTCTTATCAGGAATTGAGGACTTATGACACAGGAATTATACAACATAAAGTCCCTCTAAAGCCAAATGTCAAACCTTTTCGTCAGAAATTAAGGAGGATTAATCCAGCCTTGTTTCCTGTTATTGAAAAAGAAATAAAGAAGCTATTGGATGCCAAGATCATAGTACCCCTCAGGTATTCTTCATGGGTTGCTAATCTTGTACCTGTTAGGAAAAATAATGGGGAAATCAGGTTATGTGTTGACTTCAGAAATCTGAATAGATCTTCACTGAAGGACAATTATCCTTTGCCTAAAATTGAGCAAGTATTGCAGCAGGTAGTTGGAGCACAGAGGATCTCTATGGTGGATGGTTTCTCAGGGTACAATCGGATTGCTATGCATCCTGATGATAAAGAGAAAATAGCCTTTACAACTCCTTGGGGAACCTTCATGTATGATAAGATGCCTTTTGGATTGATGAATGCTGGAGCTACTTTCCAGAGAGCTATGGATATTGCTTTTGTCGGAGAAAAGGATAAGTTTGTAGTAATATACTTAGATGATCTTACTGTTTTCTCATAGTCAGATGATGAACATTTGAAACATTTGAAGCAGACTTTCCTGAAGTGTAGAAAAATTGGCTTGTCCTTGAATCCAAAGAAATCACACTTTGCTGTACAGGAAGGTAAGTTGCTTGGTCATTTAGTGTCTGTTGATGGTATAAGGATTGATCCTGAAAGGGTAAAGGCTATATTGAAGATAAGTTTACCAAGGAGTAAAAAAGATGTCCAATCATTCATAGGTAAAATCAATTTTCTGCATTGGTTTATACCCAATTTTGCTGAAACTATCAAACATATCACAGTCATGCTGAAAAAAGATCAAGAAGTCAGGTGGACCACTGAGGCGAAGAGTGCATTTGAAAATATTAAAGTGGCTCTTACTGAAGCTCCTGTATTAGCAAGCCCAGATTTTACAAAAGATTTTTTCACATTCTCATTTGCATCAGAGGATACAATTGCAGTTGTTTTACTTCAGAAGAATAAGGAAGGATTGGAGCAGCCTATTGCATTTTTCAGCAAAACTCTCAGAGATTCTGAACTGAAATACAGTATCTTAGAAAAGCAAGCCTATGCTCTGGTAAAAGATTTAAAAATTTTCAGAATCTATGTGCTGCATTCTAAGGTTATTTCATTTGTACCTAATGCTGCTGTAAAAGATGTGTTAACACAACCTGATAGTGAAGGGAAAAGAGGCAAGTGGATTGCTAAAATCATGGAATATGAGGTAGAGATCAGACCTACCAAACTTGTCAAGGGACAAGGTTTAGCCAAGCTGTTGGCTGAATCAAATTGTCAAGATCTGGGATTGTATGTTATGACTGAAGAAATAGCTCAGGATGAAGATCAAGCATTATTGGAAAAAGAAAAGATCACGGGTTATTATTCAGCATCTACGCGGTATGCAGACATAGTCTATTTTCTATTGTTTTTACAATGTCATGAGCATTTAGATAGGAAGGCTGCCAGATCTTTAAAACTAAAAAATACTAAGTATTGTCTAGTGGAAGAGCAGTTGTTCTGGAAGGACCCAGGTGGTATTCTACTCAGATGTTTAGATAAACCTGAAATTGAAAGAGTAATTTCTGAATCTCATGAGGGAGCTTGTGGAGGGCATAAGTATTGGAAGACAACAACATACAGAATTTTAAGAGCAGGATATTATTGGCCTTCCTTGTTTGCAGATGTTTATCAGCAGGTAAGAGCCTGTATCCCTTGTCAGAAGTTTGCTGGCAAACAAAAGTTGATGTCGTTACCCCTGAAACCTATTGCAGTAAGTGCTCCTTTTTAGCAATGGGGTCTATATTTTATTGGAGAAATAAATACAGCCTCTTCAGGGAAACATCATTGGATTCTGACTGCAACAGACTTTTTTACTAAATGGGTGGAATTTATCCCTACTAGGAATGCTACAGACAAAGTTATCATGGAATTTATTGAAGATAATATTCTTAGTAGATTTGGTTGCCCTCAGAAATTAGTAACAGACAATGCAAAGGCTTTCAAGTCTAAAGCAATGGAAGCTTTTTGTGAAAAAAATGCCATCCTACTGAAGCATTCAACTCCTTATTATCCTCAGGGTAATGGTTTGGCTAAATCCTCTAATAAAAAAATCATTTAGAGTATCAAAAAGTTGCTCAAGCATAACAAGAGATCATGGGATTCAATGCTGAAATATGCATTGTGGGCAGACAGGATAACAGTTAAACAAGCAATTGGAACTTCTCCCTACCAACTAGTTTATGGTACAGATGCAGTTTTTCATGTTCAATTGGGGATCCCAATGATGAAGTTTCTTCAAAATTCTCAGGCAGAGCCGAATGATATACAGAGAAGGATTTATGAGATGATAGAGTTACAGCAGAATAGAGAAAAGGTGGATGAAAAGGCACAGTTGTACAGATCAAAGATGAAAAGCAGATTTGACAGGAACATCAAAGAAAACACTTTCTTAGTTGGTGATATGGTTCTAAAGTGGGATGCAAGGAAAGAACAAAAAGGTAAACATGGTAAGTTTGATAACCTCTGGTTTGGCCCTTTCCTAGTGTCTAAAGTTTTGGAGAATAACACTTTTATCCTGCAGTCTTTGGAAGGTGAGGAGTTGTCCAGTTCAGTTAATGGACGGTTTCTCAAGCATTTTTACAGTCTGTAAGGAGATTTTCACGTTTCATTGTACATACCGGTGTGAGTGAAGCATAATAAAGACTCCATATCCCAATGGAATTTTGCAGGAAAGCAGGTAGCAGATATAAGGCATTGGTTTACAGGTTCTTGAAGCCTCACAGAGAGGACTTCATCCCGCAGCTAGAGCCAGATGTTAAGGCATGAACTTGTTTCCTTCAATTTTATATTTCGATTGTGATCTTTATTCTAAGTTTTCTCCTTTGCTTAGTTTTTCCATTTGCTCCCTTTAGGAAATTTTTTATTTTAAAATTAAATTTTTAATTTTTGTTTGCCTTTAGATTTCTTATTATTTTTCTTTTAGGATTTGAAGGGATCAATAGGATTTATATTAATAAAGGATGTCACAAATATACTCAAAGAGTGTGGTTTATCATTTAAATTGGAAAAATAGTTGAATTAGGGCCAAAATTTGAATGCAGATTATTCTTGTAGCGCAATCATGAAAAGTTAATACAGTAGCGCTACAGGAATATCGCGCCAGCCAAAATCATCATTTTTTAAACTAAATTTTCGCATGGTTTCATTGCTAAGTGACTAATCGCATGATTGAAGGGAGTTGATACGTGTTGCTCCAGTAATCATCATGAAAGCAGGTGCGGCTGGATCGTGGAAGAGATCGTGGAGGTCATCAGCTGGAACAGTGCATATCATGACAGGAGGAGGTGTAAGATGAATTTGATGTGAAAGGATTTATTTCACAGATGCATCACGAAACTGGAAAATAGGTGGAGAGAGGACATGTGCCTGAAAGCCGAAAGTTGCAGTTACAGAGAAATTAGGGCTTGCTCGTTCTGCCAGCTGGTAGCGAATTGAAGACCTGAAGACACTTGTACAGCGGAATTGAACAATCAGGTACCTCAAAAATTGATTTAAACATCTATAGCAAAACGAGAATCGGGTATTTCGCATTAAACCGATAGTGGCTGCTAAATTGGGGTTTTTTCTCAGAAAAACTTGTTTTCTTAAAATTCATTAGGAAAAACATAAATGTATGTTCTAAATAAAGCTCCTGTCAAAGATAGATCAGTTTAAGAGTTCTTTGAGACGATGTGACAAGTGGAAATTTGAAAATTAGCGATACATTAAAACCACTACTTCTTCAAAATATGAAAGCAGCCTGTTAGGTCATCAATAGAACTCCAAAAGTACACAGACTTCAGTTATTGAAAGCAGATGGGTAAAAGTGGCAAAACAAATAGAACTGAACCCACTGAGCTAAAATGGATTGACAAATTTCCAGATTGTGCAAAGCTTTTTCAAAATGCTGGTTGGTTGGATTTCTTCAAGAAAAGCGATGGTTATAGCACTAAATTTGCCCAAAGCTATAATGAGGACATGGTAGTATTTGATACTTTAAAGTTTAAATTGACTGTGGAGTTAGTTGCTGAAGCTACAAGAGTCAAGAATGAAGGTGAAATGTGGTTCAAAAAATTCCCTTTCACTTTTGATGATCAAAGGTACCTTTTACCTCGTATTACTCCAGACTGGCACAAAGGGGTATTAATCCAGGAGGTCAGGGATGAATGGGTGCAGCCCATTAAAATTCTACAAAGCTATATCACTTGTGAAGGCAGATATGCTTATGTTTTCAAATACCATTTTAGATTTCTACAGCATTTGATTGGTGAATCCAAAATGAACCTTCCTTTCTTCTTATTCAAAAGTCTGCAAAAGATGTCAAGCAGAATTAAGGGGCATCATGATCATACTACATAATCCATCTTCCATCATGGTCTGATCAAGCTTATTATCAGTATGGTTCTACAACGAGAAGGGAAGACATGGGAGCATTTCTTGTTTTGGTCTGGTTTTCAGACCAAGCAAAAAGAGCAGCAAACTAAAAAGCATGTAGACAAAGGTCAATCTCTAGTCAGAAAATTAGGTTAGGAGAGCAAGTCTGAAGACAAAAAAGAGATTAAACTTGAAGAAGCACCAGAACCTTTGAAAGGTAACAATGAACCTCAAAAGGTTGTAGCTGATAGCAAAGGTAAATATTCATTGTTTTCACAAAAAGAAGATCAGCATGAGAAACACATGGCGCCAACAGAAACTCTCAGTGAAGAGAAAATTGTTGTCACTGAAAAGGTTGCTTTAGAGAAAGAAGACATTCAGGTCCAACAAAGGAGCCCCATCACTGTCTTATCTGAAGATGAGGGATATTTATTAGAAGAGGATGAATTCACTCTCAAAATTGAAGCTGGTATGGAATACACAGAAAAGTACAGTAAAGAGGATAAAACAAAGAAGTCAAAGAAAAAGAAAACCAAAATCGAAGGTATAGAGCTAGCCACAATTAAACATCAAGGAAAAACTTTGAAGATGGTGAAAGAACTTGCTTCAGAATGGAGACCAAAAACCAGATCTAAAAACAAGTTAAGGTTGAATATGAAAAAGCTGCTAAACCTTAGAATGAAGACAGAAGAGATAAGTGTACTTGATGATGAATCTTCAGATGAAGAACTCAAGATCAAGAAAGAAGCAGTTATAAACAGTCCAGTTTCTGAGCATACAAAAGGAAAAAAGTCATTAAGGTCAGCAGAAGATTCCAGTCTCACTCAAACAAAACTATCTGCTGTGTTTCTGGAATTAAAAGATGAAATGATAAAGGAACAACAAAAGAAGGAAATTGAGGTTTCTTATTTTGAAAATCAGTACTTGATAGATAAAACTACACCCATTGAAACAACAAGTCAGGAAAACCCTATTGTTCATGGTGTGTCTTCAGAGATGTTACAGGAAGATGAAGATATTTTCAAAAGACTGAATGTCCCTTGGTTGCCCAGTGAGATGCAAAATACCACAACAGGGAAGGTTTTTGACTCAGACATGGAGAACCTGCAAAGAACCATCAAACAATATAGGCATAAAATGGAATGCATGCAAGAGACTAATGATGCTCTAGTCTTAGCAAATAGAAGGCTAAGAGAAGATTTACAGGAAGTGAATGAAAATTATCAAGAGCTAATAACAGTTTCTAAAGAAGCTTTGAAGAGAAAGAGAAGCACAGATTTGCATTATGCAGAATTGAAGCAGACTGTCAGGGACTTGCAGCAGAAGAATGAAAAGCTTACAAGGAAGTTAGCAAATACAGAAGCTGAAGAGAAGAGAGCAAGAAAAAATTCCAAATCTCAGATGGAATAGCCTTACTAGTCGAAGCTGCCAAAGACGTTTGAGTTGGCAGTTAGTCAGTTAGTTATGGAGCTCTTAATAGATACTTTAATTAGTTAGTTTTTGGTTATGTTGTAAAAGAAATACTTTATTTCACTTTAACTCATCGAGGATTTGGTTGAAAGCAATTAGGTTTTAGACCCTAACTAATTTTGTAAAAAATAGTATTTAGAGTGAGAAGAAAGACAGAAACAGGGTTCGATTTTTGGGAGAACTTCAGGAGGTCTGATAGACTTATTGATGAGCTAAGTACATAAGTCTTATATGTATTTGTTGACAGAATTATGAAATATATGATCCTTTTTACCCTTCAGATTGTGTGTTGGCTTCATTGTTTAACTTGTTTAGTTGCTTAACTGATAAATTCATTACTGGTTTATGTCTGTATGTTGGTAATGCTTATCTTTTATGAATGAACTTCAATATTATGCTCTGTTGGATTTTGGTGAATATATTATGCATCTTTGTCTTCTTTTCCTTATGATTCAGTTCCTATTTTGCTCATGAATGTATGCCCTGTTTGCTCCCAAACTTTATAACCAGAAAACCTATCAAAAAACCTTAAAACCTACTTTTACTTCATTGTATTTTTGAGATTGTGTTGGCTTGTTTCTTCGTGGCCTGGAAACAATTTCTGGCACAAACACATTCCAGTTGTCAAAATTGAACAACCCCCTCAACCTCGCGATAAATCACCGCGTACCAACCACCCTTGTGCGATATGCAACATTTACGACATTACTCAACTCACTGCCCCGATATCCCATATTATAGAGCAACTCTATACAAATTGACTAATGTTGACCTAGAGATACCCCCCCCTCTCATTGAGAAAATATACCCCCCAAAGTTTTCATCTTCGGAAGAAATCAATACCATTTATATGATTTCATCCACCTACGCGCCTCAACTAATTGATTTGATGACACACTACTTCTGTAGCGACGAGGAAATCCTACAAACACTTACTACACCTAACCACCTCTGGGATGATATGTACCATCAGTCATACTTCATCCCCAAGGAATTTACCTCCACCACGGTGAACCAACTATCCTTCGAATCCAAAGATTTTTTACCAACCAAGGTCGACTGGTTCAAAGATCCTATCCCAACTCTAGATGCATTTGAAGAAGGTAATATGGCCAACATTTCGCCTATCATAAAAATTGACATCTCCACCACACCTGGAAAACCTGAACTTATCTCCTTAGGCGCATCATGCATTGAAGAGGAAGTTCAAGCCTATAAGAAACTCTTCTAAGAGTTTTGCAATGTCTTTTCCTGGTCTTACACCGAGATGCCTGGTCTCGATCCTACCATTGTAGAACATCACATGGACACTTGGCCTAACATACCACCTGTCCGCCAAAAACAACGCCCCATCACCCATATAAGATCCCAGCCATTAAGGCCGAAATTGAAAATCTTCGAGCAGCAGGGTTCATATACCCAATTGCTTATACCACTTGGGTGTCCAACCCAGTGCTAGTCAATAAAAAGTGGGCACCATTCGTGTTTGTACTGATTTCCGTGAACTCAATCTAGCTTGCCCCAAAGACAACTTCCCAACACCATTTATCGACCAACTAATCGATGCATGTGCAGGGCACGAGGTACTATCTTTCATGGACGGTTTCTCCGGGTATAACCAAATTCCAATCCGCAAGGAAGATCAATACAAAACTACTTTCACCACCCCATGGGGCACTTTTTCCTATCGCATTATGCCCTTCGGTCTCAAAAATGCTGGAGCCACATTCCAACAAGACACATTTGTAGCTAGGGTTTTACCCCTAGCTTGTGCCAATGAGCACCTACTAAGGAGAATGGACTCCTTAGTAGCAGTTCAATATATTAAACTAATAATGCAATAAACAAAACATTAAATTATTTCTAATACAAGCATAAAGCATAAACACCAAAATGAAAGAATGTCTTTGTATTGATGTTACCTTGAGTGTCAAGGTTGGTGAAGCCCTTTGCAGTGTCCAAGAGGATGCTCCAAGCTCCAAGAATGCTCCTTCTCCTTCTCCAATGTTGGGGATGGGCCAAAGGTGGCTCTCAAGGTGAAACTAGTTCAAAGGTGGACTAGGGTTTCGAGAGAGATTTTGGCAGAGTAAGGGTGCTTGTGATTGTGGATGTGGAATAAGGGATCTCCATCACCTATTTATAGTTTTTTGGTGGTGGAGTGCTGACCCATGGTTTTAGGAAACACATAGTTTTGGGCAGCTGTATAGGGTTTTTTCCTCCTTTTCCTCATTATTTTATATTTTTTATTCCCTTTTTAGGGGATTTTTGCTATTTTTGGAGGAAAAGGGGGTTTTTTTAGCCTTTTTTAGGCTATTTTGATGGTTTTGTGGCCTTTTGGAGGCATTTTAGGCCTTTTGGAGGCTTTTTAATGGGATTTTTTGGGATTTTAAGGGAAAAATGGTAGGAAAAAGGACAAATGAGCCATATAATGTGGTAATGAGGTAGTGAACACTTTTTGGGTGTTAACAGATTGCCCCCTGATGTGCGAGGTCAGGAGCTAATCGTATGGCCGATGGACATCATAAGTCATGAATGGTTTTCCTGGGATGTGGAGAGAAGAGAAGAAACAAACTGGAGCCCGGAACAACGATCCCGAACAACTGCAGGAACTAAAAGTACATCATCTCAATAATGGATGAGGAATCATCTGATCATATGGACGAGGCGGGCATTCCCATGCTCGTATCAGGATATAATAACAACAATGGGGTCCAAAAAATGGGGACCTGAAATATACATGACCTCAAATATTGACTGAGGAATAATCTCAATATATGGACGAGGCGGGCATACCCATGCTCGTATCAAGATACATAAACATAACTGTGAGGCCCGATAAGGGGGACCTGTAAGATACATGACCACTGTGTACATCATAAGAGTCCAGAGGGGACACAAATCTGGGACATACTGCTGAGCGGATCATGTATGAACTGCAGAACTGGTGCACTGGAACAATCAACAGTGCTACTGAGTGTGGTACCAAAGGAACTGATGAGCTGCTGGATCAGAGTGACAAAGGGTACACTCACAATGGTACACTGAACTGGAACGGATCTGGAACTGAAACTGGGTACTCAAGGAAGCATGGAACTGGATGGCTTCCGAATACAAACGCCAACGCAGCCCGGACATCCACGGGAACATATAACTGGGCGTTCCAAAGTGACTCACCAATGTGCTAGAGTCGGGGGAAATCCGGGGTCTTCGACGAAAGACTGATGGGATATAATCCTACGCGATCCTCAACGATGCGATCAAGGTGCTGAAGTCGAGCATGTGAGGAACAACCACTCGGAGAGGCAATGATGTTTCCTCTCGGAATGATCCGTAGGCACCTACCACAGATGGTGATAAGTCCAAGGCGTAGGGACCTCTGGGCCTATCCTCTGGAATAGAGGAGCTGTCGTCGACAGAGGGAGACCTGCAACTATCAAGGCAATGATGTTTCCTTGACAGGAGCGCGAGGTACAAGACCAAAATGTGGTAGTACTGATGGCAGGACTGGTAAACTGTGGTGGGACAACTGGGCAAGTAGAGTGGGTGGACTCAAACTTCCTTTGTTCAGAGGATGATAATGGAAGTGATCTGGCAGCATATGAAACTGACTAAGGGGAAAGGGATCATAGCTGTAATGAATCTGGGAGGATAACTGGCTGCGGGAGACTCAAGCTGGTGTAAAATGGCAGAAGACTGCTGAATACTCTGAACAAAGGCGACCTGATTGGGGGTGCTGCCGAGATGGTAGATCAAAGTGCCAAGAGGCACGGGGGAAAACTTCTTCATGGGTTAAGGAACTAGAAGAAGTGTGTGTAAAATGGTACTGTCGTGTGGATTTTACGAGCCCAGGACAGTTCATGCTCGTGGTTGCTTTCAATTTTAAGGAGTCTGAAAGCGATAAGAAGACTCTGAAGTGAAGGAATGGTACTATCGTGTGGATTTAACGAGCCCAGGACAGCGCATGCTCGTGGTTGCTTTCAATTTTAGAGAGTCTGAAAGCAAGTAAGAAGACTCCAGGGGGTTGCTTTTTCGTAGATTTAGTCTCCAAGGCCCAAAGAAGCATAAAAGGATGCAATGAAGAACTCTTCTAGCCGGTGTGACTAGAGTATTCCTTTTTCGTAATTAGTCTACCAGGTCCGGAAAAGGGTTAAACTTATACCAGATAGACGCCCTTTCAGGTACTTTAACGAGCATGAAAGGAAGCAAGATTGCTCGGCGATCTTTTCATTCTTTTAGGAGTCAGAAAAGAGCTTAACGGAAACTCCCTAAGTGCCTTTTTCGTAAAGGACTTGTCCGGCCCGAAAAAGGGATAAAATTATACCGAACAAAAGGAATGGCCAGGCAAGGAGGAAGTGTTCAATCAAGGTTTAGTAATGACGACCAAGAACGAGGGTAGGTGGGAACAATGATGTACCTCCTTGCGGGGGAGATGAAATGGTGGCAAAATAACGAAACATTTGCAGTATGACAGGAGTGAATGGCTCATGTAAAAATGTGGAACAATCCGACAGCGGCCGATGTGGCGCGCAAACCGAGGCAGCAAGGTGTTGGGACCCAATGTTGAAATTGTACCGAGTGAGAGCGAGAAATGATCTCAAGCATCGTCACGAGCTCGGAAAAATGAATCCGGCGATATAAAGGATGTCAAAAAATGGGTAACGGCCGATGTGGCACGCAAACCGAGGTAACGAGGGCGTTGTGAAAAAATACCCGAAAGATCGGGGGGTGAGAGCGAGAAATGATCTCAAGCATCATCACCAGCTCGGAAAAATGAATCCGATGATATAAAACATGCGAAAAACGGAGAACGGCCAATGTGGCACGCAAACCGAGGCGACTAGTGGCGTCTGGACACAATGTCGATATTGGTCCTGGTGAGAGCGAGAAATGATCTCAAGCATCATCACGAGCGCGGAAATATGAATCCGACGGTGCAAATGGTGCGAAAAACGGAGGTCATAAAGACTCCGGAATGGTAAAAGGTGAGCCCACCAAGCCAAGGATGCAGTGTTGGGGAGAAATGATGACCCGTGGGGGAAGAATACTAGGTGTATCAAAGCAAATCAAATCTACAAGTGATATGTGACCTCAAAAATGGTTGAGATCACAAGTGTGAAAAAGTGAGCAGGGTTAATGACTTGCCCCCATGCTATGTGCATGGGGTTTGTGATTATGGATCACATATGTGCTGGTTTGAACGATGGGTTCATTGACGTGCTGAGATAGATGTGATGGGGAAGGTTCAAAATGATTGATCATGCCCCCTATCCCAGGGTCGAGGGAATCTATTATGCCCCTTGACTCAGAGTTGTCAAGGTGGTGCTCTATAATGGCGGGGTCGAGACCGGGCATCTCAGTATAGGACCAGGCAAAGACATCACGGAATTCCTGGAAGAGTTTTTGGTACTCCTCAATCTCTTGTTTACTGCAGGAGGCTCCTAAGGTAATGCATTCATTGACGCCAGGGGGGTCAGAGATATCTATGTGGATAACGGGTGAGATATTGGCCATGTTACCTTCCTCGAAGGCATCCGGAGCAGGAATAGGGTCCTTGAACCAGTCAACCTTGGTGGGGAGGAAGTCTTTGGACTCAATTGTGAATTGGTTAGCTGTGCTAGAGGAGGATTCTTCTGGGATGAAATAGGAACGGTGGTGCATATCATCCCAAGGATAATCCGGGGCAGTTAGGGCCTCAAGAATCTCCTCATCAGTACGGAAAGTCTGGGTCGTCAAATCGGTTGACGAGGGGGTAGTGGAAGTATTGGTTGAAGAGATCATGTAGATGGTATTAACCTCTCCGGAAGGTGAAGAGTCTGGGGGGTAGATCTCTTCAATGGTAGGTGGTGCCGTCTCAAGGTCCAGATTGTTCATCTCATAAAGAGCTGCTCTGTAATCCGGGAGATCAGGACAATGATGTGAATAGTGCCCGTAAATACCGCAGATAGCGCATGAGTGGTTGGTACGTAGGGACTTATCTTTAGGCTTAGGAGTGGGGTTTAATTCGACAGTTGGGACGTTGGGGTCATCATCGAGCATTTGCATGTGCTTCTGTAATGCGGGTAACTGTGGGCATTGGTGGGTCGCATGGCCCAACTCGTCACACAGCGAGCATTTGGGAGGAGCACGAAACACTGGAGGGTTCTTGACTGTCTTGGGAGGTGGGACAGCAGTGTAAGGTTGTGGACCTCTGCCCCCAGTGGGTTGAAGAGGGGGAGGAGGTGTCGTGGAGGACGAAGGGGTAGGGACCCCGGGAGGTGGGTGGGTGGTAGTAGCCATGGGTTGCACCGGCTGGAGGACGACATCAGGTGTCGGCGGGCGAACGGGAGGCGAAAGGTACCATACAGGTAATCCCAAGGTTAACCCAGGGAGGCTAAGGGTAGCCATGACCGGGGCGCTTACTACTCCTGCTGGAGGAACTAGGAAGGGGATCGTATGGATCGGTGTAACACCAATATGACTAGGTACCAAGGGTGGTTTAGGCAACAAAGATGGCTGATTGTTAGGTGGTAGGATGTCATGGGACAAGGTACATAAGTCAGACATTTCGGGCGTAGATGATGGCGGAGGAATGGATTGAAAGGTGGAGGTCATCGGCGCGTCTGAGTAGACTCCAGGCCCCGTAGAGGAAACGAACGAGGTGGAGGCAGGAGAAACAGGTTGTTCAACCATGGGGAGAACATTTTCCGGTGCCGCGGGAGCACTGGGATCATAGTAGGTGAGCTGGTCAATCTTAACCACGCGTCCTTCATGGGGGAACATCATGGTGCGAAAGACAGAAGAGGCAACCGCCCGCATGGCATACATGTAGCTGCGGCCAAGTAGAAGGTTGTAATCCAATTGGGCATTGATTACCTCTATGTCAATAAGGACTGTTTTACCACCTAACTGGACAGGAACGTTGGGCAGGAGGCCTTGGGGCTGGGCCGAACGACCGTCATAGGCACGTAACGCAGTGGTGGACTGCTGGAGAGGAGGGGATCCTAGTTTCTGCCATACAAATGTAGACATAACGCATGTGGAAGCACCCTCATCAATGATGCACCGATGGATAACAAGATTCCTAACGGAGACTGTAACTTGGAAGGCTAAGCTGGAAGGTAGGCGTGGTTCAGACTGGTCTAAATCAAACGCCATCAAATGTGAATCAGTTGGGTCAATCCCCCCGATGGCGGAAAGTAAAGTCTTGCGCTGGGAAGGGCAGTTCTTCAAGACTTCTAACGCAGACATGGCTGCGGGAGATTGGGCTAGGTCGTCTACAATGTTGTAGTTTGACGCAGCACGTGCATTAGGGTTATTATTGATTCGGCGCAGTGGGAAACGAGGTGCTTTCGCAGCGCCGTCTGTGGGAGGCGGAGGTATGCGTAACGCCTGATCGGTGGGGTGGGCGTTAGTAGTTTTATCCGTGGGAGTGGCTTCAGAGGTGGAGCCATATTGGTTCCGACGGGTCTGGAGGTTGACGTCAGCGGATGACATCATCAGTAAGTGGTGGGTACCTGAGTCAAACATGGGTTGATCAGGGGCAGCGTAGGTGATCTGTTGTTGTTGGGGTTGCACGTTAGCTTGAGGGGCCAACGGCTGAGTGTTCACCACGCCTTGGGTCGGTAAGGGGTTTTGCAGCACCAAAGGGGGTTGCTGAGGTTGGGGGGGGTTGGGCGGTGCTTGGGGAGCCGCATGCCCTTGGCGATGGGCCTCGTCAACCCAAAGCTGCCGAGCTCGCTCCAAGTGTGGGCAAGCATGGGTGTAATGTCCATAGACCCCGCAAATAGAACAAGGGTGGTTTGTTCGCAGATTGGGGTTTTTGGCCTGCTTGGGCGGGCGATCGGGGTTTTGATTAGCGGGGGCCGCATTATTGTTGTCAGGGGGATTAGCCGGTTGACCAGCTTGGTCTGCAGGTTGGTTGTTTCCCCGATTACGGCCCTTGCCGCGGTTCTGTTGGCCCTGGTTACGTTGGTTATTCTGGTTTTGCTGCGGGTTGTGTTGGGCGTAAACTTGCCCTTGGGCAGCAGGTGGATTTTGAGGTTGCGCAGGTGCTGGAGCAGGCTGCGGAGGATGATATGCAGGTTGAGGCTGAGCAGGTGCAGCAACTTGAGGGGGTTGCTGATAGGACTGCGGAGCCGGTTGTGGATGTGCCGCAGGGGCTGCCTGGGGCGGATAATAAGCTGGTGGGGCTTGGGAAGGCGCAGGAGCTGAGGCAGCCTGCTGATGGTAGTAAGGCTGAGGGGCGACTGGAGGAGCATAAGCAGGAGTCGCATACCCGAAGCACTGTGGTGGACATGAGGGCCCATGGGAATGGTGATGTGTCATGGGAGCATATGAATTGGTTGCTCCAGACTGGGAGGTAGCCCTCGACAGGTCGGGGCCAGGGGTAGGTCGTGCTATAGAAAATGGTTGGGGATGCGAAGAAACACGGCCAATGATACCATCTGCAGCGTGGGATGCCCCCGGCGCATCATGTTGGGAGGACTCGCCGCGAGGGGCGTCAGGTATAATGGTATAAAGGTAACCCGACTGGGCGTAAATGAGGTCGAACTGCTGTGCCTTAAGGATGGCCTCTTCTTCAGACTGGGGTCTTTCTGAAGCTACATCCTTAGCGATGACAGGAAGCAGGGACTTGAGGAACCAATCGAGGAAGATACGGTCATCTAGTTTAATCTTGCATAAGCTACGGCGTCTACGCCACTCATGGATGTGGTCCGTGATATGGGTAGCTGTGTTTTGTCTACAAGATAGAAGGATCTCAACGCCCGCGTCATAGCGGACTGGCAACTGGAAGAACTGCAGGAAGGTCGAGGCCAGGGAAGAAAAGGTGGCGTGGGTCCCATGAGGCTGCTCAATATACCACTTGGCTGCAGAGCCAGTAAAGGTGCGTTGTAAGAGACGGAGGCGAACAGAGTCATCCACAATGGAGTTAGAGGAACACCATAGGTGGAAAGACATGATGTGGTTCTGTGGGTCCTCACCGGCCTTACCCTCGAATTTAGGGATGTCAGAGGGTAGTTTGGTAGGCATATGAGGCCACATAGGGTCGTGTCGAATAGGATCGTTGGTCAATCTGGCCAGGTCAGGTAGGTTGAGGCTAGCCATGAATGGCAAACTGGAAGAAGGCTGCGACACAGTAGTGCTATGGACCAAGTTGGGGCCAGTGCCCCCAAGTGGAGGGACAAGATTTAGGGTGGTGCCCCCAAGTGGGGGAACTGAGGTAGTGGAGGATGGTCCAGCACCACCATGGGTAGTGTGAGCCACTGATGTAGTGGGGATAGGTATTCCTGCTGTGGGAATAGGTACCGTGAGGGGAATGGTAGATGGTTGCCCCATGGAGGGCATACCAAAAACAGGTGTAGTAACTGGTGTAGTAGTGGTGGATATGCCACCAATGGTCCCTATGACAAATGGAGTGGAAGTCGTACCAGCCATGGGGCTAGTAGGGGCAGTATAAATAGGGTTCTCAGACTCTTCGTCAGAATCAGAGGTAAAGTAAGGTGCGTCACTATCTGGTGACGGAGACCTACGTCGCTGACGGGTGGAGTCAAGTGACAAGGCTCTAGATCTGTGATGAGTGGTATCAACGGACAATGATCGGAATCTATGACGAGTGGTGTCGAGAGAACCGTGCTGTGGGGGCTCGCCCCTGAGGCGCCGAGAATGTCTCGGGGACTCAATGGTGACAGATGGTGTCTAAATCTCTGTGGGTTGAGGTGAGTATGAAAACAGCTCAAAAATCCTAATGCAACCGAGTGTGCAGAAGGAGAGCTAAAAAGCAAGGCACTCAGGCCAACAACCAACTCAAAACACCCACTGCAACAGCTGTGCTACAATAGGTGGAGTAACAACAAAGATGGTCAGAATACCAACAAGCAGCAGGCTTCCTAGAAAAGAAAAATGGTGGACTCACTAGACCAAGGGAGGTAAAGGAGCATGCAAACACCTAGCTAAAAGTATTCTGACTTAACTAAACATATCCTCTGCAAGGTGATGAAATCCAAGTCAGACAATATGAGTAGGAAAGCCAAGTGGCTATGATATCCCCCTACCGGGAGGGATACCGGGTAGTCAATCCTAGAAGAATGGCAACTAAGATACCCCGTTCATGACACGTCCAGAAAGGTGAATCTGCCGTTTAGTTCGTTGACCGCAATACCCCTATACAGGGATATCCCGCGAACCGCGAAAGGTAGCCCTTCGGTTACTGAATGGAGTGCGGTATTCCACTCAGGCCTCCGGAACCAGTCTCCCGACTTCAACCCTCCTAAGGGAGAGGCCCTCTGATAAACTGGTCGTGACCGTGCCAAAAAGTACTAGGGGATTTTGGTTCCCTAGTTGGACAACAACTATGTCTCAAGTGAAATGACCAAGGGGTGTTATTGGAAGCCTATCCCCCTGATCCTACCTAACTACAATGATTCTTTAGTGTTCCCCAAGTGGGGTTAGAATGTTGGTTTAGTTAGGTACTTTTTAAGGCTCACTTGATTTAATGTGACAGAGTGTGTGCTCATGAGGTGTTGAACCCAAAAACAGAAGTGCCACAAGGGAGGGCAACTTCCAATCTATCAATAATGCTGAAATTGATTCTTTTAATTGGCAAAATTTTCTGAAAATAAAAATACTGAAATTTTAAAAAGATTCATTAAAAGGAACAGAAATTATGTTGCAGAAAGGCTGTAAGGAAGTGGGCTGCAGGTGGGACAGAGGGCTGTTCAAATGCAGAAAATATTGCAGCAAGAGGGGCTGGGCTCAAAACAGGAAAAGAGCAGAAATCAGACCGCGGGTCTGTGGCGGATCAGAACAGGCCGACCGCGGGTTTGAGGGAAACAGCGGCGGTCAGGTCGCGGCTATCGGGCCAACAGTTGCAGTCGGGACGCAGGAAACAGGGGAAAAGACACAGTCGGGTCGCGGCTATCGGGCCAACAGTGGCAGTCGGGACGCAGGAAAAATGGAAAAAGACACAGTCGGGTCGCGGCAAAAAGGCTAACAAGCGCAGTCGGGACGCCCGAAAGAGGCAGAAAGCCGCAGTCGGGACGCGTGAAAAAGGCCGACAGGCGCAGTCAGATCGCGGCAAACAGGCTGATTAGCCACGGTCGGATCGCAGGTAACAGACTTGAATCCGCCGGCAGAGCGTCGGAAGCAGTCTGAGAGCCACGGTCGGATCGCGGGTAAAGGCCTGAAAGGCGCGGTCGGGACGCGACTGTAGAAGGAAAAAGACGCGGTATGCGGCGGCCGAAAGGGACAGCCGAAAGGAAAAAATTTAAAACGGAAACCAGAAATTCGAAAACTAGGGGAGTCGCCAAAAACTGTAGCTAGGGTTTTACCCCTAGCTTGTGCCAATGAGCACCTACTAAGGAGAATGGACTCCTTAGTAGCAGTTCAATATATTAAACTAATAATGCAATAAACAAAACATTAAATTATTTCTAATACAAGCATAAAGCATAAACACCAAAATGAAAGAATGTCTTTGTATTGATGTTACCTTGAGTGTCAAGGTTGGTGAAGCCCTTTGCAGTGTCCAAGAGGATGCTCCAAGCTCCAAGAATGCTCCTTCTCCTTCTCCAATGTTGGGGATGGGCCAAAGGTGGCTCTCAAGGTGAAACTAGTTCAAAGGTGGACTAGGGTTTCGAGAGAGATTTTGGCAGAGTAAGGGTGCTTGTGATTGTGGATGTGGAATAAGGGATCTCCATCACCTATTTATAGTTTTTTGGTGGTGGAGTGCTGACCCATGGTTTTAGGAAACACATAGTTTTGGGCAGCTGTATAGGGTTTTTTCCTCCTTTTCCTCATTATTTTATATTTTTTATTCCCTTTTTAGGGGATTTTTGCTATTTTTGGAGGAAAAGGGGGTTTTTTAGCCTTTTTTAGGCTATTTTGATGGTTTTGTGGCCTTTTGGAGGCATTTTAGGCCTTTTGGAGGCTTTTTAATGGGATTTTTTGGGATTTTAAGGGAAAAATGGTAGGAAAAAGGACAAATGAGCCATATAATGTGGTAATGAGGTAGTGAACACTTTTTGGGTGTTAACAACATTAGAAGAAATTTGGATGAAAAATGGGCCTTTTAACCCTCAAGTACAATTTCTTGTCATCACATATTAGCCAATCAAAATGCTTTAAAATTCAAACAAGGTGCATGTAAAAACATTGGAGGGAAAAAATAAAAACTATTTTTTTGGATCGTATTTTCAACTTATATCGTTGTAGGTTTACTCAGATTTCAAGCAAGAAGACTCCTTGGATGCATAATTAAATTATTCATCGAATGAGTACCCATGTTTCATACTTTTAACACATCCACACCATGAAAAAATGAAAATACATTAAAAACGTGTTTTCTCTCACTAGAAACACGTTTTTTAATGTATTTTCAATTTTTCATGGTGTGGATGTTGTTAAAAGTATGCAACATGGGTATGCATTGGATTCATAATTTAATTATGTATTCAACGAGTCCTCCTACTTGAAATTTGAGTAAACCTATAAGGAGATAAGTTGAAAATGCAATCCAAAAAAGTAGCTTTTTTACTCTCTCTACTATTATTTTATTATTTTCCTTAGGAGGCCCATTTTTTACCCAAATTTCCTCTAATGTGACATATTGTTTTCATGACCTCATTAACATCATATTAGTTTACCTAGACGACCTCACGGCTCAATCTAAGAAACGATCCAACCATCTAGACGACCTTCGACAAGTCTTCTTGCGTTGTTGCAAATACCAAATCCCCTTGAACCCACTCAAGTGTGTCTTTTACGTTCCAGCAGGCCGTCTATTGGGTTTCATCATTTTAGAAAAAGGGATGACCATAGACCCATTAAAGGTCCAAGCCATCGTGGACCTACCATCACCTCGTACGCTAAGACAACTACAAATTCTTTAGGGGAGGTCCAACTTCCTCTGCCACTTTGTCCCCGATTACGCCACGACAGTTCATGGTTTCTTTTGTTTGCTACGCCTTCATACCCATTTTGTATGGGACGACCAAGTGGAAGGAGCCTTCACAGACCTAAAGAAAGCACTCACTAATTCCCCCTTGATTTCTCCTCTGGATTTCACAAGAGACTTTATCCTTTACATTTCGACATCTGATTATGCCATTTCTGGAGTAATCGTCCAAGAAGACTCCGCTCGTTACGAGCATGTCATTTACTATGTAAGCCAAACCTTATCAGGCCCACTACTATGCTACCCACATGAAGAGAAAATGGCCCTCACCATCATCTTTTCAGTACAAAAATTGCACCATTACATTCTCCTTAGCCATACCACAGTTGTCACAAATTCCAACCCAATGGTCTATCTCTTGAATCGTCGCCTTTTGCAAGGCCGTGTAGCTAAATGGGTGATTATCCTACAAGAATACAACTTGACTTTCAAAACCACAAAGAGCACTAAATACTTAGCACTCGATCAACTCATTACCGACCTACCATCCCCATCTATAATCTCCATCAAATAATTAGGTATCTCCCTCTCCCTTCACACAAGCCTCGGGACTCTGAGCATCCTGCCAAAAAACATAGAAAATATTTCAGAAAATTGTACCAAAAAATTCCCCCCAGTAACGATCTAGATCACGGTTGTGGGACCAATAGCCGCAATCTAAATCGCGACTGTGAAGGCCACAACTGCAATTCAGATCGCGACTGTGAAGACCACAGCCGCGATCCAAATCGCGACTGTGAAGGCCACAACTGCGATTCAGATCGCGACTGTGAGGACCATATTCACGATTCGGATTGCGACTGTAGATTTCATAGCCACGATTCTAGATCGCAAATGTAGAGCTCTCAACCACGATCTAAATTGTGCAAAAGGGCTCAGGACCCGCAATATCCCCATTGATCACTCAAAGTGACTAATGCACCGCCCCTAAGTACCCATTTTTCCCTCGAAATTAAATAAACTTATAGATTAAGGCTAATAGGCTTACCTAGAACTCACGGAACGGAAAACCAATAGTCGAATATCCTTAAATTATGAAAATGATCTGCACAACTCAAATCTCCTATCAAACTCAATAGTGAAAATGACATGTGTCACTATAGCTCCACTTGCTATTTATAAACATTTCACCCATTTTTATTTTGACCATTATGGAGTCATATGAAGTCCATTCTCCACACCGTTGATACCATTGGAATCAACGTAGTGAGACCTTCACAGTAGTACAGTTAGTTTCTCGATTTCATCGACACCGTTTTTGAGCATTTTTTCCATGCCCCTTGTCACCTCGATTTGCGTGCCACATCGGTCGTTGTCCATTTTTTACATTCTTTATATCACTAGATTCTGTTTTCCACGTTCGTGATGATTCTTGAGATCATTTCTCGCTCTCACCACCATATTTTTAGGGCATTTCTTCCATGCCCCTCATTGCCTCGATTTGCGTGCCACATCGGTCATTGCTCATTTTAAACATTCTTCATATCGCCGGATTCAGTTTTCCACGCTCATGATGATGCTTGAGATCATTTCTCACTTTCACTAGTAATTTTTTTTTGGTATAATTTTATCCCTTTTTTGGGCCGAGCAATCCTTTTACGAAAAAGGCACTTAGGGAGTTTTTGTTAAGCTCTTTTCTAACTCCTAAAACAATGAAAAGATCGCCAAGCAATCTTGCTTCCTTTCATGCTCGCTAAAAGTATCTAAAAGGGCGTCTACCTGGTATAATTTTACCCCTTTGCTGGACCTTGTAGACTAATTACGAAAAAGGAATACTCTAGTCACATCGGCTAGAAGAGTTATCCATTTGCATCATTTTATGCTTTTTCAGGCCTTGGAGACTAACATATGAAAAATACCACCAATGGGGTCTACTTACTGCTTTCAGACTCTCTAAAATTGAAAGCAACCACGAGCAATCACCGCCTTGGGCTCGTATAAATCCACATGATGGTACTCCTCCACCAATTCAGAGTCTTCTTATCATTTTCAGACTCCTTACAAAATGAAAGCACTCACGCGCATGAACAGTCCTGGGTTCGCACAAATCCACAAGACAGTACCATTTTTTAGCACAGTTTTATCCCTTCTTGGAGCTCATTAAAACCACCAAGAAGGCCCCAACAGTGCTTGTCAGCGCCACAATAGATCATGTCTACTCACATGGCAGCTTCCCCATTATGGTTTCCTTTGTTCAGAGTATCCTGCAAATATGTCACCCTGAGGGTCTCCCGATTGTCCCCCAGAGTCACTCCAGTTTGCATTACTTACCCCACATTCCTTAAAGCTATGATCCCCATACCTAAAGTTAGTTTCATATGCTTCCAGGTCAACCATGTCATCATGCTCTGAATAAAAAAAGTTTGAGTCCCACCCCACTCTAAAACCCCAGTTACTCCCCATCCCCACAGTATATCAGTCCCACTATCAGTACTATCACCTCTTGGTTGTACACCTTGAGATCATATTAAGTAAACATGATTGCCTTGATAGTTGTAGGTCTCCCTCTGTCGATGTCAACCAATTTATTATATACGATAGACTTAGAGGTCCCTGTGCCTTGGACTCATCTCCATCAGTGGTGAGTTCCTACAAATCATTTTGAAAGGAGTCCTTAGTGCCTCTCCGAATGATTGTTTCTCACATGCTCGACGTCAACACTTTCATCGCATTGTTGAGATTTGTATAGGGTATTGGTCCTTTCAGGTATTTGTTGAAGACCCCGGATGTCACCTGACTCTAGCACTTGTGTGAGTCTACTTCAGGAAACAACCTGTTACATATTCCTATGGATATCCAGGTTGCACTTGGTGACAGTATTCAGAAGTACCTCTGTTTAATACTCCCTCGAGTATACAATTCCATACACTCTTCAGAATTGGACTCACAGTTATTGAGTCCCTACAGTTGTTGGATACCTTCAAATTCAGCAGTTCATCAACCCTTCTGACACCTTATTCAAAACAATTTTTACTCTTTTCCAGTGTATCAGTTCTTTAGATCAGTCATGGTATGACCATGAGTATATCCCAGCATTGTGTCCCCTCTGGACCATTATGATGTACACAACAGGTTTATATGTATTATTCAGGTCCCCCTTTTTTGGGCCTCATTGTTAATTATATGTATTGATATGAGCATGGGTATGCCCACCTCGTCCATTATCAGAGATTATTCCTCATTCATTTTGAGGACATGTATTTTTAGTTTGTGCAATTTGCATGGGCCCGGTGTTCCAGTCTCCAATCGGTTTCTTCTCTCTTCCAAACCCCAGGAAAAAGACAAAAGAAATATGATGTCTATCGGCCATACGATGAGATCCTACCCTTACACATCAAGGGGCAATCTGTTAACACCCAAAAAGTGCTCACTAGCTCATCTCCCTATTTCCATGACCCATTTGTCCACTTTTTCCAACATTTGAGCCTCCAAAACCTTCAAAAGGTCACCAAAAGGACCAAAATCTATCTTTTTCCCCTCAAAATATGTAATTTTCCTCAAAAAATATAAAATATATTCAAAAAAGGAAAAAGAGGAAAAAAGAGGAAAAAGAAACCTAAACCATTTTTTATCAATACCATTGGTTTCCTTAAACCACAATGGTATTCTCCATCACCAAAAAAAACTATAAAAACGTGATAAGGGATCCTCACTATTCATCTACATTCATCCTATCCTTATGCTGCCCATTTCACTCCTGAGATCTTGAGCCTCCATTTGATCTTAGATCCACCTTTGGAGAACCCTTTGTGGCCATTCCCCCATTAGCATCTTGGAGAAGAGAAAGACCCTTGGAGCATTGGAGCATCTCACAATCACAGCTGCTCAAACTCAACCATCCTCACCACTTGAGGTAACATGATTATTGTAAAGCTATTTTTTCCATAAATAAAGAATTTGTTTTACATATAGATCTAAGTTATTTACCATTTACTTTCAAGTTTTTACATGAACATGCTAGATTAACTCTTTACTTTCTTATATCTTAGATTAATTCTACCTTTTTACTTTATTTTTGATTGTTTTAATTGAAACTGCTACAACAAGTTAGTAGGTGCTCATCAGCACATGCTTGGGTGAAAACCCAAGCAACAATAAGGAGCCTCCTGCGGGCATAAATAGAGCCCCTTGTGGGCATTTCTAAAGTGTATTGCAGGCATATGTTAAAGCGAAGCTGATGATGTGAAGAAAAAAAAAGACATATATAAATAAATATATACATATATATTTTGGATGAGGATAACATGGAAATAATAACTCATTTTTTATTTATTTGAATTAATTAATGATAAAATTAAAATAAAAGGACAAGTCTACCTCCTAAATTGATGGTGAGGAAAAGTATAAATAGAAGACAAGTTTTATTTTTGAAGTGTGAATTTTGTGGAATATTTCAGAGGCACAATAGATCTTTGTTTTCAAGATTTTGAGGAGATGGGGACAGGTTTAGTGGCAGCAGTAGATCAACAAGAACAACAGTGAAATAATTTTTATATCTATGATTTCTGGGTTTATCCGAGGAAACAGATTGATGACATGGATAGTATGATTGTGGACAATTGATGACAACATGACATGTTTATGGATAGGATGATGATGTGCATGTGGACAATGTAAATATGTGCTTACAAGGAGAATGATGACATGAACAGAATGGGGATGATGAAGTTGTAGACATAGCTATGATGATGTAATTATGGATAGAAGTATGATTGTGATAGGAAGTAGGACATGTGACATGACTGTTTTGACAAGTAAAAATTGATCAGATGTAATGATTTTTGTGTTTAAATACAAGCTAGGCCTTGCAATTATTTTTCTTAGTTGGATCTGAGAAAAAGACCAAGCTGAGTCTTGGAATAGAAGTTGGTGCTTATGATTCAGTTGTAGCTGATTAAACCCCCCGGTTGTAGCCGATTGAAGAAATATAAAATATTACAAAGCTTATATCTTATGTCTCTTGTGATGTGTCAATGATATGGATTACTTGCATAATGTTTATTGATGTATAGATCAGTATGAATGATGATCTCTGTATGAATGTTAAAATGGAATTGTAAATGATAAATGTTAGGGTTAGAAGAAGTTGAAAATTGGAATTAAGTGCAAGCTCACTGATTCACCCCCCCCTCTTAGTGAGCCACTGTGTACATCAATTGGTTTCAGAGAAGGCCTTCATTACAAGCCTAGCAAGCTTGAAGGGATCCATGGACATAAGATGGAAGGACTAGCAAAGTTCATTCACAATGAAGTTCCAGTTTTTGAAAAACCATATTATTTTGGTTGGAGAAGCATAATGAAATACTACTTGAAGCAATTCCGTGTTTGGGAAATAGTGGTTAACCCACCTGTCTAGTCTAAAAAGAAGAAAAAGGAAACGGTTGAGAAAGACAAAATTATTGCCTTGAAGTTTCTGATGGATGGACTCTCAAGCCCTATCAAAGAAAGTGTAAAATAATACACCTCTGCCAAGAATCTCTGGTTCAAGCTTGAAGAACAATATCAAAAGAGGAGTCAAGACAAAGAAAAGGAAACAGAAGTCAAGGATGAGAAGTACGAAGAAAAGTAGGTACAAGCTTCAGATACAAGTGAATGTAAGTACTCTTCAGTTGATGATAATTTTGAATGTGATGATATTGAAATTCCACTTATAGAAGATGAAGAAGAATATTTGTTAAAAACCAATAATGCATTTGCATGCACCCTATTGGATGTTGATCTCAAATTTAACCCAAGGATTAAGAAGAATATTTTGGGGTCATTTGAAAAGTAAAAAAGGAGACAAAAGCATTTCTCATGAGGTTGAAACTCAAGAACAATGATTTTCAAAGTGAGCTAGAAGATCCAAATGATGAAGTTAAAAGATTGAAGATCGAATTAGCAAAATAAAAAGAAGAGATTAGTAAAATCCCTAAAGAGATTGAATAAACAGGAAGAGATAATATTGGCGTGAAGACTTAGCTGGAAGAAGCCAAAAGAATAGGAGAAGTTATGAAGCTTCAGCTGGAAGAATAAGAAAAGACAAATCAAAAGCTTGAGATGGAAGTTGTTGATCTTAGAAAGAAAATTGAGAAGTCAAACAATCATGTAAAGTTCAATAACAACTCGGTTATATTGGATAAAATATTGGATTGTCAAATATATCCCTTTGACAAATCTGGTCTTGGGTACAAGAAGGTAGAAAACAAATATGAAGAAGACATGTGGTCCCCCAAGACTCCTGAATTTGGATCCACATCCTTCAAAGGTGAAAGCAAAGCTCCTCGTGCACCTGCACATGACAACAAAGAAGTTGGAAGATAAAAAATGCATCAAGAAGTTGCTCCCACTCCTCAAAAGAAAATTATTTAGAAAAAGAGAGACAAATCCAAGATGGAATCAAGCACTTGGGTATGATATCAACTTTAATGGTTATTTCTATTCTTGTAATGGTTTTGGTCACAGGGATATGGATTGTACGTTCCATCAAAGAAGAAGTGTTGAAATTCAAAGTAATCAAATGAGATGTTGGGCATGTGACCAAATTGGACATGTTGATGTAAATTGTTATACATTGAGATGCTTCACCTGTGGTGGTGTTGGCCATAAAGCCCAAGTATGTGGAAGTCCAAGAATACAATCAATGAGAAGTTTCTCATACCCATCAGCAAGAAAATTCAATGAATCTTGGAAGAAGAATGACACAGACAGATTTGAAGGCCAAAGGACAAATAATCACAACCAAGGACATTCTAATGTATGGGTGAAAAATAGAAAAATAATATTTTTTTAAAATATAAATGAAGTTGATGATCAGTGCACAAATGAAGGTGGCTTTCATATGGCAATCCAAATGTGAGGTCTTTCAAGGACCTTAGGTACAACTTGAGTTCATGGAGTTTGGAGAATGAACTCAAAGGAAATTGAAGGCTGCTCCAAACAGGTCCTAGGATCGTGAATGCAAATATTGACATAAAGAGAATTAATGCAAGGAAAATATACAGATGGTGTGCTGATAGGGGGAGCAAGAGTAATGAAATCTATCTGTACTTTCAGTTGAATAAAATGAAGTGAAGAGACATGTAGATGATTGGAGGAGTGTCTTTGATGCATGCTTACCTTCTATGAATTTACTAAATGATTACATTCTTGAACCTCTCTCTAGATTTGATATGATTGGTTGGAAATTCTTCATGAAACACTTATTTGAGAGGAATAAGGAAGAATGTAGCTTGGCTTTCATTGCACAAAATTGTGAAGGAAGAAAACTTCGACAAAAAATGTCATACATGTCAACAATTGGAGAAACAATTCTCTTAGCTCTAAAAATTGGTGTTTAAATTTTCAGAATGAAGAAGACCTCTTAGAAGATTTGGTAGACAAATTAACCAAAGCAAGATTGTGACCTGAAATTTGGACATATGTGAAAGCACTTTAGAATGCTTATCTCAGAGACAAAGGCAATCCTATGAATACTCTAGAGTTAGTTTGGAGCAAACTCGGATAGTTAAACATATCCCTGTGAACTGAGGCAAGTGAAGGTCAAGGTATCAACCCTAGCAGAAGAAGAAATACAGACTCAAATATGAAGCACGCAAGGACAAATAAGAACAAGCCTAGATTGTAACCAAGAATTTTGAGAATGATTGACAATGAAGAAAATATCATGCACAAGTCTGAAATGAAAAGATGTGTGATAATGACAATCCGAGTAATGATATGATTGACAGGGGGGTATGGTTAGCAGATGAAATGAATCAACACATTGACGTTTGGAAAATTGATACATGATTACCTTTTATGAATTTACTAGATGATTGTTGAGCATGACACTCTTGGATATGATTGATAACACTTGTTACTAACATCTGATTGTGTATGTCATTTTGGGAATATAGTTGGTTATAACCTAACTTGGCATTTGAAAACCCCTCGATGATTGAACTATGATTGGATCTCTCTAATTTAGGTAGCAATGAAAGTCCTATGATTTTGGATAGAGCAGAATCTTAAGCAATAGGTGTGACAGATTGGTATACTACAGGGTAATTTGGACAGTGACAAGTTGAGCTGACTTAATAGTTGCAGTAGTGGACAAATTTGGTGAAGAAAACTACAAGATAGTTCATGATTTCCTGAAGCATTCACAGTAATGAAGAGGTATACATGAAAAGGGAGCTTGTTCAAAGCAGCTACAACAACATACTTGATAGGGGGAGCAGATATATGAAGACCAAGGAGATGAATATATTTATTTAAAAAGCATAGTGGTTAATGTGTTCAATTTTTTTATTTTTTTTGGAAGAAGACATTCTTGGGTATACTACAGTCATGAGTATCCTCTAATTTTCAGACAATATAGCAGAAGTATAGACAAAAAGGAGTATGTGTACTTATGAAACATTGAAAATGACAAGGAGGAATATGTAGGTAAGATGGTAAGTGAAGAGGCACAAGGATGATCTCCAAGAAACAACAACAAGCTCAGTCAAAGGAGGAGATTAGTCAATAAAGTATTCAAAGATAATAAAAAATTGGGCATTGTGAAGCTTTTGATGGATAAATGATTAGCCCTTTTTCATTAATGTCAAAGGGGGAGAGAAATTGAAGTTTCCATCAATGACAAAGGGGGATATTGATGAATATGATTGTCATTGATGACAACACATTAATGACAAAGGCTGAAATGATGACATGAAGAACACACATGATGACATGGAATAAGGACAAGATAACATGAAGGACAAGATGACATGGAGGACAAGCAATGGAAAAGGAAATGGAATACAAAGATGGTGACATGGAAAGTAAGCATGAGGACATGACAAAAGCTGATGTAATGAAAGGTTAAGCTGATGACATGGCAAGCTGCATTAAGGACATGACAAGGAAAGGAAAAATGACAAAGGATGACATGAAAAATGAATGAAGACATGATGATGTATGATAGCTGGAAAGCATGGACATGCATGACAAGGCAGAAAGCAGTGATGAAAAATATAGAAGACTTGACATGGCAAGGACATGGCTTATTGACAAGGCTCAAGCATTGATGACTTGACAAAATATCATTCAAGCATGACATGGAAAGAGACTTAACATAGCAAGGTTAAAGGAGCATGACATGTCATGGAGGACAAAGGACAAAGACAATGAATGGAAGACAAAAATATCATGATGTTATAAAGCATGAAGTTGAAATGGAAGCCAGAAACAATGGGAAAAAGACATGACATGAAAGGATGATGATGTGGCAAGCATAAGGTTGATGATAAGACCCTCTGCGGGTATTTTAGCAGTCCTGCGGGCATTTTGTTGAAGGCACTGCGGGCATTTATTTAAGGCCCTGTGGGCATTTCACAAAGCCCTATGTGGGAATATTTATATGCCCTTGTGGGAATATTATACATGCACCTCCGACCATGTGGGAAGGAGCCCTTGCGGCAATCCTTTGAGTATCCTTGCGGGCATATGAAGAATCCCTTGCGGGCATTATTAAAGGCCCCCCGGGGGCATTTTAAAGGGCCCTTGCGAGCATTGTTGAAGTGGCTGCGGGTATTTCAAAAGGCCCCTTGCGAGCATATGAGGACATGTGGAGAAGGACCCTTGTGGGCATTTAGTAAGCCCCTGTGGGCATTTTATGGGAGCTATAAGGAGCCTCCTTCGGGCATAAATAGAGCCCCTTGAAGGAATTTCTAAAGTGTATTGCGGGCATATGTTAAATGACAGCTAATGATGTGAAGAAACAAAAAGGACATATATAAATAAATATATACATATATATTTTGGATGAGGATAACATGGAAATAATAAATCATTTTTTATTTATTTGAATTAATTAAAGATAAAATAAAAATAAAAGGACAAGTCTGCCTCCTAAATTGATGGTGAGGAAAAGTATAAATAGAAGACAAGTTTTATTTTTGAAGTGTGAATTTTGTGGAAGATTTTAGAGGCACAATAGAACTCTGTTTTCAGGGTTTTGAGGAGATGAGGACAGGTTCAATGGCGATAGTAGATCAACAAGAACAACAGTGAAATAATTTTTATATCTCTGATTTCTGGGTTTATGTGAGGTAGCAGGTTGATGAAATGGATAGTATGACTGTGGACAATTGATGACAGCATGGCAGGTTTATGGACATGATGATGATGTGCATGTGGACAGTGTAAAGATGTGCTTACAGGAATAATGATGACATGAACATAATGGAAATGATTGAATTGTAGACAGAGCTATGATGATGTAATTGTGGACAGAACTATGATTTTGATTGGTAGTAGGACATGTGACATGATTGTGTTGACGAGTGAAAATTGATGAGATATAATGATTTTTGTATGTAAATACAAGTTGGGCCTTGTAATTATTTTTCTTAGTTGGATTTGAGAAAAATATTGTGAAAATCCTGACAGCATATCTAAGAGTTGATGTATACCTCACAAGAAAGAATTTATGAATAAGATTTAGAATAGTCAATGCAGTAAAAGGAGCAACAGAATAATAATACAGTAGAACTCGGATAGAAGAAAAATAACTTCACACACACAAATTCATTAATCACAATATGGACAAATAAGTAGTACAATGCATGAGGATTCAAATGCCAAGGTGGAAATTCGAATTAGACTTCATGGAGTGATCAAAAGATCACTGGAGTGTCATCAAAGCACACCTAGAAGTCTATCTCATCATCGGTGGAGTCATCAATGCACAAGTAACTGTCAAACATTAGTCAAACTGAGTCTAACTGAGTGTGGCAGGTGTGACTAAGTGTAACTGGCACATGGAGGCACTAACTAAATGAAGGAGGCTTAGTGGAGGGCGCATGAGGAGCTAACTGGAGTCAGAATGGCCATTCTAGTCTCACTGGAGGTCCATTGGAGTGATACAATCAGTTGAGAGCCATTCTTTCCTTAAATCAAGGAAAGAACTAAAGATAAATCAATTAACTAAAGTGAAATTGAGTGGTAGGTGAGAGAGGACGAGTGGCTTTCTTAAATCAAGGAAAAAGGGTGCACTAAGCTCTAGGAGGGCTAAAAATGATCAGTGAGAAGCTCCTGGGGTCTGGCTAACTGAGGGCTAGGTGCTGTGACTAATGACTGGGATGTATGCTACATGTAGAAATGCATGCAAAACTGAAAATGTAAATAATTGAAATACTGGTAGGACTAGGATGGAGTATAGGAATATCCTAACAAAGACCAAGTTGATTCTTGAAATAGATGTTGGTGATTTTGATTCAGTTGTAGCTGATAAAACCCCCCGGTTGTAGTTGATTGAAGAGATATAAAAGATTACAAAGCTTATATCTTGTGTCTCTTATGATGTGTCAATGATATGGATTACTTAATGTTTATTAATGTATATATCAATATGAATGATGATCTATGTATGAATGTTAAAATGGAATTGTAAATGATAAATTTTAGTGTTAGAAGAAGTTGAAAATTGGAATTAAGTGCAAGATCATTGATTCACCCCCCCCCTCTCAGTGAGCCATTGTGTCCATCAGAGTCCTCCGTATCAAAATCCAATCACAACAACATATTCTAGGATTTTTTTCTTCAACAATAAAAGTGCTTTGTTATCCATGAAGATAAATCATAATCCTTTCTCTTCAAAAACCGAAATTGAAATGAGGTTCTTATTCAATCCTAGAACATGTAGAATTCCCTCCACTTGTAAAATATCACCATTGCTCAATTGGAATGAAGTGGATCCAACTCCTTGGATCAAATACATTGAGTTGTCCCCCAACTCTACCATGCATGTGAATTTTTTCTCCTTTAGGTTAGTGATGGAACTCTTGTATCTAGTCCTATGTTGGATGCAACACTGTCAATCAACCATGTGTCTACACTTGTGATGATGGATCCCGAAAGGGATGAGACAAGGTAATACTCCCTTCTTTTCTCCTTTTCTTCGAATGCATTCTTTTGAGTGGTTTCATCTTCTATGGTGGTAGAATCATGAAGCTTTCCTTTCTGCTTTGCTTTTAAATCTCTTGAGAAATGGAATTTCTTGTTGCAGTTGTAGCCTCAACTGGAATGAAGTGGATCCAACTCCTTGGATCAAATACATTGAGTTTTCCCCCAACTCTACCATGCATGTGAACTTTTTCTCCTTTAGGTTAGTGATGGAACTCTTGTATCTAGTCCTATGCTTGGATGCAACACTGTCAATCAACCATGTGTCTGCACTTGTGATGATGGATCCCGAAAGGGATGAGACAAGGTAATACTCCCTTCTTTTCTCCTTTTCTTCGAATGCATTCTTTTGAGTGGTTTCATATTCTATGGTGGTAGAATCATGAAGCTTTCCTTTCTGCTTTGCTTTTAAATCTCTTGAGAAATGGAATTTCTTGTTGCAATTGTAGCATCTAGATTTTGACTTTGCAAAGCTTTTGTTAAACTCCTTCTTCTTTGGATGAGAGAAATTATTTTGGAAGAAGGGTTTCTTTTCTTTCTTCATTCTTGCCGTGAGGGAAATATTTTCTTCTTTAGTGCACACAGCTTTGCTCTAGATTCACCCTTCCTCTTGGATACAATCATGCCACAATATTTTGAGCTCAGGTTGCACTTCTTGACCATTGATAACATCCAAGAATGTCTCCCATGAAGATGGGAGCATGGATAATTTTAAGGACCCATACTTTTTTAAAAGTGTATAAACCTTGGCGAATCTTACCAATTCTTAAAATATCAACTATAGAATATTTGGCGATATTTTTCTAAAATTATTTCAATTTCTAAGGATTTTATATAGTTTATATAATGATTTGGCGAATTTTAGAGTGAAAAAAGTTTACCCCATCAAAATTGGGTGAAATGGGGCTTCAAAAAATGCAAATTGGTGAATCGTTTTTTGGAAAAAAACATGGAAAAAATAGCCCTTGGGCTAAATTTCGCCCCTAAAATTATCCTTGGATGGGAGACCATCAACGATGATTTGGATGAGATCATATTCATACACTACAACTCCAATGTTAACAAGCTTATCTCTTACCCGAGATATCTTAGTGAAGAAGTAGGCCATTGTCTCATCCTTCTCCATATTGAGGTTTGTAACTTGTTATTCAGTGCCCTCTTTTGAGTTGGGGCCTTCTTCTCATATAGATTAGTTAATGTATGATCAATTTCTTTTTTGGTCTTCAACAGTGTGATCATAGGCATCAAGTTATCTTTTACCAAATTAGAGATTATCCATTTGGCCTTAACTTGATTCTTATTGAAATTGATGTGCCCTTCATTAGATGTAGGATCCTCCGGCATAGTGGATACGTAGCTATCCAAGTCTTGTTCCTATAGGATGTTGAGAATCCTATCCTTCTAAGTGTTAAAGTTTGAGGTTCCAACAAGACGTTATTCTGGTTGTACAGAGATTGATACCATAGTATTCAAATATTGTGCTCAACTTCTCAAGATCTACGTAGGCTCTAGTTGGCATGCAAAACTGAGCTCCTTCATGCCCTGAGCTATGATACCATGTTAATATTTGGTTGAGCTTTTATATTCAATTATTTTATATACATAAACTTGAAACAATGAGTCAATTCAATAACATGAAATTCATACATCCATAACACAATATATACCTTGGGGAAAATCCTAAAACTATGAGAACAAAAACCCTAGCAATTCTTTTCAGCATAACATAATGGATAGTAGAGAATGTCTTTCTTTTACAACATAGCATATTGCTTTAAGAAGATAAGAGATCACCAAACACCCTTGGTGAATATACAAAAGCAATATAGAAGAGAGATCAATTGGATGTATTTTCCAATGTGCCCAATACATCAATATATAGAAAAAATCACTTCCGTGCAAGGAATATGGAATCAATGCATGAACGATAAGCCTCCCATGCAAACGATAGCGAGTTATCTTCTTGGATACTTGTAGTGCACTTCTAGTTTCTTCAATCATGCACCATCAATGCGCCATTCCTTTCTTCCTTAACTTGAAATCATGCTTAACTGATTTTGGAGTGAACTCACCTCATAAATGATGTAGTAGCACTTAGGTAACAAGCTAACATAAGAGTCATCATGCAATAAGAGCAACTTTGGTGTTGTAACTTAAGTGTCATCTTTTAACTTTTAGTTTAACTAAAGTGTCGTCATGCAAAACCCTTTAGTTAACTAATTCCTTTTTAACACTTAAGTAACTTTTCTTAACTTAAAATCATGTTGATTGATTTTACCGAAGTGATCACTAAGTTCCCATTTAGTTAACTAATTGCATATCTTTAACTGATGCTTTAACTGAAGCTTTGATTGAGGCACACATTCTTACTTAACTGAAGATTTAACAATGCGAGTTCTCTTTAATTAGTTGAAGTGTCTGCATGGGAAATTTTGAATTCTCTTGATCTCTATGCTTTATCTTTTATTTCTTATATTTTACTGGATGGTCAATTTGTGCTAAATTTAGTTATATAGCACATTACATTATACTAAGAATAATTATTGGATGTTGGGATCATATTATATTATTTCCGACCAAATCATCATATGCTAAAGTAATTCACTTTAGAGGTGATCAATATCTGAAGGAGACTTAATATCAATTGGAGACCATGGTTAATAATATATCGCACAACATTAAATGATTTTTAAAAGTAAATCATGAAATTTATACAGAAGGTCCACCTCTATATGGGAGGTCCATGCCATGGATATATTTATACATAAGGTTCACATGAGAATCATGACTTGACACACAAGTTCACAGCCTTGTCCAACAAGACTTCACAACATCATTACTTTGATCAATTACCACTATACAAGAGGAATAACTTTACACGATAGGAAATCAAAGTTCTCACCTTTATACGAGAGGATCAATCTTGGTTGCACAAGACTGGTTTGAAGAATGTCTCTCGATGTTGTAAATTTAACACTTCTCACTCTAAAGTTGTAATGCTTTCTATTTTCATCAAGAATGTGAGCCCATGCTTGAATACCAAACACATGAAAGTGGCTTATATATGGTTTAATTTTACTCCATGCTTCTTCCGATGTTATATCTTTTAGATCCTTTTTGGGAGTATGATTAAATATGTAATTGATACAATTAATGGCTTCAACCCAAAATTGAAGACTTAATCCCTTAGCTTGGATCATATAATTATACATTTCCTTTAACATGTGATTCTATCTCACAACAACACCATTTTACTATGGTGTATATGGAACAATACGTTGCATATGAATTCCCTATGCAGTGCAGTAATTTGTAAATTTATTATTTACATTTTTCCTCCATTATCTATTCTTAAATTTTGTATTTGATGTCTATATTGTTTTTCTACAAGGGCCTTGAAGGCCAAAGACATGTAAAAAAACTCACTCTTAATTTTTAATAAGTAAACCCAATTGCATATGGAGAAGTCATTAATGAAAGTTAAGAAGTAATTGAAACTAGAGAAAGAAGTAGAAGCAAGGTGACCACACAAATCACTATGAACAAGTTGCAAAGGGGGCAATGCATGCCAATATACACATTTGTCAAGACTATATTGTTGATGTTTCCGGAGAACTCGGGACAAACACCATCTCTGCAAGAAATGAGAGGAATAATAGTCACCATTTCCTGATTACATAGTTGTTGTAATGACCAATAGTTTAAATGACCAAATCACTCATGCCAAAGTTTTCTCAAGTCATCGCTACGAGCAATAAAGATTGAGGGAAAAGGAAATGGACCAAAGTTGTTGAATATGCCCAACTTGGTAATATCATCAAAATTTTCAGTTGCTAGGACATGCTTAGGATATTTGAAATCCTTGATTACAACTTGGTGAGTTTTAAACTCTGTAATCTTACCTTCATTAGAAATGGATGGTTTGATAGACTAAGAAAAAATTGCAATAAATAGTTGTAACACATAATACATATTTGAACTGACCATCATCTAGCTAAATTATTCCAAATCCTAACACATTATGTTATACAAAAAATTTCCAAAAATAGCATGAAAATAGCACAACTAGACTAGAAAGAGTACTCCACACCTTTAATGAAGGAAATAGATGAATACAAATCCTCTTCAAGGGGGAAACCTCCTTATACAATGTACTAAGTACACAAGACAAGAAAAGACAAGACCTGATACTCCAAATGAAAATGTGTCCTTCTTATATATAGGAGACTAAGAGGTACAATTCCAACTAGTTGACCCAAGCCAATGTAACTAATATAACCATATTAATGATAATTAAAACCAATGGACCAAGCCGAGATGAAAACTAATATAATGTGACCCATATAAGGGGAAATGTGCCCACATTTAGAAATTAACATGCCCCTCCCCTTTAAAAAATTGTTGTCCTCAACATTTGGTTAGTTTTGGATACTTCTATATGAAGGACTCATCCTGCCATGTTGAATCTTCAATTGGTAAGTACTTCCACTTGATGAAGTACTCTGTAATAGCCCAATTTCGTAGCTGCTAGGTCCTTGTGTCAGTGATTTGTTCATCTTCCAATCTGAATTTTCCTTCTTCATTAAGCTCTAGTAGGATTGTTTGAATGGGAATCTTGTCTCTGATTACCTTATTTAACCAAGAAACATGGAAAATTGGATGTACCCTTGAAGATGAAGGGAGCTCCAATTTGTATGCCATACTACTAATCTTCTGCAACACTTTATAAGGACCATATTACTTGGGTGATCTTGTAACCTTAGAAATACCCAATCCCCTTCTTCGAAACTTATTACACTACGATGTTGATATGCATATTGTTTCATCTTGTTTTTTTACATATCCAGGTTGTCTTTCAGTATTTGGAGAACTTCTTGTCGGTGCTCTATGTGATCTTCCATAGCTTGAAATTTATATTTTCCTTTTAAGGGTTATGTGATAGATGGAGGCCGGTACCCATAAAGTGCATTAAATGGAGACATTTTTTTATGATGTATGGAAGGAAGTATTGTAACACCATTCTACCAAGGACAACCATTTCACCCATTATGTTTGTTTATCATATGAAAAGAAACGAATATAGCCTTCCAAATATTTTTTCACTATTTCAATTTTCCCATTAGATTGAGGATGATAAGATGAACTGTGAGCCAACTGGGTACGCAAACAAGAAAATAATTAGGTCCAAAATTTACCAGTGAAAATTGGATATCTATCACTTACAATAATCTTCGTGTTTCCATGTAACTTTTGAATTGTATACATCTAGGAAACAACTACTGTACTTGCATTAAAAGGGTGAGAAAGTGCACAAAAGTGTGCATACCACCATAATAAAATTCCTCCTTTACGACTTGGGTATTCCTGTGATAAAATCCAATGAGATTTATTCCCAGCACTAGAAAGGTACATCCAAAGGTTGTAAAAGACCTGGGGTCTTAACTGTTTCAACCTTATTTTGTTGGAAAACCAAAAATTCTACCACAAAATTTTGAACATCAGATTTAAGAACTTCCCAAAAAAATTATTTCTAGATGCAGTGGTAGGTTTTCAAGAATCCTAAGTTCCCACCTATAGGAGATGTGTGTAATTCCAAAAGGGCCTTTTGTTTGAGTTTGGAGTTCTTGCATATATATAAGCGGTCCTTATACCATAGTGAATCATTTTTCATGCAAAAGTATCTAATACAGTGGGATACTTCTGTAGCTTTTATATGAGCATCCACACATATATGCCATTTTTCTAGTCGCCCCTTCCTACTACCACCCAATCAGGCTGTATAATGGAAATTGTACAAAGTATTGTGCAAACATCCTCATCTTTTCTTGAGAGTGCATATGCCACCACATTCTGTTTCCCTTTTCTATTTATGATTTAAAATTCATATACCAACATATTGGTTATGTTAGTTTTTCAGAATTTACTTCAATCTGATCTAGGATCTTAACTGATAGAACAACATGTACATCATATCTACATCATATCAATCATGGACACAATAATGCAAGCACACAAGAGACACAGAGTTTACTTGGGGAAAACCATAAAGGTGAAAAACCCCAATAACTTCCTCAGAGATAGATAGAGCAATGATACAACCCAAGCATAAGAGACAGACATCTCCTAGCGACAGCTTCTCCTCCTCCACAAGTGCACCACTCTACAAAGAGTGTGTGAGAGAATAGAATGATCAAATAGAGTGCCTCCCGCACTCTATTTATACTTGACTTGACTTGCCTAATAACCTTTACTAGGTCGGCCTTAACTTAACCACATAACATAATGCTGACTGAGTCGACACCCAATAGGGTGGTCTAATAACCCTTTGATCCACATGGTCGACCCCCAATAGGGTGGTCTAATAACCCTTTGAACCACATGGCCGACCCCCAATAGGGTGGTCTAATAACCCTTCGACCCACATGACCTATACAGGGCCGACCCCAGTAAGGTGGTCTAATAACCCATCAAGTATAAGTTACAACACTTACAATATAAATGACGACACTTCCGTATAGAGGAATAATAACATCTCTATAGGAATGCAAACACTTCCATATAGAGGAATAATAACATCTCTATAGGAATACAATATACATATATGTGAAATACATTCTGAAGTTACACATACATCAACACTCCATCTTAACTAGGAATCTATTTCTCGACACTGGTCTTCTAGCACAAGTATTCTTCTCTGGATCATCGTCACTGGATAATCATCATCAAGTCATCATATCCGTCACTGCTGCTGCTATCTCAATCAATCTCTGAATCTACTCGTCATAGGAAGTTCTACAGAGCTAGTCCTTTTTCATACTAGATGTAGGCCCACCACCTGCAGGTATTCATCATCATTGGCCATACTGTGGAATTCTCAGGACTTATTATGTGTGTCACAAAACCTCAAAACAGCATCCCAGGTTGTTACAAGCACACGGCTCTACCTGTCGGATCTCCTAGGGCTAGTATTATATGTGACTGTCACAAAACCTTAAAAGAGTCTCTTGACTAGCAAGAACCCTAAAGAGCATATGAGGCCTTTTTCATCTTGTCTAGATCTCCAAAACGTATTACATGTGACCCCCACCACAAAACCTTAAAAGAGTGTCTTGCTAAGCAAGAACCCTAAAAAGCATCTGAGGCCTTTTTCATCCTGTCCAGATCTCCAGGACTTATTACATGTGGTCATGGAAAAGCCTCGAAAGAGCATCCCAGGACTGATTACGAGCACACAGCTCAACCTATCGGATCTCCCAGGGCTAGGACTACATGCAATAGGACAAAACCTCGAAAGATCATTTTCCAGATCTCCCAGGGAGCTATTATATGCCAGCGGAAAAACCTAGCAAGAGAATCTGCAAACGTCCCAAGGCTAGGATTATATGTCCTCCAAAGCAAAACCTCGAAAGAGCGTTTGCTAGATATCCTAGGGCTAGTATTACATGCCATAGGCAAAACCATGAAAGACTATCTGCAAACCTCCCAGGGCTAGGATTATATGCTTATATGCACAACCTGTTCCACAGCCGTAGAGTATCATCCTGATACTCACCATACATCATCCTGATGTACACATGATCATCCTGATCATCATCACTACATCATCCTAATGCATGTCATCTGGAGCAACATCCTGAAGCTCGTCATCCATGATCATCCTTATCATACAATGCATCCACCTGATGCATACATAGTATCTTCCTGATACATATCATCATACATGATCTACCTAATCATACAATGTATCCACCTAATACATATAAAAATACATGATCCACCTAATCATACCTGATACATATCAACATACATGATCTACCTGATCATACAATGTATCCACCTGATACATCTACAGATACATACACATGATCCAACTGATCATATCCAACATCCAACATGATGCGTACATACATATACATATAAATGATCCAACTGATCATATCCAACATCAAACATGATGCGTTCATACATATACATATAAATGATCCAACCGATAATATCAAGCATCCAACATGATGCATATATACACATACAAAGCAGTAACTGGAGCATCGTCCTAATGCTCATCATCCAACGCTTATATCCACAGCCATGGAAGGATCCTCCTCTCACCATGCTCGGAATGGCTTCAGTAAATGTCTCCAACACTTCTTCCTTGAAGTGTCATTGATCTGAAGGACATTTAGCCTCTCTCTGAAGTACTCGAACTTCACTCTGGATAGTGGCTTCATCAGCACATCTGCAATCTTCTCATCTGTCGCAACATACAGGAGCTTCACTGCTCCTCTCTGCACCATATCCCTGATATAGTGATATTTGATCTCTATGTGCTTCAACCTGTCGTGGAACACTGGGTTCTCAAACAGCTTCACACAACTCTGGTTGTCACAAAAGATACTAGTAGCCTCCAACAGGAGATCAAATAACTCAGATAGTAGCTTTCGAAGCCATACTGCCTCACAACTAGCTAAACAAGCTACAACATACTCTGCTTCAACTATACTCAGTGCTACGCAGGACTGCTTCCTACTAAACCAAGAGATCACACCTGATCCCACATTGAAGCAGCACCCAAAAGTGCTCTTCCTATCTGCAGCACTGCCTGCCCAATTTGAATCAACATAACCCTGTAGGTTAAACTTTTGATTCACATCATACTTGAGCCCATAATCAACTATACCCTTCAGGTACCTCAGAATATGATTTACAACAACCAGGTGAACACTCCTCGGATCCGTCAGGAACTGGCTCAATGTGTTCACCGCAAAGCAAATATCTGGTCTTGTGTTCGTCAGGTACATCAAGGACCCAATCATCTGACAATACATCGTGACATCAACCGGATCAGATGAAGCATCACACGGAAGCTTCAGTTTCGATGCCATAGGTGTGGCCATGGCCTTACAGTCCATCATCTCGAACCTCTTCAGGATCTCTACTACATACTTACCTTGTCCAAGGAAGATTCCATCTGTACTCTGCCACACCTCCATGCCTAGAAAATAGTGCATCATCCCCAAGTCCTTCATCTCGAAATTGGCAGCAAGCTTCCGCTGTGTGTTGGCATTCAATCTATCCTCACCTGTAACAAATAGGTTATCCGCATACAAAAGTACTATCACTGGATTGCCTTCCTCAACCTTGTCGTAAAGGTTGGAATCCGCTTTACTCTTGGTAAAGCCCAAACTGGATAGAAAGCTGTCTATTCTACCATACCAAGCTCTAGGAGCTTGCTTCAAGCCATACAAGGCTTTCTTCAATCTGCACACATATGACTTCCCGTCATGTGTCTCAAAACCAAGTGGCTTCTCCACATACACTTCCTCTTCGACTACACCATTCAAGAAAGCTATCTTGACATCCATCTGGTGTATCTTCCATTTCATCACTACAGCCAGAGCAAGTACTAATTTGATGGAAGTGTGCCTAGCTATAGGTGTAGAAGTCTCTTCATACTCAATCCCTCCTTCTGGGAGAAGCCACGAGCTACAAACCTCGTTTTGTATTTCTCCATGCTACCATCTGCAACATGCTTGATCTTATAGATCCATTTGGAAGTCACAACAGACTTCCCTTCAGGTCTTGGGACTGCATCCCAAACATCATTCTTCATGATCAACTGATCATGGCATTCTTCCATTACTTCATCCCAGATCTTGGGAACTTCAATATTTTCAATATCATCAATAAATATCTTTGTTGTTGGAACAAATGTTGTAGTCCTTCTTTTGTAAGTGAAGGTATACAATCTTTCCTACAAAACAAGTTAAATTGCATGATTAGAAACATCTCATAGTATTTAGAACAAATTCTTACACATAAAGAAATATGTCATACAGTCATGCAGTTATTTTAGCCAATGCTTCAATAGAACATTCATCCATATCTTGTAACTTTCTAGATGCCTTCCAATCTCTACCAGAACATTGTTAAGAGTGCACTACTCCCAACATTTCAGGAAAGAGGTTTCATTCTAGATAAGTAGAAATGGAATGTTGTACAGTGCCATAGGCCACTTACCCATCACATGCATATTAGTAGTATATTGTTCACTAATGCAATTATTCTAATATGCATAATACACAACCTAAGTCGAGGAACATAAGCATATACATCATTGAACAACATTATTTAAACAAACAAATATGTAAGAAATGACAATTCAAATACTTATCTTTGTTTGGTTGTTGGGTGGACTCCCTCTGAATCTTTGCAACTCCATTATAATGTGGATTGTGAGAAGTGGTCGACTCCCTCTGAATATATGCATCCTTGCAGAAACTACTGGAGTGTGCTCCCTCTTGATCTTTGCTTCCTGGATTACCTGTCCTTGAACTTATATCCATCCTCGATCACTATGCATGCTTACAAGTATCATTATTGTGATATCCTCGAGATCTCATACATAATCTGATCCGAATTTTAGGGGGCATATGGTCTAAATTCGGATGGATAAGCCATAAAAGCATTAAATGGAGAGACCACCCTCTCATATCCATGGTATTTGGTAGCAAATAGTTTTGGCCCATGGTATGGCCTCAAGACACATTATAATAATGCTATATAAATGCCTAGCAAGCCTTCTCATGATAACAAGTTACTCATTTGGTTTCTATCCTACATTTCTCTTATTTTATTGAGTTATTATTGGGGTATTGGTTTTGAGTGTCTTTCTTAGTATAGTTTGAGAGGTGAGGCTCAAAGAACCCTCTTTGAGCCTCACCCCTCCATGTGGCATATTTATCTATGTTTGTCCATCTATGTTATTCATAGCCCAGATCTCACTACTTTGTATTTCTCACAGCTGGTTCATTGTTCGCTTCAGTTTTGAAGCTATCTCTTCTCCTCCTCTCTCGGCATTCAAGTCTTTCGGGTCTTAGCCCCCAAGATCCGGATCAGTGGTATCAGATCAGGTACGCACTCCATCGGGACAATATTTTGAAGCATGATGCGGGTTCAACGAAAGTTCCACAACTTCTACAACAACCCATGCTTCTCTACAAACCCTTGGCATCTCTATACTCAACACTCTCACATTCAGCAAACTTTGAATAGGTTCCATGGACTGCACAGGATGTTTCAGAAGCTCTACCATAGCTTATCGGAAAGGTATTTCCTTCAGCTCAAATGGGTATTTCACAGAATTTCATTTCGTTTCCCGGTCTGTGAGATATGCTTGCTTGAAGTAGCACATGTTTGTGCATAATGCGGGTGGACGTACAAAAACTTTAAACAAGTGCTACAGACTCCATAGAATGTCTCACAGGCTCTACCATATCTCATTGGAAAGATAGTTCTATCAGCTAAAATGGGCATTTCACAGAATTTCATTTCGTTTTCTGGTTTGTGAGATATGTTTGTTTGAAGTAGTACATGTTTGTACACAATGCGGCCGGATGTACAACAAATTTAAACAAATGCTACAGACTCCAAAAAAATGTTTCAGAAGCTCTATAATAGCTCATTGGAAATCTCTTTCCGTCCGCTAAAATGGGTATTTCGTGATTTTTCATTTGGATTTCTGGTTTGAGAGATATCATCGATTGAAGTAACATATGTCTGCAAAATAGTGTGCGTGCATCTCTTAAACTTCAACAAAAATTTTCTCAATCTTTGGGCCACCCCAAAGCAAGTATGTTATATGGATGTAAAGGTATTTTTGAGATCTCAAATGGGTCTTCAATGGAATTCAATTTCAGTACATGCATCAGAAGCTATGAATGGATTTGCAGCAAGACATCAACTACACCAAAGATCATGAATTTACAATTTTTTTAAATCTTAATGTAATCATGGTTATGGTTAACCACACAAACCCTATGGTTCTGGGTCAACCAAAAAAAACCTATGGTTATTGGGGGGACCACAAAAAACCCACATTTATGTATTGTAATCACGGTTATGGGTCAACCACACAAAACCCATGGTTATGGGTCAACCACACAAAACCCATAGTTATGTATTGTAATCATGGTTGTGGGTCAACCACACAAAACCCATAGTTATGGGTTAACCACACAAAATCCTTCTCTTCAGTGGAAACAAGCTTGTCATTGCCACCATGGTTATGGGTCAACCACATAAAACCCACGGTTATGGGTCAACCACACAAAACCCATGGTTCTGAGTCAACCACACAAAACTCTTCTCTTCATTGGAATCAAGCTTGCCATTGCCATCACGGTTATAGGTCAACTTCGCAAAACCCACGGTTATGGGTCAACCACACAAAACCCTTCTCTTCATTGGTAACTAGCACATTGTAATCATGGGTCTCTTTTTAGCATGAAATGATGGGGACCATCATTTTCTAAGGGGGGAAGGAATGATCCGAATTTTAGGGGGCATATGGTCTAAATTCGGATGGATAAGCCATAAAAGCATTAAATGGAGAGGCCACCCTCTCCCATTTATCATAAAATCATTAAATGGAGAGGCCACCCTCTCATATCCATGGTATTTGGTAGCACATAGTTTTGTCCCATGGTATGGCCTCAAGACACATTGTAATAATGCTATATAAAGACCTAGCAAGCCTTCTCATGATAACAAGTTACTCATTTGGTTTCTATCCTACATTTATCTTATTTTATTGAGTTATTATTGGGGTATTGGTTTTGAGTGTCTTTCTTAGTATAGTTTGAGAGGTGAGGCTCAAAGAACCCTCTTTGAGCCTCACCCCTCCATGTGGCATATTTATTCTATGTTTGTCCATCTATGTTATTCATAGCCCAGATCTCACTACTTTGTATTTCTCACAGTTGGTTCATTGTTCGCTTCAGTTTTGAAGCTATCTCTTCTCCTCCTCTCTCGGCATTCAAGTCTTTCGGGTCTCAGTCCCCAAGATCCAGATCATAATCATACATTTATTAATATATTCTCAATACTATCAATACACAATAATCATAAGCATGTATAGTCATGATCATTTCAAACATAAATAATAAGCATTAGTATTCAAGGACTCTTATGGTTAGTCATATCATAAATTAAAGTAAGAAACATAATATGCCTAAACCCATGATTACTCAAACCTATATTTTCATGACTCTTCTAGTTAGTCATATCATCAATTAAGGTAAGAAACATAATATGCATACACCCATGTTTATTCAAACCTATGAATAATCATTATCAATCATGCCATGTATACTTATATAAGGGATCCTATCACAAGGTAGGATTCTAACTTGATATAGGAAAAACATACCTGGATTAGTATGTTAGCTAGTTATGTCTAACATACCCACATGATGTCTTCTTGTTCTCTTCAATGACTTGTGCTAGTAACCTACATATCTCATAAGTTAACCATTATAGAACCAAGTTATACATACCTCATAAATAGATCTTCTATGCGATCCATGACAATGGATGAATCTTTGTCTTCATGTCACCATGATCATGTGTTCTTGAAATAGAACATGATTTGTCTTTCTTGGTGTACCTTTCATGTTAGTGGACAACATAAACCTCATACAACACCATAATGCATTAGCACAATCATAAGTGTTAATACCATAATCAATGAATATCTTCTATCATGCATTCATAATTTATTTAAGGTGATACGACAAGTCTAAATTTAATCAAGATTGTACTAACCATAATAATATGAAGACAAACATACCATAAACTTAATCATGAACAAATCTCGAAGCATACTTGGATAAGTCATACCTGTTGAGATTGCTTGTAATCTTCTTATGTAAGGCCTTAGCCTCATCTCCCTCTGAAACAGGAACTTCTTCACTTATGTAGGTGACCAATCCATTCTCTTCTAGGATTAACCCAATCCACTTGATTTGCAGGAACTGGATCTGGTGCTGGATTAGGGTTTGTCAGAGAAACCCTAAAAATTCAAACTTTGAATTTCAAAATTCTGAAAGAATATAAATATGTGCCTTGATGAGCTGATCAACCTGGTATACTCAGAATTTGAAAACTGCAAAGTTTCACCCCTCAAATTTGCCTTTGAAACTTCTAGATTCACTAAACATGACCCTGAACTAGGGTTTCATAAATCCCACCTTTCTGCTCAATCAAAAGGTTCGATCCAAATCTCTAAGCTTCTATTTTTCTGAGGAGCTTCCAGCCATGGTCACAGATTTAAAAAATTCCCATTTTTTGTAGAAGCCCTAATTTTCCACTTTTCCGATCAAAGTCCCGAACTAGGGTCTGATCAAGAACGACCTTCTACCCAACCAAAAAATCTGATCTTGGTCTCTAAATTTCGATTTTTATGAGTAGCATTCAGCTGTGGTCTCCGATTACAAAAATTCCAACTTTCTCCGAAACCCTAATTACCGAAGCCATGAATGAAGGTGCTCAAAATCCAATTTTGTTTCGAAAGAAATATGTACCTGATTGTTTCTGGTGTAACTCCAAAATTATTAATCCATAGGGTCTGAAACTTATACCTATGGTATCCCGACCTATCATATTTCCAACCCCACAGGTCTGACCACAATTGGATTCTCTGAAAGAGAGTTATGCCAAGTGTCGCAACGTGACCTGTTTATGGGATAAAACAGGAGAGCAAACTTGTACGACGTGCCACGTGTCACTAGTTTAGTTTAGGACTCTAAAAAAGTTACCTGAGAAAGCTCTGTTTGTGCACTACCTATCACGTTTTACGAAATTTCATTGGAGCTTCCTAGCCCAAGTTATGACCTTTTTTCCTAGCTCACCTGTTTATGACTCAGATCTGGAAGAGGTAGAAACCCTAGATTGTATAGATCATAAAACACAAAGTAGAATGAATTAGAATTTTTCCTTTGGCAAAATGGTACATGGGGATCTGATCTTCAACCTATAAAAGTTTCAGATCCTAAAACTTCTCCAAACGGTATTTATAGCGAAAGTGCTACAATGACTGGTTTTTGCTATATCAAGCCCTAGCATCGCAAGTGCAACAAGTGTCATACATGCCCTACCATGCCTTCTTTCAGGCTAGGTCTGATACCATGTTAGTTTTTCAGAATTTACTTCAATTTGATCTAGGATCTTAACTGAGGGAACAACATGTACAGCATATCTACAGCATATCAATCATGGACACAATAATGCAAGCACACAAGAGACACAGAGTTTACTTGGGGAAAACCATAAAGGTGAAAAACCACAATAACTTCCTCACAGATAGATAGAGCAATGATACAACCCAAGCATAAGAGATAGACATCTCCTAGCAGCAGCTTCTCCTCCTCCACAAGTGCGCCACTCTCCAAAGAGTGTGTGAGAGAATAGAATGATCAAATAGAGTGCCTCCCGCACTCTATTTATACTTGACTTGACTTGCCTAATAACCTTTACTAGGTTGGCATTAACTTAACCACATAACATAATGCTGACTGGGCCGACACCCAATAGGTTGGTATAATAACCCTTTGACCCACATGGCCGACCCCCAATAGGGTGGTCTAATAACCCTTCGACCCACATGACTTATACAGGGCCGACCCCAACAAGGTGGTCTAATAACCCATCAAGTATAAGTTACTGCACTTACAATATAAATGACGAAAATTCCGTATAGAGGAATAATAACATCTCTATAGGAATACAAACACTTCTGTATAGAGGAATAGTAACATCTCTATAGGAATACAATATACATATATGTGAAATACATTCTAAAGTTACATATACATCAATAGGTTAACCATTTTTATTGCTCTTCTGAAGATAGTCTCCATTCCAAGAAGTATTTAAGACTATCATGATATGTTTTGAACTTGAAGTGCCTACCTATTAGGTAAGGATTCTATTTCTTAAGTGCATGTAGTATTTCCATCATTTCCTTCTCATAAATGGGTTTTTGTAAGTTATTTCCCTTGATTGGTTGACTTTTAAAAGAAATGGGGTGTCCTTCTTGCATTAAAATAACACCAATGCCATTTCCCGAGGCATAACATTCCACACTAAATATTTTTGTGAATTATAGTGTGGCCAAAACAGGAGCTTTGCACATTTCCTCTTTAAGTTCTTCAAAAGCTTGAGTTTCTCGTGGAGTCCAAAAAAATGCTTATTTCTTCAATAATGGTGTTAGAGGTGCTGCTATTCTTCCATAGTCATGAACAGACTTGCTGTAGTACCCTGTCAACCCTAAGAATCCTTGAGTATTATTCAAGGTTTTGGGAATCAACCAGTCCATCATGGCTTTAATTTTGTTAGGGTCTACATTGACACCTTCATGAGATACAATATGACTAAAATATTCTACCTCCTTTACCCCAAAAGAACATTTGGAAGGTTTTGCATATAGTCATTGCTCCTTTAATAGTTGTAGCACCCTGTCAACATGTTGAACATGTTCTTACCAATACTTGCTATAGATTAGTATATCATCAAACAATAATAGCACAAATTTTCTAAGGAAGGGCTTGAAATTGGAATTCATCAAACGTTTGAAATGTGGAAGGTGCATTCATGATACCAAATGTCATGACCAGAAATTCATAATGACCTTCATGAGTTCTGAATGTTGTTTTTTGGATGTTCTCGTCCTTCATTCTAATATGATGATATGTGGAACAGAGATCCAAATTTTTGAAGAAAACTGCTCCATGTAATTCATATAACAATTCACCAGTGACAAGAATGGGCAACTTATATTTAATGGTGATCTTGTTGAGCTCTCTATAATCTGGAGACATAAGCCATGATCCCTCCTTCTTTTGTACCATTACTACTAGTGCATAGTAAGAACTTTGGCTAGGCCTAAGTATGCCATCCTCTAACATTTCTTCAACCATTCGCTCAATTTCACTCTTCTGGCCATTGGGGTATCTGTAAGGTCTGATGTTAGGGGCAACACTTCCTGGAATTGAGTGTATAGCATGATCAAAATCTCAAACATGTGGAATAACTTTTGGAATACATTCAAATATCATTGAATTCTTATTAATGACCCTTTGGAGATATGGGGAAATAAGAGTCTTAGATGTTTGCACATATAATGAGCATAATTGTGCAATTACACCTTGATGTCCCTTTTTCAATAATTTTGTCATACCATTAGAGCTTATCACCTTGCTTGGTTTCGCTGTGATACCATTTAAATCATATTCTTTTCCTTCCCACGAAAATTTCATTAAAAGCTTATGAAAATTAAAAGAGATTGTTCCCAACGATTGTAACCATTGAACCCCTAATACAACATCAGCACCACCCATTGGGATATTAATAATTTGACTATTTAGTACATATTACCCCATCGTAAGGTTGATATTATGGCATTTACCTGAGAAATTGATAGTTCCTCCATCAACAATCAATACTTGAAACTCTGGTGCTAGATATACAAAGAAATTGAGAACTTTGCCTAATTTACCATGAATAAAATTATGAGTACTACCAAAATCAATCAACATTGTTACCTTTTTATTTTTGATATATCCTTCAATATTGAGAGTTTGAGGAGTGCTAATTCCGTCCAAATCATGAGAAGATATGGTGGGAGTAATATCTTAGGAAGTATTCTATTCTATTTCTTCATCAAATTCCCCTCTAAATTAACTAAATCAACTATTTTCATAGATCCTTTAATCATATCTTCCAACTGGGACAATCGAAAATATATATCTTCCCTTTCATTGTACGTCGGGGATGAGTCCACTGGTGGTTTGAGTGGAGTGTGATTTTTTCCACTTCCTTTTGGTGGAATTTTGAACAATATAAATATATCACACCCTAGGTTTCACCTCAAATATATCCATCTACTCAAATTTATTCAAATTTAAAATGACATACCTTTTTCAAGCCCTAATTAGAAGACTGTTTTTTGGTCGTCTTGAGACTGAGGTAAATTTGAAATTTTGGCTCCTATGGATCTAAAAATTCAACCTATTATAGATTGATTTGTCCTCTTTCCAATTCTGCAGGTTTGACCTGATTCTGACGTGCCTATAAAATATTATTGTGAATCTCCCAACACTTCTTATTTTTTTTCCTTTCATAAGAGTGAACTTATACGATCTTCCATGTGTCAAATATTTTGTATCTGAGTCTAAAAAATATACCAAAGATACTGTGGACCGTCTTCTTTATGATGCAATAGGTCTCACCCAATTTTGATCTCTAGATATGACCTTTTTCATAGAACACCTGTTTTAGACTAGTTTATGGACTAGTAAGAAACCCTAGCTTCCACGGAGAATATCACCGAACCTGTAATGGATTGGGATTTGAAAATTGGTTCACATATATCAAGAACATTTTTCTATATTATTTTTTAGTTTTCTTGTTTGAAACCTTGTAAAAAACAATTATAGCAAAAATTACAAGTTGACTTGTTTTCAAGAAACCAGTCCCGAGGAAAGAGCTCTAATACCAAATGTTAAGCAATAAATTTCCAAAAAGAGCATGAAAAGAGCAGAAATAGACCAGAAAGAGTACTCCATGCCTTTAATGAAGGAAATATATGAATATCAATCCTCTTCGATGGGGAAACCTCCTTATACAATGTACTAAGTACAAAAGACAAGACAAGACAAGATACTCCAAATGAAAAGGTCTCCTTCCTATATATAGGTGACAAAGAGGTACAATTCCAACTAACTAACCCAGACTGACATAACTAATATAACCATACTAATGATAATTACATCTAATGGACCAAGATGACATCCAAGCTAATATAATGTGACCCATATAAGGGGAAATGTGCCCACATTTAGGGCTTAACACATTAAGAGATATATCATCACCAAAAAATATTTGTTTTGTGTTACATTCATTTAGAGCAAAATAAATGGATTTATCCTTAGCCATATGATAATATTCTCTAGAATCAATGATCTACTCATTATAACAAGAAGAATATGCATTGAACGAAAAAGCAGAAACAAAAAGTGCATGTTCATGAGAAGTAGTGTTAGAAGAAGAACCAAGGTTGATGTTGGGCTCCTTCATTTCTACTTTTGAGGATTCCATCTTTCGAGGCTTCATTGTTGCTAACACACTTAGATTCCACATGACCATCTTTTCCACAAAAATTGCAATGGCGTTCAATCTTCTTACCTTTCTATTTGGTTAACTTGTCACCATTAGAAATATGATTTGGATGGGAGGGTTTGGGACCCTTGTTTTTCTTATTGTTGCAAGGATGTTGCTTTTAGATGCTTGTTTGCATCCTTCTGTGTGCCACTAAGGATTTTCCAAATGTACCTACAGTGATAATTACTCCAAGATGTAAAATCTTATCTTTCTCTCTAATCAAAGCATCAGAAAAATATTCAAGAAAGGGTTCTTTATAGTTAGTTCATTGTCCGTATCTAATGGAGTAAAAGGTAGATACAAAAACAGAATATGTAGGGCCAAGATTAGATAAAATAGCATAAATACATTTGTTTTTTTGATTATATATCTTCATTTCTTAAAGAGTCTAAGGGTTTTGAGTTTAGGTAGATAGTCTTGAATGTAAGAAAAATCACTTGAATTTAAAGAAACCAAATCATTTTCAAGCTAGTGACCTCAAATCTCATTGTGTTTATCAAATACAGTTTCCAACTATTCCTAAGCTACATCTAATGCATCAATTCTTTGAAGATGGAATCATAAGTCATTATAGATGGAAATCCCAATTAATCTATGGGATTTGTCAACTTTATTGTACCATTTTATTTTCTTATCGACATCGGTGGGGGGAATTTCTTTTTCCAAAGTAATTCGGTAAAGTCCCCTACTTTGTAGGAAATCCTTTATATGACCTCTCCAAGAGAAGTAGTTGGTACTAGTAATCATAATATCACTTTGACCATCCATATTTATATCAGTTCAAGAAAGGAAATTGTTAGTTTAGATGCAAAGATATTAAAAAAATAGGTAGTTTAAAAAATGGCACTGAAAATGAACTTTGTATGTCAAAGTTATGTTGTTTTTCAAGAAAGGCATAAAGTGGGGCTAGGGAGCCATGTGGTAGGTAGAATTTGAACCACGTGGTGATGTATGCAAAAAATGTAGTAAAGAATCCCCCCGTTGACTTTTACTATAAGCTAACTTTTACAAATAAGTACTTTTAAAATAAGTGACCCATTTTTATAAAACAAGTGGGAAGCACTTTTACAATGTAGTTACTTTATAAATTATGGTTATATGAGATTTTGCAAAAAGTATAAAAAAAAGGACTTGAACCCAATACCTCTAACTTATTAAAGTAACTTTCAACCAAGTGATTTAATCAAGATATTTAGTAATATTATGGAGGAGAATGGGGGTATTGTTGATGTTTTTGTTGTTGTGGGAGAACATGCCTACACAAAGCTTTTCTTTTTGGCTTGCAAGACACTTTACATAACCACACAAACAAAAACCAAAATTCTAAAATGAAATTTCTCAAATTTTGGGTTAGTCCTTGGTTATCTTACCCTAAAAATGTAAGTTTTATCACTATTTTTGTTTTATTGAGTTCGCACAAGGCACACGACAAAGAGAATATGCATACCAAACACGTAAAAATACAAGAATAAAAAATTAGAAAACCAGGCTAAAATATGAAAGAATAAGAGAAAGATTAAAAAAATCCATAAATGTAAACCACATACATTGGGATTTGCTAAAATGATTGTATATTGGGAAAATGGAAACCTTTTTGAGTGAAATGAAAAGCATTTCGAATTGAAAGTGGTGCTCTAGATGCAATGGAACACTTATATTAACCCAGAAATACATAGAAATAGTAGAATCCATAAATCATTTGATGCACACGGCTACATCGGTTCAATATCTCAATAAAAAATGGAAGTAGGTCTAGATACATACTTTGATACCATGTTCAGCTCAAATAGGGTATTTTGACAAGGTTGACCACCTTAAGCAACTTATCACATAAATAAATCATAGACCAATACACTGATTTTGTACGTGCTTATAACCCTTAGAGAGAGAAATAATCAACAAATCTAACCAAATAGCTAGTTGAGGCAAGATATCAATGCAAAAGGAAAAATTATTTACACATGAGTTTATCACAATCCATCATCAAGCAAATGACCCTCCATTCTCTTTAAATAGATATCATGGACCAATTAGGTGTCAATTCATGGCTCAATAGCCATTAATATCAAGGTGACGATGAACCATCAGATCACTCTATGTATAGAGCATATTGTAACTATCAGATTACATAAGTATAAATGCACAGTAATCCATACTAAAGAAACATACTTTACCTAAGGACACTTTAAACCAAGTTGATCTTGACTAACTCCTAAGTTTCTAAATATCCTAACAAATTTTAGATTGAAACTTCGATTGAGATACTTGTAAAATCATTGATATAATCAAAAGTTTTAGATTTTACTTGATGAACTGGGCTGAAAAATGTATTTTTTTTCAGTCTATTGGAATCGCAAGTGAAAATTTGAAAAATGTCAAAGCTTAGTAACAAAGCAAATTTGAACAAAGAACTTAAAATTCATTTGCAAAATTTAAAACCAAGAATGAAGTAAAAGAGGGGGTACCCAAAAATTTACAAACTTTCTTGGGTGTGTTAAGCTCTTAACAAATGGTGACATTATTGATGACTACATAATCTTTGACTTAACCTTATCGAAGAAAGGAATAAAATTTCAAGTTTTTAAAATCAAAAGATAAAACTAAGTCAAAAGTCTAAGGATTTATCCTTACTTTTTAACCTCGTATTTGTATCTTTACTTGAATGAAAGATGTTCAATGTGAACTCATTGAAGCAAAGAACCAAAATTTGTTAATATCACTTTAATATAGAAATCCAATTATTTTCATTGACTCTCGTTCTCCAATTTTTTTATAAGATAATCCTAAATTGATTTCTTAATTTTTGGTAATGCTTTGTTTCCTGTGAGTGTCCATAGCCCCAATAGAGCCACCCTGATATCACAAACCTTGCTCCGCTGCTAATGAGTGTCCATAGTTTCATCATAATATTTTCCTTCCCTAAAAATTGTTCCTTTCCTCAAACTCAGTTTTAAACCATTTGGAATAATTCATTATTTTATAGAGAGTGAAGGGAATAGTAGCCTTAAAAACTTAGATAAATGTGATAAGGAAATCATTTTTTTATATAAATTTTATCTCTTTATTGAGAGGGAAATATTTAATCACAATTTGTCATTCATAACTAATATTATGTGTTAACACCCAAAATGGTTCACTAGCTCATCTCCCTAGTCACATAACCCATTTGTCCAGTTTTCCTACCATTTTGACATCCAAAACCCTAAAAAAACCTGAAATGGTTACCAAAAAGGCAAAAAATCAATTTTTCCCTCCTTAATTAATGAAACTCCTTCAAAGAAGGTAAAAAAACCTAAAAAAAGGGTCCAAAATTCCCGAAAATAAAATAAAAAGGGAAAAAAGTCAAAAATAATTTCAAAAAGAGGGAAAAATTCTAAAACCATTTACCAATACTATTGGTTTCCTAAAACCATGGGTCAATACTCCACCATCCAAAATCTCTATAAAAGGTGATGGAGGCCCCCCATTTTCATATCCATGATCAACTCTTCACACCGTTATGCTGCCGAAATTCCTGTTGAAATTTAGCCTATAACCTTGAGCTTTTGTTTACCATTACAGTTGAGTCTTGGCCACCATTGGAGCATTTGAAGAGCAAGGAACCCTGGAGACTTGGTGCACTACTCACGTACGACTGCAAGGGATCCTACAACTTCAGATTTTGAGGTAACACCATATTGTAAACCATTTGTTACATATTAATATAGAAAATCCTATTTTCATTCGTGGGTTCCTATCCATTTTATTACTGCAGTAGTTAATTTGTTTAATTTTTAATTTCGTTTGATGCACTCACATATATTAGTTTAATTTGCTTATTTCTTAGTTTTTTACCCATTTACATGAACTGCTACTAAGGGTTCCTGAATCCTTAGTAGGTTCTCTTTGGTACGAGCTAGGGTGAAAACCCAAGCTACAGTTTTGGCGACTCCACTAGCTCGATTCCCTTAGAATATTTGGTTAATTTTAGTTTTGTACTTGTTATTTTTCTTGCATTTTACAGCTCTGGTCTGTCCCTTGGACCCCATATTAGCAGATCTAGCCCTTTCCTTCATTATCAGCTTCAAAAATTCTGTTTTTATGGCTTGGATCACACTTTTCGCAGCAGTTTTTTGCGTCGCGGATCGTGACTGTCACACCTTCATAACACACTTTTTCATCTCAGAACTATGCCTGGAAAGCACCGGTTTCATTCCCTGATCTATGCCTTGAAAGCATAGGTTTCAACACTTGAGTCACGCCCTGAAAGCGTAGGTTTCAACACTTGAGTCGTGCCTTGAAAGTGCAACTTTTAGCCCCGGAGCCACGCCCTAAAAGTGTTGGTTTTATCCCTAGAGTTGTGCCCTGAAAATGCAAGTCCCGGCCCGAAATACACGCCCTGCAGTGCGCTTTCCAGCCCAGAAGTTGAGTCATGTTTCTTTTTACTGTCATCCATTTCCAGCGTGACGTTTCTACAGTTTCCCGCACCCTGTAGCCATTTTTTTCCAGTTTTTCTTCCCTAACAGCCACCTATTTGCTTGCATCCATTTTTCTAGCTGTAGTTTTTTTCTATTTACTTGTTGTACCATTTAAAAAAAAATACTTTATCATTTACATTTTAGAAAGTTCCTTTATTTTACATAGTAGTTAAATAATTTCATTTAAATTTTTAGCTATTTTGTTGCCACATTGGGCAATTTTGGGTACACACCACTTGTGCACACACTCTGTCACCATAATTCAAGTGAGTCTTAAGATCTACTTAACTCAACCAATTTAACCCAACTTAGGGAACCCAAAAAAAACTTTGTACTTAGGTAGGACATTGGTGATAGGAATCCAAATAACACCCCTTTGTCACTTACACTTGAGACATATTTGTTGTCATCTAGGGATGCAAAATCCCCTATTACTTGTTGGTATGGTTAACACTGAATTGTCAGAGGGCCTCTCCCTTAGGAGGGAAAGTAGAAGGACTGGTTCCAGAAGTCTGAGTGGAATACTGCTCTCCACTCTGTACTGAAATACACCAACTCGTTGTTCTCGTCATTCATGCTGTCTCCCATATTGGGTGTACGATGACCAAAGAACTAAAGCTGTGGGACACCTTTCTGGACGTACCATGAGTGGGGTATCTTAGTTTCCATTATTCTAGGGGTATTTTACCTGGAATCCCTCTCAGTAGAGGGATATCCTTATCCATTTGGTTCTCCATTTCATATTGCTTGACTACAGATTTCATCACCCTGTTGGGGATACGATTTGTGTGAAATTTCATATCTCTTAGATATGTGTTTTCATGCTCCTATACCCCCATTGGATTAGTGAGACTACCATTTTATTTTTAGGAGTGTTGCTTGTTGGTATTCTGACTATTTTATTGTCGCTCTGCTTGTTGTAGCACAGTTGTTGCAACAAGTGTTTTGAGCTTTTTGTTAGCCTGAGCGCTGCATTTTTTGAGAGCTCTCCTTTTGGACACACGATTGCACTTGGAGTTTTGAGTGTTTTATCTCCCACAACCATTTATCACTTCTTACACCTGTGACCATTGATTCATCGAGACACTCTCGTCGCCTACGGGGTGAGTCCCCATAGTTTGGTTCACTTGAAAACACACATCATAGACAAACAACTTCATCGCCGGATACATATCCCGACGAACCTTATTTTACTTCTGATTCTGATTCAGAGTTACCCACTTACACATCTCCGTCTAGCTAGCACGAATTCCATCCCTGCCATACCATCTATAGGACCTACACCTCGCATTCCTGTCACTACATCCATCCCTATGGTTAGTGGATATTTTACAACTACAGTCTAGTTGGTGATTAGTAGTACACTAGGGGGAATGAGCCCTTTCTACACAATTCCCCCACCTTTGACTGGAGGTCCCACGATCCCCATCATGACTCATACCATTGCTCCCCACATAAGGGGAAGTGGCCCCACCATCACCGCTACGACTAGCACTCACACCCCTGCGATCATGTCACATCCTTGTACCATTTTTCCATTCATGGCTAGCCTCAACCTCCATGATCTAACTTGATTGACCAACGATCCTATCCGACATGAACCCACATGGCCTCCCATGCCTACCAAACTCCCTTCGGACATCCCCAAGTTTGAAGGGAAGGCTAGAGAGGAGCCCCAAAACCACATCATGTCCTTCCACTTGTGGTGTTCCTCCAACTCCATAGTGGATTAATCCATTTGCCTCCACCTTCTACAACGGACCCTCACTGGCTCTGCAGCTAAGTGGTGCATCGAACAACCTCATGGGACACATTCTACCTTTACATCCCTTACTTCAACTTTGTTGCAGTTCTTTCAGTTACCAGTCCGTTACGACGCTGGTGTAGAGATCCTACTATCTTGCAAACAGAACATGGATACCCACATCACTGACCATATTCATGAGTGGCATAAAAGTCAAATTTTTTGCAAGATCAAGTTAGACGACTGCATCTTCCTAGATTGGTTCATGAAATATCTTATGCCAGTTATTGCCAAGGATGTGGCATCTGAACGACACCAATCTGAAGAAGAAGCCATTCTAAAAGCCCAACAATTTGACTTCATCTATGCTCAGTCAGGTTACCTATATTCCATTTTACCTGATGCTCCCCGCGACGATTCCTCCAGACAAGACGCTTCGGGGGCATCCCACCATGCTGACGGAATTATTGGACACGTTGAATCTCATAGTCAACCTTATATAGCTATGCCTCCTGCTAGTCCCCCGAATTATAATCCTACACCCAATTCTGCCGTGAGTGGCCCTTACATTTCATGTGCCACAACCCACTATGGAGCTACACCCTAGTATGTTCCCATGGACCAAGCCCATCATGTCGATGGACCTTCATGTCCAACTCATTTCTATGGTCAAACACCTCCATCATACACTCCTCCCACTGCACCTCCTGCCTATTACCATCAACAGGATGCACCTGCACCAGCACAACCTCAAGCCCCTCTAGCTTACTATCCCCCGCAAGCAGCATCTGCAAAACCTCAAGCCCCTCAAGCTTACTATCCACCACAAGAAGCACCAACACTTGATCAACCATAGAATCCTCGTACCCCCCAAGGGCAAGTTTATGCCCAACAAAACCAATAGCAAAACCAACCTACCCAAAGAAGCCAGCAAGGCCAACAAAATCGAGGAAGAGGGCATAACCGAGGGAATAACCAACCCCCAGATTACAGCGGCCAACTACCCAATCCCCCAAACAATAACGATGATGCCCCAGCTAATCAGAACCCTGATCGACCACCTCGTCAAGGAAAAAACCCCAACCTACGTACAAACCACCCATGTTCTATCTACGGGGTATATAGCCATTATACACTCAATTTTCCCCACTTAGAGAAAGCTCACCAACTTTGGAATGACCATACCCAACGCCAGGGACATGTTGCCATGCCGACACCCCCCAAACCCCTACAACCTAATTCACAACCAATGGTGTTGCATAATCCCTTACCCATGCAAGGAGTAGTGAACACCCAGCCGTTGGCTCCCCCTCAAGGAGCTACGGCACCACCACAACAAATCACTTATGTTGCACCTAGTATTCAACCCATTAACACAAGTACCCATCGCCTTCTCATGATGTCATCGACTAATGTCATCCTTCAAACACTTCGAAATCAGTATAGTTCTGCCACCGAAACTGTTCCCGCCGAAAAGGCTGCTAACGCTCTTTCTAGTGATCAGTCGTCACGCATAACCGCAACACTGTGTGATGGGCCTCCCAAAGCTCCCCACTTCCCTTTGCGTTGCATAAATAACAACCCCATTGTGCATGTTGCCCCCAATTATAATACTGTGGATGATTTATCCCAATCCCCTCCTGCTATGTCAGCCCTCGATGTTTTGAGAAGTTGTCCTGCACAACGCAAAACGTTGTTATCTTCCATAGGTGCAATAGACCCTTCTGACTCATGGATGAAGGAATTTGATTTATACCAATCTGAACCATGCATGCCTTCCACATTAGCATTTCAAGTATATGTGTCAATATGAAATCTTATTATCCATCGATGCATCATTGATGAGAGTGTCTCTAGATGCGTTATGTCTACATTCATGTGGCAGAATCTCGGATCCCCTACATTAAAGCCATCCATGACTACTTTACGAGCTTACGATGGTTTCTTAGCTCAACCCCAAGGCCTCCTGGCCAATGTTCCAGTCCAATTAGTTTTTAAAACTATCCTTATAGACATTAAGGTCATCAAAGCATAGCTTGACTATAACCTCCTGCTTGAACGCAGTTACATGTATGCCATGAAGGTTGTTGCTTCATCAGTCTTCCGCATTATGATGTTACCCCATGAGGGATGGGTTGTTAAGATCGACCAACTTACGTATTATGACCCAAATGATCCCGTTAGTGAGGAGAAAACATTCTCCCCATGGTTGAACATCTTGTTCTTGGTGCACCCACCTCTTTGGTTTCTACCGTTGGACCTGGAATTTACTCAGAGACTCCCATGATATCTACTTTTCAGTTCGTCCCACCCCCCCTTGCCGAAAGTGGAGATATATGACCTGTGCACCATTTCATCCAAACAAATGGTGCCTAACTCGCAACCACCTTTGCTGCCACAACCCCCATCCGTTCCTAGTCATGTTGAAGCCACACCAATCCACACTATCCCTTTCTTATTGCCACCTTCAGGATTAGTAAGTGCACTAGTTATGGATACCCTGAATCTCCCTGAGTTAACACTAAGACTACCTGTGTGGTACTTACCTTCTCCTTATTCCCCCCCCACACCACAAGTCGTTCTCCAACCATTCCAACCAATTATCACTTCTAACCACCAACCTCCTAGTGTGGCGAGCACATCTGCATATCACCCTACCCCTCCACCACCTAAGAACACTAGGGGAAGAGGCCTGCAAACTTATATTTGCCCCACCAGCGACGAAACCCGTGAAACCTCCCCCTCTAGTTCGTGCACCCCCTAAGTGTTCTTTATATGATGATTTGGGCCATGCTACCAATAATTGTCCACAAGTTCCAAACCATCAAGAGCACATGAAAACGTTGGACGATGAACCCAATATTATGGTTGTCGAGATGGACACCACCCCTAAACTGCGTAACAAATCACTTCGCACCAACCACTCTTGTGCCATATGCAGAGTCTATGGTCATTATTCACATCATTTCCTAGACCTCCCTGAGTATTGACTAGTTCTCCATGAAATGAATCAATCCTATTTAGAGTCCTCCATTACTACCATTGAGGAGATTCACCCCCCTAAATCCTCCTCCTTAGTGAAAATTAACATAATTTACATGATTTCCATAGCCGGTGAACCCATTTCACCTCCAACCTCTAGCCTCCCCTATACTGACTTGAAAACATAGTTCTTTCGTAGTGACGAAGAAATCCTCGAAGCACTAACCGCACCTGACTACCCTTGGGATGATATGCATCATCAATCCTATTTCATTCCTGAGGAGTCTACCACTAATGCGGCCAACCAACTTTTGGTCGAGTCAAAAGACTTCCTCCCTCATAAGGTGGACTAGTTTAAGAACCCCATCCCAGCTCTTGATGCCTTTGAGGAAGGTAATATGTCCAACATTTCACCTACCATACAGGTTGACATTTCCATCCCACTCGAGGCAGCCAAAATCATTACGTTAGGTGCTTCCTGTACCGAGGACTAAATACATGCCTATAAGAACCTCTTCCAATAGTTTCGTGATGTTTTTGCTTGGTCCTATACCGAGATTCCTGGTCTTGACCCTTCCATTGTTGAACACCATACTGATACTTGGCCGGATGTCCAACCCGTTCTCCGAAAGCAACGACCCATCCACCCATCCAAACTCCCCACAGTAAAAGTTAAGATTGAGAAACTACGTAAAGTTGAGTTCATTTATCCCATCGCTTACACCACCTGGGTTTCCAATCCTGTTCCAGTTAACAAAAAATAGGGCACCATTCGCGTCTGTACTGATTTTCACGATTTGAATCGAGCTTTTCCCAAAGACAACTTCCCCACGCCTTTCATTGACCAACTTGTTAATGCATGTGCGGGACATGAGTTTCTCTCCTTCATGGACGGTTTCTCTAGGTATAATAAAATTCACATTCGCAAGGAAGACTAGTACAAGACTGCTTTCACCACCCCATGGGGCACCTTTTCCTATCGCGTTATGCCTTTCGGTCTTAAAAATGCTGGTGCCACATTTCAGCAGGCCATGACATTTTTTTTCACGATCTGACCCATATCATCCTGGTCTACCTAGACGACCTCTCTGCTTGCTCCAAGAAATGGTACAACCATCTAAGCGACCTCTTGCAAGTTTTCCTATGTTGTTGCAAGTATAGAATCCTCTTGAACCCCCTCAAGTGTGTATTTTGCATTCCTATTGGTCGGTTGTTGGGTTTCATCATTTCCCAAAAAGGAATTTCCGTAGACCCTTTGAAGGTTCAAGCCATCTTGGACCTCCCATCCCCACGTACATTATGCCAATTATAAAGCCTTAGAGGGAAAGCCAACTTTATCCATCGCTTCATTCCGGACTATGCTACGAAATTTTATGGTTTCCTTCACTTTCTTCGCACCCACATTCCTTTCGTCTGGGATAAACAAGCACAAGCAGATTTTGAAGCCCTCAAACAAGCCTTGACTTCTTCCCCGTTGATTTCACCTCATGATTTCTCAAAGGATTTTATCCTTTACGTTTCGGCATCTGACTATGCCATTTCGGGGGTGTTGGTTCAAGAAGATAGTGCATGACAAGAAAATGTCATTTATTATGTGAGCTAGACCTTATCTATCCCGCAACTACGTTACGCCCATGAGGAGAAGTTGGACCTTTCCATCATCTTCTCAGTCCAAAAGGTTCGTCACTATATCCTTTTAAGCCGAACTACAGTTGTGGCAGACTCCAACCCCATGGTCTATCTCTTGAGTTGCTTCCTTCTTCAAGGCCGCGTGGCTAAATGGGTCATCATACTTCAAGAATATGACCTAATATTTACTACTCCCAAGAGCACCAAAGCCCTTGCATTGGCACCGCTCGTGAAGGATTTATCATCCTCATCCGCGTCCCCACCAATCACTACTAGCTTACCTGACGACCACATGTTTATCATTTCGTCAAATGACCCCTGGTACGGCGACATCCTAGTGTATCTATGCCTCCTCCTATTACCCTCAAGGGAATGGCCAAGTTGAGGCTACTAATAAAATTCTGAAGACCATCCTTCAATGCATCGTTGACCAACATAAGTCCAACTGGAACCATATGCTCTTCCCCGCACTTTGGGCTTACCGTACTTCCACTAAGACCACCATGGGTTTCAACCCTTTTCATTTGGTTCATGGTGTCGATTTTGTTCTTCCCATCGAGTGTCAGATTCCAACATTACATATTGCTATTGAACTTCTCCCGGACACCTCACCACTTGAGCAACATTTAATCCTCTTGGAGCAAGCCAATGAAGATCACTGAACAACCTTACAAACCATCGAGGCCACAAAAAGCCATTCCAAATCCAGTTATGACAAGCATGTATACCCCCGTACCTTCCAAGAAGGAGATCTAGTACTTGTTTATGACCAAGCCCATGACAAGACTGGAAAAGGAAATTTTGAATCCATGTGGCAAGGCCCATATATTATCCACACCTTCCTAGGGAACAGGGCATACATACTCACCGATTTTGAAGGAAACCCCTTGCGCAACCCTCGAAATGGGTTGCATCTTAAACGCTTTTACCCTTAACACTTTTTGGACCCATTAGCCCATGTTGTACAGTTCCATCCCTTTTTTGTTTTTTTTAATTTTGCATCTATAACCTTACACTTTTATTTCCTACATTCCCACAGATGGTTCCTGTTCCACCATGCTATGTCGGTTTCACCGACAGCACAAGTTGCTGGTCTCCAACCCTTGCCTCCACAGCTTGGGTATTATATTCCCTCTCACATGAGTTGATCTACATCGACAGAGTGTGCATAGGTGCTACTACAAATAATCAAGCTGAGTACGATGCTTTGATCGGTCTCTTAACTGCTACTCTCCAGATGGGCATAAGTCACCTTCGTGTGTTCTTCAACTCCCAACTTCTTGTTGCCCAACTCAAAAAAATTTATCAGGTATGAGATCCTTTCCTTTTTAGAAAGTTCCTGAGCACTAAACAAATGATCAGACAGTTTGAATCCATTTCATTCACTCATGTCCCTAGAAATCACAACAGTGTTGCAGATGGCACATAAATCACAACATGTAGGTAGTAAACCATATAAGTGCATTATCATACCATTCACATGCATACATACATCATACATGCATCTAAGCATCTTAAGAAAAAGAAAAACAACCATCATCATAATAAATTGCATCCATGTGCATATACATATATCATCATAGAAATGTCAGAGTGATCATAGCACCAAATACACATACATACATAAAGGATCCCCAACATCCTCCTCCTCATATAATACAACCGAATACAAAAATTCCCCATGCTCATCGCATGTGGGAAGTTACATCAACTTCCTGGTTAATCAAAGTCATCTCCTTCATCATCATCGTCGTCCTCATCGTCGCCACCATACTCCTCCTCCTCCTCCTCCTCCTCTTCCTCTTCTTCCTCATCGGACTCTGTCTCCTCCTCCTCCTCACCATAGTAGGGGGCATCCCCCCGTACCATGTCTCTAACCGCATCAGCTGCCATCGCAATACGCCTCATAATAGGCCTCCAATCCCGTGAAGCATCATAGTAGACATCAATCAAGTCCTGATCTAAATGCTACCAGCCGTCCTCCACCACCCCATATAGAAGGCGGTCAATCCTGACCCGCGAAGTCTCCAATGTTGCTGAAGTATTCTGCCACCGACCTTGTCCACACCTAGGCTAGTATAATCTGCCTACACGACCCCTCCGTGCCTGGTATCCTCTCGGAGGCTGTGGTCCCACATCTACACAAAAGCAACAGATCATTAGTGTCATAAAATCCTCTTTCTATCATATATGTTATCGAGTAGATACAAAATGATACTGTAAAAAAAACAAATACATACCATCTAGTCCCCATGTCTGACTAGGAGGTTGTGGTATCTCTGGATCCCCTTTGTAGTCCATCCTATAGTAAGGGTAATCCTCGATCACCACTTGGAGCTGTATCCACTGAGTGAAAAAATCCTCAGTAAAGAACCGCCCCACTATCCCTCCACCCCTGTGAGTCATCATCTCGCCCCATTGTCACATCCGCGGCTCCATGGGCCCTCCATCGCACACCATCGTATGTGTTCGCAGCGTCAATACTCGCTCAAAGAAAAAGGAACACGGGAATGAGGTAAAACAAAAATCCCCTCCTCTCTGACTCACCTTGTTCAGCTCACACCGAACCAACGACAGATACATTTGGACCCAACCATAATAGGTTCCTTCCAAACCCGCTTCACCAGCACCATCTGTCCCCCTGAGACCCTATGGGTCGACTTCGACCCTAGTATGTGCACCACCAATGCCACAATAACTCCAGTCTCCAGACTCTCTATGTCACAAATCAATATGGCATTGTCATGCACATACACTGTGGCATAAGAATGTCTCTCCAATAAGTCCTCCATGGACACATCCCCTGGCCTCCTCGAGAGGATATCTGAAATCATACCTAACTGTGGAATCCCAGTCAGGAAGTACACATCCACGAGCGTTATCTCAAACCGCTCCCCCTATATCATGAATGCCTCTGAATCAGCATCCCAAAACTCTACCAACTTGTTGAATAACAACTTGGTATTGCGCACTTCAGTAGTCCACAATGAGCCAAGTTGTCCTAAAAATATTCATCATCCTGGATCTCCTCCAACATGTTCTCAAGATCACGCTCTCTTCAAGTGTCATGTCCCCAATTTTTTCTATGGTCCATGGGGGTGAGTTTGGCCTAAGTCACCTAGGCATTAATTAATTAATTAATGGGTGAATGTGGAAATTATCTTATGGAATATGCCTAAGCGTGTATTTGGGTGATTAAATGGATAAGGTGGGCCCCCGGAAGATATTAAACCCAAACTAAGTATCTAATATGAATTATTAATTAATTGGGGAGTCTTGAGCCAGGATTATAACTTTAATTAAATAATTAATGGTTTTGAATTTTGGAGAAGAAATTAATTAATTTTATTAATTATCCTCATTTATTAATATTTTATTTGTTATGCTGAATAAATGGAGAAATTGGCCCACCAATTTGAATTAGTGGATAAGGTTAGAGGAATTACTTGGAGTAGAAGTCAAGTAAGCACTAGAGTAAAAAAAAATTGCCAAAAATGAGAAAAGATGAATATTTCAAGAAAAGCAACATAAATCCAGAAAGAAGGAAAGTATGAAAAGCAGGAAAGTTTAGAAAATAAGGAAAGTCAGAAAAAGAGGAAAAAAGAAGGAAATCCAAAGAAGAGAAAGGAAAGTATGTCCACCCATGGGTGACCTATTCTCACAAGTCACTAATCCAATTAACTTGCTCAACAGGTCAACATGAGTTCTATAAAAGAATTCTTCCAGATCCCATTAACAACTTTTGTCATTTGTATTTTTGCATTGAGAGCTCTGAGCCTCTCTAGTTGAGTGATGTGCCCCAAGGCCACATGATTTTTATTGAGTAATATGCAGGTCCATAATGTGTTATTGCAGCCAATAACATTCATTTGAGTCCACCATTGAAGATCCACAGACAGCTTGAAGAGAAGATCAATTCTACAAGAGATTGACAGCCAGTTTTGGAGAAGGTTCACCAATTGAAGAAGATAGTTCCAGTGAATGCGACCAAGGGTGGATGGAGAGTTAGTTCAGCCATTTTTGCAGATATCAGAGATGTCCAAGATCAGAAACCAACATCAGATCAGATCCATCCTTCTCTTCTTAATACTTCTCTCTACTTCAGCTAGTTTTGGAGGAGTTTCTCTTGGAGAAGAGAACTAGTTTGGTGAATGATCCCCAGTGAAGACCAGCAGCTCAAAGTGTAGACATATAAGACATCTAACATGTATATGGCATGATAATCCACTTTAGAACAGAGTCAAAGTAATTTCCTTCTTCTCATATTCATTCTCCCACTATTGTAATGAAAATATAGCCTGTGAGGCACTGTACTTTGGAAGGCAATCTAATAATGAGAAAGAAAGTGTTCTGCACCTATGTTTCGACTTATATCTATTAAATATCATTTTTCAAAGATTTATTTAATATCAGAACATTAATTTTTGGAGCAGTTTGATGATTTAAAGTGCAAGACTAGCTAGTTGGATGCTTATTCTAGACTAGTTTTACCCAAATAATTGCTGAATCCATTCTGAGTATCAGTTTAACTCCATTCTAGTTGTAGAAGGTTCATATTTAAATATAATATACATATCAGCCCCTGTATTAAGAATTTGGTTTCATTAAACTTGATTTGGGAAAGCCAGAAACTTAACTAGCTCAGCAATCCACCATGTGCAATTAACCCCCAAATTACTTCAAACCCTTCCAAGTTCGCCCAGTCTTTATTCTAGCATATTTTATGAGTTACATGACTGATATAGCTCTGTCCTAAACTCTATTAATCCCCACCCAGTCTTGTTGGCATATGCTAGAATCCCAGGAAGCCTCGAAGTAGGAAATAGACTTACTCTATTGTTGAAAAGTGAATGGATCTAGTACTTTGTGCCAAGGAATTCTGCTAAAACCATATTTTGCTGCTAATGCACACTCTCAACTATAATTTCCATAACCTAATCTTATTCCTACCATCCCCATTCAAAGTTTCCATCCTCGTCACTTACATCCTGCACAATCTAAGAGTTTGCCTTAAGAATTGCTAGTAAAATATCATTAAAACTCTGAAGTGGAAGTTAATATCTTGGTCAGATATTGACTAGGATATTACAGTGGTATCAGAGCACTTTCCTTGGCTCATCCTGTGGAAAGTAACTCTCAGTGGGAAATTAGTAGCTTCAATTTGCAGTTGTAGAATTAGTTACAGTCATGGAAGATTTAGAGTTTGAGTTGCATGAAGAAGAATATTATTTTTATGAAGAGTATGATGATTATGATGAGAAGTATGAGGAATATTGTAGATAGTATGAGGAAGATAATTCCCAAGAAGTTCCTTCCACAAGCATCTCCCATGAGATCATGATTGGAAGAAGAGACTATGGTTATTCTAATAGCCATATTCAGGAAAACGTTGCATGTTCCACGGTCAAAGGTCAACCTTCTATGGAAGAGATAATAAAAGATATGAAAGCTTTATTTTATGCATGTGACTTCACAAGAATTTTTGGATCCTCTTCAAGAAGATCCTCCAAGAATATTCATCCTAAGACAACCAGGGAGAAGCAAGACCCAAAACCCAATCATGAGATTGTTGACATAATGGAAGAAGAATCTACTACAAGATTCTATGTTGAGGATCTCAAGATCACCTCAGAAGAGATCAGTACTATTAGGGGTGTTGATCCATATCTTGGATCAGATCCCAAATAAGAACATAAATCAGATCCAAATTCACCACATGAGCTTCATAGGGAAGCAAAAGTTGACCACACATTAGTTAGATGTGAAATAGTAGAATCGGTGGCAGAACAAGGCACCATAAGCCCACCCATTGAAGAGAGAAGCATAATGCAAAGGTATGGACCAATTTCATATTTTTGTACTAATTTGTGTCATGATGATGTTGCAGCCACATCATAGGATAATTATTGCATAAGGGATTCCCTGGATGCTAAGTCTCGGATCCTTAGTGATAAGGGTGAATGCAATGACCAGGCTGAATCACTAGAAGGGTGTTTGCGGGATGCCTACATGGTCGGAAGAGAACCTACTGAGGAATTTTTTAAGTGTGAGGAAGACTCTAAATATATGTACTCTCACATATATGTGGGATACATGGATATCCCCATTGATGAAGGTTCCATGGGTGCAATATCCATGGAGAAAGAAGAAGATCTTGCAGCAACAGAAACTGAAAATGAGAAACTAGTGGAAGGCCAAACCACCAACATACCATCACAAGGAGGGGAAACTATAACACATGGTATTTTTGTAAATTTTGATTTTTATATGCCTATGTGTCAGCATGATGGGGCAGCCTCTTCAAAGGAGAAGATGGGATTGGTTGAACCCCCAGGGGTTGAGACTCCTAAATTGGGGAAGGATGAAAATCAGAGAGAAATCCTTACAAGTGCACCAGAAATGAATGAGCACCCCATTTGCTGTCAAAGACCTAATATTTATGATATGAATTATGAATGTATTGCAGCCCCAAGGTAGGGATCATCTTTCATAACTTCAAAAGAATCACCTGAAGTTGATCCTAAGGAGCTAGAAGAAGAGGATGTTCATCTACAAGAACCTCATTGTCTTGATGGGACATTGAAGATGAATGATGCAAGCTCCAAGAATCACTTAAAACCCTCAATGAAACCCATGCATTAATGAATAAACTTTGTTGGAAGTTGGGAGAACAGTCCTCCATGATAGACTTGGAAGAATTTCAAAAAGCCATGACAGGCAGTAAAGAAAATTTCTTAAACCTACTTTCTGATAGAGATAGTTTGCTGGAGATTGTAAAGTTGTTTCATGGTGCATCCATGAAGGATGATGAAGAGATCAGAAATCTCAATGAGGAATTAATGGCCACCTAAGATTCTTTGAGAAGCACTCAAAGTGCCATCCAAGAATCTAAGACAGAAATATTGCAGCTTCATGAAAAGTTGCAAAGATCCCCCCTACCCTCCTACACATCATTCAGTCAACTTCATTTAGATGAAAGCATTCTTTATCATAGGGAGAAACCTCATGAGATGGTGGATCATGAGGATCATTCACTTTTATATGTGCTTGAAGAGTGTGTAGAACAGTTTGATGAGACCCAAGCACTGGACTTTTTTCCAAGGAAAATTGAGTTGTTCCTTGAAGACAATCACTCTCCCATGAAAGAGTCGGATGAGAGCACTCAATTTGGGCCAGCCAATCATGAAGAATTTGCAGCCATAATTCTGATTACTGAAGGTTGCATACATGCAAAGAAGGTTCACAGTTTTTTCCCACATGTCCTAGATTCAACAACACCAATGGGGAATGAACAGTGGGTGAAGAAATTTTTCTCGTTTGTGTCACATGTACAACAGGAGGATCATGATCTGTCCCCGTGGGAGATAGATCCCATTGCTGAAGAGATGGATGATATATCTCATATAAATCAGCAAGCAAGATCTTTGATTCATCCACCGGATGGATGGATAGAGGCATCACTAAAAAGAAAAACCAGGAAGGTAAGAGTCTTATGTTTTGTTGCAAGAAATTGTTTTAAATTTGTTGATTTTTCTATGATTTGCAAGCAGCAGAAAATGAATAATTTGAAGCCTTTGATATCACTCATCCACATATGTATTGGGTGAAATATTACCTGACAAACATGAAATATCCTTGCAAAAATGTTTTTGCTTATGATCAAGGGAAGGCAACTAAGCAGGCAAGTTGCCAAGATAAATTAATGGAACATTTTACTTGAAGAAGTTGGCATATGTGGAGGGAATATACATGCTTAAAGGTATGCTTGAATTTTTTCTCCAATGGAAAAGAGCTGAGCCATTGGATGTTTTCACTTGAAGAATCATTTTTGTCTCTATTTCGTTTTGTTGGCAGTACTTTCCTTTCAGTTATTCCCTGGATGAAAAGGCACATGTTTGATGATAGATTCTCTAAATTGATTCCGAATATTGGGAAAATGCAGTTGATACTTTGGGATCCTGGCATTCATGGGAGTGATAGATTTCCAAAGGTAATAGAAAATTTTTGGTCCTTGCAAGAGAAATAGTGGGATCCAAAAATTCTACTCAAGTTATCCTAACTAGGTTGAAAATTTTGTTCATTGCTGGTTAATTGCAAATATAAATTACAATGCAATTTTTCTTTTCCTTTCATAGTCTTTTTTTTTAAGGCCCAAGTTTAATTTTCAAACTGTTCAGTGGATGGGGATAATTATAATCAGAGTGGTGCAACAAAAGCTTGGCGGAATCCTGACATTGCTTGAGGATAAGCAATATTGGGAAGGGAGGACTGTCATGTCCCCAATTTTTGCTATGGTCCATAGGGGTGATTTTGGCCTAAGTCACCTAGGCATTCATTAATTAATTAATGGGTGAATGTGGAAATTATCTTATGGAATATGCCTAAGGGTGTATTTGGGTGATTAAATGGATAAGGTGGGCCCCCAGAAGATATTAAACTCCAAACTAAGTATCTAAGATGAATTATTAATTAATTGGGGATTTTTGAGCCAGGATTATAAGTTTAATTAAATAATTAATGGTTTTGAATTTTGGAGAAGAAATTAATTAATTTGATTAATTATCCTCATTTATTAATATTTTATTTGTTATGCTGAATAAATGGAGAAATTGGCCCACCAATTTGAATTAGTGGATAAGGTTGGAGGAATTACTTGGAGTAGAAGTCAAGTAAGCACTAGAGTCCAAAAATGTTTACAAAAATTAGAAAAGAGGAATATTTCAGGAAAAGCAGCATAAATCCAGAAAGAAGGAAAGTATGAAAAGTAGGAAAGTTCAGAAAAGAAGGAAAGTTAGAAAAAGAGGAAAAAAAAAGGAAAGCCAAAGCAAAGCAAGCAAGCAAAGCAAGGAAAGTATGTCCACTCATGGGTGACCTATTCTCACAGGTCACCAAGCCAATTAACTTTCTCAACATGTCAACATGAATTCTATAAAAGAATGCTTCCAACTCCCAATAACAACATTTGTCATTTGTATTTTTGCATTGAAGGTTGTGAGCCTCTCTAGTTGAGTGATGTGCTTCAACAGTTCTTCTTGGGTGATGTGCCCCAAGGACCCATGAGTTTTAGTGAGTAATATGCAGGTCCAGAATGTGTTATTGTAGCTAATAACATTCATTTCATTCCACCATTGAAGATCCACAGTCAGCTTGAAGAGAAGATCAATTCTACAAGAGATTTATAGCTAGTTTTGGAGAAGGTTCACCAATTGAAGAAGATAGTTCTAGTGAATGCGCCCAAGGGTGGATGGAGAGTTAGTTCAACCATTTTTGTAGATATTAGATATGTGCAATATCAGAGTCCAGCATCAGATCAGATCCATCCTTCTCTTCTTAATCATTCTCCCTACTTCAACTAGTTTTGGAGGAGTTTCTCTTGGACAAGAGAACTAGTTTGGTTAATGCACCCCAGTGAAGACCAGAAGTTCAAAGTGCAGGAATATCAGACATATAACCTGTATATGTCATGATAATCCACTTCAGAACAAAGTCAAAGTAATTTCCTTATTCTCATATTCATCCTCCCACTATTGTAATGAAAATATAGCTTGTGAGGCATTGTATTTTGGAAGGCAATCTAATAATGAGAAAGAAAGTGTTATGCACCTATGTTTTGACTTATATCTGTTAAATATAAATTTTCAAAGATTTATTTAATATCATAACAGAGTATATGAAGTTTTGGAGTAGTTTGATGAGTTAAAGTGCAAGACTAGCTAGTTGGATGCTTATTCTAGACACTTTAACTCTATTCCAGTTGTAGAAGGTTCATATTTCAATATAATATACATATTATCCCCTTTATTAAGAATTTTTTTGCATTAAATGTGATTTGAGAAAGCCAAAAACTTAACTAGCTCAACAATCCATCATGTGCAATTAACCCCCAAATTACTCCAAACCCTTCCAAGTTCGCCCATTCTTTATTCCAACATATTTTATGAGTTACATGATTGATATAGCTATATCCTAAACTCTGTTAATCCTCACCTAGTCTTGTTGGCATATGCTAGAAGCCCAAGAATCCTCGAAGTAGGCAATAGACTTACTCTATTGTTGAAAAGTGAATGGGTCTAGTACTTTGTGCCAAGGAATTCTGCTAAAACCATATTTTACTGTTGATGCACACTCTCACCTATAATTTCCATAACCTAATCTCATTCCTACCATCCCCATTCAGAGTTTCCATCCCCTTCACTTACATCTTGCACAGTCTGAGAGTTTGCATTAAGAATTGCTAGTAAAATATCATTAAAACTCTAAAGTGGAAGTTAATATCTTGGTCATATCTTAACTAGGATATTACATCAAGCAACTCTCGACATCCTGTCAATCAAACAACAACACACCCATCAGAATCATATCAACCCTACCTCGATCTCCTCCGGATCGACGCAACCAAAATTAAGAAAAAAGGCGCGCTCCACAATGCACCTTTTTGTCTCATAGGTTCACCCTGTAGCGTGCTTTTCTCCTCAAAAATTGTGCCCCTTGATCGCACCTGTGGGGCCCACAACCGCTCCCTGAAGCACGCATTTCCCAAGAAATGTCACACTTCAGAGTGTGGATGTATGTCCCAACTCCGCGCTTCGAAAGCGTGACTGTACAACCCAAATCCACACCTTGAAGTGTGGGTTTTCCCTTGAAAACCATGCTTTGGCGCTGTGGTTCCCAAGTCGAGCTTGGCACGCCTCCCCAGAGGCCCAAATCACCCTCAAAATGCATCAAAAAACACTGTGAGACTTACCTGCAAGTCATAGAACTGGATTCCACCGGTCAGAGTGATAGAAATATGAATTTCCTCTCCTGGGACCCTCCACAGTTCTCCCAATTTTCATAGTGAAAATGAGATGTGGCATGAGGGTCCCTTTGCTATTTATAGCCATTTTGCCCAATTCATGTTTTGACCATTCCAGAGTCATTTAACCTCTGTGTTTCGCACCGTTTGCACAACCGGATTCATATTTTCGAGCCCGTGATGATGCTTGGGATCATTTATTTCTCTCACTGAAAAAAAATTTGGGCATTTTTTCCATGCCCCTTGCTTCCTCGATTTGTGTGCCACATTGGTCGCAGTCATTTTTTGCATCACGGACTATCCATGAGCCCACCACTCCATCCATACTTCATTCATTGTGTTATTTTTACACCATTCATCAACCCGCAAGGAGGATCCATCAATGTTCCCCTCTCAACTTCATTCTTGGTTCACATATTTGTCCCTTGATTGAACACTTCCTCCTTGCTTGGCCATTACATTTGTTTGGTATAATTTTATCCCTTTTTTAGGCCAAGCAATTCCTTTACGAAAAAGGAAATTAGGGATTTTCTGTTAATCTCTTTTCTGACTCCTAAAAGAATGAAAAGATCGTCGAGCAATCTTGCTTCCTTTCATGCTTGTTAAAGTACTTGAAAGGGCATCTATCTGGTATAAGTTTAACCCTTTTCCGGGCCATGTAGACTAATTACAAAAAAGGAATACTCTAGTCATACCGGATAGAAGAGTTCTTCATTGCATACTTTTATGATTTTTCAGGCCTTGGAGACTAACACACAAAACATAAACCCCCTTGGAGTCTTCTTATTTCTTTCATACTCTCTAAAATTGAAAGTAACCACGCGCATTCCTCGTCCCGGGCTCGTATAAATCCACACGACGATACCTTTCCACCATTTCAGAGTCTTCTTATCACTTTCAGACTCCTTAAAATTGAAAGCAACCATGAGCATGAACTATCTTGCGCTCATACAAATCCACACGACAATACCATTTTGAGCACACTTCTATCTCGTCTTCAAGATCCTTAAAACATGAAGAAGGTCAAAATGGTGCCTCTTGGCGCCATGACAGATCATATCTAGTCCCCGCCTTATGGGAGCACCACCAGTATGGTCGTCTTTGTTCAGAGTACTCTGCAACGTGTCACCCTTCGAGTCTCCTGATATCACTCATTAGTTCCCCTCTGACTCTCCCCCATTACAGTCACAATCCCTGGTCCCTTAGTCTATGATCCCCTTCCCCAAAGTTAGTTTCATATGCTGCCAGGTCAACCTTTCCATCATACTATGAACAAAGGAATTTTGAGTCCCCCCCACTCTGCGACCCCTGTATCCCCCCCATAGACCGTCACTATCACATCCATTACTATCACCTTTTGGTTGTACACCTCTCACTCCTATCAAGGAAACATCATTGTCTTGGTAGTTGCAGGTCTCCCTCTATCGACCCAAGCACCGCTATTCCATAGGATCGACCCAGAGGTCCTTGTACCGTGGACTCATCACCATCAGTGGTGAGTTCCCACGGACCATTTGAGAGGATCCCTTAGTGCCTCTTCGAATGGTTGTTTCTCACGTGCTTGACTTCAACACCATCATCGCATTGTTGAGATTCGTGCAAGGTATTGATCCCTTTAGTTATTGGTCAAAGACCCTGGATGTGCCTTGAATCTAAAACATTGATGAGTCTACCTGGAACCGCCCAATTGTATGTTCCCACGGATATCTAGGCTGCATTGGCGACAGTATTCAGAAGCACTCCAGTTGTATTCTTCCTCGAATACCCAGTTCAGATGCAGTTCAGTGTACCTTTGAGATTCTGACTCTCAGTCATTGAGTCCATCCAGTTTTTCGACACCTTCAAATCTAGCAGAGCATCAGTTGTTATGGTACCACATCCAGTATGATAGCCATTGTTTCCATGTATCATTTCTTCAAATCAGCCATGGTCAGACCATGAGTATGTCCCAGATTTGTGTCCCCTCTAGACCATTATGAAGTACTCAACAATTCTCTATGTATTGTTTAGGTCCCCTTTTTGGGCCTCATTATTATTTGTATATCTTGATATGAGCATGGATATGCCCACCTCGTCCATATATTGAGATTATTCCTCATTCATTGTTGAGGTCATGTATTTTCAGTTTTAGCCTTTGCAGTTTGTATGGAGCACATGTTTCGGTCTCCAACCAGTTTCTGCTCTCCTCTGTCACAATGCTCATACCCCTAGAAAACGATAGAGCCTATGATGTCTATCAGCCATACGATGAGCTTCTGCCCTCACACATCAGGGTGCAATCTGTTAACACTCAAAAAATGTTCACTAGCTCATCTCCCTAGTCACATAACCCATTTGTCCACTTTTCCTACCATTTTGGCCTCCAAAACCCAAAAAAACCCTTAAATGGTTACAAAAAGGCAAAAAATCATTATTTCCCTCCTCAATTAATGAAATTACTTCAAAGAAGGTAAAAAACCCTAAATAAAAGGTCCAAAATTCCCAAAAATAAAATAAAAAGGGAAAAAGTCAAAAAATATTTCAAAAAGAGGGAAAAACCCTAAAACCATTTACCAATACTATTGGTTGCCTAAAACCATGGGCCAATACTCCACCATCCAAAACCTCTATAAAAGGTGATGGAGACCTCCCATTTTCATATCCATGATCAACTCTTCACACCCTTATGCTGCCGAAATTCCTATTGAACTTTCACTATTACATATGGGCGGATTGTTCCACGAAATATTTCCACGTTTTCAACATTCGTGTGTTAAAAAAATGAATTTTTATATTTTTCGTTTTTCAGGGTAGAAAAACCATGGCAATATCCACGATTTCTAATGTTCCATGAACTTTTGTCGATATAGGGACAAAATTTGTAGGTTTCACTTTTCATTGCAATATAGACGAATGTCGAGCTAATTCCTGATTTGACACCTTAACTATACAATATGTATTATTTGAATGTCTTTTGTTTCCTTTTATAGTATTGCTAATTCCTTTTTCACATTTATAAAGTTGATGAATAAAGTGCTAAATGTATGTATTGACTTATTTATAATCATGTATATGGAAAACACAATTGTTTAGTTAGTTACCTAGGATTATTACTTGCATCATTTGAATCAATTATTTGCATCCTTCTAAGGAGATAAATTGTAGTTAAGTTGAATAAGTGTACAAATTTGTGTATGCGATTCCACAAGAATGATTGATGATATGACCATTGTTTCAATAAAGATTTCATTGTGTTAATTGGTGCTATGAGCATTAATTCAATAAAGAATTTAATTAGTGTCAATTTTTTATCAATAAAGAGCATTCATGACTTAATGAAAATGGAAATGGAAAACTATATTAAAAAATTTATTGCATAGTTTTGAAACCATAATGTTTTCACTCTTAATGTACTAAATTTCAAGATATTCTACTTTGTGTAGGAAGCCATGCAACAAGAAGTATTTTAAGAGAGAAAGTATGAGTTGCACAACTACTCCCTTTTTTTTTCTTTGGTGTTATTCAACAAGCCTTCAAGATCATGGTGGATCTTATAGATACACCATGGGAATAGTTTTGATGCAACATCAAATACTTATTGCATGCCACCCTATCCGCTTTTAAGACATTACTTTGAATTACTTAGTGTGTGATCGAAAAATGTACACACAAGTTCAAGTTTGGAAGCATCAATGATATTTATTGGTTAGAAAGTATTCTAGAATTTATATTTTTCATTAAGATTTCTCTTTCCAAATCTTGATTGAGGATTAGTAGTCTTAACATGGCCAATGGTGAATTTAATTTGAGCATTAATTTTCACCTTTCTTCATGTGAAAAAAATCAAATTTTAGCTTAGAATGAATGATTGTTATTTTTCAAATATTATAATGGATACCTTTATGTGCAAGTTTCTTGTAATCAATGATCTTGTTTAATAGTCTTGTGTGATAAGAGTTCTATGGACAAATAAAAATGATACAAGATCATTGCAGAGGAAAGAAGAGATTAATGTGAACCCTATTTATTGAGTTAACTATGTTGGAGGTCACATGATGGAAAGTGTAATTATGAGGATGTTGTGACATACTTAGTAGTGGGTTTGAATGTTAAATAAGAGGTTATTACCATGGAAATGTCTTTAGGACCTAGTTATGTTCATTTCAAGAGTTCATTTTTTATTAGCAATGAAATGTTTGATTTTGGAATGTATTGGAAGTCACTTATTATAATTGAAGAATTATAACGTGACATCCAACAATGTATATAGAGATAGTGTGAGAGTCATGACATCATACACTTGTTTCCTTTAAAATTATCATGTGAGAGAATCATGTTTTGTTATTCATTCTTGTGGAATTCTATCATGCATATTACTTGGGTTATTTGATAGGTAAACCTCTCTTAAATATGATATGAATGCTGGAACATGAAAATAGTGATAAACATGGAGTATTAAAGCCTTTGGGTATGGAAGACTTAACTAGAGTTAAGAATGGATATTCATTTCCTTGAAAAAGTAAACCAAATTATGTGATTTATTGGCATAATGATATAAGATTATTTTGAGGCATCTATAAATAGTTGTATATGAAATTTTTCCTGCAATGTTGCTCGAAGTTTTAATAGGCTAATATCATAAATTATAATTGTTTATATTTAGGTGGATTGAAAGTCACATCTTGAACTAAGATAAATATGAAGATTGATTTATAGTTGAGTATGCAAAGAGTATAATGAATCTCTTTGTATCGTGGATTTACCCTTCTTGTTAGTTTCCTTATGACAAAAAGACATACCTCAATCATTCCTTTGAATTCTATCATGGAACTGCTTGTGAATTATATAGGGTAATGTGATCATTTTGAATATTATTTTCAAATGAATTATAAATCACTCTTCATAATGAATTTTTATCATATGAACATATAGCTTAAAATGACGATGTGATTTGATTGGCATTATAAAACACATCACTCCTTTGAAAATGGATTATATTTTTTTCTCATATGAACATATAGCTTAAAATGTCGATGTGATATGATTGGTAGTATAAAACACATCCTTCCTTTGAAAATGAATTATAGAAGAATCCTTCCTTATTTATTGTCTTGAAGAATTGTGTTATGATATCATTCTATGTTTATTTTGGAAAATGTTGGAAATCACTTTTTGGATTGAGGTCTAAGAGTTCATTATATATTTGAAGGTACAAATTATGTTGAGAGTATTCATTCAATCACTTTGAATGTAAGTTCTTGTATGTGTTTTTCATATAATTATTCATCATTTAGTGATGGATGAAGAATCCATAAAGAAAAATGTTCTTAAGCATAAATAAAAGTTGCTATTGATAAAATATTGTTGCATTTGGTTGTTAATCCATGTGATTAATTGAGAATATTTATAGTATTGAGAATAATTTAATTAAAATATATTATTATTTAATTAAAATATATTATTATTTAATTAATATATATTATAATTTAAATAATATATATTATAATCTAATTAATATGATATTATAATTTTTTAAACAAAAACAAGACATAACTAAACTGCATACCTTCCTGTCGAGCTTGGCGAAAAATGCTTGGTGCTCTGATTCGAGGGAAACCCCTGCATGCAACCGGCTACAATCCCGTGTCCTCCTCCTTCCTCGTGTAGTGGTTTAATGCTGGCCATGGTCATGGGGCCTACGCCATGAGCATAGCTCAGGCGTGCCCTGATCGTTATGGTGGTTATAGCTATTGTGGGAAAACTCCACGATTTCATAGATTGCAGGCTTGTTTATTTGTCATTTCGAACTTGTTTTAAGTTTTGGGAGGAGGAAGAGCTCCTGTAGTGGTTTAACGCTGGTGGTCATGGGGCCTGTGCCATGAGCATAGCTCAGGCGTGCCCTGATGGTTATGGTGGTTATAAGGTCGTGCCGCTCATGGAACAACAACCTGGTAAGTGGTTTGTTCAATCCAGCTGATCTATCCATAAATTTTGTTTTCATTCGTTTATTCATTTGTGTTCATGATAGAATGGCATTAACCCTATCCTATTTCTATGGCAGGGTGAGTGGTTATATTTGGAGCAATGAGTTGGGGCGTGGGTGGTTATTGTCTGCAAGGGTTTCAAAGATGTCGAATGGCCGCGGCAATTTTGGACCCCTTGAGACCCTCGAGTTGGGGCGTTTTGAAGCTTGATACAATTTTCCTTCCCAGAAACACTAACATTCTCCATCCCAAAATCTTGGCATGGTAAATCCTCCACGTGCAATCCTCTTCTAGCGTGGGAAAGTGGGAAATTTTCTTTTGGCATGGGCAATCGATAGGAGCAAAGGAGCAGAGGAGATACCCTAAACCCTACAATGTATTTGGTTAAATGCTCACACATCTGCAAGTTTTATTGTGTTTGAAGAATTTACTTGATTGAGTTTTCAAAGTTGACGGGCCTTACACACTTCTCCCATATCCCATTTTTGCTCTCTCAAACCTCAAATCACATTAACATCGACGTGCATTAACATTGATGGGCATTACACACTTTGGCCATTACCCAAATCTATCTTGGTGTGGGAAATCCTTAAAGACAGAAGCAATTGATCCCATCCAGACAATTTTTTCGATGGTATAAAGAAACTCCCTTCCCTTGACTTTGCAGCAATGCCATTATTTTTATCTTGGTGGAATTTTGGTTCAACGTCCAAATTTATGTCTTCGCTTAATACTTCAGCTATTTGAGATACACTGTTATCACCTTTATATTCATGCTTATTAGGTATTTGGTGTCTCTCTTTAGTGAAATAAGAGAATTTGATGACCATCCATCTTTTGGTTTTCCAGTAGTTCCACCTTTCCTGGAAATTGGGTAGCTTTTGATGCTTTCCCTTATATCTCCAAAAATATTTACAGAACCAAAATTCCTTTCCACCTATTTACTATGTAGCCAATGAGGGATTCCTCCAATTTAATTTAGAATAGAGGATAGCACCTGATATTTCATTGCTTCATATTACTGAAATCAAACAGTTGATGATGAAATTCAAGAAGTTGGTTTGTAGAGAAAAAAATAATTTACTTCAAGGCATCTAAAATAGGAAACTTAGCAACGACCAATGATTTATTTGAAGGTTACAAAACATGCATGGGGTCCATCGAATTTTCAATTTCTCGAAATGGTTTTGATAGTATCTTGGCATTATCCCCTACCATTGACGATTTTCCAACTCTAAGACCATTTCTTGGCTAAGTCCAATGTAGTCAATGCCATAGCCATAGTCATGTTTCCATAATCCTACTAAATGAGGCCCACAAAAAGTTGAGCCCTTCCTTTCTTTTCAAATCTATGCAAGAAGATCCTTCACATATCTACTATCAATTCCATATTGGATGAGACAAGTTTATCTTCATATAATTTCAATAGAGTATATATCTTAAGGTTTGCAATCAAGTGGCTCAACCCTTATCCAAATTATGTCTAGAAATCAGCCTTAGAGATTTCCAAAGAACTATTTTCAATCTACCCTTGAGAACTACTCCAATTCTATCATAAGCTAGTCCACAAGTTCCCTTTAAATTTTGTCAATGGATGTCAAAGTATACTATGACCAAATAGTGTATCTTCCCTTTTTATTTTAGTAATTGTTGCATCATATGTCATTTCCCATTCATGTGTAACAATTTCAGGATTTGTAGTTCTCTTATTAGCATATATATGATACTGGAATCCCACTTGGGCATGATGATTCTAGACAAATTCAAGTCTCTTAGGAAAATGTTGAACCCCATCAACATTTAACTTCAAATTTGATTTCTGTTTGCATGCATTCTTTGTAATTCGATTTCCCTTCAAGAGTGGTGGACATTTCTTCATTACCTAGTATACATTTCCTCATGCTTGGAGGGCATTTCCTCGTCAATGGTGGCTATTGTGTACATTTCCTTCATGAGTAGTGAGCATTTCTACCTTCCTGGTTGGAATTTCCTCTTTTCTAGAAAGCATTTCTTATGCATGGAAGGAATTTCCCATTGCTTGTGGGAATTTTTTCTCATGGCCTATTGGCATTTTCTCATGGCATGTAGGCATTTTCTTGGTGGACATTTAGCTTGGTGGTAATACTCCTTAGCTTGGCAAGTATTTTATTAGCTTGGAGAGCATATTCAATGACTGGAACATATTTCTCTTTCATGTGACACCTTGGTGGGAATTTTAATATTTGCTTGATAGGCATTTTGTAGGATCTTCATTCATGTGAATGTGCTATATAAGGCCAAAATATTCAAAAATTCTTCCAGATCTGAGACTATTTGCTATCATGCCTTGCTGCTACAGGATTGTTGTACACGCCACAATATGTTGCCATAAATTTTTGTTAGTTCAACTCTTCAGATTGCACTTTTCAAGTTGTCATAACTAATCATTGTTCACCTTGGGAAAGAACATACATGATTCTACAAGGCTTCTGATAAAATACAAGATTAAAATCCTCTTTATTCTTGATGGTTTTATGTTTTGTGTGTAGGTTGTTACTTCTTCTTTTATATTCAAGTCCAATCAGAATTAGTATCCAATTTATAACATGGACATCAACATTATTTTTTCATAATACATTCCAATCAACACTTCAGAGAAGTATATGATAGAGTCTTTAAAAGATGGCTTACAACTCTTACAATCTAAGAGATAGTAGATTTTATGAAAGGAATTTTTGTGACCAAATATATCCCAAGTATTTTCATTGCACATGCTTAACTAGTTAATTTCATGATCTTGCTATACTAGATCCTAAGAGTTTTTTCCTACGTTTGTGCTACTGAATTTCCAAAATAGAAACAATGTTGGTCTTTCTTGAGGTGGATTGACATATTACGTATTTGGTCATGTCCTTCTCTTTAATGAAATAAGAGAATTTGATAACCATCCATCTTCCTATTTGCCAGCAGTTCCACCTTTCCCATAAATTGGGTAGCTTTTGATGCTTTCCCTACTCTCTCCACAAATATTTACAGAACCAAATTTTTAGTCTTTTCCAAAATGCCTTTCCACATATTTACCATGCAGACAATGAGGGATGCCTCCATATTCATTTAGAATAGAGACATACCAACCAAAGTCACCAACTAACTTATACACATACTTGTTGCAAGTAAGGAGGATAGCATTTCTTGGTTAGAACCATTTTATGATTATTATGTGCTTAGAAAATGAAACAATGTATTGTGGTGTTTACATGTATTGTGGTGTTTAAGAAAGGTGCTTTTGTAGGATTTGCATTTCTTTGGATTTTAAGTAAGATAAGATTCGAACCTGCGACCTATGTCTAGTCCCAAGGCTACCACCTTCAAGATTGAAGTGAAGCTAACAATGGAAGACCACCTTCAAGCTTGATTAATTTTGTATGCATTTCACAATGGGAGATGTCGGGCTACCACCTTCAAGCTTGATTCATTCTATATGCATTTCACTATGAAACTATCTCAAATTCTCACTATGTTTTCCCTCAATTAGTTTATCAATTCAGTATGACCCACACCCACCATCCGAGGAGTGTTGCCAACGGTCTTGAGTTTCAGCCTATTAGCGGTGACGATTCATGGTATTATGTTTCCCTTCAGCTACAATATTGCAAAATCAAAGTTCACTACGAAGCTTTGTCTGAAAAATTAGATGGTTTGGGTTTCGTAACTCTAGTGACATTTAGGGACACTTTGAGGAATTGCTCCTGGGGCATGAAACCAAAACCATCACATTTATTAGACAAACCATCGTAGTGAACTATGAGTTTTCCATATTGTAGTCAAATGGATTAAACATAATACCATGAATTGTCACCATTTCCAGGATGAAACTCAAGACCGCTGGAAACACTCCTCGGATGGCGGGCGTGGGTCATACTGAATTGATAAACTAATTGAGAGAAAACACAGTGAGAATCTGAGACGGTTGCATAGTGAAATGCATACATAATGAATTAAGAGTGGGTGTCAAGAGAAATGGTTGTGGGACGTCGTATGAGAGGAAATGGCGATGGGAATTGAAAGGTCAATTAAAATTTGTATGGTGGTAATAAACTACACTTGTGTCTTCCATTGTCAGTTGCACTTCAAGCCTGAAGGTGGTAGCCTTGGGACTAGACATATGTCGCAGGTGAAGTCCTTATCAATGTGATTGTAAGGCACTCTTTGAAGGTGAAGTCCACAATTTTAAGTCTTTTTCCTCATTTTCATGCCTTTTTGTAAGACAATAAGGAGGGTAGTGGCATCAACATTGAAAATGGTTTCCATCCAAACCTATCAAGTGTACTTTTAGGTCAGCAATATTCTTGACTCCAAACTGTAGCAGCTGTTTGGCAATATTGACCCTGTAAATCCTTTGATTTACAGGGTGAAAATGGCCAAACAGTTGCTACAGTTCGGAGAAAAAAATACTGCTGACCTGAAATTACACTTGATAGGTTTGGATGGAATAGATTACCATCGAAATACTCTTTATCTTCATTCTTGAGTTTGGAGAAAATCAGAGATATATGAAACGATGCTTTATGACTGTTCGTCTTCACAGCCGCCTCTTGAAATCAAGGTAGGAAATGGTTTAATGATTCAGTGTAGTAAACGGTTACCTTTTTTGCATGTTAGATTTTATTGAATGAATGTGTTCACTGAATGAATTAATGGTTGATTGAATGAATGGTAGATGTTTGTTTATGATGAAATATGCATGAATTTGCATGTAATTTTTTTTCAAGTACATGCATTGGGTATGGGGAATTGAGAGTGATGTGAGGAGGGGGGGCATAAGAGCTTCCACCTTCACGTAGTTGGCCCTTTTCAGTAGAGAATATGAAATTATTCTCGAAGCAGAGAGGAGCTCAATGAATGGAAACGATGCTGCCTTTCTACAACCCACTCCCGTGTCATCTAAATTTTGACAATTTCTTGGACCTTGTTGTGATGTTTGGTTGCTCCTGGTCATAACCAATTTCGAGTTTCCACAACTTCAAAGGCTGAGTAAATGATGCACTGGAACCAATATCTTTAACCTTCTCTTTAAATTCCTTGGAATCTCCTTGAGAATATTTGAATGAGATATGTCTCAAATCCTCTAGATATATTTGAATGAGATATGTCATGTGCAATTAGTAGCATCTTACAAATATTTTGTAGTTTCCACCATACAGTTTTCAGAATTTCCATTTCCCTATATTGGATTGTATCAACAATTTTTATTGGAAGTCAATGATGGGAAGAAGCAATTATAATAGCTCTTGGAGAAAGGAGTCATATATATAAACCAGTGTTTCACCTTATGGGTTGCCTATCATCATTGTGCTTAAGCAGGATGAATGTTTGTGAATGTGTACTAACTACTGAGTAGTGAATGAGATAACCATCAAGAATCAATATATATTTGCCACATACTAGTCCTCCTCTACATCATTTCTAAACAATACTCAATGGCATGCAACTACAAATAATAGCATGCATCTAGAACCAGAAACCAAGGAAAGGTTGATTTATGCGTTGATATAGAGAGGTGGCAATAGGCACACAATATCGAGAAACAATGAGTTAGAAAAAACATTTGGACCAAAGTACCAAAATGGTTATTAATAAAATTAAAAAAAAAATTAGTTCGGGAATTGTCTTCAATTTGATGGATGGCATGATCATGATGACAAATCAATAGTGTATTTTTTTTTAAAATTACCTATATCCGTCGGATATCCGACTCTACATATGAATATATCCCATTCCACCGATGGATACGACCATCGGATATCCGACTCTACCTACCCTAACGTCTGACGTTCCTACCATACCTCTGATGGCACAGAACGTCAGATATTGACAATCTTAAGATGGATTTCCCGTCGTATATCCGACTTACTATCCGACAGAAGAGTTGTCGAATATCTGACAGCTATGTAAGATGTCAGATTGCAGCCAAATTCCAACCGACATTAAAAAAAGATGGGATTTGTCGGATAGTTGACAACAAGATGTCGAAAATCAGACATCTATGCTGTCGGATTTTTGGTTTAATGTTAACGTGGAGATCTTCAACTATACCTCTCTTATTGTTATATGATCAATATGTTTATTTTATTAACTGTTACTGATTGAGTTATTAAATACTTGTTGTACCCTCCCCATTTTGATTGAGTTATTATTTGACTTGTGGTACCTTGTCTTTGACTTGTGGTTAATGCGGTCATTTACCCTCCATTTTTTTAATACACCTTGTTGAATTTTTGGTCTTATAGAGTACTTGAATTTGATCACCTGTGATCAGTTGTGGTGTGCTGATAATCACTTCTCTTTTACTGAGACTTGGTTGAAGTTTATAATTTTTGTGACTTTATCTATGTTGAGTTATGTACTGTGCTTGAATGTCATTGAACTGTTCAACTCCAGTCATTTCTTTCTCTCTGGTTTGTACACACCCTCTTGTAGGGTCAGCTGGTTCCTAGATAAGACTGGCCTCTCTGAGGCACAAACAGTCTTTTCTGAAAGTAACACTTCTGAGTATATTTTCAAGAATAGTTTCACACCGAGGTTGGTATCTTCAACTATATCTCTCTTTTTGTTACATGATATCTATTTTTATTTTATTACATGTTACTAAATATTAGTTTATTGTTTTAGTTTGCTTGTCAGTGTAACTCATTATAATCTGTTGATATGGCATTTTTGAATATACCAAAGATCTTGTGTTAAGAACTTATGGGTTGTACATTTGGAGTTCTCGGCTATAAGAGGTAAGTATGCATGTGAAACAACTTGGGTATCATTTGGGGTGTAAGGTGATTAACCATATATCCCATGTTTGTTAGTATCCTGATCTTATGATTCTTGTGTAAACACGGGTATCGGTTACCATACCATAGTGTTTAAAATGTTGATTTCCTTAAGTTGTAAGAATCTGAGAAAGAAAATAAAGATGATGGGTCAACTTAAGTAATTAAGTATTGATTTCATGGGATAGAGTCTTCTTTTTTAACTCAAGGGAAATACTGCAATGTTCCTGCAACTTAGAACAAAAACTGTATTTTTTGCACTTAGATTTTGATGTGTTTTGAAGAGTCTTACCCATATCCAGACAATTCTTGAGAACCTAAAGTTGTAGAAACACATACAATGCAATATCAGAGTATGTTGTCTGTTTTATATTTGCATTCTAAGGTGTAATATGGAAAAATGCTTAAACTAAAATGATATTATATGTTTCCTCTGGAATGGGAGAGGTCCTGTAAGCAATTCAAAATTTCAAATTCCAATAACCTCGCTTTCCTCTACTAGTAACCTCTGCTAAAAACCCTAGTGTCTTATAAAAAAAAACCCTATCAATTTGCAAGATAAAACTCTCTAAGAACATCCAAGAAAAATATTTGTTCTAATTGTCCTCTCCTAAGGTTTACATCACACAACGAGGCGTCTTTCTTCCTACAAGACTTATCTAAGACAATTACAAATATAGAATAAAGTACAATGATGATGTGTGATAAAAAAATCTATCTTTTCCTTTTATATACAACATGTGAGGGAGGATAACATAAAACATGGAGTTACTTGAATTAACCAACAAGTTTTTCTCAATTTTAATTTCCAAGTGTCCTCATGCAAGGTATTCCTCCTCTAATTGTGTGGCATGCTACCCCTCATATCACATGAGGCCTTGAACTAGTGTTGAAGTCCATGTTTCAACATGTTGCACATGGATATTTTCCTTTGGAGGTCTGTGTAGTAGATGTTGCAGAATTTTATTTCATGGAGGTTCATATTTTTATGGAATCACTACACATATAGAAACTTTGATATTTTATATCCATGCATTATCTTTCTATGCATTTACGTATTCGGGGGCAGGACACATTATTAAGTGTCTATGTTTTTTCTATTAGATAGGAGTGTTATACACACTCGGCAGTGGATTGAAAAATAGATGCATCCACACATGTCCTTGCATGCTTTTGAGAGAAACACCCTTCAACTAAGGGTTTCCTAAATTTTTTTTGTTTGTATTTGGTTTTTCATTTGTATCTTGGAGGAGGATCACTCCCATTGTACATATCTTAAGGATGTTCCATCATTATGATTTTATGAGTAGTTTTACTTGGTCATAATGCCCAAATTGGGGTTTAATGCACATTCTTTGAGGGAATCCTTGTTTTAAGGGTTTGTTTTAACATCCATTTCCCACTTTGCACACATATATATGCAAATCAAATCTATATGGGATTGATTATAGGACTACTCACATTCTGTCAGCGCACATGTTGAGGTCCTCCTATTTTCAGGAGTTGTTATAAAAAGTAGTGGATTTTTTTTGGCATATATATCCATGATATATTGATTGTAGGGGCACATAATGGATATCCTACAAAAGGATAGTACAATCCAGTAGCTATCCAAAACCCTATATACGGAAAACCAAGAAAACTCTAGATACAGAAAATGAAGAAAACCCTAGCTCACACCAAGGATTTCCAACAATCATGCATCACACAAGCATGTCCTCTAAGGAATATGCCTCATTTTATTCTTCTCTTATTCAAGTAGAACCTAGAGATTCATCCCTTATACAAAAATTCTCCAACTTTTCAAGTCCTATCTACCTCTTGATTAAGTCAACATTTTCTTGCAATGCTTGCATCTCACCAAAATGTCGCTTCACATCTGGGGCCATGGCCTTAACAAGAAGTTTTTCATACTCTTTGAATCTCAATAAATACATGCACAATTTAATAATTATCTTAAATTCAACAAGTTTTCCAATATAAATTTCCTTCAAAGAAGTTGATATGTCTTGTTTGTGAGAAAAAGATCAGCTTCCCTTATCATAATTTTCTTGGAGAATATTCAAGCATTCTTCTTTCCAACCTTCATACATTTCTACAACATACAGTAATCCTATTGTTGGATTTCAAACATACAGCTCAAGCCATGTTGATTCACTCCAAATGGAAGGTCAAGGTTGTCAGGGAGAATGAGCTACATAAAACACTCTTAATAAAGATATGAAACACAATCCAGAGTTGTGTAAGGGTGATGAATTTGCTAATGAAAACTACACCAAATTTTTAGACTGTGGAAGGTTTGTGTGTCTGTTGGTTATCAAATATTTAGAAGACACCTGCATTTGGCTCTCATGCACATCTTTTCAAACATTGTACTTCGAGTATAAACAATCCTCATAACAATAGAAACCACAAGTGTTTGACAAGATTATTGTCGAAAATTTAAATGACCAAAACACATCCAGATTCTTAAAAAAATTTAGAGGTTCCGAGTCTCGACTAACAATAGAGATTAAATGCACTTTGAATGTTTACAAGACAAGTCATATTGCCTTTATATTGATACAATATATATTTCTTATGTTGTATTGTTTTAACGATATGACATATGAGTTATTTTCCTATTAATTTTATTATGTTTTAGTCTTTGAGAAAGTGATTTATGTAATTTGAATCTTTGGCATTTTCTTTCTTATTATCCAATAGGCAATATTGTACTAGAAACTTGGAGAAGAAACCTTGGTGCTTCAAATTCTAGCCTTGTGAGTCAAAATCTACTCAAACTGCAATGCAGGAATAGATTTCCAAGTTATATGTGTAGGTGTATAGTTTAACATATGGATGGCTGTTATCCTCAGACATTGTTTAATTGCCATTTTCAGTGTGAAGTATTCCCAGTTGAATGTGGACGAGTCAGAAACACACTTTGTGCATCTGTTAGATTATCAGACATTTGAAACTATTTCATCATATCAACTTGATGCTTATGAAAATGGGTGTTCCATCCTCAGTTATTCATTTTCTGATGACAACAATGCCTATCATTGCGTTGAGATAGCATATGTCTTGCTTGAGGAGAACGAACCTAACAAGGCAAGCTCTAAAAATTTTGTTTCTTCTTTTATAAAATCACTCATGCTTGCTCTTCTAATTCTCTCATTTTTTATAGGGTTTTATTACAATTTTATGAGAATAGTAAATACAACAAAGGTTCATGATAGATGGATGTCTTGTACTTGCCATGCAATAGTCACTTTCACTTTTTAAAATCTCAGTCAATTGTTTTATTTTCATTTGTTTTTGTTAATAGGGCAGAATTTTAGTATTTTTTGTTGAAGATGGTAAACTACAACTTGTTACTGAGAAGGAGACAAAGGGCTTTGTTTATAATCTGAATGTATTTAATGGAAAGTTTCTTGCTGGCATCAATCAAAAGATTCAGTTATACAAGTGGGTACTCCGTGATGATGGTTCAAGAGAGTTGCAGTATGAAAGTGGCCATCATGTTCATGTTCTTGCACTCTATGTTGAGTCTCGTGGATATTTTATTGTTGTTGGTGATTTGATGAAATCAATCTCTTTATTGAGATACAAGGTATGTCTTTTTCTTGATTCTTGTGAAGAAATTTTGTTTGTAATCTAATGACTCTAATTGGCAGATACTATAACCAGACTTTATCAATTTGTGTTTTCATAGTCCTTGTGTACTGTCTGCATTTCTTGTGGGTTTTTTAATTTAATTTCATGAATGATGTTGTCTGAAACATTAGGCTCACATTAATGTGTCTCTATGGTGAAAAATAATGTTTCCTATTTTTTGTGTTGTAGTTCTTATTTTCTTGAAGAAATGATATGATGTTGGATGGTTTTTATGAATAGGAAATCAATAACTATTGAATTTAAGGAAACACTCTCTATGCTTTCAAATAGGATAGTTAATTTGGTTAAGCATTAAGGAAACCTAAAATAAAATCTAAAACTATCCTCCATTAATTTTTGTATTCATTAACCCATGTTTCTAATTACCATTATTGTAGTGAATATCTAGGGTTACCAGGGTTCTTCGATGATGCCATGATCATTTTCTGGTCAAGTTTTGGATAACATACATTGCAATATTTGTTAATTTTTCAGAATTTAAGTCAATCTGATCTGGGATCTTAACTGAGAGAACAACATGTACAACATATCTACAACATATCAATCATGGACACAATAATGCAAGCACACAAGAGACAGAGAGTTTACTTGGGGAAAACCATAAAGGTGAAAAACCCCAATAACTTCCTCAGAGATAGATAGAGCAATGATACAACCCAAGCATAAGAGATAGACATCTCCTAGCAGCAGCTTCTCCTCCTACACACGTGCGCCACTCTCCAAAGAGTGTGTGTGAGAATAGAATGATCAAATAGAGTGCCTCCCGCACTCTATTTATACTTGACTTGACTTGCCTAATAACCTTTACTAGGTCGGCCTTAAATTAACCACATAACATAAAGATGACTGGGCCGACCCCCAATAGGGTGGTCTAATAACCCTTTGACCCACATGACTTATACAGGGCCGACCCCAACAAGGTGGTCTAATAACCCATCAAGTATAAGTTACGACACTTACAATATAAATGGCGACACTTTCGTATAGAGGAATAATAACATCTCTATAGGAAAACAATATACATATGTGTGAAATACATTTCGAAGTTACATATACATCAACACTCCCTCTTAACTAGGAAGGTATTTCTCGACACAGGTCTTCTAGCACAAGTCTTCTTCTCTAGGTCATTGTCATCATTACTGCTGCTGTTATCTCAATCAATCTCTGAATCTACTCGTCATAGGAAGTTCTACAAAGCCAGTCCTTTTTCATACTGGATGTAGGAAGACCAGCTGCAGGTCTTCATCATCACTGGCCATACTGTGGAATCCTCAAGACTTATTACGTGCATCAACAAAACCTTGAAAGAGCATCCCAGGCTGTTATGGGTACACAACTCCGACCTATAGGATCTCCCAGGATCTTTTACATGTGACAGTCACAAAACCTTAAAAGGGTTTCTTGCCAAGCAAGAACCCTAAATAGCATATGAGGCCTTTTTCATCCTGTCCAGATCTCCAGGTCTGATTACATGTGACTCCTACCACAAAACCTTAAAAGGGTGTCTTGCCATGAAAGAACCCTGAAGAGCATCTGAGGCCTTTTTCATCCTGTCCAGATCTCTAGGTCTGATTACATGTGGTCATGGCAATGTCTCGAAAGAGCATTTGAGGCCTTTTTCATCCTATCCAGATCTCCTAGGTCTACTTACATGCCATAGGACAATGCCTTGAAAGAGCATCTGAGGCCTTTTTCATCCTATCCAGATCTCCCAGGTCTACTTACATGTCCTCCTAGAGCAATGCCTCGAAAGAGCATCTGAGGCCTTTTTCATCCTGTCCAGATCTCCCAGGTCTACTTACATTCTCATCTGCACAACCTGTCCATGGCCACAGAGTATCAGCCTGATACTCACCATACATCATCCTAGTGTACACATGATCATCCTGATCATCAACACTGCATCGTCTTGATGCATGTCATCTGGAGCAACATCTTGAAGCTCGTCATCCATGATCATCCTAATCATGAAATGCATCCACCTGATGCATACATAGTATCTGCCTGATACATATCATCATACATGATTTACCTAATCATACAATGTACCCACCTGATACATATACAAATACATGATCCACCTGATCATACCTGATACATATCAACATACATGATCTACCTGATCATACAATGTATCCACCTGATACATCTACAGATACAAACACATGATCCAACATCCAACATGATGCGTACATACATATACATACAAATGATCCAACTGATCATATCCAGCATCCAACATGATGCGTACATACATATACAAATAATACAAATGATCATATCCAACATCCAACATGATGCGTACATACATATACATATAAATGATCCAACTTATCATATCCAGTATCCAACATTATGCATACATATACATACACAGAAGTAACTGGAGCATCGTCCTGATGCTCATCATCTAGTGATTATATCCACAATCATGGAAGGATCCTCCTCTCACCATGCTCGGAATGGCTCCTGCAAATGTGTCCATCACTTCTTCCTTGAAGTGTCATCAATCTGAAGAACACCAAGCCTCTCTATGACGTACTCAAAATTCACTATGGCTAGTGGTTTCTTCAGCACATCTGCAACCTTCTCATCCGTCGCAACATACAGGGGCTTCACTGCTCCTCTCTGCACCATATCCTTGATATAGTGATATTTGATCTCAATGTGTTTTGACCTGTCATGGAACACCAGATTCTCAGACAGCTTAACACAAATCTAGTTGTCACAAAAGATACCAGTAGCCTCCAGCGGGAGATCAAATAACTCAGATAGTAGTTTCCGGAGCCATACTGTCTCACAACTAGCTGAACATGCTACAACATACTCTACCTCGGCTGTACTCAGTGCTACGCAGGATTGCTTCCTGCTAAACAAAGAGATCACACCTGATCCCATACTGAAGCAGCACCATATGTGCTCTTCCTATCTGCAGCACTGCCTGCCCAATCTGAATCAACATAACCTTGTAGGTTAAACTTTTGATTCGCATCATACTTGATCCCATAATCAATTGTACCCTTCAGGTACCTCAGAATATGCTTTAAAGCAACTAGGTGAACACCTCTGGGATCCGTCAAGAACTAGATTAATGTGTTCACCGCAAAGCAAATATCTCGTCATGTGTTTGTCAGGTACATCAAGGACCCAATCATCTGACGATACACAGTAACATCAACCGGATCAGATGAAGCATCACACAGAAGCTTCAGGTTCGATGCCATAGGTGTGGCCATGGCCTTATAGTCCATCATCCTGAACCTCTTCAGGATCTCTACTGCATACTTCCCTTGTCCAAGGAAGATTCCATCTGCACTCTGCCACACCTCCATGCTTAGAAAATAGTGCATCCTACCCAATTCCTTCATCTCAAACTCGGCAGTAAGCTTCCGCTGCGTGTCAGCAATCAATCTATCCTCACCTGTAACAAACAGGTCATCCACATACAAAAGTAGTATCACTGGATTGCCTTCCTCAACCTTGTAGTAAAGGGTGGAATCCGCTTTACTCTTGGTAAAGCCTAACTGGATAGAAAGCTGTCTATCCTACCATACCAAGTCCTAGGAGCTTGCTTCAATCCATACAAGGCTTTCTTCAACCTGCACACATATGACTCCTTGTCATATGTCTCAAAACCGAGTGGCTACTCCACATACACTTCCTCTTCTACTACACCATTCAAGAAGGCTGTCTTGACATCCATCTAGTGTATCTTCCATTTCATCACTGCAGCCAGAGTAAGTACTAATCTGATGGAAGTGTATCTGGCTACAGGTGCAAAAGTCTCTTCATACTTAATCCCTTTTTTTGGGAGACGCCACGAGCTACAAACCTCGTTTTGTATTTCTCCATGCTACCATTTGCAGCATGCTTGATCTTATAGATCCATTTGGAAGTCACATCAGACTTCCCTTAAGGTCTTGGGACTGCATCCCAAACATCATTCTTCATGATCGACTAATCATGGTATTCTTCCATTACTTCATCCTAGATCCTGGGAACTTCAATATCTTCAATATCTTCAATAGATATCTTTGTTGCTGGAACAAATGTTGTAGTCCTTCTTTTGTAGGTGAAGGTATACGATCTTTCCTACAAAACAAGTTAAATTGCATGATTAGAAACATCTCATAGTTTTGAGAACAAATTCTTACACATAAAGAAATATGTCATAAAGTCATGCAATTATTTTATCCATTGCTTCAATACAACATTCATCCATATCCTATAACTTTCTAGATGCCTTCCAATCTCTACCAGAACATTGTTAAGAGTTTGCACTACTCCCAACATGTGAGCAAAGAGGTTTCATTCTAGATAAGTAGCAATGGAATTCTGTATAGTGCCATAGGCCACTTACCCATCACATGCATATTAGTAGTATACTATTCATTAATGCAATTATTCTAATATGCATAATACACACCCTAAGTCTAGGAACATAAGCATATACATCATTGGACAATATTATATAGATATGCAAGAAATGACAATTCAAATACTTATATTTGTTTGGTTTGTAGAGTGGAATCCCTCTCAATCTTTTCTTCCTTGTAGGAACTACTGGAGTGTGCTCCCTCTTGATCTGGATTATCTGTCCTATCCATCCTGGACCACTATGCATGCTTAAATTTGCACTAGTGTCATTATTGTGCCATCCTCAAGATCTCATGCATAATCACACATTCATTAGTATAATCTTAAAACAAGATAATCTTAAACATGTATAGTCAAGATCATTTCATACACAGATAATTTATCACAATTCTTTTACTCATGCATATTCCTATTTGACCATAGGACTTTTCTGGTCAGTCATATCATCAATCAAAGTAAGAAGCATAATATGCCTAAACCCATGATTACTCAAACCTATAACTTCATGAATAATCATTATCAATCATACCAAGTATACTTATATGAGAGATCCTAACACAAGGTAGGATTCTAACTTGATATAAGAAAAACATACATGGATTAGCATGCTAGCTAGTTATGTCTAACATACCTACATAATGTCTTCTTGTTCTCTTCAATGACTTGTGCTAGTAACCTGCATATCTCATAGGTTAAGCATTGTAGAACCAAAGTATACATACCTCATAAGTAGAGCTTCTATGTGATCCATGACAATGGATGAATCTTTGTCTTCATGTCACCATGGTCATATGTTCTTGAACTAGAACATTATTTGTCTTTCTTGATGTACCTTTCATGTTAGCGGACAACATCAACCTTATACAACACCACAATGCATTAGTACAATCATAAGTGTCAAAACCTTAATCAATGAATATCTTCTATCATGCATTCATAATTTTATTAAGGTGATACGACAAGTCTAAAGTTAGTCAAGATTGTACTAACCTTAATGAAGACAAACATACCATAAACTTAATCATGAACAGATCTCAAAACATACCTGGATAAGTCATACCTGTCGAGATTGCTTGTAATCTTCTTATGTAAGGTCTTAGCCTCATCTCCCTCTGAAACTGGAACTTCTTCATTTTGGCAGGTGACCAATCCATTCTTTTCTAGGATTAGCCCAATCCACTTGATTTGTAGAAACTGGATCTGGAGCTGGATTAGGGTTTGTTAGGGAAACCATCAAAATTCAAACTTTGAATTTCAAACTTCTGAAAGGATAGAAAGATGCGCCTTGATGATCTGATCAACCTGGTATACTCATAATTTGAAAACTGCAAAGTTTCACCCCTCAAAATTGCCTTTGAAACTTCTGGATCTTTTAGACAGGGTCCCGAACTAAGGTTTGATAAAGCCCACCCTTCTGCCCAACCAAAAGGTTTGATCCAAAGCTCTAAACTTCGATTTTTCTGAGGAGCTTCCAGTCATGGTCACAGACTTAAAAAATTCCAACTTTTGCAGAAGCCCTAATTTTCCACTTTTCCGATCAAAGTCCGGAACTAGGGTTTGATCAAGCCCGACCTTCTACCCAACCAAAAAAAATGATCTTGGTCTCTAAATTTTGATTTTTATGAGTAGCATTCATCCGTGGTCTTTGATTACAAAAATACCAACTTTCTCCGAAACCCTAATTCTCGGATCCATGAATGAAGGTGGTCAAAATCCAATTCTGTTTTGACAGAAATATGCACCTGATTGTTTCTGGTGTAACTCTAAAATTATGAATCCATAGGGTTTGAAAATTCTACTTGTGGTAGCCTAACTTGTCATGTTTCTAAACCCACATGTCTGACCTCAATTGGATTCTCTAGGAGAGATTTATGCCAAGTGTCACAACGTGACCTGTTTATGGGATAAAAAATGAGAGCGAACTTGTATGGAGTGCCACATGTCACTTGTTCACTTTCAGCCTCTGAACCTTCGGCTTGGGAAAGTACAATCCGTGCACTACCTGAAATTTTTTACGCAATTTCATTTGGAGTTTCCTAGCCCAAGTTATGACCTTTGTTTCTAGGTCACCTGTTTATGACTCAGATCTAGAAGAGGCAGAAACCCTATATTGTACAGATCATAAAACACAAAGTACAACGAATTAGAAGTTTTCCTTTGGACACAAGGTACATGGACATCTAGTCTTCGACCTTTAAAAGTTTTAGATCCTACAACCACGCTGAAATGGATTTATATCAAAATTTCTATGATGACTGGTTTTTTCTATATCAAGCCCTAGCATCGCAAGTGCAACAAGTGTCATACATGCCATACCATGCCTTCTTTCAGGCTAGCTCTGATACCATGTTAGTTTATCATAATTTACTTCAATCTGATCTGGGATCTTAACTGAGAGAACAACATTTACAACATATCTACAGCATATCAATCATGGACACAATAATGAAAGCACGCAAGAGACACAGAGTTTACTTGGGGAAAACCATAAAGGTGAAAAACACCAATAACTTCCTCAAAGATAGATAGAGAAATGATACAACCCAAGCATAAGATATAGACATCTCGTAGCAGCAGCTTCTCCTCCTACACAAGTGCGCCACTCTCCAAAGAGTGTGTGTGAGAATAGAATGATCAAATAGAGTGCCTCCCACACTCTATTTATACTTGACTTGACTTGCCTAATAACCTTTACTAGGTCGGCCTTAACTTAACCAAATAACATAAAGCTGACTAGGCCAACTCCCAATAGGGTGGTCTAATAACTCTTTGACCCACATGGACGACCCCCAATACGGTGGTCTAATAACCCTTTGACCCACATGACTTATACAGGGCCGACCCCAACAAGGTGGTCTAATAACCCATCAATTATAAGTTACGACACTTACAATATAAATGAAAACACTTCCTTATAGAGGAATAATAACATCTCTATAGGAATACAATATACATATATGTGAAATACATTCCAAAGTTACATGTACATCAACAGTATTGCCCTTGCATTTTTCAATTGTTTTACAGGAAACCTTTTCACTTACATGGTTCCCTAAATTGTTCATCTCACTATAAAACCTGTGAAAACAAGTCTCACTACCATATGCCCAATTACGATATCATTTGAGACCTGAGAACCAGCATACATAAAAATGTCATTCCGAGCAACAACCCCAAAATTGATGTCTTTACCATGAGTTGCAACCACACCATGTGATGATATCTTCATTGAATTACTAATATGAGTAGAACCTAGTACACCAACAAAAATTCATACTTTGATTGTGCAATCACTCAAAGCCAAACCTAGTGTAAAATTGAGAAAGAGAGGCATAATGATTTTCAAACCAAAGCATTAATTTATGTTGTGAAAAGGTCAATGGAATCCACTCTTTCTCCCCAAGCATGCAACAATACCTTTCTTTCTCGTGGGCCTCTTTTAAGGATGCCTTGAATGCTTGAGCTAGTATTAATCAAACCACTTGTTTAGGGTTTCCTTCCACTTAACAAGTTTTGGAAAGTTGACTTGCATTGAAAACATTCTGGATAGATATGAATGTTAACAATTACCATTCGGTTAGGTTTCCAATTGGAAATTCATGCTAGTTATCTTGCTAATTTTACTAAAGAAAAACCCTAACTCGACATCTCAACATCACAAGCAACCATATTTAAGGATGGGATGACTTGTTTTGATACTTTTTGTAGAGATGGTCTGTCTCTTATAAATTATGTTTGGGTCAAACTTGGTTGATGGGTGACAAAATATATTATTTATATATCCTCCTCTTGCGCCCTTTCAATATCTAACACCAATATTTTAAGTCCATTCATAAGACAGACAACAATAGGATGATAGTCAGAAGGGACAGATTTATGAGAATTTATTTGGACATATCAAATTACTTATGATGACAAACAATACATCAAAGGGTGGAAGTAATAGGGAGAGATGATTTCCATAACTCAAGGAATTAAAATTTTACAACAATAAATTCATCAAAATTTCTGAAGATTATGATAAACGATGATATGCACTCACAACCCTTTGACCAACACTATTTGAGGGTAATTCACATATCGAGAGTGCTCAAACAAAAGGAAAGTGTATGGATGTCAAGAAAAAATTAGATACTGATCCAAGGACAACAATATATTGGATACGATGTTTGTCAAAAAACATTACTAAACACATCCAAGAGCAACTTTGAAGGGTCTTTTGTGCACAACTCTCAGTACTTGGGATATTCTTGTGTTTGAAATACCTCATGAATGAGTGATGAGGTGAGAAATTATAGTTTGGAAAACTCCTTGTAGCATTGATTGTTTCTCAAAACATATTGTCTCACCCTTGTTTCATTGACAAGTGCCACAAGCTGTGACAAATGTTTGGATGTCTATTTTCATGTCTTCCCAAAATAAGTGCTTAATTCTCTCATAGGTTTTAAGAAAACCTAAGTGACCTGCATTGGGGGATGAATGTAACTCTAATAAGTAGTGCTTCAAGGATGAATTGGGTGCTAGACAAATGCACTCATTATTGTTAATGATAGTGCAGTTGTGATAGCCCTACACTATGATTTACAAACAAGTAATCAACAAGGAGGGAGCATACCCACCAGAATTTGAACTCCTGTACCGATAATAGGATAAAGAGCATAGCCTTTTCATTTTAATTTTTAAAATGGGAACATTACAAAATTAGAAAGTTGTATTAATTTTCACATAAGTTAAAGGATTTAGCTTTTTATATAGAAACTTATTTAGGAAGTATAAACTGACTATTTTTATCAATTTTGTCTTCCCGGGCCAGAATTCTATAAATACCGACTCATGCATGTACTACTAGACTTTTACTGCAATTGTTAATAAAAGGATCTGAAGGACTTAACCATTCCATTGTGGAGTTTTCTTCAATTCTCACCGTTAACTTTATTGCGATGCATTTAGTTTTAAACAATGTCTTTATAATGAAGCAGTAACTGAAAATTGAATGAATGGTAGTTTTTTTAGGGTGAAGCCTGGACAAACTGTCAATAGGAATATTACATGTGGAATGTCATGTAGTTGTCCCCTTGATTATTCCTGATTTCATGCTTTGTAGTTAGTGCTCACCCATAGTAGGCCAGAATATGTGCATTCAAATTCATTTTTTTTAACACATCTAGGTATCGTTGATATATCGATGAACATTAGTGTAGGCCATAGAAACTCTTTCCTCACAGGTGCTGAAATTGCCACGAAAGTTTGTGAATCGATTCGTGGATACTGCGACGATGATTCGTGGAAATATAAAATTATTTCCACACATGTGCTGAACCTGCCACGAAACTTTGTGAATCGGTACGTGGATACTGAGACGATGTTTCATGGAAATGAAAAATTGTTTCGACGCAGGTGCTAAACCTACCACGAAAGTTTGTGGATCGCTGCGTTGATATTACGACGATGATTCGTGGAAATATAAAATTGTTTCCACGCAGGTTCTAAACTTGCCACGAAATTTTGTGGATCTTAGCATGGATATTGAGACAATGATTCGTGGAACTATAAACATGTTTCCACGCACACTCATGGAGCTTGTAGAAGTTGAACATCGATATAGAGACGAAACTTCGTGGTAGGATTCATCTTCCATAGATATGAGAACTATTGTGTAGTTGATACGTGCCCACCAAGAAGCGTTGCTATTGCCACGACAGGGAATTGTCATCCCTATATCCACGAATTTCATTCCACAAAAAAACAAAACCCCAATCGTTGTAATAGGGACGAAAATTCGTGGCAATTACAAAGAAAAATCGTAGCAAATTTGACAATATGTGCTAGTGTTTACCCTATAGCCTTGAGATTTTCTTTACCATTATAGTTGAGTCTTAGCCACCATTGGATCATTTGGAGAAGAGCAAGGAAACCTAAAGACTTGGTGCACTACTCATGTACGACTTCAAAAGCTCCTACAACATCACCTTTTGAGGTAACACCATATTGTAAACTATTTTTTACATATTAATGCAGAAAATCATATCTTCATTTGTGGGTTCCTATACATTTTATTATTGCAGTATTTAATTTGCTTAATTTTTAATCCCGTTTGATGCACTCACATGTATTAGTTTAATTTGCTTATTTCTTAGTTTTTTACCCATTTACATGAACTTCTACTAAGGGTTCCTGAATCCTTAGTAGGTGCTCTTTAGCACGAGCTAGGGTGAAAACCCTAGCTACATTATGGAAAGAGTTCACATAAAATATTCAAATGAGTTCATTTACTAGTTCAAACATCCAAGTATCAAAATTTTTTGTGGTCCAGTGAAAGAAGAATGAGAGGCGATCCTTTTAATCAGAATTCTATTCTCTTTATCATGATATTAAATAATCCAAATTTAAAGATAATATTTTAGTCATTGAGAGCAAAACACCACAGTGAAAAAAACACAACCTTCACAATATGGAAAGCTATATACAAATAAAACTTAGGAAACCATGAAAAATATGAGAAACTATACCAAAATTAAACATTTCTAAAAAATGATATGAAAACTATAGCAAGGAAAATATTATATCATGAATATTTTTAAGTCAGTAACCAATTGAAACACCTCTTAATAAATTGACAATGAAAATGAATAAGATCTAAATATCCTTCCAAATTTCTCAATATGTATGTGCTAATTCCTATTTTTTAGCAATTTGATAAGGACCAAGCCAAAGTTGTTGAAATTTCATGCGTTTTCCTTTTGCTTCATTTACCTTATCCCATATAAATACTAGGTCACCTACTTAAAAATTATTTTTACCCACGTTATGTTTATCAAACCATCTCTTGATGATCTACTAATGCGTAACTAAATTTATTTTCACTTTCTCTCTCTTCTTCTAAAAAGATGAGAGTATTAATTTTATTTTGAAGAGAAGATGAAGAATGTCCTCAAGAAGACTAAAATGATTGAAGAGAAGGAAATACAAAAATTGGTGGGAGAATTGCCTCTGGGCCATAAACTAAGAAATATGGAGATGTTCCTAGAGCAACTTTTGGTGTTACTCTAATATCCCTTAACATATTTGGTAAGGCATTGTGCCAATTCCTATGATTCCTAACTATCGTCTTTTTAAGAATTGGAATCAAATTCTTATTTTTTTTATTCAACTATGCTTATTATAATAACAAAGAATTATTTATTTGTCGAGAGAAAACTCTTAAAATGTTGAACAAGAAAATAAGAAGCATTATCAAAGACAATAAATTGAGGAATACCAAATTTGGTGATCAAATGATATTCAAGAAATTGTATGACTACAAATTCATTGTTGTGAGATAAATGAATAGTTTTTTTCCCAACAAGTGAAATAATTAGTGGCAATCATGATATATTTATGCTGCTTGGATGAATGTGTGTTTGTTTCTCTAATTATACCAATTCTCCATTGTTCAAAAGGTTTATTAATATGAACAAGTTGCAAAGGAATGGATGATTTTTTCTCTCTTCTAGTGCTTAGTTAAAATTTTTTACATTTTCCAGCATAAGCATGCGAATCTCTGAAAATTGTATGCCAACCAATTTTAACGATTTTATGAGTTGTAGTTTCATGAGACAATTGACCTCCAGATGACCGATCATGAATATCCTTTAAAACATTGTTTGCATAATCTTTCTCCAAACATCTCAATAAAACCTCATCATTATTCCATTGGAAAAGGACTCCACTGATGAGTTGATATTGAGCAGACTTCAGTTTGATTGCTCTTCTTCCTTTTCCATTCAAATGATTTTGGATAAATCCAAAGTGTAATAAATATTTTAGGTCATAATACCATGTATTTGGTTGATATGGGATATATAGAACTTCATGAGAATAAATAGAAATTTCATTTTTGTATCCCTCTTCTTCATTTTTAATTGAATCTTGTGATTCAAAAACTAACTTACACAAGCCTTTTCCATGTAACATATTTGTGGATTTAAATTCTAAGTCATACTTTTGGAGAGAAGACATCCAATTCCCTTTGCTTTCCCCAAATCTTTTTGTAAACAAAGAGACCTAGTAGTAGGGTGAGGCAGAATAACCTTTATATGACTTTTTAAAATGTAAGGTCTAAAATGTTTTACAGCCTTATTGACTGCAAAAGCTTGTTTTTCAATAGATAGATAATTCAACTAAATTCCTTACAAATTTGTACTCATAAAGACTAAGAGTATTCATTCCCTTCTGAATCATTTTGAGTAAGCATTTCCACCAAACATTGATAAGATGCAAAAGTATATAAAGAAAAGTATTGATTAAATTATTGACTATGCAAAGAAGGGAGAAGGGACATTTGCAACTGCAATTTTTGTTGGAAATATTAATCTGTTAGGGTTAATATTTTCAACTCATAGAATTTGGATACCAAAATTCATCTTGGAGACCAAGAGACTCCTTGGAATATGAAACCAAGGGTTGTTGTATATGTATTTATATGTACATTATATTTAATGAAAAGCATTGTATGCTTATCTATTTCTTGTGTGTATTTGTATTTAACACTATCTATTCAAACAATGTTCCAACAATGGTATTAGAGATAAGAATAACTCTGTGGAATACGTGCTATTATGAAAATATTCCTCTATAGCCACCAACTTCATCTCCCTTAAGCTCTACTAGAACTGCAAACTCTAATTCACAAGGGTGTCTTTTTGCATTTCCTATGGGTGATTCCTCTCAGCGTAACTCCCTCTGCTTGATATATATATCTCCAAAATTATGCATACTGGTATATTAGTCTGCCGATGATTTTTCTTGAGAGGCACTAAGAAAAACCATTATTACCCTAATATTCTATCCATTTCAGAGAATCGTAACCTAATTTTGGTATCCATTACTATTCATATAGATTATATTTCCTATATGTTATGGTTATGTTACTCTAGAAACCAAGTAACAACATTTGTTTGATTTCATATATAGTATACATGTGTAACTCTTCCGTGTGTAAATATACTTACATATCGTTGAATTAAATGTCTATTGAGATGCAAAGGAGATTACTCTATATCGTTGACATAATTTTTTCTCCACCTTTGCATGCATCGTGCGTATTGGTGTAGACATAGTGTGCATTGTCTCTGCACATATTACTATCACCTTCCATTGCTATCTAGTGCATATCACTTGGTAGTATTCCCTCTGTTGCGTATTACCTCTAAAAATAACTCCATTGCACCAATATGTGTGCTAGAATTCACTTTGAGCACCATGTAGGAATAAAATTCTTTTATGGGATCAAACTAGAGGAACTCAAAGTCTTGTTGATGTATATGTAACTTCAGAATGTATTTCACTTGTATATTTTATATTGTATTTGTATTCTATTGGTGTACTTCTGACGGAGATGTTTATTCCTCCGGTCGGAGAAGTCATTATTGTACTTGGTTCATGTAAAGTCATTGAGGTCCATCCTCCCATGTATGATGGGGCATTAGACCCTGGAGTTGTGTCTTTCATGGGTTATTGCAGCAACCGTATCCGGTTGGACTATTAATAGTCGGTTGGACTGTTAATAGTTGAATGATAAATAAGAATAATATATTAGATGATGTTGATAAATTACAATAAGATCTCCTTTTATAGGGATTGATCAAGCACAGTGAAGGGTTACTCCCTTTCACTAGTAACCTAATAATCTATTAATTTATAAATAATAATATTAAATAAATATTCACAGCATTCCCTTCCCCTTAGGAAAGCTTTGTCCTTAAAGATTAGATTATTGTTGTCATCTTTTCATTCTCGTTTTGTGTTGAAACAATGTCATTACTTCCTTTATGTCTTTTTTAGAACTGGTATTAGGTATATGCTTGGTATTTACGCAATAATTTGTCATCCTCCTTTCATTTGGAACTTGAATTTGTACTCCATTATGTTTATTATTGTTATCCCATTTTCCTTGTACATGAATACGAGGAGTATTTTTGTGACTAACCATATCAAGCCTTGTTTTAGAAGTCGCTTGTCCTACGATATTTAGAATGTCATCATGTAATGTTTTCATTTTATTATCCTTATGAGTTATCTCGAGAAGTGGTGTTTCGTGAGGCTTCTCACACTCAAAGTCACCTGATAGTGTTACATTTAGGTTTCTCCAGGGTGGTAGAAGAGTTAAGGTAAAAGATGAACCTACGATATCTGATTCCTTTGACTTGGATTCCTTTTCATACTGTAGGATCCATCTCTTGTCATTGTATGGATTGTCCTTATTGTCAATGATACTGGCTTGACTCTCATTATGATCTTGGTTGAGCTCATCTTTATCAAAAATATTATTGGTATTTTGGTCATCCCTACGATATTTAGTCTCCTTGTCTTTTTTATTGTCTTGATCAATTTTGTTACTCTCAATTTTGTTGAAATAGTGGTCCAACATATCTGAGTTACTGATATGGTTTGTATTAGACCTTAGTTTTTGTAACATTTCCATTATGGTATTCTGGTTCTGTGTCATGATGCTCAAGTTCTCTGCCATGGTGCTTATGTTTTGTGTCATCGCACACATCTTGTTATCTAACTCTTTTTGTTTCTCGTGCATGATGTCTACTTTGTCATCAAGTTTTCTTTCTAGTACTAGAACAACATCTTCTTTAATTCCTTTTTTTCGTTTCTTCTCTGAATTTTTCTTGGTTGGCAATGAGGGCCTTGATGCCCTTTCCCAATTTATCAAGTTTGTCTTTTAATTCCGCCATGGTCTTGGACCTTGTATGCGGAGGTGTATACTTCAACGCTATTTTGGCTTGTGAGGGGTGAGTAATATTCGTGGGATTTGTTTTGTGTGTGCTTGATTAAAATCAAGTGGTAGCAATAATAATAATATAATTATTATTATTATTTGAAATGTTATAAAGTTGGAATATAATAAATTTAAATATTATATTTGTTTAACTTTATTTTTTATTTTTATTTTTATTTTGTAGGGTTTCGAAGTGGAGGAGTTGGGAGGATGGGCAGGAGAGCACGTAGAGGAAGGCGGCGGTGGAAATGGACGTGAAGAAGCGGGGAGGGGAAGCATCGTGGGAGGTGTCGGAGAGGAGGGTGTGAGGAGAGGGCACGGGAGAAACCAGAGCAGGGAGGAGCGGAGGAGAGAGCAAGGATAGTGGTCGAGGGAATGGTGAGGGCACTCAGGCAGAGTGCGGGCGCACAGAGGGATGGAGGAAGGGTGGCGTGTGGAGGAGGCAGGCACAATGGAGTGAGGGCGTGGAACGAGGAGGAGGGGGAGGTGTGCAGAAGGGCGAGTGAGGCGAGCAGGGAAAGAGGAAAGTGCGTAGGTGTTGCAGCTGCGGTTAGGGTTTTGCGTGGGTTGATGAGTGGAGGGAGGCAGATGAGACGCGAGGAGAGGGCGACGTGTGAGATGTGAGGTGCAGTGTGGAGGTCGCAAAGGGGGAAACGATGGTGGAGTGGAGTGTGGAGGGAATGGAGCTGGAGAAGTGGGGGATGAGCAACGGAGGAGAGAGGTGCGTGGAATGAAGTGCAGCTGCAGCATAAGGCATGGAGAGGAGCGAGCGGTGGAATGGAGAGTGTAGCATGGAGGTGGCCCGGAGAGTGCAGCACGGAGGTGAGGAGAGTGCGTTGGAATGGATGGAGGTGGCGGGAGAAGGTAGTGGAACAATGGAGCATCAGAGGGAGAAATGGAGTGATTAGAAGGAAGAGTTGAATCCGAGCAGGCGAATGACGAACATGGTATGAGCAGGACATGGTATGAGCAGCGGAAGGTGAGAAGGATGGTGGAAGAGTTGAATTCGAGCTCTGAGGGGAGGAGCGAAAGCTCTGATACCAAATGCAACAACCGTATCCGGTTGGACTGTTAATAGTCGAATCCGACTCTCATATTGAATGATAAATAAGAATAATATATTAGATGATATTGATAAATTACAATAATATCGCCTTTTATAGGGCTTGATCAAGCATAGTGAAGGGTTATGCCCTTTCACTAGTAGCCTAATAATCTATTAATTTATAAATAATAAATAATTGATCACCTCTTATTTTTATTCCTTCTAGTTTGCATTTTGTGGCTTTTGCTTTATGTCTTGCTACCTCTACGTTAGGTATGTCGTGTAACTTTAACTCTTTTTGGAGGTACGGTTTAAGACCTCCTAAATAGGTTTCGAGTCTTTGTTTGTCCGATAACCCAAATACTCGTGTCGATAAGGATTCCCACTGATGTGTGAATTCCTCCACTCTTCCAACCTGTTGTAATCTAGTAAGTTTACTGAAAAATTCATCTTCTTTGATTCCTTGAAACCTATTAAAAGAATCATTTTTGAACAAGTTCCAGGTGTACAAAAAATTGTCTCTCTTCCACCATAAGTACCAATTATAGGCGTACACCATTCCATATGCATTAACACATATTTCACCTTCTCCTCGTCAGATTGAATATTGTAAATGTCGAAGTATTCTTCCACTTTGTTTATCCAAGCAACGCATTGGTCTTCACTTCCACTATATTTCGACAACTCTATTTTTTCCTTAGGTGGGTACACTATATAAGGATGAAATTGACTACCTTTTGCTTTATGGTTTGATGGTGGATCAAAACTACTGGACGATGTAAATGACATACTTGAACTGCTTCGTTGTTGTTGGTTATTTTTAGCTTTTTTATTCTCTACTATCTTACTGATAGCTTCTATTTTGTTGTTGAATCGTTCCTCCATATTTGGCAGTACTTTTGTTTCTATCTCTTGCTTAAGCATCGCATTGTTAATCTTTATTTCTTTTTGCAATTCTTCTTGATTCTTGGCAAGTACTTCTTATGTGAAAATATGAAATGAGGCATCTAGCATATTTGGACCGCTGACTGGGTCTATCTTAGGCATTAGTCTTTATAACACCTCCATTAATGTATTATGGTTCTGTGTCATGGTGCTCAAATTCTGGGTTATGGTGTTTATGTTTTGAGTCATAGTACTCATTTTGTCATCCAAGTCTTTTTGTTTTTCATTCAAGATGTCAAATTTTCCACCCAGCCTTCTTTCTAGTACAAGAACAACTTCGTCTTTGATTTCCTTTTAAAGCACTGTATTGTTATTTTTCATCTCTTCCTTCAAGTTATTTTGGTTAATGACTAGGGTTTTGATGTCCTTCTCCATTTTTTCAATTTGCTCTTTTAGTTCTACCATGGTCTTGGACCTTGTATGCAGAGGTGTGTACTTCGACGCTATTTTGGTTTGTGAGGGGTGGAAAAAATGTTTTATACAAAATTTTCCAAGTTCCTTGAATAATAATAAATATTAATTAACTAATTAATAGTATATATATATATATATATATATATATATATATATATATATATATAAACTATATAATATATGGTATATAGTTTTTAAAATTTAAATATTGTAATAATAAAATATTATTATATAATTTTTTGTATTTTTTTTTTTTTTTTTTTTTTTTTTCAGGTCGTGGTTGTGGAGGAGGGATGATTGCAAGGTGGGATGACGGCATTGTGAGGAGGCGGTGAAGGCAGGGATGCGCAGAGGAGAAACAAGGATTGGATTGTGAGGAGGCGACAAGGGCAGGGATGTGTAGAGAATTGACGGATGTTGGATGTTGTGGAGGTGGATGGGAAGAGGGACGGGGATAATCTCACAGGGGAGCGGCGATTGGGTAGTGCTGTTGGGCAGCGTGGAAGGGAAGACTTAGAAGGTTGGAGGGAAGGAGATGGGGATATGGAGGAGGGCATGGAGAGACGGAGGAGGGCGTTGGGGAACTGGAGGGCACGGGGAGATGTGTAGGCCGTAGAAGGTGGCGGGAAAGAGATGGGGAAACGGAGGAGGGCGCGGGGAGATGGAGGAGCGTGTTGGGGAACTGGAGGGAGCGGGGAGATGTGTAGGTGGCAGTGTGGAGGTGTGCAAGGCTTCGAAGAGGAGACCAAGGCATGGAAGATGGATATGGTGGAGCTATGTGCAGGTAGGAGCAAAGCAGCTGATATGAAACACGTGGAGAGTGCGGTGGTGGAGTGGATGGGGCAGCGGAAGGATGAAGTTTGAGGGAGAAGTGGAGAGCATCTGAATGAATAAATCAGGAATCGATGAGCCGGGTCCGAGCTTAAGTAGGAATTGATGAGCCGAGTCTGAGCTTAGAGTGCAGGAGCGAATCCACTCTGATACCAATGCAGTGAATGTATCTGTTCACTAAGTTAAGAAGTGAATCAGTCTTCCATATTTGAGTTAAAATGATAATATTATATTGATAGATGATTATAAAATTACAATAAGATGGCCTTTATAGGGCTTGAGGAAGCATAGTGAAGGGTTACACCCTTTCACTAGTAACCTAATAATCTATTAATTTATAAATAATAATATTAATTAAATATTCACAACAGTTATTAGACTCCCCTAGTGGGGTCGGCCCAGTGTCAAGTGGTAATGGGTTATTAGACTCTCCTAAGGGAGAATGACCCAGTTAGGGTAAAAGGTAAGTGAAAGTAAAGTATAAATAGAAGGAAGAACCTCTCTATTTATCCATTCATTTACTCACTCATTCTCACAAGTGAGTAGTGTACACAAGTGGAGGAGGAGACGATGCTAGGAGACTATCTCTTTGTTTTGGGGTTTTGTATCATTGCTCGTTCTATCTCTGAGGAAGTTGCGGGGTTTTCTCCTTTATGGATTCCCCAGTGAAATTATTTGTGTCTCTTGTCTCTTGTGTTTGATATGTTGTACATGTTGTTCTGTCAATTAAGATCTTAGATCATATTGAATTAAATGATGAAAAACTAACATGGTATCAGAGCTAGGCTGAAGGAAGGCATTGCATGGCATTTATGACACTTGTTGCACTTGCGACAAATTGGAAGCTAGGGCTTGGTATAGTAAAAAATAGTCATCGTGGAACTTTCTCTATAAATCCATTTTGGCGAACGTTCAGGATCTGAAATTTTTATAGGCTGAATATACAACATGGATGTACCCTATGTAAAAATTTCAGCCTCATATTCATTGTACTTTGTGAGATATGATCTGTACAAGTTAGGGTTTCTGCCTCTTCCAGAATGAAGCCCTAAACATGTGACCTAGGCTCAGATGTCATATCTAAGGATAGGAAGCTCCAAATGGAATTCCGTAAAAAGTGACAGTTAGGGAACGGACTGTAGTTTTACAGGTCCATGTTTCAGAGGACTAAGTTGAAACAGTGAAACGTGGCACTCCGTACAAGTTCTCTATGTTGTTTCATCCCATAAACATGTCATGTTGTGACAATTAGCATATCTCTCTCATGGAGAATCCATTGAAGCTCAGATATATGGGGTTGGAAAGATGATAGGTCAGTATACCACAGGCCTATGTTTCAGACCTTGAGGATATGCAATTTCAGAGATGCACCATAAACAATACGACATATCTTTCTGTCAAAACAAAATTGGATTCTGAGCATTTTCATTTTGGCTTGTCATTGCTGCGGGAAATTAGGGCTTTTGACATAAGTGGAATTTTGGAGTGTTCTCAGCATAGGATTTCTCTCCTTAGAAAAATTGAAATTTAGAGACTAAGATCAAACTTTTTGGTTGGGTGAATCTTCGAGAAAGTCAAACCCTAATTTGACTTTTGGACCAGAAAACCAGATTTTGACAAAAGTTGCATATTCAAAATTCGAAGGTCATTTTTTGGATTTTTCAAAATATGAGCACACCAGCTTGCTCGCCTCAGTCATTTGCATATCCCTATCCAGACAGAAGTTTGAAATTCCAAGTTTGGATTTTTAGGGTTTCTCTGTCAAACCCTAGCCAACTACAGATCCAGTTTCAGCAAATCGAAGTGGTAAGACCTAAAAATTTTCTATTTCCATTTTAAGTACTCTTTAAAAGATGTCTCGCCACACCAATATTGAGGATAAGCTTGAAGAGTCTGATAACATCCGAGCATGGAAGTATAGGATTGGGTTAATCCTAGAAGAGAATGAATTGGACACCTACATAAGTGAAGAAGTTCCAGTTCCAGAGGGAGATGAGGCTAAGGCCTTACATAAGAAAAACTTGGTCAAGGCCAAGAGGATCATTGTAGATTCTATCAAAGACCATCTCATACCACATGTGTCTTCTCTAAAGACACCCAAGGAGATGTTTGATTCCTTGACCAAGTTGTTTGAAGGAAAGAACATAAATCAGAAGATGACTTTGAGGAATCAATTGAAGAATGTCAAGATACAAAATGAAGAAACCATGCAGACCTTCTTTACAAGGGTCTTTTAGATAAAAGAACAAATTGAAGTTGTGGGAGAAGATATAGAGAATGGTGAAATTGTGATGACCACCTTGAATGGTCTTCCTAGGTCATGGGATTCCTTCATTCAAGGAATTTGTGCTAGGAAGAAGCTCATCACATTCAATAGGCTGTGGGAGGAATGCTCACAGGAAGAAGCTCGAATTATAGCTCAAGAAGAAAATATGGATAATGAATACCAAGCTCTAAAAACACACACCAGGTATAATAACAACAAGAGGGAGCATCCTCATCACAAGAAGGATAAACACCACCACCAGAATCAGAGGGAGAACCTTGGAGGATCTAAGAGAGATCCTTCTCACATTCGATGTTATACTTGTGATGAGAAGGGACACTATTCTAGAGATTGTCCTAGGAACAAAAGCAGCTCCCACAAGAAGAAGAACAACAAGAAAAGACATCATGCTCACACTGCAGAGGAGGATGAACCTCCAAGGAAGAGAACCAGAGAAGACAATGAAGATTCTTCAAGTGATGAAGAATATGTATTGTAATGAAGAAGAAGCTACTGCAGAGTTGGACTTCAGAAGACAAATAATCTAGGGAAGAACCTCTCATCCATTTTCAGCATTGGTTAAGGTGCACATTATCAGAGACTCTAGTAGTTCCTACAAGGAAGCAAAGATTGAGAGGGAGTCCACCCAACAACCAAACAGAGATAAGTATTTGAATTGTTATTTCCTATATATATGATTACTTAAATGATGTTGTTCATTCATGTACATACTTATGTTCCTACATTTAGTATGTATATTATGCATTTTAGAAAATTTGCATTAATGAACAAGATACTACTAATATGCAAGTAATGGGTAAGTGGCATATGGTACTGTACAACATTCCATTACTACTTATCTAGAATGAAACCTCCTTGCTGACATGTTGGGAGTAGTGCACACTCTTAACAATGTTCAAGTAGAGATGGAAGGCATCTAGAAAGTTACCATATGAATACAGGATATGGATGAATGTTGTATTGAAGCACTGGCTAAGATAATTGCATGATTGTATGACATATGTCCTTATGTGTAAGATTTTGTTTTGAAAACTATCAAAAGTTTCTAATCATGCAATTGAATTTGACGTGTAGGAAAGATCATGTAAAATCACCTGCAAAAGAAGGACAGTGACATTTGTTCCGAAGAACAAGCGACGAAGTTCAAGAAAAACTACTTATTGAAGATATTGAAGAATTTGAAGTTCCAAGGATCATGGATGCAGTAATGGAAGGATGCCATGATCGAGGAGTACCAGTCGATCATGAAGAATGATGTATGGGATGTGGTCCCAAGACCAGAAGGGAAGTCTGTTGTGACTTCCAAGTGGATCTACAAAATCAAGCATGATGCAGATGGTAGCAAGGTTTGTGGCTCGTGGATTCTCCTAGAAAGAAGGGATAGATTATGAAGAAACATTTTCACGTGTATCCAGATACACTTCCATCAGATCAATACTTCCCTTGGCTAGAGTGATGAAGTGGAAGATACACCAGATGGATGTCAAGACAACTTGCTTACTAGTTTGGGATTTACCAAGAGTAAAGCGGATTCCAACCTTTACTACAAGGTTGAGCAAGGAAATCCAATGACACTCCTATTATATGTAGATGACCTGTTTGTGAGAGGTGAGGATGGATTGATTGCTGATATGAAGAGGAAGCTTGCTTCTGAGTTCGAGATGAAGGACTTGGGAATGATTCATTATTTTCTAAGCATGGAGGTGTGGCAGAGTGCAGATGGAATCTTCCATGGACAAGGGAAGTATGCAGTATAGATCTTGAAGAGGTTCAGGATGATGGAATGCTAGGACATGTCCATACCTATGGAATCGAACCTAAAGCTATTGAGTGATGCTTCATCAGAGTCGGTTGATGCCATAATGTGTCATCAGATGATTGGGTCCTTGATGTACTTGACGAACACGAGACCAGATATTTGATTTGCTGTGAAAAAATTGAGCCAGTTCCTGATGGATCCTAGACATGTTCACTTGATTGCTACAAAGCATATTCTAAGGTACCTGTATGGTTGATTATGGGCTCAAGTATGATGTGAATCAAAAGGTTAACCTGGAGGGTTATATTGATTCATATTGGGCAGGTAGTGCTGCAGATAGGAAGAGCACTTCGGGGTGATGCTTTAGTATGGGATCAGGGGTGATCTCTTGGTTTAGCAGAAATCTGTCCTGCGTAACACTGAGTACAGCCAAAGAGAAGTATGTCACAGCTTGTTCGGCCAGTTGTGTTATACCTCAATATTACACATTTCGTATTAGTGTCACATCCTTGCATTACCGACCTAAACGACAGTTTCCCTTAAAGATCATCTGAACATCTAGAGTGAAAACCATTGACTGAACACTGAAAGCAAAACCTTTTTCTGCCATCTGCCAGCCCAACTTAGCCCTGTTTGTGAGCACTACCGCTCCCTGAACATCTACATGGGTGCGATAGTTAGCACTACCGCGCGTTGCTCCTTATCTGGGGCGCGGTACTACCGCGTTATGCTCAGTTGTAGGGGCGCGTTAGTCTGAAATTAGCCCTTTTGCCTTGGATTTTGGGATTTCGATCTTCGAGGAGATTTTGTTGGGATTACCACCTTTGGTTCGATCCTAACTCCTTCTCTGTTTAGCTGGCCTGATCCACTAAACCCTCCATAGATCCACACTTCTCTCTTGTTGGTTAGCCTTCCCATGTGCTATAAGAGAGAATCTTTCCATGGGCCAAAGGGAGGACTTTTGGGGCATCAAACCTATGATCTTCATACTTCTGCAGAGATAGCTAGAGGAAGCACTTGGAGCTGGAAGTTGGCTTGGACATCAAGCAACTATTGTACATGACTTCAAGTTGGTAATGGAATAACTTGTCTTGTTTTCCCAAATCATTTGTATTAATTCTGTTTTAATGATATGATTTGTATCTTTCATAGATTTAGATTCCAACTCATGTTTCAAGTTGCTAGAGAATAGTGCATTCTTGTGTCTTGGTTCCATTTTGACAGGTTCATTCGTGAGGGCTTGGATATTGGAGCAACTAGAAAGACAAGCGTTTGGATAGAAGGTCAGTTAAACTTCTTCTACTCTTTCTAGCATTTTAATCTTGAGACGTTTGTTAGATCTAGGGATTCAAGGTAGCATTTGTTTCCTTTTTGTCTTAGTATAGAGTCAGTATATCCTGCTTTATCCTAAGAGAGTTTCTACCTATCCGTAGGGAGAAATTTCTACAACAAAAAATGGCGACTCCGCTGGGGATTTTGAATCCATTTTGTTTGTTTGTGAAGTTTGCTTTCAATTTCACTTATTGATTGTAAGAATTGGGTTCTTTTACCCCCATTCACTTCCCTGTTCTCTGCATTAGATTTATGTTACAGATCAGTAAGTCCTCTGGGTTGGCAAACCCTTGAAAATTCAAAATCTTTTCTCAAACTTCCGCCTCTTTCCCTCTGTTAACACAGTACCGCGCCCTCGTAACGGCTTACAGAGCGGTAGTACCGCGCCTTAACAACTGTCCAGAGCGCGGTAGTCCTGCAGTACCGCCCCTTAAGCGCTGTTTACAACGCGGTAGTCTTGCAGTACCGCACATTAAGTGCTGTCTACAGCGCGGTAGTCTGTCAGTACCGCTCCCAGGTGGCCCACAGACCCGCGGTAGTTCCTGGAAAGTGTGTTTATCTGGTTTGTTTGGTTATTTTTGGGTCTTTTCGAGATTTGGATCCATGTTGGCCCTTTGAGTAAATACTAGTGTTTTGCTTGTGTTTTTAAAGCAAAATGGGCTCTATTTTTTGGGGGGGCCATGAATCGTGCATCCTTTAGTCGTTTTGACCCATATTAAGGTTTTGAGATCATTTTTTGGTTTGGTGTGTTTGGCGTGTTTGGATTGCTTGGCATGTTATTTCCTTTGCATCCTATCTAATGATTGTTTGAAAAGATTGATTCCTTGCCTCTGCTTTAGTTCAAAGAGAAGCTTGATTTTGTCGTTCTTTTACCATATTCATGAAATTAAAACACTAAAGTATTCTTCTTGCCTTAATTTAATCATTTGACATTCTTGATATTACATTCATGAAAAGAAGAAATACTTGTTTCATATTTATGTGCATTTGAGTTAGACAATATTATTAGATTCTTCTCTTTGTCTTGCATTTGATTGGAAGCATTTGTAGAATCTTTCTTTCCGTAGCTTGGATGTGTCTTTTTCAAGTGTAAAAAGATAGGAAATGAATTAGAATCATTACGTTTGGTGTTCATATGAAGAACTTTTTCATTAATTTGGGTTAGTTTTGGGTACATATTTTACTTCTTTCTATCATTTTGAAAAGAAATAAAATTGCATGTGCATTGGGTTGTGCATATTGGGAACAGAAAGAATTCTTCCTTACTTTAGCTAGTGTTCATCGAAGAGAAAGGTTCATTTCGATTCATCTTCATTTGCATGGTTTGAGTCGTCATAAAACCATCAAGTTTCACGTCCACTACCTGATTGAGTAAGATAGCCACTAAAATTAATCTCCCTAATTAAACCAACTTTAACCTCACTTGAGGAAATCAAAAGAACTTGGTAGTTAGGTAGGACACCGGGGATAGGCATCAAAATAATTCCCCCTTGTCATTTTCATCTGAGACATAGTCGTTGTCTTTAGGGAACTAAAATCCTCTAGTATTTATTGACACGGTCACAGCTAGTTTGTGGAGGGGCCTCCTGACTGTTTTTAACTTTCAGGGGTTAAACGGCCGCGAGATTGAAAACCGGACGAACTCTGTGGAATACCGCACTCCACTTAGCCCTAAGGCAACATCGATCGTTGTCTTCTTTGGAAGGCTGAAGTGCCCAAAACCTTTTCCGACGTGTCATGAACGAGGTAGCTTAGTATCTATTCTACTAGGGCTCTTTTACCCAGGATCCCTTTCGGTAGAGGGATATCCTTCCATTATTGGTCTCTCATTTTGTATTGTTCGACTTGGATTTCATCACCTTGCGAAGGATACAATTTGTTGAGGTCTCCAGCTCTTAGTTAGGAGGTTTTGCTTGCTATCTTGTAGAGGGTCTTTTTCTTTGTAGGGCTGCTTGTTGGCATTCTGGCCGTTTTGTTGTACAGCTCACTTACTGTGGCAGCGGCCTCAGTATAGTTTTTTGAGCTTGCTCTTTTGGCCTGTGAGCCTTGTCTTTTCCTAGCTCCCCTTTCGCACGCTCGGTTGCCTAAGGGTTTTTGAGTTCTTTTTAACAAGACTTTGTCCACGTCACTTAGTTTTGTTCCATGGAGAATCCACCTCCATGCGCCCATGCTCCTTCTGGGACTACCAATCCGGAGACCCCTTTTCAAGGGGTACCTTTTAGTTTTTCTCAAGTTGGAGATATTGGTCCTCCCTTTATTGCCACGTTAAATCTTCCTGGATTAACCATAGGATTACCGGTATGGTTATTCAATCCGGTAATTCCGATTGCGCCCAATGTTTCGAATGTTAACTCTCCACCACGAGAGAGTCAATCCCAAACTAATCCATCCCCTTCTTCGTCAGATGAATCTTCTTCCGTTCCTTCTTCCTCGCCTGACCAAAGCAATAGTGTTAGTAATCAGGTGGATAAGAAGAAGAAGAAAAGGAAAGTTAAGAAAAAGAAGGATAAAAAAGAGACCAAGCGTAAATCAGTCGCCTCTAATGGCACTCATTCTACGAAAACACCCCGTAAGCCCAAGTTCCCTTGCAAACTTTGTAAGGGTGATCACCTTCTCAAGGATTGTCCTGATCTTTCCCGTGTATCAGAAGTGTGGTCTAAAAACTCCAAACCAATTATATCGTCGACCTCTGACCATCATGTCGATGACACTCCTTTGACCAGTGACCCCTTGGTGAAGGGTCGTAAGGGTAAAGTCCTATATCCCTGCTTGATATGCAAGGGTATGCACTGTACTTTCCTTTGTCCAAGCATGGACGAAGCCTCGCGGTGGTTGGGAGATATTACTAGTTCTCAACTGGTGCCTCCAACAGACCATGGTGAACTGTCCCTTGACCCCCCACTGGTTGACCAAGTGATCAATTCAGTTTCATCTGCAATTGATCCCACTCTCCCTTCTGAGAGTGAAGTGATTGAGTCGCTGTCATCCCCACTCGATCCCGCTCTTTCATTGGAGAAAGTCCAGACTAAAGCAGTCACCTTGACACAATCTTCGTCTCATTCTTATCTTCCAAGCGAGAGTGAATTGGAAACCGCTGATGTTTTCCTTATCGGTTCAGAATGTCCTCGGCAAGGGGAAACCCTGTCTGTTTCCGCGAATCCCCCTCCAAGTACTGAGGTTATTTCCTTTGATTGGAATGGTCTAACAGAATCTCGTCTTCCTTCGATTGTTCCTTTTCAAATATCTGTAGGAGTTTCCGATAAAGAAATTTTTCGTACGATAGTTGATGAAGGAGCTTCTGTTAGTATTCTATCCTCAACTGCTTGGCAAGCCTTAGGTTCTCCTCAGCTTGTGCCCGTCACTGACCAGATATTGGCTTTCAATAGAAGGCCTACTGGACCTTTAGGGTCCCTTCCTCAGTTACCTATCACTTTGGGAGGGAAAACTGTCTGTATTGATGTTATGGTCATCCAAGGTCCCTTAGATTTTAATCTACTCCTTGGACGCGATTACGTCCATGCCATAAAGGCTGTAGTGTCTTCACTCTTTCGAGTGATGTATTTTCCCCATCATGGGAATGTTGTGACCATCGATCAGCTTTCATTTGTGATGCCCACTCATCGCATGACTCCTAGTCACCAGACTTCCCTAAATGTTCCACATGTTTTAGTGGTTTCTTCCCCCTATGGGGGGATGTTAGAGCAAAGTTCTATTCTGGTGTCAAGCTCGTTAAAAAATGAAACCATTTTCCCAAGCATAGTTTACTTTTGGTTTTAAGCTTGTGTAAAAATGAAACCAGCCATCATTTCAAGCATAGTTTACTCTTGGTTTTAAGTTTGCGTAAAAATGAAACCAACCACCACGTTAGAGCAAAGTTCTATTCTGGTGTCAAGCTCGTTAAAAAATGAAACCATTTTCCCAAGCATAGTTTACTTTTGGTTTTAAGCTTGTGTAAAAATGAAACCAACCATCATTTCAAGCATAGTTTACTCTTGGTTTTAAGCTTGCGTAAAAATGAAACCAACCACCACGTTGGAGCAAAGTTCTATTCCGGTGTCAAGCTCGTTAAAAAATGAAACCATCATTTCAAGCATAGTTTACTTTTGGTTTTAAGCTTGTGTAAAAATGAAACCAACCATCATTATGAGAATAGTTCCCTTTCTATGTCAAGCTCGTTAAAAAATGAAATAGATTCCTATGAGCATAGTTTATTCTTTGTTTCAAGCTCGTTAAAAAATGAAACCGACCCTCAAGCACAGTTTACCATTGGTTTTGAGCTTGTGTAAAAACAAAACCAATCCCAAGCATAGTTTACGTTCGGTTTCAAGCTTGCGTAAAAATGAAACTACCCTCAAGCACAGTTTACTTTTGGTTTTAAGCTTATGTAAAAACGAAACCAAATCCCAAGCATAGTTTACGTTCAGTTTCAAGCTTGCGTAAAAATGAAACTACCTTCGAGCATAATTTCTTTCTGTTTTAAGCTCATTAAAAAATAAAAAGGACCCTTTCAAGCATTGTTATTATCTATTTTCAAGCTTGTGTAAAAATGAAATATATCTCCTTTCCATTTGTTCGAGTCTATCGCTAGAGTTAGGATTTGAACCTTCATTTCATCTGCCTGGGTCACTTGGTCTTGGTTCTCCCTACCCCCCCTGGCGAACACATTTGGATTAGTAGCTAGGATTTTTGGGTAAGGAATAAGAGTAGTCAGACGAAACGAAGATTGGGGGGCATGTTTAGCCTTTAGCAATCATGTTGGGGGCATTTACCAACCTCTGATCATCGTGTTGGGAGGGAACCCATCAGTGGGCCTTAATCGTGAGCAGAGTTTACCTTTGGCTTCAAGTTCATTAAAAAATGAAACCATTATTTTGAGCAAAGTTCTACTCCTGTGTCAAGCTCGTTAAAAAATGAAACATATCCTTTCCCTTTGAGTCGAGTCTCCTCGTAGACTTAGTAAATGAACCTTCTTTTCACTTGCCTATACCTTAGGCGAATGAAATGAAGCTTAGGGGCATGTCTTCAACCTCTGGAAGTTACGTTGAAGTCAACTCGATCACCTCTCCACATCACGTTGGAGCTAAGTCACTTACTTCTAGCAATCATGCTGGGGGCATGAACCAACCTTTGGATTTCATGACGGGAAGAAGTTCACCATTGAGAACATTTTCGAGCATACTTTCCTTTTTAGGTTTCAAGCTCATTAAACCATGAAAATTATCCTGAGCATAGTTCATTTTCTGTTACAAGCTCGTTAAAAAATGAAGCAGACATTATGAGCATTCTTCCAACCTATCTTCGAGCTCGTTAAAAACAGTAAGATGGTGTTTGAGCTTACTTTTCACTTTTTTCGTGCTCTGGTTAAAAACATGAAAAGTGGTTTGAGCTTACTTTTTCCTTTTTCGTGCTCTAGATCCAAACATGAAAAAGATTCCGAGTGCTTTTGATACCATTATCGTGCTCGTTAAACAATTGGAGTAAAAAGGTGTGTCTAACGAGTATAGGTTTATCACTTTATCCGGCCTCGCTAGACTATTTACGGAAAAGGAACTGTGCTGAGTTTACTTTTCCTTTGTCGTACTCGGTCATCAACCATGACAAAGTTGTACATGGAGTCCATAGTTAAGCTCTTTTCAGACTCCCTAAAATTGAAAAGATTGCCAAGCGAAATTGATTCGTTCACGCTTGTAAAAGGATTTGAATGATCGTCTCCCTAGTGATAGTTTACCCCTTTTTCGGACTAGGGGGCACTACTTACGAAAAAGGAATACTCCAGCCAATCATGACTGGAAGAGTCCTCTCCCGCGTTGTTTTACCCTTTTTCGGGCGATGAGGCTAACCTTACGAAAAAGGACCATTGGAGTCTTCTTTAGTTCTTTTCAGACTCTCTAAACATGAAATGACGACCGAGTTTTCCTTCCTTGGACTCGTTAAAATTCAACATCGAAGGGCCCACTTTGGGACGAACCCCTCCTTTCTCGGGTTCGAAAAACATGTGAGATTGGACTCATCTATGAGATGAGCTATATCGAGCATCTGTTATCCTCCTCAAGCTCGTTAAAAAACAAAGAGGTACTCGTCCATCATGTCGGGGGAAAATGGGAAAATGAGTCAAGTTTACCTTGTTGGCAGCTTGTGAGTCATCACCTTTGAACATGGCATGCATCCTCACCTTGTCTGTTTTGGGTAGTCAGTCTTGCTGATAGTGTCATCATTATAATCATGCGTCCTCATTATTGCTATGAGTTCACACTTCCTGCGGTTCTGTCTGTTCAAGTAATCCCTGCTGCCAAGATCTGTTTCATGTCGTTATATGTTCAAAGGGTTATTACCTTGAGTCCACCTCCACTTCATGTCAAACCTTCCCTTTGTGTCAGTACATATTCCATTGTTTCATCGGTCCATACTATCTCTCGTTCTGATTTCGTGTCGATGATGTGGGAAACATCATGGCCCACCTTCGACGAGTCTATTCCTGTCGACACCAAATCACTATCCAGGAATTAGGCTTAGGAGTCAACCACTAGTACCTTGGTACCTGCATGCCTCAATGGCAGGTTTCCTCGTATTCAACAGTAGGTTTTCATCAATGACCTCTGATTGAATGATCTCTCGGATGCTTGACATCAACTCCTTTATTCGCATTTCGTTGTGATGTACAATAGATACCTTGGGGATCATCGTCATCATTGGTGATTTCCCTCGCATTTGTTAACGGTTCACATCATTGACCGGTAATCAAATGGTTTCTACCATGTTCGACTTCAACACCTTGTAATCACATGGCTAGATTCGTATCATTTGCGATCGGGTAGAAGACCCTGGACACCCTTTTGTATTTTGATTACGTCCAGGTTGCAATGGAGATTTCCTCTGTATTGTCACACAGATCCACTTTTGTATTGGTCGTGGCTGTGTCATTACTGTCTCATGGATCTACGCTTGTTCATAGTAGCCATGATTTGTCTACAGTCTATATCATCTCAGTACTCGTGGATCTGCAATGTATTGGTCGGCAGCCATGCTTTGAGTCATCTGTTTCCGAGCATGGGAATGCCCGCCTCGGTGGTATATCTAACATTTTGTTTCTGTTTCAGCTCCTTGTTGCTCCCCTCGATGCTATCTCCGAACCATATTTGTAAAGTCTTTCGGTCATCAGTCTCTTCTGACCTCACACTTTAGGGGGCATCTGTTATACCTCAATATTACACATTTCGTATTAGTGTCACATCCTTGCATTACCGACCTAAACGACAGTTTCCCTTAAAGATCATCTGAACATCCAGAGTGAAAACCATTGACTGAACACTGAAAGCAAAACCTTTTTCTGCCATCTGCCAGCCCAACTTAGCCCTGTTTGTGAGCACTACCGCTCCCTGAACATCTACATGGGCGCGATAGTTAGCACTACCGCGCGTTGCTTCTTCTCTGGGGCGCGGTACTACCGCGTTATGCTCAGTTGTAGGGGTGCGGTAGTCTGAAATTAGCCCTTTTGCCTTGGATTTTGGGATTTCGATCTTCGAGGAGATTTTGTTGGGATTACCACCTTTGGTTCGATCCTAACTCCTTCTCTGTTTAGCTGGCCTGATCCACTAAACCCTCCATAGATCCACACTTCTCTCTTGTTGGTTAGCCTTCCCATGTGCTATAAGAGAGAAGCTTTCCATGGGCCAAAGGGAGGACTTTTGGGGCATCAAACCTATGATCTTCATACTTCTGCAGAGATAGCTAGAGGAAGCACTTGGAGCTGGAAGTTGGCTTGGACATCAAGCAACTATTGTACATGACTTCAAGTTGGTAATGGAATAACTTGTCTTGTTTTCCCAAATCATTTGTATTAATTCTGTTTTAATGATATGATTTGTATCTTTCATAGATTTAGATTCCAACTCATGTTTCAAGTTGCTAGAGAATAGTGCATTCTTGTGTCTTGGTTCCATTTTGACAGGTTCATTCATGAGGGCTTGGAGATTGGAGCAACTACAAAGACAAGCGTTTGGATAGAAGGTCAGTTAAACTTCTTCTACTCTTTCTAGCATTTTAATCTTGAGACGTTTGTTAGATCTAGGGATTCAAGGTAGCATTTGTTTCCTTTTTGTCTTAGTATAGAGTCAGTATATCCTGCTTTATCCTAAGAGAGTTTCTACCTATCCGTAGGGAGAAATTTCTACAACAAGTTGTGAGGAAGTATGGCTAAGGAAGCTACTGTCATATTTATTTGATCTCCAGTTGAATGATACTTGTATCTTCTGTGACAACTAGAGTTGTGTGAAGTTGTCTGAGAACCCAGTGTTCCATGACAAGTTGAAGCATATAGAGATCAAGTATCACTATATCAGGGATATGGTGCAAAGAGGAGTAGTGAAGCTCTTGTATGTTGCGACGGACGAGCAAGTAGCAGATGTGTCGACCAATCCACTAGCCAGGGTGAAGTTCGAGTACTTCAAAGAGAGGTTCGGTGTTCTTCAGATCGAAGATACTTCCAGGAGAAAGTGACTAGACACAGATGCAAGAGCCCTTCCAAGCATGGTGGCATGCGGGTCCTACCCATGGATGTGGATATAAGTGTCGTGTGATGAGCATCTGGACGATGCTCCTTCATGAACATCCGTATGAAGTTCCGTATGACGATGATCCGTATGATCATGAACATCTGTATGATCGATTGCATCCATATGATGCTCCATATGATGATGATCCGTATGATCATGAGAATTCATATGATGCTCCGTATGATCATGAGAATCCATATGATGCTCTGTATGAACATGATCTGTATGATCATGAGCATCTGGATGATGCTCCGTGGTTGTGGATATCTTGGAGGTTGTGCAGTAGCATGTAATCATCCCTAGGATATCTTGCAGGTTGTGCTTGGCACATAATCAGTCCTGGGATTCTCTTTCAAGGTTTTTCTTGCTAACATATAATCATCCCTGAGAGATCTTGTAGGTTGTGCTTGGCACGTAATCAGTCCTAGGATGCTCTTTCGAGGTTTTTCTTGTTTGCATGTAATAATCCCTGAGAGATCTTGTAGGTTGTGCATGGCACATAATCAGTCCTAGGATACTCTTTTTCAGGTTTTGCAGATGCACATAATCAGTCCTAAGATTCCACCAGATGGCCCACTCGCAGAAATGGTGAAGACCTACATGGAGGCTAGGCCTAGATCCAGCATGAAAAAGGGTTGGCTCTATAGAACTTCGCATGACGAGTATATTGGAGATTGATGATTGAGATATCATCAGTAGTGACGATGATGATCTAGATTTGATGATGATTCTCCAGTGATGAAGACTTGTGTTGATGAACTGTGTCAAGAAAATACCTTCCTAGTTAAGAGGGAGTGTTGATGTATATGTAACTTTGGAATGTATTTCACTTGTATATTTTATATTGTATTTGTATTCTATTGTTGTACCTCCAATGGAAATATTTATTCCTCCGGTCGAAGAAGTCATTATTGTACTTGGGTCATGTAAATTCATCGAGGTCCATCCTCCCATGTATGACGGGGCATTAGACCCCGGAGTTGTGTCTTTCATGGGTTATTAGACTCCCCTAGTGGGGTCAGCCCAGTGTGAAGTGGTAATGGGCTATTAGACTCTCCTAAGGGAGGGAGACCCAGTTAGGGTAAAGGGTAAGTGAAAGTAAAGTATAAATAGAGAGGAGCACCTCTCTATTTATCCATTCATTCACTCACTCATTCTCACAAGTGAGTAGTGCATAGAAGTGGAGGAGGAGAAGCTGCTAGGAGATTATCTCTTTGTTTTAGGGTTTTGTATCATTTCTCATTCTATCTCCGAGGAAGTTGCGGGGTTTTCTCCTTTATGGTTTACTCGATGAAATGCTTTGTGTCTCTTGTCTCTTGTGTTTGATATGCTATACATGTTGGTCTCTCAGTTAAGATCCTAGATCATATTGAATTAAATGATGAAAAACTAAAAAGTCTATCTTGTCATGCTGAGAGGTTTGTGAGATAGATAGAATGCAATGGCTATGCCTATGGATTCACCTAGAACCAACTTCATCTGCATGAAATTATTTTCGAATAGATATGTGCTTGAAAATTGGAATCCAATACTTGTTGATTTGTCACTTACTTAAAATTGTGTGGAGACCTATTCATAGAGTCTCGAGAGTTGAGTAAAGACATGCATGGAGTCTTTAAGAGATGCATGGAGAATTGAAGAGAATCACAGAGAACTATGTGGATATTTGAATAATTTAGTGTGGATGGTAGGAATCATTTGACCATAGAGGCCGAGGATGATGATCATCCCAAGATGTACAAAGACAAGGTGTGGGTCAAACCCTAGGATAATGTCAAAATTTTGGAGAAATTTAAATATGTTGATTGACGTTGAAGCATACACAAATGGAAAATTCAATAAGATCGTCCTCTTGAGTCTTGTTCTTTAAGATTGTCAAGGATAATGTAACACATACTTTCATATGAAGGAGAATGGACACATAAAAATGCATACCTATAATAAATAAAGCTACCAACTCCATGATAGTGACCACCACATTTTTTAACATTCAATCCTTAATTCAATTATGTGAATATTGTTTGAAATAATAACTTCTTAGGAAAACAATTTGCAACCTTTGTTTGTAAATTGATTTTAAATGAGTGCAGAAACAATGATATGGAATTTTTAACTAAAATGATTTAGATACAAATATTTCAAAATTTTAAATGGGAAAATAAATGTGGAAGAGCCGTAATACCCCTTTCCAATAAACAACATGTAATCTTTGTGCAAACCCAAGATTCTCTAAATTTGCATTCATCACATAGTATAATACATTCTTCACTTTCAATTGCATTTGATCTTTGGAATGATTGACATAGAAGTTTATTGAAACATCTAATTGTCACCATAGCCTTTTTGAGCAACACTTTTATTGTATGTTTAGAACACAATGGTGTGCATAAGTATCATCACCAAATACCTCTTGTTCTATGTTTTGGTAGCTCTTAGGGATACAATCAATTGTATGCAAAGCCACATGCTTGAGTAGCATTGTTTTTCCTGTAATTGTGCTACCTTTGTGTATTATCGTTTCTCCATATATCTATAGCGTTGATTATTGAAGAGATTTCTATTGTATTGAGAGTGCATTGGCTTGTGATGCCAAGTTTGTAAACGATAGTATAACTTGTATTGCAAGGCTTGTTGCAAATATTGTTATTGCAGAGAAAAAAATGTATTATAGAAGCAACTAGTGGACAATGCTATAAAATACATTGGAGGATTGTTGTTTTAGTGGCCCTGGTGCCACATAAAACTATCAACACCAAAGGTTTCCAAGGTAAAGCATTCACCTTTTTGAAGGAAAATTCATGTTCAAATTCTACATTGTAACTTGCAAACAAACATTTTTTTATAAGTTATAGTGTATTTTGTACTTACAATAGCTATTTTGTGAGTATTAAACTCATTTGGATTGTAATCAAGTTCATTCTCAGTTGTATCTAACGAGCCTTCATTTTATGAGTTGGATTTTTTGTTGTTGAGCCTTATTGTGAAAGGGTGGGGTAGCAAGAAACCCTTCATGTCTTTTGACAGTATTTCAAGTGTCTTGGAATGAAAGAAGTTTAGAGTTACTGAACACTCTAATACTCACCACCATTTATGACAGAGTCTCAATCAGCAAAAAGCCTCTACAATCTGTACTAACTTGTTTACAAGACTCACAAGAAACAATTGAATTTCTTCATCTTGAATCACAACTAAAACATGAGAAAATAAAACAAAAGAATCAAAATTCTAAACCTATTCTTGGTCAGAACAATCAATAACCCACACATTCATAAGTACATAATCAAATCATTGATGCCACTCCAAAAGAAAATGAAGATGAAGTTTTTCATACATAGATTTTCCTTGCACTTTCCAAGCCTATCATTAGACCTTGGGAAGGTATCATCAACAACAAGCATAAAATTGGCCTTGGATACAACAAGGAAGTGAATTTTCACATTCCTAATTATTCCAAACCCATCTAGTTCCAAAATTTTGGATTCCTTCAGGAAAGTTCATCTTTATCTGCTTCAAATTTGCTTTACATTTTGAAATGCCAACATTTTCTTCAAGTTGGTCACATGGAAGATCAATGTTTTGATATCCATCCTTGTAAGAATTGTGGAAAGCATACACATTCTCAAATATATGCTTCATACTGAATAAACTTGCAAGAGATAAGATTCACTATGGGTAGATTGCTTCTTGGCATGGTTGTTAACAAACAAGAATGTGTGTGTTTGTGTGTGTGTGTGATACCAAATAGTTCAATCTTGAGTAATGACACATCTTGAATTTGATAGATTGTATAATCCTCACCTTGTTCTTGATAGGGATAAAGGATTGCTAGTTAGAAACAAGCAAGTGAAAACAAGAGAGCGGAAACAAGTGAGCCTGAACCATAATTAGATCCATAGATAGAACCTTGTGCTAGTTTCCAAAGGATCAAGCTAGAGAGAGCCACATTTCCAGTCTAGTCAAAGCTGTAGTCGAAGCCAAATTTAGAGCCATGTTCCACCTGAGTATGATTATTGAACTTTGGTTATCATTGATGTCAACTTATGCCAAAGAGGATTCAGTATCCAGTTTGAAGAAGTATATCTAGCTTGAATAAGTACATAAGGACTACATTCAGTACATATGGTACATGTGCAAGTCCCAAGTCCACTTAGTTGTGCCACTTCAAAGGTATATGCCAAAGACATGGTTGGACAAGGTTCAGAAGTGTGCACGAGGCTTAAGAACAATTAATGGTTGAAAATGTAAGCAAGTCCCGAAAGTACGCAAGATTCACCAATTGAAAGAAGCATACAAGTTGTTGAAGATCGCAGTAGTATTGGAAGTAAGTGACGATCGTAGAATTCAATTGCGTAAGTCCCACATGCGATGATACATAAAGGGAGAAATACCACATTCGAAGGGCGTAAGACCACATTTCAAGGGCGCAAGATCCACTAGGAAAAGGACCAAGTATGCACAACACCCACAAGAGATAACACCTCAGTGGCACAGAACATGAAAAGTGGTGGAAGCATGAAGTAAGAGAAACCGTGAAGCAAGAAAGAAAGGACGCTACGAACAACTTGTGGACAGACCATTCGCATGGGACAAGTATAAATAAGAATCCAATTTGGAGAGTTGAAGTGATATTGTGAGATCAAGACTGGAAGATAGATATTTGGAAAGCTTATAATTTCGGGGCATAAAGGGCTCATGGAACCATAACAACATGATCTTGAAGAGAGCCAAGTGCACATGAACAGAAAAAAAAATTGTTGATGGTGCACAATATGTTGTAGTTTATTTGTGGTAGTTGCGAAAAGACAGAAATGCAGAGCTAAAGAGGATGCACAAGTGCATAAGAACATAACGACAGTATGATAGATAGTATGCATAAAGTCACATATGATCTAAGACTAGTTCACAAAGATTGACTTGAGGTATATCTAGTGATGCATGAAGTGCAGTAGTTTATCTAGTGCACTAAGATAGAGTTGTCGCACAATAAAGGATGAACATTGTGATAAGGGTGATTTGAGACAAGTGCAAAATACATAAATGTTGTATCACAGATGATGCAGTGAAGGTCACAGATTATCTAAATACTGATGGACTAAGAAAGAAGTATGATATTTTAGAAGGTACGCAAATTGATCTGATACTGACGCGGGAGTTTAGAACAATAAAACAACAGAAGATGTGTAGTATTAGTTAAGTTTGCAGATGCACAGAAATAGAACGGCATACTGAATTAGAGTGAAAATTACAGAATTTCATGAAGATGCAGTAGAGTGAAGTATGAAGTCAAGAGTATAATGTTTATGTAGTCAAGTGAAGTTCGTGATATATCAATGATTTCATATCTCAAGGATATACAAGGTGCACACTACATTGTGAACTACTGAAAATTTGAAGAGTGCGTGAATGAGAAGAACGATAAGGAAATATATTCTACTTTCATATCAGGGCACCAAGATGGGGAAAGGAATAGGGAGTCGGTTCCTCCTTCCCGTTGAATCTGGTAAATCAGGGAGTCGATGCTTCCTTCAGGTTGTATCCAGTAAAACCAGGGGGTTGGTGTCTCCTTCCAGTTGGTGCTAGAGAACTTCAAAAGTCGGTGCTTCCATGAATGCAATATTTATATCATAAGAGAGCATTCGATGGTTTTCTCCCATTTGGGTTTCCACGTAAAACTATGTGTGTTCTGTGCCTTGCGCATATGTGAATGAATGCCATTGTTGATGTGAATGCATAATTTAATTTCAAGTTAAATATGATATGAAAACTATTCATAATTGCGCTAATATTGATTCACCCCTCTTCTTAGTATTAATAAGATTCCAACAATTAGTATTAGACCAGGTGTCTTCAGTAACAACTTAACATCTGGAAGATAGATTATTGCACATATACGGACAATCATGAAGGAATCTCCACTAACATAGAACCAAGATTTGATGGAACCAACTACACCTTCTGAAGGATTAGGATGGAAGTATATTTGCAATCATTTGGAGTTGATGTATGGCAGACTATTGAGGATGGTTATAATGTCCCAGCAACTGCACCAATTGATCCACTTGAGAAAATATAGTATGAGTGCAATGCAAAAGCTAAGAATACATTTCTATGTGGATAATAGACACATAATTCACTAAATTCATGCATTGTGCTTCAACTAAGGAGGCATGGGACAAGATCAGAAATATATATGAAGGAGATGAGAAGGTAAAGAAAGCAAAGCTACAGAATTAATCTAGATTATATGAGTCTTTGAAAATGAAAGATGAAGAAAATACTACCTCATATTTACTTCGAGTTGATGAGTTAGCTAATGCTATCAAAATTCTTGGAGTCACACTAGATGAATAATCAATTGTGCAAAAGATACTACAAACTCTGCCTCCAAGATTTGACTCAAAGGTATCTGTATTAGAAGACAAAGCTAATATTGTAGATTTGACAAAGGATGAGCTTTAAGGGATCCTGACTATGTATGAAATGAGAACTGAAAGGGAAAATCCAATAAGAAAGGAAGTATCCTTCAATACCACCAGGAAATCAAAGCATGATCATGCATAGAAATGCTCTTGTGGTGAATCATATGAGGAAGAATCAAACTTTGTGAGAAAGTTGAAAAGAGGATGTGGTAAGTATAAGCAAAAATTACCTTTCAAATGTTTTAGATGTGGAAGAGTAGGCCACTTTTCTTCAGTTTGTCCATATAAGGAGGATGGAGATAGTAACAACGAGGACGAGGCTAGTCGCAATGAATGAAGGCTAGTGCACACTCAATATGGATATGAGAATAGGAAGAAAGTTCCAAAATAAAGAAAGAGGTTGTACACTGAGGAAGACAATAATTTATTCAAGGAAAGTGATTTCAATAACAAGCCAAAATAAGTTAAGTTTCATGGCCTTTGTAGAAGATGAGAATAGTGAATAAAAGAAAAATAATTGTTCTTCTATCAAGAAAACCACACCAGTTGCACAAAGTCAACCAGGATCACTGGATAAGTATTTGTTTAGTGAATCCTTCAATACACCTTCAAATCCCGTCGCGGAAATTAAATCAGAAAGTCAATCCAAAGAAGAAGAATTTGCGGAGTTTGATTGGGAAGGTGAATTGGTTAGTGCCTTGGATGAATTAAAGATGTTAAGAAGGAAGAATAAAATATTGTAGGACAAACTGTCAAAGTATGAAGAGCAATTGAAACAATCCAAGGTGATTCAAGAGTCTCTTGAGAAACAAGTTAGTGAAAAGGAAATGAATTTTGAGAAACAACTACATTGCGCAGTAGAAAAAATTAGAATGCTTGAAGAAGAGAAATCAACATTGAAGGCATGTTTGGAAGAGTCAACAAAAAAAAAAAATTGCTGACAAGTCTTCTTGAAAATAAGGATAGAGAGATCTCTCACTTAGAAGAAAAATTGACTTAGTTAAAGGGGAAGAAATACATCCAATATCACATCATGAGTGATACTCCGAACTACGCACATTCTCGAAGTGACAAGGCCTATCTTGAAGAAGAAATGAAGAATATGTTCATAGGGAACACATCTATCCCGAATAAGATTCTGAATGATCAAAGGTTGCCAATAGACAATTCAAGAATTGGATACGTCATAACATCTAGGAAGGGCTGCAACAATAAGCATCATCCAAATCAACTGAATTCATTCAGGTATGGTAATTCTTTCACTGATTACAAATCCTTTCATTACACTACCAGAAGAAGGGTTAATACAATGAAGAGCGCAAGGTGCAATTAAATTGGTCATATTGAGAAGTATTGTCAAACTATGAGATTTTATGCATGTGATGGTTTTGGACACAAGGTTATGTATTGTCAAAGAACAATGAATTCACCAGATAGAAATAGTCTACATAATAACAATCGCAATAATGTGACTAAAATGGAATACAGTTAGGTGTAGCATCAAAATGGAAGTGCGCACATGAAGATATGGGTAAGGAAAACTCCTCAAGCATGAGAATAATAAGATAACAAACCAAGTACATAACAAACAAGAAGTAATTGTTTCCCATCTTGCTAATCTCTAAGATATTGTGTGAGATCCTTGCATTCAACGCAATGCTTGTTACTAGTTAAGTTGCACTTAGATGGACTTTCAAGTGAGCACGGCAAAGTTGAACATGTTACAAGTTCTTTTCCAGTGATACTGAAGTCCATTGGGCCTTTTTCAGGGCCCCTTTTTAATAAATTGCATGTTCATACCCCCATGGGGAATTGTAATAAAATGGTCTAAGCATGGTATTTCTGTAATAAGCTTGGCTTACCTTAGGTTTATATGTCAAGGGGATACTTTAGAGTGCTTTTTCCTTATAAATTATGTGTTGCGCTTTAGTGACGTATAATTCCTGAGTTTTTCACTCACAACTCTAAAGCAGGAGTATTTACGTTGGTGTTCAAACCATGGGAGGTTATTAAATCCTATGTGTCTATGTATTTTTACATGGTAGCCATCAATAATGAGTCATATGGACATCCACTAGGTTCCCTAGGAGTTTGAGTCAATTCCGGGAAAACTAATTTTTTTCCCCAAACTTAGGCCATTTTTTAAAGGTTTAATTGGAAAATTTCAAGTTGTAGTAATAGCGTGATCTAGAGGTGGAATTTGGGGTTCTTGTTTTCACACTCATAGCATCCTCTTTACCTTGGGACCCAGTCTTTCTATGTTTCGGGTGATTAAATTATCACTGGCAACATTTTTTCTTATCGGGCCGACATAATGGAAAATAAATGCTAATGGCGCAAAAAAATGCACCATATATATATATATATATATAGATATATATATAGATATATATATATCTATATCTATATATATATATATATACATACACACACACACACATAATAATAATAAAAGAGAAATTTGGCATGTGCCAAATGAGTTGGCTTTTTGTATCTTATGGTGGGCGAATATATCCCATACTTAAAGTGTTATCTTAAATCGATTTGGTAGTCAAAATTGGATTTATAATTTAAAGTGCGCCCAATCCAAAGCTTGGGAATCATCCTCAAAAAGGAATCTTGTGATTAGTTTGTGATAAATCCAAAGAGGGGACACCTACCTCATTGTGAGGTATCACAACCCCATTGATTTGGATTCTAATCAAACTTCAATAAAATCCCATCATCAAGGGATTGAAGTTCATGTGAAGCCTCCATTAGATGGTGTGAACTCCTTGATTGATGCACCCCCCTCATACATGAGAAATATATATATAAGAGCTTCTCTTCTCCATTGTAATCCATGAGAAGGTGGTACCTATGCTAGTTTGGCTTTGTAATTGTTGTGAAGTTTTCTATTAATTAGAATAAAGGCTTTGGAGGCTAGTTGATGTGTGGATCCTCATATGTGTGGATGTTGTGTCTTCTTTTGAACTTGAGGTAACGTGTATTTTGGTCATTTGCATTTGATTGTTGGTTTATGTCTGGCCTTTGAAAGGGAAGTATTTCCTAGTAGGGTAGAATGATAGATTAATCTATTATTTCTTCTATTAGATTACAATAGATGTATTAGACTAGCATATGATTTTATTTAAATGAATTCCTTTTCTAGATTTCTATTGTAGTTCACACTAGTGCTCTTAACCCCTCTTTGCAAGTTGATGTGACATTTATGTTTGCTTAGGTTGGAGAACAAGTGGATCATGTTATCATTCTCTTGTCTTTAAGCTACACTTTTACAAGAAGTTATTCCCTTTGATCCCCACTTCAACCATCCTTATTGCCCAAGTTCAAGGGCTTAAATCACTTCAAGTCTTCTCGTCCTCTTCTTTAAATTTTCTTGGTTAGGTTACTTATCTCAAATTTATGTTTATCAAGCAAATTAAAAGTAGATCTGATTTATTTCACTAGATCCTAGTTTTTTTTCAAAGCATAAGTCTCAAATCTAGATCTAGTATAAGCATTCTTCTGTTACAAGTTAAGTTTTTCATATTTCAATGCTTGAACGAGTACTATGTTTAGACCAATTTAAAATTTTTATTTGCATGGTTTAAGAGTCTTTTATTTTTTTCCCTAAAAGGGCAAGCAAAGATCCCAAGAAACAAACTTTCTAGTTTGTATTCTTGGTTCATTTTGAGTAGTATTTTGTAATATCCCAAATTGATATTTTTCCTTTTTTTATGATGTTCTATTGTTTTCTAGTAGTCTTATGCCTCAATATAAGAAAGGAATATGAATGTATTCACTAATATAATCATGCGTGAGCATGCATGAGCATGCATGAGCTTGCATGCAAATCTATTAACCAGATAATAAAAAATGCTATAAAATAGGGGTATAAGTTATGCATATATGTACCATTAGATAGATCGGTCAATGTACGTGACTATAAGATCAACATGCATGATATATGTCGTTGATCGGATAAGATATAGCTTAGTCTTATTCAGGGAATGCACCCTTGTAATAAATGCTCCTCCTTTAGCTCTCTGTATGAGTAAAGAATGATACAGATGGGTGATGTAACTTGGATAATAGAACCTTTCTGATAAAATTGGTGGTGGCATGTAACCCATGCAACAACTCTAGAGTATAAAGCATGAAGGTTCTCAGAGAAATTCACCCAAGTAAATGAAGGTGCCCTCTGAAGGCTAGAAGTGATGATAATTAATTCCACGGCCTGAGTAGGAAGCTCCCTTCCAGGAATATGATAATAGTGGTGCTATGTGAAGACTGTAACCAACATGCAGACAAAAGGGTACCTATGTCTTGAGATATGAATAAATCCCTCTTGAAAAATGCACCCATGTAGAGATGGTGAAATCCTTTTATCTATATGTCACTGGGATCTTGTAAAATACTGAAGATTTTTACTGGATGATAGTAGTAATACTAAACCTGGATGGTCCAGCCCTATTAGTGACTAGGGAATATAGATTTCGCTTCCGAAATACACTAGATAGTTGAGTGTGTGCACTAAACCCCAAATTATCTCCCTGAGCTCTCTAAATCGAATTCACAAATCAATAACCATAAAAGCATCCCTTTCTCTCTTGCTTTATATTTATTTTATAACATTCACCTGCCAAACCTAACTATTGACCTAACTAGGTCACTTTATCTTCTAATTTCTAGTTGACTTGCATGCGGTGCTTCCAGAGTGCATGGAGACTCAATGAAGGAGTATTAGTGTATGCAACATGAAATATAGCTCGAATGTTATGCATGCAGGTTTCCCCTAGTTCCTGTGGCCCCTATTTATCTATTGATGATCTAATAACCATGCTAAATATCCTTTGAAGTTGTATATGGCATCAATCCTTAGTTAATTCCACTATAGTTAAAAAGGGAACATTACAATCCTCCCTTGCCAATATTTCTTGTCCTCAATCAATACCAACACAGTTCCATAATCGATCGTACTGAACCAACTAAATCGAAGGAAAATCCCAGGGTACCAAATCATCCTAGAATATCTGTAGTACCTTTTACTCAGGGTATTTTCCTATGAGGTACCATGACATGAGACCTCCTGAAAGAAGCCTCTAATAACCACTAAACTACCCGTCACTGAGATCTCGGGGTCCCAAATCATTGAAAACTATGAAGTGTCTACTATATCCACCACATCCCGGTGCAGTATCAACACAAAGAGCATCCGGTAGACTCGTAATCATCCAAGCCAGTAAACATTGTATCCATCCCTCATAATGTTTCGCACCTAGGAAGTTAATCCCTGCTCCATATGGATAGTATCTTGAACGTGATAGTCGACTCTCGTCCTCATGCTAACTATTGTACCATCCACTACTACAATCTCAAGGTCCCCCACTACCCAAAAGAAGAGACCATCATGCATTCGTTGAGCCATTCCGATAATCATCAACTATTTGTCATTCTTTATCAGCATCCACCTCTCCTACAAATCCAAGCATAAATATCTGTAAGAGCTGGCTAGATCACTATGAATGGTGTACTGTATAGGAAACCAGGTGAATTATACCATTCTTCGATCATACTTGAAGTGGAATAACTACAAAGGAAATATGCTATGGTCACTGGTAATGAGTCTAGGATTCTCATGAATGCTAATCATCTCCTCAATAGACAACTCTATCACTCGTACTACCCTATACTCTAAGGAAATCACTGGAATTTGCAAGAACTCTAATAATAGGTGAGTAGGATCCCCCACCTCGATACACTTGTGATGGAATATAACAATAGGATCCCCCACGACTGCTCAAAAGATATCGAAGGCTGCATCAATGCAGGTTCTGATGCACCTTGTTGACCTGACATAATATCCAGCCTATATCTCCATGCACACCTACCTTGAATCTTCCTGAAAAGGGTGAAGTCATTCGAGTCCCCCACTAGCCTATGTGATGTGAAGCGCTCTCTACCCTAAGCGCTGGTCTTCCTAGTGCTAAAACCAGAATCCATCTGACTGCCCCTGAGGATCCAAGCAATCATAAGCTGCACAAACTCCTCACAAGATTGTTCTTTCATGCATCCAAACCTAAGCAACCCACTAATAAATACTTAAGATCAAAATTTGGCCATCTCCTCTGTAGTGGATCCACTATCCATCTCAATCTTGAATACAAGGAAAGGAAGTCAGCCCTACCATAAAGAAGTCTCAATCTCTCCTCCTCTGTCATCTCATAAATATAGCAGATCAATCACCCTCACAACTCTGCCAATCACCTCTACCATCTAGTAACCGTAGGCTCATAGGTGAGCTCCTCTTCCTTTTCCACGTCCTATATGCCCAAATCATTCCATATCGCATCCATGTCACAACTAGGTGATAACACCCCCTGATCCTCACAAGAATCACTATTAAGGTGAGATGATGAATCCTCGACGATGGATGATCTGATAACTGCATCATATGTACTATCCTCCTCATGTATTGTCAACTCCATATCAATTTTACCATCAACCTGTATATCATGCTCATCTTTCTCTACTCCACCAACTATGCCTTTAAGGAGATCCTCATCCAAATCCTTGGGTCGGCTCCCGAATTGCATGGAGTAATAGTCTTCGAAGGACAATGCTGCACATACCTCATTCCCCAAGGCTAATTATTTTTGATATCTAGGAAAGTGTGAAAGTGCTACTAAGTTCCCATAATTTCGATCCAAGATCCTTCTCAGTGTCTTCATGATCTCACTGTATGGACATAAGCGTGTTCTTTAAAGCATGCACTTCACCAAAATTGTAATGTACTGTCATTCATTGACATTTCTTTGTATTCATCTATCTATTTATAATTGCATGCTCCTATAGCTGGCGAGGAACATGCTCTAATACCACTATAATATCCCAAACTTATATTTTTCATTTTTTTATGATGTTTTGTTGTTTGCTAGTAGTCTTATGCCTCAGTATAAGAAGAGAATATAAATGTATGCACTGATCTAAGCATGCACGCGCTTGCATGCAGATATATTACCTAGATAATAAAAAATGATATAAAATAGGGGTAGAAGTTATGCATGTACGTACCATCGGATAGATCGATCGATGTACGTCAATATAAGATCAACATGCAGGATATATGCCACTGATTAGACAAGATATATCTGAGTCTTCTTCAGGGAATGCGCCCTTGTAATAAACGTGCCTCCTTTATCTCTCTGAATGAGTAAAGGATGATCCATATGGGTGATGTAACTTCTGAAATTGGTGCACTGGGGTAATAGAACCTCTTTGATCACAATGGTGGTGGCATGCAATCCATGCAACAAATCTAGAGTATAAAGCGTGAAGGTTCTCAGAGAAATTCGCCCAAGTGAATGAAGGCGCCCTCTAAAGGATAGAAGTGATGATAATTAATTCCACAGCCTGAGTAGGAATATCCGCTTCTAGGAATATGATAATAGTGGTGCTCTGATAATATTGGAACCAACATGCAAATGAAAGGGTACCCGTGTCTTTAGATATGAATACATGCCTCTTGAACAATGCGCCAATGAAGAGATGGCGAAATCCTTTTATATATATGTCACTAGGATCCTGTGGAATACTAAATATTGGACCATCCTGTAGTAATACTGAACCTAGATGGTCTATCCCTGTTAGTGACTAGGGAAGATAGATTTCACTGTCGAAATACACTAGATAGTTGAGTGTGTGCACCCAACCCCAAATTAGCTCCCTAAGCTCTCCAAATTGAATTCACAAATCAATAAACATTTAAGCAACCCTTTCTCTCTTGCTTTATATTTATTTTATATCATTCACTTTCCATACCTAACTTTTGACCTATCTAGGTTGCTTTATCTTCTAATTTCCAGTTGACTTGCATGTGTTGCTTCCATAGTGCATTGAGATTCAATGAAGGAGTATCAGTGTATGCAACATGAAATATAACTTTAATTTTATGCATGTAGGTGGCCCCTATTTATCTACTGATGATCTAATATGGCACGCTAAATATCTTCAGAAGGTGTATATGGCATCAATCCTTAGTTAATTCCACTATAGCTAAAAAGGGAACATTACATCTTTTCCTAGTTTAACTTAGAATTTTTTGTTGTTTCAATTTTTAGATGGAAACCCAAAGTTACTATTAAACTGATTTGGGCCACTTTTATGCTCATTACTCTTTGCTATTTTTATATTTTTGTTGAACAAGTAGAGAGGCGTGCTGGTGTATTTTCGATGATTTGAGCCATCTGGTTCATTTTCTTTGAAACTATTCTAAACTTGTTACTCCCAATATTCAAGGGAATACAAGTAATTTTGAAAAGCATTGTAAAAGAAATTTTAAATGAGAGAAAATAAGCTACCTAGCACCCACACCCGATCCCCCAATGGGGATCCGTGTTTCCTTGCTTTTTGTGTTTTTCTTTTTAGTTTAGATTTTATTTTTCGATTTTAATAAAATAAATGTAGGACTAAAATTTAACTTGTTGGATTCATTTCAATGGCGGGCTGCAAGAGTACTTGAGATTTATCTTTTCTCAGTGTTTTAACAATTTCCTGCTTTTAGAGTAATTTTTTCCTTGCTTTACCGAAGTACGGTTCCACGAAAAGAGCTTGCTCGAGTATTGGAATTCGACTGGAACTTGGAGGTAGATATAACCAAGTAGAAAATCCATCTCGTTTAGTAAAATAAACCAACGCTTAAAATAAAAGTATGTTCTTGGCCGTTGCAGCTTAGTCTGATCAGTTGGTCAACCAGAAACGAAGGTAAGCACTAGTTTAATAGGAAAATCCAATTAATCTAAACTTCAAGAACTCAAGAGGTTGCATGCGTTGACACCATAGAGTTAGAAGGATAATGTACGCAGGTTATGCCTCGCCTTGTTGGACACTTGGTTAAACTGCTATAGCACTCAGTTCGAGAGGTTAAGTTTACGTGGGACAAACCCCCAATAAACCCACTCCTTTAATACTCACTAATAATTTTAAAACTGAAAACAAAACTTTGCAATACTTTCACGACACAACACATCAACATCATTTTCACAATCTCGACACTGGTCTTCATACAATATTACTGTTTAAATCAATATGAAAAATGTTGTGAATGCATCATTAATCTCATGTGTTGTTGTGCTCAAAGTAATTGCAAGTGTTTCTTTCAATATGTTATCATCATCTCTCTAACTCCTAGATTAAGTGTGTTTTTCTCTTCATAGATTAAAAAACTTAGATTTGTTGATGTATTTGTAACTTCGGAAGATATTCACTTGTATATTCTATCCCCAATGGAAATGTATTATTCCTCCTATTGGATGTGTTGTCAGTTGTACTTGCAAGTGTCGCAAGTTATATTGTATGTGTCGTAACTTATACTTGATGGGTTATTAGACCACATTAATGGGGTCGGACCTGTATAAGTCATGTGGGTTAAAGGGTTATTAGACCACCTTAGTGGGGTTGGTCCATTCAACATTATGTTAAGTGGTTAAGTTGGGGCCGACCTAGTTGAGTAAAGGTCAAGTGAAAGTAAAAGTATAAATAGAGAGTGTGACTCTCTCATTTGACACATTCTCTCATTCACTCACTTCGCATTAGTGAGAGAGAGAAGGAGTGCACACAAGTGGAGCAGGAGTAGCTGCTACAATCATCTATCTCTTGGGGTTTGATCTTTGTTATCTTTGTATCGGTGCTTATTCTATCTCTGAGGAAGTTGCGGGGCTTTTCACGTTCTTGGTTTTCCCTGTTGAAATTTTTTGTGTCTATTGTCTCTTATGCTTGATATGTTTTACATGTTGTTCTTTTAGTTAAGATCCTAGATCAGATTAAATTAAATGTTGAAAAAATAACATGGAATTAGAGCTAACCTGAAGGAAGACATGGTATGGCATTTATGACACTTGTTGCACTTGGACAAATTGGAAGCTAGGGCTTGGTATAGTAAAAACCAGTCATCATGGAACTTTATCTATAAATCCAATTTGGAGAAGTTTTAGGTTCTAAAACTTGTACAGGTCGAATATAACATACCCATGTACCTTTTGTCTGAAGCACAACATCTAATTCGTTTTACTTTATATTTTATGATCCGTACAATTTAGGGTTTCTGCCTCTTCCAAATCTCAGTCATAAACATGTGACCTAAGAAAAAAGGTCACAACTTGGGATAAGAAGCTCCAAATGAAATTCTGTAAAACTTGATAGTAAGAGCATGGACTGTAGTTTCAATGGTCTAGGTTTTAGAGGCCAAAGTTGAAACAGTGACACGTGGCACTCTGTACAAGTTCGCTATACTGTTTAATCCCATAAACAGGTCACGTTGTGACATTTGGAATATCTCTCTCTCAGAGAATACATTTGAGGTTATACCTATGGGGTTGGGAAGATGAAAGGCTAGGCTACCATAGGACAAAGTTTAAGATCCTGTGGATCCGAAATTTCAAAGATGCACTAGAAACAATAAGGAAGATATTTATGTGAAATTGAGTTGGATTCTAAGCATTCTCATTTTTGGCTTGTCAATACTGGGGAAATTAGGGATTTTGACAGAAGTGGAATTTTGGAGTGATCTTAGAATAGGATTACTCTCCTCAGAAAAATCAAAATTGAGAGACCAAGTTCAAAGTTTTTGGTTGGGTAGAACCCCGGGCATTATCAAACCCTAGTTAGATATCTTGATCGAAAAGGTGGAAAATTAGGGTTTCTGCAAAAGTTGAAATGTTTGGAATCTGTGACCACGACTAGATTCTCCTCAGAAAAATCAAATTTTAGAGCACAAGATCGAACCTTTTGGCTGGGCAGAACCCCAGGCATTATCAGCCCTAGTTCGGGATTTTGACCAAGAGATCCGAAAGTTTCAAAGGCAATTTTGAGGGGTCAAATTTTGGAGATTTCAAAATTGAAGTATACCAGCTTGATCAGCTCAACAAGGCGCATCTTTTCATCCAATCAGAAGTTTGAAATTCAAAGTTTGAATTTTTAGGGTTTCTCTGACAAACCCTAATCTAGCTCCAGATCCAGTTTCAACAAATCAAAGTGGATTTGGTTAATCCTAGAAGAGAATGAATTGGACACCTACATAAGTGAAGAAGTTCCAGTTTCAAAGGGAGATGAGGCTAAGGCCTTACATAAGAAGATTACAAGCAATATCGACAGGTATGACTTGAAGAGATACAGGTATGTTTTGAAATATGTTCATGATTAAGTTTATGATATGTTTGTCTTCATTTGAGGTTAGTACAATCTTGATTAATTTTAGATTTGTCTCATCACCCTAGTAAAAGTATGAATGCATGTGAATACATTCATTGATTAGGGGTATGACACTTATGATTATACTAATACACTGTGTTGTTGTATGAGGATGATGTTGTCCACTAACATGAAGGGTACACCGAGAAATACAAATCAAGTTCTAGATCAAGAACATATGACCATGGTGACATGAAGACACAGACTTATCCATAGTCATTGATCACATAGAAGCTCTACTTACGAGGTATGTATAACTTGGTTCTACAATTATTAACTTATGAGATATGCATGTTACTAGCACAAGGTCTCTAAGAGAAAAAGGAAGACATTGTTTGGGTATGTTATACAAACATGATAATCCAGGTATGTTTTCCTATATCGAGTTAGAATCCTACTTTTTGTTAGGATCTTAGATAAGTATACTTTTGTATGATTGATAATGATTATTCATGAAGTTATAAGTTTGAGTAATCATGGGTTTATGCATATTATACTTCTTACTTTGATTGATGATATGGAAAACCAAAAGAGTCCTATGGTCCAATAAGAATATGCATGAGTAAAAGAAGTACGCCCTAAAACCTTGAATACTGACGCTTGTGATAAATTACTTGTGTATGAAATGATCATGACCATAAATGTTTAATATTATTTAGAATCATAATGTTTTGATAGTATTGAGATTATACTAATGGATGTATGATTATGTATGAGATCTTTAGGATGACACAATGATGACACTAGTGCACACTTAAGCATGCATAGTGGTATAGGATGGATATAAGGTCAAGGACAGATAATCGAGGAAGCAAAGACCAAGAGGGAGCACACTCCAGTAGTTACTGCAAGGAAGCAAAGATTGGGAGGGAGTCCACCCACAACTAAACAAATATAAGTATTTGAATTGTCATTTGATTACTTAAATAATGTTGTCGAGTCATGTACATACTTATGTTCCTAGATTTAGGATGTATATTATGCATATTAGAAAAGTTGCATTAATGAACAAGATACTACTAATATGCAAGTAATGGGTAAGTGGCCTATGGTACTGTACAGCATGCCATTGCTACTTATGTAGAATGAAACTTCTTTGCTAACATGTTGGGAGTTGTGCACACTCTTAACAAATGTTCTGATAGAGATGGAAGGCATCTAGAAAGTTACCGTGTGAATACGGGATATGGATAAATGTGGTATTGAAGCATTGCCTAAGATAATTGCATGACTGTATGACATATATCTTTATGCATAAGAATTTGTTTTAAAAAAATATGAGAAGTTTCTAATAATGCAATTGAATTTGACTTGTAGGAAAGATCGTGTACAATCACCTACAAAAGAAGGACAACAACATTTGTTCTAGCAACGAAGTTCACTATCTATTGAAGATATTGAAGAATATGAAGTTCCCAGGATCCGGGGTGCAGTAATGGAAGGATGCCATGATTGAGGAATACCAATCAATCATGAAGAATGATGTTTGGGATGTGGTCCCAAGACCAGAAGGGAAGTTTATTGTGACTTCCAATTAGATATACAAGATCAAGCATGCTACATATAGTAGCATAGAGAAATACAAGGAAAGTGATGAAGTGGAAGATACACCAGATGGATGTCAAGACAACTTTCTTGAATGATGTAGTCGAAGAGGAATTGGAGCAGCCACTCGAATTTGAGACACATGACAGGGAGTCACATGTGTGCAAATTGAAGAAAGCCTTGTATGGCTTGAAGCAATCACCCAGGACATGGTACAACAGGATAGATAGCTTCCTGTCCAGTTTGGGCTTTTACCAAGAGTAAAGAAGATTCCAACCTTTACTACAAGTTTGAGGAAGGAAATCCGGTGATACTCCTAGTGTATGTGGATGACCTGTTTGTGACAGGTAAGGATAGATTGATTGTCGACACGAAGAGGAAGCTTGTTTCCGAGTTCGAGATGGAGGACTTGGGTATGATGCATTACTTTCTAGGTATGGAGGTGTGGAAGAGTGTAGATGGAATATTCCTTAGACAAGGGAAGTATGCAGTAGAGATCCTGAAGCGGTTCGGGATGATGGACTGCAAGGCCATGGCCACACCTATGGCATTGAACCTGAAGCTATTGAGTGATGCTTCATCAGAATCGGTTGATGCCATGATGTATCGTCAGATGATTGGGTCCTTGATGTACCTGACAATCACGAGAGCAACTATTTGCTTTGCAGTGAACACCTTGAGCCAGTTCCTGACAGATCCTAGACATGTTCACCTGATTGCTATAAAGCATATGCTGAGGTACCTAAAGGGTACAGTTGATTATGGGCTCAAGTATGATGCGAATCAAAATTTTAACCTGGAGGGTTATGTTGATTCATATTGGGAAGGAAGTGCTCCAAATAGGAAGAGCACTTAGAGGTGTTGCTTCAGTATGGGATCAGTTGTGATCTCTTAGTTTAGCAGGAAGCAATCCTGCGTAGCACTTAGTACAGCCGAAGCAGAGTATGTCGCAGCTTGTTCGGTTAGTTGTGAGGCAGTATGGCTAAGGAAGATATTGTCTGATTTATTTGATCTTCAGTTGGATGCTACTTGTATCTATTGTGACAACCATAGTTGCATGAAGTTTTTAGAGAACCCGGTGTTCCATGACAAGTCGAAGGAAATCGAGATAAAATATCACTATATCATGGATATGGTGCAGAGAGGAGTAGTAAAGCTCTAGTATGTTGCGACAGATGAGCAGATTGCAGATGTGTTGACCAAACCACTAGCCATAGTGAAGTTTGAGTACTTCAGAGAGAGGCTTGGTGTACTTCAGATCGAGGCTCCTTCCAAGGGGAAGTGATGAGTCCAGAAGACGCAGATGCACATGAGCTTTTCCGACATGATTGTAGATGTGTTATCCCATGGTCGTGATGTAATTGTTGAGCCATTTTTCACATGGTGGTAGATGTGTTATCCCATGGTGAAAAAGTAAGGGCTAGAGCCTTCCCCAAATGGTGGTAGATGTGTTCTCCCATGTTGGTGGTGTAAGTGTTGTATGATGTGCATATGGGCTATGCTCCGTGGATGATGAGATGATCTAAAGAGGATGATGCTCCATATGATGCTGTGATGATGATCAGGATGATGATCAGGATGATCATGCAATGATGATATGCATCAGGACGATGCTGTGACGATGATCAGGATGATCATGCGACGATGATATGAATCTGGATGATGTTGTGATGATGATCAGGATGATCATGCGATGATGATATGCATCAGGATGATGCTATGATGATTATTAGGATGATCATGCGATGATGATATTCATCAGGACGATGATATGACGATGATCAGGATGATGATCTGATGATGATGTGCATCAGGATGATATACTATATGATGATGATCAATATGATCATGAGCATCAAGATGATGCTCCATGCGAGGATGATCAGGTGGATCATGAGTATCAAGATGATACTCCGTGGCCGTGGACAGGTTGTGCGATAAGCATGTAATCTTTCCCTGGGAGATTTGCAAATACTCTTGCGAGGTTTTTCCTATGGCTTATAATAGCTCCCTGGGAGATATGGCAAATGCTCTTTTGAGGTTTTGCTTGGGAGGAGATATAATCTTTCCCTAGGAGATCTTGTCGGTCGTGCTTAGGCACATAAAGGATCCTGGGATACTCTTTTGAGGTTTTTTTCCTATGGCATATAATGTTTCCCTGGGATATTCGATAGGTTGAGCAATATGCTCGTAATTAGTCCTCGGATTCTCTTTCAAGGTTTTGCCAAACCACATGTAATTAGTCCTGGAGATCTTGTCGGTCGTGCTTAGGAACATAAATGATCCTGGGATTCTCTTTAGAGTTCTTTCTAGTCATGCTATGCACATAAACGTTCCTGGGACACTCTTTTAAGGTTTTGTGGTGGTCACAAGTAACAGCTCCCTGGGAGATTTTTTCGGTCGTGCTTAGGCACATAAAGGATCCTGGGATACTCTTTCGAGGATTTGTTGACGCACGTAATTAGTCCTGAGGATTCCACGGGATGGCCCGCTCGTAGAGATGATGAAGACCTACAAGAGGCTAGGCCTACATCCAGCATGAAAAAGGGTTAGCTCTATAGAACTTCCTATGACGAGAAGAATTGAGAGATAGCCCAGTGATCGAGATGATGAGTACAGTAGCAGTGACAATGATTCTCCATGATCCAATGACGATGATCCTGCTCTAGTATTTAAGACTTTTGCCTATATGTATTGATGACTTGTGTCAAGAGAATAACTTCCTAGTTAAGAGGGAGTGTTGATGTATTTGTAACTTTGGAATATATTCACTTGTATATTGTATTTGTACTTAATTGTATCCCCAACGGAGATGTATTATTCCTCCGATTGGAAGTGTCATCGGTTGTACTTGCAAGTGTCACAAGTTATATTGTAAGTGTCGTAACTTATACTTGACGGGTTATTAGACCACCTTGATGGGGTCGGCCCTATATGAGTCATGTGGGTTAAAGGGTTATTAGACCACCATAGTGGGGTTGGCCCAGTCAACATTATGTTAAGTGGTTAAGTTGGGGCCGACCTAGTTGAGTAAAGGTCAAGTGAAAGTAAAAGTATAAATAGAGAGTGTGAATCTCTCATTTGACACATTCTTTCATTCACTCACTTCGCATTAGTGAGATAAAGGAGGAGTGCGCACAAGTGGAGGAGGAGTAGCTGTTGCAGTCATCTATCTCTTGGGGTTTGATCTTTGTTATCTTTGTATTGGTGCTTATTCTATCTCTTAGGAAGTTGCGGGGCTTTTCACCTTCTTGGTTTTCCCGGTGAAATGTTTTGTGTCTCTTGTCTCTTATGCTTGATATGTTGTACATGTTTTTCTTTCAGTTAAGATCCTAGATCAGATTGAATTAAATGTTGAAAAACTAACAAGAGTTTCTTTTATTAGGGTTCACCCCCCTTGGCTTCGCTAGGAGTAAGCCTAGACCGAGTTAAGTTTTGAGTGACAACTCTTAACTTTGACTTTCCCCCAAGGCCACATCAAGCGACTTGAAGATTTCTGTTGTGCTCCTCCTAGGTGTGCATCCAAGCGGAAACAATGCTCATTAGGTATTCAACGAGTGTGTTAATGAAGTATTGTAGTTAGAGAATATTTGAATTTGGTTGTTGTATTAATGCTATGTTGCAAAAGATATGCACATATATTCAATTATTTGTTGTGATGTGTTGGATTGTCGCATAAAAGAGCTCATACATAAAAAGAAGAATGCAAATGAGTATTGTTAATGAACAAACATAAGGAGATTTCAAATACACATAGATGCATAAACGAAGCTTGTATTATATTAAAAATTGTGTCATTGCAAAATTGCATGAGTCCTTTATTGCTGAGAACGGAGTTGAAGTACAAAAGAGGTAGCATGCCAAGGCCTAAACATAATTGAACTATAAAACAACGATGGAAGTCGTATTCATCAAAACTGAGAACTGCAAAGATAATTCAGAGCCGCAGATCAAGCTCTAATTCCATGTCATTATTTATTGGTCGTTTTGCAAGTTGAAGCTTGAGATTCATTGGAATTGGCTCATTTAGTTCATAGCATAGCTATAGAGTGTTGATGTCTATGTAACTTCAGACTGTATTTCATATATGTATATTGTACTCCTATAGAGATGGTATTATTCCTCTATATGGAAGTGTTTGTATTCCTATAGACATGTTATTATTCCTCTATACGGAAGTGTCGTCATTTATATTGTAAGTGTCATAACTTATACTTGATGGGTTATTAGACCACCTTGTTGGGGTCGGCCCTGTATAAGTCATGTGGGTCGAAGGGTTATTAGACCATCCTATTGGGGGTCAGCCATGTGGGTCAAAAGGTTATTAGACCACCCTATTGGGTGTCGACCCAGTTGGTATTATGTTATGTGGTTAAGTTAAGGCCGACCTAGTAAAGGTTATTAGGCAAGTCAAGTCAAGTATAAATAGAGTGCGAGAGGCACTCTATTTCATTATTCTATTCTCTCTCACACTCTTGGGAGAGTGGCACACTTGTGGAGGAGGAGAAGCTGCTGCTAGGAGATGTCTATATCTTATGCTTGGATTGTATCATTTCTCTATCTATCTCTGAGGAAGTTATTGGGGTTTTTCACCTTTATGGTTTTCCCCAAGTAAACTTTGTGTCTATTGTGTGCTTGCATTATTGTGTCCATGATTGATATGATGTACATGTTATTCTCATAGTTAAGATCCTAGATTAGATTGAAGTAAATTCTGAAAAATTAACATGGTATCAGATCTATCCTGAAAGAAGGAATAGTATGGCATGTATGACACTTGTTGCAATTGCGAAGCTAGGGCTTGATATAGAAAAACCCACTCATCGTAGCACTTTTGCTATAAATAAACTTCGGCGAGGTTTAAGGGTCTGAAAATCATATAGAGTGAAGCCAAGATCCCTATGTACCTTGTATCCAAAGGGAAACCTCTAATTCGTTTTAATTTGTGATTTATGATCTGTACAATATAGGGTTTCTGCCTCTTCTAGATCTCAGTCATAAACAGGTGACCTTGGAAAAAAGGTCATAACTTGGGCTAGGAAGCTCCAAATGAAATTTAGTAAAATTTGACAGGTAGTGCATGGATTTTAATTTCTCAGGTTACTTTGTCAAAGGTTGAAACTAAACCAGTGACATGTGGCATGCCGTACAAGTTCGCTCTCCTATTTTATCCCATAAACAGGTCACATTGCAACACTTGGCATAACTCTCTCTCATAGAATCCATTTGAGGTCAGACCTATGGGTTTGGAAAGATGACAAGTCGGGCTATAACAAAAAAAAAATTCAGACCCTATGGATCCAAAAGTTCGGAGTTACACCAGAAAAAATCAGGTCCATATTTCTGTCAAAACATAATTATTTTTGAGCACCTTCATTCATGGCTTCCGGAATTTAGGGTTTCGGACAAAGTTGGAATTTTTGTAATCGAAGACTACGGCTGAATGACACTCATCAAAATCGAAATTTAGAGACAAATATCATAATTTTTGGTTGGGCAGACGGCCAAGCTTCATCAGACCCTAGTTCGGGACTTTGATTGGAAAAGTGGAAAATTAGGGCTTCTGCAAAAATGGAAATTTTTGAAATCTGTGACCATGGCTGGAAGCTCCTCAGAAAAATAGAATCTTAGAGCTTTGGATCGAACCTTTTGATTGGCAGAAGGGTGGGATTTATCAAACCCTAGTTTGGGGTCATGTCGAGTGAATCCAGAGGTTTCAAAGGCAAATTTGAGGGGTGAAACTTTGCAGTTTTCAAATTCTGAGTATACCAGGTTGATTAGCTCATCAAGGTGCATATTTATATCCTTTGAGAAGTTTGAAATTCAAAGTTTGAATTTTTAGGGTTTCCCTGACAAACCCTAATCCAGCTCCAGATCCAGTTCCTGCAAATCAAGTGGATTGGGTTAATCCTAGAAGAGAATGGATTGGTCACCTGCATAAGTGAAGAAGTTCCTGTTTCAGAGGGAGATGAGGCTAAAGCCTTACATACTAATATTACAAGCAATATCGACAGGTATGACTCATCTAGGTATGTTTCAAGATTTGTTCATAATTAAGTTTATGGTATGTTTGTCTTCATGTTATTACGGTTAGTACTATCTTGATTAAATTTAGACTTGTCGTATCACCTTAATAAAATTAGGAATGCATGATAGAAGATATTCATTGATTAGGGTGTTGACACTTATGATTGTACTAATGCATTCTAGTGTTGTATGAGGTTTATGTTGTCTGCTAACATGAAAGGTACACCAAGAAAGACAAATCATGTTCTAGTTCAAGAACATATGATCATGATGACATGAGGACAAAGATTCATCCATTGTCATGAATCACTTAGAAGATCTATTTGCGAGGTATGTATAACTTGGTTCTATAATGGTTAACCTATGAGATATGCAGGTTACTAGCACAAGTCATTGAAGAGAAAAAGAAGACATCATGTGGGTATGTTAGACATAACTAGCTAACATACCAATATAGGTATGTTTTTTTCTATATTAAGTTAGAATCCTACCTTGTGTTAGCTAGATCCCTTATATAAGTATACTTGGTATGATTGGTTATGTTTATTCATAAAGTTAGAAATGTAAGTAATGAAGGGTTTATGCATTTTATGTCTCTTATCTTGATTGATGATTTAACTAACCAGAAGATTCCTATGATCAAATAAGAATATGCATGAGTAAAAGAAGACTTCCCTGAATACTAATGTATATTATCTATGTTTGAAATGATCATGACTATACATGTTTAAGATTATTGTGTTTTGATAGTATTAAGATTATACTAATGAATGTGTGCTTATGTATGAGACCTCGAGGATAACACAATGATGATACTAATAAGCATGCATAGTGATGGATATAAGTTCAAGGACAGGTAATCCAGGAAGCAAATATCAAGAGGGAGCACACTCCAGTTGTTCCCGCAAGGAAGAAAAGATCAAGAGGGTGCACACTCCAGTTGTTCCTGCAAGGAAACAAAGATCAAGAGGGAGTGCACTCCAATTGTTCCTGCAAGGAAGCAAAGATCAATAAGGAGAACACTTCAGTAGTTTCTGTAAGGTTGCAGATATTCAGAGTGAGTTGACCACTTCTCACAATCCACATCAAAATGGAGTTGCAGAAAAGAAGCAAAGATTGAGAGGGGGTCAACCCAACAAACAAACAAAGATAAGTATTTGAATTATCATTCCTTCCATATTTTATTATTTAAATAATACTGTTCAATAATGTATATACTCATGTTCCTAGAATTAGGTTGTGTATTATGCATATTAGAATAGTTGAATTGATGAACAATATACTACTAATATACATGGGTAAGTGGCATATGGCACTATACAAAATTCCATTACTACTTATCTAGAATGAAACCTATTTGCTGACATGTTGGGATTTGTGCACACTCTTAACAATGTTCTGGTAGAGATTGGAAGGCATCTAGAAAGTTATGGGATATGGATAAATGTTGTATTGAAGCATTGGCTAAGATAATTGCATGACTGTATGACATATTTCTATATGTGTAAGAATTTGTTCTTAAAACTATGAGATGTTTTCTAATCATGCAATTTAACTTGTTGTGTAGGAAAGATCGTATACCATCACCTACAAAAGAAGGACTACAACATTTGTTTAGCAACAAAGTTATCTATTGAAAATATTGAAGTTCCCAGGATCTGGGAAGAATGCCATGATCGAGGAGTACCAATCGATCATGAAGATGTTTGGGATGCAGTCCCAAGACCTGAAGGGGAGTCTGTAGTGACTTCCTAGAGGATCTACAAGATCAAGCATGTTGCAGGTGGTAGCATAAAGACTTTTGATCCTGTAGCTAGATACACTTCCATTAGTTCCATACTTGCTCTGGCTACAGTGATGAAAGGGAAGATACATCGGATGGATTTCAAGACAGCTTTCTTCAATGGTGTAGTTGAAGAAGAAGTGTATGTGGAGCAGCCACTTGGTTCTGAGACACATGACAGGGATTCATATATGTGCAAAACTTGGTATGGTAGGATAGACAGCTTTCTATCCAGTTTGGGCTTTACCAAGAGTAAAGCGGATTCCAACCTTTACTACAAGGTTGAGGAAGGAAATCCAGTGATACTACTTTTGTATATGGATGACCTGTTTATTACAGGTGAAGATATATTGATTGCCGACATGCAGTGGAAGCTTGATAGCGAGTTTGAGATGAAGAACTTGTGGATGATGCACTGTTTTCTAGGTATGGAGGTGTGGCAGAGTGCAGATGGAAACTTGGACAAGGGAAGTATGTAGTAGAGATCCTGAAGAGGTTTGGGATGATGGACTTGTTGATGCCCCATAGATTGCAGCATCAATCAGAAAGGGATCCTCCCCGGTAGACTATCCCAATTAGATTGTCCACCGTTTGGTGTGGGAAATCCATCCGGTTAACGGTTCTGGCAACCGTGGGTTTGGAGATTTGCTCCAATTATATCGGTTATGGCCCAATCCACCGTTCTTTTGATTTTATGCTTTATAATGATATGCAAGTGCCTAGACTAATTTAATCTAAATGCAGAACTGGGAAACAAAGCTATGTCTAAAACTGAAATAAATCTAAACTATCCCTGCAAGGAGCAAATTGTAAGAATGAGTAATGTGCTGGAAAAGTTATCTAAAATTCAACAGACAACCATTAAATCTTAAAGATAGATCCACAGCATAAACAGGAGATATTAAAATATAGCTTCTAATACAGATAAAACATATTCCATTACTCATGAAAGAGAGAATTCATTTGCACAGAAAGAAGTAAGATCATTCACTATAGAGAAATAATTCAAGATAGTAAAGAAAGATCTCACAGTAAAGTTTGGAAGTCACAAGAATAATCCAATATACATCCAATCTTCATTTTCATGCAAAAGACGTCCTCTCTAGGCTCTTATTAGGTAGATTCTATTTTCTTAAAACAAGTGCAAGATAGCTCGTACAAGTTCAGAAATTATTCTCCTGCCAAAAGTCCTTATTACTGTTTCGTAAACTCCTATTTATAATATTACAGAATGCCCTTTGGGCTGCCACCTGGCTCTTTACACTTGTCTCAATCAGACTTTTCCTTTTTAATAAACAAAATTGTGATCCTTTCTTAACAGAAAATTACTAAAACAAGAAAAGGACAGCTGTCCAATGGCTCTACGCTTTTAGACATATGAAAGCCAAAATACAAAAATTAGGAATCAATGCCTTGATATCAGTGTGTTCGATCCTGGATAGGCGCTCCAGCTGGGAGGGAAAAACTCGGGCTAGCTGTTATTGTTACTGCTGCTGGGAGAGAGGCACTAGGGCTGGCTGTAACTTCTGTTGCTGCTGGGAGAGAAGCACTTGGGTTGGCTGTAAATTCTGTTGCTGCTGTTGTTTTCTTTTCCTCTTCTGCGATGTAGCTGAACCAGACACTAGTGTCTCTGATAACTACATTTGCTGCGGAAGGGAGCAAGATTTTCTGGGAAGTTACATCTTTACCAAGCTCTGCTCTAATACCCTGAATTTCCACTACTGCTGCCTGGCGTATTTCCTTAAGAAAATGATTGTGTATTAATGAAATCTCAATATAATGATGGAGATCATCAATGGCCAAGACATCAATCTTCTTTACATATTCTGTTTGGATGTCCAGTTCCTCCTTCAAGTTAGACAAACGCTGCTCTTTGCTCGGGAACTCATCAAGGGACTGAGGGAAACTCAACTTGCACTTATCATGCACTTCATGGATTTTTTGATAGAGACTATTGCTTTTATCCATTGTCCCTTGGATCTTAGCCATTAGCTTAAGGCTACAGTTTCTGCAAAATTCCAAAAGGGCTATGTCTTCATTAAAACCATCTACAGATTTGAATGGGAGATGCTTGGGGAAATCCACCTTTCCTTCTCTCCATTCTATCTGGCTTATGATGTTTGCCTTAACTCGAGTATATTTAGCCTTAAGCCTATTGGCCTCTGCATTAACTTCTTTTAATCTGACCACCATGGCTTTGAGCTTGCATACTTCCTCAGAAATCAGCTCTTGAGTGTCATGAATTTGTTTTAAAATGATAAATGACAGCTCATGGAAAGGAGACATATCTATCGCCCTGCTCTCTGCCTGCTCTAAATGCTCAACCAATGCCTGCTTATCTGCTTCCAGATGGGACACTCTAGCTTCTACATCATTCTTTTCCGCTTCTAAAACCATCATCTGGACTGCCAGGTGCTCCTTTTCTTCTTCTAAGTGGTTATACTTGTCTGATACTTCCTTATGCTCAATAGATAGGCAATTATACCTATTCACCACGAGATCCCTGTAGGCCTGCTCGTTAGCCACAGTATGTTGTAACATTCGAGCTCTCCTCTTTGTCGACTCAACTTCTCTAACTATATAAGCCACATTGTCCTGCGTTTCTTTTGTTGCTTCTACAGCGGCGGATGCCATAGCTAAGGGAGCCTTATTTGTATTTTGCATTATCGTTGTCTCCCGTCGGGTAACAATATCTTCCTGGAAGAGTCTCTTTATCCTCTCTTCCAATTTTAGGACCACTTCCTTTCTCTTCTTGTCATACACAAACTCATCCCATCGAGACACTGTATGCTCTTCTGATGGAGTGTAAGGGACAATTGGGAGATCTATTATATTTATTTCTGCTTCTGCGGGTGGGGTCTAGACTTCTTGAGCTGAATCTGTTCCCACATTTTGGGTACCAGAGACACCTGCTTGTGCTGTTTCCACCTCCACATTTTGAGTGCCGGAGACACCTGCTTGTGCTGCGTCTATTTCCATATCCTGGGTGTTGGAGCCACCTGCCTGGGCATCTTCAACTGTCTTGAGTTTTTCTTCCGTCTTTTGCCCCACTTCAGCTTGTTTCCCTCTCTCTTCTCCTTCAGCTTGTGGCTGATTTTCATTTTCTTTCGTCTGCTTCGCGTCTTCTGCTTCTTTCTGTTGCCTTGCATCTTATGCTTCTTTCTGCTGCTGGGATTCCTTAGATTCTTTTTGCAATCTCTCATTTTCTGCTTGTTGCTGCAATTTTGCCACTTCAGCTTCTTGTTGTAATCTTGCAAATTCAGCCTCATGTTGCAACCTTGCTTCCTCTTTTAACCTTTGCTCCTATTGGGATCGGGCATCAGCTGCTTCTTTCTCTTTCTGCAAGCTAGTTTTTTGGGCCTTGGTAGAGGTGGACCTTGCTCCACTGCCTTGACGAAAAATCAACAACTCAGTCATGTTGTTGATGCCTCTGAATCCCTCTTCCTCGGCATCATAATAGTGAGCATATTCGAAATGGGCATAAATTTCTTTGCAATGCTCGGCAACTTTCCCCCGCCTATCATTTCTATGGAAAATTACTTCTCCAAAGTGGAAAGCTTTCAGCTCTTGAACAAACTCCTCAGCTGATACAACCCCCGAGAACTTGTAGGCTCCTATGCAGAAGGGTAAAGGGGGGAAAGAAGCCTTATGCTGCTTGTTAAGCACTGCTCCAATTCCATCAAGGAAAATTTTCCTCACTGCTTCCTTGAGGACTACATAGTCACTAGCATACTTTGGCAGAATGTATGGAGCTTTGGTCCCTCCAAACATCCTGATGTAGGTGCCCTGCTCTGAGAAGTAAAAGTCTCCATAGTTTTCCAGGATCTCCATGGCATTTTCTGACAGACAGTTGGGCTCTTCATTGAATATCTGCTCATATAGAAGCATGATGAACTCCTTGTAGATGAGCTTATAACTTGCTTTGTAATTTTGAGCCCACATTATCTTGTAAGTGGTGTAGACCGGGGTGTTGGCTTTATCCCACGTGCAACCCAAGCTGGGGAAAGATAGCTTGGCCAAAATACAGTCAATGAGATATGAAGACATATAAAATTCTGACTTCTTTAAGGCCAGACCTTCTCTTGCAGCAGCCACTGTTGATGCCAAACTGTCCGACAGGATAGTAGCCCAGTCAAACACAGTCCCTTTGAATGCTACGAAGTGGATGATGGGGGCCCATTGTATCCTGTATATAGTTCTATTGGGCATGCCAAAAATTCTACATAGCATCAGGGCGATTAACCTGAAAGAAGGTCTTAGATTCTGAACATCATACTCATCATTACCTCTCTTTCTTAAGTGTTTACCTGTGACCAATAATTTTTTGGCCATCTCAATATTGTTCATTTGGTCCAACCATTCATCGCTCAGATCTTGCTGGGGATGTGATAATTTATAGTCTGCAGCAATATATGCTGGGTGGAATGAGGCGATGGCCACTCCCCCACTGTCATGTAGTACTCTTGTCTCTGCATTATAATGTTCTAGTATCCACCCGATCACTTCAGAACATGGGAACAATTCAGGGTGGGTGGAAGCCCTATCTATGCCTGAAGTTCTGATGTTGCGATAGATCTGTTCTTCCTCCAATAATGCATCTGGGATATCCTGGTCCCTGATCATCCTGTAAATGTCACCCCAGTGGACTTCGGGAGGAATGCCGATGGTACACTTAGTATATTGGAACATAGTTCTAGTCCTAAGTAGTACTGGCTCTGGTTCCATCACTTTAGCTTTCTTCCTACCACCTTTTGGCATCTTGGCTTATCCCTGCTAGCAACCAAATACAAGTCATTATAAAAATGTGCAACCTGTTATGAGATTTTAACAAAAAGAAGGACCATTTCAACATGCTAATGAGAAATATAGTTCTGAGATTTGATTATACTAAGGAAACGAAGTTTGGAATGTTCCCGAAAGGGCAGGCATACGACGTGGAAACAACCTGTTTCCCATGTAGCCCTAGGAGAGAGGGTATCCTTCATCGTTGCACCCTTAATGGTCAATGGCTGGTGAGCTTGGATTGAAACACTCTTACGATGAAACAAGGAACCGCCTTCTACATTTATCAAAAGGTGATGGGATTCAGTTGACTACTACGGTTATTAGTAACATTTACGAGGCATTTTGTGGCCGGTTCAAATTTTGAATGAGGGTGACGAAGCCTAGAATATGGCCGGTGAAAAAGCTCGGGTGGTCACAGTTATGGCTTTGGTAGAGATGAGAAACCATAGGGGCCTCGGCGGCCTTAAAAACAAAAATAACGACATATGGCCACATTATGGATGGGAAAAAATCTCAAGGGTAACTTGACGTGGAGATAAGACAAAAATAACGATTAAAAATCCTACCTGGAAACGAGATGGTGGTTGAATGAGGTGGACGTGGTCGTAAACGAGCTGAGCTGGAGCGGTCTGTCGCGGTCTTCCCAACGACGTTTGTTTGAGACAAAACTAACAATGCGACCAATCGAACCCCCACTGTCCTTTTAAACAGGTTAGACACATGTGGCATTAATCTAGTGGGTGGTGCCATTAAACGGGTTTTAAATTTTGTACGGCGCGGTCTTTTCAAGCCATCCTTGCATTTGTGCACGACCGTCACTTGCGGGGCAGACTTGCGAATTTCACCTGCAATTGCGGAACGTTATGGCGAACTCCCTCGGCGTTCCAGAAGAGATTGGCTAATCCTTCCGGAATTTGGCCTTTGGAAACTTGTCGCAAGTGGTTTTGCTGAGTCGTCCCACAGTTTCGGGAGAAGAATGGATTTCTTTCTGCAATTTCGACGGAGATATGCCAATGGCTTCCGCAATTGCGGAACAATTTCGTGAAGGTTCCCGCCGTTTCGGAAGGCTTTCCTGAATGGCTCCCGGGAAAAGAAACTCAAACGCTTCTGTAGTTTCGGAAGAGAAACCCAAATGGTTCCGCAGTTTCAGAAAGAATTGGCGAATGGATCCCGCAACTTGAATGAAAGTCTAAGTCTTTTGGCAGGTTTTCGGGAGAATAATGTGATTGCTTCTGCTGTTGTGGAAGGGAAACCCAAATGGTTCCGCTGTTTTGGGACGATTTCTTGAATGCTTCCGTAATTTCGAGAGACTTTTCCAAATAGCTTCTGCAGTTTCAGAAGGGAAACCTAAAAGGTTCCGCCGTTTCGGAAGGCTTTCTCAAATGGCTCCCGCAAGTCGAGAGAAAAAGACTTAAGATTTTTTTCAAAGAGAATTCCTTCGGTGGTTCCAGAAAAGATATGCGAACTGCTCCCGCAGTTTCGGGAGGATAAGCTGAATGGTTCCGCAATTTCGAGAGATTAACTTGAAAGGTTTTGCAACTGTGGGAGGATAACTCAAAAGGTTCCGCAACTTCAAAAATTTCATGAATATTACCCTTAGAAAAAACTTGAAATTTTCAAAGCAGGATCTTAAGTTGAAAAACAAAGTAAAAGGAGAATTAAACTCTTAAGGCCGTTTTTCTAGAAAAATAAAAGGAGGGGCCCCAATATGTAAAACATTTTGGGGGGGATGTTGCTGCAACAACAATTGGCGAGTCGCTGGCGAACACAGATCTCTGAAAAATTCCTCTCCATGATCCGAAACCTTGTTAAAAGACATCCATCTTATATGCAATATTCAGCTGAGCATTTGAATTTCTGTGAAGGAAGAAGGCACTTTACCTGCTAGCCATTGGGGAAAGGGGAGCTTTGACAGAGACATCTTTAAAACTCTCAAAGGGCTAACATATGGGATTCATTTTAGAAGGATCATCTTTCAGATGGCTACTGTTGTCGGACTCCACAGGATTTGCAACACTTTCTCATGGACATTATTGCTCTTGTTCCTCATTCCCATGTCGCTTGCATCCTTTTGGATTTTTTTACTTTTTACAGCTTTGTTGTCTGAGCCTTCCAGAGATATTTTCTTTAGACATGATCTTTGATTTAGGCTCCTCAATCCATAATGTCCTTTTGTGTGAGAGTGGGTGATTTTATTGGTTTGATCAAGCCTCACGGACGGAGAGGAGCCTATTTTGAGCTGACCCTTTTGGACAACCTTCTTGATTTTACATGTTTTTCGCTTTTGTCTCAGCCATGCTTTAATTGAGGCGAGAATCTCTGGAAAACATACCCTTGAATACAAGCCATTTTGGCTGTTAAGTTTGCAGCATGGAGTCATTTCAATACCCTATGCCCTCGGGATGTGCTACTTTCCATGGGTCCAACTTCAATAACTTTCTTGAGATGTATTTAAGTGTGAGAGTGGGTGGAGCCCAAAGATAGTACTAAAGATGGTCATAGGTCTCTGCTATTTAGACAGGATTATTGTGGCTAGCAGGGTAGACTTCCTTCCTTTTGAAAAAATTCAACGAGAGCACAATACATAGATAAAATTTCATTCAAGCATAGTTCCGGACTCATGGGTTGTGAGATTTCTTTGAGAGACCTATCTTGATGAAAAAATCAACTGCAGGGCTTTCAGAAAGCAAACTTTGTGAAAAGGTTCAAATGACAAGAAAAGAAACAAATGGCTAAAAATAGTGCAAACAAAAGCTAAAGCAACAATAAAAGAAAATTTTATTTATGTACAGAAAGTTTCAGCGAGACTATGCAAAGTATTGCTTCAGGGCGAGGCCATTGAGAGGAAGGGTTACTTCTTCTCCCTCGAGATTTGTCAACTTATAAGTGGAAGGGCCTATCTTTGCCGAAATTTGGTACGGGCCTACCCAAAAATGTTGGAATTTCGTATGCATTCCTTTGCCTTCATGATTATGGTCCCATTTCAGGACTAAATCCCCAACTTCAAAACTTCTTTTACCGGACTTCCTCTTATCGAACCATCTCTTAACTATGTCTTGGTGTTGATGGAATCGGTCTTTAGCTTTCTATCGGGCTTCTTCAAGTTGATGCAGGGTATTAATCCTGGATTGTAAGACTTGGCTACCAGAACCCCGAGAGGATTGGGATAACTGTAAGGATGGGAGCAAGATGTTTGGGGGAAGGATGGCTTACTTGCCATAGACAAGAGTGAATGGGGAAACCCCTAATGCGTTCTTTGGAGTCACCATATCTGCCCATAAGGCGTTTGGGATAGCTATATGCCAACTTCGCTGGTTTTCTATCACATTTTTCTTGAGAATTCGAATCAGATTTTTGTTTGAAGATTCAGCTAATCCATTCCCTTGAGGGTAATAATTGGCTGAATAATTTAGCTTAATTCCCCATTCATAAACAAATTCATTTATCTTGAAAGACAAAAAATAGGGAGCATTATCAAAAACAAGGGAAATTGGAACCCCAAACCTGGTTATGATGTTTTCTTTCAAGAAACTGATGACTGTATCTTCATTGATCTTGCGCAACGGGATAGCTTTCATCCATCTAGTGAAGTAGTCGGTATCCATCAGGATGTATCGATGTTTCAAAGAAGAATTTGGATTTATCTCTCCGATAACATCTATACCCCACTGCTCAAAAGGCTCAGAGATAATAACCGGCTGCAAGGGTCCTGCTGCCTTAGGTAATTTCCCGGCACTTCTTTGGCATACATCACAGTTTTGTGCATACGTATGTGCATCTCGGAATAGAGTGGGCCAATAATATCCAGCTCTAAGTATCTTGTGTGTTGTTGTCTCTCCTGAATAATGTCCACCTGCGGGGCCATCGTGTAATTCTTTGACAACTTTACTCGCATCTTCCTTTTCTAGACATCTAAGGAAAACTCCATCAAAATTTTTTCAGAAAAGTATCCCATCAATAATTTGATAAGGTGCTGACTTCAAACGGAGTGCCCTTCTTTCTTTAGAGTTCCAGCGCTCAGATAGGTGCCCTTGCTGTAAATAATGCACTAGATCTCTATACCATGACTGAGGAGTTGAAAAGATAGGACATACTTCAACTGAGTTTAGCTCAGCTTCATTCTTCCAATGTTGCTCTTCATCAGTCGAATCTCCTGCAAGTAACTTGCACAGGCCTTGTCCTTTGATGATCGTGGCTAGTTTAAATTCTAAATCATATTCTTGAAGATCTGTGACCCAGTTCCCTCTCCATTCTCCTAGTTCCTTTTGAACAAAAAGGAATCTAACAGCTGGATGGGGAACTATAACTTTAGTTCTGTTCTTAAGAATATATGGCCTGAACTGCTTGACTGCTTTGAAGACAGCGTATGCATGTTTGTCCACCATGGGATAATTTAGCTCAGCCCCCTGCAGACCAGTGCTCATAAACGAGATCGGGTACTCATCTCCTAGCTCCACATTTTGTGTGAGCACAACTGCGAGGGAGTCATTCGAAGCAAAGGTATACAGGATAAAATACTTATCAAAATCGGGGCTTCTTAAGGAAGGATCTTTAGCTATAGCTACCTTGATGTCTCTAAAAGAATCCTTTTCTAAATCCGTCCACTTGAATTGTATGCTTTGTTTAACCATTTGTTGTAACGGTTTAACAATTTGTGTGAAATCTGGGACAAATCTTCGGACGAAATTGATAATACCCATAAAGGAATGCATAGATTTTTTGTTATAAGGCATTGGAATCTTATTGATAACTTGTACTCTTTCCTGGTCTATTGACACTCCTCTTTTGGAAATGATATGGCCCAAGAGTTTACCTTCGGGAACTGCGAACACACTCTTCTTGGGATTCAAAGAAATACCATATTTCCGACAACGATAAAAAATATGTTTCAAATGGACCACATGATCTTCTCTTTTCATTGAAAAAACTGTCACATCATCTAAGTATACAACAGCACATTGCCCACCCAATCCTCAGAAGGCAATATCCATTGCTCGTTGGATTGTAGCTCCTGCGTTTATCAGACCAAATGGCATCCTCCTATATGCAAAAGTTCCCCACTTAGTGCGGAAAGTAGTCTTAAGACGATCCTCTTCGGCTACTAATACCTGATTGTAGCCAGAGAAACCATATAGAAGAGAGAATAGCTCAGATCCCGATACCATTTGAAGGATTTGTTCCATTGAAGGGACGGGGTAGTTGTCTTTATCCGAAGCTCTGTTTAAATTTCTGAAATCTACACATAGCCTTATCTCTCCCGACTTCTTTCTTACGAGAACTAAGTTAGAAACCCACTCAGAATATCGGACCTTAAAGATTATTTTAGCATCCAGGAGCTTCTTTAATTCCTTTTGAATCAGAGGTTCTAGAGTAGGATGCATCCTTCTTAACTGCTGCTGAAATGGCTTGACACCCACTTTCATCGGTATAACATGATGAATAATGCGGATGTCATACGTTTTCAGATATTCATAGGTCCATGCAAAAACATCCTTATAATGCTTAAATAGTTTGATGAACCTATCTCTTTCTCCCGGTGAACAACATTTGCCAAGGTTGACAAATTTTGGTTCTTCCTCGGTGCCCAAATTAACTAACTCATGTTGCATCGATGAACGGTTAGTTTTGGTATTAGCTGGCCTTTTGAACTTATTTTGAAGATCGAACAGCATTTCGAGGGACCTTACCCCTTTGGGGATGAAATTTCCTTTCTCCACATCCTTCTTCAACAAATCAGCATCGTGTTCTTCTTCTTCTATCACAGCTCCTTGGAAGCTATCTTCATTCGTCAGAAAACTGATAATCTTCTCATCATCATCGAAAACTCTGAAGTTTGTGATGTTTTCGGTGACGGAGGGCCTGAAAATCAATTCAATTGAGCATTTATTATTTGATGGCACCAATCTAGAAGCGGATGTTGCTAACATATCAGCTGTAGAATTTTGTAATCTAGGAATAGACTTTATATTGAAAGCATCAAAATGCATAATTAAATCCCATACCTCAGCCTGATAACCCTTCAAATGAGGTGAGAGACAATGAATGGTGTCCCTTACCTGTCTTACAACTATCTCTGAGTCACCAAAAACCTTCGGGTACTTAACATTTAAACCAATGACCTTCTTTAATCCATGTACCAAAGCTTCATATTCAGCCGTGTTGTTAGTACAATCAAATTCTAATCTACAGGACAAAAAATACTTGTTTCTTTTTGGATCCATCAGAACACAACCGGCTCCGGACCCTTCCAGAGTTTTAGAACCGTCAAAGTATAATGTCCAAAAAATATCTTTTGATTCAGCTAAGTTAGTATCTCTATAATCTAATTCAGTAACTAAACTAACTATATTACAGTCAACATAATCAGTCCGAGAGAAATGAAGGAGATCGGACTGTTCATCTGATTCATGGCTGATGGTTTCAGACTGATAATTACCCGGATCAATTTCTAAGAAATTGTTAAATTTTCTGAATTTACTTCAATCTGATCTAGGATCTTAACTGAGAGAACAACATGAACAGCATATCTACAGCATATCAATCATGGAGACAATAATGCAAGCACACAAGAGACACAAAGATTTACTTGGGGAAAACCATAAAGGTGAAAAACCCCAATAACTTCCTCAGAGATAGATAGAGCAATGATACAACCAACCAAGAGAGATAGCCATAACCTAGCAGCAGATCCTCCTCCTCCATAAGTGCGCCACTCCTCCTTGAGTGCATGTGTGAGAAGTGAGTGAGTAAATAGAGTGCCTCCCGCACTCTATTTATACTTGACTTGACTTGCCTTTTTACCTAACTCATGTAGGCTCGAACTTAACCACATAACATAATGCTCAGTGGGATGACCCCCAATAGGGTGGTCTAATAACCCTTTGACCCACATGACTTATACAGGGCCAACCCCAACAAGGTGGTCTAATAACCCATCAAGTATAAGTTACGACACTTACAATATAAATGACGACACTTCCGTATAGAGGAATAATACCATCTCTATAGGAGTACATACAACATACATATATGAAATACATTCCGAAGTTACATATACATCAACACTCCCTCTTAACTAGGAAGGTATTTCTCAGCACAGTTCTTCTAGCACAATTCATCTTCTCTGGATCATCGTCACTGGATAATCGTCATCGAGTCATCATCATCGTCACTGCTGCTGCTATCTCAATCAATCTCTGAATCTACTCGTCATAGGAAGTTCTACAGAGCCAGTCCTTTTTCATAATGGATGTAGGCCCACCACCTGCAGGTCTTCATCATCACTGGCCATACTGTGGAATTATCAGTACTCATTACGTGCGTCACAAAACCTGGCTGCAGCATCCCATGTTGTTACGAGCACACAGCTCTACCTGTAGGATCTCCCAGGAGCACATTACATGTGACCCATCACAAAACCTGGCTGAAGCATCCCAGGCTGTTACGAGCACGTGGCTCTACCTGTCGGATCTCCCAGGAGCACATTACATGTGATCTCACCACAAAACCTGGCTGAAGCATCTGAGGCCTTTTTCATCCTGTCCAGATCTCCCAGGAGAAAATTACATGTGGTCATGGCAAAACCTGGCTGAAGCATCTGAGGCCTTTTTCATCCTGTCCAGATCTCCCAGGAGCAAATTACATGCCATAGGACAAAACCTCACAAGAGCATCTGCCTGATATCCCAGGGCACCGAATTACATTCCATAGGCAAAACCTCGAAAGACTATCTGCAGATCTCCCAGGGCACAAATTACATGTCCTCCCAAGCAAAACCTCGCAAGAGAATTTTCCAGATGTCCCAGGGCACCGAATTACATGCCATAGGCAAAACCTCGAAAGACCATCTGCAAATATCCCAGGGCACAAATTACATGCTTACTTGCACAACCTGATCCATGGCCACAAAGTATCATCTGATACTCATCAAACATCATCCTGATGTACACATGATCATATTGATCATCATCACTACAACATCCTGCTGCATGTCATCTGGAGAAGCTCGTCATCCATGATCATCCTGATCATACAATGCATCCATCTGATGCACACCAAGTATCTATCTGATACATCCATAGGTACATGATCCACACAATGTATCCATCAGCATACATGATCTACCTGATCATACAAAGATACATGATCCACACAATTTATCCATCAACATACATGATCCACCTGATCATACAAAGATACATGATCCACACAATGTATCTATCAGCATACATGATCTACCTGATCATACAAAGATACATGATCCACACAATGTATCCATTAGCATCCAACATGATGCGTACATACATAAATGATCCAACTGATCATATCCAGCATCCAACATGATGCATACATACATAAATGATCCAACTGATCATATCCAACATACACATGATCCAACCGATCATATCCAGCATCCAACATGATGCATACATATATACATATAATGATCCCACTGATCACCAAGCAGAAACCAGAACATCATCCTGATGCTCATCATCCAACGCTTACATCCACAGCCATGTCAAGGATCCCCATTCCAACATGCTTGGAATGGCTTCAGCAAATGTGTCCATCACTTCTTCCTCGAAGTGTCCTCGATCTGAAGAACGCCAAGCCTCTCTCTGAAGTACTCGAACTTCACCCTGGCTAATGGCTTCGTCAGCACATCTGCAATCTGCTTGTCCATCGCAACATATAGGAGCTTCACAACTCCACTCTGCACCATATCCCTGATATAGTGATATTTGATCTGTATGTGTTTCGACCTGTCATGAAACACTGGGTTCTCGGACAGCTTCTCACAACTCTGGTTATCACAAAAGATACCAGTAGCCTCCAACGGGAGATCAAATAACTCAGACAGTAGCTTCCATAGCCATACTGCCTCACAACTAGCTGAACAGGCTGCAACATACTCAGCCTCAGCTGTACTCAGTGCTACGCAGGACTGCTTCCTGCAAAACCAAGAGATCACACCTGATCCCATACTGAAGCAACACCCAGATGTGCTCTTCCTATCTGCAGCACTGCCAACCCAATCTGAATCAACATAACCTTGTAGGTTAAACTTTTGATTCGCTTCATACTTGAGCCCATAATCCACTGTACCCTTCAGGTACCTCAGAACATGCTTTACAGCAACCAGGTGAACACTCCTTGGATCCGTCAGGAACTGGCTCAATGTGTTCACAGCAAAGCAAATGTCTGGTCTCGTGTTCGTCAGGTACATCAAGGACCCAATCATCTGGCGATACATAGAGACATCAATCGGCTCAGATGAAGCATCACATAGAAGCTTCAGATTTGATGCCATAGGTGTGGCCATGGCCTTGCAATCCATCATCCCGAACCTCTTTGGGATCTCTACTGTATACTTCCCTTGTCCAAGGAAGATTCTATCTGCACTCTGCCACACCTCCATGCCAAAAACAAATAGTGCATCATCCCCAATTTCTTCATCTCGAACTCGGTAGTAAGCTTCCGCTGCGTGTCGGCAATCAATCTATCTTCACCATACCAAGTTCTGCACATATATGATTTCCTATCATGTGTCTCAGAACCAAGTGGCTGCTCTTCATACACTTCTTCTTCAACTACACCATTCAAGGAAGCTGTCCTGAATCCATCTGGTGTATCTTCTATTTCATCACTTTTATATTTCTCAATGCTACCATCTGCAACATGCTTGATCTGATAGTTCCATTTGGAAGTCATATCAAACTTCCCTTCATGTCTTGGGATTACATCCCAAACATCATTCTTCATGATCGACGGATCATGGCATTTCATTTCATCATCCAGATCTTGGGAACTTCAATATCTTCAATATCTTCAATAGATATCTTTGTTGCTGGAACAAATGTTGTAGTTCTTCTTTTGTAGGAGATGGCATACGATCTTTCCTACACAACAAGTTAAATTGCATGATTAGAAAACATCTCATAGTTTTCAGAACAAATTCTTACACATAAAGAAATATGCCATACAGTCATGCAATTATCTTAGCCAATGCTTCAATACAACATTTATCCATATTCCGTAACTTTCTAGATGCCTTCCAATCTCTACCAGAACATTGTTAAGAGTGTGCACAACTCCCAACATGTCAGCAAAGAGGTTTCATTCTAGATAAGTAGCAATGGAATGTTGTACAGTGCCATATGCCACTTACCCATGCATATTAGGAGTATACTGTTCATCAATGCAATTATTCTAATATGCATAATACACAACCTAATTCTAGGAACATCAGTATATACATTATTGAACAATATTTTTTAAGAAATGATAATTCAAATACTTATCTTTGTTTGTTCGTTGGGTGGACTCCCTATGAGTCTTCGCTTCCTTGCAGGAGCTGCTGGAGTCCTAATCTGAAGTAGCTTCTTCTACACCTTTCTGTTGTGGGATGTAGAGAGATGGTCAACTCCCTCTGAATATCTGCATCCTTGCATAAACCACTGGAGTGTACTCCCTCTTGATCTTTGCTTCCTGGATTACCTGTCCTTGAACTTAGATTCATCCTTGGTTCCTATGCATGCTTATTAGTATCATGATTGTGTTATCCTTGTGATCTCATATAAAATCATACATTCATTAGTATACTATTAAAACACAATAATCTCAAGCATGTATAGTCATGATCATTTCAAACAGAAAATAATAAGCATTAGCATTCAAGGTTTATGTAGAATTCTTAAGGTTAGTCAAATCATAAGAAACATAACATGTCTAAACCTGTAATTACTCAAACCTATGACTCTTCAGGTTAGTTGAATCATCAATCAAGATAAGAGATATAATATGCATAAAACCTGTGATTATTCAAACCTATACCTTCATGATTCTTCTGGTTAGTCATATCATCAATTATGGTAAGAAACATAGTATGCATACAACCATGATTATTCAAACCTATGACTTCATGAATAATCATTATCAACAACAGTATAAGATCCTAACACAAGGTAGGATTCTATCTTGATATAGGAAAAACATACCTGGATTAGCATGCTAGCTATTTATGTCTAACATACTCACATGATGTCTTCTTGTTCTTCTTCAATGACTTGTGCTAGTAACCTGTATATCTCATAGGTTAACTATTACAAAACCAAGTTATACATACCTCGTAAATGGATCTTCTATGAGATCCATGACAATGGATGAATTTTTGTCCTCATGTTATCATGATCATATGTTCTTGGACCAGAACATGATTTGTCTTTCTTGGTGTACCTTTCATGTTATTAGACAACATAAACCTCATATAACACCATAGTGCATTAGTACAATCATAAGTGTCAACACCTTAACCAATGAATATCTTCTATCATGCATTCATAATTTTGTTAAGGTGATACGACAAATCTAAAATCAAGATTGTACTAACCGTAATAACATGAAGACAAACATACCATAAACTTAATCATGAACAAATCTCAAAACATACCTCGATGAGTCATACCTGTCGAGATCGCTTGTAATCTCTTTATGTAAAGCCTTAGCCTCATCTCCCTCTGAAACAGGAACTTCTTCACTCATGCAGATGATCAATCCATCTTCTTCTAGGATTAACCCAATCCACTTGATTTGCAAGAACTGGACCTGGAGCTGGATATGGGTTTGTCAGAGAAACCCCAAAAATTCAAAATTTGAATTTCAAACTTCTGAAAGGGTAGAAATATGCGCCTTGATGAGCTGATCAAGCTGGTATATTCAGAATTTGAAAACTGCAAAGTTTCACTCCTCAATTTTCCTTTGAGACTTCTGGATTCACTAGACGTGACCCTAAACTGGGGTTTGATGAAGCCCACTCTTCTTCCCAATCAAAAGGTTTGATCCAAATCTCTAAGCTTCTATTTTTCTAAGGAGCTTCCAGCCGTGGTCACAGATTTCAAAAATTCCCATTTTTACAGAAGCCCTAATTTTCCACTTTTCTGATCAAAGTCCCGAACTAGGGTTTGATCAAGCCCGGCCTTCTTCCAAACCAAAAATTTTGATCTTGGTCTCTAAATTTCTATTTTGATGAGTAGCATCCAGTCGTGGTCTCTGATTACAAAAATTCCAACTTTCTTTAAAGCCCTAAATTCCGGAAGCCATGAATGAAGGTACTCAAAAATAATTCTGTTTTGACAGAAATATGTACCTGATTGTTTCTGGTGTAACTCTGAAATTTTTGATCCACAAGGTCTGAAAAAGTTTCATGAGATATCCTGATCTGTTATCTTTCCATCCTGACAGGTTTGACCTCAATTGGATTCTCTGAGAGAGATTTATGTCAAATGTCGCAACGTGACCTGTTTTGGGATAAAACAGAAGAGCGAACTTGTACGGTGTGCCACGTGTCACTGTTTGAATTTCGGCCTCTGAAAACATTTTTTGAGATATATCGGCCTGTTATCTTTCCATCCTGATAGGTCTGACCTCAATTGGACTCTCTGAGAGAGAGTTATTCCAAGTGTCGCAACATGACCTGTTTATGGGATAATACAAGAGAGCTAACTTGTACAGCATGCCACGTGTCACTGGTTCAACTTCGGCCTCTAAAAAAGTTTTTTTAAGATAGTACAAACTGTGTACTACCTGTCAATTTTTACGAAATTTCATTTGGAGCTTCCTAGCCCAGGTTATGACCTTTTTCCCAAGGTCACCTGATTTTGACTCAGATCTGGAAGAGGCAAAAACCCTATATTGTACAAATCATAAATCACAAATTACAACGAATTAGAGGTTGTCCTTTGGACACAAGGTACCTGGAGATTTAATATTCGTCCTGTAACAATTTCAGATCCGAAAACTTTGCCAAAACGGATTTATAGTGAAAGTTCTACGATGACTGGTTTTTGCTATATCAAGCCCTAGCATCGTAAGTGCAACAAGTGTCATACATGCCATATCATGCCTTCTTTCAGGCTAGCTCTGATACCATGTTAAATTTTCTGAATTTACTTCAATCTGATCTAGGATTTTAACTGAGAGAACAACATGAACAGCATATCTACAGCATATCAATCATGGAGACAATAATGCAAGCACACAAGAGACACAAAGATTTACTTGGGGAAAACCATAAAGGTGAAAAAACCCAATAACTTCCTCAGAGATAGATAGAGCAATGATACAACCAACCAAGAGAGATATCCATAACCTAGCAGCAGATCCTCCTCCTCCATAAGTGCGCCACTCCTCCTTGAGTGCATGTGTGAGAAGTGAGTGAGTAAATAGAGTGCCTCCCGCACTCTATTTATACTTGACTTGACTTGCCTTTTTACCTAACTCATGTAGGCTCGAACTTAACCACATAACATAATGCTCAGTGGGCCGACACCCAATAGGGTGGTCTAATAACCCTTTGACCCACATGGCCGACCCCCAATAGGGTGGTCTAATAACCCTTTGACCCACATGACTTATACAGGGCCGACCCCAACAAGGTGGTCTAATAACCCATCAAGTATAAGTTACGACACTTACAATATAAATGACGACACTTCCGTATAGAGGAATAATACCATCTCTATAGGAGTACATACAACATACATATATGAAATACATTCCGAAGTTACATATACATCAACATAAATAATTCCACAGACCCGAGGATGAGAAGGTTACGGCCTCATTTTTTTCCTCTAATTGAGTTACATTTTGCTTCATGTGTGGTTCTCTCAAGACTTTGATTTGATTCTGCCTGTTCTAATAAGGCAACCACAGATGAGACCAATCAGTTGCAAAGTAACCATTCATCTTGGTAGACCAGTCCCTACTTAAGATCAGACCATATGCTTCAGGAATATCAACCACCATTATGTCAATAAACTGACAGACTCTAGAGTCGGCTGATAATCTAATGAGAACATCTTTCATCTCCCCAATCACTTTGACAGCAGTCCTATCTAACTGGATAATTTGGGCCGGAGATGGCACAGGTTTCCCGTTAATTTTTTTACAAATTGACAGTGGCATGACATTTGAAGATGCCCCAGAATCTACCAAACAGTTGCGAACATTATGATTAAAAATTTCAAAGTTCAACAAGAAAGGCAACGTTTGAGATTTAGATTTCCCTTCGATGCTAGCTTCATTAATTTCGGGATTTTCTTGAGAGTCCGTTAATGGGGTGCTGGGCTAGGGCTGCAGAACATGCAGCAGCTTGTCTCGTTGATGGGTCAAGTTGCGCATGTCAAATATTGACACATTTGCTTTGACCTTCTTTATATCCTCAATAATGTCAGATCCTATGTCAGATTCGTTCCCAATTCGGGCTGGATGATCTATTTTACTCATCGTGACCTTGGGTTGCTGAACTACGGTGTCAATGTTTGGCTGTTTGGCTGCTGTTTGGTTAGCTTTAGGCTGCGGTGGAATAATTGTTATATGCCTTCTAGGCAGTTCTTTTGAAACTTTAGGCTTAGGAGGAGCCGAGTTTGGCACAGGATCCGTAACAGGGCCTTTACTGCGAATAGCAACGTTCACGGTAGAGGGAGAGCTTTCTATGGGATCCTCTTCTGCTAATTCACTCATAGGTACCCAATCCAATAGCACCATTGTAGTGTCCGGGGTTGGTTCCTCTAATTCAGGGCTCGATTCCTCTAGAGAATCATCTTGGTCTGGGATCTGTGAATCCAGCATTTGGTTCATGACTAAACTCATGGATTTAATCCATTGTGGGCAGCTCTTTTCGAAATGCGGTTCTTGATGAAAGGTATAGAAGTTTTCCATCCCGATTTCATTGAGGTTTAAAACAGGGGAAGTATTCATGGGTGGATGAGTTTGATCATCGTCTTCCCTCTTTTTATAAAATGGCTTGAAAGGTTTCCTAGATGTGCTAGAAGCCTTGTCTTTCTTGAGATCTACAATTTTATTGGATAACTTTTGCATCATCTTGACGACATTTTCCATGTCTGTAGATGATTCTTCTTTACCTCTAGTGAGTAGCAAGGTTTTTTTACTGGCTGCTGGTTTTGGTTCTGCATCTAAGGCATGTTTAGCAATGCTATCAGCTTCTTCTTCTACCTTTCTAGCTTCTTCGAAGTTCTCTATCAGGGTAGTTTTCTTAGATCTTTTAACGAACATTGCTATGGGTCCTTCAAGAGCTGTTGTATAATATTCAATCAGAGATTCCTCTGCTGGTTTATTTGTTTCACTGAAATTATTTAAAAGCGTTGTGAATCTTTGGTTAAAGTCTTGAACCTTTTCTTTCTTTTCCATTCCCATGGATAAGAGTTCTTTCATAAGTGTAGCCATAGTCTTTTGGTTTCCATACTTCTTCAAAAAACAGTTTTCGAATTCATCTCAACTTGAGATTGAGCTAGGTTGTAGGCTAAAATACCAGGATGATACTTTCGGCTCGAAGGTGTATGAAAAAAGCCTACAGACTACATCTTCATGTTGCACGTTCAAAAGATTCAGAGCTAAGTAGAAACTCTTGAGATGATCTTCAGCTGAAATGGCTTTCCCTGGGTCGAAATTAGGTAAGACCTTCTCTGGATTTTTTGGAAGATTGTGGAATGGCCCAGCTAGATTCAACGCTCCCCTTGCTCTCCAAGAAGGTACAACCATGTTTCTATGTGGAGAATCTGGTGGAGAATTGTAAGGTGAATTCTGTGGAGTATTCTTTGGAGTAATAAGTTCTACAAGACTTTCTTGATCTGAAATATTTTCTGGTTTTTCAAGATCTACCTTGTTCAGAGGGTCTGCAATTTCTTCTAAAGTTAAATTTACAAGCTCTTCAAAATTTTGCACAAGAATCGAATCACGAGTGTATTGTCGCTCTTTTCTAGGGGAACTTTTCCTAGGGATAAAATTCACTGCGTTTAAACCACCTAGCTATCTAACATAAGATCGTGTGTGCCTCCTCAAATCTTCTATTTCTGTAAAAGGTACAACATACAATGCTTCTTGAGGCTCAGGATCAGAGACAACGCTTTCTTGATTTGCTACTTCAAGATTTGGGTTGTCTGAAACTCTTTCTTTAAGCGGGTTTTCAATGATATTTATGACAATGGGAGATTTTCCTTTATCAGCCATGCACTTTCAGGCCCTCCTTCTAGCGCCAAAAACTGTTGATGCCCCAGAGATCGCAGTATCAATCAGAAAGGGATCCTCCCCGGTAGACTATCCCAATTAGATTGTCCACCTTTTGGTGTGGGGAATCCGTCCAGTTAGCGGTTCTGGCAACCGTCGGTTTGGAGATTTGCTCCAATTATATCGGTTATGGCCCGATCCACCATTCTTTTGATTTTATGAGTTATAATGATATGCAAGTGCCTAGACTAATTTAATCTAAATGCAGAACTAGGAAACAAAGCTATGTCTAAAACTGAAATAAATCTAAACTATCCCTGCAAGGAGCAAATTGTAAGAATGAGTAATGTGCTGGAAAAGTTATCTAAAATTCAACAGACAACCATTAAATCTTAAAGATAGATCCGCAGGAGAAACAGGAGATATTAAAAGATAGCTTCTAATACAGATAAAACATATTCCATTACTCATGAAAGAGAGAATTCATTTGCACAGAAAGAAGTAAGATCATTCACTACAAAGAAAATAATTCAAGATAGTAAAGAAATATCTCACAGTAAAGTTTGGAAGTCACAAGAATAATCCAATATACATCCAATCTTCATTTTCATGCAAAAGACGTCCTCTCCAGGCTCTTATTACGTAGATTCTATTTTCTTAAAACAAGTGCAAGATAGCTCATACAAGTTAAGAAAATTATTCTCCTGCCAAAAGTCCTTATTACGGTTTCCTAAACTCCTATTTATAATATTACAGAATGCCCTTTGGGCTGCCACCTGGCTCTTTACACTTGTCTCAATCAGACTTTTCCCTTTTAATAAACAAAATTGTGATCCTTTCTTATCAAAAAATTAATAAAAAAAGAAAAGGATAGCTGTCCAATGGATCTACGCTTTTAGACATATGAAAGCCAAAATACAAAAATTAGGAATCAACGCCTTGATATCAGCGTGTTCACTCCTAGACAGGTGCTCCAGCTGGGAGGGAAAAACTCGGGCTAGCTGTTATTGTTGCTACTGCTGGGAGAGAGGCACTAGGGCTAGCTGTAACTTCTGCTGCTGCTGGGAGAGAAGCACTTGGGTTGGCTGTAACTTCTGCTGCTGCTGCTGTTTTCTTTTTCTCTTCTGCAATGTAGCTGAACCAGACACTAGTGTCTATGATAACTAGATTTGTTGCGGAAGGGAGCAAGATTTTCTGGGAATTTACATCTTTACCAAGCTCTGCTCTAATACCCTGAATTTCCACTACTGTTTCCTGGTGTATTTCCTTAAGTAAATGATTGTGTATTGATGACATCCCAATATAATGATGGAGATCATCAATGGCCAAGACATCAATCTTCTTTACATATTCTGTTTCGATGTCCAGTTCCTCCTTCAAGTTAGACAAACGCTGCTCTTTGCTCGGGAACTCATCAAGGGACTGAGGGAAAATCAACTTGCACTTATCATGCACTTCATGGATTTTTTGATAGAGACTATTACTTTTATCCATTGTCCCTTGGATCTTAGCCATTATCTTAAGGCTACAGTTTCTGCAAAATTCCAAAAGGGATATGTCTTCATTAAAACCATCTACAGATTTGAATGGTAGATGCTTGGGGAAATCCACCTTTCCTTCTCTCCATTCTATCTGGCTTAGGATGTTTTCCTTAACCCGAGTATATTTAGCCTTAAGCCTATTGGCCTCTGCATTAAATCCTTTTAATCTGACCACCATGGCTTTGAGCTTGCATACTTCCTCAGAAATCAGCTCTTAAGTGTCATGAATTTGTTTTAGGATGCTACATGACAGCTCATGGAAAGGAGACATATCTATCGCACTGCTCTCTGCCTGCTCTAGCTGCTCAATCAATGTCTGCTTATCTGCTTCCAGATGGGACACTCTAGCTTCTGCATCATTCTTTTCCGCTTCTAAAACCACCATCTGGACTGTCAGGTGGTCCTTTTCTTCTTCTAAGTGGTTATACTTGTCTGATACTTCCTTATGCTCAACAGACAGGTGATTATACCTATTCACCGCGAGATCCCTGTAGGCCTGCTCGTTAGCCACAGTATGTTGTAACATTCAAGCTATCCTCTTTGTCGACTCAACTTCTCTAACTATATCAGCCACATTGTCCTGCGTTGCTTTTGCTTCTTCTACAGCGGTGGATGCCATAGCTAAGGGAGCCTTATTTGTATTTTGCATTATGGTTGTCTCCCGCCGGGTAACAATATCTTCCTGGAAGAGTCTCTTTATCCTCTCTTCCGATTTTAGGACCATTGCCTTTCTCTTCTTGTCATACACAAACTCATCCCATCGAGACACCGTATGCTCTTCTGATGGAGTGTAAGGGACGATTGGGATATCTATTATATTTATTTTTGCTTCTGCGGGTGGGGTCTGGACTTCTTGAGCTGAATCTATTCCCACATTTTAGGTACCAGAGACACCTGCTTGTGCTGTTTCTGCCTCCACATTTTGAGTGCCGGAGACACCTGCTTGTGCTGTGTCTATTTCCATATCCTGGGTGTCGGAGCCACCTGCCTGGGCATCTTCAACTGTCTTGAGTTCTTCTTCCGTCTTTTACCCCACTTCAGCTTGTTTCCCTCTCTCTTCTCCTTCAGCTTGCGGCTGATTTTCATTTTCTTCCATCTGCTTCGCGTCTTCTGCTTCTTTCTGCTGCCTTGCATCTTCTGCTTCTTTCTGTTGCTGGGCTTCCTCAGCTTCTTTCTGCAATCTCTCATTTTCTGCTTCCTGCTGCATTTTTTGCCACTTCAGCTTCTTGCTGTAATCTTGCAACTTCAGCCTCATGCTGCAACCTTGCTTCCTCTTTTAACCTTTGCTCCTCTTGGGCTCGGGCATCAGCTGCTTCTTTCTCTTTCTGCAGGCTAGTTTTGTGGGCCTTGGTAGAGGTGGAGCTTGCTCCACTGCCTTGATGACAAATCAACAACTCAGTCATGTTGCTGATGCCTCTGAATGCCTCTTCCTCAGCATCATAATAGTGAGCATATTCGAAATGGGCATAAATTTCTTTGCAATGCTCGACAACTTTCCCTCGCCTATCATTTCTATGGAAAATTACTTCACCAAAGTGGAAAGCTTTCAGCTCTTGAACAAACTCCTCAGCTGATGCAACCCCCGAGAACTTGTAGGATCCTATGCAAAAGGGTAAAGGGGAGAAAGAAACCTTATGCTGCTTGTTAAGCATTGCTCCAATTCCATCAAGGATAATTTGCCTCACTGCTTCCTTGAGGACTACATAGTTAGTAGCATACTTTGGCAGAATGTATGGAGATTTGGTCCCTCCAAACATCCTGATGTAGGTGCCCTGCTCTGAGAAGTAAAAGTCTCCATAGTTTTCCAGGATCTCCATGGCATTTTCTGACAGACAGTTGGTCTCTTCATTGAATATCTGCTCATATAGAGGCATGATGAACTCCTCGCAGATGAGCTTATAACTTGCTTTGTAATTTTGAGCCCACATTATCTTGTAAGCAGTGTAGACCGGGGTGTTGGCTTTATCCCACGTGCAACCCAAGCTGGGGAAAGATAGCTTGGCCAAAATACAGTCAATGAGATATGAAGACATATAAAATTTTGACTTCTTTAAGGCCATACCTTCTCTTGCAGCAGCCACTGTTGAGGCCAAACTGTCCGACAGGATAGTAGCCCAGTCAAACACAGTCCCTTTGAATGCTACGAAGTGGATGATGGGGGCCCACTGTATCCTGTATACAGTGCCATCGGGCATGCCGAAAATTCTACATAGCATCGGGGCGATTAACTTGAAAGGAGGTCTTAGATTCTGAACATCATACTCATCATTACCTCTCTTTCTTAAGTGTTTACCTGCGACCAATAATTTTTTGTTCATCTGGTCCAACCATTCATCACTCAGAGCTTTCTGGGGACGTGAGAATTTATAGGCTGCAACAATATATGATGGGTGGAATGAGGAGATGGCCACTCCCCCGCTGTCATGTAGTACTCTTGTATCTGCATTAAAATGTTCCAGTATCCACCCGATCACTTCAGAACATGGGAACAATTTAGGGCGGGTGGAAGCCCTAGCTATGCCTGAAGTTCTGATGTTGCGGTAGATCTGTTCTTACTCCAATAATGCATCTGGGATATCCTGGTCCCTGATCATCCTGTAAATGTCGCCCCAGCGGACTTCGGGAGGAATGCCGATGGTACACTTAGTATCTTGGAACATAGTTTCAGTCCTAAGTAGTACTGGCTCTGGTTCCATCACTTTAGCTTTCTTCCTACCACCTTTTAGCATCTTTGCCTATCCCTGCTAGCAACCAATTACAAGTCATTATAAAAATGTGCAACCTGTTATGAGATTTTAACAAAAAGAAGGACCATTTCAACATGCTAATGAGATATATAAATAAATTATGAAGCTGCATGTTGGGGAAGGAAAATAAACCATTCCAAACAAGAAATATAGTTCTGAGACTTGATTATACTAAGGAAACGAAGTTTGGAATGTTCCCGAAAGGGCAGGCATACGACGTGGAAACAACCTGTTTCCCATCTAGCCCTAGGAGAGAGGGTATCCTTCATCATTGCACCCTTAATGGTCAATGGCTGGTTAACTTGGATTGAAACACTCTTACGACGAAACAAGGAACCTCCTTCTACATTTATCAAAAGGTGATGGGATTCAGCTGACTACTAGAGTTATTAGTAACATTTACGAGGCGTTGTGTGGTCGGTTTAAATTTTGAATGAGGGTGAGAACGCCTGGAATATGGCGGGTGAAAAAGCTCGAGTGGTCACAGTTATGGCTTTGGTAGAGCTGAGAAACCACAGGGGCCTCGGCGGCCTTAAAAACAAAAATAACGACATATGGCCACGTTATGGACGGGAAAAAATCTCAAGGGTAACTTGACGTGGAGATAAGACAAAAATAACGGTTAAAAATCCTACCTGGCAACGAGATGGTGGTTGAATGAGGTGGATGTGGTCATAGACGAGCTGAGCTGGAGCGGTCCGTCCCAGTCTTCCCAACGGCGTTTGTTTGAGCCAAAACTAACAATGTGACCAATCGAAACCCCACCATCCTTTTAAACAGCTTAGACACGTGTGGCATTAATCCGATGGGTGGTGCCATTAAACGGGTTTTAAATTTTGTACGACGCGGTCTTTTCAAGCCGTCTCGGCATTTGTGCGCGACCGTCACTTGTGGGTCAGACTTGCGAATTTCACTCGCAATTGCGGAACGTTATGGCGAACTCCCTCAGCGTTTCAGAAGAGATTGGCGAATCCTTCCGAAGCACAGCCTTTGGAAACTTGTCGTGAGTGGTTTTGCTGAGTCGTCCTGCAGTTTCGGGAGAATAATGGATTTCTTTCCGCAATTTTGACAGAGATATACCAATGGATTCCGCAATTGCGGAACAATTCCGCGAAGGTTCCTGCCATTTCGGAAGGCTTTCCTGAATGGCTCCCGGGAAAAGAAACTCGAACGCTTCCGCAGTTTCGGAAGAGAAACCCAAATGGTTCCACAGTTTCGAAAAGAATTGGCAAATGGCTCCCGCAACTTGAATGAAATTCTAAGTCTTTTGGAGGGTTTTCGAGAGAATAACATGAATGCTTCTGCAATTACGGAAGGGAAACCCAAATGGTTCCGCTGTTTCGGGATGATTCTTTGAATGGTTCCGTAATTTCGAGAGACTTTCCCAAATAGCTTCCGTAGTTTCGGAAGGGAAACCTAAAAGGTTCCACCGTTTCAGAAGGCTTTCTCAAATGGCTCCCGCAAGTCGAGAGAAAAAGACTAAAGATTTTTTTCAAAGAGAAGTCCTTCGGTGGTTCCGGAAAAGATATGCGAATGGCTCCTGCAGTTTCGGGAGGCTAAGATAAATGGTTCCTCAATTTCGAGAGGATAACTTTAAAGGTTCCGCAACTACGGGAGGATAACTCAAAAGGTTCCGCAACTTCAAAAATTTCATGAATATTATCCTTAGAAAAAACTTGAAATTTTCAGAGCAGGATCTTAAGTTGAAAAACAAAGTAAAAGGAGAATTAAACTCTTAAGGTCATTTTTCTAGAAAAATAAAAGGAGGGGCCCCAATATGTAAAAAATTTTGGGGGGGATGTTGCTGCAACAACATGACTGTAAGTCCATGGCCACATGTATGGCATGAAACCTGAAGCTTCTGTGTGATGCTTCATCTGAGCCGGTTCATATTACTATGTATCGTCAGATGATTGGGTCCTTGATGTACTTGACAAACACGAGACTAGATATTTGCTTTGCGGTGAACACATTGAGCCAGTTTCTGACGGATCCAAGGAGTGTTCACCTGGTTGCTGTAAAGCATGTTCTGAGGTACCTGAAGGGTACAGTGGATTATGGGCTCAAGTATGAAGCGAATCAAAAGTTTAACCTGCAGGGTTATGTTGATTCAGATTGGGCTGGCAATGCTACAGATAGGAAGAGCACATCTAGATGCTACTTCAGTATGGGATCAGGTGTGATCTCTTGGTTTAGCAGGAACCAGTTCTACGTAGCACTGAGTACAACTGAGGAAGAGTATGTTGCAGCCTGTTCAGCTAGTTATGAGGCAGTATGGCTATGGAAGCTATTGTCTAAGTTATTTGATATCCCGTTGGATGCTACTGGTATCTTTTGTGATAACCAGAGTTGTGTGAAGCTGTCTGAGAACCCGGTGTTCCACGACAGGTCGAAACACATAGAGATCAAATATCACTATATCAGGGATATGGTGCAGAGAGGAGCATTGAAGCTCATGTATGTTGCAACGGATTAGCAGATTACAGATGTATTGACGAAGCCACTAGCCAGAGTGAAGTTCGAGTACTTCAGAGAGAGGCTTAGTGTTCTTCAGATCGACAACACTTTGAGGAAGAAGTGATGGAGACATTTGATGTAGCCATTCCTAGCATGGTGGAAGGGGGATCCTTCACATGGCTATGGATGTAAGCACTAGATGATGAGCATCAGTATGATACTCCAGTTACTGCTCTGTATATGCATCAGGATGATGTTGGATATGATCAGTCGGATCATTTATATGTATATGTATGTATGCATCATGTTGGATGATGGATATGATTAGTTGGATCATTTATATGTATTTGTATATGCATCATGTTGGATGCTTGGACCATGTATCTGTATATGTATTAGGTGGATACTGTGTATAATCAAGTAGATCATGTATGTTGATATATATCAGGTGGATACATTGTGTGGATCATGTATCTATGTATGTATCAGGTGGATACATTGTATGATAAGGTGGATCATGTATGGTGATATGTATTAGGTAGATACTTGATATGCATCAGGTAGATGCATTGTATGATCAGGATGATCATGGATGACAAGCTTTAGGATGTTGCTCCAGATGACTTGCATCAGGACGATGCAGTGATGATGATCAGGATGATCATGTGTACATCAGGATGTTGTATGGTGAGTATCAGGTCGATACTTTATGGCCGTGGATAGGTTGTGAAAAGGAAATCCTAGATTTGTTCTGGGTCACATCCAATATGAAAAAGGACTGGCACTGTGTATCACATGTAAGACCTAAGAGATCCGATGGGTTGGGCTATGTGCCCGTAATAGGTCCCTGGATGCTCTTTCGAGGGTTTGTGATAGTGGGCCACATGTAAGACCTGGTAGATCCAATAGGTTGGGCTGTGTGCCCGTAATAAGTCCTGGGATGCTCTTTCAAGGGTTTGTGGTGGGCTGCTACATGTAAGACTTGGGAGATCCGATAGGTTGGGTTATGTGCCCATAATAAGTCATGGGATGCTCTTTTGAGGGTTTGTAGTAGAGGTCACATGTAATCAGTCCTGGAGATCTTGCGAGTCATGCTTAGGCACATAAATGTTCCTAGGATTCTCTTTAGATTTCTTGCCGGTCGTGCTATGCACATAAATGTTCCTGGGACACTCTTTTAAGGTTTTGTGACAGTCACATGTAATAAGTCTTGGAGATATGGACAGGATGAAAAAGTCCTCAGATGCTATTTAGGGTTCTTGCTAGTCAAGAGACTCTTTTAAGGTTTTGTGATGCACGTAATAAGTCCTAAGGATTCCATAGTATGGCTAGTGATGATGAAGACCTGTAGGTGGTGGGCCTACATCCAGTATGAAAAAGGACTGGCTCTGTAGAACTTCCTATGACGAGTAGATTCAGAGATTGATTGAGATAGCAGCAGCAGTGACGAGGACGATTATCCAGTGACGATGATCCAGAGAAGAAGACTTGTGCTAGAAGACCTATGTCAAGAAATACCTTCCTAGTTAAGAGGGAGTGTTGATGTATATGTAACTTCGGAATGTATTTCATATATGTATATTGTACTCCTATAGAGATGGTATTATTCCTCTATACAGATGTGTTTGTATTCCTATAGAGATGTTATTATTCCTCTATACAGAAGTTTCTTCATTTATATTGTAAGTGTCATAACTTATACTTGATGGGTTATTAGACCACCTTGTTGGGGTCGGCCTTGTATAAGTCATGTGGGTCGAAGGGTTATTAGACCACCCTATTGGGGGTCGACCATGTGGGTCAAAGGGTTATTAGACCACCCTATTGGGTGTCGGCCCAGTCAGCATTATGTTATGTGGTTAAGTTAAGGCCGACTTGGTAAAGGTTATTAGGCAAGTCAAGTCAAGTATAAATAGAGTGCGGGAGGCACTCTATTTCATTATTCTATTCTCTCTCACACTCTCGAGAGAGTGGCGCACTTGTGGAGGAGGAGAAGTTGCTGCTAGGAGATGTCTATCTCTTATGCTTGGGTTGTATCATTTCTCTATCTATCTTTGAGGAAGTTATTGGGGTTTTTCACCTTTATGGTTTTCCCCAAGTAAACTCTGTGTCTCTTATGTGCTTGCATTATTGTGTCCATGATTGATATGCTATAGATATGTTGTACATGTTGTTCTCTCAGTTAAGATCCTAGATGATATTGAAGTAAATTTTGAAAAATTAACATAGAGGACAAATTTGCAGAGTCGAAGATGACGCATGTGAATTGGAATGTTCAATTCGAATAAGGTCCAACATGTTAAGAATCCATTGTTGTTGCTGCTCCAGAAATTCAACTCACCTACTCAGACTGGATAATAACTCATCATTGCTATGATTTACCTACGATTGTGCATACCAGTGGTTGAACTCAGACTCCTTCATTTGGGATTTCTAGATTCCCATGTCCTCTCTCATTTGTGTGAACTCCGCTTGCTATGACTGCACTGCTAAGCAAAGACTGTCGAATGACTCATCGAACCACTAGAAGATGGAAGCCGTAATGAGATATTTAAAGGCAATAAGATGATGAACAAGCTAAACAGTGAAAAAACAAGGATGATGAATCAAGCAATTCGCAACTCATTTATAGAACTAGAAGGCAGCTCTCCATGCACGTGAAAATAAATTGAAAATATGTGGGAGTAAATTGCATTCATTTTCGCGTGATTTGAAGCTAGTTATGGAGACACCAAAATTTATTGCATGAGTTATTGAATTTGGGAAAGAGGACAAAAAGCATAAATCTAATTCATTATTATGTGTGATCAGAATGATGTTTCCCAAAAGGATCAAGTATCGATGTGACACATCAAATTTTCCACACAAATTGTTCATCACATTGCTCTGTTACCAATCTAGTTGACAAATGGAAATGTGTGCAAAGAATCTTTGGTTGTCATGGCGAGATATGAGACGTCAGAAAAGGTAACGATGATTGGTCACATCACAGTAAATGCGATAGAAAGGGAATAGTTGGACACTGAAGAAGTCAACTTAAACGGCAATGCAAACTAGAAGGAGATCTAACTCTACAATGCGCAATAGATACAACATGAAGATGACATGAAAGACAGAAGAAATTAAGAAGTGTGATTGATGATTGGTATGGCAGGAACAAAAGATCAATATAGAAGGAAGATAGAAACTGTACAGGGGGAGCATATCTGAGAAAGCTACATTGAAAATATTGAATGTACAAAAATCAATATGACTGTACTTTGCACAACAACCCCAGTAAAAGAGAAGAGAAGAAAGCATTAATATAGGGGGAGTTATCCAACAAACAAATTCTTAAAGGACAATGCTAAAACCAAAGAAAGGAAAATATGTAATTGCACAGTGATAGAAACTCTTTGCAATTGATGTCAAAGGGGAAGAAGATCATGAAGCATGTGATTAGCATAGAAAGATCATAAAGCATTAATCAGTGGAAGAGCTCCACACATAAATGAAAGATAGTAGAAAAAAATTAACAACATGATGCACAGATGTGAAAAGGCTCATGTGATTAGTGCATAAAGATAAAAAAGCATACATCAGTGGAAGAGCTCCACATAGAATTGAAAGAGAGAAGCAAAATATTAATAGTAGGATGTGCAGATGAGCAAAGGCTCAAACTAGAAAAGAACATAAGAGAGAGAAGCCTGTAGGTGTTTCCTTCGCTCTGGTGGCCTCATATATCAACTTGGCGGTGGCCTCCCAGTAGAAAGAGTATATGTTGGACGGAGTTCCTATGGTTGGGTGGACAAGAGCTCTTACACAACCAGTTGCTTGGATCTGCATTGGATAAAGATAAGTATTCTTATGTATTTGAATCTGAAATGTTATTTTTGATGCTTGTAATGTTTATGCTTGTATTTGCATGTTAGATATGTGTGGATAGATTTTAAATTCTATTGTGCATGCAATTGTTTTTTCATTTCTGCACACATTTTATTTGTGAAAAATCGTATTAGGGTTTTGGTCCAAAATTTGAGAGCCCATATTTGTCCAGCGTCCCCTTTCGATGGTCAGATTGGGTGAGGGGGCCATTACAGAGTGGTATCAAAGCTTCTGGTTGCAACACTAGAGCTATATGGTCCAAAAATAATGATTTACAAGAAAAAATCAAAATTGGTTCAGTAGGAAATATGTTTCTGTAAATGGAAATTAAATGGAAGTTGAGGGTTTCGAGGGAGTTTGAAATCAATCTCAAAAATTTTCCCTTATTTCCCAATCAAAACCTAGCATAAACCCGAAATTTTGAAATTGGGAAAATTTAGTTGGGCCCCACCAGTGCTAGGTGGTAGGGTGACGTGGAGGTGCCACGTGGGTAAGAGGTATTATGTGGAGGATATGTGTTCCCAAAGGGTGTGATGTGGACTAGCCACATTAGATCTGTATGCACAGGTAACCATAAGGGATGGAGTGTGAATGCGAAAGAAGATCTGGTCGTTGAGCAGCAAGGCAGATCAACGACTGAGAATGATTTAGGTCAGTGAAGGTGCATGAAAGTTAATTTGTTTTTGTGGCCCTGAATGAAATGTCCCCATCCATGTGTCATCCTATGGTGCGTTTAGGCACGTAAAAGTGGTCTCAATAAATTGCTTCTTCTGGGATCCTAAAACCACCTTTTGGGTCCAAGAGGGAGTGACATGACGTGGCGAGATGTAACAAGAATAAATGTCAGAAGGGATGGGACCCTCGTCAGTCATGTCAGTTGTCGTAGATCATGCAAATCAAGATCAATGGCTTACAGTGTCTCAAGGCCTTGAACATGCACACAGGTTAACAAAGCTACACAACCCTAAAGCGGTAAACCGCTCGATGACATGTCTCTCTCTTGTGCATTCAGGATCTCAAAAGCGGGTCCAGGAAATCACTCTTCTCGGAACCTGAAACCACTTTCATCTTGACGAACAATGATGTAATGTTGGGTCCATACATCCAGTGCAAAGGTGTCAGGGGCAATGTGACCCATGGTGATCATGTCAGTATTTGGGATTGCGCAGATCTGATTGACGGCTAGGATTTAATCTTGTCAATGAAAGTGCACGAAGGTTAATTAAATTTTGCGGCCCTGAAATAAAACCACCTTATCCACATGTCACTTTCTTGTGCATTCAAGCACAAAAAAGCAGTTTTTGGAAACCGCTCTCCCAGGACCCTGAAACCGTTTATCATTGACAGTGGTAAGGCAACATAGGTGGCACTTGAAGTGTGCATATCAGAGGAAAAACAACATCTTTCACAGCCGATTTTTGGGTGCCCGAAATAAAAAAACACCGATCAATCTTATATTCCATATTGCGTGAAATCGAAGGATTTATAAAAACAATTGCGCGAAATCGCAAGCCACCTTGACCTCCGTCGTCGCCCTCATATGTCATCGTCGATTGTGAGAAAATTATGTGGTGATAACAGGACTCATGGAAATGGAAGTTTTGTACGTTGATATAAGTCGATGGAACAATTGTGCATATTTAGATTCTTAATGTGGGTGACTTCCAAAGTAGCCAAAAAATTTGGAAAAATATTTATATGAGGGTGCAGGAGTACTCGATATGAAATAACTCAAAGTGAGTAAATTTTATGATACTAGTATCATGGTAATGGTGTTATCACAATAAAGTGGAGGCACATTTAGGATGATGATCCTGGTAAAATTTCTTTTTAGCTAGCAATGTGAAGAATTGAACTAGGCCTGGTCGGATGCTTGGTGACAAGGAAGTTCCACCAATGAGCAAGGATACTCAATTGAGAGAAATAATTGGTTGCAATATGCATGTCAAGAGAAGTTGTAAGCAATAATTGGTTGCAATATGCATGACAAGAGAAGTTGTAGGATATGATTCAACAACTTATGAGTGAGTAATGAGAATGGTTAAGTAAATTCCATTTTCCCAGATGTTGTTCACTTATAGGAATAAGACATCCCAGTATGTGGACTTGTCATGTGGCTCATGACAGTGACATAGTGGCCATGCAGATTCTACTAGTTAGGGAAGGAGGCATTCCCATGTGTGAATCAATTGTATGGTTCAAAAACATGGAAAATATTTTCCATGGAAAAGGAAAGCAAGTCTTATGGTTGAATAAGGGACATAAACATATGATGGACCTTAAAAAGACTCCATATGGATATGGAATGCAATAAATTGCAATTCTGGTTATGTTGTAGAAATTTCTCCCTACGGATAGGTACAAACTCTCTTAGGATAAAGTAGGATGTACTGACTCTATGCTAGGACAAAAAGGAAACAAATGCTACCTTGAGTTCCTAAACTAATCTTCACAACAAGATTAAATGCATTCAGAAGAGATGAAAGATGTAACTCACCTTCCAATTTGACATTTGTCCCGCTTCTAGCTCCTGATCCCAAAGCCTAGCTCTTGATCCCAAAGTCTATCTCTTGATCCCAAAGTTCCAATGTAGAACCTGTTGAAATCAAACAAAGAACAAGCATGCAAGCTTCCAAATACCTTGAAGCAAAGATTAAGTTCAAATCTAAACTAGATACATTTCATATCAAAGATCCATACAATACACATGAAATGGGAAAAACAAGACAAGTTATCTTTTATTACAAACTTGAAGAGTGCTTACAAAGGTTGCTTGATATCCAAGCCAATCCTCCAACTCCAAGTGCTTCCTCTCGCTATCTCTGCAGAAGTCTGAAGATCATAGGTTTGATGCCCCAAAAGTCCCCCGTTTGGCCCATGGAAAGCTTCTCTCTTATAGCACATGGGAAGGCTAACCAACAAGAGAGAAGTGTGGATCTATGGAGGGTTTAGTGGATCAGGCCAGCTAAACAGAGAAGGAGTTAGGATCGAACCAAAGGTGGTAATCCCAACAAAATATCCTCAAAGGTCGAATCCCAAAATCCAAGGAAAAAAGGCTAATTTCAGACTATCGCGCCCCTATAACTGAGCATAACGTGGTAGTAATGTGCCCCAGAGAAGGAGCAAAGAGCGGTAGTGCTGACTACCGCGCCCCTGTAGATGTGCAGAGAGCGGTAGTGCTCACAAACAGGGATGGCAGATGGCAGAAAAAGGTTTTGCTTTCAGTGTTCAGTCAATGGTTTTCATTCTAGATGTTCAGATGATCTTTAAGGGAAACTGTCATTTAGGTCGGTAATGCAAGGATGCGACAATAATACGAAATGTGTAATATTGAGGTATAATAGATGCCCCCTAAAGTGTGAGATCAGAAGACACTGATGGCCGAAAGACTTTACAAATATGGTTCGGAGATAACATCGAGGAGAGCAACAAGGAGCTGAAATAGAAACAAAATGTCAAATATACCACCGAGGCGGGAATTCCCATGCTCGGAAACAAATGACTCAAAGCATGGCTGCCGATCAATACATTGCAGATCCATGAGTACTGAGATGATATAGACTGTAGACAAATCATGGCTACTATGAACAAGTGTAGATCCATGAGACAATAATGACACAGCCACGACCAATACAAAAGTGGATCTGTGTGACAATACAGAGGAAATCTCCATTGCAACCTGGGCGTAATCAAAATACAAAAGGGTGTCCAAGGTCTTCTACCCGATCACAAACGATACGAATCTAGCCATGTGATTACAAGGTGTTGAAGTCGAACATGGTAGAAGCCATTTGATTAGCGGTCAATGATGTGAACCATTAACAAATGCGAGGGAAATCACCAATGATGACGATGATCCCCAAGGTATCTATAGTACATCTCAACGAAATGCGAATAAAGGAGTTGATGTCGAGCATCTGAGAGATCATTCAATCAGAGGTCATTGATGAAAACCTACTGTTGAATACGAGGAAACCTACCATTAAGGCATGCAGGCACCAAGGTACTAGTGGTTGACCTCTAAGCCTAATTCCTAGATAGTGATTTGGTGTCAACAGGAATAGACTCGTCGAAGGTGGGACATAATGATTCCCACATCATCGACACAAAATCAGAACAAGAGATAGTTTGGACCGATGAAACAATAGAATGTGTACTAACACAAAGGGAAGGTTTGACATGAAGTGGAGGTGGACTCAAGGTAATAACCCTTTGAACATACAACGGCATGAAACAGAGCTTGGCAGCAGGGATTACTTGAACAGACAGAACCACAGGAAGTGTGAACTCGTAGCAATAATGAGGACGCATAATCATAATGATGACACTATCACAAGACTGACTACCCAAAACAGACAAGGTGAGGATGCATGCCATGTTCAAAGGTGACGACTCACAAGCTGCCAACAAGGTAAACTTGACTCATTTTCCCATTTTCCTCTGACATGATGGACGAGTACCTCTTTGTTTTTTTACGAGCTTGAGGAGGATAACAGATGCTCAGTATAGCTCATCTCATAGATGAGTCCAATCTCACATGTTTTTTGAACGTGAGAAAGGAGGGGTTTGTCCCAAAGTGGGCCCTTCGATGTTAAATTTTAACGAGTCCAAGGAAGGAAAACTCGGTTGTCATTTCATGTTTAGAGAGTCTGAAAGTAACTAAAGAAGACTCCAACGGTCCTTTTTCGTAAGGTTAGCCTCATCACCCGAAAAAGGGTAAAACAACGCAGGAGAGGACCCTTCCAGTCATGATTGGCTGGAGTATTCCTTTTTCGTAAGTAGTCTAGACGGGCCGAAAAAGGGATAACCTATCACCGAATAGACGACCTTTCAAATACTTTTACAAGTGTGAAAGAGTCAAGATCACTTGGCAATCTTTTCAATTTTAGGGAGTCTAAAAAGAGCTTAACTATGGACTCCATGTACAACTTTGTCATGGTTGATGACCAAGTACGACAAAGGAAAAGTAAACTCGACACAGTTTCTTTTCTGTAAATAGTCTAGCAAGGCCGGATAAAGTGATAAACCTATACTCGTTAGACACACCTTTTTACTCCAATTGTTTAACGAGCACGATAATGGTATCAAAAGCACTCAGAATCTTTTTCATGTCTGGATCTAGAGCGCGAAAAAGGAAAAAGTAAGCTCAAACCACTTTTCATGTTTTTAACCAGAGCACGAAAAAGTGAAAAGTAAGCTCAAACACTATCTTACTGTTTTTAACGAGCTCGAAGATAGGTTGGAAGAATGCTCATGATGTCTGCTTCATTTTTTAACGAGCTTGTAACAGAAAATGAACTATGCTCATGATAATTTTCATGGTTTAATGAGCTCGAAACCTAGAAAGGAAAGTATGCTCGAAAATGTTCCCAATGGTGAACTTCTTCCCATCATGAAATCCAAAGGTTGGTACATGTACCCCAGCATGATTGCTAGAAGTAAGTGACTTAGCTCCAACATGGTGTGGAGAGGCGATTGAGTTGAATTCAATGTAACTTCCAGAGGTTGAAGACATGCCCCCAAGCTTCATTTCATTCGCCTAAGGTATAGGTGAGTGAAAAGAAGGTTCAAGTACTAAGTCTACGAGGAGACTCAACTCAAAGGGAAAGGATATGTTTCATTTTTTAACGAGCTTGACACAGGAGTAGAACTTTGCTCAGAAAACTGGTTTCATTTTTTAATGAGCTTGAAGCCAATGGTAAACTTTGCTCACAGTTAAGGCCCATTGACGGGTTCCTTCCCAACATGATGACCAGAGGTTGGTAAATTCCCCCAGCATGATTGCTAATGAGATAAACATGCCCCCCAAGCTTCATTTCGTCTGACTACTCTTCTTCCTTACCCAAAAATCCTGGCTACTAATCCGAATGTGTTCACCAGGAGGGGTAGGGAGAACCTGACCCAGGCAGATGAAATGAAGGTTCAAATCCTAACTCTAGCGAGAGACTCGAACAAATTTAAAGGAGATCTATTTCATTTTTTACACAAGCTTGAAATAGATAATAACAATGCTTGAAAGGATCCTTTTTATTTTTTAATGAGCTTAAAACAGAAAGAAATTATGCTCAAAGGTAGTTCCATTTTTACACAAGCTTGAAACCAAACGTAAAATATACTTGGGATTGGTTTCATTTTTACACAAGCTCGAAACCAATGGTAAACTGTGCTTGAGGATCGGTTTCATTTTTTAATGAGCTTGAAACAAAGAATAAACTATGCTCGTAGGTAGTTTCATTTTTACGCAAGCTTGAAACCGAACGTAAACTATGCTTTAAATGATGGTTGGTTTCATTTTTACGCAAGCTTAAAACCAAAAGTAAACTATGCTTGAAATGATGGTTTCATTTTTTAACGAGATTGACACCGGAATAGAACTTTGCTCCAAATGATGGTTGGTTTCATTTATACACAAGCTTAAAACCAAAAGTAAACTATGCTTGAGATGATGGTTGGTTTCATTTTTACACAAGCTTAAAACCAAAAGTAAACTATGCTTGAGAAAATGGTTTCATTTTTTAACGAGCTTGACACCGGAATAGAACTTTGCTCCAAGAGTCCCCCCCCCTAGGGGGAAGAAACCACTAAAACATGTGGAACATTTAGGGAAGTCTGGTGACTAGGAGTCATGCAATGAGTGGGCGCCACAAAGGAAAGCTGATTGATGGTCACAACATTCCCATGATGGGGAAAATACATCACTCGAAAGAGTGAGGACACAACAGCCTTCATTGCATAGACGTAATCACGTCCAAGAAGTATATTAAAATCTAAGGGACCTTGGACGACCATGACATCAATACAAATAGTTTTCCCTCCCAAAGTGATAGGTAACTGAGGAAGGGACCCTAAAGGTCCAGTAGGCCTTCTATTGAAAGCCAGTATCTGGTCAGTGATGGGCACAAGCCAAGGAGAAACTAAGGTTTTCCAAGCAGTTGAGGATAGAATACTAACAGAAGCTCCTTCATCAACTATCGTATGAAAAATTTCTTTATCAGAAACTCCTACAGATATTTGAAAAGGAACACTCGAAGGAAGACAAGATTTTGTCAGACCATTCCAATCAAAGGAAATAACCTCAGTACTTGGAGGGGGTCTCGCGAAAACGGGCAAGGTTTCCCCTTGCCGAGGACATTCTGAACCGATAAGGAAAACATCAGTGGTTTCCAATTCACTCTCGCTGGGAAGATAAGAATGAGACGAAGATTGTGTTAAGGGGACTTCTTCAGTCTGGACTTTCTCCAATGAAAGAGCGAGATCGAGTGGGGATGACAGCGACTCGATCACTTCACTCTCGGAAGGGAGAGTGGGATCAATTGCAGATGAAACTGAATTGATCGCTTGGCCAACCAGCAGGGGGTCGAGGGACAACTTACTATGGTCTGTTGGAGGCACCAGTTGAGAACTAGTAATATCTTCCAACCACCGTGAGGCTTCATCCATGCTTGGACAAAGGAAAGTACGGTGCATACCCTTGCATATCAAACAAGGATAGGAATTTACCCTTCCTACCCTTCACCAAGGGGTCACTGGTTGAGGGAGTGGCATCGACATGATGGTCAGAGGTCGATGATACAATTGGTTTGGGGTTTTTAGACCACTTCTGACACACGAGAAAGATTGGGGCAATCCTTGAGAAAGTGATCACCCTTGCAGAGTTTGCAAGGGAACTTGGGCTTATGAGGTGTTTTCGTAGAATGAGTGCCATTAGAGGCAACTGGTTTATGCTTGGTCTCTTCCTTATCCTTCTTCTTCTTAACTTTCCTTTTCTTCTTCTTCTTATCCACCTGACTACTAACACTATTGCTTTGATCAGGCGAGGAAGAAGGAATGGAATAAGATTCACCCGACGAAGAAGGGGAAGGATTATTTTGGGATTGACTCTCTCGTGGTGGAGAATTAACATTCGAAACATTGGGCACAATCAGAATTACCGTATTGAATAACCATATCGGTAATCCTATGGTTAATCCAGGAAGATTTAACGTGGCAATAAAGGGAGGACCAATATCTCCAACTGGAGGAAAAGTAAAAGGTACCCCTTGAAAAGGGGTCTCTGGATTGGTAGTCCTAGAAGGAGCATGGGTGCATGGAGGTGGATTCTCCATGGAACAAAACTAAGTGATGTGGACGAAGTCTTGTTAAAAAGAACTCAAAAACCCTCAGGAAACCGAGCGTGCGAAAGGGGATCTAGGAAAAGACAAGGCTCACAGGCCAAAAGAGCAAGCTCAAAAAACTATACTGAGGCCGCTGCCACAGTAAGTGAGCTGTACAACAAAACAGCCAGAATGCCAACAAGCAGCCCTACAAAGAAAAAGACCCTCTATAAGATAGCAAGCAGAACCTCCTAACTAAGAGCTGGAGACCTCAACAAATTGTATCCTTCGCAAGGTGATGAAATCCAAGTCGAACAATACAAAATGAGACCAATATGAGAAGGATATCCCTCTACCGAAAGGGATCCTGGGTAAAAGATCCCTAGTAGAAAAGTCACTAAGCTACCTCGTTCATGACACGTTGGAAAGGTTTTGGGCACTTCTGTCTTATCACCCTTGCATTACTATGAATTACAAGGAATACAATGATCGATGTTGCCTTAGGGCTAAGTGGAGTGCGGCATTCCACAGAGTCCATCTGGTTCTCAATCTCACGGCTGTTTAACCCCTGAAAGTTAAAAACAATCAGGAGGCCCCTCCACAAACTGGCTGTGACCGTGTCAATAAATACTAGAGGATTTTAGTTCCCTAAAGACAACGACTATGTCTCAGATGAAAAATGACAAGGGGGAATTATTTTGATGCCTATCCCCGGTGTCCTACCTAACTACCAATTTTTTTTTATTTCCTCAAGTGAGGTTAATGTTGGTTTAGTTAGGGAGATTAATTTTAGAGGTTGTCTTACTCAATCGGGTAAATGGATGTGAAACTTGGTGGTATTGTGACGACCCAAACCATGCAAATGAGAATGAATCGAAATGATCCTTTCTATTCGATGAACACTAGCTAAAGTAAGGGAGAATTATTTCTGTTCCCAATATGCACAACCCAATGCACATGCAATTTTATTTCTTTTCAAAATGATAGAAATAAGTAAAATATGTACCCAAGACTAACCCAAAGTAATGAAAAAGTTCTTCATATGAACACCAAACGTAATGATTCTAATCCATTTCCTATCTTTTCACACTTGAAAAAGACACATCCAAGCTACGGAAAGAAAGATTCTACAAATGCTTCCAATCAAATGCAAGACAAAGAGAAGAACATAATAATATCGTCTAATTCAAATGCACATAAATATGAAACAAGCATTTCTTCTTCTCATGAATGTAATACCAAGAATGTCAAATGATTAAATTAAAGCAAGAAGAATACCTATGTGTTTCAATTTCATGAATATGGTAAAAGAACGACAAAATCAAGCTTCTGTATGAACTAAAGCAGAGGCAAGGAATCAATCTTTTCAAACAATCATTAGATAGGATGCAAAGGAAATAAGATGCCAAGAAATCCAAACATGCCAAGCACACCAAACCAAAAATGATCTCAAAACCTTAATATGGGTCAAAATGACTGTAGGATGCAAGCAAAACGCTAGTGTTTACTCAAAGGGCCAACATGGATCCAAATCTTGAAAAGACCCAAAAAAATAACCAAACAAACCAAATAAACACACTTTCCAGGAACTACTGCGGACCTCCAGGCCACCTGGGAGCGGTACTGATAGACTACCGCGCTCTAGATAGTGCTTAAGGAGCGGTACTGCTAGACTACTGTGCTCTATATAGTGGTTAAGGCGCGATACTGATGGACTACCGCTCTGTAGGCAGTGGTTAAGGCACGATATTGATGGACTACCGCTCTGTAGGAAGTGGTTAAGGCACGGTACTACCGCTCTATAGGCAGTTACGGGGGCGTGGCAGTGTGTGAACAGAGGGAAAGAGGCAGAATTTTGAGAAAAGATTTTAACTTTTCAAGGGTTTTCCAACCCAGAGGACTTATTGATCTGTAACAAAAGTCTAATGCAGAGAACAGGGAAGTAAATTAGAGTGAAAGAACCCAATTCTTACAATCAATAAGTGAAATTGAAAGCAAACTTCACAAGCAAAGAAAATGGATTCAATTCCCCAGCGGAGTCGCCAGTTTTTGTTGTAGAAATTTCTCCCTATGGATAGGTATAAACTCTCTTAAGATAAAGCAGGATGTACTGACTCTATGCTAAGACAAAAAGGAAACAAATGCTACCTTGAGTTCCTAAACTAATCTTCACAACAAGATTAAATGCATTCAGAAGAGATGAAAGATGTAACTCACCTTCCAATTCGACGTTTGTCCCGCTTCTAGCTCTTGATCCGAAAGCTTAGCTCTTGATCCCAAAGTCTAGCTCTTGATCCCAAAGTTCCAATGTAGAACCTGTTGAAAGCAAACAAAGAACAAGCATGCAATCTTCCAAATACCTTGAAGCAAAGATTAAGTTCAAATCTAAACTAGATACATTTCATATCAAAGATCCATACAATACACATGAAATGGGAAAAACAAGACAAGTTATCTTTTATTACAAACTTGAAGAGTGCTTGCAAAGGTTGCTTGATATCCAAGCTAATCCTCCAACTCCAAGTGCTTCCTCTGGCTATCTCTGCAGAAGTCTGAAGATCATAGGTTTGATGCCCCAAAAGTCCCCCCTTTGGCCCATGGAAAGATTCTCTCTTATAGCACATGGGAAGGCTAACCAACAAGAGAGAAGTGTGGATCTATGGAGGGTTTAGTGGATTAGGCCAGCTAAACAGAGAAGGAGTTAGGATCGAAACAAAGGTGGTAATCCCAACAAAATCTCCTCAAAGGTCTAATCCCAAAATCCAAGGCAAAAAGGCTAATTTCAGACTATCGCACCCCTATAACTAAGCATAAAGCGGTAGTACCGCACCCCAGAGAAGGAGAAAAGAGCGATAGTGCTGACTACCTCGTCCCTGTAGATGTGCAGAGAGCGGTAGTGCTCACAAACAGGGATAAGTTGGGCTGGCAAATGGTAGAAAAAGGTTTTGCTTTCAGTGTTCAGTCAATGGTTTTCATTCTGGATGTTTATATGATCTTTAAGGGAAACTGTCGTTTAGGTCGGTAATGCAAGGATGCGACACTAATACGAAATGTGTAATATTGAGGTATAACAGGTTAGTGAAAAGAATTACTTGTAGTTTCCCTTCAATAGAATTTATTTATTCTTCCTCTTCTCCTTCTGACAAAGGATCCTTCTTCTTAGAATATGAGTATCTTCTTGGAATCATAGAAATAATTCAAGAGCGGGTTTAGAGTACCATTCTCTAATTCCATTGTAACGTACCCACAAGGGTTGATGATACACTAACTCAAACTCCTACCAGACTCAGCTAAAAACAATGAATTTTGAGGGCTAGTTTCACTAGAGGTAGGAAATATCAAGCACTTTGTATGGGAGGAGGAACAATATGACTGATAATACATTTTCAAAAATCATTGGGACCATTTATGGTTCAAAATAATCAAGGATGAATTCTACTACAATGCTCCTGGGAATCCCAGCATATGTAAACTAGTATATCACCATTATTTGATTGGAAGCTATAGGTGAAGGATTATGAAATTAGGAGGATAAATAAAATAAATTTAAATTCAATATACATTCAGGTTTCATTTCATAAATTTAAATAAATTTCTGATGAATTCTCACAAAAATATGACAAAAATTGTTTACTATAAGGATTGCACAACTAGTGAGAATTCAAGACTCCGAAACAATCAATAAAGGATGAAGGATTTATGATATGAGACTTGGAATATTACATATGACATCTTAAGAAACTCTAGGAACAATAATTACTTCATTTGGATCAAGACTCATTCATTTATTAAATGCATTATGAAAACTAGTCAAATTCTAGGCAAATCTAGAAGGGGTGGAGAAAACTCAGAATATTTCAAACTTATGAAATATTAAATGTAATGACTGATATAAGAGGCTCATAATGAATGTAATTAAATCATATATGATCCAATAGGATTCTCAAAATATTACAAAAAATCATGTCCTCTTCAACACAACAATCTAGCATTGGAAATCAACAAGAAGCTTTGAGATTCGAACCATAGGCTTCATGAGACTTTTATGAAATTTGAACCATCCTTGGATCAGCTACAGGAACTGCAATCAAAATCAATGATAATGTTTGAATACCTTAATCCTCTCATAGGAAGCAGGGGCACATCTCCCAAGTCTCTGAGCCACAATTTCTCTCATAGCAATACTCAAACTGACAAAAGATGTGAAGGGGGTACGAACTGGTTTATTTATAGAGAGAGGATGTATTGAGGAGAAAGACTCCTTAGCTAATGTGACCTACATGAGTGGATAAGGAAATATAGCTTTCCTTCCTTTTTTCCTTTTTGCTTTGCTTTCCTCCTTTTTCCTTTTCTGTTTGCTTTTCCACTTTCTACTTTGCATTTTTCTACTTTTTTCTGCCTTTTCTGATTTATCCTGCTTTTCAGAACTTTCCTACTTTTCTGATTTATCATGCTTTCTGATTTTGTGTTGTTTTCTTCTTTATGTTACTTTTCCTAAGTTTTTGTTGTTTTTCTGATTTGCTCCATCTTTCTTTCCCCTTTCTTGATTTTCTAGATTTGGTTGCTTTCTCCTTAACTTCTTCCTCAAGTCATCTGCAAGTCAACCTCATCCACTAATGCGCCCTAGTGGAGCATTATCATCATTTATTTATGATAAAATTAATAAATGCATGAAAAATAAATATTCCAAGTGCATAATAAAATCTGGATAAAATTTAATTCACACTCCTAATTAATTAAATGCCCGTGAATTAAAAAATTAACCCCAAGATAATGAAATTGTCTCCTCAATCCAAGGAATTGGTTGGGTTAGGAACTTGATCCAATGTTCACCGTTGAGGGGAAATGACAGAAGATATTTATATTGGGACTGGAATTTTCTATAAGAAGTGGAATTACACAAACGTTTGTCTTTGGACATTCATAATTGATAGTACAACATATTAGAAATTTTTATCAAACTAAACACTCCAGGATGAGGGCATATAGAAATTAGGTATGGGATTTGACGGAAAATTTATTCTATGTCTTCAACATTATTGTTGCACCAAGGGAGATGAATCAACAAGTTGATTCACTGGATGTAGCTCCTAATACATTCAGACCTCCAATAGGCCCTAGACTGAAGCATGATGTTGAAAAGATACATACCCTCTATCCCTTACAAACAGAAACACTAGAAAGTGTTTGAGGATGATCAACAAATAAAAATATTCCTAGAAATTATTGGTGATTTCTCAACAAATTATATTGATCAAAATCAAAGTGATGATGAAGCATAAGAGAGTTAGGAGGAGGTAAAAGCATACCATAAATTCAATAGCAAAGTAGCCAATCATAAGATATTACAGCTGAAGAATAATTTCATCCCTCTTTGGAGCCACTAGAAACATTTTTTTACAAGAATGATATCCTTATCAAACCCAATGTTCATCCAAAGGAGGAAGATGTAGAAGATCTAAATATTGGCACAGTAGAGGAGCACAAATATATCAAATTGTCAAAATTATTGCTTGCAAAAGTTAAACATAGGTACTTGAATATTTTTAAAGATTATATATATGTATTTGTATGGACGTATGAGGATCTCATGACCTATGATACATCTATTATTTATCACAAGATACCCCTGAAACCTGAATTAAAACCATTCAAAGCTAAAGTCGACGCAGAGTAATCCTATCTTGTTTCCCATAATGGAAAAAGAGATAATGAAATTATTAGATGCTAAAATAATAATTACTTTGAGATATTCAAAATGGGTAGCTAACTTGTGTAATACCCCCAGTTTTGAATTGGAATGTATTTAATCAAAATTATGCAAATGATGTAAATATGCTAGTATGGATTCCTAGTGTGGAGCTCAAGGCCAAGGCCCAATTAGAGAGCGGCTAGGCATTTATGATGTATATATATTTTTATTTGGACTATAGGATTGGATTATCATGCCAATTCGAAATGTATGTAAATATTATGTTGGAAATTAATAAAATGGTCAAAGATGGTTGTGTAAAGAGCACGAGAAGGGCTATTATTCCACCAGAGGCGAAGAGGAAGGGGACCTATGGCGAAACCAAATCCTATGTTGTCATTTTTCAACCTGAGAACTCATATAAATCTACCATGTTCCTTAAATAAGCCAATTACCTTCTATTGACTATTAAATCCAATCATTAAATGCATATATGAGGTTGGTGGGAAAAGTCACTTCATGTAGATATTGAAGCATGGGGGTTGTGATAGTTATGTCAGCTGTCAGTTGTCCTATTTTTTCTATGGTCAGAAACTATGTGAATTGTATTTTTGACCTTACCTCATATCCTTGGAGTCAACACTCTTTTCATCATTCTCATTCTATCATGCATGTTCTATACTATGTAGAGTTTTCCATTATTTTTCATTTCCATTACTAGACTTTGTTTAACTCAGGAATTCGAATTTGAAGACAAAGCTGCATTTTTGGAAGGGAAAATAGATGGTTGTAGGTGAGCATGGAGATAGTGAAAGCCAGGAACTTCTACCCATTGAGTTCTGCTTCTTTTGGATGCTTGATAAGCCATGGATTAATGTTGCCGTATGTTCTCCATTAACATACAACAGGGTGGAATCTTACTGAACACCATCTGATTAACGGTCATTGATGTATACCGTTAACAGATGCGAAGAGACCCACCGATAATGATGATGGACTCTGAGGTACTGAGTACAAATTAGCAAGTGCGAATAGATGTTTTGAAGTCGAACACTTGTAGAATCAAATAATCAGGGGTCATTGATATATACCCACTGTCATTTGCAAGGAAGCCTACCACTGGTGACTGCAAGATCCAAGGTACTCCTAGGTTTCTAGATCCATTACCTAGATGATGATTTGGTGTCGATAGGAATAGATCCATCGGAAGGAGGGAATTAATGCATCCCACATAAACCGATACAAAACAAAGATCAATAGTCTGATATAGTTTGGTAGAACTGCGATATCCAACACTGTATACTGACACAAGGAAGGATGACATGATTGGTCAGGAATATTTGAAGAATGGCCAACATAGTTTGGAATTCCCTTGAACACATAACACGACGCAGAATGGAAACTTGGAAACATAGGACTTTGAGTAACCGACCTTAATGAAATCTGCTAATGCCAGATGCATTAACGAAATCTCTATTGGTGACGGGAAGGATAACTCATCGGTGGAGATCTGTTCAAAATACTGGTATAGTATCCTAAGGAAAATGTAGATGGTGTACTAACGGTGGATACCAAATTATGTTCCTTGTTCAAGGGCGACAAGGATTGACTGTTGCCATTATCTTCAATGATATAATATGAAATTATTCAATTCTCCCTCTTTTTGGATTTTTTTGTTTTCAAATTTTTTTAACCTTTTTCATTTATTAGCTTGAAAAAAGAATAAAGCATGCTATGATACATTAGAGTAAATGAGTGTCTCAAGGGCATGCGCCTAAATTTCAACGGCAGGGGTCAAGCCAAGGCAAAGATCCATATTGCAAACAAGGGATGAACTAGTTATGTACACTCTTAAGGGTGTTTCCTCCATGGGTATGGGTCAAATGTACAGAAGCAATGGTTTATATGCATCATGTAACAAAAAGTGACTGCAAAGGAAAATACTCAACATAAGAAATAAGCAACGAAGCCGTTTGCATGGATGTTCAAGTGGATATTTTAACACATGCTTATGTAAAATGACAAAAAATTGGGAGCCCGTCAGGATATGGTCAGAAATGTATGAAAAAGAAATATGTGGTCTCAAACTCCAAGTCATGATGGGACTAATAGGGCTCCGAGGCCTATGAGAATAAATCAGCATGGGCACCAAAATGGAAATGGGGTGTTGACTATGGTGTCCCATGTTCGGTAGGCTCTTCTGTCGGAATGGTGGAAAATGCAGATATGAAGGGCTGACCCACCAATTTCCAATAGGTTCGACCCTATGGCAAGTTTGGGTTGCAAAAGGTTCAAATGCATCTTCACAAAAGGATAGCCTAAACCAATGCAAGCTTCCAAATATACCAGATAGGATCGAGGAAAATGCAAATCATGCTCCTATACTTGGGTAGATTTAATCCAATTATGCTCCTAGTGGCCCCACAAAAGATGTCCTCAGGTGGGTGCAACCAAATGTTTACAATTTCAAGGATATCTTCATCTGATGATAAAATGTAATCCGAGAAATCATGTGAGCTGGGAGATATCACAGCCCAAATGGGCCAAGTAACTGAATCATTTTCCTCCATCAAGGGAAGATTTTGATATGAATCTGCTGAAGCTATTTGAGTAGCTTGGTTTGAAACTTCTACGACAGATAGGGGTGATCCAAATGCTTGCCAACATTTAAATGACATTACACAAGCTAAGGTCCTTTCATCCACTATGGTTAGATAGATCTTCTTACCATGAGTGATTACTTTAATCTGAAAAGAAACTTCGGAAAGGATCCTACATATTGAATGGTCTATGTCTGTTGTGATCAAAGTTTCATCGGATGGATCATCGGCGCCAATTGTGGACAATAGTTCATTTCTTTGCGCAAAACAACATTGCAATAAATCTAAGGCCGACATGGCACATGGTACTTGAGCTAGGTCCTCAAGAAAATTACCGTTATGATTAGATTGAGTGTTAGGATTATGCATTGAAAATTATCGGTGTCAAAATAGTGGGTTGTTGTTTCCCACTGCATTGAAGCATGTTTGGTGCATCTTGTTTCCCAGAGTTAGCATTTTTCTTACTCTTGTATTTCTTCTTCTTTTCCCTAAGGGATTTGGACTCGACTATAGGCATTTCATAATTCTGGGAAGGATTAGCACTTTGCTTACCCTTATACTTCTTCCTCTTTCCTCTCAGGTCTATCGATGAGACTGTGAAGATTTCAGAAGTGTTGGAAGGATTAATAGGTTGCTGCATTGCCTAGCCAGCTGTGGGTTGCAAATTATGAATAGAAACTTGTCCCAAATGTGGGGTAATCTGTTCAAGTTGGTTGATGGAATCCATCATAACATTGACATGAGGTCCATGTGGAAGCCTAGCTGGATCAAACACAGGTCTTGCAGGTTGGTTCCAAAAAGATTGGTTACTTCCTATAACTTGACCACTCCATTGCAGAATGGGGTTAATGGTTGTATTTCCCCCTTGCGGTGTTAGGCCCAAAAAATTTTGGTTACTTTCTAGAACCTGAACACTCCAATGATGTGGTCCTTGGGTGTGATAAGAATTCCAAGGTGGGTTTCCCCTTTGTGGAGACTAACCCCAAGAATTTTTGCTACTTCCTGAAACATGACCAATGGGTGGATTGCCTCCTTGCGGAGGTGGGGCCTTAAAAGATTGGTTACTTCCTATATCCAAACCATACCATGGCAGTTGAGCTTGTCATTGAAAATCATTCCAAGTTTGACTTCCTCCTTGCAGATATGGAATCCAAAAATATTGGTTACTTCTTGAATGTTTTCCATTCCATGGTAGAACAGGATGGATGGATGGATTTCCCCCTTGTGGAATTAGGCCCCAAGAATATTGGATGCTCCTTGAAACCTTCCCACTCCATGGAGTAATGGGGTTGAAAGGTGGATTTTCCCTAGGCATTGTGCTAGTATAAGTTTGAGGATAACCCCCAGGGCATTTCCACTAATCTGAGGAGCATAGCCCCAATTGGCATAAATGTTCCATGGTTCATTTCTTCCACCAGGAATATTACCATTCCATGGTGAAGGGTTTCCCCCAGAAGTAGAATTTGGACAAGTGTTAAGTATACCAAGAGGTTGTGGTTTACTCCTTGTGTGTGTTGACCTTGATTAGATGAACCATATGGAAAACCAATGTTTGGTAAGGCACACCCTTCAGTAGGGATTCCTACAAACAAAGTGGATCTACTGCCAGGATTGAAACCCGAAACTGTACCAACTAGCACTGAAGTGTTTGTTGGACTTGTGCTACTAACATGTATACTAACTATTGGGATTGATATAGAGGCCAAATTGAAAGTATTGCTACCTCCATCAACTGTTTGATGTTGCAACGATGTAGTCCCTGGTGCTCCTGAGGAAGCCATAGGGTCACTTGTTGAATTTTGCATGTCATTCAAACTTTCAAAAAGAGGTTTGATATCACCCAGTGACTCACGGGTAGTACGTACAACTAGTTCTGAAAGACTCATCAAAGGTGGAATTAAATGAGCATTTGTGTGATTTTTCAATGTTTCAATTTCAACAAAAGTAAGATCATCAGCTATGTATGTATTCAGTTCGTGATGTGATAATGAATGTTCAAGGTTTGTTTGATTTTGTTCTTCTCGAGTAATGTTAACTGTATTTAAAATCAGCTCTATTTCCAAGTCATTAGGATGTGGTTTTTGTATCTGTCTCTGCAATGTAGCAGGGCCTTCAATTTCTGGTGAATCACCTTGCTGCCACCATGACTGGTGGATCGGGAGAGTAGCCACTTTTAATAAGTTGATAAAAGGATGTGTTTAAAAGGATATTCTTAATCAAACAATCCTAAGGTAGTCTAGACTCAAGAAAAAGAAAAAGTGTCCACACAGTAAAAATTTGTATAGATCCAAGAAAGCACACTAATTTTCCAAAGAGATGAAGCTCAATGAAAAGTTGGATTGGACTTCCGAAACTAGCAGCTGCTGAGGGATATCAAGCCTCAAACAATTGCTAGGAGAGAAGGTATGAGAAACAGTTACAATAAAATTTAATCACCAGGGGTGCAAGTGTTGGTTCCTAACCAATCACCCTCCCAAGGAGTAAAAGTTCCAAATTCTGTCTCAGGTACTGCAAGTGTCCCCCACTCACAATAGCCTATGTGATATCCTATGAATAGAAACTAAGGTTACCACTTCACAATCAATGTTCGGGTGGAACAGTTGTAAGTCAAGGGCAACTCTCATAACTAGGTACTCTAGAAAAGTGATGTCACCCCGAGGACTTGTCACTTCACATAGAATTCCTTGATGACGTGATGTCCCACTAAACAAGCAAGAGGGTGGAACCACTCTTTACTTATCCAGATTGACCTCGTGCTTAACGCATGTTTTATAAGCGCTTTCTCGATAAGCGTTTTTTGCTACTAATGGATTTAAAATCTCAGTAATCAATGCTAGTTTCAAAAGTTTTGCATCCCAAGAGTGTTAACTCTCCAAACCTAATACAGGGCACTAATCTAATCTTGTTGGTTATATGAAAATCAAAAGTTGGTCAATTTTAGATTAAGCGCTAATTTTAAGGGTAGTTTGCTTAGTTTCAGGAGTGGAAGTGAAACTGGTGGTGTTTTGACTTGAAAAATATGAACCACACAATGCAATATCCTTACTATACTACCTTTCAATTCAATGAATGTTCTAAACTAATGAAATGTTAGAGGTTCATGTGTGTCTTTCAATCATGCAAAATGGTTTGGTTGATTTTGTATTTTCATGCACAGTTCTGTTGAAATATGGATAATCATTGATGTTAAAGATCAATGTAACCCAAAAAGATATCTCATGTGAAACTAAATCTAATTCTATTACACGAGGTATCTCTGTTTCTCATTCACAAGATCGCACGAAGGCCCAAGTGAAGAGGATATGCAGATCCCTTTGGAATGCTAACGAATTAAATTCTAGACTGCTACAAGTGAGATCCATTTTCTCATTCACAAGATCGTCATAAGTCCCAAGTGAAGAGGATATGGTGGCTCGAAAAACTATATGCAAAAATTTAAATCTAGTCTATTACAAGTGAGATCCACTTTCTCATTCAAAAGATTGCCATAAGGTGCGAGTGAAGAGGATACGGTGGCTCGATTTAAGATGCTTTGAAAAAATTAACTCCTAAACTATTACAAGTGAGATACACTTTCTCATTCACAAGATCACCATAAGGTACGAGTGAAGAAGATACGGTGCCTCATACACAATATATCTCAAGAAAACTGAACTCTAAAGGTGCAACTCTCTTTAATTGTGCATGAAAATCATGAAAATATTCTAACTCCAAAACAAAATGTAACTAATTAAAGTTTTTTTTTTTTTGAAAGAAAATACTCTCAAAATATCTCAACATGTGATCTTCAAAGTATTCTTCAATGCAAAATATGTGAATGGTTCCTCCAAATGTTTGATTGATATGTGGTTTAATGTTTATGGTTGGTATTTGGTTTGATCTTTTACACATTTAAAGAAGAAAAATGAAAAAATATAGCAACTTATAGCACTTTTAAAGGCTCTAATTTTTGAACAATTCTTTTTAATCCAATGGAAAATATTTTAACTCCAACCATGCAAAGCTATTCCAAACTTTTCAAAAGAAATAAAAAATTGATACTAAGAAGAGAAAGAGTCTTTAAGTAAGTTTCAAGTGCAAAAATTAAGTCTCCAATTCATCTCATCCTTGTCTTCCACATTAATACAACATTGTCCACATTGTTCTAAGGAGCTTTATGCTATGGAGATGAGTGGTAGTGTTCGGTCATGCTGAGAAATCAAGGCTCGTGGGAGAGGTAGAGGGAGTTTCTAGACCAACATCAGGTCCAACGACATCAACAACATGCAACTCTACTCATACTTCTGTTTTAACATGCAACTATACTTCTGTTTTAACACGTAACTCCACTCATATTTATGTTTTAACACACCTTTCTCGTGTCACACTTTAAACCAGCATAAAAATGCTAGCATGCAGACATAACCGATATTAAGCCATTATTTAAATGATAGCAAATAGTGGAGTCGCTAGATGTCAGATTTTGCCAACGATTAATGCTGAGATTTTCAAACCTTCAATGCAGAGCTTGAAAACACGCATAGCTTTAAGATCATGCACGCAAAGTTATGAGATTGTAGAGAATCAGGCCGAGGTTTACGATTGCAGGGAATTACTCAGAGTGTAATTATGTTAACAATCATTTGCATCTAATCTCAGCAAAGGGGACCAGAAGCCGACAACTCAGTGAGGTCGGTCAAATGGAGCTGATTCCAGAAATAGAGTGTTGCAACCAAATTTAAAGGGCAATTTAAATCGGTCTCATACACTGCGATGTGCAAAATATCGTGGCAGAGTTTCATGAGCACGCAGAGATCTACAAACATGCAGAGTTTAAAGATCTTGGCATACTTTTAAAGCGATGCATTCACAAGTGAAAGCATGCAAAGCTTGAAGATATTCTACGCAGAGTTTAAGAAAACACGCAGAGTGATATGAGGGCAAAGTGTAGCCCAGCTCACAAAATCATGTATTCAAACACTAGGCTCCCATATTAGCATCCATCTCCAGCTTCATCTATTTCAAAGAAGGGGATGAGGGAATTTGACATTTGGAGTTGCAGAGGTGAAAATCATGGCTATGGCATCTACGATTCATGCATGGATGAATAAACATCTATGATTCACACACCTTTAAGAGCTTAAATATCTTGAATATCTTCAATGATTCACGCAGAGAGGGAAAAAGCATGTAGAGCTTTAAGAAAACACGCAGAGTACTAAGATCTTGGAAGAGTTTAACACTGAGGTTAATATGCATAGCTTGAAGAGATTTAACACAATGAGGTTAACACTGATATATTTCAATGATTCATGCAGAGCTTTAAGCGCTACTAACAATGCATTCACAAGTGAAAACACACAGAGTTTCTATGAGGGACAATGCGATCAGCTCAAAATTCAAGAAACTCAGATCTGAATGCAATTTGAGGTGGTTTGATGAATTAGAGGTGTAGTTAGGCCGGTCTTAAGATTCTTTAGTTGGATCTTAGGGTCTTGCATAGATCTTTAAAGAACAAAAGAGTAGATCTGAAGGATGAACACCAAAAACAATGAAGAAAAATCAAGAAATTTCAAGAAAGTTCAACAAGCAGTATGGTCACCATTCTAATAACAACAAACAGTGCAGGGATGTGTCTACTCTATTTTAGCTATTTTACTACGAAGTGGTGAGATTCTATGTCACCGCATTAAAATGATTATCACAAGTTATCAATCAGATCTATAGTCATTCATCAATTATGATAAGCAAAGCTAATATCTAATGCCATTTGAAAATCTAAATCATACAAGATAAGCAACATTCAAACATTCAAATGAAACAAACTTGAATCATTTCATATCAAAACAATGAAGAGGTACATCCTTACCATGGATCTTGGTGTGAATACCTCCTCCATTGCCATGAGCTTTCCTTTCTCAACCCTTGCTTTTGAAGAAATTGAGCTTTTCCTCCTCTTTCATAATCTTTCCAGCATGCCCTTGCTCTTCCTTTGTGTTCCTTACTGTCCCCCAAATGCCTTTGTTTTGTAGCATTGGGAAATGGGCTCTCAAGTTTCTCTTTTCAATGTGGGATAATCCCTTTTCATAATTTTTGATTATTTTCTCTCAAAAACCCACTTTCCATAGTATTTTTAGGCTTTTGTCACAAATTTAGGAATTTCAAGAACAATTAATGCAATCTTGTGCATTTCTTCTCATTGTTGACTGATGGAGACTAGATTTGAGACTTCAATTGAGCCGTTCAATCACTGAACCTTGTCTCTTTCTTCACTCAATCCTTATAGTTATGGAAGTACTGATTAGATCAGAGAAGACTGTTCTCTTATGTACTTGTCTTTCGTTTTCATGTTGCAGGCACATAGTAAAAATATGCTTCTTCCTTCACTTGGTTAAGGGTGTTAATTTGATTGTTAACAACTGGTAAGCACTATAAGGGTTGGATTTCCTGAGGGAACTGTGGATTAGTAGAGGAAAATTCCTTCCTTATGTTGTGTGGGGTAGTTGGGAAGGACTTCCATGGATGTGATGGCTTAGTGAGACCCCTGTAGAGCTCTAGTTGAGCTTTTTGCTAAGCATAGTGAGTAGAATGGGTTATGGGGTTGGGCATAGAAGCCTGTAGGTATTCCTTCACCTTGGTGGCCTCATAGCTCATCATTGGGGTGGCTTCTCAGCAGAAAGAGTATATGTTGGACAGATTGCCTATGGCTGGGTGGAAAATTGCTCTTACAAAACTAGTTGCTTGGATCTTATTTGCTTAAAGATAAGCATTCCTATATATTTGATGTGCAATTATTTTTAATTGTATTCATATGATAATTATGCTTGTAAATTGCATGTCATGTGTGTGTAGATTGAGTTATTTCCGCTGTGTATTTTGATTATGCATCTACACACATGTTTTTACTATTATGAATTTGTGATTATGCTTATGAGCAAAATTTAGAGGCCCCGATTGAGGGATGGGGATGTTACAGAGTGGTATCATAGCTTCTAGTTACAACACCAGAGCTGTATGGGCCGAAAATGCACAGTTATAGGCAGAAATCAGAAAACATCCATGTGGAAAATGTGTTTTGTTAAGTGGCGAATAATGGGCCATAGTCAATTTGGTAAAAGTCCCTTTATTGACACATTAAAATTTCATACAAATAGGAAATTTTAAAATTTTGGGGAAGTTTCCAAGTGGGACCCACCCATGCTACATGGATGGATGATGTGGAGGAGCCATGTAGACAAGAGACATGATTTGTATCAACCACATCAGACCTGCATGCAGAAGGTTTCCTGGGATGAAGTGCAGGGAGGATGAAGATCTGGCTATCAGGTGCTAGTGTGGATCAACGGTTGTATTTGATCACATATAGGAAAATTGTGTAGTGGTTAGCGGTGGGTGGATGATATCTGATCATTGGATGAAGAGGAAAATCAACGTTCGGGGGTCACTGCTCCTTGGGAAAGTACATGGTGGTTAGCAATAGGTGAGCATAGATATGACCATCGAATTATATGGAAAATTGACAGATGAGACTCATCGTGCATTGATAAAGTGCCCGATAGATAAAATGGTGTGAGGGGCGCGTTGTGACCAAAACTGATTGGGGTGTGTGTCACTTTTTGATTGGTCACGCCTCCCCAATATATGTTTTCCAAAATTGCTTCGTAGGGGCACGTTTCCGCTTACAGTAAAAGGGGAAACCACCAATGCCCAAGGTTGAGTGGCATGGTGGTGTGGTGGCCTAGTGGTGGGGAGAATGTGACATGGCTGAATCCAAGGTGACAGGAAATCCTCGTTGTCTGACACATAAACAGGGATGTGTCAAGCCATGTCAACACCCTTACAACATCAGCAGAAAATAATATTTTCTTATCCTCCATATTGCATGGAATCAAATCATTTTCAACTACAAAAATGAGGGCACTGCCCTTGACGCGCCCTATAGTTGCACAGGTAGGCCGTAGGGGGCTATCCCCCTTGAACCCCATTTTTTTTTGTTTTTTAATCAACAAGGTTAGATTTGGGGTTTAGAAGAGGCCATTAAAGAAGTAGGAATTTGGTCATATTTGGATTGTGAGGGTTGATGCTAAAATATCGCAAAAATTTCCAAGTCTAGAGGAAGTGGGAAAACATAAAAGTAGTGAATTCTATAATTTCATAGCAGGTGACTGGAGCATCCTATAAAGAAAATGAAAATTGTTGAGTATTCCTAGTCATATGTATTATCAAAACCCATCATGAATCTATCATGTTTTTCCTTAGGTGATATTCTCTAGGTGTATGAAGTTGGCCTTTTGGGTTAAATGCACCTACATGAAAAGTGCATAATTTGGGCCAAATTAACAATTTTGAAGAACTGTAAATTTGTCCTCGGGAATCATAACTGGGCACATCTATAGTCATTGGAAAGCTTGTCCAATGGGGAACAATTTTATAGATTCCAATAATTCTGAAATGGTGATTCAGATGTTTCTATAATTTGATCAGAAAAGTGCATGTAGTAGTAATTGACAAAAAAACTTTCAATATGGGTAATTTCCAGAATATATGAAAACTAATTTTATTTTTCATCAATCTAACATATGTTCTTATATAAACACTTTTGCAGATTTAGAATCATATAAGTGATTGTTAAAGGGTCAACAACGAGTATAGTGCAGTTGAGAAACGTCTAATGGATGATACATGAGATCCTTATGAAGTTGAGTAAGATGCAATGGGAAAGAATATACAGTTTGAGAATGAAGATACATAACCCAATGGTAGGAGAAACCAAGTGACTCCCCCAGACATTACATAGACCATGAGGAGCCTAAGGATGGAGTTGCAGAGTTATAGAGTAGACAATAAGAGGCTGCTTAGAGATCAAGAAGAGAATAATGAGTTGAATGCAGCTATGTTCTAAAGTATGACATAAATTCAGAGAAAGATTAAATTCGTACATCACTCATAAAATCAAGAGATGAGTGGGAGTATCTCAAGGAGGCATTCTCACAAGAGGTCTCATAGTTCAAGAAGGATTTATAGAGGTAGGTCATATACTCCAGAAATATCTTCTAGTGAGTCATCTGACTCTAAGGATTCCATTGAATGATCAAGATCTTCATCTCATAGGAAGAAGAGGAAGAGGTCTTCCAAGAACAACTCACATGAAGAATTCAAGAAGGCCAAACCTCCTACATTTGATGGTGAGATCAAATATGATCAAGAAGTTGAGGCTTGGCTTCTTGGGATGAGGAAGTATTTCCAAGTCCAAGACTACTCTGGAAATATGAAATCAAGAGTGTATATATTCAATCTAAATGTAAGGGCATCTATATGGTGGGATCACCTTAGGAAAGAGAAGAATATCAATGAAAGGAAGATAGTTTGGAAGCAATTAGAGAAATAATTCAAGCAAAAGTACCTCTATGATAGCTACCATGATGGAAAAATTAAAGAATTCCATGAGTTGAAGTTGGGTCAATGACTATGGATGAATATGCAAGTAAATTTTTGGAGATGTTGAGGTATTTAAAGTATATTAGGGATGATAAAGTCAAAATTCATCATTTTCTAAGTGGGATTTCTCAATCCTACAAAGACAGAATTGAGTTTGATGAGCCTTAAACTCTCGATGAGACCATAAGAAAAGTTAAGTATTGTTATGATCAAGCCAAAAGAAATCCATATTTACATAAGGCATGGAAGGACAAGAACAATGATAAGTTTGAACAAAGGAAGAAAGGGTTCAAGCCTCCTCATTTTAGAAATCAACCAAGGCAGCCACTACAAGTTGTGACAAATCCAACTAAGATGATGGGAGATAAGCCAAGAGAGACACGAGAGCCACTTCAATGTTGGGGATGTGGAGAGGACCATTTGCTTCGAAATTTTCCACATCGGAATGGGAGTGCAAAGCAAGTTCACAACATCCAAGAGGATGAAATTGTAGGTCAAGTGGCAAGGACTATCCCTAGGATTTATGTTGCACTAGAGGACCTCCAAGTAGATCATCAATCAACTGTGGTTGAAATTAAAGGTAATATTTATAAGCAATCTATTTCTATTTTGATTGAACATGAATATACTCATAGTTATATCAGTCCTAAATTTGTTGAGATTTGCTCTTTTAAGAAAATCAAGCAGAGTAAATCATGGTTGGTTCAAATAGCCACAAGAACCAAGAGAAAAGTTAGTGAAATGGTGGAGAACTGTCCATTAGAAATGGGTGAAATATCCACTTGTGCAAATCTGAATATATCACCACTTGGTTCATATGACATTCTCATTTGAATGGACAGGTTGGACGCACATAGAGTTAAAATATACTACTACAACAAGATTTTTGAGGGCATTGATGATGAAGGAAACCCAAGGGTGGTGAAAGGAATTCCAAAACCAATTTTTGTTAGGAATATTTCATTCATGCAGTTGAATAAGTTTTGTAGGAAAGGTTGTCAATTATATGCAGCCCATATATTGGACAAATCAGGAAATGAAAATCCAAAATTGGAGGACTATCATGTGCTATAGGAATTCAAGGATTTGTTTCCTGATGAAGTGCCACAAATTCCTCCCAAGAGGGACATTGACTTCACAATTGATCTTTTACCAGGAGTTGCACCAATGTCTAAGACACCTTACATAATGAGTACAACAGAATTTTTAGAGTTGAAAATGCAATTGCAATAATTATTGGAAAAGAAATACATAAGGCCAAGTGTGTCTCCATGCAGAGCACCTGTATTATTTGTGAAAAAGAAAGTTGCTACACTCGAGTTATGTATTGATTAAAGGAAGTTGAATAAAGTGACATTGAATAACATGTACCTATTGCCTCGAATTGATGATATTTTTTATCAAATGAGAGAGGCAAAGGTATTTTCAAAGATTGACTTGATGTCTCATTACCATCAAGGATCAACGAAGAAGACATTCACAAGACATCCTTTAGAACAAGGTATGGACACTATGAATTTGTAGTGGTGCCATTTGGTCTCACTAATGCACCATCTACCTTCATGTGTCTCATGAATAGCATTTTCCACAAATATTTGGACAAGTTTATTCTTATTTTTCTAGATGACATTCCTATTTACTCTAAGAATGAAGAGGAGCATGAATAACATTTGAGAATGGCTTTTCAATTGTTAAGGGAGAATAAGTTATATGGAAAGCTAAGCAAATGTGACTTTTATAAAAATAAAATTCATTATTTGGCTCACATTATTTCAGAAAAAGAAATATCGGTGGATCCGAAAAGGATTGAGGCAACTATGAATTGGCCAAATCGAAAGGATGTGACAAATGTGAGATCTTTTATGGGTCTTGCTTGTTACTATGGAATATTCATTAAAGAATTCTCCAAGGTTGCACACCCAATAAATTATTTGCAAAAGAAGGGAATGAAATTTGAATGGACACATAAATGTGAAGAAATATTCCATTTGTTGAAGAAGCTTCTCACAAGTGCTCCAATTCTGAAAAATTGCAAACCCAAAAAAATAATTCGTGGTGTGTACAGATGCATGTAAACAAGGACTTGGAGGAGTTCTTATGCAAGAAAAATCATGTGCTGTGTTATCAGTCTGGAAAATTAGAGTATGGAAATAATTATACCACACATGATCTAGAACTTGCAGCCATATACCACAATTTAAAGATGTGGAGGCACTATTTAATGGGCATCAAATTTGAGTTGAGGACAAACAATTGTGGTCTGAAATATCTATTTGAGCAGGAAACATTAAATCCAAGGCAAGCTAGGTGGATGGAATTTTTAGTTGAGATTGATTTTGATATCAAACACATAAAAGGAAAAGATAATAAAGTGGTTGATGCACTCAGCAGAAAGGTGCACGAAATGCACATGGAAGCCATCATAACTTGCCAATCATATTTGAGACAACAGGTTGTTAATTACCTTACTGAAGATGAATTATATGTGCAAATAAAAGATAAATTGCAGTAGCAGAATTTAGAAAAGGGGCATGAATTATATAATTTGGAAGAGGATGGACTTATTATTAATAAAAACATAATTTATATTCCAAAGGTGGCATACTTGAGAATTGTTATGGATGAAATCCATAAAATGCCATCTTCTACTCACCTAGGATATCAGAAAAAAATTGCTACAGCTAGGAAACAATAATTTTGGATGGGATGAAGAAATATATTGATGAATATATTTCAAAATGCATGAAGTGTCAGCAAGTTAAAGTTGACCATCAAGTTGCATCCTTTTCCAATTCTGGAATGGAAATGGGAAGTAATTTCCATGGATTTTATTACAGGATTTCCAATGACAGTGAGACAACATGATCCTATCATGGTTTGGTGGATAAATTGTCAAAATAAGCACACTTTATTCCAGTTAATTCCACCTATAAAGAAGATGCCATTGCAAATATTTTTATGAAGGAAAATTTCATATTGCATGGATTGCCTAATGCAATAATTTCAGACAGAGATACCAAATTTGCTTTAATTTTTTGGAAATTTATTTTTGCAGACTTGGGAACACAGCTGAATTTTAGCACTGCCTACCGCCCAAAAATAGATCAACAAATTGAAATATTAAATCAATTTCTTGAGGACATGCTTCACATGTATGTGATGGACAAACCATCAAAGTGAGAATATTATATACACTTGATAGACTTTGTATATAACAATGGGAAACAAGTTTCGTTGGGCATGAGTCCATTTGAAGTTTTATATGGGAGAAAGTGTAGGACACCAGTGACATGGGATAATCCAGTGAACAAAATTGTAATTGGGTCAGAATTACTTAAGGAAATGCTACAAGAGGTTGCAAAAATTAGGCAGAATTTAAAGGCAACGCAAGATAGGCATAAAAGCTATGCATATAAGAATAGAATGCATAGATGAATTCAGTGTTGGGGATCATGTTTACCTTAGAGTGAGTCCAAGGAAGAGTTCCTTGAAGCTCGAAAGTTGTGCCAAGTTGTCACCAAGATATCGTGGGCCATTTGAAGTGCTTGAAAGAATAGTTCCAATTGCATATAGAATTGCATTTCCCGCTAACACTAGAGCTCATAATGTTTTTCTTGTTTCTTTGCTTAAGAAATATGTACATGATCCTAACCATGTGATTTATTGGGATGTGATTCAGGTGGAACCCGAGGGAGAGTTCTAAACCAAGCCATTATGCATCCTATACAGGAAGGTAACATTGTTATAGAACCGATCCATCATACATGTAAAGGTGCAATGGAAGCACTTCAGTCTCGGTGAGGCTACATGGGAGTTGGAGGATTCCATGAAAGAGGCATATGCATTTTTCTTCCGATTTTGAGAAAAAAAACAAGGACAGTGTTATTCCAAGGGAGAGGGGATTGTAATAACCCTAGTTTTGACTTAAAATGTATTTAATCAAAAATTTTTAAATATGATAGTATGGATTCCTAGTGTGGAGCTCAAGGCCAAGGCCCAACTAGAGAATGGCTAGGCATTTATGATGTATACATTTTTATTTGGACCATATGATTGGCTTATCATGACAATTCAAAATGTATGCAAATATTATGTTGAAAATTAATAAAATGGTCCAATATGGATGTGTAAAGAGCACGAGAGGGGATATGACTCCACCATAGGGAAGAGGAAGGGGGGATATGGGGAAACCAAATCCTATGTTTCCATGTGCCAACCTTAGAACTCATCCAAATCTACCATGTGCTTTAAATAAGCCAATTACATTCTCTTGACTATTAAATCAAATCATTTAATGCATATATGAGGTTGGTGGGAAAAGTCACTTTATGTAGTTATTGAAGCATAGGGGTTTTGACTGTTATGTCAGCTGTCAGTTTTCCTATTTCTTCTATTGTAAGAAGGTATGGAAGTTTTCTTTTCACCCTTACCTCATATCCTTGGAGTCAAAAATATTTTCATCATTCTCATTCTCTCATGCATGTTCCTACACTAGGTAGAGTTTTCCATTGTCGTTCATGTTCAATACCAGATTGTGTTTAACTCAGAAATTCGAATTTGAAGATAGAGATGCATTTTTGGAAGGGAAAATAGATGGTTGTAGCTGAGCATAGAGGTTGAGAAACTAGGAACCTTTACCCATTGAGTTCTGCTACTTTTGGATGCTTGATAAGCCATGGATTAATGTTGCAGGAGGTTCTCCATTAGAATACAATAGGGTGGATTATTACTGCACACACTAGTGATCAATGTAAGGGTTGCATTTCGTAAGGGAATTGTGGATCAGTGAAGGGAAATTCCTTCCTTATGTTGTGTGGGGTAGTTGGGAAGGAGTTTCATGGCTATGATGGCTTAGTGAGACCCATGTAGATCTCTGGTTGAGATTTTGGCTAAGCATAGTGAACAAAATGGGTTGTGGGTTGGGAGATAGAATCCTATAGGTGTTCGTTCACCCTGGCGGCCTCATAGCCTAGATTGGGGGTGGCTTCTTAGCAGATAGAGTATATGTTGGTCAGAGTGCCTATGGTTGGGTGGAAAATCAGTCTTACACAGCCAATTGATTGGATCTTCTTTGCTTAAAGATAATTATTCTTATGTATTTGATGTGCAATGATTTTTAGTTGCATTCATGTGATAATTATGCTTGTAAATTGCATGTCATGTGTGTCTAGATTGAGTTATTTCCGTTGTGAATTTTCATTCTACATCTGCACACATGTTTTTACTACTATTAATTCGTGATAATGCTTATGGGATAAATTTAGAGGCCCCGGTTTAGTTAATGTCCCCTCCTATTGGCTGGATTGAGGGATGGGGACGTTACAACTTGGTACGAGTCAGAAAGAAAAGTGGGGAAATCAGATTATGTGTTTACTTTAGAAAAATCAACTAGTGCTCCTTGAAATACAATTACCCCTTTCCCATGATGCATCATATCTTGCAAAAAGTGATAGGGGCTAATATAATATCAATGAGAGATGGTTTCTCAATCTATACCTAGGTTGCAATGCACAAGGAATATAGGGAGAAGACATATTTTACCACTGCATTGGGTACATTCATGTATGACAAGATGTCATTCGGATTGATGAATGCAGGAGCAACATTTCAAAGGGCCATGGATATAGCCTTTTTGTATGGGAGAGAGATAAATTCATTATCATATATTTAGATGACATGTATTTTTTCAAAAATAGATGATGAACATTTATTACACCTTAAGCAAACATTTAAAAAATGCATGAAGTATGGGTTGTCCCTAAACCCCAAGAAGTCACGTTTTGGTTTGCAAGAAGGAAAATTACCAGGACACAATGTTTCCATTGATGGGGTGAGGATTTATCCAAAAAGGGTGGCACCTATAAAATCAATAAATATACCCAGGAATAAGAAAGAGGTTTAATATTTCATGGGAAAAATAATTTTTCTCAGGAGGTTTATTCCTAATTTGGTAGAGATGATAAAGAACTTTACCAACATGCTCAAAAAAGGTAATGATGTTATGTTGACCAAAGAATACAAAGAAGCTTTCCAGCAACTGAAAATATCATTAGGAGAAGCCCCTGTTTTGATAATTCATGATTATACCAAGACTTTCTTGGTGTTCTCTTTTGCTTCAACAAATACTATTAAAGTTGTACTCTTGCAAAAGAACCGGGAAGGACATGAACATCCCATAGCCCTTTTCAACAAGGCTTTGAGAAATGAAAAATTGAAATACATTTTGATGGAAAAACCAGTCCTATGCCATGGTAAAAGCATTGGAATATTTCAGACATGTTATGTGCTCCACTCCCATGTGATTTCTTATGTGCCACATAGTACAATGAAAGACATTCTCAATCAGATAGACAATGAAGGTATAAGTGGGAAGTGCATTTCCAAAATACAAGAATATAACTTGGAAATCAAGCCTACCAAACTAGTAAGCGGATAAGGATTAGAAAATCTGTTGGCTAAATCAAGTTTTGAGGCAGTGGAATTGAATTTAGTGGCTGGGTTGACAGAGGAAGAAAGGGTTGAAAATGAGAAAGATATTCAAGATAGGTGCATGAAGGTAAATCCCAAATTTACAGAATCCCAATGGTATAAGGACATTGTTTTTTACCTGATACATCTTAAGTGTCCAAGTCACATGAATAAATCCCAAGCTAGATATTTAAAGTTAAGGCTTTTAAATATTGCATCCTAGATGAATACCTCTATTGGAAGGACCCTTTGGGCATACTGTTAAATTGTTTAATAGAATAAGAAACATAAGGAATGGTCGCATAATTCCACAAGGGCATATCTGGAGAACACCATGCTTGGAGTTCCACAACATATAAAGTTCTCGGAGAAGGATACTATTGACCCAAGTTGTTTTAGGATTCAAATCATATTGTGAGATCATGCACTGAGTGTCAATTGTTTGCAGGAAAATAAAAACTTAAGCCATGTCCTTTGAAGCCATCTATAAAGACATCAACTCATTTCTAGCAATGGGTGATAGAATTTATTGGAGAAATAAATCCTCACTCAAGTGGCCAATATAGATGGATTTTGATAGCCACTAATTACTTCACTAAGTGGGTAGAGGCAATCCCAACTAGGTCAGAAAATGAGACAGTGATCATCAAGTTCCTATATGGAAACATATTGTCGAGATTTGGATTCCCAAGAAATATCATTGATGACAATGCACAAGATTTTGATTTGGGACATTCTACCCCATACTATCCATGGGGGAGTGGATTAGCTAAATCCTCCAACAAAACTCTACTCGGGATCATCAAGAAAATCTTGTTAGAGAAAAAGAGGCATGGTATATCAATTTAAGGTATGTAATATGGGAAGATAGAATAAGCACTAGAAGATCCATTGGAACCGCCCCTTTTAAACTAGTATATGGGAAGGAAGCAGTTCTACCAATTCAGTTACGGATTCCTGTAAAAACGTTGATTCAGAATAAAATAGGAGAACAAAATGATATGATCATAAGCATATATGAATTGATATAGCCACAATAAGATAGAGAACATGCCAGCCTAAAGTTGTAGGAGCACCAAAGGAGGATGAAAAATAACTTTGGCATTAAACATAATTGCAGCATCATTCAACAGATCTCATTATTGAAAGAACCACTAATGCGCAATAGATATAACAGTAAAATATTAATTGCAGCAAGAAAACATCGCATCATTCACAAATTCATATCACATAATGCATTTATCACAAGGAAACAAGAAAGACACAATGAATTCGCTCAAAATCACATCATATTAACATTCAAAACAACCCATAGATACAACAATATAGCTCTTCCATCACATACCCAGATTAATAGCCAATAACAAGCAAAATCTTTCGTGCTCAACTGTCTCTTCAATTGATCAATTCTCGTTTCCAATCGGTTATATCAACACTTACAATGCTATGTCTATTTATAGGCTAGCACCTTTACATTTGCTATCCACTTAGGCAACCATCTAACTACTTCTTAATGAACTTTAAAAAAAGGATGACACAAAAACCCACATAAAGCATTCCAAATGACCCAAAACTACATAAACTAATCAACTTGCGCATTGTTTTCCTTCTTGGGCAGCATCTTTGACCCTTCACAACATCTGTGATGTTGTGCAGCTAACTCATCCAAACCGCTTGCCAACAAGCCCCCAACACAATCTTGTGGCTCTCTCTCAAGCCACGTTAGCTGGACATGGTGTACTCATTCTCGTCTGCTTCTTGACTATTCCTCTGGAACTGTTATTGCTGTCTGGAGCACGCTATTGTGTATTACTCAAACTGCTAGGGTGATCTCCATCTTGCTATCATGTACTTCTCAAACTGATACGGTGATATTCTGGCTTGTTGTCATGTACTTCTCAAACTCATCCTCCAGTCTCTGGAAACCTGGTGCAGACTGAGGAAAAGTTGATGAACAACACCCAAGTGCGAAACAGGCCAACAGCTCTGGCACATCTGTTTCGCACCGGGGATCACCTACTATTGGGACCAGGGGGCTGCCGCCCCTGTCATTTTGGTGATCGCAAGGACCATGAAGCTTTGAAAAACCACCACATACCTAGACATCTCAGATGATACTTCATCTCTGCTACACCCAAGTGTCTGCGTCACTTCCTTCTCTAGGTGCTCATGCACACTCGTCGTTCGGGCCCTCAGCGCACCTGGTGTCCTGCCGCATGAAATGAAATGGATCATTTCCACAACCTCCTTGGAATTCCTAACTTATCTAGCTTCCTGACCCACTCGCAGCATGAATTCCTCTCATCAAATAGATACCTCTTTGCTCAGCTAGCCTCTGGTGCCTGTATTTATGCATTTTCATCGTCCTGGACACTTGCCTCAGAAATAATTTGCAAATCTATTCACATAAGGCTCTAATCTTGTTATCATACCATTCCACCGTCTTTTGGTGGGGTGGCTCCGCAGCATGCATGTTTAGACCGGACTTCTTACATGCGGAGTAGCGACCATGCTTCCACTGGTTGTCATTCATGCCAAAACATGCGAAACATCAACCTTGGTGCCATTGTCCATGCTATCACCTCGCTTTACACATGCCAAATGTGTCAGACTACATCGTCAATCCTGTCAACCTATTGGTGGATCCGTCGTAATTGCAGGTCACTTTACCGAGCACTGTTAATTAACTGCACTTAACTGTCTGCATTATTTGCTGATTTGACTGCATTGCGACCCTGGGTTTGTCCTGACGCGGCTTCCAAACTGTGATACAAGTGTTACAACTTGCGCATTTTGTCCCTGCTAGTGCGCCATCCTACCACCTAGCATCCTACATTTTTTTTCGCAATGATTTACACATCTCGTGGTTCCTGGCCCATCCTGTAGGGCTTCAGCCTGCTACCATTCACCATCTTCGGTATCAACGCTCCATCTAACTGTCGCAATTGCACTGCGCCTCCTGAAGTAATGGAACTAACGAGATATGGTCCCAGCCAATGCATCTATAACTTGTCAGGATGCTTCATGAACTTGCTTTCATACAACAACACCAAGTGGCCCTGCTAAAACTATTTGTTTTGGATATGGTGATCATGCCAATATTTTTGCCTATCCTTCTCCATGCGCTGGTGAAAACCTGCAATAAAGTGGTCTTCCTCAAGTTGCACTAGTTGCTTCATACGTTCTGCTAACGCTACCTCATCATTCATGCCTGTCGTTGCCGCTATGCATAGACTCATAATGATGTACTCCATAGGCATAACTGCGTCATTACCATACACCAATTTGAACAGTGTCTGTCCTGTCAATCATTTACAAGTGGTGCGATATGATCACAAGACTATTGGAATCTTCAAATACCAATCATAGTGGTTCACATTACAGACCTTTGTAAGCGCATGCTCCAATACTTTGTTGAAGGCCTCCATCGTGCCATTTTCCTGCGGATGATACGGCATACTCTTCTTATGCTATATCTGAAGCTCTGTTGTCAATGTGTTGATTATGCGATTAATGAAATGACTCCCTTGATCACTCATCAATACCTTCAGGCATCCAAACCGAGTGATAATATTGGCGAACAAGAATCACGCTGTTGTCGCAATATACAACTGGTGCAGCCTCCACCCATCTTGTAAAATAATTTGTCACTGTGATTATGTATCATGCACCAGTGCACTTCCCGGGTGGGTTGATAGGTCCCACAAAATCCACATCCCATTTATCAAATGGCTGCAAGGTTACTTGAGGTATTAGCGGCATCTCATCCCTCCTGGAGGGTTTTCCAGTACGTTGACAAATGTCGCAAGTCCGCACATAATCTATTGCATCATTGTGAAGAGTGGGCCACCAAAATTCTTGCGCGAAGCACATTCCTAGCGGTAGCGCGACCGCCATAGTGTCCACCAGCCACTCCTGCATGTGCCTCTGACAATATCTGCCCTTGCTCATGAGGTAGGACACAATGGCTCAAGATCTCGTATGGGCCTAGCTTATACAGTTGTCTGGCAATAAACTGGAAATCGACATCCTTAACCATCGACTGCTTCTTCTAACTAGTGATAAACTCCTCTGGTGCGGTTCTGGTCGCTAGAAACTGAATTATTTCTACGTAGTAGTCATCATCTACTTCAACCCTGAATAGTTGCGCATCTGGAAAATCATCTTCAATGTTGGTTGGTTCCTCCCCTATCTCAATCCGCAAGAAGTCATCTGGCCCTACATTCAAGCAGCCTGGATTCACAATCACCTCAAAATAAACTCCCGAAAAAGAAGTAGGCAGCAGGGTATTTTTTAGGATTCTAATATTATACTTAAGTATAGTACTATAGGCGATTATTTTGGATTGAAAAAACCACATATATAGATAAGTAGGTGAATAAGAAATATGAAACATACAATTTACTACTAAAACTTGTGAATTTTGGCGAATATTATGTTAAAAAACATATTTTATGTAAATATAGGCGATATTAGAGACTAAATGTTGATGTATATGTAACTTTGGAATGTATTTCATCTATGTATTTCATATATATTTATTGTACCCTTATAAGAGATGTGTTATTCCTCTATAAGGAAGTGTCATCATGTGTATTGACAAGTGTTGCAAGTGTGTGTACTTGGCGACGGGTTATTAGACCACCATGTGTGGGGTCAGCCCTAAAATATATATTATATGGTTGATGTACCTAGCTAGACAAGTCGGCCCCATAAGGTCACTGGGAAAATAGACTAGTATAAATAGAGATCGGGAGATCTCTATTTGCATCACTCGGAAACTCACACTTCTCTCACTCAGAAAGTGGCGCACTAGTGAGGAGGAGGATCATCTGCTACTAGGAGAATATCTTAGTGTATTTTGGTTGTACTTTGGTTGAGCCATTGCTCTCTCTATCTCTAAGGAAGTTGTGGGGTTTTTCACCTTAGGGTTTTCCCCACGGAAACTCTGTGTCTCTTGTCTCTCATGATTTTGATTCTTGTGATGCTTGTCATGCTTATTGTGATTCTTATGCATTGATATACTGTATATGTTATTATCTCAGTGAAGATCCTAGAGTATTGTGAATTAATGCTCAAAATTTAACATGGTATCAGATCTAACCTGAGAAGAAGACATTTTGCAGTGATGGAAACTTGAGTTTCTTATTTATTGGGTTTCTCTCCACATATTTTGGAAATGCAGTATAGTTGATTGACTCTACTCATCAAGGAGAATCTATTTGTCCAATCAAAATTCAATTCTGAGCATTTTCAGATTTGGCCCTAAAAATTAGGGTTTCCTCAAAAATAGGAATTTCTAGAATCAGAAGACATAGATGGAAGCTCCTTGCAAAAATCGAAGTTTAGAGCTTTGGATTGAGGTTTTTCGCTGGGTAGATCTCCAGGAAACACAAACCCTAATTCGGGGCTCTCCCTAGTGAACCCAGGAGGACAAAAAGGAAAATCTGAAGGGTAAAGCTTTGTTGATCTCAAATTCTGAATCCACTAGGCTAATCAGCTCATCAAGGCGCATCTTTCTATTCTTTCAGAAAGTTAAAATTCACATTTTGAATTTTTAGGGTTTTTTCGACAAACCCTAATCCAGGACTAGATCCAGTTTTCAGCAATTCAAGTGGTAAGACCTAAATCTTTTCTATCTTCATTTGAAGTACTCTTTATGATGTCTCACCACACCAAGCTTGAGGATAAGCTTGAAGGGGCTGATAAATTCTGAGCTTGGAAGTATTGGATTGGGTTAATCCTGGAAGAGAATGAGTTGGACTCATACATAAAAGAAGACATCCCTATCCCAGAGGATGAAGAGGCTAAGGTATTGCATAAGAAGAACTTGTTCAAGGCAAAGAGAATCATTGTTGATTCTATCAAAGACCATCTCATACCCCATGTGTCTTCTCTAAAGACACCCAAGGAGATGTTTGACTCTTTGACCAAGCTATTTGAAGGGAAGAACATAAATCGGAAGATGACCTTGCGAAATAAATTGGAAGGAGTCAAGATGTCGAATGGAGAAACCATTCAATCCTATTTATCCAAGGTCTCTCATATCAAGGAACAACTTGAAGCTATAGATGAAATGGTGGAGAATGGTGAAATTGTTATGACCACTTTGAATGGCCTACCTAGGTCATGGGACTCTTTTATCCAGGGGATCTGTGCTAGAAAGAAATTAATCTCCTTCAGCAGATTGTGGGAGGAATGTTTTCAAGAAGAAGCAAGGCTTGTGGCAAGAGAAGAAAAGATGGGGAATTAAGATCAAGATCTCATAGCTCACACTAAGAAGGGCAAGTCCAAGAGAGAGCCATCTCACTCCAAGAAATCTTCTCATCACTTTAAAGAAAGAAGAGTATGCTTCGCCTGTAATGACAAGGGACATGTTGCCATAAATTGTCCCAAGAACAAGAAGGACAACAACAACTTCATCAAGAAGAAGAAGGGCAACAAAAGAAGGTATCATTCTCATGCTTTTGAGGATGATGAACCTCCCAAGAAGAAGGCTAGAGCAGAAAGTGATGATAACTCATCAAGCGAAGAAGAGTATGTTCTAATCTCTGCTCTCACAACTACTATCTCCCATGGTTGTAATGATTGGCTTATTGACAGTGGGGATTCAAAACACATGACTGGGTTTAAAGAATCCTTTGTTGATCTATCTGAACATGAGTCACCCCATAAGGTGAAACTTGGGGATGACTACCAATACCCTATCAAAGGAAGTGGTGAGGCCTCCTACAATCTAGATTCTGGAAAGTCTTTGAAGATGAAAGAAGTTCTTTATGTACCTGGGCTCAAGAAGAATCTTCTCTCCATCTTTGCATTGGATGCAAAAGGCATGAGGGTTGCATTTGTAGATGGCCACGTTCTGATGTGGCCAAAGGGTAAAACTATTGATGATGCAGTGGTGATTGGAGAGAAAGAGGGAGGATTGTACAAATTAAAGGAACAACCCGAACATGCTATGAAGACAAAGATTCATCCATAGTCATGGATCACATAGAGGTATGTATAATTTTTTTTTGCAAAAGTTAACTAATAAGTTATGCAGGACATTGAAGAGAACAAGAACGCATTGCTAGACATAACTAGCAAATATGATGACTAGGTATGTTTCGTATACTTTTGTATGATTGATAATGATTACTCTTGAAGTTACAAGTTTGAGTAATCTAGGGCTTATGTATATTATGTTTATGACTAACCTTGAATGCTAATTATTTCTGTTTGAAATAATCATGACTATACATGCTTGAGATTATTGTGTTTTAATAGTATTGAGAATATACTAATGAATGTATGGTTTTGTATGAGACCTCGAGGATAACACAATGATGATACTAGCAAGCATGCTTAGGGATCGAGAATTAATATAAGTTCAAGAATAGGTAATACAGGAAGCAAAGATCAAGAGGGAGCACACTCAAGTGGGTTTTGCAAGGATGCAGATATTCAGAGGGAGTTGACCATCTCTCTACATTCCACAACAGAAAGGTGTAGAAGAAGCTACTTCAGATTAGGACTCCAACAGCTCCTGCAAGGAAGCAAAAACTCAGAGGGAGTCCACCCAACAAACAAACAAAGATAAGTATTTTAATTGTCCCTTCTTGCATATTTGTTTGTTTAAATAATACTGTTCAAATGATGTATATGCTTATGTTCCTAGATTTAGGATGTGTATTATGCATATTAGAATGATTGCATTAATGAACAACTTACTACTAATATGCATTTAATGGGTAAGTAGGCCTATGGCATTGTACAACATTCCATTGCTACTTATATAGAATGAAACCTCTTTGCTGACATGTTGGGAGCTATGCAAACTCTTAACAATGTTCTGGTAGAGACTGGAAGGCATCTAGAAAGTTATGGAACATGGATAAATGTTGTATTGAAGCATTGGCTAAGATAATTGCATGACTGTATGACATATTTCTTTATGTGTAAGAATTTGTTCTAAAAACCATGAGATGTTTTCTAATCATGCAATTTAACTTGTTGTGTAGGAAAGATCGTATACCATCACCTACAAAAGAAGAACTACAACATTTGTTTAGCAACAAAATTATCTATTGAATATATTGAAGTTCCCAGGATATGGGAAGAATGCCATGATCTGTCGATCATGAAGAATGATGTTTGGGATGTAGTCCCAAGACCTAAAGGGAAGTTTGTTATGACTTCCTTATGGATCTATCAGATCAAGCATGCTGCATATGGCAGCATAGAGAAATATAAAAGTGATCAAATTGAAGATACACCAGATGAATTTCAAGACTGCTTTCCTGAATGGTGTAGTTGAAGAGGAAGTATATGTGGAGCAGCCACTCGGTTTCGAAATACATGACAGGGATTCATATGTGTGCAGATTGAAGAAAGCCTTGTATGGATTGAAGCAAGCTCCTAGAACTTGGTATGATAGGATGGACAGTTTCCTATCTAGTTTGATATTTACCAAGAGTAAAGTGGATTCCAACCTTTACTACAAGGTTGGGGAAGGGAATCCTGTGATTCTACTCATGTATGTGGATGACTTATTTGTAACAGGAGATGACAGATTGATTGCAGATACTAAGAGGAAGTTTGCTACCAAGTTCGATATGAAATATTTGGGAATGATGCATTATTTCCTAGGTATGGAGGTGTGGCAGAGTGCAGGTGGGATGTTCCTTGGTCAAGGGAAGTACACATTAGACATCCTGAAGAGATTCGGGATGATGGATTGCAAGGCCATGGCCACACCTATGGCATTGAATCTGAAGCTTCTATGTGATGCTTCATCTGAGCCGGTTGATGTCTCTATGTATCATCAGATGATTGGGTCCTTGATGTACCTGACAAACATAAGACCAGATATTTGCTTTGCTATGAACACATTGAGTCAGTTCCTGACAGATCCGAGGAGTGTTCATCTGGTTGTTGTAAAGCATGTTCTGAGGTACCTGAAGGGTACAGTGGATTATGGGCTCAAGTATGAAGCGAATCAAAAGTTTAACCTGCAGGGTTATGTTGATTCAGATTGGGCTGGCAATGCTACAGATAGGAAGAGCACATCTAGATGCTGCTTCAGTATGGGATCAGGTGTGATCTCTTGGTTTAGCAGGAACCAGTTCTACGTAGCACGGAGTACAACTGAGGAAGAGTATGTTGCAGCCTGTTCAGCTAGTTATGAGGTAGTATGGCTATGGAAGCTACTATCTAAGTTATTTGATATCCCGTTGGATGCTACTGGTATCTTTTGTGATAACCAGAGTTGTGTGAAGCTGTCCGAGAACCCCGTGTTTCATGACAGGTCGAAGCACATAAAGATCAAATATCACTATATAAGGGATATGGTGCAGAGAGGAGCTGTGAAGCTCCTATATGTTGCGATGGATGAGCAGATTGCAGATGTACTAACGAAGCCACTAGCTAGAGTGATGTTCAAATACTTCAGGGAGAGGCTTGGTGTTCTTCAGATCGACGACACTTCGAGGAAGAAGTGATGGACACATTTGATGAAGCCATTCCAAGCATGTTGGAAGGAGGATCCTTCACATGGCGATGGATGTAAGCGCTGGATGATGAGCATCAAGACGATGCTCTAGTTACTGCTTTGTGTATGCATCATGTTGGATGTTGGATATGATCAGTTGGATCATTTATATGTATGTACGCATCATGTTGGATGCTGGATATGATAAGTTGGATCATTTATATGTATGTACGCATCATGTTGGATGCTGGATATGATAAGTTGGATCATTTATATGTATGTGCGCATCATGGTTGATGCTGATATGATCAGTTGGATCAATTGTATGTATTTTTGTATATGCATCATGTTGGATGCTTGGACCATGTATCTGTATTTGTATCAGGTGGATACATTGTATGATTAGGTGGATCATGTATGATGATATGTATCAGGTAGATACTTGGTATGCATCAGTTAGATGCATTGTATGATCAGGATGATCATGGATGACGAGCTTCAAGATGTTGCTCCAGATGACATGCAGCAGGATGTTGCAGTGATGATGATCAGGATGATCATGTGTACATCAGGATGATGTATGGTGAGTATTAGGTTGATACTCTGTGTCCGTGGAACAAGTTGTGCATATAATCATGTAATTTGTGCCCTGGGAGATTTGCAGATAGTCTTTCGAGGTTTTTCCTATGGCATGTAATTTGTACCCTGGGATATCTAGCAAATGCTCTTTCAAGGTTTTTCTTGGGAGGACATATAATTTGTGCCGTGGGATATCTGCATATAGTCTTTCAAGGTTTTTCCTATGGCATGTAATTTGTGCCCTGGGATATCTGGCAGATGCTCTTTCGAGGTTTTGTCCTATGGCATGTAATTTGTACCCTAGGAGATCCGATAGGTTGAACCGTGTGCTTGTAATCAGTCCTGGGATGCTCTTTCGAGGTTTTTCCATGACCACATGTAATTTGTGCCCTGGGAGATCCGATAGGTTGAGCCTTGTACTCCTAATCAGTCCTGGGATGCTCTTTCAAGGTTTTGTGGTGACCACATGTAATTTGTGCCCTGGGAGATCTGATAGGTTGAGCCTTGTGCTCATAATCAGTCCTGGGATTATCTTTCGAGGTTTTGTGGTGAGGTCACATGTAATAAGTCCTGGAGATCTAGATAGGATGAAAAAGGGCTCAGATGCTCTTTAGGGTTCTTGCTAGTCAAGAGACTCTTTCAAGGTTTTGTGACGCACATAATAAGTCCTGAGATTTCCATTGTATGGCCAGTGATGACGAAGACCTGTAGGTGGTGGACCTACATCCAGTATGAAAAAGGACTGGCTCTGTAGAACTTCCTATGACGACTAGAGTCAGAGATTGGTTGAGATAGCAGCAGCAGTGACGATGATGATGACGATGCATCGATGACGATGATCCCGAGAAGAAGACTTGTCTAGCATATATGTGTCGAGAAATACCTTCCTAGTTAAGAGGGAGTGTTGATGTATATGTAACTTTGGAATGTATTTCATCTATATTTATTGTACCCTTATAAGACATGTGTTATTCCTTTATAAGGAAGTGTCGTCATGTGTATTGACAAGTGTGTGTACTTGGCGATGGGTTATTAGACCACCATGTGTGGGGCCGGCCCTGAAATATATATTATATGGTTGATGTACCTAGCTAGACAAGTCGGCCCCATAAGGTCACTGGGAAAACAGACTAGTATAAATAGAGATCGGGAGATATCTATTTGCATCACTCGGAAACTCACACTTCTCTCACTTAGAAAGTGGCACACTAGTGAGGAGGAGAATCATCTACTACTAGGAGACTATCTCAGTGTATTTTGGTTGTACTTTGGTTGATCCATTGCTCTCTCTATCTCTGAGGAAGTTGTGGGGCTTTTCACCTTACAGTTTCCCCACGGAAACTCCGTGTCTCTTGTCTCTCATGCTTTTGATTCTTGTGATGCTTGTCATGATTATTGTGATTTTTATGCATTGATATACTGTATATGTTATTCTCTCAGTGAAGATCCTAGAGGATTGTGAATTAATGCTCAAAATTTAACACTAAAAACGACAAACTAGCGAATTTATGTTTTGAAAAAATGCCCAAAAAATAGCCAATTGGCGAAATTTCGCCTCTAAACATTTCTTGGTAGCCAGTGACACATCTTCCCCCCTCAACACAGGCTTATTGACCAAATATTTCAAATCAGAGTCGTCTGTGAACATCTTAAAGTGACCGCCCAACAAGTAGTGCCTAAACTTTTGCAGCGCATATACCATCGCCAAGCCTTCACTCTCTGTAGTGGTATAATTTTTCTCTGCAGACGAAAACTTCCGACTCGCAAAATCAATTGGGTGATCCAAATATCCTTCCCCTAGTTGCGCGAGCACTACTCCTAGCACAATCGATGATGCGTCCCAATGGACATGGAATTCCTTGCTCCAGTCAAGAAATACCAATATTGGAGCAGAAGCCGTCTTAGCCTTCAACATCTCAAAACTAACTTGACATTCAGGACTCCACAAGAATACCGCATCCTTCTTTAACAACTTTTTCATAGGGGCCGTGATCACTGCATAACCCCGGATAAACTTGCGATAGTACCTGGTGTGCCCCAACGTCCCTATCAACTGCTTGACATTGGTAGGCAATGTTAAGCTTAGAATGAGCACAATCTTTGCTAGGTCAACCAACAATCCTTGCTTGCACACATGTGACCCAACAATGTTCCAAATGGTGCACATAAAATACATTTCTTCAAGTTCAGCGATATCTGATGCTGTTGACAACACTCCAACATCAGTCACAGGTTTTCCAGATGATCGCTGATCAATCCATAAAATTTCTAGTCATCCATGTAAACTTGCAGAAACTTCTGAATAAAATATCTGAAGGGAACAACAACAACCCGAGAGAATATCGTAGGTGTGTTCTTGAGCCCAAATGGCATCATAGTGTACTGGAAACAACCCCATTCAGTTACAAATGTTGTCTTGTGGTGATCCTCTTTCGCAATCCTGATTTGGTGATAGCTTGAGAAACCATTTATGAAATAATACATTTCTTGACCACCCACACCCTCCAGTACTTGCCATTCAGCTTCCTCAGTTCGACACAAATCCGTACCTTGCCTATCTTTTTGTCTTGCACCACCATGGGACTAATCCATTCTGATTCTTCGATCGATTCAATGATGCCAGCATCCAACATGCGGTCAAGTTAAACTTTGACCCTTTCCTTATGCCATGGATTCAGTCGATATAATCACTTCCTAATGGGTTTCGCATCTGGTTTCAATGAAATCTTCATCTCCTCTAGATCCCCCAAGATTCCCTTCATCTCAGAAAACTTCGTAGAGAACAAATCTTGGAACTCATGCAACAAGTCGGTGACCTTCGCCACCATGTCTTCATCTTAGTAGTTTCCAACATTCACAAAATTTGGGCTCGCCTTCATCCCAATTTTGACCTTCCTGACCTTCAGTGGTTGACTGATCGAATCTGTTGGTGCATTAGGTGCAACAACGTTGCGACTTCCTTCTGATTCGGGAATATTGACATTTCGCAAATCATCACCATCCTCTGTCCCTCCAGTGATGTTATAACACTTCATCATCGATTGCATCTGACAATGCGCATGCGGATCTATGGGATATACTACTGGAACGACCTTCAGAACAACATTGCATATGGGATACAAAGCATTATGAACATCTGCGTTGGAATCTACGAAACTGAAGGTACGCGTAAAGCAAATAGTCAACTCTAAGCAAGTGGTAATCTCCCCTCGCAACTCAGCTACGGCATACCAAGATCGTGGTATTTTTTCCAAAGTATGGATAAAAGCATGGACCCATTCACCCTTGGTCGCGAGGCCCACGGAGTCTGACATTCCATCAGATGACTGCCAGGGTCATTCTGCCCATCGTACCTTCCATTGTGGTATATTTTTGTGTCACCAAAGTGAACTATCAGCAACCTTCGACACTGCAACCATCCAGTAATCGAATTCTTATGGGTCGCCCACCACCATGCTGGAGTAGCCTTCACTGCCTCCTCCAATGCTAGTAACCATTGTGGTTCTCACACCTTGTCCTCAAATGCTACTTAAAATATAGACAACCCAAGCAGTCCTTCATATACTGGCAATTCAACAGTTTCAGTTGCAACATGACACAGCGACTGCATAAGCAAACCACAATTCTGAATGACACCTCATTCAGGCGGTTCTACCAGTTCTCTAAAGCATCATCCGAGTCGGAAGACGCAGAGCTAGAGCTGCACCAACCAAGTTCTCCGCCAGCCGTCGGATGAATGTAGTATTATGAAATGTTATATGCATGATCCCATCCTCTTACAACTTCATCCTTGACAAGTTCAACATACCATCGCCCTTCATTTGGATCCAATGGACCAATGACGTGGAGGTCCTGATTTTCAAAGGTCATCACCCGCTTCTTGAAATCGATCACTAGCATACTGTCATTTGCCCATCCAATCCCCATCAACAAGGGATAGGAGCTTCCACCTTTGACAACCTTAATGACATCAAAATCCACATATCTTTTCATTCCCTCGTTGTCCACAACAAGTCATGGAACTCACCCAATTGGTGTGACTTTGGCCTAATTAGCCAATAGCAGCTGTATAGGAGACTAGATTTGGATGCAAACATGAAAAATATTCATTCCGAGTGCTTTTTTATCCCATTATTGTGATCGCTAAAACTAAGTACAAAAGGCGTCAAGCTTAGTCTTTGTTCCTTCTCATGCTCGTAAATACATGAGAATAAGTTACCGAGTATAATTTTCTCTCTTTTTTGGGCTCGTAAAACTGTTACGAAAAAAGAACCCCCTTGGAGTTTTCTTTAAGCCCTTTTCAAACTCCCAAAATATGAAAAGATCGCCAAGTGAATTTGTCTCTTTCACGCTTGTAAAAGGATGTGAAAGGTCATCTCTTAGGTATGAGTTTATCCTTTTTCAAACCTTTGGGACTAAATCTACGAAAAATTACACAGTCGAGTCTTCTTTAGTCTTTTTAGACTCTCTAAACGTGAAATGACATCGAGTTTTCCTTCCATGAACTCATTAAAATTCAACATCGAAGGTCCCTTATAGGGACAAATCCCTCCTATCACAGGTTCGTAAAACATGTGATATTGGACTCGTCCTAAGGATGAGCTATATCGAGCATCTGTTACCCTCCTCAAGCTCGTTAATAAACTAAGAGGTACTCGTAAATCATGACGGGGAATAAGGAAAGAATGTGTATATGCCTGTGTTTGTGGCAGCTTATAATCATCCTTGAACATGGCACTTGTTTGCATTTCATTCAAACAACTTGGATAATTTTCTTTTCTTCGATTCATACCACTTCCATGATTCATTCCACTCCTTTGGTTCACCCGAAGAATGCATTAATCATTTGTTGTATCAGGTCTTCGTATCTATCTTGTCATGTCAATGTTTCCAAGTCATGCCATTCCATTTTCAAGGAAAATCTATTTTTGAGCTAACCTCCGTAGTCATGTTACCTTCCTTTGTGTCATTCACCTCTGAGTCAGTCTCAAATATCACTCTATAGTCTGATATACTCCAAAACATCTTTGATGTTGTTTCGTGTCGATGATGGGGGGGAAATCATGGCCCTTCTTCAATGGTTTTATCCTTGTCGACTTCAACACATCATCCAAGGATTGAAATTAGAAGCCAGTCAAGTATCTTGGGTCTGCATACCTTAATGGCAGGTTACCTCATTTTCAACTATAAGTTTACATCATTGACTTCTTATTGAAATATTCCACCGGATGTTCAACTTCAACTCATTGATTCATATTCGGTGGTATGTACTATGGTACCTTGGGGATCATTGGCATTAATGACGATTTCCCTTTCACTTGTTAATGGTTTCCATTATTGGCCAGTAATTGAGTGGTTTCTACCATGTTCGACTTTAAAGCATTGTAATGACATGGTTAGATTTGTATCATTCTGGGTTCGCGGTGAAGACCCTGGGGTACTTTTGTTATGTATTGTACACAGTTTGCGATGGAGATATTTTTTAGTAAATTCCACATGAACATCATGATGGAATCATTTTTCTATCACATAGATCCACATTGTATTGGTTTTTGGCTGTGTTCAATTCATTTCGTAGATCCACTGCGTATTCTATAGTGGCTACGATCTGGTCTTGTCATGGATGTATGGATCCACTTTGTATTCTTAGTTCCATACTTTTATTCAGTTATTCATGGATCTACAGTGTATTGGTCAGCAGCCATGTTCGCATCATTTGAGACACATGTCTTAGAGTTAGTGGTACTGCATAAGTCCTTGTTCAGCATTCTTACAAATGATCTTTTCCTTAAATTTATGTATATCAAAGCACTTCACATATCCTATTCTTATAGATTCATGCTTTGGGGGGAATTCTGTTACACGAAAATATCATCGGCATGAGTTATGTTCCCTTGACTTGCCCTAATTCCTAAATCATTGACCCCAAATCGATTGAGAGAAGAGAGTTGTTATGGTTTTTCCCTTATGTTGTTGTGCTGACGCACCTTCCACATTGACAAAGTGCGTCAGACCCTTGGTGACACACTCTACACATTAAAAGAGTGCATCACTGACACCTTTTTCCTTTGGACAATGCGTCACTCTTCAAAGACACGTGTTTCTTATTGACAAAGTGCATCACTGTCAATTCGAAGGGAAAAAGAGAATCTTCGAGAGCCTTCTAGAATGATTATCTTCGTGGAGGATTATCCCAAGAAATCAACTGAGATGGAAGTTTATCCCCTGCCTTCTTGGGATGATCCCTTAGCCTTATCCCTCAAATCCTCAACCCCTTCTATCCTATTTTTCCTATATATACAAGCCTCTACTTCATGGTTAAGGGAGGAAGGACTAGAGCATCTAAATACTGGTGAAATTTTGTTGGAGTGAGAACCCTTTCTTTGGAAGACTAGTTTGGATCCTTGAGGCAAAGGTCATTTGTAAGGAATTGCAATGTCAAGGATTGGTTGTAATATCCTCTTCTTATTTTTTCATTAATGCAGTAAATATACATTCTTTCCATAAATATTTGTTGTTTATTATAGATATTTAGAATTAGTTTCCTTGACCACTAGTTTAGATTAATTCATATTGCAAATTAATATCACTTGTATGTATCCATTTGTTTGTGGTTTCTTGTGTTGCAGCTAAAGATCAAGAGCCCCACTAATCAACGAGACATTGCTACATTTGCAAGGTGAGTAATACATCTTCATTCTTGGTAATTTTCTTAATCTAGGAAATGTTGCATATTATGTTTTTATTTGTTCTAGATCTATCACATTTAGACTAGGGAGATCGGTTAGTCTTCGTGCTGATAGATTGTCTAATAACACATATGCAGCTGCCATTCTCACCTACCTAGATGATTTTGATTTTGGATTTTCTTTACTCCTAAGAGAAATAAATTCGGATGACCTGGAAGCTTTGTTTTGCAATGTAGAATATTTTGAGGAAAATATGAAGGCTCTAGGAGTTCCTATGAAAAATATAATAGAATATCCTAAGGATAGATGATACCCCAAGATGAGGAGAGGTAAAGATCCTGAAAACTCTTTAATCCAATATGTGCTCGACCTAGAAGAAGTGACAAAGATTTTGAGAATATGGAAAATGACTTTGCTAAAGTCAAGCGAAGTCAGGTTACTAATCCTTTTGTTAGGCCCCTTCTCTGAATGTAGATTCCTCATATCAAGGGTTACTTGCAATACAAAGTAACACCTTTGATGGCCCCATATCTAGAAATAAGGAGAGAATACCCAAATACTCAGCAATATCATCCTGAGCATCAGGATCCATCAAACTCTTCTTCAAGCCTAAACATTTTATTCCATTCACATGAGATGTAATGTGAAGGAGGCTTGTTAGAATCTGAAGGTATGTGCATGGTAGAAGATGAAGAGTACATCCTTGAGGAGGAAATGGTATGCCAAGAAAAGAGAGATCCATACATATCTCTCACACAATTTTAGTTGGTCATAGATAATATTATGGTACAGGTGATAAGAGCTTTGACTTGAGAACTTGACCTAATGCTCAAAATTTTATGTGAGATGAACCCTCTAGGCCTTATAATGAGAATCGAAGGGATAAAAAAAATGGTGTGCAGCAAGCGAGGGGAGATATGGTACTAAAATATGTAGATGTAAAACAAACTATCATTCCCCTCAAGCCATAAGTCAAAATTACAGAACCTTACAAAGCACAGCTAGGCACAATACAAGCTGCAATAAGATAGCCTCCAGCTACCAAGGTACTAGATACATGTCCTCTCCTTGCTCCTAATTGTGATATTAAGCATCAGTTGAGTAATATTAAGATCCCAATGCCTTTGGTTGAATTTTTGAGCTTCCCTACTCATAAAAAAGAAATATACTCTTATGCATGCCTCAAATATACAATTACCACTACAATACTCAAAGCTCCTTCTTCCCTAGATAAATCAATTTCTTCTCTTTCTAATGTAATGGGACTGAGCGACTAGCTTCCTTTACGAGCATAAAAAATTAACTTGCAAGATGATTCCCCCAATATATTTCTTGGAAATACGCCTGATGAAACTGATCATGTTACTTCCCCATTTTATTTTACTCTAGAGTTTCAAAATTTCCACCTACATTATTGTTTATACAATTCTGGTGCATCCCATTCCTTGATGTCTCTGGAAGTCATCGAAAATATTGGCCTAGATAGCACCAAAAACTATAAATACCTTTTCTCATTTGATTCCAAAAGAGTACAATTTATGTGAATGATTAAAGACCTCGTGGTGGGAATGGTTCATATTACTAAAAAATTTGTCATGATCGATGTAGTAATAGATGACATCCCACCTTCATATGGTATGCTACTATCCAGACAATTGGGAACCTCTATTGGGGGTGATATCCAATTTGACTTATCATATGCCACCATTCCAAATTTTTTGGGGGAAACCCGTCGACTATATAGGGAGCTGAAGAGTACTTATGTCATCAGTGATCCAAAGAATCCAATTAATTTCCCTACCTAGACTCATGATGAATTAGGGACTTTTTTTCTCAGCTACCAAAATCCCTCTCAAAACCACGGGGGGTTCATTAGTGAGGCAATATCATATCACGTCCATTCATATTGGGGGTTTGAATACTCTTAAAAACCTCAAAAATATATTGCCCCGTATTAAGGGGTCAAGGGGGGTTTTTAATTTGACATAGTAATATAAATATTGGGGTTATTTTATTTGGGTGGGCTAATGAATAACCTCTAAATATTTGGATGGATTCATACCTCCAAATCATGCGCTCAATTCATACCCACTTAAAACTTATGGACCCTCCATTTTTATCTAATATTGCTTATGATCCTAAGTTTTGGATAAATTTGATAATAGTGTAACAATGATAATATCGATGGAAGTCTCTTTGGATTACTAGCCTTGAGTATTCCTGATTTAATAACTTATTTAGGCTTGGTTTGAATTGATTTTATATTGTTTTTCATCTTTAAGTTAAGATATGTAGTGAACTGAGAGTTCCAGGGTTGAACAATTGTATTGTATTTTTTGTAGGCATTCAAGTAAAAGATCTAACTCTTCATTTTTTAGTGTCGGGTGTAGGTGGGTATTGAGACTTAAATCAAACGTTGCTCCACGACAACTAAGAAAAGTGAGATCAATTTTTCTTGGCTCACTGGAACCAATATGTTTGCTTTGATATGAAGGTAGGGGAGTCCATCCACGAAAGGGTCTCAATTTTGCATTTTTTTGGAGTTTAATTTATCAAGATTATAGAAAAAACAAGCTCTCTATGGCTATACTTGTATTTACATTATATAAAATTGGTAGATTGGCAAGTTGTGGTGTGAAACATTTGCAATCCTCATCTTTTCTAAGCATTGCACTAACTATTGGACTATCAGTATTTTACATTCTTTGTTATGTTGATCTCTTGATTGGGTTTCCTTTTACACGTTTTTCCTTCCCAAGTACTATTTCGTTGGGTCTTCCACTATCCAACACTACAAATTGATCCGTCACCCCTGCAATCCTAGTGGGATCATTATTAGCATTATACTATTGTTTTATTTAGCATCTTGTTTGCTTATACTAAGATGTGTTAGGGCTCTTGTTTGTTACAACTTGATAAAAATGGATACCTATAATATCTGGTGAAACTAGGGGTTTTCTTAATTGGAAAGGCATATTGGGAGGGGGTTCAACAATACAATTTTAGGAAGCATTTTCCAATATTTAGTGAAATTAAGGATATTCTTTAATATCATGCGAACGATCGTGCTATGTAACAAGCTTCACTGAGTGAACCCCCCCGTGCTCAAAACCAAACAAAATTACTTTTAGCCACCAAAGAACCTCCTCTAGACAAATCCATGTCAAGGGAAGTGTTATCTGATAGTTCTGGTAGCAAAGGAGAAAATGAAGTTGATGTGCCTTGGAAGTATTCTATAGCAACAAAGAAGAAGGTCATACACCCAAAAAACATTTCATACCTGTAGTCAAGGATTGATCAAATCAGAGAAAAATACAACTGAAACATCCCATGGAAGTACAACAAACATACTGTCAGGAAGTTGTTTAGTAATATATTCAGAGCCAACAATATCAAAATTACACCAAGAGAATATATCCAATGGACGAATATCCCTATTGAGTCAACAACAGACGTTGAACCTTGCAAGAAAAAGCTTGAATGCCAAATAAATTTAAAAGTATATCAAGAGAAATTGAATATTTTTTCTGATAAAAAGGTCGAGCATGAAAAGGATTTGAACAGGGATATGATGCTAACATAGGATAACAAGAAGAAATACCTTGGGAAACATATGAAATTTGATTAGTTGTGACCAAAACCATTCATAATCAAAGAAGACATAGGTAAGCGTCCCAACTTTCCCAAGCCTGTAGATTTGGCAGGGAAATCATTAAAATACCTACCAATGGTGGGTGTCTAAAACCTTGGACTCTATGAAAACAAATCACCTCTTTATGTATCATACTTTCCTTTTCCTATTATGTATGTCATGTTTGTATAATTTATGTTTTACCAATAGCATGGCAATTAATTCCCTCCAGTCTATCTAGAAAATAAACAAATTTTCAATCAGCATTTTGTCTCATATAATAATCCTATGAGTTTTACCAAATGAAATCTAAATACTGAATCCATGGCCCAAGAGAAATCAAGGAATTGGTCTACTATCCCTAGATATCTAAGCTATATTCTTGACACCTCGCGAGGAGGAATCATCCAACAAAAGGATTCAACTATTGTCACCTTCTTTGTACCTGCAAATTGTGTCCCATTTCCGATCCTATGAAGAATAAGGTGAAGCTACAAGTAGCAAGAGAGCCTATGAATCAATGTTCAAAGATTGTAACTTAAAGTTATGAATCATCCAAGAAAAATCTTGATCGATCACAGGGTATGAATAACAAAGGAAACAACAAGTAAACATTCTCCGTCGATGTCCCTGATTGTACCATGCAAATTCCCAGAGTATATATGGACCATTGGAGATATCAGGACATGTTTCTTATGAAAAGTAGATTTAACCATCAATGGATCAGATACGACAGCACACCTTGCTAAGACCAAATATAGACCATTGGAAGCTTTAGGATGTACGTCGAAGATAAAAATCAAATTAAACTGTCAACAACTATGGTACATCAATGCACCCTACCAATACCAAATCTAGATAGTTGGAGGTGTTTAAAGATGCAACAAAGGTAATTGGGCCCCTTCCCACCAATGTTCTTGATTGAATCTTTCATTTCATCATAAAGCAATCTAGGCCATTGAGTAATGTAACATGCATTGGGGATAACAAGGACGGTTGTTCCTCAAACATCTAAGATTTAAACATATAATTGGTCAAAGCAAATTGATACCATCGAAGGGGTCGAGACAGAATCCAAGAATAAAAGGAGATTTTTCCTTTGACGATTCAGATTAAATCATGTGAATCGACAAAGTTGATCTCGGTCATCTACAATAAAATTCATGCCATGGAAAAGATAAAATTTGTTGTCAGGATCACCATACACTGACATAATGGTTCTAGCTACAGGAACGTCATTCGCTCATGTGAAATCACAGCTAACCCCAGAGACAGGAGGCATCCACTTTGAAAATATATACCAATATTGACCACATAGTTACCCTCATGATCCAATTGTCCCATCCACATGATTCATAGACCATCATTCGCTTGTTTTACACGTATAATTTTTATTTCCATTGAATTCAGATTATATGACTTCCATCATTGAAAATCCTTACCCAATGGCCAAATCCCAACTTATCATGTTTCATATCTAACCTAATCCATATGGAAGACACTTCATTCCCATGATTTACCTATATATGTATGCATATTGGATTTCACCACTAGCAATTTATGCTCTCCCCTTGCAATTTTATGTCCCATGTCACGCCTTGTAATGCAATGTAGCTAGCCCTGTTCATTCATGTGGTGATTCAATTACTATTGTATGATATATTACATCTCGAAAGGCTTGGTTCAATCAATTTCACACAAATAGTATTATTGATCTTCCCAAGTCACGGCTCATATTGAATAAGCATTTTCATACCCCACTCCTGGTAGGGATTGTAGGGCTCATATTGAATAAGCATTTCAAGAAATACCAGTGGTTTCACGACAATAGTAGCCCTTCTATTCTTTCCAAATAACACTCTCTTAATCTCTCCCTCTACTATTGTAGCGCAATTTGGAAGTTCGATAGAGTGAGTGGAAAAAGCTAAGGTAGGACTGCTAAATTTTTAGGTATCTATGCTCGTGCTCCATATTGGTTTTGTGTGTTTATTCAATGCACGAGAGTTTTCCTTGGGAAGGCCGTTATTTGGTTGCGCTTGTGAGAAACAACCTTCCTTCTACATTGGATACTTCAACATTTAAGGTGTTGCAAACCTGACCTATTCTACCTAGATTTTCCCCCAACACACTACACAAGGAAAAATGCAACCTCCCTTGTAGTCTTGCTTGTGTAGTGCATCATGGGGAAAAATCTCTTCAGTGCCAACGTTGATCAAAGAAAAACGACACACACCAATGTTGTTTAATACCAGAATTAGTTTCATACTCCAATGGATTGATAGCAAGAGGTGCATAAGGATTTAATGTCAGTTGACAGTGCATGTTGGGGGTGAGTTGTCCCCAAAAATAAGTTGCGCCACCTCGATTGGAAATTTCAGACTCTTGCAACAAGAAAAATGGAGTATAACCTTGACATAAGGGCATAGTAATTTTCTGCAAACATACAAAAGGTCAGCGTGAGGAGACACAACAAGAGATTCAGTCGTTTATGATATTTTGAGAAGTTGAGAGAAGCTACCAGTATCTGCAACATTAAATTATTATTTCTCTCTTTCCTCATTATTCATTGAACAAGATCATTGAAAATCTATTTTATTTTGAAAATAGATGATAAGCACCAGGGATTTCATGATGAATTAATCCCCTATGATTGTACTTTGTCATACAATTACATCAAATTTCTCAATATTTTGGGACCAAGACTAAGGCAATGATGCCACTAGGTTTTTGAATCAGTATCATTTCTAAATTTTCTCTAATGCTATTTCAAAGTAATAGATAAGTCTCCATACGAATACATTTATCACATGGATCAAAACCTTTTTATGCTTGTGTTATGTTCTAATTGTTCTCTTGAATGCATTTTAATAGATAGCTGAAGTTGCTTTCTTATTAAAATGTATTTCACGGTTACTATTCTTCTTTTCAAGAATTGGGCTATGATTCAGGCACCATTGCTTCCATTTATTTGAGCTTATTTTGTTTTGGAATACATTGTTCCTCCTTTTAAAAATTTCAACACTCATCGTTACTTTCACGGCTGAGATTTTCTCCAAAGCACCTCAAATTTCAGCTGTAAATCCAGTCAATGTTTTCATACGCATTTGAAAGGTACCTAGGGTGAAAGACTAGGATTCATACCTCCCTATATTTGAGGGTTCCCTCGCTTGGTCATAGTACTAGCTTCTTGAACTAAAGTGACATAGAGATGGTGCTATATGCATAGCCCTCCTTGGCATTTGCATCCTAACCGAATCCTCTTTTGTGATATTTAAATCTATAGCTGGAATAACTATCGAAGAAATCTCAAGTCTAGTTGGGGTACAACCTGAGGAACAACACACTATGTTCTCAAGACACATTCAACAACACTAGATATGATAGGCAACTTCAAATTGTACTCCTCTCCCTTGTTTCCAATTTCTCCCATTCTTCTTTATTTGATCTAGTGGGTTGTGTACTCAGATCCACAACAATTTATTGTTCTCTATATATAAGAATACATTTCATCTTGAGCTTCCATCGCTCAAATTTTTTACCATTAAAATTCTCAATCTCATTTCTAGAACTGATTGTCATTCTCTTTCAATGCACGAATCACCACTACAAAGCTCCCAATGGACCCAAATTTATCATATACCTAATATCTACCATATGTGTCAAGCCCTTAGCAACAAAGGAATCCCCCTAAATCCCATAATTTAGCTCTTATACCACATGTAATTTTTCAACCCATGAAGAGAATCAATGCATATAGATTCTTATGAAAAATAGAGATTAAAAAATGGCACACAAACAATACAAAAACACTTACCCTGGAAACCCTTAAAGGGAAAATCCAACAAAATTTAGAGTCGCACTTGTATATTTACTCTTGTGTTTTTTAACCATTCATAATACAATATTTAGGTATTCCAAAACATCCAAAACCCTAATCCATTAACCCAAATTAGATATAGACCCTAATCCCTTAATTGGGATTAAATTACATATTTTTAGAAAACCAAAAAAATAGCCCAAAATTTTCACACTCACCTTCATCTCATAATGGAAATGAGCTATCACCCCTTGTCATTGTCTGCTTCATAGAGAAGGGGGGAGGTGTCTCCCAACCCCCCTACGAGCCTCCTTCAGCTAGCGCCACATGCAATGCCTAGTGCATATGAAAAAGAACTATATGGAGATGGATTGTAAGGTGGGACACCCCTGTAATGTACCAAATCTGATTCAAAGGCACATTAACTCCAAAAACTTGCAAAAATCAAACAACAGTAGAAATCTTTGACAAAATTAGTTAATTTGACTAGGATTCAAGCAGAAAAAATAAAAACACCTTAAACTCTTCCTAAATTCTCCCAATAAGATGTTAATGACCTAATAAATATGCAAGTACTTTGGAAATAGGACAATACTTTGACAACATAAATTTTATGGGTACTTCACGCCTGGGTAGACCCCTTGAGCTAAGCCCAAGGGTACACGGAAATTGTCCACGAGACTTCTATGGAAATCCAATGCTTCTAGTGCATGATGAAAGAAATACAACCCGGGATTGACTAAATTAAATATCCACCAACCTTATACATCAATCAAAACGAGGTTTAGAAACCAAAAGGACAAGGTTTGAAGGCTAAATAGATAATTGCGCTACTTAGGATTAACTGACTAGTTTTTCTTCATTTTTTCCCAAACACTCTCATAGGGTAACAAATTTCAGTTTGAAGGCTATGGAAGGGTTTATCAGGGTCTCATGGACCTGCATCAACTTACATAAATACCAATGAACTCACAAAATGCATTTTATGAGAATTATTGTAAGCTAGGCAATTTTCGATGCACATAGAGCAAGCCTTGAAAAATGAAGATACAAAAACTTCAATAGTCCTTGAATTTATTCGCAGGACTGATACATGAAATAAAATACATATTATTGAACATAGTCAATCTCTATTAGACTGATATATCAGCATTTGAAAGTATCTATGATCCAAACTTACAAACAGTTCACAATCTTCAATGTTGTTTACAAATAAGAGCAGGTATCTTCAATGAAAAGAAAAAAGAAAGAAATAGGAATATTGGATTAGATAAATATACCAAGGAAAAAAATTTTGTATTCTCATGGATGTCTCAAGAATATCTGATAAAACTCATAGGGGCAAAATTACTATAATAGCTCACTTCTTTGCATGGATTCCACTATGAATTTCACCTCAAACTTGCGCTAGCCTCTACATCAACTCCGATAACTTGAATTCTTCATCGTGATGGATGGATAAAAATACAAATCATGCTATAATGGTTGCATTGGAACTATGGTGATAAATGTAACAAGGTTTCTATGGGGCACATCTCCCAAATTGGTCTAGGGGCGTATATCCCAAGCCTCTAAGAAGCTAAGCTCTCAAGACAAATATTAATACTAGAAAAATATGTGAAATGGAGTTGTAATACTCCTTTTATAAACTTCTCCTTCATAATTGAGCTTATCGTCCTTCCTTCTAGGACTTTCCATCTATGTAATTCAAATTTAGTGATGAGTGGGGTTTCTTTGGCAAGTTGCTTTTGAATTTTGGACTCACTTGCCTCATGAATTCTCCCTCCTTGGCTAAATTTAGCGTCTTTTGCTTTCCTTGATCCCTTTTCCTTCTTTCCTTCTTTTTCCAATCTCTCTTATCTTCAAAAATTAGGAAACTCTTGCTTTCTTACCTTTTCTTTAGTATGCTTTCTTACCTTTTGGAAACTTCTACTTTGTCTTGATTTTCTTCTGCTTTCCTTCTTTTCAGAACATTCCTGCTCTTCGCCTCTTTCCTGATTTTTGGTGCTTTCTTGCTTTTACTACTACTTTCCATATTTTCTGCTTTACATTGTTTTTCCCCCAATTTCCTCTTTTGAGTGACAAATCAAAAGGCCATCCTTATCTCCTTATGCACCCTCATGGGCCCCTTAGCATTTTCCAACTCATAATCATAATTAAAAATAATTAAATATTCAAAAACATAGACTTCCTCACTCCTAATTTAATGTATTCCAAAAGACCATAGCCATAATTCAATCGCTAGTAATTTAATTAATTACATAAAGTACTAGGCCAAAATTAATTCCTTGTTAATTAATTTAATAATTTCCACTAGACCCTATGGGAGTGGAGTGGTTATTGGCTTCACCATGGCTCCCTTAGGGAAAAGAAATTACTGTCCTCCATGCCTAAGTTTTATTTTCCTCAAGCAATTGATAACATGGATGCTAAGGAACCTGGTCATCTTTCCCAAATTCTTCCAGCTGTAACCTATAGAACTAACGATGCCAAGATCCATTTTTTGTGTTTATCTCTTCCAAACATCAATGGTGTCAAACAAAAACCATCAAATCCTGTATCCCATGGTATCCATTTCATAGCATCCATCATCAATGCTACTTGTGACAATCTACAGTCACTCCATGGTATACCAGGATCCATCCACCAAATTGGAAGTGTGCCACTTCCAATGCAATTCATAAACTCTGTGAGCCTCTCCAACAATATTTGAAACTCCTTATGTGAAAAAAACACTCCAATCCCATGGATCACATTGAAATCACATGTTCCACCCCAATATATCAAGTGGAACTCTCTTGCACTGTTGTGCATGAGACAAGTATCAAGTGGTGCTAGTAGATGCCACTGTTGTTCACCATACTACATGAGGACCAAGGTTGTGTCCCAATTATCAATATCAATTTAATAAGTAGGAACATGTGTCACTTGGTTCTCATGAAGCATCAATAGAAATGGTCCCTCCATCAAAAACAAATTCCTTTCACATCCTCAGGTGCTACGAGTGAAGGAAAGTAGGCCAGCTGCAAATCTCTAAAAATATCATCCACTAAAACAATAGATTCATGGTCTCCATTGTTGTCTGGTCCAACAAGAATGTACATGTATGCCTTATCCAAATATGTGAATTTCCTCCATAGAGGCAAGCTAAGTTCTTTCTTATGCAAGGAAAATGCCTCTACATGCTACATGCCAATTTCTTCATGGCAACTTTCTTACGCAACTGTCTTCCACATAGCATGAGCAGAACTCTTTCTGCAAGGTGTCTCCATGTGTGTCGTGTAATATTTCACCCAATCCATATGTGGATGAATGGAATCAAATGGTATCCAAAAGTACATCTGTTGTTTCCCATATGTCTAGGCACTATGAGATATGTCAATGGAATCATAAGTTGTGCTCTCACCTCTAGAATTCCTCATCTATGAAATGAATCTATCCAAAGATGGAAAGATCTCACTACTGTTGCATGGTCCAAGTAGAATGCACTCAGGTACATCCTACAGATATGATTCTTCCTCATATAGAGAAAACTCGTGATCCTCCAAGTGTGAAACAAGTGATCTGCAACCAATCTCCATATCACTGCTACCATCAGGCACTTTCATCATTGAACACTCGTCATGCTCACCTTTCACATGAGGCTCCTCCAATGCAACATATGTTAAATTACACACACACATCACATCTCTATTTCTCCTGGTAGAGGGAAGAGAATCTCCCAAATCCATATGAAATTGCTCTCCTTATGTTGCTTCTTTTTCTTCGGCAAATTTGAGAGCCATGTCTCTATCCATGAACATATGCAAGTAGTCTTATTTCATCTTTTCAACCTCTCCTTTAATTATGCATAGTTCAATGCTAAAGAATCTCCCAACAAATCCACCTTGTATCACCTCCAACTGAACTCTCCCAATAAGTTCTACCATAAACTTGTCTGCACCATTAGTTATAGACAAAAATTGCAGTATACTTTCTTCAATGACTATGAGTAGGATCTCCAAGTCACTCAATGTCTCATTGAAAACATAGTGTGTGTTTCCACATGTGATCTCATCCACTATATGAGAATAATTCAGACTTCCATCCAAAAATCCATCCCTTTCACTGCAATGATCCTCAACACCAAAAACTTGAGTCTCAAGGCTAGTAGACTCAACCATGCCAAGATCAAACCTCTCCTCGGAAGTGGATGGAACCCCATAATGAAATAGAGGAATAATGTAATATGAAATGCGATCATAGATTTGTATCATGTCGTATCCTTCATCTGGTGGAGATAGAGTAGCATTCTCTTGCACCAACTCAACTAGTGTGCAACCAATTGGTGAGGAAATTCCTTATGCTTCACTAGGAATCACTACTAATGAATGAAAGCCTGAACTCTACTATGTTCCACAGGATGGCTCATTGTCATTGAGTTCCATTGAGCTCATCTCATCCTCAATATTCTCTGTAGTGATTTGGAAATCACCAACAAAGAAACTGGAAAAATTGGAAGTGGACTAACTTCCAAAATTGTCAACAACCTGATGAGGGGATTATGGGTCTTCATATGTGCATGGTTCCTCACTTGAGAGACTGTTGTACCTCTTACTCTCATCATACGGTTGATATTTGATTATAGTATTTATTATTTTTGCATCATGAGAGTTTCTAGGTGTTACCTTATCCATTGGTTGCTCTAAATCACTTCTTTTGGAGACTATGTTTGAAGAAAAACCAAATGATCTCATAAAACTCCCATAAAGGGATGTTTCTGGTCTAGCTTTGCTTCTTGTCTTCTTCTTTGCACTGAGTTGTGGAACAAATTGGTTCCTCTTTTGATGATCTATTGTTATTGAATGAATCCACATCTACATTCTTGGGCCAAAATCCAAATCTACCATAAAATTAATCTGTGAAGGATATGGATTTACATATTTCATCCTCTAAGGCTAGATATTCTTGATAGTGATGAGGAAAGTATTCACTTGTTTCTATCTTCCTTGATAAATCATCTTTTGATCTATCCATTGGTGGTTCATACCTACTATATTCACCATACATATTGCCACAACAGTAACCATCCTCAACTCTTGGTAGGACTCCATCAATATAGATGATTTCTTCTTCTACATACTACTCAAAATAAGCATCTTCCACAACTGGAACAAGCCTCATAGCTACAAACTTGATGATGTGAGTTGAAATATTTATTCAACTAAGAATTTATGGTCAAAATGTGCAAACGAACATTCTATGATACCACTATAATGTACCATATCTAATTCAAAGGAACATTAACTCCAAAAACTTGCAAAAATCAAACAATAGTAGAAAGCTTTGACAAAACTAGTTAATTTGACTAGGATTCGAGCAGAAAAATTCAAACTACCTTAAGATATTCCTAAATTATCCCAACATGATGTTAATGAACTTCTAAGGCTGCAAGTAGGATGACAACATGCCAACACTTTGACAGCAGAACTTTTATGGGTACTTCACGCACGGGTAGACCCCTTGAGCTAAACCCAAGGGTAAAAGGAAATTGTCCACGAGACTTCTGTGGAAACCCAAGGATTCGAGTGCTTCATGAAAGTAATACAACATGGGATTGACTAAATTAAATATCCCTCATCCTTCCACATCAATCAAACAAAGGTTTAGAAACCAAAAGTACAAGGTTTGGAGGACAAATAGACAATTGCACTACTTAGGACTAACTGACTAGTTGTTATTCATACTTTCCCAAACACTCTCAGAGGGTAATGAATTTTAGTATTAAGGATATGGAATGGTTTATCAGGGTATTATAGACTTCTATCGGCTTACAAAAATACCAATGAACTCACAAAATTCATTTTAGGAGAATTATTGTAAAACTAGGCAATTTTTTATGCACATAAAGAAACCCTTGAAAAATGAAGATACAAACAACTTCAGTAGTCCTCGAATTTCTTCTCAACACTAATACATGAAAAAAATACATATTATTGAACAACATAAAGATCTATTAGACTAATATAGTAGCATTTGAAAGTATATATTATCCAAACTTACAGACAATTCACAATCTTCAATGATTTTTGCAAATAAGAGAATGGATCTTGAATGGAAGGCAGAAATAAAGAGATATGACTATTGGATCATAGCCATATATAGAATAAGAACATTATGTATTATCATGGATGGCTCAAAAATATCTGATACAACTCATAGGGGCACAATTAATCTGATATAGCACTTCTTTGCATGGATTCCACTATGAATTTCACATTAATGATGGATCAGACCTGCAACTCATGCTATAATGGCTTCACTAAAACTATGATGATGACTGGAACAAGCTTTCTATGGGTCACATCTCCCAAAGTTGGCTAGGGGCACATATCCCAAGCCTCTAAGAAGCTAAGCTCTCAAGACAAATATCAATACTAGAAAAATATGCGAAATGGAGTTGTAATCCTCCTTTTATAAACTTATCCTTCATAATTGAGCTTATCTTCCTGCCTTCTAGGACTTTCCATCTATGAAATTCGAATTTAATGATGAGTGGGGCTTCTTTGACAAGTTGCTTTTTCATTTTGGACCCACTTGCCTCATGAATTCTCCCTCCTTAGCTAAATTTAGCCTTTGTTGCTTTCCTTAAGCCTTTTTCCTTCTTTCCTTCTTTTGCCAGTCTCTCTTATCTTCAAAAATTAGGAAACTCTTGATTTCTTTCCTTTTTTTTAGTCTGATTTCTTTCTTTTGGAAAATTATGCCCTGTCTTGATTTTCTTCTAATTTCATTCTTTTCAGAACTTTCCTACTTTTCGCCTCTTTCCTAATTCTATGTTCTTTCCCTCTTTTACTGCTGCTTTCCATATTTTCTACTTTACATTTCTTTTCCTCCAATTTCCTATTTTGAGTGACAGCTCATAGGGCCATTCTTATATGATTATGTGCCCTCATGGTCCCCTTATCATTTTCCAACTCATATCATAATTAAATATTCAAAACATAGACTTCATCACTCCTAATTTAATTTATTCCAAAACACCATAGACAAAATTTATTCCCTAGCTAATTGGCGATGAGTAGGCTCGTGGCCAAAGAGACGACTCGAGATGATGACCATAACTCAACAAGAATAGATAAATACCCAAAAGGAGGCAAGGGATAGATGCATTCCATGTTCAAAGTTGACGACTGACAAGCTGCCAACAAGATAAACTTGACTCATTTCCCATTTTCCCCCGACATGATGGATGAGTACCTCTTTGTTTTTTTACGAGCTTGAAGAGGATAACAGATGCTCGGTATATCTCATCTCATAGATGAGTCTGATCTCATATGCTCTATGAACCTGAGAAAGGAAGGGTTCGTCCCAAAGTGGGCCCTTCGATGTTGAATTTTAAAGAGTCCAAGGAAGGAAAACTCGATAGTTTTTCACATTTAGAGAGCCTAAAAAACTTAAAGAAGGCTCTAGAATGTACTTTTTCATAAATTTAGTCCCCTAGTCCCAAAAAAGTGTAAAAAAAATCCTAAGAGAACTCTTCCAGTCAAAAATTGACTGAGGTATACCTTTCTCATAAATAGTCTAGTTAGGCCGAAAAACGGGTAACCTATCACCGAATAGACGACCTTTCAAATACTTTTACAAGCTGTGTGAAAGAGACAAGTGCACTTGGCAATCTTTTCATAATGAGGGAGTCTGAAAAGATATTAAAGAGACTGTCGATGGTCTTTTTGTAATTTTTTAATAATTTTGGTCCGAAAAAAAGAATAAAATAATACCGAAATGATACTTTCCTCATCGTTTTACGAGCACGAGTAAATTCAACGAAGATCGACACCATTTACTTGATTTTAACAAGCACAACAGGGGTGTAAAAAGTGCTTGGAATCTTTTTCATGTTTGGTTCCAAAGCATGAAAAAGGAAAAAGTAAGCTCAAACCACTTTTCATATTTTTAAATAGAGCACGAAAAAGTGAAAAGTAAGCTCGACACCTCTTACTGTTTTTAACGAGCTTGAAGAAAAGTTTGAATAATGCTCGTGGTATCTGCTTCATTTTTTAACGAGCTTGCAATAGAAAATGAACTATGCTCGGGATTATTTTCATGGTTTAGCGAGCTTGAAACCCAAAAGAAAGTTTGCTCAAAAATATTCCCATTGGTGGACTCTTTCTCAACATGGTATCCAGAGTTTGGTACATGCCCCCAGCATGATTGCTGGAAGTAAGTGACTCAGTTCCAACATGGTGTGGAGAGGTGATCGAGTTGAATTTGGACTCTTTCCCAACAAGGTATCCATAGGTTGGTACATGCCCCCCAAGCTTGGTTCTGGAAAGGATACGGTCCCAATCCTCCTTGTCGCTTTTTACTGTTGGACCCTGCGGTATATAGCAAGTCGCGAAGCCTTGATAATCTTGTGAGGATCCTGAATTTTCATCCACTCCTATTCACACAGTTTGCTTCTTTCTTTTAAACTTGAGTAGTGTTTTATTTGTGTGGTACTTTAGAGACTCTTAGGAAGTTTAAATATGGAATATTCTTCTAGGACTACCAACCAAGGTGCCCCTTTCCAGGGTGTGCCATTTTTTATTCCCCCTTGTGGAACTGTTGGTCCTCCCTTTATGGCTACGTTGAGTCTTCCTGGATTGACAATAGGATTACTAGTATGGTTATTCTCCAATCCAATTACACCAAGTGCAACGATTGTGTCGGACCTAGGTCCTTCATAACATGAGCCTCAATATCATGATGGCCCTTCTCCTTCTTCCTCGAAAACTGAATCGGCTTCCCTCTCTTCCTCTTCTCCTACTGAAAACTCTAAAGTTAGTAAGAAGGCAAGTGAGAAGAAGAAGAAAGGGAAAACTAAGAAGAAGAAAACCCGACAGAAGGTCACAATCCCAACCTCTAATCATCATGCTGGGAACATCGACACATCTGTTTCGAATTTGCGTAAACTGAAATTCCCTTGCAAACTTTGTAAAGGATCCCATTTTCTTAAGAGATGCCCTGGTATCTCCAAGGTATTAGAAATATGATTGCGTTCTGAACAACCCTCATCATTAGTATTTGGACATGATTCTGATGATACACCATCAACTAGTGACATTGAAATTAAGGGTCAGAAGGGTATAGCTGGATGAAGCTTCACAATTGTTGGAAGACATGGACACATCCCATAAACATCTTCCAATGACGTATTGTAGGTTGTCCCTTGATCCTACACTGGTTGATAGGGTGTTCAATCCAAACCCACCCTTGGCTGACCCCACTCTTTCATCAGAGAGTGAAAACGAAGTGGTCGATTCAACAACATCGTTAATTGACCCCATTCCTCCCTTGAGGGATGATAACCAAGCAGTTAATCGAGTTTCGTTCTTGGTTGACCCCACTCCTCCTATGACGAGTGAAATCCAAGTGATTAATCGAACTTCATCTTTGGTTGATCCCACTCGTCCTTTGAAGAGTGAAACGCCAACGATAGATCCAATTTTATCCTCGGTCCACCCGACTCTTTCATTAGAAAATCCCCAGATTGAAGTAATCACCATCACAAAGTCTTCATCTTATCCTGCTTTTCCAACTGAAAGCGATTTTGAAACCGCTGATATTTTTATGGTCGGTTCAGACAGTTCTAGGCAAGGAGAAGTCTCATCCACACAGCCTCCTCCAAGTACTGATGTTATTTCATTTGATTGGAATATTATAACAGAACTATGTCTCCCCTGATATGTTCCTTTCCATATATCTGTAGCTGTTGCCGATAAAGAAATATTTCGCACTATAGTTGAGGAGGGAGCTTCTGTTAGTATTTTATCCTCAACTACTTGGAAATCTATAGGGTCTCCTCAGCTTATGCCGGTTACCGGCCATATTTTAGCTTTCAATAGAAGTCCTACCAAACCTTTAGGGATTCTTCCACAGTAACATGTCACCTTGGGAGGTAAAAATGTTTGCGTTGATGTCATGGTTTTCCAAGGTCCTTAAGATTTAAATCTTCTCCTTGGACGTGATTATGTCTATGCTATTAAAGCCATAGTGTCCACACTCTTTTAAGTGATGTATTTTCCCTCTGATGGAAGGATTGTGACCATTGACCATCTTTCCTTCGTGACACCCAATCATCACATGATGTCCATCAACAAACTTCCTTGAACGTTCCACACGTTTTAGTGGTTTCTTCCCCTTAAGCATGAGGGGCATGTCTCCAGCCTCTGGACATCATGCTGGTGGGCACACTACTAACCTCTAGACGTCATGTTGGAAAAGTGCCTTATCTTGAGCATAGTTTCTTTTTGTTTTAAGCTTGTTAAAAAATGAAACAGTACCCCGTGAGCATGGTTCTAATCCTTTGTCAAACTCGTTAAAAAATGAAACAATATCCCACGAGCATAGTTCCCTTTCTATGTCAAGATCATTAAAAAATGAAATAGGTTCCCATGAGCATAGTTTCATTTCTGTGTCAAGCTCATTACAACATGAAACAGGTTCTTACGAGCAGAGTTATTTTCCTATGTCAAGCTCGTTCAAAAATGAAACAGGTCCTTTCCCTTTGAGTCGAGTCTTCTCGTAGACTTAGTACCTGAACCTTCTTTTCATCCACCTATGCCTTAGGCGAATAAAATGAAGCTTGGGGGGCATGTACCAACCTTTGGATACCATGTTGGGAAAGAGTCCAAAGTCAACTCGATCACCTCTCCACACCATGTTGGAACTGAGTCACTTACTTCCAGCAATCATGCTGGGGGAATGTACCAACCTATGGATACCATGTTGAGAAAGAGTACACCAATGGGAATATTTTCGAGCAAAATTTCTTTTGGGTTTTGAGCTCGCTAAACCATTAAAATAATCCCGAGCATAGTTCATTTTCTGTTGCAAGATCGTTAAAAAATGAAGCAGATACCACAAGCATTCTTCCAACCTTTCTTCGAGCTCGTTAAAAACAGTAAGAAGTGTTGAGCTTACTTTTCACTTTTTCGTGCTCTGGTTAAAAATATGAAAAGTGGCTTGAGCTTACTTTTTCCTTTTTCATGCTCTGGATCCAAACATGAAAAAGATTCCAATTGCTTTTTACACCCATGTCATGCTTGTTAAAATCAAGTAAATGGTGTCGAGCTTAGTCTACTTTACTCGTGCTCATAAAATGATGAGGAAAGTATCATTTCAGTATTATTTTATTCTTTTTCAGACGAAAATGATTAAAAAATTACGAAAAAGACCATCGAAGTTCTCTTTAAGCTCTTTTCAAACTCCCTCATTACAAAAATATTTCCAAGTGCACTCTTCTCTTTCACACTTGTAAAAGTATTTGAAAGGTCATCTATTCGGTGATAGGTTACTCCTTTTTCGGCCTGACTAGACTCTTTACAAGAAAGGTATACCTCAGTCAATTTTTGACTAGGAGAGTTCTCTCAGGAATTGTTTTACACTTTTTTGGGACTGGGGGACTAAATTTATGAAAAAGTACATTCTGGAGCCTTCTTTAATTTTTTCAGGCTCTCTAAATGTGAAAAAACTACCGATTTTTCCTTCATTGGACTCGTTAAAATTCAACATCGAAGGGCCCACTTTGGGATGAACCCTTCCTTTCTCTAGTTCGTAAAACATATGAGATCGGACTCATCTATGAGATGAGATATACCGAGCATCTATTATACTTTTCAAGCTCATAAAAAAACAAAGAGGTACTCGTCCATCATGTCGGGAGAAAATAGGAAATGATTCAAGTTTATCTCGTTGGAAGCTTGTCAATCGTCACCTTTTAACATGGCATGCGTCTATCCCTTGTCTCCTTTTAGGTATTTATCTATTATTGCTGAGTTACGGTCATCATCTTGAGTCATCTCTTTTCCCACGAGCCTACTCGTCGTGTGTTTTTTCTCTGCTATTTATAATCCCTGATGCCAGGTTCCGCTTCATGTCATTATATGTTCAAATGGTTTGCATTGCTCTAAGTCGTCCACTATGTCAAACCTTCTGTTGTGTCAGTACATGTTCTCTTGTTCCATTGTTACATACCATCTCTCATTATTATTCATGTCGATGATGTGGGAATCATTATGGTCCACCTTCGACAAGTCTATTCCGATCGATTCCAAAATCACTATCCAGGAATTAGGCTTAGGATTCAACCATCAGTACCTTGGTACCTACATGCCTCAATGGAAGGTTTCCTTGTATTCGATAGTAGGTTTCCATAATTGACCTTTGATCGAATAATCTCACGAGTGCTCGACATCAACTCATCTATTCGCATTTCGTTGAGATGTACTACAGATACCTTGGGGGTCAGTGTCATCATTGGTGATTTCCCTCGCATTTGTTAATGGTTCACATCATTGACCGGTAATCAAATGGTTTCTACCATGTTCGACTTCAACACCTTGTAATCACATGGCTAGATTCGTATCGTTTGGGATCGGGTAGAATACCCTAGACACCTTTTTATATATTGATTACGTCCAGGCTGCAATGGTGATTTTGTTTATTAGGTCTCCACCTACTCATTATGTGGAAGCCCTCACTTTTATATTGTCACATATGGCTATGTCATTATTATCTCATGGATCCATGATTGTTCATAGTAGCCATGATTTGTCTACAATCTATATCATCTTAGTACTCATGGATCTTCAATGTATTGGTCAGCGGACATGCTTTGAGTCAATTGTTTCCGAGCATGGGAATGCCCGTCTCAGTGGTATATTTGACATTTTGTTTCTATTTCAGCTCCTCGTTGCTCCCCTCGATGATTTCTCCACAAATTATTTGTAAAGTCTTTTGGCCATAAGTCTCTTCTGACCTCACACTTTAGGGGGCATCTGTTATACCTCAATATTACACACTAAACCCTAATGTCGAATCCTTACACCAAGTGCCTAAATGACACTTCCCCTTAATGATCATCTGGACCCCCAGGAGTGAAGTCTATTTCCTGAATATCGAAGACAACATCTTACCTACCACATGTCACATCTTACCTACCACATGTCACATCTTACCTTCCATGTGTCACCCAATCTGCATAAATTATCACGCTTTGCACATCTGTCGAGGTGCGACAATTAGGGTTTTCACGCTATGCTTCGACCCTGGGGCATGCCAATGCCGCGTTATGCTCAAACCCAGGGGCGCGACAATCCTATTTTAGCCTTTTTTCCATGGATCTTGGGATCTCACATTTTGAGAGATTTTCTTGGTATTACCAACTTTGATTCGATCCCAACCCCTCTCCTTGTTTAGTAGGCCTGATCCACTAAACACTCTTAGATCCATTTTACTCTCGTTTTGGTTAACCCTTCCAAACACTATAAAGGAGAGGCCTTCCATGGGCCAAAGGGAGGAATTTTGGGGCATCCAACCTATGATCTTGAGACTTTTGCGGATATAGCTAGAGGAAGGGCTTGGAGCTGAAAGTTGGCTTGGACATCAAGCAACCTTTGTAAGCATTTTCAAGTTGTAATAAATTAATTTGTCTTGTTTCCCAACTCATGTGTGTTGATTGTGTTTCAACTTGATGATTTGTATCTATCTAGATTTGGATTCTAACTTGTGATTCAGATATCTTGGAGAATTGTATATGCTTGTGCATTGTCTGATCTTAACAGGTTCATAGCAAGGACTTCGGGATTAGGACGACGAGCGAGACAAACATCAAGAGTGAAAGGTAAGTTGCTTTCTCTCACTCTCTTCAATATAGAAACTCTGAAATACTTGTTTAATCTAGGATTCAATATCGCATTTGTTTCATTTTTGTCTTAGTATAGAGTCAGTCTATCCTACTTTATCCTAAGAGGGCTTCTTTCTATCCATAGGAAGAAATCTCTACAACACTTTTCCATTGAGACTTCAAGACAACTTACATTATATTTTTATATTTTATGCTTAGAAACTTAAGACAAATTCATCATTTCTCATATTGAACATCTTTATGTCCTTAGGATGAACCTAAATTAAGGTTCAAAATTTCAACTGTAAAAATCTAATGTGCATTTGCATGAAGTCTCAATGGAAAATCTAATTAACTACAGAAGTCTTAAATAAATTATAAGTGAGATACAATAAGGTCATGCAATGATAAAATGGGGTGCATAATGTGGATTATGATTATAATAATTGTTGGCACAAAAATGGAGACCGGGGTTTTTGCACATGGGCCAACAAAAGGGTGCCATTGTATTCTAGTGTGTTCGAATTTTCAATTGCCTTAAAGCGAAAGGTCTCACACGAAGCACGGCCAAGACCTGCATAAGATGGGATTGGTTAACTATATGGTTTTGATCGAGGTTTTACAGTGATAAACATTACCATATTATCCAAGCAATTATACCTCAAAAACACTTAACAACATTCATTATTCATTCATTCAAATAAAAAAAGTAAACAAGAATAGACACAATAGAAATTGGCACAACACATAAATTCGAAGGGGCCAAACAATAATTTTCATTATATCAATATATATCCATTACAATATATTACATCAGGGCTCTAAGCCTTACATTCACCGTAGAATTACGCGTCGTGGGATATAACCACATACAGATAGAAACCAAAACCTGATTACATAGATTTTACTACAAATATGTCGGTCTCTATCTCCTTTGTCTCTTATCTGATGACCAAATACTCTTTGACTTGTTTTGCATGTTTGTTCTCTTTTTCTCCCTCTTCTTCATATCCTCCATATCCTTATATACCCATAGGGTAGGTCCGAAACTGGTCCAATACTCTTGCAATTGTTACCTTTCTTCTACAATGTCTAGTACTTTTCCGCAACTTCCTTCCTTTCCACAACTTCCTTCCTTTGTCTTCTCTTCTTCTCCTTTCTTCTTGGTTTACTTCAAAAACAAAGGAGACAATAGGCCCCGACCACAAAGTTTGACTCACCCTCAAGCCAAATATGTTGTGTCACTGATACTTAAGCATCTTTGACTGTTCATCCATCAAATGAAGGAGCCAACTTTGGTACTTGCACAAAATCCTTTGCTAAAGTTGTGTAAACTCGTCTAAATTTGTCCATTTTCCAATCAATGCACTGGTTTGATCTATGAACTCCTGAGCTTTTTTCTTATCAAGGAGGGTGGGTTTCTACTTCTCTAACTATCGTACGTTTGTGTCTATAAGGTGTTCTAACTGTTGTAACTCTGGATATGCAATATGGGTTGTCTTCAAGTCCTTCATAGTCAATTTGTAGGCATACACTTTTTCATGCAGGTTAATATCCATGTTGTTAGTACGTGGATTTTTCAGCATGAAAAATATCATATGGAACTATCATGTAAGGGACCAATGTTTTTCTTTCATCCCTTGGAGGGCTAAAAATATTCAAGAATGATAGCAGAAGACTAAGAAATGACCAACAGTTAGATACCAGGGGCCTAAATATGGGCGCTATTGTATAAAGGGTGGCCAGTCATTAGATCACGATCTAGATCGACGGCCCAGAGATCATGTGCGCCTATAAAATGAAAGGAATATAAAGGAAATAAGTGCGTGTGCAATTCCATCGGCACTTGATCTAGATCAATGGTCCAGATCAAAAGTGCACCGATGAGTTACACCCACCAAAACGTGGCCTTGGGTGCGTGTTGTCCTAAAAAATTCCAAAGACACATGCTCCTTGGTTATTGTTCATGCCTCCTTGAGCACATTTTTCTTAAACCGCCAACCATCGACACGTTACCACTCTAGGAAAGTAGAAGTGGTATCTGCCTAATATTTTCAAAATCCCTTTACAGATCATCATATTTTATAGCCCTACCGTCTCCATGCATTCCATTTGTCATGAAACCACACCATTCAATTACCGTATCCCCGTCTTCCACCTGTCATATGCAACCCAACACTCCTGCTTTCCAGCTCACTCCTCATCTCGTTTTCCATCTGTCACATGGTTCTCGTTATTGTTTTTTTCCCTCCACCTCATTTTCAAACGTGTAAAGTGTATTTTTACCAAAGGGATAAATGATTTTGAACTATTTTAAAATTTTATTATCTTTTTATCCCAAATAAGTGTGCTCCCGATAACCAGCGTACCATTTCAACCTTGCAGGAATCCTACTGGTCTGATTTGGCATCAAGCAGTCCAAATCAGCCTCCAGCCGTCATCCAGGTATCTTTCTGCCACTTTTATCTAGCATTGTTACTGAAATCCTTGTTCCTACCATTAATTCAGTAAAACCCTAGTTTTGCAAGTTAGCCCTAATTTTCCAAAAGTTACCCTAATTTGAATGTAATCCACTAAGCCAGTCAATTTCAATGGCACCTAAACCTAAAGTAACCCTTCTGAATCCTCGTTTCTCAGGGGAAGAGCATGTCTATGATCATGAGGCATACAGTTTTGATACCATTATCACCAGTTCTAACCTATTTTAAGCCATTAGAGAATCCAAAACCCTCGCTTTTGTTGACCAAGACATATTTAACCTTTGGAAATCAAATTTTCCCTGGTCAATTTTCCCTAGATCGTTAGCTTTCCTTGAATTCGTCACCTAGTGTTCCAAGCATTACTCCCCCACCAAGCAAGCGATTTTATCTTCATATAAGTCCAAAAATATGTGCTTCATTACCCTTGATGCCCTCAGAATAATGTTTTGTATACCAGAGGCTTTATCCCCCTATCCTTTCAATGAAAAAACCCTAGCAAGTGATTTTAGAAGCCTTAGACCCCATGAGCATCATCAATTTCTATCCAACCACCTAGAACCTAGAATGACCATATTGATTATTCCACCTCCCTATGCCACAATTGTGTTCTCTAAGAATTCCAAAAAATCCATCTCCATCATATGCACCATTGTTGGTTTAGAGCATGATAAATATGTAGATGAGGTGATCTTGGGAGTTCTGCTTAAATTGAGCCCGAATTTGGTAGAATCCCCCCTCACTTTGACCTTTGTACCTACCTGAATTATAAGATCCATGAATAATTGGAGAAATTTCCTGCAATTGAGTAAATTTAGGTTCCCATCATACTTGTTTTTCATGTTATTTTATCAAAATTTTGAGAGCTTCAAGCACTTGGGCTTAAGAGCCAAGGAATACAAATTCCAGTCTATGAGTGGACTGACTTGGTACTAATAAGAGCATACAACTCCATTTTTTCAAAATTCATAGATAAAGAAAAGAGTGTTGCATACATCCTGACACATGGCAGTTCACCCCCAAGAATGCTACCAAATAATAAGATACACCTTCAGTTTACATCAGAGATCCAGGTGGGTGATTGGTTTCTCTATGAATATAACATAGTTATCAGTATCTATGGTTTTGAAGAGGAACCTTACAAGTTCCCTACCTTCCTTACACCTAGAATCTTTGCAATGAAATTTTTCAAACAGAAGATGGCCTCAAATGAATTGCACTTCATACACTTAATACGTCATACTAGGTCATTTTTATTGCCACAATAAGTGGGACCTCTTATCATAGGAAGGATAAATGCTCCCCAATATGTAGAAGAATACATGAGCCAATTGAATCTTGAAAAGGATGAAAGAGCTGCATATGATCCACATCAAGATATATCTAAACAGAGGCTTGAAAATAAAAATTCAACATATGTATGCCCAGCCATACCTCTTTGGGAAAGAATAGCAAACAAATAAACTTGGGAAGAAGTCTAGGAGGCCAAAAATATTTTTGAAGAAGAATAAAGACAACAACAGTTGATTGGACAAAAGAGGGAAGCTGAGGAAGACTGAGAAATGGACATTGATCAAGACCAAGACCAACAGGCTCCTCCTTCTATTGATTTTACCATTCCAAAAAAGATACAAGGTTCTCCATCAACAGAACCAGTCCCTGTAAGGACAGATCTTCATATTGGTTACAGGAATACAAGGGAGAAAAGAATAAAGATGGTGAAATAAATGAGACAATACCTCCCAACCTCAGGAAGCAGGATAATATCAGTTGTTGATCACCAACAAGACACACTAAGATTTTCTATCCTTGAAACTAAAGTTGCTAATCCTATCAAGCTGAGTGATTGGAAAGTAGAAAAGGACATTGTAAATTTTAAAGATTTTAGTAAGCTAGATAAAATGGATTTTTATAAGCAAACTAGTGATATGATGTGCACTGATATTGTTAAATTAGAGAAGGAAGAAATAAAAATCAGACTGGCTCTCGAAAAAATTGAGAAATTATATAAGATGGAAAAATGGACCACTTAAGCCAAAAAAATAACCATAAATTCATTAGAATTAGCAATTGAACCCTCTAATGGATCTCAGATTAAGTCACTCACGGTGAAAAGAGGACAATGAAATAGCTACACTGAAAAAGAAATTAAATATGCACACAATAGATAAAGTACAAACTGAAGAATTGAGACAGGTTCAAGCAGAAAAAGAGCAAATTTATGCCAGCATGATAGAGTTCCAATAGTTATCTGAAGAGAGAAGAAGGAAAACTGATGATCTACATTGGAAAATTGAAAATTTGAAATTAGTAAGAACTAAAATCTCCACTGTGGAGAATAATACAACCTCAACTCCTACAATTCAAGCAGAAAGTCGTCCCACAATACCAATCCCTGCAGTTCCAATGGATATCCATCCTACATCAGGTATAACAGAAGCATCAGGTGCAGTAGAAGCAACAGTCGGTTTGTAGTAGCACATATGGTAGAGGCTACAGGTGAACCACAGGCTGCTCCTTCAAAGACTATTGATATAGATGCAATGGAATAAGAACATGCAAATTTGAGGTCAAGTCCTAAACCTATTGAGGAAGAAAATGACCTAAAAGGTAAACTTGATGAAGCCCAAAAAGAGTTGAAAAATGAAGTGAGTAAGAAAGAATATGATATTACAAAATTGGAGAGAGAAGTGGTAGATCTAAAGAGTCAGATAATCTCTCTCCAAATCAATGTTCAAGGAGAACTATTACAAAGAAGAATAACACAAGCTATTTGGGAAAATATTAAGGAGTGGTTCATGCAAAAGTGGGACTACTTCGAGTTTATCCAAGATGAATTGGATATGGCCACTCAGGCTAATGCAGAAATAAAGTCATTGGAAAAGAAATTGGGAGGTATACCAAAGCAAGCTGCAGAGGTAATAGACTACTTGAACAGTAGAACAAAAAGGAAATTGGCTGAAAATTGCATTGACAATAGGACTCTGTTAACACCCAAAAAGTGTTCACTACCTCATCTACCACATTATATGGCTCATTTGTCCATTTTCCTACCATATTTCCCTTAAAATCCCAAAATATCCCATTAAAAAGCCTCCAAAGGGCCTAAAATGCCTCCAAAAGGCCACAAAACCCTCAAAATAGCCTAAAAAAGGCTAAAAAACCCCTTTTTCCTCCAAAAATATCCAAAATGCCTCAAAAATAGCAAAAATCCCCTAAAAAGGGAATAAAAAATATAAAATAATGAGGAAAAGCAGGAAAAAACCCTATACAGCTGCCCAAAACCATGTGTTACCCAAAACCATGGGTCAACACTCCACCACCAAAAAACTATAAATAGGTGATGGAGATCCCTTATTCCAGATCCACAATCACAAGCACCCTTACTCTGCCAAAATCTCTCTCGAAACCCTAGTTCACCATTGAACTACTTTCACCTTGAGAGCCACTTTTGGCCCATTCCCATCATTGGAGAAGGAGAAGGAGCATATTGGAGCTTGGAGCAACCCTCTTGGTCATTGCAAGGGCTTCATCAACCTCCACATTGGAGGTAATATCAATACAAAACCATTTTTTATATCTTTTGTTTATGTCTCATGCAATGTTTCAATTAGTTTTTTCATTTATGTTTTAGCTTAAATAATTTACATTTACTGAACTGCTACTAAGGAGTCCATTCTCCTTAGTAGGTGCTCATTTGCACAGTTTTGGCGACTCCCCTAGATTTTGAATTTCTGATTTCCGTTTTTAAATTTTTTCCCTTTCGGCTGTCCCTTTCGGCCGCCGCACACCGCGTCTTTTCTCTCTACAGTCGCGTCCCGACCGCGCCTTTCAGGCCTTTACCTGCGACCCGACCGCGGCTCTCAAACTGCTTTCGACACCCTACCGGCGGATTCAAGTCTGTTACCTGCGATCCGACCGCGGCTAATCAGCCTGTTTTCCGCGATCTGACTGCGCCTGTTGGCCATTTTTCCGCGTCCAGACTGCGGCTCTCAGCCTCTTTCCGGCGTCCCGACTGCGTCTGTTATCCTTTTTGCCGCGACCCGACTGCGTCTTTTTCCCCGTTTCCTGCGTCCCGACTGCCTCTGTTGGCCCGAAAGCCGCGACCCGACCGCGTCTGTTTCCCTCAAACCCGCGGTCTGCCTGTTCTGATTCGCCACAGACCCGCAGTCTGATTTCGGCATTTTTCCTGTTTTGAGCCCAGCCCCTTTTGCTGCAATATTTTCTGCATTTTAACAGCCCCCTGTCCTACCTGCAGCCCACTTCCTTACAGCCTTTCTGCAACATAATCTTTTTAAAATTTCAGTATTTTTAATTCAGAAAATTTTGCAAGTTAAAGTTTCAATTCCAGCATTATTGATAGTTAGAGGTTGCCCCCCTTGTGGCACTTCTATTTTGGGTTCATCACCTCACGAGCACACACTCTGTCACATAAATCAAGTGAGCCTTTAAAAGTACCTAACTGAACCAACATTCTAACCCCACTTGGGGAACACAAAAGAATCATTGTAGTTAGGTAGGATCGGACGGATAGGCTTCCAATAACACCCCTCGGTTACTTTCACTTGAGACATAGTTGTTGTCCAAATACGGAACCAAAATCCCCTAGTACTTTTTGGCACGGTCACGACCAGTTTATCAGAGGGCCTCTCCCTTAGGAGGGTTGAAGTCGGGAGACTGGTTCCGGAGGCCTGAGTGGAATACCGCACTCCATTCAGTAACCGAAGGGCTACCTTTCGCGGTTCGCGGGATATCCCTGTATAGGGGTATTGCGGTCAACGAACTAAACGGCAAATTCACCTTTCTGGACGTGTCATGAACGGGGTATCTTAGTTGCCATTCTTCTAGGATTGACTACCTGGTGTCCCTCCCGGTAGGGGGATATCATAGCCACTTGGATTTCCTACTCATATTGTCTGACTTGGATTTCATCACCTTGCAGACGATATGTTTAGTTGAGTCAGAATACTTTTAGTTAGGTGTTTGCATGCTCCTTTACCTCCCTTTGGTCTAGTGAGTCCACCATTTTTTCTTTTTAGGAAACCTGCTGCTTGTTGGTATTCTGACCATCTTTGTTGATACTCCACCTATTGTAGCACAGCTGTTGCAGTGGGTGTTTTGAGTTGGTTGTTGGCCTGAGTGCCTTGTTTTTGAGCTCTCCTTCTGCACACTCGGTTGCATTAGGATTTTTTGAGCTGTTTTTATACTCACCTCAACCCACATAGATTTGACACCATCTGTCACCATTGAGTCCCCGAGACATTCTCGGCGCCTCAGGGGCGAGCCCCCACAGCACGGTTCTCTTGACACCACCCGTCATAGATTCCGATCATTATCCGTTGATACCACTCATCACAGATCTAGAGCCTTGTCACTTGACTCCACTCGTCAGTGACGTAGGACTCCGTCACCAGATAGTGACGCCCCTTACTTTACCTCCGATTCTGACGAAGAGTCTGAGAACCCTATTTACACTGCCCCTACTAGCCCCATGGCTGGCACAACTTCCACTCCATTTGTTATAGGGACCATTGGTGGCACATCCACCACTACACCAGTTACTACACTTGTTTTGGGTATGCCCTCCATGGGACCCTCATCTACCGTTCCCCTCACGGTACCTATTCCCGCAGCGGGAATACCTATCCCCACTACATCGGTGGCTCACACTACCCATGGTGGTGCTGGACCATCCTCCACTACCTCAGTTCCCCCACTTGGGGGCACCACCCCAAATCCTGTCCCTCCACTTGGGGGCACTGGCCCCAACTTGGTCCCACCCACTACTGTGTCACATCCTTCTTCCAGTTTGCCATTCATGGCTAGCCTCAACCTACCTGACCTGGCAAGATTGACCAACGATCCTATTCGACACGACCCTACGTGGCCCCATATGCCTACCAAACTCCCCTATGACATCCCTAAGTTCGAGGGCAAGGTTGGTGAGGACCCACAAAACCATATCATGTCTTTCCACCTATGGTGTTCCTCTAACTCCATAGTGGATGACTCTGTTCGCCTTCGTCTCTTACAGCGCACCTTCACTGGCTCTGCAGCCAAGTGGTATATCGAGCAACCTCATGGGACCCACGCCACCTTTGCTTCCCTTGCCTCGACCTTCCTGCAGTTCTTCCAGCTGCCTGTCCGCTATGACGCGGGCGTTGAAATCCTCCTATCCTGTAGACAAAACATGGCTACCCATATCACGGACCACATCCATGAGTGGCATCGACGCCGTAGCTTATGCAAGATTAAACTAGACGACCGTATCTTCCTAGATTGGTTCCTCAAATCCCTTCTCCCTGTTATTGCTAAGGATGTGGCATCAGAAAGACCCCAGTCTGAAGAAGAGGCCATCCTTAAGGCCCAACAGTTCGACCTCATTTACGCCCAGTCGGGTTACCTTTATACCATTATACCTGACGCCCCTCGCGGCGAGTCCTCCCAGCACGATGCGTCGGGGGCATCCCACGCTGCAAACGGTATTATTGGCCGTGTTTCTTCGCATCCCCAACCATTTTCTATTACACGTCCTTCCCCCGGCCCCGACCTTTCGCGGGCTACCTCACAGTCTGGAGCAACCACCTCGTATGCTCCCATGACACATCACCATGGACCCTCATGCCCACCTCAGTGCTTCGGTTATGTGACTCCTGCTTATGCTCCCCCAGTCGCACCTCAGCCTTACTACCATCAGCAGGCTGCCCCAGCTCCTGCGCCTTCACAAGCCCAACCCGCTTATTATCCGCCCCAGGCAGCCCCTGCGGCACACCCACAACCTGCTCCGCAGTCATATCAGCAACCTCCGTAGGTTGCTGCACCTGCTCAGCCTCAACCTGCATATCATCCACCGCAGCCTGCTCCAGCACCTGCGCAACCTCAAAATCCACCTGCTGCCCAAGGGAAAGTTTACGCCCAACAGAACCCGCAGCAAAACCAGAACAACCAACGCAACCAGGGCCAACAGAACCGCGGCAAAGGCCGTAATCATGGGAACAACCAACCTGCAGATCAAGCTGGTCAACCGGCTAATCCCCCCGACAACAACAATGCGGCCCCCGCTAATCAAAACCCTGATCGCCCGCCCAAGCAGGCTAAAAACCCCAATTTGCGAATGAATCATCCTTGTTCTATTTGCGGGGTCTATGGCCATTACACACATGCTTGCCCACACTTAGAGCGAGCTCGGCAACTCTGGGTTGATGAGGCCCATCGCCAAGGGCATGCGGCTCCCCAAGCACCGCCCAACCCCCCCAACCTCAGCAACCCCCCTTGGTGCTGCAAAACCCCTTACCAACCCAAGGCGTAGTGAACACTCAGCCATTGGCTCCCCCTCAAGCCAACGCGCCCCAACAACAACAGATCACTTACGCTGCTCCTGATCAACCTATGTTTGACTCAGGTACCCATCACTTGCTGATGATGTCATCTGCTGACGTCAACCTCCAGACCCGTCGAAACCAATATGGCTCCACCTCCGAAGCCCCTCCCACGGATAAACCCACTAACGCCCATCCCACTGATCAGGCGTTACGTATACCTCCACCTCCACTAGATGGCGCTCCCAAAGCCCCTCGTTTCCCACTTCGCCGTATCAACAATAACCCCAATGCGCGCACTGCGTCAAACTACAGCATTGTAGACGACCTAGCCCAATCTCCCACAGCCATGTCTGCGTTAGAAGTCTTGAAGAACTGCCCTTCCCAGCGCAAGACTTTACTTTCCTCCATTGGGGGGATTGACCCAAATGATTCGAATTTGATGGCATTTGATTTAGACCAGTCTGAACCACGCCTACCTTCCAGCTTAGCATTCCAAGTTATTGTCTCCGTTCGGAATCTTGTCATCCATCGGTGCATCATCGATGAGGGTGCCTCCACATGCGTTATGTCTACATTCGTATGGCAGAAGCTGGGATCCCCTCCTCTCCAGCAGTCCACCACTGCATTACGCGCCTACGACGGTCGTTCGGCTCAGCCCCAAGGCCTCCTAGCCAATGTCCCCATCCAGTTAGGTGGCAAAACTGTACTCATTGACATTGAGGTAATCAATGCCCAACTGGATTATAACTTTTTACTCGGCCGCAGCTATATGTATGCCATGCGGGCGGTTGCCTCTTCCGTCTTTCGCACCATGATGTTCCCCCATGAGGGACGCGTGGTTAAGGTTGACCAGCTCACCTACTATGATCCCAGTGCTCCCGCGGCACCTGAAAATGTTCTCCCCATGGTTGAACAACCTGTTTCTCGTGCCACCACCTCGTTTGTTTCCTCTTCGGGGCCTGGAGTCTACTCAGACGCACCGATGACCTCCACCTTTCACTCCATTCCTCCGCCGTCATCTACGCCCGAAGTGTCTGACTTATGTACCTTGTCCCACGACAACCTACCACCTAACAATCAACCACCCTTGTTGCCTAAACCACCATTGGTACCTAGCCACATTGGTGTTACACCTATCCATACGATCCCCTTCCTCGTCCCTCCATCAGGAGTAGTAAGCGCCCCGGTCATGGCTGCCCTTAGTCTCCCCGGGTTAACTTTAGGATTACCTGTATGGTATCTCTCGCCTCCCGTTCGCCCGCCGACACCAGACGTCGTCCTCCAACCGGTGTAACCCATGGCTACTACCTCTCAGCCACCCCCTGGTGTCTCTACCCCGTCGTCCTCCACGACTCCCCCTCCTACTCCCAAACACACTGGGGGAAAAGGGCCACAACCTTACACCGCTATACCACCTCCCAAGACAGTCAAAAACCCTCCTGTGTTTCCTGTTCCTCCCAAATGCTCGCTGTGCGACGAGTTGGGCCATGCGACCCACCAATGCCCACAGTTACCAGCATTGCAGAAGCACATGCAGATGCTCGACGATGACCCCAACATCCCAATTGTCGAACTAAACCCCACTCCTAAGCCTAAAGACAAGTCCCTACGCACCAACCACTCTTGCGCCATATGCGGTGTTTACGGGCATTACTCCCATCATTGTCCCGATCTCCCGGATTACAGAGCAGCTCTCTATGAGATGAACAATCTGGATCTTGAGACGGCACCACCTACCATTGAGGAGATCTACCCCCCAGACTCTTCACCTTCTGGAGAGATTAATACCATCTATATGATTTCTTCCACCACTTCCCCCTCGTCAACCGATTTGACGACGCAAACTTTCCGTACCGATGAGGAGATTCTTGAGGCCCTTACTGCCCCAGATTATCCCTGGGATGATATGCATCATCGTTCCTACTTCATCCCAGAAGCGTCTTCCTCTACCTCCGCTCCCCAATACGCGGTTGAACCCAAAGACTTCCTTCCCACCAAGGTCGACTGGTTCAAGGACCCTATTCCTGCTCCTGATGCCTTCGAGGAAGGTAACATGGCCAATATCTCACCTGTCATCCAAGTTGATATCGCTGCCCCAGGACGTGCCCCTGAACTCATCACTTTAGGAGCATTCTGCAGTAAACAAGAGATTGAGGACTACATAAACCTTTTCAGAGAATTCTGTGATGTCTTTGCCTGGTCCTATACCGAAATGCCTGGTCTTGACCCCACCATTATAGAGCACCACATTGACACATGGCTTGATGTCCCCCCCGTCCGTCAGAAACAGCGTCCTCTTCCTCCCTCAAAGTTCCCAGGATGTGCCCCTGAACTCATCACTTTAGGAGCCTCCTGCTGCGAGCAGGAGATTGAGGATTATAAACAACTCTTCCAAGAATTCCGTGATGTCTTTACTTGGCCCTCTACCAGAATGCCTGGGTTCGGCCCCGCCATTCTCAAACATCACATGGACACACGGCCAGAGGAACTTCCTGTTCGTACTGAAACTGACTCTGAAGGCCTTCCTTTGCGCAACCCCCATGCTGGGTTGTATCCTCAGGAGTCTCTATCCCTAGAATAACTGGCGACCTCATTGGTCCGCTTTGTACAGTTTGCTATCTTTTTGTTTTTCACATTTTTTCCATCATCTTACATTCATTCTTTCTGCATGCTTACAGATGGACCATCTTCCACCTTGTTACACTGGCTTCACTGATGGGGCAAGCCGCTGGTCTCCCAACCTGGCTTCTGCAGCATGGGTCTTGTACTCCCCTTCCAACGAGATGATTCACCTTGACGGAATATGTATAGGCGCTGCTACCAATAACCAGGCGGAGTATGATGCTGTGACCGGTCTCTTGACTGCCGCCCTCCAAATGGGCATATGTCACCTTCATGTGTTCCTTGACTCCCAGCTACTTGTCTCCCAGCTCAACAATTGCTACCAGGTGCGTGATCCCTGCCTTTATAGAAAATTCCTGCGCGCAAAACAACTCAGCCGACAGTTTGAATCCATCACATTCACACATGTCCCCAGAGCCCAAAATAGTGTCGCAGACCAAATGGCCAACAACATCCTAGATTGGCACATCAATCACACCATGTAACATCATGCATCACAATCCCATAGCATCTCATAAAAATATATAAAAAACCCAAAAAGTTTGCATCGCATCCACATTTGCATCCATGTACATAAACCACATGCATATCCATAGGGGCATCCACGTGCCTAAACATACATATATCATGTCACATCACATAAAATACACAAGGGGCATCCATGTGCCTAACATCCTAACCTACTTGCATCCACGTGCAATGTAAACATATCAAAACTCCTAAAGCGCATCCACGTGCGTACAAATAAAACAACATCATACCAAAAGGTGCATCCACGTGCATATATATATATAAAAAAATATACATGTTCAGTGCTATACATGTCCTGAGTACCCCTGTACTCAGCTATACAAAAAATGGCTATACATCCCTAAAAGCCTCATCGACATACATGCCGTAGCTACAAAACTCGGGGGGAGTCCCCTGTCAGAAAATATACATCAGTCAGGGTGAGGTCCACCCTCTCACCCTGTACCCGGAACGCCTGTATGTCCGGCTCCCAGAAGCTGATCAACCGGTTCAGCAGCAATGCTGCTGAACATATCATGGGTATCTGTGCGAACTTTAGTAGTCCGCACAGTCCCAACACAGACCGCACATGGTGCTCCTCTCGGATGACGGTCATGATCTCGTCGGGAATCTCCCGCTCTCTCCATAGAGCCTGCGGCATCCTGTCAATCACACAAAGGCAACTCATCAAACTCATGTCCCATAAATAAGTCCTTTTCCCTCTCCCGGAAGACCCTAAAAGCTCGGCCCAAAACCGCGGCTTTCGGGCTTCCTGCCGCGGTTTTCGACCGCGGCTGTCAGGCCTTTGGTCGCGGTTCTTAACCGCGCCTGTTAGCCCTAAACCCGCGGTTTGGAACCGCGTGTTCCTCCTTGGAACTCGCAGTACTAGACCGCGTATCCATCAAGGAAACACGCGGTCTCCAACCGTGTGGTTCACCCCGAAACTCGCGGCCTCCAACCGCGGTTTCGACCCCCTAACCCACGGTCCACCCCACGTGGACCGTACAAATAAGCCCTGGGACCCACTACCCAACCCCCAACCCTAAAAAACATGCAGGTATGAGTTTGACGGAATACCTGTATCTCCCGGATCTGTAATCGGCCGATCGGATCATCCAGAAATGCCACCTAAGCTCTGGTCCACTCTACTCACAAGTCAAAGTCAAATAAGTACAAATGACACATGTCATGTTGGACCCACCACTATTTATAGTCAGTTGACTTTTTCTTGTTTTGTCCATTCTAACCCCATACGGAGTCCGTTTTACGAACCGTTTCCACCACTGGAATCAGCACGCCAAGACCGTCATGATGGTCATCTCGTTGCATTATTTTTTACCCGTCATTTTTTGCCCATTTTTTCAGACGCCACTAGTCGCCTCGGTTTGCGTGCCACATCGGTCGTTCTCCATTTTTCACATGTTTTATATCATCGGATTCATTTTTCCGAGCTGGTGATGATGCTTGAGATCATTTATCGCTCTCACCCCCCAATTTTTTGGGTATTTTTTCCAAAACGCCCTCGTCACCTCGGTATGCGTGCCACATCGATCGTTACCCGTTTTTGACACTCTTTATATCGCTGGATTCATTTTTCCGAGCTCGTGATGATGCTTGAGACCATTTCTCTCTCTCACTTGGTACAATTTTAACATTGTGTCCCGACACCTTGCTGCCTCGGTTTGCGTGCCACATCGGCCGCTATCGGATTGTTCCACATTTTTTCATGAGCCAGTCACTCCTGTCATACTGCAAATGTTTCGTTATTTTTCCACCATTTCATCCACCCCGCAAGGAGGCCCACCAGTGTTCCCCCCTACCCTCGTTCTTGGTCATCATTACTGTAACTTGATTGAACACTTCCTCCTTGCCTGGCCATTCCTTTTGTTCGGTATAATTTTATCCCTTTTTCGGGCCGGACAAGTCCTTTACGAAAAAGGCACTTAGGGAGTTTCCGTTAAGCTCTTTTCTGACTCCTAAAAGAATGAAAAGATCGCTGAGCAATATTGCTTCCGTTCATGCTCGTTAAAGTACCTGAAAGGGCGTCTATCTGGTATAAGTTTACCCCTTTTCCGGACCTGGTAGACTAATTACGAAAAAGGCATACTCTAGTCACACCGGCTAGAAGAGTTCTTCATTGTATCCTTTTATGCTTCTTTGGGCCTTGGAGACTAAATATACGAAAAAGCAACCCCCTGGAGTCTTCTTATTTGCTTTCAGACTCTCTAAAATTGAAAGCAACCATGAGCATTAACTGTCCTGGGCTCGTAAAATCCACACGACAGTACCATTCCATTACTTCAGAGTCTTCTTATCGCTTTCAGACTCCTTAAAATTGAAAGCAACCACGAGCATGAACTGTCCTGGGCTCGTAAAATCCACACGACAGTACCATTTTACACACACTTCTTCTAGTTCCTTAACCCATGAAGAAGTCTCCTCCCGTGCCTCTTGGCGCTATGATCGATCATCTTGGCAGCACCCCCAATCAGGTCGCCTTTGTTCAGAGTATTCTGCAGTCTCCTGCCATTTTATACTAGCTTGAGTCTCCCTCAGCCAGTTACCATCCTAGATCCATTACAGCTGTGATCCCTTTCCCTCAGTCAGTTTCATATGCTGCCAGATCATTCCCATTATCATACTCTGAACAAAGGAAGTTTGAGTCCACATACTCTACTGGCCCAGTTGTTCCCCCACAGTTTGGTCAGTCCTGCCATCAGTACTATCACATTTCGGTTCTACACCTCGCGCTCCTGTCAAGGAAACATCATTGCCTTGATAGTTGCAGGTCTCCCTCTGTCGACGATAGCCCCTCTATTCCAGAGGATAGGCCCAGAGGTCCCTACGCCTTGGACTTATCACCATCTGTGGTAAGTGCCTACGGATCATTATGAGAGGAATCATCATTGCCTCTCCGAGTGGTTGTTCCTCACATGCTCGACTTCAGCACCTTGATCGCATCGTTGAGGATCGCGTAGGATTATATCCCATCAGTTTTTAGTCGAAGACCCCGGATTTCCCCCGACTCTCGCACATTGGTGAGTCACTTCGGAACACCCAGTTCTATGTTCCTGTGGATGTCCGGGCTGCGTTGGCGTTTGTATTCGGAAGCCATCCAGTTCTATGCTTCCTTGAGTACCCATTTTAGTTCCAGCTCAGTGTACCATCGAGGTCATGGCTCCCAGTCATTATGATCCAGCAACTCATCGGCCCCTTTGGTACCACACTCAGTAGCACTGTTGATTATTCCAGTGTATCAGTTTTTCAGCTCAGACATGGTCCGCCCAGCAGTATGTCTCAGATTTGTGTCCCCTCTGGACACTTATGATGTACACAGTGGTTATCTATGTATTTACAGGTCCCCCTTTTCGGGCCTCACAGTTCTGTTTATGTATCTTGATACGAGCATGGGTATGCCCGCCTCGTCCATATATTGATATTATTCCTCATTCAGTTTTTGAGGTCATGTATATTTCAGGTCCCCATTTTTTGGACCCCATTGTTATTGTTATGTTATATCCTGATACGAGCATGGGAATGCCCGCCTCGTCCATATGATCAAATGATTCCTCATCAATTATTGAGGTCATGTACTTTTAGTTCTTGCAGTTGTTTGGGATCGTTGTTCCGGGCTTCAGTTTGTTTCTTCTCTTCTCTCCACACCCAGGAAAACCATTCATGACTTATGATGTCCATCGGCCATACGATGAGCTCCTGCCCTCGCACATCAGGGGGCAATCTGTTAACACCCAAAAAGTGTTCACTACCTCATCTACCACATTATATGGCTCATTTGTCCATTTTCCTACCATATTTCCCTTAAAATCCCAAAAAATCCCATTAAAAAGCCTCCAAAGGGCCTAAAATGCCTCCAAAAGGCCACAAAACCCTCAAAATAGCCTAAAAAAGGCTAAAAAACCCCTTTTTCCTCCAAAAATATCCAAAATGCCTCAAAAATAGCAAAAATCCCCTAAAAAGGGAATAAAAAATATAAAATAATGAGGAAAAGGAGGAAAAAACCCTATACAGCTGCCCAAAACCATGGGTCAGCACTCCACCACCAAAAAACTATAAATAGGTGATGGAGATCCCTTATTCCATATCCACAATCACAAGCACCCTTACTCTGCCAAAATCTCTCTCGAAACCCTAGTTCACCATTGAACTACTTTCACCTTGAGAGCCACCTTTGGCCCATTTCCACCATTGGAGAAAGAGAAGGAGCATATTGAAGCTTGGAGCATCCTCTTGGACGTTGCAAAGAGCTTCATCAAACCTTCACATTGAAGGTAATATCAATACAAAAAAGCCATTCTTTAAATTCGTTGTTTATGTTTCATGCATGTTTTAGAAGTAATTTAATTTTCTGTTTTAGCTTAATTATTTACATTTACTGAACTGCTACTAAGGAGTCCATTCTCCTTAGTAGGTGCTCATTTGCACAAGCTAGGGGTAAAACCCTAGCCACAGACTCAGAACATTAAAATAGCCAGATCAATGATCCTGAAACATACATATTTTTTAAGAATGAAGGATAATGTCAAGCAACTGACTGAGGAAATAAGTTCTTTTAAGTCCTTGTTCAAAGATGTACTGAATTTAGGAATGCCTTCCCCATGGGATGGAAATGTAGATGCTTACCCCAAATATACTTACAAAGAGCATCTTAATCAAAAGAAACATGAGTTTCCTCCAGAGACATTGGAAGGGGAAATAGAAGGACAACAAGCATTTGAAAGAATTAAAAAATGTTTTGAGATATGGGTGGGATTAAAGAATATTGCCAAGAGATTGGGGCCAATCTCATATGAGAAATATACTAATGCTGGGATTTCCTTGGAATCTTTGAAATACCATAAACATCCTTTGGGAAATGAATGGAAAATGGTCATACAATACCTTAAGCATGTGTTTCCACCCAGATAATCAACTGGACAACCCCCAAGACAATCATCAGTTCATCCTTCCAGTGCACAGTTTGATCAGTCAGTAGCACAAGCATCAACTCAAGTACCAAGTACATTTCCAAATCAGCCTCCTCCCATCTCTTTTATGCCACTTGAAAGTCCAGTTAATATCTATATGATGCTCCAAATGAATCAAGTTGGCATCCTTGTCACGTCCCCTCCCATTCCATTAGCTAGATGGAGAGGTTCGTGAGGTTAAATCGGGCATCCAGCCCATACATATTAAACAAGCATTCAAATTAGAATGAAAATATACATATTCAAGTGCATAACAGACGTGATGCTGAACTGGGCATCTAGCCCCATGAAACTTTCAACCATGAGCATTCACAGAATATAACAGAGACATATGGAAATGTATGATTTTAAGAAAATCACAGCGGAAGTAAATTCAATAGCACATCCATCATTTATTCTAATATTCATCCAATGATAATTGCCAATTTAACGCACAAGAGAATACTTATCTTGTATAGAAGTAGTCCCACGCAACTGGCTATGCAACTGCAACGTTCCACCCAACCGTAGGCCAGTGTGCTCCTCAATCTCTCGGCACCACTGCCACCCCCGAGCTGGGCATGATCTCTACAAGGAGCCAGGGAGCAGCAGACTCACACATAGCCAAGCGTACACCAAAATGAGCCAAGCCAATCTACAATTGGGTTTATCAGGCTGCTAGGAGATGGAAAGGAAGAGTTGCTAAGCTAGTGAGCTCCAGCACAGAGCCAGGGATAACCTTGCAAGATCTATCTAGCTTGGCACCCACAATACCTACACACCCAGCACAAGGAAGTATTATTTTCACTGCTGTGCAGTCCCTCAAGCCATACCTTCCCTATCTAGTGCTCTCAGGGTATGCATAGAAGAGTAACCAAAGCCCTCTTGATCTCTTGAGAGGTTGTCTCCCCACTAGGTTTATCAAGCCACTTCTATCCACTACCACTCCAACACTTCAGCTCACAGGCTCAAACCAAGAGCAAGGATGCACATAACAGCAGAACACAATCATGGGGCAGGATAAAACGTTTTTACAGGTAGATGCATGAGATGGGGTTTCAGCTAGCTCAGCAAAACGTGGGAACCCACAAAAACGAAATGGGAAGTTGGGAAACAACCCAGGGAAGCCAAATCCGTTTTTAGAAAAACGTCCCTGGGCATTCAGGGGCAAAAACGACCTCCATACAGTCCCCAAAATGTGACCCTTCTCTCCCAGGCTGCTATATATGCAAAAACAAACTTCCAGGCATGGAAAAATGCAGGATTTGGATGAAAAACGTGAAGGGAAAGGCCCAGTTAGCTCCCACTGCGTGAATGAGTGAAGACTGCCCATTCAGAATGGCTTTGGGCACCATTTCGTGGGTGATTTCTTGCCCAACAAGCAAAAACACGAATTTCCAGGTTGATGGCTTGCCCATGCACGAAAATGGCTTGCCCATACTTCTTCATTTCCAAGGCATTAACTACCTTAACCAATTTCTTGGAAGAATTAAATGATTGGGTGCATGAGACAAAATGGGTAGTTGGTGGTTTATGGGTTTCCCCATTGACACATGGATTAACACCTTTGGCCCAAGGGTTTGAATAGTTTCCCTCCCTTTTCCTTGTAGAGTCATGCCCCATCTCTTTTGTTGCATTGCATAGCCGGTTGTGGGTTTTTCATTAAAAATTCATAATTACATGATGTCTTATTTACATTGTGCCCATCTCGCACAAGAACCATAGGCATCTATTTTAATTGCCGATACATAAAATGCCAAATCAATGGTGGGGCCTTGGCCTTGAGCTCCTCACCATGATTGAATTACCATATTTACATCATTTACGATTTAATACAAAGGGGGGGTCAAAAAGGGGACGTGACAATCCCTCCAGTGGGGCCCATACGGCAACCAAATGTCTATATGAGGGGTAAAAAGAAGAATTCCAACAAAAGGAGTTAAAATGTCAAGTTCAACATTACATGTTGGAAAAGAGAAATGTAAAAAAGAATTGTAAAAAAAAAAGTAAATTGGATTCTATTTACTTGTATGATAGAGTGTAAGAAACCGAATTTGGTTACTTACAAACTCTATAGAAAGTGAATTCTAATCAATGTTAAAGGGCTAGAAATTTTAGTAGAGAATTTATCTGTCTAAGTTTTGTAGAATCAAGTCACAGGAGGAGCCCATGTAATCTTGGTTATGTAAGAGATTAAAGACACAACAATGTTTTAGAGATATTTTTTTCCCTCTTTTCAGTGAGTCCATTGTTATTCCACTCTATTTTTTGTGTAAAGATCCACAACATTAATAAAAATATGATGCAGTGTTCAGTTCCATTATGATATCGTTGATGTTCATGATGTTTATAGATAAAAGATCTGTTAGAGATTCATAAATGTATTCCTTTGTTATATCTTTTAAAGATTTTATATCTGATTCAGAATTGTAAGGCGTTTCCTGCATATATTTTGTATGTAAAATTTGGTTGCATTACTTTCATTCCTTGTGTTTTTGCTTTGTAAATATGTAAGAATTATTGAAATTATTCATCCTGAAGCTTCAGTACGTTCAAAAATTACCTAGATTCAAGAAATTTGTCCTTAATAGTCACTTCTTGAATAAATCTAGCCTTCCATCTGTTAAAATTCACTTTCATACATTCATATATTCTAAAGCATGCTATGAATTTCCTCTGCAAAATGCCTTTACATCTGTTAATGTTGCGCATAGCCTAATTTGATTAAGAAAATTTCAAAAGAATGTATCCAAAACAAAATTCTTAAAGATATAACTCTAATATCTCTAAATAATTGAGCTTCTGTCATGGTACATCATTTTAACTTGATTTTCCTCTAGAGACTAACACATGTCATAAACTTGCACAAGTTGAGTTGGATGTTGTTAATGCAGAATTTAGCAACTGACAGATTATTGAGGGTGCACTCCCCCTTCGTGTATTTCCTCATCACTTTATCGGCGATAATATAGAACGCCATTTTATTTGGAAGATTGTTGATGTCAGAAATGATGGCACCTTTCCTACCTCTCTTGGTACCATATTTGTCATAGAGGTTCGTCTTTGTGCGACTTTTTTATCTCTTATGGATTCCCTAGAATATGGTGGAAACATCCTCTCCTTCCATGGAGAGCCCTGTGAGTTTGTGGATATCATCCACACAAATAGAATATTTATTTTCTAACCACTATTGATGTATATGTAACTTCAGAATGTATTTCATATATGTATTTTGTACTCCTATAGAGATGGTATTATTCCTCTATACGGAAGTGTCGTCATTTATATTGTAAGTGTCGTAAGTTATACTTGATGGGTTATTAGACCACCTTGTTGGGGTCGGCCCTTTATAAGTCATGTGGGTCAAAGGGTTATTAGACCACTCTATTGGGGGTTGGCCATGTGGGTCAAAGGGTTATTAGACCACCCTATTGGGGGTCGGCCATGTGGGTCAAAGGGTTATTAGACCACCAAGTGTGGTGTCGGTCTGGATTAAGTTAACCATGGGTTAAGCTAGACATGTAGGCCCCATTAATTTATTGGGCAGGACAGAACAAGTATAAATAGAGATCGGGAGATCTCTATTTGATCATTCATTCACACACTTCTCTCATTTGGAAAGTGGCGCACTTGTGAGGAGGAGGCTCTGATGCTAGGAGAAGACTATCTCTTGTATTCTAGTTGTATCATTGCTCTATCTATCTCTGAGGAAGTTATTGGGGTTTTTCACCTTTATGGTTTTCCCCAAGTAAACTCTGTGTCTCTTGTGTGCTTGCATTATGTTGTCCATGATTGATATGTTGTAGATTTGCTGTACATGTTTTTCTCTCAGTTAAGATCCTAGATCAGATTGAAGTAAATTCTGAAAATTTAACAACCACAAAGAATGTCGTGCATTTGGTTGATCAAGAAATTTGTGCATTTTTTAACCTCTGGGGTTGTGCCAAACACTGGAAGGTATTTCAAGGAAGGAGGATTGAGTCTCATAGAAAAACAAAATTGAACTTCCACTATTATTTGACTCTCCCATTTTCCAATGGGAATAAATTCATGTACTCCTTGGGATAAATATCAGGATACAAATCCCCGTTTGAAAAATCAATGTCTACAAGTCACGCTTGTTCTATTTTTCTATTTAGGTCAGCCATGATGTGAAGCCTTGGGTCCACAAGGTCTAGTTTATCTACCTCTTTCTATTTTTCTTGGGATTTGTTGGATGAATCTCCCGTTGTGACTAATTTCCCAATTATAGACTCCTAGTGTTGGTATACAAACTTTATCATGGACTTATTGCTTTCTTTAATAGATATTTTTTCCTAGTTGTGACATTAATGGTGAGACGTAGTGGAGTGGTGCTATAAATGTGACTCAGAGGTGACTATTGCATTCACACAAGCAAGTTTATTTTAAAAGGATTGGATCACTACTACTCATAAATGATATTGGGATAGCTATACTTATTTTTCAAATTGTCTTCGGTGACTGAGTGGATGGTGGGACCCTCCTCTACCACAATGGTAATGACTAGCCTTCAACTAAAATAAACTATGGAAACCAACTAAAGGCTAAAAAGAAACAGCAGTGAACTAAAATAGAAATAACGAAACGCTAACCCCTAACTAACCCATTCTCGAGAGCAGGAGTGATCTCTTGTGTAATTACTAATCGGAAACATAGGGCTTCGGGCATGTGCCATTCACCCTTCCCGGATGGAAAACATCATCAAGCTGCACAATTTTCACAATGTCTGAATCTTTGATTTCTACAACAATGAAGGGTCCCATACAATGCATATGCAATTTCTCTAGGTGCTTTTCAGGCCTAAAATATGTTTATTAAAAATCTGACATTCAATTGTCAACCTGAGAGTCCATAGACTTAGAGGTGCAAACACAGTAAGTGTTGAACTAGAACCTATGTATTATAGACTTAATAATATAAGAGATTTATCAGGAAATACAACAATTATTTATCGAAGTATTTGGTACAAGTACAAGAAAGAAATGAAACTTTATGAGAAAACAAACTTGAATTAGACCCTATATAACGGATAGCCTAATTTCTGCAAAAGATAATAATTTAAATTAAATCTATCGATTTAACTCAGAACACCATAAGAAGCTTAATTCTATTTCTAAAACTATGATCCATGAAAATACAGTGTTCCTAAATGTGAGAGCTGTGAAATCCTTATTTATCTGCTATGAAACAAAAGACTATGATAGTAATACACTAATTGAATTAATGCGGAAGGAATTCTCTAAGTTTACAATTAACAAGTTCTTTCATAATTTTAAAGAGAAAACTAAAACAAAACTCACATAAAGCCATATGCACCTTAATGATTTATAATATTTTCTATCATTCTTAGAGACAAAAATCTAATTAAACATGTAAGAGGCAATCCCACTGAGAATGATAACCAAGCTAATGCAAAATCTAGTTGAAATTTATAAGAAACAAAATCTATCTAGATTAATTAAATATAGAATCTTTTAAATCCACAACCAAAAATCGGTAATGATGATATCCTTACACAAGTCTACAAGAAAACTTTCAGACTCTACAAATTTGTTTTTGTGTCCTTTTAAAGCTCAAAGACAGAGTATGAAATAAACCAAATTTGACAAATGTTTACTAACAACTAAATTGAATTCGTATCTTACTATAGTAGTGTTCTAAATTGAATCTATACTACTCAAATTTAACTGCACACACGTTCATCAAATTACTTCTGCAACTAATGGGATAAGAAACAGAGTGTCTAAAAATATTGAAACAGGAAAAACGCTCAAATGAGTTTTGGGAGTTCAACAACTAACTTATTGAAATTCTAAGCTAAATGAACTAGTGTGTATGCAGTGTAAAATCAGAAATAAGATCCTATGATTTCAATGCAACGATGCTTATACTAACCTACTATGCAATGGATTCAATCTAAGACACAAGATGATGTTTTATGATGCAAACACTTCAATGTAATAAATGACATAAAAAGGTTATCAATTAACACACACAGGAAAGAAAAGGCACGCAATATTCACAGATAAAAAGATATGAGTAACCTAAAGCACAATGGTGAACGTATTTGGAAAATATTTACAATTTGGGACATATGAACAAATAGTTGCAGATATGCAACAACATAGAAAAGTTAAACAAATTTATAAACAGAATGAGATAAAAGCTATAAGTATTAACAAAAGACATAGAAAGTAAGAGACAAAACTGATCATGAGGTTGGGCCCAATCCTCCAGAAGTTCTTCTCTAAGAAACTCTAATTCACATAAACGATATGATCCAGTATTAAGAAAATGTTGTCTTCATCAACCACAAGAATATCTTACAAAAATCACATTATAAGTACGACCATATAATTCCAGACACATAGATAATTGTATTGAAAAAATCGGGGTTGAAACAATATCACATATTATTAAAGATTGGTCTTTCTCTTGAATACAATTGTTCCTTTATAATACTCGAGAACCATAACAGAATACCACAAGATCTAGAACTATATGCCAAAATTAGACATGAGGAGAGTAATTTCGAGCTAGCAGTATGAACAGACTCCTTGACATGAATTACATCCTTATCTATATGACACAAGATCTTTCTAGAGATAAGAAATTTATTATTCAAACAAATAACAATTCAGATCTTCAATTGTTTCATAGCAGATAAGAGCTATACGTTGGTTGTTGCATTGGAACAAAGAGAATAAATTAAAACTAGGATTTTACTTTCATGTCGGTATAAGGAGTACATGTCCTCGTGGAAACAACTTCAAGGCTACAATCTCCATATCTTGATGCTTATATGCTACATTGACCTTAAAAAATCAATGCCAAATCCTCTAGTTGATTTGTAGTAGTGGGTACGGGAATGAGTACCATACCTGTGATCCATAAATAAAATTGAAATGAAATCAAGGAAATCAAATATAATATGCCAATTACCTTTTAGAAATGAATTCACATTATTAATCATAGAAAATAACATATAAATAAGACTGTAACTATGATTGTAACCAAACCAAACAAATTATTCACTTTTAAAACATGCACCAATTGCAATTTAACACCACGTCAATAAAATAAACTGTACACAAATATTTGAAGAAACATTTTGTATATATATGTATAAAATATGAATTTATAGAGAAATATGGGAGACACTGATCTCCACTAATGTGAGCATTGACTCACTCACACACCCCTCTGATTGGGACACCAATCCCACTGGAAAGCACCAACTTGCATACAACAGGATTCAACCAGTGAGGACACCAATCCTCCACCCAACCACCAACTTTTAAAACTAGGCTCCGACCTATGAAGACACTAATCCTCTGTGCAAGCACCTGTTATAGCTTGAAATGACACCTCTCCGTCTATGATGACACTTCCATCCCTTGGTCGCATAACGACACTTCTTGAGATCAAGTTCAGTCACACAACAGGACACTTGTGGATGGAGGAGTCATTTGGGACACTAAAAATTGTTGAAATTACCTCATTCTTGACCCATTTGATGTATATGACCCTTACGAACATTTTTCCAGACCAAACCATCTCCTGAAAATGAGTACAAAAGCTTGTTTTTGGCCATTTTTTAACATGAGCGCTGGTACACAGGCATGATAGTAGCGTGTGTACCCTACTCTAGTGTACAATAGTAGCTCTCAACCATTCTGAGCGCTACTCCACTGTGAAATAGTAGTTCTCAACTCCATATGTACGCTACTTCGTCTACTGTAGAGTAGAGTACACCCCTGTTTTGGTCAAAATCTCGAAATTCAAGTAAGTTAAGTTGGTTGGGAAACCTCTTGAGTGGTTATAACTTATTTTCCTCTTCCTCACTGGCTATATAAGGAGGGTAGAAGGGCCATGTGAGGGGACCAAGCCTATAACAAAGTTATGTTGGAGGAATGGAGACCTTCATCCCCCTCTCTGGTGCTTAGTTCCTGATATACCCTAGCACTGCTGGTTCGAGGTTGGGATCCTCGGAGAAAGAAAGAAGGAGACCTTGAATCTAGGTTTCGTGAAGTGCCAAGCTTGAAAGAAGGTATAAATTTATGTACTTGCTTTCATTCATTAATAAAGATCAAACGTTCTTCCTTTTCCAAATATGACCTATTATGTGTCTTAGATTTGATTACAGTTTTCTTATAGTCTGATGTCTTCTTCTATTATGAATATCAGTCTTATATATGTAGTCAAATGTATTTGAGAAAGGTATCGAGTTGTTTTGCAGGTCTAGGCATTGCGACACTGGATAAGCATTGAAGAGCGAGGGAGGCAAAGCTAGGATCAACCTTCTAAATAAGGTGCCTACGTCTCTAAACCCTAATCTCTTCATTTATTTGTTGTACTTGTAGAATACTTTAAGTCTATCTTTATCACCGTAAGTTGGTAGTTTCTCCCCTGAACTATAGGTGCATTTTCCCCACAACAGAATGGCGACTCCGCTAGGGAAAGCCTAACTGCTTAGGGGTATCCAAGGTGATTTCTTTAGTTTTGATTGAAGGTCTTTGTTCATTTTCTTGATTAGAATCAATTAGTAGGCTCTATTTGACCCTTGCAAACCCTTGTAGACCTAGGTGTGGGGGGTTTTAACCCCATTTTTTCAATTTTTTCAACCTGTACGCTACTGTTGTGCAGTACAGTAGCGCCCTGGGCGCTAGTTTCCTTCATATACAGTAGCGCACACAATCTGGGTTTAATTTTTTTGAGTTTTTGGGTTATGGACCCAAATTTGGGGGTTGTGGCTGCATTTTTGTGGTCCCTGATGACCCTAGGTCTGTGTTAAACCACTGTAAGTGGTCTCCCATCCTTGTATTGATCCTACATTCATGATTTGAACCTCTTTTGATCAATTTGGGCTTGTTTGGAAAGTTTTGGGGCTTGTTGACCCAAGTTGGGGGGTTGTGGACCCGTCTGGTGTTTTGTACCCTAATTTGAGTCTGACTGAACCTGCTTGCCCCATTTCCACTAGATTTGAAACCTCTTGAGTCTTCTTGACCCTGTTTTATCTATTTCAGGGAAATTTCTCTTTTAGATTGGTTTTTTATCCTCCCTTATGCTTTTAAGTTTTCTTTTGTAGTGAAAGCTCAAGTGTTTTGGTTGTTGTTCAAGACCTTGTTTGCATTGTTTATGTGCAAACCAGACTTTACCAAACCATACTTATTTGTATTTCATTTGCTTTGTTTGGGTCTAAAAGTAGTTTTTGTACTCTTTTCCCAATGTTTGGCATGCTTACATCAATAAGAATTTGAAAGTCATATTTGGTAGCTTTTACTGTTTCAATAAAGAGAACTTGAAAGTTCTTTGCTTTTGTTTTGATGGTAGGGTAGTTTCAGTTTTGTTTCTTACCTTTGAAAAGCATAAATAATTTTGATTTATGTTCTAAATAGAGTATCTTGCAAGTGGCTTAAAATATTTTAGAGTGCTTTGCATAAAAAAGAACAAGTTTTCTTTTGCATACCTATTTGCTTGAGTAGCTTCATTCTTAGGGTTTTAGTTTAATTTTGTACATTTAGACTTTATTTTTACCTTTTTGCATTCGAAATATTGAAAATTACATCTGCATATACATTCTAGATCATAATTTTAAGATTTGCATTGAAAAGAAAAGATTTGTTTGGTGGTAAATATTTCATTTTCAGTACTCTATCTCTATTATAACCACTCTCACACACCCACTACCTTTTTGAGTAAGCAAGTAACCTTTAAAATGAACTCTAATAAAATGTACTAGTAACATTTTCTTTTCTAGGTTACACTACACCAACTTGTCTTGGTTAGGATCTTGGGTTTAAAACACCTTAAACCACCCAAGATCACACGTTACGCAAAAATTGTAGTTCGACTATCATAGGTAAACCCACTTCATTCAAAGCTTGCCTGGGATCTATGTAGTACGTCTTGTGAGATCAGATTGTTGGGAATACTCCTCCTACTTTATGTTTCGAGCATATACCAGGATTGGATCGTGTTTGGGGACTATTTTGAGTTTCGGGATCAGTTACCCTGCCCACGCCTTCTTATTCGACCAGAGACTGTTCCCCCAGGATTTTTCGGTGTGGTGGTATCCTTAGTATCTCACCATAGGTTCATACATAGGTGATAGCGGAGGGTATATCTGTTGTACCTAGGACAGACGTGGGAGGAAATCCCTTGCAGGTCTTTGGGAGGGCAGTTAGGTGATTCCAGCGCTTGCACCCTTAGTCATTGTATTGTGGACCCCGGGTAACTGTTCTTCATCCTTCGTTGATCTGTTCTGGGCCCTCATCATCCCAGGCTCTTCTCCGGAAGGCATCTGTTTGCCTGGTTTGATTTACCTAGGACCTTTTTTAGTGGTGTGCTCTTTGTGCTACTTGTCTTAGTTTCCCTTAGATATTTTCTTGTTCATTTGAATAGGAAACTATGTCTAGAGTTTCGGCAAATGCCAATCAAGGTACCCCTATTTCGGGGGATCCTTGTGTTGTTCCTTTCATTGGAAAAATTGGCACTCCATTAATGGCTACTCTGAATCTTTCAGGATTCACTATTGGGTTGCCGATTTGGTTGTTTTCCACTCCGAATGCCTTGCATGCTCCTAACGCATCTTTTGTGAGCACCTCAAATCAAGAGCATCAGAACCGTGGGCCTTCTTTGCCAGTAACATCTTCTCCTCCTCCTTCTACCTCATGTGGCGAAAGTAGCATTACTAGTAACCAGCAATCTAAAAGGAATAGATGGGGGAAGAATAGGAATAAGATGTCGAAACAAGGAGGCAGCAACCTAGCCACTGCAGGTCATGCTGGGGGAAAGCACCCTGCCTCTGCAAATCATGCAGGGGGCAACTACCCAGCTTCTGGAGGTCATGCTGAGAGAAAACTTTTAGTCACTGAAAATCACACTGAAAGTTTGTCTTCAACCACTGTCAATCATGTTGAGGACACGTCATTGATCACTGCTAGTCATATTAATGACAAGTCACTAGTTCCTATGAGTCATACTAGAGACACCATATAAGCCAATGCAAGTCATGCTGAGGGAGTTGACATTGTTGACAAACCAAACAAACAGAAGCTTAAGTTCCCTTGTAAGTTTTTCGAGGGCGACCACCTTACTTACTTGTGCCCTATACTTCCAAAAGTGCAAAAAGTGTGGTCCTTAGTTCAAAAGTCTTCTGCCTCTGAGCGAACAACCACTGCAAGTCATGCTAGGGGCAAGCTGTCAGCCAATGCTAGTCATGCTGAGAGTACTGACATTGTAAAGGAGTCTCGACCTATAGGACGGAAACCAAATTTCCCTTGTAAACTTTGTAAGGGAGATCACCGTACTCACCGATGCCCTGCCATTCCAGAGGCATGAAGAGTGTGGTCGATGTCTGAAGAAACCTCTACTCCTGAGTTGTATATAGATTCCCTACAGTCAGATCAAACTTTGGTTGATACAGTGGTTGAGCCAATGCAATCTTTGGTCAACCTCACTCTTCCTTCGGAGAGTGAAGTGATCAAATCGATGCAATCTTCGACTGATCCCATCAGTCCTGCAGAGATTGATGCACCTACTACGGAAGTCTTCTACAATACCGGTTTGGATGTTCCTGAAAAGGGGGGCACTTCATCTGTTCCATGTGAACCCCTACCAAGCCCTAGGACTGTTTCCTTTGATTGGAGTAGTCTAGCCAAGCCTCGTCTTCCTTCTTCGACACCTTTCCAGATAAAGGTTGATATCAGGAACCATACGGTTGATCGATGCATTGTTGATGAAGGTGCTTCTGTTAGTATCTTATCTGCTTATGCTTGGAGACATTTGGGTTTCTAGCTGTTAATTGGCCTTTGACCTTCGATAAAAGATCTAGTGAACCGATCGGAGTCCTCCGTCAGGCACCTATTACCTTGGGTGGAAAAATAGTCTTAGTTGATTTTATGGTTTTAAAGGACCCTGTGGACTTTGATATGATCCTCGGGCGTGATTACATTTATGCTATGCATATTGTGGTGTCTATTCTTTTTCGTGTGATGCATTTCCCTCACAACGAAAACATTGTCACCATCAACCAGCTTGCATTCGTTGATCCTCCTTGTTACCCAATTGTAGACTAGTTAGGTCCCTCGTCATTAAGCACTACTATGTCACATGGGAATGTTGTGGCATATTGTTCTTTGAGTTCAACTGCTACTGAGAAGGAGTATCTGAGTTCATGCTTACCTTCTCAGGACTTAGTCCCAGCTTTTAACCAAGTGACTGTTATACCTCTATATTCCACAGTGTTGCATCTCCACCACAAACAGAGTTGACGACACTTCCCCTGCATGTTTGAACCACCGAGAAGATGAGTGAACCTTGAAGGTAAATCTTCCCTGACAAGTTCTGACCCAGCTGAGACTTTATTTACCCACACTACCGCGCCTTGCTCAGTTATAGGAGTGCAATACTCCACACTACCACGCTATGCTTTTTCCCCAGAACGAGGTAGTACCGCGTTATGCTCAGACCACAGGGCGTGGTACTATTTTATTAACCTTTTTCCCATGGCTTGTGGGATTTTGGATTTTCGAAGATAGTGGAAGATTGGGGTCCCTGATTCGATCCCAACTCACTTTCTGTGATTAGAAACCTTGATCCACTTATCTCTCCCTAGATCCACCCATCTCTCTTGTTGGTTAACCCTATCATACACTATAAAAGAGATGCATTCCATGGGGAAAGGGGAGGACTCTTGAAGTACCAAACTTATGATCTTGTAGCATTGTGGAGATAGCTAGATGAGGAAGCACTTGGAGCTAGAAGATTGGCTTGGACATCAAGCAACTTTTGTAAGCATTCTTCAAGTTGTAATAAGATAACTTGTCTTGTCTTTCCCATTTCATGTGTTCAGCATAAGTTCTTAGCATGAAATGTATCTAATCTAGATTTGAATCTAATATTTACATTCAAGGTATTTGGAAGCTTGCATGTTTGTTCTTTGATTGATCTTAACAGGTTCTACATCGGAGCTTTGGATCAAGAGCTAGAAGCGGGACAAATGTCAGTTTGAAAGGTGTGTCTTATCTCTCATTGTTTCTGAATACATTTAATCTTGCTGTAAAAGTTAATTCAGGAATTTCAAGGTAGCATTTGTTTTGACTTGTTTCTTGCTTTAGAGTTAGTTGAGAATCTACTTTAAAGTTAAGAGAGTTTTGACTTATCACTGTGGAATATAGAGGTATAACAGTGACACCTCTATCTGCATTTTTAGATATGTATTGTATCTGGGATGATATGCTTCCTCCCGATGAATTTTTCCTAGAGTCTATAGTACAGTCCATCATTCACTTGGATGTTGATCCAGTCACAGTTATGTCCAGCCCCAGTTTGACCTTAAAGTCTGATCTTTCTATTGGTGAGTCTTTAGACTCTCCTATAGATCCGCAAATCAGTGTTCCTACTGAGTTTGATTCTGCTTCTAGAATTTTCAACTCCCGTGATGATGATTTTTTTTTTTGCAGATTCCATCATGCCCTTCAACTTTGATCATCATCCTGAAGTTGATCTTGTTGATTGTAAGTCCTCGGGTTTGGGTACCATAGAGTATTCATTTGAAAATTCTGCCTTGTTTATGCCTATTTTTTATGATAGTGAAGTTGAAAGTATTTCTACCACAGTGACTTGTATCGGGTCTTTCTTTACATATGTTTTAGATATGATTTTGTTACTGATGTTTCTTGGATACATGATTCTTAGCTGGATTTATACTCGCTTACTGGTCCTTTTGGACACCTTGTGCGACCATGTTAGGTATATTCGGAACCTTGCATATAGGTTTAGGCTTCCCCATTGTTATGTTGCATTTGAACCTTTTTCCATCCGAATTCGCCATAGGGTCGAACCTGTTGGATATTGGTATGTTAGCCATCTCTTTATGCATTGTGCACCAGTCCAACAGCAGAGCCTACCTAACATGGGTCACCCTAGTTAGCACCCTTATGCCATTTTGGTGCCCATGCTGAGTTTTTCTCATAGGCTCAGGAGCCTTTTAGATTTACTATGACTTTGAGAAGAAGCCTCATATCTTTCTTACTCATCTATTTCTGGCCATCCCTGATAAGGCTCCCATCTTTATGTTCAAGTTGCATATGCATCTGTTATGATCCCGCTTGCGCTAATGAGACTGATGTCGGCTTCCACCCTTTTAGCTCGTTATATAAGCCTCCATCTCTGATCTCATTTCCGCTAAGCCCTGTATCATTTTGCCTTCACAGTTTGACACCTTTTACCTGGAGGAGACACACCCTGAGTGTCCTTATCTTGCACATGCGCTTGGAGCTAGTTTCGCATGTCCCTGACATTCATCTCCTCCCATTGTGAGCATTCCTCTTTTACTTCGAGCTTGTTAAAAATAGTAAGTAGGTTTCGAGCATTCTTCTTTTACTTCGAGCTCGTTAAAAACAGTAAGTAAGTTTCGAGCATTCTTCTACCTTTAATTCGAGCTCGCTAAAAACAGTAAATAGGTTATGAATAGTCTTCCACCTTCCCTTCGAGCTCGTTAAAAATAGTAAGGAGGCTATGAGCATTTCTTTCATCTTCACTTCGAGCTCGTTAAAAACAGTAAGGAAGTTATGAGCATTTTCCTATCTCCTTTGAGCTCATTAAAAATAGTAAGGAGGTCACAAGTTTACTTTTCCAGACTCGTTAAACCTTTACGGAAAAGATCCCTATGGAGTTCTTTTAAGCCCTTTTCAGACTCCTTAAACAGGAAAAGTTTTCCAAGCATAGCTGTCTTTTCGGGCTCATTAAAATAACTGAACCGACATCCACATAGGTATAGAATTACCCCTTTTTCCGGGCCTTGGTTAATAATTTACGGAAAAGGTATACTCTAGGTATACTCTTGTATGTGCTAGAAGAGTTCTTCTTCCATCATTTTACACTTTTTCGGGGAAGGAGACTAACTTTACGAAAAAGGACCTTTGGTGTCATATTTAGGATTTTTAGACTCTCGAAATGTGAAAACACCCAACAAGCACTCACCTACTTGGGCTCAATGTGAAATCCACAAGAGGGTAAATAGAGGATTGTTTAAGTTTTTCAGACTCTATAAAAAAGAAAACACTGGTGAGCATTAACCTACTTGGGCTCGATATTAAAATCCACCAGTAGGTGTATAGAGGGTTTTTTAAGTTTTTCAACTCTATAAGCAAGAAAACACCACCGAGCACAGACCAATCCGAGCTCGATATAAAATCCACGGATAGGTGTATGGACTTTTCTTCTAGGTTTTTCAGACTCCTTAAATATGAAAATACCGTCGAGCATGCTTTAGTTCTTTGTCAAGCTCATTAAAAAATGAAAAATGAAAGGGAAGGGGAGAATGTTAAAATATCTTTCAATATGATGACAGCAAGTCAACTATCTCCTTGACCAACGCACCTATTTTGAGTCTATCAAACAAGTTGGGTTCTAGTGTTGGCCTTAGGGTAAACTTGATCTCAGAGTTCTTACTCCTCCATTTGGTTAGTCTTCCAATCCTATGGAGAATATGTTAATGTCTCCTACATTGCAGATTTGCATCGTGGTCCCTTTGTGTTAAAAGCTACCTAAGTCACTCTTGTGTCGTGCTCACTGTTCAAGGATATAACCTGTGTCGGCCATTTTGCAATTGCCTTGACCTCATGTGTCGGTCATTCCTTGGTGTCAGTATGTTTCATCATGTGTTTAGTCCTACTCCAAATCAACTCATACCTGTTGAGTGTCCCTCGTGTTGGATGATGGAGGATGCATTAAGGCCTCCCTTCCAATGGACTTCTTCCCATTGACTTAAGCTCATTGTTCTCTGGGAATGAAGTTTAGAGTTTCGGTTAGTACCTTGGGGATTGCAGTCATTAGTGGCAGTTTCCCTCGCTATTGGATAGATGGGAATACATCAATGTCTCCTATCCGATGGATTCTTCAAGTGTTCGACGGCAAGACCACTTATTCGCACTTGCTTGAATGTACTAGGTACCTTGGTTTCCATTTTCATTATTGGTGGACACCCTTGTGTTTGTTAACAGTATACATCAATGACCGGTAATCAAACGATACCTCCCATGTTCGACATCAACTCATTTATTCACATGGATAGGTTTGTACCTTGGGTTGTTTTTGGATGAAGACCTTGCGATCCTCGATAGCATCATGTCATTTATGTTATCACCCAAGTTGTGTAAGACTGAGCCACACTTTTTGGGCTCTTGATGAGACATAGATCCAGCTTGTTCTCTATGGCTATGTTCTCCAGTTTTGACATAGATCCACCTTGTATTTATGTGGCTATGTTTACACTTATGTTCCTCATGGATCCACGCTTGTATTTTAGTGGCCATGATATATGCATAAGTATTTGGATCATTATTGTATCCTCTTGGAGGTCATGTTCCACCATTTGAACATGGACAGTTACCCCAAGGATGAGTTTGTTTGACATTTCCTTTGCTTTTAGGTACTTCATTTAAGCCTATGATTCTTGGTTTCTCTGTTCCTCCATGATTCAACTCTTTTTTATTTATAATGTATTTTGGCCATCGTTTCCCACACTCCCTCTGACCTCATACATTAGGGGGCATCTGTTATAGCTTGAAATGACACATCTCCATCCGTGATGACACTTGCATCCCTTGGTCGCATAACGACACTTCTTGAGATCAAGTTCAGTCACACAACAGGACACTTGTGGATGGAGGAGTCATTTGAGACACTAAAAATGGTTTCAATTACCTCATTCTTGACCCATTTGATGTATATGACCCTTAGGAACATTTTTCCAGACCAAACCATCTCCTGAAAATGAGCAGAAAAGTTTGTTTTTGGCCATTTTTTAACATGAGCGCTGGTACACAGGCACGATAGTAGCGTGTGTACCCTACTCTAGTGTAAAATAGTAGCGCTCAACCCTTCTGAGCACTACTCCACTGTGAAATAGTAGCACTCAACTCCATATGTACGCTACTTTGTCTACTGTAGAGTAGAGTACACCCCTGTTTTGGTCAAAATCTCAAAATTTGAGTAAGTTAAGTTGGTTGGGAAACCTCTTGAGTGGTTATAACTTCTTTTCCTCTTCCTCACTGACTATATAAGGAGGGTAGAAGGGCCATGTGAGGGGACCAAGACTATAACAAAGTTATGCTGGAGGAATGGAGACGTTCATCCCCCTCTCTGGTGCTTAGTTTCTGATAAACCCTAGCACTGCTGGTTCGAGGTTGGGATCCTTGCAGAACAGAAGCAAGAGACCTTGAATCTAGGTTTCATGAAGTGCCAAGCTTGAAAGAAGGTATAACTTTATGTACTTGATTTCATTCAATAATAAAGATCAGACATTCTTCCTTTTCCAAATATGACCTATTATGTGTCTTAGATTTGATTACAGTTTGCTTATAGTCTGATGTCTTCTTCTATTATGAATATCAGTCTTATATATGTAGTCAAATGTATTTGAGAAAGGTATCGAGCTGTTTTGCAGGTCTGGGCATTGCGACACTGGATAAACATTGAAGAGGGAGGGAGGCAAAGCTAGGATCAACCTTCTGAATAAGGTGCCTACATCTCTAAACCCTAATCTCTTCATTTATTTGTTGTACTTGTAGAATGTTTGTAATTCTATCTTTATCACCGTAAGTTGGTAGTTTCTCCCCTGAACTATAGGTTCATTTTCCCCACAACAGCACCAACTCATAGTATTCAGGAACCAACCTGAGTGGAGACACTGATATCCTTCCCTTTCCACATCCAACCACCACGAGATGTAGATAGTATATATTCCTGACATCAGGTCTACGTGCACAAATATTTGCACTATGTTTTACTGACTACACACTCTTCCACTAGTTCAACTCAGATTGTTGTTTTTCTTAAATTTTTTCCACCACTGATCCACTCTACAACATAGATTCCACACACATATATATCCACATGATTCTTGTGCATTTTCACAAATGCTTAGATATGCGCATCTTCTCCTTTTTTTTCTACATTTCTTGTTGCTTCACGCACTTCGTTAAATTATTTTTCTTCTACTACCCCTGAGCACTTCATCTGACCGAAGATTGTCGATTCATAATTTTACTCCATGTGTTCTTCCAAGCTTACTTTTTCACTCATCAAAATCGTTCTTATTTATACTCAACTTGTCCAAATGATGTGTCCACAAGTTGGGGCTTCTCCAAATGGTAACATCCCTTCCTCCTTTCTTTACGATTAAGCTTACTCAAACCACTTTGCCACTTGTCCTAACCTATGCAAATGAGGTACCATGGATTTGTGGGTCTTGTACAGACTAGTTCATTGGCTTAGTGGGACTTGCGCACTGGAATACCACAACTAGGTGGGATTAAGGACTTGCACACATAGTTTTATGTACTTATCCAAACTAGCAAATAGACATTATTTCCTCTTTGACATCAACTTTCACATCAATGACAACCAAATTTCAACAATATCCCCCTTTGGCATTTATGTCAATACCTTGTGAAGTTGTGTTCCTCTTGATTATGAATTCCTATATTATGCTTGCACACAATACAGTGCTCCCCCTGTTTTCATGCCAGTTTGATACTTTTCTCTGTCTTGCAACCTTTGCTCAGTAATATTCTACAGTTTTTCATCTCATTATTCTTTCTGTGCATGCTTCATAGTATATTTGCTTCCTGTGCAATTCTATGTCACCGATACATGCTTCATAGTATCTCTCCCCCTTTGACATAAATGGAAAAGGGATGTTTCCCATGCACAATTGCAAGTTCTCTTCTAAACTTATATTCTGACTTCGTGTTGTCTTTCATGGTGACCTTGTCTATATTCTCACGTCACTATTTGTTTCAATTACTCCCCCTATCTTTGTAGTGATATCAATCACAGTTACTATAGATGTGCTCCCCCTACACGGTTGCATGTTATTATCTTGCCTTGTGTTTAAATTCTAGTATCAATGTTTCATTACAGAATTATATTCTTGTGTTGATTGCTTCTATACTACAGAATTCCTTGTCTACTAGTATTTGTGCACAATGTTTCTATTGCAGTCTCATGGTTTCATGCTTCCCATTTTTTTATCATATTTATTTCATGTCACCGATTTGTTCCAGTTGCTTCCCTTATGGTCATCTACTTTTACTAACATTTCAGAGCGACCAATCTGGATATTATAAATGTATTACTACCTTTTAACCTCGCTTATCGTGATTTTCAAACACTCCTCAATGTAAACCATATTGATTTGACATTTGGCACACATGAAATGTGTGAAAATGTTTTGGTATGTCATTTATGACTCATGTACGTGCACAATTCACCGGGATTTTTTCCTTGAGCTGAAACTTATTCATTTATGTCGACAAGAATTGTCAGGAAATTTGTGATTTCCATCGTTACCGTAATTAAATTTGACATCCCTTCAATTTGCTTCAAACCACATAATCATGAATGCAATTAATTTCATTGTCCCTTTAGTTTGCTTCAAGGTGCGCAAGTTGGTGCTCTTCCAATCTATATATGAGTTGCTCACCATTCACCGAGTCACCAAGATTTTATGTCTTTGATCATTGTTGCCTTGCTTCTATCGCAATTGCTAGCTCTCTTCAACAAGTTAATGTATCTATTGGTAGGATTTCTAATTTAGTCCAATCTCAGCGACAAGAGTTTGTAGCCAATTTAGAGAGTCACATGTCTCAAATCAATGAGGTACATATAGGGAGTGGTATTCCCAGTCTCAAATTAATCATAGGAATGCACATGAGATTGAGTTCTTGAAAGACCGAGTTGGGCGTTTGGAGAAGCAACATGAGCGAACATTGATTATTCTGCAGTAGTTGCAAATGAATCATAACCATGTTGGTCTTACCAACCAATTCCCATAGGATCTCAACTTGTACCAACCTATGTAGGATTCCAGTTCTGAGCAGTATTAACTAGATATTGGGCTTTGGTTGTATCTACAACCATCCAACCATGTCGCGGAACAAGACCTATCCAACCATGTCGCAGAGCTAGACCTCTAGCTTCAGCTTTGATTTGATTTTGTAACTGACATATCCTTCTAACATTCATTCATTAACTTAGGATGTCATGATTTGAACATAACCGACTGATCTAATCCATGTATACATTCCTTTACTGTGTGTAAGAAAGTACTTAACTAGATGATTGATTCACTGCCTTCATACACAAGAATAAATGTTCACCATTCAACTATTCATATGGAACTTAACATATCATTTTCATACTTCTCTAATGGAAAATGCATATAAAATCTCTTTTCATAACAGTATGCAAGGAAACATCTAGACATTCATTGACAGAAAATACAAGTAATCATTCAATCACAAAACACAATCACACAACATGAGATTTAACGTGGTTCACTCCCCCGGGTGGGAAGCTACTTCCACAAGAATGGTTGGTAATATATTTCTTTAAAAGGGATGGGGACAACCGTTCTAGTCTACGCACTCAGCTGCAGACTTTCCTTCCTCTCGGACAGGTCTCTGTGCACACAACTACAGAGCCTTTACAATCTTCTTAGCTCAAAAGAGTGTTTACACTACAACAACAAAAGTAACCCCAAAACGTAACGTCATAGTAACCCCATACCATACAAAATTGTCTTCTTAAATAGATCATGCCTCTAAGGTCATGTCTTTACAAATCCGAAGACCTAAACCCAAAAACCCCTAGGGTTTACAAAACTGTGTCGGTTTCCCTAAATCGGCTTGCTAGCATCTGGTAGTGTCTGCTTCATCATGGTGGTTATCCACATCTTCATCCTATCGCTATCGGCCTCCCTGTCACACGCGTGCTAACAAATCTCTTTCCAAGAACCGTTCATCTCTAACGGTTTCGCCCACCAGGCGTGCCAAGACGTCACTTTCCTCAACAAACTCGTGCATTGGCTGCCTTCCTAATTTTCTCGTGCCTGCCGCTCGGCACTCCTGGGGCATCTTTCCAAAATTATACCATTAATGGTCCATCCGATACCTGCACCTGATCCTTGTCTAGCACTCCTCTTTGCTGGCTCCACGTGTCCTAACTGCTTCGTAGCACTACTTCCTCACAGCGCTGGTCTTCGTGGTGCTTCCAAAACTTGGATGTTGCGCACAGCTTCGCAGCACCCTCAACACTTAGACAAAATTATATTTATGAGCTGCACTTAGCTCAGCTTTCCCTGCTTATAAAAAAAAGGTGTTACAAAAACTTTGTCCCGACCTGAGCCCAACATGCCCCTAACACTTACATGTGGCTCGTCCCCGAGCCACTTAATGCTTTGGTCGTCTCACTCTGCTCCGCGACTGGTGGAACTAATTTGGTCGTGAACTCATTATATGCACCGAGCAACTGCTCCACTGCTTCTCTGGTATCCTATTCAACTTGTTGTATTGTTTCAAGCAGTGCTGGAGTTATCTCTTCTCCAATTTGTCCCTGTACCTGCTCCTGGTTGTCATGCAGTTCCTTCAGCTTGTCTTCTATCTGTTGCGACACTACTGTAGCATACTGCAGGAGTTGCTGTGACTGATTGTCCATCTCAGTTTCTTTCTCTCTTAATGCCTAGACTTGCTTCTTCAAGCCTGATACTTCCTTATACCTGGACAGCCTCTCCCTGGGTGGCAGAGCCTTGAGTTCTGCATCCAACTTCTCTGGCGCGGTCTGCTTTTCTCTTACCATGGTCTTTACCTGTAGTAGCCCTTGATCCTCTTCAAGGGCAGTGAATGCATTTGAAACTTTTTCCAAGAGATCTTGGCACTTAGCCATCTCACTCATTATGTTCTGCGCGGCAGCACTCACTGCTTGCTCTCTTAACTGATTCTCAGTTAATGGCATCTACTTATTTAGTTTTCCCTTCAACGAGGCAATATCATCCTCATAAAAAATCTCTTTATCTTACATCTCCGACTTCAACGATCTCACCTTATCTCCGATCCTCAGAACTGTGTCTGAAGGATCATCCTAGAGTTCTATACCTTCAATATCCTAGACAACAGTGGATATGGTGTTCTCCAATTTTTTCCGGCGGTCCTGTTCATCATGCAGCTGCATGTCTGCATGCAACTCGAGATGTCTGTTTACTGCGGTGAGCTCCGCTTGTGACTTCATCGACTGTACCGTTCTTTCATGCATCTCCTCGACGATCTGCGTGTGGATGAAGTGTAAGCCTGGCAAGGGGATTTTGGCCAAGTCAAGCTCTACCCGCTCGACTCCCTTTGTGTCCAAGGTGACCTATTATGTCATTGGCAATGCAATAGCCAATGGGTCCACATGGACAATCCTAGTCCTTGACGGCAGCGTTATGGCTAGCTACGACGACATTTTTTGTGAGGTTCCTACTGACCTCCCTTCAGCTCCTGCTTCGTGCGGCAAGGTTATGCGCTTTTGGACGTCTTCCATTTTCTTCATAAGGCCTTGAAGTGCGAGCCTGGTCTTTTGCAACTCATCCTGGATGACCTGATACTTTTTTTCTTTGTCAGTCATGAGCTCCTCCATCTATTCTGAGACCCTTTCTGCTATCATGTCAAAGTCATCTTCGTTCAGCATTGTCTCAGCTTGAGTCTTTATGGCCTTCATCTTCTTCCGCGCCTTCGGCTTCTGCGAGGTCTCAGGTGCTTTCTGCTTTCCTGTTTCTTCAACAATCAGACATGACAGTGGGATTGGCTCTTCTTCGTCACAGTCTATCTCAACATCCATGACTTCCACACGGAAGTTGACGGGTCGGGACTTCATGAGGGCTTCAATGTCCTCCTCATACATATGGTAGTTACCTGGGTACCACTATGGCTTCTTCATTCTCGCCTTGCGTGAAATGAAGATACATCGCATGTCTACGCTGAAATCAAGAATGCGAATGTACTTCGACGTTACCTATTTTGTGATGTGAGATGTAGCGGTGATCACATCGCGCAGTTGAGTATAATATTGATAGAAAACTTCACTTGTCTTGTGCTGTCATTCTGCGTTGATGTTTTCCTGGAGGTTGACATAACGGAACCCTCTAGGACCGTTGGTTTCTGTAATGACACCCACATAGTCCGTTGGCTCCTTCCATCTGGAAAAGACGATGAGGATGATCAGCCATGTAAAGTGGAACTCTCCACCATTCTCCTAGGTATCATTAAGTTCATCCAAGAACTCATTCAGAAGATATTGACACCAATTGAACTCGGTGCCTTCATCCCCTGCGACACCGAGTAGTACTACGCCCGCAGGCACCTCCGGTGGCCTGGCTGTTCTGAGGCTTTTTCCTGCAAGCAGCTATGTGATAAATTTTGTCATTCTGTATTCAATTTATTCTGTGGGGAAACCTCTTTTCCCTTTCACCAATGCATGGCTTTTCTTCATCTTTTCGACAGCTTCTTTTTCCTTGCTCTTCCCTTGGAAGAACTGCTTGGGATCCTTACCGCGCTTGCTGAGGCATGTTATGTGGTGGATCAAAGCAATGTTGACATCAATATTTTTGTCTAGCCACAAGTATCCCTGGTGGATTTGCGCCATCAGCGTGCTAACCACGGCATTAAATTTCAGTGAGCGATCAAAATGTGGCAATCTAAGGAGGTTCAACAATCCTAACTGAACTATCGATGTCAGCCAGCTTTCAGAAACCAAGTTAAATGTGCCCTTGACATCCTTTTTCTAGCACATATACTGGTCAAGCTAGAACTGTGGGTACTTAGGTGCGTGGGGCTCTTCCTTATGCATGCCTAGGAGGTCAAAATATTCCTACTTATAGTCTGGAATCTTTTCGAACAAGTTCTTGGCAACCTCTACATGTTTTGAGATCGATGACAATGGGATTTCATATTTAGCGGTCTTAACCAGTTTAAAGACTGGGGCATCCAATGCCCGTGGTGATATATACTTTGGTGTTAGCTTCAATGGTTCTTTATGAAAGACCGACGATCTTTGTGTCTTTAGTGTTAAATTTTTAGAATTTACTTCAATCTGATCTAGGATCTTAATTGAGAGAACAACATGTACAACATATCTACAGCATATCAATCATGGAGACAATAATACAAGCACACAAGAGACACAAAGATTTACTTGGGGAAAACCATAAAGGTGAAAAACCCCAATAACTTCCTCAGAGATAGATAGAGCAATGATACAACCCAAACATGAGAGATAGATATAACCTAGCAGCAGATCCTCCTCCTCCATAAGTGCGCCACTCCTCCTTGAGTGCATGAGTGAGAAGTGAGTGAGTAAATAGAGTGCCTCCCGCACTCTATTTATACTTGACTTGACTTTCCTTTTTACCTAACTCATGTAGGCTCGAACTTAACCACGTAACATAATGTTGACTGGGCTGACCCCCAATAGGGTGGTCTAATAACCCTTTGACCCACATGACTTATACAAGGCCGACCCGAACAAGGTGGTCTAATAACCCATCAAGAATAAGTTACGACATTTACAATATAAATGACGACACTTCCTTATAGAGGAATAATACCATCTCTACAGGAATACAATATACATATATGTGAAATACATTCCGAAGTTACGTATACATCAACACTCCCTCTTAACTAGGAAGGTATTTCTCAGCACAGTTCTTCTAGCACAATTCATCTTCTCTGGATCATCGTCACTGGATAATCGTCATCGAGTCATCATCATCGTCACTGCTGCTGCTATCTCAATCAATCTCTGAATCTACTTGTCATAGGAAGTTCTACAAAGCCAGTCCTTTTTCATACTGCATGTAGGCACACCACCTGCAGGTCTTCATCATCACTGGCCATACTGTGGAATCCTCAGGACTTATTACGTGCATCACAAAACCTCGAAAGAGAATCCCAGGCTGTTACGAGCACACAGCTCTACCTATAGGATCTCCCAGGGCACCGAATTACATGTGACCTCACCACAAAACCTCGCAAGAGCATCCCACGCTGTTACGAGCACACAGCTCTACCTATAGGATCTCCCAGGGCAACGAATTACATGTGGTCATGGAAAAACCTCGCAAGAGAATCCCAGGACTGATTACGGGCACATAGCCCAACCTATCGGATCTCCCAGGGAATCGAATTACATGCCATAGTACAAAACCTCGAAAGAGCATCTGCCATATATCCCAGGGCATCGAATTACATGCCATAGGAAAAACCTCGAAAGACTATCTGCAGATCTCCCAGGGCACCGAATTATATGTCCTTCCAGAGCAAAACCTTGAAAGAGCATTTTCCAGATGTCCCAGGGCACCGAATTACATGCCATAGGCAAAACCTCGAAAGACCATCTGCAAATCTCCCAGGGCACCGGATTACATGCTCATCCTGCACAACCTAATCCACGGCCATAGAGTATCAACTTGATACTCACCATACATCATCCTGATGTATCCATTATCATCTTGATCATCATCACTGCAACGTCCTGCTGTATGTCATCTGGAGCAACATACTGAAGCTCGTCATCCATGATCATCCTGATCATACAATGCATCCATCTGATGCACACCATGTATCTACCTGATACATATCATCATACATGATCCACCTGATCATACAATGTATCCACCTGATACAAATACATGATACATATCACCTTACATGATCCACCTGATCATACAATGTATCCACCTTATACATATAAAGATACATGGTCCAAGCATCCAACATGATGCATATACAAAATACATACACATGATCCAACTGATCATATCCAACATCCAACATGATGCGTACATACAAATGATCCAACAGATCATATCCAACATCCAACATGATGCGTACATACATACATAAAAATGATCCAATTGATCATATCCAGCATCCAACATGATGCATACATACATACATAAAAATGATCCAACTGGTCATATCCAGCATCCAACATGATGCGTACATACATACATAAAAGTTATCCAACTAATCATATCCAAGCAGAAACTAGAACATCATCCTGATGCTCATCATCCAGCACTTACATCCACAGCCATGTGAAGGATCCTCCTTCCAACATGCTTGGAATGGCTTTAGCAAATGTGTCCATCACTTCTTCCTCGAAGTGTCCTCGATCTGAAGAACACAAAGCCTCTCTCTGAAGTACTCGAACTTCACCCTGGCTAGTGGCTTCGTCAATACATCTGCAATCTGCTCGTCCGTCGCAACATACAGGAGCTTCACAGCTCCTCTCTGCACCATATCCCTGATATAGTGATATTTGATCTCTATGTGTTTCAACCTGTCATGAAATACTGGGTTCTCGGACAGCTTCACACAAGTCTGGTTATCACAGAAGATACCAGTATCCTCCAACGGGAGATCAAATAACTGAGACAGTATCTTCCATAGCCATACTGCCTCACAACTAGCTGAACGGGCTGCAACATACTCTGCCTCAGCTGTACTCAGTGCTACACAGGACTGCATCCTGCTAAACCAAGAGATCACACCTGATCCCATACTGAAGCAACACCCAGATGTGCTCTTCCTGTCTGTAGCACTTCCAGCCCAATCTGAATCAACATAACCCTGTAGGTTAAACTTTTGATTCGCTTCATACTTGAGCCCATAATCCACTGTACCCTTTAGGTACCTAAGAACATGCTTTACAACAACCAGGAGAACACTCCTCGGATCCGTCATGAACTGGCTCAACGTGTTCACAACAAAGCAAATGTATGGTCACGTGTTCGTCAGGTACATCAAGGACCCAATCATCTGACGATACATGGAGACATCAACCGGATCAGATGAAGCATCACATAGAAGCTTCGGATTCGATGCCATGGGTGTGGCCATGGCCTTGCAATCCATCATCCCAAATCTCTTCAGGATATCCATTGTATACTTCCCTTGACCAAGCAAGATCCCTCCTGCACTCTGCCACACCTCCATGCCAAAAGAAAATAGCGCATCATCCCCAAGTTCTTCATCTCGAACTCGGCAGTAAGCTTCTGCTGCATGTCGGCAATCAATCTATCTTCACATGTAACAAACAGGTTATCCGCATACAAAAGTAGTATCATTGGATTGCCTTCCTCAACCTTGTACTCAAGGTTGGAATTCGCTTTGCTCTTGGTAAAGCCCAAACTGGATAGAAAGTTGTCTATCCTACCATACCAAGTTCTACACACATATATGACTACACCATGCTGTCTTGAAATCCATCTGGTGCATCTTCTATTTCATCACTTTTATATTTCTCAATGCTGCCATCTGCAACATGCTTGATCTGAAAGATCCATTTGGAAGTCATAACAAACTTCCCTTCACATCTTGGGACTACATCCCAAACAATATTCTTCATGATCGACAGATCATGGCATTCCATTTCTTCATCCCAGATCCTAGGAACTTCAATATCTTCAATATATTTAATAAATATCTTTGTTGCTGGAACAAATGTTGTAGTCCTTTTGTAGGTGAAGATATGCGGTCTTTCCTACAAAACAGGTTAAATTGCATGATTAGAAACATCTCATAATTTTCAGAACAAATTCTTACACATAAAGAAATATGTCATACAGTCATGCAATTGTCTTAGCCAATGCTTCAATACAACATTTATCCATATCTCGTAACTTTCTAGATGCCTTCCAATCTCTACCATAACATTGTTAAGAGTGTGCACAACTCCCAACATGTCATCAAAGAGGTTTCATTCTAGATAAGTAGAAATGGAATGTTGTACAGTGCCATAGGCCACTTACCCATGTATATTAGTAGTATACTGTTCATTAATGCAACTATTCTACTATGCACAATACATATCCTAAGTCTAGGAACATGAGCATATACATTATAGAACATTATTATTTAAGAAATGACAATTCAAATACTTATCTTTGTTTGTTCATTGGGTGGACTCCCTCTAAGTCTTCGCTTCCTTGCAGGATCTACTAGAGTCCTAATCTGAAGTAGCTTCTTCTACACCTTTTGATGTGGAATGTAGAGAGATGGTCAACTCCCTCTGAATATCTGCATCCTTGCATAAACCACTGGAGTGTACTCCCTCTTGATCTTTGCTTCCTGGATTACCTGTTCTTGAACTCATATTCATCCTTGGTCACTATGCATGCTTATTAGTATCATGATTGTGTTATCCTTGTGATCTCATATAAAATCATACATTCATTAGCATACTATTAAAACACAATAATCTCAATCATGTATAGTCATGATCATTTCAAACAGAAATAATAAGCATTAGCATTCAAGGTTTATGTAGTATTCTTATGGTTAGTCAAATCATAAGAAGCATAACATGTCTAAACCTATAATTACTCAAACCTATGACTCTTCGGGTTAGTTGAATCATCAAACAAGATAAGAGATATAATATGCATAAAACCTGTGATTATTCAAACCTATACCTTCATGATTCTTCTGGTTAGTCATATCATCAATTATGGTAAGAAACATAATATGCATACAACCATGATTATTCAAACCTATGACTCTTCAGGAATAATCATTATCAACAACAGTATAAGATCCTAACACAAGGTAGGATTCTAGCTTGATATAGGAAAAACATACCTGGATTAGCATGCTATCTATTTATGTCTAACATACCCGTATAATGTCTTTTGTTTCTCTTCAGTGACTTGTGCTAGTAACATGCATGTCTCATAAGTTAACCATTGTATAAACAAGTTATACATACCTTGAGAGTAGATCTTCATGACAATGGATGAATCCTTGTCTTCATGTCACCATGATCATACGTTCTTGAAGTAGAACATGATTTGTCTTTCTTGGTGTACCTTTTGTGTTAGTAGACAATATAAACCTCATACAACACCATAATGCATTAGTATAATCATAAGTTTCAACACCCCAACCAATGAATATCTTCTATTGTGCATTCATAATTTTGTTAAGGTGATACGACAAATCTAAAATCAAGATTGTACTAACCGTAATAACATGAAGACAAACATACCATGAACTTAATCATGAACAAATATCAAAACATACCTCAATGAGTCATACCTATCAAGGTTTCTTGTAATATTCTTATGTAAGGCCTTAGCCTCATCTCCCTCTGAAACAGGAACTTCGTCACTTATGTAGGTGACCAATCCATCTTCTTCTAGGATTAACCCAATCCACTTGATTTGCAAGAACTGGACCTGGAGCTGGATATGGTTTTGTCAGAGAAACCCCAAAAATTCAACCTTTGAATTTTAAACTTCCGAAAGGATATAAATATGCGCCTTGATGAGCTGATCAAACTGGTATATTCAGAATTTGAAAACTGCAAAGTTTCACTCCTCAATTTTGCCTTTGAAACTTCCAGATTCACTGGACATGACCCTGAACTGGGGTTTGATGAAGCCCACCCTTCTGCCCAATCAAAAAGTTTGATCCAAAGCTCTAAGATTCTATTTTTCCGAGGAGCTTCCAGCCATGGTCACAGATTTCAAAAATTCCCATATTTATAGAAGCCCTAATTTTCCACTTTTCTAATCAAAGTCCCAAACTAGGGTCTGATCAAACCCGACCTTCTTCCCAACCAAAAATTCTGATCTTGGTCTCTAAATTTTTATTTTGATGAGTATCATTCAGCCGTGGTCTCCGATTACAAAAATTCCAAATTTCTTCAAAGCCCTAAATTCCGGAAGCCATGAATGAAGGTACTCAAAAATAATTCTGTTTTGACAAAAATATGTACCTGATTGTTCCTATTGTAACTCCCAACTTTTCGATCAACAAGGTCTGAAAAAACATTTCCTAAGACAGCCTGACCTGTTACCTTTCCATCCTGACAGGTCTGACCTCAATTGGATTCTCTGAGAGAGAGTTATGCCAAATGTCGCAACGTGACCTGTTTTCGGATAATACAGGAGTGCGAACTTGTATGGCATGCCACGTGTCATTGTTTGAATTTAGGCCTCTGAAAACGTTTCTTGAGATATCTCTCCCTGATATCTTTCCATACTGATAGGTATGACCTCAATTGGACTCTCTGAGAGAGAGTTATGCCAAGTGTCGCAACATGACCTATTTTTGGGATAATACAGGAGAGCGAACTTGTACGGCGTGCCACGTGTCACTGGTTCAACTTCGGCCTCTGAAAAAGTTTTATGAGATAGTACAGTCTGTGCACTACCTGTCACTTTTCACTAAATTTCATTTGGAGCTTCCTAGCCCAAGTTATGACCTTTTTCCCAAGGTCACCTGATTTTGACTCAGATCTGGAAGAGGCGGAAACCCTATATTGTACAGATCATAAATCACAAAGTACAACGAATTAGAGGTTGTCCTTTGGACACAAGGTACATGGGGAGCTTATCGTCGTCTTGTAACAATTTCAGATCCGAAAACATCGCCAAAACAGATTTATAGCAAAAGTTCTACGATGACTGGTTTTTGCTATATCAAGCCCTAGCATCGTAAGTGCAACAAGTGTCATACATGCCATATCATGCCTTCTTTCAGGCTAGCTCTGATACCATGTTAAATTTTCAGAATTTACTTCAATCGATCTAGGATCTTAACTGAGATAACAACATGTACAGCATATCAATCATGGAGACAATAATACAAGCACACAAGAGACACAAAGATTTACTTGGGGAAAACCATAAAGGTGAAAAACCCCAATAACTTCCTCAAAGATAGATAGAGAAATGATACAACCCAAACATGAGAGATAGACATAACCTAGCAGTAGATCCTCCTCCTCCATAAGTGCCCCACTCCTCCTTGAGTGCATGAGTGAGAAGTGAGTGAGTAAATAGAGTGCCTCCTGCACTCTATTTATACTTGACTTGAATTGCCTTTTTACCTAACTCATGTAGGCTCGAACTTAACCACATAACATAATGCTGAATGGGACGACCCCCAATAGGGTGGTCTAATAACCCTTTGACCCACATGGCCGACCCCCAATAGGATGGTCTAATAACCCTTTGACCCACATGACTTATACAGGGCTGACCCGAACAAGGTGGTCTAATAACCCATCAAGAATAAGTTACGACATTTACAATATAAATGACGACACTTCCTTATAGAGGAATAATACCATCTCTATAGGAATACAATATACATATATGTGAAAAACATTCCGAAATTACATATACATCAACATTTAGAATATTGCTTCGTGGTGCAGTTACGTCTTTCCCTTTATCTTTCCCTTTGTCCTGCATGATTGGAGTATGGTGAGGTGATCTATGGGATCCTTGGCCTTGTTCTGTTACAACCTTCTTGGCAGGGGTTTTCATTAACTCTGCAATTCCCCTGTGCTGAAAAACTCGAATTGCTTCTTGAAGTGTCAGCTCTTCTTCTCTGTATGGTGGCTTGGACATTCACTAGCAAGAATAGGCAAGTGTTTCTGAGATATGACTGAGGATTGCTAACACAGGAGCGAACACATGAATATTCTAAGTGTCTGGTAACGCCCGTGAATCCTTATGCCACATTATTTATAGGCGCAGTTGGGTCCTCCCTGTGCCTTCCAATTGCTAACTGGGCATTTAATGTAGTGTCTGTTGGCCAATTTGAACGAATCCTTTGGTCCCTTCCGTCGTTAGTGTGTCCAAAACGACTATCTTTCCTTTAAATGTTGAAGCGGTTGCTGTAACAGTCATCTAACAGCTATTTTCTCAGAAGTAATCTAACGGCTATTTTTCTGATTGTTGCGCCAAGCTACGTGGCTATCCATCTCCGATCCTGCGCATTTACTTCACAGTGGTACTATTTTTAACTTCGGTGTTTTTTTTTCGCGCAGCTTCAGCAGTGCTACACGGTACACACATTGTCCTACTTAACATACATGTACAGACTCCTTGTCATTTCCAGTGTCCAATTTCAACTGTACCTGACACTTGGAAATCTCTTTCTCTTCTTATCATTCAGGATTCTGCGAAGCAGGGCTATCATGATACATCTTTAGCCTACTTCCATTTATCAAAGTTGGTAGAGTATCACTAGCTAAGTTGGCTAACTAGACTACACCAGCGTTAGTAACATGTATCATAGTATATGGACCAAGCCAATGCATCCTAAATTTACCATGAAACTTCATGAATTTGCTATCATACAAGAGGACTAGGTCACCTAACTGAAAGCACTTGTTCTTTGTATGGCGACCATACCAAGATTTCTCGCGGTCTTTCTGAGCTTGCTAGTGGAAGCTGGAAATGAAACGGTTTTCCTCCAACCCAACAAGGTGTAGCAACCTTTCTTCTAATGCTGCGTGGTCTTCCCTCCCTATGAACACGACAATCCTTAAACTAGGGACAATATATTCCATTGTCATTATAGCTTCCTTCCCATAAGCCAACTGAAAAGGCGTATGTCCTGTCAATTTATTGCATGTGGTCCTGTATGCCCATAACACAAAGGAGATGCGCAAATCCCAATCATCTCTATTTATATTGCAAACCTTAGTCAGTGCATTCTCCAATATTTTATTGAAAGCCTCAACAGTGCCATTCACCTGTGGATGATATAGAGTACTGCGCTGATGACGAATGTGGAATTCCTCTATAAGTGCCTTAATGATCTTGTTCAAAAAGTGAGTACCTTGGTCACTCATCAAAATCTTCGGACAGCCAAATCTTGACAATATTTCTTCAAAAATGAACTGCGCAAGAGTACTGGCACTGCAGTCCTTTACTGGCTTTGCTTCTGCCCATCTAGTGAGGTAATCAGTAGCAGTAATAATATACCTCGCACCAATTCTTTTCCATGATGGGTTTATAGGACCCACAAAATCAATTGCCCATTTCTCAAACGCCTGCAAGGTCAAATGCGGATCCAATGGCATCTCATCACTTCGCGAAGGATTTCCTGTCCTCTGACAGACATCACGTTCCTGCAGTGTTCTTTGGAATCTTTGTGGATTGTGGGCCACCATAGCCCTACGCGAAATATCTTCTGCGTGGTAGATCTTCCTGCATAGTGACCTCCCGTGACCCCTGAATGTCTGTCTGCTAAAATAGACGGTTTCTCATGATCTAGTACGCATCTGTGCAGGACTTCATCCGGGATCAATGGGTTTTCATCCTCGAAGCTAAAGTCCTACTGGAAGTTAACAGTCAACATTCCCCAATCAGTGGTTTCTCTGTGCAACTCCAGGTCTAGGTACCATTTCTTTGGAGTGTCGTCCTCTAGGGTATGCACGAACATGTGCACCCATTTTTCACGTGGCCTTCCCAGCCATGCCTGCGAATAGACTTCAATATGCTGACTAGGATATGTCTGTCCATTAAACATCTGAAAGGGTAAAGTAACCATGTCGAAAAACTGAATCTATATCTTAATCTTGCATTGGTCCCAAGTGGTCAATGTCTGCTTGTGCGCATTCCACCATTTGGCGGGTGTGTCACACAATGCCATATCCAATGTTGGTAATATGTGCTCATCTGCAATAGTTGCAGTGTATTCCTGGATGAAAGTATAAACATTAGCAGAACCATCATATGTGGGAATAGGACTTACCTCCTTCCCGATCGAGCGCAGTGATTTCATAACCTGCGCGCACCTTCTTGTTGATACTTCATGCATCCGGCTTTGGCATTTTTCCAGTCCTGCCTCCGAATCAGAGACCCAGGAGCTGTCACATCTCCAACTGAGTGTGCCATCTGCGGTCAGGTTAATGTAATCTTCCTGGTTCGCTATGAGCTGGTATAGTTTGTCCAAGTCTTGAGCCTTAGATTCCTCCTGAATCGGCTCGTTGTATCTGTTACCATCTGCAGGATCCAATGGTGTGATGACCCTAAGATGCTTTCCTTCAAATATCATCTTCTTCGTCTTTAAGTTGATAATAGCCAACTTATCCATAGCCCAGTCAATTCCTAGCAGAGCAGGAAAAGGCTGACTATCATCCATAATCTCGATAACTTCAAAGTCTATATGACTTTGGACTCCATCGATGTCGACTATCACGTCAACTAACCGGCCAAACGGTATGACTTTCTCTTGGTTAGCCATTCTCAACTGGATAGGTGACCATGACAACTTTGGTCGACCCATCTGCTGCCATGTCTTCTTAGTTAAGACATTTACTTCTGATCCCAGATCAAGGATGACTTCATCCATTTCAAAATCTCCTATCTGCACGGTAAGCCTCATTTCTTGGCATGTTCTTCTATGCTTCCTTATGGGATGTACTTCGCTATCAGAAGTCTTTGTTCCGGTCTGCGGCTCATACTGGTTTATGAGCTTCTGCAGCTCTACTATGACATTTTCACTTTTGAGTAGCTTCATGCAGCTTCGCAGGAACTGCGCAACATAAGTGCTGACATCTATCACAGTGCTTGTTTTATCATAAGCTGCTGGAATGTTTTCAACATGCATTGCTTCACTGCGCAATGGAATCCTCTGTGTTTATGTTGCTGGATCTCTGACGCTATCCCGCGCGTCGATAAAGACTTCCTTGTTCTTTTGTAGGTCGAGAGCAGGTATTTTTCTTGGAGCTTTCCTTATCCGTACTGTCTCAAGAGGGATCTGCTTTGTGTGAGCCTCCCTTGATGTGAGCTTCTGCTCCCCTATCGTGGCATGTCTGAGTGCCAATGTGCATGACCACTCGGGTCTACCTATCTTTTCTCTACTGCAATCCACCGGACGTTCATGTTTGGTGCATCCATCCATCTTCTTTTCTGCATTTCCACCTCTAGCACTAGGCAATATTCAATAACATGCTCAAATGATTTATAATAATTGCACAGAGTGCAGGGGTTAACACAATCTCTGGATATGTGACCTGGCTAGCCACAATTATAACAAATGACCTAACCGCGGCCTCTCCCTTGCGTCGGGCCAGCATTTCTTCCTCTGCCATGGTGTCCACCACCACGACCTCTGGGTCCTCCTTGGTCATATTGTGCACTCTCTTGTTTTGGTTGGGTATCTTCTTGTACGCGGTACAAGCCAACGCCTCTCATTGAGTCCATATCCCATTTTCACTCATTCATTAATTCATATGCGCAGCAGTTGGATTCATCATGTCCAACTGATTTACAAAAATTGCAGTATAAGTTTTTAGGTGTTTTGACATATTTCTGTATAATATAACATTCTTCAGGTCTGTGTCCTATGGTTCTAAAGATTTCACACCATGGGGCCTAATTCTGATTTAGTGGGTTGGGTGCACCACTATTAAGATAATCGCGGAATAAAGGGAAATGCTCCCGGTCATGGCCTTATCCTTTACAACTTGTACACCAGACCTCATGTCTAGGTTCATACCTTTGTTCTTTGTCATTCTTCATGCTTTGCAATTCTAGTGTCGGGGTTGTCAGCTAGTTATGGATCTGAGACATCCCATAACTAGTCTCACCAATCGGCGAAGCTTCTAGCTTCATTGCGATCTCCAAGGCCTCTACCTATGACTCAACCTTCTGCTGCATCAATGGTAACCTAATATGGGGCAACAGCGCAGCAATGAACCATTCCTTGTGCTGTTCCAGAGCTATAGCAAATCTTACTTGGTCTAATAAGGTCTTGAATTACTAATCAAACTCCCAAACTATTTCAGTCAGTTTCTGCTTTATTTCTTTCAACTCGGTTATACACTGAAATTCAGATTTAGGTTTCTTGAACTCAGTCACGAGCGCAGCTTTAGTTTTTGTGAGGGTTCGTGGCTCTGTGGTTGAGTACTTCATAAACCAATGTAATGCTCTGTCTCTGAAAGTGGTGATGAGTTGTTCTCTCTTTACTGCATCATCCTAGATTTGCCTTACACTCCATATGGCTTCACAAAGAAACCAATGCTGGTCAGGATCTTCTAGGCCAATTCCTTTGAATATTGGAAGCTTCATATCAATGTTTTCCATTGTGCTATTAGACGGTGGAGCGCCCGAATTAGTGTGCGGCTGCTGTAAAGGGCTCTGTGCAGTGAAAACAAATGGTTCTATCAAGATAAACTTATTGGGTTGAGTATTCCACAGGGTGGGCTACGTAGCGGGTGGGTTTTGAGATAAAATTAGTGCAGTCTCTACAGCTGGTGGTTTCTTGGGGGAAATGGTGGTGCGACTTCATTGTCAATGTTACACGGAATCTAAGTATCAATATGGAGTCCAGGGCCTCCAAGATTCTTATTAAATTTATATCTCTTGCCACTTCTAAGATTATGTGTTTCTTCGTCAGAATCACTAAATATAGTGTTTACCATGACAAACTTACGAATATTACTACATTCTTAAAACACCTTTCTCAGCTAACAGGATCTTAATGTAGAGACTGAGATTGTTCAGCAACTTACCTTTGAATCCTCCGAAAAATTATGCTTCTGCTTGGTTGTAGGATTTGAGTGTGTCTACGGAAAATTCTGTTACGAAGCCTTCTAGCATATAATCGACCCAAAAATAAACTGCGCGTGTCAACGAGCTGTCTATTTCTTTAAGCTGCAACATGAGCTTAGGAGTCCACTCTGTAGGAACTCTTCTTTGAAAACAAGTTTTCTTTACTATGATCCGCGAGATCCACACGTGCATATCGTTCGGAAATGATGCCCTGAAAATCTCGTGGATATCTTCTCACAGATATCTATCCGACCACTGTGTGTCAGATAGACGTGGATGTCTATTCTCTTTCCTTGCAAAGTCTCTTCTGGTCTTCTCCCACCAAGCTTGGATTTCTGTCTTTTCAGGATGCCAGTTGTTAGATCCTTCCGAAAACTTGTATTCTTCGTCACTCATCACGGTTGCAACTCATCACGGATTCTAGCGCAACAATGGAACTATTTGTTGGCTATAACTGACCTAGAGGTTTTCTATAAGACCTAGGTTCTTCACGATTTCCCCTTGACCAACAAAACCCCTTCGCACTGGCCCTTTCGAAAACAACCTGCGAGCGGGTTGAGGTCTCACTCAAGGTGTATCTATGGGGTACTATGGAATTAGATTTCCACAGTAATTGATAAGTTGCTTGGACGGACGTACTGCGCAGCACAATAGAGGGTAGGTGCTGCGAGGTGAGACTGCGCAGCGATGGGAAACGCTGCGGTCCGGACCACTATGTTCTTCTACCGCGGGAATTTTCCTGAGGCTGTGAACGATTCAACTTTACTCTATACTTGGATTATCTTGGAAGCGCTAAGGCACTGAAATGAATATCACTCATCCATTCATTCAAGTGCTTAACTGACTATCCTTCTAACATTCATTCATTAACTCAGGATGTCATGATTTGAACATATCTGACTGATCTAATCCACGTTATACATTCCTTTACTATGTGTAAGAAAGTACTTAACTAGATGACTAATTCACTGCCTTCACACACAAGAATAAATGTTCACCATTCAACTATTCATACGGAACTTAACATATCATTTCCATACTTCTCTAATGGAAAATGCATATAAAATCTCTTTTCATAATAGTATGCAAGGAAACATCAAGACATTCATTGACAGAAAATACAAGTAATCATTTATTCTTAAAACACAATCACACAACACAAGATTTAACGTGGTTCACTCCCCCGGGTGGGAAGCTACGTCCACAAGAATGGTTGGTAATATATTTCTTTAAAAGAGATGGGGACAACTGTTCTAGTCTGCGCACTCAGCTGCAGACTTTCCTTCCTCTCAGATAGGTCTCTGCGCACACAGTTACAGAGCCTTTACATTCTTAGCTCAAAAGAGAGTTTACACTACAACAACAAAAGTAACCCCAAAACGTAACATCGTAGTAACCCCATCCCATACAAAATTGTCTTCTTAAATAGATCATGCCTCTAAGGTCATGTCTTTACAAAGCCGAAGACCTAAACCCAAAAACCCTTAGGGTTTACAAAACTGTGTCGGTTTCCCTAAACAGGCTTGCTGGCATCTGGTAGCGTCTGCTTCATCGTGGCAGTTATCCACGTCTTCATTCTGTCACTATCGGCCTCCCTATCGCACACGTGCGAACAGATCTCTTTCACAAAACCATTCAATCTCTAACGGTTTCGCCCACCAAGCATGCCAAAACGTCGCTTTCCTCAACAAACTCGTGCATTGGCCACCTTCCTGATTTGCTCATGCCCGCCGCTTGACACTCCTGGAGCATCTTTCCAAAATTATACCATTACTGGTCCATCCGATACCTGCACCTGATCCTTGTCCGGCACTCTGCTTTGCTAGCTCCACGTTTCCTAACTGCTTCGCAGCACTGCTTCCTCGCAACGCTGGTCTTCGCGGTGCTTCCAAAACTTGGATGATGCGCACAGATTCGCAGCACCATCAACACTTAGACAAAATTATATTTCTAAGTTGCGCTCAACTCAGCTTTCCCTGCTTATCAAAAAAAAGGTGTTACCAAAACTTTGTCCCGGCCTGGGCCCAACAACTCATCAGAATAAGAAAGAATTCTTTGTTGCCAAAAGAATATTCTCATTGTTATCATAAATTGCACAAGTCTGTGAACATTTATTTACCCATTTTTGTGTGTGCATGGGTTTTTGTTGGTATTTTGTAAACATGTTCTTACTTTTTGCAATATGTGCATTGTTCTTGTCTGACTATTCTTCTAATATTTGGCAAATTTGAGCTTTGTGCCCAAATCCATCACAAGCATAACATATTATAGTATAACAATACTTCATAGTGTGACCATAATAATTGCATCTTGAGCATATTTGTGAATTAAACCTTCTTTTATAACAAGGAACATTGTAAGCATTATCATACCTTATGTGATTTTTCTTAGATGACCCAACTTGTTGATTCGCAATTGGAACATGCTTGATGTCGCATACATTTTATGTCTTATTGTAGCCAAGACCAGACTTGTATTCTGGTGACATTTGGATATTTAGTATCTCCTCCAAAATTAATGATTTATTCTTAAATTTATCTTCCTCTTTCATGTCAGAAGGATTTTTGTCATCATCTGGATCTGTGCAATCTTGAGTTTTATTCTTAAACCCATTTATTTCAAAGGAAAATTTCCTTGGACTCTTCAGGCATTGTTCTTCTTTTCTTGACTTATCTAGTTGTGTTGTTAGCAACTCATTTTCATGTTTTGTTTCTTCCAGTGATGCTTGCAGCAACATATTCCTTTCTTCAATCTTCTCAATTTAATTTTGTGTGCAAGCTAGTTGTTTCTTAAGTTCCATGTTTTCATCTTCTGCCTCTTATGGTTCTTTGTTCATAAGTTCTTCTTCGGTTCTTTTGGACTCGATTATTCTTTCAGATTTGAGTAAATGATCCTTTTGAAGGTCCAAAGTCTCTTGAAATTTCTGCAGACTATCCTTCAGAGACATATTTTATTTTCTTACTTTCCTTGATTCATCCATAGCGCTGATCAATTCACCTTCCCAATCAACTTCTACATTTTCTTCATTCTCAGAATCAATAATTTATTCTTTTCTCTCAAACTCTAGATGAAAATTACTCATGTCATGAATATTGTAGGAACCAGTGCAGGACTCTAAAGGTGAAAAGCAAATCCCATTGTAGACATATTTACAGAGTTTTTCTGCAATAGGATTTGTTTGTATTTCACATGACTTATTTAAGACATCATCCTTGCTATATGATTTCCTTTTGATAGAAGAGTAGCAGTTATCCTTTTCCTTTGGGCCTTTATATTCAATATCTTCTATCATTGCCATAAAGAGTACCTCTCTTGAATTGCCATCACCATCATCTTCATCAGATGGGTTGTTGTTCTCTTTTGAATACAAACTCTTATTCATTTTATGTTCATCTCTGGATTGTTGGTGTGACTTTCTTCTTTCTCTATAGTAAGATCCTCTTCACTGACACTATCCTTGGATTCCTTGTAGGGACACTTAGAATCAAAGTGACCTACTCTACCACATTTAAAACACTTGAAGGGTAACTTACCTTTGTATTTGTATGACCTCTTTTGAGATTCTTAACAAACTTAGCTTCTTCATCATATGATGCATAAGAGAGACTTTTGTTAGACTCTTGCTTTCTCTTGTATTCTTGGAGGCCTTGAAAGCTGCTTATTTTCTTGTAGGAATTTATTTTTAGTCATCATCTCATATGCTGTAAGAATTCCATGAACATCATCCATATTTAATTTTCCCAAATCACTTATATCCTCCAGAACTGATACCTTGGGATCAAATCTTGTTGGTAGGGACCTTAATACCTTTTGCACAACTAATTCCTTGGAGATTTGTACTCCAAGTCCTCTTACTACATTGACAATCTCATCAACTCGAACGAGATAGGCTGCAATATTTTTGTTAACACAAGAAAAGTGACCACACACCAAATGGCATGGTATGGACCCTTGTTCCCAAAGAATAAACCCATTTGTGCACAAAAACCCAAAAAACCCATGTTTCCTAAGTTCTAAACCCCCTTTGGACAATCTACACCAAAATAGGCAATCTCCCCTAAAAAGGAGGTGTCCACCAAAATAGGGGGGTTGTCCTGACAAATAAAAATTCCCGCCTCAATTCAAAATTTACCGGTGGTAAGATTCAAAAAGGAAAAACCACAAGTGGTTTTAGGGTTTCAAAACCCTAAACCACAATATATATATGATATGTTTCCCCCCATTTTATAGAAAATGATTCAAAAAACTACTATTCGAGATATCCCATCTTTGGTACCATTTACCATTCCCCATCCGTCATTATTCCATTAGCACATACCTCGACCATTCAGTTATGTACTTTGCATGCATGCATTCTGCATGCATTGCATGCACCCGCATGCTGCCCAGTCACCAGTTTGATGCCTCCAGCACCTAGTCCCTAGTCTTACAGCACTCGGGAGCTAATTTCCACTCGGATTTAGGCCTCCTAGTCAGGGAGGCACCCACTTCTCACCTTCCACTATAGAATGGCACCCTTTCTCACCTACCAGTCCAGTTCACTTCAGTTAGACACCATTCTTTCCTTCATTTGAGGCTAGACTGACTCCTCACTGCTATTATCACTCTGATTGACCTTCGATGAGACTTGAATACCTATTCTGAGTGCCATTCACTCTTCATGCGCCCTCCATTGAGCTTCCATCCCTACATTAGTGCCACTTACCATTAGTTACACTTATTACATTCAATTAGACTCAGTTAGACTCAATTTGACACCTATCTGACAGTGACATGTGCATTGATGACCACCACTGATTGATGATGAGGACTCCTAGTTGGAGCCAAGCTACACCATCCATTATATTCGAATGACCTCCTTGGCTAATTCGAATTTCTCACTCATTGTGAGAGTATTGTATTGTAATTCTACCATTTCTGGATTATAGAGCACTGATGCATCTCTCTTGCACAGTTTTTACTCCAAATTGTTTTACATCTTTGTGATTGATATTCTTATTCAATAGATCTGTTGTGACTAATTTTACATGGTATCAGATCCATTGCAGGGACAAGATCTCTCTCCTACAAGTTTTCTACATGAAGAATTGAGTGAATTTGCTCAAAATTACTGAAGTTTTGGCATGCAAAATCTCATGTGCATTCGCTCATGTACATGCAAGGCTGAAAAATACTCTCCAATCCACTCCAGAAGCCCGAGTTTTCCACAGAATTCTTGGATTTGATACATTGGATCAATCAAGCTTTCTTGATCTCCAATCCTAGGTGTGATGCAACTCTAAAAGGGTGGATTGTTCGACCTTATTGTTCTTGTTTTGATTGTGATTTGCAGGTTTATCATCTCCATCAAGTGCATTCGCTATCTTTGAGATGGATACTTCTTCTTCTAAGCTACTCACTCCCTTCAATTATTTTAAATGGAAGAATGACATGGACATTATTTTGCGCTCAAGAGCGTACTACAGAGTCACCATGGGCCTTGAAGTTGAGCACAATACACTCATCGAAAAATCAAAGCACTTCAATAAGTTGGATGAAACATATGGTCTTCTTTGCCTCAATATTTCCAAGGATCTTCACTTTCACCTCAGTGGATTGACTACTCCAAAGGTAGTATGGGAGCAACTCGAGAAGCTTTTCAGGAAGCAAGATGACATGCGGTCTTTTCAATTGGAAAATGAATTGATTGCATTGAATCCTGAAAATTTTGAGACCATCAATTATTTTTTCACAAGATTTCAGCATTTGTCCTTACAATTGAAGAATAGTGAAGTTATCAAAGAGGATAAGCAATTGATCCTCTCCATTCTTTCAAAACTTGGTAAAGATTTCTCGATATTTGTCTCTACTTTCAATTCCGGTCGGCTAACTACCCCGAATTGGAAGATGCCTACCTTGAATGCCTTCATTGTATCCATTACCAAAGAGCATGACAAGTTGATTCAAATGGGGTCCATAAGCTCCAAAGATTCAGCCCTATTTTTTCAAGGATCCAATAATTCAAATGGCAAAGGGAAGCAAAAGAAAAAGAAGCCCAAATTCAAACCATCCAAGCAAAGAGAGAAAAGCAAACCATCGGATGCACCATTTGGTTCAAGGAACAAGCAAAAGGGTAAAGAAAAATCTAAATGTACTTATTGCAACCATGGCTTTCATCCTGAAATTTCATGCATGAAGAATACAATAGATCAAATGGCCCTTATTTTGGAAAAGAATGGCATAAGTCTTCTCAACGGTGCACGGAAGAAGGATAGAAATGATGATCATGAAAGAGGTCAAGCACTCATGGAAACTGTTTCGAAACCCACCACTCTACTGATAGATTCCGATGCCTCGAATCATATGGATGAAAATATTGAATCCTCTTCATTTGATCCAAGCAGCTCCATCCCCATCCATTTGGGAGATGACTCAAAAATTTCTTCAAAGGGTAAAGGTACCATCCATTTAGAGCATGGAAGTGTTCAAAATGTTCTCTATGTGCCTTTCTTGGCCTCAAATCTACTTTCTTTGTATCAAATGACACACGCTGGTGAACCGAAGCAAGTTCATTCATCCCTAACAAAGTTGAAATTTATGATATTGAAAGTGGAAGACTTATTGCACTCAGAAAGGCAAACCACACTGCAAAATACTATGAGTTTTCTCACTTTGTGTCGCTTGAAAATTTCATTGCTCTCCTCACTCATGGCAACGAGGTTAGTAGGATTTGGCATGAAAGGTTTGGACACCTTAATTACAAGTATTTTCTATTGTTACAACAAAAATCCATGGTTGATGGTCTTCTGCAACTCCGTTCCTCGAAGGAAATTTTCCTTAGTTGCATTGTTGGGAAGCACCCCAAGCACAAGTTCGACCGCGGCAAAGCTAGCAGAGCTTCTACTATTTTGGGTCTTATACATTCTGATATCAGTGGTCCACTGCCAAATATGTCCATGAATGGTTCGAGGTATGTTTTGACATTCATCGATGACTTCTCCAGCTTTACTTGGGTATTTTTTCTCAAAAACAAGTCAGAAGTAGTTGGAAAATTCAAGGATTTTAAGGCTTCTGTTGAGACCGCCATTGAGAGAAATATCAAAGCAATTATATATGATAATGGTGGAGAATATATCAAGACTGATTTGCTACAACTTTGTGCTGAAAGAAACATTCAAATCCAACATATAGTTCCGTACACACCCCAGCAAAACGATGTAGCAGAAAGGAAGAATCGGTCACTGAAAGAGATGGCTACCTGTATGCTTGAGTCAAAAGGTTTGGCTGCAAATATTTCGGCTGAAGCCATGAATTTTGCTTCATACATTCAGAACCAAGTTCCACATTCATCCGTGAAAGGTAAAACTCCTTTCGAAGCATTCACTGGTCACAAACCAGATGTGTCCAATTTGAGGGTTTTTGGCTCCACTGCATGGGCTAGAATTCCTTATGATAAGAGAAAAGCTTTGGATCCACAAAGTATTGAATGCATCCTAATAGGATATGGAGAAGAATCAAAATCATATAAATTCATGAATATCAGATCCAAAAAGATATTCATAGAGTGAATTGTAAAGTTTGAAGAACCGCTTCCAGATCTAAAACTAGTCGATCCGCAGTCTCTACAAGAAGAAGTTTATAGAGAAGATGAAGAAAGCATTGGATCTGATATCTATGATATTTTATCATACTTTGATATCCATGACATATCAGGTTTGGAATCATACCATAATGATCCTCCTCAGTTACCAAAGTGGGCCCAAAACACTCTACAATCTACTGCTCCAAACATTGGAAATCCTGTTGATCCAAGGAGAACAAGAGCAGACTTTCAAAGAGCAGGTATGGCTCTTTCATTTTCTGATCCATTATAGTCTAAGAAATTTTATTTGATTATTAGGTCATATCCCAAATCACACTACCATGCCCACCGAGATCCATGATGGAAAACCGCCATGGATGAAGAGTACAATTCTCTTCCAAAGAACAATACATGGGAGCTAGTTATTCTTCCGCCTGGAAGAAAATTAGTTCAATGCAAGTGGATCTACCACACAAAGGTTGCTTCTGATGGCTCTATCAGCAAATACAAATCTAGGTTGGTGGAAAAAGGTTTCTCCCAAGTCCAAGGAGTGGACTACACTGAGACTTTTGCACCGGTTGCAAAGATGGATCCCATCCGCCTAGTTTTGGCCATTTCCGCATCCAAGCACTGGGAAGTGCACCATATGGATGTGAAGAGTGATTTTATACATGGATACCTTAATGAAGAAGTATATATGAATCATCCAGAAGGATACATATCAGATCCATCATTAGTTTGTAGGTTTAAGAAATCTTTGTATGGATTGAAACAGGCCCCGAGAGCTTGGTACGCAAAGATGGACTCCTTCCTTCTTTCTCGAAATTTCAAAAGATGCAAATATGATCCGAATGTGTACCTACAGCAAGTTAAAGGTAATTTTATGTTTTTTTTATATATGTTGATTATGTTCTCATTACTGGTAGCACTCTCCTTACAATCAACAAGCTAAAACCCTCTTTAAATCTAGCTTTTGATATGAGCGAATTGGGCTTGCAGATAGCTCAAAACTTTGATGGGATCACATTATCTCAGAAAAAGTATGATAAAGACCTTATATTAAAGTTTAATATGGCAGAATGTAAGGCTGCTCCGTTTCCATTCCTCTCAGGAATCAGTCTTGAAGAAGGAAATTCCACACCGCTTGCAGATTGCACTATGTATCGATAGTTTATTGGTTCACTACTCTACTTGACACACTCAAGGCCTGATATTTCATATGCCGTGAGTATTGTATCAAGGTATCTACATCATCCCCGTGAGATTCATTGGACGGAATCCAAGAGGATCTTGCAGTATTTGCAAGGTACGAGACATTTTGGCATACATTATGCTGCAGATTCTGAGCTAGATTTCATTGGTTTTACTGATTCAGATTGGGAAGGTGATAGCATAGATCGCAAGTACACTTTAAGATATGTTTTCATGATTGGCCATAGCCCTATTTTATGGTCAAGCAAAAAGCAGGAAGCCATTTCACTTTCTTCAGTAAGGGAAAAGTATCGAGGGGTAGTAAATTCCTGCATTCAAGTAGTTTGGTTGCAGGGTATTCTTTCTGAGTTTGATTTTGGTAGCACTACTTCGACTGTCCTATTTTGTGACAATCAAAGTGTGATTAAGATCTCCACAGATCCAGTTCAACATCAAAGGACCAAGCACATTGAGATTCATATGCACTACATCCAAGAGTTGGTGCATGATCATACCATCATTCTGCAATATTGCCCTACTGACGAGCAAATTGCAGACATCTTCACCAAGAGCTTCACTGAGAAGAAGTTCTCTTACCTCTGTTCACTGTTGGGGGTGAATTCCATCATGGTGGAGACAGATTATATCCATTTTTATGTTTAGCTTGACGGGGGTATTTCTTCCCACTAGGTTTTCCCTCTTTCCTCACTTAGCTTATTTTCAGCATTTTTTGGATTATTGTATTGGGGTGACCTTTGGTCTCATTAACCAGGGCCCTACATTTTATTTTTTACATCATATTATAGCTTGAGGGGGGGTATTAGGATATCTCATCATTCAGTTATGTACTTTGCATGCATTCTGTATGCATTGCATGCACCCGCATGCTTCCCAGTCACCGGTTTGATGCCTCCAGCACCTAGTCCCTAGTCTTCCAACACTCGGGAACTACTTTCCACTCAGATTTATCCCTCCTAGTCAAGGAGGCGCCCACTTCTCACCTTCCACTGTAGAAGGGCGCCTTTTCTCACCTACCAGTCCAGTTTACTTCAGTTAGCCACCAGTCTTTCCTTCATTTGAGGCTAGACTGACTCCTCACTGTTTTTATCACTCTGATTGACCTCCGATGAGACTTGACTACCTATTATGAGTGCAGTTAAATCCTCATGCACCCTCCATTGAGCCTCCATCCCTACATTAGTGCCACTTACCATCAATTACACTTATTACACTTAGTTAGACTCAGTTTGACAGCTGTCTGACAGTGACTTGTGCATTGATGACCACCATTGATTGATGATAAGGACTCCTAGTTGGAGCCAAGCTACACCATGCAAGATATTCGAATGACGTCCTTGTCTAATTCGAATTGCTCACTCATTGTGACAGTATTGTATTGTAATTCTACCATTTCCGGATTATAGAGCATCGATGCATCTCCCTTGCACAGTTTTTACTCCAAATTGTTTTTCATCTTTGTGATTGATATTCTTGTTCAATAGATCTGATGTGACTAATTTTACACAAATCCCCTTGTTCGGTTGAACCCCTTTGGCTCCCTACTACCATTCGGTTTGATACAATGCATCTAGTTGAATTCGGTGGCCATTCGGAGGATGGAACCATCAACAGAGGATTGTTAGCTTCCCCACCGCAAAGGCCCATATGCCCAGAGAGGTAACTCTGTAACTTCATGCTTTATGAATAATAAAATAAATGATTTCATATACTTCATGAATTCATGGAGTATGAATGTGTTCTAAATGCATGTTTTTCTGGAGTTATGTATGGTAAATAGATAATTTATGTGTTTTACTAGTTTTTACTGCACATATTTCTTGGGGTTATTCTATTTCATGTTTTTATTTCCTTAGTATAGCATAGAGTTTATCCATATTTACTTTAATTTACCACACTATTCCACACATAGAGCCGCAAGATATATTCTCTTGCGTGCTCTCTACCTTGGCTTCCACACATCGGTAGATCGTGCACTTTCACATGTTGGAGTGCGAAAGCACCAACAACAGAATCCATAGTATCCACACCACAATGAAACCTCCAGGCTAGGGGGAATAATCGATTACCTCAACCCTAGGATAGTGACCATGATCAATCATTTTGACCCTGCCCTGTCACATATATCTCGATATTTCAATGAGCCCATCGATCAAAATAACACATATGTGATACATAATAACAAACCCCATGCCCATAGCATGGGGGCAGGACCTTAACCCTGCTCACTTTTTTAACATGCATGATCTCAACCATTTTCAAGGTCACGTATCACTTGTATATTTGGTTTGATTTCCATACACACATTTTATGCTTTGGTATTGTTTCCATGTGTACATGTCCAAGTCGCGTTGAGCTCCACTTGTTTTAGTCGACAACTAATCCCTGTAGGTATAACATCTCAACTCACATTTAGGTCATCATATGTTCCACAGTATCACATGCATTTACCTATTTGACCCCCTTTTTACACCTTTAAGACCACCCCCCTTATCCATTTAAGTGTCCCAGCCTAGCCACCTTTGCATTTTCCCCTGCTCAGAAGTAGAGCCTTCCTCTACATGGGTGACCATTTTTTTGAACCCATTGCATTTGCCACCCATGTCATTCAATTCCCCCTTAGGATTGGTATCCCATATAGTTTGACATATTGAGTTGAAGCCACATAAAATTACTCATATCGTCGCTCATTGGCCATTCCCTGGGCTCCCATCATGGAGTTTTTGTTAAGCCCTTTTCTGACTCCTTAAAGAATGAAAAGATCGCCGCGCAATCTTGCTTCCTTTCATGCTCGTTAAAGTATCTGAAAGGGAGAGTATTCAGTATACATTTATCCCTTTTTCAGTTCGGATGGCCTATTCATGAAAAAGGAATATATAGTCCCTTCGACTGGAAAATTTCTCCACTACATACTCTTATGATTTTTTGGGCTTTGGGGATTAACCTACGAAAAAGACAACCCTCAGAGTCTTCTTGTTTCTTTCAGACTCTCTAAAATTGAAAGAACCAACGAGCATTTACCGTCCCTGGATCATTAAAATCTACACGACGATTCCATATAAAGTGCACTTATATCCCTTCTTCGACCTCAGTAAGCCATGAAGAAGGTCTGAATGGCACCTTTCGGCACCCTGGCAGGTCACACATAGTCCCAGGTTATGGCGGCATTCCCAAACACAGTTTCCTTTATCCAAAATATTCTATGATGAGTCATCCTTGGAGTCCCAATGACATCACCTTTTAGAATCCCCCTCTGATTATTCCCCCATCTGCAGTCATAGTCCATGATACCCTAAGATATTATCCCCTTCCCCCGATATTAGTTTCATATGCTTCCAAGTCAGCCCTCTCGCCATAATCTGAACAAAGGAATTTTGATTCCAATTACTTGCGACCCTTGTATCCCTCCATAGTGTCTTAGTCTCATGTCCAACTATCACATCTTGGTCGTACACCTCACGCTCCTATCAAGGAAACATCATTTCCTTGGTAGTTGCAGGTGTCCCTCTATCGAAGCTAGCATATCTATTCCATAGGATAGACCCAAAGGTCCCTGTACCTTGGCCTCAACTCCACCAGTGGTGATTTCCTACAGACCATCTAAGAGGATTTATTATTTCCTCTTAGAATGGTTGTTTCTCACATTCTCGACTCCAACTCCCTCATCGCACTGTTGAGATTCGTATAGGGTATTGGTCCCTTCAGTTATCAGTCGAATACCCCGGATGTCCCCTGACTCTAGCACATTGGTGAGTCTATTAGGAACCCCTGAATTGTATGTTCCCATGGATATACGGGTTTCTTTCACGAAAGCGTTTGGAATCCCTCCAGTCAAATGCTTCCCAGAGTATCCAGTTCAGATGCAGTTCGTGTACCTTTGAGATTCTGACTCTTAGTCGTTGAATCCCTCTACTTGTATGTCCCCTTAAGATCTAGCAGGGAATCAGGGAATCACTTGTTACGGTACAACACTTAGGATGACTTCCATTGTTTCCATGTATCATTTCTTCAAATTAGTTATGGTTGTACCATGATTACTTTCCATCTTTGAGTCCCTTCTGGACCATTACAATGTACACAACAATTATCCATGTATTACTCAAGTCCTCTTTGGGCCTCAGTATTATTTATGTATCTTGAGACATTGATACGAGCATGGGTATACCCTCCTCGTCCATGTGTATTTGAGATTATATGTACCTCATCCATTATGACTATTGCATTTGCATATTATGGCCCTTGACGTTCCGTGAAGCAAGTGCAATCCTCCTCCTCAAAAAGGTTTCGTCCTCCACAAGAACGCCACACTATCCCACGATAAAAGAAGGTCCTATTATGTCTATCGGTCATACGATTAGCTTTTAAATTCACACATCAGGGGGCATGTGATACTGTGGAACACATGATGAAGTATATGCGAAGTTGGTTGTTATACCTGCAGGGATTAGTTATTGACTAAAACATGTGGAGCTCAACGAGACTTAGACCTGTACGCATGGAAACGATACCAAGGAATAAAATGTGCTTATAGAAATCAAACCAAATATACAAGTGATGTGTGACCTCGAAAATGGTTGAGATCACGCATGTTAAAAACGTAAGTAGAGTTAACGTCCTGCCCCCACACTATGGGCATGCGTTTTGTGATTATGCATCACATTAGTGTTGGTTTGATTGATGGGATCATTGAAATACATATATAGATGTGATAGAGCGGGGTCAAAATGATTTATCGTTCCCCCTATCCCAAGGTTGAGGTAATCGATTATGTCCCCTATCCTGGAGCTATCAATGCAGTTTGTATACTGTCTCAGAGAGGGATAAACAGTGCATCGACCAACTGCTAGCAGGGGGGTGTACCATGAGGCTATTGGCCATGGTGGCATATTGAATTGATGATATGATGATGGTGGATTCCCCTTATAGGGTGGATTCCCCCAGTATCTACGACAAGAACGATGATGATGATGAGTATGAAAGTTTTTGGGACTGTCCCCATGCTATGGACCTGGGATTTCCTCATCGATTTGAAAAGGTTGAATAGATAGGTCAGAGGGACCAATTGAAGTTGATGGCATGACTATGGTGTCAACGGTTGAAATAGTATAAATGGTGTTTTCCTCGGTCGGCGAGGATTCTGGGGAGTGGATCTCCTCAATAACAGTAATCAAGGATTCTAAGGATGGTTTCCGCAGCTCCTCCCACAAATAAAAGAAGACCAACAAATGGTTTCATTGCCGCGCTATATAAATATGTAGTTGAGCATCGCAATAATGGTTCCGTTACGTGCTTGAACTGATATTTCAGAGATGTGCTATGTTAATGTGGAATCCGAAGAGGAAATAAATACAAAACTAGGTCAGCCAAATAAAAAGTGAGTTTGTGAAGAAAGAAAACAAACATCTGTGCCTTACCACAAAACAATGGTTGCAGAGGTATATACTCACTGACGTGCACAAATTTTTATTCACATCCTTTGCTAATGAGATGTATGAGTGGATATCAAGGCTAGTAGAACGAAAAACCTATTTTCAGGGTGAAGAACCTATAGTTTGGAATCCATAGTTGATTTAGAAGCTTAAAGGGACTGATAACCAAATTTCAAGAGCAATAGACTTTGGGTTGGATAGCTTACTGGAAGGCTACGTTACAGAGTTTTTTTGTGGACACTTTGAAGTCTTATAGTGCAGTAGAAGGATATTTATTCCAAGGACTTAGAGAAACACAGTGTAATACCCCAATTTTGACCCTTATGAAATATTGGCTTCTAATGTAAATATTGTATACACACGTTGTATGTTTCCCTAGCATGGAGCTCAAGGCCAAGGCCCCACTAGTTTATGCTCAGATTTTATTTAAATTAGACACGCTTTGATATTGTGTTACCCACGTGCTATTAAGCCATGGGATATTGTAAATTGATGTAAATATTTAATATTGAAATAAAATACCAAAACTGTCTATGGGAGCAACGAATGAGAAGGGGCCATGTGTATCCACTAGGGAGCAGTGAGGGGGTTGTGGGATTGAACCATAGGCTTCCATATGTCACCTTGAGAACCCATTTGACTTACCTTGCTGACATTTATTTATGTTGTAAGGAAGTGGTTGAGGAATTCAGTCCATGGCTTCAATGGAGCATGGGCAGCCCAGAAATTCGTATGGCAGAGTATGGGCTCTGTTTTCTTGTACCACAAGCCACTCTACCTCATGGGAGTTGCTTCTTCCTCATTCCCATTCCAATGTGAAACTTACGAACACCATTTCCATCCAAAAAAACGAATTGCCAGCAGAGAGAAAAACCAGAAATCGCAACCTTGAGAGAACCCAAGTTTTGAAGAGCCATAAACGCCCAGATTTGGCATTGGATAGTGAAATCCAATGGGGGATCCATTGGTATGAACCTTGGGGTGAATTTGGGAGAATTAGCTATCCCGAAATCCATAGGAAAACCCAGTTTTTATAGTCTAGAAATGAAGTGACGGGATTGAGTTATTGGATAACAGAACTGTGAGAAATCCAAGTGTGAACGACTGTGCAGAGGTTGGGTGTGCTTGATAAACCCAGTAAAGGCTAGGATCTCAAGGATTAGCAGCTGGACCTTTCTATGCCCATCCTGAAGAGCACTGGAGGGAAGAGATTCCTGAGGGACTGTGTAACAGAGAAGGGGATCTTCCTTGTGTTGGATGTGGTAGGCAATGTGGGTGCCTGACTGTTGAGTCCACTTGAGATTCCTGTAGGTCTATGGTTGAGCTCACTGGCTTAGCGTTACCGTCCTCTATCATATTTAATGCTTGATAAACCCAACGGTGTGTTGGCTTAGCATAGCTGATGATAGAAACCATGGTTGTGAGTGAGCCCAGCTAGTTCTTCCTTAGTGGATACACAGCCCAGCTCGGGGGTGATCTCTCAGCTAAAAGAATACAAACTGGACAGAGATCTATGGTTGGGTGGAACGTTGCTCTCACATAGCCAGTTGTTTGGACAGCGTCATCTTCAAGATAAGTGTTCTATGTATTATAAATTATTTGCATTTTGTGTTCTGCAATATTTTAAATTGTCCATGTTTAATGAAATGAATTGATTATCTTAATTTGGAATCTATGCATGGCATTGGAACGATATTGAGTCTCTATATGATGAATCATCCTCTGCTGTGATATATGTATATATGTTAGGCATTACTATTTGTGTGCTTGCTAGTATGTTTATTCTGTTGTGTTTATATTGAATTGATTCTGTACACAGAAGTTTTTAATTGTTATGAATTTACGAGTAAAAAAAGAATATTTGGGCTAAGTCTGCCAAAAGCCCCATATGATGGGTAATGTTATCTCCCCTGCATTTGGAAGGTGGGAGGGGACGTTACACACAGATAGTGATACGGACGAAGATATTGGTATTTTGCGTAGTGGAAAAGATATAAAGTTAGCACTAGAAAAAGGTCTCGCAAAGATGAACCTCGCACATTCCTAGAAACTAGGTTAGGATGTGATATAAACTCATGTCAAGTTGAGTCTAAAAGTGAAAAAGAACTGTTGTAGGTACAACAGATCCCATATTCAGTTTGAAGATGAGAGCCCCAAGATTCATAAATGCAAAGGTAATGGTTCAAATTCCTTTATCATTATGGGGTTGTCCATCATATTTATCATGATTTTATGCCTTTACCTTTGGTTTGATGTAATTAGGATTTTCCATTTGAAAATTTCTAGTTTTTGACATTTTTCTAAAAGTTGCAGCAAGGTTTGATTTTCCTCAGAAAGTCATTTTCATCCCGCAATTGCGGATTGTGGGAGATTGCTTTTTTTATTTTCGGAATTTTTTCATCCCGCAACTCGCAATTGCGGATTGCGGGAAGACTTTGTAAAAAAAATTTGAACTTTTTATCCCGCAATTACGGATTGCAGAAAGGTTATTTTTATTTTAAAAGTTGTTTGCGTTCCACATCCCGCAACCCGCATTTAGGGATTTTAGATTGCGAAAATTCTTTTTCCCATCGGCTTGTTAAGTTGCGATACCGCAACCCACAACCCACAATTGCAGATTGCGGGAAGAATGCACAAAGTTGGAAAATAAACGCCCGCAACTCTCCTCCCGCATTTTAGATCTTTCGTATTATTCGGACTGTTTCCATTTTTACTGATCTCTAGCTTATATTTCTCTTTTATTCACTTGAGTTGGTTCCATGATCTTGGTGGTTTACTTATCATGTTATCTTTCACATTCCCCACCTATATTTGGTGAACTAGATAGAGTTTTATTTTAACTTTTGTATGCCTAAAATCATAATGTAAATATTGTAAATAATCTTAGTCTTTGGGTTTGTTTTCTTATGTTAGTTTAATCTTTTTAATGTTTAAATTAAGCTTATTGAAATCTTTTAAATATTCATGGTCATTAACTCAATTTGTGTATTTCATTAAATCCATATATTAAATACACAATTTGATGTTTAAAAGAACAGATATTTTAGTTTGTTTGAGTTCTAATTTCCCTAATTTCTATGAGATTTGGTTTTATGATTATTTGGAAATTAGTGGGATTAAAGTTCAACGTTCAAAATTAATCTGATCATGGATAAGTCTTTCATTTTTAATAAGCTATTTTGATTTTGAAAATATAATTTCTATTTTTCCATTTTGCAATTTAAAAGGATTTTCTATTGTTATTTTGCAAAATGAATTATTATTATTCTTTCTTAGTTTTTTATTCTCGGAAAATGATTATGTTAGGAACCTATTTATCAAATTCATTAACTCTCCTATATTATAGGAGTGATTCTTTTTTATATACGTAACTTGTTTCCAACATTTATTTTCTTAAGAATTAACTTGTAAATAGTTCTGGTTTTTACTTTTAGGTTTATGATTTCCCGATATTGGATTTTCTTTCACTTTGTAAATATTTCTAGATTTTTAATCTTTTCTCTATTATTGTTTTATTTTACTCTACTTCATACAACATTAAAGAAAATAAAATAAAAAATTCATTTTTTCAAAGCATTCCAAACATTTTTATGCGTTTGAGAAACCTTTAATTTTGTTAAATTTCAAACATTTCCGCAATCTCTTCAATCCGCAATCTGCAATTGGGGATTCCCAGAGCTTTAATTTGGTGATTGTATTTGCATGTTTCCTGCAATCCGCAATTGCGGAATGCAGAAACTTTGGTTTTAATTTTTAGATTTTTGACATTCGCGCAACCCGCAATCCGCAATGCGAATGCGGATTGGGGGAATCACTTTTTCACATTTCCACTCCGGCATTTTTTCGGACCCTAAATTTATATTAGGTTATGTTTTAATTTAATTTCGGGTAGGTAAATTTTGGTAATTTTATTTTTACTTAGGATTTTGATTTGGTTTTGATTTTTTTATTTTCTCTATTTTGATTTGTTTAAATGATTTTTTTGAATTCAAATGATTATTTTGGGAATATAGATTTTGGATTTCTGTTTGGTTTAATTGATTTGGAAAATAACTAACATGAATAATAGATTTAATTGTTAAGATCAATGGCCATAGTTCACCCAAACAATTAAATAAACCGCTAATGAATCTTAACTTCCGCTAGCAATATCTTGAGATTTATAAGTCCAAATCAAGCCCAAGATAGCCCGTTGGAAAGTTGGAAGGATGAGGAATGATTTGGAAAGATTATTTTTCCCAAATGAATAGCTTAAACACCCCAAAAATCTGCCTGAACAGTCGATTTCGGATTTGCATAATATTGGTTCATTTTCATTATTTTTTATTTGCAAATGAATTGTTATTAATTTAGATTTCTGTCATTAGATTTGGAATGATATTTTTATTTTTATTTTGAATTGTGCAGGTGTAGATTTAGATTTGGAGGAATCAAATTGAAGAATTTACATCCCAAGTTTGGAGTGATCAAAATGTGCCAAGTGGGAAGCAGTTATCTTTGGACATGATTTCTAGAGCAATGGAGATGAATGTAGAAAGTCTGAGACATAGGTTTTGTGCAGAAGATGCCCAATTAGTTTGCCAATGAGCAGATTTCGCAGAAAGTTTTTCATTTGGGAGATCCGACTAGTTTTCCAAAATGGAATTTCCCAAATTTTTCTCATGGACAGATCTGGTAAATGGAACAACTCAGCTAGTTAGTTCAGCAATTGGGGAAATGGATCTTATCTCTTCCTGTAATATTCTCTATATAAATAGCTATCTTTTATGATCTAAGAGGGGGGGATTTCGAGGAAAAAATCAGCAGAAGAGACTGGAGATAACCTGTTTAATACAAAGCTTGTAATTTCTTGCAGACTTTCAGTTATACAGTAAAGTTATTCATTTAGATCCTCTTCTGTCTATTGATCAAGTTTCTTTGATAATATTGATTTTCACTTCAAATTGCTTATCAAACACTGTTAATCTTCTGCAATTCATAAGTACATTTATATACAACTTTGATTTCTCTATGCTCATGATCTGTGTATGATTAAGGTTTTAAAAGAGTTTATTCAATTAAAAATTTTATTTATTTCTACAAATGGTTTAAAGGAAATTATAATTTATGTTAATTTTTCAATCGACATATCAGTCACAGTTTAATCCTGAATGTTTCTAAATCCTTAACTTGCCATCGGTCAATTTTAATTGATTGGTAGCAATTTGAGTTGATAAGTAATTAGATCTCTTTTACATTTCCGTTAAATTGATGAACTTGCTTATCTATTTTCACATCAAGTTAATCTACACATAAACAAGACATCATCTCAGGGTAGGTCTAACTTAGCTTAGATTTCCTTTCTAGGTAGATTTGTTTTAGACATTAGACACTTTGTTTTCCTCTTCAGGAAGACGGATCCTTTTAGGATCAAAACTCATCAACTCATAGAGTGCCAGCGGAGGCCGAATATCCGTGGGAGATTACTATTCCAAGCAGGCTGGGGATAGAACTATCCTTATGTAGGATCTTTTGAAGCCTTTCAGTCTGGGTTTTCCCCCTCTGTTGTTTTTTTTGGACACCATTCCAGCACATACACAACCGAGGCATCAAGAAGAACCTAGACACATTGGCTATGAACCTATCACTCCACAGAAACCTATAGTTGAGGAAAGAAATATTACTAGTCCACAAAACACTAGTAGTAGTAATACTTCAGGAACAAACACTCAGAATCAGCCAAGTGGTGGTATGCCTTCATCATCTCATAACACTACACCTCTTATAAGAATAATGGAAAATGATATAAAGCTACTTGTTTTTAAAGGATCCGGTTTAGAAGATCCAAAGCAACATTGGTTTCTCTGTGATGTTGTATGGAACATTAAGCGAGTAAAAGATGATGCTATAAAACAAGCCCAGCTAGTCACCACATTCAGAGATAGAGCTTTAACATGGTTCATGAAATATTTTGTTGGACAGAACAGAACACTAGCTATTATAAAAACTATGATAATTATAGAATTTAAGAAAACTAAGTCATAATCTCAGTGCATTACAGAGCTAAAAGAAATAAAATATAAACCTAATGAGACTGTGTGGGAATTTGACCAGAAATTCAAGGCCTTGTTGGATCAAGTTAGCTTTGACATAGCACCGCAACAGTATCAAGAATGGTTTATAGCTACGTTGTTTCCCCACATTAGACTACCACTGATGCAACAAAAGGTTGCTTAGTAGTCGGAAGCATTATAAATAGCGATGAAACTAGAAGCTTCGCCCATAGGAGAAACTAGCTTAGGCATGGTACAGATATAGACACATCTAGTAAACCTAACATTATAGTTACAAGACATGAAGAAATGAAAATAAGCAAGGGAAGAGGTCTGGTACACTAAATGTAAAGGAGAAGGAAATTCCAAGGAACATTGTCTTGTATTCAGATATTACATCGCTAGTGGAGTGTCGAATCCGTTAAATCAACCTCAAGGACCATGGTGTGATATTTGTCAATGTAGAGTACATCGCCCAGAGGACTGTTACCTAGTACAAGAGTATGTACAGACACTGAAAAATATGTACTGCACATTTTGTAAATCATTTTTCCATGATGATAACAACTATAGAGCATATGACCTTATGATAGAAACAAAACATGATGTCTACAGAGTCCAAGGAGAACCGTCGAAAAATAATAAAAATGTGCAGTATGATCAAGGCACATATAAAAAACGTGGTACATTCAGAGGAAGAGGACTTAACACTATCCAGGGACGAGAAAGAGGTTAGATTGTGTTTTATAACTACACTCAACCTGGACATTTCGCAAGAGACTGTCAGAACCCTTGCACTTCTTGTAAGTACAGTAAATCATTTGACCATATCATTGATGAATGTCCCATTTTTCTAGGCAAATTGCAAGAAAAAAGACAAGAAGGACAGAACCATAATATTCAGATGATCGCAGCTGAGAAAAGAAATGGAGATCGCAACATCCATGTTGTGACGTGAAGTGGAGCTATGATAGGAATTGACAGAATGAATGAAGCTACGACTTCATATGATCGCATAAGAAGACCAAAGCTTACTGATGGGTCTTGGGTAAGAAAAGTAGTTGGAAAAATTTATGCATTTAACCTTAACAAGGAAAAATAAGTCTTCATGGAAGCAAGAAAAGGATTTCAGGACTCAGAACCTTTGAATACAAGAATCCATTTGCAAAGTGACAAGTCACCTATAGTAGAGATGTCGAATTTGTATGATGGACCGTGACCTTCACCACAATAGACAAGTCCTATTACACAGCTTCTACAGAGCTGTATAAATCTGTTGAAACATGAAAATGCCTTAGGAGAACTATGGAACATGTTGGGACACTACGAACAGTGTAGTACGGTGAATGATGCACATAGAGTCGTCCATCATATTAAGAGCCATAGAAGCACAGGAAGAGAAATGAGGTTAAGCATGCAGATTGGAGATTTTGAAATGAACTAGGTCATTCTTAATCTAGGCTCAGAGGTGAACGTGCTAACAAAACAAACATGTTAACAAATGGGGAAGCCAAAGTTATCTTGGCCACCTATACAGTTGATATTAGCTAACCAGCAAAAGGTTATACCTTTTGGGATATTATCAAGCATTATTGTTGATATTGATGGAGTGAGAATTAAAGCAGACTTTGAGGTTATTGAGATTATATATGAAAGTAATCCTTATCCTGCATTGTTGGGGATTGACTGGGAAATCGATAACCTCGCAATTATCAACTTGGAGAAAAAACAAATGATATTTGAAGGACCAGATATCAGGGTTATCGCACCCTTGGATCCATCACAAGGAACAAGGTATGTTGAGCAAATACGAGAAGAATGCAGAGCTCAAGAACTTGATAACATCTATAAGATGACAGTGAATCAAGCAGATTACTTTAACCCTACATATGATGGAACATTGAGCTTGAGATGTGACAGTTCTTGCGTATCAGAATCAGATGCGGGATTGTAGAACTGACAGAGCTGAATGCATGAAGTATCATCTAGACGATGTGCAAAGATAACAAAGTCACTTCGTTGGATTTGAACAGAGGTAAGTCCAATTCACAATTATGATGGTTTGGGTAATATTCATGCATTCCTTCATGACTATTTAGCATCAATTGGAGATGAACATAAGCTAGAAGCTTTAGATATAGCATTGCGAGCTACACCTGCTAGGTGGTGGGATACACACAAAGACAACCTGAACACATGGGAAGAATGTAAGCACTTAATGGAAATTAGATTTGTTGAACAGACTGAGGTCATTCAAGAAAAATAAAATGGAAAGACTGATCCTAGATAACATGTAAATTCTTGCTTAAACTCATGGATGCATATACCAGAGAAAGAATGGGTTTATATGTTTGTGCACACATTGGATCAAATACCAAAGAACTGGTACACAAAAGCATAACTTTGTAGAGGCACATCATATTGGCACAGCATGACAAACAAATTTCAAATGACTTTCAATTCTGAGGATGACTGTCTGAGCATTAATGGCGCCTTACAAATCATTAAAAAGAAGGTATTTGATGATGTCCCATTACCTATGAATAAGAAACCAAATTGGGAAATATAGTTGGAACATGCCCTGGAATGTTATAACTTCGCGCTAGATGAAGATGAAGATGAAGACCCACGCAATGTAAATATTATTGGTTGTGGAGCTAGATATTATAGTCTCATAGATGATATTGTATCAGTCGTGTTTGTACCCCAGTTTTATATGATATGTAGGTGGACTGTACAGTCACCCCAAAAAAGGAAACACCCCCGAAGAAAAAATTTTGGGACTGTTTTCGCCAGCTGTTTTGCGGGCCCATGGTTTTGGGTATCCCGTGGTATTTTCCCATTGTATTTCCCTTATAAAATAAAGACATTGTAATACGGCTAGGTATGATGATGTATTAGGTTTTATGCATTGTAAAGATCTCTGAGATCAGGAGAGAGACTGTGAAACAGAGAAGAGGAAGTGTAGCAGTTGTGCTGCAGGTTGTATCCATTCACCTTGTTGGACGGTAATCATAAGGACTGGAAAATTCAGTGTGGATGTAGCCCAAGTTGGGTGAACCACGATATATCTGTGTCTCTCTTGTAATGTGTATGTGTGATTATATTTGCATTTCTGTTTATTGTTATTGCTCTGCAATCCTGTTTTTCTAACAAATATACATGAATATGAAGGAAATTGTGATGTCCAAGGACTTGATTTAGAAATACCAAAGATGAGCAATCCTATTAAGACTATAAAGTTCAATATTAGCACCAATGAAGAACCAAATTTTGCCTCTATTGGAGATTACTGGGATGAAGAAACGGTGGAACAGATCGCAAACCTACTGCGTGACTACCAGGATCTGTTTCCTACTATTTTTTTTTAAATGAAAGGCATTTTAGGTGACTTGGGAGTTATCAAAATACCTCTCAAGCCTGACATGAAGCCTATTAATCAAAGACCCTATAGATTGAAACCCAGATATAAAGAAAGAGTGAAACCAGAAATTGAAAAAATGCTAGAAGTAGGATATATTGAACATGTAGAAGAATCAGAATGGATAGGTCCCATGGTAATTCAGGACAAGAAAGCTAAAGGTGAAATTAGAATCTGTGTGGATATCAGAAATTTGAACGATGCATTCTGCATGACCCATTCCCTACTCCATTCATAGATGAAGTGCTAGACAATGTAGGAGTAAATGAGGCATACTCCTTCACTAATGGATTTTTTGGCTACCATTAGATCAGAATTTCCAAAGAAGACAAACACAAGACTACATTTGCAACTAAATGGGGATCATTTCAATACACTATTATGCCTTTTCGTTTGAAGAATGCACCTGCTATATTTTCAAGAGTTGTTGTTGTTGCATTCAAATATTATATCCATAAATTCCTAGAAGTATATTTTGACGACTGGAAAATATTTTTCCTTTTGAAGAACCACTATGCGAACTTAAGGATGATGTTAGCGAAGTGTAGACAGTATCATATTTCCTTGAATTTAAAGAAATGATTCTTTTGTCTTTCCTATGGTATTTTATTGGGACACATAGTTTGTAAGCAAGGATTAATGGTTTATCCAACAAAGATAGAAATCATAGTGAATCTTCCAGCACGTAAGTTAGTTAAACAGTTGCACACTGCATTGGGACACACAAGATACTACATAACTTTCATTAAAGGATATGTGCAGATAACTGTGGCTATGGAGAAACTACTGAAGAAATAAGTGAAGTACAATTGTACTGAAGATTGATAAAAAGGATTGGACACACTAAAAGAGAAAATGGTTACAGCGCCTATTCTCATCTTTCCTGAATGGAATAATCCATTTCATGTACACGTAGATGCTTCGTCTATAGCACTTGGAATTGTACTAGCACAACCGAGTGAGGGATGCATTGATGATCCCATTGAATTTTCAAGAAGAAATTTATCTTTAGTAGAAAGGAATTATACAACAACAGAAATGGAAGACTTAGCTATGGTGTACACATTGCATAAATTCAGACACTATTTGTTAGGTTCACATTTTTGTATGTTCACTGACCATTCAGCTATAAAATACTTGGTCAATAAACCATTGTTAGGGGGGAGAATATGTAGATGGTTGTTACTATTTATGGAATATGATTTTGAAATCATAGTGAAACCAGGCAGATTAAATGCAGGACTTGACCATCTTTTAAGAATTGAGTCAGGCGAAGAACCTAATAATTTGGAGGATAATCTACTAGATGTGCATTTGTTTGCTATCCATATAGCAGATAACTACTTTAGGGATATTATAGAATTTATAACCATAGGGTTAGAACCTACAGAATTTTCTACACAACAGAAGAAACAGTTAGTGGTAAAAGCAGCTGATTTTACCCTCATTGCAGGACAATTTAAAAAATTGCGACTAGATGAAGTATTGTGAAGATGTGTATTAAAACATGAAAAACCTATGATCCTTGTTGAAGCACATTCAGGAGTATTGGGAGGACACTATGCAGGAAGAGCGACTGCACAAAAAATCTTGAGATCGGGACTATGGTGGCCTACTATACACAAAGATTCAAAAGAACACTGTCGAAATTGTGATGTATGCCAAAGAACAGGGAAGCCATCTTGGAGAGATGAGATGCCATTAATGCCACAATTGACTTTGCAAGCATTTGATAAATGGGTTATTTACTTTGTAGGACCTATTAACCCACCAAGGAAGAACTGTTTCAAGTTATATCATTACAGCTACAAATTATCTAACCAGGTGGGAAGAGGCAAAACTAGTGAAGGACTGTAGCACAATTATTGTCGTGCAGTTCATTTTTTAAAACATCTTAACAAGGTTTGGATGTCCAAAAATTTTGATGAGCGATCAGGGAACCCATTTCCTGAATAGAACTATGGCATCCTTAAGAGAGGAATTTCAGATATTCCATCCAAAGAGCACACCATATCATCCACAAGCTAATGGCATAGTAGAATCCTTTAATAAAGTATTGGAGAATGCATTGACCAAGGTATGCAATACAAAAAGGGATGATTGGGATCTTAGAATTCCAGCCGCATTATGGACATATAGAACAACGTGTAAAAATTTAACAGGACATACACCTTTCAGATTAGCATATGGAGAGGAATTTGTCATGCCCATGGAATACATAGTACCAAGTTTAAGAATTGCATCATTCACAGATATGGCTGATAATGAAACAATAGATGAAATTCTATTACAGCTGATTGGATTGGAGGAAGACCGCTTCATTGTAGGTTTCCATCAACAAGTCCAGAAAGATAGAGAAAAGGTATGGCATGATAGGCACATCAAACATAAATTCTTCCAGGTAGGAGACCTTGTCCTCCTATATGATGGAAAATTTATGAATTTTCATGGAAAATTTAAAATGCATTGGTTAGAGCCATACATTGTCAAACATTTTACTAATGGAGGAGCAGTCCAACTAGAAACATTACTTGGAGAGAATTTACAAGCTCTTGTCAATGGGAGTAGACTAAATGCTTACAGGGATGTCCCTACTCCTATAACCAGAAGTTAAAATAATGTAGGAATGTTTTAAGTATCAAGTGTAGTTGATATTGGGCATTAAAATAGAGGGCAGAGTCTGCACGCAGTTTTGATAAAAATGCGAAGTTTTACAATATCTGAAGACGTGCTGCAAAGTGCACATAGTAAGTCAAGCTGCGAAAAGAAAAAAAAAAGAAGAAGAAAAGTAGCGCTACGAGGTTCAATCAGAAAGAAGGAAAATGTGAAGTTAGCCTCGCCATTCACTAACTTCTAGTGAAGCTAGAGGAAACTAGTCATTACAATCTCGTTTGAAAAGTAGCCGTTACGGTTTTGTTTGGAAACTAGCTGTTATACAGTATTTTGCGGAACAGTATTTTTCCGCTTTTAAGGCATATTTTTCTATTAAGACACATTTAATGAAGAAAAGGACCACAATCTCAGCGAATATTTCTCCAATGTACAAGGAATTAAATGTTAATTTATGCATTTTTGGGTGCGGGTTGGGCAAGCTGTGTCTATAAAAGATAAGGATTGCATAGTTACTGGTTTTACCGTAACTTTGAATTTTTACCACGCGTAATTTCTTAGCATTTACTAGTCAAGAGAAATCATAATTCAATAGTGTATGTCTGAGCAAGGAAGATTAGATGAGATATTGAAGGAATTGCAACACTATTTTAGAAGGAATCATGAAGACACCAGTACAGAAAGCAACCCTGGAAAGGGGTGGAACATCTAGAGCTTCACTGTGAAATAAACCAAATCCGCAGCAGAAAGACAAGCAAAAGACGATTGAGTAAGAAAAGTCAAAGGCTGCAGAGAAACCGAAGTAGTACATTCTAGAACCACCTCACATGAGGCCAATTCTGCAAATACCTTAGTACATCCCACCGATAAAAGAGAATGCACCGCCTGTAACATTGAGGAAAAATACACAGCATGAGATGCTTCTACCACCCATGTCGAATCATGTGCGTGAAAAAGAAAAATCTGTTAGGCACCATTCCAGACCGCAAGTTCGTAGATCATGACTTGTTGCATGAAACTAAGTACCCACAGTTTCAACCAAATCAGTATATGTGCATAAAAGAGGATGAAGTCTCGAAGAAAACGGCGATTCACCCGTAAGACTAGATTGCGGCATTGCATCCATCAGGACTGCTCAATTTGTTGAGAATCCTGCATTTCAACAGAATCCTGGAGCTTTCAGTGGTGGTGCGCACATTTCTCTCATGTACGCACTAGGGTTACTTATGGTTAGACCAAAATATTGACATCAACATAGACCTTATCTAAAGGATTAGAAATTTGAGTAAACGAGGCGTTGACCCTACCATAGAGTTTGTAGGAAAGGACAAAGACAAAGAGCTCGCAAGAAGAATGAAGAATGAATTCAGTTTAATAAAAAGAAGTTGTGGATATCAATCAAGTCATATCAAGGATCAAGCCACAAGGTTTACTATTCAACTGCTCGCAGTAACAATCCTAAGGAAATGCAGACCGACCAAGGTATCGACTGCTGAGATATCCCTAGTTGCGAAGGCTAAAGAGGGACTCCAGTATAATTGGGAAGGTTACCTTCTCAATGAGTTCCTATATGATGTGGCGGAGATGCAAGACAAAGGAAAACCATTCCACTTTAGCTGGTTGTTAGTTTTGATCACGTTTGTAGGCTGGAAAGAGCATAAGTATCAACAAAATGCACCAACGTTCATTGCAAATTGTTGAGAACCCAAATATGCAAACATGTGGGAGAATTAAAAACCTGATAGACAGAGGCTTAACAATGTACATTTGTTCATATATTATGAGCCGTTATGTGAAGTCATCAAGTGTACTTCACGTATTCCAAAGGAGATAACATCAGCATATATTCGCAAGATGCGATTCAAGGTGAACTTGCACTTTATTTTTATTCATCCAAGAGAACCAATGAACCTAGAATGGTTTGAAGGACAACACAAGATGGATGCACAGAAGACAGATATTATCCTTAAATATTGGCCTCCAGAATAGAATATTGATGCACCAGTGAACTTGGTCACTATATTGGAGGAAAGTTCAAATAAAAGCGACTCTTAGGGGCAAGGCGAAGAGAAAATGCAACAACAACAACAACAAACGGTTGACTTGCCAGCGGGTGAGAAAATGAAGAATCCTGACATAGTAGTGCCAGAGAGTTCACCAAGAAAGAAGCAGAAATAAATTAAGCCTCTGCTCAATGCATAGTTGCATGATGACGACTATGAATGCATCGCAGACCAATTCCATGCGCACATTCAAGAGACGCTCACTGATAAATATAGCAAGAAACAGGAAATTCAAGCGAGTATGATGGAAAGCATCGCAGAATTGAAAAGCATGGTTGCAAGAGTGGAAGAAATTGAGAGAGACTGTGTCAGAGAATCAGACTCTGAAGGAAAATCAGGGGATTCAAGCCAAATAAGGAAACGAGATTCACCTGCATTGAACATGAGGCCCAACTTACTTCGCATTGAGCCGATGAATGTCATATTCCTGTCACATGAACTAAATGAAGGTCCGAATAAACTCACACATATGGAAATCAACGCTGGAATGCTTCCCATTGAGGGACTGCATCATCTGCATCTGCAAGTTGTTGAAGAAATCTGAGACAGGGAGATGATTTCATATAACCAGCATCTCAAGCTGGAATATAATTATGCGGAGCTGAAAAATGAATGTGAGCAGAAAATAAATGAGCTAGCAAAGGATGAGGATAAGCAGGAAAGGTTCAAGAAAACCATGGCAAAAGTATGTGCGAGGATCCAGGAAGTAGAAGCCACCATCCTCAAGATTAGTGCTACCATGGACAATCTCAAAGAAGAAATGGTAGATATGGATATTGGGCACAAGGAAAAGATTGTTTATTTAGAATCTTGGCAACAAACTGGCACTCCACTAGAAGTGAAGGAAGCAAGTGTCAAATAACTGAAGGCATCCACTGAGAACATCTACGCAGAAGTTGCGAGGTGTCAAGATCTGTTAGATGAAGTAAAAAAAATTTGGGCCACATTGCAAGAGGATACAGAATTGCAGAAAATTCAGGATGAAGTCCAGCAGAGGCAGAAGGACCTCGATTCTACGACCACAACCATGAAGGACTTGCTTCCAAGGCAAAGGATTCATAATTTCACAGAGACAAAAGAGCTTCAGAAGGAGATGAAAGCACTAAGGTATAAGGAATATGAGACTTCGTCAAGGTTACATACTATGCAAGAAGAAGCATCGGCACTCTCTGAAGAAATCAAGGAGAAATTGGAAGAATTATGCACGACAGAGATTACAGTGAATGATCGGTTGAAAGAACCCATATCGGAAATGATGCTCGAAGCTAATAGGGATTATGAGAAAGATCCTCACTGTAACGGATTCCACTGAAACAGAGCCTACCTGCGACAGACAGGTTGCATTCCAGTTGCTGAGTCTGTTGATCCATTAATTACCAGAGCAACAACATCCTTCACAATTAACAACCTTGTTTAATACGGTTGTATCAGTGAGTTGTAACTCCGCAGCATGAAGATCATAGATCTTCATTGCTGCACGAATATAGTGGATCTAGAAACTGTATTTTCTTGTAAAAATTCCAGAAGGATCTCGTAGCCTGGGGTTGGACAATTACCATTTTACATAAGCTGTAACAGAGCACTGATACTGATGATTTTCCACCATTAATATGAGAGCAGAGTTCTTCATTCTATGTCTTAATTTGTTGTGACTCTCGGCATCTCTGTTAGAAGGCCAGGGCCCGCCTTCTCACAGAGATAGCTGGTTTAAGTAGGTAGAATAGTTTAGTTTTACTTCTGTTGTGTGGTGTGGAATTATTGCAGATGTTATTGGTAGCTGCAACAGAGAATTAGCTTTCCTTTTGGCAGTTCATAATTGCATCTTGAATAGCTGTAGCAGATTGGTGTGACAGTCGACTATGTAGGATAATTTTTTCAATTGCATGTGTGTTTTAATCAGCTGTGACAGCCAAGCCCAATTCCGATATCTTTCAGTTGTTTATGCTTTCTAGGACTTCTAGTAATTATCAGTTTAGAGTTCAAGCTTGTATTTTAATTCTGGTTGTTGTTGTATCTTCAATTGCATTCATAGATTAGACAGATAATGGTAGAGTTATAGTAGCCACTAGATAGATCATTTTGGTAAAGATTGAATACTGTAGTTTGATAATTATAGGATTTAACTTCTTGCAAAGGTAATCTAGTTCCATTTCATTATTAGATCATTAACTTGCTGGGTTGATTTATGTAGGAAGGGTGTTTCACTTTGGATTCTTAGATGTATGAATTAGATTAGTTTTCTTATGGAATGAGTTGGTTGAGCATATAGGTAGGGTCATTATCTACATTTATTAAATCAACTACCTGATCTGCTAATGCATAGATTGTGCTTATTTCCTTCGAAATAAAAGACCTTCTTGGGTTTGACAATTTATATTGACCATCCTGTGTGTTAACTTTAATTAATTGACATATAGGGTGACCAAAATTTTGGCGCCACTGTCGGGGATGGTAATATATAGACAGAGTTAGTAGTTGGCTTCATTTGATTTTATTTTAGTTCAATTATTTACAGCATGCATGAATACAAGAAAAACAAATCGGGAACCCCCTTTGAATACTAACATTGCAGGAGGAAGAGGTCGAGGTCGTAATGCAGGTCAGGGAAGACACACATACATTGATGAGATAATTGCTAGAGCTGATTCTTCCACTAGACCACTGTGAAACTCTACAGGCAGGGGAAATTCTGTTCCTCCCAATCTTGAACATTCAGCATCCATAGTGGAGAATACAACAGGACCTTCAGCTCCTGTTGTAAAAAGTAAAACTCCTGAAGATAAGGGAATCACTATAGGTGCACCAGATAGAGAGGCGATTTATCATATCGACGGAACCAGAGTTACCAAAGAGGTGTGGTTGGAGACTCATCGAATAGTAGAGGAAGAAAGAAAGCGAGAAGAAGAGAGGAGAAGAAAGGAAGAAGCTAAAGCAGAAGAAGAACGCATAAAGGAAGCTGTTGAATTTTGGACTAGAACCATGGCTGGTAGAGAATAGGAGGGTGAGAACGAACATGGGAATAACCTGGAGGAAGAAGGAGAAAATAATCATCCTAGTAATACTGTGGCTACGTTAGAATTCCCTATCCTCAAGATACCTAAAGCAGCTCCTATGGAGAATATCTCACCATTAGTATTCCCAAATTTTCATGGTAAGTCCTCTGAGGATCCTGATGAGTTCCTTTTTGAGTTTGATATCCTCTGTCGTAGCTATGGTTACACATCTAGTGCTCAGAAGCTAAAGTTATTCCCAGCCACCTTGAAGGGAAAAGCTCGGCGTTGGTTCATGAGTCTATGTCATGAGACCATTACTACTTGGGACCAAATGAAAAACACCTTCCGTTCTAAGTACCAAGAATATTGTAGAACTAGGGATAGAAAAGAGGAGTTGTTTAAAATGGTTCAGAAGGATGAAGAAAGTTTGGAGGACTTTGTGGAAAGATTGATGTACAATTTAAAAAGTTCTGGTCATGCTGAGATTGGCAAGTATGTGCTCAAGATTATCTTACTAAGAGGAATTAGAAAAGATTGCCTTGATATGTTAAATCTACTGGGAAAAAAGGATATCTCGAAAGAACCTTTTGAAAAGATTGTTGAATTATGTAGAAGGTACTCTAGGGGATCCTCTAGAACCAACAAATGAGACAAAGACCGAGACCAGGATGTTTTCACTGGGACTCAGAAGTCAGCTAGTGGAGGAGCCACTTGAGCAGAAATAGGCAACTTACTGGAGAATTTTAAAACAGACATGATGAGCTCCATTTCCTCAGAGTTAGATGTCGTGAGAGCAAAGCAGAAGCAAGTGGTAGAATATCTTACACTTGGTGTATTCTTCCCTAGATGTAGGAAAAATTACCCACTGAAGGAATGCCCGTTGGACAAGGCAGAGGTATGTAGGATATGCAAACTCGGGCATGATACTAAGGAATTTTATTCCTTACCTAAGGTTAAAGCAGTCCCACAGGCATCTACTCCAGATGTGGAGCCAGCATACTTCATGGCACAGAAGAAACCATGTCAGCCTCGAAATCAAGTTATGAATCCAGACCCAACATTTTTTCTGAATAATATGAATGGAATGAACAATATGCATAATATGAATACATAATTCCCTTCACATTATTCTAACAACCAGTGGCTTCCATCTCAGAACCCAATGCAAAATACTAACTCATGGACACCATGGTCATAGCAGTCAAACCATGCTCCTTGGAATTCCAATTGGAGAAATTCTTACCAAGGAAATAACTTTCCCCATCACCAAACTCAGTATCAACAGTATCAGCATCAATAATATCAACAACCACAGCTCCCTTTCCAAAACAATGTTGCACCTATGAATGTACCACTTCGACCACAGCTACCTGCGCAACCTAACCCGAACCCAAACAATAAAGTAGTCCATCAATTTGAGACTGGAAACATGCCTACGTATTCCATCACTCAGATTCCCTGCAATGATATATAATTACGATCAGGGAGGGTGGTGGAACCTATTATCATTGAGGATGTTTCATCCCCAGTGATTGAAACTGGAGTAAATCAACACTATGAGAACATGGTTAATTCAGCAAGCCCCATCATTGAGGATGCTAATACTCCTACTGAAACAGTAGTTGAAACTCAGAAACTAACACAGGATGTGTCACAGCCTACACAGTTGAATAAAGAACCACCATAACCTGAACGATTGGCCCTACAGAAAACAATGGAATAGCCCCGATTTGATCTCGTGGGAGAACTAAAAAATTTGTATGTTAAAATTCCACTGTTACAGGCCCTTCATGATGTGCCCATTTATTCCAAGACTGTTAAATATTTATGTGTCAAGAAATAGGAAGAAGGCCCAGGGATCCCCCCACTATCCACGTGTTGGGAAAGCTTTCAGAATTAATAATGGGAAAGGCCTCTGTGGAAAAATACGATGACCCTGGGAACCCCACTATTACAGTTCACATAGGGAACACACAAATTCCAAATGTCTTGGTGGATTTAGGCACAGCTATTAATGTTATGACCATAGAAACTGTGAATAAATTGGGACTCACTAATCTTTGGCCAAGCCCTACCATTTTGGAACTTGCTGATAGATCAACGGTAAAGCCTGAAGGGATCCTAGATGACCTCGTGATCTCAGTCGATTCATGGGAATACCCTATGGATTTCTTGGTGTTACAGCCGAAATCCCAGTTGGGGGGACACCCCCTAATCTTGGGAAGACCTTGGTTGGCCACAGCAGATGCTTGTATCAGCTGTCAGTCAGGATCTATGACTATTTCAGACGGAACTGAGATCATGAGCCTAACCCTGTACCCTCTAGCTCAACCAAGCACAGAAGTTGAGACTCCATTGTGGGCATATTTGGAGGAGGAAGAGGGTGTGCAGCCACTACTAACCATAGGGAGAGCCTTAACGTTTAAAGATTAAACAGAGGATGATGCAATTAATAGTTTCATCAGTGAGCCCACGTCAGTAAATCAAAGTGTCTATCAGATCTTGGACAGTACTCTAGCTGCAACAGAACAAGAAAATATTACAGAAGAAACTCTAATCGGTGATGACAGTATAATTAGTACTTAAGAATTCGAAGAGTGTTCCAGTATAAATTGGGCCAAAAAAAACATTGAATATCAATCCTAATCTGGCACCTAGTGAGCTGGAACATCTAGTCACTCTGCTAAAACAACGTAGGGGGGCTTTCACCTGGGAGTACACAAACATGAAAGGAATCCCTTCTCATCTATGCACCCATCACATTTATATTAAGAGCGACTCCAGGCCGGTATGTCAACCACAACGAAGGATGAACCCGAACCTAAGAGACATAGTGAAAGAAGAAATCCAAAAACTTTTGGAAGCAATATTCATATACCCAATTTCAAACAGTGAGTGGGTTTCTCCACTTGTGATTGTGCCAAATAAGAATGGGAAATGGAGGATATGCGTGGATTATAGAGAATTGAATAAAGCAATGAAAAAGGACCATTTCCCCTTACCTTTCATTGATCAGGTCCTTGATAACTTGTCTTGGAAAAACTATTTCTCCTTTATGGATGGATTTAGTGGTTATAACCAAATTCAGATTGCTCCAGAAGATCATGACAAAACCACTTTCACCTGCCCCTGGGGAACTTTTTCCTACCGAGTACTTCCTTTTGGGTTGTGCAACGCACCAGCTACATTTCAGAGAGAAGTGATTGGAATCTTTTCGGAAATGGTGAATGATTGCATGGAAATTTTTATGGATGACTTTACTCCATATGGTGATAGTTATGAAGAAGCACTGAAAATTTTAGAAAAGGTTTTGAAACGCTGTGAACAAAGCCAGCTCTCTTTAAGCATTGAAAAGTGCCATGTGATGATGAGTGAAGGCATAGTGCTGGGGCACTTCATCTCTTCTGATGGTATCCAGGTAGATCCATCCAAAATCAAGGTAATTGAAAAATACCAACTCCTGGAACACAGAAGGATGTACGTAGCTTCTTGGGGCATGCTAGCTATTACAGAAGGTTCATAGAAATTTTTTCCAAACTAGCTTCTACTTTGTTCACTCTATTGATGAAGGATGCACAGTTTGTCTGGAATGATGCATGCCAAACAGCGTTTACTGAGCTAAAGAAAAGGTTGTCTACAACAGCCATATTAAGAGGGCCCAATTGGGCTCTACCTTTTCACATTGCTTCAGATTCTTCAGATACTGCCATTGGAGCAGTTTTTGGACAACAGGAAGGTAGTGCTCCTTATGCCATTTACTACATTAGTAAAAATTTGTCTCCTGCTGAACTAAATTATACTATCACAATAAAAGGATTTATTGCCATTTTTTATGCCATCAACAAATTTAGACATTATATTACTTTGTATTCTACTTTTTTGCACACTGATCATTCTACTATCAACTATCTAATGAATAAACCTATCACGAATGCTAGAGTTACTAGATGGTCATTACTGTTACAGGAATTTGATATCACAATTATTGATAGACCAGGAAAGGAAAATGTTGTTGCAGATTTTTTATCTCGACTTACTAGCAGTGATGACAATTTACCAGTCGAAGATTCCTTCCCTGACGAACATTTGTTTGCAATATCAGCTCATTCCCCATGGTATGCAGATATTGCTAACTTTTTGGCTGCAGGTAAGCTTCCAAAACATTTGTCAAAGAGGGAGAAACGGAAGATCATACAACAGAGTGATAGGTACTACTAGATTGATGGCCATATTTTCTACACAGGGCTTGATTTAGAGATCAGAATATGTGTTAGAGAAGATGAAATCTTTAGAATTCTTAAAGCTTTCCATGATGAGCCTTGTGGGGGACATTTTGCTGACAAAAGGACAGGTCATAAAGTTTTGAGAATGTGCTATTTCTGGCCTACATTTTTTAGGGATGCGAAGAAGTATGTTCAGGCATGTGATAGCTGCCAAAGGATGGGCCAACCCAACAGATTAGATGATATTCCTTTGCAGCCACAGCTTGTGGTTGAACCATTTGATAGGTAGGTGCTAGATTTTGTAGGGCCTATCAATCCTCCCTCAAAGCAGAACGTTCACATCTTGGTTTTCACAGATTACATGACCAAATGGGTAGAAGCTGTAGCCTTAGTTAAGGCCAATGATCAGGCTGTGATTGATTTCCTATATGAAGATATTTTTACTCGGTTCGGAGTACCTAAGGAGATCATTACAGATGGTGGACCACAGTTTGTATCTCACAAGATGGAATCACTGTTACAAAAATTCCATATTCAGCACAGAATTACCTCGCCATATCATCCACAGGCCAATGGCCAAGTGGAGAGCACAAACAAGGTTATCGAGGCCATTCTGACAAAAACAGTGAAGAGCCATCGTAAAGATTGGGTTGAAAGGCTTCTAGAGGCACTATGGGCCTATCGTACTACGTGGTGTAACACCACTGGTTTTTCCCCATATGAGTTAGTGTATGGTAAGAACGTTGTCTTTCCAATAGAATTTGAAATCAAAACCTTGAAAACAGTTGTGGAAGCAAACCTGGATTTATCAGAGGCATAGAGGAACCGACTGAATCAGCTCAATGAATTGGATGAGAAGCGCACAGTTGTAGTACATCATACAACTTTAATCCAACAACAGCGCTCTAAGTGGCATGATCGATTTATAAAGAAAAAATTCTTCCAAGAAGGGGACTGGGCCCTGTTGTATGATTCATGGTTTAAGAGGGACTTTAAAGGCAAATTGCACACGCATTGGTTGGGACCCTATCAGATAGATCGGGTATTCGATAATGGAATAGTCCAGTTGATCACCATTGATGAAAACAAAGTACCATTATTCACAAATGGTCATCGGCTGCGACTGTATCACAAGTCGATCTCAAGGGAAGCTTTTGTTTCACATGTTGCAGGTGATCTAGACTATCAGTTAACACCAGGGAAGGGATCTTTCGTAAACCCTGTGAATTCCTAAAAGTTGCAATTTCCATACATATTTTGTACATAAATAAATGGTTTTCTTTCATTCTGTATTTTATCTATTTTTATTTTTGCACTTGATCGGTTTGTTTTGAAGAACTGTGTGCAGGCAATAATTGGAGGAGCAGCAGTCGTGATTGGGCCAGACGATTGCAGATACTCCACATATGTTCCTAATCTAATAAATATCTTTTTAATAAGTTGGATGATTCATTGTCTTTTAGCAGTTAGCTGAAAAAATTGCTTGTTACTTCATTCTGACACAGCTACGACTCCTTGCCTTGCTATTCTTCCTATTTTTGCAGCTGTGACCCTACCACTTTTGCCTATTCTGCCAAATTCCGCAGTTGCAACTCCGCTACCTTTGTCCATTCTGCTAAACCCAGCAGCTGTGACTCCGCCATTTTCCCTTTACTTCATTTTTCCGTGGCTGCGACTCCGCCACTTTTGCCCGTTCTGCCAAATTCCGCAGCTGCGACTCCACTATTTTCGCTTACCTTTCTAAGTTTGGCAACAGCTACTCCGCTATTTTTGTTTCATTTTGACCCCTTTCCAGCAGCTGCGACTCCTCTACCTTTATCCATTCCACTAAATCTAGTAGCTATGACTCCATTCTTTCCATTTCATTTCCGCTCCTTCCGAACAGCTGCGACTCCGCCACTTTTGCTTATCTTTCTAAGTCTAGTAGTTGTGACTCCGCCAGTTTGTCTACTCTCTGATTGATGATGTCAATAATGATGTGATTAGGCATCAATTTTTTCACTCACTCCACAAGATCCAATCATGGTTTGCCACGAAGGAAAATTTTGGATGCTTTGAGTAGCTGTCATACCAAGTAGCAGTGGCCACATCACTTCAGCACATGTACATTTATGCTTATTTCTAATGACGGATATGATGAAGGCAGGATATGATGGTTGGCGCTCCATGACGATTAATTCATGGATGAATGCATAGCGTGAAGGTACGGGTTCTAACTATAATCATGATTAGGCATTTATTGACGTCGCAAATAGAAATGGTTATGCATGTCATTTATCCCTGGCATTTATCCCTCCCATTTATCCCGGCAAAAATTGTGTTTAAATCCATTACCCGTACTCGTGATCATGATTATCATTCTATCTGATTCATGTGACAAACCAGCCATAAATATTACTTCGAAACTAATGCTTCCACCTTTCCAACATGGCTCAATTCAACTCTTGACTATCCTTCAACTGTGATCGCATGCAGACAGTTCAATAGTTGGAGCTATGACTGGCACATTCGTTACAACTTCTTGCAGAAGTCTAGTGATATGGGTATTCCTGTGAGATATGAACCTCTAACAATAGAATCCCTTTACAGAAACAGAGATGTCTTTTTCATTTTTCAAGAATCAGGATGGACAACATATTTCCAACACCTGAGTGGTTTTCATGAGGAAGCGGCCCTTGAATTTTCTCAAAATTTGGTGAACACTCATTCATAGGTTCGAGGAATAAGGGTAGATGTTTCAAAGGTAATTTTGGCGGAAGTAACAGGACTTCCTAGAGTTGGGCGATGTTGGTTTAGTCGAAAGCGCTATCATCCAACCGCAGTTGAAGACTTTCTTACAGCTGGAGAAAGGGTCCGACCATTGCCCAGGGGAACATCCTTGGAAACTCTTCCACATCCATGGAACCATGTTGCAATCTTTTTGAAGAAATATATTACCTGCGAGGGAAGGTATAGAGTTGTTTATATCAATGAAGTTTTACTCCTATCACATTTACGATACAGCCGATTGCTAAACATGTCGTACTTTGTTTTTCAATATTTACAATGCATGGCTTACTATGTTAAAGGTGCTCAACACCCCTTAGCATCCCTCACAAATAATGGGCTCATTAAATTACTGATCTTACGATCCCTTGCACAACATAATTTGGCATGGGATCAATTTTTGGACCAGCCAAACCTCCCTCGTGAAATGTCTTTAGAAATATTGCATGAGAACTAGAGTTCCTCAAATTTAGTTGGGGGGAGGGAAGATGAAATACCTAAAGAGATAGAAACATAGGAGGATGAAACAAGGGTAGCTGAAACTGAAATGGAAAATGAAAACCTTCAAGCAAAGGCAGTATCAGAAAATGAACAAGCAGCCCCGAACATAGAATCTTCTCTCACAATCATAAGGACTCTAAATCATAAGGAGGGAGTTGGCTCTATTTCTAAGGCAATGGGATTTTCCTTGCCTCGGGGAAAGGGAGGGCCGATGAGCATGGGCCATTCATCTCGCTCAGTGAAGAAGAGGAGAATCGAAACTGTGACTGCAGCAGAAGCAGGTCGTTTGGTCGGTAGACAGTGGGACTCCTATTTTTAAACCCCAACCACCTGCTGACACACAGGAACCTGCTGTAGAAGAACCTCGATTAGATAATATTCTATTTGAAAATGAGTTGCTAAAGAAGGAGGTGCAAGATCTTCGGGCAGAATTAGATAAATGGAAGGAGACATGCAGGGAACAGGCAAAGAAATATGTGGATGCAAGGGCAGAAGCTGCAGATCAATTGAGGAATTTACTGATTATTTGGGGAATTGGAGTATAGAAAGAGATAATATGTCCAGAATGTGGAGATATTTTTAATTTGGCAGGTCTTAAAGTTACAAAGGCAGACTTAGCAGTTCATGGATCTACAAGAGCAAGGAAATCAGAGAATTTCTTTTCAAGATCAACCTCATCATTTTGAAGGAATCAAGATGATCCAGCAGAATAAAATTATCAGGAAAAAAAGGGTGCTGTCACACAAGAACCAGCCACCTGAAAATTTTTTTGGAAGTGTATTTTAGATTGAAGCTGCTAAGGGTAGGAGGGTGTTGTCACACAAGAACCAGCATTCCCAATAATTGATTGGAAAATTTTATTTCCTCAACTAGCATAATATGAAGAGAAGTCAGCCTCATAATCAAACTAATCAAGTATTGCATGAGAACATGCAAATGGATAGTTGGGGGGAGGTGTTGGGCTGTGGAAATGTCCCTTTTTAACCTTACCTATTTCATCATTTTGCCAAATTTTACTTTACTTTCGTAATCCATATACATTCCTTTTCCAAATCAAACAGCAATCCTGACAAGGTATAATTCATTATTGTTTCATTTAATTATTCCTAAGATTGTTATGGTTACGAATCCTGACCCTTGGTTTATGCTAACATTTGTGAGTTCATGTAGTCAAAATCTAAAGCGCAGGTGTATCATCCAAGTGGCACCAGTTGTTACTCTTCAAAGCACCAGCTCCTCATACCCTAAGGAACGGCGCATATTCCACATGAGCTGTAAAAGATCCTCACTGTAACATATTCCACTAAAACAGAACCTAGCTACGACAGACAGGTTGCATTCCAGTTGTTGAGTCTGTTGATCCATTAATTACCAGAGCAAAAACATCCTTCACAATTAACAACCTTGTTTAATACGGCTGTATCAGTTAGTTGTAACTCCGCAGCATGAAGATCATAAATCTTCATTGCTGCATGAATATAGTGGATCTAGAAACTGTATTTTCCTTGTATAAATTTTAGAAGGCTCTCGTAGCCTAGGATTGGACAATTACCATTTTACATAAGCTATAATAGAGCATTGATACTGACGATTTTTCATCATTAATATGAGAGCAGAGTTCTTCATTTTTGTGTCTTAATTTCTTGTGACTCTCGGCATCTCTGTTAGAAGGTTAGGGCCCGCCTTCTCACAAAGATAGTTAGTTTAAGTAGGTAGAGTAGTTTAGTTTTACTTCTGTTGTGTAGTGTGGAATTATTGCAGATGTTATTGGTAGCTGCAACAAAGAATTAGCTTTCCTTTTGGCAGTTCATAATTGCATCTCGAATAGCTATAGCAAATTGGTGTGACAGTCGACTGTGTAGGATAATTTGTTCAATTGCATGTGTTTTTTAATCAGTTGTGACAACCAAGCGCAATTCCGATATCTTTCAGTTGTTTATGATTTCTAGGACTTCCAGTAATTATCAGTTTAGAGTTTAAGCTTGTATTTTAATTCTGGTTGTTGTTATATCTTCAATTGCATTCATAGATTAGACAGATAATGGTAGAGTTACAGTAGCCACTGGATAGATCATTTTGGTAAAGATTGAATACTGTAGTTTGATAATTATAGGATTTAACTTCTTACAAAAGTAATCTAGTTCCATTTCATTATTAGATCATTAACTTGCTGGGTTGATTTCTGTAGGAAGGGTGTTTCACTTTGGATTCTTAGATGTATGAATTAGATTAGTTTTCTTAATGAGTTGTTTGAGCATATCGGTAGGGTCATTATCTACATTTAGTAAATCAACTGCTTGATCTGTTTATGCATAGATTGTGCTTATTGCCTTTGAAATAAAAGACCTTCCTGGGTTTGACAATTTATATTGGCCATCCTGTGTGTTAACTTTAATTAATAGACATATAGGGTGACCAACAATCCCCAAAAGATAAATAACTCCAGCAACTACTCGTCCTCCACTTGTGCGCACTCCTCTCTATCAACTATGCGAGTTGGATGAGTGAGTGAATGAATAGAATGAGAGACACTCACACTCTTTTTATACACAATTTAACCTGCCTTTAATTCTAACTGGGCCGACTTCCTAAGGAAGCCTAATAACCCATTCACATGACACATGCAGGGACGACCCCACCAAGGTGGTCTAATAACCTATCAAATAATACTTGCGACACTTACAATAATACTTGTGACACTTACAAATACAAATGACGACACTTCTGATTGGAGGAATAATACATCTACATCATGAATATAATAAAGTACAAGTATAATACATAGAACAATATCTTCCAAAGTTACAAATACATCAACACTCCCTCTTAACTAGGAAGGTATTCTCTATACATAGGTCATCAATACATATTGGCACAAGTCTTCAATTTTTAAACTGGATCATCGTCACTAGATCACGGAGCATCATCGTCACTGCTGCTGTACTCGTCATCTCTATCACTATGCTATCTCTCAATTCTTCTCATCATAGGATGTTCTGCAGAGCTAGACCTTTTTCATGTTGGTTGTAGGCCTAGCCTCCTGTAGGTCTTCATCATCTATGTGAGCTGGCCATGCTATGGAATCCTCAGGACTGATTACGTGCATCAACAAAACCTTGAAAGAGCACCCCAGGACTTTTACAAGCACACATATCAACCTATTGGATATCCCAAGATATTTTATATGTGACCTTCACAAAACCTTAAAAGAGTGTCTTGCTCAACAATATCTCTAAAGAGCATCCGAGGAATTTTACGTGCTTAGCCCAACCTGTCCGGATCTCCAGGACTGATTACATGTGATCTCCACAAAACCTTAAAAGAGTTTCTTGCCCAGCAAGATCTCTAAAGAGCATCCAAGGACTTTTACATGCCTAGCACAACCTGTCCAGATCTCCAATACTTATTACATGTGGTCCCCACAAAACCTTAAAAGAGTGTCTTGCTCGGCAATATCTCTAAAGAGCATCCGAAGAATTTTACGTGCCTAGCACAACCTGTCCAGATCTCTAGGACTTATTACATGTGGTCTAGCAAAACCGTAAAAGAGTATCTTGCTCAGCAAGATCTCTAAAGAGAATCCGGGGACTTTTATGTGCCTAGCACAACCTGTCTGGATCTCCAGGACTTATTACATGCTACCCCTGCACAACCTATCAACGACCATAAAGTACCATCCTGATACTCAAGATCAACCTTATCATCCTCGCACGAAGCATCATCCTAATGCTCATGATCATACTAATCATCATCATACAGTACATCATCTTGATGCACATAATCATCGCATGATCATCATCACAGCATCATCCTGGTGCGTATCATCATCGCATGATCATCCTGATCATCGTCACATCATCGTCCTGATGCATATCATCATCGCATGATCATCCTAATCATCATCACAGCATCGTCCTAATGCATATCATCATCGCGTGATCATCCTGACCATCGTCATGTAGAACATCATATGGAGCATCGTCTTGATGCTCATCACACGACACTTACATCCATAGCCATGGGAAGGATCCTCCTACCACCATGCTTGGAATGGATCCTGCAAATGTGTCCCATCACTTCCTCCCCAAAGTATCTTCTATATGAAGAACACCAAGCCTCTCTCTAAAGTACTCGAGCTTCACTCTGGCTAGTGGTTTGGTCAACACATCTTCAATCTGCTCATCTGTCACAACATATTGGAGCTTCACTGCTCCTCTCTACACCATATCGCTGATATAGTGATATTTGATCTCGATGTGCTTCGACCTGTCATGGAACACTGGGCTCTCTGACCACTTCACACAACTCTGGTTGTCGCAATAGATACAGGTAGCATCCAACTATAGATCAAATAAATTAGGCAGTAGCTTCCTTAGCCATACTACCTCACAACTAGCTGAATAAGCTGTGACATACTCTGCTTCAACTATACTCAATGCTACGCAGGATTGCTTCCTACTAAACCAACATATCACACTTGATCCCATACTCAATCATCACCCCAAAGTGCTCTTCCTATATGCAGCACTGCCTGCCCAATCTGAATCAACATAACACTCCAGGTTAAACTTTTGATTCGCATCATACTTGATCCCATAGTCAATTGTACCCTTCAGGTACCTCAGAATATGCTTTACAACAATCAGTTGAACAGGTCTAGGATCTGTCAGAAACTGGCTCAAGGTGTTCACTGCAAAGAAAATATCTGGTCTCGTGTTCATCAGGTACATCAAGGACCCAATCATCTAACGATACATTGTGGCATCAACCGACTCTGATGAAGCATCACTCAATAGCTTCAAGTTCGATGCCATAGGTGTGACCGTGGCCTTGCAGTCCATCATACTGAACCGCTTCAGGATCTCTACTACATACTTCCCTTGTCCAAGGAAGATTCCATCTACACTCTGCCACACCTCCGTACCTAGAAAGTAATGCATCATACCCAAGTCCTTCATCTCGAACTCAGCAGCAAGCTTCCTATTCGTATCGGAAATCAACCTATCCTCTCCTGTCACAAACACGTCATCCACATACAATAGGAGTATCACTGGATTTCCCTCCTCAACCTTGCAGTAAAATTTGGAATCCGCTTTACTCTTGATAAATCCCAAACTAGACAGGAAGTTGTCTATCCTGTTGTACCATGTCCTAGGTGCTTACTTTAAGCCATACAAGGATTTCTTCAATCTACACACATATGACTCCCTATTATGTGTCTCAAAACCGAGTGGCTTCTCCACATACACTTCCTCTTCAACTACACCATTCAACAAAGTTGTCTTGACATCCATCTGGTGTATCTTCCCTTTCATCACTGCAGCCAGAGCAAGTATTTTTCTGATGGAAGTGTATCTGGCTAAGGATGCAAAAGTCTCTTCATAGTCTATCCCCTCCTTTTGGTAGAAGCCATGAGCTACAAACCTTGCCTTGTATTTCTCTATGCTACCATCTGCATCATGCTTGATCTTGTACATCCACTTGGAATTGTTGGAGCCTAGGCCGCAGCTATGATAAAGCTGCGAATTTTGAGGAAAAAGCACTAAGTGTTGAAGGGAAGAAGTGCTAATTTTGAGTAAGCACCAATTTCGGGCAAAAGTAAACAGGTGCACAGTACGGTGCCAGATGGACGAGCTCAGCGCAGATTACGGGCTGGAAATCGTGGACCTCACGCACACATGTCAAAGGAGAATGAATGTGGCCGAGTAGAAAGCTCAGCTACCACAATAAATGAAGCGACGGAATAGAGGGCTCAGCTACCCTCATTAAGGATAAGTACAGAAGTTATGGTTTCTCTGACCAAGGAAGAGCAACGGACCAAAGCATTGAAGGTGAAGGACAAGGAGCAGTGAATGAAGAAGCGGCGCCCATACCCGCAATCTACGTCGGAAGTCACGGAACCTGCAAGAAACGGCGACGTGACTGCAAGCGGCGCCTACAGTACACCTAGCCATGTCCGTGGTTAGGGTTTTTGGGGATTACTGCTGGGAAAGGCCCACAGTTTTGTAAAGGTACGACCCTCAAGGCCACCTATATATATGTGTAATTGTAAAGTTTAGAGGTTAGTTAGTTAGCTAGCCATTAGACGTTTTAGACATTAGAGGTTAGAGGAGTTAGAGAAGTGATAGTTGTAGAGCTATTCATTGAGTTGCATACCATCTCAGTCGAAGTCTGAGTCATTGTAATCTCTGTGGAAGAAGAGAGTAGATCTAAGAGAAGGGCTCCCAGCTGTGTGCGTGGATTTTCCTGGAAAGATCTAAGGCTGCAGCTGTGTGCGCAGCATATTGTGTAATTCCCATCTTGAGATAATATAAGATACAGTTCCAGTGAATGTGATTTCCCCGTGGAGGTGAACTATATAATTCTCGTTGTTATGCTGCTGTGTTGTGTGAATGCATGTTTATGTTTACTATATGTGTTTGCATGAATGTTTCGTTATCTTATGAATGAGTATATAAAGCAAGTACTTGAAGCTCCCTTAGGAGCTATACTCACGCACTATAGAAGCAGTCGATAGAAGCACTATCACCGCAGTGCTTAGGAATGCGTTACTGCACTGGGCGCGCAAGTAAAGATGATACATAGAGTATCGAATGCAGTGGGTAATCGCCTCGTGCACCAGAGCGGAGATACCGCGCAGCTAGGCTTATAAGCGCGAGTTTCAGTGTTGTTGCACTGAGAGATCTGCGGAAGAGTAAGACGTCCCGCTTTGAGGAATCCTCTCGCAGGAGAGAGAGGGAGAATATTAGTCTCCACGTCACCCAGGTTAAGGAAGCTTGATTCCTTAGCCCCCCCATAGCCACTTCTGGTGAGACCTCGGGCTGCTTGCGTAGCTCATTGCCGAGAGGGCCAGTGCAAGGGGTGTTTGTTGCTGCGCATTCTCATAACCCGGGTCTGTCCAAAAAGAAGCCAACAGGAATTCACAACAAACTTCCCTTCTGGTCTTGGGACCACGTCCCAAACATCATTCTTCATGATCGACTGGTATTCTTTGATCATGGCATTCTTCCATTACTGCATCCCAGATCCTGGAAACTTCATATTCCTCAATAGATAGTTTTCTTTGAACTTCATTGCTAGAACAAATGTTGTAGTCCTTCTTTTGTAGGTGATTATACACGATATTTTGTACAAGTCAAATTCAATTGCATGATTGGAAACTTCTCATATATTACAGAACAAAGTCTTACACATAAAGGAATATGTCATACAGTCATGCAATTATCTTAGCCAATGCTTCAATACAACATTCATCGATATCTCGTATTCATACTGTAACTTTCTAGATGCCTTCCATCTCTACCAGAACATTGTTAAGAGTTTGCACTACTCCCAACATGTAAGCAAAGAGGTTTCATTATAGATAAGTAGCAATGGAATGTTGTACAGTTCCATAGGCCACTTACCTATCACATGCATATTAGTAGTATACTGTTCATTAATGCAATTATTCTAATATGCATAATACACAATCTAAGTCTAGGCACATAAGTATATACATCGTTGAACAATATTATTTAAACAATCAGAGATACAAGAAATGACAATTCAAATACTTATCTTTGTTTGTTTGTTGGGTGGACTCCCTCTCAATCTTTGCTTCATTTCTGCAACTCCATTATGTTGCGTATTGTGAGGTCAACTCCCTCTTAATACCTGAATCACTGCATAACTTCTTGAAGTCCCCTGAAGTGAATTCTCCGCCATTGTCGGATCTAAAGGTCTTGATCTTATTTTCAGTATGGTTTTCTATAAAGTCTTTGAATTCCTTGAATTTGTTGAATACTTCATCTTTGTTCTTCAAGAAACAAATCCAAGTCTTCCTAGAGAAATCATCATAATATACATACCCACTCAGAGAACTGGATGACATCGGACTACATACATCGGAGTGGATAATTTCCAAGATTCCTTATGCCTTGCTTTCATTGCTTGGAAATTCCTTCTTTGTGTTCTTTCCTTTTGCACATCCTTTGTAAACACCTTCATGCTTTGACTGGATTTCAGGAAGACCTTCTACTGCTTTGCTTGCAATTGGTAGTGCTCTATAGTGCACATGAGCAAGCCTTCTATGACAAAGTTCACTTGGTTCCATGGATTCATGTACCATGGCATTTTCAGGTTGTCCCTTCAATTTGTACAATCCTCCCTCTTTCTCTCCAATCACTACTGCATCATCTATGGTCTTACCTTTTGGCCACATAAGTACTTGGCCATCCACAAATGCAACTCCCATCCCTTTTGCATCCAAAGATGATATGGAGAGAAGATTCATCTTGAGTCCAGGTACATATAGAACATCTTGCATATTTAAAGACTTCCGAGAGTCTAACTTGTAGGAGTCTTCACCACTTCCTTTTATAGGGTATTGATAGTCATCACCAAGTTTCACCTTATGAGGTGACTCATGTTCAGATAGGTCCATAAGAGATTCTTTGAATCCTATAATATGTTTAGAAGCCGCACTATCAATAAGCCAATCATTACATCCATGTGTAACAATACCTGTGAGAGTAGAGTTTAGAACATATTCATCGTCACTTGAAGAGTCTTCACTTTCTATCTTAGTCTTCTTCCTGGGATCCTCAGTAGCATGAGCATCATATCTCTTCTTGTTTTCATTGAATCCATTTTTGTTCTTGGTATAATCTACGGCAAAGTTTCCGTTCTCATTACATGTGAAGCATCTCAGATATTTCTTATCTCTTTGATGGTGGTGAAAATATTTCTTGTGATGAGATTGCTCCCTCTTGGGCTTACTTCTCTTGGTGTGAGTTGTGAGAGCTTGGTATTCACTTCCCATATTTTCTTCTCGAGCCACAAGCCTAGATTCTTCTTGTAAACATTTTCCCCATAGTCTACTAAAGGAGATCAACTTATTTCTTGCACAAATACCTTGGATGAAGGAGTCCCATGACCTAGATAGGCCATTTAATGTGGTCATGACAATTTCTCCATTCTCCACTACTCCATCCACTGCTTCAAGTTGTTCTTTGATTTGAGAGACCTTAGTAAAGTAGGATTGTATGGTCTCTCCATTTTGGAACTTAACCCATTTCAATTGATTTCGCGAGTCATCTTCTGATTTATATTATTTCCTTCAAACAACTTGGCCAAGGATTCAAACATCTCCTTAGGTTTCTTTAGAGAAGACACATGGGGTATGAGATGGTCTTTTATAGAATCAGCAATGATTCTCTTGGTGTTGACCAAGTTCTTCTTATGTAAGGCCTTAGCCTCATCTCCCTCTGGATTTGGAACCTCTTATTTTATGTAGGTGTCCAAATCATTCTCTTCTAAGATTAACCCAATCCTATACTTTCATGCTCGGAATTTGTCACCTCCTTCAAGCTTATCCTCAAGCTTGGTGTGGTGAGACATTTTAATGAGAAACTCAAATGGAAATAAATGATTTAGGTCTTACCACTTGATTTGATTAAAACTGGATCTGGAGCTGAATTAGGGTTTGTCAAAGAAACCCTAAAAATTCAAATTTTGAGTTCCAAACTTCTAAATGGATGGAAAGATGCACCTTGCTGAGTTGATCAAGCTGGTATACTTCAATTTTCAAATCTGCAAAATTTGACCCCTCAAAATTACCTTTGAAATTTCTGAATCTGCAATTTCTCGTTTTCTGGTCAAAATCCCGAACTAGGGTTTGATAATGCCTGGGGTTCTGCCAAGGAAAAAAGTTTGATCTTGTGCTCTAAACTTTGATTTTTCTGAGGAGCATCCAGCTATGGTCACAGATTCCAAAAATTTTAACTTTTCCAGAAACCCTAATTTTCCACCTTTCTGATCACAATCCCGAACTAGGGTTTGATGATGCCTAGGGTTCTACCCAACCAAAAAAATTGATCTTGGTCTCTAAAATTTTATTTTATTGAGGAGCATCGATTCGTGGTCTTGGATTCTAAAAATTCCAACTTTCTCTGAAACCCTAATTTCCCACAACAGTGACGAGCCAAAAACTGAAAGTGCTCAGAATTGAATTCTATCTCGACAGAAAGATGTGCCCTTTCAAGGAGAGTCATCCTAACCTCTTTCCTTTGATGATCTGAGGAGAAAAACCCAAATATTAAGAATCCCTAGCTTCCGCAACTGCACAGTGTCTTCTTCTTAGCACGGCTCTGATACCATGTTAATTTTTTGATAATTTCATTCAAACAATATCTAGGATCCTACTAAGAGAATAACATGCACAACATAACAATCATAAACACAAGAGACACAAATTTTCCTTGGGGAAAACCAAGAAGGTGAAAAACCCTGCAACTTCCTCAGAGATATAATAAGCCCCAATACAAAGATCACAATGATCAATCCCCAAAAGATAGATAACTCCATCAGGTACTCCTCCACTTGTGCGCACTCCTCTCTCTCAACTATGCGAGTTGGATGAGTGAGTGAATGAATAGAATGAGAGACACTCACTCTCTATTTATACACAACTTAACCTTCATTTAATTCTAACTGGGCCGACTTCCTAAGGAAGCCTAATAACCCACCCACATGACACATGCATGGCCGACCCCACCAAGTTGGTCTAATAACCCATCAAATAGTACTTGCGACACTTACAAATACAAATGACGACACTTCTAATTGGAGGAATAATACATCGCCATCATGAATATAATAAATTACAAGTGTAATATATAGAAGAATATCTTCTGAAGTTACAAATACATCAACAAACTCCAACTTTCCAATAGAGAGTAAATTTTTCCCCAAATTTATCCAAACAATAGCTTTATTATGTTTACTTGAAATATGAATAATATGGTGTATCCAAAATGTATAATATCAAACCACTGTAAGGTTCCCAATAATATCAAATATACCATTGTAATGTTTCTGATCCAAAAATCAAAGCTATCAACCCCAATGCAACCCCAAAGAATCACTGGATTCAAAACTAGGAGCATTAGTTCAAATCTGACCACACAGAACATTGGATTTCCAACTCTTCCCAAACACCTCCTAACAGACCCAAATATTTCCCAAACAACTTTAGTTCGACCCAATCACTCCCAAGCACATCCAATATGAGCTCTAATAGACTTCAAAGAACTTATCAGGAATGTTTGAACACTAGACTTCAAACTACACAGACTTTACTACATCAGGGTGCACAAGCATAAATATACAAATTGACCAATTGGTAAAATGTTCATTACTTGGGAATACTAAAACCTTTGTAGATGAAATAAAAAGTGCTTCATACTGGAAACAACACTCCCATTGCAATGGAATAGGTATCACAACCTATAAACACTCACAAATGATCTAAACATAATATTTATTTCAACCCTCTTAACATCAATGCAAGATTCAGAACCCCCGCCACTATATAAATTCCAAGTACACCCTATGAAAATCAATCCACGGGCTAATATTGCAAATGAAATAATTACTCTCACAAATTGTTAAGCAAAAACTAGTCGTAGATCACTCAAAACAATCACCAAATTGATGCACACAATAATATTCTACTGAATAAGAGTACAGCATCCAAACTTGGGAAATGTAATGGTTGGAAAAATATATAATTACATCATAGATTTGAAATCCAAAGAAGGCATTCAAAATCCTCACAAAATCAAGCTTACTAAACTTGTGAAAAACCCCCCTAGGTGGAAAAATCACTTTCCAAATCACTCATAAGGCTCATAAATTGGAAAAATCAATGTTGTGAGGTGTTGAGTGATGGAGAAGAAACTAAATCGTGGTTTTTGGAGAGAATAAAAAGACGGAGGGCGAGTTGACCAAAAAGATCCATTTTTTAAGTCAAACTAGCTTTACCTTATCCACCAAAAGTAGAAAAAGCAGAGTAAAGTTGTATAAAGCAGGAAAGTTCACTTGCAATTCCAATATAGTCTAAAAATAGACAGAATCTTATCCAGAATCATTCCAAGTGCCCTCCTATGACTTTTGATGAAAAGTGGTGGCATAAAAAACCAAAATTAGGTCAACTGCCTAGTCAACACCTAGCAAATTAATCAAAGATGACTAATAAATGATATCCTAAGTATGGAATGGATTTTTAATTTTCTTAACCCCATCTTAAGCCTAAATTTATTTTTAATATCATAAATATAGGGCCCAAAAAGAAGGATTGGTCACCCTTTTTACATACTGCTTGTCCACAAAACAAGGAAAGAAGGAAAACCTCAAGGGAAAAAACCTCCCCTCAAAAAATGGACATGAACAAAATTGAAAATTTGGCTTTTCAATCCTTCTTCACCACATGTTCACCCCTCCCAACTAGTGATCTGAGATGGCTGAAATTATTCTCAGTGAATTCTTTGGTGAAGATGTCTACAACTTGCTCAGAAGATGGGAAACATTGCAAAGCAATGATTTGATCATGAACTAGATTTCGGATGTAGTGCATATGAATGTCTATATGATTGCTTCTTTTCCTTTGTACTAGGTCATTTGAGATCCTTATATCACTTTGATTGTCACAAAAGATGACTGTGGGAGTGTTAAAATTCAATCCCAAATTCTGAAAGAATACCTTGCAACCACACGCATTGAGTTGCAGCATTCATTGCTCCTTTATACTCGGCCTCTGCGAAAGAGAGTGAAATGTCACTTTGCTTTTTCCTTGAACAACAAATTGTTCCTCCTCCGAGCATGAAAACAAATCCGGAAGTTGATTTCTGGTATGATCTATCACTTTCCGAATCAGAGTCTGAAAGAAAGCCTACCAGCTGCTTCAATTGTTTTTTCAACCCACTTAGGTATTGTATGTGAGCTTGGATATGAAATCAAGTGGTCTTCGTCATCAAAAATTTCAGAATAAAAAATTTCATGAGAAGCTTCACCTACTTCAACAAGTGGTGGTTCAGAGGATTCTCCAATTTCAATTTCTTGCAAGGGTTCTTCTTTGAATTGAATACTTCTTTCAATGAAATCTTTTTGAGTGGTCATATTCAAAAATTTGTAACCCTTGGAGTCTTATGGATAGCCAAAAAATATGCATGGTTGACTTTGGGGATTCAAATACCTTCTCTTCTTAGGTGGAATTATAGCCCAAGCCTTTGAGCCAAAAATCCTAAAATGAGACACATCAGTCTTGTGCCCACTCAAAGATTCAAAAGGAGTGATTCCTTTCAAGGATTTATGTGGCACCCTATTCTGAATATAGGATGCATAGTTGATGGAGTCAGCCCAAAGTACTGGATAAAAATACTTGGACTCTAACATGAAATAGCCATCTCCTTGAGAGATCTATTCTTTCTCTCAGCAAAACCATTCTGTTGAGGTGTGTATGGCATTGTATGTTGCATATGGATGCCAATGTCATCACAAAGTTGTTGAAAATTAGATTTGTTGTACTCCCCACCATTATAAGTTCTAATTACTTTGATCTTCATACCATATAGTTTCTCTACAAATGCTTTAAAAATATTTAAAAAGGAAAAAAATCCTGACTTGAATTGAAGGAAGAAGACCCAACAGAATCTAGAAAAGTCATCAATGAAGGTAAGGAAATATTTGGAATTATTCAGAGACAAATTGGGGAATGGGATTGACATGTCACTATGAATAAGCTCAAGGGGTGCAAAGGTTCGCTCATATCTAGCTCTCTCGTACTTATGCTCAGGGTGTTTTCCAAGGATGCAACCCTGACAGATTCCTTTGAAAATTTTGATGTTGGGAAGCCCTATGACCATGTTCTTCTCATGCAATTGATTAAGGTACTTGTATTTAAGGTGAAAAAATATCTCACGCCACATTTTTCTTGCATCATTGGCATGAGTGAGGAGAGTAGAGGGTGATGAGAAAGGCACAAAGTGAAAAAACTTGTAAACTTTTGAGCTATGATCAGCAGTACCTATGGAAACAACCCTACCTGTGGAAATTTCAGAAATTTCCACATCATTGGGGATGAATATAACCTTTTTAGGAGACCCAGTATGATTCATCTAATAGACTGACAATATGTTGGCAGCAAGACCAAGGACAAACAAAACATTAGTGAAGGAAGCATGGTCAATATCTATTCTACCCTTCCCTTTGGATGCAATTTCAGAGTCATCTCCCAACACAATTGTTGGACCCCAAAAAGAATCAGGAGAGGAAAAATACTCCCTTATGGACACCATATGTCTAGATTCCCCATAATCAATGATAAAAGATGAATATTTTTATGTGATGGCCATCAAAGCATGAACTCTCTCATTGTCTTGATAATGTGAACCTCCTTCCTTCCTCCTTGTGCCATCTGGAATAGGGATGTTGTTCTTCTCAAGAAGTTGAGCCATCATTTCAATGGCCTTCTTCATACAGGAACTCTTAGGATGAAAGCCCCTATTGCAGTATGTGCACTTGGACTTCTCTTTCTTTTTTTGTGGATTCTTCTTGGAGCTTGAGGAATCCACTTGTTCTTTTTGTTTCTCTTTCTTTTGATCTGGTGGATTTTTGGGATTAGCCTTCTTCTTTCCTTTAGAATTATTTGAATATACATCATCCAAAGCATGATATTTTGATGGATTTATGGTTCACATCAATACCAACTTGTCTTGCTGTTGAGTGAGTGATTCCATGAATTTTTTCAATGAAGGAATATTCAATGTTTCGAACAGTGATCTTGGTGGCATGGAAGGTCAAAACAAATACTGAGTAATTAGGGCCCAATTTTGAAAGAATGGAAAATATCAATTTCTCATCTTTCTTCTCAAATTGGCATTGTTTTATCCAAAGAAAAAGTGACTTAAACTTGGAGAAGTAGTCTTGTAGGGTCTCGAAATTGATTGGACTCGGAGAAATTAATTCATTCTTTAGTTGGTGGCCCCTCAATTCATTAGTATTTCCAAATAAATCTTGTATTTTGACCCAAAATTCATTAGGAGTGGTAATACCATCTAGATAGAAAAGAAGATCCCTGGAGGTACTGAGACACAAGAAACCATAAGCGCCATCTCTTCTATTATGCCACTTGGCCTTCTCAATGATTTTAGTAGGCTCAAGATCAGTAGCAATAGTCACTCCGTAGAGGCATTTTCTCCTCTACATAATCTCTATATTTTTCTTCCAATCAAAATAATTGAATGGATTCAAGATGATAGGTTGATATTGCTCCATGGATTCACTGAATTACGCCCCTGTGAGTCTGGATTGCACCCCTGTGAGATTGAGTTGTTCCCCTGAGAGAGTGGTTTGATCCTACAAAAAAATAAAAGGAGAATAATGTTGCTAATTGAGCTCTGATACCATGTGAAAATAAATCCACCAGTTTATCTTGCAAAGTAAACAATTACTCTCATAAATTGTTAAGCAAAATCTAGTCATAGATCACTCAAAACAGACATTGAATTGATGCACACAATAAAAGTATATTAAATAAGAGTACATCATCCATACTTGGGAAATGTAATGTATTTCCAAATAGATAATTACATCAGATATTTTAAATCCAAAGAAGCCATTCAAAATCCTCACAAAAACAAGCTTACTAAACTTGTGAAAACCCCCCTGTGTGACAAAATCACTTTCCAAATCACTCCTAAGGCTCACAAATTGGAAAAATCAGTGTTGTGAAGTGTTGAGTGATAGAAAATAAACTAAATCATGTATTTTGGATAGAATAAAAATAAGGAGGGTGAGTTGGCCAAGAAGATCCAGTTTTTAAGTCAAACTAGCTTTACCTTATCCACTAAAAGCATAAAAAGCAGAGTAAAGTTGTCTAAAGCAGGAAGGCACACTTGTTATTCTGGGATAGTCTAAAAATAGACAAAATCTTATCCAAATACATTCTAATTGTGATCCTATTACTTTTTATGTCAAGTGGTAGCATAAGAATCCAAAATTAGGAAACTACCTAGTCAACACCTATGAAATTAATCAAAGATGACTAATAAATGATATCCTAAGTATGGAATGGTTTTTTAATGTTCTAACACACCCTAAATGCTTACAAACACATAATAATAGAGCCATATATATTATTAATAGACACCAAAGATACTTATTAAGGTTTCATACCAAAATATGAAGTTTACACAACCATATTACAATAGATCTTCTCATAGATTAACCTTTTACTCATCGATCAAAACATGCTTGAAACATTGTAAAACATAAGAGGAAAACATTGTGATTTTTATTATGATTGGGTCATTATCATACAGTAAATCAATGGATTCTATATAATCTCAAAAAAATGAGAGATATGAGGCAGAATGGTGAGAAATAGCTACTATAGAACCATAAAGAAAAGAGAGGGGAAAATATTGCTCCAATGAGAAATTTGTTGCACTGTTGTGCCCTTCATGAGCAATATTTCAAACCCATATTACAGATATGAGTTATCTAGTGTTCCATACATCAAATATAAGTGATATTCAGTCATTCAAATAGGCTTCATGAATTTTGGATAGCCACGGGTGCGCCCTCCTCAAGCAGAAACCACCACAAACACTACACTCTCAGAAACACCACAAACCCACATTTCTATTGACTTGAACTAAAACATTCCAACTAGTGGTAAAACAAGAAACTGAACATGGAAATAAACATATGCAATAATATATGTAGATAAATATGAAGGTTAATTCTCCTCTCAATAATCATCTTCCATGAATCTCAATGAAGAGATATGGATGATCTCCTCCTCTCTACTAGCTAGGGTGGAATATTTCACCACCGAAACCAGTTACTGTTGCAAGTGGCACATATCCCAAGATAGAAATGGGATCATCTCCAAAGCTATTAAATATAGAATATATCTCCAATTCAAAAGCAAAAAAATTCCAAAATATCCCCCGTAGGTTCCCTCACCCTTCTTTTATAATTCTCCATTAATCACCATTCTAGAAATTTCTCTCACAAATATTTAATAAATGTTATTTTCATGAGAGGATGATTATTTGGGACCTTAACTTAATTTCTAATTTTAATTTTACCAAATAATACTTTACCTTCATTGGTAACTTGAGTTAGAGAGGTTTATCTTGATTTGAGGGAGTTAACACTCATGTAGGCCCACCTACCTCCTCATGTGCCCTCCTTGGGGAGTTACACTTCTCTAGTGCGCCATAATTAGATATTTTTAGGACCTACTAATTGTCATAAGTTGTCATAAGTTGTCATAGATCCCTTTTTCCCTTATTCTAGGAGATTCTCCCTCATTTGGTGGGATTTACACTTCACTTGAATTCTTCCACCACTAATGTGACCCTCCTCGCTATTTTTAGTTTGTCTCCTCATTCATGAGATTCATTGGGACATACTACTCCACTATTGATCCCTTCTTGTCCACATTGGTCTATTGTCACATTATTTGCAAATTTGGACATTGTACGTCATAAATCTATGGCCCACATCACCTCCTTAATAATATTTCTTGAACCTTACAAGGTGACTTAGAAATTTCCTTCCCTAGTCTAATGGACCGGTTCATATCAAAATATTTGGGGATATTACACATTCTCATGCAATTAGTTGATATTCCACCGCTCTTACAACTAGGTGTATTTCATGTGTGGGGGAGAATTCATCTGGAGAATTTCCTCTAGTGAGGAGTAATGTGATCTCTTCTAGGTGATATGGGATGTCTTCGACTCTAAATAGTGCAGCATCTAGTAGTTGATCATTTATTGGGTCGTTAGATTCGCTTGATTCAATGCAAGAAAGATGATATGGTCCATGATTTTGTTTCCTTGGCTTCATTATAAATTCAAAAGAAAATTCCTAAAACAAAAGTAACCATCTATATATTCTTCCTTCTAACAATGGATTATTCACAAGATACTTCAAGGTAGAATGGTCTGTGAAGAAATTGAAATTCCCTCTCAAAAGGTAATGGAAAAAATTTATGCAATGCATAAATCATAGCCAATCTTTCTCTCTTTATGGTGGTGTACTTGTGCTCTGCTTGTGATAGATTTCTACTAGAAAAATACACCAGAATATGCATCTCACCTTCCCCAAGCTGGGCCAATACAGCGCCAAGAGTGATCTTGATGCATCTACATGGACATGGAATTCCTTATGCCAGTCAGTGAATGATAGGATTGGGGCATTACCGTTATTTATTTGAGCGTGTTGAATGCTTGCTCACAGTATTTTTTCCGTTGAAAAGTTTCAACCTTCTTCAACAGTTTCTCCAATGGTGTAGTGATGGATGCATAGTTATAGATGAATCTTATACAATACCTGGTATAAAACAAAGTAGATCACAACTATTTTATTGTCATTGATGCCTGCAGATTTACAATAGCTTCAATTTTCGTAGGGTTAACCAACACTCCATCCTTTCATACAATATGTCCCATCAAGTTACCAAAAGGTACGTAGAATATGAATTTGTGCAAGTTCAATGAAATCCCCATCTATCTACAATGATCCAACATAAGCTAAAGGAGAGCAACATGGTCTTTGAGCAAATTGTAAACTATTCATTCATCTAGATATACTTCTAAGAACTTATGAAGGAACTCGTGAAAGGATTCTATCACTATCCTTGAGAAGACAACTGGTGCATTCTTGAGTCCAAATGGCATAACATTGTATGCAAGAGATCCCCATTCATTAGTGAATGTACTTTTCTTCTTATCTACTTCATTGATTCTTACCTGGTGATAGCCCAAGAATCTGTCAATGAAAGAATCTGCTTTGTTCCAAGCAACTTGTTCTAATACATCATCACTTAACGGTGTTGGAAATGGGTCATGGGAACAGGAAGCATTCAGGATGTGATAAGAAACACAAACTTGGATGTCCTATGTATCCTTCTACTCTAGATCGCAATGGGATCGATCCGTTCAAATTCATGAACTGGAAAAATCGGGCCTGCACTCAACATGTGATCAATCTCATTTTTAACCTTTTTCTTTATTCAGGTATTTAACTGATATGGTCGATTCTTAACAAGATTTGCATTTGGATTTAGTGAAATCTTCATGTCCCCAATATATCCATGAATCCATTTGATTTCTAGAAGATTTGTGAAAACAATTCTTCATATTCTCTTAGGAGGGATTCAACTTCAGAGACTATTTGTTCATCCCAATAATCCCCAATTGTTTCCATATTTGATTTATATTTAGAGCCAATATTGATTTTATTCAACTATAGTGGTTGGGTATAGATAGATTCGGCATCTTCAGGTTTGGTGTGTCTAACTTCTCGGTCGCCCTCTGATTCCTAGAAACTGAGGTGTCACATTTGTTCTAGTTCATCTAGTTTTGTCTCACCTTGCTCTACCTTTGCACAATAGAGAGGTTTCCTCATTTATGGGATAGCTAAGTGGAAGTTCACCAATTCTTGATGTCTAGGGAAAACATATGAGTGGCCTACCTTCCAAAATTGGTCAGTAAATAATGCACCCTTGATAAATGTCAATGCTTCCATTATTGTGTCACTTTTTACAAAGAAGGAAAAGTCAATTTGTCTTCTTGTTTCTTCATGTAGATACCAAGCCTTCGAAATAGGGACAAAATCATGGAAGTACTGGTGAACCCATAATTGCGGTTGTAAACCTCCTAATTCTCAATAATGCACACAGAGTTCAATATGATGATAGGGATTATTCTCCCCCATTTAGACTTATTTCACCATGTTAGCATGCATAGATGGTTTGAACCTGTTCATAAGAGTGAGTTATGTGGTATATGAGTCAGGAAAATCTTCTTTATGTGTTTCCCATTGTTACACCAAAATATCATCATCTTGATTTATGTGTCCTCTATTTTCCCTGACTCCTAATTCTCAATAATGCACACAGAGTTCAATATGATGATAGGGATTATTCTCCCCCATTTAGATTTATTTCACCATGTTAGCATGCATAGATGGTTTGAACCTGGTCATAAGAGTGAGTTATGTGGTATATGAGTCAAGAAAATCTTCTTTATGTGTTGCCCATTGTTACACCAAAATATCATCATCTTGATTTATGTGTCCTCTATTTTCCCTGATTCCTAAAGAACCTGCGCCAAATGATTGAATGGAGAATTGTTTTTGTCCCTTTTACCTTTTATTGTCACCCTGACACACTTTGTTCAATGACAAGGAGCATCATATATATGGTGACATGATTTGCACATTGACATAGTGTGTCAATGACATTGGTTCCCTTTACACAAGCTACATCACCCCTCAAAGACGCGGGTTACTTGTGTGCAAGGTGTGGCATTGCTGGTTTAAAAGGAAAAAGACAAGCTTTGAGCGACTTCTCAAACCTCTGATTGCATGGAAGCTTATCCCTATTTGTTAGGAAAGATGGCACTCGATCTCCTTACCTAGTGGGATGATCTATTAATATTCTCCCACAAATCCGCAACCTCTCCTATCCCTTTAGTCCTATAAATACAAACCCCCTCTCCATGGTTAAGGGGGAGAAGGATAGAGTACTTACATTCAGGTGAAATTCTTCTATGATTGATTCACTTTCATCCATTAAGAGGAAAAAGCTAGGATCTTTGAGGCTAGGATCATTCGGAAGGACTTATGATGTTAAAGCTCAGTTGTAACCTCTCTCTTTGTACTTTCATAATTACATTAATGCAAATTCTTTCCATAAACATCTTGTCATTTTAAGGTTTTTAGGATTGGCTTCTTTGACTACTAATCTATATTGATTTATGTTTATATGCCATTACTACTTGCTTGTTTCCATATGTTCTATATTTTTTTGCATCCAAATATCTGGAGATCAAAGGCTATGTCAAGCAAGGAGATAGGAATTGTGTTCATAAGGTTAGTTACTCTCTGACATCCTTTGCAATTTTATCAATCTAGGAAAGTAATTTGTATTGTGTACTTCTTTTGTTCTAGATCTAAACCATTCAGACTAGAGAGATCAATTTGTGTCTGCACTTACAGATTGTCCACAAACAAAATTCGTGACTCCACTGGGGATAGGTATCCCATAGTCTTTGATTTGCTTGTAATTTTTTATTTCTTGATTTCCTTCCAATGGACTCTTGATTGCCTTTTTTTTCATTGGATCTGTTTATCAGAAAGCTTCCGGGTGATCCAAATTCTAATTGGGACTTATAGCTTAGCCATCTATTTTTTTTTTGTTGATATTTTTTTATTTTTTAAACTTGGTTTTCTCCCTGACGCGCACCTGGGTATTTATGTGCGTACGTCACTGTCACTTGGACACACCTTACCTTTAAGCAGACTGTGTCTCTAACACCTTTTTCCAGTATACAACCTAAGTCACTAACACAATTCCCGCTTGTGAAAAGCACATCACTGGGATTCCAATGCTCTGGTGCACACTTCCAGGGCACATCGCCCTTGAAAACCTAGTGCATAGGGTTAAAACATCTCCCAAATTGGTTTTAGCTTGGTTTTTTGAGGTTTTCCTTTTGTCCTTTACAGTCAGAGAATCTCTTAGACTCAGTGTGCTTTGTCCTTGGCTTGTTTTTTAACTTAGAGTTTGATCTGAGTCCTAGTTAGGCAAGCGAATGTTACTCCAGCCGTGGGAAATTTCAATCCCTCACTAGTATGTTCAGTCTTGTGACTCCCTCTCAGTTTACCTGATTTGTTCACTCTGATTTCTAAGCCCTACAGAAGTTAAGTTGTTGTGATTTTTCCAAAATTTCGTGTGGATTTGTGTGTTGTGTTAAGACCTTGGGTGATTAATTTCTTAAGAGTTTCCAATTGATTGAATATTGCAATAGAAAATTTTCTCTAGTTAATTGAATCAATATTAAAAGAGTGGCATAATTCCTCATTATGTTCATTTCGAGTAAATTACTTGAGATTGTTGTGGAGAGTTTTTCATGCTTTGAATCGTTGATTAAGGAACTTTGAAGAAGCTAAAAATATATCAATACTTGTATTCTCTTGATTCTGAAAAGTTCATTTTCACCTCCTTGAAAGATTTCAAGCAAAATTAAGCCTTCTCAAAGTACCATTAAAGCTAGTGAAAGCTCTTATATTTTTTATTTTCTTTCCACTTCTTTTGGTTTTTGTTTTCGAAGTAAAGTTATTGCAATCAAAACAGAAGTTCATATTTTCATTTTTTCTCATAGGTTTGCTTAGTTGAAAAGAAAAAAGAAAAAAATTTATTGGTGTGTTTTTTTCATTTTTGTTGGATTACATGAAAGAATGCTTTTAGTCTTTTGGTTAATTTGGAAAAATAAAAGTTACAAGGGGTACTTTTGTTCATTTTACTTTCGGAAAAGAAAAGACTTCTCCTTACCTTAATTAGTTTTCATCGAAAATAAAAAACAAATACTTGCATCTCAGATAGATTAGTTTTCTTGTTTACTTTACAAGTATACACTTAATGCATCCACCTAACTGTACAAGATAAAATCAAGAGGTAGCCTAGGTTAAAATTGTATAGAAACTCGTGTGCTAGGGTAGAGACATGTTCCGACGTATGAAAATGTAGCAGTTGTTGTTATCTTCCTACACTGCATCCCGGGGATTGTATTTCTTCCATGTACCAGTATGTATATCAAATGGCCTTTCACGTAATTTCAGGTATATAGAAAGGTACTTCACGTACTCGATAGTATATCGAAATCCTCATGTCGTACAGTTGTGCATTAGACAACACTACTACGGATTGGATCTCCCACGTACCTTGAGTATATCGAGACACCTGTTGGCACAAGGTTAGACCGCATGAAGTGTGAAAGCTGACAACAGCAAAGAAGGACTATCCACGGAAGAAAGGACCATTCACGGAGAACAAGGAGCCGACAGAAGTGCAAGATTAGTTTAGTTAGTTAGAAAGGATCATTTGGACCACTTTGTAACCACCATAGTTGGATATAAATAGGACAATGAATGTAAGCCTAAGGGCATCCAATTAGGAGATCAAAAGTTGATCAATAACTGAGCGAAGGACTTTTGTGATGTTTTGCTCTGTTTTCGGCAAGTTTGTATGGATCTGCGATAAGGTGTTTTGAACTGTCCCTACAAAGGTTATACAGTGGGTTTTTGATGAGTTAATGCATGAATATGTTCAAATACGTCTCTTTTATCTCTGTTTATATCGAATGATGAATACTGTGTTATGCTTAAATGTTGTTATTCTGTAATTTTTTATTGATGAGATCGCCAGTTTCACCCTGTTAATGTGAATGTTGATTACATAGTGAATATGCGAATGATGAATGTATGTTTGAATTCCAAAGCATGATGCGAAGGTAAATATCTGGCTTCGGTTGCGATAGAGTCAAAATAGACGCATGTCCTTTCCCCACTGCGGAAACCTGGTTCCTGCAACCCCCCTTAACCATCTCAGGTGAGACTTCACTCGCTTCATGGGTGTTGCTGGAAAGGGTAAAACCTTTATGGGTCGGTCCTTAAGGGTTTGTTGACGACAGTTCGAATCAAACCCCTGTCGACATAACTATGTCAACAAATGGTTCTATTGCTGGGACCCTGAAGAAGAAATAAGATGACATGTTGTGTCACCCAACGAAATCGGAGATTCGGGATTGGTTTGACATGAAGACAAAAGGAGAAAATCACAACCCTGGGAAGACGAAAGAATTTGGTTGCAAAAGCATATCTATTCAGACATCCATGAGGTGTTTTTCTGTGAATTCCCAATATTTCTACATGAGTGGCTGGCGCAACTGACATTTCGGAAGAACCATTTCCAAGGAGGTGAGCCTGACCACTAGACTCCATAACTAATTTGATAGTTAAAATGGGTCAACAATAGGGTCTCAAGGGACATCAAATTTTGGGTAGATAGTATCCTAGAGGGATACATTACTGAGTTTGTCGTTGATACAATCAAATCTTACAGTGACACAGAAAGGAAATTTTTCAAAGGACCCAAAGGGAGATTCCTACTATTGCTAAAGTTGTGGATTAAGATGCTCGTCTACAAAAAGGGTATATTGAGGATGAATTCTGACGAGTAGAATATCAGTGTGTGGAGGTTGTGGGTATTGTGTGAATGCGGCTCTGATAGAAAGATGCGGGGTAGATGGACATGAGAGATAACAAAGTTTTAAGGGAGGCTAACGAAGATTGTGGTACCTTGAGAAGTGGGGTGATATTCCGGTGACCAAAGAAGAAGAGGAGGACTGAGAGACAGTCTCCTAAGGGGACCGGAATGGAAGATTGTGAAATAGAACCACAACGGACGAATCAACCTTATTACGACGAAGAAGAAGGTGAAAAAGATACCCCAGAAGCCGAAGAAGGACGGGCCCTAAGCTACAACGTACCTTCAACTCCGCGCAATATTCAGAACTTGATAGGAAGAAATACAAGTTAGTCGCAGAGTTGTCCTATGTGCTAGAACAGTAGTAAGAGTAGCAGATAAATAAATAATAATAGTAGAAACGCAAGAATGGTAGGTGACGATGCAAAAATGCCAACTTTCCAGGGTAATGGGACCGAGGATCCCGAACAATATTGGATTTTGTGTGAGGCGGTATGGATTGTGAAACAGGTCCAAGATGAAAATATCAAAAAGGGACAGCTAGCGACAACCCTCAGGGGTCATGCGCTAGACTGGTATATGAAATTTACCAAGGTATCGACAAGAATTCCAGAAAAAACATTACCACAGATCAAGGAGGGGATGATCAATGAATTTAGAAAACCACAATCTGAGTCGCGGTACATTACAGAGCTCAAGGAAATCAAGCAATTTCCAAACGAATCAGTATGGGAATTTGACCAACGGAATAAAATTCCAATGGCAAAGGTGAGTTTCAGGAAAAGTGACATGCAGCATAAAAAGTGGTTTATCGCGGGGCTGGTGACACACATTTGTGGGTCGTTGATGCAACACAAGGTAGCGACTCAAGCAGAAGCGCTGGAAATCGCAATGAAGCCAGAGGCTTCACCGATCGGAGAAATAGGATTAGGAATGGATCGAATACAAGCGTAGCTGGAAAACCTGACGATCCAGTTACAACATATGAAAAAGGGAAAAGAGGTCCACGAAGATGTATGGTGCACTAGATGCAAAATAGAAGGACATCACAAGGATCAGTGCCCAGAATTTTGAGAGTATTTACAATCAGGTGCACTGAATCCCCTCAGTTAGGGAGGGATGCCTTGGTGTCATGTCTGTCAGACGAGAGGACATCGACCAAAAGAATGAATATACCTACAGAAGATGGTGTCAAAGCCAGTGAATTTGTAATTCAAATTCTGTCGATCGGTTGGCCATGACGAGAAAGAGTGCAGGGCTTATGACCTACTCCAAGAAAGGATTGCGGATACATTTTTCATGAATGGAGAAGAGAAACCATCAACATAGCAGCAATAGCAGTACTTTCAATAGCAGACTCACTACCATCCGCAACCGTAGTATGATCAATCGCAGTATGGTCAATCACAATTTGGTCAACCGTAGTATCCACAACCATAATTTCAACCACTGCAATACGGTCAACCACAATACCCACAACCACAATATGGTCAACCATAGTACCTGCCATACGGGCCACTATGAGTAGGTTTCATAGGGGGGTTCCGTAGAGGCCAAGGTGTCAGTTTCATCCGAGGAGGAGCTTCTGGACGAGGTCGAGGACCAATTATATGTTACAATTGTGGTTAGCAGGGGAATTACCAGAGGGATTTCCTAAATCCAACCCCATATTGCACTTACTGTAGTAATGCAAATCATGGTGTCGAAGACTATCCTCAGCACATTGCGAAGTGGAAAACTAAGAACCTACCCCCGCCTCCACCAAATCAGAATCAGAATCAGAATCCGCGACCAGCAATACAAAAGATATCAGCAGAGGTCAAAAGTCAAACTACGACTGTTGGAGTAGTAACCAGAGGAGGAGCTGTGATAGGGTCCAACAGGTCAAAGGATAGCATCTGACTGACAGCAAGAAAATAATTCAGATTCGACATAGAATCATAAATGTATATATTCTTAAAAGCGTAGGAGGAAATGAGGTAGCCACCTCTTCACCAAAAAGAAGTCACTTATGATATGTTGCCAACATATGACATGACGATTTCGCATAAAAAGGATAGCATGTTGAGAGCCTTCCTGGAAAGCTTCCTGGAGTTGGAAAAATATCAGGACGCATTGGCAGAGATATCCAGCTTGTTGCATCAACGGAAGGATGCACGACACGAGCGAACGGTCAATCGCATACATAAGAGGAAGACGGGAAGAAAGATGAGAATGTCTGCACAAATTGGAGCATTCAATGTCGACTCCATTATCTTAGACCTAGGGTCCGATGTAAACATTCTCACAAAATAGACCTGGGAAACGATGGGGAAACCACAGTTCACTTGGTCCCCAGTACAACTGCGACTAGCAAATCAAAGTAAGGTCACCATGATTGGTCTACTATGCCAAGTCCCAGTCGAGATCGAAGGACTCAAAACATACGTCGATTTTTATGTGATAGAGATTGTCGACAACACAAGACCCTATCTAGTGTTGTTAGGTATAGAATGGTCGATGAAAAATCATTCCATCATCAATTTCAAGAAACAAACTATGTCATTTGAGAACCGTGATATAAGGGTAGTCGCACCTCTTGATCCCGCAGAAGGGAATAGGTATGTTGAGCCAACAAGGGATGAATTCACTGAAGGATGGGACAATCTCTGCAACATATCCGAAGACTAAATCAATCCGAGTGCAGATGGAGAGTTAGAATGGCGTAGTAGAAGCTCGGAATCGTCATATTCAAATGAGGCACTTGAAAATTAGAAAAATCGGTTGCATGAAGTATCATTTAGGAGGTGCGCACAGATCACCCATTCGCTGAGACATGTAGCTACAGAAGAGTGCAAACTTCCAACATATGAAAGGTTTCCCAACTTGGCTACATTTATCACTGAGTTTGAGGAAAAAGTTGCAGAACCACAATGACTACTGGACTCTGAGGAAGCCCTGAAGGCTACACCAGCACGATGGTGGGAGGCGCACAATTCAACAATAACCAACTGGCCATTATGTCGACACCTAATGGAAGTTAGGCTTGGCGACAGTAAAGGATATTTCGGAAGGAAGTACGATGGCCGAGGAGATTTGAAGGAGCATTTGAATGTATGTGAAAACCAATGGGGACCACGAGCAAAAGAGGAATGGGTCCATGCATTTATTCACACATTAGATTAATTATTGTGAAGTTGGTATATCGCAACAGAACTGCGATGCGGAACAACCTCATGGGAATAGATAACTATTAGATTTATCCAAACTTTCAGTTTCTCTAACAAAAACCCCTTCATCCACATCACGTTACAAGAGGTACGTGCGAAAGTACTCGAAGTAGTTCGGATAGAGAAACCAATGGGAATTCAATGGACTGTGAAAATGAAAATGTTGATGGAATGCTACAATATAACAAGAGAGCCAGATGAGGAGGATGATCCAAGGGATACATATATAGCAGAGTCAGAAGGAAGTCACAATGTTGAGGCACCAGATATGCCTTCCGACAAGTTTTAGCAGCCTTTGCGAATCAAGAAAGTGAAAATTAGGTCGGAAGAAAATCCCAATTTTGCAAGCATCGGAGACTACTGGGATGACTCCAGCATTTCCAGGATGACTGAACTATTGCACGAGTTTCAGGACTTGTTCCTGACAAAGTTTTCGGAAATGAAAGGGATTTTGGGGGATCTATACGAGATGAAAATCCCACTAAAAACTTATGCTTAGCCCGTAAAGTAGCGACCTTACAGGTTGAATCCAAGGTATAAGGAGCGGGTAAAGGCCGAACTTGAGAGAATGCTGGAAGTAGGAATTATAGAACCAGTAGAGGAATCAGAGTGGATCAACCCGATGGTGGTCCAAGATAAGAAAACTTGTGAATTCTGGATCTGTGTCAATTTAAGGAAACTCAATGATGCATGCCTACATCATCCATTCCCTACACCGTTCACAGATGAAGTATTAGAAGGAGTGGGAATTCACGAAATATATTCCTTTACAAACGGATTATCAGGATGCCACCAGATGAAAATTGCGAAGGAAGATCAGAACAAAACAACATTCATCACAGAATGGGGATGTTTTCAATATACGGTGATTCCATTTGGCCTGAAGAATGAACCCCCAATATTTTCAAGACTAGTAGTTGTTGCGTTCAAAGATTACATCCATAAATTTCTCACGGTATACATGGATGATTGGACAGTGTATGGCTTGTTCAAGGATCATGTCGCAAATCTAAGGCTGATGCTGGAAAGATGTCGACAACACCAGATTTCACTGAACCTAAAGAAGTGCATTTTCTACGCTTCGTTTGGGATTTTGCTGGGACACATTGTTTGCAAGGAAGGAATGTTGGTCGACCCTGCAAAGATTGAAATTATTTTCGACCTACCACCACCAATAATAGTAAAGCAGTTAAGAGCGACATTGGGACACACGGGATACTACAAAAATTTTATCAGAGGGTATGCAGCAATCACGGCACCGATGGAAAAATTGTTGAAGAAAGATGTCAAGTTTGAATGGAATGAAGAGTGCCAGAAGAGTCTGAATATATTGAAACAAAAGATGGATACAGCACCAATCCTAATATTTCTGGATCGGACGAAGGAATTCCATGTTCATGTTGATGCCTCATCAGTCGCACTCGGAGTAGTATTGACCCAGCTAGTGGAAGGAGCGATAGACCACCCGATAGCATTCTCAAGTAGGAAGTTGTCTACTGTGGAGAAGAATTATCCGATAATGGATAGGGAAGGTTTGGATATGGTCTACGCCTTACAGAATTTTCAACATTATCTCTTAGGGGGGCATTTTAAAATGTTCATTGATCATTCAGTACTCAAATACCTGGTGAGCAAGACTTTGTCGGGGGGGGAATATGTCAATGGCTGTTACTCTTCCAAGAATTTGACTTTGAGATAATTGTCAATCCTGGACAACTGAATGTAGGACCAGACCATCTGTCACGAATAGAGACAGGAGAAGAGCCAAGGAACATTGACGAAGGATTACCCGATGCTCATTTGTTCAGGTTCGGAATGGTCGATGCTCATTACAAGCAAATTATTCAATTTTTGATAACAGGGAAGGCGCCGGAGGAATTCCCGACCAACCAGAAGTAAAAGTTAGTCTTCAGAGCTGAAAAATTCCAATTGATTGCAGGGAAACTATATAAGATGGGGTCGGATGAGATACTTCGACGATACATCCTTCAACATGAAAAGGAAAGGATTTTAGCGAAATCTCACGATGGAATTGTAGGACACTATGGAGGACGTGCCATTGCTAGGAAAATACTTCGGGCTAGACTATGGTGGTCGACGATGCATGGAGATGCTATGAACTATGCAAAACATTGTGTCGTATGTAAAAGGACAATGAAGCTGTCACGAAGGGATGAAATGCCATTAGTACCTCAATTGACACTGCAGGATTTCGACAAATGGGAAGTTGACTTTGTGGGACCCATAAACCCACTAAGGAAAAGAACAGGGTCGCGCTATATAATTACTGCGACAAATTATTTGACACGATGGGCAGAAGATGCACTGGTAAAGGATTGCACAGCTGCAACTGCAGCAATATTCCTCTTCTATAACGTGGTCACCAGGTTTGGGTTCCCAAACATACTAATGAGAGACCAGGGTACACATTTTGTTAATCATATAATAGTAGCGATGATGGAGGAGCTTCAAATTCAACACAGGAAGAGAACCCCACATCATCCACAAGTTAACGGGGCATTTGAGGCATTCAACAAAATATTGGAGCATGCACTCACAAAGGTATGGAACAAAAATCGTGACGATTGGGATTTGAAGATTCCAGGGATACTCTGGGCGTATCGCACAACTTGCAAATGATTCAAAGGACAGACCCCATTGAAGTTAGTCTATGAAAAGGAAGCAGTAATGCCAATGGAGAATATCATCCCAAGTTTGCGCATCGCAGCAGCTACATATATGAGCGACGATGGAGCAATTGAAGAACGATTGGCGCAGTTGTTATAGCTTGATGAGGGTTGATTCGTTGCACGATTCCATCAGAAGGTAAAAAAGGATTGACAGAAGGCTTGGCACAACCGCCATGTAAAAACAAAGCATTTCTAGCAAGGCGATATGGTTCTATTATATGTCAGTAAGTTTGCAAAGCATCCAGGTTAGCTGCAGATGAACTGGTTGGGTCCTTATGTCATAAATTTTGTTACCAATGGAGGTGCAGTGCAGTTACAAATGTTAGATGGGACATTATTGACCAATCTAGTAAATGGGAATCGGTTGAAACCCTATCACCATGATCAAGCACATAGTAGTTGAGAGGTAGGTAAAAAAAAAATCAATTATGACAAAAATTGGGAGACATGTCCAAACGGGTCGTTCATCGATGTTTCTCATGTTTAGCACACAGGAGTCAAATCAGCACATGATTACTGCGACCAAGCATCACTGGAAGACGGTGGAGGTTTATGATGACACACTTGAGGACAGAATATGATGTATACGGGAAATATTTCGTGAATTTCTTGATCATGCGTAAAGGACAGGAGGAGCAAGCACAAATACAGGCTTAGAGGATGAAGAAAGCCAGTAAGTCGAATCAAGGAAGTCATTAATTCGAATGAAGGGATTCTGTAATTTGAATGAAGAGAGTTAGTAAATCGACTGAGAAATTCCAAGGAAGATGTGGAAAAAGGAAGTGAGAGAGTTGCAATGGTGCATTTCATTTTCAGTGGAAGACCCAAGGTGCACTAAGGGAAAGAACGAAAAAGTGTTCATGAGCAACTAGTAGATGCAGAGGCACCAGGCATCACAAGAAACAAACATGAGGTCATCCGATATGTCTAAGCAAGTTTCAAGTGTTAGAAGAGAAGCGGTCCCTCCGAACGCAGAAGTACCAAGAGCTGAGGCACCCTGGCACCAGCAAAGGATGATCAAATGTGTGAACTAGATGTGATGGAACGCTACTCCCTTTCCACAAGTTGGTGTTGTCGATAAAATTTGGTCTAGTCACAATCCATGGTCAAAGGTAACAGACAACTGCAAAGGAATAGATGATGAAAGTTTCAAGAGACTGGATGATGAGTTTAAGAAGTACATGATAGCCACCAAGAGACTAGAGGATGAGTTTGTGAAGTACAAGATAGTGAGGCCCAGATGGAAAGAATAGCCTCAAAAGTATAGAACAGGGAAGGACGAAAGCAGTTCCAACAGAGCCAGCTGAGGTGGCTCGAGGGCGAGCCACAAGTTTATGTTGGGGGCCTGTTGGCACGGGGTTAGATCACATGAAGTGTAGAATCCAGCAGTAGTGACGAAGGACCATCCATGGAAGAAAGGACCTTTCACGGAGTACAAGGAGCCGACGAAAGCGCAAGAGTAGTTTAGTTAGTTAGAAAGGGTCATTTGGACCATTTTTTAACCGCCATAGTTGGATATAAATAGGACTATGAATGTAATCCTAAGGGCATCCTAGTACAAGATCACAAGTCGATCAATAACTGAGCGAATGACTTGTGTGATGTTTTGTTGTATTACCAGTAGGTTTGTATGGATCTGCGATAAGGTGTTTTGAACTGTCCCTGCAAAGGTTATACTGCAGGTTTTTGATGAGTTAATGCATGAAGGTGTTCAGATACGTCTCTTTTATCTCTGTTTATGTCGAATGATGAATACTTTGTTGTCCTTAAATATTGTTATTCTGTAATTTCTGATTGATGCGATCTCCAGTTTCACCCTGTTAATGCGAATGTTGATTACATAGTGAATATGCGAATGATGAATATATGTTTGAATTTCAAAGCATGATGAGAAGGGAAATATCTATTTTCAGTTGCGATACAATCAGAATATACGCATGTCCTTCCCCCACTACAGAAACCTATTTCTTGTATCCCCCTTTAACCATCTCAGGTGAGACTTCACTCACTTCGCGGGTGTTGCTGAAAAGGGTAAACCATTTATGGGCCGGTGCTTAAGAGTGTTTGGTTGGTTTTTGTTGATGACAGTGCGAAGTGAACCCCTATAGACAGAACTGTGTCAACAACACCCCACTAGGATTCTTGAAACCATCTTAGTTAACCATTGGTCATCTTGGCATGGAAATACACCGATAACAACACTCAGGGAGCTACTACGCACGTACTTCTAGGTAGTCGAGTAATATGGTTAGGGGTATGGTCCTAATCCTCCCTGGTATATCGCGAGTTTCGATTCCTTGAATATCACAAGTTGAGACACCTTGATAATCACTTGAGGTTCTAGACTTTTGAATCCCACCTATCATGTAATTTTTCTTCCGGATTTAGCTTGAGTGGGACTTGAAGTGTGTTTTATTTTTATTTTTTAGAATACTTTTAGGAGAAGCTTTATATCAGCCAACCTGGATGAACAACCCTTAAGGAGATCCTGCATAATAATAAAAAAAATCACCTGAATATCCCCTTAACCAGGAGGAGAACTCAGGATCAAGAATGGATCAATACACAACATCTGAATCACTCGGGGAAGCATTTCCTACCCATGAATCAGGAGTAAACTACTATCCTCCTATAAATCCACCCATCATTGATTTTATAGGACATTATTTGGTGGAAGAACCTCCTCCACATGACACACCTTTTCATCACTCGCTTGAAGGTAATCCTGAAGCCATCGATTGGATATTCAGTCGACCCAAGGACGACCCGATAGCAGCCGCTTTTGGTCCAACAACATCATTATGGGAGACTTCCTCGGGTCATAATGTTTCTGATTTTGGTTCAATTTCGTTGGTAAAAACTCCACCACGCTTGCTCCCTCCCCGATGTATTTACAACGACGAATTTCTCGCACCATTTTATGAGACTATCCATTATTTACGTACACTCGGTGAGTGGGTTAGGCACCATATTTTTCCTCCATGACCCAATCCAGAGGTACCAATCCCTGAACAACATTCTCCTATACATTATTTTTCTTTCCCTTCACCAAGAATATCTACACCCATTATGATCACTTATGAACCAGGCCAATCTTCTTTCCTGTCGAGTACACCTCAAGATCATTTGACTAGTTCTACACCTCACTTGACCCCAACAGCTAGCAAGCCATCTTCAACTACCATCAACTTTGTAACTCGAACAGCACCTCTACCTCAAAATTCAAGTGGAGGCTACCCTCTAGTTAGTAGTCAACAAATGGTTACAAGTCAACCTACAGTTAGTGGTCAACATATGCTTACCAGTAATACTCCAATAGGAATACAACCTTCAATTGGGGGACAACCCCTAGTTAGTGGACAAAATCTAGTTGGGGGGAAACCTCTAGTTAGGGGACAGAACGTAAGCGGAGAATATCCTTCATACATGAACTATAATATGGTTGGAAGTTCACTCCCAACCATGGGAAAACCTACGTGGGGCCATCATGTGGGGGGATCATCTACTTGGAACCAACCCCCATGAGGGCATACATACCTGGGCAATCACAATATACCAATAGGTCAAAATTACCCAGGAAATAGTTTTCCTAGATTACACTTTCCCAAAAAATATGAACACCCCATGGGGGAATCATAATGTCCCATCGATTGGACCTCTATCCGACGTCCCACCCCACCCAACCACCTATCCCACCCCCTCCTCCACCACCTATGTCACCTCCAACACCGCCACCTGGAGGACCCCCATACTCTGGCGGAAGACCTCCTCACTACGGATGAGGACCCCCTTCAATTCCACCTCCTAATCTAGGAGGACCACCTCAATATGTCCATCATTCTATGGGATGACCCTATGGTCATTCGATCCATGGTCCTACTGGTACTCAGATGCCTTATCAATATTACCAATATCCTCAGTTGAACCGACAGCTACCATTTCTGGATACACTATATTTTCTAGATCTGTCACATTTGACTAATGATCCCATCCAACATGGTATAAATTTGCCAACGATTCATGTTAAGTTAACATCCGACATCCCTAAATTTCATAGCAAACCCGGTGAAGACCCTAAGAACCACGTAATGACCTACCATTTTTGGTGCTCCTCTGGTTCCTTAATGGATGATTCCATCCACCCGAGGATTTTTAAACAAACCCTTACAGGTACTACCACAAATTGGTACATCGAATTACCACCACAATCTTTCATTGATTTTAGATCTTTAGCTATGGAATTTTTACTCATTTTCAACTACAAATCCACTATGAAATCGGCACGGATCTTTTGACTTCCCTTCGAAAATCAACCTCCACTCACATTTTGGGTCATATTCATGAGTGGAGAAGGAGATGTCTCCTCATCAAAGATCCCATTCTGGATCAACTACTCGTCGATTGGTTTACAAAGTCATTATTACTCATCATAGCTAAATACATTGCTATGGGAGGGGTTGTTACGGAAGAACAAGCCATCTCACGTGCTAAATACTTAGACCTTTTCTATGCTCAATTTGACACATTATATGACATTATTCACAATGCCCCACACCCCACACATGACCCAACAAAACCCCCTACATGATCACTTGTCGATGGCATCATTGGTTTCGTTCATACCCAGCCTGCTACCGAATCAGGTGGATCAGAGAACCACCTTGGTTCAACTCCATCTTCATCATAGGATGGAAACAACACCAATCGGTCACCCTGCCCTACTTCCACTATGGGGTTGAATTCCATTCAATCTGCTTCACCTCAGAAATCCAGTGGTAAAAAGAAGAAAAAGGGAAAATCCAAGAATTCTTCTAACAAGCAGAAGCCCAAAAATAATCCCAATAGAAATGACACAAAACAACATCAGAAGGCCAAATATGATCCTTGTTTACTATGTGGTGACGATCACTTCATGAAAAAATGTCCACATTGTGAAGAGGTCCAAAAGTTTCTTAAGGGAAACCCCACACCCGCATTTTTAACTGATCCCTTCCCCACACAACAGTAGCAAATGGTCGTACAACCACCACCTCCTTCTCAAGAAGAACCTTCCACAATTGCTCATGTTCTCATGATGCGCAGTGAAACGGTCAATATATCCACCAGGTCACGTACATACGACTTTGTCCCCGATAAGGAATCCAATTGAGGTAATGCTGAAAAATCCTCCCCATCTACATCCAATTTTCCTCCACCACAAGGTCCTTTAATCATAGAGAAACCTTTCCGAGATGCAGTATTGCGTCCACCCAAGAGCACAATTCAAAAAGCCATTTTCAACCCTAACGCCCAGGCCGCTCAAAACTACAACATTGTAGAAGATCTAACCCAGTCTCTCTGTGTTATTTACATGCTTGAGGTCTTACAAAATTGTCCCAATCAACTTAATACTCTTCTATCTGCAATAGGAGCAATAGACCTCAATTCTTCAAACACTATTATGTTCAGAATAGAGTACTTTAGGCCAAGGCTTTCCCACCAATTAGCATTCCAAATCGTTACCAATGTTTATGGGGAAAGTATCCATCATACTATTTTAGACGAAGGATCCTCTACTTATGTTATGTCAATATCCTATTGGTGATCCATTGGTTCTCCTTAGTTCAACCATTCCCCTACTAATTTGAAAGCATTTGACGAACGTGGATTTCAACCACATGGGTTGTTACAATCTTTGGTCATATATTTGGGAGGTAAGAATGTTTCCATCAATATGGAGGTAGTCGCTACCCCATTAGATTATAATTGTTACTTGATTGAAATTGGTTCTACACCATCACTGCAGTTGCATCATCTATCTTCTGCATTGTGCAATTTCCCATCATGGGAAAATTGTCACTGTCCACCAGTTAGATTTTTGTACATCGGACACCATTACTCATCCTGCAAATAATGTCCCTCTTTTGGGCCCCTCATCGCAAATATATGAGATTTTGGGGGTAGGAATCCTTAAAGATCCACTTCTGATGGGACTCTTTCCAACGTCAGATCCCCCAGCACATGTTTCCATGGTGAACATGATATCCTCCATGACTCCATCCTCCTACAACTCAACATACCAATGGATTGTGCTCGGCCTAAATTATCTGGTTTTGATTGGATATGTGATTCCTCTCAGCCCCGCAGAATCTACTTATGAGGCCATCCAATCAGCACCTGATTTACTGGATTCCCACTCTTCCATGGAATCTAACTCTGGTTCTCTTCCAACTCGGCAGAACTCATCCCCCCCATCACCAAATCCTCTACTCCAGAATTTTCACTCTGATGAATCAATCATGGAGATTATGAGCTTGGATGAGCCTCCATGGGAATACCTTCATCATCGATTATCTTTCCTCCCACCACTAGATACGGTAGAGAACGTGATTCATACTATTGTTTCACCGGATGCATTCGCTCACCCTCAATCTCCTATTCTCACCCAGGATACGTAACCAATGGGAATTTGGAAAACTTCACGCCTTCTATCACTTTAGACATCTCAGTAAAGCCAAGGATTGTGGAATACATTCAGATAGGCCAAACTTGCTCTCTCGATGAAATCAAGACTTTTACGACCTTGTTTAAACAGTTTCACGATGTTTTTGCATGGAGCTATGAGGAAATGCCTGGGATTGATCATGCTATTTTTATGCATGATTTTCAAACATATCCCGATGCAAAACCTGTCCGGAAAAAACTTCATCTAGTGCACCCTAGAAAGACTATGGCAATCAAAGCAGAGATTGAATAGTTGTTGAAAGATTGGTTTATTTATCTTGTTCCCTTGATGGATTCGGTCTCCAATGTCGTCTCAGTTATGAAGAAACAGGGAACCATTATAGTTTGTGTTGATTACAGGTATCTTAATAAGGCTTATCCTAAGGACAATTACCCTACCCCATTTATCGACCAAATTATCGACAACTATGCCGGAAGTGTCATCTTTTCAATCATGGATGGCTTCTCCAACTACAATCATATTGAGATCCACCCAGCCTATCAACATAAAACTTCTTTAATCTTCTCATGTGGTACGTTTCCATATCACAAACTCCCGTTTAGCCTTAAAAATGTTGGTGCTACATTCCAGTGGGCCATGTCATATGCCTTCCATGATATTAAGGATTTTTTGGAACCCTATCTCGACAATTTGCCTACCCATTCCAATCAGCGTGACTTCCACATCAATCATCTGACAGCTGTGTTTCTCAAACGTATATGGTACAATATCTGTTTAAATCCCCATAAGTTCATATTATGTGTGGATTATGGACGTCTCCTCGGATTCATCATTTCCAAATATGGGATCCATATTGATCCCCTCAAGTTAGAGTCCATTGTTCCCCTACCCCCACCCACGGATATTATGGAACTTCAAAGTTAGCAGGGGAAGGAAAATTACTTGCGTCGTTTCATGTGTAATTTCGCAGAGAAAATGGAGGGTTACATGCGATTGTTAAAGAAGGGCGTCCCATTCATTTTGGATGACTACGCCCAAAAGGCCTTTGATAATTTCAAACATGCGATTACTCATGAACCCATGTTACAACAACCAAATTACACCAAGGATTACATCCTTTATCTTGTTGCCTCTGCTTCAACCATCGCTATGGTTTTATTGCAGGAAGATAGTAATGCATAGGAACATGTGATATATTACCTTAGTAAGGGACTCATAGAATCTGAAACCCGTTATTCGGATGTAGAGAAGTTAGCTCTAGCAGCAATCATTGTTGTTCAAAAGTCCCGTCACTATATCTTGCTCCGGACTAATACCACTATTGTCGATTCTAACCCTATTTACCACATCCTCACGCGTCAGGTACTTGCGGGAAAATACTCATGCTGGATCATAATTCTCCAAGAATTCGATCTCCAGTTTGAAAAGGATAAATCGAAAAAGTCCTTATTATTCGTGGAGCTCATTTGTGATCTTCCCCGAACTGATCAAGAATCTGATCCAATGACTCTCTCCCCGATGATTCTTGGTTTCTGATTAGTACTATTGGCCCCTGGTACGGAGATATCACTTTGTATCTCCAAACCCAATGCTTTGGTCCTCACTTATCCCATGAAAAACGTCGTCATGTCTGTCACCACGCGAAATATTACCTCATCATTGGTGATACCCTATACCATCGTGGAATTGATTCTATTCTATGCCATTTTTTAATTCACGAGTGTTATAGCTTGAAATGACACCTCTCCGTCCGTGACAACGCTTGCTTCCCTTGGTCGCATGACGACACTTCTTGCGAACAAGTTCAGTCACACAACAGGACATTTGTGGATGGAGGAGTCATTTGGGACACTAAAAATGGTTGAAATTACCTCATTCTTGACCCATTTAATGTATATGACCCTTAGCAACATTTTTCCAGACCAAACCATCTCCTGAAAATGAGCAGAAAAGCATGTTTTTGGCCATTCTTCAATATGAGCGCGACTCCACTGTTGAAATAGTAGCGTGTGTACGCGACTTTGTCTCATTTAGAGTAGCGCCCATTTCCATGTGTACGCGACTTTGTCTACTATAGAGTAGCGTACACCCCTGTTTTGGTCAAAATATCGAAATTCGAGTAAGTTAAGTTGGTTGCGAAACCTCTTGAGTGGTTATAAATTATTTTCCTCTTTCTCATTGATTATATAAGGAGGGAAGAAGGGTCATGTGAGGGGACTAAGCCCAATTACAAAGTTATGCTGGAGGAATGGAGACCCTCATCCCCTCTCTTGTGCTTCAGTTTTGGTAAACCCTAGTACAATTGCTTAGAGGCTGGGATCTTTGGAAAACAGAAGCAGGAGACCTTGAAGCTAGGTTTCGTGAAGTGCCAAGCTTGAAGGAAGGTATAATTGTATGTACTTGCTTTCATTCATTAATAAAGATCAGACGTTCTTCTCTTTCCAAATATGACCTATTAATGTGTCTTAGATTTGATTATTGTTTGATTATAGTTTGATGTCTTGTTATGTCATGGATATCAGTATTATATATGTAGTCAAATGTATTTGAGAAAGGTATCAAGTTGTTTTGCAGGTCTGGGCATTGCGATACTGGATAATCATTGAAGAGTGAGGGAGGCAAAGCTAGGATCAACCTTCTAAATAAGGTGCCTACATTTCTAAACCCTAATCTCTTCATTTATTTGGTGTACTTGCAGAATGATTGTAAGTCTATCTTTATCACCGTAAGTTGGTAGTTTCTCCCCTGAACTATAGGTGCATTTTCCCTACAACAGACTGGCGACACCGTTGGGGAAAGCCTAACTGCTTAGGGGTATCCAAGGTCATTTCTTCAGTCTTGTTTGATGGTCTTTGTTCATTTTCTTGATTAGGATCAGTTAGTAGGCTCTGTTTGACCCTCCTGGGCTTTTTACAGACCCTTCCCAACCCTTGAAAACCTTTGTGGACCCAGTTTGGGGGTTTTAACCCCATTTTTAGACTTGTTTTCTTGTACGCTACTGTTTGTACCACACAGTAGCGCCCATACGATAATTTTCCTCTGCACAGTAGCGCCCATACTGCTATGAGCGCTAGTTTCCTTCATACACAGTAGTGCTCAAAATCTGGGTTTGAAATTTTTGAGTTTTTGGGTTGTGGAACCAAATCTGGGGGCTGTGGATGCATTTTTTGGGGTCCCTGATGACCTTAGGTCTGAGTTAAACCACTATAAGTGGTCTCGCATCCTTGTACTAATCCTACATTCATGATTTGAACCTCTTTTGATCAATTTGGGCTTGTTTGGAAATTTTTGGGGTTTGTTGACCTAAGTTGGGGGGTTGTGGACCTGTTTGGTGTTTTGTACCCTAATTTGAGTCTGACTGAACTTGCTTGCCCCATTTTCCACTGGATTTGGAGCTTCTTGAGTCTTCTTGACCCTGTTTGTATCTATTTGAGTGAAATTTCTATTTTAGGTTGGTTTATTATCCTCCCTTATGCTTTTAGTTTTTCTTTTGTAGTGAAAGCTCAAGTGTTTTGGCTGTTGTTCAAGACCTTGTTTGCATTGTTTATGTGCAGACCTGACTTTACCAAACCATACTTCTTCGTAGTTCATTTGCTTCGTTTGGGTCTAAAAGTAGTTTTTGTACTCTTTTCCCAATGGTTGGCATGCTTACATCAATAAGAATTTGAAAGTCATATTTGGTAGCTTTTACTGTTTCATAAAGAGAACCTGAAAGTTTCTTTGCTTTGCTTTGATAGAAGGTTAGTTTCAGTTTTGTTTCTTACCTTTGAAAAGCATAAAGAATTTTGATTCATTTTCTGAAGAGAGTACCTTGCAAGTGGCTTAAAAGATTTTAGAGTGCTTTGCATCAAAAAGAACAAGTTTTCTTTTGCATACCTATTTGTTTGAGTAGCTGCATTCTTAGGTTTTGAGTTTAGACTTTAATTTTACCATTTTTTTGCATTCGAAAGATTAAAAAATTGCATTTGCACATGCATTCTAGATCATAATTTTAAGACTTGCATTGAAAAGAAAAAGATTTGTTTGGTGGTAAATATTTCATTTTCAGTACTCTATCTCTATTATAACCACTCTCACACACCCACTACCTTTTTTGAGTAAGCAAGTAACCTTTAAAATGAACCCTAATAAAATGTACTAGTAACATTTTCTTTTCTAGGTTACACTACACCAACTAGTCTTGGTTAGGATCTTGGGTTTAAAACACCTTAAACCACCCAAGATCACACATTACGCAAAAATCGTAGTAAGACTATCACAGGTAAAACCATTTCACTCAAAGCTTGCCTGGGATCTATGCAGTAGGTCATTGCAAGATCAGATTGTTGGGAATACTCCTCCTACTTTCTGCTCAAGCATACGCCAGGATCAGATTGCGTATTGGGGCTCTTTCGAGTTTCAGGATAAGCTACCCTACCCACGCTTTCTGATTCGACTGGTGACTATTCCCCCAGGATTTTTCGGTGTTTTGGTATCCTTAGTATCTGACTCTAGGTTCATACACAGGTCACAGCAGAGGGTATATCTGTTGTACCTAATACAGACGCGGGAGGAAATCCCTTGCATGTCTCTGGGAGGGCGGTTGGGTGATTCCAGTGCTTGCACCCTTAGTCATTGTATTGTGGAACCCAAGTAACTTTCTTTCTTCCTTCGTTGATCTGTTTTGGGCCCTCATCATCCCAGACTCTTCTCCGAAAGGAATCTGTTTGCCTGGTTTGATTTACCTAGGACCTTTTTTAGTGGTGTGCTCTTTGTGCTACTTGTTTTAGTTTTCCTTAGAGAACTTCTTGTTCATTTGAGCGAGAAACTATGTCTAGCATTCCGGCGAGTGCCAATCAAGGTACCCCTGTTCCGGGGGATCCTTGTGCTGTTCCATTCATTGGAAACATTGGTACTCCCTTAATGTCTACTATGAATCTTCCTGGATTCACTATTGGGCTGCCGGTTTGGTTGTTTTCCACTCCGAATGCCTTGCATGCTCCTGACACTTCATTTGTGAGCACCTCAAATCATGAGCATTAGAACCCTGTGCCTCCCTTGCGAGTAACATCTTCTCCTTCTCCTTCTACCTCATGTGGCGAAAGTAGCAATACTAGTAGCCAACAGTCTAAATGGAATAGACGGAGGAAGAACGGGAAGGAGATGCCAAAACAAGGGAGCTGCAACCCAGCCTGTGTAAGTCATGCTGGGGGCAAGCACCCTGCCTCTGCAAGTCATGCAGGGGGCACCTACCCAGCCTCTGGAGGTCATGCTGGGAGAAAACGTTTAGTCACTGAAAATCATACTGAAAGTTTGTCTTCAACCACTGTCAGTCATGTTGAGGACAAGTCATTGATCACTGCTAGTCATATCAATGACAAGTCACCAGTTCCTGTGAGTCATATTGGAGACACCAGATCAGCCACTGCAAGTCATGCTGAGGGAGTTGTCATTGTCGACAAACCAAACAAACAGAAGCTTAAGTTCCCTTGTAAGTTTTGCGAGGGAGATCACCTTACTTACTTGTGTCCTGTACTTCCAGAAGTGCAAAAAGTGTGGTCCTTAGTTCAAAAGTCTGATGCTTCTGAGCAACCAGCCTCTGTGAGTCATGCTGGGGGCAAGCTGTCAGCCAATGCTAGTCATGCTGAGAGTACTGACGTTGTAAATAAGTCTAAATCGATAGGACAGAAACCAAAGTTCCCTTGTAAACTTTGTAAGGGAGATGACCTTACTCACTGATGCCCTACCATTCCAGAGGCACGAAGAGTGTGGTCCATGTCTGAAGGAACCTTTGTTCCTGAGTGGTCTATAGATTCCCTGCAGTCAGATCAACCTTTGGTTGATAAAGTGGTTGAACCAATGCAATCTTTGGTCGACCCCACTCTTCCTTCGGAGAGTGAAGTGATCGAATCGATGCAATCTTCGACTGATCCCATCAGTCCTTCAGAGATTGATGCACCTACTACTGAAGTCTTCTGCATTACCAGTTTGGATTTTCTTGAAAAAGAGGGCACTTCATTTGTGCCATGTGAACCCCTACCAAGCCCTAGGATTGTTTCCTTTAATTAGAATAGTCTAGCCGAGCCTCGTCTTCCTTCTTCGACACCTTTCCAGATAAAGGTCGATATCAGGAACCATACGGTTGATCGATGCATTCTTGATGAAGGTGCTTCTGTTAGTATCTTATCAGCTTATGCTTGGAGAGATTTGGGTTTCCCTAATGTTATTCCAGCTGTTAATTGGTCGTTGACCTTCGATAGAAGACCTAGTGAACCGATCGGATTCCTCCATCAGGCACCTGTTAACTTGGGTGGAAAAACAGTCTTAGTTGATTTTATGGTTCTAAAGGACCCTGTGGACTTTGATATGATCCTTGGGCGTGATTACATTTATTCTATGCATGCTGTGGTGTCTACGCTTTTTCGTGTGATGCATTTCCCTCATAACGAAAACATTGTCACCATCGACCAGCTTGCATTCGTTGATCCTCCTTATTACCCAACTGAAGAACAGTCTGATCCCTCGTCATTAGGCACTACTATGTCACATGAGCCTTATGTGGCATATTGTTCCTTGAGTTTAACTGCTACTGAGAAGAAGTCTCTGAGTTCATGCTTACCTTCTCGGGACTTGGTCCCAGCTTTTGACCAAGTGACACCTCCATATGAATGTTTAGATATGTGTTCTATCTGGGATGATATACTTCCTTCTGATGAAGTTTTCCTAGAGTCCATAGTACAGTCTACCATTCATTTGGATGTTGATCCAGTTGCAGTTATGTCCAGCCCTGGTTTGACCTTAAAGTCTGATCTTCCTACTGTTGAGTTTTTGGACTCTCCTATAGATCCGCAAATCGGTGTTCCTGCTGAGTTTGATTATGATTCTAGAATTTTCAACTCCTGTGATGATGAAGTTGTTTCTGCAGATTCCATCATGTCCTTCAAGTTTGATCTTCATCTTGAAGTTGATCTTGTTGATTGTAAGTCCTCGGGCTTGGGTACCATAGAGTCTTCATTTGAAAACTCTGCCTAGTTCACGCCTGCTGCTGATGATAGTGAAGTTGAAAGTATTTCTACCACAGTGACTTGTATCAGGTCTTTCCTTACATATGTTTTATATATGATCCTAGTACTAATGTTTCTTGGAGACAGGATTCTTGGCTGGATGTATACTTGCTTACTGGTCCTTTTCGACACCTTGTGCAACCATGTCAGGTATATTCGGAACCTTGCATATAGGTTTAGGCTTCCCCGTTGTTATGTTGTATTTGAACCTTTTGCCATCCGAATTCGCCGTAGGGTCGAACCTGTTGGATATTGGTGTGTTAGCAATCTCTTTATGCATTGTGCACCAGTCCGACAGCAGAGCCTACCTAACATGGGTTACCCTAGTCAGCACCCTTATGCCATTCTGGTGCCCATGCTGAGTTTTTCTCATAGGTTCGGGAGCCTTTTTAGATTTACCATGACTTTGAGAAGAAGCCTCATATCTTTCTTCCTCATATATTTCTGGCCATCCCTGATAAGGCTCCCATCTTTGTGTTCAAATTGCATACGCATCTATTATGATCCCGCTTGTACTAATGAGCCTGAATCAAGCTTCCATGCTTTTAGCCCGTTGTATAAGCCTCCATCTCTGATCTCAATTCCGCTAAGCCCTGTATCATTTTGCCCTCACAATTTGACACCTTTTACCTGGAGGAGACACACCCTGAGTGTACTTATCTTGCTCATGTTCCTTGCATTAGGAATAGCTTTGTTCCATGCGCTTGGAGCTATTTTTGCATGTCCCTGACACTCGTCTCCTCCCAAATTGAGCATTCTTCTTTTACTTCGAGCTCGTTAAAAAACAGTAAGTAGGTTTCGAGCATTCTTCTGCCTTCACTTCGAGCTCGTTAAAAACAGTGAGTAGGATACGAGCATTTCTTCCACCTTTCCTTCGAGCTCGTTACAAACAATAAGGAGGCTATGAGCATTTCTTTCATCTTCACTTCGAGCTCATTAAAAATAGTAATAAAGTTGTGAGCATTTTCTGTATCTCCTTTGAGCTCGTTAAAAACAGTAAGGAGGTCATGAGTTTACTTTTCCGGACTCGTTAAACCTTTACGGAAAAGATCCCTATGGAGTTCTTTTAAGCCCTTTTCAGAATCCTTAAATAGGAAAAGTTTGCCAAGCATAGTTGTCTTTTCGGGCTCGTTAAAATAACTGAACCGACATCCACTTAGGTATAGAATTACCCCTTTTCCGGGCCTTGGTGGATAATTTACGGAAAAGGTATACTCTAGGTATACTCTAGTATGCGCTAGAAGAGTTCGTCTTCCATCATTTTACACTTTTTTGGGGAAGGAGACTAACTTTACGAAAAAGGACCTTTGGAGTCGTCTTTAGGGTTTTCAGACTCTCGAAATGTGAAAACACCAAGCGAGCATTCACCTACTCGGGCTCGATATAAAATCCACGGATAGGTGTATAGAGGACTGTTTAATTTTTTCAACTCTATAAACAAGAAAACATCGCCAAGCACATACCAATCCAGGCTCTATGTGAAATCCACGGATAGGTGTATAGAGGACTGTTTAAGTTTTTCAACTCTATAAGCAAGAAAATACCGCCGACCACAGACCAATCCGGGCTCGATATAAAATCCACGGATTGGTGTATGGAGTTTTCTTCTAGGTTTTTCAGACTCCTTAAATATGAAAATACCGTCGAGCATGCTTTAGTTCTTTGTTAAGCTCATTAAAAAATGAAAAAGGAAAGGGAAGGGAAGAATGTTAAAATATCTTTCAATATGATGGCAGCAAGTCAACTATCTCCTTGAACAAAGCAACTGTTTTGAGTCTATCAAACAAGTTGGTTTCTAGCGTTGGCCATAGGGTAAACCTGATCTCAGAGTTCCTACTTCTCTGTTTGGTTAGTCTTCCAATCATTTGGAGAATCTGTTAATGTCTCCTACATTGCAGATTTGTATCGTGGTCTCTTTATGTTAAAAGATGCCTAAGTCACTCTTGTGCCATTCTCACTGTTCAAGGATATAACCTGTGTCGGCCATTCTGTAGTTTCCTTGACCTCATGTGTCGGCCATTCCTTGGTGTCAGTATGTTTCATCATGTGTTCAGTCCTACTCCAAATCAACGCATACCTGTTGAGTGTCCCTCGTGTTGGATGATTGAGGATGCATTAAGGCCTCCCTTCCAACGGACTTCTTCCCATTGACTTCAACTCATTGTGCTCTGGGAATGAAGTTTAGAGTTTCAGTTAGTACCATGGGCATTGCAGTCATTAGTGGCAGTTTCCCTCGCTATTGGATAGATGGGAATACATCAATGTCTCCTATCCGATGGATTATTCAAGTGTTCGATGGCAAGACCACTTATTCGCACTTGCTTGAATGTACTAGGTACCTTGGGTTCCATTTTCATTGTTGGTGGACACCCTCGCATTTGTTAATGGTATACATCAGTCACCGGTAATCAAACGATACCTCCCATGTTCGACAAAAACTCATTTATTCGCATGGATAGGTTTGTACCTTGGGGTGTTTTTGGATGAAGACCTTGGGATCCTTGATAGCATCACCTCATTTATGTTATCGCCCAAGTTGCGCAAGTCTGAGCCACACTCATTTTGGGCTCTTGATGAGACATAGATCCATCTTGTTCTCTATGGCTATGTTCTCCATTTTTTACATAGATCCACATTGTATTTATGTGGCTATGTTTACACTTATGTTCTTCATGGATCCACGCTTGTATTTTAGTGGCCATGATATATGCATCAGTATTTGGATCGTTATTGTATCCTCTTGGAGATCATGTTCCACTATTTGAACATGGACAGTTACCCCATGGATAAGTTTGTCTGACTTTGCCTTTGCTTTCAGGTACTTCATTTGAGCCTATGATTCTTGGTTTCTCCGTTCCTCCACGATTCAACTCTTTTTTATTTATAATGTATTTCGGCCATCGTTTCCCATACTCCCTCTAACCTCATACGTAGGGGGCATATGTTATAGCTTGAAATGACACCTCTCCGTCCGTGACAACACTTGCTTCCCTTGGTCGCATGACGACACTTCTTGAGAACAAGTTCAGTCACACAACAGGACATTTGGGGATGGAGGAGTCATTTGGGACACTAAAAAAGGTTGAAATTACCTCATTCTTTACCCATTTGATGTATATGACCCTTAGGAACATTTTTCCAGACCAAACCATCTCCTGAAAATGAGCAGAAAAGCTTGTTTTTGGCCATTTTTCAATATGAGCGCGACTCCACTGTTGAAACAGTAGCGTGTGTACGCGACCTTGTCTCATTTATAGTAGCGCCCATTTCCATGTGTATGCGACTTTGTCTACTATAAAGTAGCGTACACCCGTGTTTTGGTCAAAATCTTGAAATTCGAGTAAGTTAAGTTGGTTGGGAAACCTCTTGAGTGGTTATAACTTCTTTTCCTCTTCCTCATTGATTATATAAGGAGGGTAGAAGGTTCATGTGAGGGGACTAAGCCCAATTACAAAGTTATGCTGGAGGAATGGATACCCTCATCCCCTCTCTTGTGCTTCAGTTTTGGTAAACCCTAGTACAATTGCTTAGAGGCAGGGATATTTGGAGAACAGAAGCAGGAGACCTTGAATATAGGTTTCGTGAAGTGCCAAGCTTGAAGGAAGGTATAATTGTATGTACTTGCTTTCATTCATTAATAAAGATCAGACGTTCTTCTCTTTCCAAATATGACCTATTAATGTGTCTTAGATTTGATTACTGTTTGATTATAGTTTGATGTCTTGTTATGTCATGGATATCAGTATTATATATGTAGTCAAATGTATTTGAGAAAGGTATCAAGTTGTTTTGCAGGTCTGGGCATTGCAATACTGGATAAGCATTGAAGATTGAGGGAGGCAAAGCTAGGATCAACCTTCTGAATAAGCTGCCTACATTTCTAAACCCTAATCTCTTCATTTATTTTGTGTACTTGCATAATGATTGTAAGTCTATCTTCATCACCGTAAGTTGGTAGTTTCTCATCTGAACTATAGGTACATTTTCCCTACAACAGACTGGCGACTCCGCTGGGGAAAGCCTAACTGCTTAGGGGTATCCAAGGTCATTTCTTCAGTCTTGTTTGATGGTATTTGTTCATTTTCTTGATTAGGATCAGTTAGTAGGCTCTGTTTGACCCTCCTGGGCTTTTTACAGACCCTTCCCAGCCCTTGCAAACCTTTGTGGACCCAGTTTGGGGGTTTTAACCCCATTTTTTAGACTTTTTTTCTTGTACGCTACTGTTTGTACCACATAGTAGCGCCCATACGCTACTTTTCCTCTGCACAGTAGTGCCCATACTGCTATGAGCGCTAGTTTCCTTCATACACAATAGCCCTCAAAATCTGGGTTTGAAATTTTTGAGTTTTTGGGTTGTGGACCCAAATCTGGGGGCTGTGGCTGCATTTTTTGGGGTCCCTGATGACCTTAGGTCTGAGTTAAACCATTGTAAGTGGTCTCCCATCCTTGTACTGATCCTACATTCATGATTTGAACCTCTTTTGATCAATTTGGGCTTGTTTGGAAAGTTTTGGGGTTTGTTGACCTAAGTTGGGGGGTTGTGGACCTGTTTGGTGTTTTATACCCTAATTTGAGTCTGACTGAACTTGCTTGCCCAATTTTCCACTGGATTTGGAACCTCTTGAGTCTTCTTGACCCTGTTTGTATCTATTTGAGTGAAATTTCTATTTTAGGTTGGTTTCTTATCCTCCCTTATGCTTTTAGTTTTTCTTTTGTAGTGAAAGCTCAAGTGTTTTGGTTGTTGTTCAAGACCTTGTTTGCATTGTTTATGTGCAGACCTGACTTTACCAAACCATACTTCTTCGTAGGTCATTTGCTTCATTTGGGTCTAAAAGTAGCTTTTGTACTCTTTTCCCAATGGTTGGCATGCTTACATCAATAAGAATTTGAAAGTCATATTTGGTAGATTTTACTGTTTCATAAAGAGAACCTGAGAGTTTCTTTGCTTTGCTTTGATAGTAGGTTAGTTTCAGTTTTGTTTCTTACCTTTGAAAAGCATAAAGAATTTTGATTCATTTTCTGAATAAAGTACCTTGCAAGTGGCTTAAAAGATTTTAGAGTGCTTTGCATAAAAAAGAACAAGTTTTCTTTTGCATACCTATTTGTTTGAGTAGCTGCATTCTTAGGTTTTGAGTTTAGACTTTATTTTTACCTTTTTTTGAATTCGAAAGATTAAAAAATTGCATTTGCACATGCATTCTAGATCATAATTTTAAGACTTGCACTGAAAATAAAAAGATTTGTTTGGTGGTAAATATTTCATTTTCAATACTCTATCTCTGTTATAACCACTCTCACACACCCACTACCTTTTTTGAGTAAGCAAGTAACCTTTAAAATGAACCCTAATAAAATGTACTAGTAACATTTTCTTTTCTAGGTTACACTACACCAACTAGTCTTGGTTAGGATCTTGGGTTTAAAACACCTTAAACAACCCAAGATCACAAATTACGTAAAAATCGTAGTAAGACTATCACAGGTAAACCCATTTCACTCAAAACTTGCCTGGTATCTATGTAGTAGGTCATTGCAAGATCAGATTGTTGGGAATACTCCTCCTACTTTCTGTTCGAGCATACGCGAGGATCGGATTGCGTATTGGGGACTCTTTCGAGTTTCGGGCTTAGCTACCCTGCACACGCTTTCTGATTCGACCAGTGACTGTTCCCTCAGGAGTTTTCGGTGTTGTGGTATCCTTAGTATCTGACTCTAGGTTCATACACAGGTCACAGCAGAGGGTATATCTGTTGTACCTAAGACAGACGCGGAAGGAAATCCCTTGCAGTTCTTTGGGAGGGCGGTTGGGTTATTCCAGCGCTTGCACCCTTATCCATTGTATTGTGGACCCCAAGTAACTGTCTTTCTTCCTTCGTTGATCTGTTCTGGGCCCTCATCATCCCAGACTCTTCTCCGGAAAGCATCTGTTTGCCTGGTTTGATTTACCTAGGACCTTTTTTAGTGGTGTGCTCTTTGTGCTACTTGTTTTAGTTTTCCTTAGATAACTTCTTGTTCATTTGAGCAAGAAACTATGTCTAGCATTCCGGCGAGTGCCAATCAAGGTACCTCTATTCCGGGGGATCCTTGTGTTGTTCCATTCATTCGAAACATTGGTACTCCCTTAATGGCTACTCTGAATCTTCCTGGATTCACTATTGGGCTACCGGTTTGGTTGTTTTCCACTCCGAATGCCTTGCATGCTCCTGACGCTTCTTTTGTGAGTAGCTCAAATCAAGAGCATTAGAACCCTGTGCCTCCCTTGCCAGTAACATCTTCTCCTCCTCCTTCTACCTCATGTGGCGAAAGTAGCAATACTAGTAGCCAGCAGTCTAAAAGGAATAGACGGAGGAAGAACGGGAAGAAGATGCCAAAACAAGGGAGCAGCAACCAAGCCTCTGTAAGTCATGCTGGGGGAAAGCACCCTGCCTCTACAAGTCATGCAGGGGGCACCTACCCAGCCTCTGGAGGTCATGCTGGGAGAAAACTTTTAGTGACTGAAAATCATACTGAAAGTTTGTCTTCAACCACTGTCATTCATGTTGAGGAAACATCATTGATCATTGCTAGTCATATTAATGACAAGTCACCAGTTCCTGCGAGTCATACTGGAGACACCAGATCAGCCATTGCAAGTCATGCTGAGGAAGTTGACATTGTCGACAAACCAAACAAACAGAAGCTTAAGTTCCCTTGTAAGTTTTGCGAGGGAGATCACCTTACTTACTTGTGCACTGTACTTCCAGAAGTGCAAAAAGTGTGGTCCTTAGTTCAAAAGTCTGATGCTTCTGAGCAACCAGCCTCTGTGAGTCATGCTGGGGGCAAGCTGTCAGCCAATGCTAGTCATGCTGAGAGTACTGATGTTGTAAAGAAGTCTAAACCGATAGGAAAGAAACCAAAGTTCCCTTGTAAAATTTGTAAGGGAGATCACCTTACTCACCGATTCCCTGCCATTCCAGAGGCACGAAGAGTGTGGTCCATGTCTGAAGGAACCTCTGTTCCTGAGTGGTCTATAGATTCCCTGCAGTCAGATCAACCTTTGGTTGATAAAGTGGTTGAACCAATGCAATATTTGATCGACCCCGCTCTTCCTTCGGAGAGTGAAGTGATCGAATCGATGCAATCTTCGACCAATCCCATCAGTCCTTCGGAGATTGATGCACCTACTGCTGAAGCCTTCTGCATTACCAGTTTGGATGTTCCTGAAAACGTGGGCACTTCATCTGTTCCATGTGAACCCCAACCAAGCCCTAGGATTATTTCCTTTGATTCGAATAGTCTAGGCGGGCCCCGTCTTCCTTCTTCGACACCTTTCCAGATAAAGGTTTATATCGGGAACCATACGGTTGATCGATGCATTGTTGATGAAGGTGCCTCTGTTAGTATCTTATCCGGTTATGCTTGGAGAGATTTGGGTTTCCCTAATGTTATTCTAGCTGTTAATTGGCCGTTGACCTTCGATAGAAGACCTAGTGAACCGATCGGATTCCTCCATCAGGCACCTGTTACCTTGGGTGGAAAAACAGTCTTAGTTGATTTTATGGTTCTAAAGGACCCTGTGGAATTTGATATGATCCTTGGGTGTGATTACATTTATGCTATGCATGCTATGGTGTCTACGCTTTTTCGTGTGATGCATTTCCCTCATAACGAAAATATTGTCACCATCGACCAGCTTGCATTCGTTGATACTCCTTATTACCCAACTAAAGACCAATCTGATCCCTCGTCATTAGGCACTACTATGTCACAGCCTTATGTGGCATATTGTTCCTTGAGTTCAACTGCTACTGAGAAGAAGTCTCTGAGTTCATGCTTACCTTCTCGGGACTTGGTCCCATCTTTTGACCAAGTGACACCTCCATCTGAATGTTTAGATATGTGTTCTATCTGGGATGATATACTTCCTTCTGATGAAGTTTTCCTAGAGTCCACAGTACAGTCTGCCATTCATTTGGATGTTGATCCAGTTGCAGTTATGTCCAGCCCCAGTTTGACCTTATAGTCTGATCTTCCTACTGTTGAGTCTTTGGACTCTCCTATAGATCCGCAAATCAGTGTTCCTACTGAGTTTGATTATGATTCTAGAATTTTCAACTCCCGTGATGATGAATTTGTTTCTGCAGATTCCATCATGTCCTTCAACTTTGATCTTCATCCTGAAGTTGATCTTGTTGATTGTAAGTCCTCGGGCTTGGGTACCATAGAGTCTTCATTTGAAAACTCTGCCTTGTTTATGCCTATTGTTGATGATAGTGAAGTTGAAAGTATTTCTACCACAGTGACTTGTATCAGGTCTTTCCTTCCATATTTTTTATATATGATCCTGGTACTATTGTTTCTTGGAGACAGGATTCTTGGCTGGATGTATACTTGCTTACTGGTCCTTTTCGACACCTTGTGCAACCATGTCAGGTATATTCGGAACCTTGCATATAGGTTTAGGCTTCCCCGCTGTTATGTTGCATTTGAACCTTTTGCCATCCGAATTCGCCATAGGGTCGAACCTGTTGGATATTGGTGTGTTAGCCATCTCTTTATGCATTGTGCACCAGTCCGACAGCAGAGCCTACCTAACATGGGTTACCCTAGTCAGCACCCTTATGCCATTATGGTGCCCATGCTGAGTTTTTCTCATAGGTTCGGGAGCCTTCTTAGATTTACCATGACTTTGACAAGAAGCCTCATATGTTTCTTCCTCATATATTTTTGGCCATCCCTGATAAGGCTCCCATCTTTGTGTTCAAATTGCATACGCATCTATTATGATCCCGCTTGCGCTAATGAGCCTGAAGTCGGCTTCCACACTTTTAGCCCATTGTATAAGCCTCCATCTCTGATCTCGTTTCCGCTAAGCCCTGTATCATTTTTCCCTCACAATTTGACACCTTTTACCTGGAGGAGACACACCCTGAGTGTACTTATCTTGCTCATGTTCCTTGCATTAGGCATAGCTTTGTTCCATGCGCTTGGAGCTAGTTTTGCATGTCCCTGACACTCGTCTCCTCCCAAATTGAGCATTCTTCTTTTACTTCGAGCTCGTTAAAAAACAGTAAGTAGGTTTCGAGCATTCTTCTGCCTTCACTTCGAGCTCGTTAAAAACAGTAAGTAGGTTACGAGCATTTCTTCCACCTTTCCTTCGATCTCGTTAAAAACAGTAAGGAGGCTATGAGCATTTCTTTCATCTTCACTTCGAGCTCATTAAAAACAGTAAGGAAGTTGTGAGCATTTTCTATGTCTCCTTTGAGATCGTTAAAAACAGTAAGGAGGTCGTGAGTTTACTTTTCCGGACTCGTTAAACCTTTACGGAAAAGATCCCTGTGGAGTTCTTTTAAGCCCTTTTCAGACTCCTTAAATAGGAAAAGTTTGTCGAGCATATTTGTCTTTTCGGGCTCGTTAAAATAACTTAACCGACATCCACTTAGGTATAGAATTACCCCTTTTCCGGGCCTTGGTGGATAATTTACGGAAAAGGTATACTCTAGGTATACTCTAGTATGCGCTAGAAGAGTTCTTCTTCCATCATTTTACACTTTTTCGGGGAAGGAGACTAACTTTACGAAAAAGGACCTTTGGAGTCGTCTTTAGGGTTTTCAGACTCTCGAAATGTGAAAACACCAAGCGAGCATTCACCTACTCGGGCTCGATATAAAATCCACGGATAGGTGTATAGAGGACTGTTTAAGTTTTTCAACTCTATAAACAAGAAAACATCGCCGAGCACATACCAATCCGGGCTCGATGTGAAATCCACGGATAGGTGTATAGAGGACTGTTTAAGTTTTTCAACCCTATAAGCAAGAAAATACTGCCGAGCACAGACCAATCCGGGCTCGATATAAAATCCACGAATTGGTGTATGGAGTTTTCTTCTAGGTTTTTCAGACTCCTTAAATATGAAAATACCGTCGAGCATGCTTTAGTTCTTTGTTAAGCTCGTTAAAAAATGAAAAAGGAAAGGGAAGGGAAGAATGTTAAAATATCTTTCAATATGATGGCAGCAAGTCAACTATCTCCTTGAACAAAGCACCTGTTTTGAGTCTATCAAACAAGTTGGGTTCTAGCGTTGGCCTTAGGGTAAACCTGATCTCAGAGTTCCTACTCCTCCGTTTGGTTAGTCTTCCAATCATTTGGAAAATCTGTTAATGTCTCCTACATTGCAGATTTGTATCGTGGTCTCTTTGTGTTAAAAGCTACCTATGTCACTCTTGTGTCATGCTCACTATTCAAGGATATAACCTGTGTCGGCCATTCTGTACTTTCCTTGACCTCATGTGTCGGCCATTCCTTGGTGTCAATATGTTTCATCATGTGTTCAGTCCTACTCCAAATCAACTCATACCTGTTGAGTGTCCCTCATGTTGGATGATGGAGGATGAATTAAGGCCTCCCTTCCAACGGACTTCTTCCCATCGAATTCAACTCATTGTGCTCTAGGAATGAAGTTTAGAGTTTCGGTTAGTACCTTTGGGATTGCAGTCATTAGTGGCAGTTTCCCTCGCTATTGGATAGATGGGAATACATCAATGTCTCCTATCCAATGGATTCTTCAAGTGTTAGAAGGCAAGACCACTTATTCGCACTTGCTTGAATGTACTAGGTACCTTGGGTTCCATTTTCATTATTGGTGGACACCCTCACGTTTGTTAATGGTATACATCAATGACAGGTAATCAAACGATACCTCCCATGTTCGACAACAACTCATTTATTCGCATGGATAGGTTTGTACCTTGGGTTGTTTTGGATGAAGACCTTGGGATCCTTGATAGCATCACCTCATTTATGTTATCGCCCAAGTTGCGCAAGACTGAGCCACACTCTTTTTGGGCTCTTGATGAGACATAGATCCAGCTTGTTCTCTATGGCTATGTTCTCCAGTTTTGACATAGATCCACCTTGTATTTATGTGGCTATGTTTACACTTATGTTCTTCATGGACCCACGCTTGTATTTTAGTGGCAATGATATATGCATCAGTATTTGGATCGTTATTGTATCCTCTTGGAGATCATGTTCCACCATTTGAACATGGACAATTACCCCATGGATAAGTTTGTCTGACTTTTCCTTTGCTTTCAGGTACTTCATTTGAGCCTATGATTCTTGGTTTCTCCGTTCCTCCACGATTCAACTCTTTTTTATTTATAATGTATTTCGGCCATCATTTTCCATACTCCCTCTGACCTCATACATTAGGGGGCATCTGTTATAGCTTGAAATGACACCTCTCTGTCTGTGACAACACTTGCTTCCCTTGGTCGCATGACGACACTTCTTGAGAACAAGTTCAGTCACACAACAGGACATTTGTGGATGGAGGAGTCATTTGGGACACTCTAAATGGTTAAAATTACCTCATTCTTGACCCATTTGATGTATATGACCCTTAGGAACATTTTTCCAGGCCAAACCATCTCCTGAAAATGAGCAGAAAAGCCTGTTTTTGGCCATTTTTCAATATGAGCGCGACTCCACTGTAGAAATAGTAGCGTGTGTACGCGACCTTGTCTCATTTAGAGTAGCGCCTATTTCCATGTGTACGCGACTTTGTCTACTATAGAGTAGCGTACACCCCTGTTTTGGTCAAAATCTCGAAATTCGAGTAAGTTAAGTTGGTTGGGAAACCTCTTGAGTGGTTATAACTTCTTTTCCTCTTCCTCATTGATTATATAAGGAGGGTAGAAGGGTCATGTGAGGGGACTAAGCCCAATTACAAAGTTATGCTGGAGGAATTGAGACCCTCATCCCCTCTCTTGTGCTTCAGTTTTGGTAAACCCTAGTACAATTGCTTAGAGGCTGGGATCTTTGGAGAACAGAATCAGGAGACCTTGAATCTAGGTTTCATGAAGTGCCAAGCTTGAAGGAAGGTATAATTGTATGTACTTGCTTTCATTCATTAATAAAGATCAGACGTTCTTCTCTTTACAAATATGACCTATTAATGTGTCTTAGATTTGATTATTGTTTGATTATAGTTTGATGTCTTGTTATGTCATGGATATCAGTATTATATATGTAGTCAAATGTATTTGAGAAAGGTATCAAGTTGTTTTGCAGGTCTGGGCATTGCGATACTGGATAAGCATTGAAGAGTGAGGGAGGCAAAGCTAGGATCAACCTTCTGAATAAGGTGCCTACATTTCTAAACCCTGATCGCTTCATTTATTTGGTGTACTTGCAAAATGATTGTAAGTCTATCTTTATCACCGTAAGTTGGTAGTTTCTCCCCTGAACTATAGGTGCATTTTCCCTACAACAACGAGGAGGTCGAGCATGTTTTAAATGATTACCATTCGGGGGCATGTGGCGGCCATCTTTCTGGGATGGATACATCCCAAAAAATATTACGTGTTGGATACTACTACTCTTCCATCTTCAAGGATTGCATGGACGCAATCAAGAAGTGTCCTCCCTGCTATATTTTTCATCATAAAAGGTGCTCACACCCAACCCCACTACATCCAATTATCACCATTGGCCCCTTCGCCAAATGGGGCATTGAATTCATGCATTGTAATCCTACCTCGTTCGGTGGGCATGGTTGTGTCATTGTTGCATTTGACTACTTTACCAAATGATTCGAGGCTATGCCTACAGACAAGGAAGATGGTGAGACTGCCACACTCTTTATGTTTAATCACATCATTGCTAGATTTGGAGGCCCTCAAGCCATCATCACCGATCACAGATCACATTTCCAAAACAAGATGGTGGATTAATTAAGCGCCAAGTTGGGATTTTGTCATGAAAACTCAACCCACTACTATCCTCAATCAAAAGGACAAGTAGAGGCCATTAACAAGGTCTTCAAAACCATGATTCAGTGCATGGTGGGCACACACAAGTCAAATTGGCATGTGATGTTTTTTTCTTCGCTTTGGGAATACAGGACTTCCGTCAAAACCGCCATTGGCTTCACACTGTTTTAGTTGGTGTATGGACTAGAGGCAGTATTTCCTATTGAGTGTGAGATTCTGTCTTTAATACTATCCATTGAACTTTTACCGAACACAACTGCTGAGGAAGAACGATTCTTATACTTGGAAAAACTCGACAAAACCCTCCGTGATGTAGCTATAGCCAATGAAGTGCATAAGAAATGCATCAAGTCCCAATACGATAAATCTGTAAAACCCTGTATCTTCAACAAGGGTGGTTTGGTCCTTACTTACGAACAAAAACATGATAATCTGGGGCTAGGAAAACTTGATTCCATGTGGCATGGGCCATATGTTGTGAAACGTGTTTTGGAAAAGGGAGCTTATGAATTAGTCGAATATGATGGAATACCCTTACGGGATCCTCGCAATGGGATCTACCTAAAGCAATACTGTGATTAAGAAATTTTGCAAACCTTCCCTATATATATTGTACATGATGTGTGTTTGTGTTTGGTGTGACACTTTCTTTTAGTGTGTTAAGGTCTTATCTTGATTTTTTCTTATACCATCTTATTCCTGTATGTGCATATGGAAACTTGCTATGGATTCGCGGATGGCAGTATCTAGCACACCCGAAACCTCGCCTCGGCAGCTTGGGTACTATATTCCCCTGCTGGTGAACAGATGAGCTCAGGAGGGACTTTCCTAGGTTTTGCAACCAATAACGTCGTTGAATATTATGTGGTTATCGGACTATTGACTGATGCTTATTCGATGGGTGTGGACCACATTGTCATTTAAATCGATTCTCAACTAGTGGTCTCTTAGCTGAACCATTTTTACGCTATCTGTGACACTATGTTGCTCCGCTTATTTCAGCGGGTATGTCTCTTGGAAAGGTCTTTTGAGTCCATTCAATACCTACACATTCCAAGAAACATGAATACGATTGTCAATTCACTGGAAAATTTTGTATTAGATTGGCATATTACACATTCATAAGAATTTTTATTGAAGATCCATAATCAACATGACATGTATATTATTCAGTGTATAAGAAAGCACACATAATATCCAAAATCCATCATAACAACACCGTATATAAACCACTAGATAGTGTTTTTTTTATATCAAGTCTGGAACATTGCTATACAAAAAGGTACTTAGACAAATATCTGAAGCTTATAAGCTTTCGGTAGATCACATCTACAAAATATGAATCCTAGAGCTTTCAGTACATCATCATATATGCAGCAATCCCTGAGGATGGTCATGATAGAATATAATTGCTCTAGCCACCCAACAGAGTAACCGACCAAAGTGTCCTCAGACTCTAGTTGTCCTACGCGGGTAGTGTCGAGGAAGATAATCTATGGAAATATCCAGGATATCAATGGTCAACTACTGTAGGTTCTCTTTTAGCTCATCAAGATCCTTCACTGCCTTCTGATGGACCACTTCCATCTCTCGAACAACTCCTCTCCTATTGATCAGTGAGGAACATGCTACTCTGGATGGGAAAATATATGCATAAGAAACAACAAAAAATAATAAAACACACAAAAAAAGAGTCTCTTTCTTACCAATCTCTCCCCATTGCTCTTGATTCAGAAGAGCTAAATCAAGATCACCTCTAAAATATATACCCGCATAAGCATAATCCTCACCCATGAGGAGCTTCCCGCATAACCACTTGAAGAAGTTTGGCCTGTATGTAATCATAGGTCCACCGCCACCATGGTGGGCCATCACCTCATCCCACCTCTACATACCCGGATCTCGTGAATCGAGATCATCAAGCTCAACCTGTGGACAAATAAGTGGAACCCTTTCCAGGAAGAAAGATACCACGATGGAACCATACCCAAACTGTTTCAACTCCCCTCTATGGCACTTGGTCAGTTGATATTTTAGGTTTGCTAGGATCCCCTCACACCAATTGAACACAATAGGCACCATACACTCAATGGCGTACAACATATGGGCCTTGGTGGCCTGATGAGAAGCCTTGTTTTCCGCCACTCGCTCAATGCCAAATAGAAAATTCCTCAAAGGACGGTCCCATACATTGTTTATGGGAATCTTCCCACCTAACATCTGCATACCTAGCGTATAGAACTATGTGATAAGGCTCTCAATAGACTGGTCACTACATCTAGGTACAGATAGTGACACTAGGGCCCCACACCTCGATAAACCTATCAAGAAATAGATGTCCTCGACATCCAAAATAAGGATATGAGCCTCTACCCTGAAGTATTGTTCATTCGAGTCCCATAACCGAATCAAGTAGTCTAACAACTGTTTCTGGGCCCTCATTCCTTAGACATAGAAAAATTTGAGCAATCCACACCCCCTCAAATCATTAACGGAGTGAGGATCATTTGCGGCCTGTGCGTCTTCTAACTCATGCTCACGCTCCTTCCATTGTACAATTTTGGTGCTTAAGACCTACATAAACATTAATATAATAAGCATTAGGTCCTTTCCAATGCTTCAAGTTTTGTTTTTTGGGCCCCATTCTCAACCTTCTGGGTTAAATTGCACCGACGCACCCTGCCTTTATAGACAGGGCATCAGATATGCGCTTTTCCCATAGGTAAAGCACGTCATTGCTGAGTGACGCACTTCTTGAAATGGGAAAGCGCGTCACCCAAGGCACGCAATTTCCCCTCTAAAGTGAACTTAAAAACCCAAAAAACTTGCAAGAAAAGCTAAAATTCAACCATCAAAATCAAGAGGATGAGATCTAGGATTACCTGAAACAAATGGGAGACTAAATGACTGACCAAGGATTTTTCAATTGTCGCCAAGAGATCGAGATCTAAAGAGGTTTTTTCTTCACTATTCAACTTGGTAAAAATGAATTGGTAAATAATTTTTACTATTCACCCTTTTTACATAAAAAAACAGAATATTCCTTTTCAATTTTTATTTTGTGGGTTATTTACTATAGTTGGTCTCATTTTTATGTTTTAAAACCTTATAATAGATCCTAACCTGGTTACTAGAGCTTTCAAATAGAGGGAAGTGGTGTTTTGACTACATTGGTAACCATCGTTGACTTCTTACACTCTTTATCAAGTGTGAACAAGTCTTTGAGCGTTTTGTATCCCATCATCACGCTCATTAAAACTAAGCATTAAAGGTATCAAGCTCAGTATTTGTTCCTTATCATGCTCGTAAATACATGAGAATAAGTCACTGAGTTATCTTTTATCTCTTTTTCGGGCTCCTAAAACTCCTACGAAAAAGGAACCCCCTTGGAGTTTTCCTTTATTCTCTTTTCAGACTCCCTAAATAGGAAAAGATCACCAAGTGAACTTGATTCTTTCACGCTTGTAAAAGTGTTAGAAAGGTCGTCTTTATGGTGATATTTTACCCCTATTTCAGACTAGCGAGACTATTTACAAAAAAGGAGCACTCTAGTTGACCATGACTAGAAGAGTTCTTTCTCACTTTTTCATCCTTTATGGGTGAGGAGACTAAAATTTACAAAAAAATACTCATTGGAGTCTTCTTTAGTCCTTTCAAACTCTCTAAACATGAAATGACGCCGAGTTTACCTTCTTTGGACTCGTTAAAATCTAACATTGAAGGGCCCTTTTAGGGATGAACCGCTCCTATCTTAGGTTCGCTAAACATATGAGATCGGACTCATACTAAGGATGAGCTATACTGAGCATATGTTACCCTCCTCAAGATGATAAATAAACAAAGAGGTGATCATCAATCATGATGGGGAATAAGGAAAGAGTTTTCATTTACTTGTAGTGATGGCAGTACTCAGTCGCTCTTGAACATGGCGCTCGTTTTCATTTTAATTCAAACCGCTTGGATAATTTGCTTTCCCTCAAGTCTCACCAATTCCATGAGTCATTATACTACTTTGGGTCATCTAAAAAATGCATCGATCATTAGTTTTATTAGGTATTCATGTTAATCTCGTCGTTCCAATGCTTCCAAGTCATGTCATTCCATGTTCAAGAGAAGTGTGTTGATCGAGTCAGTCGGTCACCCCTGAGTCAGTCTCAAACATCTCTCTACAGCCTGATATAATCCAAAACATATTTGATCTTATTTCGTGTCGATGATGAGGTAAACATAATGGCCCTCCTTCGACGGGTTTATCCTTGTCGACTTAAACACATTATCCAAGGATTGATCTTAGAAACCAATGTAGTACCTTGGTCATGCATGCCTTAATGGAAAGTTACCTCACTTTCAACAGTAAGTTTACATTATTGACTTCTGATTGAAATATTCCACCGAATGTTTGACCTCAACTCATTGATTCACATTCGGCGGTATGTACTATGATACCTTGGAGATCATTAACATCTATGATTATTTCCCTCACACTTGTTAATGGTATACATCAATGACCGATAATCAATTGGTTTTACCATGTTCGACTTCAAGACATTGTAATCACATGGTTAGATTTGTATCATTACGGATTCGAGTTGAAGACCCTTGGTTAACTTATGTATTTTTACCTAGGCTACAATGGATAGTTTTTTAGGCATATCACATGGATCCACTCCTGTATTGGTCATGGCTGTGTAATTATCTCATCATGGATCTATGCTTGTGTTCAGTAGCCATGATTGTGTCCAGTCAATCAGTACTAAAATGGATGTGCAATGTATTGGTCTGTAGCTATGTTATGAGTCATTTTGAGACATATATCTCAAAGTTTATTGTACTGTAGAATTCTTTGATCAGCACTCCAACCGGTGGTCCTTTCCTCAAACTTCCATATCTCAAAGCATCTCACCTACCTTATTTTTCTAGCTTCATGCTTTAGGGGTCATTCTGTTACACCAAAATATCGTCATATTAAGTTATGTGTCATCTATTTTCCCTGATTCATAAAGCACCTGGGCCAAATGATTGAATAGAGAATTGGTGTTGTCCCTTTTACCTTTTATTGTCACCCCGATGTGCTTTTTTAATTGACAAGGAGCGTCAAATCTATGGTGGCGCGTTGTGCACATTGATAGAGTGTGTCAGTGATGTTGGTTCCCTTTGCACAAGCTGCGTCACCCCTCAAAGACATGGGTTTCTTATGTGCAAGTTGCGGCGTTGTTGGTTTAAAAGGAAAAAGATAAGCTTTGAGCGACTTCTCAAACCTATGATTGCATGGAATCTTATCCCTATGTGTTAGGAAAGGTGGCACTCGATCCCATTACCTAGTGGGATGATCCCTTAAGATTTTCCCACAAATCCTCAATCTCTCCTATCCCTTTAGGCCTATAAATACAAACCCCCTCTCCATGTTTAAGGGGGATAAGGATAGAGTACTTACATTCTGGTGAAATTCTGCTAGGATTGATTCCCTTTCATCCATTAAGAGGAAAAATCTAGGATCATTCGGAAGGAGTTACGACGTCAAATCTCGGTTGTAACCTCTCTCTTTGTACTTTCATAATTACATTAATGCAAATTCTTTCCATAAACATATTTTCATTGTAAGGTTTTTGGGATTGGCTTCTTTTACTGTTAATCTAGATTGATTTATGTTTATATTCCATTACTACTTGCTTGTTTCCATATGTTCTATATTGTTTTGCAGCCGAATATTTGGAGATCAAAGACTACGTCAAGCAAGGAGATAGGAATTGCGTTCATAAGGTTAGTTACTCTCAGACATCCTTTGCAATTTGATCAATCTAGGAAATTAATTTGAATTGTGTACTTATTTTGTTCTAGATCTGAACCATTCAGACTATGGAGATCAATTTGTGTTTGCACTTAAATATTGTCCACAAACACCCACCATCTTGTGGGAGTCCCTTGTGTCTAGTACATCTATACGGTATTGTTCCTCCATCGTATATTCCATCTCCTACAGGGTTGTATTTAAATGATTGGTCCCATCATACCTCGGTGCATGACTAAATTCCATGTCGATCCATATCACATATTTCACCATTGCACAATGCCTGGATGAGAGCTCATGGCGTATGTTTTTCCAATTGTCCCAAGTATCCTCAAAATCACTATCGAATGACTGGATACTTTTCCAACACATGGAACCCTCTGCAATTGGATTCACCTAGCCATCTCTCTTCCCTGCGGTAAGAGAATAGATCCCGTCCAAAACATATAATTACATATTCTCTTGGATTGGCTCCATGTAACACGAACCTTAGTGCATATCTAGGGGTTGCATTACCTTAATGCCATTGGATTTGAAGGTCATCATTTTGTTTTTCAGATCAATTATGTCATAGTTCTCATAAACCCATTTGATTCCAAGAAATGATGGATAAGGATCTATTTCACCCATGTCTCAATGACTTCAAAGTCTATAGTAGTCTTAAAACTCTTAAGGTCCACTTTCGCATTCTCCAGGAGACTAATGGAGAAGATGCAATATTGATTTTCCATTTGTAACTGAATGGGAGAATAAACCAAAGGTTTTAAACTAATCACTTCCCATGAATTATTTGGTAAGACGTTAACATCGGAGCCCAATTCCAACATCACATTCTTGATATCATAGTTGTGCATTTGTGCATCCAGAAGAAATTATTGTTTGATTCTCTTCCTTCACCTTCATCACACCAACTACATATTCCTTTATGCTAACGGGGCACATATTCCTCAATCAATTTCTGCAACATCGGATAGTTTGTTAAGCACCCCTCGTAAATTTTGAGTGGATTTCTCATCTTCCAGTATATCCTTCGCTAAGTGAAACCATAGCCAAATAGAATCATTTTCTTTATTAATACCTTATTCCTTGCCCTCAGCTCTGGTATCATCTGCCCTGAACTGTTGGGACACTCTTGCACCCTCTCGGCCTGGCAGGGTTGCTATTCAAACAAACATATATGTATATTCTCGTTATATCTCCTTCTTCTTGACTGAAATGTATTTAGTCTTCTTAGGCGAGGCCTTCTAAATCACTAAAGAGTTTGGTCATCGTTGGTCTCAGCCATATTTTGTGCTACCCGCGTGATAAAAAATCATGTTGCAAATTGGTCTTCTCAGGGTTCACAGTTTATAAATTTGGTCAATCTTCTCTCTCAATCCTTCCATTTAGTGATGAGATTAGGGCACTCCTCCACACTGTGGGTGTTAGTGCAACAATAAGTACACCATGGTATTTTTGGTAGAGGACAATCGTGAGCCAAATGGCCAATTTCATTACAGTTGTAGCATCACAGTGGTCCTTTGAAACCTCCTCCTCTTCCATCTCCATAACCTTCTCCCCAAACTCCCCCTCCAGTCCTTGGGGGTTGATCAGCTACCCAGAATATAGATCGATCCAACCTCTCTGTGTGGGAATCCAAAGCTCTACGTTTCTCAATACTATGCATAGTAGTTCCACGGAATTCACGGTAGACCAGTTAGATACAGAGGAGTACTTCTAGAATAGTGGTAAAAGTCACATTGGGTGGCCAAATGATTTATAGATTTCGTAAAAATAACTAGGAAAAGAAGCTAGTGGCTCTAGATATGATGGTCATCCCGTTGAATGAAACGTATTTTCCATACCAACATGTGCAACTGTCGCACTTGATCCTGCATTGAACTATCCTCCTATCATAAATTTTCCTCCTCATGACCTTGTACATTCTGAATCTTGATGGCCCTATGTCATGCATCCAATACACCTTTCTTGGGGTCATTGTGATTTTTGTACATTCAGATCTTGGAGCATCTCAGTTATTTCTGCCAACTTATTATACACTTGTGCTAATTCACCAGAAGAATATGAAGGTTCCATTCTCATTCCCATTGAATCTGGATAATTTTCCATAGCCTCAATCTTCATTGCTTGCTCTAAAGCAGTTTTGGGTGAGTCTATTACTCATTGCGATAAGGGTATATTTGTTAGAGGCAATAGGATTTGAAGGAACCATTATTTATGATGGACCTTGTGGCCTGGATACTTTAACATTGTTGGCACATATATGAATTGTTTTTCATATGCCTAGGCTAATTCTCCAAGCCTTTTTCGGATCTCCCTTAGTTTCGCAACACCCTGTGGTTCATATTTTGGTTGTGAAAACTCATCTAGAAATAGTTTATTTGTTTCCTCCAAGCTAGGATATGGCATGTTTATACCCTGTCGCTCGTCTAGCCTCATGTACCATTGTAAATCCCTTCCACAGAGAGCCCTTCCACAGAGGGTCATCTGGAACTCAACTAGCTTGGATGCCACCAAGGTTTCTCTGGAATTCCATATTGATTCACAAAGAAACCAATGTTAAGATGCATCATCTTCTTCATTCCCCCAAAACTATGGGAATCTCAGGGGAGGTCTTGTTGATGCTCCCTCCATAGTTGTAGCTAGAGTTCCTACTAATACAAATCCTTGGGGTCCTGGTTGTGTAATATATTTGTTACTAGTTTGTTGAGAACTATTATTTCTTCCTCCTACTAGTGAACTGATCTGGTAACTATCGCTACTACTATTCATCTGACTATATGAAGGAAATTGTAAAACAAATTTTTGAGAGTTTGTTACCATATTTTGCAAGGGCGCTTGGGGGTAAATCAAGGGAGTGTTAGCTCTATTGTTCCTGGCTCCTAGTTCAATGATGGGTTCACTTTCTTGGGTAAGTATTCATATCTCTTGATAGTAATCGTCTACGTTCAGGACTGCCTCAGATGTTTAGTAGAGCACTCTATTATGTGGAAACTAGTCTTCATTATCTTGCCTCCTACTTGTGCCTTCCCCCTAGCTTCCTATTATTGGGTTTTCTAGCACATCCATCCCATTCTCTCTTAATTTGGTGCTAGTCAATTCCTCTCTCTGCTTCAGCTGATGTAAATCCTCTTGACTTTCTTCGTTATTTTCCCCATTCCTTTTGTTTTCTTCCATTTGTATGCTTCTCCTTTATGCTTCTCCTTTATGCTTCTCTTAGTTTTTATTTCCACCATTTTTCTTTGATTCCTTCTCTTAGCTCTACTAACTCAACCCTGAATTCAGCACTATCAATCCCCTCCATGATGATAGATCTACCTTGTGCAACGTAATAGCATCACCTCGACTACTCCCCCCGGGTGCGAGGGGTTCACTCCTCCATTCTAATCCATCTCAGAGGTAGAAACACAGATTCAACCAACTAAGATTTTATCCATAGAGGAACCTCTTTCAGTAGTCTTCCTCTTTCTCTTCTCCTTAGTTTTTCTTCATCTTCTAGTGTGGATTGGTTGTTTTCAGCTGCAAATTCTAGAATATATCCAAACATAGTACTTTCTACCGAGAAATCAACAACCCTAGTCATAGGTGATTCTAGCTAATTTAACTTGATCAGATTCCTTGAAGTCCGCAAAAAAATATTTCTCTATTTGTTGCAATACTCAGGTGCTTCTGCAAGTCATCACAACCACTCTACTAGTTTTACTGGAAGTTCAACACACAAAAATTTGTGCTGCTCCATGTTGATGTATATGTAACTTCGGAATGTATTTCATTGTGTATTATATATATATTTGTTGTACCCTTATAAGAGATGTGTTATTCCTCTATAAGGAAGTGTCGTCATGAGGATTGACAAGTGTCGCAAATGTGTGTACTTTCCAATGGGTTATTAGACCACCATATGGGGTCAGCCCTAATTAATATATAATATAATGTGGATGTATCTAAGTAGACAAGTCGGCCCCAGTAGGTCACTGGGCAAAAAGGTGAGTATAAATAGAGATAAGAGATCTCTATTTTACTCACTCGGAAAAGTAACTCACTCTCTCTCTGAAAAGTGGCACACTAGTGAGGAGGAGGAGGATCATCTGCTAGGAGACTATCTCAGTGTTATTTGGTTGTATTTTGGTTGAGCCATTGCTCTCTCTATCTCTGAGGAAGTTGTGGGGTTTTTCACCTTAGGGTTTTCCCCACAGAAACTCTGTGTCTCTTGTCTCTATGCTTTTGATTCTTGTGATGCTTGTGATGCTTGTCATATTATGATTGTCATGCATTGATATACTGTAGATGTTATTCTCTCAGCAAAGATCCTATAGTATTTTGATTTAATACTCAAAATTTAACATGGTATCAGAGCTTAACTGAGAAGAAGACATTTTGCAGTGATGGAAGCTTGTATTCCTTGTTTATTGGGTTTCTCTCCATAGATTTTTGAAATTCAATATAGTAGATTGGATCTACTCATCAAGGCGCATCTATCTGTTCAATTAGAATTCAGTTCCGAGCATTTTCAGTTTTGGCCCTAAAAATTAGGGTTTCCACAAAAATAGGAATTTCTGGAAACTGAAGGAACAGCTGGAAGCTCCTTGCAAAAATCGAAGGTTAGAGCTTTGGATCGAGATTTTTGGCTGGGTAGATCTCCGGGAAACCCAAACCCTAATTCAGGGCTCTCCCAGTGAAGCCGGGAGGACAAAAAGGCAATTTTGAAGGGCAAGACCTTGCTGATCTCAAATTCTGAATGTACTAGGCTGATCAGCTCTCCAAGGCACATCTTTCTATCCTTTCAGAATTTTGAAATTCACATTTTGAATTTTTAGGGTTTCTCTGACAAACCCTAATCCGGGACCAGATCCAGTTTTCAGCACTTCAAGTGGTAAGTCCTAAATCTTTTCTATTTCCATTTGAATTACTCTTAAAGATGTCTCTCCACACCAAGCTTGAGGATAAGCTTGAAGGGGTTGATAACTTCCGATCCTGGAAGTATAGGATTGGGTTAATCCTGGAAGAGAATGAGTTGGACTCATATGTGAAAGAAGACATCCCTATCCCAGAGGATGAAGAAGCCAAGGCATTGCACAAGAAGAACTTGGTCAAGGAAAAGAGAATCATTGTTGATTCTATCAAAGACCATCTCATACCTCATGTGTCTTCTCTTAAGACACCCAAAGAGATGTTTGAATCTTTGACCAAGCTATTTGAAGGAAAGAACATAAATCGGAAGATGACCATGCGGAACCAATTGAAAGCAGTGAAGTTTCAGAATGGAGAAACCATTCAATCTTACTTTTCAAGGGTCTCCCAGATCAAGGAACAATTAGAAGCAGTAGATGAAATGGTGGAGAATGGTGAAGTGGTGATGACCACTCTGAATGGCCTACCCAGGTCATGGGATTCCTTTATTCAAGGAATTTGTGCAAGGAAGAAGTTGATCTCCTTCAGTAGACTTCGGGAAGAATGCTCTCAAGAAGAAGCTATACTTATATCTCGTGAAGAAAAGATGGGAGGTGAATATCAAGCTCTTGCAGCTCACACCAAAAGAAGAAAAACCAAGAAGGATCACTCTCGCCACAATAGATCCTATCAAAAGAACAAGAAGACCTAAGATGCTTCACATGCAATGAGAAGGGTCACTTTGCTTCAGATTGTCCCAAGAACAAAATGGATAATAACAACAACTCCAGTAAGAAGAAGAAGGGCAGCAAAAGAAGATTTCATGCTCATGTTGCCGAAGATGATGAACCTTCAAAGAAGAAGGCTAGGGCAGAAAGTGATAGTGATGATGACTCATCAAGTGAAGAAGAGTATGTTCTGATCTCTGCTCTCATAGGTACTATTTCTCATGGTTGTAATGATTGGTTTATTGATAGTGGGGCTTCCAAACACATGATTGGGTTCAAGGAATCTTTTGTGAACCTTTCTGAACATGAATCATGTTGAAATATTGTAACTTCAAAGAATATTATATTTGTATATTATTTATTCCGGAGATGTTCCATACCTCCGATGTGATTATACTATAAATCCGGAGATGTTTATTCCTCCAAGTTGGTTGTGGTAACTAGGGTTATTAGACCCACCATGTGGGGGTCGGCCCAGTCAGTTATAATGGGGTATTTAACCTAATGGTTAAATACGAGCCTACATGTACTTGTGTAAAATACATATCAGAGTAGTGTATAAATAGAGGAGGTGTGTTCCTCATTTGACACACTCACACACTTGAGGATAGCGCACTTGTGGAGGAGAGGTCTGCTATTGTGGAGGAGGAGATCATGTCTCAGGGTTTCATCTTTGTATATTGCTGGTCATCTATATTGAGGAAGCTTTGCTGGGTTTTCTACCCCATGAGGGTTTCCCAGGATAAATCTCTGTCTCTTGTGTTTATGTTGTGCTTGTTGTTTCTTCAGTGATCCTGTATATGCTATTATTGTGAAATGGAATGTAATTCTGCTATTTTCTGTCTTAGCATATTGAATTTTAACATGGTATCAGAGCTAACCTGAAGGAAGACAAGGTATGGCACTAAATACACTTGCTTTACTTACAACAATTTGAAGGTTAGGGTTTTACATAGCAAAAACCAGTCATCGTAGCACTTTCGCTATAAATCCGTTTTGGCAAAGTTTTCGGATCTGAAATTCTTACAGGACGAAGATTAAATCTCCAGGTACCTTGTGTCCAAAGGAAAACCTCTAATTCGTTGTACTTTGTGATTTATGATCTGTACAATATAGGGTTTCGGCCTCTTCCAGATCTTAGTCAAAATCAGGTGACCTTGGGAAAAAGGTCATATCTTGGGCTAGGAAGCTCCAAATGAAATTTAGTAAAACGTGACAGGTATTACACAGTCTGTACTATCTCAGAAAAAAAATTCAGAGGCCGAAGTTGAACCCGTGACACGTGGCACTCTGTACAAGTTCGCTCTCCTGTATTATCCCATAAACAGGTCATGTTGCGACACTTGGCATAACTCTCTCTCAGAGAGTCCAATTGAGGTCAGACCTGTCAGGATGGAAAGATAACAGGCCGAGCTACTTCAGGAAATTTTTTCAGAGGCCGAAGTTCAAACAGTGACACGTGGCACGCCGTACAAGTTCGCTCTTCTGTTTTATCCCAAAACAGGTCACGTTGCGACATTTGACATAACTCTCTCTCAGGGAATCCAATTGAGGTCAGACCGGTCAGGATGGAAAGATAACAGGTCAGGCTATCTCAGAAACCTTTTTTAGACCCTGTGGATTGAAAAGTTTGGAGTTACACCAGAAACAATCAGGTACATATTTCTGTCAAAACAGAATTATTTTTGAGTACCTTCATTCATGGCTTCCGGAATTTAGGGATTTGAAGAAAGTTGGATTTTTTTGTAAGCAGAGACCACGGCTGAATGCTACTCATCAAAATAGAAATTTAGAGACCAAGATCAGATTTTTTGGTTGGGCAGAAGGCCGGGCTTGATCAAACCCTAGTTCGGGACTTTGATCAGAAAAGTGGAAAATTAGGGCTTCTGTAAAAATGGGAATTTTTGAAATCTGTGACCATGGCTGGAAGCTCCTCAGAAAAATAGAAGCTTAGAGATTTGGATCAAACATTTTGATTGGGCAGAAGAGTTGGATTCATCAAACCCCAGTTCAGGGTCATGTCCAGTGAATCCGGAAGTTTCAAAGGCAAAATTGAGGAGTGAAACTTTGCAGTTTTCAAATTCTGAATATATCAGTTTGATCAGCTCATCAAGGCGCATATTTCTATCCTTTCGAAAGTTTGAATTTTTGGGGTTTCTCTGACAAACCCATATCTAGCTCCAGGTCTAGTTCTTGCAAATCAAGTGGATATGGTTAATCCTAGAAGAAGATGGATTGGTCACCTGCATAAGTGAAGGAGTTCCTGTTTCAGAGGGAGATGAGGCTAAGGCTTTACATAAGGAGATTACAAGCGATCTCGACAGGTATGACTCATCGAGGTATGTTTTGAGATTTGTTCATGATTAAGTTTATGGTATGTTTGTCTTCATGTTATTACAGTTAGTACAATCTTGATTTTAGATTTGTTGTATCACCTTAACAAAATTATGAATGCATGATAGAAGATATTCATTGGTTAGGGTGTTGACACTTATGATTGTACTAATGCATTATGATGTTGTGTGAGGTTGATGTTGTCTGCTAACAAGATACAGGTACATCACAAAAGACAAATCAGGTTCCATGACCATGAAAACATGAAGACAAAGACTCATCCATAATCTTTGTTCTACTTACAAGGTATGTATGACTTTGTTATATTATGCTTAACCTATGAGACATGCAGGTTCTAGCTCAGGATCTCTAAATCATTGAAGAGATTGTTTAGGTATGTTGTACATAACTAAGTAGGTTTACTAACCCAGGTATGTTTCCCATGAATCTTACCTTGTGTTAGGATCCCTTATATAAGTATACTTGGTATGATTGGTTATGCTTATTCATAAAGTTAGTAATCAAGGGATTATGCATATTATGTCTTTTATCTTGAGTGATGATATGCATGAGTAAAAGAAGACTTCCCTGAAATCTTGAATACTAATGTTTATTAACTATAATCATGACTATACATTCTCAAGATTATTTAGAACTATAATGTTTTGATAACATTTAGAACATACTAATGGGTGTATGTTTGTGTATGATATCATAAGGATGACACTTGAACATGCACAGTGGTACAGAATGAATAGAAGTTCAAAAGACATACAGAAGATCAAGCGGGAGGCAACCACACAAACATAAAAGATAAGTATTTGAGTTGTTATTTGAAATAGTAAATGATATTGCCTGTAATAGGTTGTATGCATATTTGTATTCCTATAATATATCATGCTGAGTGTAAATATTCATAGAACATTGAATAGTATACTACTAATATGCATATGATTGGTAAATTGGACAAACATTCCATTGTTGCTTGTCTAGAATGAAACCTCTTTGCTGACATGCTGAGAGTTGTGCACACTCTCGATAGTATGTTCTGGTAGAGATGGAAGGCATCTAGATAGCCACTGTATGCATACAGGATATGGGAAAGTGTTGTGCCGAAGTATTGGTCAAATTAGTTGCAAAGCATGTGATGAGGTACATAAAGGATACGATACACTTTGATCTATGCTATCTTGGAGATCATGACTTCAGATGGCTACTCAGATGGTGTTTGGGAAGAAAGTGTATCAGACAGGAAGAACACATCGAGAGGATGTTATAGTCTTGAATCTGCCATGATCTCATGGTTCAGCAAGGAATAATCTAGTGTGGCTCTCAGTACTGCTGAAGCAGAATATATATATAGCTGTCTGCTCCACCAGCTGTGAAGCAGTGTGGCTTCAGAAGCTATTATATGGAGTGTTTGACTTAGAAATGAATCAAGATATAAAATCTTGTATTCCACGATAAGTCAATAACACGTAGAGATCCGATACTTCTATATACGAGATATGGTGCAGAGAGGAGCTATCAAGCTCGAGTATATAAGCACTGAGGATCAGATTGCTAATATCTTGACTAAACCTTTGTCTCGAGTAAAGTTTGAATAGTTCCGAGACAAGCTTGGTATAGTCCAGAAGGACCCTCCTCGAAAGGGGGAGTAGCATAGTATCTGATAACAAGTCTGTCTCATCAATGATGAGGTTACCTTTTTACTGCACCTAGTTACTTAGAATTATTTAGATTTAGGAATCTTATATTTTTTCTTTTGATGATAGATGTATACATGCTTTTGATGTTAGATATACATGCTTTTGATGATAGATGTATACATGCTTTTGATGATAGATGTTATGCATGTTTTTGATGATAGATGTTATGCATGTTTTGATGTTGAGGATACATGTTTTGATGATGAGGATACATGTTTTGATGATATATGATTTGATGATGATTATACATGTTTTGATGATGATGATACATGTTTTGATGATGATGATACATGTTTTGATAATGATTATACATGTTTTGATGATACATGTTTTGATGATGATGATACATGTTTTGGTGATACATGTTTTGGTGATGAGGATACATGTTTTTGGTATACAACATGTGAAGGGATTGGATCATCCCTGGACTTTCAGTCCTAAAAAGAGCCGGAGACGTGAGGTCTCCGAGAATGAAGTCCTTGGTGGACTTGAGGGGATTGGATCATCCCTGGACTTTCAGTCCTAAAGAGAGTCGTAGACGTGAGGTCTCCGAGAATGAAGTCCTTGGTGGACTTGAGGGGATTGGATCATCCCTGGACTTTCAGTCCTAAAGAGAGCCGTAGACGTGAGGTCTCCGAGAATGAAGTCCTTGGTGGACTTGAGGGGATTGGATCATCCCTGGACTTTTAGTCCTAAAGAGATCCGTAGACGTGAGGTCTCCGAGAATGAAGTCCTTGGTGGACTTGAGGGGATTGGATCATCCCTGGACTTTCAGTCCTAAAGATATCCGTAGACGTGAGGTCTCCGAGAATGAAGTTCTTAATGGACAGTTAAGGGGATTGGATCATCCCTGGACTTTCAGTCCTAAAGAGAGCCGTAGACGTGAGGTCTCCGAGAATGAAGTCCTTGGTGGACTTGAGGGGATTGGATCATCCCTGGACTTTCAGTCCTAAAGAGAGTCGTAGACGTGAGGTCTCCGAGAATGAAGTCCTTGGTGGACTTGAAGGGATTGGATCATTCCTGGACTTCAGTCCGAAAGAAGAGCCGTAGACGTATGTCTTTGAAAATGAAGTTCTTGGTGAACATGTGAAGGGATTGGATCATTCCTGGACTTCAGTCCGAAAGAAGAGCCGTAGACGTATGTCTTCGAAAATGAAGTTCTTAGTGAACATGTGAGGGGATTGGATCATTCCCGGACTTCAGTCCTAAAGAAGAGCCATAGACATGAGGTCTCCAATAACAGAACGATAGGACTAGATCGTCCCTGGACCTCGGTTCAAAATGTACGTGACAAATCCTAGAATTGCTCTAGGTTACATCCAGCATGAAACAGGGTTGGCTCTGTAGTTGTGATACATCCAGCATGAAACAGGGCTGGCTCTGTAGTTGTGATACATCCAGCATGAAACAGGGCTGGCTCTGTAGATGTGATACATCCAGCATGAAACAGGGTTGGCTCTGTAGTTGTGATACATCCAGCATTAAACAGGGCTGGCTCTGTAGTTGTGATACATCTAGCATGAAACAGGGCTGGCTCTGTAGTTGTGATACATCCAGCATGAAACAGGGCTGGCTCTGTAGTTGTGATACATCCAGCATCAAACAGGGTTGGCTCTGTAGTTGTGATACATCCAGCATGAAACAGGGTTGGCTCTGTAGTTGTGATACATCCAGCATGAAACAGGGCTGGCTCTGTAGATGTGATACATCCAGCATGAAACAGGGCTGGCTCTGTAGTTGTGATACATCCAGCATGAAACAGGGTTGGCTCTGTAGATGTGATACATCCAGCATGAAACAGGGTTGGCTCTGTAGATGTGATACATCCAGCATGAAACAGGGTTGGCTCTGTAGTTGTGATACATCCAGCATGAAACAGGGCTGGCTCTATAGATGTGATACATCCAGCATGAAACAGGGCTGGCTCTGTAGATGTGATACATCCAGCATGAAACAGGGCTGGCTCTGTAGACGTGACACATCCAGTATGAAAGAGGACTGGCTCTGTGGCGGTAAATCCTAGATCTGATCTAGGTCACATCCAGTATGAAAAAGGACTGGCACTGTGGTTGGGATTAGATTGTCCCTAGACATGAGACTTGTCTTAAAGAGATAAGGATTGATCATCCTGGAACTTTATCTAGATTGTATCATCCATGGACCTATGTCCTAAAGAGAGTAGGATTGATCATCCTGTAATATGATCATGTGATGACGATGCTGATGATCGATGCTGATGATCGTGTGATGACGATGCTGATGATCGTATGATGACGATGCTGATCGTGTGATGACGATGCTGTTGATCGTATGATGACGATGTTGATCGTGTGATGATGATGCTGATGATTGTGTGATGACGATGTTGATGATCGTATGATGACGATGTTGATCGTGTGATGACGATGTTGATGATCGTGTGATGACGATGCTGCTGATCGTGTGATGATGATGCTGCTAATCGTGATATGACGATGTTGATGATCGTGTGATGACGATGCTGCTGATCGTGTGATGACGATGCTGATGATCGTGAGATGACGATGCTGATGATCGTGTGATGACGATGTTGATTATCGTGAGGATCCAGACGTTGATGTTGCTATAGTTGTTCGAGTGCTGCAGAAGATAAAGACTCAGTACTGAAGATGTTGATGTTCCAGTAACTGGTTGAGTTACTGATGATGTTAAGAAAGCTTCCAATGATTTATAGATGTATCATGTATGATGTTGATGACTCCTTGCTCGTGTAGATACTGTTATAATATCCTTCTCGTTAAGGGGGAGTGTTGAAATATTGTAACTTCAAAGAATATTATATTTGTATATTATTTATTCCAGAGATGTTCCATACCTCCGATGTGATTATACTATAAATCCGGAGATGTTTATTCCTCCAAGTTGGTTGTGGTAACTAGGGTTATTAGACCCACCATGTGGGGGTCGGCCCAGTCAGTTATAATGGGGTATTTAACCTAATGGTTAAATACGAGCCTACATGTACTTGTGTAAAATACATATCAGAGTAGTGTATAAATAGAGGAGGTGTGTTCCTCATTTGACACACTCACACACTTGAGGATAGCGCACTTGTGGAGGAGAGGTCTTCTATTGTGGAGGAGGAGATCATGTCTCAGGGTTTCATCTTTGTATATTGCTGGTCATCTATATTGAGGAAGCTTTGCTGGGTTTTCTACCCCATGAGGGTTTCCCAGGATAAATCTATGTCTCTTGTGTTTATGATGTGCTTGTTGTTTCTTCAATGATCCTGTATATGCTATTATTGTGAAATGGAATGTAATGCTGCTATTTTCTGTCTTAGCATATTGAATTTTAACAAATCACCCCATAAGGTGAAACTTGGGGATGATTATCAATACCCAATCAAAGGAAGTGGTGAAGCCTCATACAACCTAGATTCTGGAAAATCTTTGAAGATGAAAGAAGTCCTTTATGTGCCTGGACTCAAGAAGAACTTACTCTCCATATCTGCATTGGATGCAAAAGGTATGAGGGTTGCATTTGTGGATGGCCAAGTCCTAATGTGGCCAAAGGGAAAGAACATAGATGATGCAGTAGTGATTGGAGAGCAAGAGGGAGGCTTGTATAAATTGAAAGGACAACCTGAACATGCTATGGTACATGAATCCATGGAGCCAAGTGAACTTTGGCATAGAAGACTTGCTCATATGCACTATAGGGCACTTCCAATTGCAAGCAAGGCAGTAGAGGGTCTTCCTGAAATCAAGACCAAACATGAAGGTGTTTGCAAAGGATGTGCAAAAGGAAAGAACACTAAGAAGGCTTTCCCAAGCAGTGAAAGCAAGGCAAAAGACATTCTGGAAATCATCCACTCAGATGTATGTAGCCCTATGTCATCCAGTTCCCTAAGTGGGTATGTTTACTATGTATCATTTATTGATGACTTCTCCAGGAAGACTTGGGTATACTTCTTAAAGGGCAAAGATGAGGTGCTTGATAAATTCAAGGAATTCAAAACCTTGATGGAGAATCAAACTGACAAGAAGATCAAAACATTCAGATCCGACAATGGTGGAGAATTCACCTCAAGTGACTTCAAGAAGCTTTGCAGTGATTCAGGGATTAAGAGGGAGTTGACTGCTCCTTATAATCCTCAACAAAATGGATTTGCAGAAAGGAAGAACAGAACTATCATGGAAGCAGCAAGGGCAATGTTGCATGACCAGGATCTTCCTATGCACCTATGGGCAGAAGCAGCTAGAACAGCTGTATATGTGCAGAACAGAACACCCCACAAGATATTGGACAACAAGACACCAGAAGAGGTCTTTTCTGGTAAGAAACCTGAAGTCAGTCCTCTCAGAATATTTGGTTGTCCAGTATACACTCATGTCCCAAAGGAAAAGAGGACTAAACTAGATCCTTCAGGAAAGAAGGGTATCTTTGTGGGTTACAGTGAAAGCTCGAAGGCTTACAGAATATACTTTCCAGGATTCAAGAAGATTGATGTCAACAGGGATGTAACATTTGATGAAAACTCGGCATTCATCAAATCTAGGAAAGCACCCATCGAAGTTTACGAAGAACCTAAGGAAACAAGATTTCAGGACACTACCATGGCTGAAGCAGTTCCAGAAACTGTTCGTGAGTTTGAATATCCACAAGAACCTGTAGATCCACCCCGTGAGGATAACTCTCACAAGAGGAAACCTGTATGGGATAGAGAGCTCATTCATGATGCATAAATATTTGGCATTCCAAAAGAAGAACATAGAGCAAAGAAGAGAACCATATCTCACACCAGTTATGTTGCTTTACTCTGTGACATTATGAACAAAGAGCCTTCCAGTTATGAAGAGGCAGCAGAAAAGAGCCTTCCAGTTGTGACTTCCAAGTGGATCTACAAAATCAAGCATGTTGCAGATGGCAGTGTAGAAAAATACAAAGCAAGATTCGTAGCTCGTGGTTTCTCTCAGAAAGAAGGAATAGATTATGAAGAAACCTTTGCACCTGTAGCCAAATATACTTCCATCAGAACAGTACTTGCTCTGGCTGCAGCTATGAAATGGAAAATACACCAGATGGATGTCAAGACTGCCTTCTTGAATGGTGTAGTTGAAGAGGAAGTATATGTGGAACAGCCACTCGGTTTTGAAATACATGACAGGGAGTCATATGTGTGCAGATTGAAGAAAGCCTTGTATGGCTTGAAGCAAGCTCCCAGAACTTGGTATGGTAGGATGGATAGTTTTCTATCTAGCTTGGGCTTTACCAAGAGTAAAGTGGATTCCAACCTTTACTACAAGGTTGAGGAAGGGAATCCTGTGATTCTACTCCTGTATGTGGATGACTTATTTGTAACAGGAGACGACAGACTGATTGCATATACTAAGAGGAAGCTTGCTGCTGAATTCGATATGAAAGACTTGGGAATGATGCACTATTTCCTAGGTATTGAGGTGTGGCAGAGTGCAAGAGGAATCTTCCTTGGTCAAGGGAAGTATACAGTAGATATCTTGAAGAGATTTGGGATGATGGATTGCAAGGCCATGGACACACTTATTGCATCGAATCTGAAGCTTCTTTGTGATGCTTCATCTGAGCCAGTTGATGTCTCTATGTATCGTCAGATGATTGGATCCTTGATGTACCTGATGAACACGAGACCAGAAATTTGCTTTGCTGTGAACACATTGAGCCAGTTCCTGACGGATCCGAGGAGTGTTCACCTGGTTGCTGTAAAGCATCTTCTGAGGTACCTGAAGGGTACAGTGGATTATGGGCTCAGGTATGAGGCGAATCAAAAGTTTAACCTGCAGGGTTATGTTGATTCAGATTGGGCTGGCAGTGCTGCAGATAGGAAGAGCACATCTGGGTGTTGCTTCAGTATGGGATCAGGTGTGATCTCTTGGTTTAGCAGGAAGCAGTCCTGCGTAGCACTAAGTACAGCTAAGGCAGAGTATGTTGCATCCTGTTCAGCTAGTTGTGAGGAAGTATGGCTACGGAAGCTACTGTCTGAATTATTTGATCTCCCGTTGGAGGCTACTGGTATCTTCTGTGATAACCAGAGTTGTGTGAAGCTGTCCGAGAACCCAGTGTTTCATGACAGGTCGAAACACATAGAGATCAAATATCACTATATCAGGGATATGGTGCAGAGAGGAGCTGCGAAGCTCCTGTATGTTGTGACGGACGAGCAGATTACAGATGTGCTGACGAAGCCACTAGCCAGGGTGAAGTTCGAGTACTTCAGAGAGAGGCTTGGCATTCTTCAGATCGAGGACACTTCAAGGAAGAAGTGATGGACACATTTGCTGAAGCCATTCCAAGCATGTTGGAAGGAGGATCCTTCACATGGATGTGGATGTAAGCGCTGGATGATGAGCATCAGGATGATGTTCTAGTTTCTGCTTGGATATGATCAGTTGGATCATTTTATGTATGTATGTACGCATCATGTTGGATGCTGGATATGATCAGTTGGATCATTTTTATGTATGTATGTACGCATCATGTTGGATGATGGATATGATCAGTTGGATCATTTTTATGTATGTATGTACACATCATGTTGGATGCTGGATATGATCAGTTGGATCATTTTTATGTATGTATGTACGCATCATGTGGATGCTGGATATGATCAGTTGGATCATTTTATGTATGTATGTATGTATGCATCATGTTGGATGCTTGGACCATGTATCTGTATATGTATCAAGTGGATACATTGTATGATCAGGTGGATCATGTATGGTGATATGTATCATGTATTTGTATCAGGTGGATACATTGATGATCAGGAGGATCATGTATGATGATATGTATTAGGTAGATACTTGGTATGCATCAGGTAGATGCATTGATGATCAGGTGGATCAGGTATGATGACATGCAGTAGGATGTTGCAGTGATGATCAGGATGATCATAGATGACGAGCTTCAGGATGTTGCTCCAGATGACATGCAGCAGGATGTTGCAGTAATGATCAGGATGATCATAGATGACTAGCTTCAGGATGTTGCTCCAGATGACATGCAGCAGGATGTTGCAGTGATGATGATCAGGATGATCATGGATACATCAGGATGATGTATGGTGAGTATCAGGTTGATACTCTGTGGCCGTGGATCAGGTTGTGCAGATGAGAATGTAATCCCGTGCCCTGGGATATTTGAAGATGGTCTTTCGAGGTTTTTCCTATGGCATGTAATTCGGTGCCCTGGGACATCTGGCAAATGCTCTTTCGAGGTTTTGCTCTGGGAGGACATGTAATTCGGTGCCCTGGGAGATCTGCAGATAGTCTTTCGAGGTTTTGCCTATGGCATGTAATTTGGTTCCCTGGGATATCTGGCAGATGCTCTTTCGAGGTTTTGTCCTATGGCATGTAATTCGGTTCCCTGGGAGATCCGATAGGTTGGGCTGTGTGCCCGTAATCAGTCCTGGGATGCTCTTGCAAGGTTTTGCCATGACCACATGTAATTCGTTGCCCTGGGAGATCCTATAGGTAGAGCTGTGTGCTCGTAACAGCCTGGGATGCTCTTGAGAGGTTTTGTGGTGAGGTAACATGTAATTCGGTGCCCTGGGAGATCCTATAGGTAGAGCTGTGTGCTCGTAACAGCCTGGGATGCTCTTTCTAGGTTTTGTGATGCACGTAATAAGTCCTGAGGATTCCACAGTATGGCCAGTGATGATGAAGACCTGCAGGTGGTGGGCCTACATCCAGTATGAAAAATGACTGGCTCTGTAGAACTTCCTATGACGAGTAGAGTCATAGATTGGTTGAGATAGTAGCAGCAGTGACGATGATGATGACGATGATCCAGAGAAGAAGACTTGTCTAGCAGATCTGTGTCGAGAAATACCTTCCTAGTTAAGAGGGAGTGTTGATGTATATGTAACTTCGGAATGTATTTCATCTATGTATTATATATATATTTGTTGTACCCTTATAAGAGATGTGTTATTCCTCTATAAGGAAGTGTCGTCATGAGGATTGACAAGTGTCGCAAGTGTGTGTACTTGCCAATGGGTTATTAGACCACCATATGGGGTCGGCCCTAATTAATATATAATATAATGTGGATGTATCTAAGTAGAAAAGTCGGCCCCAGTAGGGCACTGGGAAAAAAGGTGAGTATAAATAGAGATAGGAGATCTCTATTTTACTCACTCGGAAAAGTAACTCACTCTCTCTCTGAAAAGTGGCGCACTAGTGAGGAGGAGGAGGATCATCTGCTAGGATACTATCTCAGTGTTATTTGGTTGTATTTTGGTTGAGCCATTGCTCTCTCTATCTCTGAGGAAGTTGTGGGGTTTTTCACCTTAGGGTTTTCCCCACAAAAACTCTGTGTCTCTTGTCTCTATGCCTTTGATTCTTGTGATGCTTGTGATGCTTGTCATATTATGATTGTCATGCATTGATATACTGTAGATGTTATTCTCTCAGCAAAGATCCTATAGTATTGTGATTTAATACTCAAAATTTAACACTCCATAGAAAAGGAATTATATGAATTTAGCTACTTCCCACCCTCATAGCTCATCCTCCTGGGTTGTGAAATTGTCGAGCTTCTTATCCCACCAATCATGGATGTGACTTGTTAGCACCAAAATGTCCATATAGTTAATAGGGTCCTGTTAAGAACCATGTCCCGATAACATAACCATTTGCTAGTGCAAAAATGGAGACCAGGGTTCTTGCGCATGAGCCAACAAAAGGGTGTTGTTATAGTCTAGTGTGCTAGCATTTTCAATCCCCTTAAAGGGGAAGGTATCACCCGAAACAAAACCAAGATCGGCATAAGATGGGATCGTTTAAGTGTATGGTTGCGATCGAGGGTTTACAATGACAAACATTACCATGTTATCCAATCAATTACACCACAACAACACTTAACAACATTAATTATTCATTCATTCAAATTTGAATAGTAAATAGGAATAAACATAACAAAAATAGGCATGACACATAAATTTGAAGGGGCCAAACAATAATTTTCATTATATCAATAGATCTCCATTACAACAATTTATATCCGGGATTTAAGCCTTACTTTCATCGCAGAATTACCCATCATGAGATATAACCACATACAGATAGAACCCAAAACCCTATTACATAGCTTGTACTATAGATCCATCTGTCTTTGTCTGCTATGTCTCTAATATGATGGTTGAATGCGCTTTGACTTGTATTGCATGCGCATTCTCTTTTTATCCCTCTTCTTCATATCCTCTACTTCCTTTTATACCTACGAGACAGGTCCAAAATTGTTGCAGTCGTTACCTTTCTTTCGCAACTTCTAGTACTTTGCCACAACTTCCTTCCTTTCTGCAATTTGCTTCATTTGTCTTTTCTTCTTCCACTTTATTCTTGGTCCACTTCAAAAATAAAGGAGCCAACAATAATGATGTAACCAAGAAAAACTGCTCAAACTACACAAGTGAGAAAAATTATATTGGTAATAGTAGGTGACTATGCCAAGTGATCAATGATGTTATAGCTATATGTGGGCCTAGTGTGTATATTATTGTAGTATGATGTAGACATACCTTTTGTACACGGGGTGTAGGTTCAGCATTAGGTTAATGGATTTGCAAGGTACCTCTAGTGGAGGACTAGCCATCATCACATTTGATTGAAATAGGCTTGGGCATGCCACATGCCTAATTGCAAGTCTAAAGGTGAATACCTACTATGTTCATGTTGATGTTTTCAAATCATTGATCTCCTAGATGGAAATAACTAAATGGATAGGAAGGGGTTGTAGTATTTTATTGATTAGTGATTATTCCTTGATAAGGGAAGGGGTTTCATATCATTATTGTATGTAAATAACTAGGGTGTTGTTGTTGGGTGGTATTTCATCTAGCCAAAGTATTTGTTGCCATGTGCAAGGGACGTTCCCACCTAGATGCCAGTGCATCCCCTTTTTTATAGCTTGAAATGACACCTCTCCGTCCGTGACGACACTTGTTTCCCTTGGTCGCATGACGACACTTCTTGAGATCAAGTTCAGTCACACAACAGGACATTTGTGGATGGAGGAGTCATTTGGGACATTAAAAATGGTTGAAATTACCTCATTCTTGACCCATTTGATGTATATGACCCTTAGGAACATTTTTCCAGACCAAACCATCTCCTGAAAATGAGCAGAAAAGCCTGTTTTTGGCCATTTTTCAACATTAGCGCGACTCCACTGTTATAATAGTAGCGTGTGTATGCGACTTTACCTCATTCAAATTAGCGCCCATTTCCATGTGTACACGACTTTGTCTACTATAGAGTAGAGTACACACCTGTTTTGGTCAAAATCTCGAAATTTGAGAAAGTTAAGTTGGTTGGGAAACCTCTTGAGTGCTTGTAACTTCTTTTCCTCTTCCTCATTGACTATACAAGGAGGGTAGAAGGGTCATGTGAGAGGACCAAGCCCAATTACAAAGTTATGCTGGAGGAATGGAGACCCTCATCCCCTCTCTTGTGCTTCAGTTTTGGTAAACCCTAGTACAACTTCTTAGAGGCTGGGATCTTTGGAGAACAGAAGCAGGAGACCTTGAATCTAGGTTTCGTGAAGTGCCAAGCTTGAAAGAAGGTATAACTTTATGTACTTGCTTTCATTCATTAATAAAGATCATACGTTCTTCTCTTTCCAAATATGACCTATTAATGTGTCTCAGATTTGATTACTGTTTGATTATAGTTTGATGTCTCTTTATATTATGGATATCAGTATTATATATGTAGTCAAATGTATTTGAGAAAGGTATCAAGTTGTTTTGTAGGTCTGGGCATTGCGACACTGGATAAGCATTGAAGAGCGAGGGAGGCAAAGATAGGATCGACCTTCTGAATGAGGTGCCTACATCTCTAAACCCTAATCTCTTCATTTATTTGTTGTACTTGTAGAATGCTTGTAAGTCTATCTTTATCACCGTAAGTTGGTAGTTTCTCCCCTGAACTATAGGTGCATTTTCCCCACAACAGAATGGCGACTCCGCTGGGGAAAGACTAACTGCTTAGGGGTATCCAAGGTCATTTCTTCAGTTCTGTTTGATGGTCTTTGTTCATTTTCTTGATTAGGATCAGTTAGTAGGCTCTGTTTGACCCTCCTGGGATTTTTACAGACCCTTCCCAGCCCTTGCAAACCTTTGTGGACCCAGTTTGGGGGTTTTAACCCCGTTTTTTAGAATTTTTTTGCTTGTACGCTACTATTTGTACCACACAGTAGCGCCCATACTACTATGAGCACTAGTTTCCTTCATACACAGTAGCACCCATATTGCTATGAGCACTAGTTTCCTTCATACACAGTAGCGCTCAAAATCTGGGTTTGATTTTTTGAGTTTTTTGGGTTGTGGACCCAAATTTGGGGGCTGTGGCTGCATTTTTTGGAGTCCCTGATGACCCTAGGTCTGAGTTAAACCCCTGTAAGTGGTCTTCCATCCTTGTACTGATCCTACATTCATGATTTGAACCTCTTTTGATCATTTTGGGCTTGTTTGGAAAGTTTTGGGGCTTGTTGACCCAAGTTGGGGGGTTGTGGACCCGTTTGGTGTTTTGTACCCTAATTTGAGTCTGATTGAACTTGCTTGCCCCATTTTCCACTGGATTTGAAACCTCTTGAGTCTTCTTGACCCTGTTTGTATCTATTTGAGTGAAATTTCTCTTTTAGGTTGGTTTCTTATCCTCCCTTATGCTTTTAGTTTTTCTTTTGTAGTGAAAGCTCAAGTGTTTTGGCTATTGTTCAAGACCTTGTTTGCATTGTTTATGTACAGACCTGACTTTACCAAACCATACTTCTTTGTAGGCCATTTGCTTCATTTGGGTCTAAAAGTAGTTTTCGTACTCTTTTCCCAATGTTTGGCATGCTTACGTCAATAAGAATTTGAAAGTCATATTTGATAGCTTTTACTGTTTCATAAAGAGAATCTGAAAGTTTATTTGCTTTGCTTTGATAGTAGGGTAGTTTCAGTTTTTGTTTCTTACCTTTGAAAAGCATAAAGAATTTTGATTCATTTTCTGAATAGAGTACCTTGCAAGTGGCTTAAAAGATTTTAGAGTGCTTTGCATCAAAAAGAACAAGTTTTCTTTTGCATACCTAGTTGCTTGAATAGCTGCATTCTTAGGTTTTGAGTTTATTTTCGTACATTTAGAATTTATTTTTACCTTTTTTGCATTCGAAATATTAAAAACTGCATTTGCACATGCATTCTACATCATAATTTTAAGACTTGCATTGAAAAGAAAAAGATTTGTTTTTCATTCTCAGTACTCTATCTCTACTATAACCACTCTCACACACCCACTACCTTTTTGAGTAAGCAAGTAACCTTTAAAATGTACTCTAATAAAATGAACTAGCAACATTTTCTTTTCTAGGTTACACTACACCAACTTGTTTTGGTTAGGATCTTGGGTTTAAAACACCTTAAACCACCCAAGATCACACATTGCGCAAAAATCGTAGTAAGACTATCAATAGGTAAACCCACCTCACTCAAAATTTGCCTGGGATCTATGCAGTAGGTCATTGCGAGATCAGTTTGTGGGAATACTCCTCCTACTTTCTGTTCAAGCATACGCCAGGATCGGATTGCGTATTGGGGACTCTTTCGAGTTTCGGGCTTAGCTACCCTGCCCACGCTTTCTGATTCGACCGGTGACTGTTCCCCCAGGAGTTTTCGGTGTTGTGGTATCCTTAGTATCAGACTCTAGGTTCATACACAGGTGACAGCAGAGGGTATATTTGTTGTACCTAAGACAGACGTGGGAGGAAATCCCTTGCAGGTCTTTGGGAGGGCGGTTGGGTGATTCTAGCGCTTGCACCCTTAGTCATTGTATTGTGGACCCCGGGTAACTGTCTTTCTTCCTTCGTTGATCTGTTATGGGCCCTCATCATCCCAGACTCTTCTCCGGAAGGCATCTTTGTTTGCCTGGTTTGATTTACCTAGGACCTTTTTAGTGGTGTGCTCTTTGTGCTAGTTTTTTTTTATTTTGCCTCAGAAAAATTCTTGTTCATTTGAGCAGGAAACTATGTCTAGCATTCCGGCGAGTGCCAATCAAGGTACCCCTATTCCAGGGGATCCTTGTGCTGTTCCATTTATTGGAAACATTGGTTCTCCCTTAATGGCTACTCTGAATCTTCCTGGATTCACTATTGGGCTGCCGGTTTGGTTGTTTTCCACTCCGAATGCCTTGCATGCTCCTGACGCTTCTTTTGTGAGCACCTCAAATCAAGAGCATCAGAACCCTGGGCCTTCTTTGCCAGTAACATCTTATCCTCCTCCTTCTACCTCATGTGGCGAAAGTAGAAATACTAGTAACCAGCAGTCTAAAAGGAATAGACGGGGGAAGAATAGGAAGAAGATGCCAAAACAAGGGGGCAAGCACCCTGCCTCTGCAAATCATGCAGGGGGCACCTACCTAGCCTCTGGAGGTCATGCTGGGAGAAATATTTTAGTCATTGAAAATCATACTGAAAGTTTGTCTTCAACCATTGTCAGTCATGTTGAGGACATGTCATTGATCACTGCTAGTCATATTAATGACAAGTCACCAGTTCCTGTGAGTCATACTGGAGACACCAGATCAGCCATTGCAAGTCATGCTGAGGGAGTTGACATTGTCGACAAACCAAACAAACAGAAGCTTAAGTTCCCTTGTAAGTTTTGCGAGGGAGATCACCTTACTTACTTGTGCCCTATACTTCCAGAAGTGCAAAAAGTGTGGTCCTTAGTTCAAAAGTCTTTTGCTTCTGAGCAACCAGCCTCTGTGAGTCATACTGGGGGCAAGCTATTAGCCAATGCTAGTCATGATGAGAGTACTGACATTGTAAAGGAGTCTAAACCTATAGGACGGAAGCCAAAGTTCCCTTGTAAACTTTGTAAGGGAGATCACCTTACTCACCGATGCCCTGCCATTCCAGAGGCAAGAAGAGTGTGGAAGGAACCTCTGTTCCTGATTTGTCTATAGATTCCCTACAGTCAGATCAACCTTTGGTTGATAAAGTGGTTGAACCAATGCAATCTTTGGTCAACCCCACTCTTCCTTCGGAGAGTGAAGTGATTGAATCGATGCAATCTTCGACCGATCCCATCAGTCCTTCAAAGATTGATGAACCTACTACTGAAGTCTTATACGTTTCCAGTTTGAATATTCCTGAAAAAGGGGGCACTTCATCTATTCCATGTGAACCCCTACCAAGCCCTAGGATTGTTTCCTTTGATTGGAATAGTCTAGCCGAGCCTCGTCTTCCTTCTTCAACACCTTTCCAGATAAAGGTTGATATCGGGAACCATACGGTTGATCGATGCATTGTTGATGAAGATGCTTCTGTTAGTATCTTATCCGCTTATGCTTGGAGAGATTTGGGTTTCCCTAATGTTATTCCAGCTGTTAATTGGTCGTTGACCTTCGATAGAAGACCTAGTGAACCGATCGGATTCCTCCGTCAGGAACCTGTTACCTTGGGTGGAAAAACAGTCTTAGTTGATTTTATGGTTCTAAAGGGCCCTGTGGACTTTGATATGATCCTTGGGCATGATTACATTTATGCTATGCATGCTGTGGTGTCTACGCTTTTTCGTGTGATGCATTTCCCTCATAACGAAAACATTGTCACCATCGACCAGCTTGCATTCGTTGATCCTCCTTATTACCCAACTGAAGACCAGTCTGATCCCTCGTCATTAGGCACTACTATGTCACATGAGCCTTATGTGACATATTGTTCCTTGAGTTCAAATTCTACTGAGAAGAAGTCTTTGAGTTCATGCTTACCTTCTCGGGACTTGGTCCCAGCTTTTGACCAAGTGACACCTCCATCTGAATGTTTAGATATGTATTCTATCTGGGATGATATACTTCCTTCCGATGAAGTTTTCCTAGAGTCTATAGTACAGTCTGCTATTCACTTGGATGTTGATCCAGTCACAGTCATGTCCAGCCCCGGTTTGACCTTAAAGTTTGATCTTCCTACTGTTGAGTCTTTGGACTCTCCTATAGATCCGCAAATCAGTGTTCCTGCTGAGTTTGATTCTGCTTCTAGAATTTTCAACTCCCGTGATGATGAATTTGTTTCTGCAGATTCCATCATGTCCTTCAACTTTGATCTTCATCCTGAAGTTGATCTTGTTGATTGTAAGTCCTCGGGCTTGGGTACCATAGAGTCTTCATTTGAAAACGTTGCCTTGTTTATGCATGTTGTTGATGATAGTGAAGTTGAAAGTATTTCTACCACAGTGACTTGTATCAGGTCTTTCCTTACATATGTTTTAGATATGATCCTGGTACTAATGTTTCTTGGAGACAGGATTCTTGGTTGGATGTATACTTGCTTACTGGTCCTTTTCGACACCTTGTGCAACCATGTCAGGTATATTCGGAACCTTGCATATAGGTTTAGGCTTCCCCGCTGTTATGTTGCATTTAATCCTTTTGCCATCCGAATTCGCCATAGGGTCGAACCTGTTGGATATTGGTGTGTTAGCCATCTCTTTATGCATTGTACACCAGTCCGACAGCAGAGCCTACCTAACATGGGTCACCCTAGTCAGCACCCTTATGCCCTTCTGGTGCCCATGCTGAGTTTTTCTCATAGGTTCGGGAGCCTTTTTAGATTTACCATGACTTTGAGAAGAAGCCTCATATCTTTGTTCCTCATATATTTCTGGCCATCCCTGATAAGGCTCCCATCTTTGTGTTCAAATTGCATATGCATCTATTATGATTCCGCTTGCGCTAATGAGCCTGAAGCCGGCTTCCACGCTTTTAGCCCGTTGTATAAGCATCCATCTCTGATCTCGTTTCTGCTAAGCCCTGTATCATTTTGCCCTCACAATTTGACACCTTTTACCTGGAGGAGACACACCCTGAGTGTACTTATCTTGCTCATGTTCCTTGCATTAGGCATAGCTTTGTTCCATGCGCTTGGAGCTAGTTTCTCATGTCCCTGACACTCGTCTCCTCCCATATCGAGCATTCTTCTTTTACTTCGAGCTCGTTAAAAACAGTAAGTAGGTTTCGAGCGTTCTTCTTTTACTTCAAGCTCGTTAAAAACAGTAAGTACGTTACGAGCATTTCTTCCACCTTCCCTTCGAGCTCGTTAAAAACAGTAAGGAAGTTATGAGCATTTTCCTATCTCCTTTGAGCTCGTTAAAAACAGTAAGGAGGTCATGAGTTTACTTTTCCGGACTCGTTAAACCTTTATGGAAAATATCCCTATGGAGTTCTTTTAAGCCCTTTTCAGACTCCTTAAATAGGAAAAGTTTGCCGAGCATAGTTGTCTTTTCGGGCTCGTTAAAATAACTGAATCGACATCCACTTAGGTATAGAATTACCCCTTTTCCGGGCCTTGGTGGATATTTTACGGAAAAGGTATACTCTAGGTATACTCTTGTATGCGCTAGAAGAGTTCTCCTTTCATTTTTTTTATACTTTTTCGGGGGAGGAGACTAACTGTACGAAAAAGGACCTGTTGGAGTCTTTCTTTAGGGTTTTCAGACTCTCTAAACATGAAAATACCAAGCGAGCATTCACCTACTCGGGCTCGATGTGAAATCCACGAGATGGTTGATAGAGGACTGTTTAAGTTTTTCCACTCTATAAGCAAGAAAACACCGCCGAGCACAGACCAATTCGGGCTCGATATAAAATCCACGGATAGGTGTATGGAGTTCTCTTCTAGGTTTTTCAGACTCCTTAAATATGAAAATACCGTCGAGCATGCTTTAGTTCTTTGTCAAGCTCGTTAAAAAAATGAAAAAGGAAAGGGAAGAGAAGACTGTTAAAATATCTTTCAGTATGATGGCAGCAAGTCAACTATCTCCTTGAACAAAGCACCTGTTTTGAGTCTATCAAAAAAGTTGGGTTCTAGTGTTGGCCTTAGGATAAACCTGATCTCAGAGTTCTTACTCCTCCGTTTGGTTAGTCTTCCAATCATATAGAGAATCTGTTAATGTCTCCTCCATTGCAGATTTGCATCGTGGTCCCTTTGTGTATAAAGCTGCCTAAGTCACTCTTGTGTCGTGCTCACTGTTCAAGGATATAACCTGTGTCGGCCATTCTGCAGTTGCCTTGACCTCACGTGTCGGCCATTCCTTGGTGTCAGTATGTTTCATCATGTGTTTAGTCCTACTCCAAATCAACTCATACCTATTTGAGTGTCCCTCGTGTTGGATGATGGAGGATGCATTAAGGCCTCCCTTCCAACGGACTTCTTCCCATCGACTTCAGCTCCTTGTGCTCTGGGAATGAAGTTTAGAGTTTCGGTTAGTACCTTGGGGATTGCAGTCATTAGTGGCAGTTTCCCTCGCTATTGGATAGATGGGAATACATCAATGTCTCCTATCAAATGGATTCTTCAAGTGTTCGACGGCAAGACCATCTATTCGCACTTGCTTGAATGTACTAGGTACCTTGGGTTCCATTTTCAATATTGGTGGACACCCTCGCGTTTGTTAACGGTATACATCAATGACCGGTAATCAAACGATACCTCCCATGTTCGATATCAACTCATTTATTCGCATGGATAGGTTTGTACCTTGGGTTGTTTTTGGATGAAGACCTTGGGATCTTCGATAGCATCACTTCATTTATGTTATCGCCCAAGTTGCGCAAGACTGAGCCACAATCTTTTTGGGCTCTTGATGAGACATAGATCCAGCTTGTTCTCTATGGCTATGTTCTCCAGTTTTGACATAGATCCACCTTGTATTTATGTGGCTATGTTTACACTTATGTTCCTCATGGATCCACGCTTGTATTCTAGTGGCCATGATAGATGCATCAGTATTTGGATCATTATTGTATTCTCTTGGAGATCATGTTCCACCATTTGAACATGGACAGTTACCCCATGGATAAGTTTGTCTGACTTTGCCTTTGCTTTCAGGTACTTCATTTGAGCCTATGATTCTTGGTTTCTCCGTTCCTCCACGATTCAACTCTTTTTTATTTATAATGTATTTTGGCCATCGTTTCCCGTACTCCCTCTGACCTCATACATTAGGGGGCATCTGTTATAGCTTGAAATGACACCTCTCCGTCCGTGACGACACTTGTTTCCCTTGGTCGCATGACGACACTTCTTGAGATCAAGTTCAGTCACACAACAGGACATTTGTGGATGGAGGAGTCATTTGGGACATTAAAAATGGTTGAAATTACCTCATTCTTGATTCATTTGATGTATATGACCCTTAGGAACATTTTTCCAGACCAAACCATCTCCTGAAAATGAGCAGAAAAGCCTGTTTTTGGCCATTTTTCAACATGAGCGTGACTCCACTGTTATAATAGTAGCGTGTGTACGCGACTTTACCTCATTCAAAGTAGCGCCCATTGCCATGTGTACGCGACTTTGTCTACTATAGAGTAGAGTACACACCTGTTTTGGTCAAAATCTCGAAATTTGAGAAAGTTAAGTTGGTTGGGAAACCTCTTGAGTGCTTGTAACTTCTTTTCCTCTTCCTCATTGACTATACAAGGAGGGTAGAAGGGTCATGTGAGAGGACCAAGCCCAATTACAAAGTTATGCTGGAGGAATGGAGACCCTCATCCCCTCTCTTGTGCTTCAGTTTTGGTAAACCCTAGTACAATTTCTTAGAGGCTGGGATCTTTGGAGAACAGAAGCAGGAGACCTTGAATCTAGGTTTCGTGAAGTGCCAAGCTTGAAAGAAGGTATAACTTTATGTACTTGCTTTCATTCATTAATAAAGATCAGACGTTCTTCTCTTTCCAAATATGACCTATTAATGTGTCTCAGATTTGATTACTGTTTGATTATAGTTTGATGTCTCTTTATATTATGGATATCAATATTATATATGTAGTCAAATGTATTTGAGAAAGGTATCAAGTTGTTTTGCAGGTCTGGGCATTGCGACACTGGATAAGCATTGAAGAGCGAGGGAGGCAAAGCTAGGATCAACCTTCTGAATGAGGTGCCTACATCTCTAAACCCTAATCTCTTCATTTATTTGTTGTACTTGTAGAATGCTTGTAAGTCTATCTTTATCACCGTAAGTTGGTAGTTTCTCCCTTGAACTATAGGTGCATTTTCCCCACAACACCCTTTAAGGACACATGCCTCCTAGACCCAAAAATATTGTTGAAATGTGTAAGTTGTTCAAAAGGATGATGTCAAGGGGCATTAAGAATGGCTAGGTATAAATAAGCTCAAAAGATTGTGCCTTGGGGATGGCCTTATATTCTAACTAAAGGATGGTGGTGGTAACATATTTAGTGTTAATGGGGAGGAGAGACTTCATAAACCAATACAAGAGGATGGGGCCTTTGAGGTTAATCTTACATAAACTATGTCATTTTATGGCACTCGTGGATGTGATCCATGAAATGAGTAGTGGTGATTTGGTGACAATTGGTGAGGATCTTGACTTTAGTATCATGATGGATAATAATGAAAGAAAGTAAAAAAATCCTTCGATATTAGATCAAATGTAGTATGAGTACTATGAGGTTCTTCAATATACCACTTGTCATATTGTTTGGAACATCCCAAGTACCGAAAGTTTTGAAGGCAAAGTACAGTTAGGTGAGACCTAACATTAGCCATTTTTGGAAGCAAGCAACTCCGCAAATCCCGGGAAGAGGGTATGGAGCGAAGTGCAGTTGATAGGAAAGGTCTTGTTCCCTTAGTAAAGATGAAGTACTAAGGACAACCAGAGGTAGTTGAAGCATTTAAGGATCAAGAAGCGAGTTGATAGCTACAAGAGAAGAAATGAAAGAAGCGGAATGGTGAAAAAGATGTGCCACTGTAGATTCATATCAGCATTGTAAGAGGAAGCATCATAGTCAGAAGAAGTGGCGCTTAAAGGAAAGCGAATTTACAGGGAAGTTAAAGCAAAGCGTGATCAACAGGAGAACCATGTTTTTTTGGGTTTAAGGGTACTATGGGGGTTGGCCCATAGTTATTGTAATATGTGACCTTCGGGAACATCTATAAAAAGGGTATTTTTGTATAAGGAAGGTTTGTTGAAGTGTTGTTGTTTTGATTGTAGATCTAGACTAAGCGAGAAGAGATCTAAGAGAGGAAAGACTCTACAGTTGATTGCGTAGAGATCTGACTGTAGAGAAGATCCTGCAGCTGAGTGCATAGATTGGAACTGTTACCCTTCCAAGTAATATAAGAACAGTTCCCATGGATGTAGCTCCCATCTGGGGGGTGAACCACGTAAATCTAGGTGTTATGTGTATGAATCTATGATGCGCTTTGTGTACATGTTATGATATTTTTATGTATTTTCTTTCATGTGTATGTGAATGGATATCATATGTTAAGTAAACGAAACACATGTGCATGAATGTTGTGAAGTAGCACTAAGTATGATGAATGCATATTTATAAGAGTAAAGACAACAGTGATTCAGCGTAGTCTGTAGGTTGTTGGTAGCTATGAAGTGCGAGGTCATAAGTTAATATTGTCATGCTAAGTATATGTTAAGGAAGAGATGCATTGCGAGGTCAGTTACCACATATGTGCATCGCCATGGTTATAGAAACCTGATTTTGTAACCCCCCCATATTCGCTTCGGGTGAGACTTCATCTTTATCGCAGGTTGATTCCGAAAGGGCCAGTGAAAGGGGTTTTGTTGGGTCTATAATATATTCATCAAACCTGGTTCTTCCAACCAGTAGCCAACAATGGTTCTGTTGTAGTGCTTGAACTAATATTTTGGTGATGTGTCATGTTGATGTGGAATCTAGAGAAGAAATAAATACAGAACTGGCTAAGCCAAATAGAGCAGGAGTTTACATAGAAAGAAAACAACCATCCGCGCCTTACCTAAGAACAATGGTTGCAGAGGTATATATTCACTGATATGCATGAAGTTTTCTTCGCATATTTTGCTAATGAGCTACATGAATAAATATCGAGGATAGCAGAACGAAAAAACTATTTTCAAGGTGAAGAACCTACAGTTTGGAATCCAGAGTTGATTTAGAGGCTTAAAGGGATTGAAAACTAGAATTCAAGAGAAATAGACTTATGGTTGGATAGCTCATTGGAAGGCTATATTACATAGTTTTTTGTGGACACTTTGAAGTCTTACAATGCAGTAGAAGGATACTTTTTCCAAGGATTTAGAGGTAAGTACCTGAATAACCTGAGTTTATGCATTAAAATGCTATTAGTTGAAAAATGTGTCTTGAAAATGCAATCATATTCCTAGGGTTTGATTCTGTGATGTTCAAAAACACAGATAGTGACATAGACGAAGACATTGGCATTTTTCGTAGTGGAAAAAGATTTAAAGTTATCACTAGAAAGAGGTCTCGTGAAGCCGAACCTCACACATTCCTAGAAACTGAGTTAGGAAGTGATAGAAATTCATCTCAAGCTGAGTCTAATAGTGAAACAGAACCTAGACACATTGGCTATCAGCCTATTAATCCGCAGAAACCTATAATTGAGGAAAGAAATATTACTAGTTCGCAGAACACTAGTAGTAGTAATATTGTGGGAGTAGGCACTCAGAATCAGCCAAGTAGTGATGTACCTCCATCGTTTCAGAACACTATACCTCCTAGAATAAGGATGGTAGACGATATAAAACTACCTGTTTTTAAAGGAACCAGTTTAGAAGATCCAAAGCAACATTGGTTTCTCTGTGATGTTGTTTCGAACGTTAAGCAAGTACAAGACGATGCTATAAAACAAGATCAACTAGTCAGTGAGTAACCACATTCAGAGACAGATCTCTAACATGGTTCATGAAATACTCTGTTGGACAGAATAAAACATTAGATGATATCAAAACTGTGTTGATTAGAGAATTTAAGAATCCTAAGTCTGAATCTCAATGCATTACAGAGCTAAAAGAGATAAAACATAAACCTAATGAGGTTGTGTGGGAATTTGATTAGAATTCAAATCCTTGTTAGATCAAGTTAGCTTTGATATAGTACCGCAATAGCATCAATAATGGTCCATAGTTGCGTTGTTTCCCCACATTAGATTACCACTGATTCAATAGAAGGTTGCTTTGCAAATAGAATCATTGGAAATTGCGATGAAACTAGAATCTTCGCCCAGAGGATAAACTAGCACAGGCATGGTATAGATACAAACACAACTAGAAAACCTGACATTACAGTTACAAGATATAAAAAAGGAAAATACGTAAGAGATCAGGTTTGGTGTACTAAATGTAAAGGAGAAGTACATTTCAAGGAACATTGTCCTGTATTCATATATTACCTCGCTAGTGGGGCGTCGAGTCCATTAAATCAACCTCAAGGACCATGGTGCGATATTTTTCGATGAAGAGGACATCGAACAAAGGACCGTTACCTACTTCAGAAGTATGTACAGACACCAAAGAACCTGTACTTCACATTTTGTAAGTCATTTGGCCATGATGATACTGACTGTAGATCATATGACCTTATGATAGAAAGAAAACATGATGTCTACAGAGTCCAAGGAGAAACACAGAACAATAATGAAAATGTGCAGTATGACCAAGGCACATACAGAGCACATGGTGGATTCAGAGGAATAGGACGTAACACTGGCCAAGGATGAGGAAGAAGCTAGATTGTCTGTTATAATTGTGCTCAACCTAGACATTTAGCAAGAGATTGTCAAAACCCATGCACCACTTATAAGTATTGTAATTCATTTGACCATATCATTGAAGCATGTCCCATTTTGCTAGGAAAAATGCAGGAAAAATTACCAGAGGGACAGAATCAGAATATTCAGATGATCGCAGCTGAGAAAAGAAATGAAGATCGCAACACCCATGTTGTGATGCAAGTTGGAGCTTTGACAAGAAATTACATGACGAAAGAATCTTTGACTTTTGATGATCACATGAACAGACCAAAGCATACTAATGGGCCTTGGGTAAGAAAGGCAGTTGGAAAAATGCATGTATTCAACCCTAAGAAAGAAAAAGAAGTATTCATGGAAGCAAGAAACTAATTTTAGGACTCAGAAGCTTCGACCATAAGGATCCAATTGTGAAGTGATTAGACACCTGTACTAGATATTCCGACATCGTATGATGGATCGCAAACTTCGCTCGAGCATACAAGTCCTATAACACAATTTTTACAACGCTGCATAAAGATGCTAAGGCATGAAAATGTCTTAGGGGAATTACATAACATGTTGGGACATTACAAACACCGTAATACAGTAAATGATTCACACAGAGTCGTCCACCACATGAAGAACCATAGAAGGATAGGAAGAGAAATGAGGCTAAGTGCACAGATTGGAGATTTCGAAATGAACCGGGTCATTCTTGATCTGGGCTCAGAGGTGAACGTGCTGAAAAAACAAACATGGGAACAAATGGGGAAACCAAAGATATCTTGGGCTCCTATACATTTGAGATTGGCTAGCCAGCAGAAGGTTTTACCTTTTGGGAGGCTATCAAGTGTTCATGTTAACATTGATGGAGTGCGAAGTAAAGTAGACTTTGAGGTTATCGATATCATAGATGACAGTAATCCAAATCCTTCATCATTACGGATTGACTGGGATCCACATCATAGTTGGAATTATTGTCGGAAGCTAACTTCGAAACCTCTTCAACAATTCATCGGCGTCGACACAACTTTGACCTCACAGTTTCACAAAATCGACATGCAGCGTCGTTCTGCGACTTGTGACTATCGAACTTCAACAAACTGTCTCTCTGTCTTCCAGACGACTGTAACGGTTGAACTGTCGAACCGTTCTAAATTGTAACTGAACATATAGGAAATATTGAACTTATATCCAGTAGTAGAAGTTAGTTCGCATTCCCGCATATTTTCTGTGTGCATTTTTGTTCTGTATGTGTAGTGTATTCCTTCTTTGTGCATTTTGTTTCTTAAGATTCTGCCATAACATATCTGACTCATTCATTCGAATTATTTTCCCCCTCGTGCTTCCTGGCCACGTGCAAATCATTGGTATCAGAGCGTTCAACTTTGTTCATGCTTAAGTTTGCGTAGACACTTCCAGCTAAGTTACCGACTTATGCCTATCCAAACACGATCGCAATCTCGGCAATCCAAGTAGACGCTACCTCCAGAAATGACAGAAGAAATGGATGATTAGACATGCAGCTGACGAGACAGCACAACTTATTGAGCAAGCACTAACTCGACAATGAACTGAAATGTTCTCCCAGTTCAATGAAATTCTCACACGATTTTCTTCGACATCCAGAGGATTTTCGATGAGAACTCACTCCAATAAAATCAGCCCCTTCAAAGTGAAAATTAATTTGGACATACCAAATCTTGAACGCAAGATTGACGTGAAATCCGTCGACAATTGGGTACAACAATTGGAATCCTATTACTCTATGAATCAACTCTCAGAAGATGACAATATCACCATTGCAGCCTTAAAGATTTCAACGTATGTGCACTGCTGGTGGGAGAACCTATCGACAAAGATGGAGAAAAGTGGAGACCCCATCGACACATGGGATAAATTCATCGAACACATCCGAAAGGAATTTTACCCACCCAAATACCTCGAGCAGCAGTATAAGACGTGGCAGCAGCTAAGGCAATGGAAATACCAATCAGTACAAAGTTACACCGACGAGTTCTATCAACTCATGGCTGAACTTGGCGTCCAAGAAGAAGAGAAATTGCTTGTTCTGAAGTACATCAGCGGATTGTCCCAGTATTTTCAACAAGAGATGGAATTTATGACTATCATTATGCTTGCAGATGCATTCCACTATGCCAGCAAACTTGAAACCAAGCAGAAAGGGAAAGCACGCTTCGCAACAAAGATGACATTAGGACGACCACCCGACAAGAATACATCAACCGGCCTCGACAAGTCGAAATATTCTCAACCGACTCTGCCAAAGCCATATCACGGAAAAAATCCTTTTCAGAAAAGGGAACATAGTAAAAAAAACCGCCGATCGGAAAATGGTGCGATTACCACCACTCATCTTGGCATGATACGTCTTAATGAAAATCTCGGAATAAATTTTTGGAAAAAGTGTCGACATCCGACGCGTTCGACAAGATGGTGGAAGAATCTGATCTAGACGCAACGACCCTTCTGACATCAACATCGACCACTCCAGCAGCCTCGACTATTCTTGACAAGGAGGAACGAGAGCACCTATTCCATACACGGATATGGGTCCAGCACAACCCATTGCATCTGATTGTGGACAACGGTATCCAAAAGAAATTAATTTATGAAGATCTTGTGAAGAAACTAGGTCTTGTCACGACTCCGCATCCCCAGCCTTACAACATTAGTTGGATGAAGGATGGGCAGGAACTATGGATCACCCAACAATGCAAACTCACCTACTTCATAAATCCTTTTGAAGATGAAGTACTCTGTAACGTAGAACCACTCTTTGTATTCGATGCCCTATTTGGGAAACCTTACCTATGGGATCGCCATGGAAGTTATCAATCGCAACTGCATAAGGTGATTGTCAAAATCCAGAATCGATGATACAGCATTCCAGAGCAACAACCTACACCAACGGTTTCAATGATATTTGCTAAACAGACAAAGAATCTCATCAATCATTCTCAAAATTTTGCGTTAATCATGATCAAACTACAACAGTCTAGGAAGACTGCAGCAACGAGTCGACTTACCGACCAAAGAATCTCCCAACAGAAGCATTTGATCGACAACGTTCTCGACTAGTATCAGAGTTTATTCCAACAACCGGATGAAGTACCTCAATATTTCTAGGTAAAACACTCCATTGAACTTGCTCTTGGTTCTTTTTTTCCTAACACATCTGTTTACAGAAGATCCATTCTCAAAAATGAAGAGATTCGCAGACAAATCCAATATTTGATCTACAAAGGTCACATCCGACCTAGATCCTCTCCTTTTGGAAGTCCAATCGTCCTCGTTCCAAATAAATATGGGACTTGGTATATGTGCATCAACTAAAGGGCACTCAAAAAAAATTCGGTAAAGAATCGCTACCCTTTGTCGCGGATACACGAGCTCATTGACTGTATGAAAGGTGCTAAATTCTTTACTAAGCTCGACCTCAAGTCAGTATATCATAAAATTCCAATCGAGCCCTCAGATGTGTGGAAAACTGCTTTCAAGACCAAGGAAGGATTGTTTGAATGGTTAGTTATGCCTTTCAGCTTAACCAATGCACCTACGAACTTCATGCGATACATGGATAGCATTCTTCGACCTTTCATCGGAAAATGGGTCATTGTCTATCTCGACGACATATTGATTTTTAGTTGATCATGGGAAGAACATGTCATACAGCTTCGACAAGGCCTCAACACTCTCTAGCAACATAGACTTTACTTGAACATGGACAAGTGTACCTTTGCGATGAACAACATCAAATATTTGGGGTATGTAATTGACTCTACAGGCATTCACGTCGATCCAGACAAAGTACAGATCCTCAAAGATTGGCCCATTCATCAAAGCATTCAAGAACTAAGAATTTTTCTTGGTTTGGCGAATTTCTATCGACGATTCATACTCGGATTCAATCACATAGCTTGGCCCTTAAATCAGTTGACGAAGGGAAATGGAAAAATTATCTTTAAATGGACATCGACGCAACAAGAAGCTTTTGAACAAATCAAGAACAATCTCTGCACTGCACCAGTACTTGTGTTACCTGATTTGCATCAGCCCTTTGAGATTGAGATGGACGCATCGAACTATGCCTTGGGCACAGTGATCACTCAGTCTGGTCACATAGTCGCTTTTCATTTCGAAACTTTTAATGACACAGTTAGAAGGTATTCAACGTACGAAAAAGAACTATATGTCATTGTGCAAGCTCTCAAGCAATGGAGGCATTACATCCTTGGCAAGGAAATGGTCATCCTCACTGAGCATAAGCCTCTACAGTTTTCTCTGACCCAATAAAAACTACAAACAACTCGACAAGTTAAGTGGATTAATTACCTACAACAATTCCAGTTGGTGATTAAGTATCAGAAAGGTAAAGCTAACGCCGTCGCCTATTTTCTAAGCAAACCACCCATTACTCTCCTTGTTACAGTGATGAGTATGCAGGTATATGACACCACTAATTAGCCTCAGTTGTATCAAGAAGACATCGAATTTTCACCAGTCTACCGACAGCTTCAAATTGACAAGTCGTCGACCGTCGACTATTTCCTGAAAGACACCTTGCTATACAATCTTGGATAGCTTTGTGTACCGACCAATGAGCATCGACAGCAGCTCATTTGGGACGCACACTACAGCAAGACCACAGGACACTTTCGAGTAGCGAAGACACTTTCTATTCTGTAGAAGTATTTCTTTTGGCCTACACTTAAAACTGACATCAACAAGTACATTCGATCATGCGTGGTTTGTGCCATTGCTAAACTAGCCAATTGATGACAAGGATTGTACACACCTCTTCCAGTTCCTAGTCGACCATGGGAATCTATTTCTATGGACTACTTGACAGGATATCCTACTACCAAATATCAGCACGATGCAATCTTAGTAGTATTCGACATATTTTCCAAGATGGCCATTCTCATACCATGCAAGAAGACCATGACAGCGCAACAAACTGCTCAGCTCTTCTTCACACATATTTGGAAACACTTTGGTTTACCCACAACCATTACTTCCGACCGAGATTCCAAATTTGTCAGCATATTTTGGAAGACCCTTTAGGAACATCTAGACACACAACACTCATTGTCGACAGCTTTCCATCCTCAGACCGATGGACAGACGAAAGTTGTGAATCGCTTGGTCGTACAACTGCTTCGCATGTATAACCATAAGCATCGACACACATGGGATGAAAGTCTTCCATACATACAACACAGTTACAATCGTGCTCAGCACAGCTCTATAGGAAAGAGTCCATTTATCTTTTATGGATTTTAACCCTCAGCACCCATCGACTTGATCAGCTCATCAACACAGCCCAACTTTGACACTGACTATAGCCAGCGAGAAGTTGATAAATCCTTGAAGTTTCGAGATCAAATTTGCGACATCCAGAAGCAAGCACAGGAAATGTTACAATGATCAAATGAGAAAGCTATGTCCCGACACGACAAACATCGTATTCCTCATTCATTCCAAATTAGGGATAAGGTCTAGTTACATCTCAAGAAGGAGCTCTTCATTGGTCCATTCAAGAATCTTAAGCCTTTGCGATATGGTCCGTACAGTATTCTTCGACAGATTAGAGAAAATGCTTTTCAGCTTGACATTCCTGCATGCTTAGGTTTGCTTCCAGTATTCAATGTGGATCTACTTCGACCATATCATGCACCATTGTTGGAACAGAACGAATTACCGGCAGCAGAACCCGAAGACATCCATCTAGATGTTCAAGATCCTCTTCCTTGCGACACCATTATAGGATGACGAGTGAGCCATACAAGGACGAACACAATTCCCTTGTTTCAGGTTGCTAAAGTCTGACAAATCCCAGCACAAGTAAAGTGGTACTCTGCTACTGAAGTGACCAACAAGTTTCCTCACCTTCACGAGCAAACAATGGGGACCATTGTTTCTTAAGGAAGGAGGTGTAATCCACATTACAGTTGGCATTATTGTCGGATGCTAACTTCGACAAGTCATCGACGTTGACACAACTTCGACAAGTTTTGAATTCGACATGACTTTGACAACTTCGCAGCTTCTACCAATTCCATGACATCAACATGTAGCGTCGATCTACGACTTGTGACTGTCAAACTTCGACAGACTGTCTCTCTGTCTTCCAATCGACTGTATCGGTTTAACTGCCGAACCGTTCTAACTTATTTGTAATTGAACGTAATGGGAAAGCACCCAAGCGTCTCAGCATATTCTATATAAGAATGTATACTACTATAACATATAGGAAGTCATGAACTTATATCCAGTAATAGAAATCAGTTCGCATTCCTGCATATTGTCTGTGTGCATTTGTGTTCTGTCTATGTAGTGTATTCCTGCTTTGCACGTTATGTTTCTTAAGCTTCTGCCATAACAGAGCCGACTCATTCAGTCGAATTGTTGTCCCCCTCATGCTTCCCGGCCACGTGAGGATCAAACTGGGCAATTGATAACCTTGCAATTATCAACTTGAAGAAAAATATATATATATTTGAAGGACCGGATATCAAGGTTATCGCACCCCTGGATCCTTCATAAGGAACAAGGTATGTTGAGCCGGTATGAGAAGAATGTAGACCTCAAGAACTTGATAATATCTATAAGATGATAGTTAATCAAGCAGATTACATTAACCCTGCAGAAGATGGAACATTGAGCTAGAGATGTGACAGTTCTTGTGTATCAGAATCAAACACGGGACTGCAGAACTGGAAGAGCCGAATGCATGAAGTATCACTTAGAAGATGTGCGAAGATAACAAAGTCACTCCATTGGATTGGAACATAGGTAATTCCAATTCCTACTTATGATGGTTTAGGTAATATACATGCATTCCTTCATGAATATTTAGCATCAATTTCAGATGAACATAAGGTAGCAGCTTTAGATATAGCATTGCGAGCTACACCTTCTAGGTGGTGGGTTGCGCACAAAGACAACTTGAACATGGGAAGAATGTAAACACTTAATGGAAATTAGATTTGTTGAACAAAATGAGGTTGTACAAGAAAAAAGCAATGGAAAGACTGATCCTAAATATCATATAGAGTCTTGCTTGAAAGCATGGTAGCATATACCAAAGACATAATGGATTCATATGTTTGTGTACACATTGGATCTAATACCAAAGAATTGGTATACAGAAGCAGAACTTCAAAAGGGCACAATAGATTGGCACATGATGATAAAAACTTTAAATCAACTTTCATTTTTGAGGATGACTGTCATAAAATTAATGAGGCTCTACGGATCATTAAAAAGAAAATATTCGATGATGTCTCATTACCTATGTATAAGCAACCAGATTGGGCAATACGGTTAGAACACGCCTTTGAATGCTACAACTTCACGCTAGACGAAGATGAATATGAAGACCCTAGCGATGTGAACATACCTGAATATGAAGGAAAACGTGATGTACAAGGACCTAATTTGGAAATTCCAGATCTTAGTAACCTTATAAATACTAGAAAGATCAATATTAGCACCAATGAAGAATACTAGGATCTGTTTCCAACTAAGTTTTCTAAAATGAAAGGCATTTTAGTTGAATTGGGAGTTATGAAAATACCTCTCAAGCCTGATGTGAAGCTTATCAGGCAAAGACCTTACATATTGAACCCTAAATATAAAGAAAGAGTTAAAGCAGAAATTGACAAAATGTTGGAGGCAGGAATCATTGAACCAATAGAAGAATCAGAATGGATAGGTCCCATGGTAATTCAAGAAAATAAAGATAAAGGTGAAATCAGAATTTGTGTGGATCTCAGAAAACTGAATGATGCATCTATGCATGATCCATTTCCTACTCCATTCACAGACGAAGTGCTATATAACGTAGGTGGACAGGAGGCATACTCTTTCACTGATGGATTTTTTGGATACTATCATATCATAATTGCTACAGAAGACAAACACAAGACTACATTTGCTACTGAATGGGGATCATTTCAGTACATTGTTATGCCGTTTGGATTGAAGAACACACCTGCTATCTTTTCAAGAGTGGTTGTAGCTACATTTAAGGATTACATCCATAAATTCCTAGAAGTTTATTTTGATGACTGGACAATATTTGTCCTTTTAAAGGACCATCATGTGAAATTAAGGATTATGTTAGCGAAGCGTAGACAGTATCATATTGCCTTAAACCTGAAAAAATGTGTCTTATGTGTTCCTTATGGAATTTTGTTGGGACACATAGTATGTAAACAAGGATTGATGGTTGATCTAGCGAAGATATCAATTATAGTAAATATTCCAATGCTTAATTCAGTTAAGCAGCTATGCACTACATTGGGACACACAGGATACTGTAGAAAATTCATTAAAGGGTATGCGCAGATAACTACACCTATAGAGAAACTATTGAAAAAAGAAGCGAAGTACAATTGGCCTGAAGATTGCCAAAAAGTATTGGACATGCACTGAAAGAGAAAATGGTTACAACGCCTATTCTTTTCTTTCCTAACTGGAATAATCCATTTCATGTACATGTAGCTGCTTCATCTATAGCACTTGGAATTGGACTAGCACAACCAGGTGATGGAGGCATCGATCATCCCATTGCATTTTCAAGCAGAAATCTATCTTCAGCAGAAAAGAATTATACCAAAACAGAGAGGGAAGGCTTAGCTATGGTGTACGCATTGCACACGCATTGCAGAAATTCAGACACTATTTTCTAGGTTGGCATTTTTGCATGTTCACTAACCATTCAGCTTTAAAGTACTTGGTCAATAAGCCAGTGTTAGGGGGGAGAATATGCAAATGGATTTTATTGTTTTAGGAATATGATTTTGAAATCGATGTCAAGTCAGGAATATTGAATGCAGGACCTGACCATATTTCAAGAATCGAGTCAAGAGAAGAACCTAATAATTTGGAGGATAATCTACCAGATGCACAGTTGTTTGCTATCCACATAGCAGATGACTACTTCAGAGACATTGTAGAATTTTTAACTACAAGGTTATCACCTGCATAACTTACTACGCAGCAGAAGAAATATTTAGTGGTAATATCATCTGACTTTACCCTAATTGCAAGACATTTATACAAACTGGGACCATATAAAGTATTGTGTAGATGCGTACTAGAACATGAGATACCTATCATACTTGTTGAAGCACATTCAAGAGTATCTGGAGGACATTACGCAGGAAAATCCACTACGCAGAAAATTCTGAGCGAAGAACTATGGTGGCCTACTATACACAAAGATTCAAAAGAACATTGTCAGAATTGCGATGTATGTCAGAGAATAGGGAAGCCATATCGTAGAGATGAGATTCCATTGATGCCACAGTTGACTTTACAAGCCTTTGATAAATTGGCTATCGACTTTGTGGGACCTACTAACCCACCAGGGAAGAGAACCGGCTCGAGATATATCATTACAACTACAGATTATCTAACCATATGGGAAGAGGCAAAACTAGTGAAATGACTGTAGTGCAGTTACAGCCGCGCAGTTCATTTTTTAGAACATCTTGACAAGGTTTGGATGTCCAAAATTTTTTATGAGTGATCAGGGAACCCATTTCCTGAACAAAAATATTGAATCCTTGACATCAGAATTTCATATATACCATCAGAAGAGTACACCATATCATCCACAAGCTAATGGCACTGTAGAATCCTTTAATAAAGTATTGGAGAATGCATTGACCAAAGTATGCAATACAAACAGGGATGATTGGGATCTTAGAATACCAGCAGTATTATGGGCATATAGAACAACGTGTAAAAAGTTGACAAGTCATACACCTTTCATATTAGCATTTGGATAGGAAGCTATCATTCCCATGGAATACATAGTACCAAGCTTGAGAATTGCAGCATTCACATATATCGACGATAATGAAACAATGGATGAAAGACTATTACAGTTGATTGGATTGGAGGAAGACCACTTCATCGCAAGCTTTCACCAACAAGTACAGAAAGATAGAGAAAAGGTATGGCACGATAGACACATCAAGCACAAATTATTCCAGGTAGGAGACCTTATCCTCCTTTATGATAGCAAATTTATGAAATTTCCTGGAAAATTTAAAATGCGTTGGTTAGGGCCATACATTGTCAAACATTTCACTAATGGTGGTGCAGTTCATCTAGCCACATTACTTGGAGAAAACTTGCAAGGTCTTGTCAATGGGAGTAGATTAAAACCTTACAGGGATGGACCTACTCCTATAAATAGAAATTAAACAATGCAAAGAAAGTTTTAAGTGTCAAGTGCAGTTGAAATTGGACACTAAAACATAGGGCAGAGTCTGCATGCAATAGTTTTGTTAAAATGCACAGCTTTAAAGTATATGAAGATGTACCGTGAAGCACACATAGCAAGTCAAGCTGCGAAGTAAAAGAAGGGAGTAGAGTTGCGAAGTTAAATCAAAAGAAGGGAAATGTGAAGTGAACCTCGCCACTCACCTAACCATCAGTGAAGCTAGAGAAAACTAGTCATTATAGTTTTGTTTGGAAACTAGCCGTTATACAGTACTTTTGGGAAACCAGATTTTTTCACTTTTAAGGCATATTTGTATGTTGAAGACACATTCAATGAAGGGAAAATACCAATATCTAAGCAAGATTTGGCCAATGGACATAGCATTTAATGATAATTTAGTCATTTTGGGAGCATCTTAGTGAAGTTGTGCCTATAAATAGTAAGGATCGCCTAGTTACCATTTTTACAGTGACTTTTAATTTTTACCACGCGTAATTTATGAGTTTTTACTAGTTAAGAGCAAGAGTAATCCAACAGTGTATGTCTGAAAAAGAGAGCCTAGAAGATATATTAAGATAATTCCAACATTTTGGTTTAGAGGGAATTATGAAGACTCCAATAAAGAAAACAGCTCCAGAGAGAGGTGGAACCTCGAGAGCTTCATCGCAGAATGCACCAGAGCAGAAACAGAAGGATAAGAAAAAAGCTATAGAGCAAGAGAAGACGAATCCCGCAGAAATTCTGAAAGAGTATCCACTAGAGCGACCTGGTGAGAAGTTGATTATGCTGATACCTGAGTACATCCCTCTACGAAGAGATGATGTGCTAGTAGTGATACTGAAAAATAATCTGCAATACGAGTTCCTGATGCTGCCCATGTCAAGTCATGTTCGCGAGAAAGATAATTTGCTACGCAAGATTCCCAAAAGCAATTTGCAGATCACGACTTGCTGCACTCAACGAAGTATCCACAGTTTCAGCCGAACCGGTACATGTGTAGACACTATGATGAAACCAGTAAGCAAACAACAATTCAAGCGCGGGACTGGATTGCGCCATTACAACCATCATGATTGTTGAATTTGCTGAGAATTCTGCATTTTGACTGAAGCCCAAAGCTTACAGTAGTTGTGCGCACATGTTAGGAACCTATGTCAACCCTTCTCTTTACTATGTTAGTATATTTTTGTTGGACGCATATGCTTTGTAAGTCGTCCTGTAGTATTATATGACCCATGGTTTTGACTCATAGTATTGGGCATAGACTTAGTATATAAGTGTGTGTTGAGGTCATTGAAGGCACCGTGAAGTTAATTGTATTGAGCTTGCTCAAAGGAGGTTGCCCCCTCGAAGTGGCCCATGATCAATATAAAAGCGATTATGTTCTATTATTTCTGATATCTCGTGTATTTGCATTAATTAATTATTGCAGGTACATCACATCTGGTATCAAAGCACTTTCCTTGGCACAAGTGGGAAATTTTTTTTTCCTTTTTTTGGGCGGCGACTTTCAGATCAATTTTTGAAACTTTCTGCACAAAATCAGAAGAAACCGATTGCATATCTGAATTCCTCTTTCAAAAATACACAGTTTCAAAAAAACAAATCATCTCATTTGGAGTTCTAAAAGTGGAGATATCGCGGATTTAAAATCAGCAATTTTTCAGAATTTCGGTGACGGCCGCGAAAATTGCGGCGAGAACATCTTTTGACCGAGTGCCCAGATTTCTATTCCACTTTCATGGGTAGAAGCAGAGTGGTTGTTCCCGTTCCGGAAACATGCTATAATAGTGATTCTGAGCAATATAGATCCGGTTTTTGAACATTGGGTGGAATTTCTGCCCAAATTTTTTTCTGTTGCAGGTTCGGATCTGGGAATAATCCCTATCAGCTTAATTGTGGGAAGTACTAGGGCATAAGCCCTAAAACTCATTGTGAGGAGTACCACAGGAACCCCGAAGTAGCTGGCCATTGAGAGGACCTGCCAAGCGAAAAGGGCAACAACCCCTACCTGATTAACTAGTTCCCACCCGTGAGATAAACCAAGAGCTGTCGTTTGTGGCAAAGCGGTTATCAGTTTTACCTGAGCCGTGGAGTGAGGGGTACTGCCCCAATATGCAAGCCGTCAGACAGCATTGGTGGCCAAGTGAAAACCCTGAAATGTTAGGAAGCCGCACATACCTGGGGTCCATATCTACTTTCAGCTGAACTATTGCCGATCACCGCTGCGTCGTTTAAGATCCATTTTGCAAACCGTTCCAGATCCAGCCATTCGGCATTGTTCCAGATTCCTTCTGAGCCGTAACCACTACAGTCTGTAAAAAAAAAAAAAAAAATAGTTTTTCTCCATATCTCCCTTGTTTTACCTCTGTTTCCCTTGAAATTTTTAGGGAACCTCTGTCATTCCATTCTGTAGGACCCTGTCCTCAATTCCCCTTCCTACAGCCCGAAATCTCACATTTAGGGTTTGCCATAACTTCCTCAGATTTCACCCAATCACCTTCAAATTTTACCACAGAGTTCCTTTCTGAATTCTGCTTCTTTGTTCCCCTATGCCAAATTTTCCCATTCTTTCACCCCGCTTCTGAAATCCTCATTTTTGCTTCCCTGTCTATCCAACAGTGTCCAAAACCTAGTCAAACCCCAATTACCCTTCTGATTTTTTCCCAAATCCAAATTTTTCCTTACTGAAGTAGTTCCTGTTTTTGTTTTCCTACCCAGTACACAAAAAAAAAAAAATCTAGTTACGGTTGTCACCCGTGCAGGAGCACACACCATGGAGGAAGCACTTGCAGCGATCCAAACCAAACTCCAAGATCTGGATGAAAAATTTCTCAGCCTCCATCTTCAACATTCAGCCATGAACAATACTAGACAGCCAGAATCGTTTGCAGCCACTGGGTTCTCTGCTTCTAGCAATTTTCATGGGCCGAAGATTGATTTTCCTCGCTTCAATGGTACTGATCCGACTGGATGGATATACCGAGCAGAACAATATTTCAGTCTGCATAATACTTTTGATGTTCAGAAAGTTCCACTTGCATCCTTTCATTTGGAACAGGAAGCCCTTCAATGGTACCGTTGGTACATCAAAGCTCATCCCGAGCCAAACTGGACAGATTTTTTCCAACTCATTTTGCCACGATTTGGTCCTAGTGCTTTTGACGACTTCACAGGAGCACTCACTAAACTTCACCAAACTGGCACAGTGAGAGAGTATCAGATGGAATTTGAGAAACTAGCCAATCACACAGAAGGATTGTCTGATGAATTCTACAGGATTTGTTTTATCAGTGGTCTCAAGGATGAAATCCGCTCAGAGGTCAAAATGTTTTGTCCCAACACAATGATGGAAGTCCTAGGGTTGGATAAGTTGGCCGAGGACAAGATCACAGCTCAACAACGCTCCAAACCCACCTTTGTTCCCTTAAGAAATATGGATTCCCAACGACCTCCCATCACGCCTGCTCCTCAACCAACTCCTATCAAGCATTTGTCTGAAATAGAAATGCAGGCACGCCGAGAAAAAGGGCTTTGCTATAATTGTGATGAGAAATTCACTCGGGGACATAGATGTGTTCAACAAAAGATCTATATCTTGGATGTGGATTCTCCGCTTGTCTTAGAACTTGGTGAAGAAGCTACAGATACAGTAGATGATCCGGTCGACATGCAACACCCGCCTGTTGACACCCCATCTCAGGACGACCCACCTGAGATATCTCTCCATGCTGTAACCGGTGTCACCACCCCACAAACAATGCAGGTCAGGGGATACTTCAAGAAGCTCCCTCTTACCATACTCATTGATTTTGGTAGCACTCATAACTTCATTGACCCTCGAATTGCCAAACAGGATGATTGTTTTGTCCATCCTTGCTCCAACTTTGAAGTCATGGTTGCCAATGGGGGCACCTTACCTTACAAGGGGAAGTGTCACAATGTGCGTATCTCTATGGAAGATTATAACCTACGCTCCGACATGTTTGCCTTGTCCTTAGGCGGATGTGATGTGGTTTTGGGCGTTCAATGGTTACGCACACTTGGCCCCATCTTATGGGATTTTGCTGAACTCTGGATGCAGTTTAACGTCAATGGGGCACAACACAAATTTTGGGGCTTACAACCAGGGTCTCTCTGCATCATCAATTCACATCGCCTGGAAAAAATCCTTAAGAAGAATTCACATGGTGTCATCGCTCAGCTCAATTCCATTCAGATGCACCCATCAACAGTCTCCACTACTTCCTTGGATAGATATGCAGGTATCTTTGCTGAACCAATGAGCTTGCTTCCTTCAAGAGACCTTTCCGGTAAGAATGTAACCACATCTACCTCTCAGCAGAAAATGATGGCTATTTTGCATGCAGTACAGAAGTGGCAGCCATACCTATTAGGCAATTATTTCTGCATCAAGACTGATCTCCCGAGTCTGGAAAATTTTCTGGAACAATGGGTCTCCTCCCCAACACACCTGCAATGGGTTATCCCTATGTGATCACTTACAAGAAGGGTAAGGACAATATGGTGGAAGATGCTCCTTCTCACACAATTGATGACCTAGTTTCTCTTACAGCTCTTTCTTTGCTTGTTCCAAATTGGTTGCCATATGTTCAACAGGGCTATCTCTTCTATGATCTCCATGCTTCTTCATCAATAGGGCACTCTGGGTTCTACAAAATGTATGACCAGGAACAATGTAACTTATTTTGGCTGGGACTAAAAATCACAATTCAACAGCTGGTGGCTAACGATGATACTTTCCAAGTCAACAAGGGGGAACCGACACTCCTTTCGGGATTGATCAAACCCTTGCCCATCACTACACAGCTTTGGCCAACTATTTCTATGGATTTCCTAGCAGCACTCTGGTGGTACAATACCACATCTCAAAGGACACCATATGATGCAGTCTATGGACAAACACCGCCATTTCTTCTTCCATACACCCTTAGCAGCTCCCCAGTTCAGGAAATTGACTTGGTTCTTCGAAACCGCGATCAGATTCTTCTCATTCTGCAGGACAATCTTCACATGGCCAGAATTCGCCTGAAACAACAAGCCGATCAGCACCGTTCTGAGCGCATTTTCCACGCAGCTGACAGGGTTCTTCTTCATCTACAACCTTCCAAGCAATCCTCCTTGACACTCCAAAGGCGTCAGTGGCCCGAAATGCAAACCAAGGATGCTACCGGGGAACCACTCCTTCAGATTCTGCAGCAATTTCTCCAACCAAAGCTTTGAGGACAAAGATTTTTCTAAGGGAGAGGGGATGTTAGGAACCTATGTCAACCCTTCTCTTTACTATTTTAGTATATTGTTGTTGGATGCATATGCTTTGTAAGTCGTCCCGTAGTATTTGTTGATCCGTAGTTTATATTAGCCCATAGTATTGACCCATAGTATTGGACGCATATGCTTTGTAAGTCGTCCTGTAGTATTATATGTCCCATGGTTTTGACTCATAGTATTGGGCATAGACTTAGTATATAAGTGTGTGTTGAGGTCAGTGAAGGAACCATGAAGTTAATTGTATTGAGCTTGCTCAAAGGAGGTTTCCCCCTCGAAGTGGCCTGTGATCAATATAAAAGCGATTATGTTCTATTATTTATGATATCTCGTGTATTTGCATTAATTAATTATTTCAGGTACACCACAGCACATTGCTACCGTGTACGCACCAGGGATACTTGTGGTTAGACCGCAAGATCGATATCAACATAGACCTCATCTACAGAATTACGCACTTAAGCAAACAAGGCACTGACCCTGCAACAGATTTTGTAGGAAAGAACAAAGACAAAGAACTCGCAAGGAGAATGAAGAGCGAATTCGGCTTGGTAAAAGGGACCTATGGATATCAAGATAATCAAATTAAGGATGTTTCCATGAGGTTCACAGTATAACTGCTCACAGAAAAGGTACTAAGGAAAAGTAGACTGATAGAAGTGTCGGCCGCTGCAATCTCATTAGCTGTGAAGGATACTACAATTCAATTGGGCAAGTTACCTTTTGAACGAGTTCCTGGACGATGTAGCGGATGCGCAAGACAATGGCTATTAGTTTCATTATAGCTGGTTGATATTCTTGATCATATTCGTGGGCTGGAAAGAGCCTAAGTACCAACAAAACATACCGGTGTTCATTGGAAACTGCCGAGGACCTAGATATGTGAGCATGTGTAGCAATTCAAAGCCAAAAAGACAAAGACTGAACAATGTGCAGTTGCACACATTTTATGAGTAGCTATGCGAAGTAATCATGCGCACTTTGCGTACCTAAGGCAATAACAACAACATATATCTAAAAGATGAGATTCAAAGCGAGATTTCACTATATCTTCATATATCTTAGAGAACCAGAAAACCCAAAATGGTATGAAGGCCTATATCTGCTAGATGCGTAGAAGATCGATCTCATCATTGAAGATTGGCCGCCCGAATGGAAAATTGATGTGCCAAGTCATTGATCACAACATATGAGGCAAGTGCCAATGGAAGCGACACTCGAGAGCAAGAAGAAGAGCCAACAAATGGCCAAGAATAAGAACAGTAACAAACTAATGATTTTCCAGTAGGAGAAAAAAGGAAGAACCCCAACACAGTCGTGCCGGAGGGATCGCAAAGAAAGAAGCAGAAAGCAAGTAAGACTCTGCTCAATGCAAAGTTGCTTGATGATGATTATGACTACATCGCAGCTAGAGTCTACAAGCATATTGAAGAGATGCTCGCAATAAAAGACAGAAATCAAGATCAACTCCAAGCAAGCATGATAGAGAGCATCGCAAAACTGAAGAGTGTGGTGGCAAGAGTAGAACAAGTCCAGAGAGACTGAGTAAGGGGATCAGACTCTGAAGACAGGACAGAGGAGTCCAACAGAAGAAAAACAAAAGTGCATGCTTTAACCATGTGACCTCGGTTAGTCCGCATAGAGTCGATGAACGTGACATTCCCATCAGATGAACTTACTGAAGGTGCGAAGCAGCTCGCACATCTGGATATTAACATGGGAATGTTTCCCATTGAAGGATTGCATAATCTGCATCTACAGGTTTTGGAGGAAATTAGAGAGAGAGACATGATGTCATACAATTAGTATCTGAAGCTAGAAGACAGTTATAAAGAGATGAAGAATGAATGCACGGTGAAGACAGATGAGCTAGCAAATGCTCAAGAGAAGTAGAAAAAGTTGAAGCAAGCTATAGTTGAAGTCTGTGCGAAGATCCCAGACTATGAAGAAGATCCTGAAGTAGAAGCAACCATTCTTAAGATTGGTGCTGCCGTAGACAATCTCAAAGCAAAAATGGAAGATATGGAGATTGGTTACAAAGAAAATATTGTTGACTTAGAGTCTAGGAAACAACCTGACACTCCGCTAGAAGAAATATTGGCAAGAGCTGAAGAACTGAAGACATCAACTGAGAACATCTCCGCAGAAGTTGCAAGGTGTCAATATTTGCTAGAATAAGTCACTAAGGTATGGGCTATACTGCAAGAGGACCCCGAATTATAGAAAATTTAGGATGAATTCTAGAAGATGCAGAAGGACCTTGATTCTATGAACACAACCACGAAGAATTTTCCTCCAAGGAAAAGGATTCAAAAGTTCGCAGAAACGAAACAACTTCAGAAGGAACTGAAGGAACTCGGGACAAAGGAAGTTGAAACTTCAGCAAAGTTGTAGCTGAGGCAAGAAGAAGCATTGGCACTCTCTGAAGAGATCGAGGAAAATTTTCAAGAGCTCTGCGCAACAGAGAGTACGATAAAGTACCAAATGCAAGAACCTATATTCGCGATGTTGCTCGACATGATAAAAGAATACGAGCAAGAGACAAAGGAGGTTGTTGAGAAGTTGAGCATAACATTTCAGGAATTCGGTGTGAAGATGAACATCCCAAGTGATGTGCAGTCGAAGAAGCCTATTGTAAGTGGCTCGGGGACGAGCCAAAAGTAAGTGTTAGGGGCCTGTTGGGCGCGGCCCAAGTATAGGAAGTTTTGAAGGAAAAGTTCAGTTAGGCAAGGCCTAACATTAACTAGTTTTGGAAGCAAGCAACTCCGCAAATATCAAGAAGAGGGTATGGAGCAAAGCGCAGTTGACAAGAAAGGACTTGTTCCCTTAGTAAAGACGAAGTACTAAGAACAACCAGAGGTAGTTGAAGCAGTTAAGGTTCAAGCAGCGAGATGACAGCTATAGGAGAAGAAAGTAAAAAAGCAGAATGGTGCAAAGGATGAACCATTGTAGAGTCAGAGTCGCGCTGCCAGAACTACATTGTTAGAGGAAGCGCCAGAGTCAGAAGAAGCGGCACTTAAAGGACAACGAAGTTAAAGCAAAGCGTGGTCAATAGGAGAACCACAATGTTTTGGGTTTAAGGGTACTATGGGGGTTGGCCCATAGTTATTGTAATATGTGACCTTCGAGCACATCTATAAAAAGGGTATTTTTGTATAAGGAAGGGTTGTTGTTTTGATTGTAGATCTAGACTGAGAGAGAAGAGATCTAAGAGAGGAAAGACTCTACAACTGCGTGCGTAAAGATATGATTGTAGAGAAGAGTCTGCAGCTGAGTGCGCAGATTGGAACTGTTACCCTTCCAAGTAATATAAGAACAGTTCTTGTGGACGTAGCTCCCATCTGGGAGTGAACCACGTAAATCTAGGTGTTATGTGTATGAATCTATGATGCCCTTTGTGTACATGTTATGATATTTTTATGTATTTGATTTCATGTGTATGTGAATGGATATCATATGTTAAGTAAACAGAACACATGTGTATGAATGTTGCGAGTAGCACTAAGTATGATGAATGCATAGTTATAAGAGTAAAGACAACAGTGATTCAACGTAGTCTACAGGTTGTTGGTAACTGCAAAGTGCGAGGTCATGAGTTAATATTGTCATGCTAAGTATATGTTAAGGAAGAGATGCATTGTGAGGTCGGTTACCACATCTACGCATCACCACAGTTACAGAAACCTGATTTAACCCCCCCATCTTCGCTTCGGGTGATACTTCATCCTGTTCGCAGGTTGATGCTGAAAGGGCCAATGAAAGGGGTTTTATTGGGTCTACAATATCTTCGCCGAACCCGGGTCAGCCAACTGGTAGCCAACACAGACACCCCCATGAGGGTGCATTGAAACAACCTAAGAAGTATGAAATCATCCAGAATGTTGTTGGAGAAGCACCACAAATGAAATGCCATAACATGTTTTGATGGATCCTCTGTAGGACAACCCTCAAACTTGGGAATTTCAAAGGATAAATTCAACACCATGCATGGTAAAGTGATATTATGCTAGATAAGAACATTAATGATATTTTTAAATCTGGAAAATTCCATCAAGCCATTTATGGTAGGTTGGATATAGCCATTGTGGTTGTATAAATGCTTTATGAACTAGATGGGATAGAGCTCGATGTGGACAAGATATAAAAACACAAGCCTAAAAAGGATGATATCAATGTGAAAAAGCTTAGATTAGGGTTTAAAGGAGATCCAACACACATGATTTCGGAGTTGGAAAGAAAAAGGACCCCTCATAATAAAGGATGGAGGTGGTAAAGCCTAAGGAAATTCCTAGTCGACTAGGGATTTTCTATAATTCAAACCTATTCAAATATTCATGAGTTATGAGGTGATATGCAAAGGGATTGGTGCTATACAAATAATGCAATACTCAAAGAAAATGTACCCAAACTGAAAATTGTTCTTAGGTAGTGCAACAATTATTTTATAAGTATTTTTCAAAATATGTCACATTGTATGGCTTCGATGTAAAAGCTTAGCAATATATTTTTTCAAAATAATAGAACTATCCTAAAACTCTAGCAATCTCCGATCAAACTGTAAATAACAAGTATCCTTCCAATTTCTCTCAACAAAGGTGAAGAAACCTATCAATGATGGAAAATGAAGGTGTGGTAGAGGCAGTGATAATGAATAGATTTTGGGGTAGGTCCAAGAGGGAAACAACTATTTATCTCAAGTGCTTACAATCCCATGAACCTGATGATAAAACTAAGTTTGGCAACTAAGATCCCTCTTTACTGAACATGGATAAGGGTTTATCATGTTTCAACAATCAAGTGGTGACACACAACTTGAAAGACTAGTTGGCTCTATCAAATCACTAGTCTCAACCTAAATATTGACACTCAAAAGGGAAATCATCCCTTGTGCTAGAAAATACATCCTTTAGAAAGGATTTTAAAGCCCTCTAGGAAAAAAACTATGTTTCATATGAAAATAATTTGTGGTATTATTTGGATTCCTATCTCCACAATCATATTCTAACAATAAATTTGATTTCCCTCAAGGGATGATTTCAATTGGTCAGGTATTAAGTTTCTTCATTTTTAAAGACTTGAGCTTGGTTTCTTATTTAAGGTGCGGCGAAAAGAGTTCAAACTTCCAACATTTTCTTGTTCACCAAGATCACTTATAAGTGAAATGAAAAGAGTATAATCTAATGGAAGAGTCTTTAAGTCATTTGTTGTTTGTAAAAATGGTGTGAACAATCTTGAAATTGAAGCATTGAAAGTGAAATGCCAAACAAAACTACATAAAAGGAAAAACTGAAAGTGATAAATATTTAAACAAATGGGTTTGTTCTTTAACATAATCCTTTTGAGAAATTAAGATCCAAATCCTAGGCTCTATCAAGCGCCAAGAGGGATCAAATCTCTCGAGGTGCACCTCTCCTTGAATAGCTACTTGAGTGCAATACCTGAGCCACCTAATCCTAAGCTCTAAAGTCTCTAGTTTAAGTCTCATATTTACATTTTACTTTGTATTATTCTTTTTTGTTTATGGCCGACATAATATTTATTACTTTTTACTTTGTATTATTATTTTTTGTTTACTTTGTATTATTTTGTTACTGGACAAACACTCTAAAGTCTCATATTTATTTTTTACTTTGTATTAAAAGTAAAAAGTAAAGTCTCTAGTTTAAGTCTCATATTTACTTTTTACTTTGTATTATTCTTTTTTGTTTATGGCCGACATAATATTTACCACCGAATCCTAAGCTCTAAAGTCTCTAGTTTAAGTCTCATATTTACTTTTTACTTTGTATTATTCTTTTTTGTTTATGGCCGACATAATATTTATTACTTTTTACTTTGTATTATTCTTTTTTTGTTTACTTTGTATTATTTTATTACTCGACTAACAAGATCTCCCCCATACTGGGCTGTAGAGTGCCTCTCGGCGCAACAATGGGTAAATAGTAAATTTGGTTAATATGTTCCAAAGGAAGTATTTCAAACTCCCAACTCATCTTTTATTCACCGAGATCACGTACAAGCGCAAGGTAAAAATCATAATTTGAGCTAGAAGAGTCTTTAGGTCCTTCATTATGTCCACGGGTGTAATGATAACAAAAATGACAAATGCTAAAGTGAAATGTTGGAAATGTAAATGCTAAGAATCAAATAACTGTAGAAGTAATAAGTACTTAAAATATCAGTTCCATTTGTTACCTATAATGTTCTTTTAATTACTTAGCTTTTAACAAATTAAACAACATAATTAGGACATTCAATAATTGATGTAAAATTGAATTTGCCTTAAAAAACTTCAAGAAAAGAGCCAAATAATGCTAGAAAAGTGAATTTTAGATGGTTTGTGTGGGCTACAACTAAGATAACGATGCCACTATGATAGTCATGCACTTAATAGAACTAAGGGATGTGCAATGAAGCTCTTAGGACATGTGTTAGGTGTGAGAACAAGCCATGTGGGTTTTACAAGGGAAGACTTGCATGAAGTAGCATGAGTATCAAAGCCATTCTCACATGACCAACATGGGAAGGGGGCAAATGGGCATGCCAAAAGCTGAGAATTCAAAAAACGAAATTATTGAAAATCCAACCCTTGTGTGGATAGATATGGAAAAGATAGAGTCTATACTAAACCTGCATACTACCATAGGTTAGAAATTGAGCAAACACACAACCAAGAGTTATAAGAAAAGTGAACCCAACTCCCAAGTGGAGTTGTCAATCTAGAGTGTGGGTTTCATTGAAATGGTGCACCAAAACCCATTGTTAACTCATTGCAAGGGCTGAAATTAGACAAATGAGTGAGAGAGAACAATCATACAAGCATTTTATTCCCCTGCAAGTATCAATTAAAGCATTAAATTTTAAATTCAATGATTAGCCAAAATTTAGCATGAAAAGTAGAGGGAAATAACAATGCATGAATTTTTTCCAATGAAAAGGCAAGATAAAATTGTAATGTGTCACCTAAGGAGAGTAATTTGTAGCAAATGGGCCCCAAAGCTCTCCATGAGAGGATCTGTAATGTCCCCTCCTATCATACCAGCATGATAGAGAGGACGTGACACTAAATCCGGGCATCTAGCCCCATGAGCTTTTAAATAAGCAAAAACATAATATAAAAGAACATATGAGATGTATAATTATAAGAAAAACACAGCAGAAATAATTTCGGTGACACATCCATCATACATTCACGATATTCATCAAATAAATAATTGCAAAGTTAACATAAGAGAATACTTATCTTATAACATAGTAGTCCCAAGCAATTGGCTAGGCAACTGCAACGTTCCACCCAACCATAGGCCAGTTGTGCTTATCAACCTCTTGATACCACTGCCACCCCCCGAGTTGGGCATGATTTCTACAAGGAACCAAGGAACAGCAGACTCGCACATAGCCAAGCATACACCAAGATGAGCCAAGCCAATCTACAATTGGGTTTATCAGGCTGCTAGGAAATGGAAAGGAAGAGTGGCTAAGCTAGTGAGCTCAAGCACAGAGCCAGGGGTAACCTTACAAGATCTATCTAGCTTGGCACCCACAATACCTACACACCCAGCACAAGGAAGTATTCTTTTCACTGTTGTACAGTCCCTCAAGCCATACCTTCCCCATCTAGTGCTCTCAGGGTGTGCATAGAAGAATAGCCAAAGCCCTCTTGATCTTCTGAGAGGTTATCTCCACCACTAGGTTTATCAAGCCCTCTCTATCCACTACCACTCCAATCTCTTGCTCACAGATTCAAACCAAAACAAGGATGCACATAACAGCAGAAGTATAAGTGTTGGGCATGAAGAAACGTTTTTACAGTGAGTTTCCCAAAGATGGGGTTTGTACCAACCCAGAAAAATGTGGGAAGACCCAAAAACGAAAATGGCAATTGGGGATTCAACCCTGGAGAGCAAAAACTGTTTTCAGAAAAACGCCCATGGACATTCTAGGGAAAAAATGACCTCTATAAACCCCCAAAACGTGACTCCCTTTCTCCTAGCTGCTGTGCAACACAAAAACGAGCTCCCAACTTATGGAAAATGCAGGAAAATTGGTGAAAAACGTGATGAGGAAAGACCCAGTAGTTCAGACTGTGTGAGAGAGGAAAGACTATGGGTTCAAAATGGCTTTGGGCACCATTTCGTGGGTGTTTTCTTGCCCAAGGAGACAAAATACGTTTTCCCAGGTTGATGGCTTTCCCATACACAAAATTGGCTGCCATACCTCTTCATTCCCAAGGCATTAACTACCTCAACCAATTTCTAGAAGAATTAAATGATTGGGTCCATAACCCAAAATGGGTAGTTGGTGGTTTATGGGTTTTCTCATTGACACATGGATTAACACCATTGGCTTAAGGGTTTGAATAATTTCCCTCCCTATTCCTTGTAGAATCATGCCCCCATCTCTTTGTTGCATTGCATAGCTAGTTGTTGGTATTTCATTAAAATTCGTATTTACATGATGTCTTATTTACATTGTACCTATGTAGCACAAGAACCATAGGCATCTGTTTCTTTAATTGCCGATACATAAAACGCTAAATCAATGGTGGGGCCTTGGCCTTGAGCTCCTCACCGTGATTAAATATCAATATTTACATCATTTACAATTTAATACGAAGGGGGTCAAAATGGGGACATTACATGATCCTTTAACCTCCTTAACCACTCAGTCTCTATCTCTAAAGATGCAATCTAATAAACCCTTTATAGATAGCAAGCAGTCAACGAGAAACGAGAAATACAAGTAGGTGGGGATGAAGGAAATATAGATGAGGGTTCTTTGATTTCAATTATTTGGCAAAATTCATTTTTAACTACATAGCTAGGTATGTTATTTATAAGACATTGTGAACCATAATTGTTCACCAACTTAGATATAAAGTGTTCCATGGTCCCATGTGATGACAAAACTTTGTATGAGAGAAAATTAGCTTTATTTAGCAATGATGGCAGGTTCTACGAGTTGCTACACAACCACCCCATTGCTTCAATTATGTCCTGGGGCATTTAGGTACCGCAAGAAACTAACTTTATGATTTTTAAGGTGTCACATGATTATCAAGCCCTTTTTGTGCAATCCATGTGAGCATCTAAGCGATCATGGTAATGTTCCATTAATGATTTGACCTTATTCAATAGTACATAATTGGTATGCTAATCATATGATTAATTATATTATTTGAATTATATGTTGATTTGATATGTTTCCAAACATGCTCACTCAAATATCGCAAAAGAGTGAAAATATATTTTGAGCACCCTTGAAAAGAAAAATTTACGAACTTCAAAAAGTCAGTGTAAGGTGAAAAATGGATTCCATTGTTAACCCATTAAACACATACATACCCTTGTTAGTGGTTTATTTCTTCGAATACTTAAGGGAAATATTTTTTGAGCACCCTTGAAAAGAAAAAATTACGAACTTCAAAAAGTCATTGTAAGGTGAAAAATGGTTTCCATTGTTAACTCATTAAACACATACATACCCTTCTTAGTAGTTTATTTCTTCGAATACTTAAATCCCTTATGGGTGCAATCTCAAGTATCATTATATAATGATGCTTTGGACTTTACCAATACACTGAAAACAGGCTTACACGCTTATCTTTTGAATTGGTTATTGGCATAGTTTTAATAATTTTATTAAAGTTAGTATATTTTTTTTTTAAAGTAGGCTAAACATTATATAATTTGGACTTTTTTACTATCATTATTAGAACTTGGCTATATAATCTTTGGTTAAATTGTAATTTTTTATTTTTTTATTTGTATTTTTGAATGCATAAATAGATTTAGCACCCTCAAATACCCCTATTGCATCTAGATTATGCAATCTCTAAAACTTATATTTGCAATTCTAGTGATTCCTCTCAATTTTTGACTAGATTTCAAACAAAAATGGTCAAAAAATATGGCTAAAAAAAATCCAAATCATAACATGTTGAGACTACTATTTTTTTTAATGTATTTTGTATAGCAAATTAAGTGTCGTTTAAAATGGGAGGGGATCCCACATGAAGAGAGTATTTGTAAGTGTAGTAGCAATAACTATTTTTTTGGATGCACTTAACATAAAGATATACATAAAAGTATAATTAGTGTTAGTTTTGATTTTGAATATAAGAGATGATGCATTAACAATATGCAATTTATAATAAAGCAATTAATGTTGTATACATTGAGATATATATTGTTTGGTCTAAGTATAGTAATTAATGTTGTATTGGTTTGGATATCTATCATTCAATTTAAATAACGATAGATATAGCCATAAAAGTTAATGTTGTATAAGTTGAGATATAACCCAACTTGAAGGCACTTCATATTCACACTTAATGTTGTACAAGCTAAGATATAGTTCAATATAAAAATACTTCAAATCAAATTTTATATATATATAACATTAATTAATTTGATGTGAGATGCATCTCCCTTATTAAAAATTACAATAAAACCATTATGACTTTGACCATGTAAATAATAAAGAAAAATTATTTAACTACAATTTCATTTTTAAAGAATTTCTTTTAATACACTTTATTAAATCATTAACTAGATAGTTAAAAAGACTTCTTCATCGTGTAGGAACTAAATCTTTTAATGGCTTATCATGTGAGTTAATAATAGATTTTGATTCTATGACAAATTTATTTTAAAGCACTTTATTTTGCAAAGGTTAATGAGAGAAGTAATTTTTCATTATTTATAAGGTTAATATTTATTATGTAAAATTTATTATAATTTAGTTGTTAAATTGGTAGTGAGGACAACCATCATATACAAATGAGAATTGATTCATCATCGTTATTCAAGAAAAACAGACCACTTGAAATTCTAACCATATTTATAAACATTTTAATTTGTACTTTTAAATAAAAAGTTAATAAAAACATTTATTTTCTATATATTTTTAATACTCGATATAGTTTTTTTAATAAATTTGTTTTTCTAAGCAAGAAGAAGTTTGGAAAAGTCGTGATTATATATATAATTTTTATACAATCTCAAAACCTCCCAAAGCAACAACATTACCACCTAACTCCACTCGGGTTTGATGCACTTGTCTTGATATGTATATAGAAGAAAGCTAGTTTAAGCTCTAGTAGAGGGGTCATGTATTTTTGTAAGCAAACTTAGCCTCATATATGAAGCCGAGAAATAAAAGTTTGGTTGTAATTTAACTCTTGGTAATTGATTTTGATTTTACCACACATAAGAGTTTATAAAAGAACTTTATTTTTTATTTTGATTTTACTATACCTAAGAGATTATAAAAGAACTTTTTAACTATGTAAATATTTTCATTTAATTTTTTAATAAAATAAATTTAATTTTTTATTTCATTTGATTTTTTTAATAACATTTTCAAAAAGGTCCCCGGCGGCCATGGCTCCCATGGCCACCACACCGTGTTTAACTGAGGATCGATGGCGTATTCCATGCGCCTGGGTGTGGGCGGGGCGGCTCTTTCGCGCGGTTCCATTGGATACGGGCACACCCTGCTTTTGTGGCGGCGGCAGCAGCTTCCCGAGGTTTAATGGCAGCGGTGGCAGATGGCGGCGAGACGAGCGATGGCTACTTCTCCTGGCAACGGCGGCGGTGTTTCTTGAATGGCGGACTTCCTGTGGCTGCGGCGGCTTATCAGGCCACACAATCTTGGGCGAGGCGTTTTCTTTCACCTATGGCTTTCTTGTGCCATGACGGGCGAGAAGAAGGGGAAGCAGCGTGAAGCAGATCCTCGTCGCTACAGGTTAAAAATCTCTGAGCAAGCTCGTGATCATTAACGCAGGGAATTACTGCTATTGGATCTTCCCCGTTGACGCTCTTTGGACTCGAACCTCACCATTCTCTCGCCAGACGATACCTCCATTTTCTTGAACGAACACGAAGATTTCTTGATTTTGTGGTGTATCACGTGCTTGACTCTTGCTCTACACCGATGTTTGCCTGCGGGCACCAAACGCTCAGGGATCAAGAACCATATTCATCGGTGCTGGTGACCACCAATTCGTCTTCTATCTGAAGAAGGTCGACGCGCACCCATTGGGTCGGTGTCGGTGGAGGCGTCTGGGGCTTTTGGCCCGGGGCACACATGCTACGGCGGTGCTCTGGTTCTGTCTGGCCGTTTTCTTCATCAGGAGATGCTGGCTGAGTTCGCCGGTTTGGGAGATCCATAGAGTTTGCTGCTCGTCCACAGACTTGGATCTACTATTTCTTCTGATGAGGGTTTCGGTTCTGATGGAAGCTGAAGACATATTTCAAGATCTTCTTCTTATGGCATCGTTTGGGTTTCTCTTTGTTGTTCAAGATTTACATCTTATTGTGGCGAAGTTTTACTTTGGGTTTCTCTTTTTGGTTCAGCTCTTAATAAGCTGTTGTTTTTGCTTATATGGGACATAAATATGTGAAAATGTGGGGATCCTTGTTGATTCTACTACATGTGCAATATGTAATTTTAATCATCTTTTTGAAATAAAATTACGGACTTTTTCCAAGGAAAAAAAAAAAACATTTTCAAAAAGGTTTAAACTGTAAAATGTTAATTTTTAAAAATAAATTCTTGGTAATTGATTTTGATTTTACCACATAAGAGTTTATAAAAAAACTTTATTTTTTTATTTTGATTTTACCATACATAAGAGTTTATAAAAGAACTTTTTAACTATGTAAATATTTTTATTTAATTTTTTAATAAAATAAATTTAATTTTTTATTTCTTTTAATTTTTTATTTCATTTAATTTATTAATAAAATAAATCTAATTTTTTATTTCATTTAATTTTTTAATAAAATTAAATTATTTTAAAAAATTAACATTTTACAGTTTAAACCTTTTCGAAAATGTTATTAAAAAAATTACCAATTTGAAATTATACAAATTTCATAATGAAATTCATTTGTAAAGGCAAATCCTTGCACAAGCAAGATAGTGAATAATAATATCCTTGCGAAAGCAAGATAGTGAATAATAATAGAACGTACATCTTTTAATACTCTGATTTGACGAGGTACAGTGAATCATCAAATCCAATTACCCATTTCTAGTCCCGTTGTTATCCATTTACTCTTCTTGGTCCACAACAGCAGCAGCAATCATTTTTGCAATTAATGGTTTCCTCTAAAATATTAATTAATATTTTAGAAATTTAATATCATCTAATATATATGTTGTGTAACTATAACTTTTTTTAAGTATTTTTTTTTCTATAATTTTTTTAATTATAAAAAATAATAATTAGCATAATAATTTAATTTGTGGTTGGTGAAAATTGATAAACTACAAATTAAGTGTTATAAGCAAATTAAATCTGTTACGTGTTGTTTGTCACGAATTGCCTTTTATTAATGTATCAAGTACAAATTATTTTTTATATTTTTTTTATAATTGTTTATTTGAAATAACTACAACCATAAAATCAATATGGACAGTACACTTATCTCATCCTCATGTAATCTAAATATCCATAAAGATCAACCTATATTCCTGTTCCCTGATGAAAAATAAAAAAAATTACACCGAACTATCAATGTAGTTACTACGTTAACATTGAGATCACCTAAACTTAAAGTAACCCAAGTTCAAATCCAAGCACGCTATAATTACTAATGTAGTTGGAAGTCAAATGAAGTTGAACCTTATGGAAGGCATCATTCTTTATTCGAGGGCGGAGGCTGGAGGGCCCTTACATTAAAATACAAGTACAGGAGTGGGATGTGTTCCATCAATCATCCACCATTCCTTCATTAATTGGAATCTGGGAACTCTGGCTATTAATGCTCCTCTTGTCAACTAACTCTAAACTTATAATATCTCATTCTCCTCTCACCAAAAATTGCAGTAGAGCAGGGCCCACCACAGTGACTGCGATCCGCGAGGGAAGAGGCTAATCATTGACTAACAGAATTCAAAAGGGAACTGATATATGAACTTAACCCAACAAGATTGGTTACTCTAACCAACCAGAGTTGAGTTAAATATAAAAAGGAGGAGTTGTTGAGTTAAATATGAAAGGGAGGAATTGTCTTCGCTCATTCATTAATGCTCCCGTGCCTGGCCCCACCTCGGATGGATGTGCTGCACCGTCTGTCCCTCAATAATTATTAAATCAAAGCGTACGTTTCACTTAAAGTATTATACCAACCAGAGAACATCATCATTTAAATTCTTTACAATGAATGAATATGAGAACACCTCCATCCGAAAATTCGTGTTACGTGTAAAATAAAAATATATATATGGATGATAGCCTTAAATACTCTTGCATTCATTTCTTATTTTAATTGCTATTTACCAACTAACACACCAACACGAACCGACTTGACTTAAATCAGCATTGCATTTTATGGTACTCGACATCGACACGGGTGGAACATAAAGTATTCGCTCGAATTCAAGATGTGTGTTGCACGTAGCTTTCCACCAACTATTTCAATGAGAAAGGTATGTTGTGTAATTAATATTTTAATTTTAAGATATATATAATATGAGAAATATTATTATACCCGTAGAAGAAAGCAAGGTATATAGCAAATGGGTTTGCAATTAATTTCAATTGATATTTTAATTATTATGCAATTTTTGATATTTTTTTTCATAGTTTTCAAATGTTTTATAGAAAATAAATATTAAACTAAATATTTTAAAAAATAAAAAATAATTTTTAAATTTTAGAAATACAAATCTCTAATTTTTAATTGGAGGAAAGCTTTGAAGTGATAATTTTCCTTGCTATACATATTATTTGTCAGAAATAAAAATTAATAAAAAAAAATTAAAAAACAAAAAATTATGCATTTGACATCTGTCTACACTATTATTATTATGTCCTACCTAGCACCATCTCAAATGTACGATTTCATCTCAACTGCTTGTCAGAGCCTAGAACGGAACCGAGTATGGTATCGTTAATCCTCTTAAAATTTACTCCATCGAATTTTAGGTTTTTTTAATTTACTCCGTACCTTTCTAAATGCTCTACTTTTTATTAATTATATTTTTAATATTTTGATATAATTATATCATATTTTTATTATTATTCAAATTTTAATATAACTATGGTTAATGTTTCAATTTTACGGAAGTAAATAATTTTTCATTAAACTAGTTTAATTTTGTTTAATTCAAATACAATTATAATTTTTTATTTAATTATTATCATTTAAATTTAATTTTTTTCCAATTTAATCTAAATTACAGCTTAATAGAATTTATTTTTATAATAATAATAAATATAGTAATTATTTAATCATAAAAAAATATAATAAATTAAAAAAAGTTAACTAGATACAATAAATCAAAGACTATAATATGTTTTTTTTTTTTTTTATCTTAAAAATTCATTTTTATTCTCTAGTTTGACATGTAGTAACATATTTTATAATTATTTTGACATCCAATAACAATTCAAAAATTATAAACATCTTTTGGAATTATATTTTAGATATTTAATAGTTATTGTAGTTTTTAGATTAAACATAACTAATATACGAAAATATTTTTTAAAAAATCAAGTCTTAATTTACTTCACATTATTTTTAGCAAAAAAGGCAGGTACTAAGTAACTAGATTATCTATTAAATTGTATTTTTAAATTTGGATTTCTATTAATTAAATTTGTGTTATTTTAATTTTTTTTTAATGATCATCTTTAAATAAGCACTACTTTCTTTTACATAAGCACTACTATTTATACTATTTGACTCATTTTTCTATTTCATTTTTAAAGGTATAAAGTAGTAGGTGTCACTTCTCTCCTACTTTTAGTTTAATTTTCATCATTATTTCAACTTTTTAACTTTGAATTATAAATAACTAATACATTACAACAGTTCTAAATGGCAGGTATAAGCACCTTTGGTGCTAATTTTACTTCTTTAATTTTGAATTAGATCATTTATATAAATTTTAAATATGAGCATAGTTGTTGTTTTATTATGATTTAAGAATAGTGTATGGTGGTATAATGGTTTTATTTGGTAGATAAGATATACTCCATGGTGATTAATGTTGTTACAATATCAACAATTGAAACAAGTTTTTGAAATTCACTTTTCCATTTCCTCATCTATATGGATAAAGGATTTTTTTTTTCACATCGAAAAAAAACAACGTGTTATTCCATAGAATCAAAGTTGCATCAAGCATTACTTCATCAAAACGGAGGGAAATTTAGCTTAATATTTCCTCAACCAGAACCTCAAAAAACATAGTGGAAAAAACATCATCCACCAATCAACCACAAATAGTCACCAATACAACAAATACATACCAACTAGTAACGGGCCAAGATCCGAACCACATAGGGACAAATATATCCAAAAGCAAAAACTAAACAACAAAGTTGCAGGCAAAAAACCATATTGTCATCATGTAGAGTACCAATCAGTCATGATACATCAAAAGATACTCATTATACCAAAGTCTAGAACTCCTCCATCTATTCCTCAAAAAATAATCGGCCATCCATGTCACCTATAGCTTGCTTGGAGAGTTCGTCTGCTACAACATTATATTCCCCAAAAATGTGTTGAAATGTAATATGTTCAAATTCTAAAATCAACATCCTCACTCTGACCATCCAATGTTCCAAAAGCAGGGTGTGTATAGTAGAGACCCCATTTACCCAGTTAATTACGACTTTAGAGTCCCCTCCAATTTGAATAGTAGACAAGCCACGTCTACTAGTAAACCAGAGTAATCTCCACATTGCAAGGAGTTCTACCCGAGTATTAGTACCACTGTCAGCTCACTTCCTTAATTTAAACACATAATTCCAGCTGAGATGGATGTTCTTACCAGCACCACACATCCCGTGTTGTTCATCCTCATCAAAAGACCAACAGGATGATTATCTTCAAGTGAGGGATAAGTAATGGACCTGGAAAATTTCCTTTTGATAACAGAAACAATTGTATTTGGAATAATATACATAGAGAACCAATAAACAGGGATACTCTGAAGAACAACACTTGCAAGTACCAATCTACCACCAACAAACAGCCACCTAAAAGACCAGGAACAATTTTTTCTCTGTACTTTATGAATCAACCACCCCTAATCTTCTTTCTTATATCCATTTGGTTTCAGAAAATAGCCAAGATACTTGATACCACTATCCAAATTAGACATTTGGTAAGGAAATAAAGAAGCAATTTGATCTCTAATGCCCGGATCATCACAATAATAAACAAAGTTTGACTTCTGGGAGCTGATAACCATACCTAAATCATCGCAAAAAGTAGAAATAATAGTATAAAATTCATGCCATTCATCACCAGAACCACACCCAAATATAAGAACATCATCCACAAAAAAGCTGTGAAATAGAGAGGGATCTAGCCAAATTGATACCTTTGATCAAGTTTTCTTCTTTAGCCTCAATAATAAGGCGACTAAGGCCTTCAATAACCGAAAGAAACAAATATGGTGAAAGCGGACAACCTTGTCTAAGTCTTGTACTTCCACTGAAAAAAGTAGTAGGGGAGCCATTGACCAAAATTGAAAATCTAATAGCGACAATGCAGGCCATTATCCAACTCGTGACCTCAAGGGGGAGACCAATCTGAATGAGAATAAATCTCAAATATGTCCAGTCAACTCTGTCATAAGCCTTGATAAGATCCATTTTTTAAATAAAAGCATTTAATTTATTTTGTTTAACAGAGTGTAGACACTCCTGAGCAATCCCTACAACATCCAAAATTTTCCTATTTGGAAAAAAGGCAAACTGTTCCTCCGAAATAAACCTCCCCATAATAGGTTTAATTCTATCATATATGATCTTTGTAATAACTTTGTAAATAAAATTGCATAGAGAAATGGGCTTGCAATCATTATATGTCTCTTAATTATCTTTCTTTGGGATAAGTGTAATATAGGTATTATTCAAACTGCCTGGTACTTTCCCTATTCTTCTTGTTTCATCCACCACCTCAATAATTTCCTTACCCAAAAGATAAAAGAAATGCAAGTAGAATTCCACAATCCACCCATCCGGGCCAGGAATTTTATCCTTAGCAAATTTTGATAACACCATTTTAACCTCGTCCACAGAAATAGGTGCACCAACAGACTGGTCATCTTCACTGCTGAAGACATGAGGGAAGTTTCTAATAACCTTTAGCTAATTTTCCAAGTTTGAATGATTAGTTTGTGTATAAATATCCTTAAAATGTCGGACAGTATCATTTTTCAGAGATCTATTATCATTGATGATCTCATCATGTTCACCCTTAAGATCCCAAATGGCATTAATCAATCGTCTCTGATTGGAAAACCTGTGAATTTTTTTTGTATTATTGTCCCCTGCCTGAAGCCACACTGCTTGACTTTTTTGCCTCCAAGTTTCCTACATCTGCTTCAATATCTTGATTTTTTGAGTTTCTAGCATAAGAAGTCGCCCCTTCCTTTTTGATAAAAATAAATCCTCATCTACTCAACTTGAAAGCTCCTCAATCTCCATTTCTATCTAAGTCAACTCTTTATCATTTTTAGCCTTCTTTTCTTTTTCCCACATCCTCACATCCTCCTTTCAAAGGGATAGCTTCTTAACAAAGCTAAGCATCATAGAAGATTGAACCGAAAGGGAATAAGCCTGTCATTTCTCCCAAACTAGGGAACAGAAATCCTTCGCCTCCAACCAACATGGATTGAATTTAAAAGGATATTGCACAAAATTTTTATCAAATTCCAATTGAAGAACAACTGTTTTATGGTTAGAGACCCCTGTAGAAAAATACCAAGAACGATAACGCCCCATAAAATCACAAATTTTCAGACATTAAAAATCTATTGAGACGTTTAGCAATACCATCAGAACCCATACGACCATTAGTCCAAGTAGGAACTAATACATTAGGAGTAATATCAACAAGCTTCGCATTTTCAAATAGCGAGCGGAAAAAATATGATAAAGGATCATTAATATTCCCAGCTCCCCACGTCTCATCCGGGGACATGGTAAGATTGAGATCTCTAACAATAATTAGGGATTTATCAAACATGATCACTTCCCTTTCAACCTGCTCCCAGAAGGCCTTCCTATGATTATATGGCCCATACACATTTAATATTCTAATATCATTCTTGTATCCCTTAATCTCACCTTCAACCAATATACCTACAATGGTGGAAAAGGCCTTAAAGTCAACCATAGCCAGGTACCAAGCTAGAAGTACACCCCTAGATAGACCCAAAGAATCCAACGCACACTCTCCACAATGGTTTAATTCTCAAAAAATAATTACAAGCATTTTCAGATGAAGTCATAGTTTCTTGTAAAAGTACAATATCAGGATGAACCTTCTCCAAAATTATTTTTAGGGCAGTTCTCTTTTGGCCACTGCATAACCCTCGAATGTTTAAGGAGATAAGGTTCATTGATTAACCCCTTCATGGGACACATCACCTCTAAGATCCCTGTAATCAGTCAGAGAAGAAGAACCAGAAACCATAGATAATCCCTTATTAAAAAGGGAAGTAACACTAGGGTTGGTGAAGGGAGTCATGACACCATCGCTTTCCAATTTTTTTTGGACAATACTCTTACCTTTCTTACCCTTTTGAGGTTTTCGAATCGATACATTTGCCACATGGGTAGAAGATATAGCAATGATATCATAGTTTTCCATCACATTTGTGGAGTAGGTAGGTAAGTGATTCTTAGATAAAACTTCTTTAATGACTATAGAAGATGTGCAATTTGGAGTAGTCACTAAAGGATCCATATATTCATGTAGAGGAGAAGAGGATAAAGATATGGATAATGGAATGGGTTTAGTTCTAGATAACGGTGGAAAATATGCAGGAGAGAAAGGAGTCTCAAGTGACTTAGATCTAACCTCATATAAGCCCACATGGGGATTCGAAAAAACACAAGGAAACTATTCTGAATCAAATCCATCAGCAACTCCCGTTGGAGACACAGAAGAGGAAGGCACCTCAAGGATTTTAGGAGAACTACCAATAGGCAAAGGACGATCACCCTTCTCACCAAGATTTTCTTCCCCTCCCGAAATACAGAAAGAAACTAAAATTTCCTCAGTAGATAGAAATTTCAACAAAACAAGAATAGATTTTGCAAACTTACCCACAAAGCTTGTTGCCAAATGATCTAAAGGAATAGGAAAATTTAGTCCAGTGTCAAGTTCATCCAAACCATCCTCGAGAGGGTCCTTTGCATCCAAAGGATCCAGAACCCCAAAGGGTTTGTTTGGGAATTTTGACTTAGGATTTCCCGTGACACGACATCGATGACAACGAAAGGGTATTTTCCAGTAATCAAGACGTTGAACAAAATATCCACCCTCCCAAATAACTTCCAATTCCTCAGGTAAACACTCAGTAGGATCAATCTCCACAAGCATTCGAGGAGTTTTCCTATATGAACCCAATAAATGCTCTTCTTCCATGAGAATAAACCGACCAATGGAATTTGCCACTACCATAAAACCTTTTAGACACCAGCACTGTAATGTAAAACCCGAAAGTATAACCCACATGTGACGAGGAGCTAACTTTTCCTTCCACGGATCAAAACCAGCATGCCACCGAGATAAAACTAAAGAACCAGACCCAATGACCCAAAACCTCTCCTCAATCTTCTGTCTATCCTCTTATGATAGAAACTGGAATGCCACCCACCCATTCATCAACATTAAAACCCTCAGAATATTATCTATAAAAGGTTTCCACTTGGAACGTATCTAGCTTAAAATATCCACCCTGGTAAGTTTGATGTATTCAATTTTTTCAACAAGAGCACACTGAGAAAGAGACATCACCATATTGAATGTGACATCCTCCCCAAGGACACAAAGAGATCTGCTTCTCTTCGCCTTTTCAAATTTTATCTTACGCCTCGCACGAGCAATGTATGGATAAGTAAGATTAGCGCCTGAATCATTATGGACCCAGAAGCCCATAGGGCTACTAGCATATACCAGAGACCGAACTAGAGAGGAAGAAACAACCCCCGTCGAAGTAGGAAATCCCTTTGGCTATCATCCATCAAATTTGAATAGGAAAAAACAACTTTGGCGCCAGGATTAGTTTTTACCCCCGGTCCAAGAGTATCAATTTGAGAAGTGAAGGAACGTTCCTCTGCCAGTCTGACATCTCCCATAGATTTCCTAAAATGAAAGGATGGTGAAGTGACTGGTGTATTGGGGCATGAAGAGCCACCTAGCATAAAGCCAACAATGCTCCCACGACCTCCCTGCCGACTCATCACTTAAAAAACAAAAATAAACTAAAAGGACCTAAAAAAACCACTAACTAGACAAGCCTGCAAAATAAAAACAATGGATAAATAATAAGATTTCCACTTTTTGTCTTAGTTGGTACTAGGCCCGCCATTGAGGCTGGCTTAACTGCAAGTCCATTGTTTCCAGATCCTAGACATCCCTATCTAGGGTTTTCATGACTAGGGTTTTCATAACTCATTTTTTTTTTATTTTTTTTACATCTAAACTTCCTTAGACAAAGATACTCTACACACATCTGGTTTTTGATGTAGACTAAATATAGTTCTCAACAACAGATATACCATTATATATATTGCGCCTAGCTAAACTCGCGATGTTTTCAATCCTTCTTGATGGATTTTTCCAACATGGTTTCAAGGATGTCCGACATAAATTTTATAGAAATTCTTAAAAATCTAAATAACAATGCTTAAATTCGTAGAATGTGGGTGTCCTAGATATTTTGAGGGAGTTGAATCCATATCTAGATTCAAAATCACGATTTAAACAACACAAAATTTGGATTTCTTGAAAAAAAATTGCCATATTGCAACCAAAAACTTGCCAAGAAGTCGAAATGGTCGCGTGTTTTTTTGACTATAAAGTTTACAGAGATGTAATATTTTACTTCTTCCGATTTAAATATGTTAATTTCTTAGAAGGAAACCCATATTCTTAACTACTCAAGATGTATATATAATGGAGTTGTCTAAAAATTCGACGATTTGGCTCGGATAGGGCTTTTTACCAGAATCTGACATTTTTTATTTTGTAAAATCTAAATTTAATTGTGTTTTAATGGCTATTTTAATGGTAGAAATGGATTCAACACCATGAAAAACCCATGGGGCACCAACAATTTCAGAGTTAGAAAGTTGTAACCATGATTTATAAAAAAAAATTGTACGAATTTTTCAAAATTTGTCGGAAAAATCAAAATTTTCCATTTGAAATTGTAGAACCTTTAGACTTCTCGATATATAATAGGAGTTGTCTAAAAATTGGACAATTTGGTGTGGATGAGGGTTTTTCACCGGATTCCAACGTTTTTTATTTTGCAAAATCTAAATTTAACCGTGTTTTAATGGAGATTTTGATGATAAAAATGGATTCAACACCATCAATCAAAAATCAAAAATCTCCGGGCACCCAAAATTTCAGAGTTTGAGAATTGACATAAATAATATATCACAATAATATATAGATATTACTTATTATATAAATAGATATATATACATTTTTTTTATGAAAATAAATATGTAAAAAAAATATGCCTATCGTTACAAAAAAATAAATGATAATAACATTAATCACTTTAATATGATGTACATAACAAAATAATAACATTAATCACTTTATTATGAAATAAATACTAATTGTTGCTTTATGTAATTTTGAATCCATATATATATATATACTCTCAAAAATTCAATCAAAATTTTAAATAGATAAAAATTTTAACTTTTTACATCAATATTATTACAAAATTAAAAGAACTTTTACATTTCATATATATGAGTAGCGTAATTTGTTAGATGGATTTTATTTCATCTACTTGGGTTCAATTATGTTGAGATATTTTATGGCTCCACCTACCATCCACGATATGTGAGGAAGTTTGTTGAAATTTCCCATGTGTTATTATTCTTTGATTCCTTCTGTGATTTTTTCACTAAAAAAAATAATTTTTTTTTTCATAATCTTCCTAAATATATAATAAACATTAATTAAAAATAAATAACTAAATAACAACGCAGTAAAATTCGGGGAGGGTGACATTTCTACTTTCCTTTGCTTAACGGCAACAAGAATGTAGTTGGGAGGGGCCTAGTCGACGTGGTAGCAGGTGAGATGAGATGCTTCAGAGCAAAGAATGAGGTAATACATACGTAAAGTAAAGGTGCAGACAATTAAATTGATTTGGTGTATAATTATTGTTATTCAAATGACAAACAATCACGTGGGCGGCTCGGCTCATATGAGAGAGCCATTCCACTCAACTACCGTTAAAAGCGAGGGTTTCATCCAACTAATTAGAAATTTCCTCCAACTACCATTCAAATTGTCTCAACTAACTAATATTCACTTGCCCTTTTCTTCTTCTTGTGCCTTTAAAAAACAAAACAAAAAACATGTTTACAAGCACTTTTTAATAATGTTCAACAAAAAGTTTAGATACTTTTGTGAAATTGTTCGTACAACAGACATATCTTTATCTTTCTTTTAATTGTTTTTGTACGGGAGATACCTGTTTTTCATGTAACTATTTCTTTTAATTGTTTGTATCTCAGATATTTTTACATGGATTTGTACGACAGACATATCTTTTGTTGTAAGTATTTTATTTCCTTTTCCTACTAATTTAGAAAAAGGCTAGAAGAAGTCACATATTAAAGTAGAGGTTATGATACCTCACTTCTGAACTTGTTAATAACATGAGAAAACAAAAAAAATTGTTATATATCATTTTGTAATTAGCTTGAATTCAAAATCAGATACAAAATTTGTAGTAGTCTAAACATGTTGTTATTTAGATTTTTTTTTCAAGTTTTACTTGAAATATTGTGAAAATTTGAGAAGAATTGTTGAAATTGAACATATAAGTTGTTGAGATTAAACAATTAGGTGAGACAAGGGTATTTAACTAAAGATTTATACCATAGTTGAAAAAATTGGCGATATCCCGAAAAATCGCAATTTTTATTTGCTGCTGATTTTCTGGGCTAAGAAATCGCAATTTTTACAAAAAAAATGGACATCGCGATGTTTACTAAAAATAGGAGATTTTTCTAAAAAATCGTGCGATGATTGGGAAAAACGCCAAGGAGGCTAAGCCATGGGCTTTAAGGCCAATTTTGATTTTTTTTTGTCATTTCATAGTTTTAAAATTTTGGATTTTCTAAATAACATTTGACCAATTTTGTACAAGTGACATTGAAGTCACTAGTCATATTAAATGGTAATGTCAAAATTCTTAAAGTAAACGTGACATTCTTGTTAACGTTTATTTTCCATCCTTTTACTTAAACTTTTAACATTACCATTGATTGTTTCAGGATGTTTAAGAGTGGTTTCAATCTCATCAAACTTCATATGCAAAGAATAGAATTTTAAATCCGATTCAGAATTCAACAGACTGAATAGTTTTTGTGATTTTAGGATTGCAACGTTTCCAATGGATTCTATCATGTATGAGGGTAAGGGATTGGAATTTAATCAAGCACATCAAACTCTCTACGTACCTTGATGTTGGTGGTGTTGATGCCTCATTGTTGAAGTTGATTGAACTCCTGTGTCATGACCTTAATAAAAATGTACCCTTTAGTCAAGCAAAATCACTTGTTAAGCATGCGAAGCTTTTTCTACCTTATTTTAACACTTGGATTAGGAAGTTTCATCAAAATTGTAGGGTGTTGACCAATGTCCTTGGAGGATCAACTTCAAGATTCAAGGTAAAGGCAAGCACTAAAGTCTAGAGGAGGGGGGATGACCAATGTTCCAACCGGTGTTGAAACTTCCAAATTTCCAATCTTTGAAACTTTGATGTATCATTTTTTATTTGGCATCCACTAAATCATATATATTAGTGCTTTCTCCATATTTATGTGCCAATGTGTTTATCTGATTTTTTTCTCGCTTTATATGTTTAAAATTTTGGAAAAAAATGAATATATTTTGTATTTTTTAATGTTTGTCGCGGTTTGCCGATTTTTTGCCGATGTTGCTGAGAAGTTGTATTCGGGACCCTTGTCGATTTTTTGTTGATGCCAATTTTTTCAACTATAATATATATTACTTCTAAAGAATTTTATCACTTACATGAGTGCGAATATAACATTAAAAATCATGTCGATTTTCAATTTTCAAATCCTAGAGGGGATGGTAAGTAGTGGTTATTGGTACCATAGGTTAATCATAGTGACATCAACATGTAATTATTTTACCATCCACTTCTATTGTGAGATCATAAAGGATTGCTATTTTCAATATGATTATGATGGTAAGATGTACAATTTCATACCAAGCATGATGCAACTAGGGGCATACCTCCATGCCTAAGTGTGAGATGAAGAATAGACACCTAGCTAATGTTGACACTGTTGATTCTTGGACTACTCTGTATGTTAGCCATCTTATATTGTTGTTACACAAAGGTCATTCTCTATTTTGTTGTAAGGGAAATGGTAAGGGAGGAAGGAGAATAGATAATGAGATATTAGGAAATACTTTTTGCAGGGAAAGATAGATCACACATTAGACAAATCCTCCCTCAACTATTAACATCATGAATCCATGATCTAGAAATATCATGGCATACTAAACTATCATTCCACCCCAACATTATTACCTTATACAAATTATGATATTTTAGAAAATATATTAAATTTAACAAAAATACATTTTGGACAAATATTTAAACATTTAGCATGAGGTCTACATAAAAATTTCAATTATATTTGATGGCCATAATGTTCAATGATGAGCATTCTACACAACACATTCCAACCCTTCTTTGCACTACCTCCCTTCCATCATATGGAGAAACACTAGAATGATCAAGGAAGAACCATTTAATCCAAAAGTTGAATGTCTAAAGATAACTTTTCAAGGATATGAATCCTTAATTCCCTATGAAAATAAGACGAGTTTATGAGTGGCCATGCCCTAAGGGGCGAGGAAGAACCATTTGATCCAAAGATTGAATGTCTAAAGATAACCCTTCAAGGACCACTTGTAAAAATGAGTATCTTTAAAAAGCATATAGGAACCCTTAATTCCATACAATAGTAATAGGGAAAGAAGATAAGTTAATGAAGGGCCATGCACTAATTTGATGGTTCATCGGATTATCATTGCTTAAACACGTCCTTGCAACAACAAGGAGGGTCTGAGGGTTAATAGAGTTGTTTTTGTTTTGTTTTGTTTTGTTTTTTTTCTTTTTCAACAGAAAAATCACCGTCTTGCTATTCCGAAGGAATCAAGGAAAGTTTGAAATACAATCATTACAATAGGTATCAACAAGAGCATCATGTCACTTACAAGAATTGAACCTGGGTGGGGAGGGCAACAATTTCCTCCCAACCACCCAAGCTACAACCAATGGACAAGGGTTAATAGAGTTACCATTATGTATTAAGTGTTTTTTTTAAAGTAATCTTTGTTAGCACAAAAAGTAGGGAGATAAATTTCGATTCCAAACCTTAGTTCCTAAGGTCCGTTGGCTTACATATGTAGTAATGGACAGAGCTTTTTTAACTAAAAAACGATTATCTCATTAAAGCCTCAATATGAATAAGAATATATCACTCTTGAGTTGTGGGATGATAATATTTTGAAAAAAATAGGTAAGCCATTTGAATCCTACATTAACATATTGAATATAACAAAAACCAACCTTTATATTTTATATACAAAAATATACATAAACATATCCCTGTCTCTTCTTGAGTTTTTGTTTTTGGAATATTAAAAAAAAATCCAAAACATAGAATATGAGAAAATTTTCTTTAAATACAAAGAATGCCATGCCCATGGCCATCTAACTAGCTTAGGACAACCCTTCCAAATAACTTATAAATGATGAGGATAAACAAGTTGTCCTAAGAGTATAACTCCAATGAGTAGGAATAATAAACTTCCTAAGAAAACTAAGATAAAAAAACTTATAAATGCAAGGAGGGATAATTGGGTAAAAATATGAAACCTTGAATTGCTACATATAAAATCCTTATGAAGGTTATGAAGCATCGCCACCTTCTAAAGCCTAAAATTCGAATCCTTTTAACACTCAAAACCCATAGTTACATCAAAACTCATAGTTTTTTTTCCTCAGAAAAAATTGCGTAGTTCCTAATATTATATAAAAAACCAGTACCACATTGTTCATAGGCCAGTTGGCCTTGCATCCAAAAAACTCTGTAATTTAGAGTTTCATATCTAAAGCATACAACACATAGCTTTGTGCCAATAAACTATTACCAGTAAAATATAATGTATGTCTACCTATCCAAGTACTTACTAATTCCATAGGAACTATATTCAGTTAAAAAAAAAAAAATCAGAAAGAAAACTCTTGTAGAGTTCTGTAGTATCATTGTTTATCTTCCATTACCCAGGGAATGGTCCTAGATCATGTTCTGTCAATGTCTCATTCTCTATCTCCCATCATTTCCATGTGTCCAGACCTATTTGGAGTCCATTCTTTGATAGTTGGTCTACCAATTGATTCCTCTCTATATAGATATGCCCAAATTTTACATCTCATATCTCACTAGATAACTTATCAATCTCATCATATATGGGCCTGAGAAGGATATTCTCGGGACATCTTCTCTGTCGCATCTAATCGATGACACTTTTAGAGTCCCCAAAAATCCGCAGCTTCTGAACTCCCTTCATAATAGCTATCATCGAAATGATCTTTAAAGCTAATAACTTTGCTTTGTTGTTTGAGATTTCCCCCAATCCTACAACAAACTTGATACAGTGAGAGTTAGTGATATATAAAATACCACCTACCTCTCCTATTTATGTGTGCCCTGTGATGCACCATCAAAGTAGGACAAACTACCATTTCTGTCAGTTATCTCCTCCACCACCCTCCTAGTCTTCCGAGCCTCTTCCCTCCGTGGAAAATGGATTAATATTGCAAGACCTTTTGTTGCATAGATAGATGGAGAAATATATATTTCATAAAAAAAAACTTTATTCCTTGACAACCAAACCCCCCAGATGAGCATTAATGGAAGGGCCTTATAGTCCTTAAAAACCATACTGTATGTCTAGGATTCCAGTGCTTCTTCTAGATTTTGTCCTTCCCATACAAACTGAATACCAATAACCTATGAGAAAAAATTTGACATCGCCCTAATATATGAACACTGTATAAATAAATAATTAATATTCTCACCACAGACCTTACATAAAGGACATCTCCCAACCCCACTCCCAAATTTATTAACCATGGAATCCCAAATAAGGACCTTGTTGGATAGATGAAGCTAGATAAAAAATTTATATTTTAGAGGGCATTTATATTTCCAAATATGTTTATACCACCAATGAGGATCAAGTAAATCTTCTTCCTCCCTAATAATTTTATAGCCAATCCTAGGAGTGTATTGACCTGTAGTGGAATTCCTGGACTGTATAAGAATATCATCTCAATCCACCAGTGTGATATGGCTATTATGGAGAGCCTTTAAGTACCTTTCCCACTGATCTAAATCCCCCATATCCACAAAACCCATATCTTGTACCTTTAACCATTCTTGTCTTAGGACTGTGGTGTTGACCGGATCACCTATCTATTCCAAGAAGATGTAGCCATGATCCCTCAATGACTCTACCATTGCTTGTGGAATAATGTGATCTCCTTTACATCTTATCCAGGGATCATGTCTTAATCTCAGCTACCTACCATTCCCAACACTCCACACCAGCCAATGCCCGATGAGATCAAATGCCAAAATCAAACCTTTCCACATCGTGGATACATTCCTGATGGATTTTTCTTTTAATCTAAACCATTCCTCTATGGTTAGAAGATGAATGTATTTGTTATATATACAACATTCACCATGACATACCCTTTCCTTTCAAGATTCTACACGATCCTTTAACAACCAACGCCTTTGCAAAGCAATGATGTTTTTTTACACCCCATCCACCTAACTCATTGGGCCAAGCTTGCTATCTTCTTCCATTCCACCCATTGAAAATATTTATCCTCATGACTACCCTTCCAAAGAAAATTATAGCACAACTTCCTAATCTGGTCCAAGATGCTTGTAGGAACATAAGCCAAAGATACCCAGTAAACAAGTATGGGTTCCAAAACAATTTTTAGAAGGATCAGGCGACCTCCTCTGGAGAGCCATTTATTGCACCATAACATTAATCTTTTTTCAATCTTGCCCACAAGCCAGTCCCAATCCCTTCTTTGGTAGGCATTTGGCTTCAACACAAAACCTAAATATTTAAGCCCATGATGAATGTCCACCTTTGAAAAGACAAACTGAGAACAAATTCAGTCTACCACTTCCTGATCTATGTTCATAAATGAGAGAGTTGATTTCCTCTCATTGAAAACCATACTTGTAACTTATGCAAAGAATTCCAAAATACCTCGTAATTTTAGAACTTCTCTCCTAGAACCATAGGAGAAAATAAAGATATCATCAACAAAAAGTAAGTGTTTCACACGAACCAGACCTCCTATATGAATACCTCTAAAAAAGCTATTGATATTGGCTTGATGAATGAGACAACTCAAACCCATAATTACATCAAAGATTGAAATTAAAAAACATATAATATTGAGATAATTTAACATGATTGACTATGAGTAATCATAAGAAAAGAAGAAAAAGAGAGTGTGTAAGAATCATAAGAAAAGAAGGAAAAAAAGTCCAAAAATAATAATAAGGAATCAAGACAATGAAATCAAATAATATTTCTCGGATCTTTCGTGAGAATCAAACCATTAAAGACAATGAAAATAAAATGAATCTGAGACAAGATACCTAGGAGATTTATAAAATATGCCCTCTTCACCACAAGATAGAAAATGCCACAAATAATAAGATCAATTAACATGATTGACTATGAGTAAGCATACAAAAAGAAGAAAAAGAAAGTAGGTAAGAATCCTAAGAAAAGAAGGAAAACAAAATCCAAAAACAATAATAAGGAATCAAAACAATGAAATCAAATACTATTTTTTAGATTTTTCGAGAGAATCAAATTATCAAAAACAATGAAAAGAAAACGAATTTAAGATAAAATACCTAAAATATTTATAAAATATACCTCTTGATAAAAAAATGCCACAAATAATATTAAATTGTCAAATTTAATAAACCATGATTTAGAAGGAGATTATAACAACCCCACCTCAATAGGAAACTAAACTCACCCTCATTCATATTTATAAATTTTGAAAAAGCTAAACCATAAAATAATAAAGGAAATATGATTAAATCAAAAAATACAACTTCAAAAAATAATAAACGAAATATGATTAGATAAATTACAACTTCAAATAATTGAAACACTCCCGTGTAAGGTGAACACCATCGCAAAGTACCATTTCCTCCTCGAAAAATCCACCATCATTAATGAAGACACTCTCATGAATATTAGAGGCAAGCAATATGCACCCCGCAGCAGACTCATTAAGTCTGCTGCAGGGGCTCTGACAGACCTCAGGCCTCGTGCGTTTCGACTTTTCCGGTAAGGAATTTCCGATCTTAATATATAAGACGGCCTCCGTAATCCCACCATCTATGTCATCTTGGCTTCAAAAAGGCATGCCATCATCATCTTGTAGAACCCAAGGATGGATGCCGCCATGCCCCATGCCATATGGACATGACCTATACGGCAAATACAGTGCATTAACTCCATCTTTCATTTGAATTTTGAATTCGTTAAAGGCGCGTAAGATTCAAAACTACGCAGAGCTGGAAATTTGAAATTCCGCGGCCTGGCTGCATTCATGATTTTCAACGCTCAAAACTGTGAATCTTGTTTCATTTGCAAACAAGCCACAAGGCGATTAAGATTAATGAGAGAAGACGAAAACATGTTGAGCGCTTGAGTGCAATTTATCTTGGATGAGATGAGGAAGTCCTCAACAAGTAATAACGATCGTTTTTCAAGAATCCACAGGAAAATATAGCTGTGCGGGGAATTCGGATGGTTCAGGGTGGTCATGATGAAGATGATGTATTTGGCATTATTGGTCCTGAAAATGCCCTCTTGACGACGACTTTGCAAATTCTTGATACTGAAAATGCTCTCTTGGAACGCATATTGACTAGGGTTAAGTTACCAAATCTCACGTGGCTCGGCTGGCAAAAATGTCATCACTATTCCCTGCCGCCCTGGGTTCCAATGAAGAATTTAAGGGTTTTAAACGTGTCCTCGAGCATGTTAAACACATTGTGGCACAGAGACAGCGAGTCCCAGGTAAATATAAATTATCTGTTATCGAAAAGATATGCATGTTTAGTAGTTAATAAGATATCCAACAATATAAATAACTTTCTTACGGTTGAAACGCGTTAACATTTTGCTTTTGCAGCCAGCTTTCTTACGGTTGAAACGCGTTAAAATTTTGCTTTTGCAGCCATATCTGCAGTTGCCGGTTTATTTGGAGGAGTTGTATGCAAATAGATGTGTGCAGCTAAAGAGCATCCAGGGGTTGGCACAGCTGACAAAGCTTCGATGGCTGAGTGTTGTTGGGTGCTCTGAGTTAGAAGAGCTGCCAAATATGGAAACAATGGCGTCTTTGGAGGTGTTAAGGGCAGACGAATGTGTGAAGCTAAAGAGCATACGAGGGTTGAGGCAGCTGACAAAGCTTCGATTCCTAAATGTTAGTGGGCGCTCTGAGTTAGAAGAGTTTCCGAGAATGGAAGCATTAGTATCTTTGGAGGAGTTTCAAGCATATCAATGTGTTAAGCTGAAGAGCATACAGGGGTTGGCGCAGAGTACAAAGCTTCAACGACTAAATGTTTCCGGGTGCTCTCAGTTAGAAAAGTTGCTAAGTGTGGAAGGATGGGAATCTTTGGAGGTGTCGACAGATGGATGTGTGAACCTGAAGCTGACGAGAGGAGTCGACACTCCTACATGTTTGCGTGCTTTGAGTTAGAACTTGGAAGAGTTGCCCAGTATGGAAACAATAGTATCTTTGGAGAAGTTGTTAGCTAACGGATGTGTGAAGCTGAAGCGCATACGAGGATATATATTGACGCAGCTTACAAACTCCAATCCCTATATGTTAGCAGGTGCTCTGAATTAGAACCCGCAGGTATGGAAACATTGGTATCTTTGGAGGAGTTGTGAGTTGTGGGCAAAACAGTGTGAAGCTGAAGAGCATAAGGGGTTGGTCGACGAAGCTTCGACGCCTAGATGTTTGTGAGTGCAGTGGCTTAGAAGAGCTGCCAAGTATTGGAACATTGGTATCTTTGGAGTAATTGTGCGCAAGTGAATGTGTGCAGCTGAAGAGCATTCGGGGGTTGGCGCAGGTGACAAAACTTCAAGTCCTAAAACTATATAGGAGAGCTTCCAAGTATGAACATATTGGTGTGTTTGGAGGAGTTTGCGTGTGAAGCTGAAGAGCATCAGGGTCTTGGCACAGTGTACAAAGCTTCAGCGACTGTTTGTTTCCGGGTGCTCTCCGGGTGCTCTCAGTTAGAAGAAATACAAGTATGGAAACATTGGGATCTTTGCCGGAGTTGTGTGCCGACGGATGTGTGAAGCTGAATAGCATCCGAGAGTTGGCACAGTGTACAAAACTTCAACGATTAATTGTTTTCAGGCGCTCTGGGTTAGAAGAGCTGCCAAGTATGGGAACATTGGTATCTTTGGAGGCGTTGAACGCAGCCAGATGTGTGAAGCTGAAGAGCATACGGGGGTTGGGGCAGGCGACAAAGCTTCGACACCTACATGTTTGTGGGTAATCTGAGTTCGTAGAACTGCCAAGCATGGAAACATTGATATTGGTGTCTTTGGAGGTGTTAGCGCGCTGTACAAAGCTTCGACTCTTAAATGTAAACACAGTTGCATTGAGTTAGAACGTGGTTGAAGGAGCTTGATATTTCCAGATGTCCCAAATTAGAGTGACCAGCTACTCGGACTTACTTGAAAAGCAAAGCAAGATTAAGGAATAATTTAATCCTTCTAAGAGGCAGCCCTAATTGTCCATGGCAATATGTATTAAAGGTCTGAAGTATTTTATTGTTTAGTCTTTGTATGTGATAACAAAGCTAGTTCGTCTCTCTTTAAGCGGTTTATTCGCAATTTAGCGCTTTTCCGCCTGATTATTATTATTTAAATAAATTCAGCCCTAAAGATACTAATAGAACTAATTAAACTAGGGATAAAGGGACTATTAGAACTGATAAAAAGAATGGGACTGAAACCGCCTAATCATATCCTTTTCCTTTTCCAGAGGAAACCTCATTCCGTTACCTCTTCTTATCAAAGCTTTTCTCACAGATTGAGGTAATCCTTTCAATTCAGTAATCATCAAATTACCTAACCTAATCGGAGTGGGAATTAATAATGGAATTAACGGGGGAAAGAGAGACTAAAGAAGGGAAGGACTAAAACTGACTTACTGAAAGTCGAATAATTATATGCTTTAATTTATAAAGCACTCTTAAAATGGTACATGCTATCTAATGAGTTTAAAATATATGCATCGCGAGGGGCTGTGCGTAACCTACCCTTCTTCCGTGCCAAAAACCGAGCGAGTAACTCAATTGATTGTTCAAAGACCATAGATTTAAGTTTTTCAGACATATTATCTGACCTTTCAAGCATTGGTGTACATTGTACTCAGATTTGAGTGACCCCATGGTAAGCATTGGTTTACAGGCTATGTCAGCAGCAATTTATATTTACGGCTATAGGCGCTATTATTTCAAAATTGGCAGGGTTATATTAAACAAAAAATTTGAGTGCAGTTAAAATTTGAGAGTTTGAGATTTGTAACAAATCGTGGGAGAAAAAAAATCATTTTTTTCATTTGAAATAGTCGAACTTTTAGACTGCACAATGTGTAGACAAGATTTAACAAAATGGGATATTCTTAGTACAGTTCAATAAAGAAGAAATGAGCCGCAACAAGGATCAAATTTGAAGGTTTGGGGCTTGTTTCACTTTGAAAGGTTATGATATATTGACCCCTACAATGTTGACCTGTTAAAATAAACCATTCTCTTTTTAATTGAAAATGTAATAATATATCAAAATTTCATTATATATTATATATTAAGAGCAATGTAATGGAATTCCTTGATATAGTGACAAAATTTGTTTCCTTCTACTCTATAATTTTTAATAAGCAATGTCTAACCCAAATAACTCAAGAACCCATATAAATATATATATGGAATTTCACAAACATAAAAAATATGTGACAATATGCAGAAATCAATTGAAAATATTTATAACCATTGAAGGATGAAAATGAAATACAATCTATACAATCTCCATTGAACATAGAGATAGATAAATACAAAAGAGGGAGTGAATCTAAAAAATATGTTCATGAATAACAAAACTATTATCTTCAATCACTTCAATAACAAACTTTGCTCCTTTCGAAGAAGTAAATAAATACTTCTAAAATAACACAACAAAAAACTATTCTCATGCTACACATACCTCAAAAATCATTAAGTCGTAGGAACGACTCAACTAGTAATAAGCTCCACAAAGGGAAGGAAGCTCTTTATATATGTTTCTAGGTGCTCAACTATGCGAACTACAAGAGAGACATACTCCACTAGAGGAAATAATCATTAGGGGAGGTGTCTTTTTTTTGTCTCTAATGGTGATGTGCACTTATGTGGGCGAGTGGTGGACTAGTGGTGTTGGGGCAGATGTGTCCTTTCTTTGCTCAGGCAGAGACCCTGGAGTCTGAAGAGGGTATGATATACCCTATGAATGAACATGGAAAGAAAGGGTGGATGTAGTTGGAACAAGGGTAGTTGACGGTGATAGTGGAAACAACCTAATCAAGTGTCGAACTCGACAATGGAAGTAGATTGAGAGAGGGTCAAGAGTTACTCTAGTTCAAACTCATGATTTCGATAGGAAGGGTTTAAGGTATCTCTTCCCCTCAAATCCTAATTTGCAAGTGTTGGCACCCCAACAACCCCCTTTAAATTTTTCACAAAATTTAGGGGCATCCCTTTCATTTAAATTTTGTACATACATTGCTTTTGATTTTTTTTGTTTGCTTTCATTGTTCGGTTTGATGACATCCTTTATTGTATGTACTAGATATTTTGCTCTTATTGATTCTTTGGCTTTCATGAGATTATTACAGTAATTTTGATGATTTTTGTTGAATGGATCATTTGGCTTCGTGGTTACTGAACAACTCTTGCTTACTCTTATTTGAACTTATTTGAATCACTCCTATACTTTGGTTTGGCTTACTTGGATTGATTTAGTCATTCATTTCGGTAGTGAATAGCTGAGCATTTTAATACATTGGAATTATTTGAGTAAATGCTTATGTACATTTAAAAGAATAAAACCATGCCTTTAGTCATGATTTTGATCAATCTATTACATTTTGTAAGTCTTCAACTTTTATTAAAATATTTTCCTTTGGTGTGATTTTGTAATTTGGAAAAAATTTAAATATTTCGTTTACCGCTTATTTGCATGTAGCTTGATTGTATCTTAAAAAAAGATTGATGTTCAATTTACATAAAAGCAAATTTTGGTGTTCCCTCTATTTGTTTGGACACAAGTTTGATTATTATTTTTAATTGAGAAAAACTAATTAATTTAATAAATTATTGTATTTATTATTTTGGCTCATTTTAAATATTAAATTATACATTTGAACCATTTTTTTTTAAACTTTAATATTAATAAGTTCTTTTATTATTAAGTTTATTGTTTTATCTTATTCTCATTTAAATTTATCAGCATATTATTATATCTTAGCATTTTAAGCAGTAAACTACTATTTTGAAAACAAAAAACATGATAAGCCAAAGCATAGTAGTATAATTCTGCCCTATTGGCCTTTCATGTATGGAAATTAGGAACAATTCTAATTTCTCGAATATTTGGTGTAGGTAAAATACGAATACATTGGAAAATTGAATTTTTAAAAACCAATTTTGAAATACCACATTTTAATTATTTAATCATTATAAAATGTAAATAATATTCAATTTCATACTTTCTTATAAAAACAATTATGACTAACTAGTTGTTATGTTTGAGTATTGGATTTTTATTTTACTTATTTTTTCCGAATCCTATTTGTATATGTATTATTACTCGAATTATGCTACTATAAACCAAAGTAACTCATATGAAATAGTTGTTGACTTTTCAAAATTCTTAAAAGTAAATGGTTGTTGTTAGCATTTCAAAATTACTAAAAGAAAAAAAGAAGGAAGGATGTTTAATATTTGTCACATGGCATTTATTCTATTCACTTAGATTTATTAATGGTTAACTATTCATTTTCATTGACTCTAGGTTGTCACAATTCAATAATTTAATTATGTGGCATCCAATTCATGCTTTTGGAAATGTGTATTTTAACCATACTCACAATCTTATCAAATTATTTTAATTTTATGGGTCAATAACATTTTAAGGTGGCATCGTTTCACTTATATTTGATGCATTTAAACTACATCTTGTCTCATGAGTTTTTTTAAAGAAATTGTGTCAAATAATAATAAAAAAACAATAACCCGCCCTATTCCCTGATTTCATGATATGCTTATCTTTCTGGACGGTTTTAGTATTTTAATTTATCAAACTTGTAAAACTTTTGATGAATGACTCATGTATGGGCTTTTTTGGCATGTATCTTCTACCCGTCTTCATATTTGTTTTTCAAAAAATTAATGTGGATGGAGCACAGGATTTTTTTAGTGTTAAGAGCATAGGTGTTTTTACATATCCCCTGTTTTTTGGTCTTTTGTTGTTCAGTTAAAGATCTCTCTTGTTTGGAGTTCCTGCAAGTTAATAGTTTTAACAATAGAGTTACTAATAGCTCTCGTACACAATCTAGCTAATGACAATATGCAGTAGATAATACCAACAAATAAACAAAAATGTATTGGCAATTTATATGACAAACATAAAACACACAGTATTCTAGGATGTGTATATAGATACGCACAAATTTGCCTCATTACATAGCATACATAGAACAGTCACAGGAGAAAAACCAACTTGGGCATAAATTGTGTTTTCTTTATTCACTTCTGTGTTATCTACATCAACCAACAACTCACCCACACATAAAAAATTACATTTCAATAAAAATAAAAGAGATATCTTGATGTCAGGGCATCTAGAGCCTTCGATAATTTAATACAACATTTACGTTTGTAACTACCAACCGCAATTGGATCTATGAGCTCGCAACTGGTTTGGTTGGCTTTCAACAACTCGTATTTATTGTAATTTAGTTTCGTCATCCAACATTCTCCCACTTGAAATCAAATGGAGGCGAATCTTTGATTATTCATCCAAAACTATGCATCATTTTACTCCCAAGCCTACCAATCTTCTACATAGCTCTTGCTTATCTATTGGAAAAATTTTAGTCAACATGTTAGCAAGATTCTTGGTAGTATGAATCTTTTCCAGATGTAGATGTTCTTCTTCCAATACTTGGCAGATCCAATGGTAGTTCAGATCAATGTGCTTGGTCCTTGAGTGAAATGTTGGGTTTTTCTCCAAGTGAATGGCACTTTGACTGTTACAATGTAGCACATACTTGTCTTGATTGATTCCCAACTCTCCTAGGAATCGTTGCATCCATAACATCTCTTTGCAAGCCTCTGTTGCAGCTATGCATTATGCCTCAGTTGTGGAGAGAGCTACAACCTTTTGTAGCCTGGATACCCAAGATACCACTACACCTGCAAATGTATACAAATAACCACTGGTGGAATTTCTAGTGTCCACGTCTCCATCCATATCTGCATCTGTAAAGCCTTCAAGCACAATACCATTATTTCCAAAACATAAACAATAATTAGTAGTACCCTTGAGATACCTTAAGATCCACTTTACTGCTTGCCAATGTTGTTTGCCTGGATTGGTAAGAAATCTGCTCACTACTCCCACTAAATGTGCAATGTTTGGCCGTGTACATACCATTGCATACATTAAGCTTCCAACTGCTGAAGCATAGGGAATTTTACTCATTTCATCCTTCTCCTTGTCATTACAAGGGCATAAATCGACACTCAATTTAAAGTGGGCTACAAGAGTGTACCAACTGGATTGGCATCCTTCATGTTGAACCTATTAAGCACCTTCTCAATATAGTTTTCTTGTGACAACCACAATTGTTTCCTCTTTTTGTCACATATGATCCTCATGCCCAATTGACTTCCCAAATCCTTCTTCATATATGCGCAGTTTCCAAATATGCGGATATACGGAAGCTTACGGATACAGACGCTGCGCATATACAGAAGCTTTCATATATGCGCAACTTCTGTATATGCACTGCACATATACGGAAGCTTCCGTATCCATAAGCTTCCGTATATGCGCATATACGGAAGCTGCGCATATACGGTAGCTTCCGTATATGTGCATATACGGAAGCTTACGGATACAGAAGGCTTCCGTATATACGCATATACGGAAGCTTATGGATACGGAAGCTGCGCATATACGGAAGCTGCAGCTTCCGTATATGCGCAGCTTCCGTATCTGTAAGCTTCCATATATGCGCATATACAGAAGCTTCCATATATGCGCAGCGCATATATGGAAGTTGCACATATACGGAAGCTTCTGTATATGCACTGCGTATGCGCAGCTTCCGTATCCGTAAGCGTCCGTATATGCGCATATACGAAGGCTGCGCATATACAGTAGCTTCCTTATATGCGCATATACAGAAGCTTCCTTATATGCACATATACGGAAACTTCGCATACGCTGCACCTACATGGAAGTTGTGCATATACGGAAGCTTCTGTATATGCATAGCTTCCGTATATGCGCATATACAGAATCTGCGCATGTACGGAAGCTATGCATATACGGAAGCTTCCGTATATGCGCAACTTCCGTATATGCGCAGCTTCCGTATATGCGCATATACGGAAGCTGCACATATACAGAAGCTTCCGTATATGCGCAGCGCATATACGGAAGCTTCTGTATATGTGCAGCTTCCGTATATGCGCATATACAGAAGCTGCGCATATACGGAAGCTGCGCATATATGGAAGCTTCCGTATATGCGCAGCTTCCATATATGCGCAGTGTATGCGAAGCTTCCGTATATGCACATATACGGAAGCTTCCGTATATGCACATATACAGAAGCTTTCGTAAGCTTCCGTATATGCGCATATGCGGATGCTTATGGATATGGAAGTTCTGCATACGCTACGCATATACGAAAGCTTCCGTATATGCGCAGCTTCCGTATATGCGCATATATGCAGAAACTTTCGTATATGCGCAGCTTTCGTATATGGGTGTATACGGAAGCTTACGGATACGGAAGCTGCACATATGCGGAAACTTCTGTATATGCGCAGCGCATATATGAAAGCTGCACATATACGGAAGCTTCCGTATATGCGCATATACGAAAGCTTTTGTATATGTGCAGCTTTCATATATGCGCAGCGCATATATGAAAGCTGCATATATACGGAAGCTTCCGTATATGCGCATATACGAAAGCGTCCGTATATGCGCAGCTTCCGTATATGCGTAGCTTTCATATATGGGAATATACGGAAGCTTACGGATACGGAAGCTGCGCATATATGAAAGTTGCACATATAGGGAAGCTTCCGTATATGCGCAGCAGCTTCCGTATATGCACAGCTTCCGTATATGTGCAGCTTCCGTATATGCGCATATACGGAAGCTACGCATATAGGGAAGCTACTGCGCATATACGGAAGTTGCTGCGCATATACGGAAGCTTCCGTATATGCGCAACTTCCGTATATGCGCTATGCGTAGCTTCCGTATCCGTAAGCGTCCGTATATGCTGCGCATATACGGAAGCTTCCGTATATACGCAGCATACAGAAGTTGCGCATATATGGAAGCTTCCGTATATGCGCAGCGCATATACGGAAGCTGCGCATATGCGCATATCCGTAAGCTTCTGTATATGCGCATATACGGAAGCTGCTGCGCATATACGGAAGCTTCCGTATATGCGCTATGCACAGCTTCCGTATCCATAAGAGTCCGTATATGCGCATATACGGAAGCTGTGCATATGCTCCGCATATACGGAAGCTTCCGTATATGCGCAGCTTACGAAAGCTTTCGTATATACGCAGCATACGGAAGCTGCGCATATACGGAAGCTTCCGTATATGTGCAGTGCATATAAGAAAGCTACGCATATGCGCAGCGCATATACGGAAGCTTCCGTATATGCACACCTTCCGTATATGCGCATATATGGAAGTTGCGCATATACGGAAGCTTTTGTATATGCGCAGCTTCTGTAAATGCGCAGCTTCCATATATGCGTAGCTTCTGTATATGCGCATATATGGAAGTTTGCACATATACAGAAGCTTCCGTATATTCGTAGCTTCCGTATATGCGCAGTGCATATATGGAAGCTTCCGTATATACGCATATACGAAAGCTTCCGTATACGGAAGCTCCGCATATACGGAAGCTGTGCATATATGGAAGCTTCCGTATATGCACAGCGTATGCATAGCTTCTGTATCCGTAAGCGTTCGTATATGCGCATATATGGAGGCTGTGCATATACGGAAGCTTCCGTATATGCGCATTTACGGAAGCTTACGAAAGTTTTTGTATATACGCATATACGGAAGCTTCCGTATATGCGCATATACGGAAGCTTCGCATATATGAAAGCTGTGCATATACGGAAGCTTCGCATATATGAAAGCTTCCGTATATGCGCATATATAGAATCTGCGCATATACGGAAGCTGAGCATATACAGAAGCTTCCGTATATGCGCAGCTTCCGTATATGCGCAGATTCTCTCAATGGCATATATATCAATGGCATATATATCTTGGTACCAAAGACCCCCAAGAGAGGGTTTGTGATATATCTTGTAGGTGTTGTTCATGGTGATTGAGCTCGAGAAGTGGAATTTAGGGAACAAGGCCCATTATTTTCCTTGTATGACATTGGACAAACTTCAAGGAATATTCATAGTGCACAACTAATTTATTGATGACATGTAGAGAACTCTTGGAGGTAATTGGTGTATATATCGGTATATACACCAGTGTATATACTAGTATATACCAGTATATACAACAGTGTATATAGATTGTTGTATATACTGGTATATACACTGGTGTATATATCGGTATATACACTAGTGTGTATATACCGGTATATATATCATATACACCAGTGTATATACCAGTATATGCACCGGTGTATATACTAGTGTATATACCAATATATACACTCGTGTACTAGTGTATATACTGGTGTATATACCAGTATATACACCAATGTATATACCAGTATATACACCGGTGTATATATCGATATATACGTTGATGTATATACCAGTATATACACTAAATTTTGAGAGGGGGTGTTAAGGGGTTAGGTAGGGGGTGTTAGGGAGTTAGAAAGGGGGTGATAGGGGGCCGGGGAGGGCTGTTAAGGGATAGATTTATGGAATACAATATTTTTTACAAAACACTTGCACGATTTGGTTCTCTAAAATGTGTACGCATTTTGGTTCTCCAAAATGCGCACCTAAACACATACGCATTTTGTTCTCCTAGCCTTTGTGGCATCCCACTTGGCTACCTTGGTATTTCCCATTCCTATACTAAATAAACATGTACGCGTTGTTGAATTCTACAACAAGAACATGTTTTCCAAAACATCCTTCGCATCTAAAATGTCTCGGGCCCATCTTTGTGCAAGGACCCTTCAATAAATAATTATGAATTGTATTTGTTTTGTCTTGAGAAAAATGTGAAATGGCCAACACATTTCAACTGTATAGAGGAAAACATAGGGGTTTTGGTTATTTTGTTGAGAAACAATGATAAGTATATACACTAGTGTATATACTCTATATCTGTAGCATTATACAATATATACAACAGTGTATATACCGGTATATACACCAGTGTATATACCGTTATATACACATTTTCAATAGATGTTTGTAAACAGCCTCCCTGGGTCTTTTTTCTATCAGTCTCCATAGTTTTCTCAACTGTGATACCTTGATCTGGATGATGCACAGTGGGTATCTGCGTATTGCTTGGGTGATACGAATATGAGGAGGAGGATCCTCCCCTACGGGAGGCGCCATATGATACCCTTGGTCCACTATGTCATAGCTCCCCTCAAAGGCCGATACACCGCCTCCTTACCCCACAGCCGGGCCGATCCCTAATGCGAGCAGAGAATTTTTCTCGTGTGGAAAACCTAGCTACGACCTCACATGCTCCCCTCACTTTTCATGCGCCATCCATCAATCTCGTTTTCCCTTAAATTATTGAAAACTTTGATAATATTTATGTTGCTAGAAACTCTAGGCCAATAATATTTATTTTCCACTAAATCTCTTCTTATCTACTCCAAAGTAACCTCCCCAACCACCACTATACAATTGGTTAATGAGATTCTTCCTCATTGATCCTCTCAAAATACAAAACTTTTTATTTTGGTCTTTCTGTCTTTTATTAAATTGTGCAATCTAGAGATACTACCTTAAACTCTATTTACCAATTTTAAACTCTATAGATATTACTTTACTTTAAAAAAATATACCTTAAACTCTATTTACCAGTTTTAAACTCTATAGATACTACTTTACTTTAAAAAAATATAAATATTATATTAATTGTAAAATTTGTTAAATGTTTTTAATAAATATTATATTAATTATAAAATTTACTAGTTCAAATAGTATATCATATATTCAATTTATTTTTTACACTTATATTTTAGGATGTGTTTGTGTGCATCTATTAATGTTTAAAATTAATAAAAATCAACCATATACTTTTCATATGTTAAAGGTTGTCATAAGTTAAAAGGTTGTCAAAATTTGATTAAAAATCACAATACATAAATTTTTAAAAGGAATAACAAAGTGTAATTTGGATACTTACTATTATGGGCATGCATTATTTATTGGAACTTTCTATAAGATTGTGTTTTATTTGAAACATTTTATTGATCCTTTTTTTTTCAAATAATTTTTCAATAGAAAATATTAAATTAACAATGACTCTTTAAAATCAATTATGATTAACTTTGTTATTTAAATTTACCTCTTTAAATTTTAACTTTTTTATTTCTCGAAACATTTTCCTTAATAAAATGTCCTATCATATAAAGCAACTTCATTTAACTAATTATCAAACCTAACAAACTATGCCATAAAATATATTAGTGATCTAGGTACACTAGGAGAGTAGGTACCTACATAACTTTGTTAGAAAATCTCCACCATATTTGTGTGAGCAAGTTGGAGCATGCTCATTATATTTTTCATTACTATGATAACTTCTTAGGGTTCAATTCTTTAAGTTTACACATTTTGTTTTAGATTAAGCTCATTAAGTTTCTTTTACCATGCTAATCCCTTAACTTTTTTCTCTTTCTAATTATTGATTATATATTTAGTTTTAAAATTTAAGTTGATTGAGAAAATCATAAATCTCAAAATAATATATCTATTTTATTAGATTATGATCTTTATGTTATTAAGAATTTTTACAAATTAGTAGTATTGCCTCCTTTTTAATATAATGAAATGGTTGATTAGTTGTAATGTAAATAAATATAGTTTTATTATTAAACCAACCCTTCCATGTGAGAACAAATAATAATAAACATATATGTATTGCAACAAATTTTCAGTGTCATTCACTCCTTTGTGATTTGAGATGGTTGATGTGCTCCAGATATAGGTATTCACTCTGTATACACTTTGGTAGAAGATGTGTTGTAATATTTCTTGTCAATTATATATTTTTATGTTGAATTTGTAGAAATATATATTGGTGACGAAGAGTGGATCTTCACTATGTGGATTGGAGTTGAACCTGATAGAAGGTTTAAATGTTTAATGGTAAAAATCAAGGAATATATTGAAAACTTTGTGAATTGGAGTTGAAGTTGATAGAAATTTTAAATGCTTAATGATAGAAAAATATGGAAGGCATTGAAAACTTTGTTCAACAATTAGAGTGTAATATAAGATTTTATTTTTGAGAAACACATTATTATGATTAAGATTAATAAGATTTAATATTTCAATGAATACTTATCAAATGTGAAAGATGAATAAGATTGGATCTATGAATGATTACTTATCTAAGGTGAAAGAAGTGTGAGATAATTTAGATGATAAATTGAAGATAAGTATTATCTAGTGACATTTTAATTGTTAAATGTGCGGTGATTATCATGTTTTTTTATAACTAGTGAAATGAGTTAGCTTGTGGTTGGTGAATGCCCATAAGTGATAAACAAAACCATAAATTATTTGAAATTGTGTTGAGAGGGACCTAAGTTGTAGGAGAATATGAATTTATTTTAAATGGTAATTATTCTAACCATAAATAACACCCAATTCGTGTATTAGTCCAATCTTTTCCAATCAACAAAAGAAGGGAAAGTGCTAGTAATTGCTTCTTCATGATACATATAAAAATTTTAAATTTCTCTTGTCAGAGAATCATGAAGAGATTTTTTTATGCCAACAATATGTTCAATTCACAAGTCATATTAAGATAAATTTTATTGCCATTTATGTAACAAGCCTTGGAAAATGTTCGGCAACAGTGTGTATACTAGTATATACACTGGTGTATATACCAATATATACATCATGTGTATATACTGGTGTATACACTCGTATATACACTGGTGTATATACTGTTATATACACTAGTATGTATACACCGATGTATACACTCGTATATACACCAGTATATACATTGGTGTATATATCAGTATATACACTAGTGTATATATTGGTGTATACACCAATGTATATACCAGTGTATATACTGGTGTATACACCAGTGTATATACTGGTCGATATATACATTGGTGTATACACTCGTATATACACCAGTATATACACTAGTATATACACTGGTGTATATACCAGTGTATACACTTGTATACACACTGGTGTATATACTAGTCGGTATATACACTGGTGTATATATACTGTTATATACACTAGTATACACCAGTGTATATATAGAAGTGTATATAACAGTATATACACCAGTATATACACCAATGTATATACTGGTATATACACTAGTATATACACTAGTGTATATACTGGGTACCTACAAGTTGAATAAGATCAGCAAGTACTGGTGTAATCACTTAGCATATACGGTCTTATCCTAGTTCCTGCTAACGTAGAGTTCCTATAGAGTCCATAACGAGGCAAAGTTCCCATCAAACAGATTTTTTGCCAAGTAGAGTTCCCACCGGGCAGAGTTTTCGCCGGGGAAGAGTTCCCATTGAGGTAGAGTTCCTATCAAAGTCTATATTGGGGCTGAGTTCCTACGGAGAAAAGTTATCATCGGGCAGAGTTCCTGTTGGGAAGAGATCTTGTAGAGTCCATAACGAGGCTAAGTTCCTGCTGGGCCGACTTGTCTTAGGGGAAGATAAACTAATATTTAAAAATTACTTTCTTTGTGTATTTTCACTCCAAGGTTTACATTGATTCTTTCAAGAGTTTTACAACATCAATATCTTCTCCCGTGGGAGGTACAACAATAATATAATAAAATACAATAAGTATAGCTTCCAAAGTTGCATTATTTCCAACATTTTCCTAGGATTGGTGACTTACTATATCGATTGTAGCATTCCAAGTACTTCACCAAGTTGGATCTCAAATTGGGACAACATCATGTGCAATTTAAAAAAAAATACATTAGCAAGATTTCCTTCAAGACAAGGCAAGGTAGTATATGAATGGTGAGTAATTCCTTTTGATTTGTGAATTGCAATTGCTACATGTGCTCCCACTCAAAATTTGAGTAAAACCATAAGGAGATAAGTTGAAAGTATGAAGAAGAAAAAAATTGTTTTTCTCTTTTCCTCCAAAATTCATAACTCTTATTTTATTATTTTCCTTAGGATGCCCATTTTAGACCTCAAAATGACTCTAATGTGGAAGAAAACAAAGTAATCACACACATACTAGATGTTCACAGATAAGGTTGGCATGTACATAAGTAGAATTAAGTCATAGTCTATCTAAAAATAAGAATACCTCAATACAAGAGTATATGACTTACTTAGCATAAATGAAATGAGTTAAAATCAAAACAAAGAATACCTTGGAGGAATGGAGAGACTTTAAAGGATGACAAAGATAGATTTCTCTTGATATGTATAAAATATGCATGGATGCAACCACAACAACCCCTCTATAGATTCCATTAGAATCACCCCTATTTCCCTCTTGAGGAAGATTTGCATTTTTCAATCCTAGAATTTTAGTGAATTAACATCCGACCCCAATAGATGCAACATAGACTAACAACATTCAACTCGAAAACCCATGATTGGGTTGCAATATACTTTCTGTAATTTTTTGTAATTCCATCTTGTCCCTTCTTCGAGACGAACAAGATTTTGAGGTTGGAAGAGATGTTGGAGGAGCTTAGTCGACTAATTGACTAGGCTAAGCAATCAACTACATATTGTATTCGAATGAGTTGATTAGGATTGTAATAGAGTGGGTGGTCAAATTGGTGAGGTCCACTAACCAAGATAGTTATAGCTACCTCTATATTCTGAATTGTATAAATAGACATGAATATGACATGTAAGGGTTATTGTTGGTTGAAAATCATATAATAAAAGACTATTTGTTGCTGGATCTATAATTACTTTTCTTCTCGTCTTGTTTCCCTGCATGCTTGTACATTGTTGTAATTTCATGGTTTATTGACTACATTATTGGTATCCAAATTTATTGTGTGATCTCTTAAATTATAATTCAAGTGGTTAGATAACCATGATACTACTTGACATAACATGTAGGTTGCTATACACATAATCTATTCTCTCACATTTAAATTCTAATTATTTACTCAAGTTCTTGTTATACGATAATTAATAAAGTAAGATTAATTTTAAAATATTATGTTCCATAATTATATTTGTAACATTATAATTAAGTTTTTGTTATAAGATAATTTACTTATAATAAAATAAGATTAATTTTAAAATTATATGTTCCATAATAATATTTATAACATTATAATTACGGAAAATATTTCATAGTTTTGAATATAATTCTAAATTAGTTTATTAAATTTTTACTTTTAAAATTATTTATTTATAGTTAACATTTTAGTAAAATAAAAAATTAATATTAAAGGATAAAATGTGATATATTTAAAAATGTTAAATTCTTTTAAAATTAACTCTTTCTTTCTCTCTATATAATATTAATCAAAAAATAGTATATCAATTGATGAAATATATGTTTGTGATGTTTATATATAATATTAATAAGAAAATAGTATATGAATTGATGAAATATATATTTGTGATATATTTAAAGATATTACATTTTTTAAAAAAAATTACATATGTACATCTATATAGTACTAATTACAGAATAGTATATTAATTGATCAAATACATGTTGAAAAAGCATTTTAAATTTAAGGCCTAGATAATATAGAATAGACAATGAATGGGTGTTGTATTTCTTTTGTTAAGTAACTTTTAAATTATTTATTTAAAAAAAATTGAAATCTTGAAACAATAATAAAAATGAATGTTTGCACAATAAACATAAGGTTAAATACTTATGTTACATTAAGCCACCATATAGAATCCATCTAAAACTTGTTATTATGTTATGAGAAACATTTTATATGTGCTTCACAATGTATTCCAACAATATAATTATAATGAGATGTCCTCAATGTTATCTCATGGATGTTGTTCTAATAAAGCATGTAAATAATAAAATAAATCTAAAAAAAACTGTGATAATTACACTCTTGTTAACAAAATTAATGAAATAAGTATATAATACTAAGATTGCATTATTTATTTAAAGTTGAATTATAATAAAAAGAATAAAGAAACAACAAGTTTGATAACAATTCACACTAATTATTACAAGAGAGATAGATGATATAATCCTAATCAAATGACAAAACACTAACAAAATTTCAATTCAAACTTGTCTTCCATAAATAATCTTTGAAATCCAACAAAATACCTTAATAACCAAATAATCTTTGAAATCCAACAAAATACCTTAATAACTAAAAAGAAAAACTTGTTTACAAAAACTTATGAGAAAACTTGACATTTAGTTATAAACATCATTCTTTTCATATTCTAAAGTAAAGCAATGTAAAACATATATAAATAATTACTAAAATGTATATATTATTTTCAAACATGTCTATGTTTAATGACACAGTTTCAAATCCTTAAAAGACCAATATGTAATGCTTCTTTTAGCTCTATTAACCTTCTCATTTAAATCATTGACCATTCTGTCCAATGTTAACATATACATACCACATTACGACTTACTCTACAAAGTAAATTTGAAACCCTAAAAAGACAGATCACCGATTATGTTGGCTGGTTTAGCATTTTATTGGTATGTTATTAAAGGTGGGTTCCATTGTATTTGGATTTAAACTAAACCATCCCTTTGAGAATAGGCACCGATATGTCCACTACTCTTATGCTCATTTGTGAGTCTTTTTATGGTGAATTTATATAGCATTTTTTTTAGAGTGACAATGCATTATTAAATTTTTGTATCTCATATCAAGGTCTCATTTATATCCTCTAAAGTGCGTTGAATAGAGATGGCAAAAGACTACATTGTATTAAAGAAATTGAATTCACTAAAGTGAATCTGAAGAACTACGAATGAATTAAAGAATCTGTAGCTAGAACATAGTACTTAAACCCGTACATAACTGTAATTATTTTGAAAATAATAATAGAATTTGTGTTTCTTATTTTAAAAAAACGGTGTTATTGTTGCTGAACCTCTGCCACTGATACATTGGATATGGATCACTATTAAACCAATATGGCTTGCAATATGTGTTCCTCTGCCTATAATAGACATGAATGCGGACGTCCTGTGGGCATTAAACATGACAAAAAATCAGTAGAATTCGTTTGCACATCACTTACATAAGGTTGTCTTGGGATTCTCATTTCGCATTTGTTTTCGTCCATCAAATCTAGAGTTCTCTGCACTTGCAGATATAGAAGAGAACACGACAGCTACTTCTTTTGCGACAGCCTGAATGTGGTGCAAACATGAAGAATGAAGCGACATCATAAGCTTGAGCAGCCATCTTTGGCGTATTGAAGGATCCAAGATGAACAAAGTCTCAATTAAATGAAACAGGTATAGTTTAATTAAATGGATCCTACAATAAAATTTCAATTAATTTCTCAGATGCTAATCAATGGCATCCAAACAAATACCTCACCAATAAAACGCTAAGAGTTGCAAATGGAATAGGCCATTCATTAGCCTATAGATTTAAAATTGAGGTTGGCATAATCTATTACTCAAAGGAAGCATCGGTTCTTCTAAAAGATAACAAATTAATGAAGAGAATTTTTAACATGAATGCATGTTATTCAAAGTTCAAGAAGGTTTTTAATTCATTTTAAATTTGGTTGGCACAATCTACGGATTGATATTCATTAATAACAAATATTTCTCTGTAGATATTGCACTCTCCCAACTCTTAGGTTAGAGATGAAAACATACAAAATAATCGATGCAGACCAAGTTATATTACCAATCGTTATGTCTTACCAAAATAGCTGTTGATCCAGTCTTTGTTGACAATGGCTATGTTACAGCTTGGACTGATCTGATTCCCTTGGAGGTGGCCACGAGGAGCCCAAAGTATTGGGATAACAGGGCCTTTCTATAAGTTCACAATCATCATTCGCCCTATGCAAACAGCGGCACCAAATACTTTGGCTTGACCTTGCAAACTGTTAATGCGAAATTCTCCAACCTAAACTCATTCCACAGAAATGCAAAACATGTTGAGGTTACAAACATGCAATTATGTCCAGGTTACAAGCATGCAATTAATAAATGCTCCCTGAAGAATTCAAAAACCCTACTCAATACCTGAACATGACAGCCATTATGAAGGTCATCACAGGTATCCCATTACTCAACCGGCAATCTCCAGAGAGAAACCTAATCTACACAGCGAAATCTCTACCCTCTCTACCCTAAAGCGCAACGTGCAACATTCAAACTGTGCAGTGTGAAACAATTGAGCTGAAATGGTAAAACAATGAAACTATTAAAGCTAAAATGGTAAAAATGATTCAACAGTTTCAGTTCTTTCCATTCGATTAACCATTCATTTAACCCATTAACAGTTCCCTTGCGTGGATTAATCCAGTTTCAATCAGTTGATCATCTATTCTCTACCATAAACAAAAGAACAATAATCAAGTCGACATGGGAATAATAATCAATTCGACATGGGAATAGACGCCCCTCTATTCTGTACAACACACAAAACAAACGATGATGGAATTAGATTTGGGTTGAGATGCCCTCACCATTCACGCCCTAAGGAAAATAGGAAGGGACGCCCCCCGGTGGACTTTCGTGTAGGGAACCAGAAAAAAAGAGAATCCCCCTTCTCCAAGCAAACCATAATATTATAACTAATAACATCTTTGACTCAGAAGGAAACAAATTGAAGTTTGAAGATTCAACACTCCTTGACAAACCCCATTACCAATCCAAGTGCCGAGTTTAATTCCCTTGAAAGAACTGCAGCAAATCATATTTTATTCACGCCTGAGATAGCCTCGGCCTTATATACTGAATAATTTTGGGTTTACGGACTCGCCTACCGGGTAGGTTGAGGAAGACACACCAAACAGAAAATCTGATGGGAATTCTCTCCTCCTCAACTCTTTCAGGATCAAAGACACCTGCAGCTACAAATGATATCCCTTCCGCTACAGCTCCCACATAATTTTCCAGACCCAAATAACTTCACAGTCGTGCCATGGATCAGCTCCCAATTTGCTAGAAACAAGGGCTTCAAGCTACCAGCGTCAGCACCAGAGGTTGAAATGAAAAGTAGTAATGTCGTATTGAACCTCCTCCAGTGCCTGGACCTGCAAACAAAAGAGAAATCGAAAGACCCATTGATGCAGAGTAACATAATGCATTGATGCATGTGTGAAATTGAAATTGAATGTTTTTCTTTACGATTCATTACACTATTGACGATTCATTCGCTTCCCCATGGCGTGGCAACCGAGCGATTAGCAAAAAAAACAGTAACCAAAGTTTGATTAACAATAGACGTTTCGGTAACCTGTGAGCCCACCCGAAATGTGCAACGTTGGATGGATGTGCTTGACTAAGGTATATGCCAATCAAGTTAATCATGGTCGCCCATCCCTAATCAGCTATTAAAAGGACGCGATCCCCCTCTATGCATTTCGCATTGTAGTCGCCTATCGCGAACGAGTGCCCTTAAGTTGAGCGAAGTATGCCTTGATAATGGCCACACAGCTGTAAGAGAGCACATCCTGTATCTTCCAGCTCGAAATGTACATTCTCCAGAGGCTAACAATGTTGCATCCCCTTTGTGAATGCCGCTGCGTGGTGATCAAATAAACAAAATCAATGGGCAGGTTGATAAATTTGTCTCGCCCGATCTACCTTTTTTATCACGTTATAAGCGCGTAGTAAAGAAAAATGTTGGTTCTAAAATAATATACCTCTGTCAGATTTAATGTCTGACCATGATCAACTGCATCCGATCCTCTGATCCTGCAACCCACAATGCAAACACTGCGGCCTGCATACAGATGATTAATGATATAAGTTAATAGCAGGCCTGGTTTTGATTTGAGAAGTAAAAATTATAGAAATAAGAGGGAGATGAGATAGCATACCCATGAATGCTCTTTTGAGAATGGCGAATTTGACTGTATTTCTCAGCTCAAGCACAACAACCACTCTGGCCATGTGGGTGCCTGCATCTTCGATGCCGCAACCATTCTGGGGCTCATAGAAGCTGAATGAAACCCACCATACACTTTGGTTTTGCTGTAGCTGAAAGAGAATGGCAGCTGCAACTTCTTCTGCCTTGGAGGAGATGGGAGGAATAATGTGAGGAGCCATGGTTGATCGCGAGCCAGTGCATAGAGCGCGGCGCGGGCATTTGAAATTTCAAAATCCTAATGCGCGGGTTTACAATTTCAAATGAGCCTGCCATTAATGCTGATCATGTTGGTCTTCTCTACATGTTTTGTATGGGCACATCCGGATGGGGTTAGGCCGGACTGTGGTTATGGGCATTGAGCGCATACATCATGGGTATGGGACTGAACCAATAGATCAAGCTCGGAAATTTCTCACCGGAAAATATATGCGCACGGAGATACGGAGTACTAAGGATATGTCAGAGAGCCCCCAGCAGACTTAATTAGTCTGCTGCGGGGTGCATATTACTTGCCAATATTAGAAGCCTTAATGGTTCATCCAACTCAACCAAGTAATGATAGAACTATCAATGAATGAATAAATAATAACAAGTTTTATCCCACATCCATTTAGAGGGACAAGCAATAGAATGTTCTCCCATATCCCTTCAACATTAACAAAAGTTCAAAAATAGGAATTTGTAAGAAATGGAAAGGTTATGTAAAAATGAAAAGGTCAGGTAATAAAACATTGATGTACGCCTAACAAGGAATGGGAGAGTCAATGCAAGTTATGAATATCTTTAAAGCATTTAATGCCACCTTCATAAAAACACCAACAACAGACAAATCCTGACTAATATTATTATGCAATGACATATACAAAATAATCTTAAAAGTGACGGCAAAATGACTAAAGAGATCCTCCTGCACACAAAATGGAAGGTTTCGAAAATCAATAAATTTTATATGATGACCATACCTCGGCATTCAATATGGTCAATATTAAATCAGGCCTTTATAAACCAAGTCCAAAAGGCCTTTGGATTTGATGATGCTTTGGTTCAATAAAATCAATATAGGTTTATAATCCTTATTTTCTTTTCAATTTTACTAAATGGTAATACATCAATCACCTTTAGGGAAACCCATATTATCATATTTATTTACCAATTTGATATAAATAATTAGACTATGGATGTTTTTGTAGTGTTTGAACATTTTGTTAAATTTTTTAGATTTTCACTATGTGTAGGTTTAGAGAAGATTGATGTGTTTTGGGTGGATACTCCACCCATTTTCAAGATCCATATGAAGCTATGTAAGTAGAAAGGAGAGAGAATGACTAATTAAATAGAGGTCAAGAAAAGAATTAACTATTAAGAAAAAATGAATTTTTTATTATTATTAAAATTAGTCATTAGGATTAATATATTTAACATAATGATTTCTATATTGAAATACATAAAATATATTAGTTGCATCAAGATGTCAAAAAATGCAAGGCAATAGAACAACTACAATTTGTGTATGATTTTAGGGGTGCCACAATTATGGAAGTAAAATCATTTTATGAAGATTTTGTTAGGATATTTAGACACTTAGTGTTAAAATTTATCATGGTTAACTCTCGGCACTGACCACAATAGGAATTTTACAATGGAGTTACTCAAGCCTTTAAATAGGCTTCATCACATACTAATACCATGGGTTACCCAAAACCACGGGCTTGTAAACTACCAATGGTATACCCATTAATGACCAAATTAAGGTTATCTTAAATACTCTATAACCGAGTCAAGATTAACTTAACATTCCCCCTTTAAACTTGACTTGGGGTAGACACCTAATCCCTCAAAGTTTTTAATTGGTATCTAGGAATACAACATGCCCTTCTGTTACCTAAGTCTACATCTAGACTTTACATCAGTGAATAAACCAAGGTTTGCATGCCTAAATAGGTCTTATAGCCATATGCACATTTACATATGTGATTAAATCCAACTAGCATGTGATGCTTGAATCATACACTTGTTTATTTCCCCACATCCATCTCCTAGTGAGCCAAATCAGGCACTCCTTCCATCTCCTAGTGAGCCAATTCAAGAACTCCTTAAACAATTACTTCTTCATTAAAGTCAATGATCTAGGGCTTCCCTCATGGGATATATTTATCTTCCAAACATGACTCTATACCATATTAAAATTAACTAAGCATGGGGAGAGAAAGAAAAATACACAATAATAAGGAAACAAATAATAATGGCCAATATTTACCCCGGAAACCCTTTACGGAAAACCCTTGGTCAATCCAACCAAGACAAGGCCAATTCGGCCAACACCAACCACTTTAGGAATTTTATGACGAAGTTACTCAAGAAGTTAAATAGGCTTCATTAAATACTAATTCCATGGGAAAATACCATGGGTTACCCAAAACTATGGACCTACAAACTACCAATTGTAAACCCATTAATTTCCAAATCAAGGTGATCTTAATTACTCTATAAGCAAGTCAAATCAACCTAACACTTAGGAGTTAGTTAAGATCAACTTGTTCTAAGTTTTTATAAGTAAAGTGTGTTTCTTTAGTATGCATTTGTACTTATGTTATCGACAATCATGATACGTTATAGACATATAGTGATTTGATGATTCATCTTCACCTCAATCTTAATAGCTATTAATTCATGGCTTAGCACCCGATTCTTCCATGATCTTTATTTAAAGAGCATGGAGAATAATTTGCTTGATGATTGATTGTGAGAAATTCATATGTAAATTATTTTTCCTTTTGCATTAATATATAGCCTCAAGTAGCTATTTAGTTGAGGATATAGATTGTTACCCTCTTCGAGGGTTTTAACCTTGTAAAACATCAACGTGTTGATCTGTTTGAATGAGTGGTTGGTTAACATGTTTGACCAGTGTGGAAATACCTTTTATTTGTTGAACATGGTATTAGAGCGCTTATGAAGACCCATTCCTATTGTTGGTCGAGATCTTGAATTGGTGTGGCCACATCCATAAAACAATTTCTGAATTCTTTTATTTATGTGCATTTTTGGACTAAGAGGTGTGTTCTATTGCGTCAAAGCACTTCTTCTAGTTAGAAACACTTATCTTTTCAATGGAAAAGGTTTCCGTTTTCCCAAGCATAACCATTTTTCCAAATCTGAAGGTATATTGTTTACATTTACATTTTTTTTTAAATCTTTCTAATATTGTTCATATTTTGGTTGGGTTTTCTATCTTATTATTGGTTTGTTTCCTTTTCGGTCTGTGTATTCTCTTTGTCATGCACTCTATGCAAACTCGATAAATCACAAATATAGAATAAAGGGTTATCTTCATTGAGTATGTTCTTTACCATGCACTTTGCATGAACTTGGTAACAAAAAAATGAGAAAACTTGCATTTTCTGGATAAGCTAACCAAGGTCTAACCCCAAATTTGAGAAATTTTGGTTTCATAATTTTGTTTTTGTTTTTGTATGATTGTGTAAAAGTGTCTTGTAGGCCAACAACAAGGGGTTTTGGGTTGGTACACTCTCTAATGACAACATCATTAACAACAACAACAACATGGTTGAAAGCTACTTTATTAAGTAAGAGGTCTTGGGTTCAAGTCCTTGCTTTATTACTTTTTGAAAAATTCCATGTAACTTTAAGTTATAAAGTCACTTCATTTTAAAAGTGCTCCCCACTTGTTTTATAAAAGTGGGTAGCTTATTTTAAAAAGTAATTTATTTATAAAGTGATTTTATAGGCAAATATAGTCAATGGGGGGAATTATTTACTGGATTGAGCACCCACCACCACGCGGTTCAACATATGTATACCGCATGGTACCTTGGTTAATTTTTTTGTCTTGTTTTAAAAAAAGCATAACTTTGACATTTGAAGACTGTTTTCAATGTCATTTTATTAAACTACCTATTTTTTCAAGATATTTACATCTAGACCATTAGTTTCTACGCTTGAATCCATATTACCTTCATATTATAATATGACCATCACAAGTGATATTCGACTTATTAGTACCAACTAATTCTCATGGAGAGCCCATATGGAGGATGTCCTACAAAGTAGGGGACTTTAGCGAATTACCTCGAGAAAAGAAACTGTCCCCATTGATGTCGATAAGAAAGAAAAATGGATAATAAAAATTACAAATTCCATGGATTAATCGAGATGTCAATATCTAATGACTTACAATTCCACCTTCAAGGAATTGATGCACTAGATGCAGCTTGGGAAAAGTTGGAAATTGTATTTTGTAAGCACAATGAGATTTGAGGTCATAAACTTGAAAATTAGTTGGTTGCTTTAAATCCAACCGATTTCTCTTGCATTCAAGACTATCTATCTCAATTCAAAAGTCATTTCTTTATTACATTTTGGAAAAGTCCATGTAACTTTAAGTTATAAATTCACTTCATTATAAAAGTGCTTCCCACCTATTTTATAAAAGTGGGTAGCTATTTTAAAAAGTAACTTATTTGTAAAAGTGAGCTTATAGGAAAAATTAGTAAAAGGGGGGAATTATTTACTGCATTGAGTAGCCATCACCACGTGGTTCAACATATGTATACCACATGGAACCTTGGTTATATTTTTGTCTTGTTTTAAAAAAGACAGAATTTTGACACTTGAAGTCCGTTTTCAATGTTGTTTTATTAAATTGCCTATTTTTTCAAGATATTTGCATCTATACCATCACTTCCAACTCTTGAATCCATATTAACTTCATATTATAATATGGCTATCCCAAGTGATATTCTACTTATGAGTATCAACTACTTCTCATGGAGAGCTCGTATGGAAGATGTCCTACAAAGTAGGGGACTTTAACGAATTACCTTGGGAAAAGAAACTGCCCCCATTGATGCCGATAATAAAGTAAAACGAGATAATAAAAATTATGAAGTCCATGGATTAATCGGGATGTCCATCTCTAATGACTTATCATTCCACCTTCAAGGAATTTATGCACTAGATGTAGCTTGGGAAAGGTTGGAAATTGTATTTTGTAAAAATGAAATTTGAGGTCGCACTCTTGAAAATTAGTTGGTTGCTTTAAATCAACCTGATTTCTCTTGCATTTAAGACTATCTATCTCAATTCAAAACCTTTAGACTGTTAGTTGAAGAATGCAAGATATATGAGCCAAAAAAGCAATGTATTTATGCTATTTTTACTAAGCTTGGTCATCATTATTTTATTTTTGGATCTATTTTTACTCCATCAAAGAAGCTCTAGGGCTTGCATATAAAGAACCCACTCTTTAATTTTTGTGATGATTTGATTAGAGAGCAATATAAGCTCTTTCATCTTGGAGTGATCAACACTGCAAATACATCTAGTAAATCCTTAGTGGCACAATAGAAGGATAAATATAAGTATCCAAAGAAGGGAAATCCTCGCAACAATAAGAAAAACATGGGTCCCAAACCCTCTCAATAACTTCATACACCCACTAGTGACAAAGGCACTAAATCAAAAGGTAAGAAGATTGATCGACATTGCAATTTTTGTGGGTGATATGTTCATGTGGAGTCTAAGTGTTTCAAGAAGATGGAATCCTTGGAAGCAATAATGAATATGCATAACATCAATCTTGATTATTCTCCTAACTCTTCTTCTCATGGACATGCACTTTTTGCTTCTGGTTTTTCCTTTAATGCATCTTCTTCTTCTTCTAATGAGTGGCTAATTGATTATGGAGAATCTTACAATATGGATAAGGATAAAGCCATTTTTTCTACCCTAAATAAATGTAACACCAAAAAAATATTTTTTGGCAATGATAGATCTCTTAGTGTTGTAGGATCTAAAATAGTTCAACTAGATGATGGTTAATTCAAAGATATATTATGTGTTCCAAGTATTTTCTACAATTTATTGTTAATCTATCAAATCACTCTTTCTAGTGAAGGTAAGTCTATAGAGTTTACACCTCACCAAGTTGTAATCAAGGATTTGAAAGATCCTAAACATGTCCCAACAACCAAAATTATTGATGATATTACAATGTTGTACAAATTTAGCAAATTTGGGTCATCACTTTTTCCCTCAGTTTTTATTGTTCATTGTGATGACTTGAGCAAAATTTGGCATGCATGATTTGGTCATTTAAACTATCACTCTTTGCAGTACAGTAGCTAAGTAATCATAAAAATTTTACTGGTCTTCCTCTCTTTTCTTGTAGAGACAATATTTGTCCTGGGTGTGTTCTTAATAAACATCATTAGGACAATTTTGATAAACATCCATCCTGGCACGCCTCAACTCCCTTCCAATTTGTTCATAGTGATTTGTGTGGTCCACTTCCTTTTTCCTCTTCCTTTGAATTTAAGTACTTCTTTACTTTCATTGATGACTTCTCTAGATGCACTTGGGTTTACTTTTTAAATCTTAAGAGTGAATTTTTTGACATGTTTTTGGCCTACAAGGCCCTTGTAGAAAAACAATCTAGCCATCAAATACACAAGTTAAGAACATATAATGGAGGAAAATATGTAAATAATAAATTTACAAATTACTCCATTACACAGGGCATTCAAATGCAACATATTTTTCCATACACACTACAACAAAATGGTGTTAATGAGAGAAATAATCACACATTAAAGGAAATTGAAAATTGTATGAAGAAATCTAATGTATTATGTTATGACCTCCCCGGCGTTAGGATATTTAGAAACTTAGGAGTTTAAGATCAACTTGTTATAATATATACGTTAGGAAAAATGTGTTTCTTTAGTATGCATTAGTATGCATTTGTAAATATCTAATCTAACGGTCACGATATGTTCTAGACATAGAGTGATTCGACGGTTCAACTTCTCTTAGATCATAACTACCTTTGATAAGTGGCTTAACACCCGATTGGTCCATGATATCTATTTAAAGAGCATGGAGGGTCACTTGCTAGTTGATCGATTATGAGAAGCTCATTTGTAACTTTCTTTCTTTTGCATAATAAACTGCCTCAAGTAGCTATTTGGCTAGGGTCATGGAGTGTTTCCCTTTCGAGGGTTTAAACCACGTGAAAACATTGGTGTGTTGATCTGTGATATGTTTGTGTGAGTGGATGCTCTAGGTCTCCGGTCTTTTGGAATTATCCTGTGTAGTCGAACACCTGGGGTGTAATGGGGGGCCTGGAGGGCCTATTAGAGTAGTGGTGGATTCTATTCAATGTAAAGTGGACTAGGTCCACTATATTGTTATTATTAAAAAATACCCACCATGTTCGTTTTTTTAGAAACACTTCTAATATTTACAAGGCCATGTTTACAATCATACCCACTCAAGGATTTGAACATGGGTTTCCATGTTAATACAAGTCTGATCAACTTGCTACTTTTCAATAGACCACATTCTTGTGGGTATAAAGACCCACTATATTAGTAAATAAATGTAATGGGACCTTTTTTAATGAGGTCCCATTACATTTATTCACTAACATAGTGGGTCTTATTTGATAATAACAATATAGTGGACCTATTCCACTTTACAATGAATGGCCTCCACTACTATTATAATGGGCCCTCCAATCCCCCCCCCCCTTACACTCCTAGGGAAGTTCATAACAGATTAAGTCATCGTTTTTGGGCATAAGCCATCAATTGTGTCAATTGCATAGTCAATCACACTCCTACAAAGAATTTAAAATATATAACATCAGAAGAAGCATGGAGTAAAATTAAACCTGATGTAAGTCATTTTCATGTGTTTGGTAGTGAAGCACGGGTCCCTTATAAAAAATGAAAGCATTACAGCCTAAGAGTGAGAACTGCATATTTGTTGGATAATTCAAAAATGTAAAAGGTTACATACTTCCCCAACCTAAATCCAATATAAGAGATGTTAAATTTGATGAAAATCTCTTGGCTTGCAAGCCTAATTTGGCAGCTATGCCATCTTTGGAGGTTGAGCCACATTCTATTCCCAACTTCTTTGCTTGTGATCCTACTTTGGTTTCTTATTCATATGATGATAGTGAGGATGAAAATCCACCTCCACCAGCTCATGTTCCTCTATTTGGGCCCATTGAACATGAATTTGCACTAGAAACACTACTTGATAGATGGGTTCATTCAATATGAGAAGCAACTAGTGATCTTGTCGATGATCCTACGGATCAACATTGAACATGTTCACAATTCCAGTGAGCCTCTTCTCTTTTGGCTCAAGTTTCATAGACTCATGTTCTAGATACATTTGCAAAAGCTTTAGGACATCTAGATTGGGACATAGCATGAATGAAGAAATTTTTTCCTTAATAGCAAACGATACTCAGGATCTTGTACCTCTTTCGAAAGGAATAAATATTGTCAGATGTAAATGGGTTTATAGAACTAAGTATGCATAAAATGGAAGTAATGAAAGACTTAAGGAAAGGTTAGTTTCCAAAGGACTTTCCCAAGTTGCAGGACTTGACTACAATGAAACATTTTCCCTTGTCACCAAAACGAACTCCATCCTCCTTTTTCTCTCCCTTGCCACTTCACATAAATGGGAGGTCCATCAAATGGATGTCAAATCCGCCTTATTGCACAAGGATTTGCAAGAACAAATTGACATAAATGGGAGGTCCATCATACCTATGTTCATAATGGATCCAACCTTGTTTGTCACCTTAAGAAATCTCTCTATGGCCTTGATCAATATCCTCGGGCTTGGTATGCCAAAATGAATAGCTTTCTTCTTGAAACCAATTTTTCTAGATGTCATTCTGATCCCAATGCCTATACCAAGAAAGTAGGAAACCATCTCATAATCCTTTTTATTTATGTTGATGGCCTTATTCTTATTGGTAGTGACCCTAAACTTTTAACCCATGTGAAAAAAATTAATCCATGTGGAATACAACCTTAAGAAGAAATTTGGAAAGACCAAATTAGGAAATTTGCATTATTTTCTTGGTCTCCAATTCTTGCAAACCCAAGAAGGAATTTTCTTTCTCAATATAAATATGCTTGTGGCCTTCTTCATCACTTTCACATGGAATATTGTAAACCTACCACCTCTCCCTTCTAGTCTAGAGTCAAACTTACTACCACTTTCACTACACCCTAAGTAGATACCACCTTGTATCATTAGTTAGTTGGTAGTATTTTGTTCTTGAATCATACCAATCCTGATATTTCCTTTTCTATTGGTCTTGTTTCCCAATACATTCAAACACCCCATGATAGTCATTGGAAAGACGTAAAAATGATACTTTGGTATATCTAGGGTATATTTCAGTTTGGGATACATTACTGTCCAAGGGGGGACTCCTTTTTTGTTTGGCTTCACTAATTTTGATTGGGTCGGAAACCTTGATGATCAAACATATACTGCAGGTTATGTTTTTAGTCTTGGTTGCGGACCTGTCACTTGGGATTGTAAGAAAAAACAAGACATTTCTCCTTCTTTAGTAGAAGCAAAGTATTGAACCACAATTAATGCAAGTCAAGAAGCCCAATGGATTTGGTAATTTCTTTCAAATTTTGGATTCCATCAACAACATCTGACTACCCTCTAGTGTAACAATTAGAGTGCCATCAACCTCACCAAAGATCTAGTTCAACATCAACACAACAAACACATTGTGCTACACATGCACTTCATTAGAAATATTATTTAGGATCACAAACTTGAAGTTCTCTTTTTCCCTACAAATGATCAAGACATATTCACAAAGTCTCTTATAGAAGTGAAGTTTTCTAAACTTCAATCTATGTTAGGAGTTCAAGAATTTGTCATTAAGGAGTGATAAGATGTAATGACTCCTTCCTTCTCTTATCATGTCACCTTTGTAAATCCTTCAATCTTATCCCAAGTTGTTCTTAAGGGGGGGTGTTAGGATATTTATACACTTAGGAGTTAGTTAAGATCAACTTGGTTAAACATGTCTTTAGGTAAAGTGTGTTTCTTTAATATGCATTAGTATGCATTTGTACTTGTGCAATCTGATGGTCACAATATGTTCTAGACATAGAGTGGTATGATGGTTCATCTTCACCTCGAGCTTAAAAATTAATCTATGACTTAACACCTGATTGGTCCATGATATATATTTAAAGAGCATGTAGGGTCATTTGCTTGATGATTGATTGTGAGAAATTCATATGAAAATTATTTTTCCTTTTGCATTAATACATTTCCTCAAGTATCTTTTTGGTTGAGGCCATGGACTCTTTCCCTCTTCGAGGGTTTTAACCATGTAAAACATAAGTTTATTGACTTATGATCTGTTTGTGTGAGTGGTTTCTTAAGGTGTTGGAATTGTGTGACTACAGAAATACCTTATTTTAGTCGAATGTATCTTGAAACCTCTCTCATTTCCTTAAAAGGCCATATTAAAAATGATAAGTCACACATGCACACACGCAAACACACACACACAATACATCACTTCCAACAAAAAAGAAACATTGATATATTGCTTAAATTCACGAGAGACCCCCTCTTGAATAAGTACTTGGGATGCCATTAGTTGACAAGGAGCCAATGGAAACAAGTTAAGAATAATGCCTTTCTAAATTTAAGAATAACTCCCATGGATGGATATTCCAATATTTCTCTTTAGCATGGAGAGTAACACTATGAAAACTAATCATATAGGCCTTGTAAATATCCTTGTTTGTATTCAAAATAACACCTATGAAGATTGTTACGAAGATGAAGAAAATATAAAAATACTTTTTTTTGTAGGAATACAAATGGATATAAAATGGCTTTTGAAAATAATATGTACCTTAAAAGAGTTAGGGGTCTAGGCCTATATAGATTGCAAAAACTAAATATGGCTTTATCAAGAAAACTATCAAGGTGGTATACCATAGAATCAACACTATCGTATTAGACATGGAAAGAACACAAATCTCCAAACACTACATGGAAATATATCCTGAGAGTAACATTGATCCCTAGGGGATTCCAAAATTGGAACAAAATAGGAAGGAAATGAATTTAGGTAATTATAGATAGATTTTGGGAAATGAAGGGTGGATGTTTTTAGGAAGACTTGTGGAACCAATTTCCTTCACTTAGAAAAATCAATAATGTAAAGTATGGGGGGCTCAAGAAAAGATAAAAAGATACAAAGTATGTATTTACACCAATTTTGGGATCTCAACTCACTGAGAGTGATCCTCATGTCCTAAATACTTTCAAAGATGACATCCTCTAGAATTATGGGACATAATTTTGAGTAAGACACCAATTAAGTGTTCAAGAAGCACTAAATGTTCTCATGTGGGGTAAATAAGGAACATGCCATTTTCAATCAAACAAACCTATACTTAAATAATGTAGATCAACCATTTATAGGATGGGGAACCCATTTGGAACAAAATGTGTAACATATATTTGTGCCCTAAACTATCAGTGGTTTTATGGTAATTGGCATGGAAAACATATTCACACGGGGTACCATATGAAAGAGGGATTTCAAGGTCACATTAAAATGTGTAATGTGAAACTCCAAGTTATAATATCTTTAGTTTCTCATTCAAAGTATTTTCATCCTATAAATTTGGGAAGGGATAAGTAAGGGAACAAAAAATATCATTGTCCCACAAGAAGATCTAGAAGATCCAATGGTATTTTTTCAAAGAAAATAACCAAAGGGAAATTTCAAGTCTAGATGAAAGAACAATATATGGGATATCTTTCTAGCAGTATTCACATGGAAGATATGGATAGAGTGTATCAACATATTCTTTCAATATAACAAATAAAGGAACCTATAACCAATAACATAAATGAAGCCATATAAATGAAGAGTCTGGAAGGAAAATTGCATAGAATATATAAAGGAAGAGTCAGGGAAATTATTGTCTATTGGAACTTGAATCATACACTCTTTAGTCTAGTCCTCAAGGTTGGATCCTTTACAATTACATCCTAAAAATATCTAATGACAAGGTTCATGGGAACCCTTCCTCAAATTGAACTTTAATGGGTCTTATAAGGGTAATCTAGGTAGTGAAGGTTTACAAGGCATCCTATGCATAAATATAAGAGAGGCAACCAATAATACGATATATGTATTTGCATTAAAAAGGGGTTTGGATAAATAGATAGGGTGTATCAAGTTGATAATAGAGGAAGATTCAAAATTAATCATAAGAAAAGTGGGAATAATGGAGTCAAGAAGGATTTGTATCCAACCTCTTTCCAATTGGAGATTAGTTCACCCCTTTAAGGAGATATCTTGTATCATTCCATCATTTATGGAAACACATATGCGTTGCATAAGAATGAAGGAAATTGTGTTGCATATAAGAAGGAAAATACAAGTGTGATGCATAAGAATGAAGGAAATTGAGTTGCATATAAGATGAAAAATATGGGAGTATAAGTTTACAGGGTCAAGAATGGATATGGAAGGGGTACAATACTCACGAAAAAATACAGCCCCACTAGAATTAAAGAATCAAATCATAGAAGAGAAACTAGAGCTGAAGATATTATATAGAACATATAACCATGGAGATAAGTAAGGAATTGATCACAATCACTACAAGGAAAACACCTTCTAGTGGAGGTTTTTGCAGAGGTTTTTAGTGTTACAATATTGAGAAAAACTATCCAAAAAACCTCCTCAAATTGTAATGGATGGTTTGGCAGAGGTTGTTATAATCTTGCCAGCCAAAGGTTTTAGAAAATGGTTTTTTCAGAGTGATTATATAGGTCAAATGGACAGGTGTGTTCCTTAAAAATATTCACTGAGACATCATTATTAAATATTCCATACCAATGATTTCCACTTATACATTGCACTGATGAATATTATTTAAATTCGCCACAATAAAGTACACACCAATGTGTTGGTGTTTCGAGGAAAATTCCCTTAATGGATTTGGGTTATAGCCATCACAGAGAGATGCCTATAAAGATACTATTTAATTCCCAAATAAAATAATTCAATCACATATTTACAAGCAATTTATAATCAAATTAGGAGAACAAGAAGACTATTTGTGATCCAACATTCGATGTAGATCCACTTCTCAAACTTTTGGTCTTAATCCTCCCTCGATCACTTGCAATCAAGAAAGAGACAAAACATCACAGTAGATGGATGAAAATATACAAGCAATTGATTATAATTATTATAATTAATGCATTGAGTAATCAAGGTTTCATAACCATATACCATAAAATTAACACAAAAAACGGGATGGAAAAGAGAGTTCTTTGTATAAAAATAACAAAAAATACAAGAATGGTTTCACATGTAACTTGTTGCGGCACTGTTTTAAAAATGGAGTTTGAGTTCCTCTACCCGAGACACACACTTGAAACACTTCTCCTCGCTTCACTCATGGCAAGTACAAGAAATCAAGATGATGGATTTTTTATTGAATAAAGAATGAAGGCTGTTGGAAATGCAGATTTCCAAATATGAAATTTTTTTGCAGACACGAGGTTAGGGATGTGGATTCTATAAGAAAAATGACAACATTATGATGCATAAGATATTATATCCTTCCTTCTATTCTTCTCTTTAGCCTCTTTTATACTTTTGGGTAGGTATCTAGAGAAGTCGAAGTAGTTATTCATGGGAAACATGAGGTTAGAATTGGTGAAAAATTATTTTACTTTTCCTGAGAATTTTTTTATCCCCAAATAGGTGCGTGGGCTAGACATTGGAAAGGCATGTACACACAGGATAGTCATACATAGGGTGTGTATGAGTTGAAAAAGGGATTTTTCTAAGAATGAATATAATAAGTAATCCACAAGAGGACAAGGAAGTCTGCAAAAAGGAGGAAAATGATAGATAAGGCCAAAGTGAGCATCTCTGCAAATGATGCAATAACAGATGCCCCCTAATGTGCGAAGTCAAAAGAGAAACTGATGACCTAAATACATTATAAATATTCAAAAGTGAGTATAAGTTAGACCTAGGAGAAGTCATCAAGCACCAACCATATGCAGTAACATGCAACAATACAAGTCAGAACTCCCTCTTCCTGAGGCGGGCATACCCATGCTCAGAAGTAACAAAAAGCATAGTCGCCAAATCAAGTACACTATGGATCCATGGGATATATAAGCATTTATCATAGCCACGAAGCAATACATAGTGGATCTTTGTCTCAAAATCAAGTAAAGATATATGTAAACAAGTACTGAACAAATCGATCTTCACAAGTATTAGTGTCATAAAATGAGTAAATGACAATCCATCACAACTTGAGTCATAGAAAAATAGAGGTGATGCTATAATAGACTCGAGGTCTTCAAACCAAACCATTGCGGGTACGAATCTAAACCATGTGAATAAATGTCTTGAATCCCAACATAGTAAGACACTATTTGATTATAGGTCATTGACATGTACTATTAACAAATGTGAGCCAACTCACCGATAATGATAATGATCTGCAAGGTACCTAATAAAATATAATAAGTGTGAATAAATGAGTTGAAGTCCAACACTTGTAGACTCTAACATCAGGGTACATTGATGTATTCCCACTATCGGTAGCGTGGAAACTTGCCACTGAAAACCGCAAGTCCTAAGGTACTAAAAATACTCTAGATCCCTATCCCAAAATAAATGAGATGAATTCGATGGGAAATTATCTGCTGGAAGGAGTGAATTAAGGCATCCCCCATCATCCAACATAAGGTAGTAGTATAAGGACAAATATTTTAAAGGACATAGAAGAACTGACTGATTTTGAAATGTAATCAATATACGGGAAGGATGACATGAAAAAAGTAAAGAGTTCCGAGGAATGGACGACATAGGTTACATAATTCCTTGAATAAAAGAACAACACAATAAATGACTAAGGCAATATACTGCACTCAAGAATAAACAAGAACATAAGTTTGTGACATATAATAAATCAACTTACTTCTCCATAACAACTGGAAGAATAACGAGTAGGTGGAGGAAATGCATTAAAAAGTTCATCTTCCTAAAGCCATACTAAACCCAATATACTGAAAGAAACTCAAGACAATGTGCTTTGTTCAAGGGCGATATGACTGCTTCCAAAAATAAATAAGAACTGAATCTTTCCCATCCATCTTTTTGGAATATTTAATTTTTTTGTCTTTTTCATGTTACTAAAGCTCGAAAAAGAATAAAATAATGATAACATACATAGGAGTAAATGAGTGTCGCGGAAAATCAAACTAGTTCCAAGTGCAAGGAACAAACCTATGCTCAATGTAAGAATCACGTGCAAGATAAGGAAACTCATGGATGTTTCCTCTGGGCAAAGGGGTGTCAAGTTGCAAGGGGAAAAGAATGCAAGGCTTAACAATTTAGGAGAATGCAAAGAGGCTAATTAATAACAACAAGATGGAAGCTGGCATTAGGATAAAAAAGTGCAAGTGGGAAATGATGTAATGCATTTACAACTGAACACAACGAATATTGTGAGATTCCCATATGGGAAATGACCAACATAAAATAGAAGGGAGAATATTAATGAGTCTTCAACGCAAAGTCAAGAAACACCACTAAGGGAATCTCCATCCTAAAATACATTAGCATGGGTATCAAATGACATAGAGGAGCTAAGCAATGATAGCCATGTAGAGGGAAGGCTCTATCACGAAAGTAATGACATGGAAAAAATAGAGAAGGATGATGTTGCAACTTCGTGAAACATATGTTAAGGTGTTTCAAAACTGATAAGGATAATGAAAAATGAAACTGAGGGGATGACCTATCATATATCCTGGTTATCGAATACATTACCTACGAATGTGGCATCAATGGGAGATAAAATTCAATATCCTATATAAAGAGATTCAAAAGAAACTCTCTCCAAATCCCTAAAACAAGCAACAATTAGTCCCAAATAGTTAAAAAATGTAAAAACTATAGAAAAGTAGGTAAAAATAAATTATATATTAGGGAAAAAAATAACTTTTACCATTGTATTTTAAAAATTGGGAACCTAGTGCTTTGGGAGTGGAGAAGAACCTCAAACTTCCAAGAGCGATTGTGGGAGTTGTGGGTGTCAAATCGAAATACTGTTAGATCTAGGTAAGAGGTCTTCACCTCCTTGTTGATTTCATCCATTTTTTATTGCATTTAAGTCAATTTTTTTGAAGTATAATCAAGCCCTATTTGAAAATCACGGTATACGCGCTCTATAGTGTTACAGAGCACATATGAATAGGCATATGCGTGCATGTTAACACTATAGACCGCATATATATGCACCTTTTACCACATTAGGGCACATATATGACCATGAGGGTATACAATTTGGATTTTAACTCAAAATTTGACTATTTAATTGAAGGATGGTGATTGAATGGAGAGAGGGGGAGAATGAAGATATTGACAATGAGTTTTGGGAAACCTTGAAGCAATAGAAGCTCTTCACAATTGGCTTAAATAATTTTTTTGAAGCAAATAATATATGTGCTAAATTTTTTTACTGCAGTTACTGATATGGTATTGGGATTTGGAGGCCGATGCCTTTATGCTGGATGGAAATCCTCCAAAAATAGAGGGCGAGGACATATATTTCCTTACAGGGATTTCGTGCTGAGGAGACATACTGAGCTTCAAATCTCACAGCGTTGGAGGCATGGCCATAAATGAGTATGTGATTGTATACGGTATTGTTGGTTCAGAGAAGATAGGAACACAAGTCCTGATTTTAGACATAGAAGATCTATGTCTCAAAATCATAGTGACGACCATTGGTTGAATTATGGGATCAACAATGCTTCATCAAGCATCAAGGCCATAAATTTTCTATGCAGTGCAATGTATGAGGCCAACGGTATATTCTTGGAGTACAACTTTGTTGGGATGCATGAAATCCCACTGATATAAGGATGCAAAACATGCAATATGAAAACTTTCGGCTTTGAAAGTATCCTATGCACATTTTATTTTGAGTGTGTACTTTCCATGGGCCCATAGGTATATGTATATCTAAGAGCCCTATGAGATCCTACCATGATATGGTGGATAGGATTGATGTTGTTCCTCAGGGGAGGATGAGCCACAATTTTCTACGAGGATGGCTTCTTTTCTTGGTGGGAGCACCAATTGATTGCCATAGATGACTACCCCTATGCAGGGATAAATTTTAGCAAAGATATTGATATCGTAGTGCCTCTCGGGAGTGCACCTAGTGCCATTGGTAAGCTTTTACATCATTTTATTGATATTAAGTTTTAGGATTTTTGTTTTCAATGTGGTTCACAAACCTGGAGAGGAGTTTCTACGTCCACAAGAATAATTCACAAGGGCCCACCTGAAGGGGCCTCACCCAGCCAGCTCTGATTACGGATCCTAACCCATTGGGGACATCAAGTTCCCTTATATATCAATGCATAGCCACTCGGGGATTTGACCCCGAGACCTTCTTCTTACAACTCACAGCTCTCAACCACTTGAGCTAACCCATCGGGCTTTTAGGATTTTTATTATATTGGAAGAAATAAAAAAATGTTTTTGGAGGTGAAAAATAACTCAAACATAAATGGATGATGTACGTATATTGGAACGCATCACCCCGAATGATATCCTCGATATAGGATTAAATATCGAGGTGGAGATCCCATAGACCTTGAGAGGACATTAGAGGATGTCAGGAGAAACCTAAACTAGTTGACATAGTAGAATCTGATGGTTGAGATTGAATATCTACTGGAGGAGATGCAACGATATGTAGTTGTGGTACCTTGACCATTGGTACCATTTTTCAGGAAAGTGGTGAGTGCCATTGTTTCTTACCATGAGAGGCATGGATGAGGCGGTTCAGAGGGATGTGCCATGATATTTATGTATAGACGGGGCTAATATGCCCAATTTTGTATGATGTTAGGTCCACCATTTTGTATTTTGACATACATTTAGAACTTTTATCTATCTATATATATATACATGCTTTTCATTGGTGATTTTACTTGTATAAATGTGTTTGCATATGATGGTGTGGTATATACATAAATGTTTATTGCTTTTTCTATAAATGATATAAATTCCAATACAACACATAGTTAGAGTATGCATTAGTAATGATATTTTGACTCCTAGGAATGTGATTATATTAAAATAATAAACTAACATTCAAGAAGACACACCCATAAAAATTGACGAAACAATGCAAGATCACGAACTTGGAACTCAGGATTCAATTGAGACACGACCAATTGGGAATCAAGACAAACCTAAAGATATTAAATACCATGTACAATGGAATCCCTTAAAATTTCAATCATAGTGGTATACTCATCCATATTGTTGGTTGTTGGTCCAATACAACCACCACCTAAAGTAACCAACCAACCAATAGGAGAATAAATCACCCATGCAGATGAGGTGAGATTCCTGGTATGGTGACTAGCACCATCCATGAAAGCTATATGAGCCATCGTTTTGAAAAACCTCTCATTATACAAGCAAAAACAAACTAAGCAAATGCTGACGTTCAAACAAGTAAACATTTTTAAAAATGTAAACCATGTACAGAAAGAGCACATGCCTCAACATGCAATCCTAAGCATAGTACTTTTTCAAATAGAACCAATTTATGGGATCCACCACCTTATTCCCCTCATAATCGGTTAATTCATAAGCGCATTTTTCCAACACATGAGTAACAATATATGGTCCAATCTACATATTTAAATTTAACTGCACCTAGAGGATCTTTGTCTTGGTCATATAGAAAAAACTAGATCTCCTTCAGAAAAAAAATCTAGGATGGACAAACTTATCATATTGGATTTTGACACATTTCTTGTGTGCTTCGTTCTCCATAACTGCATCTCGATGATGTTCATTGAGATGTTCCAAGTGAATGAGACATTCTTCTAAAATCGAAGAGTCGAGAAGGAGCTTAACAATGAGTTTTAACGAGGGAATTTTACATTCAATCGGAAGGAATTCCTCAACTCCATGTATTATCACTCAGGATTCTTCCAGGCTGCGGCAGAAGGGATGACCGGGGTAACTATTTCAACTACACTCTCGTGGATGGAAACTAGCCTTTCCAAACACAGAGAGGGATCTCTTCTCACAACTCTTTCAGCACACAAAATATCACTTGAATTGGTTGGTTGTGGATTAATAGTGGTGGCTAGACCTTTTAGATAAGGGTATTAGGGTTTTAAGTTGGTTGAGTTGAGGATAGGTATATCGCAAGGGCATGGAGTCAAACTTTCATATGTTTTTTGTCACATATGTCTTATTGGACCATAATTTTAGAAGCAGAGGCAAGATAAATGAATTTTTTTCAAGTTAGAGATATTAATATATGGTAGCTGAAAGGGAAACAAAATCCATCACAAAATTAGAGCATTTACGAATGAATTCTAACTTGCAATTTCAGAAGGAGAGGGTGGCGTATCTAATCATATGAATCTGAAGCATCAAACAATATATGAATTTCAAACCATGTAATCTTGATTTAAACACTTCAGAAGAAGACAATCAATGGAAAATACTAGCAAGGAAAACACACACAAGAATTAGAGACATCAAAACATTCATTTCAGGAATTTCTGCTCCAAAATCAAGTCTTCGCATTAATATAAAAGGATGGGTTTCATTACATTGCTCAAAACTTCTCATACAAAATCCCAACCCTTGGTTCTTATTCAAAACTTTCCTTTATAGGATTAAAAAAATAAAAACCTTCTCGACTACTTCAACCTTATGTGGTTGTTCATTAAATTCACAACTACAACTGTTGGTAATAAATCAGATTAACTACTAGTCTTATGGACTATTTATTCAAAACAATAATAAGAAATGGAAGTGATGAGGATGTCTTCCTTCTTCACTTCGAGCTGCTCGAACCAACTGCTTCTTGATCTGGAGATGAGACGATGGGAAACTTCAGTGTGCTGCTAGTGTAAAACGTGGGTTGTTGAACTACTTGTTGTCCTTTAGATTGAGCCATTTCAGGTTGATTTGTAGGGATTGACGTACTTTGGCTTTATTTTGCCTTCAGATCGACACTCCTAGTCGTGGAATAGTTTGTTTATGCAGTCGCATCTTATCAGGAATATTGATATGATCTATGTCTATCTTTATTTCTAATAGTTGTCCCTCATGTTCTGCAATTTATTCTGAAAAGCCAATTTCAGTCCGCAATCCGCAAGCCTAAATGCGGGCGTCAGAAAGTCAGAATACCAAATGCATAGCTTCGAAGCTAGAACCCCAATGCGGCAGTCAGAAGCTAGAACCCCAACTTCACTGTAATGTCCCCATTTTGACCCCTTTGTATTAAATCGTAAATGATGTAAATATTGTAATTTGATCATGGTGAGGAGCTCAAGGCCAAGGCCCCACCATTGACTTAACATTTTGTATCGGCAATTAAAAATAGATGCCTATGGATCTTGTGCGAGATGGGCACAATGTAAATAAGACATCATGTAAATACGGATTTTAATGGAAAACCCACAACTAGTTATGCAATGCAACAAAGAGATGGGGCATGATTCTACAAGGAATAGGGAGGGAAATTATTCAAACCCTTGAGCCAATGGTGTCAGCCCATGTGTCAATGAGAAAACCCATGAACTCTTAACTACCCATTTTGTCTCATGCACCCAATCATTTAATTCTTCCAAAGATTGGTTGGGGCAGTTAATGTCTTGGGATTGGAGAAGTATGGCAGTCAGATTTTCGTGCATGGGCAAGCCACCAACTTGAAAATCGTATTTTTGGCTTGATGGGCAAGAAAACCCCCACGAAATGCTGCCTAAGGAAATTCTTCATCCATTACGTTCTCCCTCTCACGCAGACTGAGCTCACTGGAATTTATCCTCACGTTTTTCACCATAACCCTGCGTTTTTCCATGCCCAAGAACTCGTTTTTGGATTGTGCAACAGCTGGGGAAGGAGGGACGCGAATTGGGACTGAGGGAGAGGTTGTTTTTGCCCCTGGGGCGTTTTTCTGGAATGGGTTTTGCTCTCCCAGTCGAATTTTCCAGTTGCCATACGTTTTGAGTCTACCCACGTTTTTCTAAAGCCCAGGAAACCCCATCTCATGCATCCCACTGTTGAAACGTTTTTCTCATGCTTAGCAAGTGTAGTTTTGCTGCTATGTGCATCCTTGTTTGATTTGAACCTGTAAGAAAGAAACTGGAATGGTAGTGGACAGAATTGGCTTGATAAACCTAGTGTAGGGAGTAACCTCTCAAGAAGATCAAGAGGGATGGCTACTTTTCTATGCACACCCTGAGAGCACTAGAAGGGAAGGTATGGCTTGAGGGACTGTGTGGCAGTGAAGAGAATACTTCCTTGTGTTGGGTGTGTAGGCATTGTGAGTGCCAAGCTGAATAGATCTGGTAGGGGTACCCATAGCTCTGTGGTTGAGCTCAATAGCTTAGCAATTCTTCCTTCCCATTTCCTAGCAGCCTGATAAACCCAATTGCAGATTGGCTTGGCTCATCTTGGTGTATGCTTGGCTATGTGTGAGTCTGCTGTTCCCTGGTTCCTTGTAGAGATCATTCCCAGCTCAGGGGTGGCAGTTGTATCAAGAGGTTGATAAGCACAACTGGCCTATGGTTGGGTGGATCGTTGCAGTTGCATAGCCAGTTGCTTGGGACTATTTTGTCAAGATAAGTATTCTCTTGTGTTTTTAACCTTGCAATTACTCCTTTGATGAATACCTTGAATGTATCATGGATGTGTTAATGAATTTACTTCCGCTGTGTTTTCAAATGATCATGCATTTTCATATGATCTTGTATAGTTCTGCAAAGGTCTCTTTTTAATGGCTGTCACAGAAATCTTGAGTGTATGTTAGATATCAACAGGATTTATTTAATTTCCATTGTGTTTCTATAGCATGCACATATACATGTCATCGTATCCATAAGTTTATTTAATGGATATGGGGTTAATTGCCCGGATTGAGCACCACGTCCTCTCTATCATAATGTATGGTAGGAGGGGGAAATTACAGTTTGGTATCAGTGTTGCGTTGCAGCATTGGGCCTCTATGGGCCAAATCTGATAGCAATTACAAGAAAAAAAAAAAAGTTTTTTTTCTTAAGTCTGTTTTGGAAAATTTTGTTTTAAGTCTGTTTCTGGAAATTTTTTGTTTTAAGTCAGTTTCGGGAAGTCGTCCCAAAACTGCGGAAAGGTTCCGCGAACCTTCCCGCAATTGCGGAAGAGTTCGGCGAACCTTCCCGCAATTGCGGAAGAGTTCGGCGAACCTTCCCGCAATTGCGGAAGAGTTCGGCGAACCTTCCCGCAATTGCGGAAGAATTCAGCGAACCGCTCCGAAACAGCGGAGAAAAATTCTTTTTTAGTGAAAAATTTTCTAAGTGTCGGCGTCGAAAGGAATTTTCGGAAGGAATTGTCTTTCGAAATTGCGGAAGGAATTCTCTTCCGAAATTTCGAAAGGATTCCGCGAATCGTTCCGAAACGCGGAAGAGTTCGGTGAGTCGTTCCGAAGTTGCGAAAGACTTCGGCGAATCGTTCCGCAACTGCGGAAGACTTCGCCGAATCGTTCCGCAACTGCGGAAGACTTCGGCGAATAGTTCCGCAATTGCGGAAGGCTTCCACGAACCTCTCCGAAATTTCGGAAGCGTCCGGCGAACCGCCCCGCAACGGAGGTGAGCCGTGAATCACCCCGAAACCGCGGAAGGCTTCGCCGAATGGCTCCGCAACTGTGGGAGCCATTCCGCCAAGTGCCCCGCAATTGCGGAAGCATTCCTCCAAGCGCCCCGCAATTGCGGAAGGCTTCAGCCAAGCGCCCCGCAATTGCGGAAGGCTTCAGCCAAGCGCCCCGCAATTGCGGAAGGCCACAGCCAACCGCCCCGCAATTTCGGGAGTGTTCAGCGAACCGCCAATGCGGCAGGATTCAGCGAACTGCCCGTTGCGGCAGGATTTAGCGAACCGCCTGTTGCGGCGTGATTCCTAAACAAGGGGGCAAGCCCCCTTGACCCCCTTTTTGTTTTTCTCCTCGTATGTCGTTGGTTGTAAGAGAATTCTATGATTGTCAACGTAATGTTTTCCCACGTGCATGATGTAATTTGTGAATTCTGAGAATGTAATGCAGCTAACAATTGTGTTGATGAACACATTTCAGAGAATCACAGTTACAGCAGGGTAGCACTCTAGATAATACAGTCCGAGATTTTTGAATCTTGGTTGGGCCAAGAAAATCAACAACATGGATGATGCACAGGATCCCTATGAGCCTGAGACAGATGCCATGGGGGAGAACATACATGTTGAAAATGCTGAAACAGAGTCTAATGGGAGAAGAAATCAAGAGACTCCTCCAGGTATTGCAGCCACCATGAGAAGCCTCAGGGTGGAGTTGCAAAGCTGTAGGGAAGATAATGAAAGGATGATTAAAGCTCAGGAAGAACAAAATCAGCTGAATGCAGCCATGCTACAGAGTTTGACAGACATCCAAAATCAAATAAACTCTGGGCATCAGATATCAAATCTAGAAAGGGGTGGAAGTAGCTCTAGAAGGAATTCCCGCAAGAGGGCCAGTAGCCCAAGAGGAGTTTCTACAGACAAAACATATACTCCAGAAACCTCCTCTAATGAATTATCTAACTTTGAAGAATCCATTGAGGGTTCAAGCTCTTCATCTCGCATGAGTAAGAGGAAGAAGCACTACAAGAACAATTCACATGGGGAATTTAAGAAGGCAAAACCTCCTACATTTGATGGAGAGATAAAGTCTGGTCAAGAAGCTGAGGCTTGGCTTCTTGGGATGAGAAAGTATTTCCAAGTCCAAGACTACTCGGGAAATATGAAGGCAAGGGTAGCCATCTTCAACTTGAATGGAAGAGCATCTATATGGTGGGAACACACCAGGCAAGTGAAGAAGATCAACGAAAGGAAGATCGTGTGGAAGCAGTTCAAGAAATACTTCAAGCAGAAGTATCTCTCTGATAGGTACTATGATGATAAGATCAAAGAGTTCCATGAGCTGAGATTGGGACAGTCGACCATGGAAGAATATGCAAACAAGTTCTTGGAGCTGCTGAGGTATGTCAAGTATATTCGAGATGATAAGGTTAAAATTCAGCGTTTCCTAAGTGGACTGCCCCAGTCATATAAAGATAGAATTGAGTTTGATGAACCTCGAACTCTAGAGGAGGCCATAAGAAAGGACAAGTATTGCTTTGATCAAAACAGAAGCAAACCAGAATTCCATAAGGCATGGAAGGATAAGAAAAATGAAAAGTTTGATCAAAGGAAGAAGGGGTTCAAGCCTCCTCAATTCCGGAATCAGCAAAAGCAACCATCACAGGTCGTGACTAAGCCAACTAGGATGATGGGAGACAAGCCAAGAGATCCAAAGGAGCCAAGAGAACCACTTCAATGTTGGGGTTGTGGAGGAGACCACATACTTAGAAACTGTCCACATAGGAATGGGAATGCAAATCAAGTTCACAACATCCAAGGAGCTGGAACTGTGGGTCAAGTGGCGAGAGCAATCCATAGAATCTATGCAGCAGTAGAAGACCGCCAGGCAGATCATCAGTCAACTGTGGTTGAAGTTGAAGGTAAGATTGCTAAGCAATCTGTTTCTATTTTGATTGATCCTGGATCTACTCACAGTTATGTCACTCCTAGAATTGTTGAGATTTTTGCTTTCAAGAAATTAAAGCATAGTAAATCATGGTTAGTTCAACTAGCCACTGGAACCAAGAGAAAAGTTAGTGAAATAGTAGAGAAATGTCCATTAGAGATGGATGGGCTATTCACTTATGCAGATCTGAATATTTTGCCACATGGTTCCTATGATATTCTTATTGGAATGGATTGGTTAGAAGCACACAGGGTTAAACTTGACTGCTACAATAAGACATTGGAATGCATGGACGAAGAAGGAAACCCGAGGGTTGTAAAACGCATTCCAAAGGTGACTTCTGTTAGACAGGTTTCGGCCATGCAGCTGAAGAAGTTCTGTAGGAAGGGATGTCAACTGTATGCAGCCCACGTTTTAGAGGCAGCAGAGAATGAAACTCTTAGGTTGGAGGACTATCAAGTATTGCAAGAATTCAGGGATGTTTTTCCTGATGAGATCCCAGGACTTCCTCCAAAGAGAGACATTGAATTTACAATTGAACTTGTGCCAGGAGCGGCACCAGTGTCTAAGACACCCTACAGGATGAGTACACCGGAATTGCTAGAATTGAAGATGCAATTGCAAGAGTTGCTGGAAAAGAATTATATTAGGCCAAGTGTGTCCCCGTGGGGAGCACCTGTTCTATTTGTGAAAAAGAAAGATGGAACACTCAGGTTATGTATTGACTACAGGCAGTTGAACAAAGTCACTGTGAAGAACAAATACCCATTGCCCCGAATTGATGACCTTTTTGACCAAATGAGAGCAGCAAAGGTATTTTCAAAGATTGACTTGAGGTCTGGTTACCATCAGGTAAGAATCAAAGAAGAAGATATTCTTAAGACAACCTTTAGAACAAGGTATGGACACTATGAGTTTGTAGTGGTACCATTCGGTCTTACAAATGCACCAGCTACATTCATGTGTCTCATGAATAATGTTTTTAGCAAATATTTGGACAAGTTTGTTCTTGTATTCCTAGACGACATTCTCATCTATTCTAAGAATGAAGAAGAACATGAAGAACATTTGAGAATGACAATGCAATTACTAAGGGAGCATAAGTTGTATGCAAAGTTGAGTAAATGTGACTTTTATAAAGATAGAATTCATTATTTGGGTCACATCATCTCCGACGAAGGGATATCTGTAGACCCTGAGAAGATTGAAACCATTATGAATTGGCCAACTCCAAGGAATGTGACTGATGTGAGATCTTTTATGGGCCTTGCTGGTTACTACAGGAGGTTTATCGAAGGATTCTCCAAGGTTGCAAACCCAATCACTTCTTTGCAAAATAAGGGGATAAAGTTTGAATGGTCGCCAAGATGTGAGGAAAGTTTTCAACGGTTGAAGAATCTTCTTACAAGTGCACTTATTTTGAAGATTGCAGACCCGAAAAAAGACTTTGTGGTGTGTATCGATGCATGCAATCAAGGACTTGGAGGAGTTCTTATGCAAGACAACCACGTGATATGCTATGAGTCAAGAAAGTTGAAGGAGCATGAGAAGAACTATGCTACTCATGATATAGAACTTGCAGCCATAGTACATGCTTTGAAGATGTGGAGGCATTACTTAATGGGAAGAAAATTTGAGTTAAGGACAGACCATTGTGGTCTGAAATACTTGTTTGATCAGCCAACTCTAAATGCTAGGCAAGCTAGATGGTTGGAATTTTTGTGTGAATTTGATTTCGAAATTAAACACATAAAAGGGAAAGAAAACAAGGTGGCCGATGCGCTCAGCAGGAAGGCACATGAAATGCATGTGTCAGCGCTTAGTACTTGCCAACCAGATTTGAGGCAGCAGATTGTTAACCATATGGTTGAGGATTAAGTGTATGAGCAGATAAAGGGAAAATTGCAGCAGCAAAACCTTGAAAAGAAGTATGAGGGCTATCATTTGGAAGAAGGAGGACTTCTTACTTATAAGAATAGAGTCTATATTCCAAATGCGGCAGATTTGAGGAGAATGGTTATGGATGAGATCCATAAAGCTCCATACTCTGGTCACCCAGGATATCAGAAAACAATTGCTACATCAAGAAAATATTATTTCTGGCCAGGCATGAAGAAGGATGTCGCTGAATACATTTCTAAGTGCATGGAATGTCAACAGGTGAAGAGTGAACACCAACATCTAGCAGGTTTATTGCTTCCAGTGCTAATTCTGGAATGGAAATCGGAAGTAATATCCATGGATTTTATTACAGGATTGCCAATGACTAAGAGACAACATGATTCCATCATGGTTATGGTGGACAAGTTAACAAAGGCAGCACACTTCATACCGGTTAAATCCACACATAAAGCTGATGCCATTGCAAATATTTTCATGAAGGAAATTTTCAGATTACATGGGCTGCCTAAGGTAATAATTTCTGACAGGGATACCAAGTTCACTTCCTTTTTTTGGAAAGGTCTCTTTGCAGATTTGGGTACACAGCTAAGTTTTAGTACCGCATACCATCCTCAAACAGATGGTCAAACCGAAAGAGTAAATCGGGTGCTTGAAGACATGCTCCGCATGTATGTAATGGACAAACCATCCAAGTGGGAGGATTATCTACACTTGGTAGAATTTGCATATAACAATGGGCAACAAGCATCATTGGGAATGAGTCCTTATGAGGTTTTGTATGGTAGAAGGTGTAGGACACCAGTGACTTGGGACAATCCAGTGAACAAAATTGTACTTGGGCCAGAATTGCTTAAGGAAATGGAACAAGAGGTTACAAAGATCCGGCAAAATTTAAAAGTAGCCCAGGATAGACAGAAAAGCTATGCAGATAAACATAGAGTGCATAGGGAATTCAATGTTGGGGATCATGTATATCTTCGAGTGAGATCAAGGAAGAGTTCCTTGAAGCTTGGGAGCTGTGCCAAGCTATCGCCTAGATATTGTGGGCCATTTGAAGTGCTTGAAAGAATATGACCAGTTGCATATAGACTTGCATTGCCTGCTAGCACTAAAGCTCATAATTTTTTTCACGTCTCTTTGCTTAAGAAATATGTACATGATCCTAACCATGTGATTAATTGGGATGTGATCCAGGTGGAACCCGAGGGAGAATTCCAAACCGATCCATTGTGCATCCTAGACAAGAAGGTAACATTGCTCCGAAACCGAGCCATCGGACAGGTAAAGGTGCAATGGAAGCACTACGGTCCCGATGAGGCTACATGGGAGATGGAGGATGCCATGAGGGTGGCATATCCATTTTTGTTCAATTTTGATGAGCATTGAGGACAGTGCTAATGTAAGGGGAGGGGAATGTAATGTCCCCATTTTGACCCCCTTTGTATTAAATCGTAAATGATGTAAATATTGTAATTTGATCATGGTGAGGAGCTCAAGGCCAAGGCCCCACCATTGACTTAACATTTTGTATCGGCAATTAAAAATAGATGCCTATGGTTCTTGTGCGAGATGGGCACAATGTAAATAAGACATCATGTAAATACGGATTTTAATGGAAAACCCACAACTAGCTATGCAATGCAACAAAGAGATGGGGCATGATTCTACAAGGAATAGGGAGGGAAATTATTCAAACCCTTGAGCCAATGGTGTCATCCCATGTGTCAATGAGAAAACCCATGAACTCTTAACTACCCATTTTGTCTCATGCACCCAATCATTTAATTCTTCCAAAGATTGGTTGGGGCAGTTAATGTCTTGGGATTGGAGAAGTATGGCAGTCAGATTTTCGTGCATGGGCAAGCCACCAACCTGAAAATCGTATTTTTGGCTTGATGGGCAAGAAAACCCCCACAAAATGCTGCCTAAGGAAATTCTTCATCCATTACGTTCTCCCTCTCACGCAGACTGAGCTCACTGGAATTTATCCTCACGTTTTTCACCATAACCCTGCATTTTTCCATGCCCAGGAACTCGTTTTTGGATTGTGCAACAGCTGGGGAAGGAGGGACGCGAATTGGGACTGAGGGAGAGGTCGTTTTTTCCCTTGGGGCATTTTTCTGGAATGGGTTTTTCTCTCCCAGTCGAATTTTCCAGTTGCCATACGTTTTGAGTCTACCCACGTTTTTCTAAAGCCCAGGAAACCCCATCTCATGCATCCCACTGTTGAAACGTTTTTCTCATGCTCAGCAAGTGTAGTTTTGCTGCTATGTGCATCCTTGTTTGATTTGAACCTGTAAGCAAGAAACTGGAATGGTAGTGGACAGAATTGGCTTGATAAACCTAGTGTAGGGAGTAAACTCTCAAGAAGATCAAGAGGGCTAGCTACTTTTCTATGCACACCCTGAGAGCACTAGAAGGGAAGGTATGGCTTGAGGGACTATGTGGCAGTGAAGAGAATACTTCCTTGTGTTGGGTGTGTAGGCATTGTGAGTGCCAAGCTGAATAGATCTGGGAGGGGTACCCATAGCTCTATGGTTGAGCTCACTAGCTTAGCAATTCTTCCTTCCCATTTCCTAGCAGCCTGATAAACCCAATTGCAGATTGGCTTGGCTCATCTTGGTGTATGCTTGGCTATGTGTGAGTCTGCTGTTCCCTGGTTCCTTGTAGAGATCATGCCCAGCTCGGGGGGTGGCAGTTGTATCAAGAGGTTGATAAGCAAAACTGGCCTATGGTTGGGTGGATCGTTGCAGTTGCATAGCCAGTTGCTTGGGACTATTTTGTCAAGATAAGTATTCTCTTGTGTTTTTAACCTTGCAATTACTCCTTTGATGAATAACTTGAATGTATCATGGATGTGCTAATGAATTTACTTCCGCTGTGTTTTCAAATGATCATGCATTTCCATATGATCTTGTATAGTTCTGCAAAGGTCTCTTTTTAATGGCTGTCACAGAAATCTTGAGTGTATGTTAGATATCAACATGATTTATTTAATTTTCGTTGTGTTTCTATAGCATGCACATATACATGTCATCGTATCCATAAGTTTATTTAATGGATATGGGGTTAATTTCCCGGATTGAGCACCACGTCCTCTCTATCATAATGTATGGTAGGAGGGGGACATTACACACAATGTGGGAGTCAGAAGCTAGAACCCCAACTTCACAGCTTTGAAGAAATCACGGCTCCGACTTCCGCAATCCACAATGTGGGAGTCGGAAGTCGGAACCCCAAATTCACAGCTTTAAAGAAATCACGCCTCTGACTTCTGCAATCCACAATCCACAATGCGAGAGTCGGAAATTTGAAACCCCAAAGCACAACTACGAGAAAATTACTCCTCCGAATTTCGCAATCCGTAATCTATAAGCCCCAATGCATAGCTTTGCAGAAATCATGCCTCCGACTTCTGCAATCCACAGTGTGGTATTCAGAAGTCGGAACCCATTTTCACAGCTTCGAAGAAAACATGCCTCCAACTTCTGCAATCTGCAATGCGGGAGTCGAAATTCGGAACCCCAAAGCACAACTTTGAGAAAATTACTCCTCCAAATTTCGCAATCTGCAATTCGCAATGCAAGAGTCAGGAAGCGAGAACCCCATTGAACTTTGGCCCTAAATCCATTCCCTCTCTTTTTTCCTTTAGGGCCTTCAGGGGAAACTGACACCGTCGATCATTATCCATATCCTTCGTTCTTTGCCGTTGATTTCTCTTCCCCGCCATAGATCTAAATCTATTTCCAATCTCGACCATTCAATCTCTTAAGAGCGGAAGACCTCCTTTTTATCATTTTTCTTATTGCGGCTTTCTCATTCAGTCGGAAGCTGTTAATATTTAGCCATTTTTGGGAGTTTTTGCTTCTTCTTTTGGAGTAAAAAGTTAGTGGGAAGGATTGAGATTTTGGTAGGGGGTGCCCTTTCCTTCCCCCGTAGGAGTTTTCTTAGAGGTGATAACAATGGGTCCAATCGAGGATGCTATCCTCCCTATGAGGTAGCAAGAACAGTAGACTAGTGTCCTCCTATTTTCTTTTCTTTCTCTTTTTTTTTGAATGAATGCAAATAGAACTAAATAATAGCTGTCTGAAACTCAAAAAATGGTAATATACAATGAGAGTGGGTTCGTAGATATTTTTACTTGAAGTAATGTTTTAAGAACCATCCATTGACGGGTCCTTTTCCCACTGGTTCACCATCCTTGTCTTGCAAAATGAAAGCATTATTTCCATGTTAAGCAGTGACTGTATGAGGTCCATGGCAGAGATTATCAAAATTTTGGTCTTGTTCTTCTCTTCTAGCATCCCATTTAAGCACCAAATATCCCACTTGGAAATTATCAACCTTGGTTCTTTTGTCAAAAGTTTTCTTGAATTTCTCTTGCGAAAATATAGATTTGGCATGCACCTTGTCTCTGGTTTCTTGTACTTCAATAAAATGAGTGGATCTCCTTAGCTTAGGGTCTGGTTCATCTTCCTGTTTTTGTAGTAATCTCATTACAGGTCCTTTGAGGGAATCAAGAAATATCACCTCGGTTTCATATACCAATTTGAAAGGAGAAGTCCCAATGGATCTCTTGGAGGTAATCTTATTAGCCCATAGGGAAAAATTCAGCTTGGTATGCCAACTCCTTTTATTTTCTTGCACTAGCTTCTTGATGATCCTAACCAGGATTTTGTTAGATGATTCGGCCAACCCATTTTCCTGAGGGTAGTAGTCAATAGAATGGACCAATTTTATGTGGAATTCATTGCAAAACTTGACCATTTTCTTGGATTTGAAAGATTGAGCATTATCAGTGATTATTTTAATAGGAAAACCAAACCTGGATATGATATTTTCCTCCAAAAATTTGATGATGACTGTGTCAGTGGACTGTCTGGTCGGTACTGGTTCAATCCATTTGGTGAAGTAATCTGTGGTAGTCAATATCCACCTGTGTTGTCTAGAGGAGTTGGGAATGATTTCACCAATGAAATATAGCCCCCATTGCTAGAAAGGGGCTTCTATAGAGATTGGTTTTAAAGGAAAGGGAAAGAGCTTCCTTTTTCCTTCAAAGATATGGAATTCATGGAAAGTAGCCACCTCTTTATATGCATCATTGAACATAGTGGGCCAATAAAATCCTTCCTTGAGAATCTTGTTGACAATGGCCTTCCAGTAATGGTTTCCTCCACATACACCTTTGTGAAACTCTCTTATGGTCCTTCTAGCTTCATCTTCCAAAATACAGTTCAATAAAATACCTCTAGGATATTCCCAATAGAGGCCTCCGTCTAGTATGCAAAATTTTGTGGCCTTCATTTTTATTGATCTGGATTTTCTCTTTCCCATCTCAGGGGGTGCTTGTAAGTTCTGCAAAACATATACAATGTCAGAGTACCAAGGAGATGATGAGAATGTGTTTGATACCTGCATCAGTGGGTCTTGATCAGTGCCTTCCAACATGTGTGAGACCAATTTCACACTTAGTGAATCCCAATTTTCCCTAACCATGAGTCTGGGCAGACCCTGCCCTTTAACAAGCTTTGTAGGCTTGATTTCTAAGTCATACTCCAATAATACAACTATCCATTTTTCCCTTCGACCTTCTGGATCAGGTTGTGTCAATATGTCTTTTACAACAGCATTAGGAACAAAAGCAACAACATGAGAATGTAAAACATATACTCTGAAATCCTTTAGGGTTTTGATCATGGCATAGGCCTATTTTTCCATAATATTGTACTTGAGATCAACATCTCTGAGAGCCCTGCTGAAGAAAGCTATGGGTTTCTCAGATCCTTCCTGATTTTTTTTGCAGAAGAAATCCTACTATGGAATACTCCGAGGCAAAAGAAAACTTAAGAAATTCTTTTTCAAAATCAGGACTGATTAGTACTAGTGCTTCAACTATTGCGTTATTTATATCTCCAAATGCTTGCTTGGCTTCAACAACCCACCTGATCTGATTATCCTTTTTAAGCATGTTTGTAATTGATTTCATGATTTTTGCAAAGTTGGGGATGAATCTTCTTAAGAAGTTTACTCTTCCAAGGAAAGATTAGACCTCCTTTTTTCTCCCGGGGAGCTCAATTTTATGTATGGTGTCAGCTCTGTTTGGTTCAATTTTAATTCCATCTTTAGATATTATATGACCCAACAACTTACCTTCTTGCATGGAAAAGTTTGACTTCTTGGGGTTCAGAGAAATCCCAAACTTTCTACATTTTAAAAATACTTGGTCTAGATGTTTCAGATGTTTTGCATCAGATTTGGAATACACAGTAATATCATCCATATATATAACCATGAAATTATCTCTTTCTTCTGCAAAAGCTATGTCCATGCTCTCTGAAATGTGGCTCCCGCATTTAGTAGACCAAATGGCATTTTAGCATACATGAAAGTTCCCCAAGGTGTGGTAAATGTTGTTTTTTCCTGATATTCTAGTAACACTTTTACCTGATTGTACCATGAAAATCCATCCAACATGGAAATTCTTGCTGCGCCTACAACGTTATGCAAAATATGATCCATTTTGGGCAGGGGATAGTTGTCTTTTAGGGACACTTTGTTTAGATTTCTGAAGTTTATACATAGTCTGATTTCTCCATTTTTCTTTCTTACTGGGACTATGTTGGCTACCCACTTTGAAAATCTTAATGAGACTATGATTTTGGCTTCATATAGTCTCTTCACTTCCTTTTCTATGAGAGGGAGTAGCATAGGGTTCATCCTTCTTAGCTTTTGCTTGAATGATTTTTCACCTGTCTTTACTGGTATGGTGTGTTGTATGATAGATGTATCATATTCCTTTAAGTATTCATAACACCATGCAAAACATCAGAAAATTTTCTCATTAATTCAACATAATCATCTTTAGTACCCAGGGTTAGGGATTTATATAGCTTGATAATATTAGGTTCCTCATCATCCCCAATTTTGCAGTCTTCTACTTCACTGTGGTTTGGAATAACTTTAGGGTTTTTGGCCACATCATTTTCATCAAAAATATTTTCTAATGATACTACCATTTGAGGATATAGTTTATTTTCAACTGAAGGATCTCTTTATCCCCAATGTTGTTAGGAGCTCTGTTGGATCAGGTTCCCATTCTTCATTTGCACACTTTTCTTGATCAACATGGTATTGGCAAACTACTCTGTCATCTCTAGGAATTTCTTTATCTGCTAATCATCCTCAAAGATTTGCCAATGTCTAGTATTGTTAGGGACAAAAGGATTATGCTTTATATTGATCATATAGGTTATGGTGGGATAAACAAGGAGTTGGAATTTTCTAGCAGAGCTGGCTAAGGTATTCGCTGTTGTGTTTTTCTCTCTGGGGATGAAGGAAATACTGTGTTCTGTAAATACGTTATCGAACATGTCCCAAACATCATTCCTATAGGCTCTCATTTTCGGATGTTTGGTCTCATAAACCCCATTTACTTGTTGTATTATTATCTCTACATCCCCATAAAGTTTTATCTTTTTATCTTTTAGATCCCTAAGTACACTCAACCCTAGTAGTAAAGCTTCATACTCTACTGCATTGTTTGAGCAATTAAACATTAGTTTAAAGGAATGTAACTTGGAGCATTTATTTCCTTCTGTTATACCTCAATATTACACACTAAACCCTAGTGTCTCATCCTTATACCGAGTGACCTAAATGACACTTCCCCTTAATGATTATCTGGACACCCAGGAGTGAAGTCTATTGCCTGAACACTGAAGAAAACATCTTACCTGCCACGTGTCACCCAAATTGACCCAATCTGCAGGAATTATCGTGCTCTGCACATCTATTAGGGCGCGATAATTAGGGTTACCACGCTATGCTCCTACCCTAGGGCACGATAATACCGCGTTATGCTTAGACCTGGGGGCGCGATAATCCTGTTTTAGCCTTTTTTCCATGGATTTTGGGATCTTACATTTCGAGAGATTTTCTTGGGATCACCAGCTTTGATTCGATCGCAACCCCTCTCTCTATTTAGTAGGCCTGATCCACTAAACACTCTTTAGATCCATTTTACTCTCCTTTTGGTTAACCCTTCCAAACATTATAAAGGGGAGGCCTTCCATGGGCCAAAGGGAGGACTTTTGGGGCACCAAACCTATGACCATAAGCATTTTGCAGAGATAGATAGAGGAAGGACTTGGAGCTGGAGTTGGCTTGGACATCAAGCAATCTTTGTAAGAATATTCAAGTTGTAATAAAGTTAACTTGCCTTGTTTCCCAACTCATGCATGTTGATTGCATTTCAATTTCATGATTTGTACCTATATGGATTTGGATTCTAACTTGTGATTCATAAATATTCGAGAATTGTATATGCTTGTGTATTGTTTGATCTCAACAAGTTCATCGCGAGGACTTCGGGATCAGAATGACAAGCGGGACAAAACATCAAGAGTGAAGGTGAGTTACTTTCTCTCATTTTCTTCAATACAAGAACTCTGAAATACTTGTTTAATCTAGGGAACAAGATCACATTTGTTTCATTTTTGTCTTAGTATAGAGATAGTATTTCTCACTTTATCCTAAGAGGGATTCTTCTTATCCGTAGGAAGAAATATCTACAACAAAAAATGGCGACTCCGCTGGTTTGAACCTCTTTTGTTTGAGTTCTTTTACTTTCATTCATTTTTTATTGTGAATTTGCTTTTCTTTCAAACCAGTTGTGAAATTTCGTCTCTTTGACCTCCATTCACCCCCCTCCCCTCTGCATCAGACCTCTGTCGATGATCAGTGAGTCCTCTGGGTTGGAAAACCCTTGAAAAGTTAAAAACTTTTCTCAAGTTCCCTCCCTTTTCCTCTTTTTGAGAATTATAGCGCCACTACCATTTCTTACAGAGTGATAATTACCAGTTTATCGCTATCTATACTCTTTTTAGAGCACGATAATCTATGTTTATCGCGCCTGGGCTGATTGCTACCACGTGATAATCTCTGTAAAAAAGGAATTTTTCTCAGTGTGCTTGGTTACCTTTGGTCAATTTTTTATTTCTCTGCTTCTGGTTGTTGCTCTGATATTTATCAGACCTTTGTAACCTTCCTAGTTACAGTACAGTGCTTGCATTCCATTTTTTTAAAGGTTTTGTAGACACCTTTGTTGTAGATATTTCTCCCTACGGATAGGTAGAAAATCTCTTAGGATAAAGCAGGATGCACTGACTCTATGCTAAGACAAAAAGGAAACAAATGCTACCTTGAGTTCCTGAACTAATCCTCACAACAAGATTAAATGCATTCAGAAGAGATGAAAGACGTAACTCACCTTCCAATTCGACGTTTGTCCCGCTTCTAGCTCTTGATCCCGAAGTTCCAATGTAGAACCTGTTGAAATCAAACAAAGGACAAGCATGCAAGCTTCCAAATACCTTGAAGCAAAGATTAAGTTCAAATCTAAAATAGATACATTTCATATCAAAGATTTATACAATACACATGAAATGGGAAAAACAAGACAAGTTATCTTTTATTACAAACTTGAAGAGTACTTACAAATGTTGCTTGATATCCAAGCCAATCCTCCAGCTCCAAGTGCTTCCTCTAGCTATCTCTGCAAAAGTCTGAAGATCATAGTTTTGATACCCCAAAAGTCCTCCCCTTTTTCCCATGGAAAGCTTCTCTCTTATAGCACATGGGAAGGTTAACCAACAAGAGAGAAGTGTGGATCTATGGAGGGTTTAGTGGATCAGGCCAGCTAAATAGAGAGGGGAGTTGAGATCGAATCAAAGGTGGTAATCCCAACAAAATCTCCTCGAAGGTCGAATCCCAAAGTCCAAGGAAAAAAGGCTAATTTCGGACTACCGCGCCCCTATTATTGAGCATAACGCGGTAGTACCGCACCCCAGAGAAGGAGCAACGTGCGGTAGTGCTGACTACCGCGCCCCTGTAGATGTGCAGGGAGCGGTAGTGCTCACAAACAAGGCTAAGTTGGGTTGGCAGATGGCAGAAAAAGGTTTTGCTTTCAGTGTTCAGTCAATGGTTTTCACTCTGAATGTTCAAATGATCTTTAAGGGAAACTGTCGTTTAGGTCGGTAATGCAAGGATGCGACACTAATACATAATGTGTAATATTGAGTAATATTGAGGTATAACAGATGCCCCCTAAAGTGTGAGGTCAGAAGAGACTGATGAATGAAAGAATTTACAAATATGATTCAGAGATAGCATCGAGGGAAGCAACAAGGAGCTGAAACATAAATGAAATGTCAGATATACCACTGAGGCGGGCATTCCCATGCTCGGAAACAAATGACTCAAAGCATGGCTGCCGACCAATACATTGCAGATCCATGAGTACTGAGATGATATAGACAGTAGACAAATCATGGCTACTATGAACAAGCGTAGATCCATGAGATAGTGATGACACAGCCATGACCAATACAAAAGTGGATCTGTGTGACAATACAGAGGAAATCTCCATTGCAACCTGGATGTAATCAAAATACAAAAAAGGTTTCCAGGGTCTTCTACCTGATCGCAAACGATACGAATCTAGCCATGTGATTACAAGGTGTTGAAGTCGAACATGGTAGAAACCATTTGATTACCGGTCAATGATGTGAACCATTAACAAATGCGAGGGAAATCACCAATGATGACAATGATCCCCAAGGTATCTATAGTACATCTCAATGAAATGCGAATAAACGAGTTGATGTCGAGCATCCGAGAGATCATTCAATCAGAGGTCAATGATGAAAACCTACTGTCGAACACGAGGAAACCTTCCATTGAGGCATGCAGGTACCAAGGTACTAGTGGTTGACTCCTAAGCCTAATTCCTGGATAGTGATTTGGTGTCGACATGAATAGACTCGTCGAAGGTGGGCCATAATGATTCCCACATCATCGACACGAAATCAGAACGAGAGATAGTATGGACCGATGAAACAATCAAATATGTACTGACACAAAGGGAAGGTTTGACATGAAGTGGAGGTGGATTCAAGGTAATAACCCTTTGAACATATAACGGCATGAAACAGAGCTTGGCAGCAGGGACTACTTGAACAGACAGAACCACAGGAAGTGTGAACTCATAGCAATAATGAGGATGCATGATTATAATGACGACACTATCAGCAAGACTGACTACCCAAAACAGACCAGGTGAGGATGCATGCCATGTTCAAAGGTGACGACTCACAAGCTGCCAACAAGGTAAACTTGACTCATTTTCCCATTTTCCCCCGACATGATGGACGAGTACCTCTTTGTTTTTTTATGAGCTTGAGGAGGATAATAGATGCTCGGTATAGCTCATCTCATAGATGAGTCCAATCTCACATGTTTTTCGAACCTGAGAAAGGAGGGGTTCATCCCAAAGTGGGCCCTTCGATGTTTGATTTTAATGAGTCCAAGGAAGGAAAACTCAGTCGTCATTTCATGTTTAGAGAGTCTTAAAAGAACTAAAGAAGACTCCAATGGTCCTTTTTCGTAAGGTTAGCCTCATTGCCCAAAAAAGGGTAAAACAACGTGGGAGAGGACTCTTCCAGTCATGATTGGATGGAGTATTCCTTTTTCGTAAGTAGTGCCCCCTAGTCCGAAAAAGGGGTAAACTATCACTAGGGAGACGATCATTCAAATCCTTTTACAAGCGTGAACGAATCAATTTCGCTTGGCCATCTTTTCCTATTTTAGGAGTCTGAAAAGAGCTTAAAGAGGACTCCATGAACAACTTTGTCATGGTTGATAACCGAGTACGACAAAGGAAAAGTAAACTCGGCACATTTCCTTTTCCGTAAATAGTCTAGCGAGGCCGGATAAAGTGATAAACCTATACTCATTAGACACACCTTTTTGCTCAATTTTTAACGAGCACGACAATGGTATAAAAAACACTCAGAATCTTTTTCATTTTTGGATCCAGAGAACGAAAAAGGAAAAAGTAAGCTCAAACCACTTTTCATATTTTAACCAGAGCATGAAAAAAGTGAAAAGTAAGCTCAAACACCATCTTACTGTTTTTAACGAGCTCAAAGATAGGCTGGAAGAATGCTCATTATGTCTGCTTCATTTTTTAACGAGATTGTAACAGAAAATGAACTATGCTCAGGATAATTTTCATGGTTTAATGAGCTCGAAACCTAAAAAGGAAAGTATGCTCGAAAATGTTCCCAACGGTGAACTTCTTCCCGTCATGAAATCCAAAGGTTGGTACATGCCCCCCAGCATGATTGCTAGAAGTAAGTGACTTAGCTCCAACGTGGTGTGGAGAGGCGATTGAGTTGAATTCAATGTAATTTACAGAGGTTGAAGACATGCCCCCAAGCTTAATTTCATTCGCCTAAAGTATAGGAAGGTGAAAAGAAGGTTCAGGTACTAAGTCTACGAGGAGACTCGACTCAAAGGGAAAGTATGTGTTTCATTTTTTAACGAGCTTGACACAAGAGTAGAACTTTGCTCAGACTACTGGTTTCATTTTTTAATGAGCTTGAAGCCAAAGGTAAACTTTGCTCACGGTTAAGGCCCATTGATTAGTTCCCTCCCAACATGATGACCAGAGGTTGGTAAATTCCCACAACATGATTGCTAATGGCTAAACATGTCCCCAAGCTTCGTTTCATCTAACTACTCTTCTTCCTTACCCAAAAATCCTGGCTACTAATCCGAATGTGTTCACCAAGGGGGGTAGGGAGAACCAGGACCAAGTGACATAGGAAAATGAAATGAAGGTTCAAATCCTAACTCTAGCGAGAGACTCGAACAAATGGAAGGGAGATCTATTTCATTTTTACACAAGCTTGAAATAGATAATAACAATACTTGAAAGGGTCCTTTTTATTTTTTAATGAGCTTAAAACATAAAAAAATTATGCTTGAAGGTAGTTTCATTTTTACGCAAGCTTGAAACTAAAAGTAAACTATGCTTGGGATTGATTTCATTTTTACAGAAGCTTGAAACCAACGGTAAATTGTGCTTGAGGGTCGGTTTCATTTTTTAACGAGCTTGAAACAAATAATAAACTATGCTCGTGGGAACCTATTTCATTTTTTAACGAGCTTGACATAGAAAGGGAACTATGCTCATGGTGAGCATAGTTCAGATGATCAGTCAATGGTTTTCACTCTGAATGTTCAGATGATCTTTAAGGGAAACTGTCGTTTAGGTCGGTAATGCAAGGATGCAACACTAATACATAATGTGTAATATTGAGTAATATTGAGGTATAACAACCTTGGACATCTTTGGGTTCGTGGTCATTGTTATCACTATACTTATTCATTCCCTATTGTCTCTTGTCTACATACCTTGTCACTTTTCATAAGCTGCAAGTCTATTGTGGTTTGATCTTATTTATTTTGTGCTTGGATTTCTTGAGTTAGTGGCACCATACCCATATTTATCACCTCCTCATCATTCTTGCATTTGCTTGTTCCTTTCATGATAGTCAAGTTTTGCTACTATTTTCCTTTCCTTGATTATATAGTTTTCAGGACTACATTGTTCTTATAGCATAACTTTCCATTTTCGTTATCAAAATCAACATTGAAAGTTTTCTTTTGGAACATTGTCTTGTTTTTGTTGAAAAGATCAAGTTTATAATTTTTTGCATATTAGGAAGTGAATCACTTATCATTGTTTGTCACATAATTTTACTCATTTTTGAAGCGCCATTAGTTGTAGATCAGTTGCATTTTGAAGGTAGTTTCCTTAGTTTGGCTTATTAAAAAAGAAAACAAAAAGTTTGTTTTTGGAGTGGTTTTTTCATTACTTTTGAAAAAGTTCATGCATTGTGATCGAAGAACTCCCACTTTATTTTAGCTAGATTTCATCGAACAAAAAGCCTCATTTCGATTCATCTTCATTTACACGGTTTGATTCATCACAACACCACAAGTTTCACTTCCATTTACCCGATTGAGTAATACAACCCATAAAATTTACACTCCCTAACTCAACACACTATAACCTCACTTGAGGAGAAAAAGAATTTGTTAGTTAGGTAGGACACCGGGGATAGGCATCCAAATAATTCCCCCTTGTCATTTTCATTTGAGACATAGTTGTTGTCCTCTAGGGTGCTAAAATCCTCTAGTATTCTGCGAGGGCCTCCCGTCATTTCAGGGGTAAGCTGCGAGGATCGGTTCCGGACGAACTTTGTGGAATACCGCACTCCACTTAGCACCTAAGGAATATCGATCCATTGTCTTCCTTGTACTCTACTATATAGGTGATACAAGGGTGATAAGGAAAAAGTGCCAGTATCCTTCTCCGACGTGCCATGAATGAGGTATCTTAGTGACTTTTCTTCTAGGGCTCTTTACCTAGGATCCCTTTCGGTAGAGGGATATCCTTCCATTATTGGTCTCTCATTTTGTATTGTTCGACTTGGATTTCTTCACCTTGCGAAGGATACAACTTGTTGAGGTCTCCAACTCATAGTTAGGAGGTTTTGCTTGCTATTTCATCTTCTTAGAGGGTCATTTTTCCTTTTTAGTGTTGCTTGTTGGCATTCTGGCCACCTTTGTTTCATCTTGCTTACTATGACGCCGGTCTCAGTATAGTTTTTTGAGCTTGCTTTTTTGACCTGCGAGCCTTGCCTTTTTCTAGCTCCCCTTTTGCACACTTGACTGCTTTAGGGTTTTTGAGTTCTTTTCTACGAGACTGTCCCCGAAACTTGTATTCCCATCATTATGTCTGATCCACGGATATCACGGAGAATACAAGGACGAAGCACACCACCACCACCACGGACTTCTGGTCCACCTGCATCACATATTCTTGCCCCTGCCGGCTGCGGGGTTGGCCGGGGGAATGTTCCACCACCTATCCGTACTACATCTTCAGCTCCTTTTGTACCTGTAACTCACATCACTGTCTCAGAACCTCTTATAGTTCCTAAAACTAGTAATACACATGAGATTCCGGCTGTCCCACAATCCATTGTCATTCCAGAAATTCCTCCCACAGTGGACAACACATCAAATGCTGAAGTTACTACTGCACATGATGCTATACCGTAGGTCATCACCCTCCCAGACGCTATCCCTACCTCACCAACAGACAATTTCTACGATGTTCCTGAAGGATCTGACGAAGACACGTCCGACCTGATTCAAGTCTTGAATGGATACGTTGAAATTATTGAAAAAATTGAGCTACCTCCCACACCGTTTCAACCTGAGTTTGAATTTTTTACATCCCAGGTGGAACCTCTGCCGACCACCACTACACCATCAGGTGTTCACACTCATGAAGTGGGTTCTTCTAGCAATATACAATTCACCGTGTACGTCCCCGATCTCCTCTCAGGACAAGAGATTATGGCGTCTATCCAATCTAGCATGGTTAGTTTGGCTAACTCTCCTTTAGCATCGGAACAATTAAAATGTGATACGGAGCAAATGCTCTCATCGGCTTCCCAATACCCCCTGCCACCCGTCCTCCTGGTTACCGAGCTCCCAATATTTCGTCTAGCACAGAGTTTCATCACTCCTATGCTGATGGATCTGGACCCTCAGATTTCACTATACCCGATCTCTTTCTGGACCCCGATCGGACAGCTCACATTTTTGACCCTTCAAGGGATACAAATCCGGGCCAAGCCCTCGATGATCCTCCTATTTTTCAAGACCCCATGGATGTGATGCCTGATACCCCTCATTTAAATTCCCCACACTTGCTGCCACACAATATGTTTAGCATATATTCAGGGAACACACCCCTTATGAGGGATAACCCAATGTTCTCACCGTCCCCACTTGAAACGTATGGAAGACCCCCTCCACAAATCAACACCTTGGGCATTATTGGCCAATCGACACTACCCCACCTTTCTAGTATTGGAAGAACATCAAGTCATACCGATGGATCATCCATGTTGACCGGAGGTTCATCTTCGACCACCATCTATACCATTTCAGGAGGCGGACAACTAACTATTGGAACCATTGATCCCAACAACCAACCCCCTCCAGGCGGACCACCAAACCCGCCTGTAGGAGGACAACCATCTTTTGGGAACACTGGTCCCAGTCACCAACCTCCTCCCATTGGACCATCCAATCCACCTGCTGGAGGGAAACCTCTTGGTACCATCCAAAGTGGGGCTGCTCAACAAACACCTCCATTCTTTCCATCGGCTCAACAAGGCCCTTCATTTGGAGGAATTCCACTTGTTAACACCCCCACTGGCACCATTCAACAACCCTCTCAATCAACAACATCTGTTCAGTTAGGCACGTATAATTCACTTGGAAGCGGACAACCTCATGTTGGTATCCCAACCGGACCCCATTTCCAACATCCCTCGTCAGGTACACTTCCTTCTTGGCTATCCCAAATCCCATAGAGTGGGGGATACTATTTGTTCCGAAACTAGAATCAAGATGGGGGGAAACCTACTCAACCTTGCATTCCCCCCAACTTGAACTCTGTCATTCCCTATCCTTCGGCCGCGAATACTCCATGGAACCCACCTCTTCAGCCTCCACCTCTTCATCAGGGTGGAACCAATATTCCATGGACACCATTCTTTCAGGCATCCCCTAACCTTGGTATGGGAAATACTCCACCCAATCAATGTGTTGGAAACATTCTTGGGATGCAACAATCCCAGGGAACCATACCCCAACAAGGAACAAGAAACATTCTTGGGACGCAACAACCCAAAGGTACTATACCCATCATCCCTACTCAGCAGAACGCTCAACAACTAGTTACTATTGTGATTCTGAATCAAACAGTTAATCCCATGATTTCGAACACACAACTGGTTAACCAAATGATCTACTATCCTCAAAACTTCCAACAGTATCCCGCAGGAAACATGTATGGGTACAATACCCAGCATTATGCTGTGTAGGGTCCTACGGGCATCCCTACACCATACAATCACTACTCATACCCGCAACCCAATCGTCAACTTCCCTTCTTGGCTACGATAGACTTACCCGATTTGTCGAGGCTTATCAATGATCCCATATGGAATGAACCACATTGGCCACCCATCCTAGCCAAACTACCATCGGACATTCCCAAGCTCGATGCCAAACCTGGGGAAGGCCTCAAGAACCACGTAATGACCTTCCATCTTTGGTGTTCTTCGAACTCATTGATGGATGACTCCATTCGGTTATGGCTCTTCCAGCATATGCTCATCAGCATGACAAAAAAATGGTATATAAAGCTACCACAACACTACTTTCACGATTTCAATACCTTGGCCATGCAGTTTTTGACACATTTCCAGCTCCCCATCCGATACAAGACTGGAACAGACCTGTTGACCTCATTACGTCAAACCACTTCCACACATATCTCGGACCATATTCATGAGTGGCATCGACACCGCAGGTTAATTAAGGCACCCATTAAAGACCAGTTACTCGCTGACTGGTTCACGAAGTCATTTCTGCCTCCCATCTCCAGGGATATTTCCATGGGAGGACCTGTCACAGAGGAACAAGCGATTTCTCACACTCAGTACATGGATTTGGTATATACCCGATCCAGAACTTTATACGAGCTTATTCCCCATGCCACCCGCACCACTAATAATCCAACCAAGCCTACCATTGAACCCCCCATTGATGGTATCATTGGCTCAGTTAAGGCTCATCCTGCCACCAAACCGAGTGGGAAGCAAGCTACTGCTTCTCCCTCTCCACCCCAGGATGCTCCCAAAGCTTCTACCTCTCCTACTCCTTCCTCCGAGGTGAACACGGTTCAATCCACGTCACAACCATTCGGGGGAAAGAAGAAGAATAACCATGGAAAATCCAAGAAACATTCTAACCAATAGGAGAACTCCAGGCCGCAACCAACCAACAACGATCCCAAACCACGTCGGAAAGCAAAGTTCCCCTGCCTGATTTTCCAGGAAGATCACTACACACGCGACTGTCCTTACAAGGATGAAGTCAACAAATTTGTTAAAGGATCCACCCGCCCTGCAGTGTTAACCGATCCTTTCCCCCATCAACAGCAACAAATGGTTACCCATGATCCCCCACAAGGGGGAAATCCGAACAACCCACCCTGCGGAGAAACGTCCGCAAAACGCTAAATTTTGATGATGAGTAATGGAGAGATTCATATATCCAATCGAGCAAAGACATACGATACCCCTCAAAGTTCAAACAAACCGGAGACAGCCAACGACAAGTATCCTTCTAAAGATGCTTCTATCATCCCTCCGCCCAATGGTCATCTCCACACTGAGAGACCTGTCACAGACATAGTGTTGCGCCCCGCGCAAGGGCACCATCCGAAAGGCGACATTTAATCCTAACGCGCGAGCAGGCCAAAATTACAATATTGTTGAGGAATTAGCTCAAGCACCATGCACGATGTCGACTCTCAAGGTTCTCCAACACTACCCCATGTAGCGCAGAACCTTACTCTCAGCACTGGGGGCAGTGGACCCGGATACTTCAAACATGATTATGTTTAACTTGGAGTATTTTAAACCTCAGCTTTCTCACCAGTTAGCCTTCCAGGTCCAAACAAAGATCTGTGGAAACAACATTCATCGCACTGTCTTAGACGAAGGTGTTTCCACGTCGATCATGTCCTTGACTTGTTGGATAGCCATAGGCTCACTTGAAGTTACAACTTCTCTCACTACTCTTAGAGCATTTGATGGACACGGTTTTCAGCCGTATGGACTCATTCCTGTGATTGGCGTTGAACTAGGGGGCAAGACAGTATCTATACACATCGAATTCGTAGATGCACCATTGGATTATAATCTTCTACTCAGACGGAATTGGTTCTACACCATGACCGTTGTTGCATCTTCCGTCTTTCGATTAGTACAATTTCATCACCAAGGGAAGATTGTCACTATAGATCAATTAGACTTCTGTACTCCAGACACTCATTCAAACTCTTGCCACACTGTTCCATTACTGGGCCAGTCTCAGTATCGTCTCGAAGATGTTGGCGTTGGTCTTATGAAGGATTCCTCCCTCATCGGAGTATTCCCAGAGCTCAGATCCCCTATACATGCCGTCAACATGATATCGTCAAGTATCACCCCATCCAATCGATCTACTGATTCTTGGGTGATACCGAGTCCTACAGAGCTTGAAAACTACGAAGACTCCATGGATTTAAATAGGAACCTCACAACTTATCAGGCGATCCAGTCAGCCACAGATTGGTTTGATCCTACTACGCATCACCCCGTGGTACAACTCTCATCTGAGGCTGGCCAATCATCGTCACTTATTGATGCTCTCACACTGATTTTTCCTTCCAACGAATCAATTATGGAGGTTATGTGCGTCGATGAACCACCCTGGGAATATTACCATCATCGGTCTTCTTTTCCTACTATCCAGGCGATCGAGCAAGACACCAAATCTAGCAGTTCCCTTGAAATTGTTAAACTCAAGTTTCCCACTTCATTTGATGATATATTTTCCAAAGGAAACTTGGCCAACATCATGGAAACTACTCCTATTAACATTTCAGTGAAACCTGGTGTCGTGGAAAACATTCACATAGGCAAGACATGTACTCCCACCGAGGTGGAGTTCTATACCACCTTATTTAAAACATTTCATGACATTTTCGCTTGGAGTTATGAAGAAATGCCAGGAATAGACCCTTCCATCGTGGTCCATGAAATCCAAACTTTTCCTGGTGCCCGACCAGTTCGGCAGAAACTCCGGCCCATTCATCCCTGCAAGGAAACGACTATCAAAGAAGAAATTGAAAAACTTATGCGTGTTGGTTTCATTTATCCCGTCCTGTTGACAGAGTGGGTGTCTAACATCGTTCTCATGGCAAAGAAACAGGGTACGATTAGAGTCTGTGTCAATTACCATGATTTGAACAAAGGTTGTCCAAAATACAACTATCCAACTCCATTTATCGACCATATTATCAATAATTGTGCCGGGAGTGTCATATTTTCATTCATGGATGGCTTCTCCGGCTATAATCAGATATAGATACTCCCCACCGACCAGCATAAGACAACCTTCATTTTCCCATGGGGAACCTTTGCATACCGAAATCTACCCTTTGGCCTCAAGAATGTCGGGGCAACTTTCCAACAGGTGATGTCATACGCACTTCACGATATAAAACATATTGTAGAACCATATCTTGATGACCTCCCTACCCATTCTCAGGCTCGGGATGATCACCCAGATCATTTAAGCGCCATCTTTTCCAGGTGCCACCACTACAATATTCGTTTAAATCCACACAAGTGCGTCTTTTGTGTCGAAGCAAGAAAACTATTGGGTTTCATAATCTCCAAGGACAGTATACGTTTAGACCGAGTGATGGTAGAAGCCATTCTAGCTCTGCCTTCACCCACGAACATACTAGAACTTCAAAGTTTGCATGGGCATGCAAAATTTCTACGTCGTTTCATGTGCAATTTTTCCGAGATCACAAAGGGCTACATGAGGCTTTTGAAAAAGAACATCCCTTTCTTTTGGGATGATGAAGCCCAAAGATATTTTGATAATCTAAAGGTAGTCCTCACTAAGGATCCCGTAATCCAACCCCCCAATTACACACGGGATTACATCTTATATCTCACAGCTTCCAATTCCACCATTGGCATGGTGTTAGTCCAGGAAGACACCAACAACATAGAACATGTAGTTTATTATCTTAGTAAGAGTCTCCTCGACTCTAAAACTCGCTACTCGCATGTTGAAAAGCTGGATCTGGCTACAGTTTTTGCTGTCCCGAGGTTCCGCCACTACATTCTGCTCTGCCAGACCACTGTCATCGCTGATTTCAATCCAATGTACTACATCCTCACACGTCAAGTGCTTGGGGGAAAATACTCTCGTTGGATTTTTGTCCTTCAAGAATTTGACTTGGAATTCGCCAAAGAAAAATCCAAGAATTCTTTGGTCTTTGCAGAGTTGATTTGTACTTTGCCTCATGTCACTGAGCAACCAGAGCCCATCGATTCTCTCCCCGAGGAATCGTTGTTCCTCATTGGCACGTCCGATCCATGGTATGGGGATATCATCCTCTATCTCCAAACCCAACATTTTCGACCCGAACTCAACTGCGATGAACGTCGATGCATCCGACATCATGCCAAGTACTACCTCATCATCAACGATACCCTTTATCGCCGTGGTGTCGATATTGTTCTTCGGCATTGTCTAACTTTGGACGAGGTTGAACATGTTCTTAATGAATTCCACTCTAGAGCATGTGGTGGTCATCTCTCTGGGATGGCTACGACCCAGAAGATTCTACGAGCGGGATATTTCTGGCCCTCGATTTTCAAAGATTGCATTGAAACGGTCAAGAAATGTCCACCCTGTCAATTCTTCCATAGCAAGAAATGCTCGCATCCTGCTCCACTTCACCCTGTTGTTACCGTCGACCCCTTTTCCAAATGGGGTATCGATTTCACGCATTGTAATCCCACTTCAGCCAAAGGGCATAGCTATGTAATAGTAGCTGTTGATTATTTCACAAAATGGGCTGAAGCGATGCCTACTTTTGCAGAAGACGGTAAAACATTAGCGCAATTCATATTCAACCACATCATAGCTAGGTTTGGAGTTCTACAGTCTATTGTGACCGATCACGGTTCCCACTTTAGGAACCATATGATTGGAGAATTGAGTGCCAAGTTGGGTTTTCGTCATGAAAAATCAACCCCATACTACCCACAGGCTAACGACCAAGTCGAAGCCATAAACAAAGTTTTAGAGCACATGATACAGCGCATTGTGGGTACTCATAAGTCCAATTGGCACTCAGCTCTCTTCTCAGCATTATGGGCCTATCGAACATCAGTGAAAAGTGCTACCCGGGTTCACACCATTTCAATTGGTGTATGGCCTGAAAGCCATTTTTCCGATTGAATGTGAAATTCCGTCACTGAAGATACCCATAGAGCTACTTCCCAATACGACTTCCGAAGAGGAACGGTTTCTGTATCTAGCTAAGCTAGATGAAACCAGCCGCAATGTTGCTTTAGCCAATGAAGCCCATAAGAAACGTGTCAAAGCACAGTATGACAAATCCGTTCAACCTCGGATTTTCAACAAAGGCGACCTCGTACTCACATACAACCAGATGCATGACAAACTAGGAAAAGGAAAGCTAGAGTCCATGTGGTACGGTCCCTTCATTATAAAGCGTGTATTGGAAAAAGGAGCCTACGAGCTTGTCGACTGTGATGGTACACCTTTGGCGCGGCCCCGCAACGGGCTGTACCTAAAATGTTTTTACGTGTAGGTTTATCCTACGTGAGACATTTTGTACATAATGTACTTAGCTTGTTTTCAGTTATTTCTTTTGTGTGTGTGTGAATGGATTTTATTTCATGTATCTTCATTTACCTCGACTTGTGCTTCTATGCGCAAATGTCTGCCTACTATGGATTCGCTGATGGTGCTAGGAGACACACCTGGAACCTTGCTTTTGCAGCATGGGTTATTTATTCTCCTGCTGGCGAGTTGGTATCTTTAGGAGGCAGTTGGTTGGGCCCTGCAACCAAAAACATCGTAGAGTACCATGCAGTCATCAGAATCTTAACTGAATAGTATTCCCTTGGAATCGACTCCTTATCAGTCTTTCTAGACTCCCAACTCGTGGTGTCCCATTTGAATCGTGTCTACACTGTTCGCGATCCTATTTTACTTCGCTTATTTAGAAGGGTACGCCTCTTGGAACGATATTTTGATTACATTTCATATCAACATATACCAAGAGAATAATATTTTGTAGCTGACTCATTGGCTAACTACATTTTGGATTGGCATCTAGCCCATACATAAAAAATACATCATAAATCAAACACACAAGCCACTGTAAATGAATAAATAATAGAAATAAGTCCACATGTATATAATCACATATAAAAGTGTTTTTCTGAATACATATGATAAAGTTGTGTTTAAAGACAAATTTGGGATTCCATCCCATACAAAATTTGGCTCTTTGGCCTACATGTCATATACATGCCACAAAAAGTAAATACTACTGTCTAAGGATACCTATCGCGATCCTCACGCTCCTCACGCTGCTTGTGGTAGCATACCATGGCTCTAGCCACCCTATGGAGAAGTAGGCCGATACGCCTAGGCACACCCACAGTATGCCACTGGAGATGGAGAGGGACGTCGTCTATCCTCACAGCAGGAACTCCAAAGGTAAAAAATGCCATATTCTGCTCTACATCACGGACACCTCCCGCTTCTTCCTCATCCTCCTCTTCCTCCTCAGTAGTGGCCTGATGCTGGACCCCACCTCAGCGCAGCAACGAATAGCCCGCTGGTCTCCTTGGTCCACGATCTGCGACGTGCACATGTACATACATTAGATATTTTTACACATTAAAAAATCACTAAATATCATATACATTTAAAAAGTTAAAAACACATTGGTGAAGGTTGTATACCTGATTTGTCCCAATTCTTGTCATCGAGCAATGCCAAGTCAATTTCCTCTTGGAAATCCACCTCTGTATAGGGGTAGTCCTCGATCATCATGATCTGCTCCTCGAGCCACGAGAAGAAGTCCTCATCGAAGGATAATATTTGTGGTCCCCTGAGCCGTCCTGCATAGTCACTCCATTGACCCATCCGAGGCTCGTTCACAGGGTGGATAGGCATGGATATATGTGGATGCAACAATGACACCCTATCCAAAACGAAGGTGACTAAGATAATCCCATACCCAAATTGGCGAGTCTCTCCATTTATGAACTTGGTCACTTGTTCCTTGAGGTTGGATAACACCCCCTCACACCAGTTGAACAAAGTTGCTACCATGCACTCTACGGAGAGATTCATTTGCGCTCGGGATGCCTGATGGGGGCTCACACTACCCGCCACTCGGGTTATCGTGAACAATATAGTCCTCAGTGGGAGCTCTATCACATCCTTGATGGCCACTTTCCCACTTTTCTTTGAAGAAACCTATCGACAGTAATGAACAATCAAGTCATTTGTACTCTCGTCTAAGGCCCTATACCCCTGTTTGATGGACAATCCACTCAAGCGGATGCAATCCAGATCTCCCTAGCTCAACATGAGTCTAGAACAAATAGAACAGACTACAAATGGATTTCCTAGATCTACTTAAGGATCAAGTGCTAGATGTCTTACCTTTTACTTCACAATCCTTTCTCCTAAATGTTGCTCCACGTCTAGCAGTCGTCAGATCTCAGCTGCAAGACCTATTAAGACACAAAGAACAACACGAAACGAGTAAAAAACATCTATACAATAAGAGATCTAAGTAAACAGTTAAGCAGGTAAACTACTCAATATCATCACACATGAACAATATTGGTGGAAAGCATTTATATTACTGTAAATAGGGAAATACATAGTATAGACATAGAACTACAACCAAGGCTTAACGGTACAACCCTTCTCCATCCAAGCCATTTTCCATATCCTCCCAAGGAAGTATGAGTCTCCCAAAAAATGAGTATAGATCTCTCAAGGATGATTTCACTAGCATGTAGACATTATAGGCTTCCTCCCTTTGGAGAGGGGTAGAGCTTCACTTATATAGGATGAAGTGGATATGATATGGATAGAGTAGGTTGCGATATGGTAGGAGAGAGATAGGGGATCCTCCCAATAGGTTAGGAACCGAAGACCAGCTCCCCTAACAGGTTAGGGATAGGGATCCAAGTCAGCAACCTTCGAGAATGAGCTCGAAGAAGCTATTTTTTCCATGAACTGACTTTGTCGCACCCTGTAATGGAGCAAGGTGCGACATCGCAGGTTGCATGAGTGCAGCCTGCGACGACCTCTCAAAACGTAGCAATAAAGTCTTTTCCAGATAAATTACTTAGTCAATGGAACTTTAGGTATATATACACTGAATCTAATGGTGGTAAGATTTTAGGTGTAACAAAATGCCCCCCAAAGCATGAAGCTGTTTAAAGGTTGGACAGGTGAAATGCTTTGACAAAAAGAATGGCAAAATGGACTTGTTGGATGAAGGACGCTGCTGCAGTACAACTGCTTTGAACTGACAATCTCATATGATGTACAACATGGATTCCGACCAATACAATGCAGATCCATGGTAGTAATGACCGACTGAACACAATCATGGCTACTGGACACAAACGTAGATCCATGAAGTGATGGTAACACAGCCACGACCAATACAAATGTGGATCCGTGCAATATGAATCAATACAAACTCCATCACAACCTGGGTAAAACATGTATCCCCAGGGTCTTCAAGCTGAACCCACAATGATACGAATCTATCCATGTGATTACAAATATCTTGACGTCGAACATGGTAGAAACCACTTAATTACTGGTCATTGATATATACCGTTAACGAGTGCGAGGGAAATCACCATTAATGTCAATGATCCCCAAGATATCACAGTACATATCATCAAGCATGAATAAATGAGTTGAAGTCAAACACAAGATGAAATATTTCGATCAAGAGTCAATGATGTAAACTCGTGTCGAAAGTGAGGTAACCTGCCATTGAGGCATGCAGGGCCAAGGTACTTGGTTGGTTTCTAGATTCAACCCTTGGATGATGTATTGAATTCGACAAGGATGAATCCACCGAAGGAGGGCCATGATGAATCCCCCATCATCGACATGAAACACGACAAAGGATGTGTAGAGCATATCGGATGGTACAATCATATGAGAGATTGACTCAGAATAGACCAACATGATTGAAGGTGTACTGACTGCAAATAATGAATAGTGAAAAATATTCTTGAACATGGGCATGGCATGACTTGGCAGTATTGACATGACGAGTATGACACAAATTCCTAATGCAACTGATGATGGAGGCTTTCTTTGAATGACTTAAAGGAGTAACAAGACTCAGGAAGTAAGTGGAACTCGAGGACAAATAGATGATCCAAGTACTATATGCAAATGCAAATGAGTGGCATGTTCAAGAATAACTAGGTACTGCCACTGATAAAGGTGTAATACAAAAACTTTCCTTTTTCCCCATCATGAATGATGAGTGCCTCATGTGTTTTTTATGAGCTTGATGAGGGTAACTAGATGTTCGATATAGCTCATCTCATAGATGAGTCTAATCCCAAATGTTTTCCGAACCTGGGATAGGAGGGATTTGTCCCATGGGGGGCCCTTCAATGTAAGAATTTAACGAGTCCATAGAAGGTAAACTCGGTCGTCATTTCATGTTTAGAGAGTCTGAAAAGAACTAAAGAAGACTCCAACGGTCCTTTTCGTAAAGTTAGCCTCATCGCCCGAAAAAGGGTAAAACAACGCGAGAGAGGACTCTTCCAGTCATGATTGGCTGGAGTATACCTTTTTCGTAACTAGTGCTCCCTGGTCCGAAAAAGGGGTGAACTATCACCAGGAAGATGGCCATTCAAATACTTTTACAAGCGTGAATGCGACAAGTTCGTTTGGCAATCTTTTTGTATTTCGAGAGCCTGAAAAGAGCTTAAAGATAGATTCCGGGGGGGTTCCTTTTCCGTAGGAGTTTAACGAGCCCGGAAAAGTGATAAATCATAACTCGGTAACATATTCTCATAGTTTCAAGAGCACGAGAAAGAACAAAGAGTAAGATCATTAATTGCAATCTAACGAATAAAAAGATAAACGACAAAAATTCACAAGGGGTGTCCATACCTGAGACGACCATTCCAATGTGAAAATGGCATAGAAAGACACTTCACAACTCCTGCACACTCAGAAACTAGGTCAAATAGTCAACCAAACGTTCAAAAATAATAAAATCAATCCAAACTATAGCAAATGGCATAACGACATCAAATATTTGAAAAAGGAATATTCCATTTGTTTATAAATAGAAATAAAAACCAAATATAGTTACCATTGTTCTATTTGCCAAATTTGGGGAGGAGTAGTGCCATTTGGAGCCAAAACTTCACTCGTCTATTCCGAGAGCTAGGAGCAGCCGTTCCACTTGCTGTCAGGATTAGGTAACCCTAAACTTCACCCAGCATGTTTGTAGTGGTTTACATTTTTGAATTTTAGTCATTTTTTGGGTTTTAGCTTGATTTGGGAAGGGCCATTGCGCCCTCGGCTCGTTGCAGTTTGCCCTTTCAGGAACTGTGATGAGACCGAATCGTCACCAAGGTCTCACAACTGGACTGTGACGACGTCGCTCTGTTTGTAAAAATGGGGTGTGATGACGGTGACGTCCATCCCCAAACTCAAGCTAAGCTCAAAAGAAGGACTTGCAATGGTTGAAGCAAGTTCTAACATTGTTAAAAACTCCCTGTTTACAGGTTGCAAGCATCCAAAATGGTTTTGGAATGGCAGGAAAGGGAGCATGAAATAGATGACATGCATGCTGCAAATGATCCAGAATGCATAGAAGCATTGATGAACTGTGGGCTCCTCAAGTTCTTCTGCATCCAGGGGATGAGATCCCAAAGTACACTATTGACTCATATGCTCCGATGCTGGGATGCGGCCCAACAATACTTCGTGATCGGTGAGAACACGCTTACCATAGATGTCGAGGATATCTACTTTTTGACCGGATTGTCTCGAAGAGGGGACAATGTGCTACTTACTGGATCACGCGGGAGTGATCGGACCATGGAAGATATGATCTGACAGCACTGTAGTCCCAACACCTGTGCATCTAGTGGGAAAATTCCCATCAAATATGTACAGGGGCGTTCATTACGCGCCATACTATTCACCATTATGAGGATGGCGGGGAGCCAAGCTCCTCACTTAGCCACCAGGGAACATATGCTTTATGTGGAGGACTGTATGTCTCCGAAGATCTTTAACTGGTGCGAGGGAGTCCTCTCAAACATGGGAGCTCAACTGACAAAGTGTCGGCGGGGAGACTTCAAACAATTTGGCTATGGATCGATAGTGATCTCATTCTTACTGGAATGGGTTCCCCTTTTGCGTCCTCAGGTATCACTGGAGGATAGGGACCCTAGAGACCCTCACATGGCTAGGTGGATTGATGTGATGGCCCAACATGGTGGGGGCCCCATTATTGGATTCCCTCTTGAGTTTTTCACTTGGCTGGAGGGCCGGCTACTGATGGTGGAGGACTTCCCATACAGTGGTACGTGTTGATGTATATGTAACTTCGGAATTTATTTCATTTATGTATTTCATATATATTTATTGTACCCTTATTAGAGATGTGTTATTCCTCTATAAGGAAGTGTCGTCATGTGGATTGACAAGTGTCGCAAGTGTGTGTACTTGCCGATGGGTTATTAGAACACCATGTGTGGGGTCGGCCCTAAAATATATATTATATTGTGAATGTATCTAGATAGACAAGTTGGCCCCATAGTGTAACTGGGAAAACATGTTAAGTATAAATAGAGATCGGGAGATCTTTATTTGGATTATTCGGAAAGACACACTTCTCTCACTCAGAAAGTGGCGCACTAGTGAGGAGGAGGATCATCTGCTCTAGGAGACTATCTCAAGTGTATTTTGGTTGTACTTTGGTTGAGCCATTGCTCTCTATAGCTCTGATGAAGTTGTGGGGTTTTTCACCTTAGGGTTTTCCCCACGGAAACTCTGTGTCTCTTGTCTCTCATGCTTTTGATTCTTGTGATGCTTGTGATGCTTATTGTGATTGTTATGCATTGATATACTGTATATGTTATTCTCTCAGTAAAGATCCAAGAGTACTGTGAATTAATGCTCAAAATTTAACATGGTATCAGAGCTAACTTGAGAAGAAGACATTTTGCAGTGACGAAAACTTGAGTTTCTTGTTTATTGGGTTTCTCTCCACAGATTTTGGAAAAGCAATATAGTAGATTGACTCTACTCATCAAGGAGAATATATCTGTCCAATCAGAGTTCAATTCTGAGCATTTTTAGATTTGGCCCTAAACATTAGGGTTTCCACAAAAATAGGAATTTCTGAAATATGAAGACATAGCTGGAAGCTCATTGCAAAAATCAAAGTTTAGAGCTTTGGATCAAGATTTTTGGCTAGGTAGATCTCCGGAAAACTCAAACCCTAATTCAGGGCTCTCCCTAGTGAACCCGGGAGGACAAAAAGGAAAATCTGAAGGGTAAAGATTTGCTGATCTCAAATTCTGAATGCACCAGGCCGATCAGCTCATCAAGGCACATCTTTCTATCCTTTCAGAAAGTTGAAATTCACATTTTGAATTTTTAGGGTTTTTTCAACAAACCCTAATCCGGGACCGGATCCAGTTTTCAGCATTTCAAGTGGTAAGACCTAAATCTTTTCTATTTCCATTTGAAGTACTCTTTAAGATGTCTCACCACACCAATCTTGAGGATAAGCTTGAAGGAGCTGATAACTTCCGAGCTTGGAAGTATAGGATTGGGTTAATCCTAGAAGAGAATGAGTTGGACTCATATGTAAAAGAAGACATCCCTGTCCCAGAGGATGAAGAGGCTAAGATATTGCATAAGAAGAACTTGGTCAAGGCATAGAGAATCATTGTTGATTCTATGAAAGACCATCTCATACCCCATGTGTCTTCTTTAAAGACACCCAAGGAGATGTTTGACTCTTTGACCAAGCTATTTGAAGGGAAGAACATAAATCGGAAGATGACCCTGCAGAACCAAGTGAAAGGAGTAAAGTTTAATAATGGAGAAACCATTCAATATTATTTTTCAAGGGTCTCCCAGATCAAGGAACAACTAGAAGCAGTGGATGAAATGGTGGAGAATGGTGAAGTGGTGATGACCACTCTAAATGGCCTACCCAGGTGATGGGATTCCTTTATTCAAGGAATTTGTGCAAGGAAGAAGTTGATCTCCTTCAACATATTGCGGGAAGAATGCTCTCAAGAAGAAGCTAGGATTGTGGCCCAAGAAGAAAAGATGGGAAATGAAGATCAATCTCTCACAGCACATGCCAGGAAAGGCAAGTCCAGGAAGGAATCATCTCATAACAGGAAATTCTCACACCACCATTATCATAAAGATAAGAAAGATATCAGATGCTTCAATTGCAATGAGAATGGACACTTTGCTTCAGATTGTCCCAAGAAGAAGAAAGACAACAACAACTTCAACAAGAAGAAGAAGAATAACAAAAGAAGATATCATGCTCATGCTGCCAAAGATGATGAACCCCCAAAGAAGAATGCTAGGGCAGAAAGTGATAGTGATGATGACTCATCAAGTGAAGAAGAGTATGTTCTAATTTCTGCTCTCACAGGTACTATCTCCCATGGTTGTAATGATTGGTTGATTGACAGTGGGGCTTCCAAACACATGACTGGGTTTAAAGAATCTTTTGTAAATCTGTTTGAACATGAATCACCCCATAAAGTGAAACTTGGGGATGATTATCAATACCCAATCAAAGGAAGTGGTGAAGCCTCCTACAACCTAGATTCTGGAAAATATTTGAAGATGAAAGAAGTCCTTTATGTACCTGGGCTCAAGAAGAAATTACTCTCCATCTCTGCATTGGATGCAAAAGGTATGAGGGTTGCATTTGTGGATGGCCAAGTCCTAATGTGGCTAAAGGGAAAGACCATAGATGATGTAGTAGTGATTGGAGAGCAAGAGGGAGGTTTCTATAAATTGAAGGGACAACCTGAACATGCCATGGTGCATGAATCCATGGAGACAAGTGAACTTTGGCATAGAAGACTTGTTCATATGCACTATAGGGCACTTCCACTTGCAAGCAAGGATGTAGAGGGTCTTCCTGAAATCAAGACCAAACATGAAGGTGTTTGCAAAGGATGTGCAAAAGGTAAGAACATTAAGAAGGCTTTCCCAAGCAGTGAAAGCAAGGCAAAGGATATCCTTGAAATCATCTACTCAGATGTATGTGGTCCTATGTCATCCAATTCTCTAAGTGGGTATGTTTACTATGTCTCATTTATTGATGACTTCTCCAGGAAGACTTGGGTATACTTCTTGAAGAACAAAGATGAGGTTTTCAAGACCTTGATGGAGGATAAAACTGACAAGAAGATCAAAACATTCAGATCCGACAATGGTGGAGAATTCACCTCAGGTGACTTCAAGAATCTTTGCAGTGATTCAGGGATTAAGAGAGAGTTGACTGCTCCTTATAATCCTCAACAGAATGGAGTTGCAGAAAGGAAGAACAGAACAATCATGGAAGCAGCAAGGGAAATGCTGCATGACCAGGATCTACCTATGCATCTATGGGTAGAAGCAGCTAGAACAGCTGTATATGTGCAGAACATAACACCCCACAAGATATTGGACAACAAAACTCCAGAAGAGGTCTTTTCTGGTAAGAAACCTGAAGTCAGCCATCTTAGAATAATTGGTTGTCTAGTATACACTCATGTCCCAAAGGAAAAGAGGATAAAACTAGATCCTTCAGGAAAGAAGGGTATCTTTGTGGGTTACAGTGAAAGCTCGAAGGCTTACAGAATATACTTTCCAGGGTTCAAGAAGATTGATGTCAGCAGCGATGTAACATTTGATGAAAACTCCGCATTCATCAAGTCAAGGAAGGCACCTATCAAAGTTTATGAAGAACCTAAGGAAACTAGATTTCAAGACACTACCATGAATGAAGCAGTTCCAGAAGTTATTCGTGAGTTTGAAGATCCGCAAGAACCTGTAGATCCACCCCGTGAGGATAACTCTCACAAAAGGAAACCTGCATGGGCTAGAGAGCTCATTCAAGATGCAGAAATATCTGGCATTCCAGAGGAAGAACACAGAGCAAAGAAGAGAACCAGATCACATACCAGCTACATTGCTTTACTCTGTGACATTATGAACAAAGAACCTTCCAATTATGACGATAGCAACAGTAGTGACGATGATGATGACGATGCATCGATGATGATGATCCCAAGAAGAAGACTTGTCTAGCAGATCTATGTCAAGAAAAACCTTCCTAGTTAAGAGGGAGTGTTGATGTATATGTAACTTCGGAATGTATTTCATCTATGTATTTCATATATATTTATTGTACCCTTATTAGAGATGTGTTATTCCTCTATAAGGAAGTGTCGTCATGTGGATTGACAAGTGTCGCAAGTGTGTGTACTTGCCGATGGGTTATTAGACCACCATGTGTGGGGTCGGCCCTGAAATATATATTATATTGTGGATGTATCTAGATAGAAAAGTTGGCCCCATAGTGTAACTGGGAAAACATGTTAAGTATAAATAGAGATCGGGAGATCTCTATTTGGATTATTCGGAAAGACACACTTCTCTCACTCAGAAAGTGGCGCACTAGTGAGGAGGAGGATCATCTGCTCTAGAAGACTATCTCAAGTGTATTTTGGTTGTACTTTGGTTGAGCCATTGCTCTCTCTATCTCTGAGGAAGTTGTGGGGTTTTTCACCTTAGGGTTTTCCCCACGGAAACTCTGTGTCTCTTGTCTCTCATGCTTTTGATTCTTGTGATGCTTGTCATGCTTATTGTGATTGTTATGAATTGATATACTATATATGTTATTCTCTCAGTAAAGATCCAAGAGTATTGTGAATTAATGCTCAAAATTTAACAGTACAAACTTTAGAGATGATCCTGACTTGCAGCTACCAGAAGGAGTAGCATGGGGAGACCTAGGTAAGAACAAACAAACCCTTGTAATTTTTAAGTGTTGTGCATTTATGATTTTTTTTTGATATAGTGCTGATAGGTGAACAACATGTATGTGCAGATGTGGGGCCTATACGACTAGTGGGGACCTCTCTTCTTGCTAGGAGAGAGAGAGAGGAGAAGGAGAAGTTGTGGGTCCAGCTGTGCATGCTGCCATCGTGGAGATGGATAGAGTCTATTCCAACCTGAGTGGGTTGACACTAGAAGTTCCTGAGCCGATGGTAGATGAGGTGCCGCAGCCCATGCAGGTACACACGGTTGGAACAACTGCGCGCTTCAACGCGCTACTCCTCAGGGTTGCGAGAGTAGTAGAATGTTTCCACACTCAGCAGGCTCAAGCTTTTAGACCACCTGGGGTTGTACGGGCCAGGTGATAGGCCATACGTTGTTACTGTGTGTGTACTGAGAGCTTAGAGGCCTCATATTTTGTACTACTGAAATCTACGAGGCTTCAGATTTTGTAGAGAGTCACTGAAAGCCGTGGTGCTTCAGATTTTTGTACCAACACTACCTTTTTGAGATTATATATATATACAGACATTTCGACGATTTATACATTATGTGTTTCAAATGAGTGAATGATGTGGTCTTGCTTATGTGTTTGATTATGAAATGAATTATTTACATGTTATGTCCACTTTTAACAGTTCATGAAATATGCCTATGTGTGTGCAATGTACCAATCTAAGATGAAGTTGGCCATAGAGTCAGCAACTGTGTTAACGTCTCGTGGAATGTGCAGGTACTGAATGGACTCAAAGGACCTTTCCAGAAGATGGACTCGTCAATATAGACGGAGCAAAAAGGGATCGCGGATGGCGTAAACTCGGTTAAGATGAGAGATCACTAGTCGAGAGTCCAAATGGATGACAATGTGGTCCATACCCAAAGAAATGGTGTCAGTTAGGGTTCTAATGACTACTTGATATTCTTCAGCATTGTTAGTCTCAAAACCTAGACACATTCCCCCTGAGCTAATGAGCTCTCCAGTAGGTGAATAGAGTACCTAGGATACCGAAGTAATTTTACGGGTATGCCGGCTGGCGCTGTCCGTGAATCCGTAGCACGTCGCCATATGCACACGCAGACAGAACATGGTATAATAATCTAAACAAGACCTAAAACACACAAGAAATCAAAGCGTCACATCACATAGAAAAACACAAACACGCCATGTACAGTATATACAAAAGTACTTATGCGTGGAAGACTCAAGCATAGTACCTCTTTAGGTAAATCCCATTGCGGGGTTCACCCAAAGATATCCCATCATAATCTTCAAGTTCATAAGCTCCCTTCTCTAGAATGCGTTTCACTATGTAAGGTCCATGCCACATGGACACAAACTTGTCTGCCCCCAGATTATCATGCTTTTGATCATAAGTGAGGACCAAATCCCCTTCGCTAAAAACACGAGGTTCTACCGACTCGTCGTACTGCGCTTTGATGCGTTTCTTATGGGCCTCGTTGGCAAGAGCGTCATATCGGTGAGTCTCGTCGAGCTTAGCTAGGTAGAGGAAGCGTTCTTCCTCGGTAGTAGTGTTTGGGAGAACTTCGATGGTGAGCTTGAGAGATGGAATCTCGCACTCTATAGGGAGGACCACCTCCAATCCATACACTAGTTGGAAAGGAGTGAATCCAGTGGCGTTTTTAACGGAAGTCCTATAAGCCCAAAGTGTGGAGAAGAGCATGTTGTGCCAATTGGCCTTGTGCATCCCTACCATTCATTGGACCATAGTTTTCAAGACCTTGTTAATGGCCTCGACCTGTCCATTCGAATGTGGGTAGTACGGTGTTGAGTTTTCATGGCGAAAACCCAATCTATCGCTCAACTTGTCAACCATATGGTTCATGAAGTGGGAACCATGGTCGGTAACTATTGCTTGAGGAACTCTAAACTGCGCTATTACATGGTTGAACATGAAGAGTGCGGCGGTCTTGCCATCGTTCGTGTATGTAGGCATTGCCTCGGCCCACTTTGTAAAGTAGTCCACAGCTACAATGACGTAACTATGCCCCCCAGCCGAGGTAGGCTTACAGTGCATGAAATCGATGCCCCATTTAGAAAAGGGGCCAACGACAATAACTGGGTGTAATGGGGCAAGGTGGGTGAGCATCTTAGTATGAAAATGCTGACATGGAGGACATTTTTTACGGCCTCGATACAGTCTTTAAATATATTCAGCCAAAAATATCCTGCGTGCAAAATATTCTGGGCTGTAGCCATCCCAGAGAGGTGACCGCCACATGCCCCTGCATGGAAGTCATTTAGAATGTGCTCAGCCTCTTCACAAGTCAGACAACGTTGAAGGATAGAGTCGATACCACGACGGTACAAAGTATCACTGACGATCATATAATACTTTGCATGGTGGCATATACGACGACAGTTGAGGGCTAAAACGTTGGGTTTGAAGATACAATGTGATATGTCCATACCATGGGTCAGACGTACTGATAAGAAACAATGACTCGTTTGGAAAAGATTCATTGGGCTCAAACCCTACTTCAGTACGGGGGAGGTCGCAAATAAGCTCAGCAAACACCAAAGACTTTTTAGACTTAGATTTTTCGAAAAGAAGATCGAATTCTTGCAATATCACGATCCAACATGAGTACTTTCCCCCAAGCACCTGACGTGTCAGATTGTGGTACATGGGGTTCGAATTGGCAATGATGGTGGTGGTGTGAAGCAAAATATAATGTCAGAATTTCTGCACGACTATGACTGCCGCGAGAGCGAGCTTGTCAACATGTGAATAGTGAGTTTTAGCGTCAATGAGACCTTTACTGGCATAGTATATCACATTTTCCTGCGCATTCTGGTCTTCTTGAACCAAAACCATGGCGATAGTGGCGTCGGAAGCAGCGAGATATAAAATGTAATCTTGATAGTAATTCAACATTTGGATCACAGGGGCATGCGTGATGGCATGCTTCAAACTATTAAAAGATCATTGATCCTGGTCATCCCAAATGAAGGACACATCCTTTTTCATTAATCTCATGTAACCTTAAGTATTTTGTGCGAAATTAGAAACGAAGCGCCGTAAGTAAGTTTCTTTGCCTTAAAGACTCTGAAGTTTCGTAATATTGGTTGGAGATGGAAGGGCGACGATCGCTTCCACCTTCGAGGTGTAATATACCCACCTACTGACCCACTAAGAGAGGGAAGATGATAACCATATGTGGGGCTTTCTCATTCTATCAGCCCATTCATTAGAATGATATGAGTAAAGAATTTGTGTGCAGATGTAAAACTAATCAAGTATGCACAACGGAATTTAACTTATCCACACAGATTACTCATACATACAACATATCAACAGTCATCAAATTGATGCATTGCAGAAGTAAATACATAGACAGAAAGCACTTATCTTCATTGTGCAATTGTCCCAAGCAACTAGCTATGTCACTGCAACATTCCACCTAGCCATAGGCTCTTCGACAGCTTATACTGAGTCCGTTCGAAGGCCACCCCCGAGCTGGGCATGATTCTCACAAGGAAAGGGAACATTCCAGCTCACACACAGCCCATTAACCATTTCCTCTCAGCCAAGCCAGTCCAACTGGGTTTATAAGGCTACACTTGAACCCTGGAGGCTTACACTCAAGCTCAAGCCAAATCCATGGGTACCCATAACCCATACCCAACATACTCTTCTCTCACACAGCAAGCACAAACATGGGGAAAGGATACACATTTTAAACAATGGGATTTACAATAATATGGCCATGGGTTTTCCCCAAATCGTGGGCACCCCAAAAACGGATTGGGAGAAGGGAGTTCAACCATAGGGGAGAAAAGGATTTCTCCCACAGATATAACAACATTCAGTGGGCCAAGGAGCCTCTATACACTCCCAAATCAATTTCCTCTTTCTTCCCAACTAGTATAAAACACCAAAAACGCCCTTCTCTCCGCTGAGAAAGAAGTAATCACAGAAAAACCATGGAGGAAAACGCCCAGGTGGTTCCAAACTCGTGAGGGAGGAAGACTAGTTGATGGATAATGGCTTGGGGAGCAATTCATGGCTCTTTTCTTGCCCAAGGAGACAAACACAATTTTCCATGAAGGGTGGCTTGCCCACACCCGAATTTGGACATCCATACCTCTCCATTCCCAAGGCATTAACTACCTCAACCAACTCTTAGGAGAAATCAATGATTGGGTACAAAAGTCAACATGGGTAGTTGAGGGTTTGATGGGTTCTCTCATTGACACTTGGCTTGAACTGATTGGCTCAAGGGTTTGAATGTTTTCCCTCCCAATTCCTTGTGAAATCATGCCCCCATCTCTTTGTTGCATTGCATATCTAGTTGTGGGTATTTTTATTAAGATGCATATTACAATTTCAATGTGCCTGGCTAGCACGTAAACCATATGCATCACTAAATCGATGGCAGGGCCTTGGCCTTGAGATCCTCACCACGATTTTATAACAATATTACATCATTTACAGTTTAATGCCATGGGGTCAAACTGGGGACATTACATTCCCCTCCCCTTGGAATAACACCGTCCTCGGTGTTCCAACACTTAGGTATAAATACCCACTTTACACATGCCTTAGAATTCACAAATGGTGGTAGGTCTGTCCTGCATTTCACCCTTTTATTTTGAGCTTTCAGGACCAAGTCCTTTGGCTTCCACAAACTTCTCCTGCTAGCTTTGGTCTTCCATCTCTACAGGTGGGCATTGCTCCAGAGCAATCCCTTTCCTTTATTCACCTTCTAGCTGATCCACAAGTCTAGAATTTCATGGATGCCATCTTTCTTGTTGTCCCGGAAACTATTTGAGGAATATTTCCAGCCAAAACAAATAGCTTTTGGTATGCTTCCATGATCAAAGTGTACAACTGGCTCTCACTTTTCTCACTAGCAATCATTTGGCTGGTAACAGCTGCAACAATGACTTTCATTGTCTCTCCTGTGAGACTTATCATGGCAATTCCTGTTAGGACAAGCATAACACAATAATAAAATTAGTCAATTATTTTCCTAATTGACTTGGAACGTCCATGCTTTACTCATGAGACTTCCACACATTTCATGCTTTCCCACACACACATGAACTCATTATTGTTCATCCTTTCACAAGAAAATAACTATTTCAGCATTCACAATTCATTTCAAGCAATGAAACACAATTTGGTTCCGTTTATGACATGCACTCAACAATCCTTTGTTTCTAAGATGCATCAGTCAAAAGGAAAGAGAAGAGTAAGAGTTTTCCCCATCTTAGTCTTGTTCCAATCCGGAGCCACACCATCACTGGTGGTTCTATGCTCCTTAGCCTCTTTCACTTCAATGTGAATGCTTGACTTGCCCTTTCTTGGCTATGACACTTTAGTGTCTAAGGTCTGTCTAATGGCTTTCAACTAGGGAACCCTTCCCCATTGTCGCTTATAGAACCTTTGGCTGCTAGGACCCACACAGTTCCACTAGCACCATCCTTCATTACTGCTCATACTGAGCTCTTTAGGACAGTCATATGTCCACATGCATCCTCCAGATGATTTCATAGTCCCTTTATTGGATGTCTTCACTTTATCCCACATGATTCTTCTTCTCTTTCCAAGCATTGGATTTCCCGTGGATACAACAATGAATGTTGGGCCAGCCCGCAGGCTACTCCACAACCATTCGAATAGGAAATGCCAGGCCAGTATGCTGACTGGTTTTATCAATTGTTTAAGGGAATGTTTGGCCAGCACGCCGGCTACTCCACAACATCAAGTGGTTAATGTTCCCACCAACTATTCTCTGAATTTACCAAGAATTTTATAATGCCCAACCAATTACTCTCTGGCTTTACCAAGAATTTTATAGCTCCAACCAGTTACTCTCTGGATTTACCAAGCATTTATAGCTCTTTCAGGGTCCTTGTTTCCTGTAATGGCCAAGGTTTCCAACAAAGGAAACAACAGTGTATTAGCTTGGTTGTCATAAGACTTGTACCTAAAGTATTCCTTATTCTAAACAAGAAATAAATGAAAATGAATACTTATCTATATTGTGCATTTTCCTCGCTACTCCACAGGTTTCCTTCTCTTCTTTACAAGCCTTGGATCACCTGTGGGATGGATGCTTGGCCAACACACCTGCTGCTCCACAACATCATCCGAATAGGCAATGCCAAGCCAGTACGCCGACTGGGTTTATCAGGCATCCCTAAAATCAGTATGCTAAGCCAGTACGCTGACTGGGTTTATCAAGCATTTCAAAAATCAGTATGCTAAGCCAGTACGCCGACTGGGTTTATCAAGCATACCATAACCATTTCCAAGCCAGCTCTCCGACTGGGTTTTTCAGGAAATAACACCCTTCACCAATACCTCCGCAACATGCAAATAACCAATGCCAAGCCAGTACATCGACTGGGTTTATCAGGCATCCAACAACCATTCGCCACAACACCCAAATAACCAATGCCAAGCCAGTACACCGACTGGGTTTATCAGGCATACAACAACCATTCGCCACAACACCCAAATAACCAATGCCAAGCCAGTACACCGACTGGGTTTATCAGGCATACAACAACCATTCGCCACAACACCCAAATAACCAATGCCAAGCCAGTACACCGACTGGGTTTATCAGGCATACAAAAACCATTCGCCACAACACCCAAATAACCAATGCCAAGCCAGTACACCAACTGGGTTTATCAGGCATACAACAACCATTCGCTACAACACCCAAATAACCAATGCCAAGCCAGTACACCGACTGGGTTTATCAGGCATACAACAACCATTGCCAAGCTAGTACATCGACTGGGTTTATCAGGAAATATGAACAACATAATATGAGTACATAGCTCCTTTTCTTATGCAACCAGTGGTTCCCTCCAGGAACTCCATAGGTGACTCACTTGACTGTAGGCTAGCATGGCCCCACAATACCCACTCACACTATACAAGGATGATACCCCTTTTCTGCAACACGGCTCCTCAGGCCTATCCATCTCTTCTAGTGTCCTTTAGTGTGAGCGTAGAAAGGTTACCACTGCCCATACAGTCCTCTTGAGCACCCTTTCTTCACTTTGCCGCTTACGTGCAACACCAAATTGCATTTGTGTAAGCTGATAGCACAAGAAGGATAAGCAGACTCATCAGTATTGCTGCTCAAAAATCATAATCATATTTCATAACATTCACTATCAAGTATTGAAACACCAGGAATGCGTCCATTCCCTTAGGGTGTAGTCAATATTGAAACCCTAACATAACCCATCACCCGAAAGGTATGCATCCCTTTCTGTTGTGAGCCATGTAGGCCTTAGTCACACTCAAGTAGTCTGGAACAATAATGAAATAATAAAACATGCTCTGCATATTAAATCTAATAACTAGACATGTATATCCTTAGTTAGGGTTACCGAATACTCATTCGTTTCACAAATGTATATTTTCTTCATTTGCGAAGAATGGGGGCTCCCTTCTCTGAGTCAACAGTCCTTCGGTTTGCCACCCCAATCTTTTCTCATGCCATAACCCACACATGCCTTCTTGGCATAATTTACCGTCTCACTCACATGCTTTACCAACATGCAGTTCAGTTGAGACATTATCAACATTTACAATGGCGTTTCACCCGAAACCCATTTCCAAAGCATGGGATCCTTCCCATCTAGTTTGGCTTTTGCAGGCCATCACACGTGGTCTTCCTGCGATGTGTCATCCTGGCACACCTTGTCAAATAGCCAAACAATCAGCAACATTTAGCAATAAGCTTCAAATATGATTGTTCCATAACAAATCAATAGCATTAATAATTAAATTCAATATGAATTTACAATTATGTCTCCTACAGAAATTGATTTGCTTAGCAATGAGTCTCTCCTCATATTGTTTGGCTCTTATAAGTGGTATCACTCTGCCCATTATGGTTTCACCCTTGCTACCATACATGAACATCCACCTATAACATGTCCTCCTGACACAATTCTATATAAGCCAAACCGTCATTAGCAATTATAAGCAAATTCTCAAATCTGAAATTTGTAAATCTATTTTCCTACATAAATTAGATTTACAACTACGAGACTATTCTCATAAACTTAAACCAGACAATTTTCAGATTTGTTTCATGCATAAATTTACAACCATGGGAACCTTCTCATAACCTTTGGCTTCTGCACATGGTAGATCTTGGTCTTTACTATGGACTTATCCTCATTGCCATACACAAGACTGTTCTACTTGGAAGCTGAAACTTCAATCAGCCAAACACGTTGTGAGGATCTATGCACATAATCATTTATTGCCATAACAGTCACTGAAGTGATCTCAGAATTATAATACTCAATAATTCAAACACCCTCAGTTGTTTAACATTTGAAATGCAATGAAATATATATACATTTCTATATATGCATCATTATCACAATAAAATTGCAAGACATAGTCACACTATCCATGCAATTTAAATAACTGTAAATACTCATTACTTCATACTCCATGCAGCTCTGTCCTTCCAATAGAGTGCTCTGGTAGCCCATCGCATGTCCACCTTCTTCATGCAGTCCTTCTCCTACATTCACAGCAGCTTATGGAATGGTCTCAGGATTAGCAATAGCCCACCATTTCATCTATTACCTAACTGCATTGAAACATATATATGTCATACCCATGCATTCACACAATGCATTTCAACATGTGTACTTACACATGCATGCATGTTTACAACATTTACCGGATATTTCAATGCACATCTCTTCAATGCCATCTTGCATGATTTCATAAATACTATGCATTCAAACATACTATGGCCTAACCATGATTACTACGTACAACATGCACTACCATGACAGGTCCTTAAGTCCTCAGTTGCTTTGGTTGCTAAACTCACAACCAATATTCACAAATGGCATGATATGAATGCATTGAGGTTTATAGAAACTATAGGGTGTAAGGGTCCTTGCCTTCATTTACCCACACCTGACCATACTTGGTAGGTTAACATTCATATTTAGGCACTCAATACCACATGCAAACCAAATCATCATAGTTTAACTGTAGTTGAAGGGATCTTACTAAATCCTCCTTCAACATTCATGCAACTAAGCATAAATAACCATTACCTGCATGGATATTATTAATATCGCTTGATGTTACCTGATCAGTCGGCCTCTTACCAAGGCTACTCAGTCCCTTAGCCAACCTCATGATCATTGATTTGTTGCACCATCCTCTCTTCATAAGGTTGTATGCGACAATCATCATCCACAGCCTTAGCCATGCTTCGATTGTCTTTGGTCCTACAACCAATGCGAACACAACTTAATTATTAGCAACCACCATCATTTGATCTTAAGTGGCTCATTGCATATGTAAATTCTCACTTTTTTACCAATATTCAATATCATATACATGCAAAACCATTTTCACGTGCACTGTGCAATATGCCATCTAGTACATATTCACTTCATCTATCTATCCTCTCGCATTTTCAGCATCCCTATGCCATAATTTTTCAGAATATAAATACAATAGCAAGAGAGGAGTTAAGGAATTCTTCTCAATTCCTCATTCCATCATGGAGTGCCTCATCCACATCATAGCTAATCCTTTCCTTGGCTTCCCTACCAAACATACAAGCAATCATTAGCTATGATATTATCATGAATTAGCAATTCAACATATACATATGTGCAATCATTCATTCTTGCTATTTTCCAACCATGCAATTCTTATGCTATAAACATAAATAGTTTAAGGTGAGGCATTTTCCCTTTCATCTTCCATAGTGGATATCACAACCAATTTCTCTTGCTGAGAATTCCATCCTTTATGCAATTTGTGCTCCTCATCCCAAGAGTGCATTTCACACTTTCAATGACTATCTCCGGGGAAGAATGGGGGTCAAGGGGGCTTGCCCCCTTGTGGCTTGGCGGTTTTCGGAATGCTTCCGCAATTGCGGAATGATTCGCCGAAGTCTTCCGCAATTGCGGAACGATTCGCCGAAGTCTTCCGCAATTGCGGAATGATTCGCCAAAGTCTTCCGCACTTGCGGAACGATTCGCCGAAGTCTTCCGCAGTTGCGGAATGATTCGCCGAAATCTTCCACAATTTCGGAAGAGAATTCCTTCCGCAATTTCAGAAGAGAATTCCTTCCGAAAATTTCCTTTCAACGCCGAACACTTAGAATTTTTTTTTCACTGTTTCGGAGCAGTTCGCCGAATTCTTCCGCGTTGCGGGACAACTCGCGGAATCCTTTCGCAGTTTCGGAAGAGAATTCCTTCCGCAGTTTCGGGGCAGTTCGTGGAACTCTTCCGCAAATTTCAGAACGATTTCCCGAACTCTTCTCGAAACAGACTTAAACAAAATTTTCAAAAAACACTTGAAACCATTTCCGAGTTCCTTCTTTTCTTCTTCCTGTAATGACTGCTGCCCAACAGAAGGTAACCTTACCTCTGCAACTATCCAACTGAGCCAGCTAGTCTTGATGCTAGTACCTGTGGTAATTAGGAAGGGATCTTCCCTTGTAACTGTAATTGGATTTGGCCCATAAAGGCCCAATGCTGCAACCAGCAACTCTAATACCAAAATGTAATATACCCACCTACTGACCCACTAAGAGAGGGAAGATGATAACCATATGTGGGGCTCTCTCATTCTATCATCCCATTCATTAGAATGATATGAGTAAAGCATTTGTGTGCAGATGTAAAAATAATCAAGTATGCACAACGGAATTTAACTTATCCACACACATTACTCATACATACAACATATCAACAGTCATCAAATTGATGCATTGCAGAAGTACATACATAGACAGAAATCACTTATCTTCATTGTGCAATTGTCCCAAGCAACTAGCTATGTCGCTGCAACATTCCACCCAGCCATAGGCTCTTCGACAGCTTATACTGAGTCCGTCCGAAGGCCACCCCCGAGCTGGGCATGATTCTCACAAGGAAATGGAACATTCCAGCTCACACACAACCCATTAACCATTTCCTCTCAGCCAAGCCAGTCCAACTGGGTTTATCAGGCTACACTTGAACCCTGGAGGCTTACACTCAAGCTCAAGCCAAATCCATGGGTACCCATAACCCATACCCAACATACTCTTCTCTCACACAACAAGCATAGACATGGGGCAGGGATACACATTTTAAACAATGGGATTTACAATAATATGGCCATGGGTTTTCCCCAAATCGTGGGCACCCCAAAAACGGATTGGGAGAAGGGAGTTCAACCATAGGGGAGAAAAGGATTTCTCCCACAGATATAACAGCATTCAGTGGGCCAAGGAGCCTCTATACACTCCCAAATCAATTTCTTCTTTCTTCCCAACTAGTATAAAACACCAAAAACGCCCTTCTCTCCGCTGAGAAAGAAGTAATCACAGAAAAACCATGGAGGAAAACGCCCAGGTGGTTCCAAACTCGTGAGGGAGGAAGACTAGTTCATGGATAATGGCTTGGGGAGCAATTCATGGCTCTTTTCTTGTCCAAGGAGACAAACACTATTTTCCATGAAGGGTGGCTTGCCCATACCCGAATTTGGACAGCCATATCTCTCCATTCCCAAGGCATTAACTACCTCAACCAACTCTTGGGAGAAATCAATGATTGGGTACAAAAGTCAACATGGGTAGTTGAGGGTTTGATGGGTTCTCTCATTGACACTTGGCTTGAACTGATTGGCTCAAGGGTTTGAATGTTTCCCTCCCAATTCCTTGTGAAATCATGCCCCCATCTCTTTGTTGCATTGCATAGCTAGTTGTGGGTATTTTTATTAAGATGCATATTACAATTTCAATGTGCCTGGCTAGCACGTAAACCATATGCATCACTAAATCGATGGCAGGGCCTTAGCCTTGAGCTCCTCACCATGATTTTATAACAATATTACATCATTTACAGTTTAATTCCATGGGGTCAAACTGGGGACATTACATGAGGGATCAATACAGATCCCATATTTTGAGACGATAAAGCCTAGGAGGCGTCCGGACTCAACACAAAAAATAATTTTGTGAGGATTCAGGCGGATGTTATACTGCCTACATCTGAGGAAAAAAGCCGTCAGATGATCGAAGTGGAACTCACGCTGCTTCAAATGGGCAGGGAGATCGTCCAAGTAAGGTTCCACAAAGTCCTTCACATCGTGGAAAGCGTACGACATGGCCCGCTGGAATGTGGCGGAAACGTTTTTAAGGACAAATCGAAGTTTGCGGTATGCAAATGTTCCCCAAGGGCAGATGAAAGCAGTCTTGTGTTGATTGGCTGGGTGGATCTCAATTTGGTTGTATCCGTAAAAGCCATCCATAAATGAAAAAAGGACACTTCCGTCACAATTGTTGATGATCTGATCGATGAAGAGAGTCAGGTAGTTGTCCTTTGGACAAGCTTTGTTGAGGTACCGATAATAGACACAGACATGGATAGTTCCCTGCTTTTTGTTCACAGGGACGACGTTTGAGACCCATTCTGTCAATGGGACAGGGTAAATGAAACCGGCCTTTAAGAGCTTCTCAATTTCTGCCTTGATTGCCGCATTCTTTCGGGGGTGTACCGGTCGCAACTTTTGGCGGACAGGTTTGATGTCGGGATAGGTTTTGATCTCATGAAAAACAATGGAAGGGTCTATCCCAAGAATCTCCTCGTAAGTCTAAGCGAATACGTCTCGAAATCGCTTGAACAAGGCCGTAGCGATGATGAATTCTTTAGGGGAACACTTCTGGCCTAACTGAATGTGTTCCACTACACCAGGTTTAACCGAGATGTCGATCAAAGTGGTAGGCTCAATGTTGGCTAAGTTGCCTTCAAATTTTTTTTGACATGCGAGTATCAAAGACTGAGAGCCAGAAAGGACATATGGTGTAGAGATGGTGCGAATGTGGTTCTCTACAATAGCCAAGATGGGAAGGGAAGACAAACGATGATGGAGTTCTTCCCACGAAGGATCATCCACACTCATGATTTCCATGATGAAATCATTGTTTATTGGACAATCCACTCGAGCGGATACGAGCCGGATCTCCCTAGCTCAACGTGAGTCTAGAACAAATAAGACAGGCTACAAATGCATTTCCTAGATCTACTTAAGGATCGAGTACTAGATGTCTTACCTTTAACTTCACTATCCTTTCTCCTGAATGCTTCTCCACGTCTCATGGTCGTCAGATCCATGCTGCAAGACCTGTCAAGACAAGACACAAGAGAAACAAGTAAAGGGCATCTATACAATAAGATATCTAAGTGAACAGTTAAGTAGGTAAACTACTCAATATCATTACACACATGAACAATATTGGTGGAAAGCATTTGTATTACTGAAAAAATAGGGAAGTACATAGCAGAGATATAGAAATACAACCGCGGCTTAACGCTGCAGCCCTTCTCCAACAAATCCATTTTCCATTTCCTCCTAAGGAAGCTTGAGTCTCTCAAGGATGAGTAGGGATCTCTCAAGAGTGATTTTACCAGCATGTAGACACTATAGACTTCCTCCCTTTGGAGAGGGGTAGAGCTTCTCTTATATAGGACTTAGTGGATAGGGTATGGATAGGATAGGTTGAGATATGGTAGGAGAGAGACAGGGGATCCTACCAAGGTGTTAGGAATCGAGTGCCAACTCCCCTAGAGGTCAGGGATAAGGCCCCAAGTCAACAAGTTTCGAGAAGAACCTCGAAGAAGCTATTTTTTCCCATTAACTGAATTCTTTGCACCCTGCAATGAAGCAAGCTACGACGTCACATGTTGCATGAGTGAAACCTGCGATGACCTCTCAAAACTTGGTACAACTGGGTACAAATCCTCCCAGGTTAATTACTCAGTCAAGATATATTCAGGGGTGTATACACTGAATCTCATGATGGGTAGATTTTGGGTGTAACAGAATGCCCCCCAAAGCATGAAGTTGTTGAAGATAGACAGGTGAAGTGCTTTGATAGAAGAAATGACAATAGACTTGTCGGACGAAGGACACTGCTGCAGTACAACTGACTCTGAACTGATAATCTCATATGAAGTACTACATGGCTGCCGACCAATACAATGCAGATCCATGGTAGTAATGACCAACTGAACACAATCATGGCTACTAGAAACAAGCGTAGATCCATGATGAGATGATAACATAGCCACGACCAATACAAATGTGGATCCGTGTGATATAACTCAATACAGACTCCATCACAACCTGGGTAAAACATGACTTCCCAAGGTCTTCAAGCTGAACCTGCAATGATACGAATCTATCCATGTGATTACAAATGTCTTGATGTCAAACATGGTAGAAACAACTTGATTACCAGCCATTGATGTAAACCGTTAACAAGCACGAGGGATATCACCATTGATGTCAATGATTCCCAAGGTATCACAGTACATATCATCGAGCATGAATAAATGACTTGAAGTCGAAACCAAGACGAAATATTTCAATCAAGAGTCAATGATGTAAACTCGTGTTGAAAGCGAGGTAACCTGCCATTGAGGCATGTATGGACAAGGTACTTGATTGGTTTCTAGATTCAATCCTCGGATGATGAGTTGAAGTTGACAAGGATGAATCTGTCGAACGAGGGCCATGATGAATCCCCCATCAATCGACACGAAACACGACAAAAATGTATAGAGTAGATCGGATGGTACAGTGACATGCAAGAATGACTTAGAGGAGATTGACATGATGGCAGGTGTACTGATTGCAGATGATAAATGATGGACATATTCTTGAACATGGGCATGGCATGACTTGGCAGTATTGACATGACGAGTGCGACACAAATTCCTAACGTGACTGATGATGGAAGATTTCTTTGAATGATTCAAAGGAGTAACAAGACTCAGGAAATAAGTGGAAATCGAGGACAAATGGATGATCCAAGTGCTGTATGCAAATGCAGATGAGTGCCATGTTCAAGAACGACTACATACTGCCACTAACAAGGTACGTAACAAAAAAGCTTTCCTTTTTCCCCATCATGAACGATGAATGCCTCATGTGTTTTTTACGAGCTTGATGAGGGTAACCAGATGCTCGGTATAGCTCATCTCACAGATGAGTCCAATCCCTAATATTTTTCGAACCTAGGATAGGAGGGGTTCGTCCCATGGTGGGCCCTTCAATGTAATAGTTTAACGAGTCCATAGATGGTAAACTCGGTCGTCATTTCATGTTTAGAGAGTTTGAAAAGATCTAAAGAAGACTCCAATGGTCCTTTTTCGTAAAATTACAAAAACGGGTACAAAAACGCGGGAGAGGACTCTTCCCGTCACGATTGACTGGAGTATACCTTTTTCGTAATTAGTGCCCCCTGGTCCAAAAAAGGGGTAAACTATCACTGGGAGGACGACCATTCAAATTATTTTACAAGCGTGAACGTGACAAGTTTGCTTGGCAATCTTTTCGTATTTCGAGTGCCTGAAAATAGCTTAAAGATAGACTCCGGGGGGTTCCTTTTCCATATGAGTTTAACGAGCCCGGAAAAGTGATAAATCGTAACTCGGTAACGTATTCTCATAGTTTCAAGAGCACGAGAAAGAACAAAAAGTAAGCCCATTAATTGCAATCTATGAAAAAATGGGTAAACGACAAAAACTCACAAGGGGTGTTCATACCTGAGATGACCGTTCCAATATGAAAATGGCGTAGAAAGGCACTTCACAACTCCTGCACACTCGGAAACTAGGTCAAATAGTCAACCGAACATTTAAATACAATAAAACTTATCCAAACTATAGGAAATAGCATAACGACATCAAATATTTGAAAAAGGAATATTCCATTTTGTTTTATAAATAGAAATAAAAACCAAATATAGTCACCATTGTTCTATTTGCCAAATTTGGGAGGAATAGTGCCATTTGCTGCCAGATCTTCACTTGTAGATTCCAGGAGCTACGATCAGCCATTTCATCTGCGTTAGGAAGAGGCAACCCTAAAATTCAGCTATCAAAATCGTAGTGGTTTACAAATTTGATTTTCAGTCATTTTTTTGTGCTTTGGATTGATTTGGAAAGGGCCATTGCGCCCTCGGCTTGTCGCAGTTGGCCCTTTCAGGAACTGCGATGAGACCGAGTCGTCGCAAATGGAATATACATGGACTGTGACGACGTTGCCCTGTTTGCAAAAACGGGGTACGATGACGGCGACGTTCATCCCCAAATTCAAACAAAACTCAAAAGAAGGACTTCCAGTGGGTGAAGCAAGTCCTAACATTGTTAAAAACTTCCTGTTGACAGGTTCCAAGCATCCAATATGGTTTTGGAATGGCGTGAAAGGGAACATGATTTATATGATGAACAAGTCACAAATGATGCACATTGTGTGGAAGCTTTGAGAAACTGTGGGATTCTCAAGTTCTTCCGCGTTCAGGGGATGAGATCCCAACTTCCACTATTGAACCCTATGCTCCAATGTTGGGATGCGGCCCAGCAGTACTTCCTGATTGGTGAGCATGAGCTTCACATAGATGCCGAGGACATCTATTTTCTGACTGGTTTGTCCCGAAGGGGGGACAATGTGAGACTCACTGGATCATGTGGGAGTGATCGAACCGTGGAAGATTTGATCTGATAGCATTGTGGTCCCAACGCCCGTGCGTCTAGCGGGAATATTTGCATTAAAGATGTACGGGAACGCCCATTACGGGCCATTTTATTCACCATTACGAGGACGGTGGGGAGTCAAGCTCCTCACCTAGCCACCAGAGCACAGATGCTTTAGGCAGAGGACTGTTTGTATCCAAAGATATTCAACTAGTGCGAGGGGGTCCTTGCAAACGTGCGACCTCAGCTGACAAAGTGTCGGCGGGGAGAGCTCAAAAAATTTGGCTATGGTTCTATAGTGATCTCATTCTTGCTGGAATGGGTTCCCCTTTTGCGTCCTCAGGTACCACTAGAGGATAGGGACCTCAGAGATCAACACATGGCTAGGTGGACCGATGTGATGGCTGTCACGTCCCCTCCCATCCAACCAGCTAGATGGAGAGGAAAGTGACGGTTAAACCGGGCATCTAGCCCCCATATACATTCATTAAACAAGCATTCAAATTCAAATGAATAAGAATATATACATACACAAATGCATAACAGATGTGATATTAAACTGGGCGTCTAGCCCTATGAAACGTTTAATCATAAGCATGAACATAATATAACAGAGATAGATGGGACTGTATGGTTTTGAGAAAATCACAGCGGAATATTAAGAATTTCACATCCATCATACATTTAAGGTGATCATCAATAAGTAATTGCAATTTAACACAAGAGAATACGTATCTTATACAAAAGTAGTCCCACGCAACTGGCTATGCAACTGCAACGTTCCACCCAACCGTAGGCCAGTGTGCTCCTCAATCTCTCAGCACCACTGCCACCCCCGAGCTGGGCATGATCTCTACAAGGAACCAGGGAACAACAGACTCACACATAGCCAAGCATACACCAAGTTGAGCCAAGCCAATTTGCAATTGGGTTTATCAGGCTGCTAGGAGATGGAAGGGAAGAGTGCTAAGCTAGTGAGCTCCAGCACAGAGCTAGGGATAACCTTGCAAGATCTATCTAGCTTGGCACCCACAATACCTACATACCAAGCACAAGGAAGTATTCTTTTCACTGCTGTGCAGTCCCTCAAGCCATACCTTCCCTATCTAGTTCTCTCAGGGTATGCATAGAAGAGTAACCAAAGCCCTCTTGATCTTCTTGAGAGGTTGCCTCCCCCACTAGGTTTATCAAGCCACTTCTATCCACTACCACTCCAAACTTCAATTCACATGTTCAAACCAAAACGAGGATGCACATAACAGCAGAACCCCACTTGCTGGGCATGAGAAAAACGTTTTCCCCAGTGGAATACATGAGATGGGGTTTTTCAGCTAACTCAGAAAACGTGGGAACCCAAAAAAACGAAATGGGAAGTTGGGAAACAACCCTGTGGAGTCAATCCGTTTTTATAAAAACGTCCTTGGGCAATTCGGGGCAAAAACGACCTCCATATAGTCCCCAAAAACGTGGCCCTTCTCTCCCAGGCTGCTATATATACAAAAACGAACTTCCAGGCATGGAAAAATGCAGGATTTTGCTGAAAAACGTGAAGGGAAAGACCCAGATAGCTCCCACTGCGTGAATGAATGAAGACTGCCCATTCCCCATGGCTTTGGGCACCATTTCGTGGGTGGTTTCTTGCCCCACAAGCAAAAACACGATTTTCCAAGTTGATGGCTTGCCCATGCACGAAAATGGCTTGCCCATACTCTTTCATTCCCAAGGCATTAACTGCCTTAACCAATTTCTTGGAAAAAAATTAAATGATTGGGTACATGAGACAAAATGGGTAGTTGGTGGTTTTATGGGTTTCCCCATTGACACATGGATTAACACCATTGGCTCAAGGGTTTGAATAATTTCCCTCCCTTTTCCTTGTAGAGTCATGCCCCATCTCTTTTGTTGCATTGCATAGCCGGTTGTGGGTTTTTCCATTAAAACTCGTATTTACATGGTGTCTTATTTACATTGTGCCCATCTCGCACAAGAACCATGGGCATCTATTTTTAATTGCCGATACATAAACGCTAAATCAATGGTGGGGCCTTGGCCTTGAGCTCCTCACCATGATTAAATATCAGTATTTACATCATTTACAAAAGGGGGTCAAAATGGGGACGTGACATACCCCTCCCCTTACATTAGCACTGTCCTCAGTGCTCATCAAAATTGAACAAAAATGGATATGCCATCCTCATGGCATCCTCCAGCTCCCATGTAGCCTCATCGGGACCGTAGTGCTTCCATTGCACCTTTACCTGTCCGATGGCTCGGTTCCGGAGCAATGTTACTTTCTTGTCTAGGATGCGCAATGGATCGGTTTGGAATTCTCCCTCGGGTTCCACCTGGATCACATCCCAATTAATCACATGGTTAGGATCATGTACATATTTCTTAAGCAAAGAGACATGAAAAACATTATGAGCTTTAGTGCTAGCAGGCAAGGCAATTCTATATGCAACTGGCCCTATTCTTTCAAGTACTTCAAATGGCCCACAATATCTAGGTGATAGCTTGGCACAACTCCCAAGCTTCAAGGAACTCTTCCTTGATCTTACTCTAAGATACACATGATCCCCAACATTGAATTCCCTATGCATTCTGTGTTTATCTGCATAGCTTTTGTGTCTATCCTGGACTGCTTTTAAATTTTGCCGGATCTTTGCAACCTCTTGTTCCATTTCCTTAAGCAATTCTGGCCCAAGTATAATTCGGTTCACTGGATTGTCCCAAGTCACTGGGGTCCTACACCTTCTGCCGTACAAAGCCTCATATGGACTCATTCCCAATGATTCTTGTTGCCCATTATTATATGCAAATTCTACCAAGTGTAGATAATCCTCCCACTTGGATGGTTTGTCCATTACGTACATGCGGAGCATGTCTTCAAGCACCTGATTTACTCTTTCTGTTTGCCCATCTGTTTGAGGATGGTACGCGGTGCTAAAGTTCAACTGGGTACCCAAATCTGCAAAGAGAGCTTTCCAAAAATTGGAAGTGAACTTGGTATCCCTGTCAGAAATTATTGCCTTAGGCAACCCATGTCTGAAAATTTCCTTCATGAAAATATTTGCAATGGCATCGGCTTTATGTGTGGACTTAACCGGTATAAAATGTGCTGCCTTTGTTAACTTGTCCACCACAACCATGATGGAATCATGTTGTCTCTTAGTCATTGGCAATCCTGTAATAAAATCCATGGAAATTATTTCCCATTTCCATTCTGGAATTTGCACTGGGTGCAATAAACCTGCTGGGTGTTGGTGTTCAACCTTTACCTGCTGACACTCCATGCACTTAGAAATGTATTCAGCAACATCCTTCTTCATGCCTGGCCAGAAATAATATTTTCTTGCTGTAGCAATTGTTTTCTGATATCCTGGGTGACCAGAGTATGGAGCTTTATGGATTTCATCCATAACAATTCTCCTTAAATCTACCGCATTTGGAACATAGACTCTATTCTTGTAAGTAAGAAGTCCGCCTTCTTCCAAATGATAGCCCTCATACTTCTTTTCAAGGTTTTGCTGCTGCAATTTGTCCTTGATCTGCTCATACACTTCATCCTCAACCATACGGTTAACAATCTGCTGCTTCAAATCTGGTTGGCAAGTACTAAGCGCTGCCACATACATTTCATGTACCTTCCTGCTGAGTGCATCAGCCACCTTGTTTTCTTTCCCTTTTATGTGTTTGATATCAAAATCAAATTCACACAAAAATTCTAACCATCTAGCTTGCCTAGCATTTAACATTGGTTGATCAAATAAGTACTTCAGACCACAATGGTCTGTCCTTAACTCGAATTTTCTTCCCATTAAGTAATGCCTCCACATCTTCAAGGCATGTACTATGGCTGCAAGTTCTATATCATGAGTAGCATAGTTCTTCTCATGCTCCTTCAACTTTCTTGACTCATAGCATATCACGTGGTTATCTTGCATAAGAACTCCTCCAAGTCCTTGATTGCATGCATCGGTACACACCACAAAGTCCTTTTCCGGGTCTGCAATCTTCAGAATAGGTGCACTTGTAAGAAGATTCTTCAACCGTTGAAAACTTTCCTCACATCTTGGTGACCATTCAAACTTTATCCCCTTCTTTTGCAAAGAAGTGATTGGGTTTGCAACCTTGGAGAATCCCTCGATAAACCTCCTGTAGTAACCAGCAAGGCCCATAAAAGATCTCACATCAGTCACATTCCTTGGAGTTGGCCAATTCATAATGGATTCAATCTTCTCAGGGTCTACAGATATTCCTTCGTCGGAGATGATGTGACCCAAATAATGAATTCTATCTTTATAAAAGTCACATTTGCTCAATTTTGCATACAGCTTATGCTCCCTTAGTAGTTGCATTGTCATTCTCAGATGTTCTTCATGTTCTTCTTCATTCTTAGAATAGATGAGAATGTCGTCTAGGAATACAAGAACAAACTTGTCCAAATACTTGCTAAAAACATTATTCATGAGACACATGAATGTAGCTGGTGCATTTGTGAGACCGAATGGTACCACTACAAACTCATAGTGTCCATACCTCGTTCTAAAGGCGGTCTTATGAATATCTTCTTCTTTGATTCTTACCTGATGGTAACCAGACCTCAAGTCAATCTTTGAAAATACCTTTGCTTCTCTCATTTGATCAAAAAGGTCATCAATTCGGGGCAATGGGTATTTATTCTTCACAGTGACTTTGTTCAACTGCCTGTAGTCAATACATAATCTGAGTGTTCCATCTTTCTTTTTCACGAATAGAACAGGTGCTCCCCATGGAGACACACTCGGCCTAATATATTTCTTTTCCAACAACTCTTGTAATTGCATTTTCAATTCTAGCAATTCCGGTGTACTCATCCTGTAGGGTGTCTTAGACACTGGTGCCGCTCCTGGCACAAGTTCAATTGTAAAGTTAATGTCTCTCTTTGGAGGGAGTCCTGGAATCTCATCGGGAAAAACATCCCTGAATTCTTGCAATACACGATAGTCCTCCAATTTAAGAGTTTCATTCTCTGCTGCCTCTAAAACGTGAGCTGCATACAGTTGACATCCCTTCCTACAGAACTTCTTCAGTTGCATGGCTGAAACCTGTCTAACAGAAGTCACCTTTGGAATGCCTTTTACAACCCTCGGGTTTCCTTCTTCGTCCATGCATTCAAATATCTTATTGTAGCAGTCAAGTTTAACCCTGTGTGCTTCTAACCAATCCATTCCAATGAGAATATCATAGGAACCCAGTGGCAAAATATTCAGATCTGCATAAGTGAATAGCCCATCCATCTCTAATGGACATTTCTCTACTATTTCACTAACTTTTCTCTTGGTTCCAGTGGCTAGTTGAACTAGCCATGATTTACTATGCTTTAATTTCTTGAAAGCACAAACCTCAACAATTCTAGGAGTGACATAACTGTGAGTGGATCCAGGGTCAATCAAAATAGAAACAGATTGCTTGACAATCTTACCTTCAACTTCAACCACAGTTGATTGATGATCTGCCTGGCGGTCTTCTACTGCTGCATAGATTCTAGGGATTGCTCTCGCCACTTGACCCACAGTTCCAGCTCCTTGGATGTTGTGAACTTGATTTGCATTCCCATTCCGATGTGGACAGTTCCTAAGCATGTGGTCTCCTCCACAACCCCAACATTGAAGTGGTTCCCTTGGTTCCTTTGGATCTCTTGGCTTGTCTCCCATCATCCGAGTTGGCTTAGTCACAACCTGTGATGGTTGCCTTTGCTGATTCCTGAATTGAGGAGGCTTGAACCCCTTCTTCCTTTGATCAAACTTCTCATTTTTCTTATCCTTCCATGCCTTATGGAATTCCGGTTTGCTTCTGTTCTGATCAAAGCAATACTTGGCCTTTCTTATGGCCTCCTCTAGAGTTCGAGGTTCATCAAACTCAATTCTGTCTTTATATGACTGGGGCAGTCCACTTAGGAAACGCTGAATTTTGACCTTATCATCGCGAATATACTTGACATACCTCAGCAGCTCCAAGAACTTGTTTGCATATTCTTCCATGGTCGATTGTCCCAATCTCAGCTCATGGAACTCTTTGATCTTATCATCATAGTACCTGTCAGAGAGGTACTTCTGCTTGAAGTATTTCTTGAACTGCTTCCACACGATCTTCCTTTCATTGATCTTCTTCACTTGCCTGGTGTGTTCCCACCATATGGATGCTCTTCCATTCAAGTTGAAGATGGCTACCCTTGCCTTCATATTTCCCGAGTAGTCTTGGACTTGGAAATATTTTCTCATCCCAAGAAGCCAAGCTTCAGCTTCTTGACCAGACTTCACTTCTCCATCAAATGTAGGAGGTTTTGCCTTCTTAAATTCCCCATGTGAACTGTTCTTGTAGTGCTTCTTCCTCTTGCTCTTGTGAGATGAAGAACTTGAACCCTCAATGGATTCTTCAGAGTCAGATGATTCATTAGAAGAGATTTCTGGACTATATGTTCTGTCTGTAGAAACTCTTCTTGGGCTACTGGCCCTCTTACGGGAATTTCTTCTAGAGCTACTCCCACCCCTTTCTAGATTTGATATCTGATGCCCAGAGTTTATTTGCCTTTGGATGTCTGTTAAACTCTGCAGCATGGCTGCATTCAGCTGATTTTGTTCTTCCTGAGCTTTAATCATCCTTTCATTATCTTCCCTACAGCTTTTCAACTCCACCCTTAGGCTTCTCATGGTGGCTGCAACATCTGGAGGGGTCTCTTGATTTCTTCTCCCATTAGATTCTGTTTCAGCATTCTCAACCTGTATGTTTTCTCCCATGGCATCTGTCTCAGGTTCATAGGGATCCTGTGCATCATCCATAATGTTGATTTTCTTGGCCCAACCAAGATCCAAAATTTTTCCACTGTATTAACTAGAGTGTTACCCTGCTGTAACTGTGGCTCTCTGAAATGTGTTCATCAACACAATTGTTAGCTGCATTAAATTCTTAGAATTCACAATTACTTCATGCATGTGGGAAAACATTACCATACTTGACAATTCGTCAAATCACAACAACGAAAATATGAGGGGAAAAAGAAAAAGGGGGTTCGTTGAATCCTGCCGCAATAGGCGGGGCGGTAGGCTGAAAGCGTCCGCAACGGCGGGACGATAGGATGGAGGCTTCCGCAATGGGCGGGGTGATAGGATGGAGGCTTCCGCAACGCGGACGGTTCACTGTATGTTCCCGCAACTGCGGAGAGGTTGGCTGAATGCTGCCGTAACTGCGGGGCGGTTCGGCGACGGCTTCCGCAATTGCGGAGCAGTTCGCCGAACGCTTCCGCAATGGCGGGGCGATTTGCCGAGCGGAGCCATTCGACGAAGGCTTCCGCAGTTGCGGAGCCATTCGGCGAATGCTCCCACAATTGCGGAGCCATTCGGCGAAGGCTTCCGCAGTACCGGAGCCGTTCGCGGAATGCTTCCGCCGGAATGCTTCCCCGATTTCGGGTGATTTTTCGGAATGATTCGGCGAAGTCTTCCGCAGTTGCGAAACGATTCGCCGAAATCTTCCGCAGTTGTGGAACGATTCGGCGAAGTCTTCCGCAGTTGCGGAATGATTCGGCGAAGTCTTCCGTAGTTGCGGAACGATTCGCCGAAGTCTTCCGCAGTTGCGGAACGATTCGGCGAAGTCTTCCGCAGTTGCAGAACGATTCGCCGAAGTCTTCCGCAACTTCGGAATGACTCGCCGAACTCTTCCGCGTTTCGGAACGATTCGCGGAATCCTTCCAAAATTTCGGAAGAGAATTCCTTCCACAATTTCGGAAGAGAATCCTTTCCGAAAAATTCCGATACTTAGAAAATTTTTCACTTAAAAACATTTTTCTCCGCTGTTTCGGAGCCATTGGCTGAATTCTTCCGCAATTTCGGGAAGGTTCGCGGAATCCTTCCGCAATTTCGGGAAGGTTCGCCGAACTCTTCCGCAACTGCGGGAAGGTTCGCGAAACCTTTCCGAAATTTCGGAACGACTTCCCGAAACGGCTTAAAACACAAATTTTTTTTCAAAACAGACTTAAACCAAAATTTTCCAAAAACTCATAAGACAACAATTTCCTTGTAATTGCTTATCAGATTTGGCCCATAGAGGCCCAATGCTGCAACGTAGCTCTGATACCATTCCGTCACGTCCCCTCCCATCCAACTAGCTAGATGGAGAGGAAAGTGACGGTTAAACCGGGCATCTAGCCCCCATATACATTCATTAAACAAGCATTCAAATTCAAATGAATAAGAATATATACATACACAAATGCATAACAGATGTGATATTAAACTGGGCGTCTAGCCCTATGAAACGTTTAATCATAAGCATGAACATAATATAACAGAGATAGATGGGACTGTATGGTTTTGAGAAAATCACAGCGGAATATTAAGAATTTCACATCCATCATACATTTAAGGTGATCATCAATAAGTAATTGCAATTTAACACAAGAGAATACTTATCTTATACAAAAGTAGTCCCACGCAACTGGCTATGCAACTGCAACGTTCCACCCAACCGTAGGCCAGTGTGCTCCTCAATCTCTCAGTACCACTGCCACCCTCGAGCTGGGCATGATCTCTACAAGGAACCAGGGAACAGCAGACTCACACATAGCCAAGCATACACCAAGTTGAGCCAAGCCAATCTGCAATTGGGTTTATCAGGCTGCTAGGAGATGGAAGGGAAGAGTGCTAAGCTAGTGAGCTCCAGCACAGAGCTAGGGATAACCTTGCAAGATCTATCTAGCTTGGCACCCACAATACCTACATACCCAACACAAGGAAGTATTCTTTTCACTGCTGTGCAGTCCCTCAAGCCATACCTTCCCTATCTAGTGCTCTCAGGGTATGCATAGAAGAGTAACCAAAGCCCTCTTGATCTTCTTGAGAGGTTGCCTCCCCCACTAGGTTTATCAAGCCACTTCTATCCACTACCACTCCAAACTTCAATTCACAGGTTCAAACCAAAACGAGGATGCACATAACAGTAGAACCCCACTTGCTGGGCATGAGAAAAACGTTTTCCCCAGTGGAATACATGAGATGGGGTTTTTCAGCTAACTCAGAAAACGTGGGAACCCAAAAAAACGAAATGGGAAGTTGGGAAACAACCCTGTGGAGTCAATCCGTTTTTAGAAAAACGTCCTTGGGCAATTCGGGGCAAAAACGACCTCCATATAGTCCCCAAAAACGTGGCCCTTCTCTCCCAGGCTGCTATATATACAAAAACGAACTTCCAGGCATGGAAAAATGCAAGATTTTGCTGAAAAACGTGAAGGGAAAGACCCAGATAGCTCCCACTGCGTGAATGAATGAAGACTGCCCATTCCCCATGGCTTTGGGCACCATTTCGTGGGTGGTTTCTTGCCCCACAAGCAAAAACACGATTTTCCAAGTTGATGGCTTGCCCATGCACGAAAATGGCTTGCCCATACTTTTTCATTCCCAAGGCATTAACTGCCTTAACCAATTTCTTGGAAAAAAATTAAATGATTGGGTACATGAGACAAAATGGGTAGTTGGTGGTTTTATGGGTTTCCCCATTGACACATGGATTAACACCATTGGCTCAAGGGTTTGAATAATTTCCCTCCCTTTTCCTTGTAGAGTCATGCCCCATCTCTTTTGTTGCATTGCATAGCCGGTTGTGGGTTTTTCCATTAAAACTCGTATTTACATGGTGTCTTATTTACATTGTGCCCATCTCGCACAAGAACCATGGGCATCTATTTTTAATTGCCGATACATAAACGCTAAATCAATGGTGGGGCCTTGGCCTTGAGCTCCTCACCATGATTAAATATCAGTATTTACATCATTTACAAAAGGGGGTCAAAATGGGGACGTGACAATGGCTCGGCATGGTGGGTGTCCTATCATCGGATTCCCTCCTGATTTCTTCACTTGGCTGGTAGTCCAGTTACTAATGGTGGAGGACTTTCCATATAGTGGCACCGACTTCACAGATGACCTAGACTTGCCGCTGCCTGAGGGAGCATCATGGGGAGACCTCGGTAAGAACAAACGACCCTTGAAATTTTTAAGTTTTGCGCATTTATGATTTTTTTGATATAGTGCTGACAGGTGAACAACATGTGTGTGCAGATGTGGGGCCTATACGACCAGTGGGGACCTCTCTTCTAGCTAGGAGAGAGAAAGGAGAGGGAGCGATGGTGGATCCAGCTGTGCCTGCTGCCATCATGGAGATGGACAGAGTCTACGCCAACCTGAGTGGGTTGACACTAGTTGTTCCTAAGCTGACAGTAGATGAGGTGCCGCAGCCCATGAAGGTGCATACGATTGGAGCAACTACATGCTTCAACGCACTACTTCGCAGGGTTGCGAGAGCAGTGGACTGTTTCCAGACTCAGTCGGCTAGGGATGCTAGACCACCTAGGGTTGTACGGGCCAGGTGACAAGCCACATGTTGTCATTGTGTGTGTACTGAGAGCTTAGAGGCCTCAGATTTTGTACTACTGAAAGCTACGGAGCTTCAGATTTTGTAGAGACTTACTGAAAGCTATCGGGCTTCATATTTTTGTATCAACACTACCTTTTTGAGATTATATATATACAGACAGTCCGACGATTTATACATTATGTGTTTCAAAAAATAATGATGTGATCTTGTTTATATGCTTGCTTCTATACAGTGCATTATTTACATGTTGTGAATGCTTTTACATGTTATGAGTATCATGTGTGTGCGATGTACCAATCTAGAATGAAGTTGGCCATCGAGTCAGCAACTGTGTTTAACTCTTATGGAATGTGCAGGTATTGAATGGTTTCAAACGACCTTTCCAAGGGACGAACCCGTCTAAAGAGATGGAGTAGGGTAGGATCACGGATAGCGTAAACCCAGTTAAGATGGGAAACCACCAGTTGAGAATCCATGTGGATGGAAATGTGGTTCATACCCAGGAAATTGCATCGGTTAAGGTTCCAACTACCGAAAGACACTCTGCGGCATTATTGGTTGCGAATCCAAGGAAACTTCCTCCTGAACTGATGAGCTCACCTGTTGGGGAATACAGTACCCAGGATGCCGAGGCAAGGTTACGGGTATGCCGGCTGGCGCCGTCCGTGAATCCATAGCACGTTGCCATCTGCACACACAGACAGAACATGGTATGAGAAGCAAAAAAAAGATCTAAAGACACTCAAAAAACAAGTGCATCACACCTCACAAAAACACACAAACACGCCATGTACAGTATATACATGAGAATCTATGCATGAGAGGGTTAGGCATAGTACCTCTTCAGGTAAATCCCATTACGGGGTTCACCTAAAGATATTCCATCATAATCTTCAAGCTCGTAAGCTCCTTTTTCCAAAACACATTTGACAATGTAAGGTACGTGCCACATGGACTCGAGCTTTCCTGCCCCTAGTTTGTCATGTCTTTGGTCGTATGTGAGGACCAAGTCACCCTCGTTGAAGATATGAGGTTCAACTGACTTGTCGTATTGAGATTTGATGCGTTTCTTGTGTGCTTCATTAGCAAGAGCAGCATCTCGGCGAGACTCGTCAAGTTTTGCTAAGTACAGGAAACGTTCTTCCTCGACAGTAGTGTAAGGAAGAAGTTCGACAGTGATATGCAGAGACAGAATTTCGCACTCTATAGGCAAGACAACTTCCAATCCATACACCGGTTGGAAAGGAGTGAAACCTGTGGCGATTTTAACGGAGGTTCTGTAGGCCCATAATGATGAAAAGAGCATATTATGCCAGTTGGATTTGTGCGTACCTACCATCCATTGGACCATAGTTTTCAAGACCTTGTTAATGGCCTCGACCTGTCCATTGGACTACGGGTAGTAAGGTGTTGACTTTTCATGTCGAAAACCCAATCTATCGCTTAGTTCATACACCATATGGTTCTAAAAGTGAGAACCGTGATCGGTAACTATAGCCTGAGGAAGTCCAAACCACACTATTACATGATTGAACATGAAGAGTGCGGCAGTTCTGCCATCGTTTTGGTATGTAGGCATTGCCTCGGCCCACTTTTTGAAGTAATCCACAACTACGATGATGTAACTATGCCCCTGTCCGAGTTAGGCTTACAATGGATAAAATCAATGCCCCATTTTGCAAAGGGGCCCACAGTAATAACTGGGTGTAACGGGGCGGGATGGGTGCGCTTCTTCGAATGGAAGTGTTGGCATGGAGGACATCTTTTCAAGGCCTCAATACAATCTTTGAAGATAGTAGTCCAATAATATCCCGCGCACAAAATATTATGGGCTGTAGCCATCCCAGAGAGGTGACCGCCACACACCCTAGCGTGACAGTCATTAAGAACCCGTTCGGCCTCATCGTGAGTTAGACAACGTTGAAGAATGGAATCGATGCCACGGCGGTACAAAGTATCATTGATGATCAGATAATACTTTGCATGGTGATGAATTCAACTACGGTCATCGCGAGAGAGTTGAGGGTTGAAGCATTGGGTTTGAAGATATAAAGAAATATCTCCATACCACAGATCGGTCGTACTGATGAGAAACAGTGACTCATCTGGAAAGAAATCATTGTGCTCAACTTCTACATCATAATGGGGAAGGTCACAAATAAGCTCAGCAAACACTAGGGATTGTTTGGACTTGGCTTTCTTGAAAAGAAGGTCGAATTCTTGCAGTATCACAATCCAGCGTGAGTACTTTCCCCCAAGCACCTGACGTGTGAGTACGTGGTACATGGGGTTCGAGTTTGCGATGACAGTGGTGGTGCGGAGCAAGATAGAGTGGCGGAAATTTTGGACGGCGATGACCACCATGAAAGCGAGTTTTTCGACATGTGAATATCTAGTTTCAGTGTCAGTGAGATCCTTGCATTGTATATTACATGTTTCTGGGCGTTTTGATCTTCCTGTACCAAAACCATGGCGATAGTGGTAGCAGAAGCAGCGAGATATAAGATGTAATCTCAGAAATAATTTGGCGGTTGGATTACGGGGGCATGCGTTATGCCATGTTTGATGCTGTCAAAGGATTTTTGAGCTTGATCATCCCAAATGAATCGGACGTCCTTCTTAAGCAACCTCATCTACCCCTTAGTCTTTTCCGTGAAATTAGAAACAAAACATCTTAAATAAGTCGCCTTCCCTTGGAGACTTTGAAGTTCCATCACAATGGTAGGAGGTGGGAGGTTGACAATGGCCTCCACCTTTAAGGGATCAATGTGGATCCCATCCTTCGAGACTATAAATCCTAAGATGCATCCGGATTCGACGCAAAAGATACACTTGTGAGGATTTTGACGGATGTTGTACCATCTGCATCTGAGGAAAATGGCTGTCAGATGATCCATGTGGAACTCACACTGCTTTTAATGAGCAGGGAGGTCGTCCAGGTAAGGTTCCACGAAGTCCTTAATATCATGGAAGGCATACGTCATGGCTCACTGGAACGTGGCGCCAACGTTTTTAAGGCCAAACGGGAGTTTGCGATATGAAAACGTCCCCCAAGGACAGATGAAAGCCGTCTTATGTTGGTCGGTTGGGTTGATCTCAATCTGGTTGTAACCAGAAAAGCCATCCATGAATGAAAAGATGACGCTTTCGGCACAATTGTCGATAATATGGTCAATGAATGGGGTCGGGTAGTTGTCCTTTGGACAAGCCTTGTTAAGGTCCCGATAATCAACATAGACACGAATGGTGCCCTGGTTTTTGTTCATAGGGACGACATTTGAGACCCAATCCGTCAACGGGACAGTATAGATGAAGCGAGCCTTTAAAATCTTTTCAATTTCTGCCTTGATCACTGCAGTCTTCCGGGGGTGTACCGGTCGCAACTTTTGACGTATAGGTTTGATGTCGGGATAGGTTTTAATTTCGCGGGGTCTATCCTAGGCATCTCCTCATAGGACCAAGCGAATATGTCTCGAAATGGCTTGAATAAGGCCGTACCAATAGCTATTTATTCAGGGGAACACTTCTGGCCTATTTGAATGTGTTCCATTACACCAAGTTTTACCGAGATGTCTACCGGGGTGGTAGGCTCAATGTTGGACAAGTTACCCTCAATGTCTGAAAGACATGTAAGTATGGGAGAATGAGGGAATGGGTAGATATCCGGTGAAAAGATGGCGTGAATGTTGTTCTCTATGTACTCCAAAGGTGGAAGAAAAGAGGGCCTATGGTGAAGGTCATCCCACAAGCCATCATCAACATTCATAACTTCCATGATGGACTCATCTGAATGAAAAGTCTAAAGTAAGAGTTCGGGTTGGGATGATGCCCGTTGTAGAGAACAAGATAGGGAGGCCATGGTTAGGTGGTCCTCCGATGTTGATTGGATAGCCTCGTAATACGTTCAGCGAGTGAAAGAGGCATTGTGTCTCCAATCAGGTGTGTTGTGGCTTCATCCGGTACAAGCCAAGTATCAGTAGAGCGAGATGAAATCTCCGCGGAGATCATGTTCACCGAGGCAGCATGATTAGGGGGGTCCGAAATGGGAAAAACGCCCATGAGAGATGAATCTTTCAAAAGGCCAACCCCTATACTCTCATATTGTTTTGACGTTTGTCCAATGGAAGGAATATGGTCACCAGGATGAGTAGTAGTGTCCAGCGTGCAAAACTCTAATTGGTCAATGGTAACAATTCGTCCTTGGTGGGGGAATTGCACCATGCAAAAGACTAAAGAAGCTACCGCCTGCATGGCGTAAAACCAATTGCGACCAAGCAAGATATTATAGTATATTGGGGCGGAGACCACTTCCACATTGACGGTTATGGTCTTTCTGCCTAGCTCGTCTGCGAGAGCTTGTAAGAGCCCATGAGGTTGAAAGCCACGCCCGTTGAATGCTTTCAACGTGGTGGGAGAATGATTAAATTCGGGAGAGCCGATGGCTCTCCAAGCGGTGATTGACATGACAGACGTAGAGGCACCTTTGTCCAGAAGGGTACGATGGACAATTTTCCCAGCGAGGTTTGCAGCTACTTGAAATGCGAGCTGATAAGATAGCCTCGGCTTGAAATGGTCAAGTCAGAACATGATAGTATTCGAAGAATTAGGGTCAACTGCACCGATTGCTGCAAGGAGAATTTTGCATTGATTGGGACAATTATGCAAAACGTCCAGCGTGGACATGACGCAAGGGGCATGTGCCAAGTCTTCTACGATATTGTAATTATGCACCACTCGAGCATTAGGATTAAAAAAAACTTTTCTAATCGTGCCCTTGGGTGGTCGCAATATCGAATCGAAGGATGGATTCTCAATGGTGAGAGAAGTTGATGGTACAGTGAAATCAGGTAAGGAGTTGGAAGCTTTTTCAGCATTACTCCCAACAAGTTCCTTCAAAGGGACTATGTCGTATGATCACGAGTGAGTGTTCAAATTGATCATCTCATTTCGCACCATGAGAACATGGGTGGTATTGGATGATTCCCCTTGGGTTGGGGGAGGTTGAGAAATCATCTGCTGGTTTTGAGCGGGAAACAGGTAGTTGAGGACTGTGGGAGTGGGTTTACCCCTAAGAAACTTTTGGACTTTGTCTCTATGGGCGTAGCTAGGGTTTTCACCCTATCTTGTGCAAATGAGCACCTACTAAGGAGAAGGGCCTCCTTAGTAGCAGTTCAATAAACAGTAAATAAAAGCAGTAAAACAGTATGAAATTTAACCTAGCATGAGCATTAACATAAATAATAAAACATGAAAATATGGCAAAAGATTTCTCTTTTTGTATTAAAAGTTACCTCAGATGTAGAGGTTGGTGGAGCCTTTGCAGCAGCACAGGAGGGTTGCTTCCAAGCTTCAGTGTTGTTCCTTTCTCCTTCTCCAAAGGGTTTTGGAAATGGGCCAAAGGGGCACTCAAATGTGAAAATAGCTCAAAAAGGTGAACTAGGGTTTCAGGAGTGATTTTGGCATAGTAAGGACAGGGATGATTGTGGATGAAAAATGGGGACCCTCCATCACCTATTTATAGGTTTTAGTGGTGGAGTGTTGACCCATGGTTTTGGGCACCATATGATTTAGGTCAGCTGTATAGGGTTTTTGCTTCCTTTTTTCCCTCCTTTTCCTCTTTTTTGTATTTTTTATTCCCTTTTTAGAGGGTTTTTGCTATTTTTGGAGGAATTTAACTTATTTTGGGAAAAAAAAGGGGGGGTTTTGCCCTTTTGGAGGCTTTTTAAGGTTTTGGAGGAAAATATGGTAGGAAATATGGACAAATGAGTCATGTAATGGGGTAGATGAGGCAGTGAGCACTTTTTGGGTGTTAACAGATTGCCCCCTGATGTGTGATGGCAGGATCTCATCGTATGGCCGATAGACATCATAAGTCTTTTATGGTTTTCCTGGGATGTGGAGAGGAGAATAAATGAACTAGAGCCCGGAACAACAGTCCCGAACAAACTGCAAAAACTGATTTCCAAAACTGTAGCTAGGGTTTTCACCCTAGCTTGTGCAAATGAGCACCTACTAAGGAGAAGGGCCTCCTTAGTAGCAGCTTAATAAATAGTAAATAAAAGTAGTAAAACAATATGAAATTTAACCTAGTATGAGCATTAACATAAATAATAAAACATGAAAATATGGCAAAAGATTTCTCTTTTTGTATTAAAAATTACCTCAGATGTAGAGGTTGGTGGAGCCTTTGCAGCAGTCCAAGAGGGTTGCTTCCAAGCTCCAGTGTTGTTCCTTTCTCCTTCTCCAAAGGGTTTTGGAAATGGGTCAAAGGGGCACTCAAATGTGAAAATAGCTCGAAAGGGTGAGCTAGGGTTTCAGGAGTGATTTTGGCAGAGTAAGGATAGGGATGACTATGGATGAAAAATGGGGAGCCTCCATCACCTATTTATAGGTTTTTAGTGGTGGAGTGATGACCTATGGTTTTGGGCACCATATGGTTTAGGTCAGCTGTATAGGGTTTTTGCTTCCTTTTTTCCCTCTTTTTCCTCTTTTTTGTATTTTTTATTCCCTTTTTAGAGGGTTTTTGCTATTTTTGGAGGAATTTAACTTATGTTGGGGGAAAAAATGGGGTTTTTGGCCTTTTGGAGGCTTTTTAATGGGGTTTTAAGGTTTTGGAGGAAAATATGGTAGGAAATATGGACAAATGAGTCATGTAATCGGGTAGATGAGGTAGTGAGCACTTTTTGGGTGTTAACAATGGGGACACTCTTTAGAGAAGTGATCATCTCCACACAGTAAACAAGGATATTTTAGCTTCCATTTCTGTTTGGCTTCATTAGGAGTGCTCTTTTGTTCCTGCTGGGAAGAAGATTTCTTAGGTTTTCCCTTGTTTTTCTTCTTACTTCCATACTTATGAGGTGGAGCTGATGAGACAAAATTCACTTCTTCAGTAGCAGTAGGAGTGGATGACTTGGTGGTGCTGAGACCAGCCTGTGTTGGTAATGGGGATGAACCTTGGGGGTTCGAAGAACCAACAATTTGATGAGGAGGCTAGGTGTGAAGGGATCCGATGATGCCATTGGCTTGGGGTCCCTTAAGTGGTTTCGCAGGATCGTTAGTGTCATGGGGTGCGTCAGGAAGAATATCAAACAAAGTGCTAGATTGAGTGTAGACTAGGTCTAATACATGGGCACTCGCAATGGCTTGTTCTTCAGTGACAACACCTCACATGGAAACATCTCCTGCTATGACAGGGATGAGTGACTTCGTAAACCAGTCTGCTAGGTGTTGATCTGGAAAGGGAGCTTTGATGAGATGACATCTCCTTCGCTACTCATGGACATGATCAGAAATATGAGTAGTGGTATTCTGACGGAGCGAGGTTAAAATCTCGGTACCAGTTTCTACCGTATAGGCAGCTGGAAATGAGTCAAAAAGTTCATGGAAAGAGAGCCAAAATCAGGAAAAGAGTGGGGTGGAAACTCAATGTACCATTTGGCAGCCGAACCGGTGAGAGTCCTTTGAAACAATCTAAGACGAATCGAGTCGTCCATTAAGGAATTAGATGAACACCATAAATGGTAAGTCATCACGTGGTTTTTAGGATCTTCACCCAGCTTGCCGTCAAATTTCAGGATATCAGACAGAAGTTTGACCGAAATAGGTGGCCAATTAGTTCCGTGGTAAATGGGGTCGTTGGTTAAATGAGATAGGTCAGGTAGGTCCAAAGTAGCCAAAAAGGGCAGTTGTGGACTAGGTTGCGCGTATTGATAATACAGATAAGGCGTGTAAGGACCAATATGACCGTAAGGTGTACCAGGAGGAAACTGGCCGTAGGGGGGTGTGACTGTCGGACCGTAAGGGGGTCCGCCACCATAAGGTGGTCCATTCCAATAATTTGGGGGTCCACCTCCACCACCGATAGGAGGTGGAGGTCCACTACCACCAACGGGAGGAGGTGGGGGTCCATAACCTTAATAAGGCAGCCTACCACCACCTCCGCCTTGGGGGGAGTGGTGGACCACCTCCATCACCAGAAGGATGGGGGCCCTATTGTAGCCACAATAGATCCCATGCTTAGCTAAGCACGGGAGCCCCCATTTTTAATAAATGCAAAGGTGTTTAGGTGATTCATCTTGAAAATTTTAGATTTTGATTTTACCTCTAAAATTCTTCACCTATGCTTTTGGTCTACTTGTTTGTAAGGGTTTGATTATTTCTTCCAAAGTGTTTCGTTCTGAAAAGAGCCAAAATTTTGAGTATTTTGTTAACTGTTATCATCATCCCGAAACCCGACATTTGGAGAACCCGAAACCCGCAACCCGACAAATGCAGGTTGTGGGACTGTTGTTTTTTAAGTTTTGGTTTTGGTAATTCCGAAACCCGCAACCTGATAGTTGCGGGTTGCGGAATCATTCTGTAATAAGACTGAGAAATAATTACCCCAAAACCCGAACCCCGCAATGGCTGCATTCGACTTTTGGGATTGTTTTTTTTGTTTATTTGGTGTGTACTCCCGAAATCCGCAACCCATAATTTCAGGATGCGGCTTTCAGGATGGTTATTTCGCTTCACAGTTTAACGTCCCGAAGCCCGCCACCCGCATAGTGGGTTTTCGGCTTTCGGAAATCCTTTTTTTTTTTTTTACTTCCATTTTGCATACCCGCAACCCGCAAATCCGTACTTTCGGGTTTCGGCTTGCGGGATCTTTGAATAAGAACTTCATGAAAATACTTGAACCCGATTCCGCATCCTTCTCTGGTTAATCTCAGTTGTCCGTCTGTTATGGTCTCACGTTCATGTTGATTTTGGGTAGTCAGTTAAGTCAGTCTTTTCCATTTTGTCTTTTGAAAGCTGGTTCTGCCAAATTATCATTTTTTTGTGTAATCCATGATAGCATACACTAATACAAGTCTATTAGTTACTTCATGTTGGATGGACGCCATCTCTTCGCCTTAAGTTCACCATGTCTGGACTCGAGCTTTGACATCTTGTCGTTTGTGTTCCACCTCTTAATGATCGTTTCTTTTCACTTATTCCCGACCTGAAAGCTTTTATCTTTCTCGTGGAAGTTGGGTCGGATCGATTGGATTTGTTACGTGCGAAGAATTGATAGCCCGTGTACTAGAAATCCTAGTCGAGACTTTTTGCAGGTAAACTTTATCACCCTAACTTTCGTCTCCGTTATTAATTACCAGTCATAATTATTGATGGAAGATTGCTTGTAACGATGTGATCGTAAAGGCAATTCAAAATCATGCGAGGATTAATTGAACTCGTACTTCACATAAGCTTTGATCCGACTGGCACATACCTCGGCTCTTTTCATTAAAATTGAAGTAATTACAATGAATTGACTGGATAAGTTTAATCATTGCAAATTGCCTCGCTCGATTATCATAGATCTTCTTGTTGGCCTTTAAATAACAATTAGCATGAAATCTCCAGTTCATCCCTTTCCTTCTGGAAGATGTAAGACTCTGTGTGGTATTTTTTGCGTCCTACTATCCAAGACTCATTCAAAATGAGTAATATTCATGCATATGGTGAATTTTCTAATGTTCAGGTTGAAAATGAAGAACTCTACCCCTTGTTGTATCAAGAAATGTTGTCACCGCCGTTTTATGCAGGTGTTCCTGATCTTAGCAGCGGTAGCAGTGAAGAAGACTTCGAAACTTTGTTTGCCTACATGCGAAACCCCGAAGAGCAAAGGAAGGAAATTCTGGAGGAATCAACTGATCTCGATATTGATGTTATACAGGAATTTATAATCATTGAAGAACCTGACGTGCCGGCTACCGTTCCTGAAGTAAATCCTCTAATGGATTTCTCTGTTTTTGACAATGGGTTCCCCGACCCCGAATTTCCTACAGCGGATGCTCTGCAAGCCACACCACCTGTCGATGATAGTGAACAATCTGTGATTGAATTTTTATGGTGCCTCGATACCTTATCTGATTAAAGAACAAGTCTTTCTTTTGTGAAAGGTGGCGGAAAATATTTTAAGCTTAAAAATAGCAAGATTTCTTGGATCGATGGTTAGATCCGATTTTGTAATCCCTATTTTGTAGAATTTCTCCTTTTGGAACTCTTATGTAAATTTAGAATATAAGGAGGAATGTTTCCCTTAGTAAGGGGTTGGGAATTTTGGAATTGCAAATTCAGCAGGAGATTCGACTGAAGATACTCTGTTTATCATAGTCATTGTAATTTTTGTACAAGACTTCTCTATTCAGGAAAGTTATCTTTTAATCCACCTTCTATTGTTCTTCAAATTTCTTTGGGAATTGATGAGTTAATGTTTCAAATTTGTCATCGGTTATGTGTTTAATCTTTTGCAGGACATTCATTAATGCATAAGATCTCTCATATTGATTTCTCTGTATGTCTGGATTATGCTCAAAATTGTTCTATTAAATTTCTTTAATTGAACGTTTTCACTTTTATATTTCTGCAAATGATTCGATGCAAATAAATATGTATAATCAAACGTTAATTTTTCAATTAACACAATGATTACAGATCATATATTTGAATAGGATTAAACACTTTGAAGAATTGTCACTTAATTTTTATTAATTGATAAAACTTTAATTAACAAGTGAAGAACCCAAAGACATTTCTATTTAAGGTACTTAACTACTTGTTCATGACACTTCAAATCTGATCTGCACACCATCAACTCTTCCTTTTAGGCTAGATCTGACTTAGAATAGGTTCTTTCCTTAGGTAGGTTAAGTTAGATTTTGGTAACTAGTTTTTACTTTGTTTTCCTTGATAGGAAAACTGATATTTTAAGATCAAATATTTTACTCATAGAGTGCCAGCGGAGGCCAAATATCCGTGGGTGATTACCACACCAAACAGCTCGAGGATAGAATTTCCCTTGCGTAGGGTCTTTCGAAGCCTTTGGCTGGGTTTTCATCCCCTATTGTGTGCCTTGGAACCCATTCCAGCACTTTGCACTTACCCTGCACCCTCGAGGCATCAACAGGCCCCCACCACCTCCGCCGGCGGAAGGATGAGGGTCTCCACCACCACCACCACCACCATAGTAATTAGGTCCTCCACCGCCTCCGCCTAGAGGGGGTGGTGGACCACCTCTACCACCCGAAGGGAAATTTCCTCCTCCACCATAATAGGGTGGTACCCCGCCGCCTCTGCCTGGAGGGGGTGGTGGACCATTCCCACCACCGCCGGAAGGGTGGGGGAGATTGTTGGTAAAATGATGTGGGCCTCTATCAAAGTTAGGTGGGGGTCCTCCGCCTCCAGCAGGAGGTGGGGGAGGACCGATCGGGGGTGGTGGTGGTGCTTGAGGGATAGTTGGTTGGGGTCTGTGTTGCAACATAGGCTGTTGCCCCCATAGAGTGTATGGATTCCTGGGATAAGGTATCCCGTATGGTGCATTTTTGGGTTAGATTGGCCCGGCACAAGGTTAACGGAACCTGGGTACGTTTGAATCCATGAGGGTAGGGTTACATTGGATGGCCCCCCAACATGAGATAATCCCATGGTGGATGGTCTAGTGGGTTGGGGAGGTCCATTGGGGATTCCACCGCCTATGTTCTGGTTAGGAAACAGGGGTTTCCCTCCATCCACAATAGGTTGACCACTATTCAAGGATTGAACCAACTTAGGTTGTTGATTAGCTACCGTAGTAATAACATTACCAATGAGATAATCCGGGGGAGTGGAGTATCCTCCCCTTGAATTTTGAGGTGGGGGAGGAACTGGTAAAGTAACCGTGGTAGTAATAGGTGTGTTGGACTGTTGTCCTTCCACTAGTTGGTTCACTTGAGGTGCAGGAATGGAATCTTGTGAGGGATGACTAGTCTCATTAATGGTCGGGTGGTGGGAAGATTGTTCCGTTGATCCAAAAGATATCGGATGATTTGAGGTATCTCTATACCCGGGTCTTTGCTCGAGACTTTGTCTTCGAAGTTCATTACCCTTAATACGTAACCGATCCAAGCATTCTTGAATAGGTGCAAATATTTCAACGAGGTCGGGCATGTAGGAGGGTCTAGAGAGCTCTGGAGTAGTCTAGTTGGGTGGTGATGCGATGGAAAAATGAGCCACTAGGTGACCAGTAGAAGATGTCCAGTAAGCTGCTGAAGGACCAACAGCTGTAGGGTTGTCTTGGGGTCGGTTTATCCATTCCAATGATCCAGGTTCTCCCGGGATGACAGGAGAAAGGTCTTGCGAAGTGGGGATTTGTGCTCCTTCATTCTACGGGGGATGAGAGGCAGGTGAATCCAGAGGAGTTTGTGGAAACAAAATTCCTCCAACGTTCAGAGTGGGTTTTTCCACTTCAGTGACTATGACCATGTTATGCTGATCCATTCTTACCCTCGAAATAATCTTTGCATTAAGGGGATATTCGGGTGATAATTTTAAGATCCTACGAGATTTTCTCCAGGGAAAATCCTCCAGAGTGTCAGGAAAGTCAGCCAGAGTGGATGAAACAACGTTTCTCCTAAGGGTAAGCTAAAAAGAAAAGCAGTCTAGAAAAACCTACTCAAACTAAGGAAACAAGCAGACTTATGTGACAGAGTGAATTCAAAAGTCTGGGACCTCACGGGATTATCAAGGCATCACAAACCATGATATACTGCAGGGTCCAACAATATGATGCGACAAGGAGGATTGGGACTGTACCCTTGCTTGCATACCCGATTACCTGGACAGTATGTGCGTGCTAATCTCCCCAAGTGCTGTTCTTGGTGTATTTCTTTTCCAAGATGGCCAAATGGTTAACTCAGTTGGTTTCAGGAATCCTAATGGTGTCTCCTGATATACGCAAGGTACGTGGGAGCTCAAATCCGTAGTGGTGCTATCTAATGCACAACCGTTCGGCAAGAGACCTTCCGATATACTACCGAGTACGTGATACACCCTTCGATATATGCCAAGTACGGATTATGGTACTTGGTGGGTACGTGAAGGAGCTCGATATACCGATAAGTATGTGGAATACTACAATACCCCCGGGATAGAGTGCTGGAAAATAACGACAGCTGCCACGCTTAACGACGCCGGAACATGTCTCTAGCTTACACACAAGTTGCTAAAATTTTTACCTAGTTCTACCGTTAATTTGATCTTGGACGGTTAGGTAAATGCATGAGGTGAGTACATAATCGGAAGCATAATGCAAGTCCTAGCTACATGCATGAAATATTCTTTTCTTTCAATGAATTCTAGCTATGGGAAGGAGAAATCTTTTTCTTTCCGACGAGATTTCCAAAACAACACAATGCAACAGTTCCCAATTCAAACAAGCTTGAATATGAAAGTATTCTTTTCATTTTTGCAAAACATCAAATCACAACATTACTAATCCAAATCACAACATTTTTTTTTTCTTTTTCTTTTCAAAACGAAAAATGATACTAGGTAATGAAAAGAGAGAATTCTAAGATGGAGTATGCAAGCTTTTCAATTTCACTTTCAATGGCCTAAAAGCAGTGAAAAATAAAAAATACACCTATATTTCCCTAGCATGGAAATACTTTTGCAAAATTGGAAGTGTAGCTTGAGTCTTTCAAGAAGATGAGTGATTCATATTTCAAGAAAAACACAAATGATCATACATTCATTCAATTTTCCAAAAGATTGATAAACGAAACATTCCAATGCAAGAACGTTTTTCTTTCAAAAACACTCAAGAAATGATGGGAAGGAAGCACTTTTTAACTTTTCGATAGATGCAACAAAGAATAAACTTGATAACAATTGAGCTTTTAGATCTAAACGACTGAAAAGAAAACACTACTTGCAGCACTAAATACTCAGAAAACTGAAGAAAAGACAAGCACTCAGTTAAGCTGACAGACACAGTTAACTCAAAATCAAGCAGTAGCAAGCAAAGCTCAAAGAATAATGTAAACAAGGTCTGGAAGCTGATCTAATGTAATGATCAGATCAGGAATGGAAGAACGAGAATGCAAGGGTGAGTGGATGAAGGCGGAGGAGACAAGAGTACCTAACACTACCAGTCCTCAGACTTGTCCAAAACGGAACCCAAAATCAATCCAAACAAAACCAAACACTCAATACACGAAACAAGGAGTGGGATCTCTAGATGGATCTTGTAGCACAGAGGGAGTTCATACAGTAAACCAAAGTTCAGAATTGGAAAATCAGGTGGGGATGCCTACATGCCAAATTTTGACAAATCGACGCACTCTGTGCTTGTACACAGTGGGACGTCGCAGTTCACCAATGTGGGAAGTGCGAAGACGTCGCAATATACCAATGAAAAGGATGTGACGAGTGACTAAAAGGTAAAGAACAAAGGCCATAAATGACACAGTGTCACTCTGTTTCCACTAACTAGGTGCGACAGGCGAGATCTAAGTCCAAAAATGAATCAGATCTCCAAGAAATGAACTATGGAATGGTTTGGAAATGAGTAGTATAAACTCAGAGGAAGCAGATCGGAGTCTTCAAGATGAAGATCTGATAGTGAAATCAACTCACGAAGCAAATGAAAAATGGAAGGCTTGTGTCAAGCAATCAACTGAAAATGACTCTCAGGAAATTACAGAATCAGACATGTGACTCCCCAGTACGGTCGCCAGATTTGTTTATCGGACAATCCACTTGAGCGGACGCGAGCCGGATCTCCCTAGCTCAATGTGAGTCTAGAACAGATAAGACAAGCTATGAATGCATTTCCTAGATCTACTTAAGGATTGAGTACTAGATGTCTTACCTTTAACTTCGCTATCCTTTCTCCTGAATGCTGCTCCACGTCTCACGGTCGTTAGATCCAAGCTGCAAGACCTGTCAAGACAAGAAACAAGAGAAACAAGTAAAGGGAATCTATACAATAAGAGATCTAAGTGAACAGTTAAGTAGGTAAATTACTCAATATCATTGCACACATGAACAATATTGGTGGAAAGCATTTGTATTACTGTAAAAATAGGGAAGTACATAGCATAGATATAGAACTACAACTGAGGCTTAACACTGCAACCCTTCTCCAACAAAGCCATTTTCCATTTACTCCTAAGGAAGCTCGAGTCTCTTAAGGATGAGTAGGGATCTCTCAAGAGTGATTTCACCAGCATGTAGACACTATAGAGTTCCTCCCTTTGGAGAGGGTTAGATCTTCTCTTATATAGGACTAAGTGGATAGGGTATGGATATGATAGGTTGAGATATGGTAGGAGAGAGATAGGGGATCCTCCCAAGGTGTTAGGAATCGAGTACCAACTCCCCTAGAGGTTAGGGATAAGGCCCCAAGTCAACAAGTTTCGAGAAGAACCTTGAGGAAGCTATTTTTTCCCATTAACTGACTTCGTCGCACCCTGCAATGAAGCAAGCTACGACGTCGCATGTTGCATGAGTGAAACCCGCGACGACCTCTCAAGACCTGGTACAACTGGGTACAAATCCTCCCAGGTTAATTACTCAGTCAATATATCTTTAGGGGTGTATACACTAAATCTCATGATGGGTAGATTTTGGGTGTAACAGTCATCAGAATGAAAAGTCTGTAGGAAGGGATCGGATGATGTCCGCTACATAGAACTAGGGGTGGAGGTCACAGCTAAGTGATCTTCCGGGGCTGACTGGATAGCCTCGTATATAAGTTCGACGGGTGACAAAGGCATAATGTCTCCAATCAGGTGTGTGGTGGCTTCATCAGGTACAAACCATGAATCAGTGGAGCCGGGAACGGATGAAATGTGCGAGGATATCATGTTCACCGTGGCAACATGGTTTGGGGGATCCGAAGTAGGAAAGACTCCCATAAGGGATGAATCCTTAAGGAGGCCAACCCCCACACTCTCATACTTTTTTGAAGACTGTCCAATTGAAGGAACGTTATCACCTGGGTGAGAAGTGGTGTGTGGTGTTGGTCGACTGTGACAATTCGGCCTTGGTGGGGGAATTGCACTATGCGGAAGACTGATGAGGCAACCGCGGTCATGGAATAAACCAATTATGACCAAGCAGAATGTTATAATCTAACGGGTCATCGACTACTTCCACGTTAATGGTTGTGGTCTTGCCCCCCATTTCAACAGATAAATCTTGTAACATCCCATGAGGGTGAAATCCACGTCCATTAAAGGCTCTCAAAGTGGTAGGAGAATGGTTCAACTCGGGAGAACATATGGCTCTCCAACATGAGATCAATATGACTGAATTGGAGGCGCCTTCGTCCAAAAAGGAGTGATGGATTGTACTCCCAGCTATGTTTGTGGCAACTTGAAATGCCAACTGATGGGAGAGCCTAGGTTTGAAGTATTCCAGCTGGAACATGATGGTATTTTATGAATTTGGGTCAACTGCACCGATGGCAGTGAGGAGAGTCTTGCACTGATTTGGACAGTTTTGCAAGACTTCGAGCGTCAACATAGCACAAGGAACTTGTGCTAGGTCCTCTACAATGTTGTATTTTTTAGTAGCCCGAGCATTGGGATTAAAAACCTATTTTCTAATCGTGCTCTTGGGTGAGCGCAACACTGACTCAAGAGGAGGCTTCTCAATGGTGAGAGGCGCAGCCGGTACGATGACATCGGGCATCAAAGTGGAAGATTTTTCAGTATTACTTCCAACAGGTTCTTTGGATGGAACGGAGTCACATGAATGAGAATGGGTGTTCAAGTTGATAGTCTCATTACATACCATGAGAACATGTGTGGTGGTAGATGCTTCTCCTTGGGAAAAAGAAGTGTGAGCAATCGACTGCTGATTTTGAGTAGGGAAAGGATCGTTGAGAACTACGAGTGTGGGTTTTCCCTTAAGAAACTTTTGAACTTTGTCTCTATGGGGGAACTCCTTGGAAAAATGATCATCACCACATAGTAGACAAGGAAACTTTAACTTCCTTTTCTATTTGGTATCATCAGGGGTGCTCTTTTGATCCTGCTGGGCGGAAGATTTCTTAGGTTTCCCCTTGTTTTTCTTCTTACCACCAGACTTTTGAGGTGAAGCTGATGAAACAAAATTCACCTCTTTAGTGACAGCAGGGGTGGATGATTTGGTGGTGCTGAGACCAGCCTATGTTGGTGATGGGGACGAACCCTGGGGGTTCGAAGAACCAATAGTTTGAAGAGAAGGCTGGGTGTGAAGGGATCCAATGATGCCATCGACTTGGGGTCCCTTGAGTGGTTTCGCGGGGTCATTAGCGTCGTGGGGTGCGTCAGGAAGAATATCAAACAATGTGCCGGATTGAGTATAAACTAAGTCTAGCACATGGGCATGAGTGATGGGTTGTTCTTCAGTGACAACACCTCCCATGGAAACATCTCGTGCTATGGTACGGATGAGGGACTTCGTAAACCAGTCTGCTAGTAGTTGATCTAGAATTGGATCTTTAATGAGATGACGTCTCCTTCGCCATTCATGTATATGATCCGAAATGAGAGTGGTGGTATTCTGAGGGAGCGAGGTTAAAAGCTCGGTACCAATTTCATACTGTATAGGCAGTTGGAAATGAGTCAAAAAATTCATGGCAAGAGAACCAAAATCAAGAAAAGAGTGGGGTGGTCATTCGATATACGACTTGGTATCCGAACCGGTGAGAGTCCTTTGAAACAATCTAAGATGGATCGAGTCATCTATCAGGGAGTTAGATGAACACCATAAATGGTATGTCATCACGTGATTTTTAGGATCTTCACCTAGCTTGCCATCAAATTTCGGGATATTAGACGAAAGTTAATCGGAATAGGTGGCCAATTAGTTCCATGGTAAATGGGGTCGTTGGTTAAACGAGACAGGTCAGGTAGGTCCAAAGTAGCCAAAAAGGGCAGCTGCGGATTAGGCTGCGAGTACTGATAGTACGGATAAGGCGTCTAAGGACCAGTGTGACCATAAGGTGTACCAGGAGGAAACTGGCCATAGGGGTATGTGCCGCCCGGACCAAATGGAGGTCCCCCACCATAGTAAGGTGGTCCATTACCATAATAAGGAGGCCCATGACCATAAGGTGGTGGCCCACCTCCTCCACAGAGAGGGTGTGGGCCACCTCCAAATGGTGGTGGTCCGCCACCACCACCAGGGTAGGATGGGCCTCCACCGCCTCCGCCAGGGGGCGGTGGTGGTCTGCCACCACTGCCAAAATAGGATGGGCCTCCACCACCTCCGCTAGGAGGAGGTGGTGGTCCACCAATTCCGCTGCCAGATGGGTAAGGACCTCCTCTGCCACCTCCATCATAGTAGGTTGGAGACTTCCACCACAGCCACCTCGATAAGATGGTCCTCCGCCACCACCACTGTCAGAAGGTGGTGGTGGTACTCCACCTCCTCCACCAAGGGGAGGTGGGCCATGATGACCGAAATGAGGTGGTCCTCTGCCAAAAGGTAGAGGTCTGCCTGCTCCAGAGCTATGTGGGGGCCCGCCACCTCCAATGGGAGGTGGGGGGGGGACCAATGGGAGGTGGAGGGACTGTAAGTGGGGGTCCATGTTGTAAAAAAAATTTCTATACCCATAGAGTGTAAGGATTACCGGGGTAGGGTACCCCATAAAGTGCGTTTCCGAGATTGAGTTGACCCGGACGCTGGATGGTCCTCCGGCATGGGATAGTCCCGTAGTGGAAGGTCCAAGAGGTATCAAATTACCAACGGTAGGTCCGATGGGACCACCAACGGTGGTATTATGGTTAAGAGACAGGGTTTTCCCCCCAGCAACAACTTGGTGATCACTAGGTAAAGGTTGACCCAACACTAGTTGTTGATTATTCACCGTATGGTTAACGTTACTGGTAAAAAGGGTAGGGAGTAAGGAGTATCCTCCTCTCGAAGTTTGGGGTGGGGGAGGAACATGTAACATAACTGTGGTGGTCACAGGTGTGTTGGACTGTTGCTATTCAATAGGTTTGGCAGTAGGAAGTACTGAACTGGTCTCCTGTTTAGGAGATGCATGTGTAAGTTGACCAGTTCCAGAAGTGGTCATGTGTTGTGTGGATGAATCTGGTGACTCGAAAGATAAAGAGAGACCTGGGATCGGTCGATCATCGAATCTTATTTGAAATTTATGACTTCGAAACTCCCCACCCATGGCACATAAACGAGCCAATTGCTCGCGATAAGGTGTCAAGCGATCGTCGGGACTAGCCTGATTAGGTGGGGGTGCAATGGCAAAATGGGCCACTGGGTGACCGTTAGAAGATGTCCAATAAGCTACTGATGGACCAGCAACAGCTGTGGGGTCGTCCCAGGTTGATTTATATATTCCAATGATCCAGGCTCTCCCAATGCAACGGGAGGTAAGTCTTGTGAAGTGGGGAGTTGTGCTTATTCACCCTGTGAGGGATGAAAGGCAGGTGAATCTGGAGGAGTATGAGGAAAAAAAAAGTCCTCCGACATTCAAAGTGGGGTTTTCCACTTCATGTGACCCGACCCTGGAATGTGGATCCATCCTTACCCTCGAAAATACCTCCTGATTAAGGGGATATTCGGGTGGCAATTTTTGAAATCTACGGAACCCTCTCCAAGGAAAGTCAGCCAGAGTGACTGAAACAAAAGTTTCTCCTAAGGAAAACTAAAAGAAGATTAGACCAGACAAAACCCTACAAAAAATAAGGCCACAAGCAAACTTATGTTATAAGAGTGGATTCAACAGTCTGGAACCTCACAAGATTGTCAAGGCTTCACAAATCGCGATATACCGCAGGGTCCAACAATATGACACGATAAGGAGGATTGGCACCGTACCCTTGCATACATACCCGATTACCTGGACGGTAGGTGCATAGTAGCTCCCCAAATGCTTTTCTTGGTGTATTGCTCCGCCAAGACGGCCAAAAGGTTAAATTAGTTGGTTTCAGGAATCCTAAGGGTGTCTCCCGATATACGCAAGGTACGTGGGAGCTCAAATCCGTAGTGGTGTTGTCTAATGCACAACCATTCGAAAAGAGACCTTCCGATATACTACCGAGTACGTGATACACCCTTCTATATATGCCAAGTACTCAAGGTGACTTGGTGGGTACGTGAAGGAGCTCGATATACCGATAAGTACGTGGAAGACTACAATACCCCCGGGATACAGTGCTGGAAAATAACGATAGCTGCCACACTTAACGACGCCGGAACATGTCTCTAACTTACACACAAGTTTCTAAATATTTTACCCTAGTTCTACTGTTATTTTTATTTGGACGGTTAGGTGAATGCATTAGGTGAGTACATAATCGGAAACATAATGCATGCCCTAACTACATGCAAAAAGTATGCTTTTCTTTCGATGAATGCTACCTATGGGAAGGGGAAATCTTCTTTTCTTTCCAACAACTTTACCAAAGCAATGCAATGCAACATAATCCCAAATCTACGAAAAATGATATTGAAACATTCTTTTCCTTTTTCAATGAAACATAAAATTTCCACAACACTACTAAGCCAAATCAAAACATGTTTTCTTTTTCTTTTGTCTTTTCAAAAACAATGTTGAGTAATGAAAAGAGAGAGATCCCAAGAAGAGCATGCAAGCTTTTCACTTTCACTATGATTGCCTAAAATCATAAAAAATCAAAAGATACAATGTGACTTTTTCAAGCACGGAACTACTTTTGCAAAATTTGAAAGCTATCCGAGTTTCTCAAGAAGATGAATGATTCATAATTCGTGAAAAACGCAAACAATACAATCCATATTCAACTTTTACAAAAGATTTGTAAATGAAACATTCCAATGCATGAATAATTCTTCAAATGATTTTGAAAATGATGGAGACAAAGTACCCTTAATCTTTCAATGGATGCATCAAAACAATAATTTGACAACAGCTATGCTTTTAAACATGGATTTTTGAAATGAAAAGATCACTTGCGGCACTCTAACAACTCAGAAAATCTCGAGAGAAAGTGAGCACTCAATGAACTGAAAATACATTCAAACACTCAAAGTAAAACAATAACAAGCATCACTAAAGCAAACAACGCTCACAAAAATGAATGCAAAATGAGGTCTATAACTGATCCAATGCACTTGATCAGATTAGGCTAGGAGAGGAGGGAATGCAAGGATGAGTGGATGGAGGTGGGGGAGACCAAAGTGTCCACCACTATGAAAATCTCAGACCTATCCAAGATGGAACCCAAAACAACTCCAATAAAACCAAACAACTTCGAACACATAAAGCAAAAGGGATCTCTGACTGGATCATACAGTGCAGAGGGAGTATGCATACAAACCACACTCAAAACATAAGAGGAGAAAAGGTGTCTGTATGGAAAACATGGTAGATCGGCGCACTCTGTGCTTGTACACAGTGCAACATCGCGGTTCACCAATGCGGGGACTACGACGACGTCGCAGAAGGACAGTGATAGGGTTACGACAACAAGCCAACAGACAAAGAACATATACCAAGAATGACACAGTGTTGCTTTGTGTATATCACCCAGGTGTGACAGACAAGATCTAAGTTCAAAGATGAGTCAAATCTCCAAGTAATGAGCAATAAACATGATTGGGAATGGGAATGCAGATCCAAAGGAAGTTGATCAGAGTCTTCAAAGTGAAGATCTGATGGTGAAACCAACTTAAGAAGCAAATGACAAATAAAAAAGCTTGGCAAGAAATCAACTGAAAATATCATTCAACTTGGCAACTAAAAAGCAATGTTTTCCCCAGTATGGTCACCAGATTTGTTTGACGGACAATCCACTCGAGAGGGACCCGAGCCGGATCTCCCTAGCTCAACATGAGTCTAGAACAAATATAACAGACTACAAATGGATTTCTTAGATCTACTTAAGGATCAAGTGCTAGATGTCTTACATTTTACTTCACAATCCTTTCTCCTAAATGTTGCTCCACGTCCAGCGGTCGTCAGATCTCAGCTACAAGACCTATTAAGACACAAAGAACAACATGAAACGAGTAAAGAGCATCTATACAATAAGCTATCTAAGTAAACAGTTAAGCAGGTAAACTAATCAATATCATCACACATTAACAATATTGGTGGAAAGCATTTATATTACTGTAAATAGGGAAATACATAGTAGAGACATAGAACTACAACCAAGGATTAATGCTGCAGCCCTTCTCCATCCAAGCCATTTTCCATATCCTCCCAAGGAAGTATGATTCTCACAATAAATGAGTAGAGATATCTCAAGGATAATTTCACCAACATGTAGACATTATAGACTTCCTCCCTTTGGAGAGGGGTAGAGCTTCACTTATATAGGACTAAGGGAAGAGGATATGGATAGAGTAGGTTGAGATATGGTAGGAGAGAGATAGGGGATCCTCCCAATAGGTTAGGAACTGAAGGCCAACTCTCCCAATAGGTCAAGGATAGGGATCCAAGTCAACAAACTTTGAGAATGAGCTCGAAGAAGCTATTTTTGCCATTAACTCACTTTGTCGCACCCTGTAATGGAGCAAGGTGCGACGTCGAAGGTTGCATGAGTGTAGCCTGCGACGACCTCTCAAAACCTAGCAATAAAGTCTTTTCTAGATAAATGATTTAGTCAATGGAGCTTCAGGGATGTATACACTGAATCTAATGGTGGTAAGACTTTAGGTGTAACAACCCCGTCAGGTTCACACGCGCCGCTCTCTTAGAGAGGCCAATAAGAAAGTAAATATCCTCGAGTTCAATCTCGTGAGTATGATCTCCAACTCGAAAAACCTGAATGTCGGACTACCACATTTGCATTATGTGAGTTAGAAGTTTTCCTTGTTTTCAGATACCTTTGGTCTTAAAGAACTTCAACAACCCACATGCCCGCAGTGCATTTAATATCATTTGGTTATTTGTAGCCACCTGATCATCAGCTTCATGTTCCCTTTCCTTCCAATCAACCACTTTGCCTCAAATGAGATGTAAAATCCTATAAAAATCCAATTAAAACATTCCTGAGCAAGCTGGAAGACTGATCTCATCCCAAACATGAGGAAATCAGGGCTTAGCCTTTTTTCCTTTTTTCCGTGATTATCGCACCTGGGCTTAGCATGGATGCGCGAAAATCAGGAATTACCACGCCCCCGTATGGAGCTACAGAGCAGCAATCATGAAATTACCACGTTTCTCGACAGAGGGAGGCCACGATAATTTCAGGTGCGAAAAAGGTGCCATAGGGCTTCCTCAAAAAATTTCCAAACTGATGAGAAATAAAAAAAATAAGGACATAAATGGAAAGAGGAGCTTAAGATCTCTTACCTAGTGCAGATGGTTGTCAAAACGGTGCCTCGGATGTCCGTATATGGTCACTTAAATTTTTGCCCTTCAATAGGTAAAAAGCCCTCTATGAGCAAAAATAGGCAAGTTAAAATGGTAACTTTCTATTTTTACCTCTTGCTTATATAAGTTGCATGACTATTTTTTGCTCATTATTTTATTTAAATATCTTTTTAGTTCAAATTTTTCACATTACTAATATTCTTTTCCAAGGTTTCATAAACCATTTTTGACAGGATCTTTACACTTTGTTCACACTGGCGATATATTAATGTTTTGACCTTCATTTGAGCTGAATTTATCTTTTTCACGCTCTGGATTAAAACCTAAAAAAGATTCCAAGCGCCTTTCCACACCTGTGTCGTGCTTGTTAAAATTAAGTAAACGGTGTCGAGCTTAGTCGACTTTTCTTGTGCTCGTAATACGATGAGGAAAGTATCAATTTGGTATCATTTTATTCTTTTTTCGGACCGAAATGATTAAAAAATTACGAAAAAGACCATCAAAGTTCTCTTTAAGCTCTTTTTAGACTCCCTCGTTTCGAAAAGATCGCCAAGTGCACTTGTCACTTTCACACTTGTAAAAGTATTTGAAAGGTCGTCTATTTGGTGATAGGTTACCCCTTTTTCGGCTCGTCTAGACTATTTACGAGAAATGTATACCTCATTCAACTTTTGACTGGGAGAGTTCTCTCAGAAATTGTTTTACACTTTTTCAGGACTGAGGGACTAAAATTATGAAAAAGTACATTCTGGAGCCTTCTTTAAGTTTTTTAGGCTCTTTAAATGTGAAAAACTGCCGATTTTTCCTTCCTTGGACATGTTAAAATTCAACATCGAAGGGCCCACTTTGGGACAAACCCCTCCTTTCTCAGGTTCGTAAAACATGTGAGATCGGACTCGTCTATGAGATGAGATGTACTGAGCATCTGTTATCCTCTTCAAGCTCGTAAAACAACAAAGAGGTACTCGTCCATCATGTCGGGGGAAAATGGGAAATGAGTCAAGTTTATCTTGTTGGCAGCTCGTCAGTCGTCACCTTTGAATATGGCATGCGTCTGTCCCTTGTCTACTTTTGGGTATTTATCTTTTTCTGCTAAGTTATGGTCATCATCTCGAGTTGTATCTTTGGCCATGATCTTACTCGTCATGTGTTTGTTCTCTGCTATCTATAATACCTGCTGTCAGGTTCTATTTCATACCGTTATATGTTCAAAGGGTTTGCATTGCTCTAAGTCATCCACTATGTCAAGTCTTCTGCTGTGTCAGTACATGTCCTCTTGTTCCATCGTTACATACTATCTCTCGTTCCGCTTTCATGTCGATGATGTGGGAATCATTATTTCCCACCTTCGACGAGTCGATTCCTATCGACGCCAAATCACTATCCAAAAATTAGGCTTATGAGTCCACCACTAGTACCTTGGTACCTGCATGCCTCAATGGAAGGTTTCCTTGTATTCAACAGTAGGTTTCCATCATTGACCTCTGATCGAATAATCTCTAGAGTGCTCGACACCAACTCATCTATTCTCATTTCGTTGAGATGTACTATGGATACCTTGGGGATCATTGTCGTCATTGGTGATTTCCCTCGCATTTGTTAACGGTTCACATTATTGACCATTAATCAAATGGTTTTTACCATGTTTGACTTCAACACCTTGTAATCACATGGCTAGATTCATATCATTTAGGATCAGGTAGAAGACCTTGGACACCTTTTTGTATATTGATTACGTCCAGGCTACGATGGCGTTTCTCTGATCAGGTTTCCACCTAGTCATTACGTGGAAGACCTCACTCTTGTATTGTCACACAAATCCACTTATGTATTGGTCGTGGCTGTGTCATTATTATCTCATGGATCTACGATTGTTGACAGTAACCATGGTTTGTCTACAGTCTATATCATCTTAGTACTCATGGATTTGAAATGTATTGGTCGGAAACCATGCTTTGAATCAATTATTTCCGAGCATGGGAATGCCTGCCTCAATGGTATATCTGACATTTTTTTTCTTTCTGTTTCAGCTCCTCGTTGCTCCTCTCGATGCTATCTCTGCAAAGTATTTGTAAAGTCTTTCGGCCATCAGTCTCTTCTGACCTCACACTTTAGGGGGCATCTGTTATACCTCAATATTACACACTAAACCCTAGTGTCGCATCCTTACACCAAGTGACCTAAACGACACTTTCCCTTAATGATTATCTAGACACCCAGGAGTGAAGTCTATTGCATGAACACTGAAGACAACATATCACCTGCCACGTGTCACCTAAATTGACCCAATATGTAGGAATTATCGCGCTCTGCACATCTATTGGGACGTGATAATTAGGGTTACCACACTATGCTCCTACCCTAGGGCGCGATAATACATCGTTATGCTTAGACCTAGGGGCGCAATAATCCTGTTTTATCCTTTTGGCCATGGATTTTGGGATCTTACCTTTCGAGAGATTTTTCTTGGGATCACCAGCTTTGATTCGATCCCAACCCCTCTCTCTGTTTAGTAGGCCTGATCCACTAAACACTCTTTAGATCCATTTTACTCTCCTTTTGGCTAACCCTTCCAAACACTATAAAGAGGAGGCCTTCCATGGGCCAAAGGGAGGACTTTTGGGGCATCAAAACTATGATCATAAGCCTTTTGCAGAGATAGCTAGAGGAAGGACTTGGAGCTGGAGTTGGCTTGGATATCAAGCAATATTTGTAATAATATTCAAGTTGTAATAAAGTTAACTTTCCTTGTTTCTGAACTCATGCGTGTTGATTGCATTTCAATTTCATGATTTGTACCTATATGGATTTGGATTCTAACTTGTGATTCAGAAATATTGGAGAATTGTATATGCTTGTGTATTGTTTGATCTCAACAAGTTCATCGTGAGGACTTCGGGATCAGAACAACAAGCGGGGCAAAACATCAAGAGTGAAGGTGAGTTACTTTCTCTCATTTTCTTCAATACAAGAACTCTGAAATACTAGTTTAATCTAGGGAACACGATCACATTTGTTTAATTTTTGTCTTAGTATAGAGTTAGTCTTTGATTCGATCCCAACCCCTCTCTCTGTTTAGTAGGCCTGATCCACTAAACACTCTTTAGATCCATTTTACTCTCCTTTTGTTTAACCCTTTCAAACACTATAAAGGGGAGGCCTTCCATGGGCCAAAGGGAGGACTTTTGGGTTATCAAACCTATGATCATAAGCCTTTTACAGAGATAGCTAGAGGAAGGACTTGGATCTGGAGTTGGCTTGGACATCAAGCAATCTTTGTAAGAATATTCAAGTTGTAATAAAGTTAACTTGCCTTGTTTCCCAACTCATGCGTGTTGATTGCATTTCAATTTCATGATTTGTACCTATATGGATTTGGATTCTAACTTCTGATTCAAAAATATTAGAGAATTGTATATGCTTGTGTATTGTTTGATCTCAACAGGTTCATCGCGAGGACTTCGGGATCGGAATGACAAGTGGGACAAAACATCAAGAGTGAAGGTGAGTTACTTTCTCTCATTTTCTTCAAAACAAGAACTCTGAAATACTTGTTTAATCTAGGGAACAAGATCACATTTGTTTCATTTTTGTCTTAGTATAGAGTTAGTCTTTCTCACTTTATCCTAAGAGGGCTTCTTATTATCCGTAGGAAGAAATATCTACAACACCTTCATCTGGGGGGATGATCCATAATCCTTCCCCAACCCCTTCCTTGTTTATAGACCCATCAAATCTCATAACCCAGAGATCTACTTTTTGGGCTGTGACTGTAGCTTCTTGCTCTATTTCTGATTCACTGCCCCTTTTTAATTGTTGACCACCGTCTTTTTCGGTTCCAGAGATGTCAATATATTGTATATATTTCTCGCTATTAAATCCATCATTTGTTTCAGGGAGGTTAGAGATTTTCATATATTTTTCTCCTAAACCAAGGTCATAATAGAAGACCAGAGAGCCTATATCAGTATCTACAACAAATATGTGATGATTTTCGGTCCTGATTTTACTATTTACAACGTATGAAAGTCTTTGTTCTCTATAGAGTCTTATGTTTTCTCCAAAAACAGGGATGGTGTCATAATACATATCCATTTGCAGTGTTCCCTTAAGTTTAGATTCCCAAGATCTTGATAACAACATCCCAAATTTGGGTGGAATGTATGCCACTACTAGATCCATTACCACATTCTTCTGAGGGATCTGTGTCAGTGATACAACCATACCTTTGATCATCCCCAGGAACTATACTCTTCTAGAATCAAATGAGAATAAATATTTATAAGGTCTGGTGATTTCTAGCCCTAGACTTTCTACCACTGATTTTGGAATGAGGTTATGTGAGGCCCCAGAATCTAACATAGCATTATGTAGTATATGATCATGTATATTCAGACTGATATAAAAGTGGGGAACATCATCTTCTTGAGGAATTTAAACATGGGGGCTAAACAAAAGGGTGGGAATATCATCATGTAAATTCAGAGTATCTGGTTGCTTTCCTTCCTTTCCCTTCACTAATTCAAGAATTTGATTCTTATATTATGTATTTTTTAACAACTCATTGAAGGGGATTGAGATCGTTATCTTAGAGATTTAATTTTCTGAACTGAAAGCAAAATGGGTTTTTTCCATTGTTTTCACATTACTTTCATCTTTCCCTTCTGGGATTATTTTAGGAGCTTCAACTCCCTTTTCAACTATTTTATCAGAGGTAACAGGATTTGGATCACCCTTCCTGGGGGTTTCTTTTTTTTGTTGCTGAGAAGTAGATGGCTCAACAGTAGCCTTTCCTTGGTCTACTGTTACCTTTCTATTCCTCAAATTATGTTGTCTCTGAAATTCAAAAATTGCATTTTGGAAACCTCTTTGATGTTGTTCAGACTCTGACTCTTCTAGGATGCTATATAACTATAGAGATGATTGATCATGTCCTTCTTTAGTCAAATAAAATTGGGGCTGCATCTGATCAAAGAGGTGGATTTGATATTTAGGTTGTCCACCCTCCTCTTCTTCTGCTATCAGGTTTTCAGCAAAAGGTGGTCTAATTGGATGATTTTCTGCATTTCTAGGGTCCCTTGGATCTCTTGGTCTTCCTTGTGGGGCAGGAGGTCTCATGTAGTTCATGTTCCGAGCTTGAGGCTCAGGAGTTTCTCTACTAGGTGGTTTGCTATCTAGGGAAATCCTATCCACCAGTCTTTCCATGGTTTTCATCATCTGTTCAAACTTGTGTCAATAGATTGGGAGGTTGAAGGATGGCATATTTCATTGAATATATTTTTCTCAGTTTCAGTTATGTCCCTTATTTTACCCGAGGCCATCAGATTAGCTTCTACTTCAATAACATATTTCAACATATTGGGAAGGGTAGCATATCTCCTTTCTCTCAACATGAGAGAAAATTCACTGTCAAAACAGTTAGCATAGTAATGTTTGGCTGCACCCACAGAGGGTTTGATGTCCACAGGGATATAATTGTACATTTTCATGAACCTGGATGAAAATTCTTGGACAATATCAACATTAGTTTTCTTTGTGTTTTCATATTGAGTGAGAATTTGGAGAGGATTTTGTTTATCCTGCCATATGTCCAGGAAATCTTGTTCCAACCTCTCATAGGTAGCAATACCTCCATTTCGAAGGGTTTTGAACCATTTCTTTACTTCCCCTGAAAACCTTTGGGCAAGTAACATAATCTTGACATCATCTTCATCTATCTCTTCAAGATCTATGAAGTCAGTGAAATGGTCTACATGTTGTTGTCCAGTACAACCCCCTTCCACGTCATATCTCATGAGGCGTTGGGAATAGCCCACAGGTAGATCACGGAGGTTGGCAGGGAGGGCTAAAGGGGCAAATATGGCTGCCATTTCTCTCAGGGTTTTCTTGGAACCAGGAGGAGTATTTTAAATAGGTTTAGAAGAACGGATAGGTATTACAACATTGTGGCTTGAAGTTGTAGGAGGGGTGATCAGGACATTGGTGCTCTTACTGGATTCTTTGGTGAAGAGGAACAGGTCACGTCTTTCTTCTTTGACTTGTAAACTCTCCCACAAATCACTCAAATAATGGGTTTGGAACTTTTTTTGATCAAATAAGGTTTCTTTCAGATCTATCTCATATTTAGACCTAAATAAGGAATTCTCAAAATTTAAATCAAAAGAGACAGTATCTATAGTATGGGATTCTTCTTCAGGTAAAGAAAAAGATGTGGTTAGTGGAGGAATGCATGTTTTTTCTTTCTTTTATTTCCAGATGATATTTTCAGAATCTGAAATGAATTGCGCAGGTTCATGATCCGGTTGAATAATGGTAGATATTCTTCGGGAAGCCATAATTCTTTCAAGAAACTCACCAAGTTTCTCTTGTGGGACTGAAAATTTGAATATTGGAGTTGCCATGGAAAATATCACAACCTTTATGTATCTGATCTTCTGTTTTCCCTCAGATATCTAATTTGATTTCTTGTAATTATTTTATTGGGGTAAAGAATTTCTTCGTTCCCCAACGGAGTCGCTAGATATTATCACTCAAGATTCTTCCAGGTTGCTGTAGAAGGGATCACTGAGGTAACTATTTCAACTACACTCTTGTGGATGGAAACTAGCCTTTCCAAACACATAGAGGGCTCTCTCTCACACACAACTCTTTCAGCACGCAAAATATACCTTGAATTGGTTGGTTGTGGATTAATAGTGGTGGATAGACCTTTCAGATAAGGGTATTAGAGTTTTCAGTTGGTTGAGTTGAGGATAGGTATATCGCAAGGGTATGGAGTAAAAATTTCAGATGTTTTCTGTCACAGATGACTGATTGGACCATAATTTTAGAAGTATATGCAAGATAAATGAAGTTTTTTCAAGTCATAGATATTAACAGATGGTAGCTGAAAGGGAGACACAATCCATCAAAAAAATAGAGCATTTACGATTGAATTCTAACTTGCAATTTCAAAAGGAGAGGGGGGAGTATCTAATCATATGAATCTGAAGCATCAAACGATAGATGAATTTTAGAGCATGTAATATTGATTTCAACACTTCAGAAGAAGACAATCAATGGAAAATACTAGCGAGGAAAACATACACGGGAATTACATACAACAAAACATTCATTTCAGGAATTTCTGCTCCAAAATCAAGTCTTCGCATTAAAATAAAATGATGGGTTTCATTACATTGCTCAAAACCTCTCATATACAATCCCAACCCTTGGGTCTTATTCAAAACTTGCCTTTATAGGCTTACAAAAATAAAATAAAAAACCTTCTCAACTACTTCAGTCATATGTGGCTGTTCATTAAATTTGCAACTACAACTGTTGGTAATAAATCATATTAACTACTAGTCTTATGGACTATTTATTCAAAATAATAATAAAAACTGGAAGTGATGAGGCTGTATTCCTTCTTCACTTTGAGCTGCTTCAACCAACTGCTTCTTGATCTAGCAATGAGCCGATGGGAAACTTCAGTGTGCTTCTAGTGTAAAACTTGGGTTGTCGAACTGCTTGTTGTCCTTTAGATTGATCCATTTCAGGCTGACTTGTAGGGATTGACGTATTGTGCCTTTCTTTTTCCTTCAGATCGACTCCCAGTCGCAGAACAATTTTTTTATGCAGTCGAATCTCTATTTCTTATACTTGTCCATCATGTTCTGCAATTTATTCTGAAAATCCAATTTCAATCCGCAATCCTCAAGCTGCAATCTGCAAGTCGAAATGCGGGCATTGGACACCAAATCTATATCTCTGAAGAAATCAAACCTCCAAATTCCGCAATCTGCAATGCGGGAGTCGGAAGTCAGAACCCCGAATTCACAGCTTTGAATAAATCATGCCTCCGACTTCTGCAATCCGCAATTCGAGATTCGGAAGTCGTAACCCGAAATTCATAGCTTTGAATAAATCATGCCTTTGACTTCCACAATCCACAATCCGCAATGCAGGAGTCCGAAATTCGGAACCCAAAAGCACAACTTCGGTAGGGGGTTCCCTTTCCTTCCCCTGTGGGAGTTTTCTTAGAGATGATAACACCATGAATGAGATGAAAAGGATAAAATCCAATAGCAGTCTTAATAATATTTCATTACGCCCATAATGCCGGATACAACATTAAGTTCCAATTGGACCTCCTAGTATTAGCTATTCATTGGAGCATGGTATTCAAAATATTATTAAAAACTTATACCTTACCATTCACTTGATGATAAAACATAGATGAATGCTCTTGTCTAAAGACCAATTTAGAGGTTAAATCTGACATAATTTTTTATTTTGAAATTGACTTCCATGACCAATGAAAATATCTAATGGAAAATCAAACCTAGTAATAATCTGGTTAAACATGAAATAAGCGGCATTTTGTGCATCACTAGAGAAAGTTGGCATGAAATCTTCCCATTTAGTAAAATAGTCAACAACCACGATAATATACTTATGTCGCCCAACTGAATCTGGGTTGCAAGTCATAAAATAAACCCCCCACTTAGTGAAAGGGCCAACAATAATGATAGGAAATAATGAAGTAGGATGGGTGCACATTTTCTTGTTAAATATTTGACAAGCATGACATATCTTAACCGCTTCTATACAATCTTTAAAGATCGAGGACCAAAGGTATCCTACACATAAAATTTTCTGGGTAGTTTCCAACCTAGAAAGGTGATCTCCACAGGATCCACTATTAGAGTCATTCAAAACACTTTGATCTTCTTCGTGATTCAAACAATGTCACAAAATTGAATCCACCCCCTAACGATACAATGTGTTACTGACAATAAGTTAATTCTTAGGCTTATGATGGAGATGTTGTTTATCATCTCATGAAAAATTATGAGGACACTTCAAAGTTTGAATATATGAGAATACCCCCATACCAAGGATCCAAAGAAGAAATTAGAAAAATGTTCTCATCCGGGAATGAGTTATACTCGGTATTATCACATTCTTCACTCGAAAACTCCGCAATAAGTTCAACAAAAACCAAAGATTTTTTAGACTTGGCGGAGAAATTCTAAATTGAATTCCTATAGGATGAAGATACATTTATTAATTTTTCCTACGATTATTCATCGGTTCAAAACATAATGAAATGGATTAACATCACCAATGACAGTGGTTTTGTGTAACAAAATATAGTGGCGAAGTCATTGGATAACATAAACAACTGCCAAAGCTAATTTCTTTACATGCGAGTATTTTAGTTCGGGACCAATTAATGCATGGGTAAGATAATAGGTGATATGCTCTTGAGGAGTATCATATTCTTGAACTAATACCATTCCATATGTGGATTCTGATGCGGCTAGATATAACAAGAAATATCATGTATAATATAGAGGACTAATCAAAGGAGTTGTTACAATATCATTTTTAAGGGAATCAAAAGAATATTGAGCAGGATCATCCCATATAAATGGGACTCCTTTCCTTAACAAATGCATAAAACCTTTGGTTATTCTAGATTAGCGAGTAATGAAATGACTGAGAAAATTCTCCTTATAAAATTTGAAGCTAGATAATATTGCTATTGGAATATTCTCCCCATCATTTTTCATATTTGCATGTCTGCATGCATCCAGTCATCATGCATGCATCTGCATGCATGCAGTCATCATTTTGGTGGTCTCCCCAACACCTAGAGCCTATTTTCATCTCTCTAGAGCTTGTCTTCAGCCCCCAGTATCCCTCCTACCTACCCGATGCGCCTTTTCTCACCTACCAAGAGTTAACAGTCATTTAGAGCATTGATTGACTAGTTCTTCCATTGATTGCTCATCCTAACTGCCTGTAGCTCCTAGTTAGCTAATTCTGGAGTGCCACTTGACCTTCTGACAACCTCATGCACCCTCATTGGAGTCTGCATCCCCTGATTTGTGCCTAGATGGTTCTGTTAGACTCAGTTAGACTCATTTGACTGAATATTGACAATTTATGACTGAAAATACTATTTGGATGATGTCTCCCATGTTATCCAAGCTAGACACCGAGGATGAATTCGAATGACCTTAGCTCCATTCGAATTCCATTGACAGTTATTGTATTGTATTCAGTTTTCACAGTGCCAGCTCACAATTCATGTATGATTATACTGCTATTCTCCATTTTATGTGTTCATGAGTGATTATTGACTACATTCTTCTCTTCTTCTCTACACTTCTTGAGTGAGTTCCGTGTGAGGTTTGTTACAGCTGGGATATCTTCCTGTATATTATCACATGGTGTCAGAGCTTACAGTAGTTACTCGAATTGCAGCCATTGTAGCATTTCATTGAGCAGTTGTCTTTCATTGAGCACCAGAAGCCTCTAAGTTTCCAGAGAAAATCCTGGTGCTATTTCCTTGAATTCACTGGAGCAATACAGTGAGTTCTATCAAGGTGTGAATGACTTAGTCATATGTGCTTAGTGTCCTAAGGAAGTTTTCATTCGAATTGTAGCAAATCTCCATCAACAAAATTCTTGTTTTGCAAGTTTATTCATCCATTTGAATTCCTCTTCAATTCGCTCTCCACTGCTCCAGATGGATCTAAAACTCAATTCCTCCAACTATGTCGAATGGAAGGCCAATATGGACATCTTAATGAAGTCCAAGAGCTTCTCCAGAATATTGTATGGAACTGTGGCCGAACCTCTTAGTGCAGTAGAGAAATCCAAGTACTTGGATAGGCTTGATGAAGCAGTAGGCTTACTTCTTCTCTCAATTTCTAAATATCTTCACTTCCATATCATTGATCTAACATCTCCAAAAGAGGTTTGGGACAACCTCAAATCCCTCTTTGGACATAAAGATGATTTGAAAGGTCATAAATTGGAGAATGAGATCATCTCATTGAGTCTTGAAAGCTTCAAATCCATCAATGCTTTCTTAACCAAGTTCAAAAGCTTGATTTCACAGTTGAAGAGATATGAGATAGTGAAAGAAGACAAACAACTCATACTTGCCATTCTATCAAAATTGGGGCCAAATTTCTCAGTTTTTGTCTCCACATTTCAATCAGCTAAGATGTCCATTCCAAAATGGAAGTTTCCTACACTTGATGACTTCATCCAATCTCTCACACAAGAGGAGGAGAAGTTAATCTCCATGGGAATGATAAAACCAAATTTGGATTCGGCCCTTACAACTGCTGAGGCCAAATGAGAGAATGCAAAAGGAAAGAATTTTTTTTTTGAAAAGAGAGCGAATGATACAAAGCCAAAAGATGCTCCATATCAGCCAGATGGGGCTTCGAATTCAAAGAAGACCAAGCAATCTCGGAAGGAGATATCCAAGTGCACATATTGTCATCGAGGATTTCATACTGACAGTTCTTGTATGAAGATGACTATTGATTTGATGGCTTAGTTACTTGAGAAGAAAAATAATCATGTACCTTCATGTTCAAGGAAGAAAGATACTGAACCCTCTAGATCCAAGGACAAAGAGAGATGCCATGCCCTCATGGAAAGTGCATCAAAAGAATCCTCCTTCATCATATATTCAGGAGCATCAAGACATATGTATTCCTCCAAAGATCTCTTCTCCAACTTCGAATGCTCAGTTCGCCCTTCCATCATGTTGGGTAATGATTTTGAAGTCTCCTCTGAGGGGTGTGGAAGGGTCAATATTGACCATGGATACTTCTCAGATATGCTTTATGTTCCTTCTCTCACAACAAATCTACTTTCAGTGTACCAAATGACTCATATTGGAGAGCCCAAGAGAGTGATCTTCTCTCCAAATGAAGTTGAAATAAAAAACATGGTTTCAGGTGAAATCATTACAAAAGGAGTTGCAAATCACAACTCTAAACTGTATGAGTTCTCACACTTCTTAGCTCTCTCAAAGCAATCTACTCTCCATACTCATGCCAATGAAGAAAGCAGATTTTGGCATGAAATATTTGGGCATCTTAACTATCAATACTTGCATGACATGCATACAAAGGAGATGGTTGATGGGATGCCCAAGATCAAGTTTTCCAAAGGCAACTGTCATGGTTGTTTGATGGGAAAGCATCCTGAGAATATACTCACCTCCTCCTCCTAGATATCATCGACCATTTCCAGATCTATCTCTAAGCAAAGCAAGGTATATACTCACCTTTATTGATGATTATTCTAGATTCACATGGGTATAGTTCCTTAGATTGAAATCATAATTAATTGGATTCTTCAAGTTTTTCAAGTCTTCTACAGACTTGAAATCAGAACTAGCTCCCAGTTAGCTAGTTCTGGAGTGCTACTTGACCTTCTGACAGCCTCATGCGCCCTCCTTGGATTCTCCATCCCCTGATTTGTGCCTAGATGGTTCTGTTAGACTCAATTAGACTCATTTGACTGACTATTGACCATTTATGACAGATACTACTTATTGGATGGTGTCCCCAATGTTATCCAAGCTAGACATTGAGGATGAATTCGAATGACCTTAGCTCCATTCGAATTCCATTGACAGTTATTGTATTGTATTCAGTTTTCATAGTGCCAGCTCACATCTGATGTATGATTATACTGCTATTCTCCATTTTCTGTGTTCATGAGTGACTATTGACTACATTCTTCTCTTCTTCTATGCACTTCTTGAGTGAGTTTTGTGTGAGGTTTTCTACATCCGTGAGATATTCCTGTAGATTATCACAATTGCAAGGAGGAGGCAATTTGATGATAGCATATACTTTCAACGGATTGACTATAATCCCTTTGTTGAACACTATGAAACCTAAAAGACGTCTAGATTCAATGTAGAAAATACATTTATGCATATTCAAATGAATCTTATAATGTCTACATCGTTCAAACACAAGGAAAATATGCGCAGGATGATCTCTTCTCTTTTGAGAGTGAGCTGTTAGATCATCTAAATAGGCCTTGATAATGTGATTAATATTGTGTAAAGTGAAAAATATAGCCCGTTGGAACATAGCCCCATCATTTTTAATACCAAAAGGCATTTTACGATAAGAAAAAGTACCCCAAGGACATATAATCATTGTTTTATGTTGTTCCTCGGGATGGATTTGAATTTGGTTATATCTAGAGAATCCATCCATAAGGAAAATATCTCACTTCCTACACATTCATTGATAATCTAATCGATAAATGACGTGGGAAAATTGTCCTTCAGACAATCGTAGTTAAAATCACATAAATCCATGCAAACACAAAGTGTTCCTTGTTTCTTGTCAACAATAATAGGATTGGATACCCATTCAATTAAAGAAACGAGGTAAATAAAACCATCCTTAAAGATATTTTCTACTTCAACTTTAATAGTTGTCGCCTTTCTAGGATTAACTAGACAAAGTTTCTATTAAACATGTTTAATGTTCTCATTAGTTTTAATTTCATGTTCAACACTACGAGGATCGATTGCTGACATCTCCTCATATGACTAGGAAAAACCATTGCAAAATTCTTTAAAGAGTTCAGTATATATGCAAACCTTTTCTAGGGAATAGTTCACTCCATATACACAATTTCCATGACGTCGGGATTACTAGAGAGGTTGATCAGAATAGTTTATGAAATGTTAACCATGTTTCCCTCGACATATACTCCTTGTTTAGCCAAAGCATTCAAAGGTCAGTCATCATCTTTAGATAAATTCAAACGAAACCCCCCATTCTTGATTCTATCAATGGGTGGAAGAAAATAAGACCTATTATGTATATCATATGAAGACTTATCAGGCCTTGTCATAGCTTCCATAATAGCCTTGTTTGAAATAAATAATGTATCAAGGAAATAAAGAGAATTGGAGGAATTAACAACCCAACCAGGCTCAATATTGAGATCCACCTATTCAATAACTAGAGAAACTAAATTAGTGTCTACATTAGTATACTAAATTACTTGATAAGCCACTTCGGATGTAGACAAAGGTGAAGTCATACATGAATGCTGAGAAACTTCCACCAAATATGATGGAGAAGGAAGAGCCCATGGATCATCAAGATATGTTGTTTGAAAAGAATCTACTTGAGTCATGGGAACTTCATTATAAATAGGGCGCATAATAGAACTAATATAAAAAGTAGGAGTTGGGAAATTAAAAGTTCCCATGAATGAAGGGTACATTCCAACTCCTATATTCTTAGTTGTTGGATGAGATTTGTCAATCCATGGAACATTAGACCTTGGTGGTGAACTAAAATCAATGCAAGCGAATGATAAATAATCAACAACAATTTTTCCTTCATGATGAAAACACAACACTTGAAAGAACAAAGATACAATGGCAGTCATCACATAATTCCAACTATGTCCTAATAAGATATTGTAGTAGATGGGAGCATCAAATACTTCTACCTCTACATAAACAATATTTCCTCCTCACTCGATAGGGAAGGAGATAATTATTCCACGTGGTTTAAAAGGCCGTCCATCAAAAGTTGTAAGAAACATGGAGGATAGAACAAGTTTAGGAGAGCCGATAGAATTCCAACAAGACAGAGTCATAACACAAGTATATGCACCCTCATCAACAATAGTACTTCCAATAGTATTTTTCGAATGAACCACATTGATTTGGAAAGAAACATGATAGGGATGGTGGGGTTTGACATTATAAATGTCAAAGTGATAACCTAAGTATGAGAAGAATCTATGTTTTCGATAGAGGACAACAATGCACTCCGTTGCAAAGGGTAACTTTGGATTACTTCAAGGGGCTGAGCTAGATGTTCAACAATTGAATAGTTTGGTGTAACTATAGCATTTGGGTTCTGTGAAGCTCTCTTATAGAGACCTTCAGTATCCACGTCATTATGTCTCCCACATGCTTCTCTTTATGGATAGGATTTCGTGGTTAATGAATCCATTTATCCTTCAAAGAAGGATCAAGATTACCATAATCCTTGGATATAGTTGATAATAAAATGTTTGAACCCACCATACGAATGAACATTTGATCATATGAGGGTGCACTTTGAGTGACCCCATGGGTGTTTCCAACAGAACTGGAAGAGCCAAAAGTCATATGTTGATCCTTGAGGGAATGGATTAGTTAACCTAATAGGATACTACTATTGTGCCAACAAATTCTGGGCTTCTGTCGTCTTGGGGCATTGATGGGTAATATGGTCTCCCTTACAAAATTTACAAGGGAATTTGAATTTTCTTCATTCCTTTCTATCCCCGCCAACATTGCCATTGTTTTTAGGCTTATTCAAACATTCTTCTCCCTTTTTATTCTTATTAGTCTTCTTTCCACCGAGCTTTTGGGAACCCTCTGGATTAGCCTGCATAGTGTGTAAAAAATATATTTGGCAAGAAGGAGAGGATGCAACATTAACTAATCCCACTCCAGAACATTGAATAGAGATATTCTTCATCTGATTACTAACTGCTTATGCAACATAATTTCTTATAGAAACAAGAATTCCATTTTCATGTGGTCCTAGTTTAGGCTTTGAAGGATCAATATTTGGTCTCCGTGCAAGGTGAAATCTCATACAAAATACCAAACTAAGAATAAATCAAGTCTAACTGCTAGGATTGAAATATGGCTTGTTCTTCTGTAGTCACCCCTAAGGTACAAACATCCTTGGAGATATATGGAAACAAGGATTTTAAGAACCATTCCAAATGAAACTAATGGGGAGTATTAGCCTTGATCATCCTTTTTCATCTACTCCATTCTTGAATATGATCCAATATATGGGTATCCTTATTCTGCCGAAGTTGCGGCAATTAGTCAATACCGACATCATGCCAAACTGAAAGATGGAAGTGATTCAAAAATACTGTTTCTAAATCATGAAAGCAATGATAAGATGATCTAGGAAACTAATGTACCATTTGTGGAAACGCCAATGAGTGTGCATTGAAACAATCTTTAATCTAATCGTATCATCATTGAGGGAATTTGAATAACATCACAAATGAAAAGTAGTGACATGGTCCCCCGAGTCTTCTCTAGTTTTTCCTTCAAACTTCAGAATGTTTGAAGGTAACTTAGTGGGGACTAGGGGCCAAATAAGACCATGACATACTAGATCAGTCATCATTTTTTACAGATATGGAAAATTCAAGATCTCTAGAAAAGAGAATCTAGTTTGTTTCATAGAAGCATTTGCATATGAGCAATGAGTAGGGAAATTCCCACTAGCTATATTTCCAAAATATTGTTATGGGTTTCCCCCTACCATGTTGGAGCATTTTCCAACAACACATCATTTATTTGAGCCTCACAGCTTAATTGGCCACTTATACTAAGTATTTTGACTCAATCATGTGCTTACATCATCAACAGATCACAGTTTCGATAAACTGGGCCTCCTCCTACATTCTAGGAGCCAACTGGGCCATCAACTAAGCCTCCTCCACCATTCAGGGGGTGATTTGCATGACTAATGCGCACTACTCAGTCCAACTGATAGAATTTACTAGTTCATTCAGCAAACTAGAGACTAGAAGGCACCCTACTACACTAGTTGACTTCATCTGGTGTTATTTTCACCTACTATTTAGTTAACTGTAGACAGAAAGGCGCCCTCCCCTATTTTTGGGAAATTAGTTGAGTTCTGAATCAGTTAGACTCAGTTACACCGTTTCAGAGTCAGTTTGAGTCAGTCTTATGAGATTTAAGTGGTTCGCTAATGTGTCGAGTGGTGTTAAATGCCAAGTAAGCCATTCTCATGCATTCAATTCGAATGACCGCTCTGGAATTCAAATTGCTTGGCTTATTGTAGCCATTGTCACACATTGTCATCTATCTTCTGAGTTTATGAGATTATTTTTACTACTGCAAAACTTCTGCACCGTGTTTTCCATACATTTTGTTGCATGCATCTCTAGTAACTGTTGTGCTTATTCCATAGATCCGTTGTGCTTGAATTTCACATGGTATCAGATCTATGGCAGGGACACGACAACTCTTCTGCGGAGATTTCATATGAAGATTGAGCAACTTTTGCTCAAAAATATTGCAGCAGTTTTCTGCAATTGCAGCACTTTCTGCAGTTTCAGCTATTGCTCAAAATATTCCAACTCTGCACTAGAAGCCAAAAATTTTCCACATAATTCTTGGATATTGTCCATCTGACTCTTCAAGCTTGCTTGATAGTCTATGCTAGGTGTGATGCAACTTGAAAAGTGCAGGTTGTCGACCAAAAAATTTCTTGATTGTTTGTGATTGCAGGTTTCTCACTCCTTCCTATTGCATTCTCTATTGTAGAGATGGACTCTTCTTCACAAAATATTCTCACTCCTTTCAACTACCATCAGTGGAAGGATGATGTTGAGATTGTGTTGCACTCTAAGGGATTCTACAGAGTCACCATGGGCCAAGAACCAGATCCTAATTCTATAGTAGAGAAGTCCAAGTACTTCAATAAGATTGATGAAGCTTATGGTTTTCTTTGTCTCAATATTTCAAAGGATCTTCTTTCCCATCTCAGTGGATTGAATACTCCAAAAGAAGTGCGGGAACAACTTTCCAATATTTTTGGTAAGCAGGATGAGATGAGGGCTTATCAGCTAGAGAATGACCTGATTTCCCTAAATCCTGAGAATTTCAAAACCATCAATGAGTTTTTCACCAAGTTTAAGAATTTGGTACTTCAATTGAAGCAACGTGGTGTTGAGAAGAAAGATGAGTAGTTGATTCTTTCTATCCTTATGAAGCTAGGAAAATATTATTCAGTGTTTGTCTGTACTTTCCATTCAAGAAAAATCACTACTCCAAATTGGAAGATGCCTACCTTGAATGCATTCATTGAGTCCTTAACAAAGGAGCATGATAAGCTTGTTCAGATGGGGTTTATAAAAACCTCCAAATATCAAGACCTTTTTGCTGGAGGACCCAAAGATACGAATGGTAAAGGAAAGCAAAAGAAATAGAAGGCCAAGTTTGATCATCCAAAGCAAAAGGAGAAGACCAAGCAGTCAGATGAGCCCTCCGGTTCAAGAAAAGACAAGCAAAAGGGAAAAAAGAAGACAAAGTGTTCTCACTGTTGTAGGGGATTTCATCCTGAAAGCTCATGCATGAAGAAAAATATTGATCAGATGGCCCTTCTCTTTGAGAAAAAGAACATTACTCTTCCATATGGTGTAAGGAAGAAACACAGTAATGATCATGCAGAAAAAGGTCATGCACTCATGGAAAGTGTTTCGAATTATACAAATCTTCTCATAGATTCAGGAGCTTTGAATCACATGGTTGCAAGAAAAGACTCCCTATCATCATTGGACTCCGACAGCTGCATCTCCATCCACATGGGAGATGATTCACAAAATTCTTCGAAAGGAAAAGGTACTATTCATTTAGAACATGGCAGTTTTCAAAATGTTCTCTATGTTCCTTCTCTAGCTTCAAACCTGCTTTCTGTGTATTGGATGACACACACTGGTTCGCCCATGAAGGTTGTATCCAGCCCTAATGATGTTGAAATTTCTGATATTTCCACCGGAAAGCTCATTGCAGTAGGCAAAGCAAATCATGCTGCAAAAACATATGAGTTTTCCCACTTTTTGCCACATGCAAAGCCAAGTTCCCTTTTGAATCATGGAAATGAGGTTATCCGACTATGGAATGAGATATTTGGTCACCTAAATTACAATTATTTTCAGCTGTTGCAAAATAAATCTATGGTTGAAGGCCTTCCGAAAATCAAATCCTCGAAATGGATATGCAAGGGTTGCATCATTGGGAAGCACACCGAGCACAAGTTTGTTCGAGGAAAAGCTAGGAGAACTTCTTGTATTTTGGGGCTGATTCACAGTGATATCAATGGCATGCTTCCAAATACCTCCATGAATGGCTCCAGGTATGTTATGGAATTCATTGATGATTTCTCCAGATTCACATGGGTCTACTTTCTCAAGAACAAATCGGAAGTGCTAAAAAACTTCAAGAATTTCAAGGCTTCTATTGAGACTGCTACTGAGAGAAAGATCAAAGCTCTTAGATCTGATAATGGTGGATAATATATCAAATCATATCTGATGCAACTTTGTGCATAAAATGGAATCCAAATCCATCACAGAGTCCCCTACACACCTCAGCTAAATGGTGTAGCGGAGACGAAAAAACAAGCACTAAAAGAGATGGCCACTTGTATGCTTGAGTCAAAAGGTTTGGTTCCAAATATTTGGGATGAGACCATGAATTTTTCTGCATACATTCAAAACATATTTCCACACTCATCCGTCAAAGGTACTACTCCCTTCGAAGCCTACATTGGTCACAAGCCTGATGTGTCCAATCTCATGGTTTTTGGCTCCACTGCATGGGCTAGAATTCTGACTAAGAAGAGAAGATATTTGGAACCACATAGTACTGAGTGAATCCTGATCGGATATGTTGAAGAATAAAAAGGATACAAACTCATGGATATCATATCCAAAAATATATTAATCGAGCGAAGTGTCAAATTTGAAGAACCGCTTCAAGATCTAAAATTAGTCGAGGAAGAAACTGTTGAATTGCCTCCTCTCCAAGAAGAATATTCGAAAGAAGATGATGAAAGTTTGTGTTCTGATATTTATGATATTTTATCATACATTAATGAACATGAAATATCAGGTTCGTATTTAGATCCATATGAGCCCCCTCAGTTTCCAAAGTGGGCAGAAAAGACTCTCAATTTTGTTGGTTCTAACATTGGAAATGTTGTCCATCCAAGAAGAACTCGAGCATGCTTTCAAAGAGAAGGTATGGCTCTTTCATACTCTGATCCATTAATGTTTGAGAATTGATGATATGTTCATATCCTAAATCATACTATCATTCCCACCAACATCCGAGATGGAAAAACGCCATGGATGAAGAGTACAATTCTCTTTAGAAAAATGCTACATCGGAACTAGTTTCTCTTCCACCTGGGAGGAAATTAATTCAACGAAAATGGGTCTACCGAACCAAGGTTGCTGCATATGGATAAACCTAAAAATAAAAATCTAGGTTGGTGGCAAAATGCTTCTCACAATTTCATGGTGTGGACTACACGGAAACCTTTGCACCAGTTGCAAAAATGGATTCAATCCACCTACTTTTGGCAATTTCTGCATCTAAGCACTAGGAGGTGCACCACATGGATGTGAAGAGTGCATTTATTAATGGAGATACTCAAGAAAATATTTATATGAAGCATCCTGAAGGCTACATATCATATCCAACATTAGTGTGCATACTAAATAAATCATTGTATGGTTTAAAACATGCCCTAAGAGCTTGGTATGCAAAGATGGATTCCTTCCTTCTGTTACAAAATTTTGTAAGATGCAAATCAGATCCAAATGTGTACCTAAAATAGCATGAAAGTAATTTTATGATCATTATCCTTTATGTTGATGACCTTTTGATTACAGGAAGAAGTCTTGCTTTGATCGGAAATATAAAAACCACACCACATCAAGCATTCAACATGAGTGATCTAGGCCTGCTGAAGCAGTTTCTTGGCTTAGAGATCACTCAACATTTTGATGGGATCACCATATCTCAGTAAAAATATGATTTATACATGATAAACAAGTTTAATATGGAATATTTTAAAGAAGAACCATTCCCATTCCTCTCAGGAATCAGACTTGAGGATGGTGATTCCACACCATTGGTGGATTCTACACTTTATCGACAGTTGACTAGAAGTATTCTATACTTGACACACTCTAGGCCTGATATTTATTATGCCATGAGTGATGTTTCAAGGTACATGCAACAGCCCCATGAGCTTCACTGGAAGGCATCCAAAATAATCTTGCACTATGTGCAGGGTACTAGACATTTTGGCATTCACTATGCTCTGGATTCTGATCTAGATTTGGTTGGATTCACTGATTTAGATTGGGCGAGTGATAGCATTGATCAGAATTCCAATTCCGGATATGTTTTAATGATTGTAATAGGGCCTATTTTCTAGTCAAGAAAAAATCAAGCCTCCATTTCCTTATCTTCAACAGAGGTAGAGTATCGAGGAGCAGTCAATGTTTGCATTCAGGCAGTTTGGTTGCAGGGTATTCTAACAGAGTTTGATATTAGTAGCACCACTTCTACTGACATATATTGTGATAATCAGAGTTCTATCAATATCTCGACAGATCCGGTTCAGAGATAGAGGACCAATCATATCAAGATCCACATGCACTACATCTGAGAGCTTGTGCATGACAGAAACATTGTACTGCAATATTGCCCTACAAAAGAGAAAATTGTGGACATATTCACCAACAGCTTCACTAAGAATAAGTTCTCTTACCTTCGTTCACTATTGTGGGTGATTTATACTATGGTGAGGACATATTAGATCCTTCAGTGTTCAGTTTGAGGGGGGGTTTTCTTTCCCACTGTGTTTTTCCCTCTTTCCTCACTTAGATTTTTTTTAGCATTTTTGAATTATTTCTGTTCTGGGTGACCTATGGCCTTTGTCGCTAGGTCCCTTTTATTTTTTTTAATCCTCCATGATATTAGTTTAAGGGGGGGTGTTGGAGCATTTTCCAACCACAAATAATATATTTGAGCCTCACAGCTTAATTTGCCACTTATCCTAAGTATTTTGACTCAATCATGTGCTTACATCATCAGTAGATCACAGTTTCAATAAACTGGGCCTCCTCCTACATTCTAGGAGACAACTGGGCCATCAACTGATCCTCCTCCACCATCCAGGGGGTGATTTGCATGACTAATGCACACTACTCAGTCCAACTGACAAAATTTACTAGTTCATTCAGCCAACTGGAGATTAGAAGGCGCCTTTCTACACTGGTTGACTTCATCTGGTGTTATTTTCACCTACTATTCAGTTAACTGCAGACAGAAAGGTACCCTCCGCTATTTTTGGGAAATAAGTTGAGTTCTGAATCAGTTAGACTCAGTTAGATAGTTTCAGATTCAGTTTGAGTCAGTCTTATGATAGTTAAGTGGTTAACTGATGTGCAGAGTGGTGTTAACTTCCAAGTAAGCCACTCTCATGCATTCGATTCGAATGACCACTCTGGAATTCGAATTGCTTGGATTAATGTAGCCATTGTTACACATTGTAATCTATCTTCTAAGTTTATGAAATTATTTTTACTGCTGCAAACCTTTTGCACACTGTTTTCCATACATTTTGCTGCATGCATCTCTAGTAACTGTTTGTTATGTAGAATTTTGTCCTACGGATAAGCCAAAACTCTCTTAACTTTAAAGCAGACTTTAAACTAACTCTAAAGCAAGAAACAAGTCAAAACAAATGCTACCTTGAAATTCTTGAATTAAATTTTACAGCAAGATTAAATGTATTTAGGAATTATGAGAGATGTGACACACCTTCCAACCGACGTTTGTCCCGCTCTAGCTCTAGATCCAAAGCTCCGATGTAGAACCTGTTAAGATCAATCAAAGGAAAAACATGCAAACTTCCAAATACCCTGAATGTAAAGGTTAGATTCAAATCCAGATTAGATACATCTCATGCTAAGAACTTATACTAAAACACATGAAATGGGAAAGACAAGACAAGTTATCTTATTACAACTTGAAGAATGCTTACATAGGTTGCTTGATGCCCAAGCCAATCCTTCAGCTCCAAGTGTCTTCTCCTCTAGCTATCTCCACAATGCTGCAAGATCATAAGTTTGGTACTTCAAGAGTCCTCCCCTTTCCCCATGGAATGCCTCTCTTTTATAGTGCATGGTAGGGTTAACCAACAAGAGAGATAGGTGGATCTAGGGAGAGATAAGTGGATCAAGGTTTCTAATCACAGAAAGTGAGTTGGGATCGAATCAGGGACCCCAATCTTCCACTATCTTCGAAAATCCAAAATCCCACAAACCATGGAAAAAGGGCTAATAAAAGAGTACCGCGCCCTGTAATCTTATCCCAACGTGGTACTACCGCGTTCTGCGGAAACATCATAGCGCGATAGTGTGGAGTACCGCACTCATATAAATGAGCAAGGCGCGGTAGTGTAAGTAAATAAAGTCAAATAAAGTCTCAGCTGGGTCAGAACTTGTCAGGGTAGATTTACCTTCAAGATTCATTCATCTTCTGGGTGGTTCAAACAGCAGGGGAAGTGTCGTCAACTCTGTTTGTAGTGAAGATGCGACACTGTGGAATATAGAGGTATAACACTGTTGTGCTTGAATTTCACATACCATACCCTACGAAAGAAAAACCCCTTACATAGGGTTCCAATGAATTTGGAATGGGTTTATCCCTACTGACATATGTCCTTGCATCCAATTCCATTGACCTTGGGAGGGGTTTTCCCCTATCAACATTTAGGTTGATGGGATGGAATTACTTGCACCCCCACTAAAAATTGAAAATGGTTTGACCTAACAAGCTTATAAGATGATTGAAAACCACCAGTCATTTGGGTATTCCATCATATAAATAGGTTTTCCTCATAAACAAGACTAAAGGATTGGAAATCTCCACTCCCTATCGAAGGGGTGGATGGGGGAATATGCCCCCCATTCCAAGGAAATCCTTGAAAATGTATCAAGGAACTCCCTATTCGACTAGTAGTATTTAAAAAAATCAGATGAGAAGTGATAGGGATATGGGGAACACTCGTCACCGGCATCCCACATGTAAAACAATTTGAACCAAATGGTGATGACAATGGAGTACTCAAAGGCTAAGTGACTACAAATACTACTGGAAACGTACTACTAGAAAATGTAACTATATCAATTGTACTAGATTGGGTCGAATTTGATGTTTGGGTGCTAAAATAAGGAGTTAATTCTACCTGAATGATAAGCAAATTGTCCTGACTCCGAAGAACTTAGAATTTTCACAAGAACTAGATCGTTAGGTCTAGTTAATGGAGGGTTAAAAGGTCTCACATATCCTTTAACTTGAATATATTCTAACCTATTAAGCTCAAGTGTAGAAGTGTTTGCAACTACAATATCTAGTTCGACAAAATTAGAATAACCCACTAGCTCAAAACAAATAGTTGTGTTCAATCGATGCCTCTAAGGAGGTGATGGAGGCCCCATTATTTCCAAATAAATATTCTAAATCCTTCTCGACCGATGGAGTGGTTGGTCTACCACCCTGATTTAATATTAAAATAGACTCAATATATTAAGGCCAACTAAACACAAAAATAACACTGCCAAGAAATTCCTATAGATATAAACACAAGCAAACAAGGGCCTTTCAAAAATTGGCCTGGGGATATTAAGTCCCACAACGAAAGAACAAAGGTATGGGAAGTAGTTATCATGACCTCAACATAACAACCCTTCTTGGTGCAAGTATACTAAAAATTTATGGGGCACCCTCTAAGGGTAGTAATAGTGTGATGCAAATTCTACCTCAGGTATTGCATGAAGCCCCAACTTGTATTCACCTAGGTGGTCCCTAGGAAAAGCAACTAAAGTTACCAACTCGCATCCAGAGTCCATGGGAATATTCAATGGTGAGGATTGTACATATGGGTATGGTATCTAAGCCCGAAGCTTCAAGAGTACTGACACCACAGAGGGCCCAAGGGGAACCAAATTAAACCCCCATACACGTAAAATCCACATATGCTTGGATAAGTATCAAAGGGGTAATCTTCTCTAATCAAACTCACACGATCTCGTATTTAGATCATGTTTGAGAGGAGTTTTATGGACACACCTTTACAAATATTGGATTTTCACTTTTCTATATCAGATTCCTATGTTCAAAAGTTCAAAAGGCCTTCAAGAGTTTACTCTCCACCCTAATTCAAGGCCCTAAACCTAAACTAATTGGTGGACCCTATAAATCAAAATCTAATAATTTTTAAGTTAAGCGTTGATTTTATAGGATGCTATTTACTCAAAGAACACAAACATGAAACTTGATGGTGTGATATGGAACTTGTAGAAACTAAAAGACACTACACGAATTGTTGGGGCCTAATTGTTCATTGTATTGGTCATTATAGTGTTAATGGGCCATTTGTTATGGTTTATTGCATGAATTAAGGGGATTAACTAAATATTTTAATGTAAAAGCGAGTAAATGTAATTATTACCCCTGTTAACACCAAAAGTTTGACCACTTTGCTTATCTACTACCCACACCATATCATACATCATGTCCACTTTCCATTTACAATATTACTTTGACCTTCACACGTCAAAAATATCATAAAATGGCCCATCATTATTATCTCCTCTTTCCACAAAAGAGGGAAGTTGGCACATTCCTAAAAAATGGGAAAAAGGGAAAATCCCCCCAAAACAGGAAATTCCCACAAACGAGAAAAACACATAGAAAAGGAAAAATAAGTTGGATCTAACCCATGCATAATGTTTATCCAAATACCATTTTCCAATACCATTGGACACAAAACCATGTGTCATAATATCTATATATTCAATGTGAAGGTCCCTGATTTGACATTTCATATCCTCCACCTTATCCATATCGTTACTCTGCTGAAACTCCATTGAGTCCTCTTTACCCATATGTTGAGAATTGGCATCCTTTGTGATGAGTAGCTAGAGACTGTGGAGCTGCTAGGAGACCAAGGAAACACTACTTCGAAGGGATGCAAAGGCCCCCATTTCTAGGTATTCTTATGTCCTATATTATGCTCTTATAATACAAAACCATTTTATTTTATATGTTCCATTGTTAAATCAATATTGGATCAATACATGCTTAGTGTAGATTTATTTTATTTTTGTTTGCATATTTACTTTTGAATTTCTACTAAGGATTCCCTAATCAATAGTAGGTTCCTTTTGGTACATGATAGCAGGAAAAATCTAACAACAGTTTTTGGAGACTCCTACAGATTTCAATCTCTGCAGATATGTGGTTTCATTTGAACATCCTTACCGATTTTTTTTTCATTTTATTTTTCTAGGTTTGCATTCTTTTCAGTTGATCTATTGTCACCAGTCAGATCTATACCGAAAAAACAACCTGTAGCATCCGTTCCAACCCCTCTTGGACATCCATTTTTCATATTTTTTAGTTTCAGATGGGTCACGCCTATTTGGCCCATAAGTGCGACCCAGGTCACTCCTTTTCGGCTAATAAGAGAAACATGTCGCACCTTTTTTCCCGATAAATGAGACTTGAACCTAATCAAGTTGTTTTGCACCTCGGTCGCCCCCGTTTTTCCTTTCTATGAAACCCAGTTCACTCTTATGTCTCTGATAAGTGTTACCTGTCGCTTAAAACTCCACAATTTGTGCATTTTGTCTGTTTTTCTGGGTTTGCTACTTCCTTTGCTATTGTTTTTCAATTCGGTGCGACCCAAATTTCCTTTGTCCCCTTGATAAGAGTGATATGCATTTTTTTTTTTACTTTCCGAGTTGTTTCCAACCCCTTGGACTCTTTGTCCTGCCTTTGCACCCTACAGCCTGCTTTGATTTTTCCATACCTATATGTTTGCAATACTTTTAGTGTTCTTCTTGCACCTATTTTTTTGCTATACTTGTCTATTGGTCTACCTCTGTTGAGCCCCGTACTGAAGAAGAACCTGTTTTTTAGTCTTTTCTACACCTGTTGGTTCCATTTAGATATGTTAGGCATGCAACATTTTCTGTTTTAGTGAGTTGTATGGTAATAAATCATTGCTTGTGGTTAGCTATGAAGAGAAGTGCTTGCATTTAGTTGAAATGATGAATGAAAGACTGGTTTTTACATAGCATTATTTATTATTTCCTTTCAACATTTATTTTATCAGTTATATCTCTGGGATATACACATCACTTGTGCACACAACTCACAAAGTCAACCGCTTGGTTCTTAACCCCAAGCAGAGCCTTAAAATTAACCTTAGCTAAACCAACATTAACCTCACTTGAGGACCAAATATAATTTGGTAGTTTGGTTAGGACACTGGGGATAGGCATCCAAATAATTCCCCTTTTTCACTTACATTTGAGACATAGAAGTTGTCCAATCAGGGAGCCAAAATCCTCTTGTATTTATTGACACAGTTGAGACTGATTTTTTGGGGGGCCTCTCTCTTAGGAGGGAAAGTGGCAAGACTGGTTTCGAAGGTTTGGGTGGAATTACACTCTCCACTTTGTACTGAAGGACCACTACTCGTTGTCTATGGATAGAAGCTACGGGTAACCTTGTCAAATGTGCCTGGAATGAGGTAGCCTAGTTTCCATTCTTCTAGGGTTATTTTACCCGGGATCCCTTTCACTAGGGGGATATCCCTTGGCCATATTGGTCTTCCATTTCGTATTGTCTAACTGTGGATTTCATCACCCTGCAGCAGATACGATTTGTGAGGGATTCCATCTTTTAGTTAGGTGGCTACTTGTTCCCACCCCTCATAGGCTAGTAGGTCAATTTTTTGTTGATAGGTAGTGCTGCTTGTTGGCTTTGTGTCCATTTTGATGTATCTCACTTGTTGTGAAAAACGATTTCAGTGGGTTTTTCGAGCCTATTTGTTGGATTGAGTGCCTCGTTGTTGTGATCTCCTCTTTCGCACTCAGCTGCATTGGGATTTTGAGCCTTTTTTCTTGATCATTGAGTTTATACTCATAGCACATTCCCGTCACCATAGCTCCTGTAAAGCAGTCTCGTAGACTTTGAGTTAATTCTCCTTAGTGTAGTTTCTTGGACCACACACATCGAACCCCATTTTGACACACTTCCCATCTCTAGAACCTTTTCCCGAGGCACCTGAGCCCACTTCTGACTCTTCCCAGTCAGATTCACCCACATAGTCACCTACACGTATCCTTATGGATGACATGAATCTTGACCCATTTTTTGATGGATTATTGGTGGTCATTGAAGTGGCCCTATAGTCACTACAACAACCACTCCAGTTGTTGGTCCCATGGGAACCACTATTCCCAGTAGCATCGGACCTACTTCCACCACTACTATAGCTCACATGGTTACTGGGTCTATTCCCACTGGAAGCAGTCCCACCCCCACAACAAAATTCCATACAGTCACTGGATCTATTCTTGGGGGAATTGACCCCTCCATCATAGTCACACCAACCCTTTTTGTCAGTTCTACGGTCCCAGTCATGACGACCAACATCATTGACCATATTATCACTCCACCACCTGGTGGAGGTGAGGTGGCCCCACGATTGCTTCTATGTCCAGCACCCTTGTTGTCCCTACCATGTCATATCCTACTGTTGGCCTTCCATTTATGGCCAGTCTAAACCTCCCATATTTTTATAGATTAACCAATGATCCTACATGGCCCCCAATGCCTACCAAACTCTGCTTAGACATCCCTAAGTTCAAAGGGAAGGATGGGGAAGACCCCAAAACCATATTATGTCCTTCCACTTATGGTGTTGCTTTAAGAACATAGTGGATGATTCCATTAGATCGTGGTTGTTTCAATGTACCCTTACCCATGTCACTGCTAAGTGGTACATTTAACTACTTATGGGGCACACTCAAACTTTGTATCCTTGGCTTCCACTTTCATACAGTTCTTTCAGTTACCCATTTGATATGATGAGGGAGTTGATATTATCTTTTATTTCCACCAAAATACCGCTAACCACATCCATGAGTGGCATTGACGTCGAAGCTCGTGTAAAATCAAGCTCAACCGTCCGATATTGTTAGATTGGTTCATGGAATCCATACTTCTTCCCATTTCCAAGGACATCTCCTATGATTTCCCACAATATGAGGAAGAAGTGATCCTAAAGGCCCAATAGCTTGACTTGATCTATGCACCATTTGGATACCTATACACCATTATTCATGATTCCCTCCATGTAAATTCTTTCTAGAAAGATGCACGAGAGCTATCCCATGCCTCTGATGGTGTTATTGGCACTGTTGCATCACAACCTAGATTATATGTTCCCTTCGCCTCCGCAATGACCAACCTCGCATATGTCAACACCCCTAGCGTTGTGCAACCTTTGATGGGTTCATTTCTCTTACAAGGTTATGGACTTGATCTATACCATTCCTAATACCAGTTAGGAGCGACACCCTCTTATGTTCCTCCCACCCCACACATTCATGGACCTTCCTATTCTAGATACGTATGTGGTGGTACCCGACAAGTATATGCAACCCATCAGGAACCTATTGTTTACTATCCTTATCCTAGCCAACCTACGGTAGCTCCAATTCCAGCTCCTTCCCCAGTTCCACCTTCTCTGTAAGGGAAAGTTTATGCGCAAAAAAACTTTCCTTCTCAACCTACCCCTAATACCCAAGAAGGGTAGAGTAAGCATCAGAGAGGGTGGAATCAAGGAAACAATAAACGCTAGGATGGGGGTGACAACCCCCTCACAATAATGGATCTAATCCTGTACCTTAGAACCCCAATAAACCAACCAATCAAGGAAAGAACCTACAGCTTCGATACAATCACCCATTTTATTTTAGTGGTGTTTATGGCCATTATACACATTGGTGCCCCTACTTGTCTAGAGCTAAAAAACTTTGGGATGAGGCTAACAAATGGCAAGTTAATTTTCCCCTCAGACGCAACCCAACTCCCCACCTCAACCAGGTCAAAAACCTATGGTGTTGCAGAATCCTTTTCCTAATCAAGGGTGTTAATGCCTAAAAATATCTCACATGCGAAATTTCAACGATTCATCCAGTAAGGCACCATCAACATAAAGAATGCATCTGACCACAAGAATCCTCAACAAATCCAAAAAACAACATGAGTCCATAAGTGCCAAGGAACAGTCAAAACAAAGGGTAGTATGGGTAATACACAGTTGACCTACACTATAGAGAAGGTTATCTAAACAATTCACATGCTACACCCACGCGAATTTTCCTTCAATATCCATGTTATTGTCAAAACTGTGGGACCACTCACTCCCAGCGGCGCATTAAAGACTCATTCATCCCCAAAGATATGAATTCGGATTGTCACACACTTGGTGGCATTAATCATCCCCCTTGTGTACCTTGGAACTAGTTCATGAAGGAGGAGAGCTCTGTAATATCCTAGCCAAGAATTGGCCAGAATACTAACTCCAACTTCCAAGTTGATCAGGATTTTAACTAGTAATTTTTAAGCAATTTCTTTATGGAGTGCAGGGTGTAAGTGAGGGGTACTATAATACTGATAAAGGATGGTAGAGATGACTTTTGATTCTGTATTTTATATGGAGAATGTGCAGCATAAAGATGATTCAAGGACTGACAGTGAGCCCTATGTACAAGGTACTGGAGCCTTTCACTTTTCAACAACAGACAAGTCTATTGTCTACTTCGAGGCTTCCTGGGATTCCAACATATGCATACTAGACTGAGAGGGAATAAAGGTGAATTGGAATGATGTATGTGGTTCAACGGGCCTCGTGGAAATTATTTAACATCAATTTGGAATTGTTTTGAGATTTGGTGAGGATTTGGTAGGAGTTGGACTGCTATGCTGAGTTTTGGGCCTGGCTTCGCAAATGGTGTACGTCCCTCCCAAATTATACTTTTGAAGCTTGGATGTCGTTCAATGGATTGTGTGTGAAAAACAGTAACTTACAAAACCTTAATTGGATCCTCTGAATGAGTTCTATGTAATTTCTGCCAAGACTAGTCCTCAAAAAGTGCCCAATGAGCATAGGGGAAGGAGTTAAACTTGTATTTGACCACTGTAAGATTTACTCCTATATTTAATGGAAATATTAAAGCTTATATGATTGAGAATACATATCATCAAACTTTACATCACATCATTACATTTCCATAGAACTTATATGCCATAAAAATCCCTCAAAACCCCCTAGGTCTATCCAATCCTTCAATAAGGCATATATATGGCTACAAATATTTATGTAATGGATTAGGAGAGTTATATACAGAATTATAAATCATCTAATAATATGTATACATCTACCATTCAAAAATACAGTGCTTGAATGGTGAAAACTACTCCAAAATAAGCTAGGAAAAAACAATACTAGAAGCCATTATTACATCATGAGCCTCTGGGGCATATTCATATGATAAGATGAGAATATTTTAGGAAATAATTTAGATGTTTATTATAGATATTTGATGTCTTCAAAAAATCAGCAAACCATCCTCTCCATTGACAGAAGGAAGAGGATTCAATCCCTTAGTTTTCACTTCTTTGAGTTCAAAACATGACACTCTTGGGGAATCTCGAACTGGAATCACTTGGACATGATATAAGTTGAATGAATGGTTGTAATTCCTACTTCATATCTGAATATGGACATCACTCATCAGATCCTTCATCTTATTGATCACTGGAAATCTTCCAATGGGACAAACCTCCCACCAACACCCTGCAATACTGGAAGAATGGGGAATACGAGAGGGGATAAGGAGTAGGATTATTCTATGAACTCTTGGTGGCTGATCTATGGTTCTGAATTCTGAATATCAGAATTTAATGGATGCAAACTTATCTTCAATGGCTGCATATGGATCTTCAATGGCCACCAATTAGTCTTCATTACCTGTTAGAGAGAGTGAGGGAGAAGAAGAGAATAAACTAGACCAAATTGGCTAAGGGGAGCATCACCCAAAGCAATTTGAGGAACATCACTCAAAAAGGGAAGATAAATCTCTAACATTAAATTATAAAATATTCAAAAGATGTGAATGTGAGTTGGAATCATTATTTTATAGAATCTTTGATGACCTCCTCAACAAGTTTCCCCTTGGAAGGCCTGCTAGAACCCTTCACAAATGCGCCCCCCTTGGGTGGATGATATTTCCTGCTTTTATTTATGACATGCTTTTCTCCCTTTGGAAGCTGCGCCCTCCTTGAACTTATATGTTTCCTTCTTGCAACAACACTTGCTTTCTTTGTGAACTGGGCATTGAAATGGAAACTGCACCCTTCTGGATGTTTCATATTTGGTAAACTGGACTGTCTTTCTGGCAAGTGTGCCATCCTTAGCTTTTCTAGTTGTTTCCCTTTTTTGGTTTTGGAAACCTAATTCCCACCTTCCTTCTTTTCATCTTTTTTCCATATCTTCACCCCCAAATCCATTTTGGCAACATCATCCACATGGGGCACCCTCTTGGCCTATGAAAATCCTCACAGTGGATCTAAGAGATGATGTATACCTCACAAGAAAGAATTTAGGAATAATATTAAGAGTGGTCAATGCAGTAAGATGAGCAACATAATAATAATATAGTAGAACTTGGATAGAAGCAAAAATACTTCACACACACTAATTCATTAATCACAAATGGACAAATAAATAATACAATGCATGAGGATTCAAAATTCCAAGGTGGAAATTCGAATTAGCCTTCATGGAGTGATCAAAAGATCACTGGAGTGTCATCGGAGCACAACTAGTAGTATATCTCATCATCAGTGGAGTCATCAATGCTCAAGTAACTGTCAACCATCAGTCAAACTGAGTCTAACTGAGTCTGGTAGGTGTAACTGAGTGTAACTGGAACTAACTGAATGAAGGAGGCTCAGTGGAGGGCACATGAGGAGCTAACTGAAGTCAGAATGAGCAGTCTAGTCACACTAGAGGTCCATCAAAGTGGTAAGATCAGTTAAGAGTGAGTCAAGCCTAAAATCAAGGAGAGAACTCAGTTAACTGAAGATAACTGGACTAGTAGGTGAAGAAGGGCACCTTTGTCAAGTGGATGGTGAGATGTGGACGCATCACTGGCTAGGAGGGCTCAATATGTGAAGATGCTCACAATAGATCCAAAGAGATGATGTAAACCTCACAATGAAAGAATTTAGAAATGACAGAAGAAGAATAGAGCAGAAGAACACAAATCCAAAGGAGCTCAGATAGAGGTAGAATAATTACACATGTTACATTAATCTGAATAGTAAACAGGTAAATATACAATGCTCAAGATTCGAATACACTAGGTGTGATTCGAATTATCCTGCATGGACAGATCCATAATCAGTGGAGTGTCATCAAGTCATAACTAAGAGTCCAACTCATCATCAGTGAAGTCATCAATGCACAAGTAATAGTCAACCAGCAATCAAACTGAGTCTAACTGAATGTGGTAGGTGTCACTGGCACATGGAAGCATTGATGTAGTGAAGGAGGCTTGTCACGTCCCCATCTAGACCCTATCACTTTAACATTTTAAATGATGTAATATTGTTATGAAATCGTGGTGCGGAGGTCAAGGCCAAGGCCCCACCATCGATTTATTGATGCATATGGTTTGCGTGCTAGCCAGGCACATTGGAACTTCAACATCATGTAATATGCATTTTAATAAATATACCCACAACTAGCTATGCAATGAAACAAAGAGATGGGGGCATGATTTCACAAGGAATTGGAAGGGAAAACAATCAAACCCTTGAGCCAATCAGTTCAATCCAAGTGTCAATGAGAGAACCCATCAAACCCTCAACTACCCATGTTGAATTTTGTACCCAACCATTGATTTCTCCCAAGAGTTGGTTGAGTAATTAATGCCTTGGGAATGGAGAGGTATGGCTGTCCAAATTCGGGTATGGGCAAGCCACCCTTTATGGAAAATCGTGTTTGTCTCCTTGGGCAAGAAGAGAGCCACGAAATTGCTCTCTAAGCCATTATGCAACCATCAGTCTTGCTCCCTCATGCAGCTCTAGCGGCCTGGACGTTTTCCTCCATGGTTTTTCTGGGTTTCCCTTCATCTTTTACCTGGGAAGGGGCGTTTTTGTGTTGATTACCAGTGGGGAAGAGAACAACATGTTTTTGGGTCTTCCTGGAGGTCGTTTAGGCCATTGGAAAGGATCATAACCAGTGGGGAGAAATCGGTTTTACTCCATGGGGTTGAAATCGAATTACTCTTTCCATAGTTTGTTTTAGTGAGCCACAATTTGGGAAAAACCCATGGACCCTGTTTTGTAAAATACCCTTGTTGTAAATGGTATCTATGCCCAATGTTTGTGCTTGCGGTGTGAGAAATGAGAATGTTGGGGTATGGGATTTGGGTATCCATTGCTTTGGCTTGAGCTTGAGAATAAGCATCCATGTTTCAAATGTAGCCTGATAAACCCAGCTGTGGACTGGCTTGGCTGAGATGAAATGAGTAATTGGCAGTGAACGAGCTGGAATGTTCCCTTTCCTTGTGAGAATCATGCCCAGCTCAGGGGTGGCCTTCGGATGGACTCATTATAAGCTGTCGAAGAGCCTATGGTTGGGTGGAACGTTGCAGCGACATAGCTAGTTGCTTGGGGAAGTTGCTAAATGAAGATAAGTGTTTTTATGTCTATGTATTTACTTCTGCAATGTCTAATTAATGATTATTTTGATATGCTGGATGAGCATGAATTTTGTGTGGATGTTGTTTTAATTCCGCTGTGCATAATTGATTTGTTTTACATCTGCACATTCATATTTTATTCATATGAATCTAACGAATGGGCTGAGATCATGTGAAAGCCCTGAATTTGGCATCATGTTCCCTGACTTGCATTGGATGAATGGGTGGGTACGTGACAAGGCTCAGTGGAGGGCGCTCATGGAGCTAATTGGAGTCAGAACAAGTTATCTAGTAACACTGGAGGTCCATCGGAGTGATAAGGTCAGTAAAGAGAGAGTCAAGCCTAAAATCAGGGAGAGAACTCTTGTTAACTGAAAATAACTCGACTGGTAGGTGAAGAAGTGTGCCTCTCTCATGCAGTAGGTGAAAGGAGGGTGCACTAGGCACTAGGAGGGATAAAAATGATCAAGAAGAAGCTCCGAGGGCTAGCTAACTGAGGGCTAGGTGTTGGTATTGATGACTGGAAATGCATGCAAACCCTAGAATCTATGCAAACCCTAAAAGACTGAAAATGAAAATGACTGAAAATATAGTAGGACTAGGATGGAGTATAGGAATATCCTAACACCCCCCCTTAATCCATCCTGGGCCTTGGTAACTAGGACAAAAGGTCACCCATACAATCAAGTAAATAAAGAACTATCCATAAACCGAGGAAATGGGGAAAACCTCATGGGAAAAATACCCCCCCTCAAAAGAATAGTAAATAACTCAAAGAACCATCATACTAAGCAGAAAAGAAGGAAGCTTTCATCAGTGAAAACTTCTGCAAAAAATTTGACAAGTTGATCCCCTGTAGGATGCCAAAACAGGTGCTAGATGTGTATCTAGTCTTCTGATGTTCCTTCCACTGTATAGAGGATGGATTGGATGAAGCAAGTCTCTCAGGAATTCTTTCTACAACTAGAGCGAATGGAACATGAGGGGTCTTCCCATGTGATGGAAGAGAGAACCCCATCATCATGCTGCATCTCTCATGGAGAGGTGGATGGCATAATGCAAGGTTGGCATGATGCTGAATTCTGGTAGTTCGGTGAACAGATGAATCCTCAACTGTGTTCTCAGTAGTAGCAAGGACTGTGTGAGCCCATATTGACCTTGAATCTGGACTGAGAATAGGTGTTGGTTCTGGATCTGAATCTTCTTGAACTATGATCTCAACATCAAGATCTCGATCTTCTTCTTCATCAGAAGAGGAGTCACTCTGATCTTGATTAGAATCTGAAGGAATAGTTGGAGAGAAGGGCATGAAGTGAGAGAACTCATATGCCTTAGAGGCATGATTAGAAACCCCATTCGCTACAATATTTCCAGTGGAGATCTCTGTAATCTCTACTGTGTTTGGACCAAAAGTTACTTGCTTTGGTGATCCTATATGAGTCATCTGATATACTGATAACAAATTAATTGTTAGAGAAGGAACAAACAAAACATTTTTGAACTTACCATGCTCCATATGTATTGTACCCAATCCTTTGGCATAAATCTGAGAGTTGTCTCCCATGTGAATAGTAGGCCCATATTTGAGATCTAAAGAGGAGAAAGATTCTTCAGAGGCAACCATGTGATTGGAGGCTCCAGAATCTATGAGGAGGGCTTTAGACTTTGAAAAACCATCCATCAATGGATGGAAATCATCAGATCCACTTCCAGAATCAGACATCTTTGCTTCTTTTGGAACAACAATTTTGTTTTGTTCAAGAAGCTTGGTTAGTATATCTATTTTCTTGTGCATGCAAGCTTTCTCAGGATGGTTTCCTCTCTTGCAATAGGATCAAATAGGTCTCTTTTGTTTGTCACTTCTGGATTTGGATGGCTTCTTGTCCTTGTCTTTTTGCCTCTCCTTTGCATTCGCTCCACTTGCTTCTCTAGCTAGAGGAGCTAGATCTTTGGAGGCCTTGATGGCACCCAATTGAATTAGTTTCTTCTCTTCTTGAATGAGAGCTTCAGCAAATCCTTTTAAGGTGGGAAACTTCCATCCAGGGATTGACATTCGAACAAAATGTAAAGTAGATACAAAGACAGAAAATTGAGATCCAATTTTGCTCAATACAGAGAGTACCAATTGCTCATCACTTTTAGTGATGCCACAATGCTTGCATTGTAAAACCAAATTCTGAAATTTGGAGAAGAATTCTTGAATGATTTTGAAATTGTTAGGTTTTAGGGAAACCAATTCATTTTCGAGAATGCAGCCTCTTAGTTCATCTTGTTTTCCAAAAAGACTCTTCAATTTTGTCCATTTATCATTTGGAGACTTCAATCCTTCAACATGAAACAATATATCTTCAGACATATGAAGACATATGCATCCAAAGGCTTCATCCATTTTATTTAGATGCTTGGTTCTCTCTACAACTGTATGTGGTATGGCATCTTTTTCCTCAACTATTCTAGAAAACCCTCTCGACTGCAAGTGTACTATCATCTTACCCTTCCATTCAAAGTAATTGAAGGGAGTGAGAATTATAGGAGAAGAAGGAGCATTTGAATTGCTCATCTTAACTGCTGGAACGAGTGCAAAAGGAAACTGCTGATACTGTTGCTGCAACTGCTGGAACTTTGAAATACCTGCAAAAAACTCTCAAGAATGGAGGTAGAATATACTCTCAAGTGGCTCTGATACCATGTGAAGATGCTCACAGTAGATCCAAAGAGATGATGTAAACCTCACAATGAAAGAATTTAGGAATGACAGAAGAAGAATAGAGCAGAAGAACACAGATCCAAAGGAGCTCAGATAGAGGCAGAATAATTACACATGTTACATTAATCTGAATAGTAAACAGGAAAATATACAATGCTCAGGATTCAAATACACTGGGTGTGATTTGAATTAGCCTGCATGGACAGATCCATAATCAGTGGAGTGTCATCAAGTCATAACTAGGAGTTCAACTCATCATCGGTGAAGTCATCAATGCACAAGTAATAGTCAACCAGTAGTCAAACTGAGTCTAACTGAATGTGGTAGGTGTAACTAGCACATGGAAGCACTGGTGTAGTGAAGGAGGCTCAGTGGAGGGCGCTCATGGAGATAACTAGAGTCAGAATAGGTTATCTAGTCACACTGGAGGTCCATCGGAGTGATAAGGTCAGTAAAGAGTGAGTCAAGCCTAAAATCGGGGAGAGAACTCTTGTTAGCTGAACATAACTGGACTAGTAGGTGAAGAAGTGCACCTATCTCATGCATTAGGTGAAAGGAGGGCGCACTAGGCACTAGGAGGGCTGAAACTGATCAGGAAGAAGCTCCAGGGGCTAGCTAACTGAGGGCTAGGTGCTAGGACTGATGACTGGAAATGCATGCAAACCCTAGAATGCATGCAAACCCTAAAAGTGCATGAAAACCCTAAAAGACTGAAAATGAAAATGAATGAAAAGCTAGTAAGACTAGGATGGAGTATAGGAATATCCTAACAAAATCTGAGTGGAAATACGCTCCCAGGTGCTGGAAGACTAGGGACTAGGTGCTGGAGGTATCAACCTGATGACTGGGCAGCATGCGGATGCATGCAGAATGCATGCTACATGCAGGAATGCATGCAATACTGAAAATGAAAAGGATGAAAATGCTAGTAGGACTAGGATGGAGTATAGGAATATCCTAACACCCCACTTAATCCATCCTGGGCCCTGGTAACTAAGACCAAAGGTCACCCAATACAATGAATAATAACAATCAATAAGCTGAGGAAATGGGGAAAACCTCATGGGAAAAATACCCCCCCTCAAAATAGACTGTAAGGCACACACAAAAATAAATGCTCCAAACTCAAGTAGGTGTGATGCTTGGTCATATGTCTGGAGCTATCTTCTTCTTGGGAAGAAGTGGATCATGCTCAAAAAGCATGTGCTTGTACTTTCTCTTCAGATCGAATGTGATGATCCTTGAACCTGTGATTTGAATCAGCTGAGGTAGGATCAAAAACATGAATGTGCAGATAGTCTTTTGTCTTCTCCTTCGAACCATCATGGATGAGATTATTCTCAAAAGAACCATCAAATAATAGTAAATGTTTTGAATCCAAATCAGATCCAAGACTTAAAGAATGGTTTCTTAAGATCTCCTTTGAACCATTTGAGGTGAGATCTAAACCATTGAATGGATGAGAAATTATCCCAAGTGGTGATTGCTTAGAATCCAAATTAGATCCAAGACTTGAATCATGGTTTCTTGAGATCTCCTTTGAACCATTAGAGGTGAGATCAAAACCAGTAAATGCATGAGAAATTATCCCAAGTGAATGGCAATGGTTTCTTGAGATCTCCTTTGAACCAGTAGAGGTGAGATCAAAACCATGATATGCATGAGAAATTATCCCAAGCGAATGGCGATGGCCATAATCTTCAATAACCTTATGAAAGCATGAAATAATGATCATATAGTAGTACATAAGAGGTGAGTGGTCAAGGAGAGCGAATGCATTACCTCCAATGGTTGATTTGACCTCCAAAACATTCAATAGATCATGATGCAAATCAATAGACTCTGGTGCAAGAGAGGATTTAGGACCTTCTGCAATTTCTAGAGTGTGAGCTGGCACATAATTCAAAATAGAAGAAATTTGGAGCATGAGTGTAGAATCTGCAAGTTCTTCTTCTTTGTGGACAACTTCAATATGAGATATGTTTGATATTGGTTCATGATCAATGAGATCATCAAGGAGGGTGAATGCATCACTTTGCCTGCTCTCGAAAGGGTTTGGACCAATCCCTTCATTCTGCTTGCCAAATATTTCATCCAGGTGGGCCCATAGCTCTTTTGGATATTCAACATCATCAAGGAATTGATGTGCCAAGCATCGATACATAGCAAGCATCATGGTTCCCATGGCTCTATCACCATTATTTAACCAGTCAATCTTTTCTTCAGAGGATTCAAACTCTCTTTCAAAACAATAATCAAAGAGACCATTTATCTTCAAGTGTGCTATCATCTTTGGTTTCCATTCATCATAGTTGAATGGAGAAAGAGGATCATAGTTGAATGGAGGAGGGTATATTTCTTCTGAATACATGGAAGTTGTAGAAGACCTGCAAAAAACAATAGAAAATATCTGCAACTGCTACTGCTGCAAAAATGCAGAAACTGCTGCAACTGCTGCACTCAAAATATTGATAATAACCTGCAAAAAACTCTTAGGAATGGAGATAAACAATACTCTCAACATGCTCTGATACCATGTGAAAATCCTCACAGCAGATCTAAGAGATGATGTATACCTCACAAGAAATAATTTAGCAATAAGATTAAGAGTGGTCAATGCAGTAAGATGAGCAACAGAATAATAATACAGTAGAACTCGGATAGAAGCAAAAATACTTCACACACACTAATTCATTAATCACAAATGGACAAATAAATAATACAATGCATGAGGATTCAAAATGCCAAGGTGGCGATTCGAATTAGCCTTCATGGAGTGATCAAAAGATCACTGGAGTGTCATCGGATCACAACTAATAGTCTATCTCATCATCAGTGGAGTCATCAATGCTCAAGTAACTGTCAACCATCAATCAAACTGAGTCTAACTGAGTGTGGTAGGTGTAACTGAGTATAACTAGAACTAACGAAATGAAGGAGGCTCAGTGGAGGGTGCATGAGGAGCTAACTGAAGTCAGAATGAGTAGTCTAGTCACACTAGAGGTCCATCGGAGTGGTAAGAACAGTTAAGAGTGAGTCAAGCCTACAATCAAGGAGAGAACTCAGTTAACTGAAGACAACTGGACTGGTAGGTGAAGAAGGGCACCTTTGTCAAGTGGATGGTGAGATGTGGGTGCATCTATGGCTAGGAGGGCTCAATCTGAGTGGAAATAAGCTCCCGAGTGCTGGAAGACTAGGGACTAGGTGTTGGAGGTATCAACCTGATGACTGGGAAGCATGCAGATGCATGAAATGCATGCAGAATGCATGCAATACTGAAAATGCAAAGGATGAAAATGCTGGTAGGACTAGGATGGAGTATAGGAATATCCTAACATGGCCCACTTGTTCATTATCCATTAATTTTATTTATCAAAATTAAATTTAATAAATAAATTTTCCAATTTATGGGACTTAGGCTAAAATTAATTCTAAGAAAATAGAATTAATCCAATTTAATTCCCTTAGGGGTTGATTTTGTCCACTTTTCACCCATGGGACTGGATGAACCAAAATTGGGGACATGACAAGTTCACATTTGGATCTAGTTGTTTGTTGGCCACCTCTTTGCCTATAAAGGAATCCATTGACATGCATTTTGTAGAGAGAAATGATAGCAAGGTTATGTTGTTGGATTTGAGTTGGAGCTTCCTCATAAACCACCATTTCCTACCATTGTGAGTATTCGAAGCTCCCCCGCCACCTTCCTTCAATGGGAAAGTGTTTCTCTCCATTGTTCTACCATCCACTTAGCATTTAGTTTGGACAAGAAATGCCTCCCTAAGGGATATTTTTGGATTCCCTTGAATCCCACACCTCCTAGGTGTTGTACAGCTATTCCATTGGGAAATATAAGAGTGGTTTAGCATACCTATGATTGTTATTGTAGTTTTCCTTCTCCCCCCATATCTTTCATTTTGTTTTTTTATCATATTTGTTTGTTTGAATGTGAATCACACTAACAATCTCTTGCAGGATCACTTGGAAGAATACCAACCACACACAAAAGGGGCTCGAAGGACAAAGGCCTTGTTGCAACCTTCAAGGCTTAGCCCCTTACCAAGTGGAAGAGTTCACTTGTGCAATTTTTCCACAACAAAGGGGTCGTTTCCGCACAACCTATGGTCTCGTACACTACCACACCTACTTCATCGAGTCAACCCCTTGATTCGGGTGTTCAACACCTTTTGATGTTTTCGTTTGACATCAAAATTTAGAACAGATGCAACCAATATGTTTTAGTTACCAAAACCATCCCCACAGATAAGGATGTCGTATCCAACCCTATGGACTAGTCTCTGCACCTACCTCCACTACTGACCAATGGGGATCCCAAAGTCACAAAATTTCCTTTGCGTTGTGTTGCGAACAATCCCAATGCTTGAGTTGCGCTTAACTAGAGCATTGTGGATGATTTATTCCAATCACTCACTGCCATGTCAACCTTGGAGGTTCTTAGGAACTTCCCTATGCAAGGAAAAGCCTTACTATCAGATTTATGTGATATAGACCCATCTGATTCACATTTGATCACTTTCAACTTGGATCAGTCAGAACCCCACATGTATTCATCTAACGCGTTCTAGATTCCCATGTCAATTCGGAACCTCGTCATCCATCGATGAATTGTCAATGAAGGTACCTCCACTTGCATTATGCCAACCTTTGTTTGGAAGAATCTTGGATAACCTCCCTTGCAACCCTTTACTATCGCATTATGTGCATATGATGGTCGTGCTGCCCAAACCTAGGGACTTCTCCTGAATGTTCCTATGGATCTATCCAGTGAAATGGTCCTCATTTACATTGAGGTTGTCAATTCCCAACTTGATTACAATCTCCTCCTTGGATGTAGCTACATGTATTCCATGAAATTCATTGCTTCATTAGTATTTCAACTTATGAAGTTCCCTCATGAAGGGGGGATCATCAAGATCAACCAGTTGACTTACTACGATCCCAAGGTATCAACTACTCCTGAAAATTTCCTCCTCATCATTGACACCGCTATTGAAAGCATATCCATATCCTTTCTTTCTACCGTTGGGCCAGACCTCTTTCATGACACCATGTTGACTGGTACTTTCAAGGATTTTCCCCCATCCCCTCCGACCGTCGATATATTGGACTTGTGCACCATTTCATCTAGTAAACCTATGGTCCCACCACAACCTCAACTCAAACTCTCCCCGCAAACTCAATTGCAACCGAAATCATTACCCAACATGGTGGGATCCATGCTTATCCATACGATCTTGTTTTTTTTTCCTTCATCGAATTCCATGAGAATTCCAGTGATGGATACTCTCAACCTTCTAAGATTGATGTTAGGCCTTCCCGTGTGGTATCTACCTGCACCTATCCCAATCTCGTTCCCACAAGTTGTTTTACAGCTGGTCCAACTAATCCAGACTGCCCAACACCAACCTCCTGGTTTGTCCAATGTGGTACCCCCCTTCACCCTATCCCCCACTAGCTAAGAAAGATAGCAGAAAGACCTCAAATCCAACCACGACGACAATGTCAAATAAATTTGTGATATTTCCTCCCTCATATGCAGCGCGAGCACCTCCACCTTGCGCTTTATGTGATGTTCTTGGTCCCAAAACCCATAATTGTCTAGAGTTACCCATCCTACGTAATCATATGTAGATGTTGGATGAAAGTGAATACATTCTAGTGGTCCACTTTCCCAACACTACCCAGGTACGCAACAAGTATTTATTCACAAACCATTCTTGTGTGGATTTTGGCACCTATGGCCACTACTCCTACCACTGTCTTGATCTGGAAAAAACTGATCTAACCTCACTAACTTATGTCAGTTCTCTCTAGAATCCCAAGTCACCATTATAAAATAAGTTCACCCTCCAACATCGTCGTCGAGCACCACATACACCATCTATTTTCTATCATATTTTGACCAACCTTACACATCCTCAGGAGTTATGGATCCCTGCCCTAAGATCTATCTAGTCAATTCTTTCAAAGTGACAAGGAGATAATCGAAGCCTTAACCAAGCCAGAATTTCCTTGGGATGATATGCACCATTGAGTGTATTTTATCCCTGTTGAGCCCACTTTGTCATCATCAGATCATCTCTCCGTCGATTTGAAAGAATATATCCCTCATGGAAGTGTTGATTGGTTCAAAAATCCAATACTAGCCATTGATGCCTTTGAAGAGAGAAACGTGGCCATTCTGGTCGATATTTTTGTTAAACTTGGTGTTACTGAGAATATCACGATAGGCACCTCTTGCACTCTTTAAGAGGTCACTTCCTATAAGGCACTCTTTCAAGAGTTTTGTGATGTCTTCGCTTGGTCATAAATAGAGATGCCTGATCTCAATCCTTCCATTGTTGAGCATCACATACACACCCGGATTGACATGGCACTTGTTCACCAAAAGCAGAGACCCATTTACCCCTCCAAAGCGGCATCCATTAAGTATGAGATTGAGAAGTTGCGCAAAGCTAGTTTCATCTACTCAATTGCATATACCACTTGGGTTTATAACCCTATTCCCGTGAAAAAAAAATATGGCCCCATTTGTGTGTGCACTTATTTTCATGATTTGAATCTAGCATGTCCCAAAGACAACTTCCTGAAGCCATTAATTGACCAAATCATTGATTCATGTGCGAGCCATGAAGTTCTGTCCTTTATGGACAAATTCTCTGGGTATAATCAGATTCAGATCCACAAAGAGGATCTGTACAAGACCGCCTTTACCACTCAATGGGGTATGTTTGATTACTATGTTATTCCCTTTGGCCTTAAAAATGCTGGAACCACCTTTTAGCTGGCTATTAATATTTGTTTCCATGGCTTGGTCCATATTATCCTTCTTTACTTGAATGACCTCATAACTCAGTCCAATAAATGTTCCCAACACTTGGAAGACATTCAAAAAATATTTCTACATTGCCACAAGTATAACATCCGCTTGAACCCCCTCAAGTGTGTGTTTTGTGTTCCTACTGGTCGCCTACTGGGATTCATCATTTCCCAAAAAGGGATCACTGTTGATCCCGTGAAGGTGCAATCCATCACTAGCCTTCCACCCCCTCACATGTTGTGCCAACTGTAGAGTCTCCAAGGCAAGGCCAATTTCCTTCGCCATTTCATCCTAGACTACGCAACGCGAGTACATGGCTTCCTGCGCTTGCTTCGAACCAATGTTCATTTCGTTTGGGATAAATAGTCCCAAGCTATTTTCGATGCATTGAAACAAGGTCTGTCTTCCACTCCCCCGATTTCTCCCCTAGATTTCATGAAGGATTTCATCCTTTATGTATTGGAATCCAAATATGTCGTCACAAGAGTTTTAGTCCAAGAAGACGATACTCGTCATGAGCATGTGATCTACTACGTTAGCCAGAACTTATCCAGTCAACTGTTACGATATCTGCATGAAGAGAAACTGTCTCTTACCGTCGTCTTTTTGGTTCAGAAGTTATTCCATTACACCCTTATTATCCGAACCAAAGTTGTGGTAGACTCAAAACCCATGCTATATCTCTTGAGTTGTCACCTTTTTCAAGGTCATGTTGCTAAATGGATCGTTATCCTTCAAGAATATGATCTTGAGTTCGCCACCCCGAAGAGTACCAAGGCCTTGGATTTGGAAAACCTTATTACCGACCTACCATCTTCATCTACTTTGTCTCCTATCACCATCGATTTTCCCGATAAACATTTGTTCACTATATCTTTTGATGACTCGTGGTACAGAGAAATACTCGTTTAGTTGCACACTCGGAGTTTTGGATCTCACCTTATCCATGATGACCGATGTCACATCCATCACCAAGTCCCTCGATATCTCCTCATTAGTGATGTCCTATGTATAAGTGGTGTTGATAACATCTTGCGTAGATGCCTCACTTATGATGAGTCCGAGCAGGTCCTTAATGACTGTCACAATGGAGCCTGCAATGGACATCTCTCAGGCATGGCTACCACTCAAAAGGTTATTCGTGCCAGTTATTATTGGCCGACCCTTTTCACCGATTTTATCAAGGCATTTTAGCTATGTTTCAATTTCCAAAAAATTTCCCCAAAGGAAAGAACACCTCATGTGCCGCTCCATTCGGTCATTATTGTCGATCCCTTCTGTAAGTGAGCATGATTGATTTCATGGAGTGTCATCCTATTTCGTCCAATGGCCATAAGTACAATGTCACCCCTATATAATGCCTAGTTTAATCAATGACCTTCCCAACTTAAGAATCAAGATCAGTGAATGAGTTTGATTGATATTTGACAATGGATAATCAATATATAGGATTAATTTATGTTTATTCAGTTCTCCATGTAGTGTGCACATAAAAAATGAAGTTGGTAAAAAGCTTTAAGGCATACTCAATAAATCCGCTCTGAAATTTATAGAACAAGTTTTCTAAAGTTGGCTTTTGTTTTCCATTGAGAAAAATGTATAAGTTAGTTTGGTTAGTCTAGGGATGATTGTCAATCCAAGTTCCTAAGTGTTAACACCCAGAAAGTGCTCACTAGTTCATTTCCTTATTCACATGACCCATTTGTCCACTTTTCCACCATTTGAGCCTCTAAAGCCATCAAAAGGTCACCAAAAGACCATAATACACCCTTTTTCCCCTCAAAAGATATATTTTTCCTCAAAAAACATAAAAAACCCTAAAAAAGGGTCCAGAATTCCCAAAAATATTAAAAGGGAATAAAAATATTCAAAATATTCAAAAAAGGAGAAAAGAGGGAAAAAGGTACCTAAACCATGTTGGTCAATACCATTGGTTTTCTTAAAACCATAATGGTATTCCCCACCACCAAAAACTATAAAAAGGTGGTAGGGGCTCCTAACTTTCCATCCATCCATCATCCTATCCTCATGCTGTCAAAATCTCTCTTGAGTTCTTGACCATTGTAGCAATCTTGGAGAAGAGACCATTGGAGCCTGGAGCATCTCAACCTTGGAGCTGCTCAACACCACAAATCCTCGCCATTTGAGGTATTATAATACAAAACATTCTTTCATTTCTTGTTCTTTCCATGAATCATTTTAGATTTATTTGTTATATGCACATGTTAGTTTAGATTTAGATTTAATTCATAATCGTTTTTGCTTTCTATATTGAAACTGCTATCACATTGTTGATAGGTTCCCATTGCACAAGCTTGGTTGCAAAACCAAGCAACAGTCACGCGGCTCATCGCGGCCTTTTTCTGCGCGGTGTGCCGCGGCTTCGCGAACATTTTCCGCGCTGCACATCGCGGCTTTGCGGTCGTTTTCCGCGCTGCACATCGCGGCTTCGCAGCCATTTCTCACGCTGCACATCGCGGCTTTGCGGCCATTTTCCACGCTGCACATCATGGCTTCGCAGTTCAAACCCACGCTGCACATCGCGGCTTTTTCCCTAAAACCCGCGATGTTGTTTTACTGAATTCGGCTCAATTTTTAGAAAAAAAATTGCTATATTTTTTGCCCATTTAGCCTATTTTCCAGCATTAATTTTTCTGCATTATTACAGTCATAGTGAATTATTTTCTATTTACCAATGCTCCTTTAAAAAGTCTTTTTAAAAATTTTCAGTAAGTGAAAGAAAGATTTTTAGCATTACTTTTAGATCATAGGTTTCACTTTTAATTTGCTCAATAGTTTTCCCAAGAAATATTTTTTAAGAAATCCTTTTATTTCTTGAATTTTATATGTATTTTGCTTTCCTTTAAAAAAGTATCTCAAAATTCCATTACTTTTTTGAATCGTTTTTATTAAAGCATTTGCATTTCGAAAACGCCATTATTTTTTGCAAACTGGAAACGTCTTTTTTTTCATTTGTAATCAATCGCCCAAGCGAGGAAAATCAATTTCAGTTAAATAATCACACTTGCACCCACTCTGCCACATTATTTAAACTGAGCCTTAAAATCTACCTTAACTCAACAAACTTTTTAACCCCACTTGGGGAGCACTTAAAAGAATCTTGTAGTTAGGTAGGATTGAGGGGATAGGTGTGCCAATAACACCCCTCAATTATTTACATCTGAGACATAGTGGTTGTCTTTTAGGGTCCCAAAAATCCCTTATAATTTTGACACGGTTATCAACCAATTTATCGGGATGGCCTCTCCCTTAGGAGGGTTGAAGTAGCCAGACTGGTTCCGGAAGCCTTAGTGGAATACCGCAATCCATTCAGTAACCGAAGAATACCTTTCAAAGTTCTCAGTGTACACCCGTATGGGGGTACAGCGATGATAGAACCAAACTGCATATTCACCCAACCGAGCGTGTCATGAACGGGGTATCCTAGTTGCCATTCTTTAGGATTGTCTACCTGGTGTCCCTCCCGTTAGGGGGATATCTAGCCGTTGATTCAACACTCTATATTGTCTGACTTGGATTTCATCACCTTGCAAAGAATATCGTTTGTTGACTCACAATACTTCTAGTTAGGTGTTTGCATGATACAATACCCACCTTTGGTCTAGTGAGCACCACTTTTTTCTAGGAACTGTTTGACTTTTGGTATTCTGACCACTTTTTTGGATCCCTCCACTTATTATAGCACAACTGTTGTAATAAGTGATTTTGAGGTTGGTTGTTGGCCTGAGAGCCATTATTTTTTCACTCCCCTCTTGCACTCATTGTTGCACTAGGGTTTCGAGTTTTTATCATCACCACCTTCCACTGGAATTTTTATACATTTCTCACCATTGAGAATTTAAGACGATCCCGCCGTTTTCAGGGTGAACCCCCTCAGTTTGGTACACTTGACTCTGCACGTCATAGACGTAGAGCCTTATCCCTTGACTCGACACGTCATCAGCATAGAACACAGTCATCCGATTCTGACGTGCCTCACTTCACATCTGATTTTGAGGCTGAATCCGAACACCCTACTAAAACATCACCAACCAACCCCATGGCTGGATCACAATACGACCCCCTTTTCACCAGTGCTATTGGAGATACATCGACAAACCCTACTACTACTATGCCACCCATGGTAACAACAACCCCTTTAGGCATGCCTAATATAGGGGTCATTCCCCCTTTAGGTATGCCCAACACAAGACCACCACCTATTATGGGTATGCCCAACATAGGGGTCACGCCCCCTCTCATTACCACAACCCACATCCTAGGAATTCCTGGCACTATTCATATCCCCTCTGCAACCCATGTTGCACTTGGGAGCGCTGGTCCTTCCCACACCACATCAGGTGGAGGACACATACCTTCAATACCTAGCATACCCTTAGGGGCCATTGGACAACTACATAATGCCACCATTAACAGTTATGTCCCAGTCACTACGCCACACCCATCTGCTAGTTTACCATACATGGCTAGTCTGAACTTACAAGACCTAGCCAGGTTAACCAATGATCCTATCAGGCACAACCCTACATGGCCACCCATGCCTACAAAGCTTCCCTCGGATATCCCAAAGTTTGAAGGAAAACCTGGGGAAGATCCCCAAAACCAAATAATCTCATTTCACCTATGGTGTTCGTCTAACTCCATAGTGGATGACTCCATTAGACTAAGACTGTTGCAACAAACCTTCACTGGCTCTGCAGCCAAGTGGTACATTGAGAAACCACATGGGACCCACCATACATTTATGTCCCTCGCCTCCACTTTCCTTCAGTTTTTTCAGCTACCTGTATGCTATGATACAGGAGTTGAAATACTATTGTCTTGTAGAAAAAACACGGCTACCCACATCACTCACCATATCCATGAGTGGCGCAAGCGCCATAGCCTCTGCAAGATAAAACTGGATGACCGTATATTTTTGGATTGGTTTCTCAAATCACTCCTACCCCTCATAGCCAAAGATGTAGCTTCCGAATGACCCCAGTGAGAAGAAGAAGCTATTTTAAAAGCTCAGCAGTTTGACCTGATTTATGCCCAGTTAGGCTATCTCTACACCATCATACCAGACGCACCACGAGGCGATTCTTCACGCGGTGATGCTCTGGGAGCATCACATGCTGCTGATGGTATTATCCTCCAAGTCACGGCACAAAATAAACCTTTTATCATGGTGAGCACCATAAACGCCCCTGACCTCTCTAGGGATACATCTAATTCTGGAGCTACAACTTCATACGCTCCAACGAATCAGACTCATCACACTCATGGACCCTCTTTCCCACCACATTGCTACGGGAAAGTGCCATCGACCTATGTACCACCCACATACTATAACCAACCGGCCACCCAGAACCCAATTCACTTACCGGCCCAACCAATGTATTACCCACAATAGGCTATACCAGCTAACCCAACACTTCCAATAGCTCAGGGTTACCAACAACCCCAGCAGGCAAATGGACCTCCCCCAGCCCCACCAGATTACTATCCACCGCGACCTGCTTCCACACTTGCGGCACCCCAAAATCCTCCCAATACTCAAGGGCAAGTGTACACACAACACAATCAACCCCAGCACCAAAACAACCAACGCAACCAGGGCGGACAACAAAACCACGGAAGAGGACAAAAATGCGGAAACAACCAGCAACATAATCAAGGTCCACCACCACCTAATCCTCCAAATAATAACAGCACTGCTCCCCCCAACTAGAATCTTGATCGTCCTCCCAAAAAGGCGAAAAACAATAACCTGAGAACAAACCATCCATGTTCTATATGTGGATTCTATGACCACTACACTCACAACTGCCCCCATTTAGAAAAAGCACGTAAGCTTTGGGCTGACGATACCCAACGCCAAGGCCACGCTGGATAGACAACTCCACCTAATCAACCGCAACCCATGATATTGCAAAACCCATTTCCAAACCAGGGAGTAATAAATGCCCACCCAATGGAGCCCCCACAAGGATCTGCTGCACCTCAACAGCAAATCACCTATGCCACAACTGATTATCAGCATACGGATTCAGGCACACACCATTTATTAATGATGTCATCCAATGATATCAACATCCAAACTCGCAGAAATCAGTACGGCGCACCCCCAAAAACTCCACCCACTGACGCATCCACCTCCCTTCCATCAGATCAACCACTACGCATACCAAATATGTCATTGGACGGAGGACCTAAAATCCCTCGCATCCCTTTGCGAAGGATTAACAACAATCCTAATGCTCGCGCAGCATCCAATTATAACGTCGTGGAAGATTTAGCACAATCCCCCGCTACTATGTCTGCTTTAGAGGTATTGAAAACATGCCCTGCACAATGAAAACTAATACTATCCGCCATCGTAGGAGTAGACCCTAACGATACACATATGATGACTTTTGACATAGACCAAGCCGAACCTCGATTGCCATCAAATTTGGCCTTCCAAGTATCCGTAAACATTCGAAACCTTGTTGTGCATCGATGCATCATCGATGAAGGAGCTTCAACCTGCGTCGTGTCCACTCTTGTGTGACAGAAACTTGGCTCCCCCACTTTACAACCATCCACCACAGCATTACGAGCTTACGACGGGCGCTCAGATCAACCACAAGGCCTCTTAGCGAACGTACTTGTAGAACTAGGCAGCAAATTGGTTCTCATCGACATCGAAGTGATCAATGCCCAGCTCGACTACAACCTCCTTCTTGGACGTAGCTACATGTACAAAATGAAAGTCGTCCCTTCATCTGTGTTCCGCCTCATGATGTTCCCACATGAAGGACGCGTTATCAAGATTTATCAACTCACATATTATGATCCTAATGCCCCCGCATCCCCTCAAAATGTGCTACCAATGATTGAACAAACCGTTCAAACTGCACCGACATCATTTGTCTCGTCAATTGGTCCTGGAATCTACACCGAGTCACCTATGACTTCCACATTTCCATCGATCCCACCACCTTTACCGATAACAAAAACATCCGATTTTTGCACCCTGTTGCACACCACACAGCAGCCCTCGTCACTACCACAAACACCCACAGTGCCTACTCATATCAGAACAACACCAATTCATACTATCCCATTCTTGTTCCCATTTTCTAGAGTTGTCAGTTCACTAGTAATGGCTACACTCAACCTTCCTGGGTTAACATTAGGGTTACCTGTATGGTACTTACCTGCTCTGAGCCCCCCGCCGACTCCGACTGTTATTTTACAACTGGTACAACCTATCGCTACTACCAACCACCCACCCCCTCCTATCACTCATCTGCAAAACATACCACCCCCAATAGTGACTACGGCATCAACGTCTAGAAACGCCCCACCTCCATTACTAAACACAGGGGGCAGAGGCCCACAAACTTATAACACTGGACCCATAACTCGCACCCCCCCAGCAACCCCCAAGGTAGCCAAGAACCCCCCAACTATTCGCATTCCCTCTAAGTGCTTGTTGTGTGACGACATAGGCCATGCCACTCATCAATGTCCACAATTACCTGCACTCCAAGAACACATGAATATGTTGGATGACGACACCGGAATTCCAGTGACAAGACTTGAGCCACCTCCTCAACCTCGCGGAAAAATGCTTTGCACTAACCACCCTTGGCGATATGCGGCATTTATGGCCATTATTCACACCACTGCCCTGATATCCCAGATTATAGAGCATCTTTATACGAGATGAGCAATGCCGACTTAGAGATATCTCCTCCCCTCATCGAGGAGATCTACCCTCCGAAATCATCTTCTTCGGAAGAAATCAATACCATCTATATGATTTCAACCACATACAAACCCGAACCAATTGATTTATGGTCTAAATACTTTCGTACTGATGAGAAAATTCTAGAAACACTCACTGCCCCGGACTACCCTTGGGATGATATGCACCATCGATCATACTTCCTCCCTAAGGCGTCTACATCCACCGCGGAAGACCAACTATCAGTCGAATCAAAATATTTTCTACCAACTAAGGTTGATTGGTTCAAAGACCCCATCCCAGCACCGGATGCCTTCGAAGAGGGGAATATGTCCAACATTTCCCCTATCATAAAAATCGACATTTCCACCACACTCGGAAAACCTGAGCTCATCTCGCTAGGCACATCATGCACTCAAGCAGAGACTCAGGCATATAATAAACTCTTCCAAGAGTTTCGTGATGTCTTCGCCTGGTTTTACACTGATATTCCTGGCCTCGATCCTAACATTGTGGAACATCACATTGACACTTGGCCCAATGTGCCTCTTGTCCGAAAGAAACAATGCCCAATTCACCCGTCTAAGCTCCTAGTTGTTAAAGCTAAGATTGAGAAACTCCAAAAAGCAGGATTCATATATCCTATTACCTATACCACCTGGGTTTCAAACCCAGTACCAGTTAACAAGAAAGTGGTCACCATTCACGTCTGCACTGATTTCCAAGACCTCAATCTAGCTTGTCCCAAAGACAACTTCCCCACACCATTTATCGACCAACTCGTTGATGCTTGTGTCGGTCACGAGGTATTGTCCTTCATGGACGATTTCTCCGGTTATAACCAAATCAAGATCCGCAAGGAGGATCAGTACAAAACTGCTTTTACTACCCCGTGGGGCACCTTTGCCTATAATGTTATGCCTTTCGGTTTGAAGAACGCTGGAGCCACTTTCCAGCGAGCCATGACTTATTGTTTCCATGAACTGATTAACATTATACTAGTTTATCTGGATGACCTCACGGATCGATCCAAAAAACGATCCGACCACATAGACAATCTTCGCCAAGTCTTCCTACGTTTCCGAAAATATAAAATCCGCTTGAACCCTCTCAACTGTGTCTTCTGCGTTCCTGCAGGACATCTATTGGGCTTCATCATTTCCGAAAAAGGAATCACTGTAGACCCCTTGAAATTCCAAGCTATTATCGAATTACCGTCACCCCGTACCTTAAGACAACTTCAAAGTATTCAAGGGAGGTCCAACTTACTCCGCCGCTTTGTCCCTGACTATTCCACGACGGTTCACGGTTTTCTTCGCCTACTACGCCTTCACACCCGTTTCATATGGGACCAACAAGCAGAAACAGCATTCACTGACTTAAAGAAAGCACTCACAAATGCCCCATTGATCTCTCCTCCATATTTCACAAAAGATTTCATCCTCTATGTTTCGGCATCCAACTATGCCGTGTCTGGAGTACTTGTCCAAGAAGATATTGCTCGCCAAGAGCATGTCATTTACTATGTGAGCCAAACATTATCTGGCCCACATTGCGCTACCCACATGAAGAGAAGATGGCCCTCGCCGTCATCTTTTCAGTCCAGAAGTTGCACCACTACATTCTCCTCGGCCATACCACAGTTATTTCCAATTCGAACCCAATGGTCTACCTCTTGACACGTCGCCTCCTTCAAGGCCGCGTAGCTAAATGGGTTATTATCCTACAAGAATACGACCTAACTTTCAAAACCCCAAAGAGCACCAAGGCCCTAGCACTCGCTCAACTCATCACAGATCTTCCATCCTCTTCGTCATCACCCGCTATCCAAACAGACCTCATTGACGACCACATTTTCATCGTTTCCTCTGACGACCCGTGGTACGGCGACATCTTAATCTACCTCTACACGCAAAAATTTCGACCCAACATCGATCGTGACGGACGCCATCATATACGACACCACACCCCCCGATATCTCCTATTAGGCGATGTACTTTATCGACACGGCATCGATACAATCTTATGACGTTTCCTTTCTCATGAAGAAGCAGAACAAGTGCTTAATGACTGCCATAGCAGTGCTTGTGGAGGCCATTTCTCCGGCATGGCCACCGCCCAAAAGATCATCCGCGCAGGCTACTTTTGGCCCTCATTATTTACTAATTGCATCACCGCAGTCAAACATTGTCAAAACTGCCAACTTTTTTCGCCCAAGGCAAGAACCCCACCCGCCCCCCTTCATCCAGTCGTCACTGTCGGACTATTCTGCAAATGGGCCATCAACTTCCTAGATTGCAAAATCCCAAGTCATTCGGTGGTCATAAACACATCATTGTGGCCGTAGATTATTTCACCAAATGGGTGGAATCCATGCCAACTTACAATTGCAAAGCCGACACCGCAGTACGTTTTTTCCTCAACCATGTTATCGCTCGTTTTGGAGTGCCAAAGCAACTCGTCTCAGACCATGGCTCTCACTTTAAAGATGCCATTTGGAGAGAATTATCAACCCTACTGAAATTTGAACACCATTTCTCCTCCGCCTACTACCCCCAAGGGAATGGCCAAGTCGAAGCGATTAACAAAATTTTGAAGACCATCCTCCAGCGCATTGTTTACAAACACAAATCAAATTGGCATCACATGCTCTTTCTGGCACTATGGGCATACCGCACGTCAACCAAAACTGCCACCGGTTTTACCCCTTTCCATTTAGTTCACGGTGTCGAATCCGTCCTCCCCATTGAGTGCCAGATTCCAGCCCTACATATGGCCATTGAACTCCTACCGAACACTTCCCCAATTGAGCAACACTTACTACTTTTGGAGCAAGCCGATGAAGATCGGCGCACAACCCTCCAAACCATGGAAGCCGCCAAGAACCGATCCAAACTGAGTTACGACAAACATGTCCACCCAAGAACCTTTAATGAAGGGTACCTTGTCCTCGCCTATGATCAAGCTGATGAAAAAATGGGAAAAGGAAAGTTTGTGTCCATGTGGCAAGGCCCATACATTATACATACCTGCCTCGGATAGGGGGCATACATTCTAACCGATTCAGAAGGCAACCCCCTACGTAACCCATGCAACGGGTTGTACCTCAAGCGATTTTACCCATAGAAAATCTGATGGACACCACCGTCCATAATTGTACAGTCTTATTTTGTTTTTTACAAAAAATACAAAAACCTAAAAATTTGTTTTTCCTGCATGACCACAGATGGATCATGTTCCAATTTACTACGTTGGTTTCGCTGATGGTGCAAGCCGTTGGTCCCCCAATCTCACCTCCGCAGCTTGGGTAATATATTCCCCTTCACATGAGTTGATCCACATCGATGGAGTGTGCATAGGTGCCACCACCAACAACCAAGTTGAATACGATGTCGTGACCGGTCTCCTGGTCGTTGCTCTCCAAATGAGCATAAGTCACCTTAACGTTTTCTTGGAATCACAGCTCCTTGTTTCCCAGCTCAACAATGATTACCAGGTACGCGATCCTTGTCTTTTCAGAAAATTCCTGCGCACTAAACAAATGGTTCGACAGTTTTAATCCATTTCATTCACACATGTCCCAAGGAATCTCAATAGTGTATCAGACCATATTGCCAACAAAATTCTTGGTTGGCACACCAATCAAGCCATGTAGTAAAAATAAAATTTGCATCCACGTGCATAACATGTGCCTCCACGGGCATACAAACATAACCATACACCAAATAGCTATGACAAGCCTCCACAGGCGAAGAAAATATGTGCCTCCACGGGCATATACAAAAATTAAAAGATTGCATCCACGTGCATAACATGTGCCTCCACGGGCATACGAAAACCAAACATGCCTCCACGGGAAAACAAATAGACAAGATTTGCATCCACGTGCATACACGACTATATACCAAAACATATATATGCATATATATATAATCATGATAGTCAAAATGTCATAGGTGCCCTCAGCGCCCAATATACAAAAATACATAAACCATACAAAAAGGTACTTCCCCATATGCTCATTAGCATTTGGGGGCAGATACAAGATCATCTAATCATCATACTCTCCGAGCTCCTCTGGTGCCACCTCCGCTGGCCCCGCCGGATCATGCTGAGCCCAAACCCTCCTCTATGTTGGCCCTGCTGGATCATCCTGCACCCGAATCCTCCCCTCCGGCCCTGCCGGATCATGACGAGCCCCAACCCTCATCTCATCCATCACCACTTCTACTCTAATCAAGATAGAGAGCCACTCACGAGGCGCATCGAAACAACGCTCGATGATGTCCCGATCCAAGTCCCTCCACCCATCCTCTAGCGCTCCTGCCAGGATCATGTCTAGTGTCTCGCGTACGCCCTCAATTACATCATCTCGAGGCCCAACTCCTCGACCATGAGGCCCAACTCCTCGAGCATGAGGAGGAGGTACCGCTACAGGAGGAGGGACAACCACCATCGCCCATCCCCTATGGCCCACATGATCAACCGGTGGTACCGGACCAACATCTGCACAATCACACAAGTGAACCAAGTCAATATCATATAAATATCTCTAACTATACTCATAACAAAAACATCTAAAAACACATGATATAGTAGAGAACCAAACACAAAAATCATACCATCTAAACCCCAGGCCTTCCCCTGGGCTCGAGGCATCTCCGGATCTCCTTGATAATCCATACCAGCATATGGATAGTCATCAATCAGTAGGGGGATCTTCTCCCACTGCTCATACATATCCTGTGAAAAGAACCCGCGGATACCACCACCACCGCGGGGCATCATCTGCCCCCACCGCACCATGCACGGCTCACTCACCAACCCGTCTCGAACCAGCACCCGTGGCCGCAAGGTCGGTACCCGCTCAAAGAAGAAACAACACAAGAAGGAGGCATAGCAGAACTCTCCCCCCTCCCGACTGACCTTGTCCAGATCTCTCCGAACACCGGCTAAAAACATCTGACCCCACGCATAGTAGGTCCCTCTCAGTACAGAATCCACCATCATCGTTTGTCCCCCAGACAAACGATGTGGCGCCGCGGCACCCAACACCTGCAGAACACAAGCCCCAACAGCCCACATATCCCACTCCCGTAGAGATCTCAGGCTCAATGCGTTGTTTTGCACAATAGCCCCCGGCACACAGAATCTCTCCAAGAGATCCTCAATATCTAAACCTATCGGGATCCTCAGTAGAAGATCGCCTACCTTTCCTAAGTGAGGCAACCCAGTAAGAAAGTAAACATCAGAGAGGGGGATCTCTAACCTCCCTCCCCCCACCATGAAAGCACCCTCTGTCGGAACCCAGAGACCCACCAATTTGTTCAGCAACGGTCCGACTGAATGCATCGGTGGAATCTGAGCAAACTTCAAGAGCCCACTCACAGCCAAAGTTTGTTAGACACCCTGATCGGTCTGAATCCGCATCGTCGGGTCCTCCTCCATCTCCTGCTCCCGCCATGATACCAGCGGTCTCCTCAACATCCTGCCAAAAAACAAAGAAAATTTTTTAGAAACAGAAATTTTTTTTCAAAAAATTTCATCGCGGCTTTTCCATCAAAAGCCACGATCATCATCGCGGCTTTCATCTGCGAACCCGCTATGAACATCGTGGGTATTGACCCCACAGTCGCGATGAACATCGCGACTGTCAGCCCCACAGTCGCGATGAACATCACGACTGTCATCGCAATAACCGCGATGAACATCGCGACTGTCGGCCCCAAACCCGCGATGAACACCGCGGGTTTCAAGCTGAAACCCACGATGTTCATCGCGGAAAAGGACACGAAACCCGTGATATTCCACGTTGGAATGCCAACGTGGAATTTTGCGGCCTTCGAAGGCCCACCGCTAACCAAAAAATGCATAATTGAAGAGGCTAAGGCGAATAGGATTACCTAAAACTCGCGGAATCGAAAACCAACGGTCGAATCTCCCAAAAATCAAGAAAGAGCTCTGATTGCTCTGCCAAACTCGCACGTAACAATGACACATCATATTGGGCCCACAACCTATTTATAGAGATTTGACCATTTTTCAAACAACCATTGCGGTATCATACGACGTCCGTTTCTCAAACCGTTGGTACCATTGGAATCAGCACAACGAGAACTTCATGATAGTACTTTCCTTTTCCTATTTTCACTAGGTCCATTTTTTGAGCATTTTTTTATGCCCTCGTCGCCTCGATTTGCATGCCACATCGACCGTCCTCCATTTTTTACGAGTCTTATATCGCCGGATTCATTTTTTTGTGCTCGTGATGACACTTGAGATCATTCCTCACTTTCACGCCCAGATTTTTCGGGGATTTTTACCATGCCCCCTCGTTGCCTCGGTTTGCATGCCACATCGGTCGTCATCTGTTTCTGACGAATCTTATACCGCGGGATTCAGTTTTCCATGCTTGTGATGATGCTTGTGATCATTTCTCGCTCTCACCCCCATAATTTTTGGGCATTTTTTCAAAATGCCACTCATCACCTTGGTTTGCGTGCCATATTGGCCGTTGCCCATTTTTGACAATCTTTATGTCACCGGATTCAATTTTCCGCACTCATGACAATGCTTGAGACCATTTCTCGCTCTCATTAATACCTTTTTGTTCGGTATAGTTTTACCCCTTTTTCTGGCCGAGCAATTCCTTTTACGAAAAAGGCACTTAGGGAGTTTCTATTAAGCTCTTTTCTGACTCCTAAAACAATGAAAAGATCACCGAGCAATCTTGCTTCCTTTCATGCTCGCTAAACGTATCTGAAAGGGCGTCTACCTGGTATAAGTTTACCCCTTTTCCAGACCTTGTAGACTAATTACAAAAAAGGAATACTCTAGTCACATCGGCTAGAAGAGTTCTCCATTTGCATCATTTTATGCTTTTTCGGGCCTTGGAGACTAACTTACGAAAAAGAACACCAATGGACAGTACCACAATCAATCACCATCCTAGGCTCGTAAAAATCCACAGGACAGTACGCCACCACCACTGCAGAGTTTTCTTATCGTTTTTAGACTCCTTAAAAATGAAAGCACTCATGAGCACGAACAGTCCTAGGCTCACAAAATCCATAGGACAGTACCATTTCAGAGCACACTTTTATCCCTCCTTGGATCTCATTAAAACTACGAAGAAGGACCCAATGGTGTTTCTCGGCGCCACAATAGACCATGTCTTCTCATATGGCAGCTTCCCCATTTTGGTCTCCTTTGTTCAGATTATTTTGCACTATGTCACCCTGAGATTCCCTCTATAGCATCCATCATCATGTCCCCCCAGAGTCAATACATACCCTTCAGTCCTTAAAGCTATGATCCCCACACCTACAAGTCAGTTTCCTAAGCTGCCAGGTCAACCATGTCATCATACTCTGAACAAAGGAAGTTTGAGTCCACCCACTCTATGACCCCAGTTATTTCCCATCCCCACAGTATGTCAGTCCTACCATCAGTACTATCACACTTCAGTTCTACACCTCGCGCTCCTACCAAGGAAACATCATTGCCTTGGTAGTTTCTGGTCTCCCTCTGTCGACGCCAACCAAATCTATTCCAGAGGATAGACCCAGAGGTCCCTGTGTCTTGGACTCATCACCATTTATGATGAGTTCCTACGAATCATTTCGAGAAGAGTCCTCGATGCCTCTCCAAATGGTTGTTTCTCACATGCTCAACTTCAACACCTTGATCGCATCGTTGAGACTCGCACAGGGTATTGGTCCTTTCAGTTTTTTGTTGAAGACCCCGGATACCACCTGACTCTTCCACATTTGAGAGTCTACGTATGGACACAACCAGTTACATTTTCCTATATATATCTGGGTTTCGCATGGCGACAGTATTCAGATTTACCCCAGTTTTATACTCCCTCGAGTATACAGTTACATGTACTTCTCAGAGATGACTCACAGTCATTGAGTCCCTACAGATGTTGGACACCTTCAGTTTCAATAGTCCATCAACCCTTTTGAGACCTTGTTCAGAATGGTTGTTGCTTTATTCCAGTGTATCAGTTATTGAGATCAGTCATGTTATGATCATGAGTATATCCCAAAATAGTGTCCCCTTTGGACCATTATGATGTACCAGCAAATTTTTATGTCCCCCTTCTTGGGACTAATTGTTATGTATATGTCTTAATACGAGCATGGGTATGTCCGCCTTGTCCATTATCAGAGATTATTCCGCATTCATATTGAGGCCATGTAATATTTTTTGTTTTTGCAGCTTCCAAGGGTCGTTGATCCAGTCTCCAACCGGTCTCTTCTCTTCCCCAAACCCCAAGAAAAAGACAAAATAACTATGATGTCTATCGGCCATACGATGAGCTCCTGCCCTCACACATCAGAGGGCAATCTGTTAACACCCAAAAAGTGCTCACTAGTTCATTTCCTTATTCGCATGACCCATTTGTCCACTTTTCCAGCATTTGAGCCTCTAAAGCCATCAAAAGGTCACCAAAAGACCATAATACACCCTTTTCCCCCTCAAAAGATATATTTTTCCTCAAAAAACATAAAAAAAAACCCCTCAAAAAGGGTCCAGAATTCCCAAAAATATTAAAAGGGAATAAAAATATTCAAAATATTCAAAAAAGGAGAAAAGAGGGAAAAAGGTACCTAAACCATGTTGGTCAATAACATTGGTTTTCTTAAAACCATAATGGCATTCCCCACCACCAAAAAATATAAAAAGGTGGTAGGGGATCCTCACTTTCCATCCATCCATCATCCTATCCTCATGCTGTCAAAATCTCTCTTGAGTTCTTGACCATTGTAGCAATCTTGGAGAAGAGACCATTGGAGCCTGGAGCATATCAACCTTGGAGCTGCTCAACACCACAAATCCTCACCATTTGAGGTATTATAATACAAAACATTCTTTCATTTCTTGTTCTTTCCATGAATCGTTTTAGATTTATTTGTTATATGCACATGTTAGTTTAGATTTAGATTTAATTCATAATCGTTTTTGCTTTCTATATTGAAACTGCTATCGCATTGTTGATAGGTGCCCATTGCACAAGCTTGGTTGCAAAACCAAGCAACACTAAGTATTAGTTTTATATTGTTAAAAATGGGTTATTTAGTTCTATAATGCATATAACTAATGTTGTTGTGGGAGTGCAGTAAAACATACTAATCTTAGTATTCCCTTTTTGTCAAACATGTAATTATGTTACAGATTTTTCCTACTAGTGTTTTTGCTTCACGGAAAATGTGTTCTCAAATGCTACTAAACTTGGAGGTGCTTCATGAGTGTTTTTTTCAATGTTAGTCATTGGAGCATTTCATAAGTAACCATCGACTATGCTCAAGTAAATCATGCAAATGGATGGGATTGAGGTTGTCCGCCTAAATTATTCTAATTTATGCTTCTATCTTGTTAATTTAATGACATAATGATAAGATGTAAGCATGGGATAGGCCAATTGGGGGGAGTTTTATACTGCGTACCATTTAGAATAATAGATCATCATAGAAGTGCATGTTATAGAACTACCAATAAATTGGTGGATATTGCTTTGCTTGTGTGTGTCCAAGTATTTTGGTTTCAACCTCAAATGCAAGTTCTGCAGAAGCATAACATTGATACATCCTCTCATGTCTGATAGAAATTCATTTTCAGCACAATAACAAGTTGTTACATAGATACTATCCTAATTAGTTTTTGATATTCTTGCCAACAATATAGGATTGAATGAGATGCAAATTTATATCAGTGATTTATTGCACATATTGTGTTCATTCTTTAGAAATGAAAACCATGTCACAATATGCAATGGAACAATGTTAGGTATTATTTATTCTTTTATTTTTTTCATATGTATCTAAAATGGATTGCATGATTATTTTTATTTGACGAATTTGCAATTGCATAAATGAAGTTAGTGTATGTTGATTGCTTTTGTTGAGAGAGAGAGAGAGAGAGAGAGAGAGTGAATATTTTGATTCAACCAAATTTGCTATGAAATAATTGAACTTTGCAACATCTTAGTGTTTCATTTGAATGTATATGTAAACCACTTCTTTCTTTAAATTATCTCTTTGATTTCTGAATGAGTCATAGCTCATGATAGAACATGAGGAAATTACAAGTTCTGATTTCTTAGTATAGAAGTTTGTTAAATCATCGGGTATAATTAAACATGTTGTTGAAGTGACTGAAATTTTCTTATAATATAAAAATGATATCCAAAATTATTCAAGTATTTATTTGCGCTAAATTGATTGGAAATGACTACTTTTTTAAGTGGGCAAGCCAATCAAGTTATGAATACACTAATAAATCGAGTTTATATAGCTATGTCTAGGCGGAGTTGTGATCTTCTACCAAAACCAACTTGTCAAGAAGGGAAGAATACTCGAAGAATAAAGAGAACATTATGATGTTTTATTTTTGTGAAGCTAATGACTTCTTTAACCAAAGAATAAAGAGAACCTGTTTACTTTTTTTTAATCTAATGATAGTTTATTGTGAAGGGGCATGACTAACACACCCATAGTTTTCTAAATCCTATGCTAGATATCTACGGAATAGAAAGGATATTGGAGAGGCAACAACACTATGAGAATGCATCCTACCAAAAGCTAATAAATGGATGAACTTAAACTTATAATGGGATGATACCTCATGATAGAAACTTGGAATGGAATGGTTATTCTATGGCACCAATTTGTTGGTAATGGTCATTGAGGAGAATTTTTTAAAGACTTCAATGGAATAATGCAAATCATGCTTCGCTAAGATGGTATATAGAAAACACTCTCAGAACCATAGATATTATCTAGAAAGGTTGATTCTACAAGATGAATTGCATCACAAAGCATTCTTATATCCCTTGTTGTGACTTAAAAAGTTGTCTTCCTCACAATTGATGGTGGATTTATGTTTTGGAAGATTTATGTTCTATTGCATTTTCAAGTATTTTAAATTACTCTCATTGAGTAGATTTGTAGGTTCTTTAAAGATGTACTTCTCCAAGAGTCCATCTAGTTGTCATCTTGAATGGTGATCATCATATTCAAGATTTCCACATTAGGTGGTATGATGTCTACTTGTTTTAGCACATGTATTACAAACTTATAGAATGCATCAATCAACCTATTTCCTCATGTTGCATTAGAAAGAGTTATGGTGTTTATATTTCTCTATGAATTAATGATGGATCTCTTCCCATCCTTGAAAAACGTGTATTGAGTTTCTTCATCATAGCCAATAGATCGTTTACAAATAAGGTCTCTAAAATACTATTTTCGTAGACATCTAATAGCACTATAGTGGAGGCCACAATATTCACAAATATTTAGTAATTACATAGTTGAATTAACATTATTGATGATGGATATATTTGAACCTTATGATAACCATCTTAGTATATACAAATTTTGATGTGGGGTCATTGATACCTATAGATGTGTAATATAAATGTTTTTGACTATTTCTTTGGTGTGGAGGCCATAATGTTCACAAATAATTAGTGATTACATGGTTGATCCAAAAACCTCTATAACAAGTCCATTATTGGTTTTTATTATTGTTATAGTTGAGATAGAGATATGCTTGCAAGCAATATTCACTTTCATCATAATGCTATCTAGGATATCCCTTTGTATAACTTTAATCATTCCCTAAGACTATTCTTCTGCATAGATTCAGTTATAGTACTATGTGTTTAATGTTCTTCTAATGGCCCTGTGACCATATATTCACGGATAACGTGCATTCCAACAATGACGGAGATGAATATATCCAAGCATTTCCTGACAATATGATGAAAAGAAACACAAATAGTTTGAACATAATGCCCATTAATGTGGATCAATATCTTAATTTATTTTCCCACACCAACATTATCTTTTGTATGCAACAGTTATTCCAAGCAAGAAACTCACCCATCGATCTCCCCATCTATTTTTTTTTTTCCAAAAGAAAAAAGCATAATCTCCCCATCTATTTATTATAGATTATACTGTCATTTTATTCATGGATTTTGCTTCAACAATAAGAGTTGCATTCCAGATTATCTGTCATCTTTGGGGTTTTCAAGGAAGAATTATTTTTCTAGTTCATCAGAGATCCGATTTGGCCAATTCATATCAGAGAGTTAAATTCATGGATTCCATAAGAGGGTTTGATTAATACACTACTCCCCTCAATTTTATAAAATTTATAATCCAAATTTCACTTGGTATGACTTTCTTTGAAACTAATAACTAATGTTTTAGGTTGTAATATATGACTATTAAAGCAACCCTTAATTTTGATTTTGAGTTGGCCTTCAATATTAATATCCATAAAAATTGATATCAAACCATCCTCTTCCTATATGGGAATAGATAACATGCATGGTTTCTCATCCTCGATGCAACCATCATATTCAAGATTAGATTCATTATCAGATGGTTGAATATTGTTGCGAGATGGTTGAATGTTATCCCTCTCATTTGGAAGAGGCAATAATCATTCAATGTTTTTATCTTCCCTTAATGATATAGTGTTGGAAGAAACATACTTTAGATATCATCCCTTGCTAGAAGTAATAACAACTTCCAGCAGTAATAACCCATATCCAATAAGTTTCCCCACATAAAATATTTTTACATTGTCACCTTCTCCTACTACAATCTCACCTCTACTATTTACAGTAAGCATAGATTTACCATTAGAGTCACTTCAAAGATGGGATTTAAATTCCCTTGCATTATAATATTTTATTTTAATCTTCATGTTTGAAGATCCATTTTTCTGCCTTCCTTAATTGCAAAATATTTTAATTGTAAGATAAGACCTTGTGACTTCCTTGCTTTTGTTTTCCTTAAAGGTGGTATCGAAGTATCCATGTTTGATAGAATCTCAATGGATTTCACACATTGCAACAAGTAATAAAATTGGTGGCAATGGATAATAGGGAAACACCATTAGATGCATATTTTTCATGATTTTAAGCAAAGGTGGAATATGTGGCCATAGAATTTTACCTTAATAATGTAGAAAGAAGAGTTGGTGAAGATGGAATTTATCAACATTTAAAGGAAGCCATAGAAATATGTATATTGTATGGAATTGGGATATTTTGACTCTCTTGATTAATCATTGGTTAGTCCAAAAGAATCAAGAGAACTAATGGTGATGGAATGGAATCATCCCATTGACTTATATACTTGATTTAAATGGAGCGATTTCCATCCTCAAGTGTGTAAGATCCAAAAATTTAGGAACAGGTGATGGTTACGGGAATGGAGAGAACATTAGTTGCAAATCTACATTTATCTTTGTTTGCAACAAGAGGAATAAAAATTTCATGGTCAAACTTCAAGTTGTAATATTTGGAATAAAATAACATTGAACTCACATAGGTATAAGTGTGTATTCATTTTTCATAATATGTATGCTCTTAAGTATGTATAAGCGTGTCTTCAACCATATAGGTGTGATTCATTGAAGATGGTTTTTGGGGATTAATAGAGTAGCATATAATTCTGTCACATTTTGGATTTGAGCCAGTTTGTACTCTAGTTATCTCAATAAAAATTTAACTTCAAAGAAATTCCATATAATCATTATTGTTAAGATCCATGTCTAGATATTGTTTGACTAATTCTATTTCAAGGCAAGAACCCTGAACAAAGGGAATATCATCTCTCATATTACTATAGAAAAAGGTGATGGGCTCTGACAATGACATCTTTTAATCAGGATTTTAGCATAATTTACATCCCTTTTTGTCTACCTTTCTATCCCTTACCTATCTTTCTAACGCTCAAATGACAATTTTGGCATAAGGTGTCTATTAGCTTTCATTTTGTTGCATTTCGTTGATTGTTTGATAGAAGTTGTTATATAAAAAAATATAACATAAAAAAAAAATATATATATATATATATATATAACAACAATAATTCATTATTAAAGAGGTTTTATGAAAAAGAAGTGTCTTTTTGAAAATACATGACCATTAGTAAAGGGCGGTATATATATCAAACCCTAAACTTGTAATATCTCATCAATTTCATATTCAATATTATTTATTCTTTCCAAATGGAGTTATTTTGTATTGGTTGATTATTCACTTAAGTAATCCTTGAGAATATCCGGATACGGATATTACATTGGTATTAGAGCGATCCGGCCCTTGGCCATTATTTACACTTTGTGTAATTTGGATTTTAGCCATTATCCTAGGGTTTCCCTGAAATTGTGGTCTTTGACCAAAACATTAGATAAAGAAGAAGAAGAAGAAAAAGAAAAGTAGAAAGAATAAAAATAAACAAAATAAATAAAACAACATTTGGTTATAAAAATAAAACCACACGCGGTTTTTTATAAAAGAAGAAGAAACAAAGAAATTAATTGTGGGAGAAAAGAAAAGAAAAAAGAAAAAGAAACAACGCATTGCTTTATAAAACAATCAAGGAAGTGTGAGTGAAAGATAATAAAAAGCACATAAGCATATAAAAGATAGAAGCGATATTTGAACTTGGGTAGGGAAGGTAACAATCATTCCTCCCAACCACCCAATCCACACCATTTTTATTATCCTTTCGCTAAAAAAAAAAATATTATAATTATTAATAATTATTATTATCATTAATAATTATTATTATCATAATAATTATTATGTTATATATATTAATAATATTATTATTATGAACTTTTAATAATAGTAATAATTATTACTACTATTTAATAATTGTATCTATTACAATTATTATTAAAAAAAAAATTGAAGGAAGTCATTGAAGCGATTATTGAAGAAGTGAGTGGTAAATTATGGATTCCATATACAAGTCTAAATTTTGGATTAAGTGCCCTCATTGCGAATTAGAGTTCGAGTATTTGCCATTTTTTAAAAATTGCAATCGCTCCTGCCTGATATGTAGCAAATATTTTACTATGGAATAATATCAAGGACATTCTCAATTGCAATCTGAAATAGAGAAATTGGAAGGTGAACTACGATATTACCAGGAAAGCAATAAAAAATTACAATTTGAAAATGATAAAGATAAGTATTTTAATGATTTAATAAATACACAAAATTGCAAATTGAAAGATCATATTCTGGATTCCACCGAACAAACTAAGGAATTTGAAACCGCGAGAAACAAATTTGATAAGGACATACAAGAATGAGATGAATAGATCTCTCATCTAAGAGATCATAATCAGAAATTGTTGCTTCAAATCAAGAAGAAGGAGGATAAAACACAGTGAAATAAAAAATTAGAAGAGAAGATTCAAGATCTCCAGCAAAAATTACTAGGAAAAGGCGAATAAAATTCCTCCCTGGAGAAGATTAATCAAGAATTGCTAGAGGAAATAAAAACATCAAGAAAAAGAGAGAAAGAGAATCAAGATGGTCAAAATGAAGTTGACAAGTCAAATTATAAGGAAGAACTCTTACGCTTAAGGATACACAACCAAGACTTACTCATACAAATTAGAAAACTAAAGCATGATAAGAAATCTATACAAGAAGAGTTAAATCACAAAAAATCAATTGTCAACAAAGATACGATGACTAACCCAATAGAAAAGTCATCATACGCTCAAATTCAAACACCAAAAAGAAGATAAAATGCACACTCAATTGAATTATTATCAACTAGCCCGCACGGGTGTGGCTCATTGGTGATTAACTTGTTATGAAGTCGTGCATGTTGTAAACAAAGGTCATGAGTTCAAATCACACCCGGGATTACCCGTGTCCCATGCTTGCGAGAGGTGTGAGGCACCTAGGGGTATAGTGGTAGCAGAATTGGATCCCTAGACCCTGTCTCATGCAAGTACCAGCCCAATCTCATTAGAGGAAATTTGGGGTCTAAACTGGACCTTATAAGAAAATGTGTCATGGATGAGCGTGCGATGAGTAAGATATTTTAAACCAATAGAATTTTAGTATTTTGGTCAACCATCAGGGTTGAGTTGGACAAGAACTAACTCCATATAACACTCACCTTGGTTAAGATTTTGAAAAGTTCATCTCGAAATGTGATAAATATACTTGAAATAATAAGTGTAGAGTATTTTGTATTATCACTACTTCTAATTTATTTAAAATATAAATCTCACATTAGTTAAAATGATAGTGGAATAATTTTGAAATAATAAATATACTTGAAATAATAAATATAGAGTATTTTATATTATCACTAATTCTAAATTCTTTAAAATATAAATCTCACATTAATTAATATGACAGTGGAGTCATCTTGAAATAATAAAAACATTTATATAACTAATCTCTTAAAATAAAAATAAATAAATTTAAAAAAGTGTCATAAATAAAAGAAAAATAGGAGAGAAATAAAATAATATTTCGTTATTTTTGCGATAACCTTCTCTTCCGAACTCAAAATTTGACATTTTTAGTATCATTGGAAAGGTCTCGTCAAGACCTTTCCAATGGTACCAAAAATGTCAAATTCCAAGTTCGGAGGAGATAGTTATCGCAAAAATAGCGAAATATTATTTTATCTCTCTCATATTTTTCTTTTATTTATGACACTTTTTTAAATTTATTTATTTTTATTTTTAAGAGATTAGTTATATAAATGCTTTTATTATTTCAAGATTAGTCCACTAGCATTTAAAAGACTTCGAAGTAGTGATCATATAAAATAAAAATGAAAAATAGGAAAGAGATAAAATAATATTTCACTATTTTTGCGATAACTTTCTCCCCCGAACTCGGAATTTGACGTTTTTGGTACCATTGGAAAAGTCTCGTCGAAAATGGTGAAATATTATTTTATCTCTCTTCTATTTTTCTTGTTTATTTTTAGTATTATTGTAATTATATTTTTTCATTATAAATTTAGTTTTTTTTTTAGTTTTAAATTTTATTAAATATATTTTTCAGCGAAAAAGGTTTTCCAACTAAATTAATTTAAGGGTCATCCAAGCCAGAAGATTTCTCAATGGAATTGAACCCAGGTGGATGGAATGAAATCCATCAATCCCCACCAACGAACCACCGTATCCTTGACTAATTTTATTAAATATATAAAAAGAAGTAGTGGTACATTTATTAAAAAAATAAATAAATTATAATATAAATTTAAAATTTTTACCACCATATCATTTATTGTGTATGCACAAGAATCTAAACCTTTCATTATTATTTTCAACCATCATCTCTTAACTCTACACAAACCCAACATACTTGTCAACTACCATTAATGAGATATTATAGGTTGACCTTGACTAGATAACACCTTTAACTTAGTGTGACATGGCATATTTGTAGTGTGATGTGGCTTTTTTTATTATTTTCCTTAGGGGGGGCCATTTTAGACCCCAAATTTCTTCTAATGCCAGTTTCCGATTCCCCTAGTAAAAAAAAAGAATTATTATCAAACTGCAAGTCTCACGCAAGTTGCTACAAACACTCCACAAACGACTCAGATACATTATCATCATCTAAAGAGTCGTTATGACCGACAACAAAGTCAAGAGAAAAATAAATAGTATTATTCTTACAAACAACCCAAGTACCACATTGGAAAATTACGAAGACAAAATCAACTTGTATGGAAGCATAAAATGAGAAGTTGTATTCGAGCAATCTATCAGCAAACGGTTTCAATGAAAATAGACCTCGAATGGACCACTTCACAAATGATGCAACATTTTCACTCAATGTTTAAAAGAATGTATTGTCTCATTTTGTCAAGCGTCATAGCTACCAACACAGAATATCACGAGAAAGAACAAGGGATAAAACTCTTCCATAATCATGCTTTGAGGACAAAGCATCTCTAAGAGGAAAGCAATGTTATATAAAAAAATATAACTTAAAACAATGTATATAAATATAAATAATAATAATAATAACAACAACAATAATTCATTATTAAAGAGGTTTTATGAAAAATAAGTGTCTTTTCGAAGAGACATGACCATTACTAAAGGGTGGTATATATATCGAACCCTAAAGTTGTAATATCTCATCAATTTCATATTCAATATTATTTATTCTTTCCAAATGGAGTTATTTTCTGTTGGTTGATTATTCACTTAAGTAATCCTCTAGAATATCCAGATATGGATATTACATAAGTGGGGAAGTATGTGCTTATGAATACCTGAAGAAATGTTTCAAATTTTGTTTGATATAGGATACTACGGAACCTTCTGTATTGCAGAACCTTCTGCACTACGGAACCTTCTGTATTGCAGAACCTTCTGCACTACAGAAACTCTACAGGATACGATGGAACCTTTTGTATTGCAAAACCTTCTGCACTATGAAAACTCTATAGGATGTTGTAGAAAGGCTACATGATGATGTGGATGGAAACTCTACATGATTTTATAAGTCATGTTTTACAAAGATACAACAAATACCAAATTTTGTGCGAAGGATTTGGAACTCCACATGGAAAAACAACATGGTTGGATGAGAATCCAGATCCTTGGAAGAGAATCTCATTGGCATACACTTTTGTAATACATGTATGGAAAATAAATTTAATAGTCATGTTGTTCGAAATAAAGGAAAATGTGATTTTCATTTTGTATCAAGTATGTTGATGAACCAAACTAATAATAGTTGTGTTTAAGACAAATTCTAGAAACCATCAATACTCGAATTGTGAGTGTTTACTTGTATTCAGTCCATTACTAATTGTTGTGAATACATATTGAGAACCATTGTTTCTCAACATGTCCAGAAAAATTTCTTAATTTTAGACATCCAAGGGTTTCTATAAAAGGCCCAAACCTCCTACGCTTGTAAATGATAGTGATAGAACATAAGAGAGACTGAAGAAACTTATGTAATCATATTGTTTCTTTAATTAAAAGTGTCCAATCTTAGTTGTTTCCAGCTTATACATGTTTGTGTTAACTTAATTTAGCCATTGTTGTACTTACTTTCAACACTTTGTCTAAGGAGGCACAACCCACTTCAGCAGGATAGGTGTTGTAATATTTAATTTTGTAGGATTGTGTTGTAAATAGTTTATATGTAATTTTGATTACATTTAGAATTTCTTGTGGTTTGTCGATTTCTATTTTTCCTATAGAGTACAATAGATTTAATAAGAAAAATTTCATTTCCCTTATAGATCATAATTATCATTCCATTCATTAAGATTGTCATATTTCAGATAGACTTGCATGTTTTTATCAATTAGATTTGATACACTCATCTACAGTTAAGAAATTTGCATTTCATATTTGGGTTTGTGAGAATTACATTTCTTCAACAAGTTATAATCATTCTTCAACAAGTGTACTCAATTCACTAATCCCATTTACCACCATGGATTATAGATAGTGACCTACATTTGGCAAGAGTAGTCTTTACACTTTACTTTTTGCAATTTACTTATATATCAAGGTGTGGTGTGGATTGACTTTCCATCACATCGTGAATTTAATTTTAACATTCATTAGTAGAAAATGAGAGATAAATGACCAGATGACTAAAAATTAGGTCACCATAATTTTTTCAAGGTATAAATGACCAAACTTGAGTGAGCCAACTAAAAATTACCAGAGGAATGGCCAATTGGGTCACAGGATAAAATATATGACTAGATAACAAGTAACTAAACTAAAAATGACCACATAACAATAATAATAAGAATATGAATTGGTCATTTATTTGGTCATTGTTGGTTGTGTCACTCCAACAATGGAAAATTGCAATTTTGATAATGAATTTGTACTAAATTCTAACTCTGCAGATGGATTCAGATACCCCCTTTCTAGGGGGTCTTTGAATCCATCTGCAGAGTTATAATTTAGTAAATTGTAGACCACCTCATGTGTCATAGCTCAACATTAATGCATGAGGGGGTCTCTAAATCCATTTGTAGTGTTAAAATTTAGTAAATTGTAACATTGTAGATGGATTCACATAATATCCATTTCAATTTGCTTATCATGTCCATATCTTATTTCACCATTTTTTCCATGTTTATATCCCTTCAATAAATCCACCAAGTTGCATCATGTGTGTCATCATAGTTTGTCGGTTGAGTGTGTCTTGGATATTTGTCGTCTTTCCCTTTGGGTATTGTCATGTCATGAAGTTGGTTTCATTATGTTCGGCTAATTGTATTGGTTGTGTTCATATTTTGTTTAAACAAAACCGTGGTCGTTTGACCCTCTTGGAAATCTATTAAATTTTCAGCAAGGTCATGTATTTTGTGTCATGTTAGCTAAAAATTGTCAATTTCATAACCTCCATTAACTCTCCATTTGCATCCATTCGTCATGGTTCTCCTCGCACATGTCCTGTCATGAAGTTGGTGTCGTTGTGTTTGTATTGTCATATTGGTCACGTTCACATTTTCAAGGTCAACGTAATGCACTAAGGGTCTCAAGCACCCCACAACTACTCAATTGAAGAACACTAGGACTATATTACATTGTTCCATCGACCACGCCACCCGAGCTCCATATTATGCTACATCAAGAGATTTTAAGAGGATCAATTTGTTTGAAAGAGTCATTTATGTAGTCCACACTTGCTTACTCATAAGCACATTACTAGTGTCCTTCCTTATACTACGAGTTATTTGACCCTATATTTTAAGAGTGAATCTACATTTTCTTCAACCTTGACCATTACTAGGAGTAGGTTGATGCAACACAATATTAACCCCTAGGGACTTGTCAATGCATGACACTCTCTAGAAGGCATTATCAAATATGGACTATTTGTTGACATTTACATTATTGATATGAATAATTGGCAGGCTAGCTCCTCCCTATCCTCCCTATATTTGTCAACATAGCAAAAGATTTTTTGTTGATATGTTTTCTGATTGATTCTCCTTCACTTTATAAGTTTTCTTCTTGGAATAACCTAATTCCTATGCTTTTGTCTTTTTGTGCATTGTTGTGCTCGTCTCGGTTTTTTTTCAATATTTCAACTCATTTTAAAAATTTGTAACAATTGATTTAATAATATTTAAATCTTATAGCATTATATTTGTGTTAAAGGTATTATGAATTATCTTTTCATATTAAAGTTTTTTCCGTACTTTTTAAAGATATAAATATTTAAAGTCTTAATGCTCAACACTAATATTTTTATGTTATTACTTTGAATTTTTATTTAAGTTTTTAAATAAAATTTATATTTATATTTTAATTAAAATAGATATATGTTATTTTTAGCGGGCTCCCTTCAATTTTTCCCGCCTCTATAGAAAAAGCAATAGATTGATGTTATTTTTTCCCACTCCTTTCCATTTTCCCCCAATTCTCCCCGCCTCTACCCAGAAAGTAGTTGAACAAGAAATCCATGGAAAAACCAAGCCACATGTGAACATTTCGATCCATCATGTCAGGGCTTGCATTTTTAGAGCTATGTCAATTTGGCTAGATGGTGAATCTCGATCGAAACTAGTGAGGCTTGATTTTTTTGTTGTGTTTCGGCTCTGTTACAGATGCACGTCTAAGGTTTCAAACCCCCTGCGTTGCTAAAGGTATGTAAAGTTGCGACTGTTTTGTTTCATTTCAGATTTAGTTCATTGTATTTTGATTTTTCTGTCAATATGTGATTTGGTCTATGTATATTGTTAGTTTGAGTCCTAGTTTTTCTCTATTCTTGAAGAATTTTTTTGGCTCTAGTTTTGTTAGCCCGATAACCTGGATCTTTCCATAGGCCATCCTTAATCTCCATTTCTGCAAAGTCCTCCATTGTTGAAGGCCTATGCACTCGGCTTTGGGAATGAATCTGAAGCCAAGGAGGTCGTGTAGATCATGTTGTTGGTACCAGATCTGTCACACAAGATATTTGGATTCTGGTAGCGCGTATGTAGTGAGGGAGTCCATCTTTCAAAGCCAAAAAGTGTTCTCACATGACACGAGCCCGAGCGAACAAGCGCTAAGTGCAAGCCGAGGTCAAAGTAAGAGCCAGCATCAAATCCAAGCCACGGGAAAAGGAAGCCCACGATGTATAAAAGTGATCTACGCATCAAGAAATAATGGAACCATCGTTCATTATAAAAAAAATGGAATAATTTATATGCAATACAGGTGGGATACCTCTGTCACACGTAGCTAAAGGATGATAGTGTGTTTCTATGTCCAAACGCTAATGAATGGATAAATATAATTGTACATAATAAGTGCCAGATGTCAAGACCGGTGTCAATAAATGAAGTATCATTACCTTCAAGTTTGGGCTCCAAGAGCCAAATATCATCCATGTTACAAGCAATGCATACATAGATGTCAAATGGAAAGCGCTCGGCAAGTATAAAGCTCTGCACTACGCGTTGAGATGGAATAGAAGTGCTAACGTTCCATATGCCTTTGACCACCAAATTGAAAATTCAAATGCAAGTGAAGTTCGTTGATAGAAAAGAATTGGACGTTACTAACAGACATGTTTATCATTAACCCAACACATGCTGCAATGGGATTGCTCAAATATACACCTACGCCTATGTTGGAGCCAAGGCCGCAGCTATGGTAAAAGATGCGAATTTTGAGGAAAAAGCACAAGTATGGAAGAGAAAGTGCTAAGTTTTGAATAAGCGCCAATTTTGGGACAGAAGCAGACGGTGCGCAGTACGGTGCCAGATGGATAATCTCAGCGTAGATTACGGACCGGAAATCGCGGAGCTCGCGCGCACGTCAGAAGAGAATGAAGGTAGTTGAGTGGAAAGCCCAGCTACCACAATGAATGAATCGATGGAGTAGAGGGCTCAGCTACCCTCATTAAGGCTAAGTACAGAAGTTATGGTTGCTCGGATCAAGGAAGAGCAACGGACCAAAGCATTGAAGGCGAAGGACAAGGCGCCCATACCCGTAAGCTGCGCCGGAAATCATGGAGCCTGCAGGAAGCGGCGACATGACTGCAAGCGGCGCCTACAGTACACCTAGCCATGTCTGGTTATGGTTTTTGGGAATTACTGCTGGGAAAGGCCCACAGTTTTGTAAAGGTGCGACCGCCATGGCCACCTATATATAGGTATAATTGTAAAGGGTAGATGTTAGATAGCCATTCAGTTAGTCAGTTAGCTAATCCTGTGAGTGAGCTAGCTAAGATAGTAGATACTAGATGTAAGAAGGATCGATCGAGTTGATCATCCTCTGTTACGATCTTGTTGATTGTTTTCTACCGTGTTGCTAGAAAACAGGAGTTAGAGCTGGTTAGCAGTGAAGCTAATCCTTGAGTTGCAGACAGTCGGAGTCGACGTCTGAACTATTGTAATCTCTGAAGAGGAAGAGACTAGATCGAGAGAACGGCTCCCAGCTGTGTGCGTGGAGTTTCCTGGAAAGATCTAAGGCTGCAGCTGTGTGCGCAGCATATTGTATGAATCTATCACTTTCTGGTTAATATAAGATACTCCCGTGGACGTGGATTTCCCCGTGGAAGCGGACTTCATATTTCTCGTTGTTATGATGTTGTGATTGAAGTGATTGCCTGTTTTAGTTTGCTAACAGCATATACAGGAATGTTGCATTATCTTTATAAGTGTGTTGAGTAAGTCCTTGGAGCTTCCTTTGGGGATTATAATCGTTAAGGGTCGAAGGAATTGGTAAGACGACGTCGCCGCAGCGATAGGGGAATGAGTTGCTGCGACGGGCGCGCAAGCGAAACGACACATAGAACATCGGCGCAGAGGATAATTGGTCCTAGCGCAGGAATGGAAGTACCGCGCAGCTAGGCTGCTGAGCAGGAGCTTGAGCGCTGCTGCGCTCATAAGTCTGAAGAGGGGTCAGACATTCACCTTAGAGGAATCGTTGAGGAAGAGAGAGCAGTCTCCGCGTCACCTAGGTTAAGGAAACCTGATTCCTTAGCCCCCCCATAGCCACTTCGGGTGAGACCTCGAGCTGCTGCGCAGCTCGTTGCCGAGAGGGCCAGTGCGCCAAGGGGTTTTGTTGCTGCGCTTCATTAAAACCCGGGTCTGTCCAAAAAGAAGCCAACAGCCTACATTTTGGCTCTATGCGGAAGCTGTGAAATTGCTTCAAATATTTTCCCTACATAAATTCCATCTTTTCATTTGGGAATATCTTCTCTTTCAGCTCTTCACATTTCCCAATTCATAATACGAACTATCAAGTTTAGTGTGGGCGATATTATTTAAAAATTGACTTCACTAATGTCAGTAAGAATTGTAGTATAAGAAGAAGCTGCAACCGAATATCGAGGAAAACATCAAGAGATGATCAGTTCAATTTCCTCCGGGTTCAAGAATTCTCATAAACTTGAAGTTGGTATCTGCGGTTTAGGAAGAAGTCATAGTGGCATAAAGAGAAGCAATACAGGGCACTTCAACGATCATTTTAGAGATTAAGATGCATATTAGAAAGTCGAGACCAGTATTGATTGTTTTGAACAACAAAACCAATTGCATTCATTGCATTTGCTTTTGTGGCAGCTTATTGTAACATTTATTATAGGCCTTATGAGATATTGTCATGGGAATGATTTTCTGCTTTCTGTCATTGTGAAAAAAAATCCAAGTAACTACTTTAGAACATTACAGAAGAGATGATTCGAGGTGCTGCTAATGAGCCCCTCATTTATTGAACATTGAAAATTAAAAGTAGAGGTATAGTGAACAATTCCAGATTTGAAATCGGATCCATTTGTTTAAGAAACTAATTAACATTCAGTTCCAGATTTCAAGCAGTATTAATCTTAGCAGGCAGTTCCAGATTCACATATATATGGTAGGATATTTCAGGCTTTAAGTCAGCATATCGGGTAAAGGATCAGAGCAAACTCCATATTTTCAGGCATTTGATTACACCTGCCCCAGATTTTTGGCAAGATGGTTTTAGTTTTTTTGTTAATACAGGTTTCTATAAATTGTAAAACTTGTAATGCAAAGAGGGGAGGTTCCAGATGAGAGGGATGAGAGAGTATTAGGAATGTAGAGACCAGACTGCTACCAATATTTTGCAGGCATGTATTTCATTTCCTAGGTTTATAAAAAATGCTTTGAAGTGATTATGTGCGATTGAGCCAGCTTGTTTAATATTTTGAGATGATAAATGCTATCTTTTATTCATAATTCTTTCCCTTGGATTCTTATGAATAATCTGTAGGTTTGTCAACGATCTAATAAACTTGTTCATCCTTTATATAATTTCATTCTTGTACCTTTGTAGCCTTGTTATTATGTTTATACAATGTTTAGTAATCATGAGTATGTTATCCTGATCTCTGTTATACTGATATATTTCTAAGTTTATCAACCAGGTCATCCATTGAATAGTTTTAAGATTTCCTATACTTTGAGCCTTAGCAGTCAAGGTGCAGACTCTAGTGATAACACCTGTATTCAAAGAAGATCATATCATATATCTGTGGAGGCAGTTCAGGGGATTGTGATGGCTCATTGCACCGTCTGGGATTCCTTGGAATAGTTTGCCTTGGCGATTTCGTTGAAGATGAAGAAACCAGGGTTTCTTTAGTCGTCATATAAAAGCGCAACTACTATTGATTCCCTTTCGATTATTTCACCTCCTTTTAAATTTTTTGAGTAATAAATTAGACTTATTATATAGTCCCTATAAATTTTCACATTTAGTTTTTTTTAAATATAGTTATTATATGCGTATTAACTCAAAGTTTATAAATTGATTTGGGTTAGCCCAGAGTACAATGTTCTAATTTTCTTGCTTTAGTTGGAGGTGAAGGAATGGGAGCAACTTCCTTTCAGATCCCAACTATTTATCTATCCCATCTATCTGAATCATATGTGGGATCAGGTGAAAATTCCTGCTATTATCGGGAGTCCACTAGTTCCATTTTAGCACCGTTTATTAATAGTGATAAGTGGGAATTCTTATTATTGTTTCTCCATCCACATAGAAAAATTTCCTTAGATCGAATGCATTCAGGTGCTTCAGCGCGTCTTGATTCCCATCCACCACTTCCCAGAATACATCTCTTATTGAAACGAAAACCATTATTTTTCCCTCCACAATAAGGATATGCATGATACGATGATACATCATGAGTTGCATTACCTTCAATACCTTTGTATCAGAAGTTATTGTTATAAACTTGTTTTCCTCAGTTATGATATCCCTAACTTCGGTTGTTTTCCAAGATCTTCCCTTTTTGTGATAATCTCTTTATTTCATGTAATAATCTCTTTCTGTGATAATATATTTATGTGATAATCCTTGCAATTGATTTCTCCCCTAAGGCAGTTACACCAATTTTCTACCATGCTAATACATCGCGATGAAAGAGGGAACCAGATCAAGTTTGTTAAAGATTTTGTTTACGCAAAGCCTGTCTACCTCGCCAATAGATTTCTGCCTTATCACCAAATCCCAATATTGTTAGTCTCCATTTTCATACTAAGAATATGCCAGCGCAAATAACTTGGAAAGTAGAAGCATCAAAAGAAGCTACCAGATCGCTGAGGGATCCCATCATAAGCCACTGTGAGGTTAAGTTGGAATTGACTACCAACAAACTAATTCACACACTTTTAGGGTTTATTGTCAACAAGTCGTGCAAAAAAACTAATGAGAATCAATCACACAAGTGTCAGCTCATGTAGATGGGTGTTGGAGGAGCCTAAGTCGGCCTGTCAACTAGGCTGCCCGCTTGACCTATTGTAATATATGTCGATAGTTGTGTCGACCAGTCGGGTTATGTCAATCGATTGAACCAATAAGACAGTCACATAAATGAATGTAAAATCATATATATAGGTTGTTGAGCTGATGTACTGGGTTAAGTTAGATATGTTCTGTGTATTGTTCTGCATATTGCTAAGTAATAAAGGCTTGTACTTCTCTCCATATCTTGTCTACTTGTATCTGTGTCTTGTGCATGCTTGTATAATATATTATGTATCATTGGTAACAATGCAACCCCCTCGACTACAACATTGGTTCCATTGCCGGTGATGCATATACCAGAAGAATACCGAGCATGTTCAATGATACCAAAGCGAGAGATCAAAGAATGGTGGGAGAATAAGATTGCTAACTATCTGCAAAACTATGCAAGGAGAAACAAGCTGATGATTTCTCAAGCAAGGGAGAAGTTCTTTACCGAGACCCATGAAAAATTTATAGAACCTGTTCCATTCGCACTGAAGAAGTTGTTGGATGAGAAGACCAGCAGATGAAGAGGAGCGAAACTTGATTTCGAAGCTGATTAACGGAGGTCGCACAAACATGTCTGAATAGTGCGAGAAGATTGCTGATGAGTTTTGTGAAGAACGAGCGATTGAAGAGTGAGTCTTTGTCAACGAAATAAGGAAAAGGTTCTTCACCGACCTTACCAACCATTTCTTGTGTTCCTTGCTGATTCTTTTGTTCAAATTTTTAATCAAAAAAGGCGCTTCGCACATTATCGAGACACAACCATTACTGTTCCCCGCCCCTTCCAAATTCAAATTGGGAGGAAAAAGAACGACAGTGGAAAATTTTTATACGTGAGCATGAATGGGAGTATTTTTTGAACAAATGATGCCCTACATTTCCCCAATTTCCTAGAGAACTTCGGGCTGGCATTGGGGGGGTGACGAAACATGATCTGATGGAATAGAGAATTGATGAAAGTTGACATATAAAAAGGCGACATGACCATCAGTGAGAGATCCGATAAGTTCGACAGAACGATGAGCCATAAAAGCACTTCGGACATCTAGAAAATTGAAAGAGGAAAAAGGAAGAAGTGGCGTTATGAATTGAGAGAGCAAGCTAGTGCTCTCTGGAAGAAGCGAGGACCGGGTATGATGACAGATGTAGAAGTAAATATGTCAGAACCAAGTTGAGCCCGCGAAGAAAGGGGAGACGACGACGATCTGTCACCAATGGATGAGGAATTGTACATAGAGCAAGGTAGAGCTCTCCAAGTTCAGATACCCGAGGTACGGACAACCCCTTCCCCGTTGGAATTAACTCAGAGTGTCTAAGTGCAAGACATAGTCGAAGAAGATCTAGAACTCCACGCTGGCCAGTTAGGAATTTGGAGTCGACGCAGTAATGAAGGTGATGAAGTCGACAAATTATTGATTCATCGACCTAAAGAAGGAAATTGGGTGACCTTTAAACCCGAGTTCTCTGAAATAATTTTTCACATAGTCTATTCAGATCATGCGGAAGCATCCCCCCCCCCCCCCCCCCGCCTCGCCACTACCAGCATTTAGCGAGTCGTTAAGTACTTCAGGAATTCTGAAAAAGTAGCAAAGCCCAGATAACATAGAATTTTGCTTGGAGCAGTCGAAGAAAATAGAATTCCAAGACCCAACGAAGAAGAAGAAGTTCCAGTTGCTGGCATTGAAAGCAAGGAACCCGCTCTTGAAAGTTAGTTGAGTATAATACTCGTCAAGCAAGCACCTAAATTTGTCACCGATGGTAATCCGCCGACACCTCCAGATAATTCTGCGGTCATAATAGCAGCAAACATGTCACATGCGACATCCCACCTTCCATTCTATGAAGGATATGAAGATCCCATAAGACATTGGTTCGTCTGTGAATCAATTTGGACAGCCAACCAACTCACTAGTGAAGAACATTAGTTGACCCAGTTTGTTGGCTCTCTAAGAAAGAGAGCACTTACATGGTACATGGGGTACATCGACAAACACTGACTGCAACAAAAGCACAAATTAAACAACATTTCCTGTCTTTCTTTAAGACTTCGGATGAAAAATACTTGGCTGCTGAAAAATTGAAGACAACAATCCAGAGGCCAACGAATACTGTGAAGGAATATGACAAGAGATTTAAAGATCTCTTGAGCCATATTGACTATGAAATTGAATAAAAACTTCTAATCAAATGGTTCATGGCTGGATTGATTAGAAAAATTAAAGTGCACGTCCGCTGGCAAAGTGTCAATTCATATGAATATGCCTTGACAAAGGATTTGGAGATTGAAATGGATGACGAGTATCCCTTGGTCCCCGTCGATAGACATATTGAAGAGTGGTTGGATAGCATGCAGTAGTCTATCCAAAATATCAGTTTGAAAGGCTCAGAATTTTGGTGTATGAAAATCTCCACTGTAGGACATCACAAGGATTCTTGTCATAAGGAGGAGCGACGACAAGAAGTCAAATTTGTTCAATCAAGGTGCTTTTGCGATATATGTCAGGACTATGACTTACACAAGACTGAAAACTGCCCATATAATATGAACAATAAACAAGCAAAGTGGTGTCAGATCTGTGAAGTCGCCACACATTCTATCATAGAATGTCATCTAAACTTGAAGAACAAACAGAACTATCATGCAGTGTACCAAACAAATTCTGTCGAGCAGCGACATGATAAGAATGATAGACACGACAGATATTATTGCAATAATAGAAATGGAAGAAATGATCATTACGACCGCAATGACAGAAATGATAGATACACGCGATATGATGGATGAATATATGATCAGTGACATGATAGTTATAATAGACGTGGAGGATACCGAGGCCGAGGCCGATATCATGGAAATGGCAATCAAGAATTCCGACCTCACCGACCTAGTCAATGTTTCACCTATTTCAGCGAAGAGCACTGCCATGCGGAATGTCCGTATAAAGATAGAACAAATCTACAATTTTGTGCCAAGTGTGGAGTAGGTGATCACTTTTTAGAGGATCGTCCTACGAATAATTGTGTACCAAAATGATTGAAAAAATAACGAATAAAAAGAATGTTAACGTCTTGTCTTGTGTACCAAAATGTGACATGATTCGAACTAGAAATTTGCAAATTGTAACTAGACATGGTACTTATGTTGGTCCAAATTGTAATAGTAAGTAAAGAGGATTATCCAAATCCTGTTAAGCAAAAATCTTTGTATAAAAATGCATTCGACATATTCTCTGATTTGGCAGCAAAGGAAGATAATGAAGAAAGTCGACAAGAAGCAATTAATGAATTGGTTAATTTAATTTCTAAAGATGAAGCTGTGGGAAAACTTATTGACTTGTTGCATATAATAAAAAACAAACCTTTCGTGCAAAGACAAGCCAAAAAAATTTGCCGACTTAATTAAAAGAAAAAATTATGTTGATCCTCTTGTCGACCTCGAGATACAGGATATCACATCCGACAAGTTGTACTCGACTTTGGCTCCCAAGTCAATATCATGACTCGTGATACTTGGGACCAATTAGGTCGACCAACACTATAAGAATCAGGTATTTATCTAAAGCTTGCAGATCAAGGACTCATTGAGCCAATTGGAGTCTGGAGAGAAGTAGAAACATCCATTAAGGGAATAAAGGCAAAAATTGATTTTGAAATCATAAATCCGAAGGATGGCGCAAGTTCCTTTCCAGCCCTGGTTGGTCAACCATGGGGCCGAAAGATGAAGGATTTGATATCCCTTGATAAGGGTCGCATCAAACTAAAAGGCAATGGTCAGAAGGTAACAGTACCAATTTCCCCATATCAGGGAGAACCTTGGTCTGAGCCTGTTGAGGACGATAATGACATCAGAAATATTTATCAAATAGATAACAATGCAGACTATATTGAATCAAATTTTCAGGGGGAACTCCATATGGGAGACCCTGCTTCAGTCGGATACAATTCTGACGTTGAACTTTATGACTGGTAGATGGAAAACTACGATCTTCATGCAAAATAATGTTGGACAGTGAAATCCATCTCGAAAAAGCAAGTCAAGAAGTGGTTTTCAGTCTCGACCATCCCAAAAATATTTGAAAGGAAAATTCGAGAATATCCCACTCTTGCACCAACAAAGATTGAACCTGCACATCATCCTCCGCTGCGATATGGAGAACATCAATTTCCGAAAGCACATGTCAAGGAGGTTTCGAAACATGTCGGTGAACAAGGAAGACTGCAAAGTCTGGCCGAGACTTTCACGGGACAAGCTGCGAGATGGTGGGATACTTAACAACTCAAGCAGATATCCCAACTTTCACGCAAGGACAAGATCCAGAGGTCCACATCGACAGATGCGAAAAAGAATGGCGAAGACTAGGATACAAGGATGAAAGGGATTGGTCGCACCTCCTTCCAAGCACCCTCGCCGACTTGCCGAACAAATGGTATAAAATGGAGGAAGCAATAGGAGAGACATTCGCATGGAAAGAACTTAAAGAAAACTTCATCAAAGACTTCAATTTTCCCCGATGGAGGAGTAGCTGGTAGAAGCAAGCAACCAAATTAAAGAATTTTTGCAGCCGACAGAAAATGTACCTGCAAAAAAGAAGCAAATTGTTCGACAGACAACTGCTTTCCATAATATTCAGTCGAAGGAGATCCAGCATTCGACACGATTGCTCTTAGAGATGGAAAAGGCAATCGAAAAAAGCTTCCAGTGGAGACGAGATCACCCTGATACATCAAAGCCTGTCAAAACAACTTTCAACGTAGAGATTACAGAAAAAGATGAGCCAGAAAGACTATCAGAAAAATACTTTCCGCCACAATTCACACAAATGAAGGAAGGCGAGAGACCAATCAATGATAGTCATGCCCCGGAGTGGATGGACGCAAAGGTTAAAATCAAAGAAACCTCAATGGTCAAGCTGACGCCATGGAAAATTCTTGATTTGGACTCCCTTATGGATTCCTCGAATGTGATAATGTCATCTCTAAAAACATTTGGATCCCCTAGCCCAGGGTCTCTTCATGGAACCTTGACCCTTCACATTTCATCAAAGAGATCTCTTAAACACCTGAATTCAAACTATAGAAACTCAATTTTTTTGGTTTTTGGGAATCACACCACCCAAAGTGATGGCCAGCGCAATCCCTGTAAGATTTGGAGGCACTCCAACATTTATGGTTGCTGGTCGGCTTGCCAGTTGGCTAGCATGCAAAGTCAGGGGCATGGTTTAAGACAGGAAAGGATGGTTGCATTTTGCATTCCCGTTGGTTGCTCCTCGCTCTGATTTTTGCTCGGTGTTTCATTGGCTCTATGCTTGTCTTCGCACTAGCGTGTTTTAACGTTGGTTAGTAATATGGATCATCATTCGCATTTGCAGGTTGGGGATAGCCTCTACCTGAGGTGCTTCAGGTGCAACAAGGCTATCAGAAGCCCTAACACTACTTGTTTCAGGGAAATTCCGATGGTTTATGAATATTTAGGTGTCTCGGCGGATAGTAGGCACCCTGTGCATGGCCCCTGTCATAGGCAGGACAAGGCTGGAAGCTCGCAGAAAATTGATGAAAGGCACGGCCCCACAAATTATGATTTGGATATGAAGATTCGTTTGCAGGAGTTGGAGGACCAAGTCTGGTTGATACGTAATGAAAACTTGGAATTCAAGAAGGTCTTGATCCGCATCTATTCTCTGGCCCAAACAACTCATATCGAAGTGAAGCATCATAATAGTATGGTGGCAGAGAAAGTGGAGCACTTGGAAGAGACGTTGGGTCTCGGCTACCCACACCAAAAACATAATTCCGGTGTTGAGACCAGTGAAATGGTCGACCTGCGAAGAAAGATGGAAAAATTAAAGAATTTCATTGCCCAAGCAAGGAACTTCGTCAACCTAAGCTCAGACATGAACGGGACTGCTGATTCCAGTGGAGCAGTAATGAAAACCGACACTCTCTAGCTGCTTGATGGTTGGTCCAGTATTTTTTTGGTCTGTTATGCATCTATATCATTTTTTTTGGCTTCTTCTCTGTTTCACTGAAAGTCATAGGATGGGAGCACTTCATATGAACGACACTCTTCTGAACAGCTACAATTTTCAGTATTGTTGTTTAAATTTCCAGTATATCTATGTATTTCTTCTGTAGTAGAATCCTAGGGAATTTCGTCAAGAGCTATAACTTTCATGGACCTGGAAGGCTTTATTCTAGTTATAAGCATATAAAAGATGATCAAGGAGCGTTAGATGCTACCTTGCTAAAGGAGCAATCTGCCTCTGCACTATGTATTTACCGGTTTTATTTTTAATCAAAGCTACTCAATCGTCTGTGTTAAAAAAAAAAAAATAAGGTATGGACATTATGAATTGTAGTAGTGCCATTTGGTCTCACCAATGCACCAGCTACATTCATGTGTCTCACGAATAGTGTTTTTAGCTAGTATTTGGACAAGTTTGTGTTTGTTTTTCTAGGTGACATTCTTATTTACTCTAAAAATGAAGAGGAGCATGAAGAACATTTAAGAATGGTTTTTAAATTGCTAAAGGAGCATAATTTATATGCAAAGTTAAACAAATGTGATTTTTATAAAAATAAAATTCATTATTTGGGTCACATTATTTCAGAGGAATGAATATCAATGGATTCGGAAAAAATTGAAGCTATTATGAATTGACCAACTCCAAATAATGTAAAAGATATGATATCTTTTATGGGTCTTGCTAGTTATTACAGAAAGTCCATGAAGAGGAGCATGAAGAACATTTAAGAATGGTGTTTCAATTGCTAAAGGAGCATAAGTTATATGCAAAGTTAAGCAAATGTGATTTTTATAAAAATAAAATTCATTATTTGGGTCACATTATTTCAGAGGAATGAATATCAATGGATTCAGAAGAAGAAAAAAATGAAGCTATTATGAATTGACCAACTCCAAAGAATGTAACATATATGATATCTTTTATGGGTCTTGCTAGTTATTACAGAAAGTTCATCAAATGATTCTCCAAGGTTGCACACCCAATCACTTCTTTCCAAAAGAAGGGAACAAAATTTCAATGGACACGTAAATGTGAAGAAAGCTTCCAATTGTTGAAGAAGTTTCTTACAAATGCTCCAATTTTGACAATCACAAACCCAAAAAACTACTTCGTGGTGTGTACAAATGCATGTAAACAAAGACTTGGAGAATTTCTTATGCAAGACAATCATGTGGTGTGTTATGAGTCTAGAAAATTGAAAGATCATGAAAAGAATTATGCTACCCATGATTTGGAACTTGCAGCCATAGTGCACGCTTTGAAAATGTGGAGGCACTATTTAACGGATAGAAAAATTGAGCTAAGGACAAGCCATTGTGATCTAAAATATTTGTTTGAACAACCAACTTTAAATGCTAGGAAAGCTAGATAGATGAAATTTTTATGTGAATTTGACTTTAAAATCAAACACATAAAACGGAAAGGAAATAAAGTGGGTGATGCACTCAGCAAAATGATGCATGAAATACATGTGGCAACCATCAATATCTTCCAAACATATTTAAGGCAACAAATTGTTAATTATCTTGCTAAAGATGAACTATATGTGCAAATAAAGGATAAATTATAGCAGCAGAATTTTGAAAATGAAGTATGAAGGTTACCATGTGGAAGACAATGGACTTATTATTTATAAAAACAGAATTCATATTCCAAATGTGAAATAATTGAGAAGAATTGTTATGGATGGAATACATAAAATGTCATATGCTAGTCACATTGGATACCATAAAATAATTGCTACAACCATGACACAATATTTGTGGTCGGGAATGAAATGATATTGCTGAGTATATTTCAAGATGTATTAAATGTCGGCAAGTAAAGGTTGAACACCAACACTTAGCAAGTTTATTGCATCATTTTTCAATTTCGGAATGGAAATGGGAAGTAATTTCCATGAATTTTATTACATGTTTTCCAATGACTGTGAGACAGCATGATTCCATCATGGTTGTGGTGGATAAATTGTCAAAAGAAACACATTTTATATCGGTAAAATCGACATATAAAACAGATGCCATTGCAAATATCTTCATGAAGGAAATTTTTAGATTTCATGGATTTCTTAAGGCAATAATTTCAAAGAGTGATATCAAATTTACTTCAATTTTTTGGAAAAGTATTTTCACAGATTTGGGTACACAACTGAGCTTTATCACTACCTACCATCCACAAACAAATGGACAAACAAAAAGAGTAAATCAGGTTCTTAAAGACATACTTCGCATGTATGTGATGAACAAACCATCCAAATGGGAAGATTATCTACACTTGGTAGAGTTTGCATATAACAATGGGCAATAAGCTTCATTAGGAATGAGTCCATTTGAAGCTTTGTATAGTAGAAAGAGAAAGACGCCAGTGACGTGGGATAATCTAGTAAACATAATTGTACTTGGGCCAAAACTGCTTCAGGAAATGGAACAAAAAGTTGCAAAAAAAAGACATAATTTAAAGGCAACCCAAGATAGACAGAAAAGCTATGCAGATAAGAATATAGTGCATAAAGAATTCATTGTTGAGAATCATGTTTACTTTAGAATTAAGCCAAGGAAGAGTTCCTTAAAGCTTGAAATTTATGCCAAGTTGTCCCCAAGATATTGTGGGCCATTTGAAGTGTTTGAAATGATAGGACCAGTTGAATATAGAATTGCCTTGCCTGCTAACACTATAGCTCATAATGTTTTTCATGTTTCTTTGCTTAAGAAATATGTACATGATCATAAACATGTGATTGATTGGGATGTGATCCAGGTGGAACCCAAGGGATATTTCCAAACCGAGCCACTATGCATCTTAGGTAGGAAGGTAACAATGCTTCGAAACTGAGCCATCGGATAGGTAAAGGTGTAGTGGAAGCACTTTGGTCCCGATGAGGCTACATGGAAACTAGAGGATGCCATGAGAATGCCATATCCATTTTTGTTCTGATTTTGAGCAAACAACAAAGACAGTTTTATTCCCGGGGGGATTGTAATACCCCTAGTTTTGACTTGGAATGTATTTAATGAAAAATATGTAAATGATGTAAATATGCTAGTATGGATTCCTAGTGCGGAACTCAAGGCCAACGCCCAACTAATGAATAGCTAGGCATGTATGATGTATATATTTTTATTTGGACCGTATGGTTGGCTTATCATGCCAATTCAAAATATATGTAAATAGTATGTTAGAAAATAATAAAATAGTCCAAGATGGTTTTGTAAAGAACACTAGAGGGGCTATGATTCCACTAGAGGGGAAGAGAAAGGGGTCCTATGGGAAACCAAATATTTTGTTACCGAGTGTCAACCGTAGAACTCATCCAAATTCTGCCATGTGCTTTAAATGAGCTAATTACTTCATCTTTAATATTAAATCCAATCATTAAATGATGTGTGAGATTGGTGGGAAAAGTCACTTCATGTATTTATTGAAGCATGGAGGTGAATGCACTTGTGTGGCATTTCTGTCATTTGCCAGAAGTCATTTCTCCAATTGTCGGCAGTCCTTTTCTCCTATGGTCAGAAGCTATGTTAGTTGTATTTTCACCCTTATCTCGTATCCCTTTGAGTCAACACTCATTCTATCACTTTCTCATGCAAATTTTTACACTACGTAGAGCTTCCTATTGTTGTTCATGACCATTACCAGATTTTGTTTAATCTAGAAATTCAAATTTAGAGACAGAGCTATGAATTTGAAGGGAAAAATAGATGATTTCAAGTGAGAATAGAGGTTGGGAAAGCTAGGAACTCTTAACCATTGAGTTTTTTTACTCATAGATGCTTGAAAAGCCATGAATTAATATTGCAGGAGATTCTCCAATAACATATAGTAGGTTGGAGTCTTACTGAACACACTAGTAAGCGCTGTAGGGGTTGGATTTCCCAAGGGAACTGTGGATTAGTGAAGGGAAATGTATTATTTGTGTTGTGTCGGGTAGTTGGAAGGAGTGCCATGGCTATGATGACTTAGTGAGATCCCTGTAGAGATATGGATGAGATTTTTTCTAGGCATAGAGAGCAGAACGGGTTGGGTTGAGAAAGAGAAGTATGTAGGTGTTTCCTTCGCACTAATGGCCTCTCAGCATAAATAGTATATGTTGGACAAAGTGCCTACGGTTGGGTGGAAAATCGCTCTTACACAGCCAATTGATTAGATCTTCTTTGTTAAAGATAAGTATTCTCTTGTACCTGATGTGCAATGATTTTACTATTATGCATGTGATAAATGCACATGTTGTGTGTATAGAGTTTAATTCCGTTGTGTGCTTTTATTATGCATCTACACATGTATTTTAATTGTTATGAATTCGTACCATGGCCATTGGGAAAAATTTAGAATCCCGTATTTAATTAATGCTCTCTCTAGTTGGTCGGATTGAGTGAAGGGGACATCACATATGGACTCCTATCATCAGTACCATTGCTCCTCACACCATCTTGCACATATCTTTCTAAAATATAAACTACACACCTACCTTTATCATCTTACTAACATAAATCATATTTCAAGCAAAACCTGGGATATGCATCACATATACAAGGGTGTCTCTCTTTCCATCTTTTAATAACAGAAAAACTTTACCTCATCTGATAATATTTGTCGGTGAATCATCTCCTAGGAGAACGTCACCACTGACGAGCTTCTCATATTCACATAACCATTCTCTATGTGATGTCTTATGAAATGATGCATCGGAGTCTATCAACCAAGAATCATGATATGAATGTGTACTTGTTGAGGCCAAATACACATCCCATTTTTCTTCAATCGAAGGCTTACTTCTAGTTCACTATACTTCTTCAAATATTTTGCTCTTCTTGACTTTCACCGACTTACAGTCTCGCTTATAATGCTCGAATTTTCTGCATTGCATGTATTCTTTCATCATCAGACCAAGGGATTTATATCTGGTCTAATATATACCCCTCGATTTTGATCTTCTATCGAAGGATTTGTCTTTTCCTCTATCAATCAGTCAACCTCTCACCATCAAGGCATCATGGGTCGAACCTTCCATGTTCTTTCATCTCATCTCCTCTGACAATAGAGATGCAACCACATCATCAATATTTATTGTGGTATTATTACTTCCAATAGCCACGACCATGCTATCCCATCAGTCTACAAAGAACAAAACAAACTGATACATTTTTTCTCCTCTGTGATTTTAAAATTCACATACAACAACTGACTAATCATAATGTTGAGCACATTTAGGTGCTCTGTAATTGAGTTTCCCTCACTCATCTTCAAAAGATATAACTTCTTACAAAGAAATAACTTGTTAACCAGATATGTTGACTCGTACAAGTTCATCAACTTTTTCCATAGCTTCTTTGCAGTATCTTAAACTGAGACTTTCAACGATACAGAATCTATTAAACCGAATCCGATTGCAGTCCTTGCTTTCCTGTCAATTTTTTACCAATATTTCTTCAACATACCAGTCGGAGTGGTTGTGGAATCGACAACAACCCATTGTGTTCGATCCACAAGGAGATCATTTTTTTTAAGCTTCTAAAGCTCAAAACTCTACCCATTAAACTTTTCAATTTCTATCATCAAACTATCGACCATTCTTAATTATGAATCAATGGTTCTAGAACTCTCACTTAAACTAAGTATTAACAGAGTCTAGGAGCAAGCCAAACCTTCAACAACAAAGATGTCCCCTTGAAAACAAATATAACTCTGATACCAACTGTTGGATTCTAATACTTTTTACAATGAACATGCATGATGATTCTTATAGTTAAATGTATAAAGCAATTAACAATGGCACAAAACATAGTTACACATAGTACACAGGGAAACCCCTCTACCGATAAAACCAACAAACCAGTGAATTTTACCACGCATTTATTAGAAACACTCTTAAACCAGTGTTTACAACAACTATTTACAAGATCGCTACAAATCAATCATAAATTCACTACACTTGTGCAATTCCAACACAATGCAGTCGATACACAACAGTACTGCTCATACTCACCTTGTGTCTCATTCATCATACTTAGCTTTCTACCTTGCATCGTATTTATACATGAAATCTTACACTAGCTGGTGGTGCCCAAGTTAGTTATGGATAACTGCTCATTAATGGTGGTCCATAAATTCTTAACCGAATATAGTTATTTTGTTACAATCAACTTGTCTGAGTCAACCATAGTCGACCTCCCATTGAGCTTCTTGTCATCCAAGTGTTCGTCAAATCCATTCCCGCTTTATACTCGTTGACTTCCCCGTCAATCAGTTGTAATCAATTACCAATCAACTATACTAATCGGCCTCGTCGACCAGAATTCTACCACCTATCAACTTTAGTTCCACTCAACTTGCTATCAGCGGACTATGACCGTCGATTCACATGAAAATAATATAACACACCCAACGGGTGCGTTGGTTTGGTTGTTCTCTAGAGAGGGGAATTCCCAAAGTTAAATATGCCTACATGGAAGGAAAACTTGCGTAAATTTCAAGACGAGCTCAACGCCGTCAAAACCATGCTGAAAAATCCGCAATCTCATTGAGATGACACGGTGGATGCCACATGCCAAATTTCATCACATTTCTCTTATGGATAATTGAATGGATGAAATCAAGAGCAATGTTCAACAAAACATAAGGCCCCAAAAGAAGGTTTAGCTCGTCAGCCTTCAAAAGTACTCATTGACCTGGACTCCTAAAGGCAATATGGTTGAAGGATAGCTCTTTTTTTTAACTGCAGAAAGGAAATATATATTAGAGTACAAAAATTGTTACATTCACAGGTGAGACTGAAGCTCTGAGATCGATCTGCCGCGTCTCATTTAGCATGTAGTTCAGAAAAGGGCCCTCGTGGGCATGCCCATAGATGGGTTGAGAATCAAAAGCATAGTTACATCTGACCATTAAAGACAAGATACAAACTAGTTCAGACAATCAAAACAGAACATAACAGTAATTATTCATCCTAAACATGGCTGTCGGAGACGCTAACCGCTGCAAAAAGGAGCTGGGGTTGGCCAAGGCTACCTTAAGAGTTTTCGTCTGCATCCTAGGGGTTGGGCTTGTCCTCAATGATCGGGCGGGAACCAAAGAAATCGTCATCCCAGTTATGAACCAAGAGCTTGGAAGGCAGCGGTTCCGTCTTTCGCAGGGTGGCATCATCACCTTAGATTTACAGACTCTTTTGAATTGCAAAGGGTCAATGGTGGTGGGGATAGGAAACGGGACCTCAGGGGGAGGGACCCCTAGAATAGCGAAAGCAACCAGAGAAACAGGCCCAGTATGGGCACCGTGTACAAGAACTGTAATCTCCACAACGTCAGCTCCAGACGGACCCTGCAAAGTGGAGCCCAGGGTATGGGTGTTGGGAACCTTAGCCCTACTGTCCAGGGGGAGAGTATCCATTCATGTTGTTGTATCTTTGCTGGAACCGGGGACCTCTGGACCAAAATCGTGGTGGGAGGTTCCCTTACTGAGGAAAGAATACTTTCCTCCGACCACACTGGATTCAAGAGCAACAAGCATTTCCTCCAGACGAACCATGTGAATACGAGTGTCCATTATGGAGACCTTAGCCATGTTCCAATTTGCCAACAATTCCTCTACCAAAGAACCCAGCATGTTCTTCATTAACCAATAGTAGTTAATTTGGTTGTCATTGTTTCCAGAGGCCAGAATATCAGAGACGTGGTTGGCCTCCCAATCGTCGACTAACCTTCGAACTGGAGCAGAAATTGTGTCCTCGTAGCCACTGATGGCCTTATTCTCAGTCTCCGGAGAAGTGGAAATCCTGCCCGCCCCATGACTTGCACCATGCCTAGAAGTTCCACGAGGACGGTTCATGGCGGAATCAACTATCTCACAGGCGAGGAGAAACAAATCAGAGCTATCTGGAGCCTGAACCTGCAAGGAATACCGAATGAGGGAGTCAAGCTGTCGCTGCTACATATTGAGAGACTTCACACGAGGGGACATGATGAGCAGACGGCTCTAGGGAGGGAGAGAGGACATAGACAGAGGGGCGTAAATGAATGCCAACCACCACAGTTCATGCAGCATTAAACCAGACCATAAGTTGGAGCGCCGGCACATCGAGCGAGGCCTGGAGACTTAAATGCCCACCCTGGGCGATGACGCTTGTCGGGATCCACTACCGAATGGACGTGCCATATCACCAGGTGGATGCCTGTCACCAGCTTCTGTGTCATGATCAGGATTAACACCCGCAGCCGGGGAGAAGGATAGCTCTTATTGTTTTCAGTTTGATTATTTTTTGTTAATGTTAAGTATATTTGCATATATATTGTAAAAAGTTTTGTTACATTTATGGATTGTAAACAAGGTTATTTGGTTCCCATTTTCAATAGGTTTTAACTTGTTTTGAGATTTTAACAATTTTTCTCAACTTTTTAATATAAATTCTCTACATGTTTCTTAAAAAAAAACATATAAATTTTCTACATATTTCTTTTAAAAAAAAAAACTAAATATGATGGAAATGAAAATATCAAAATTATTATGATTTTAGTAAGCACAAAGATTTTAGAAATAAATTAAAGGTTTTGTATTTAATTATAATGATACTTATTTTGTATTAAATAAGTCGTTATGAAAGGGTGGCAGGTGCAGGAGGGGTCATTTATGATCCTAGAAGTGAAATGTTATTCAGTACGCGTGGGGATTAGGAAGGAGAACAAACAATCAAGTAGAATGGGCGGCTCTCCTCCAAGGGGTTGAAACAATAGTCTCCCTGCATATAGATAATTATACTATCATCCAAGACTCCAAGATTGTAATACAGAAAATGATAAACATCCAAAGAGGTCATGACAAGTATATGAACAGAATTCAAAAACGAATTGTCTCTATCATTAGTGACATCTCAAGGATTCGGTTCTATCACATTCTAAGACACAATAATGTGAAGGCTGACACCATGGCTAACCAAGGAGCAAGGTTAAAAGAAGGGCTGATTGTTTTGAACCAAGAACCTCCTCACACCAAATGGTCCTCGTGTTTTTGATCTCTAACTTCCTAATGGGGGCATGCATGTAAAGCTCCCCTCTCCTTATGTGGACAAGTGGATTCCACCACAGCTTGAGCTTTAAAGTCCGCTCTCAGACATCCCCTCGTATTAATGAAGGTTGGTGTGGTGGTAATATGGAAGCATGCGAAGTAATGCCGAACTCTCGAGGCTTTCATTCGCACGATCCTTTTCAAGGAGATGGTACTGCATTTCAAACGACGGTGTTGGGTATTGAAGCTCTCACTTGCGACGGTGGGGTTCTCAGTGTTGGTCTGTGAACTCTTCCCTGGTCTATCACAGCCTACAGGAGGATGAATTTGAAGAATATGATGAAGGAGCTCTGGGAGATTAAGGTGGTTCCTCAGAACATCAAGAAGAATGCTCGCAATGCCTTCGAAGTTTCTAAAGTTGCACTGAAAGAGAGCAGACAAAACGGTTTGGATCTTACCCGAATGGATTCACGAATGGAGGATGTGGAAAAATATTAGGAAAAATATTTTAATTGATCAAATTAAAATTTAAAAAATATGCAGTGTTTTACTTTTAATTTAATAATAATTTTTTGATTATTTATTTTACTTTAAATTTGATCATTTCATATTACAGTTAAAAAAAATAATTCAAAAAAATTAAGAAAGCAAATCTAGGGTCAAGAAAGAAACTTAAAAAAATGAAAGATTCAAGAACATAAATTGAGGTTTTTGAGAATGAAGCATGTTGAATTATGTATAAAAGAAAAAAAATGTGTGTATATATAAAATTTGATTAGGAACTTATGAAGTAAGATAATAAATTTTATATTTAAAAAATATAAATAATAGTAAATATTAAAATTAAATTTTGATTTAAAAATTAATAATGACTAGAAAAAATAAAAAACATTCCAAATCAATTACATATAATAAAAATAAATACAAGATATTTAAGTTATATGTTAAATGAAATTTGATGTATAAATAATTCAAGAATGATAATATTTATATTAAAAAATTATTAATGCAAAATATTAAAATATATATATATATATATATAACTTGTGTATTTGTGTTTTTACTTGTAAACAGTAAGATATGGAGATATGTGAAGATCTTCAACAACTTTCTTTTCAATTAAATAATATTTGGAAAAATTTTAAGATGATTCAATATTTGAAAATATCAAATAATAACTACTATCAAATTTGAATGAATAAAATAAATTATATTTTATTAAAACATATAAAAACTTTAAAAAAAAAAAAAAAAACATTCCAAATAAATTACATCTTATAAAAATAAATACAAAATATTTAAGTTATATGTTAAATGAAATTTGATGTATAAATAATTCAAGAATTATAATATTCATATTAAAAAATATTAATACAAAATAATTATATATATATATATATAACTTGTGTACTTTGTGTTTTTTTTACAAAAAGTAAGATGTGAAGATCTGTGAAGATCTTCAACAACTTTCTTTTCAATTAAATAATATTTGGACAAAATTTAAGATGATTCAATATTTGAAAATGTCAAATAATAACTACTATCAAATTTGAATGAATAAAATAAATTATATTTTATTAAAACATATAAACACTAGTAATAAACACGTTATACATATAAAAACTAGTGATAAACACGTTAGTTGAGAGTAAGAATATAAAATGAATTTCAAAGGTTAAAATCACTCATTAGAATCAATGGCTTTATGGAATTTGCTTCAAACAAAAAAATGCTGAATTAGCCTGTTTGGAGACCAAATGGCAATGAGAAACTTCCGCAAATATTGTAATAATAGTCCGGTGGATCGTTTGTTAGAAACTTGTTAAATCATGTACAGGCAACATCAATGTCACGGAGGCAACTGGTCTTAAAAAATAATAAAAATGCAGAGGAAAGAAAAAACATAATCCAACACATCATCCGATAAAAGAAAAGAATCTGAATCCGCGCCGAGGATATTATCGTTGAAGAATTATTTTATAAAGTTGCAAACTGTGGCGTGTACAATCAATAAACGAAGCACTGTTTAGTTTAATCATTGCCAGCAGCTAATGATGAATGTCCCACCAATCAAATGAAATCTACCGTTCCTCCCTCCCAATCAAATCTTCTATGTTTGCTGTAATAATTAATCTTTATCTGGAAATGATGCCAGGCTTTACAGTATCAAGTATGAATATTGAAAACCACGGGGTATAATACAAAGCCTCGGCGTATAAGCCTCTTTCCCCAAACAAAATAAAAGATAAAAGAAAAAAAACGAAAAGATCTCCGCCGGATAATTGTTCCGCTGGCTAGACACCAGATTTAGATTGTCATTGCAGTGATATGACGAATCAATCAATCGCTCAAACCCACTGTGTTTAAATCAAACAGAAGAGAGGGTCGAGTTCCGTTGGATCCAGCAACATGAGAAGCATCTCTTCTTGTGGGGATGGAGATGGATTCTCCATTGATATCGAATCCGAGTCCATTCAGGCGAGGTATCTTACATGCAGCTACAGCAGAAGAACAAGAAGATGTAGACGAGGAAGATAGAAAATCTGTAACAATCAAGAAACCGCAACGGGGGCACTTGGGGTTTGTCTTGGGAAGAATGACGTAGAGTAGGCATCTCGGACACCCCGCTGCCTGTAAAGAACTGGAGGCGGCCGTGTTTTCCTTTTCCGAACCATTACAAGGTAAATTTATGGAAGGCCGAGGGTTAAGATCAGGTTGAGGCTGAGGCTGAGGCTGAGGCTGAGGCTGCATAGATAAACAGAGGGACGAACTAGAAGAAGACGAAGGAGATCGATCCATGGACCTTGACCTCTTCCTGGAATTACCAGAAGAAGAATTAGAGGGTATAATGTGTGCCATTTCGATTGAGCGCTCAGAAGATGTTGTAACCCCCTTCTGCTTGTTGCCGCCTTCTTTCTCAGCTCTTTTCAGTGCCATCTTTACTTTATCCAAAGTACAGACGCTCTGCGACTGCGACTGCCATTCCCAATCGGAGTTCTCCACATGATGTTGCAGCACATCAGATAGCTTCAGATCCAGCTTGCACTGCCCCTCATCCATGTCTCCTGATTTCATTTTCGTTTCATCCTTATTTCCACTGTTTGGCGATCCTCCCATAAAATTAAGCTCCTCCAATCCTCTCACGGCGGTCTTGGCCTTGGCCTCGGACTCAGCATTCCGATCTGCCAATATTTTGGTTAGCCACTGCGATTCGCAGACTTCAGGACTTGATTCTTTATTCGCCTCGGCCTCTGCGCCTGCCCGCTTTTTATCATTAAAAGCTGCGTACGGCACGGACAATGGCGGAGGAAAATTCAGGTCATGTACATATTCTCTGGAATTCTTCGCGTCCTTCACGGGAGCGTTGCAATTATGGAAATACACTTCTCCTGACTGATACAAGCGTAATAATATTCCCATATCAGATTAATATTCAGAAATTCAAATCGAATCATAATTTTGACATACAGATTCATTTCACCAAGAATCAAGAAAGGGAGGGCATCTCCATGAGAGCCTGAAAATAAAAATCAAGAAAGGTAGGGCGTTTACCTTCATGTCAAGACGCTTCTCCCATCCAGACGGCAGAGGCATCTGAACATCCAGATCGATTTCTTTAACCCTCCAGCTCCCTCCTACTCCGGCTCCTGCTCCTGCTCCTCCACCTCCCAGCAAATCCCCAAAATGTATGAAGGCTTTTCCTTCTGTTACCTTACTGTGGTGGCCGCCTTCCGTTCGCTCCTTTTCAATTATATTTTGCTCAAGAGACGATCGGCCGCCTCTCCAGCCTACCTCTGCTGCCATTGTTACTTGACCAAAGAGGAAAAAAACCCAAACCCAAGCCAATTTACCTGATCAAATAATGGAAAAAAGGGCAGAAAGCTTGATCTTCAAACAAGGTTAGGGATAAAGCGAGGGCACCACCAAAATCAAAACCAAAACCAAAACGTTTGGTCTTCCTTCTGGTTCTTCGCTGGCGCGGCAAAGAAGATAATAATAAATAGGAGGGGAGTAGGGCAGAGATAAAGATGAGAAAGTCCCGTAATGGGCAAGGAAAGCCCCAACTACCAAAGATTGTGCACATTAATAAGAAATATTTGAGTTTGGTTAATCGATAATGGCAGAATTAAATGAGGTGAAGTGGGAGGATCAAATATAGATTAGCTTAACGTCCCTTTCATCTCCTTCCGAAATGCGGTCATCGGTCGCATTCAATATCAATTTAATGCATTTCGTTAGCATTTAACACACAAACACTCTCTATCATTTAAATTGGCATTATACGAGTGTACACAACAGGGCAGAGCGTCGTGTAACAGTCGGCATTAACTCTTGTCGCTTTCATTGTAAATTGCCATTATTATCCTTACCACATATCACATGCATATGTTGCATGTACACATATTATTTATTTATTTATTTATGGCACCTTCTTCAAAATAAACAAACATTTTTTTTTCTTTTCTTTTTAACCGGGGGGTTGAATAATGAATTAATCCTGTGAATGAAACATCCCCTTCAACTGCCACTTGCCTTATTAAATACCACCACCGAGCACGAGTACTTAGACTCCACGAGTGTTGTTGTAGCAGTAGTCTCTTTAATTATGGAGAGTAAATTGGAGTTATTTTGACGACATTTAATGCGACGGCGTACCCTGAACATCCCACGTCGGAGCCGGTCAGCCGGTCCTCCTCAATTATAGCGTACAGTACAAAAATACGATGATGAGTGAATGACATCAATGTCCCTCCAATCACTTGCTTACGCGTAAACCCTAGCATTTTAAGAATAAATCAAAAAGTTGTGATACTTAACATTACAGCTCTAACTATCTGTCACACGTGGGAACTTGGGCAATTTCGAAAAAGAAAAACTATTTTTTCTTTTACTGAACCAAGCATCGTCTTCCCTTGACTTGATGTTGATCCGCCATCTTGAATCCCCCTTGGTTGGGTGGAACTTGGAAGTGGTCAAATAAATGATAAATGTAATTGTACATGCCTTGCTCTAGAGTCTAGCCCTTTCCAACATTTAAAATTTGTCGTTTTCAACTTAAATTTAAAAGTTGACATTTCTTAAATGTCAATTGCCATTGGTTGGCAATTTACCCTTGACACGTTTCTCCTAACCGAATTAAAGAGAAGGTTTATGTTGACGTGACGTCAGCGGAAAGGGAGGATTTTAATTGGGCTAATGCATTTATGAGCTCACATTTCTCTAGCTAACTTCCTCTTCCCACTAGTACCTGGTAAATGTAATTATAGAAATTCTATTTTCTATTTCTGTCACTTTGAGTTAAATGCCTTTTCCTCGGCAATAAGTTCACAAAATTAAGTTATAGCAACATATTTTAATACTTTCAATGCTCCTCAACGACTTCGCTGGAGATATTATTGAATGACCTTTTTTTTTTTAACATTAGACGGCAGAAAGGGAATGGAATTTGAGCTTGTCATTGATGCATACCCACCAACACTTTCGGTTTAAATAAGTTTAATCACATATATTTTTTAAATGCAAGGTGAATCTCTACTTTGAAAGATAAATGTGGTATAACATTTTTTTTATATAATATTTCTATCGTCGAGCCCATTAAAATCAAAGGTCAAAGATATGTTAATCTTTATTAATAATTATTTAACAATTTAAAATAGTGATAATTTTAGATAAATTTGTAATAAATGTATGACATGGAATTTGAATGTTTTTTCTAGATCCATACAAAATGTCAAAGTTCTATACCATACATTTATGTAGGTTTAGGTTTGTCATTATGGATTTGTAAGTTCTATACCATACATTTATGTAGGTTTAGGTTTGTTATTATGGATTTGTAAGTTCTATACCATACATTTATGTAGGTTTAGGTTTGTATTTATGAATTCTTACAAATATTTTTATTAAAAAATTATAAATAAATAAATATATTAAAATATTAAAAACTTTACCATAAACTAATTTAAACATGGTGGTTATAAAATTATCGATTTTAAAAATAAGTTGATTTTTAATATTAGAAACCAAACATTTATAAATACCTATATTATAATATTAATAATCTAAGTTTAAAGGTCACAATCAAGCTAAATATCAAATTATTGTATGAGATCCTTTTGCTTATGGGACAAGGGACTCTTTATACACATTGACTGATTACTAAAGTCTACAGAGGTGTACACACCCTACCCCCTTCTCGATTTGAACTTATGACCGCCTAGGAAGAAACACATGTTCTTAATAGTTAGGCCCACTCAAACTGTGCTTATTTCTTAAATAATTTCACAAGAGTTGTAATTGAAGCATAAAAATATGCTAAGTGTTATACTATACAAGAGTTGTAATTGAAGCATAATTGTAATTGTAAGTTCTATACCATACATTTATGTAGGTTTAGGTTTGTCTTTATGGATTCTTAAAAAATATTTTTATTAAAAAATTATAAAAAATAAATTAATTAAAACATTAAAAACTTTACCATAAACTAATTTAAACATGGTGGTTATAAAATTATTGATTTTTAATATTAGAAACCAAACATTTATAAATACCTATATTATAATATTAATAATCTAATTTTAAAGGTCACAATCAAGCTAAATATCAAATTATTGTATGAGACCCCTTTGCTTATGAAACAAGGGACTCCCTATACACACTGACTTGATTACTAAAGTATACAGAGGTGTACACACCCTACCCCCTTCTCGATTTGAACTTATGACCGTCTAGGAAGAAACACATGTTCTTAATAGTTAGGCCCACTCAAACTGTGCTTATTTCTTAAATTATTTCACAAGAGTTGTAATTGAAGCATAAAAATATGCTAAGTGTTATACTATCATACTCAAGTTAACATTGACAAACTTTTACAAGCTTTTGTTGAATTTGGTTCCAAGCTTACCAGAATTCACAACTAGGTCAATGTTTTGTACAGTCATGCACTTAATTAGCATTAAACAACTTGATCAATATGCATAAAGACCATAAGCATTGTGGTTCAATGAAGGGGACCACAAATGTAAGGTTGCAAGTCACCAAAAGACTACAAACACAACACGAGGTAAATTACATCTTATTTATTATAGGCAATGCAAATTCCAAAGTCACAAATCCCAATTGGAAACCCTTAACGTGCCACAACTTGTTGAAATTGTGATTAAACCAAGCTTTAGGTTGTTAATCCGTACTCTCATTAGGTGGGCATGGAAAAGGCAAGGAAACATAATTCTAAATGCCTAACTATGAAGTCAACTAAGAGATTTTAACTAGTCGATCTTAGGTGGGCATAGAAAAGGCAAGGAAACATAATTCTAAATGCCTTGGAGTTGCTTTGGGTGTGACATGACCAAAGCACCCTATTTAAAGGTGATTGGTTATGTGCTCAAGTGTAAAAATAAATAATCTATGAATCAATATATATGATAATAATAATAAAATATTGTGCACTTATGTTATAACAATGTTCATAAACGGTGAGGCCGGAGGAAGGGAGAGCTCTTCTCCCTTGCTGAGGATGGCGCTGGTTGTGGAGGCTAGTTCGACTAGCGCTGCAGATGGCGGTGGGTTGGGCGATTCTCCTGTGGCAGCGACATGCAGAGGACCTCCCACAGAGGCGTGATCCATTCGGTGGCTCTGCTATGACAGTCTTGGATTACTGATGCCTTTCTTGAATCGGTTCAGTCTTGATCTCGATTTCAAGATTTGCAGATTTTTATGGCGTCTGTGGTGCGCTTTCCAGCGACCTGGTCGCGGATCTTAAGCTGTGAAGCGGATTCTCATTTCTGCGCCGGAAGGCCTCGGACCAGAATGTGGGCGCTCTTTCTTGTTGGTAAACAGGGTCGGTCCATCGGTGTCGGGGAAGAATTGCGGTGTTCAAGAAGATACCAGAGAACCTGCTACCGAGGATCAGATCCGGAGGGATCTTGCCATGAACAAGTTCGATTCAAGAACCTGGAGATTTGTCGATTTTCATGGCGTTTGTGGTGTGCTTTCCAGCGAGCCGGTCGCGGATCTTAAGCTGTGTAGCGGATTCTTTCTGCGCCGGAGAACATTGCAGAGGCCTCGGACCAGAATGTGGGTGCCTTTTAAACAGGGTCGGTCCATCGGTGTCGGGGAAGAAGATTGCGGTCATGTTCCACATGACCGAGGATCAGATCCGGAGGGATCTTTCCATGAACAAGTTCGAATCAAGAACCTTGATTATGGTAAGCCTGCCTTCGTCTTCGATGGTCAAATGCCTGCTGCACCTTCATCTGTGGATCCTGTACCACAACGGATACAACGGCCTCGCCTGCCTCACCAGATCGATGCCGTCTCTGACTCCGCCACCGCCCTTGCTGGGGATCTTGGTTTCAGGGACGCTCGGCATGCTTTGGCGGACTACTCCAGCCTAAATGGGGTTTCTCTGGCTGCGTCTTCATCAGGGGTTTGCTTGCTGGCTGTTTTTGCCGGCTTGGGAGGTCTACTGTGTCTGTTGCTCTGTCCACAGACATGGATCTTCTGCTTCCTCCGATGAGGGTTTTGGTTGTTCAAGAATTACCTGTTCTTCTCTCTGGGTTTCTCTTTTTTTTGGTTCAGCTCTTTATAAGCTGTTGTTTCTGCTTATATGGGACAGAAATATGTGAAAATGTAGGGATCCTTGTTGATTCTACTACATGTGCAATATGTAATTTTGATCATCTTTTTGAAATAAAATTACGGACTTTTTCCAAGGAAACCAAGGAAAAAAAAAAAACAATGTTCATAAACATCACCACCTCTGCTTGGATCCATTTACGACTTTTGCAAGGCACGTGTGATTGCTAACACAGTATCAGAGCCTAGGTCTTGAATATTTTAGCATGGTTATATTGATATAAGGAATTTTAAAGGTTGTTTGAATCACAAGAACACCGTGGGTGGTATTTTCTCTCTTACGAAATCGTATATCTGGAAAGGATAGACTTGTTTGGACTTGCAATCTTTTTCATTTAGGTTTTCCAATAGCATTATAGGTTTGAATCCATAACTTGTGGTGCTAAATGGGAATAATTGTGGCATGTCAACACAAGACATGGAAACTTATTTGAAGAGCAAAGCACTATGAATGAACATGAGAAGTTTATGGTAAATGAGAAGAAGGATGAAGTTGTAAGCATTATGATGACCTACATCTAAAGGGAGATCCAACTCCATACTAGTGGGATCGGCTACATGAATATGAAGTATGGAAGACATTGAAGTTGTTGTTTGACAAGGTCGGTGAAATTATGCAACTTGAGAAATAGTTCATATCTTTTGAACCCCTATATTGTGTATATGGTTGAGGATTATCTATCTCATGTAAAGGATATGCATTTGAAGTTGAGTGAATGTGAAAAATACTTCCTAAAGAATGAAGCTAACATCTTATCAACTTGATCCTAATGAATTTGAAAACACGTTATGATGTTTTGTGTTCCATGTTATAGGTAAATTAGGCTTCAAGGAAAGAAATTGTTAAGTATTTTACCTTTGACTCCATTTTCTCTTTGTTGATTAGGGCACGAAAAAAAAGGTTTGATGAAGAAAATCCCAACAATAAGCAGTAGGTTCATTTCATTAAGTGAAAGGGTCAATATAATTACAAAGAAAGGGAGCAACATGTAAATCAAGAAATTTCTCGAGGTACAGATCATGATATGGATTGTGAAGATCATATGGATATAAGAAAGCATGGGGGTGGCAATCAACCAAGAACATCAAGTACATAAATATGTGTCATTATTGTGGCAAATTAGTAGATTTTGAGAAGACTTGTTGGAAGAATACCATTGACCTTGAGGAGAAGGTGCGGAGGCTTGAAGGTAAACAACAACACCTCTATCAAGAAAATAAATGTGATGTTACCCATGCCTATTCGATTTGTTCTTATCGAGCATTATATGTTGATACTTATAAAAAATAATCGATAGTGGACTATGGTTGTTCACATCACATGGGTAAGGATGCTTCTCTTTTTTCTTCCTTAAGTGAGGCCAAATAAGAGAAGATACTTTTTCATATGATTGTGCAGTTACTATTACTATTAGTGGTAGGGTTGATTTTGAGAATGGTGTGATCAGTGATGTTTACCATGTACCACATCTAAGTGCAAAATTTCTATATGTACCATAGTTCTCTGAGACTAGTAATGTAATGTTCCCATCCAAATAAATCACCAGAAGGGAAAATTCCACCAATCTACTAGTTCCCTAGGTTGGGATAGAAACATTTAGATTTGGAATAAGGGAGCTATAAAACCCCAAATGGACATTAGCTTGAAAAAAATATATTAAAATGGGGGTAAATAAATATTTATGATAGGAAAATAAGGTTGCACTTGGTCATGAGGGCACATTGGTGGTGTGGGACCCACACAATCAAGATTATCCATGCCACATGGCATCCTACTCTCACCCATTCGAATCCAAGGTGGACTCTAATGTTCTTGGGGGAGTTGGAAGGGCATTGTACTTGGCATAACTCAATGAGGGTTGAATTTAAGAGGAAGAGTAACTCCCATGGAAGAGGAAGAGGCATCTTAGAGGTATTGTGACACTTGGGCTAGATTCCCTAGCTTCTATGACAACAATGATGAAGATGCTATGACACTTATGACAAGGATCAGACCTAATTGTTGACATATGACCTATATGACATGTCAGATCTAAAAATAGCCTCTAAGAACGCGCACAAGGGAGTTAGGGAAGCCATAGATTCCTCCATTCGAATTGGTGGAAGAGGGAGGCTAGGAATTGTTGGAAAAGTGGCACACATTGGAATCTCTCCCCAATTCGAGTTGGCATGAAGCTCTTGGAGGGAATTTGAACCATGGAGGGCTTGGGAAGATAATAAAAGACAAGAACAAAGAAGGAGAGGGTTTTTTTTTATCATTTCTCATTTGGTAATTTGGAGAGCATAGCTTGTCCATGAAAGTTGAGTGTTTATTCTACTTGCCTTAGCACCAATTTCGAGGGTTCAAGTATTTAATAAATAGAGTGAATAAAGAAATTCAAGAGAAATCCTAGGTGACAAATGGTTTTGGAGACATATGGAAGATGTGGGACCCACACTAGCTTGATTTTTCATAATACATGGTATCTCTCTTTTGCAAATTCGAATTAATGGGAATGTGAACACTCTTGGGAGAGTTGGTAAGTCATAACACATGTCATTGAGCATATTAGGTTGAATTGGGAAGGATTGGTAACCTCCATGGAAGATAAAGAGTCAAAGTGGAAGTTTGTGGACACTTGGGCTAGATTCCCTAGCCCCTATGACACCAATGATGGAGCATCTATGACAACTATGACAAATTGCAAACCTGGCCTCTGACATCTGACCACTATGACATGTCAGCCCCAAAAATAGGCTCAAAGAAGGTGAATTTGGGAGTTGGAGAAGCCAAAGAGACTCAAAATCGAATTTGGGAGAAGATGGAAGGTTGGAACTAGGAGACAAGTGGCAAATGTGGAATATTTCCTAAATGGAAATCTATTGAATCTATTGAGAGGATTTCGACCCTTAGAAGGCTAATGTTGGTTATAAAATGTAGAAATGAAGTATGAGAATGGATTTTGATCATTTGTAGAATTTTCAATTGCATTTGTGAAGAGGGAGAGCTAGTGGATGACTAGTTGCTTGCCTTAGCCAATTTCGAGGGTGAAAGATTCCCATCCAAGTTGGCAATTGGAAAGGCCATTCAGACCTTTCATTTGGAGCTTTAATGGATTCTTTATTTGCAGGTTTAAGCTACAGGGCAGCTCATGGTTTCTTCTATTGCAGCTCACTCCTTCAACCATTTCCAGTTTTGATGGCATATTCTTGATCCTTGAGGGAGGGCGTTTTTGGTGAGCTATTGTACTCTTTGGGGGAGATTTTAATGCCCCATTTCTTTTGTAATATGAATTAAATACTCTTTTCTTCATCTCCAAAAAGTTTCAGGTCTAAATTCCAAGTAGAAATGTATAAATCTCATTTTTAATGAAAGAACAATGTTATTTCCCCACTACCTTGTTGTGAGACAATGTATTGATGATGATTTCGAATGGATGGATGATTCTATGATATATTTGTGAGAAATATACTGCCATGGATGTCTTCTACAAGTTTCATGTACTGTACTTGAGCATTTGAAGCATTTTTACTCAATTTAGTTGTATTGGGAGGTGAAATAGTGCCATTTCCCCAAGGGTCGAATTGGGGATTTTTGCAGTTGAATGGGAGAGGGTGAGAACAATTGTAATAATCCATTAATGGTGCATATGAGACTTTAATAAAATAATTAACACATTACATACCTCTGTTCATAAATTTGAGTGGGTTTGGAGGCATTTGGGAAGCCATTTTCAGTACTTACCCCAGGGGTATTTGAACCCCAAATTACTAGTAAAATTGCATAATTGGTCCAGAATCTTAAGAGAGTTTGCAGAGGTATTTTGGTGGACATATGTCATCCATAAACATCATATTCAAGTTCTAATATCATTCATACACCTTCCTTGAAGATTTGAAGGCATTTGGAGTCAATTTGAGACCTAGAGACCAATACTAGTCAAAGGAAAACCACTAGTAAAGTTACCTACATTGATCAGAATTGAAAGAGGATTTGTAGAAGTATTTTAAAGGTCCAAAGGCATCCCTGAAACACATATTTATGTTCTAATATCATTCATATACCTTCTCAGAAGATTTGGGATCATTTGGGGCAAATTTGGGACCTAGATATCAAAACTAGTCAAAGGTCGAACTAGGGAAAAAAAGTGGAAAATTGCAATTTTAATAAAATTCGTAATAAGGGACATTAAAGTGGTATCAGAGCATGGTCCTTGAACCTGTGTATTAGGTACATACATTCAAGAATAATAGGCAGCCATGTCTTACTATTATGATGAATCCTATGAGTACAAGTCTTATGAGGAATATGCAGATGCTTATGAGCAATATGAAGCAGAATGTGAATGGTACGAGGAAGAGGTTCCATCATGCAACACTTTTTACAGTTTCAAGAGAAATGAATATTATTCTTATGACTTTAAATCTGATGAATATGAGTGTGTCACACCAACCAAGGATAATTCTATGAGTGAGTTCCAAAGATGGAGAGCAAAATATAAAACCTTGCCCCAACAATATCAAAAATATCAAGAATATCTTGATTTTAGCAAAAATACACAAAATGCCATGTCTTTTGAGTACTTTGCTGAACATGTTTTTGAAAATAGGCCCAAAAATGAAGATGTGGAGTTAGTAAAGAAAGGTTTATGCCCTTCTTGTAAAGAAACTTGGAGTGAGTATCATACATGTGTGCATGAAATTATGTCCCACTTGAGGAGAGCTTTTGGGAATTCTTCAAAAAGAGATTCCAAAGATATTGATTATAAGGAAAACAAGGGGCAAAATGCATCATCTTGCTTGAAGGATAAAAATGAAGAGACATCACAAGAGCATGAAGAAGATTCTATTGAAAATATGGAAAATCATTTCGAGACACCTTCTAGCTTAAACATGAACCAAATAGCATCTACTGATGGATGCTTAAACTATGAAGGAATACCTACTGATGGGTGCTCACACCTCTATGTTGGTGACATAGAGATCACTTTTGAAAGTGTTGCTACAAGCCCAAGTTCCATTAAGCATGATAATGAAGACCTTGTAGCAGTTGAAGAAGAACCAAGATCAACTTCCTCATCACCACTTGAGCTTCATGAAGTTGGTCCAAGCAAAATTGAAGAAGATGAGGAGGTTCATTTGCAAGAGCCTCATTTTCTTGAAGGGTCCTTAAAGATGAATGAAAAAAAGATCCAAGAGTCCCTCAGCATTCTCCATGACACTCAAGCATTGGTGTCAAATTCTTGTTGGAGAGCTACTTCATTGGAGGAAACATCCTTCCTTGAAGACATGGAGAAGATTCAAAGAGCAATGTGCCACATCAAAGGTAATTTCATGTCTTGTATTTTTGATAGAAACCATTTGTTTGAGCTTAATGAATTGTTAAATGATGCAAACTTGAAGAATAATGAGGATATTCATAAGCTCACAATTCAAAATGAGCAACTTCTTGAAAAGTTGCAAGATACTTGTTTTTCCTCCTATGTTTCAGATTATCAAATGGTAGATTGTTTGGAGGATTCTCATGACATGGTGGATCATGAGAAATGTGGGAATTTGAATGTGCTTAATGTGTTTGAAGATGAACTTGAAGAGATCTAAACACTTGATGTGGTGGAAAAGGAACTTGAATTGTCTTTTGATGAAGCTTATGCAATTTTTAAAGAAGATCATGATTCCTCTACATTGGAACCAATCTATGACAAAGGTTTCCCACTTTTGAAGGAGCTGCATGATACTACCCACATGGATCCTTCCCATGATGAAACTTCTGAACTTTTTGATCATTTGGGTGAGTTAGTACATTCTCCTACATCCTACAATTCCATGTTTTGCAGTATTAGTCTCAATGAATTATGGGTGAAAGGGTTCTTTTTGATGGTGCCACATGAGGAGTATGGAACTCCTAGATTTATTATTGGTAGATGGAGGAGCCAATCATAAATTCATTGATAAATCCTTGGTGAAGAGGAGAAAGTTACCTACTGAAGAATTCGATGGGTTCACAGTCATCATTCCAGGTAACAATTCTGTGGAATGCAAAACATGGATTCCAAAGCTACAACTCACCATAGGAAATTACACATTTTTTGATAGATTTTATGTGGTTGATGTTGCTGATACAAATGTGGTCTTGGGAGTGAAATCGTTGTACTCTATAGGAGAACATACAATGAAATACCAAATACCTAAAATGAAATTCAAAGATTCAGAAGGAAAACAAAGGGTGGTGAGAGGAATGCACACCTATCCTAACCAAGTGGTGTCTTTCCACAGTATGAGGTCCATATTGAGGCATGGGGATATTGAATGGGATACTGAATGTTTCATCACTTCCCCCAAGCCAAACATAACTATTTCAAAACATCCGAGGGAGATAAGGAAACTACTACAAAAATATGAAAATGTTTTTGGAGATCTTCCCCCTGGAAGGCCACCTGACAAAGGAGTTGAGCATGCCATTGTTTTGGAGGTGGGTACTTAACCTATACAAATACCACCATATAGACACCCAAAAAGGTTTAGATATGAGATTGAGAAGGCTATTCAGGATCTCTTGGAATTGGGACTCATTAGACCAAGCTCAAGTCCCTATGCTTCTTCAGTTGTTTTGGTGAAGAAAAATGATGGAACCCTAAGGATGGGAATTGATTTTAGAGATCTAAACAAGAAGACAATAAAGAATAGATATCCCATTACTAGAATAGATGAGCTCATGGATGAGCTATTTGGAGCAAAGTTCTTCTCCAAAATTGATCTTAGATCTAGTTACCATCAGATTCGAATGAAGGAGGAGAATGTGCAGAAAACCGCTTTCAGATGTCACTATGGTCATTTCAAATTTATTGTCATGCATTTTGGTTTGGCCAATGCTCTAGCCACATTCCAATCATGCATGAACAAAATATTTTGAAAGCAGCTCCGTAAGTTTGTTTTAGTTTTCTTTGATGATATGTTGATTTACAGTAAGACATGGGAGGAACATTTGCACCATTTAGAAGTTGTATTGAAAATCTTGCATGAACAATATTTGTTTGCTAAGCTGTCCAAGTGTGAATTTGGGTTGAAAGAGATTTTGTATCTTGGGAACATCATTGGGAAATATGGAGTAAAGCTGCACTTGGAGAAAATAAAGGCTATTCTTGAATGGCCAACACCCAAGAACATCACTGAATTGAGAGGCTTCATTGGAATATGCACTTACTATAGGAAGTTTGTGAAAGGGTTTTCCAAACTAACTACTCCCCTTACTAATTTGACCAAGAAGGATTCTTTCAAATGGGATGAAGAGGATGAAAAGGATTTCCAAAGAATGAAAGAGGTAATGAGTAGTTTTCCAGTACTTGCATTACCATATTTTTCTAAACCATTTGTTTTGGAATGCGATGCATCAGGAGAAGGAATAAGGGTGGTCCTAAAACAAAATCAACACCCCATAGATTTTGAGAGCAAAAAATTGTAGCCACATGAGAAGATCTACTCCATATATGACAAAGAAATGTTAGCCATCATGCATGCCTTGGCCAATTTTAGACAATATTTGGTGGGGAACAAGTTTGTGGTCAAAACTGATCATAATAGTTTAAGGCATTTCCTCACACAAGAGGATCTCAATGAACGAAAAAAAAAATGGGTAAGTAAGGTCCAAGCTTTTGATTTTGACATTGAATATGTTAAAGGGAAGAATAATATTATAGCAGATGCATTATCTAGGAGACCTTCATTTTCCCTTATGGACATTTCGAAAGATTGGAAAGATATGCTAATAGTAGAGTATGCCAAAGATAGTTTTGCTTGTGATGTGTTAGATGGGGTCAAAGGAGATGATAGATACAAGATATTGAATGGCCTAATATACTATAAGGTTCGAATATACTTGGTTTATGGTTCGAACCTAAAGCACAATATCTTGAAGGAAGCTCATGATTCTCCATTAGCAGGTCATCCTGGTTTCTTTAAAACATATAGGAAATTAAGACAAAGGTTCTCTTGGAAAGGGCTGAAGGAAGATGTTCTAAAGTATGTGAATGAATGCAAGATATGTCATCAAAACAAAGTTGAACACACCCATCTTGCTAGTCTATTGCAACCATTGCCCATTCCAGAACAAAAATGGGAAAGCATCTCAATGGATTTCATCATAGGTTTTCCCAAGGATTTGGGTAAGGATTGTATTTATGTTGTGGTGGATAGACTCACCAAATTTGATCATTTCTTTGCTATTGCATCATATTTTACTGCTGCACAAGTGGTTTATCTATTCTTTAGATATATTTTCAGATTGCATGGACTTCCCAAAAACATTGTGAGTGACAGGGATAGCAGATTTATGAGTGCTTTTTGGCAAGAACTCTTCAAGTTGGTGGGAACTCAATTGAATCCTAGAACAAGCTATCATACTCAAACTGATGGCCACATAGAAAGGGTTAACCAATGGTTGTAAGGGTACTTGAGGAACTATGTTGGCGAGCAGTAGAAAGCTTGGTTTAAATGGCTACACTTGGGTGAGTTTTGATACAATACTACTTTCCATATGTACATTGGCATGTATCCTTTCAAATCACTTTACGACTATGAAGCACTCACCTTTGTTGAGCACATTTTTGGTGATAGTAGAGCCCCAAAAGCTAAATATTGGGTTGAGGAAAGTCAAGAGAGTTTAAAGCTTCTAAAAGACAATTTGCAGGTTGCCCAAAATCAACAAAAACGGTATGTGGATCAACATAGGGAGGAAAGAACTTTTCAAGTGAATGATTTGGTCTATTTGAGGCTACAGCCATATAATCAAACCTCGTTAAAATGGAATGGATCATAAAATCTTAAACCAAGGTATTATGATCCATATAAGATAGTTCGAAAAGTTGGGGAGGTAGCATATGAGTTGGAACTTCCAAAAGGTAGACAAATACAAAATGTATTTCATGTTTCATGCCTTAAGAAGGCTATTCATCACCAAATTTCTATTTTAGAAACACTCCATCAATTAGATGATTAAGGACAAACTATACTTATTCCATAAAAAATTTTGAAGGCAAGAGGAAGGAAATTGAGGAGCAGAACCATAAGAGAATATTTGGTACAATGGAAAGATTTGCCAAGTGAGGATGCCACATGGGAAGAGGAAAAAAATTGCAGCATCCCAATTTAGAATTGCTTGAGGGCAAGCAATCTTGGGTGGGGGGACTGTAATGTTCTCATCCAAATAAATGACTAGAAGGGAAAATTCCACCAATCTACTAGTTCCCTAGGTTGGGGTGGAAACATTTAGATTTGGAATAAGGGAGCTATAAAACCCCAAATGGACATTAGCTTGAAAAAAATATATTAAAAGGGGGTTGAATAAATATTTATGATAGGAAAATAAAGTAGCACTTGGTCATGAGGGCACATTGGTTGTGTGGGACCCACACAAGCAAGATTCTCCATGCCACATGGCATCTTACTCTCACCCATTCGAATCCAAGGTGGTGTCTAACGTTCTTAGAGGAGTTGGAATGGAACTATACTTGGAATAACTCAATGCGGGTCAAATTTGAGAGGAAGAGTAACTCCCATGGAAGAGGAAGAGGCATCTTAGAGGTATTGTGACACTTGGGCTAGATTCCCTAGCTTCTATGACAACAATGGTGAAGATTCTATGACACTTATGACAAGGATCATACCTGATTGCTGAAATATGACCTATATGACATGTCGGGGCTAAAAATATACTCCAAGAAAGCGCACAAGGGATTTAGGGCAGCCAAATATTCCTCCATTCGAATTGATGGAAGAGGAAGGCTAGGAATTGTTGGACAAGTGGAACACATTGGAATCTCTCCCCAATTCGAGTTGGCATGAAGCTCTTGGAGGGAATTCGAACCATGGAGGGATTGGGAAGCTAATAAAAGACATGAACAAAGAAGGATAGGTTTTTTTTTATCATTTCTCATTTGGTAATTTGGAGAGCATAGCTTGTCCATGAAAGTTGAGTGTTTATTCTACTTGCCTTGGCACCAATTTCGAGGGTGAAATATTCCCATCGTAATTGAAAATTGGAGAGGCCATTTAGACCTTTCATTGGATCTGCAATGAATTCATTTGTTATAGGTTGAAGCTACAAGGTTTCTCGTGATCATATCTTCTTCAACTTGTTCCCACATATCTCTCACTCTTCTCTTCATATTCTTTCTCTTGGAGGAATGGCGCATATGGTGAGATGCTGATATATTTGGGGAAGTCCAAGAGGAACCATGTATTTGTAATGTGATGTATACACTCTGTATTTGATGCTCATATTAACCTCATATCGAAACTCCAAGTGAAACTATGTAAAAATACCAAACTATGTATAAATGGTGCCATTTTCCCATATATCTTGTTGTAAGAGATTGAAGTTGTTTGATATGGAATTTTTTCAGTCAATATCAGTGTTTTTATTTCTTTTTGGATAGCCACTAATGTATTGAAGAAGTTTCATGAACCTTATGCAAGTATTTGGAACATTTCTCTCAATAGCAAGTTATAGTGTTTTCCCCTCATTTCCCCCTATGTTAAGACATGTTCATAAATATATGATTTATGGGATTTTAAGTAGCCTTTATGAACTGATTAATGATGCATTTGGGTGCCCATTGAAGTCATATAACTAATACATGTCTATGTTCTGAAATTTGGGAAGGTCGTACTGCATTTGGGAAGCCATTACTGACCTCTACCCTAGGGGGTTTGAACCTCGAAATTACTAGTAAATTCCCTATTTTCTCCTGATTGCAAATGAATGTTTCAGAAGTCTTTTGAGAGTGTCCAAGAACCTATAATCCTTATTTTTATGTTATAATACCATTTAGGTACCTTCACACCCAATTGGAAAGCCTTAGGATCCATTTGGAAGCACTTGGGTCATCACTAGTCCAAGGTTCAAATTGACCAAAACATTGCAATTTTTCCAATTTTTCCAAAATATTAAAAAGGGACACTATAAGTAAGAAAAATGAAACTTTAGCTTGATAATTTTGTATCGAGGATATAAATAGGATTTTTTAGATTGTTTGCATGTATTATTGACCATGAGGATAGGTTTTATAAGTTTTGTTACTTTAAGGGTGAAAATAAAGAAACATGATCATTTGCACTTCTGGGCCAAACTAATGATAGAAGAATAATTTTGCATGAGAGGTTAGGGAATTTAAATTTAAGAAGGATGAAGTGATTGTCTGGTTGAATATAGTTCATGGACCCCCTAGCACAGTTCCTCCTAAAGGTGTATGAGGGTTGTGTTCTTTGTAAACACCACCATGAAAAGTAAAAGAAGGGAAATTGGTGTGTGTGTTTGGTGCACAAGGTGACCAAATAGAACTCAATAGTAGGTTGGAACTATTGATGCAAATAAAAAATACAAGATGTGGATTTAATTCATTATAACTATATCCCAAGCATCAAGTAGATGGAAAACTAATGAGGAAAGGAGAAGTAAATCTCGAGATGGATTGAATTGGAATTGTTGTAGAGCAAGAAGAGAGGGATTCCAATGGAGAATCCTCCTCGCAAATAATACGCACACATTGAAAAAAAGGAAGCCAATGCTACCATTTCCTAAAAAGATTAGTATGTCAAGCAGTTAGTGAAAAATCAAACAAGAACAGTATACCAAGCAATTAGTGAAAAATTAAATGAAGAAACATGCACACCATTTAAAAACATTTATGAGGGAAAAGAGATTGAATGCCTTGAATTAACACCAATTGAAAAAAGAGTTATAAAATTGAATATTTTATCTTGAGGGAGTGATGGAAATGGCCTCAAAACTATCTATTTATGGGGTTCTATCCTCTTTAAGTCTCTCTATCTCTTATTTAAGTCTCTCTCTCTTATTCCGGAGTGAATTGGGCAACATTTTCCCTTATGAGATGATTAAATGGTGGGTGGTGGATTTTGGAAGCATAACCATCCATTAAGATCAAATGAAGGATTGGAGCAAGTGGGCCCATTACAACAAAACTATTTCATTAGCTTTGTGTTTAGCTTCCCATTTTTCTTTCAATTTTTTGACCCTCTTGCTCGAACAGTATATGTTCATTTTTTTTTAACGTGGGATGATTCTTGTTGATATTTGACACTCGTTGCATAAGATCACTCTCAATTTTGTCAAGGCTCTTAGCTCATGTGATTGGATAATTCTTGTGGATATTTTAGAACTTGCTACAATTTCATTTTTTCACTTTTAACTTCAATATGTTCTTAGCCATTTTTTTTCACTGTTCACTACAAGGAGAACACCTTCTAGCGGAGGTTGTAGTACAACTCCCCCATAAAACACATCCCTTATCTATTTATAGAGAAGGTTTCTAGCTAAGGCAGGAAGGCGAAGGTTTTAGCAGATTTTTTTTATCGGTGTGCCTAAACCATTATGGTGCACTGGTGCTTCACATGGTTTAGGAGCATCAATGCTTTTTTGGTAATGGTGCATGAGTTCTCCTCATTGGTTTAGGAGCTCTGGTGTTCCATGTCCCATGTGTATCGGTGTCCTTTTAGCCAAAGAAATATCGGTGCTCCAATTTTGTAATGGCGCATTGGTGCTCCTCTTTGGTTAAGGCGCACCAATGTCGGTGCTTCTCTTTGGTGAAGGTGCACTAGTGTCGGTGCTCCTCTTTGGTGACGGTGCATCAGTGCTCTTTTTAAGGTGTGGGTGCACCGATACTCCACGACCCATGTGCATCAATATTATTTTGTCCAAAAAAACATTGGTGCTCCACTTTTGAAATGGTGCGTAAGTGCTCCTCTTTGGTTAAGGTGCACCGGTGTTGGTGCTCCTCTTTGGTTTAGGCACACCAGTGTCAGTGCTCCTATTTGGTTTGTGAAAATCCTCACAGCAGATCTAAGAGATGATGTATACCTCACAAGAGAATGATTATGATTAAGCAATAAAATAGAAGAAGAGTGGTCAATACAGTATAATGAGCAACATAATAATATGGTACAGTAGAACTCGGATAGAATCAATAATACTTCACACACACTAATTAATTAATCACAGTATGGAAAAATAAATAGTACAATGGTAGAGAGGATTCGAATGCCTAAGGTGGCAATTCGAATTAGCCTCTCAGAGTGATCATAAGATCAATAGAGTGTCATCGGAGCACAACTAGGTGTCCTCATGATCATTGGAGCACAACTGGAAGTCTTCATCATCATCAGTGGAGTCATCAATGCTCAAGTAATTGTCAACCATTAGTCAAACTGAGTCTGGTAGGTGTAACTGAGTGTAATTGATTGTAACTGACTGTAATTGAGTGCAACTAAGTGTAACTGAGTGTAACTAAGTGTAACTGAAGATAACAGGACTGGTAGGTGAAGAAGGCGCCCTTGTCATGCAGTGGAGCAAAGGAGGGCGCATTATTCACTGGGAGGGATAGAAATGATCTGAAAGAAGCTCCGAGGGCTAGTTTGCTGAGGACTAGGTGCTGGGAGTGATGACTGGGATGCATGCCAAATGCATGCAAACCCTAATTTTGCATGTATGACTGAAAATGCAAATAATGGAAATGCTGCTAGGACTAGGATGGAGTATAGGAATATCCTAACACCCTTCCTTAATCCATCCTGGGTCCTGGTAACTAGGACCAAAGGTCACCTAATACAATCAAATGAATGATAATAATAAAGAACAGTCCATAAACCGAGGAAATGGGGAAAAACCTCATGGGAAAAATACTCCCCCTCAAAAATAAACTGTAGGTCACACACAATAATAAATGCTCCAAACTCAAGCAGGTGTGATGCTTGGTCATATGTCTGGGGGTATCTTTTTCTTGGGAAGAAGTGGATCATGCTCAAAAAGCATGTGCTTGTACTTTCTCTTCAGATCGAATGTGATGAGAACAAATCCAACAGTATGAGAATGATCCTTGAACCTGTGATTAGAATCAATTGAGGTAGGATCAAATCTGTGAAAGTGCATATAGTATTTTGTCTTCTCCTTCGAACCACCATGGGTGAGATTATGCCAAAAATAAATATTACATGTTTGCTTGAAATCAAAATCAGATTTAAGACTTAAAAAACAGTTTCTTGAGATCTCCTTTGAACCAGCAGGGGTGAGATCAAAACTATCATATGCATGAGAAATTATCCCAAGAAGTAATTGCTTAGAACCCAATTTAGATACAAGACTTGCATCATGGTTTCTTGATATCTCCTTTGAACCATGAGAGGTGAGATCAAAACCAGTAGATGCATGAGAAATTATCCCAAGCGAATGGAAATGGCCATATTCTTCAATGACCTTCTGAAAGCATGGAATTATGACCATATAGTAGTATAAAAGAGGAGATAGCTGGAGAGGAGTGAATGCATTACCTTCAATAGTTGTTTTGACCTCCGAAATAATCATGTGATCATGATGCAAACCAACAGACTCTGGTGCAAGAGAGGATTTAGGACCTTCTGCAATATCTAGAGTGTGAGCTGGCACAGAAAGAGAAGAAAGTTGGAGCATGAGTGGAGAATCTGCAAGTTCTTTGTCAACAACTTCAATATGAGATGATACTGGTTCATGATTTGAGAGACCATCAAGGGGAGCGAATGCATCACTTTGCTTGCTTTTGAAGGGGTTTGGACCAAATCCTTCATTCTGTTTGCCGAATCTTTCATCCAGGTGAGCCCATAGCTCTTTTGGAGTTTCAATATAAATAATGAAAGGGTACAATATGTACTTAGGCATAGTAAGCATCATACTTCCACGTTGCATGTCACCTTTATTCAACCAGTCAATCTTCTCCCTAGAGGATTCGAACTCTCTTTCAAAATAACAATCAAAGAGATCATGGCTCTTTAAATATGCTATCATATTCGGTTTCCATTCATCATAGTTGAATAGAGAAAGAGGAGGGATTCCTTCTAAATCATACATTGAAGCTGTAGAAGACCTGCAAAAACAATATAGAATAACTGCAACTGCTACTATTGCAAAAATGCAGAAACTGCTGCACTCGAAATCTTGGTAATAACCTGCAAAAAACTCTCAAGAATGGAGATAAACAATACTCTCAACATGCTCTGAAACCATGTGAAAATCCTCACAGCAGATCTAAGAGATGATGTATACCTCACAAGAGAATGATTATGATTAAGCAAGAAAATAGAAGAAGAGTGGTCAATACAGTATAATGAGCAACAAAATAATATGGTATAGTAGAACTCGGATAGAAGCAATAATACTTCACACACACTAATTAATTAATCACTGTATGGAAAAATAAATAGTACAATGGTAGAGAGGATTCGAATGCCTAAGGTGGCAATTCGAATTAGCCTCTCAGAGTGATCATAAGATCAATAGAGTGTCATCGGAGCACAACTAGGTGTCCTCATGATCATCAGAGCACAACTAGAAGTCTTCATCATCATCAGTGGAGTCATCAATGCTCAAGTAATTGTCAACCATTAGTCAAACTGAGTCTGGTAGGTGCAACTGAGTGTAACTGATTGTAACTGAGTGTAACTGAGTGTAACTGAGTGTAACTAAGTGTAACTGAAGATAACAGGAATGGTAGGTGAAGAAGGCGCCCTTGTCATGCAGTGGAGCAAAGGATGGCGCATTAGTCACTGGGAGGGATAGAAATGATCTGAAAGAAGCTCCAGGGGCTAGTTTGCTGAGGACTAGGTGCTAGGAGTGATGACTAGGATGCATGCCAAATGCATGCAAACCCTAATTTTGCATGTATGACTAAAAATGCAAATAATGGAAATGCTGGTAGGACTAGGATGGAGTATAGGAATATCCTAACGCATCAATATTCTTTTTGCCAAAAAAAATTGGTGCTCCACTTTTGAAATGGTGTGTAAGTGCTCCTCTTTGGTTAAGGTGCACTGGTGTTGGTGCTCCTCTTTGGTTTAGGCACACCAGTGTCAGTGCTCCTATTTGGTTAAGGTGCATTGGTGTTGGTGATCCTCTTTGGTGAAGGCACGTCGGTGCTCCTCTTCATTGAAGGTGCATTGGTGATCCTTTTACGGTTTGGGCACATTTGTGCTTCTGATAAACAAAAGCATCGAACAGTAAGTTGTATTTTTTTAAACTTATTGAAAGAAGCGGGAAAAATGTCTTAAAAATCGGAAAAAATGAAGGTCTGTTTCATTTCTTCATTTCACATGGTTCTACCAGAGAGAAGAGGAAGAGGAAAATTATTGCATTCAAACAACAATTTTTTCCCTCATCATTATTTCATTTCTTCCCATTATCTATTTTATTTTATATTATTTTACATTTCTCACTATTGTTCATAATTTCTTATTTGGTTTTGTTGTTTGTTTTTGTTGGTTTGAGGGGTTTTCCCTCTATTTCGTAGGTTAATGGTGGATTTATTTTAGGGTTTTACATCAAAATATATGGGTTTTCCCAGCTTATTAAAGAAGCATGAATTTTTAAACTTTTTAAAGAAGCGGGAAAATGTCTTAAGAAGAGGGGAAAAAAGAGGGTTTGTTTCATTTCTTCATTTCACTTGGTTCTATCAAAGAGAAGAGGAAGAGGAAAAGGAAGAGGAAGAGTATTGCAGACAATAAACTATTTTTATCCCTCTTCATTGATTTATTTATTCCCATTATCTATCTTATTTTTCATTTCTCACTATTGTTCCTAATTTCTTATTTGGTTTTGTTGTTCATTTTTGTTGGTTTGATAGTTTTTCCTCTATTTTGCAAGTTAACGGTGGATTTATTTTATGATTTTTCTTCAAAATATATGAAAGAAAATGAGGGGCAAGTTTAGTAAGAAAATGATACATTTTTGCGTAGCATGGGTGCATATCCATAAGGGTTTTCACCTCCTTTTATTTGCAGGTTAACAAGGTTTTTGTATGCGCGGAAAACTATTTTTTGTTTGAACGACATTCTAATTTATGTTCTCAGTGCTTCTATTATGTGTGATCTCTTCGGTACTTCTCTTTGGAAAATTTGCATCAATGCTACTCTTTGGTTAAGGTGCACCGGTGTCAGTGCTCCTCTTTGGGGAAGGCGCACCATTATCGGTACTCCTCTTCCAGGAAGGCACATCGATGCTCATTTTTGGTATAAGGGCACCGGTGGTCCTATTTGAAGGTGTGGGCACATTATTGCTCTTCTTTGGTTCAAGAGCATTGATTCTCCACATTAGGCATATTATCTCTAGTAGATGAGTGGTTTTGGAGAGTTCTCATCAAACATTTTTTATGTAACAATTGAGCAGTTTTGTAATTACAAGAGATCCACTCATTAAGTGGTAAATTGAGTGGTTTGACACTCACCATGGTTTTGTATGGGTTGTTTCATCACCATTACTATAAATTTTAATTCTTAACATTTCAATATTAGTTATTGTACATTTTCATAATATTATTTTTATGTTTATTGATAATGTCTTATTCGTATGCTTTATTTTTTTTATTTCAAACAATCAAAATTATAACTTTTGTTTAATATTCAGCGAGCTTCATTTTTAAATTGTAAATAAGAGATTCATCAGTAAACAAGGGTAAGAACTAATACTTTGGAATTTTCAAAAAATCAAAGTTATTGTATCACTACATTTTAATAATCATGTATTTATTAAATCACCTCCCATTATTTGCATGTTCACAAGGTTGTTGTACACGACATATTGTTTTTTGTCATCGATGCTCCTCGTTGGTATGGACGCACCGATGCTCATTGTTCGTTAAGGTGCACTGATGCTTCTTTACTGTAGGTGGACCAGTGCTCCATGCCTATAAATTATAATTCTTAACATTTCAATATTAATTATTCTACATTTTCATAATATTGTTTTTATGTTTATTGATAATGTCTTATTTTATATGTTTTTAACTACAAATATTTATTTTCAAACAATCAAAATTATAATTTTTGTTTAATTTTAGCAAATATTTCATTTTTAAATTGTAAATAAGAGATTCATTAGGGTAAAAAGTAATACTTGGAATATTCAAAATCGAAGTTATTATTTTACTGCATTTTAATAATCATGTATCTATTAAATCACCTCCCTTTATTACACGTTTAGATAGTTTCTGTACATGAAAAATTGTTTTTGTCATAAGTGGTCCTCTTTGGTATGGGACCAAGGCTCATTGTTAGTTAAGGTGCATTAGTGCTCATCTTTGGTATAATTGCATTGGTGCTTCATTACTGTAGGAGCATCTATGCTCCATGACCCATGTGCACCAGTGTGCTTTTGGCCAAAAAAACATCAGTGCTCCTCTTTGGTTAAGGTCCACTGGTGTTGATGCTCCTCTTTTGTGAAGGTGCACCAGTGTCACTGCTCCTCTTTAGTGAAGGTGCACCAATGTCGATGCTTTTCTTTGGTGAAGGCACACACGTGCTCATCTTTGGTATAAGCGCACAGGTGTTCATATTTGGTATAAGTGCACTGGTGCTTATTTATTATAGGCGCACCAAACCTATGCTAGAAGCCTCTACTAAAACCTCCAACCATTGACAAAAAACCTTTGCTAAAAACTTCCGTTAGCGCCTCTGCTAAAAACTCCATTACCAATTGCGCAGGTTGTAGTGGAGTTTTTTGTTTTACAATTTTCCTAAATCTTGTAACACTAAAATCCTCCGCTACAACCTCTGCTAGAAGGTGTTCTCCTTGTAGTGTTTGGAGATTATTATTTGATAGGGTTGTCAAATTTGAGTTCTTCACTCTGATTGTTCATACATTTGTTGATTTGAATTCGTGATTGCTTCATCAATTTGAGTTTGTGTGAAGGTGTTATGGAACTTTTGGAATCTATAATTTCGAAGTAAGCCTCTATGTTTAAACTTGTGTTTTTTAAATCATTCCAAAGAGGTTCATGTGAAGGTGTTTTAGAGGTTACAACGTTGTAGATGGAATATCCATTGAGGAATTGTTTGGATATTTTCATGGTTAGAAGGTGGGTGTCAATGTTGAACATTATTGTATTCCCTACCCAATTAAACATTAAGAGGGAATTATGGTAATGTTTATTTGGCTAAAATAATGCCACTTCTTCCTAGGTATATATATAGGGGTGATGTTGGGATGTAGTACTTACTTAATCAAATATCATTTGTATCAAATTTCCTTATTTGTATACCCAAATCAATATTAAGGGGAGGTATTGGAGATACGTTGATTGACTTTGGTTTGTGGCTACATTGGCTTTTAAAGTGATTTATCATACACTCTTAATGGTCAATTGTAAACCACATTGGTGTTAGTGACTGGGCCTTAGAGGCACCACATATCGAGTTAGGTCCACATCATAAGTGACTTTTATGCCTATTTGTAAGAGGTTTAAGCCTCATTTATGTCCATCTCACTCGGTAAATATATCACATTTATTATACCCAAACAACTTGAGTTATGTAATATATTTCATTGAGGTGTATAATTATTAGTTAAACAAAGTTAATATGTCTATCATGTATAATTAACAATGCCCTACTAATCCCTCCCAAATGGGGTGATAGGGACAAGTATTTATGAGATTAACACATGTTTGACCATGGAAATCATGTCTGAATGTGAAGATTATGAAGGGATAAGGGAGATGGTGGGGGAAAATGAAGACCAGAATGGTGTATCCTCTAGGCATCAAGTTCAAGCATGGTTCAAACTTAACCTCTTATGATGGGCATCGTTTGTACCTATAACATCATGGTTTTAACGTGTGAGATAATGCTAGCAATAATGAGGAACACAATGATAGTTAAGTGGGTCTATGGCTTTGGCCTTGGCATTTATGAGGATATTTACTATGGGTGTGAGGCGACGATCGATATCCAAATGTAGACTATTCTTCTAATATATGTGTTGGAGGGAAAGATTGCTCTACTAAATCGGGCTTCCAAGAATTCAAAGGGGGCTCTTAGAATTGTGAATTGGGCTCACATCTTGTGAGTTTTAGGTCTTCCCCTTTATAGGTCATTCAGACATATAGATCATGCAAAGATGGCAGGAAAAAGGAATACATATCATGGGGAAGAGAGTCACATCATACAAAGAGGAAAACTTAGGACATGCAATGCAAAGACGATGATAATGGACTACCATAGCATATTTTCTAATGAGATCAAAAGGGTAGTGGAGACAATTGAGGACAAATTGAGGGAACAAAGAGATGTGACCCTTAGTGTGCAGGTTGATGAGGAAATTTTGGAATGGATTTTAGACACTTCCTTTTTGAGAAGCAAGGAAACCAATTCTTGAAAATGGTGGAATCTATCAACATATGAAGACTTTCATAACCATGACATTGTATATAGGTGCATATTTAATGAAGTGCTTAACAAACTAAATCAACTAGAAGGAAAATTGAGTCATGTTGATAAAAATAATATGACAATCTCATCCATGAGATTTTGGGGTAAAAGACAAGAAATGAGGATATGAGAGAGGAAGAACAACCTTTAAATATGAAGGAAAAGGAGTTGGGCAATGTGGATGCAATATACTCTGAAGTAGCTACCGAGATCAATCTAGAGGAGGACTTACCTCTCATCTTCATCAATGTTGACTCAAACTTTAATGATTAACCTTAGTATTTCTAGATTTATGTTGTTTCTTAGTTATATATATGCGTGTATGTAAACTATAACCATGTTTATTCATATAAAAAAAAAACACTATAAGCTTAAGTTGTTTATATTTTTGTGTGGAACCTCAAAACAACCTTGGTATGTCTAGTTTGAAAACTCAGATACTATATTTTCATGGAGAATTGGTTGCAAAGGAAGGATTCTATTTGTAACTCTCTTTGTAAAATATTAATATAACTTATCTAAATTAAAACAAAAAAAAACTTAGCTCCATAAAAATATTACTATGCAGCTATGGTTGCTGTTTTTTTTCCACATGGGAAATACAAATTCTTGCTATTCTGCGAAGAATCAAGGAATCCTTGATTACATAACATATCACATAGTAGGATTTGAACCAAGTGGGGAGTATAACAACATTCCTCCCAACTACTCAAGTTATACTCAATTAACATACCTTAACATATTACTATGCTAAGGTCTCTTAAAATAATACTATGTTATGGTCACTTATATAACTTTTTTTTCGCATGAATAGATGGACCGACGCACGCCCAAAAGCGAAGGTGCCTCGAACTCGGGGGGACGACCCCAACCAATCCCCCCAACCACTCGTCCACAGTGGGGACCCCAATCGCTTATATAACTTATAAACACCTTTGGCATAAAAGTCCTTGTGGTTCTCTTTTTTAATTAAGATAAGATTCTTTTTATAACATCTAATTATCTTGAAAACAAAGGCCCTTCAAGGATAATATTAGATCCACGTTTTCCTTATCATCAAGGAGAGAGTAGATAACGTGTCATTCATTATGCTCTGAGATGAGAGTAGATAATGTGTCATTCATTCTGCTCTGAAAAAGCTTCGTACCTAAAACAATTTAATGTTCTAACATCAAACATAGTACGGGATGCCTTCTACACACAACGTAATCTGCCATAAGCAAAGTATGTTGTGGTGGATAATCCTAGGCATGGCATAGTATCCTCCTTATGGGGCCGATCCTCCGGCTCCATGTAATTTGAAAGTCCACATCCTTTTCTCCAATTCCTAGTTTAATTGTAATTATTTTGAAAATAGTTTCGTTTATGGATATGGAAAATGTAAAAAAGTAAAATAGGATGTAATACTACACCATTTATGATGATGATATTGTTTATATGTGAACATGGTGGAAATCAAAAGTGTCAAGGCGAGTTTACATATTTTTAATTCACCTAATTCTTAATGTACTTCACTAACCTATAAAGTGACTTAAATTAGTTATCTAAATGATTTGTATCAATCCACTAACCTTTAATTCCATAAAAACTACATAACTTACCTAACCCTAGCAAAATCTAAACTCGTTTAGATATTTAGAAATGAACATTTCAAAATTTTGAGTAGACACTCTACCATGAAAACCAAATAAAACTTTAATAAAATAAAATTAATGATTTTTAAAAAAATAAATGGGACATAATACAAATTTGTTGTTATGAAATAATATTAAAAATATTCTAAAAATGATAAAATTTGGTCAAAACTAACCGTTATGAAATGACATTAAATTAATATTAAAAATGTGTTAAAATATAAAAAAATAGCTTTGGTCAAAATTATTAAATGAGTATTATTATTAAAAGAGGGTACGTTAAAGTTGTTAAATATGAAATAACGACCGACCTTAAAGAAGAGAGAAAGAATGAATTAAAATGTTATTGAATAATATAATAAATAAATAATTAAAAAATTATTAATGAAATAATAAAGAAGTAATTAATACAATAATTAAATAAACAGTAATGAATAAGAAAAAATTAAAAATACAGAAATAATTAGAAAAATAAATAAATACAATCCATTAATAAATAAATAAATAAATTAAATTACTAAAACAATGAGGTTGGTATATCTTTGTATAGAAGAGGAAAAAGATTAAAAAAAAGCATTAAAGGGCTTAAGACCGAGGGTTAGATTTAAAGAAGCATCTATAAATGTAAAATAAAATATTGAAAAGGTAGTGTAAGAAATAAATAATATAAATGTAGATCAAATAAAATATACATAACAACATATAATAGAAAGAATAAAAATGGTCTTCACCTAATCGAGAGCATTGCTATGATTAGGTACCTGATGTACAAATACATGATAAATAACATGGGAGATCAAAGACTTCCTAAAATTGCTTTAAAATCTAGTCAAGACCACTTATGGCTCAAGAGAGGTTGGTATAAAGATAACATGGCTTGGTTACACCATTGGGAGATTGACAAAAATACCTCTTTGCAAAATATCATTAACATTAAAAATATTATTACTTCTAAGTTTAAAGAGAAAATGTGGGACAAGAAGGAATAAGAGGGTAAAAGAAAATCAAGATACTATAAGGAGGCCATTAACCCTAATCTAGAAGATCAAAAGTACTACTACGTTTTAACTAGTCCGATCAAGAAAATTAATATAGCCAAGATAAGAACGAACTCGCATGAGCTTCATAGTGAAACATGGCGCTAGACAATTCTTAAAACACCATGGGTGGAAAGGATTTGTCATCTCTATGAGACTATGAGTGTTGAGGATGAAAGTCACTCTCTCTTAGAAGTGCCATGTGTATACCCACATAAGATCGCAGTTTCATAATCTTCGCTACAATACATACCTCCCTAACTTTCTAACATGTCAAAACTATGGTCACCTAAGAACACTTATTTATAAGCTTTTTGAACATTGAAAGAAAATTTTACAGCAAACCAAATAATTCTCCTCTTTACTCTTATGGTCTGACCATGACCACCACCATGACCATGTAAAAAATACAAATAAATAAAAAATATACTTACATCCTTGAGATGGAATAATCACACTTAGTAAACACTATGTTGAAAGGAAGGCAAAAAGTAAAAGGCAATAAAAAATATACTAAACATAGTAAATGATCAAAATTAAGCTAAGGGAGAAATATTAGTCTTTTTCGCAATGCTTACATGCATTTTTTAATATTAAAGTTTGCTAATTTGTTCATTCGATCATTAGGGTTTGAAAAACATTAAAGTTTAATGGTTTGTTTTATTCAATCTTCGATCTCAAAAGTTGGATGGATAAAAACACTCTAGTTGATGTTCTCATTAAATATATAGTCTATGTCATAATAATTCCAACCAAAAGGAGTACACCTAATTGAGATCAAATCCAAAAAGGAGTACACCTAATTGGGATCAAATCCAATACAGTTGGCAATATTTACAAACATTCAAAAATTGCTCATTAGAAGAAAATATGTTAATTTGCAAGCCACATGAATGTGTTTATGCTAGAATCCTATTGTGAAAAATGACATCCATTTGATCATTATAAATCCATATCTTCTCCTCACCATTAACCACAACCAATGGGGATACAATATCATTATAAATGTAGACATGCTTTTGAATGTTGAATGCACCAATACATGCATCGTTGGCAAACTTGTCAAGTCCACCAATGAAATTCTTATTATACTCCTTGAAACATATTTTCCTATTTATAGCGAAAAAAAAGCATGCTTGGAAAATAAATGCTCATGGTTAAGAAGATTATGTGTTACCCATGGAATCATTTCATTTGACCATTTTACCCAAATAAACTCCTTCACCCGATATGGCTCAATCATCACAATACAAAGTGGAAACACATCCATTACATTCAAACCCATCCCAACTAACAATTCTTGGATCACTTTAGAATTTGGAGAAGCTCATCTTGTCCTTGCACTATAGTAAGAAGAATGTCAACCTAGTTGTACGAAGAATATCAATAAGAATAAACTTCTTTCTATTATGACTTGATTGTATATGATTCTATGGTGATGTTTCATAATACAATAAAATTATATTTATAAATATGTATTATCTCCGGGTAGACATTGCTTGTGTTGTTAGGAACCTTCAAAGAAATATGTTAGTTGATTTCATGGCACTCCATAAACATTAATGTAAGATATATTTTGAGGAAAAGAGTCCATAAATACCAAGATGTATATAATTAATATGTGTTACTTCCTCATTGCAATCAATATTTTGAATTGAGTAATATCAAAGCCCTTAATTACAATTATATGCATGCTAGTAATATCAAATCCCATAATATTTTTTTATTTCCCTATGGTCATCCCATGGTGCAACTTATCATATGCAAACTTATCACTCTAACTATTATCCACTATCCACTTAGTCCTTGTTATTTTCAACGACCAAGTCATAAAACATAAACAAAATGCAATCTACTATTATAAGCCCATTGTGACCAAACCATATTTATCAATATGGGCTACAATGCTTGACTTGGTCAATGGAGGTCAACCATGGTAATTGATAGTCAATTGTTGCCAAAAAAAAGTTGAACTATGGTTAATATGGTCTTTATAATCAATATGGTGAACATTGAGGATTAGTTCTTACAAGGGACTAAGATTGACTCATACTTTACATTAGTCAACGTAGACCCACTAAGTCCACCATGGTTAATGTCAGTCAATAGGGTCCCACCCTTGTACACTTTTGTACTCATCTGGTGATTCAATGAAATTTACCACAAAAATCCATATTTACCTCATTGATATGCTAATTAATAATTTTATGAACGAAATCAAATGCTATGAACGTCAATTGAAGTTGATCAATTTTAAACATAGTCAAGAGCAATTGTGGAAACCTTCATACTCAATTTCTTAACCTCTATGGAGAATCTTGTCTCAAAGTGACTTTGATAAGATCATGCTAAAAAATCTGAAAATAGTGGCTAACCTTACCTTCCTAAAACATTGTAGAGATTCATCAATTCTCCCTCCCTTCACTTTAATCAAGCACCAACTCCATAAACTGAAACATAGACACAATTTCAGTAGAGCAAGTCAACCAATCCTTGGGGAAATTTTTTAATCAGAAGATCATATCTTGCTCATCTATCCTTTTAGGTTTTCTCACTCCATCTCAAGCTATCTTATTTACTATGGGTTGATTTATGGAATAAGTTAGATTTTAGGTCTCTATTTCTTCCTAAAACTATTTTGAGTTTATCACTCTAAATATAAAAAATATAAAAATCTTAATGTCATTAGTAAAAATGGAAATAATAATCCTCATATTCATTTTATTCATTCTTCCTTATCTTATCATGACACTATCTATTCATGAATCCACTCCATTTTTGCTACAAACTATTCTTTACCCTCAACATATTTGCACATCATCCTTACCTCTCCTTCGTCATATCTCGATTATAACCTTCCCTTCAACTTACCTACTTCTTATATTCACAAATCAATCCCAAATTCCCAACAACACTTATACTCCACCTTTAGTTGTAGTTCGCCACAGGCCTCTCGTTTATTTCTTATCTCTTCCCACGTCTACCATACTCTATCCTAACTTCATATATTAACACTTTTAATTCTATCTTTAATATTGACATAAACCACGTTAATTCTGATTCTTCCCTAACCTTATCTAACAATCCTACCCCTACAAACCTTTTGTCCCCTCCCATTTTCTTCGATATTGTTGGATTGTGTAATGATGACTAGTGTGATGTTGTTGGAAGTGTAATGATGTCTAGTGAGATGTCGTAAGATGTTATGATGTCCGTGTGATGTCCTAACAAGTAAAAGAAGGCATAAAATACTTCATAACTCTCTAAAATATATAAAAAAGTTATCCCACATACATCATGAAGTAAATTCTCTTATTACCATTGTTTATATAAGAGAAGTGGAAAAATATTTATCCCACATGTATTATGAGATAGGAATATCCATACCTATAGCATATATAATAGAGGTGAACGAGACTCATTTAGCAGATGGAGATACACCTATTATTGTGTCATTATGACATGACGTGGAGATGGAATGTGATGTGTGGGTGCTGAAGATTGTAAGAGTGAAAAATTTCCGAAGAATAAGAATATAAAGCCTTCCTGTAGATGTTTCCTCATTTGAGGTTTTACCACGTAAAATTGGTGTTCTCTCTTTTCTCTTTCCTTTCTTTTCTTGCATGTTTTATTGATTATTCGATGCTTGTGTTGATAGGATATTAGACTAGTAATATTTTGATTATTGATTTACATCTTAGTAAGCTATTGTTACATGTTAATGCATATTTTTCAATAATCTAACACGGTATAAGAGCTAGTTACTAAGCTCTACCTCCTTAAGTAATTTTTTGTTATTTTTTTTCAAGCATCAAATTTCTTCTACAATTTTTAATGGGCCCTTCTCCTCTTGTGGATTTACAACTAGACTTAGAAAACCACTTAGGCTTATACCATATCTATGCATTTCTATGTGCATTTTTTAAAATATGACCTCGACATTGTCTCTAAAACAATGGATTTAGTTAATATTGACTATTGGTTCGTCAAATTTGGTTTTTGTTTGCTCAAAATTGTATTAAGTGTGTTCATATTCACATCTTATTGTGAATTTTGGAAATTGTCATCAAGGGGGAATTCTACTGTAATTCCATCTTCCTCCATTTGTGTTCTATCTCCCTCGTCATCATTAAGGGGGAATGTTGAAGTGTGTAATGATAACTAGTGTGATCTGTTGGAAGTGTAATGATGTCTAGTTAGATGTCATAAGATGTTATGATGTCCTAACTAGCAAAATAAGGCATAAAATACTTCATAACTCTCTAAATTATGAAAAAAGAGTTATCCCACATGCATCATGAAGTAAATTCTCTTATTACCATTCTTTATATAAGAGAGGTCGAAAAATATTCATCTCACATGTATTACGAGATAGGAATATCCATACATCTAGCATACATAATAGAGATGAAGGAGACTCATTTAGCACATGGAGATACACATATTATTGTGTCATTATAACATGAAGTGGAAATGGAATGTGATGTGTGGGTTCTCAAGATTGTAATAGTGAAATTTTCTCAAAGAATAAGAAGATCAAGCCTTCCCGTGGATGTTCTCCATTTGGGGTTTTACCATGTAAAATTGGTGTACTCTCTTTTCTCTTTCCTTTCCTCTCTTGCATATGTTATTGATTATTTGAGGCTTGTCTTTATAAGATATTAGACTAATAAGATTATGAGTATTGATTTACATGTAAGTAATTTATTGTTATATGTTAATGCATATTTCTCAATAATATAACATATATCCTACCTTGTTATGCTTTCCTCCACCATTGTATATAACCTTCCTCCTTTGATCATTTAGACTTTCCCCCAATCCATCCACTTCAAAAAATATTCAATTATGCAATAGTTCCTCATGTATTTCCACTGAGAACATTCTCTACTCTATCAAATCCATTACTCAACACCTTTTCTCTCACATAGAAAAGATATCAGGTAAAATTGTACCCAGATTCTCTAATTTGTTGAACTCCCCAAACATAACCTTTCCAAAGAAGAATTCACCACCCTTTTAAGACTTAATGACAACCCCATTATTTCCTTTCTTAAATATGATAAAGGTAATGAACTTCCATAAATATGATGTCAATTGGGTCTAGCTCGAGTGGTTGTGGGATGGAGTGTTATTCTCCCCACCCGAGTTCTAGTTGTGTAAGTGACACATTGAGCTCAGAATGAGTATATTGTTGTAATGAATTTGAGCCCCTTTGTTGAATTTTCCTTGTTCCCTTAATAATCTAAGGTTTACCTTGGATACCATCCTTGAAATGAGGGTAAGTTACCGCGGATTTGCCTCAGAATAATTTAATTGGAAAAAAAATGATTCCATAATTATGAACACCTCTAATTATGAAGCTAAATTATTATAACATTTTTCTTCTTCATCCTATAAAACTATTTCTAAGAATACCATAAATAGAATCACTAACCTGGTCACCAATGTCATCAAATCTTCTTCCCTTGATCCCTCTCTAAAAAAGTGCACTCTTCCTCACAATCCTCAACTTCCTAAAAATTTATGGACAACCTTAAATCCATAAGAAATGTAACCCTCTTAGACCCATTGTGAGCACTATTAGAGCCTCTATCTATGCATTACCTAGATTTTTATATGGAAAACTTCAAGACTTCATTGGCTAAATCCCATCATTTACAAAAGTTTCCATGATTTCGTCCATAAAATTCATAAACTCCATCTTAGTGATGAAGACCTAATGGTTAGATTTGTTGTTGTCTATATATTCACTAAAATCCTAGTCCCTAAAGTCCTTGACATCATCGCTAAATTATTCAACTTTGAAACCTTAAATTTTATTAGAATTTTCCTTACCTCTACCTTCTTTTGTTTCAAAGGTATATTTTTATGAACAAACTGAAGGAACAACCATGGGGTCATCCTTATCTCGTATTGTGGAAAACATATTAATGGAACACTTTGAAACATTAACCTTTAACAATTTCCCTATGAATCCAGAATGCTTGTTTCAATTTGTAAATGACACCTTTGCTATATGGTCACATGGTCATTCTCCTCTCAACTTATTTTTGACCTTCTCAATTGTATTTATCCCCGCATTCAATTCATCATGGAAATCCAATAAGACAAATATTTCATTCCTATTCTTGATGTCCTCATCACCCATGAATCAAATGGTCCCATTTCCCACCAAGTATACCATAAAAAGACTCATACTGATAGATACCTCCATGCCCAATCCCACCACCACCCAAAAAAATTTTGTCATTCTCAAAACCCTTGTCTCGAGAGTCATTCACAACTCTAACCCCCAACATCTAAACAAAGAGAGATCCCACCTCACTAATTCCCTCCTTGCCAATGGCTATACTTTATCATAAACTAACACGACTATTCTTCCATGTTTAAACATAGCCCACATATATAACATTGATTGTCTTATTTACAATGGATAGTAGAAACAATAACTTGTTTTACACTGAATTATTACAACTAGTAATAAAATCAAAGAGGCATATCAAGCGACATAAATACCCAAGAGTTCACCCATGACATTGCTTTAACTAAATAAAATTATGCTATTATGGTTTATGTCATATCAATTTTCTTGCATTGATATTTGATTTAATACATCAAACATTAATAAAGTAATTATCATTACCCATAGTTATTTATAAACAACACAACAATCTACAATATTCATTTTATATTTGTCATTTCTTAGCCTTATCTAATGTTGACTTGCAATTATGAAATATGATCATTTATAAATATTTCCAAATTCATCCTATCTTAAGATAACAACTAATGTGTTATTATTACTTATAACACACGCACATGAAATGACTATACACAAGGGGGTTTTTGTCAAAGAAACACCATTTACACTTTGATTCCTTTACTAGAACTAAAGAAATTATTATTATTATGTTATCTTATCGTATAACCTAGATTGAAAAATTGGCATATGGTATCTCATGGTCTTCAAGTAATACCCTCATGTACAAGTTTAAATCTCCACAACAATAATCTTCTTTTTTTAAACACAAACGAGTAATCGGCTTTTATATAAAGTTTGGGACAAACATTAAAAAATATATGCAATTGGGCTGCTCTCTGTAAAGAGGAAGAGCCGAGCCTGCAAGTATGGATTCATTGTTGCGAATCTGTTCATGAAAAGATCCTATTCTAGGAAGCTTGAATCTCCTTACAAACTAACCTAGTATAAAAACAAAAGTGCATAACATTGTGTATTAAGACACCAAAAAACCAGAGAGTTCTTGTAGAGACATAAAAACCTAAAAATATGCTGCTTGACAGCTCTAAAACCAAGCCAAAAAAACCAAAAAACATGAAAACGAAGATTCAGCTGATTACGGGCGTTTGGGCTTCCCAGTTCCCTTCAGCTCCGCGGCGAGATTGTCAATGTCTGCATTCATTTTGTCCAGCGTTGCTGCCACCACCTTGGCTGTGCCATGGACTGCCAAAATCCTTGCAGCTAGATTTTCCATCTTTGCCTCTACCAGAGTGGCAACCTGCCCAGTGATTTTCGCACTGAGGCTGCGAACCTCAATATTCGTTGCATTTACCAGAGAGAAGAGATGGGTGAACGCCTTTTTCAGTTCATAGTTTTAATTGATGACTATTCTGATCTGGGCCTCCATGTCTTTCAAATATGTTTGAAATGCATTCGAAATATTGTCAAACCCCACACCATCGGTGGTCAAGCTGAGCCCTTGGCCAAGGAATTCAACTTTTCCTTATTTCTGCGCAGAGGGATGCACCCTACTGGATCCTGTACCGGTTGCCAACGGTTCCTTCTGATTCAAATTAGCCAATAGAGGCCTCCCATGTGATATAACCTGCTTCCCGCAGAGGATGGACTAAAGTGTGGATATATCCTCGTCCATGTTGCACTTGCTGAATTGTTGGAAAACCTTGCGAAGGAAGATGTAGAGTCTGTAACCTTGTAATACCCAGAGTTCGAATGAGGGAGAGATGTCGTCTTCCCCAAGCTTTAAGCTTCTGCCACGGGGGTTGAGCACAATAACTCCCTGCATGGGAGCCATGTGGTTCGATCATGCGAGATGATCCTGAATCTTCCTACGTACGCTAAGGAAGGCCTCAATTAAATCCCTGAGGTTGACGTTGAGGAGCCTGAGAAGGGGCGAGTTTTGGATTGGGCTAATGCAAATGCCAAGCCAATTCCAAAATTTAACAATGAGCATTGAATTAGACATATGGATTGATGGGGATTAAGGAACCCAATCCATTCCAAGGCCTTGTTTATTGCAAACCAAGACCCCACAATCCAGCTTAACTCCATTATTCGCCATTATATCCGCTTCTCTATTGTTGGATCTTAGAATGTGAAGAAAATTGATTGCTTTATATTCCTTGACGATGTTTTTCAACAAATGATGCATCCTGGTGGAGGGAATATTTCTACAATTTTCCAGACTTCTAGATTCCCTTATAATCAACAACGAGTCACCGAAAACAACGAGGTCCTCAATACCATCACTTCTCACAAGTTCAAGTTCTTTAATCAGGGTGAGCCATTCAGCTCCGTTGTTGGAATTTTTTCCTAATCCCCATGCATAATATTTCATTCTGGTTCCATCAGAGTCATAGAGGACTCCACTCGCTCCTTCCAGCCCAACTCCACAACAATAATCTAATTCTAGAATAAGATACTAATTCTTGTTGTATAGTTTGTTCGAACTATGCAATGCATCACGATGTAGGTATTATATAAATAGGGTTAGTATTTTCCATATTTTATTACAGGATTTGATACCCATCCATGGAATTCAAAGTTTTTACATTGGTACGGTTTCTGAGACTAGTAAGCTCACCCTCCAACAATGCTAGGTATTGCACTACAATACTCAACACTTGTGAATTATTGACAACCCATCCATGCATTTTATGAGCTGGTGATTTAGTATACCAGTACACCATGTTAATTTAATTCATGGTCTCAACATGTGTCTTCTCATACTAGAGGTGTCAATGCAAACAAGTTTGCTTTGAATTTGAGGAATCCCTTCAGATAGTTTACCATTTCGATAACTTTGTTTGTAAGAGATTCGAGCATTGGAGGGTTTGGGGACACTAGGCCTTGTGCCATGAATTACTAGGTTCAAAGAGACCTTATGCTCCTAAATTTACTATCGAGCATTTGATACATTGAGCTTCACAACTTGTGGTAGTGAATGAGCACACTTCTAGAAGGATGTTTTAATTTTAAAGACACTAAGGGTTTTAACATCTGTTATGGGAGAAATTCCCCAATAATTGTTTGGGTTCAACTATTGCAGAGAAGGGATATAAATGAACTAAATTATTTAAAAAACCAAGAAGTTTCTTTAAACAAACAATTAGCATACACAAAGTTAAAGATAAATACCTGGTTTCCAACGTTTGAAGATGATTCCTCTGGTCTTGAGATTTGCTCTTAGCTTGGTCTCTTTGCTGCAAACCCTGAAATGTAAACAACAAGAAGTGAAAGCAATACTAATAAATAACTAGTAAATCATAAAAGAACAATTATAGAATTATACATTCCTGAATCAATATAAGTAATCATTTACAACCATTAATATGCAACTAACATTATGAATTGGACATGAAAGAGTTCATTCACACATATATATAAATGGAAATAAGTACATGAAACATATAAACATGATAATGTGGTTTCCGTTCTGAAGTCGAGTCCTGGTTTCTTCCTCCCAAGCTATTCAAGCACTCTGAACTTGACTCAAGGTTTTCTCACACACAATATGCTCAAGAGATTTTGAAAGAAAAAATATAGCATAATAGGGTTTGTGGTGGAAAGAATGGAAATCATAATTCCATATAAAGGGACAAGGGAGTTGCAGACATGAGGAAAAGGGTTGTGCACATATGAGCAAGGGTTTCTTCTCATGAACAACTCACCATGAACTTGGGCAAGGTGGCTGTATAATTCTCTCTATGTATGTCTATGTGTAACCCTCAAAAATTTTTCACCTATGCTCTTTTATACCTTTGAAGAGAGCAGTTAGGGAGTTATTGGAAGTTATTCATGGGATTTGGGAGTTAGGGAATGGTTTGAGACCGAAAAATAACCTGAAAAGTAAATTAATTCTTTTATTTTTTTTTTATTTTTACCCTCTTGCGGACACATACATGAGTGAGACATACGTCACTCACGTATATGTGAGTGAGACATAGGTCACTCACGTATACATGGGTGAGACACAGTTCACTCGCATATTTGCTGAGAAACAAGGTTTTTAAATGGATTTCTCAGAAACAGAAAAAGTGTTCGCAAATGCACAAGGAACATGTAAGTATGCAACTAGGAGTAAGGGTAATATTAGCCATTATAGCATATTGGGATAAATTGTGGTAGAATATTCTATAACAGATGCCCCCTAATGTGTGAGGTTAGAGGGGTATACGATGGTCGAAATACATTATAACCTTTCCATAATGAGTGCCTTGAGTAACCTGGAAGAAATTGACTACTCATAGGCCATAGGAAGTTATCCAAAATCAACTAAGTGAGAACTCTTTTCCTGAGGCGGGCATTCCCATGCTCAAAAATGATAAACGCATGACTGCAAATAAAGTACACAGCTGATCCATGCCATAAACAAATCATAGTCATAAAAATACAAGGCGGATCTATGTCTCATAGTCAAATGAAGATATCTGTATATATGCTAAACTGAACAGATCAATCTCCATCAATATTAGTGCCAAAATATGAGTAATGAAAATCCAATGCAACTCGGTTCATAGCAAAACTTAAACGAGTACCATAAAATGAACTCGGGGTCTTCAAAGAAACTATCAAAGGTACAAGTCAAGACTACGTGAATGAATGTATTGAATTCGAACGTAGTAAGACATCATTTGATTACCAGTCATTAATGTATACCGTTAACAAACGCGAGCCATTTCACCAATAATGAAAATGAACGCTAAGGTACCTAGTACAATATACTAAGTGTGAATAGGTGAGTTGATGTCTAACACTAGTAGACTCTAGTGATTAGGAGACATTGATGTATTCTCACTGTCAATAATGAGGAGAGATTGCCACCGATGATTGCAAGGTCCAAGGTATTAAAAGAACTCTAGATTACTATCCCAGAATAGATGAGTTGAATTCGATGGGAATAAATCTATTGGAAGGAGGGCATTAAGGCACCCCCCATCATCCAACATGAGGGTGTAGCAGAAGGCCAAATATTTGTTGAAATTACCGATGATTATGAGACATATGTGACACAGGAAGGCCGACACAAAGGTCAGGAAAGTTCTGAAGATGGTCGATGCAGGTCAAAAAATTCATCCGAACAACAACACAACACAAATGTGACCGAGGAAACATAAACTTGAAAGAGAACAAAACATAAGTCATAATATATTACCACCCCCAAAATGTATCCTAAATAAGAAATGGATAAAAACTTAATTAAAAGTTAATTAACATCACTAATCAAGTATTTAGTCAAACCCCTATTTCCCCTTGAAATTTTTTCTGGTTGCATAAGAAACAATGTGGACTTTGGCACACGATACAATGTCGGGTTAATTCAAAATTTTCGAAAGCGGGTATCAATGGAAAAATCCCTCCAATTTCATATTTTTTCATTTGTCCCAAAATATTCGGTTTACCCAAAACCAAAATATGTTTCCAAACCAAATATGTGTTTGTATTGAATCTACCCTTCTTGAACGAAATCTACGAGCCTCGCAACACACTAGGTCTACGATCAAACCAAATCAGATTGTGTTGAAATTCTATGAAGAAAATTGATGCTATCATGATCGATTGGTAATAATATTTTTTTTACAGTTTTCTGTGCCCTAGGTTGTATATTTTCAAAGATGTTTTTTGTTTTAGCGCTGCTTGTAAGTAAAGAGGAACATTCTATTGCTTACAAAATATGCATTGCAGAGGAACCCTGTATTGCTTATAAAAAACACATATTTTGTTTTATATCTTACCTTGAACAAAATATTCGAACTTGTGTCTTGTTTTAGATCTAACCTTGCTTGAATTGTCAACGCACCAACTCTTTGATCAAAGCAAATCATACCACGTTGATATCCTCTTAGCAAAATCGATGGTGCAGTGATACGACTTGTACGTTTTTTTTTTTTTTTCTTCAGTTTTTTGTGCTTAAATTTTTTTACATTCTTACCCTGCTTGAACAAAATCTACGAACCCATCAATAGGTCCGTGATCAAACCAAAATTGATTGCATTGAAATATGATGAAAACAATTGATGGTTTAGTGACTAACTGACAATATTTTTTTTTTACTTTTTCTGTTAATCGACTGGTGTAGTGATGTACTACTTATTGACCGATTGATTCAATGCATCAGCTCTCTTATCAATCCAAATCGGATCGTGTTGAAATACTCTGAGCAAAATCGATGGTGTAGTGATACGATTGGTAATAATAATTTTTTTTTTTTTAGTTTTTTGTGCTTAAAAAAATTTACATTCTTACCTTGCAATTTCTGTATTTAAGCAGTCTATAAAATGATTTATCAGATACTATATATGTAGAGTAATTAATTTTACCCTTTATTATTTGATGTAGATTTCAGTTTGGACCATTTGAATGCGAATCTAAAAGCTTGGTTGAAAGGAGAAAATAAATCGAAGGTTTTTATCAAAGGTTAGAATTTATGTAGTATTTATATTATGCATTTATTAATACTCTGTTTTTTCACTCTTGCTTTCCAATTAAGAGATCATGTGTAACCTGTGTAGGCCATTTTCACTTCCTGTCGTGATTGCAGAATTTTACTTCTTATAAATTTTATCATGTTCAATACAGACCCTGATTCGTTGCCACATAAAGAACAAAAGTCATTGCCTCCAGAGGTTGTGGAAGAAGATTTTTGCATACTTGCTGAAGAGGATGCTGAATGAGAAACGAGATGGAAAATGAAGCAACAATTGTCTATACATCGGTAAAAGTCATGGAAATTATATAGAATTGCAAAAATTGATTGTTGGAGTGACGATGATGTATCTAACAATAATGATGTTGAGAGCCAACCTGATGATAGGTATATACCTTATCAACTCCGATGTCATTCAAATCTGCAGTATGTTAAGGGAAATGCTCCAAAATTTGATACAGTTGTTGTTCTTAAAGGAGAAAATAGTTCAGAAGAAATCATTATCTACAAAGTTATAGATGAGTCACATACAGGAAATGTAGAGTTGACAATGTTGGATCCTTGTGGTGATGATCCAATTCTTTACATTGTTAGTACCAATGAAACATGGTCACATACTATGGATTATGTTCTTCCTGTTCAAATGGTGTATGTAGATGAAAGTGGCAACCTTATGTTGCAACATCCTTCACTTTCTGAAATAAAATCACAATTATCTTCAAGTGGGCCAGATGAAAATCATAAAGACATTCCATTGCAGTCATTAAGCGAGGGTTTTATATGGGATCTTGTTCAGATGTGACTCCCGTACTGACTCAAAATGGTCGTTTTGTGAAGATTTGTAGAAAGAAATTCATTCAAATGGATGGGTTATTGGTGTGAAAAACAAATCCATTTGATTTTACCATAAAGGCATGCATGTATGCCCATATTTATTATGAAAAAATTCCTGGAATGTCTGAAGATGAGTCATTGAAAATTCCATATCTTGTAGAAGTGTTGGATTGTTCAGTAGATGTTTCAACTAGTGGAACATTTTGTTGGGTAAGAATATTTGAAAATCATGTAGATGTTTTTGGTAGAGGCCACCATATTCCTGAAGGTGTGAATTTTCATCCACATGAGGTGTTTTACAAAAAACAAGCTCTGTTGATGTTTATGGATAATCTACTCAAGCAGACTCAAGACAGATCTCCCTAGTCCAAGTGGATCTAGAACAAATGAATACAGAACATAAACTACTTTCCTAGATTAGTAGAGATGCAATGGAATAATTAAATCACTCACCTCAGATTCGCAAATATTTTCCTCTTTGTTTCTCCAAGCTTTAGGCCTTTAGATCTTGAGCTGCAAAACCCTGTTGAACAAATGGAAACAAGCAAATAGTAAAAGTGCATCTAAACATGAACTGATCTAAGCTAACAGTTAAGGAAGAAAGCTCTAAATATTAACAACACAACAATATTTATGGGAAGAGTTTATATTACTGTAAATAAATGGGAAATACATAGAAGAGAGATAGTCACAACCTAAGCCTTAACACTGTAACTTCCATCAACAATCCAAGCCAAGCTTCCAATAGTATGATATATGCCTCCCAAAGTATGAGTATGGATCACCTAGGATAATTCCACCAGCATGAAAGTGCTATAGTCCTTCCTCCCTTCTCAATGGAGAGAGAGGTCTTATTTATAAGGCCAAATGGATAGAGTAAGTTGAGGATTAGGGGGAGAGGTCTAAGGGATCTTCCCATTAGATTAGGGACCGAATACCAGCCTTCCTACCAATTAGGGATAGACCTACATGTCACCTAGATCGAGAATTCACTCGAAGCTCCTTGTTATCCACATTAACCAACCCTGGTGCACCTTGCATGAAGACAACTGATGCGAGGAAGGGGCATGTGCAGCTTGTATGAGGGAAGCAAGAGCCACTGGCACAGTCTGTTAGAGAGTATCATGCGCTAACCATGTTATGGCGCCTCTTGCTGGGAAGCAGGATGCGCCAACACTACTAGGAATGGTGAACATAAGGGAAACAACTTGCTCAAGATGTTTTAGCCAGGGAAACTCTAGGGATTAAGGCACTGAGTTGACACATGACTCATGATTATGAGATTTCGGTGTAACAAAATCCCCCCCAAAGCATGAAGCTGGTAAAATCATACAGGTGAAATTCTTTGTAATGTGAAGGATTGATGGCAAGGACTTGTTGGTTGGAAGAAGCTGCTGCAGTACAAATGAATCTGAGATACAAGTCTCATATGACTCATAACATGGCTGCCAACTAGTACACTACATATCCATGGTAGTAGAGACCAACTGAACACAATCATGGCTACTGAACACAAGCATATATCCATCACGAGATGATAACACATCCACGACCAATACAAAGTGGATCCGTGTGACATGACTCAAGCAATCTCAGTCGTAACTTGGGAAAGTTATGAGTTAACCCAAGGTCTTCAAGTTGAACCCGCAATGATACGAATCTAACCATGTGATTATAATGTCTTGGAGTCGAACATGGTAGAAACAACTTGATTACCGGTCATTAATGTATACCATTAACAAGCGCGAGGGAAACCACCATTGATGTCAATGATCCCCAAGGTATCACAGTACATACCATCGAATGTGAATCAATGAGCCGAGGTCGAACACTCGATGGGATCTTTCAATCAAGAGCCAATGATGTAAAATCATGTTGAAAGCGAGGGTAACATTCCATTGAGGCATGCAGGCCCAAGGTACTTGATTGGTTTCTAGATTCAATCCCCGGATGATGTGTTGAAGTCGACAAGGATGAATCCGTCGAAGGAGGGAAATGATGTATCCCCCATCATCGAAACGAAATGTGATCACAGATGTTTGAAGTGAATCAGACAGTAATGTGTGAGACTGACTCAAGGACAATCGACATGATGGAAGGTGAATATGACTGTAGATAGTGAGTGAATTACCGAAACTCCTCTTGAACATGGGCATGGCATGACTTGGAAGTATTGACTTGAAGAGAATGATACCAATCACCTAATGCAACTGATGGTGGAAACATTATTTTTCATGTTTGAACCAGAGCACGAAAAAGTAAAAAGTAAGCTCAAACCATTTTTCATGTTTCAACCATAGCACGAAAAAGTGAAAAGTAAGCTCAATACCATCTTAATTTTTTTAACGAGCTCGAATATAGGTGAAAATAATGCTCATGATGTCTTATTCATTTTTTAACGAGCTTGTAACATGAAATAAATTATGCTCGGGATTATGCCCATTGGAAGGTTTCTCCCCAACATGAAGCTAACGACTTACCTCTAGCGTGATTTCTAGAGGCTGGAGACATGCCCCCCAAGCTTCATTTCGTTCGTCTACTCTTTTTCTTCATCCAATCAAACCCATGGTTATTAATAGGAATATGTTCACCATGTGTTAACACCTAAAAAGTGCTCACTAGCTCATTTCCTTATTCACATGACCCATTTGTCCACTTTTTCCACCATCTGAGCCTCTAAAGCCAACAAATGGTCACCAAAAGACCTTAATACACCCCTTTTCCCACTCAAAAAGATTATTTTTCCTAAAAAAACATAAAAAACCCTCAAAAAGGGTCCAAAATTCCCAAAAATATTAAAAAGGGAATAAAAATATTAATTTTATTCAAAAAAGGAAAAAGGAGGGAAAAGTACCTAAACCATGTTGGTCAATACCATTTGGTTTCCACAAAACCATGATGGTATTCCCCACCACCAAAACCTATAAAAAGGTGGTAAGGGCTCCTCATTTCACATCCATCCATCTTCCTATCCTCATGCTGCCAAAATCTCCCTTGAGCTTTTGGCCATTATAGCAACCATGGAGAAAGGACCCTTTGGAGTTTGGAGCTGCTCACCCTTGGAGCTTCTCAACTATCTTCATCACTTGGAGGTATTATTATTGCAAGCACTTGCTTGCCCCCATTTTCAATACAAAGTTATTTTTTCTATTTCTTGTTCTTGCTTTAATTCAAAAAGTTTATTATGATATGCACATGCTAGTTTAGTTTTAGTTTTAGATTTAGTTTATTGTTTTTGCTTAATATTTAAACTGCTGCTACTAGTTAGCAGGTGCCCATAGCACTAAGCTTGATTGCAAAACCAAGCCAACAGTTTTTGGCGACTCCGCTGGCTTGAATCTTTAGATCTCAAAATTTTATTTTTTGCTTTAGATCTTAGTTTTTGTTAGTATTAGTTAGTTTAATTCATAGATCTGCCATACTAGACAGCAGATCTATTGCTGCTCTGGATTTTGCCCCTTTTTATTGCCATTAGCAGCCCGAAATCGTCATTTTCGGGTTCGTTTTTTGGCGTCGGTGTACGGCTTTCGCCTCGCGGCTTTTTTCCTGACAATCACGCGGCTCATCGCGACTGCGCGGCTCTTTTCCGCGTGGCTCACCGCGGCTTCGCGGCCAATTTGTGTGCTGCACATCGCAGCTTCGCGGACATTTTCCGCGCTGCACATCGCGACTATGTGGCGAAATCCCGCGCTGCACATCGCGGCTGAAACCCGCGCTGCCCATCGCGACTGAAACCCGTGCGGTCCATCGCGGCTGTTCTTTCAAAACCCGCGATGCCATTTTTTCCATTCAGCCAATCCGTTTAAAAAATTAATTTTTTTTTCTGTATTACCTGCCCACTTAGGTATTTTACAGTATCAAAAAATTCCTGCATTTTTTTTTACAGCCATAGAAATCTTTTTATTATTTAGAATGCACCTTTGAAAAAGTCTTTTTAAAAATTTTCAGAATTTGAAAGAAGGATTTATTTGCATTTTATTGAGATAAATTTTTTTTACTGTTTACTTCTTTAATATTTTTCCCATAGCAAATTTTTAAAAGAAATCCATTTATTTCTTAAAGAAGTCATATTATTTGCTTTCCTATTTCAAAAGATCCTTTGTTTTTTGAATAGTTTTTGCAAAGCATTTAATTTCCATTCATTGAAGAAGTCATATTATTTGCTTTCCTATTTCAAAAGATCCTTTGTTTTTTGAATAGTTTTTGCAAAGCATTTAATTTCCATTAATTGAAGAAGTCATATTATTTGCTTTTCTATTTCAAAATATCCTTTGTTTTTTGAATATTTTTTGCAAAGCATTTAATTTCAGTTTAAAATACCACACGTGCATCCACTAAAACACATAATTTAAACTGAGCCTTAAAATTTACCCTAACTTCAACCCACTTTTAACCCCATTTGGGGAACACTTAAAAGAACTTTGTAGCTAGGTAGTATTGAGGGGATAGGTGTTCCAATAACACCCCTCAGTTATTACATTTGAGACATAGCTGTTGTCCATTAGGGAACCAAAATCTCCTAGTATTTTTTTGCATGGTCATAACCAGTTTATCGGAAGGCCTCTCCCCTAGGAGGGTTGAAGTCGCGAGGATGGTTCCGGAAGCCTGAGTGGAATACCGAAATCCATTCAGTAACCGAAGGCTACCATCCGCAGTTCTTGGGATATCCCTGTATGGGGGTATTGCGGTAAAAGGACCAAACGACAGATTTACCTTTTCTGGACGTGTCATGAACGGAGTATCCTAGTTGCCATTCTTTAGGATTGATTACCCGGTGTCCCTCCCGGTAGGGGGATATCTAGCCGTTGATTCAACACTCAATATTGTCTGACTTGGATTTCATCACCTTGCAGAGAATATCGTTTGTTGATTCACAATACTTTTAGTTAGGTGTTTGCATGATACAATCCACCTTTGGTCTAGTAGCACCTCTTTTTTCTAGAAGCTGTTTGCCCGTTGGTACTCTGACCATTTTTTGCATCCCTCCACTTATTATAGCACAGCTGCTATAATAAGTGCTTTTTGAGGTTGATTTTTTGGCCTGAGAGCCTTTATTTTCACTCCCCTTTTTGCACCCTTGGTTGCATTAGGGTTTTGAGTTTTTATACATTACCATCTTACACAGAAGATTTTTACACAAAAAACGTATTTCTCACCATTGAGAATTTTAGACGCTCTCGTCGTCTTCAGGGCGAACTCCCAGAGTTCGGTCTACTTGGCTCTCCACATCATCGACGTCGAGCCTTATCCCTTGACTCGACACATCGTCGGTCAAACAGACAGTCATCCGATTCTAACATGCCTCACTCCACATCTGATTTTGAGGTAGAATCCGAAAACCCTACCGAGTTATTACCAACCAACCTCATGGCTGGGACACAATTCGACCCACTTTTTACCAGCACCATAGGTGATACATCCACAGACCTTTCTACTTCGGTGCCATCCATGGCAACAACCACCCCCTGGGTATGCCTAATATGGGGGACACTCCATTTTTAGGGATGCCCAACACAGGACCACCTCCTATTACGGGTATGCCGAACATAGGGGTCACACCCCCTCTCATTTCCACAACCCATATCCCCGGAATCCCTACTACTATTCCTAACCATGGTGTAACCCATGTTGCACTTGGAAACGCTGGCCCATACCAGACCACAGCTATTGGAGGACATATACCTTCAATACCTAGCATACCATTAGGCGCTACTGGACCCCCACATCATACCACCATGACTAGTCATGTCCCAGTCACTACGCCACATTCATCTGCTAGCTTACCATACATGGTGAGTCTGAACTTACCAGAATTAGCCAGGTTAACCAATGATCCTATCAGACACGACCCTATGTGGCCTCACATGCCCACCAAACTCCCCTCCGACATCCCTAAGTTTGAGGGCAAGGCAGGTGAGGACCCCCAGAACCATATTATGTCCTTCCATCTATGGTGTTCCTCCAACTCCATAGTGGACGACTCTGTCCACCTCCGTCTGTTACAACACACCTTCATTGGCTCTGCAGCTAAGTGGTATATCGAGCAGCCCCATGGGACCCATGCCACCTTTACCTCCCTTGCCTCGACCTTCCTGCAGTTCTTTCAGTTACCTGTCCGCTATGAAGCGAGAGTCGAGATCCTACTGTCTTGCAGATAGAACACAACCACCCACATCACTGACCACATTCATGAGTGGCGTCGACGCTGAAGCCTCTGCAAAATCAAGTTAGACGACCGTATCTTCTTAGATTGGTTTCTCAAATCCCTCCTCCCTCTCATTGCCAAGGATGTGGCATCCGAACGACCCCAGTCTGAAGAAGAGGCCATCCTCAAAGCCCAACAGTTTGACCTCATTTACGCCCAATCAGGTTATCTGTATACCATTATACCAGACGCCCCTCAGGGCGAGTCATCCCAACAAGATGCACCGGGGGCATCCCATGCCGCATATGGCATCATTGGTCATATGGCCTTGCATCCCCAACCCTTTTCCATTGCACATCCTAGCCTTGGTCCCGACCTTTCGCGGGCTACATCTCAATCTGGAGCAACCAATTCATATGATCCCATGGCACATCACCACCATACTCACGGACCTTCATGTCCACCTCAGTGCTTTGGTCATGCACCACCGGCATATGCCCCCCCAGCTGCACCTCAACCAATGTATTATCCATAGCAAGCTGCGACAGCTATCCCAACACCTCCAATAGCTCAGGGTTACCAACAACCCCAGCAGGTAACTGGACCACCTCCAGCCCCACAGGCTTATTATGCACCGCAACCTGCTCCCGCACCTGCGGCGAACCAAAATCCTCCCACTGCTCAAGGGCAAGTGTACACACAACACAATCAGCCCCAACACGAAAACAACCAGCGTAACCAGGGTGGGCAACAAAACCGTGGAAGAGGACGTAACCGCGGAAACAACCAACAACAGCATCAAGGTCCTCCACCTCCCAATCCTCCGCAAAATAACAACGCTGCTCCTCCCAACCAGAATCCGGATCATAATCCCAGGCAGCCCAAAAATAATAACATCAGAACAAACCATCCTTGTTCTATTTGCGGGGTCTATGGCCATTACACACATGCTTGCCCACATTTGGAGCGGGCTCAGCAACTCTGGACTGACGATGCCCATCGTTAAGGACAAGTGGCTCCTCAGTCGCCACCCAATCCTCCACCACCTCAACATCAACCTTTGGTGCTGCAAAACCCCTTTCCAACCCAAGGCGTAGTGAACACTCAGCTGTTAGCTCCCCCTCAGGGCAACGCGCCACCACAACAAATCACTTATGCCGCTCCTGATCAACCCATGTTCGATTCAGATACCCACCACTTGTTGATGATGTCATCCGCAGATGCCAACCTCCAAACCCGCCGAAACCAATATGGATCCACCCCTGAAGCCCCTCCCACCGACAAGAACACTAACGTCCATCCAACAGATCAGACGTTACGTATACCCCCAACTCCTCTCAATGGCGATTCTAAAGCACCTCGCTTCCCACTTCATCGCATCAACAATAATCCCAATGCTCGTGCTGCGTCGAATTACAACATTGTAGATGACTTAGCCCAGTCTCCTGCAGCCATGTCTGCTTTAGAAGTCTTAAAAAACTGTCCTTCACAGTGCAAGACTTTACTCTCTTCCATTGGCGCTATTGACACCAATGATTCACAAACTGATGACATTCGATTTGGACCAGTCCGAACCACGCTTACCTTCTACTTTAGCGTTCCAAGTTTTCGTTTCCGTTCGAAATCTTGTCATCCATCGGTGCATTATCGATGAGGGTGCCTCTACATGCGTTATGTCCACATTCGTTTGGCAGAAGTTGGGATCCCCTACTCTCCAGCAGTCCACCACCGCATTACGAGCCTACGACGGCCATTCGGATCAACCCCAAGGTCTCCTAGCTAATGTCCCCATCTAGCTGGCTGGTAAAACCGTGCTCAGTGACATAGAGGTCATCAATGCCCAACTTTATTATAACCTCTTACTTGGTCGCAGCTACATGTATGCCATGCGCGTGGTTTCCTCATCCGTTTTCCATACTATGATGTTCCCCCATGAGGGACGCGTCGTCAAGGTCGACCAACTTACCTATTATGATCCCAAGGCCCCCGCCGCACCTAAAAATGTTCTCCCTATGATTGAACAACCTATTTGTGGTGCAACTACATCGTTTGTTTCCTCCGTGGGACCCGAAATTTACTCCGACGTGCCGATGACGTCTGCATTCCAATCCATTCCACCACCGTCACCGGAGACCCACGCCGCTAACCTCTGTACTCTTTCCCACAATACACAAACACCCAACAATCAACCACCCTTGTTCCTAAACCACCATTGGTCCCTAGTCACATCGGTGTTACACCCATCCACACAATCCCCTTTCTATTTCCTCCCTCAGGTGTAGTAAGCGCTCCGGTTATGGCTACCCTTAGTCTCCCCGGGTTAACATTGGGATTACCTGTGTGGTATATTTCGCCTCCCGTTCCCCCGCCGACACCAAATGTCATCCTGCAATCGGTGCAACCCATTGTTACTTCTACTCAACCACCTCCCGGCATCACTACCCCTTCGTCATCAACGAATCCCCTCCTCTCATTAGGCCCACTGGGGGTAGAGGCCCACAACCATACACTGCGGTACCCCCACCCAAGGCAGTTAAACCTCCCCCCGTGTTCCGTGCTCCTCCTAAATGCTCATTGTGTGATGAGTTAGGCCATCCAACCCATCAGTGTCCACAGTTACCTGCATTACAAGAACACATGCAAATGCTTGACGACGACCCCAACATCCCGGTTGTCAAAATCGACTCAAACCCCATGCCTCGTGACAAATCACTGCGTACCAACCACCCTTGTGCGATATGCGGTATTTACGGCCACTACTCACATCACTGTCCTGACATCTCAGATTACAGAGCAACTCTCTACGAGATGAATAATTTGGACCTTGAGACGACACCCCCCACAATTGAGGAGATCTTCCCTCCTGTATCATCCTCATCCGGAGAGATTAACACCATTTATATGATCTCTTCGACTACCACTTTCAAACCAGAACCCCTTGATTTATGGTCTGACTACTTCCATACTGATGAGCAAATTTTGGAAACACTCACTGCACCCGACTACCCATGGGACGATATGCATCATCGCTCATACTTCCTTCCAGAGGCGTCTACATCCACGACATCTAACCAGTTGTCGATCGAATCAAAATATTTCATACCCACTAAGGTCGATTGGTTCAAGGACCCCATCCCAACACCGGATGCTTTCGAAGAAGGGAACATGTCCAACATTTCCCCTATTATACAAATTGATATTTCCACCAAACCTGGAAAACCTGAGCTCATCTCGCTGGGTGCATCTTCCACTCAAGCGGAAACTCAGGCGTATAAAAAGCTTTTTCAAGAATTCCGTGATGTCTTTGCCTGGTCCTATACCGAAATGCCTGGTCTTGACCCCGCCATTATAGAACACCACATTGACACATGGCCTAATGTCCCCCCCGTTCATCAGAAACAACGACCCATTCATCCTTCCAAGCTCCCCGCCGTTAAAGCCGAGGTTGAGAAACTTCGCGAAGCATGATTCATTTATCCTATTGCTTATACCACATGGGTTTCAAACCCCGTTCCCGTCAACAAAAAACAAGGCACCCTTAGAGTATGCACTAACTTCCGTGATTTAAACCGCGCTTGCCCCAAAGACAATTTCTCCACGCCATTCATTGACCAACTCATTGATGCGTGTGCGGGACATGAAGTCTTATCTTTCATGGACGGTTTTTCCGGATACAACCAGATTCAGATTCGTAAGGAGGATCAGTACAAGACTGCCTTTACCACCCCATGGGGCACCTTTTCCTATCGTGTCATGCCTTTCGGCCTAAAAAATGCTGGTGCCACCTTCCAGCGGGCCATGACCTATTTTTTTCATGACTTGGTCCATATCCTGCTGGTCTATCTTGATGACCTTACAGCTCATTCCCGGAAACGATCAGACCACCTTAACGACCTCCGGTAAGTTTTCCTGCGTTGTTGCAAATATAAAATCCGCTTGAACCCACACAAGTGTGTCTTTTGTGTTCCTGCAGGCCGTTTGTTAGGTTTCATTGTTTCCCAGGATGGAATTATTGTTGATCCCTTGAAAGTCAAATCCATCTTACACCTTCCCTCTCCGCGCACGCTTCGGCAACTCCAGAGTTTGTAGGGGTGGTCCAATTTCCTTCGTCGCTTCGTTCCTGATTACGCCACCAAATTTCACGGATTCTTACACCTACTTCGCACCCACATACCCTTTGTTTGGGATGAGCAAGCATAAACGAAATTCGAAGCCCTCAAGAAAGCTCTCACACAAGCCCCCTTGATCTCCCCTCCGGATTTCTCTCAAGACTTCATCCTTTACGTCTCGGCATCTGAACATGCCGTGTCCGGAGTCTTGGTCCAAGAAGATGCCTCTCACCAAGAACATGTCATTTATTACGTCAGCCAGACCTTGTCTGGCCCACCCCTACGTTACCCATACGAGGAAAGATTAGCCCTAGCTGTAGTCTTTTCTGTCCAAAAATTGCGACACTACATTCTGCTCAGTCATACCACAGTTGTCGCCGACTCCAACCCTATGGTCTATCTCCTAAACCGCAGGCTCCTAGAAGGTCATGTTGCTAAATGGGTCATTATCCTCTAGGAGTATGACCTCACTTTCAAAACTCCCAAGAGCACCAAAGCCCTCGCACTTGCCCATCTCATCACTGACCTCCCATCATCTTCGTCATCACCCGCTATTCAAACGGATCTGATTGACGATCACATCTTCGTTATTTCGACTGACGACCCATGGTACGGTGACATCCTAATTTACCTCCGCACGCGGAAATTTAGACCCCACATCGATTTTGACGGACGCCGTCGTATACGTCACCACGCCCCCCGATACCTCTTGTTAGGGGATGTACTTTATCGACGTGGCGTTGATACCATCCTATGACGTTGCCTATCCCATAGCGAGGCAGAACAAGTCCTCAATGATTTTCATATTGGTGCTTGCGGAGGCCATTTATCCGGCATGGCCACCGCCCAAAAGATCATTCATGCAGGTTACTTTTGGCCGTCATTATTTACTGATTGCATCACCGCAATCAAACATTGCCAAAACTGTCAACTTTTTGCCCCCAAAGCAAGAACCCCACCCGCCCCCCTTCATCCAGTCGTTATTGCCGGACCATTTTGCAAATGGGCCATCGACTTCCTTGATTGCAATCCCACGTCAGCCAGCGGTCACAAACATATTATTGTGGCCGTAGATTATTTCACCAAGTGGGCGGAGGCCATGCCAACTTACAATTGCACAGCCGAAACCGCATCACGGTTCTTTCTCAACCATGTTATCGCACGTTTTGGAGTGCCAAAGCAACTTGTCTCAGACCACGGATCTCACTTCGAAGACGTTGTCTGGAAAGAACTATCAACCTTACTGAAATTTGAACACCATTTCTCCTCTGCCTACTACCCCCAAGGAAATGGCCAAGTTGAAGCGATAATTTTTTTTTTGAAAACCATCCTCCATCGCACTGTAGACAAACACAAGTCAAATTGGCACCACATGCTCTTCCCGGCACTATGGGCATATCGCACATCAACTAAAACCGCCACCGGTTTTACCCCTTTCCACTTAGTTCACGGTGTCGAATCTGTCCTCCCCATTGAGTGCCAGATTCCAACCCTACATATGGCCGTTGAACTCCTACCGGACACTTCCCCAATTGAGCAACGCTTACTACTCCTGGAGCAGGCCGATGAAGATCGACGCACATCCCTTCAAAACATGGAAGCAGCCAAGAACCGATCTAAATTGAATTATGATAAACATGTCCACCCAAGAACTTTTTCTGAAGGGGACCTTGTCCTCGCCTACGACCAGGCTCATGACAAAACTGGGAAAGGAAAGTTTGTGTCCATGTGGAAAGGCCCATATATTATACACACTTGCCTCGGACAAGGGGCATACATTCTGACTGATTCAGAAGGCAACCCCCTCTGCAACCCACGCAACGGGTTGTACCTCAAACGATTTTACCCATAATAAACCGGATGGACACCACCGTCCATTGGAGAACTTCATCACAGTTCTTTCCTTTTCCTGTTTTCACCAGGTCCATTTTTTGACCATTTTTTCACGCCCTCGTTGCCTCGGTTTGCGTGCCACATCGGTCGTCGTCCGTTTTTGATGAACCTTATATCACCGGATTCAGTTTTCCGCGCTCGTGATGATGCTCGAGATCATTTCTCGTTCTCACGCCCAGATTGTTTGGGCATTTTTCCCATGCCCCCTCGTCGCCTCGGTTTGCGTGCCACATCGGCCGTCGTCTATTTTTGGCGAGTCTTATATCGCCGGATTCAGTGTTCCGCGCTCGTGATGATGCTTGAGATCATTTCTCACTCTCACACCCATATTGTTCGGGCATTTTTCCCATGGCCCCTCGTCACCTCGGTTTGCGTGCCACATCCACCGTTCTCCATTTTTGATAATCCTTATACCGCTAGATTCAGTTTTCCGCGCTCATGATGATGTTTGAGATCATTTCTCACTCTCACGCCCATATTTTTTGGGCACTGTTTCAAAATGCCCTCCCATCACCTCGGTTTGCATGCCACATTGGCCATTGCCCCTTTTTGACAATCTTTATGTCACCGGATTCAGTATTTTGCACTCATGATGATGCTTGAGACCTTTTCTCGCTCTCACCAATCCCTTTTTGTTCGGTATAATTTTATCCCTTTTTCGGGCCGAGCAATCCCTTTTACGAAAAAGGCACTTAGGGAGTTTCTGTTAAGCTCTTTTCTGACTCCTAAAACAAAGAAAAGATCACCGAGCAACCTTGCTTCCTTTCATGCTCGCTAAACGTATCTGAAAGGGCGTCTACCTGGTATAAGTTTACCCCTTTTTTCCGGACCTTGTAGACTAATTACGAAAAAGGAATACTCTAGTCACATCGGCTAGAAGAGTTCTCCATTTGCATCATTTTATGCTTTTTCGGGCCTTGGAGACTAACTTACGAAAAAGAACATCAATGGAGTCCACTTACCACTTTCAGACTCTCTAAACATGAAAGCGACCACGAGCAATCACCATCCTGGGCTCGTAAAACCAACAGGACAATAATCATAACCACTACAGAGTTTTCTTATCGTTTTCACTCCTTAAAAATGAAAGTACCAATGAGCACGAACAGTCCTGGGCTCACAAAATCCACAGGACAGTACCATTTCAGAGCACACTTTTATCCCTTCTTGGAGCTCATTAAAACTACAAAGAAGGACCCAATGGTGCTTCTCAGTGCCACAACAGATCACGTCTACTCATATAGCAGCTTCCCCATTTTGGTCGCCTTTGTTCAGAGTATTCTGCAGTATGTCACCCTGAGAACCCCTCGACAGCACCCATCAGCTTGACCCCCCCAGAGTCAAGACATACCCTTCAGTACTTAAAAGCTATGATCCCCACACCTACAAGTCAGTTCCCTACGCTGCCAGGTCAACCATGTCATCATGCTCTGAACAAAGGAAGTTTGAGTCTACCCACTATATGACCCTAGATACTTCCCATCCCCACAAGTATGTCAGTCCTACCATCAGTACTACCACACTTCAGTTCTACACCTCGTGCTCCTATCAAGGAAACATCATTGCCTTGTTTAGTTGCTGGTCTCCCTCTGTCGACGACAACCAAATTTATTCCAGAGGATAGACCTAGAGGTCCCTGTGTCTTAGACTCATCGCCATTTACGATGAGTGCCTACGAATCATTTCGAGAAGAGTCCTCAGTGCTTCTCCAAATGGTTGTTTCTCACATGCTCGACTTCAACACCTTGATCGCATCGTTGAGACTCGCATAGGGTATTGGTCCTTTCAGTTATCAGTCGAAGACCCCGGATACCACCTGACTCTTCCACATTTGAGAGTCTACTTATGGAAACAACCAGTTACATTTTTTCTATTGATATCCGGGTTGCGCATGGTGACAGTATTCAGATGTACCCCAGTTTTTATACTCCCTCAAGTATACAGCTACATATACTTCCCAGAGATGGCTCACAATCATTGAGTCCCTACAGATGTTGGACACCTTCAGTTTCAACAGTTCATCAGTTATTCCAGTGTATCAATTATTGAGATCAGTCACGTCATGATCATGAGTACATCCCATGATGATGTCACCTCTGGACCACTATGATGTACCAGTACATTTTTTATTTAGTTTTCAGGTCCCCCTTCTTGGGACTAATTGTTATATACATGTCTTGATACGAGCATGGGTATGCCCACCTCGTCCATTATCAGAGACTATTCCTCATTCATATTGAGGCCATGTAATATTGTTTATTTTTTGCAGCTTCCAAGGGCCGTGGATCCAGTCTCCAATCGGTCTCTTCTCCTCCCCAAACCCCAGAAAAAACGACAAAAGAACTATGATGTCTATCGACCATACGATGAGCTCCTGCCCTCACATATTAGGGGGCAATCTGTTAACACCTAAAAAGTGCTCACTAGCTCATTTCCTTATTCACATGACCCATTTGTCCACTTTTTCCACCATCTGAGCCTCTAAAGCCAACAAAAGGTTACCAAAATACCTTAATACACCCCTTTTCCCACTCAAAAAGATTATTTTTCCTAAAAAAGCATAAAAAACCCTAAAAAAGGGTCCAAAATTCCCAAAAATATCAAAAAGGGAATACAAATATTAATTTTATTCAAAAAAGGAAAAAGGAGGGAAAAGTACCTAAACCATGTTGGTCAATACCATTTGGTTTCCACAAAACCATGATGGTATTCCCCACCACCAAAACCTATAAAAAGATGGTAGGGGCTCCTCATTTCACATCCATCCATCTTCCTATCCTCATGCTGCCAAAATCTCCCTTGAGCTTTTGGCCATTATAGCAACCTTGGAGAAAGGACCCTTTGGAGTTTGGAGCTGCTCACCCTTGGAGCTTCTCAACTATCTTCATCACTTGGAGGTATTATTATTGCAAGCACTTGCTTGCCCCCATTTTCAATACAAAGTTATTTTTTCTATTTCTTGTTCTTGCTTTAATTCAAAAAGTTTATTATGATATGCACATGCTAGTTTAGTTTTAGATTTAGATTTAGTTTATTGTTTTTGCTTAATATTGAAACTGCTGCTACTAGTTAGCAGGTGCCCATAGCACTAAGCTTGGTTGCAAAACCAAGCCAACACCATGGAAGGATGAAAAAATAGGATTAAATGGCATAGGCGAATGAAATGAAGGTTTAGATATTAAATCTGGCGAAAGACTCGACTCAAGGGGAGGGGATCTATTTCATTTTTTAATGAGCTTGACACAGGAATAGAACCATGCTCGTGGGGTACTATTTCATTTTTTAATGAGCTTGACACAGGAATAGAACCATGCTTGTGAAGCTGGTTTCATTTTTATGCAAGCTTGAAGCCAAAGGTAAACTATGCTCGAGAATGGTTTCATTTTTACACAAGATCGAAACCAAAGGGAAACTATGCTTGGGAATGGTTTCATTTTTACACAAGCTCGAAGCCAAAGGGAAACTATGCTTGGGAATGGTTTCATTTTTACACAAGCTCGAAACCAAAGGGAAACTATGCTTGGGAATGGTTTCATTTTTACACAAGCTCGAAACCAAAGGGAAACTATGCTTGTAGGGGTCTATTCCATTTTTTAACGATCTTGGAAACAAAGACCAACCTGTGCTCATGGGGTTGGTTTTATTTTTATGAAATATTGAAACCAAAGATAAACCATGCTTGGGATTGGTTTCATTTTTACACAAGATTGAAACCAAAAGTAAACTATGTTTGGGATTGTTTCCTACCCAACATGATGTCAAGAGGTTGGTAGTGTTCTCCCCAACATAAGAAGCTAGGGGGAGAATTCCAACATGATGTCCAGAGGCTGGAGACATGTCCTCTATCCCTAAGGGGTAGAAACCACTAAAACGTGTGGAACATTTAGGGAAGTCTGATGACTGAAAGTCATGAGATGATTCAGTGTCACAAAGGAAAGCTGATCAATGGTCGTGATCCTCCCTTCATAGGGAAAATAAATCACTTGAAAGAGTGTGGACACTACAACTTTCATAGCATAGACATAATCACGTCCAAGGAGCAGATTAAAATTTAAGGGACCTTGGACTACTGTTGGCTTGGTTTTGCAACCAAGTTTAGTGCAATGGGCACCTGCTAACTAGTAGCAGCAGTTTCAATAAAAATAAATAACAAACTAATCTAAACTATATTAATCATGGATCTATGTGAAATAGATAAGAAAACAATGGTGGAAAAGTGGACAAATGGGTCATGTGAATAAGGAAATGAGCTAGTGAGCACTTTTTGGGTGTTAATAACTACCATAACACCAATACAGACAATTTTCCCTCTTAAGGTGATAGGTAACTGTGGAAGGATCCCTAAAGGTCCAGTAGGCCTTCTATTGAAATCTAGTATCTGGCACAAGCTGAGGAGAACCTATAGATTTCCAAGCAGTTGAGGTTAAAATACTAACAGAAGCCCCCTCATCAACTATAGTGTGAAGGATTTCCTTATCGGCAACTGCTACAAATATCTAGAAAGGAACATCTGAAGGAAGACAGAGTTCTGCTAGGCTATTCCAATCAAAGGAAATGGCCTCAGTACTCAAAGGAGGTCCTATGGAAATGGATAGGATTTCCCCTTGCCTAGAACAGTCTGAACTGACCAGGAAAACATCAGCGGTTTTCAATTCACTCTCAACCAGAAAAGTAGAATGAGATGAATATTGTGTCTTGGTGACTGCTTTAGTCTGGGAATTCTACAATAAAATATCGGGATCGAGTGGAGATGATATTGACTCGACCATTTAAACTTCACTCTTTGAAGAAAGAGCGGGATTGACCAAGGATGGAGCTGGATCAACCATTTCATCAACCAATGGGGGGTCAAAGGATGACTAATGACAACGAACTGGAAGGTGTTTCTGAGATACAGTAATGTCTTCCAACAATCATGAGGCTTCATCCATGCATGGACAAAGGTAAGTAAGGTGCATACCCTTGCATAAAAAGCAAGGATTTTTTACTTTACCTTTCCGACCCTTAACCATAGAGTCACTAGTTGATGGGGTATCATCAATATGATGTCCAGAGGATGACGATATAGGTGTTTTGGAGGCTTTAGAACACTCTTCTAACACTTTGGAAAGACCGAGACAATCCTTGAGAAGCTGATATCCCTTGCAAATATTGCAAGGGAACTTGGGTCTATGAGGTGTTCAAATGGAATGAGTGCCATTGGAGGCAGGTGGTTGATGCTTGGTCTCTTTATTATCCTTCTTCTTCTTAATATTCCTTTTCTTCTTCTTCTTATCCTCCTGATTACTAACACTACTTCTTTGATCAGATGAGGAAGAAGAAACGAAAGAAGATGCATCCGACGAAGAGGGGGAAGGATCAGTTTGGGATTGACACTCTCGTGGTGGAGAGTTAACATTTGAAACATTGGGTACATCCGGAATCACCGGATTAAATAACCATACTGGTATTCCTATGGTTAATCTAGGAAGGTTTAAAGTGGCAATAAAGGGAGGACCAATATCTATGATGGAGGAAAGACAAAAGGTACCCATTGAAAAGGGGCCTCTTGATTGGTAGTCCCAGAAGAGGCTTCCATATCTAAACTCTCTAAGTCCTTCTAATTATCATGCACAAGAAGCACTACTCAAACTAAAAGCAACAAGAAAACTTGTGAATAGGAGGGATGTAATAGCTGGATCCTCACGGGTGTGTCATGCTGTCACAACTCGCGATATACTGTAGGGTCCAACAGTTATACTCGACCCAATTTTTCAGAGCACTAACCAAGGAGGATTGGGACCATACCCTTGGCCGTATAACCTGACTACCTAATAGTACATGCGTAGTAATCTCCCTGAGTGTTGTTCTCGGTGTATTGCGACATCAAGACGGTCAAAAGGTTTGCCTAGATGGTTCCAGGAATCCTAATGGGGTCTCTCGATATACTCAATCTACGTGAGAGCGCAAATCCGTAGTGGTGCTGTCTAATGCACAATTGTACGACAAGAGCTTTTCGATATACTAGAGTACGTGAAGTACCTTTCTATATACCCGAAGGTATGTGAAAGTCTGTTTGATATACCGATTGGTACGTGGAATAACTACAAGTCCCGGGATGTAGTTCAGGAAAATAACGACAACTGTCACGCTTAAAGACGCCAGAACACGTCTCTAAGCTAACACACAAGTTGCTAAATTTTGTTAATTAGACTAGCGCTTGATTTTATCTTGTACGGTTAAGTGAATCCATGAAGTGAAGACTTGGAATTTAAACAAGATGCAAATCTGATCTATATGAAAATGAAAGCCTTCATTTCTATGAAGTCTTACTTAAGAAGGAGAGAGAGATATTTTTTCTTCCCAAATGCACAACCCAATGCAAATGCAATTTTAATTTTTTAATGAATGATAACCAATCATGTAAGAACCATACCCAAACTATCCTAAAGCAACAAAAGAGATTTTTTGATGAACACCAAATGCAATAATTCTAATATGTTTCCTATCTTTTTACACTCGAAAAAGACACATCTAAGCTACGAAAGAAGGATTCCACAAACATTTCCAATCAAATGCAAGACAGAGAAAAACACTCAATAATCTTGTCTAACTCAAATGCACACAAATATGAAACAAACCTTTCTTCTTCTTATGAGTGTAAGACCAAGAATGTCAAATGATCAAGTTAACGCAAGAAGAATATTTATCTTGTCCAATTTTGTGAATCTAGCAAAAGAGTGACAAAATCAAGCTTCTCTTTGAACTAAAGTTGAGACAAGGAATCAATCTTTTCCAACAATCACTAGATAGATCAGCATATAAAGGAAACAAGATGCACAACCCAAGAAAAAGAGGCTAAAAAATACATGGATATCCCACACTTTTCAAGTCTTTAAAACAAACCAATCACACCAAACCAAAAATTATCTTAAAACCTTAATATGGGTCAAAACAACTGTAGGATACACGATTCATGGCCCCCCAAATAAAAAATAGAATCCATTTCGCTTAAAAATGCAAGCAAAACACTAGTTTTGACTCAAAGGGCCAAACATGGATCCAAATCCCCAAAAGACCCAAAAATAGAGGAAAATGATAGTATGTTGTGTCTAGGGGTTCTATGGTTGTAAGGTGCAACACACAGGTCTCTATCAATTAGACCAAATAACCAAAAATGGAGAAAATGATGCCAAACACCAAGCAAGGATTGCTGGAACAGTCTATTGTTATGCACTAGAGCGCTAGGCGCTCTCTGTACATAGAAGAATGGTGCCAATGGCGCATTCTGCAGTTAGGAAATGAGCACCAGAGGTGCAGTCTGCTCACCGAAAGTGAGCACCAAAGGTACAATGGCACAGGGAATGTAATACCCAAAGGTGCCAGGCAAATAAAAAGTGGAAAAAATAAAAATATCTCCAACAATGAAAGGTAAGAGGTCTGTTATTGATCCCAATTAGAGTCAGAGCAAGCCAACATACTCTTTAATAACAAAATCCAAAGATAGGAGGGGCTTAGGAGGCTAGAAAATGGATTAATGGAAACCAATGAAATCAAACTAAACTGAAATCAAAGCTATGTTCTTCCCTAGTGGAGTCGCCAGGTTTGTTTATGGACAATCTACTCAAGCGGACTCAAGCCAAATCTCCCTAGTCCAAGTGGATCTATAACAAATGAATACAGAACATAAACTATTTTCCTAGATCAGTAGAGATTCATGGGAATAAGTAAATCACTCACCTCAGATTCACAAATATTTTCCTCTTTGTTGCTCCAAGCTTCATGCCTTCAACTCTTGAGTTGCAAAACCCTGTTGAACAAATGGAAACAAGCAAACAGTAAAATTGCATCTAAACATGAACTTATCTAAGCTAACAATTAAGGAAGAAAGCTCTAAATATTAACAACACAACAATATTTATGGGAAGAGTTTATATTACTATAAATAAATGGGAAATACATAGAATAGAGATAGTCACAACCTAAGCCTTAACGCTATAACTTTCATCCAACAATCCAAGCCAAGCCTCCAACAGTATGATATATGCCTCCCAAAGTGTAGCTAGGGTTTTACCCCTAGCTTGTGCCAATGAGCACCTACTAAGGAGAATGGACTCCTTAGTAGCAGTTCAATAATGATTAAATGATTAAGCTTAAAACAACAATTAACAAACTACTTTAAACATTGCATGAGACATAAATAAAAGATGTAAAAAATGGTTTTATATTAATGTTACCTTGAGTGTCAAGATTGATGAAGCCCTTTGCAGTGTCCAAGAGGATGCTCCAAGCTTCAGAATGCTCCTTTCTCCTTCTCCAATGTTGGGGATGGGCCAAAGGTGGCTCTCAAGGTGAAAATAGTTCAAAGGTGAACTAGGGTTTCGAGAGAGATTTTGGCAGAGTAAGGGTGCTTGTGATTGTGGATATGGAATAAGGGATCTCCATCACCTATTTATAGTTTTTTGGTGGTGGAGTGCTGACCCATGGTTTTGGGAAACACATGGTTTTAGGCAGCTGTATAGGGTTTTTTCCTCCTTTTCCTCATTATTTTATATTTTTTATTCCCTTTTTAGGGGATTTTTGCTATTTTTGGAGGAAAAGGGGGTTTTTTAGCCTTTTTTAGGCTATTTTGATGGTTTTGTGGCCTTTTGGAGGCTTTTTAATGGGATTTTTTGGGATTTTTAATGGAAAAATGGTAGGAAAATGGACAAATGAGCCATATAATGTGGTAATGAGGTAGTGAACACTTTTTGGGTGTTAACAGATTGCCCCCTGATGTGCGAGGTCAGGAGCTAATCGTATGGCCGATGGACATCATAAGTCATGAATGGTTTTCCTGGGATGTGGAGAGGAGAGAAGAAACAAACTGAAGCCCGGAACAACGATCCCGAACAACTGCAAGAGCTAAAAGTACATAACCTCAATAATGGATGAGGAATCATCTGATCATATGGACGAGGCGGGAATTCCCATGCTCGTATCAGGATATAACATAATAACAACAATGGGGTCCAAAAATGGGGACCTGAAATATACATGACCTCAAATACTGACTGAGGAATAATCTCAATATATGGACGAGGCGGGCATACCCATGCTCGTATCAAAATACATAAATATAACTGTAAGGCCCGAAAGAGGGGGACCTGTAAGATACATGACCACTGTGTACATCATAAGAGTCCAGAGGGGACACCAAATCTGGGACATACTGCTGGGCGGACCATGTGGTAACTGAAGAACTGGTGCACTGGAACAATCAACAGTGCTACTGAGTGTGGTACCAAAGGAACTGATGAGCTGCTGGATCATAGTGACTGGGGTCATACTCTCCATGGTACACTGAACTGGAACTGAAACTGGGTACTCAAGGAAGCATGGAACTGGATGGCTTCCGAATACAAACGCCAACGCAGCCCGGACATCCACGGGAACATACAACTGGGCGTTCCGAAGTGACTCACCAATGTGCTAGAGTCGGGGGAAATCCGGGGTCTTCGACAAAAAACTGATGGAATATAATCCTACGCGATCCTCAACGATGCGATCAAGGTGCTGAAGTCGAGCATGTGAGGAACGACCACTCGGAGAGGCAATGATGTCTCCTCTCAGAATGATCCGTAGGCACCTACCACAGATGGTGATAAGTCCAAGGCGTAGGGACCTCTGGGCCTATCCTCTGGAATAGAGGAGCTGTCGTCGACAGAGGGAGACCTGCAACTATCAAGGCAATGATGTTTCCTTGACAGGAGCGCGAGGTACAAGACCGAAATGTAATAGTGCTGATGGCAGGACTGATAAACGGTGGGGGGGCAACGGGGCAAGTAGAGCGGGTGGACTCAAACTTCCTTTGTTCAGAGTATGATAATGGGAATGATCTGGCAGCATATGAAACTGACTAAGGGGAGAGGGATCATAGCTGTATTGGATCTTGGAAGGTTACTGGGATGAGGGGGACTCAAGCTGTGGTACAATGGCAGGAGACTGCAGAATACTCTGAACAAAGGCGACCTGATTGGGGGTGCTGCCGAGATGATAGATCAAAGTGCCAAGAGGCACGGGGGAAAACTTCTTCATGGGTTAAGGAACTAGAAGAAGTGTGTGTAAAATGGTACTGTCGTGTGGATTTTACGAGCCCAGGACAGTTCATGCTCGTGGTTGCTTTCAATTTTAAGGAGTCTGAAAGCAAATAAGAAGACTCTGAAATGATGGAATGGTACTGTCGTGTGGATTTTACGAGCCCAGGACAGTTCATGCTCGTGGTTGCTTTCAATTTTAGAGAGTCTGAAAGCAAGTAAGAAGACTCCAGGGGGTTGCTTTTTCGTAGATTTAGTCTCCAAGGCCCAAAGAAGCATAAAAGGATGCAATGAAGAACTCTTCTAACCGGTGTGACTAGAGTATTCCTTTTTCGTAATTAGTCTACCAGGTCCGGAAAAGGGTTAAACTTATACCAGATAGACGCCCTTTCAGGTACTTTAACGAGCATGAAAGGAAGCAAGATTGCTCGGCGATCTTTTCATTCTTTTAGGAGTCAGAAAAGAGCTTAACGGAAACTCCCTAAGTGTCTTTTTCGTAAAGGACTTGTCCGGCCCGAAAAAAGGGATAAAATTATACCGAACAAAAGGAATGGCCAGGCAAGGAGGAAGTGTTCAATCAAGGTTCAATAATGGTGACCAAGAACGAGGGTAGGTAGGAACACTGATGGACCTCCTTGCGGGGTAGATGAAATGGTGGCAAAATAACGAAACATTTGCAGTATGACAGGAGTGAATGGCTCATGTAAAAAAGTGGAACAATCCGATAGCGGCTGATGTGGCACGCAAATCGAGGCAGCAAGGTGTTGGGACACAATGTTGAAATTGTACCAAGTGAGAGCGAGAAATGATCTCAAGCATCATCACGAGCTCAGAAAAATGAATCCGGCGATATAAAGGATGTCAAAAATGGGTAACGGCCGATGTGGCACGCACACCGAGGTGACGAGGGCGTTGTGGAAAAATACCCGAAAGATCGGGGGGTGAGAACGAGAAATGATCTCAAGCATCATCACCAGTTCGGAAAAATGAATCCGATGATATAAAACATGTGAAAAACGGAGAACGGCCGATGTGGCACGCAAACCGAGGCGACTAGTGGCGTCTGACATATGGGTAAAAAATGACGGAACAAAAATAATGGAACGAGGTGACCATAATGACGGTCACGTCGCGCTGATTCCAATGGTGGAAACAGTTTGGAAAAACAAAAACAAAAAAGAAAGTACTGTACAACGCAGACCAATGAGGTCGCGGGTTTCTTTTTATGGGTAAAAACGCTTAAGATACAACCCATTACGAGGGTTGCGCAAAGGACGGCCTTCAGAGTCAGCTAAGATGTATGCCCCCTTGCCGAGGCAGGTCTGCACGACGTAAGGGCCTTGCCACATGGATTCGAACTTCCCTTTACCGGTTTTGTCATGGGCTTGGTCGTAGGCGAGGACTAGGTCCCCTTCGCGGAAAGTTCGAGGGTGAACATGTTTATCATAGTCGGCTTTGGAGCGGTTTTTGGCAGCTTTGATGTTCTGGAGAGTGGCCCGACGGTCTTCATCGGCTTGTTCGAGGTGCAGCAGACGCTGCTCGAGGGGGGTGGTGTCAGGGAGAAGCTCAACGGCGATCTGTAAGGCAGGGATCTGACACTCGATGGGGAGAATAGACTCTATACCGTGAACTAAATGAAATGGTGTAAAACCAGTGGCGGTCTTAGTGGAGGTGCGATAATCCCACAAAGCAGGGAACAACATGTGGTGCCAATTGGACTTATGCTTGTCAACTGTTCGTTGGAGGATGGTTTTAAGGATTTTGTTGATGGCCTCTACTTGGCCGTTCCCTTGGGGGTAATAAGCAGAGGAAAATTGGTGCTCATATTTAAGGAGGGTGGATAACTCACGCCAGACGGCATCTTCGAAGTGTGAACCATGGTCAGAGACTAACTGCTTAGGAACCCCGAATCGAGCGATGACATGGTTAAAAAAGAAGCGGGCAGCAGTGTCAGCAGTACAATTGAAGGTAGGCATGGCTTCCGCCCATTTGGTAAAGTAATCAACAGCGACAACAATATATTTGTGGCCGTTGGCAGACTGGGGTCTACATTCCATGAAGTCGATGGCCCACTTACAAAAGGGACCAACGGTGACAACTGGGTGTAACGGAGCAGGAGGTGTCCGGGCCTTAGGGGCAAAAAGTTGGCAGTTATGGCAGTGTTTGACCGCAGTGATGCAGTCAGTGAAGAGTGTGGGCCAGAAGTATCCGGCGCGGACGACCTTTTGGGCGGTGGCCATCCCTGAGAAATGGCCTCCGCAGGCGCCGCTATGACAGTCATTAAGGACGTGTTCAGCTTCCTCATGGGTAAGGCAACGACGAAGAATTGTGTCAACCCCGCGCCGGTAGAGGACATCGCCTAAGAGGAGATATCGAGAGGCCTGGTGGCGGATGCGACGGCGTCCATTTCGTGTAACTTTGGGTCTGAACTTCTGCGTGCGTAGGTATAACAAGATATCACCGTACCATGGGTCATCGGACGAGATAGTGAACAGGTGATTGTCGGGTAACTCATCGGAGATTGGTTTGGCCGGGAGAAGGGCAGGGAGATCGGTAATGAGCTGGGCAAGCGCGAGGGCTTTAGTGCTCTTAGGTGTTTTGAAGGTAAGGTCATATTCTTCGAGGATAATGACCCATTTGGCAACACGACCTTGGAGTAGCCGCCGGTTTAGAAGATATACCATGGGGTTAGAGTCGGCGACGACTGTGGTATGACTCATTAAGATGTAGTGTCGCAATTTTTGAACGGAAAAGACCACTGCTAGGGCAAGTTTTTCCTCATATGGGTAACGTAGTGGTGGACCAGACAAGGTCTGGCTAACGTAGTAAATGACGTGCTCCTGGTGAGAAGCGTCTTCTTGAACTAAGACTCCAGATACGGCATGCTCGGAGGCCGACACGTAAAGGATGAAGTCTCGAGTGAAATCCGGAGGGGAAATCAGAGGGGCTTGTGTGAGGGCCTTCTTGAGGGCCTCGAATGCAGCTTCCGCTTGCGCATCCCAGACGAAGGGTACATGGGTGCGGAGTAGGCGCAAGAAACCGTGAACCGTGGTGGCATAATCAGTGACAAAGCGTCGGAGGAAGTTAGATCACCCCTGCAGACTTTGGAGCTGCCGGAGCGTGCGAGGAGGGGGAAGGTCTAAAATAGCTTGGACCTTGAGAGGGTCAACAGTAATTCCTTTCTGGGAAACAATGAAACCCAACAATCGGCCTGCCGGTACGCAAAAGACACACTTGTGGGGGTTCAAGCGAATTTGGTATTTGCGACAACGCAGAAAAACTTGCCGAAGGTCGTCAAGGTGGTCTGATCGTTTCCGAGAACGAGCTGTGAGGTCATCAAGGTAGACTAACAGGATATGGACCAAGTCGTGGAAGCAATAGGTCATGGCCCGCTGGAAAGTGGCGCCAGCATTTTTGAGGCCGAAAGGCATGACGCGATAGGCAAAGGTGCCCCATGGGGTAGTAAAGGCAGTTTTGTACTGGTCTTCCTTACGGATCTGAATCTGATTATATCCGGAAAAACCGTCCATGAAGGAGAGGACCTCATGCCCCGCACACGCATCTATGAGTTGATCGATGAATGGCGTGGGGAAGTTGTCCTTGGGACAAGCATGGTTTAAGTCACGGAAGTCAGTGCATACGCGGATGGTGCCTTGCTTTTTGTTAACTGGAACGGGGTTTGAAACCCAAGTGGTATAGGCAATAGGATAAATGAACCTTGCCTTGCGCAGCTTCTCAATCTCGGCTTTGACAGCTGGGAGCTTTGAGGGATGAATGGGGCGCTGTTTCTGACGAACGGGGGGTACATCAGGCCATGTGTCAATGTGGTGCTCTATAATGGCAGGGTCAAGACCAGGCATTTCGGTATAGGACCAGGCAAAGACATCACGGAATTCTTTGAAAAGGTTTATGTAGTCCTCAATCTCTTGTTTACTGCAGAAAGCTCCTAAAGTAATGAGTTCAGGGGCACGACCTGGAGCAGCAATATCAACTTGGATGATAGGTGAGATGTTGGCCATGTTGCCCTCCTCGAAGGCATCAGGAGCAGGAATAGGGTCCTTGAACCAGTCAACCTTAGTGGGGAGGAAGTCTTTGGATTCAACCGCGTATTGGGTAGCGGAGCTAGAGGAAGACGCTTCTGGGATGAAGTAGGAACGATGATGCATATCATCCCATGGATAATCCGGGGCAGTAAGGGCCTCAAGAATCTCCTCATCAGTACGGAAAGTTTGTGTCGTCAAGTCAGTTGACGAGGGAGTAGTGGTGGAAGAGATCATATAGATGGTATTAACCTCTCCGGAAGGTGAAGAGTCTGGGGGGTAGATCTCCTCAATGGTAGGTGGTGCCGTCTCAAGATCCAGATTGTTCATCTCATAGAGAGCCGCTCTGTAATCTGGGAGATCAGGACAATGATGTGAATAATGCCCGTAAATACCGCAGATGGCGCAGGAGTGGTTGGTACGTAGGGACTTATCTTTAGGCTTAGGAGTGGGATTTAGTTCGACAGTTGGTATGTTAGGATCATCGTCGAGCATCTGCATGTGCTTCTGCAATGCGGGTAACTGTGGGCATTGGTGGGTTGCATGGCCCAACTCGTCACACAGCGAGCATTTGGGAGGAGCACGAAACACTGGAGGGTTCTTGACTGTCTTTGGAGGTGGTACGGCAGTGTAAGGTTGGGGACCTCTGCCCCCAGTGGGTTTGGGAGTAGGAGGAGGTGTCGTGGAGGATGAAGGGGTAGAGACACCGGGAGGTGGCTGAGTGGTAGTAGCCATGGGTTACACCGGCTGGAGGACGACATCAGGTGTCGGCGGGCGAACGGGAGGTGAAAGATACCATACAGGTAATCCCAAGGTTAACCCAGGGAGGCTAAGGGTAGCCATAACCAGGGCGCTTACTACTCCGGCGGGAGGAACTAGGAAGGGGATCGTATGGATCGGTGTAACACCAATGTGACTAGGTACCAATGGTGGTTTAGGAAACAAGGATGGTTGATTGTTAGGTGGTAGGATGTCATGGGACAAGGTACATAAGTCAGACATTTCGGGCGTAGATGACGGCGGAGGAATGGAGTGAAAGGTGGAAGTCATCGGCGCGTCTGAGTAGACTCCAGGACCCGTAGAGGAAACAAACGAGGTGGAGGCAGGAGAAACAGGTTGTTCCACCATGGGGAGAACATTTTCTGGTGCCGCTGGTGCATTGGGATCATAGTAGGTGAGCTGGTCAATCTTAACCACGCGTCCTTCATGGGGGAACATCATGGTGCGAAAGACAGAAGAGGCAACCGCCCGCATGGCATACATGTAGCTGCGGCCAAGTAGAAGGTTGTAATCCAATTGGGCATTGATTACCTCTATATCAATAAGGACTGTTTTACCACCTAACTGGACAGGAACGTTGGGCAGGAGGCCTTGGGGCTGGGCCGAACGACCGTCGTAGGCACGTAACGCAGTAGTGGACTGCTGGAGAGGAGGGGATCCTAGCTTCTGCCATACAAAGGTAGACATAACGCATGTGGAGGCACCCTCATCGATGATGCACCGATGGATAACAAGGTTCCTAACGGAGACAGTAACTTGGAAGGCTAAGCTGGAAGGTAGGCGTGGTTCAGACTGGTCTAAATCAAACGCCATCAAATGCGAATCAGTTGGGTTAATCCCCCCAATGGCGGAAAGTAAAGTCTTGCGCTGGGAAGGGTAGTTCTTCAAGACTTCTAACGCAGACATGGCTGCGGGAGATTGGGCTAGGTCGTCTACAATGTTGTAGTTTGACGCAGCACGTGCATTAGGGTTATTGTTGATTCGGCGAAGTGGGAAACGAGGTGCTTTCGCGGCGCCGTCCATGGGAGGCGGAGGTATACGTAACGCCTGATCGGTGGGATGAGCATTAGTAGTTTTATCCGTGGGAGTGGCTTCAGAAGTGGAGCCATATTGGTTCCGACGGGTCTGGAGGTTGACGTCAGCAGATGACATCATCAGTAAGTGGTGGGTACCTGAGTCGAACATGGGTTGATCAGGAGCAGCGTAGGTGATCTGTTGTTGTTGGGCCGCATTGGCTTGATGGGGAGCCAACGGCTGAGTGTTCACTACGCCTTGGGTCGGTAATGGGTTTTGCAGCACTAAAGGGGGTTGCTGAGGTTGGGGGGGGTTGGGTGGCGCTTGGGGGGCCGCATGCCCTTGGCGATGGGCCTCGTCAACCCAAAGCTGCCGAGCTCGCTCCAAGTGTGGGCAAGCATGTGTGTAGTGTCCATAGACCCCGCAAATAGAGCAAGGGTGGTTCGTTCGCCAATTGGGGTTTTTGGCCTGCTTGGGCGGGCGATCAGGGTTTTGATTAGCGGGGGCCGCATTGTTGTTGTCGGGGGGATTAGCCTGTTGGCCAGCTTGGTCGGCAGGTTGGTTGTTCCCACGATTACGGCCTTTGCCGCGGTTCTGTTGGCCCTGGTTACGTTGGTTATTCTGGTTTTGCTGCGGGTTCTGTTGGGCGTAAACTTGCCCTTGGGCAGCAGGTGGATTTTGAGGTTGCGCAGGTGCAGGAGCCGGCTGCGGAGGATGATATGTAGGTTGAGGCTGAGCAGGTGCAGCAACTTGAGGGGGTTGCTGATAGGACTGCGGAGCAGGTTGTGGATGTGCCGCAGGGGCTGCCTGTGGCGGATAGTATGCTGGTGGGGCTGGTGAAGGCGCAGGAGCCGGGGCAGTCTGCTGATGGTAGTAAGGCTGAGGGGCGACTGGAGGAGCATAAGCAGGAGTCGCATACCCAAAGCACTGAGGTGGACACGAAGGTCCATGGGAATGGTGATGTGTCATGGGAGCATATGAGTTGGTTGCTCCAGACTGGGAGGTAGCCCTCGACAGGTTGGGGCCAGGGGTAGGTCGTGCTATAGAAAATGGTTGGGGATGCGAAGAAACACGGCCAATGATACCATCAGCAGTGTGGGATGCCCCCGGCGCATCATGATGGGAGGACTCGCCGCGAGGGGCGTCAGGTATAATGGTATAAAGGTAACCCGACTGGGCGTAAATGAGGTCGAACTGCTGTGCCTTAAGGATGGCCTCTTCTTCAGACTGGGGTCTTTCTGAAGCTACATCCTTAGCAATAACAGGAAGCAGGGACTTGAGGAACCAATCGAGGAAGATACGGTCATCTAGTTTAATCTTGCATAAGCTACGGCGTCGACGCCACTCATGGATGTGATCCGTGATATGGGTAGCCGTGTTTTGTCTACAAGATAGAAGGATCTCAACGCCCGCGTCATAGCGGACTGGCAACTGGAAGAACTGCAGGAAGGTCGAGGCCAGGGAAGAAAAGGTGGCGTGGGTCCCATGAGGCTGCTCAATATACCACTTGGCTGCAGAGCCAGTGAAGGTGCGCTGTAAAAGACGGAGGCGAATAGAGTCATCCACGATGGAGTTAGAGGAACACCATAGGTGGAAAGACATGATATGGTTTTGTGGGTCCTCACCGGCTTTACCCTCGAATTTAGGGATGTCAGAGGGTAGTTTGGTAGGCATATGAGGCCACATAGGGTCGTGTCGAATAGGATCGTTGGTCAATCTGGCCAGGTCAGGTAGGTTGAGGCTAGCCATGAATGGCAAACTGGAAGAAGGCTGCGACACAGTAGTGCTATGGACCAAGTTGGGGCCAGTGCCCCCAAGTGGAGGGGCAAGATTTAGGGTGGTGCCCCCAAGTGGGGGGACTGAGGTAGTGGAGGATGGTCCAGCACCACCATAGGTAGTGTGAGCCACTGATGTAGTGGGGATAGGTATTCCTGCTGTGGGAATAGGTACCGTGAGGGGTACAGTAGATGGGTTCCCCATGGAGGGCATACCCAAAACAGGTGTAGTAACTGGTGTAGTGGTGGATGTACCACCAATGGTCCCTATGACAAACGGAGTGGAAGTCGTGCCAGCCATGGGGCTAGTAGGGGCAGTGTAAATAGGGTTTTCAGACTCTTCGTCAGAATCTGAGGTAAAGTAAGGTGCGTCACTATCTGGTGACGGAGACCTACGTCGCTGACGAGTGGAGTCAAGTGACAAGGCTCTAGATCTGTGATGAGTGGTATCAACGGATAATGATCGGAATCTATGACGAGTGGTGTCAAGAGAACCGTGCTGTGGGGGCTCGCCCCTGAGGCGCCGAGAATGTCTCGGGGACTCAATGGTGACAGATGGTGTCTAAATCTCTGTGGGTTGAGGTGAGTATAAAAACAGCTCAAAAATCCTAATGCAACCGAGTGTGCAGAAGGAGAGCTAAAAAGCAAGGCACTCAGGCCAACAACCAACTCAAAACACCCACTGCAACAGCTGTGCTACAATAGGTGGAGTAACAACAAAGATGGTCAGAATACCAACAAGCAGCAGGTTTCCTAAAAAAGAAAAATGGTGGACTCACTAGACCAAAGGGAGGTAAAGGAGCATGCAAACACCTAACTAAAAGTATTCTGACTTAACTAAACATATCCTCTGCAAGGTGATGAAATCCAAGTCAGACAATATGAGTAGGAAAGCCAAGTGGCTATGATATCCCCCTACCGGGAGGGACACCGGGTAGTCAATCCTAGAAGAATGGCAACTAAGATACCCCGTTCATGACACGTCCAGAAAGGTGAATCTGCCGTTTAGATCGTTGACCGCAATACCCCTATACAGGGATATCCCGCGAGCCGTGAAAGGTAGCCCTTCGGTTACTGAATGGAGTGCGGTATTCCACTCAGGCCTCCGGAACCAGTCTCCCGACTTCAACCCTCCTAAGGGAGAGGCCCTCTGATAAACTGGTCGTGACCGTGCCAAAAAGTACTAGGGGATTTTGGTTCCCTATTTGGACAACAACTATGTCTCAAGTGAAATAACCAAGGGGTGTTATTGGAAGCCTATCCCCCTGATCCTACCTAACTACAATGATTCTTTTGTGTTCCCCAAGTGGGGTTAGAATGTTGGTTTAGTTAGGTACTTTTTAAGGCTCACTTGATTTTATGTGACAGAGTGTGTGCTCGTGAGGTGTTGAACCCAAAAATAGAAGTGCCACAAGGGAGGGCAACTTCCAATCTATCAATAATGCTGAAATTGATTCTTTTAACTTGCAAAATTTTCTGAAAATAAAAATACTGAAATTTTAAAAAGATTCTGTGAAAGGAACATAAATTATGTTGCAGAAAGGCTGTAAGGTAGTGAGGCTGCAGGTGGGACAGAAGGCTGTTCAAATGCAGAAAATATTGCAGCAAGAGGGGCTGGGCTCAAAACAGGAAAAGAGCAGAAATCAGACCGCGGGTCTGTGGCGGATCAGAACAGGCCGACCGCGGGTTTGAGGGAAACAGCGGCGGTCAGGTCGCGGCTATCGGGCCAACAGAGGCAGTCGGGACGCAGGAAACAGGGGAAAAGGCACAGTCGGGTCGCGGCTATCGGGCCAACAGTGGCAGTCGGGACGCAGGAAAACTGGAAAAAGACACAGTCGGGTCGCGGCAAAAAGGCTAACAGGCGCAGTCGGGACGCCCGAAAGAGGCAGAAAGCCGCAGTCGGGACGCGTGAAAAAGGCCGACAGGCGCAGTCAGATCGCGGCAAACAGGCTGATTAGCCACGGTCGGATCGCAGGTAACAGACTTGAATCCGCCTGCAGAGCGTCGGAAGCAGTCTGAGAGCCACGGTCGGATCGCGGGTAAAGGCCTGAAAGGCGCGGTCGGGACGCGACTATAGAGGGAAAAAGACGCGGTATGCGGCGGCCGAAAGGGACAGCCGAAAGGAAAAAATTTTAAAAACGGAAACCAGAAATTCGAAAACTAGGGGAGTCGCCAAAACTGTAGCTAGGGTTTTACCCCTAGCTTGTGCCAATGAGCACCTACTAAGGAGAATGGACTCCTTAGTAGCAGTTCAATAATGATTAAATGATTAAGCTTAAAACAACAATTAACAAACTACTTTAAACATTGCATGAGACATAAATAAAAGATGTAAAAAATGGTTTTATATTAATGTTACCTTGAGTGTCAAGGTTGATGAAGCCCTTTGCAGTGTCCAAGAGGATGCTCCAAGCTTCAGAATGCTCCTTTCTCCTTCTCCAATGTTGGGGATGGGCCAAAGGTGGCTCTCAAGGTGAAAATAGTTCAAAGGTGAACTAGGGTTTCGAGAGAGATTTTGGCAGAGTAAGGGTGCTTGTGATTGTGGATATGGAATAAGGGATCTCCATCACCTATTTATAGTTTTTTGGTGGTGGAGTGCTGACCCATGGTTTTGGGAAACACATGGTTTTAGGCAGCTGTATAGGGTTTTTTCCTCCTTTTCCTCATTATTTTATATTTTTTATTCCCTTTTTAGGGGATTTTTGCTATTTTTGGAGGAAAAGGGGGTTTTTTAGCCTTTTTAGGCTATTTTGATGGTTTTGTGGCCTTTTGGAGGCATTTTAGGCCTTTTGGAGGCTTTTTAATGGGATATTTTGGGATTTTTAATGGAAAAATGGTAGGAAAATGGACAAATGAGCCATATAATGTGGTAATGAGGTAGTGAACACTTTTTGGGTGTTAACACAAAGGATGAGTAGAGATCACCTAGGATAATTCCACCAGCATGAAAGTGCTATAGTCCTTCCTCCCTTCTCAATGGAGAGAGATGTTTTATTTACAAGGACAAATGGATAGAGTAAGTTGAGGATTAGGGGAGAGGTCTAAGGGATCTTCCCATTAGGTTAGGGACCGAATACCAGCCTTCCTAGCAATTAGGGATATACCTCCATGTCACCTAGCTTCTAGAATTCTCTCGAAGCTCCTTGTTATCCACATTAACCAACCCTGGTGCACCTTGTATGAAGACAACTGGAGCCAGGAAGGGGCAAGCATAGCTTGTATGAGGGAAGCAAGAGCCACTGACGGAGTCTATTAGAGAGAATCATGCACCAACCATGTTATGGCACCTCTTGCTGGGAAGCAAGATGCACCAACACTACTACGAATGGTGGAACATAAGGGAAAGAACTTGCTCAATATTTTCTAGCCAGGGAAACTCCAGGGAGTAAGGAACTGAGTTGACACATGACTCATGATGACGAGATTTTGGTGTAACAGTTGATACCAACTGAAATAATTGATGGTGAGTATATATGTGTATCTTTTAATATATATTCTTCAACTCATATATGAAAAAAAGATTTATAGTATCTAATGTTATATTATGTTGTGTTGTAGGCATTGTTGATGTTTTCTTTACTATGAGCTCTATTAAAATGTGGGGCACTAGCAGTCGAAAAGGAGATTTTTTTTTTCGCGTTATTGCTACGAATGATGATAAGCACACCACTTTTCAACTTCTTGCAACAAAAGGCGACAATGAAGTTGTGTTTGCTAGATTAGATTCCTCTACAGAATATGGAACACACAAATGCATTGCCATCATATATTGGAGTATTGCAGTACGATCGAGTACATCGTCACAATATTCATATTATTTCCTACAATTTTTTTAATCACATAAAGTCTTGAACCATTATACGAAGTGAATCTTATGTGGAAATTCCTTGTTCAGATGAAAGTTTCATGCTTACTTTTGAGCGAATTGCAATGCATTCTGTACCTCCCGGGATTGTAAAGAAGAATAATTCATTAGAGTTTATCATAGAAGGCTATGAGAATATGAAGGAGGCAGTTTTCTATACATGGCCAACCTTTCTAGATAGATATCGACCAACTTCAGGCTCAAGTGATCAAACTGAACCTCTTGGTAAATGGAGAGTGGGACCAAAATTTAGATTTCGCTATTTGTATAATAGCCTACAACCTCATGTACAAGTACACATTTCATGGGATTCACACCAATGGGATCCTGTCCATCAATGTTATGGATTAGGGATGAGGACTGGTGTACCCCATTTGGATTTGTAAACATTTTTCCTTTCATTAATAATTTTTTATATTGTTTGGTGTAATATGTATGGTGAATTATATTATTTAGTATATATAAATTATTTATTTCTTGCATTTAATTGTTTCTGGTATTTTACTATTATGTTATAAATGGTTTTTCTTTTCCATGAAATTTTTCTTTATATATGAAATTTGAATGTTTGAAACGATAATATACATTTTGTGGCCTATGGGCTATTGAGAAGATGGTTCTATACTTTCTTTTTTTTGTCCTAAAAACTACTTATTTCAGTCTTATATAATCATCAAAACATGCCCTATGAGGATCTGCACTTACAGAAAACATAGAGTAGAACTTTTTAAAAACAAAAACCTTACAAAAGTGGAATTTTCTTCATCTTTGTGGGGAAACCATCTAAAATTAACTTTGGACCGGTCTAAATAGTTTTTATCCCTTCTTATTATTTGGTTATGTAGATAATATTTATTTATGGTAGTTACACGAAGTGCAATTTATATGTACATGCACTCTAGTTCTATAGTAGCTGCTCCAGGATTAAATGTGTTGATCATTTTGGAATTTCAGTATGCTGAAAAAGCTTGGGGTCTTTTGATAGCCCAATTTATAGATTGTTGAAGAATGTATTATATTTCTGCTTGAAATATAATATGATTCTTTCTGAGGAAAAAAATGAGTGGTTTTTTACCTTTTTTATCCAATGACTAAATTCAGATTATTTAATCTAACACAGAAATAAAAACATTCTTCATGTGCTAGTAAGAACGTTACATAGTCAGATTGAATGAAAAAAGTTGAACATGATGTGTCTTAACAGTCACCACTACTCCACTATTCAATATTTTCAATTTTATCCTAAAAATTGCTATTGTGTAAAAACACTGAAAATCTGCCCTACTTCACCAAAATTCACACATAAGGTTCAATTTTTGGCCTGTTTGAGTGATTCAAATTGGAGAATGTGAGTTTTATTATTCTATGTTTTTTTACATTTTCATATCTTCATTTCATATTTTCAAATACCAGGAAATTTGGCCGAGTTATTTTCATTGACAAAAATGGCTAAGTACTAAAAATCTGGCTCACGTGGATATGGGAAAATGCCCGCCATTTCCTCAATGAGAGAGAGAAAATTATTCTAAGGGAACCATGATTCATAACCAAGCAGCTACCAATAAACCCAATAAACCCAAATTTGACTAGTGTGGAAATACCCTTTATTTGTTGAACATGGTATTAGAGTGCTTATGAAGACCCATTCCTATTGTTGGTTGAGATCTTGAATTAGTGTGGCCACATCCATAAAACGATTTCTGAATTCTTCTATTATGTGCATTTTTGGACTAAGATGTGTGTTCTATTGCGTCAAAGCACTTCTTCTAGTTAGAAATTTTTTTCTTTTCAATGGAAAAGGTTTCCGTTTTCCCAAGTATGACCATTTTTCCAAATCTGAAGGTGTTTTGTTTACATTTACAATTTAAAAAAAAATCTTTCTAATATTGTTCATATTTTGGTTGGGTTTATTGGTTCATTGTGATGATCATAATCTTTCTAATATTGTTTATATTGTGATGGTTTATTGTGTCACATGAACCAATAATTCATTCTCATGATCATCATTGTGATGATGAAAAAGGAATCCAACTACCTAATTACATGAATTTGGTAAATGAGTATTAATTTGGTATTAATTAATAATTGTCATCATTGTTGTGCTCATTGTAATCACTATCATCTTATAATAAAATAATCATTAATTCCATCATCATTGTCATCATGCATCATAATCATCACCATAACGTCGTTAAGTTACTCAAATGTTGTTGGGGTCACTTAGATGTTATTAGCAACACTCAAATTCGATTAGGGACATTTAGGTGCCACTAGGGTCACTAAGACACCATTAGGGTCATTTAGTTTCCAGTAAGGTAACTAAGATGCTATTAGGGTCAATTAGGTGACATTAGGATAACTTAGGTCCAAATATAGCAATAACATGCATCATTGTCATTCTCATCATTGCCATGAACATCGTAGTTTCCATCATCATCCTTACCATCATAGTCAATGTTATAAACATCAACATCATCATCATTGCCATCATCATATATTATCATAGTCATTGTCATCATCATTATCATTATGATGATGAAAAAGACTCCCTACTAAATTACATGAATTTCATAAAGGAGATTTGGCCTTTGATTGGCGTGGGTCTTAATTAGAAATTGTACTCAACCTCATTGTCATCATCATCATCGTTGTTATCATCATTGTAATTCATCATATACATTGTAATCAATATCATAGGATTTCAACTTAGAGTGGGAATGAAAACACATTAGCACATTTTGAGCACTATGGATGGGTCTTAATAAGTAATTGTCATCATCATCATCATCATTTTCATGCTCATTGTAATCATTATCATCTTATAATTAAATCATCACCAATTCGATCCTCATTGTCATTATGTTCATCATCGTCATGTTGTCATGGCCACTCATATGCTTTTAAGGTCACTCATATGTCATTAGGGACACTTAGATGCCACTAGGGTCATTTAGGTTCCATTAGGGATACCCATATACCAATAGGTCCATGTAGGTTCTGTTATGATTAGTCAAGGTGAAATATTTCCATAACATGTATTATCCTCCTCCTCATCATTTTCATCCTTATCATCATTGTTAACATCATATACATCAACATTATTGTCATCATCATCATCATCGCCATTGTGATGATGAAAAATGAACCATTACCATGTTTTGAGAAATATGGATGGGTCTTAATTTATAATTTTCATCATTTTCATTCTCATTGTAATCAGTATCATATTATAATCAAATCAATGCCAATTCCATCTTCATTTTCAACATGCATCATCATCATCATCGTAATGCCATTAGGAACACTCGAATGCAATTAGCATCATTTAGGTTCCACTAGGGTCACTCAGATGCTATTAGGGTCATTTAGGTTCCATTAGGATCATTTGAGGCCAAATAGTGCTATAACATGCATCATGCTCATCATCATCATTATCATCAACATTGACATCACCATAATCATCCTTATCATCATAATCAACATCATAGACATCAACATCATCGGTGTCATCATTGTCATCGTCATATATCATAATAGTCATTGTCATCGTCATCATCATAATGATAATCAATGTGATGATGAAAAATGCATCCGACTACCTTACATGAATTACGTAAAGGATATTTAGCCTCTGACTAGGATGGGTCTTAATTACTAATTGAAATCCTCACCATCATCACCATCATCATCGTTATCATCATCCTCATTGACATTATTGTCATTGTCATCATCATTGTCATTGTCACATATCATCATAGTCATTGTCATCATCATTCCCATGATCATCATTGTGATGATGAAAAATGTAGCCAACATTATTCTCATCGTCATCATCATTGTCATCATCATCCTCATAATCATCATCATTGTGATGATGAAAAGTGCTTCCTACTATTGAGATATTGTAACTTCAAAGAATATTATATTTGTACTTTATTATTCCGGAGATGTTTCATTCCTCCGTGAAGATCTTATTGTATATCCGGAGATGTTTATTCCTCCGTCAGATTGTGGTAACTTGGGTTATTAGACTTCCCTAGTGGGGGTCGGCCCTGTATGTGTTATGTGGGTCAAAGGGTTATTATATCACACTAGAGGGGTCATCCCAGTCAGTTGTAGTGGGGTATTTAACCCATTGGTTAAATACGAGCCTACATGATTTGTGTAAAAGACAAGTCGGAGTAGTGTATAAATAGAGGAGGTGTATTCCTCATTTTACACACACTCACTCACTTAAGAGTGGCACACTTGTGGAGGAGAGGTCTGCTATGGAGAAGGAGGAGCTTATGCTCAGGGTTACATCTTTGTATATTGCTGGTCATCTATATTGAGGAAGCTTTGCTGGGTTTTCTACCCCATGAGGGTTTCCCAGGATGAATTTGTGTCTCTTGTGTTTATGCTGTGATTGTTGTTTCTTCAGTGATCCTGTATATGCTATTATTGTGAAATGGAATGAAATGCTGCTATTTTCTGTCTTAGAATATTAAAACTTAACATGGTATCAGAGCTAACCTGAAGGAAGGCAATGTATGGCACTTACGACACTTGCTTCTCTTGTGACAATTTGAAGGTTAGGGTTTTATATAACAAAAACTAGTCATCGTTGAAATTTCATTATAAATCCATTTTGGCGAAGTTTCAGGATATGAAACCTTTACAGGTCGTAGATTACATCCCTAGGTACCTTGTGTCCAAAGGGAACCCTCAAATTCGTTGTACTTTGTGAGTTATGATCAGTACAAGTTAGGGTTTATGCCTCTTCCAGATCTCAGTCAAAATCAGGTGACCTAGGAAAAAATGTCATAACTTGGGCTAGGTTGCTCCAAATGAAATTTAGTAAAATGTGACAGGTAGTACATAGAATGTACTATCTCAAGAAACTTTTTCAGAGGCTGAAGCAGAACCAGTGACACGTGGCACGCCATAAGAGGGAGCTCTCCTATTTTATCCCATAAAATGGTCACATTGCGACACTTGGCATAACTTGGGCTAGGAAGCTCCAAATGAAATTTCATAAAAAGTGACAGGTAGTAAACAGATTGTACTATATTAGGAAATGTGGTTAGAGGCTGAAGCTGAACCAGTGACACGTGGTACTCCGTACAAATTTGCTCTCCTGTTTTATCCCATAAACAGGTCACGTTGCGACACTTGGCATAACTCTCTCTCAGAAAATCCAATTGAGGTCAGACCTGACGGGATGGAAAGATGACAGGTCAGGATTCCACAAAAAATGTTTTCAGACCCTGTGGAGCGAAAAGTTTGGAGTTACAGCAGAAACAATCAGGTACATATTTCTGTCAAAACATAATAATTTTGGAGCACCTTCATTCATGGCTTCCGGAATTTAGGGTTTCGGAGAAAGTTAGAATTTTTGGAATCGGAATCCACGGCTGAATGCTACTCAGGAAAATCAAAATTTAGAGACCAAGATCGAATTTTTTGGTTGGGTAGAAGACCGGGCTTGATCAAACCCCAGTTCGGGATTTTGATCGGAAAGATGGAAAATTAGGGCTTCAACAAAAGTTGGAATTTTTGAAGTCTGTAACCACGGCTGGAAGCTCCTCAGAAAAATAAGAGTTTAGAGCCTTGGATCGAACCTTTTGATTGGATAGAAGGGTGGGCTTCATAAAACCCTAGTTCGAGTTCCTGTCCAGAAGATCCAGAAGTTTCGAAGGCAATTTTGAGGGGTCAAATTTTAGAGATTTCAAAATTGGAGTATGCTAGTTTGATCAGCTCAGCAAGACTCATCCTTCCATCCATTCAGAAGTGTGAAAGTAAAAGATTGAATTTCTAGGGTTTCTCTAGCAAACCCTAATCAAGCTCCAAATCAAGTTTCAGGGGGAGTTGAGGCTAAGTCCTTACATAAGAAGACTACAAGAAGTCTCAACAGGTATGACTTAAGGAGGTTCAGGTATGTCTTGAAATCTGATTCTTGATTAAGTTCATAATGTGTTTATCTTCATATTATTTATTAGTACAATCTTGATTAATGTTAGAATTGTCTTATCACCCTAGTAACAGTATGAATGCATACATTCATTGATGAAGGCTATATGATTGTACTAATACATTATGGTGTTGTGTGAGGTTGATGTTGTCTGCTAACAAGATACAGGTACATCACAAAAGACAAATCAAGTTCCATGACCATGACACCATGAAGACAAAGACTCATCCATAATCTTTGTTCTACTTACGAGGTATGTATGACTTTGTTATATTATTCTTAACCTATGAGACATGCAGGTTCTAGCTCAGGATCTCTAAATCAATGAAGAGATTGTTTAGGTATGTTGTACATAACTAAGCAGGTATACTAATCCAGGTATGTTCTCCTATGTCAAGTTAGAATCTTACCTTGTGTTAGGATCCCTTAGATAAGTATACTTGGTATGATTGGTTATGCTTATTCATAAAGTTAGTAATCAAGGGTTTATGCATATTATGTCTCTTATCTTGATGATTTAATTAACCAAAAGAGTACTATGATCAAACAAGAATATGAACAAGTAAAATAAGACTTCCTTGAAACCCTAAATACTAATGATCATGACTATACATATTCAAGATTATTTAGAATTAGAATGTATTGAGAATATACTAATGAATGTATGTTTGTGTACGAGATCATGAGGATGACACTAGTGCACACTTGAGCATGCATAGTGGTACAGAATGAATAGAAGTTCAAAAGACATATAGAAGATCAAGCGGGAGGCAACCACACAAACATAAAAGATAAGTATTTGAGTTGTTATCTAAAATAGTAAATGATATTGCTTGTATGTATATTTGTATTCCTAGAATATATCATGCTGAGTGTAAACATTCATAGAGCATTAGACAGTATACTACTAATATGCATATGATTGGTAAGTTGGACAAACATTCCATTGTTGCTTGTCTAGAATGAAACCTCTTTGCTGACATGCTGAGAGCTGTGCACACTCTCAATAGTATGTTCTGGTAGAGATGGAAGGCATCTAGATAGCCACTGTATGCATACAGGATATGGGAAAGTGTTGTGCCAAAGTATTGGTCAAAATAGTTACATAACTATGTAAATGATATCTGTATGCATAATAGGTTATCATGTCAATATGATTTGATGATTATGAAGTATTATTAATCATGTACTTAATTTTTATTTGTAGGAAAGATCATGATGAATGATGAACACTGAACAAGCGATGTATGTTCAACAAAAGGATTTACAAATCGAACACACTATAGAAGGATTGTGGCTAGAAGATTCTCTTAGAAAGAGGAAGAGAATCATGATGAGATGTTTGCTCCAAGTGGCTAGATAAGACCATTCTCTTAATAGTAGAAGAAGTGTGAATCAGGTTCTGTATGGGTTCCCAGGATCGATAATCAATTGATGAGCTTAATGATCACCATGGGTGATGTGGATATCAACCTTTGCTACAAGGTTGAATATGGCTTCTATACACATATGACATGGATGCAAGAAGGAACTCATCACAGAGTTCGAATGATTTTGAGGCTCATATCAATAGACCCATCTGACGAGAGATGGCTCAGGTAGATATGCAGAAGATCACTCAATGCAGAGTGTGAATGATGGACAATTGACAGCTTCTTGACAAAGCTTGGGCTTTACCAGAAGTAAAGCTGATCCTAACCTTTACCTTAAGGTTGTGGATCATACCATTATTGTATGACGATGATCTCTTTCTGACAAGGAATGAGAAACAGATCATGAAAAAAAGAAAAAAAGAAAAAAAGAAAAAAAGAAAAAAAGAAAAAAAGAAAAAAAGAAGAAGATGGCTGCAGAAATGAAAAATGAAAGATCTCAGATTGATGCATTACTTCCTAGGTCTGGAAGTATGGCAAAGCTCAAAATGAATCTTTCTCAATCAGGAAAAGTATGCTGAGAAATATTAAAAGGACTTGATATGTTGGAATGAACACTCTCATGGATTCCAACTTGAAGCTGTTAATGAATGACTCATCAGAGTTAGTGTATATAACTCTGTACATACATATTATTGGGTTGTTGATGTATCTGATGAATACCAGGCCAGATATATACCTTGCTGAGAACACCTTGAGTCAGTATCTAGTGGAAACTAGATATGTTCACTTGATAGTTGCAAAAGCATGTGATGAGGCATCTAAAGGATATGATAGACTTTGATTTATGCTATCTTGGAGATCATGAATTCAGATGACTACACAGATGTTGATTGGGCAGAAAGTGTATCTGACAGGAAGAACACATCGAGAGGATGTTATTGTGTGGGATCAGCCACGATCTCGTGGTATAGCAGGAAGCAGTCTAGTGTGGCTCTCTGCACAACTGAAGCAGAATACATAGGTTCTTGCTTTGCTAGTTGTGAAGCAGTATGGCTTCTGGATTGTTTGACTTAGAGATAGACCCAACTATGATCCTATGTGACAAACCGAGTTGTATCAAGATGGTAGAGAATCCAGTGTTCCATGATATGGCACATAAAGGAACTATAAAGTTTGAATTTGTAACAAGTTGCTGATGTACTAACCAAACCTCTACCTCAAGTGAACAAGTTACCGATGTACTAACCAAACCTCTACCTCAAGAAAAAGTTTGAGTATTTTCCGAGACAAGCTTGGTAGGACCCTCCTCGAGAGGGGGAGTGATGTGGTCACTTATGACGAGATTGCCTACATCGACAGTGAGGTCGATGATGTGGATACCTATATTGGTGATGCCGATAGAGAGGTTGGTGGATGGTCCTTAGATAGGGTCTAAGTTGACAAGGGGATTGCATCATCCTTGAACACATGTTCTAAAAGGATCCGTAGACATATGTCTTCGAGAAAGAAGAGGGATTGCATCATCCTTGAACACATGTTCTAAAAGGATCCGTAGACATATGGTCTTCGAGAATGAAGTCTGTAGTGGACAGGAGAGGATTGTATCATCCTTGGACTTCAGTTCTAAAGTGATCCGTAGATAGATGTCTCCGAGAATGTGGTCCCTAGTGGATGAGAGGATTGTATCATCCCTGGACTTCAGTTCTAAAGTGATCCGTAGACAGATGTCTCCGAGAATGTGGTCCCTAGTGGATGAGGGGATTGTATCATCCATGGACACATGTCCTAAAATAGATCCGTAGACATATGTCTCCGAGAAAGTGGTCCCTAGTGGACGTGATAGGACTGCATCGTTCCTGAGCGTTTGGTTCAAAATGTACGTGACAGGATTGCATCATCCTTGGACTTATGTCCTAAAGAGATAGGGATTGATCATCCCGTAAGTGGATTAGGATTGTATCATCCTTGGACTTATGTCCTAAAGTGATAAGGACTAATCATCCTGTAAGTAGATTGGGATTGCATCATCCCTAGACATGGTAAGTTGTCTTAAAGTGATAAGGACTAATCATCTTGTAAGTAGATTGGGATTGCATCGTCCCTAGACATGGTGAGGTGTCTTAAAGTGATAAGGACTAATCATCCTGTAAGTAGATTGGGATTGCATCATCCCTAGACATGGTGAGGTGTCTTAAAGTGATAAGGACTAATCATCCTGTAAGTAGATTGGGATTGCATCGTCTTAGACATGGTGAGGTGTCTTAAAGTGATAAGGACTAATCATCCTGTAAGTTGATTCGGGATTGCATCATCCCTAGACATGGTGAGGTGTCTTAAAAGGATAAGGATTGATCATCCTGTAAGTTGATCTGGATTGCATCGTCCATAGACATGAGATATGTCTTAAATTGAGAGGGATTGATCATCCCGTAAGTGGATCAGGATTGTATCATCCTTGGACCTATGTCCTAAAGTGAAAGGCATTGACCATCCTGTAATTGGATCCTGTGTGTTGCAGGGTATGCTGCTATGTATTGATGATAGATGTATTAGTGAGAATACATGCTTTTGATGATAGATGTATTAGTGAAAATACATGCTTTTGATGATAGATGTATTAGTGAGAATACATGCTTTTGATGATAGATGTATTAGTGAGAATACATGCTTTTGATGATATATTTATTAGTAAGAATACATGTTTTGATGATAGATGTATTGGTGTGAATACTAATACAGATGATCCATATGCTGTAGATCGTGATGATCCAGATGCTGTAGATCGATATGATCCAGATGTTGTAGATTGAGATGATCCAGATGCTGTAGATCGTGATGATCCAGATGCTGTAGATCGAGATGATCCATATGCTATAGATCGAGATGATCCAGATGTTGTAGATCGAGATGATCCAGATGCTGTAGATCGAGATGATCCAGATGCTGTAGATCGTGATGATCCAGATGCTGTAGATCAAGATGATCCAGATGCTGTAGATCGAGATGATCCAGATGCTGTAGATCGAGATGATCCAGATGCTGTAGATCGAGATGATCCCGATGCTGATGATCGTATGATGACGATGTTGATGATCGTGAGGATCCAGATGTTGATGTTGTTGTAGCTGTTCGAGTACTGCAGAAGATAAAGTCTCAGTACTGAAGATGTTGATGTTCCAATATTGAAGATGTTCCAGTAACTGCTTGAGTTACTGATGATGTTGAGAAAGCTTCCAATGATTTATAGATGTATCATGTATCATGTTGATGGCTCCTTGATCCTACAGATGTTGTTATAATATCCTTCTCGTTAAGGGGGAGTGTTGAGATATTGTAACTTCAAAGAATATTATATTTGTACTTTATTATTTCGAAGATGTTTCATTCCTCCGTGAAGATCTTATTGTATATCCGGAGATGTTTATTCCTCCGTCAGATTGTGGTAACTTGGGTTATTAGAATTCCCTAGTGGGGGTCGGCCCTGTATGTGTTATGTGGGTCAAAGGGTTATTAGTTCACCCTAGAGGGGTCGTCCCAGTCAGTTGTAGTGGGGTATTTAACCCATTGGTTAAATACGAGCCTACATGATTTGTGTAAAAGACAAGTCGGAGTAGTGTATAAATAGAGGAGGTGTATTCCTCATTTTACACACACTCACTCACTTGAGAGTGGCGCACTTGTGGAGGAGAGGTCTGCTATGGAGAAGGAGGAGCTTATGCTCAGGGTTACATCTTTGTATATTGCTGGTCATCTATATTGAGGAAGCTTTGCTGGGTTTTCTACCCCATGAGGGTTTCCCAGGATAAATTTGTGTCTCTTGTGTTTATGCTGTGATTGTTGTTTCTTCAGTGATCCTGTATATGCTATTATTGTGAAATAGAAAGCAATGCTGCTGTTTTGTGTCTTAGCATATTAAAACTTAACACCTACTACCTTACATAAATTTCATAAAGGATCTTTGGCCTCTAACTAGGATGGGTCTTAATTAGTAATTGTCATCTTCATCGTCATCACCATCATTTTCGTTATCATCATTGTCATATAAATTGACATGATCGAAATCATCATCATCATTGTCATTGTCACATATCATCATAGTTGTTGTCGTCATCATCATGAACATTATTGTGATGATGAAAAAGTTATCTAACTACCTAACTACTTAAATTTGATAAATAATGTTTTGTCTTTGAGTAGGAATGCAAGCACCATTAGAACATTCTGATCACTATGCATGGGTTGAATTAATTAGTAATCATCATCGTCACAATCATTGTGCTCATTGTAATCGCTATATAAATCTTATAAACACATCATCATCAATGCAATTTACATTGTATTCATGCAACAACATCATCAATATCGTAATGCCATTAGGGTTACTCAGATGTTTGTTAGGGACACCCAAATTCCATTAGGGTCATCTATGGGCCATTAGGGTCATTTAGGTGTCGTTGGGAACACTAAAGGTCAAATAGTGCTATAACATGCATCCTCCGCCTCCTCCTAATTTTTAGCGGAATTTTAGTTATCATTATCATCCTTTCCATCATCTTCAACATCATAGACATCAACATTATCTTCATTGTCACCATCATCATCATTGTGATAAAGAAAAAGGAATCCTACTACCTTACATGAATTTCGTAAATGAGTGCTTTGGAATTTGACTGGGATGGGTCTAATTAATTATATATTGTACTCATCCTCATTTATATAATTAATGTCACGTAGGAACCATTAGGTCATCCAAATAGGTCATTTAGGTTCCATTAAGGTCACTCATACACCAATTGGGTCATTTAGTATCCATCAGGATCACTTAGGGTCAAATAGTGCTATAAAATGCAACCACCTCATCATTATCATTGTCATCAACAACATTGTTGTCATAATCATCATTCTTATCATCATCCTCAATATCATAGGCATCAACATTATCCTCATCGTCATCATGATTGTCATCACCATCCTCATAATCATCGTCATTGTGTTGATGAAAAATGCTTCCTAATACCTTACATGAATTTCATAAAGGATCTTAGGCCTATAAATAGGACATGTCTTAATTATAAATTTTCATCCTCATCATTATAAAAATAATCATCACTATCATGATCATGATCATCATCGTCATCATCATCATCATTGACATTATTGTCATAGTCATGATCATTGTCATTGTGACATATCATCATATCCGTTTTCATCATCATCATACTGATAATCATTTTGATGATGAAAAAGGCATCCAACTACCTAAATAGATGAATTTGGTAAATGATATTTTTCCTTTGAGTAGGCATGAAAGCACCGTTAGCAAATTTTGAGCACTATGGATGTGTCAACTTAATTAGTATTAATTTTCATCATTATTGTCATAATTGTGATGATCATTGTAATCCATATCATCTTATAACCACATTACCATCAATGCCATCATCATTGTTATCATGCATCATCATCATCATCATCCTAACTCCATTAGGGTTACTAAGATGTTATTAGGGTCACTGAGACACCATTAGGGCCATTTAGGTTCTATTAGGATCACTCAATTTCAAATAGTTCTATAACAAGCATGATCCTCTTCCTCATCATTTTCATATACATTATATTAATCATGATCATCTTTAACATCATCATCAACATCATAGACATCAACATTATCATCATCGTCATCATCATTGTCATCCTCATTGTCATCCTCATCCTCATCATCATCATTGTGATGATAAAAAATACATCATAGTACCTTACATGAATTTTATAAAGGAACACTTTGGCCTTTGAATTGGATGGGTATTAATTAGAGATTGTACTCATCCTCATAGTCATCATCATCGTCATTATCATCATCATATTCATGATAGGATTTGGCCTTTGATTTGGAATGAAAGAACCATTAAAATGTTTTGAGCACTATGGATGGGTATTAATTAGTAATCGACATCATCATCATCATCATTGTCATCGTCAATATCATTGTAATCATTATCATGATATTATAACCAAATCATCATCAGTGCCATTGTCATTTTCAACATGCATCATTATCCTCATCATCATGATGTTAGGGTCACTCATATGTTGTTAAGGTATATCAAATGTCATTATGGAAACTCAGATACCATTAGGGTCATTTATGTGCCACTAGGGATAATAAAAAATCATTAGGTTCATTGAGGTTCCTACATTAGGATAACTCAGATTCAAATAGTGCTATAATGTATTATCCTCCTCATCATCATTGTCATTGAAATCTTTGTCATCATCATCAACCTTATCATCATCCTCAATGTCATAGACATAAATATTATTGTCATCATCGTCATCATTGTCATTGTGATCATTTATCATCATAGTGATTGAAATCATCATTGTGATGATGAAAAAGGCATATTCCTACAACCTTACATGAATTTCACAAAGGAACTTTAGACTTTGACTGGGATGGGTTTTAATTAGTAGTTGTGTTCCTCCTCCTCCTCCTCATTGTCGTTATCATCATGTTCATAATCACAGACATCCACATTATCGTCATTTCATCATCATTGTCGTCATGTAGTCATGGTCACTTAGATACCATTAGGGTCATTTAAGTTCCATTAGGGTCACTCAAACATCAAAAGGGTCATTTAGGTGCCATTACGGTCAGTCATGGTCAAATAGTGCTATAACATGCATTCTCCTCCTTGTGTTGGAGAAAACTCACTATGAATTGGGGTATACCACAACAGACAGATGACTACCATAAATCAACTCAATTCTCAGAACTATGCTATATAAATGATAATGCTAAGATAATGAAGAAGATAACCAACCTCAATCCAAACGTTTGATGTAGATCCCCATTGGAGCTTTTCCGATCCATGCACTTGAATCTGCAAATTAGTCTTGACAGCCAATATACAACAAGTACATATAATATATAAACGGAATTAACATCATCGATAGCAATGGTCCATGATATAACAAGTAAATGCACCCAATGTAAGATAAACAACATTTACAACATTAATGGATGTTGGGCCCAGGTTGAGACAAAGTTTTGGAAACACCTTTTTGAGACATGCAGGGAAAGCTGAGCTGAGCGCATCTCAGAAATGCAATTTTGGCTAAGTATTGAGGATGCTGCGAAGTTGCGCACAACATCCAACTTTGGACCAGACTGCGGAGTTGCGCGCAGCATCAAAGTTTTGGCCGTGATGCGAAGACCAGTACTGCGCCGAAGCAGTGCTGCGGAGTTAGGAGGCCACGTGGAGCCAACAAAGTGGTGTGCTGGACAAGTATCAAGTGTAGGTACCAGTTAGACCGGTAGCAACCATTTTTGGAAAGATATTCCAGGATTGCCGAGCAGCGGACATAGGAAAATTAGGAAGGCGGTCACGCGTGGACTGTTAAGGAAAGTGACGTTTGGCACGCTGAGAAGGTAAAACCGTTAGAGAGAAACGGTTAGGCAGAAGCAGTCTGTAGGCACGCGTGTGACAGGAAGTCCGATAGCGACAGGATGAGGATGTGGAGATCCACCAGGATCAAATAGACGCTACCAAGAGCCAAAGAGCCAGTTTGGAAAACCGACGCAGTTTTGGAAACCATTAGGGTTTTGGGTTCTAGGTCTTCGACATTGTACAGACATGACCTTCAGGCATGATCTATTTAAGAAGACAATTTTGTATGGTATGGGGTTGCTCTATTTTTAGGGTCTAGATGCTAGTTGTTAGAGTAATCTTGAGATAACGTTTTGTATTGTAAAATCTCTCTGAGCTGAGAATATTGTAAAGGATCTGCAGCTGTGTATGCAGAGACCTAGCCGAGAGAAAGGAGAGTCTACAACTGAGTGCGCAGACTAAGAATGGTTGCCCCATCCCTTTTTGAAAGAAATATTTTACCAACCACTCTTGTGGATGTAGCTTTCCATCTGGGGAAGTGAACCACGTTAAATCCTGTGTTATGCGATGATGTTTATGAATGAATGACTGTCTATATTACTTGTAGAATAAATGTTTGAATGTTTCCTTGCATGCTGTAGTAGGAGAACTTTGGTATGCATTTACCAATAGGAGAAGTTTGGGAATGATATGCTAAGTTCCATGTGAACAGATGAATGGAGAACATTTTAATTATATGTTAAGATCGTGAATCAGTCATTTAAGCTTAATACTTTCTTAAACATAGTGAAGGAACACAGCACAGCTAGTCATGACTATCATTTCAATTCACGTTGTACAGATCCAAGTTCTTGAATGAATGCTAGAAAGATAACTAGTAAGTGCCTGAATGAATGGACGAGTGATAATCATTTCAGTGCCTTAGCATTTTCAAGAACTTCCAAGTAAAGAATAAGCAGGGTGGACTCGCAGTTCCAGTAGAGAACTCGCTGCAGTAAGAAGTCTTTAAGTGAGGCCCGTAGGGTTTCCTTCACAGCGTAGATCCTACTGTGTACCACATCGCTTTGCCCCGCAGCTCACTCCTTCTGTCCTGCGTTGCGAAGGGGTTTTGTTGTTCAAAAGGGAGAACCACAAAGAACTTGGGTCTAATTGGAAACCTCTAGGTCAGTTTAAGCCAACAAATGGTTCCATTGCCATGCTAGAATCCATGATGAGTTGAAATCATGATGTGTGAAGAAGAATATCAGTTCCCCAAAGGATCTGACTATTGGCATCCTGAAAAGACAGAAATCCAGGCTTGGTGGGATAAGACCATAAGACCATAAGAGATTTTAACAGACAAGAGAACATACATCCGCGTCTAAGCGACACACAGTGGTCGAATAGATATCTGTTGGATGACATTCATGATATTTTTTGGGCATCATTTCCAAATGAGTTGCATGCGTGGAACTCGCGACTCATAGAGAAGAAAAACTGTTTCCAGGGAGGAGTAACCACGGAATGGAATCCTGAGCTCACAGCACAACTCAAAGCGCTAGATATCCCATTGTCACGCGCAGTTGACTATTGGGTCGATCATATGTTAGAAGGATTTGTAACAGAATTTGTTATAGACACACTCAAATCCTACATCCAAGCAGAAGCAAACTTTTTCGGAGGATTTCAAGGTAAGTTCCTGAACAATCTCAGTATATACATTAAGATGCTATTAGCTGAGAAAGGTGTTTTAAGAATGCAGTAATATTCTTGAAGCTTGTCATGATAAACAGTACATATATTGATTATGACGAAGAAACACATACTCTTAGAAGTGTAAGAGATATAAAATTAATAAGAATCTGGGAGGCACTGGACTTCATATTAATACTGAGATCCCGTGTAACATTGACAACGAAGATGTACCACCATTTACGCCTGAGAACTCACTGGCTGCAGAGACCGCACCAACTTTATCTCAAAAACAATCCACTACTCAGCCCACCCGCAGAAGACTCAGCCTAGTCCATCTCTCCCGATAGTCCCATTTGTATTTACTGTGTAGAGCCCTTTACATCAACTGCACACTAATCCCGGCGCTCCACCACGTAGTAGCACAATGGCAAACACAGATATGAAGCTACCAATATTCAGAGGAACTAGCTTAGAAGACCCTGACCAACATTGGTTTCTTTGTGAACTCGTATGGAGTGTAATACAAATCCAGGATGATGCAGTGAAGCAAGCAAAACTCATCACCACCTTTAGAGACAGAGATTTACATTGGTTTATGAAATACTCTACCATATAACCGAGAACTCTCGGAGAAATTAAAGTTGCGCTCATAGCAGAATTTAAGAAACCTAAATCTGAATCTCAGTGTATAACCGAGTTGAAAGAAATAAAGCAGAAACTGACTGAAATGGTTTGGGAGTTTGACCAGAAGTTCAAGACCCTATTAGACCAAGTGAGCTTTGTTATAGCTCCGGAAAAACACAAGGAATGGTTCATTGCTACGCTGTTGCCCCATATTCGGTTACCATTGATGCAGCAGAAGGTTGAGTCCCAGGCAGAGGCCTTGGAGATCAAAATGAAGCTAGAGGCTTCGCCGATTGGTGAGACTAGTTCTGGGATGTCTAAGATCCAGAACCAGCTGACCACCCTGACACTAGAGTTACAAATCATGAAAAATGGCAAAGAACAAAGGTATGAAACTAGACACGAGGTATGGTGTACAGCTTGTAAAGGAGAAGGCCATGACAGAGAGCATTGCCCTCTATTCCGCGACTATCTTAACAGTGGTGCGCCAAACCCATTGAATCAGAATCAGGCCCCATGGTGTGAAATCTGTAGAACCACAGGACACAGACCTGAAGACTATTATCTTATACATAAATATGTGAAAACACCTACAAATTTATATTGCAGTTTCTGTAAATCAGTTGGACATGATGAATCCAACTGTCGTGCATATGAATTAATGAATGAAAGAAAAAGGGATATGGACTCAATGCGAGGCATTGGCTTGTGCCGCGTACAAGAAGATGCCCAGCCAAAACAAGAAAATGCACAATATGACCAAGCATGATACAGAGGTCATGGTGGTGGATACGGTGACAGAGGAAGAAATCCTAGCCCCGCCCAGGGAAGAGGCCGCGGCCAAGTCATTTGTTATAATTGTGGCCAGCAAGGTCACGTATCCAGAGAGTGTGTTAACCCATGCACTACGTGCAATTATTGTAAATCATTTGACCATGTTATTGAAGACTGCCCAGTGCTAGAGGTCGAAATGAAGAAACTAAGATGGACGAATGCATCAACATGAATGTCCAGTAGATCGCAGTAGAAAATAGACCAGTGGATTCGAGCATAAATGTGGTCACACGCAGTGGCGCTGAGACAGGCCGTGACAGAGGAGCGGAAGCTTCAACATCAGGGGAGGCACATACGAAGAAGGATCCCCTTGAAACAATATGGATAAGGAAAGCTCCAGGAAAAGCACCCCCTCTTAATTTACAGAAGAACAAGGAGATCTTTATTGACGCGTGGGATAGCTTTAGAGAACCAGTAGATAAGTCATCAAGGATCCCGCTGCGCAGTGAAACAACGCATGTTGAAGACATGCTGGCTCCTTATGATAACACAAGCACTACGACAGATGTCCGTACTTCTGTTGCGTAGTTTTTGCGAAGCTGCATGCAGTTACTAAAAAGCGAGAAAGCCACAGTAGAGCTCCAGAAGCTCATCAGCCAGTATGAACCTCAAATTGCAACAGAGACTTTAGATATCGTCGTACATCATATAAGGAAACACAAAGCACAGGCCAAGAGATGAGGCATACTGCGTAGATAGGATATTTTGAAATGGATGAAGTCATCCTTGATTTGGGATTAGAAGTGAATGTCTTGACTAAGCAGACATGGAAGCAGATGGGTCGACCAAAGTTGCTCTGGTCACCTATCTAGTTACAAATGGCTAATCAAGAGAAGGTCATACCTTTTGGCCGCTTAGCTAATGTAGTAGTTGACATCGATGGAGTACAAAGTCATGCAGACTTTGAAGTTATTGAAATTTTGGATGATAGTCAACCTTTTCCAGCAATGTTGGGAATTGATTGGGCTATGGATAACTTGGCTATCATAAAATTGAAGACAAAGAATATGATCTTTGAAGAAAAGCATCTTAGATTCATCGCACCATTGGATCCTAAAGATGGTGACAGATACAATGAGCCGATTCAGGAGGAATCCCAAGCTCAAGATTTAGACTGACTATACCAGCTAACTGTGAACAAGGAAGACTACATTAATCCTATTGCGAACGGTATGCTCAGCTGGCGATGTGACACTTCTTGTATCTCCGACTCAGATACAGGATTAGAGAATTGGAAAAGCCGCATGCATGAAGTATCAGCAAGAAGATGTGCGCAGGTTACGAAATCACTATGCTGGATCGGAAAAGAGGTGAGTCCTATTCCCACATATGATGGCTCTGCTAATGTTTACAGTTTCATAAGGGAATATACTGCAGCTATACCAGATGAGCATAGACTATCATCTTTAGATATGGCATTGCGCGATACACCTGCTAGATGGTGGAATGCACATAAGAAAACATTGACCACTTGGGATCAATGCAGAACTAAGATGCAGATCCGGTTCACCGAAAGGGTTACTTTACCCTTCGAAAATTATAATGGACAGACATACCCTAGCTAGCACATCGAAATATGTTCAAAGGCATGGGTGGAAAGACCACCTACAGATTGGGTACATTTATTTGTACACACATTGGATGCGGGTATCCTAGAGAAATGGTACCTAGACCTGGCGTTGCACAGCGAACTCCCTAATTGGGAGCTGCTCACTGCGAACTTCCAGAAGGACTTCAGTTTTGAAGATGAGAATCCACTAATCCATGAAGTATTACAACTAATCAAGAAGCGCATATTCCAAGATGACTTTCCTCATCAAAACATGACATTGCAGGAGTTTTTTGGGACAGAGTGCATTCCTGCGCACCTACAATCAGAGTGGAAGGAACATGAAGAGCACTTTATCGAGTGTTACAACTTAGCTGAAGATACCAATGATACAAATGAAGACGAATAGGAGGACCCGCGCAACATAGATATACAAGAGTCATAAGGTGCGCGCGAGGTAGAGGAGCTCCGTTGGAAATCCAAGATATGACTGGACCAGTAAAAACACAAAAAGTGAACATTGGCACAGACAAAGAGCCAAAGTTCGCATCGATAGGAGATTATTGGGACGATAAGACTATTGCAGCGATCGCAGATACCTTACATGAGTATCAGGAACTGTTTCCGACAAAATTTACAGAGATGAAAGGAATTTTGGGAGACCTAGGGGTCATGAAAATACCTTTAAAGCTAGGTGCTAATCCTGTCAAGCAGAGGCCATACAGATTGAATCCGCGCTACAAAGAAAAAGTCTGCGCAGAGCTAGATAAGATGATAGAGGCAGGAATCATTGAACCGGTCGAAGAATCCGAATGGATTAGCCCCATGGTTGTTCAAGACCAAAAAGCAAAAGGCGAGATCAATATTTGTGTGGATCTCAGAAAACTGAATGATGCTTCCATGCACGACCCATTTCCTACTCTATTCACAGACGAAGTGCTTGATAACATTGGAGGAAATGAGGCATATTCTTTCAATGATGGTTTCTTTGGTTACCATTAGATCAGGATTGATCCCGCGGATAGGCATAAGATGACATTTGCTATAGAATGGGGGTCATTCTAGTACACTGTCATGCCTTTTGGGTTGAAGAACGTACCTGCCATATTATCCAGAGTCGTCGTCGCAGCATTTAAAGATTTTATGCACAAGTTTCTAGAAGCATACTTTGATGATTGGACTGTATTCAGTCTATTGAAAAATCATTGCGCGAACCTTCGTATGATGCTAGAAAAGTGTCGACAACATCAAATATATTTGAATTTGAAGAAATGTATTTCCTATGTGCCTTATGGGATTTTACTTGGCCACATTGTCTGTAAGCAAGGATTGATGGTAGACCCTGCGAAGATTGCTGTTATTGCAAACTTACCAACGCCAAATTCAGTCAAAATGTTATGATCTACCTTAGGCCATACCGGATACTACAGGAAATTTATAAAGGGTTATGCACAGATAACCGCAGCGATGGAAAAGCTGCTGAAGAAGGACGCACCGTTCATTTGGAACGCAAAATGCGAACATGGTTTTGATACATTAAAAGAAAAGATGGTCACTGCGCCAATTCTAGTCTTTCCAGACTGGACAAAGCCATTCCATGTCCATGTTGATGCATTATGTATTGCCCTGGGGATCGTGCTAGCTCAACTAGGAGAGGGAGGTATTGACCACCCTATTGCATTTTATAGCAGAAAGCTTTCAACAACAGAGAAGAACTACACTACTACTGAGAGGGAAGGCCTTGCGATGGTATATGCCCTACAGAAATTTAGACACTACTTGCTGGGATCACACTTCCTTATGTTTACTGACCATTCTGCGTTGAAATACTTGGTCAACAAGCCAGTGTTAGGTGGGCGCATATGCATATGGCTATTGCTGTTCCAAAAATATGACTTTGAGATTATTGTCAAGCTAGGTAGAATGAACTTGGGACCTGATCATCTGTCAAGGATTGAGTCAAGAGAGGAGCCGATGAATATTGAAGACAGTCTGCCTGATGCGCAGTTATTATTATATAGGTTGCCGATGATTATTACAAGGATATCATTGATTTCCTAACCACAGGGTTGGCACCCCAGGAATTCTCTATCCAGCAAAAAAAACAGTTAGTGGTGCTCACCGCGGACTTCACTATAATTGCAGGTCAGTTATACAAACTTGGGCCGGATGAAGTCCTGTGCAGGTGCGTACTTGATCATGAGAAGCCATTTATTCTAGTGGACGCACACTCAGAAATTGCGGGAGGTCACTATGCAGGAAGGGCTACCACGCAGAAGATATTGCGCGTAGGGCTATGGTGGCCTATGCTCCATAAAGATGCCAAAGAATATTGCAAGAACTGTGACGTCTGTCAGAGGAAAGGAAAACCATCACGCCGAGATGAGATGCCACTAAATCCACAGTTGACACTGCAGCCATTTGAAAAATGGGCAATAGAATTTTTGGGTCCTATAAATCCACCAGGAAAAAGAACGGGTGCAAGGTATATTATTACTACTACTGATTACCTCACCAGATGGGCGGAAGCAAAACCAGTTAAGGATTGCAGTGCCAGTACTACTGCGCAGTTTATTTTTGAATAAATACTCACCAGATTTGGCTGTCCAAATATTTTGATGAGTGACCAAGGTACTCACTTCTTGAACAAGACTATTGAGGCACTTACAGAGGAATTCCACATTCATCATCAACGCAGTACTCCATATCATCCACAGGTGAATGATACTGTAGAGGCTTTTAATAAAATATTGGAGAACACACTTACTAAGGTATGTAATGTAAATAGAGACGATTGAGACCTGCGCGTCTCTTCTGTGTTATGGGCATAAAGGACCACATGCAAGAAATTGACAGGACATACACCCTTTCGCTTGGTGTATGGGTAGGAGGATATAATGCCTATGGAATATATTGTCCCTAGTTTAAGAATCGCTGCATTTATAGGGATGGCAGATTGTGAAGCTCTAGAATAAATATTGCTACACTTACTGGGATTGGAGTAAGATCGCTTCATCGTAGGCTTCCATCAGCAAGCACAGAAGGACCACAAGAAATCATAGCATGATCGCCATATAAAGAACACGTGTTTTCAGGTTGGTGATCTAGTCCTCCTGTATGATAGCAAATTTATGAAATTCCCTGGTAAATTGAAGATGCATTGGATTGGCCCATATACTGTGATACATGTTACTAAAATTGGTGCAGTCCAGTTAGCCAATTTAGCTGGTGATACCTTGCTAACCTTGATAAATGGAAGCAGGCTAAATGTATTGGAGAAAACTCACTATGGCTTGGGAATACCAGAACATATAGATGACTACCAGAAATCTACTCAATTCTCAAAACAATGCTATTATAGATGACAATGTTAAAACAATGGAGAAACGTAACCAACCTCGATCCAACGTTTGATGTAGATCCCCGTTGGAGATTTCAATCCACGCACATCCAAGCACTTGTAATCTGCAAGTTAGTCTCGACAACCAATATCTAACAAGTACATGCGATATATAAATGACATTAACATTATCAATAATAATGGTCCATAATATCATAAGCAAATGCAACCCAATGTATAATAAATGACATTCACACCATGAATGGATGAGAATATGAGTATTTCTATTAATGAACAAGAATAAGTACAAAGTGATATGACCTCTTGCCAGCAACCAATCTGAACCAAGATCTAGATCAATCCACTTATGCCTCCACCACTTCAATCCTCCATGAATGGCAAAATCAAGCTAGAAAGGAGTTTGGAAGGTGAACATAAATGGTTCACAACTACAAGGATCAATAAGTGCAGACTCAAGATAGGGCAAAAATCCACTAGAGTGCCTTTACTCTTCTCTTCTTTCTCCCGTCCATAAGCCATATGTGCTCAATAGATAGTCCTCTCAAATGTAGGTGAAAGGACTCATCAAGACATTACTTGGGTAGATGGAGAGCCAAAGGTCACCCAATGACCGCTTTTTGGGAGTAAAAAGTAATAAAATAGTAGTTTTTACCATTTTACTTGATACCCGCGGGCTATAGGGATGCAACTCGTAGGTACGCATGCTATAGTGATGTAACATGCGGGTAGGAACAAAAATAGGATAAACAGGTATCACTGAAGGATAAAAATGGATCCGAGTCACTGGAATGGATCCTACAGGCCAAAGAATGCTGATGCCCACAGGGTGGAAGATTTCTGTGTAACAGATGCCCCCTAATGTGTGAGGTCAGAGATTGAAATGTGCTACGATGGTCGAAATACATTATAAAACTCAGAAGTGGAGTGATGGAGACACAAGTGGAAAGAATGGTTCACTCATCATAATACAATAGTATCTTTGGATACATGTCGGTATAGTACAATGATCTGATACAATGGCCATGAATAGGTAGTACATAAGTAGATACATGTCATAAGTGATCATAGCCATGATACCTCTACAGTAAGATATGGTCTTCTGCTGAAAAGAAGACAACTAGTGCAAACTGGAGGTACAAACTACTGAAATCTGAGAGGTGATATCTCAGATGTAAATTCAAAGTCATATGTAGCATACTGAATGCCACAATCGCCTGGGGTCTTCTACACAAGTCTTCGACGGTGCAAGTCCCATCAAGTGAATAAAGGAGTTGGGGTTGAACCTGATGAGACACCTTCTGATTACTGGTAATTGATGTATACCGTTAACAGACGCGAGATGACCCACCAATAATGAAAATGGGCATCAATGCACAGAGCACAATCATCAGAGTGTGAATAAAATGGTTGAAGTCGAACACTAGGATGAATCCATCGATCAGGGGACATTGATGTATTCCCAAAACTGTCGATTGCGAGAGAACCTGCCACTAATGACTGCAAGCCTCAAGGTACTCAACCGAACTCTAAGCCTCAAGTCCCGAAATAAATGAGTTGAAGTCGATGGAATGAGACTCGTTGGAAGGAGGGCATTAAGGAATCCCCCATCAACTAGCACGAGGTACCAACAATGTTGAAAGATTTGGAAGATCTCAGGTGAAACGGATTGACTCAATAAGGATGGACGACATGCAATAGTCAAGAGAAATGAAAAGAGGCCGACACTGGTTTTAGGACTTCATTTGAACAAGAGCATGAGAAGATGGATAGACTCAGGCATCGTAGACTTGACATGAATTGTGTAATGCAAGAGGCATTACAGAGGGCTCCATAATGACTAGAAGCGTAACCAATCGGTGGAGAAAACTGAGAAACAAGTACAACTCCTAAGGCCCAACTATAGTCCCGACTCATAATGTACAGAGTGGAATGAATGCTCTGTTCAAAGGCGACACAACAACTGCCAACAATAAATAGTGACCATAATCCCGTTTGGCGTTTTGGAATATTTGATTTTTTTGGTCTTTTTCATATTTGGGAAAAGCTTGAAAAAGAATAAAATTGCTTATAGTACAACAAGTGAGGGAACGAGTGTCAAATAGCTGGAAGACTAGTCCCAAGCAGTGGAACATACCTATCCTCAATGCAAGGAAGTGCATGCAGGATGTGGACACTCAGGGGTGTGTTCCCTCAAGGTCAAAGGGTCATCAAATTGTGAAGGGCAAATATATGAGCTTTGCAGGGCCGACAGGGAAAAGTGCTTAGGCACCAGGCTATCAACTGAGTAAGCGGGAGCCAGTGCCAGGCTCAAGCGACAAGCAGGATGATGCAATGCAATCACAACATGATATAACTAAGAAGTCCTTTTTTGTAAAGTTAGTCTCCTCACCCGAAAAAGTGTAAAACAATGAGAGAATAACTCTTCTAGTCACGTATGACTAGAGTATACCTTTTTCGTAATTAATCCATAAAGGTCTGGAAAAGGGGTAAACTTATACCTAAGTGAATGTCGCTTCAAATCCTTTAACGAGTATGAGATGACAAGTATACTCGGAAATATTGTTTGATTTTGAAAAGTCTAACAAGGGCTTAAAAAAGACTTTATAAAATCCTTTTCCGTAAAGGTTTAACGAGCCCGAAAAAGTAAACTCGTGACCACCTTACTGTTTTTAACAAGCTCAAAGGAGATATGGAAGAATGCTCGTAATGAGAGCAGACGAGTGTCAGGGATATGCGAGACTAGTTCCAAGTGCATGGGACAAAGCTATGCATAATGCAAGGAACATGAGCAAGATAAGGACACTCAGGGGGTGTCTACAAATTCGGATAGTAATAGGTTCAAATGCATCATAACAATGGGGAGGCCTAAACCTATATGCAAGGTTTCGAATATTCCTACCATGGCCGAAGCAAATGTCGAAAAGGACCAGTAAACAAGTATAAGTCCAACTAAGAATCCTGTCTTCAAGAAACATAAGTACCAAGATCATTTCTAAAACATATGTAAAGAAAAATCCGATACAATTCACTGCGGTAGAAACATTTTCAACTTCACTATTGTTAACCTCAGACATAACGCAGGTAGAGCTAACCATTGAAGGTGCCATAGTACAAATACCTGAGGGATCAAAATGATCATCTTCAAAATGAAGAGCAAAGCTGAAGGATGTGAAGGAATCTGCAGTGGAAAATTCATCATCACAGGAGTTGGAAATTCTAGAATTAGAATCGAACTCATCAGGATCACCGATTTGCGGATCTATAGGAGAGCTCAAGGACTCATAAGACTCAAATGTCAAATCAGGGCTAGACGAGACGGTTAATGGATCCAAAGTCAAATGGATGGCAGTTTGTATTATAGGCCCATCTTGTTCAATAAGATCAAGGGGAGGAGGGGAATGAGATCTATGATAAAGATCACGCCACGGCTTGTCATCACCACCCATGGCCGCAAAAAGAACTCCATCTGAAGGTAGGATACCATCAAGGCAATCACATGAACAAGATAGGTTGGCTACCAAAAATGGCAGCGTAACGGGATCTTCCTCAACTATCTAGGAAGAAGAAAGATCCAGATCTGCAGTGGTTTGTTGGATATGATCGTAAGTGAGCTCCGCTACAGATAAAGGCATAGACATCTCGACATGTGCAATGTCTCCATACGTGGAAATTGTGGATGGTAAAGTCCATGGATCATTTAAATAAGAGGTCTGGAATAACATATTATTCGAAGGAGGAGGCGCATTATCGGAAATGGTTCCAATAAAATTCACAGGTGCGGAATGGTTAAAAGTTCCCATCAATGAGGGGTACATCCCAACACCTATGTTCCCAGTTGCTGACTGAGAATCAAAAACCTGCGGGAAGGGGATCCTTTAGCACAGCTGATCAATCAGCTGATTGTGATGATCAATCAGCTGATTGTGATGATCAATCAGCTGCGAGAAGGGGATCCTTTAGCACAGCTGGGCTCTGTGCCAAATGCTTTGATGCTTCTTCAATATGAGGACATAAGTGAGTAAGATGATCCTCCCCACAAAGCTTTCAAGGGAATTTCACCTTACGCCTAGGTTTACGTTCCTCACCAGCATTACCGCCTGCCTAAGGAGGGTTGGAATTCTCTTTACGAGAAGTATTACGATTTCTATTATTGCTACTTCCATTATTTCCACACCTACGATTATTTCTCCCCTTTTTCTTACCACTAGGTTGCTGGTTACCCGATGGTTTCGTTGATTGCACATTGTGTACATCAGACAACGGAGTGGAAGTGGACAAGGTGTGAACCTGTCCAGGTGCAGATTGGTTTAGTGACAAATTTTGCATTTGATTCGCTACCAGGTCTACATGGCGAGTGCATGCGGACCCCACGATGCCATCGACATGTGGTCCAGGAACTGACGTGGGCTCATGTCTTGTTCTCGGTGAGTCAGGAATAATGTCATACAAAATGCGAGACTGAGAATAAAGAAGATCTAATTGCTTGACTTTCAAGAGAGCTTGTTCCTCAGTCATAATGCTGGACATTGAAACATCCTTAGCAATATATGGAATTAAATACTTGAGGAACCATTCCAACAGGAACTCTGGAGGAATATTTTGTTTCACTAATCTCTTCCGCCGATGCCACTTTTGAACGTGGTCAGAAATGTGTGTGGCCTTATTCTGACGGAAGGTGGACAATAACTCAGTACCAGTATCATAACGAACCGACAACTGGAAATGGTCTAATAAAACCAAAGCAATCTCGTTGAATCCCCTATAGGTGTTTCCGGGCAACTTCACATACCACTTCGCTGCTGCCCCCATGAGGGTGCATTGAAATAGTCATAATCGAATGGAATCATGATTCAAAGAGTTGGAGGAGCACCAAAGGTGAAATGTCTTGACATGATCTCCCGGGTCCTCACCACCTTTCCCTTCAAACTTTGGAATGTCCAAAGGGATCTTGGTAGGGACCGGGGCCCAAGTAGGGTCATGACACACCGGATCATTCGTGAGCTTCGAAAGATCCGGGAGATTCAAGCGTGCAAGGAACGGGAGCTGCGGCTAGAAAGCTTGATTATAAGCTCCCATAAAAGGTTGATTGAATGGAACTGTGTTATACGACGGACCAAAAGCTTGACCATGAGGATTAAAATGATGATACTGAGGACCTGACGGCCCATAAGCTTTCCCATTTCCATAAGATGGATAACCTCCCCCTACTTGACCCATTTGAGAGTAAGCAGGTATATGTGCGTTTTGAGCACCATATTGGGGTGGTGGGTGATACTGGTGGCCATCACCGACTATGTTGTAGTAAGGGTTGCCACCATGGGTATGGGGCATGTATGTACTATTCATAGTGGGAACCGTGTTGTATTGACCCTAATGGTATGGTATGTTCCCACCCCCAATATTAGGATTAGCTTGAGCACACGTGTGATGGCCATAAGCATGAGAAGTATTCCCAGGCCCAATATGGGTGTGACTAGTAGCAGGGTTGGTGGTGTGATGTCCACGCGGATAGGAAATATTCCCATCCCCTACATTACTATTACTAGCGGCGGTAGTGGATGCAAAAGTATGTAGTATGTGTCCACCCCCATGGTTGGGAGGAACGGTATCATGTGAAAAAGTGGTCCTAGGTTGACGAGTAGCAACATGTGTATTAGGTGGTGGATGGCGAGTCATGTTTCGGACAACATTCCGACTAGGTTGGGTATTCCTAGGAGGTGGTCGCGTTCCAACATTAGCATGGTTAGGAATCTGACCAGTCCCCATACTATGTGAGTGGGTGGATAACGTAGTGCCCCCAGCTAGGGTAGTTCCCCCAGTGGGTATAGTATGGCTAACACTTTGACTAGTGCCAGCATGAGTACCAACCATAGTGGAAGGTTCGACAATATTGTGACTAGGAATACCAAAAGAGAGTGCAGTGGGGTTGACCATAGGGATGGAATCATCACGAGTCTTAGGCCTCCTATATCTAGAATCATGTGGAAACGAAGGAATGAAAGGCTCGTCCTATTCTTCCTCCTCGGTTAAGTCGGGCATCCCGTAAAGATAATTGTCCAGATTCGAAGGATCAAACGGATCCCAATAGGGTTGATTAGGACAAATAGAACCAGGTTGAGTCGTAGGTGGATCACCTCCCCAATCCTCACGAGGAGTCTGGGGATCAGAAGTATGTTCAAATCTACCCGAAGGAGTAGAAAGGTCTTGCCCAATATCGGGATGTGTAGCCATGTAATCTTCAACGTAAGTTACGTAAGAATCTGAAGACTCAGAGGGAGCCCTCCGGCGTCCTCTAGTAATACGTTGTGTAACCAAAGCTGGCTTTAAACCAGCCAAACGACGAGACTAGCGGAGAGTAGGGCTCCGCGCCACGTTCTCTCCGGAGAGAGACACAACGTCTCCTAAAAGCCAGCTATCGATAAAAAAACAGTAAATCAAAAGCACACACATAGAGAATCTACAGCCAAGAGCAGACAAAAAGAGTGGCTAAATGAGCTCCCGACACTAGAGCCGGTATGTCTCGCCTAGGAGAGGCTTGAGACTCCCAAACTATAGCCGGAGGTAACCGAATTAGTTATAGAGACACCCAGGCTTCACTGTGTTGACAGGTTCAAGTCCACTGCACGAACACAACTGTGCTTTCCAATCCTTATCTGACTTAGGACACAATCAACATAACCACTGTAAGTACCCTGTGCGGTACTTAGGTAAGGAAACTATGTCTACCACAATATAACCAATGCTCAGGGGGACAGTCGTAGGTGGGACCCATCGTATGGGAAGGGTAGCTAAGCCCGAAGCATAAGAGGATGAACCTTCGGTACCCCCATATACGAACAAATCCTGGATATATCTCCCACGTTCAGCTGGTATCAGAGGGATATCTCCTCAACCAACCTCCTTTGACCTCGTGCTGAACTCTGGTTTGAGTAGAGCTTTCCTGAGAACACCAATCTATACCATGGATTCCTCCACTCCCTGGTCAGACACCTAATGTTTTGTTCAGTAGTCTTGGATTGTTAACTCACAATGATATATTCCAAGACTCTAAACCTATGCTAGTTGGTGTACCCTATAAATAAAATAAGTCTAATCAATTTTATGATTAAGCGTTAATTTTAGTGGCTGTGATTACTCAAGGGATATGGTCATGAAACTAGTGATGTCTCGACTCAATAGTATGCAACATCGTCCAATCCTGGACTCATCTATCCAATAAAACAATGTCACTAATATGCAAAATCAACCAACAATTCCAAAATAAATATGCAAACTTTTATCTTTTCAATGCACAAGCAGAACATAAAATGAAGGAAACAAGCACTCAATGCAAAATGCAGTACATGGAAATAAAATATTTTTGTATTTTCTCTTATAAACAGAAAGGAAAATGAAAAAACTAAATGAATATTTTTGTATTTTTTCAATATATATGGAATGAAAAAATGCAAGCAAAATCCTACTATTCAGTCATTGAAGTGCCGAGAAGATCACTAAGACAACCCAGCACATCCTAAACACCAAGACTCAACCAAAAGGAAGAGCTCAAAAGGAAGAAACCAAGAGGCTAAAACCAAAGATTGGCAAAAAACCAAGAAGGCTCAACCAAGGGAAACGAAGAGTTTTGGTCACAACCAAGGCATGAAACAGTCAAGAAAGAGGACAACAAAGACTCAGGAACAAACCAAACTCACCCAGCAACAACCAATAGCCATAAACCAACAAAAGCCGGAGTTACACGCTACTGTCGAAGGAATACCTGCGGGTACCCGCGAGCAGTAGTGTAAACAGAGGCGGGTATACACGGGCAGAACTAAGCCAGCCCGCAGGTGAGGAACAACAAATGGTCAAACAGAGAGTCCAGAGGCTCAGAAAAAGAAAGTTTTGTACAGTGTGTCTTAACGGGCAATCAGTGACACAGAGCTTCGATAAACAACAACTCTAAATATGGACTAATGCTAATTTTTTTTCCCAAACATGGATGTTTTCCCCAGCGGAGTCACCATTTATGTATTGGAGAAAAATCACTATGGCTTTGGAATACCAGAACAAACAGATGACTACCAGAAATCTACTCAATTCTCAAAATAATTCTATTATAAATGACAATGTTAAAACAATGGAGAAACGTAACCAACCTCGATCCAACGTTTGATGTAGATCCCCGTTGGAGCTTTCAATCCATGCACATCCAAGCACTTGTAATGTGCAAGTTAGTCTCGACAACCAATATCTAACAAGTACATGCAATATATAAATGACATTAACATTATCAATAACAATGGTCCATAATATCATAAGCAAATGCAACCCAATGTATAATAAATGACATTCACACCATGAATGGAGGAGAATATGAGTATTTCTATTAATGAACAAGAAGAAGTACAAAGTGATACGACCTCTTGCCGGAAACCAATCTGAACCAAGATCTAGATCAATCCACTTGTGCCTCCACCACTTCAATCCTCCATGAATGGCAAACTCAAGCTAGAAAGGAGTTTGGAAGGTGAACATAAATGGTTCACAACTACAAGGATCAATAAGTGCAGACTCAAGATAGGGAAAAAATCCACTAGAGTGCCTTTACTCTTCTCTTCTTTCTCCCGTCCATAAGCCATATGTGCTCAATATATAGTCCTCTCAAAGTGTTGGCTTGGTTTTGCAACCAAGCTTAGTGCAATGGGCACCTGCTAACTAGTAGCAGCAGTTTCAATAAAAATAAATAACAAACTAATCTAAACTATATTAATCATGGATCTATGTGAAATAGATAAGCAAACAATGGAAATATTATGAAAAGAAAAACAATTGACAATATGTAAAAAATGATTTTGTATTAAGAATAAGGGCAAGCAAGTGCTTGCAATGGTAATACATCCAAGTGGTGAAGATTGTTGAGTAGCTCCAAGGGTGAGCAACTCCAAACTCCAAAGGTCCCTTCTCCAAGGTAGCTACAATGGTCAAAAGCTCATGGGAGATTTTGACAACATGAGGATAGGATGATGGACGGATGGATAGTGAGGAGCCCCTACCACCTTTTTATAGTTTTTGGTGGTGGGGAATACCATTATGGTTTTGAGGAAACCAATGGTATTGACCAACATGGTTTAGGTACCTTTTCCCTCCTTTTTCCTTTTTTGAATATTTTTAATATTTTTATTCCCTTTTTAATATTTTTGGGAATTCTGGACCCTTTTTGAGGGTTTTTTATGTTTTTTGAGGAAACATATTCATTTTGAGTGGAAAAAGGGGTGTATTAAGATCTTTTGGTGACCTTTTGGTGGCTTTAGAGGCTCAAATGGTGGAAAAGTGGACAAATGGGTCATGTGAATAAGGAAATGAGCTAGTGAGCACTTTTTGGGTGTTAACAGATTGCCCCCTGATGTGTGAGGGCAGGAGCTCATCGTATGGCCGATAGACATCATAGTTATTGTCTTTTTTTTTTTTTTTCCTGGGGTTTGGGGAAGAGAAGAGACCGATTGGAGACTGGATCCACGGCCCTTGGAAGCTGCAAAATAAACAATGTTACATGGCCTCAATATGAATGAGGAATAATCTCTGATAATGGACGAGGCAGGCATACCCATGCTCATATCAAGACATATACATAACAATTAGTCCCAAGAAGGGGGACCTGAAAAATACATAAAAAATATGCTGGTACATCATAATGGTTCGGAGGGGACATTATTCTGGGATGTACTCATGATCATAACATGACTGATCTCAATAACTGATACAGTGGAATAACACAACAACCGTTCTGAATAAGGTCTCAGAAGGGTTGATGAACTGCTAAAACGGAAGGTGTCCAACATCTGTAGGGACTCAATGACTGTGAGCCATCTCTGGGAAGCACATATAACTGTATACTCGAGGGAGTATAAAAACTGGGGTACATGTGAATACTATCGCCATGCGCAACCCAGATATCTATAGGAAAAATGTAACCAATTGTTTTCCATAAGTAGACTCTCAAATGTGGAAGAATCAGGTGGTATCCGGTGTCTTCGACTAATAACTGAACGGAACAATACCCTGTGCGAGTCTCAACGATGCGATCAAGGTGTTGAAGTCGAGCATGTGAGAAACAACCATTTGGAGAGGCACTGAGGACTCTTCTGGAAATGATTTGTAGGCACTCACTGTAAATGGTGATGAGTCCAAGACATAGGGACCTCTAGGTCATTCCTCTGGAATAAATTTGGTTGTTGTCGACAGAGGGATACCAACAACTAACAAGGTGATGATGTTTCCTTGATAGGAGCGCGAGGTGTAGAACTGAAGTGTGGTAGTACTGATGGTAGGACTGGCATACTTGTGGGGATGGGAAATAACTGGGGTCATGGATTGGGTAGACTCAAAATTCCTTTGTTCAGAGCATGATGACATGGTTGACCTGGCAGCGTAGGGAACTGACTTGTAGGTTCGGGGATCATAGAGTTTAAGGACTGAAGGGTATGTATTGACTCTGGGGGGGGGGGTCAAGCTGTTTGGTGCTGTCGAGGGATTCTCAGGGTGACATAATGCAGAATACTCTGAACAAAGGCGACCAAAATGGGGAAGTTGCCATATGAGTAGACGTGATCTGTTGTGGCGCCAAGAAGCACCATTGGGTCCTTCTTCGTAGTTTTAATGAGCTACAAGAAGGGATCAAAGTGTGCTCTGAAATTGTACTATCCTGTGGATTTTGTGAGCCCGGGATTGTTCATGCTCATTGGTGCTTTCATTTTGAAGGAGTCTGAAAACGATAAGAAGACTCTGCAGTGGTTGTGAATACTTTCCTGTTGGTTTTACGAGCCCAGGATGGTGATTGCTCGTGGTCGCTTTCATTTTTAGAGAGTCTGAAAGCGGTAAGTGGATTCCATTGGTGTTCTTTTTCGTAAGTTAGTCTCCAAGGCCCAAAAAGCATAAAATGATGCAAATGGAGAACTCTTCTAGCCGATGTGACTAGAGTATTCCTTTTTCGTAATTAGTCTACAAGGTCCGGAAAAGGGGTAAACTTATACCAGGTAGACGCCCTTTCAGATACGTTTAGCGAGCATGAAAGGAAGCAAGGTTGCTCGACGATCTTTTCATTGTTTTAGGAGTCAGAAAAGAGCTTAACAGAAACTCCCTAAGTGCCTTTTTCGTAAAAGGGATTGCTCGGCCTGAAAAAGGGGTAAAATTATACCGAACAAAAGAGGGTTTGATGAGAGCGAGAAAAAGGTCTCAATCATCATCATGTGTGTGGAATACTGAATCTGGTGACATAAAGATTGTCAAAAAGGGGCAACGGCCAATGTGGCACGCAAACCGAGGTGATGGGTGGCATTTTGAAACAATACCCAAAACATTATGGAGTGAGTGTGAAATTATCTTATGCATCATCACGAGCACAAAAAACTAAATCCAGCGATATAAGGCATGTAAAAAATGGACGACGGCCGATGTGGCACGCAAACCGAGGCGACGAGGGAGCATGGAAAAAATGCCCGAAAAATCTGGGTGTGAGAGCGAGAAATGATCTCAAGCATCGTCACGAGCACAGAAAAATGACTCCAACGATATAAGACTTGTCAAAAACGGAATACGGTCGATGTGGCACGCAAACCAAGGCGACGAGGGGGCGTGGAAAAATTGTCAAAAAATGGACCTGGTGAAAATAGGAAAAGGAAAGAACTATCATGAAGTTCTCGCTGTGCTGATTCCAACGGTACCGACGGTTTGAGGAATGGACGTCGTATGACATCGGAATGGTTGTTTGAAAAATGGTGGAATTTATATAAATAGGGCGTGGGGCCCATATGACGTGTCATTGTTACGTGTGAGTTTGGCAGAGTAGTCAGAGCTCTTTCTTGATTTCCGGGAGATTTGACCGTTGGTTTTCGATTCCGCGAGTTTCAGGTAACTCTATTCGCCTTAGCGTTTTTAATTATGTCTTTTTTGGTTAGTGGCGGGCCCCCGAAGGCCGCGAAATTCCATGTTGGCCTTCTAACGTGGAATATCGGGGATTTCATTCCTTTTGCCGCGATGGACATCGTGGTTTTGAGGTTGACAGTCGCGATCTTCATCGCGACTGTCAGGTTGAAAGTCGCGATGTTCATCGCGACTTTCAGGTTGAAAGTCGTGATGTCCATCGCGAGTCTTGGGGAAACAGTCGCGATGTTCATCGCGATTGTCTGGCCAATACCCACGATGATCATTGCGGGTTCTTGTATGGAAGCCGCAACGATCATCGCGGATTTCGATGGAAAAGCCGTGATAGTTTTTTTTTTTTTTTGAAAATTTTCCCCTGGTGCTAAAAATTTCTTTGTTTTTTGGCAAGATGTTGAGGAGGCCAATGGTGTCATGGAGAGAGCGAGAGATGGAGGAAGATTTGATGGTTCGGATTCGTACTGATCAGGGGGTCCGGCAGGCTCTAGCAGTGAGTGGACTACTAAAGTTTGCTCAGATTCCACCAATGTGTTCAGTAAGACCATTACTGAACAAATTGGTGAGTTGGTGAGTTCCTGCAGAGGGTGCCTTTATTATTGGGGGTGAGAGGTTGGAGATCACCCTTACAAATGTGTATTTCCTTACCGGCTTACCTCACTTAGGGGAGGTTGGGGATCTTCTGCCGAGGATTTCGGCAGGTGTGGACATGGAGGATCTCTTGGATACCTTCTGTGTTGCTGGGGCGATTGTGTAGAACAACGCTCTGAGTCTGAGATCATTGCGGGAGTGGGACATGCGGGCTGTCGGAGCTTGTGTTTTGCGGGTTTTGGGTGCCGCGGCGCCACATCGTTTGTTGGGGGGACAAATGATGATGGTGGATTCTGTGCTGAGGGGGACCTACTATGCATGGGGTCAGATGTTTTTGGCTGGTGTCCGGAGAGATCTGGACAAGGTCAGTCGGGAGGGGGGAGAGTTCCGCTATGCCTCCTTTTTATGTTGTTTTTTCCTTGAGCGGGTACTGACTTTGCGACCGCGGGTGTCTATTCAGGATGGTTTGGTGAGCGAGCCACGGATGGTGTGGCGGGGGAAGATGATGCCTCGCGGTGGTGGTGTCATCCACGGGTTCTTTTCACAGGAGATGTACAAGAAGTGGGAGCAGATCCCCCTACTGATTGAGGACTATCCATATGCTAGTATGGATTATCGAGGAGATACAGAGATGCCTCGAGCCCAAGGACAGGCCTGGGGTTTAGATGGTATGTTTTGTCTTTTGTTCTCTACTATATCCTTTTCTAGATGTGTCTGTTATGATTATAGTTAGATAGTTATATGATGGTTACTTGTGTGATTGTGCAGATGTTGGTCCTGTACCACCAGCAGACTATGTGGCTCATAGGGGTCGGGCGATGGTGGTTGCTGCACCTCCTGTAGCGGTACCGCCGCCGCATGGTCGGGGATTTGGGGCTCGCGGTCGAGGGGCTGGCCCTCGAGACGATGCGGTGGAGGGTGTTCGAGAGACACTTGATATGATTCTAGCAGGATTCCCAGAGGATGGTTGGAGGGATCTGGATTGGGACATCGTCGAGCGATGTTTCGATGCGCCCCATGAGTGGCGCTTGATCCTTCTGAGAGCAACGTTGTTGGCTGTTGAGTGGAGGGACGGGGCTCGGTAGGATCAGGCAGGGCTGGTGGAGGGGAGGTTTCACTTACGAGACGCTCCAGCGGGGCTGGAGGAGAGGAGAGTTCGAGCTTGACATGATCCGGCGGGACCAGTGGAGGAGGCGCCAGAGAAGCCCAGGGACCACGATGATTAGATGATATTGTATCTGCCCCCAAATGCTGATGAGCATGTGGGGAAGCACTTTTTTGTACGGCTGATGTATTTTTGTATATTGGGTGCTGAGGGCACCTATGACATGTTTGGACTATATTATGATGATATATATATATATATATATGATTTTGGAATATAGTCGCATATGCACATGGATGTATTCATTGTCTTTTTGTTTTCCCGTGGAGGCATGTTTGATTTTTTGTATGCCCGTGGAGGCACATGTTATGCACGTGGATGCACTATTTTGTTTTTGGTATATGCCCATGGAGGCACATGTTATGCACGTGGATGCAGTATTTTCATATTTATATATGCCCGTGGAGGCACATGTTATGCACGTGGATGCGTTTTTGTTTATGATATGATTTGATTGGTGTGCCAGTGAAGAATGTTGTTGGCCATATGGTCTGCTACACTATTGAGGTTTCTTGGGACATGTGTAAATGAAATAGATTCAAATTGTCGAACCATTTGTTTAGTGCGCATAAATTTTCTGAAAAGACAGGGATCGCGTACCTGGTAATCATTGTTGAGCTGTGAAACAAGGAGTTGTGAGTCTAAGAACATGTTAAGGTGACATATGCTCATTTGGAGAGCTGCGGCCAGGAGACTGGTCACGGCATTGTATTCAGCTTGGTTTTTCGTGGCAGCACCTAAACACACTCCGTCGATGTGGATCAACTCATGTGAAGGGGAATATATTACCCAAGCTGCGGAGGCCAGATTGGGGGACCAACGGCTTGCACCATCAGCGAAACCGACGTAGCAGAGTGGAACTGGATCCATATGTGGTCATGCAGAGAAAAACAAATATTTATGTTTTTTGAATTTTTTGTGAAAAACAAAATAATATTGTACAATAATCGACGGTGGTGTCCGTCAGGTTTACTATGGGTAAAATCACTTGAGGTACAACCCATTGCGTGGGTTGCGTAGGGAGTTTCCTTCTGAATCGGTCAGAATGTATGCCCCCTGTCCAAGGCAAGTGTGTACAATATAGGGGCCTTGTCACATGGACACAAACTTTCCTTTCCCGGTTTTTTCATGAGCCTGATTGTAGGCGAGGACAAGGTCCCCTTCAGTGAAATTTCATGGGTGGACATGTTTGTCATAATTTAGTTTGGATTGGTTTTTGGATGCTTCCATGGTTTGAAGGGCTGTGCGTCGATCTTCATCGGCCTTCTCTAGGAGGAGTAAGCGTTGCTCAATTGGGGCAGTGTCCGGTAGGATTTCGACGGCCATATGTAGGGTTGGAATCTAGCACTCAATGGGGAGGACGAATTCGACACCGTGAACTAAGTGGAAAGGGGTAAAACCGGTGGCGATTTTGGTTGACGTGCGGTATGCCCATAGTGCCGGGAAGAGCATGTGGTGCCAATTTGACTTGTGTTTGTCTACAGTACGCTGGAGGATGGTTTTCAAAATTTTGTTGATTGCTTCAACTTGGCCGTTTCCTTGGGGGTAGTAGGCGGAGGAGAAATGGTGTTAAAATTTCAGTAAGGTTGATAGTTCTCTCCAGACGGCGTCTTCGAAGTGAGAGCCATGGTCTGAGACGAGTTGCTTTGGCACTCCAAAACGAGCAATAACATGGTTGAGAAAAAACTGTGCTGCGGTGTCGGCTTTGCAATTATAAGTTGGCATGGCCTCTACCCACTTGGTGAAATAATCGACGGCCACAATAATGTGTTTGTGACCGTCGATTGACGTGGGATTGCAATCGATGGCCCATTTGCAGAATGGTCCGACAGTAATGACTAGATGAAGGGGGCGGGTGGTGTTCTTGCTTTTGGTGCAAAAAGTTGGCAGTTTTGACAGTGTTTGACTGCGGTGATGCAATCAGTAAATAATGACGGCCAAAAGTAACCTGCACGAATGATCTTTTGGGCGGTGCCCATGCCGGAGAAATGGCCTCCGCAGGCACCGCTATGGCAATCATTAAGGACTTGTTCTGCCTCGCTATGGGATAGGTAGCGTCGTAAGATGGTATCAACGCCGCGTCGATAAATTACATCCCCTAACAAGAGGTATTGGGGGGCGTGGTGTCGGATGTGACTGCGTCTGTCACGATTGATGTGGGGTCTGAACTTCTGCATGCGAAGGTATAGCAAAATATCACCGTACCATGGGTCATCAGATGAGATGATGAATAAGTGATTGTCGGGTAACTCATCGGAGATTTGTGGGGGCGGTAGAAGGGAGGGGAGATCGGTGATGAGCTGGGCAAGCGTGAGGGCTTTAGTGCTCTTAGGGGTTGTAAAAGCAGTTTTGTACTGATCCTCCTTACGGATCTGAATCTGGTTGTATCCGGAAAATTCGTCCATGAAAGATAGGACTTCGTGTCCCGCACATGCATCAATGAGTTGGTCAATGAATGGCGTGGGGAAGTTGTCTTTGGGACAAGCTTGATTTAAATCATGGAAGTCAGTGCATACTCTAAGGGTGCCTTGCTTTTTGTTAACGGGAACGGGGTTTGAAACCCAGGTGGTATAAGCAATAGGATAACTGAATCCTGCTTTGCGAAGTTTCTCAACCTCGGCTTTAACAGCGGGGATCTTGGAAGGATGAATGGGTCGTTGTTTCTGACGAACGGGGGGTACATCAGGCCATGTGTCAATATGGTGCTCTATAATGGCGGGGTCAAGACCAGGCATTTCGGTATACGAACAGGCAAAGACATCATGGAATTCTTGGAAACGTTTTTTGTATTCTCCAATCTCATGCTCAGTGCAGGAGGCTCCTAAGGTAATGATTTCAAGGGCACCAGGTGGGTCAGAGATATTGATGTGGATGACGGGTGAGATATTGGCCATGTTACCTTCCTCAAAGGCATCAGGAGTAGGAATAGGATCCTTAAACCAGTCGACTTTAGTAGGAAGGAAATCTTTGGACTCAACCGCGAATTGGGTAGAGGTGGTAGAGGAGGACTCTTCTGGGAGGAAGTATGAACGATGGTGCATGTCTTCCCAGGGGTAATTAGGGGCAGTAATGGCCTCTAAAGTTTGCTCATTAGTATGGAAGTAATCAGACCATAAATCGACGGGTTCTGGTTTGTATGTTGTCGAAATCATATAGATGGTGTTAATCTCTCCGGATGGGGATGCTATAGGAGGGTAGATCTCCTCAATTGTGGGGGGTGCCGTCTCAAGGTCCAAATTATTCATCTCGTAGAGAGCTGCTCTGTAATCAAGGATATCAGGACAGTGATGTGAGTAATGGCCGTAAATACCGCATATCGCACAAGGGTGGTTGGTATGCAGTGATTTATCACGAGGCTTGGTGTTTGGGTCGATTTTGACAACCGGGCTTCTGGGGTCGTCGTCAAGCATTTGCATGTGTTCCTGTAATGTGGGTAATTGGGGACATTGATGAGTTGGATGGCCTAAATCATCACACAACAAGCATTTAGGAGGAGCACGAAACACGGGGGGAGGTTTAACTGCTTTGGGAGGAGGTACTGCAATGTATGGTTGTGGGCCTATGCCCCCAGTGGGCTTGATAAGAGGAGGGGGATTCATAGAAGGTGAAGGGGTAGTGACACCGGGAGGTGGTTGAGTAGTAGTTACAATGGGTTGCACCGGTTGCAAGATGACATTCGGTGTTGGCGGGGGAACGGGAGGTCAAACATACCACACGGGTAATCCCAAGGTTAACTCGGGAAGACTAAGGGTAGCCATAACTGGAGCACTTACTATGCCTAAGGGAGGGAATAGAAAGGGGATTGTGTGGATGGGTGTGACACCAATGTGACTAGGGACCAATGGTGGTTTAGGTAAGAAGGCCGGTTGATTTTTGGGTGTTTGTGTATTGTGGGACAGGGTACATAGGTCAGATACTTTGGGCGCTGGTGACGGGGGTGGGATGGACTGGAATGTAGAAGTCATCGGCATGTCAGAGTAAAGTCCGAGTACCACGGAGGAAACGAACGAGGTAGTAGCACAACAAACAGGTTGTTCAACCATGGGGAGAACATTTTCGGGTGCGACTAGGGCCTTAAGATCGTAATAGGTGAGTTGGTCGACCTTGACCACGCGTCCCTCATGGGGGAACATCATGGTACGAGAAATGGAGGAGGCAACCGCCCGCATGGCATACATGTAGCTGCGACCAAGTAAGAGGTTATAATCAAGTTGGGAATTGATGACCTCTATGTCAATGAGCACGGTTTTACTAGCCAGCTGGACGGGGACATTAGCTAAGAGACCTTGGGGTTGAGCCGAACGACTGTCGTAGGCTCGCAACGCGGTGGTGGACTGCTGGAGAGTAGGGGATCCCAACTTATGCCAAATGAATGAGGACATAACGCATGTAGAGGCACCTTCATCGATAATGCACCGATGGATGATAAGATTCCGAACGGAAATAGAAACTTGGAATGCTAAAGTGGAAGGCAGGCATGGTTCGGACTGGTCTGAATCGAATGCCATCAGTTGTGAATCATTGGGGTCAATAGCACCAATGGAAAAGAGCAAAGTTTTGCGTTGTGAAGGACAATTTTTTAAGAATTCTAAAGCAGACATGGCTGCGGGAGACTGGGCTAAGTCGTCTACAATGCTGTAATTCAACGTAGCGCGAGCATTGGGGTTATTGTTGATGTGACGAAGTGGGAAGCAAGGTTCTTTAGAGGCACCATCGAGTGGAAACGGAGGTATACGTAACGTCTGATCAGTGGGATGAGCGTTAGTGTTGTTGTCGGCGGGAGGGTCTTCAGGGGTGGAGCCATATTGGTTTCGACGGGTTTGGAGGTTGAAATCAATGGATGACATCATTAACAAGTGGTGGGTACCTGAATCAAACATGGGTTGATCAGGAGCGGCATAAGTGATCTGTTGTTGTGGTGGCGCGTTTCCTTGAGGGGGATCCAACGGCTGAGTGTTCACTATGCCTTGGTTTGGTAGGGGGTTTTTCAGCACCAAAGGTTGTTGCTGAGGGGGTGGGGGGTTCGGTGGAACCTGAGGAGTCGCTTGCCCTTGACGATGGGCATCATCAGTCCAGAGTTGCCGAGCTCGCTCCAAATGTGGGAAAGCATGTGTGTAGTAGCCATAGACCCCGCAAATAGAACAAGGATGGTTTGTTCTGAGGTTATTATTTTTGGGCTGCTTGGGATGACGATCCGGATTTTGGTTGGGAGGAGTAGCGTTGTTATTATGTGGAGGATTGGGAGGTGGTGGACCTTGATGATTTTGTTGGTTGTTTCCGCGGTTACGTCCTCTTCCATGGTTTTGTTGTCCACCTTGGTTGCGTTGGTTATTTTGATGTTGGGGCTGATTGTGTTGTGTGTACACTTGGCCTTGAGCAGCGGGAGGATTTTGGTTTGCCGCAGGTGCGGGAGCAGGTTGCGGTGGATAATAAGCTGGTGGGGCTGGAGGTGGTCCAGTTACCTGCTGGGTTTGTTGGTATCCCTGAGCTATTAGAGGTGTTGGGTTAGCTGTTGGAGCTTGCTGTGGGTAATACACTGGTTGTGGCGAGAACTGAATTGGGTTCTGGTTAGCCGGTTGGTTATAGTATGTGGGTGGTACATATGTAGATGGCGCTTTCCCATAGCAATGTTGTGGACAAGAGGGTCCATGAGTGTGATGAGTCTGATTCGTTGGAGCGTAGGAAGTTGTCGCTCCAGAATTAGATGTAGCCCTAGAGAGGCCTGGAGGATTTATGGTGCTCACCATGCTAAAAGGTTTAATTTGCGGTGTGACTTGGCCAATAATACCATCGGAGACATATGATTCCCCCGGCGCGTCACCGCGTGAAGAATCGCCTCGTGGGGAGTCTGGTATGATGGTGTAGAGATAGCCTGATTGGGCATAAATTAGGTCGAATTGCTGAGCTTTTAGGATAGCTTCTTCCTCTGACTGGGGTCGTTCGGAAGCTACGTATTTTGCTATGAGGGTTAGGAGTGATTTAAGAAACCAGTCCAAAAATATATCGTCATCCAGTTTAATCTTATAGAGGCTACGATGCTTGCGCCCCTCATTGATGGTGTCCATGATGTGGGTAGCTGTGTTTTGTCTGCAAGACAACAATATTTCAACTCCTGCATCGTAACGTATAGGTAGCTGAAAAAATTGAAGGAAAGTGGAGGCGAGGGACGTGAAAGTATGGTGGATCCCATGTAGTTGTTCGACGTACCACTTGGCTGCAGAGCCAGTGAACGTTCGTTGCAATAGTCTTAGACAAATGGAGTCATCCACTATGGATTTAGATGAACACCATAGGTGAAAAGACATTATGTGGTTTTGAGGGTCCTCCCCAGGTTTTCCTTCAAACTTGGGTATGTCCGAGGGGAGCTTCGTAGGCATGGGTGGCCATGTAGGGTTGTGCCGGATAGGATCATTGGTTAGCCTGGGTAAGTCTGGTAAGTTCAGACTTGCGATGTAAGGTAAACTAGCAGATGGGTGTGCCGTAGTGGCTGGGACATAACTATTCATGGTGGCATTATGTAGTGGTCCAGTAGCCCCTAAGGGTATGCTAGGTATTGAAGGTATGTGTCCTCCAACTACTGTGGTTTGGTATGGGCCATCGTTTCCAATTGCAACATGGGTTACACTAGGGTTAGAAATAGTACCAGGAATTCCTGGGATCTGGGTTGTGGTAATGACAAGTGGTGTGATTCCTATGTTTGGCATACCCATAATAGGAGGTAGTCCTGTGTTGGGCATACCTAAAGGTGGAGTATCCCCCATATTAGGCATGCCTAGGGGGGTTTTTATTACCATGGATGGCACGGTAGTAGAAGGGTTTGTGGATGTATCTCCAATAGTACTGGTAAAAAGTGGGTCGTATTGTGTTCCAGCCATGAGGTTGGTTGGTAATAACTCAGTAGGGTTTCCGGATTCAGCCTCAGAATCAGATGTGAAGTGAGGCGTGTCAGAATCGGATGACTGTATGTTTGGCCGATGACGTGTCGAGTCAAGGGATAAGGTTCGACGTTGGTGACGTGGAGAGCCAAGTAGACTGAACTGTGGGGGTTCACCCTGAAGACGACGAGATCGTCTAAAATTCTCAATGGTGAGAATTTTTTTTTCAGTGTAAGGTGGTGATGTAAAAAACTCGAAACCCTAATGCAACAAAGAGTGCAAAAAAGGGGAGTGAAAATAAAGGCTCTTAGGCCAAAAAATCAACCTCAAAAAGCACTTATTATAGCAGTTGTGCTATAATAAGTGGAGGAATGCAACAAAATTGGTCAGAATACCAACAGTCAAACAGTTTCTAGAAAAAATAGGTGCTACTAGACCAAAGGTGGGTAATGTATCATGCAAACACCTAACTAGAAGTATTGTGAGTCAACAAACGATATCCTCCACAAGGTGATGAAATCCAAGTCAGACGCTATAGAGTGTTGAATCAACGGCTAGATCTCCCCCTACCGGGAGGGAAACCGAGTAGACAATCCTAAAGAGTGGCAACTAGGATACCCTGTTCATGGCACGTTCAGAAAAGGTGAATATGCCGTTTGGTCCTGCTACCGCAGTATCCCCATACAGGGATACCTCGAGAACTGCGAGAAGTAGCCTTTGGTTACTGAATGGATTGCGGTATTCCACTCAGGCCTCCGGAACAACTCTGGCGACTTCAACCCTCCTAGGGGAGAGGCCTTCCAATAAACTGGTTGTGACCGTGCGAAAAAATACTGGGGGATTTTGGTTCCCTAATGGACAACAGCTATGTCTCAAATGTAATAACTGAGGGGTGTTATTGGAACACCTATCCCCTCAATTCTACCTAACTAAAAAATTCTTTTAAGTGCTCCCCAAGTGGGGTTAAAAGTTGGTTGAGTTTAAGGTAAATTTTAAGGCTCAGTTTAAATTAGTGGAAAAGTGGGTGCAAGTGTGGTATTTAAACTGAAATTGATTTGCCTCTCTTGGGAGATTTTATAGATGAAAGAAAAGACGCTTCCAGATTTGCAAAAAGTAAAGGCATTTTTTAAATGTAAATGCTTGAAAAAACTATTCAAAAATAATGGATCTTTGAAATAATTTAAAGGGAAGCAAATAGCATGAATATTCAAGAAATAAATGGATCTCTTAAAAATTGGTTGGGCAAAGTATTGAGCAAATAAACAGTAAAACCTTGATCTAGCTAAAACGTAGAAAAATCTCTCTTTCAATTTTTGAAAATTTTTAAAAAGACTTTTTAAATGAGCATTCTAAATAGTAAAAAAATTCTATGGCTGTAAAAAATGCAGGAACTTTAATACTGTAAAATGTGCTAAATGGGCAGAAAATACAGCAAAAAATATTTTTCAAAAAATTGGTCGAATTGAAAAAACTTGCATCGCAGGTTTCTGGAAAACAGCCACGATGGGCCACGTGGGTTTTGGCCGCAAAGCCGCGATGTGCAGCTTGGATTCCTGTCACACAGTTGCGATGGGCAGCGCGGTTTTCAGCCGCGAAGCCGCGATGTGCAGTGCGGTTTTTCGTCACACAGTCGCGATGTGCAGCGTGGCAAATGACTACAAAGCCGCGATGTGCAGCGCGTAAATCGGCCGCAAAGCTACGGCGAGCCACGCGGGAAAAAGATGAAAAGTCGTGATGAGCCGCGTGACTGTCAGGAAAAAAACCGCGAGGCGAAAGCCGAAAACGGATGCCGAAAAACGAACCCGAAAATGGAAATTTCGGGCTGTTAATGGCAATAGAAGGGGCCAAGATCTAGAACAACAATGGATTTGCTGTCTAGGGTGGCAGATCTACGAATTAAACTAATTTAAACTAACAAAAACTATGATCTAAAGCTAAAAATTGAGATCTAAGAATTCTAAGCCAGCGGAGTTGCCAAAAACTGTTGGCTTGGTTTTGCAACCAAGCTTAGTGCAATGGGCACCTGCTAACTAGTAGCATCAGTTTCAATAAAAATAAATAACAAACTAATCTAAACTATATTAATCATGGATCTATGTGAAATAGATAAGCAAACAATGGAAATATTATGAAAAGCAAAACAATTGACAATATGTAAAAAATGATTTTGTATTAAGAATAAGGGCAAGCAAGTGCTTGCAATAGTAATACCTCCAAGTGGTGAAGATTGTTGAGTAGCTCCAAGGGTGAGCAACTCCAAACTCCAAAGGTCCCTTCTCCAAGGTAGCTACAATGGTCAAAAGCTCATGGGAGATTTTGACAGCATGAGGATAGGATGATGGATGGATGGATAGTGAGGAGCCCCTACCACCTTTTTATAGTTTTTGGTGGTGGGGAATACCATTATGGTTTTGAGGAAACCAATGGTATTGACCAACATGGTTTAGGTACCTTTTCCCTCCTTTTTTCTTTTTTGAATTTTTTGAATATTTTTATTCCCTTTTTAATATTTTTGGGAATTCTGGACCCTTTTTGAGGGTTTTTTATGTTTTTTTGAGGAAAAATATTCATTTTGAGTGGAAAAAGGGGTGTATTAAGGTCTTTTGGTGACCTTTTGGTGGCTTTAGAGGCTCAAATGGTGGAAAAGTAGACAAATGGGTCATGTGAATAAGGAAATGAGCTAGTGAGCACTTTTTGGGTATTAACACAAAGGTAGGTGCAAGGACTCATCGAGACGTTACTTGGGCAGATGGAGAGCCAAATTTCACCCAATGACCGTTTTTTGTGAGTAAAAAGTAATAAAATAGTGGTTTTTACCATTTTACTTGATACCCGAGGGCTATAGGTATGCAACTCGTGGGTACGCATGCTATAGTGATGCAACATGCGGGTAGGAACAAAAATAGGATAAACAGGTATCACTGAAGGATAAAACTGGATCTGAGTCACTGGAATGGATCCTACAGGCCAAAGAATGCTGATAGCACTGCTTCGCAGAACCCTGGATAAGAAGCAAAGGAAGGAAGTTCTAAGTGTCAAGTATAGTTGAAAATGGACACTAGAAATATAAAGAAGTCTGTACATGTATGATAAAAGGAAGAAGGTAGGATAAGAAAAATAATCTATGTACCGCGCAACACTGTTGAAGCTGCGCGGAAGGGGGAAAAAAAGTGAAAGCCGTGCAGTTGGAAAATGTTGGCACTGCGCAGTAGTCGCGCAGGGTTGCAGATGGATTTCCGCGCAGTTTGGCGCAACACTCAGAGAAAAATAGCCGTTGCATGGATTTTCAAAAAAATAATCGTTAGATGACCGTTAAAGCAACCGCTTCAGCATTTAAAGAGAAGATAGCCATTCTGAGCATGCTGGCGACAGAAAAGATCGAAGGATCCACTCAAATTCGCCAACGGACACCACATTAAATGCCTATCTAGCCATTGAAGGGTGTGGGAGGGGGTCTGCTGCGCCTATAAATAACACCGTTGGGAGACTTGCGGGCGTTACCGAGCACTTAGAATTTTCTTGTGATTAACCTCTCCGAGCTAGTAGCCATTTGTATTTTGTCTACCTTAGCCGCTATCTCATTAATGAATGTCCAAACCTTCCTATAGAGAAGAGGAAATGACCATTGAAGAAGCACTGAGGATCTTTCAGCACGGAGGGATTCAACAGTTAATGAAAAATCTAGTTAAGAAGGTCGCCGTAGAACAAGGTGAAGGATCCCGCAGATCACCAAGAATTAATACGAAAGTGCAAGAAAAAGCGAAAGATAAAGGAAAACACGTAACGGGAATTCGAAGCAAGTACATAAATATGGGTTCCTCGGCACAAAAATCGCCAGTCTATCAGAAAGAACCCTTGAAGATGACACCCGAATATATCTCCCCGCGGGCACTGAATGCCCATGTGTTTAAATTGTCCAAGAATGTGAGATATGACATTCCTCTGTCACCTATCTCCAAGCATGTAGCGACTGCTAAGAATTTGCTGGGAAAGATAGCAGAATGTAAATGGGAGGATTCTGACCTCTTGGGAATGAAGAAGGACGAGCCAGATGTTCCCAAGTACCCAGATTTTCATCCAGACTAGTATATGTGCTGGAAAAAGGATGTCAAGGGAACTCTTAATCTGGTTGTTGAGAGCTGGCTAACACTTGTCGTTCATCGGGGCTAGTGAACTTGCTAATATTGCCACATTTTGACCGCTCTCCAGAACTTAATATTGTGGTTCACACACTCATGGCACGAATCCACCAAGGTTATCTGTGGCTAGACAGGAACATCGATATTAACATCGATTTGATCCAATGCATCACCGAGCTAAGCAAGCGCGGTAAGGATCCTAAGAAATTCTTCCAGGGGAAGAGCAAAGATAAAGAGGCTGTTGAGAAGATGAAGAAAACCCACCCGGTGGCGAAGGGAAAAAGAGGTTTCCCAACGGAAGATATAGAGGATAGAGCAATAAGATTTGTAACACATTTGCTCGCAGGAAAGATACTCAAAACTGCTAGGCCTTCGGAGGTGCCTGTGGGAGCAATACTCCTGGGTGCCGCAGCGGCTGAAGGCACCAACTTTAATTGGTGTCAGTTTCTGTTGAATGAGTTCCTTGAAGAACTCAACGACACGCAGGTGAATGGCGGCCAGTTCCATTTCACCTGGCTGATCGTCTTGATTTCTTTTTGTGGATGGAAGGAGCCGAGAGATTATGTGGGAATTATTATGGACACCAATGATCCTAGAGGGTTTAAGTTTGTCAACCTTTGGGTGAACACAAATGAAGAGCGTCAGCATGCGAAAACAGAAGTCTTTTACCAGTACTATATTCAGCTGTGTGATGCAATCACGAAGACAACCCGCATTACAAAGCATGTCACGGCGAAGTATATCTGTGTCATCGACTTTGAGGCGGATATGAAATGTATCTTCATATCACCAAAAGCACAAATGAAGAAACCAGAGTGGTTCCCAGGGAACTACATCATGTATGAGTAGGATATTGAAGACCTCATGAAAGATTTGCCACCAGAGTTTCGCGTAGAAATTATGGACGTGGAGACAGATTCAGCATAGGATGAGCCAATCCCGCTCTCATGCCCAATCACTGAAGAAACATGGAAGAGAAAAGAACCTGAGACTTCGCAGAAGCCAAAGTCGAGGAAGAAGGTGAAGGCCACAAAGATTCAATCGGAGGCAGTCCTCAATGATGATGACTATGAGATGATAGCCGAAACAGTCTCAGAGCAGATGAAGGATCTCATGGCAGATAAAGATAAAAAGGATAAGGTCATCCAGGATGACCTGCAGAATACGCAGCTCGCAATGCAAGGTCTGATGAAGAAAATGGACGATGTCTAGAAAATCCTGAGCTTGAATCGTGACACAGGAGCAGAAGGGAGGTCGACAGGAACCTCGCAGCAAACACCACCGCAGTTAGCAATAACGCTGCCATCAAAGACTAGAATTTTCCATGTGGACCCATTGGCTATTGCATTGCCAATGGCAGAACAAGTTGTGTTGGACACAAAGGGAGTTGAGAGGGTAGAGCTCGACTTAGCAAAAATCCCCTTACCAGGATTGCACTTCATCCACACGCAGATCGTTGAGGAGATGCATGACCGGACGGTGGAGTCAATGAAGTCACAAGTAGAGCTCACCGCACCAAACAGGCAAATGCAGCTGCACGCAGAAATGCAGCTGCGGAACGAACTGGACTGCCGAAAAAATTTGGAGACTACCATATTCAATGTTGCGCAGGATATTGAAGGTATAGAACTCCAGGATGATCATGCAGACACAGTTTTGAGGATCAGGGACAGGGTAAGATCTTTGCAGTCGGAGATGCAAGATAAGGAAATTTTTTATCAGGCTGATATTACCTCGTTGAAGGCACAAATGAACATACAAGCACCATTAACTGAACAACAAGTTAGAGAGAAAGCAGTAAGCGCTTCCTCGAAAAGCATTACAAATGAGATGGCTAAGTGCCAATCTCTCCTGGATAAGGTTTCACAGGAAATCACGACCCTTGAAGAGGATCAAGGGTTGCTACAGGTCAAGACCGCGGTAGAAGAAAAATAGACCGCGCTGGACAAGTTGAATGCAGAGGTCAAAGATCTGCCACCCAGCAAGAGGTTGCCAAGATACAAGGAGATGTCGGGTTTAAAGAAATAAGTAGAAGAATTATGACAAAAAGAGACTGAGATGGATAATTAGTCGCAACAACTCCTGGAGAATGCCATGGATGTATCGCAGAAGATTGAAGACAAGTTAGCAGAACTACGTGATAACCAGGAGCAGGTACAAGACAAAATTGGACAAGAAATAACTCCAACACTGCTTGATACAGTTAAACATGTTGAGCAGGATACAAGAGAAGCAGTGGAGTAGTTGTGTGGTACATATGACGAGTTCGCGGCCAAGTTCGTTCCACCGGTCGTGACACAGAGTGAGACAGCTGAAACAATTAGTGGCTCGGGAACGAGCCACATGTAAGTGTTAGGGGCATGTTGGGCCCACGTTGAGACAAAATTTTGGAAACACCTTTTTGAGACATGCAGGGAAAGCTGAGCTGAGCGTAGCTCGAAAATGCAATTATAGCTAAGTATTGAGGATGCTGTGAAGTTGCGCGCAGCATCCAACTTTGGACCAGACTGCGGAGTTTCACGCAGCATCAAATTTTGGCCGTGATGCGAAGACCAGTACTGCGCTGAAGCAGTGCTGCGGAGTTCAGAGGCCACGTGGAGCCAACAAAGCAGTGTGTTGGACAAGTATCAAGTGCAGGTACCGGTTGGATCGGTAGCAACCATTTTTGGAAAGATATTCCAAGATTTCCGAGCGGCGGACATAGGCAAATTAGGAAGGCGGCTACGCGTGGATTGTTAGGGAAAGCGATGTTTGGCACGCTAAGAAGGTAAAACTGTTAGAGAGTAACGGTTTAGCAGAAGAAGCCTATAGGCACGCGTGCGACAGGAAGGCCGATAGCGATAGGATGAGGACGTGGAGATCCACTAGGATCAAACAGACGCTACCAGGAGCCAGCAAGCCGGTTTGAAAACTGGCGCAGTTTTGGAAACCCTTAGGGTTTTGGGTTCTAGGTCTTCGACATTGTACAGAAATGACCTTCGGGCATGATCTATTTAAGAAGACAATTTTGTATGGGATGGGGTTGCTCTATTTTTTGGGGCTAGATGCTAGTTGTTAGAGTAATCTTGAGATAACCTTTTGTATTGCAAAATCTCTCTGAGCTGAGAATATTGTAAAGGATTTGCAGCTGTGTGCGCAGAGACCTAGCCAAGAGAAAGGAGAGTCTACAGTTGAGTGCACAGACTAAGAACGGTTGCCACATCCCTTTTTGAAAGAAATATATTACCAACCGTTCTTGTGGATGTAGCTTTCCATCCGGGGAAGTGAACCATGTTAAATCTTGTGTTATGCGATGATGTTTATGAATGAATGACTGTCTGTATTACCTGTAGAATGAATGTTTGAATGTTTCCTTTCATGCTGTAGTAGAATAAATTTGATATGCATTTACCAATAGGAGAAGTTTGGGAATGATATGCTAAGTTCCATGTGAACAGATGAATGGCGAACATTTTAATTATATGTTAAGATCGTGAATTAGTCATTTAAGCTTAATACTTTCTTAAACTCAATGAAGGAATGCAGCACATCTAGTCATGACTATCATTTCAGTTCACGTTGTACAGATCCAAGTTCTTGAATGAATGCTAGAAAGATAACCAATAAGTGCCTGAATGAATGGACGAGTGATATTCATTTCAGTGCCTTAGCATTTTCAATATCTTCCAAGTAAAGATTCAGCATGGCGGACTCGCGGTTCCAGTAGAGAACTCACAGCAGTAAGAAGTATTTAAGTGAGGCCCATAGGGTTGCCTTCACAGCGTAGATCCTGTTGCATTCCACATCGCTTTGCCCCGCAACACACTCCTTTTGTCCTGCGCTGCGCAGCTTGCTCATATAAACAACTCATCATTTACTGTGGAAACCTGATTCTGCAGTATCCCATAAGATACACCTCGGGTGAGACCTCAACCTGCTCGTAGGTTGTTTCCGAAAGGGCCAGTGCGAAGGGGTTTTGTTGGTCAAAAGGGAGAACCGCAAAGAACCTGGGTCTAATTGGAAACCTCTGGGTCAGTTTAAGCCAACAATGGATGAGAATATGAGTATTTCTATTAATAAACAAGAAGAAGTAAAGAGTGATATGACCTCTTGCCAGCAACCAATCGCAACCAAGATATGGATCAATCCTCTTGTGCCTCCACCACTTCAATCCTCCATGAATGGAAAACTCAAACTAGATAGGAGTTTGGAAGGTGAACATAAAGGGTTCACAACTACAAGGATCAATGAGTGTAGACTCAAGATATGGCAACAATCCACTAGATTTCTCTTGCTCTTCTTTCTCCTCCCGTCCATAAGCCATATGTGCTCAATATATAGTCCTCTCAAAGGTAAGTGAAAGGACACATCGAGACGTTACTTGGGCATATGGAGAGCCAAAGGTCACCCAATGACTGCTTTTTGTGAGTAAAAAGTAATAAACTAGTGATTTTTACCATTTTACTTGATACTCGTGGGCTATAGTGATGCAGCTCGTGGGTACGTCTGCTATAATGATGCAACAAGCGAGTCAGAGGAAAAATGAGGAAAAAATATGTCTGAAGTATATAAAGTGAATCTGAGTAAGTGAAATGGATCCTATAGGCCAAAGAATGCTGATGCTCACAAGGTAGAAGATTACATTGTAACACTCCTCCACCTCTTTGTCCGTAATTGTTAAGTTATAAATGTAATAACCCATAACCCATATAACCCTTACAAATCTAACCCTCATATCCTATAACCCCCTTCCCTTATAACCAATAGCCTCTAACTCATATGTTGAACTATGACCAATCCTAGGAGCAAAAATCAATGTTATTTTGGGAGCATATCAAGGAGCAAAAGTGGCTGCAATACTAGGATAAAAATGAGGTGCTACTTTGGGAGAAAAACTATATTATACAATAGGCTCTATTGTAGAAGCAACACTGGTTTCTAAACCTACTGAAAATTAGGGAGCTAAACTAGGTGCTAAATATGGCTCAAATCCGAGTGCTAACTAGGGAGCAAAACTAGGAGTTATTCTTGGCATTATTTAGGGAGAAAAATATTGACACTATTTAGGACAATAAATTGGGCACTATTGGTGGTTCAAAAGATGGTGCTAATAGGGGTGTTAAATTAGGCACAAACTAGCGCCGACTTTAGTGCAAAGTTTCGAAACAAGGTGCAAAAAAATCCTAGAAAAGTACCATCTTGTGAAACAATGCTGAATTTGCCACAAGAAAGAAGAAAAATATAGTAAAAAAGTGACTAGATGCTAAAAATGGATCTAAAAGGGAAGCTAATCACAAGGTTTTGTTGTCGTAATGGATGAAGGAAAGTTGGCTTCCTATAAGGATTAGATCATCCACATAAACGATAACAATGATGATATCATTTTCAAGGAATTTAACATACAAATTTGGATTAGATCGACGCATCTTGAAACCACTCTTCAAGAAATTAATATTAATTTTCTCATACCAAGCCCTAGATGCATGTGTAATACCATACAAAGAATTGTTCAATTTGCATAACAAAGTTGAATTTTCAGAGGTGATGAAACTAGGTGGTTGTTTCATATAAATTTATCCACGAAGATCACCATTTAAAATTTATCTCTTGACATCAATTTGGTGAATTTACCATTAAAAATATGCATAGAGATAAATGATAGTTTTGACGGTGTTGATTTTGGTAATGGGAGAAAAGGTTTCAGTATAATCTATACCTTCTTTCTTAAGAAATCCTTTGGGGAAAAACCACCTTATGATTTTCAATTCGTCCTTCCACAATGAAATTTGTTTTATAAATCCATTTGAAACCAACATGATTCTTACCAGGGGGAAGGGGGACAAGGTTCCAAGTATTGTTCCTCATCAAAAGGTCATATTCAATACCCGTTACTTTCTCCCATTCTGATTTTCCTTTAGCTTCTGCACAAGTGGAAATATCATCTGTGTCTAATACTTTTTCCATGATAGAAAAATAAAATATAGTGGTGGCGGGAAGTATACTAGTATCTTGAGGAAGTTTAGGTGGATCACTAGAACCAGCAGGGGAAATATGATCTAGGCCTTGCATAGTAATAGAGGAAGGGGTAACATACACTGGACGAATGGAAGATGGAGGCAAGTTCAAGGTAACATGAGGTTCAACAGAATCGGGTGGTGAATAGGCTTCATTGAACTATACATATCGCTGAATGATGACTTTCTGAATAGATGGATCAAACAACCTCTATGATTTAGAATCCTCAATTTAACTAATAAATACACATTTGCGATATTTGGGATCCAAATTCTTTCATTTTTCATCAAAGACACGAGTCCAACATTTAGAGACAAAGACCTTGAAATGGATGATATTTGGTCTTGTCTTCTTACTCCACTTTTCTTTAGGAGTGACCTACAAAACGGCTTTAGTAGGAGCCCGGTTCAAATATGGTTAGCACAACAGATATATTCAATCCAAAAAATTTTATGCAATCCTTTTGAATATAAAATACATATAGCCATTTCAACCTAGGTTATATTTTTTCTTTCTGCAACCCCATTCTGTTGGGGTGTGTAAGGAAATATCCTTTGATGTTGAATGCCATGCTTGGATAAATATGGTGCAAATCCATTTTTAGTGTAATCCTTCACATTATCGGTTCTAATGGTCATTATATATTTACTACAGTATTTTTCAAGTAGGGATTTAAATCATACATTTCAGTAAATAAACCCAAGTATTCCTACTATAATCATCAATAAAAGTAATGAAATAAATAAAACCTCATAATGAAGGAGACTCTAGAGGACCATAGATTCCATTGTGAACCAACTGCAACTTCTCTAGAGCACACCGAGCTTTATCCTTGTGAAACTTTTCCCTGTGATGTTTACCAACAATGCAACCTTCATAAACACCCTTAGTGGAAGGAATTGTAGGTAATCCAAGTAACATTTTAGATAATTCAAATGACCTAATATTTCATCCCATAACTTACTATGGTCATTAGCATGTGCAACATAGGAATAAAATGGTTGTTTTTTGGGTGAATGAAAATCAATGAGCTTAAACAAATGTACTTGATGCTCAACCAGGACAAATGATTTTTTTTTGAAGTTGTTGTGGATGTTGTTATTGGCATATCTACCAGGCCATGCTTAAAAATTATGGGCACAATAAATAGAAAGGATATTTATGGGCATCAATTCAACATGGAAAACATCTCTCAATATACCATTAGGAACCTAAATATTATCGGAAACCACTATAGAAAGTTGCTTAACATCACTTATTGAAACTTTATGAGTTGTGTGGTTTTTTTTTTCATAAGAGGTGAATAATGTAGCAGTTCAAGTCATATGATTGGAGGCACCTGAATCCATAATATAGTCCATAGGATAATATGATTTACTTGGATAAACATAATGGGAACAAAGAGATACATGTTGTTCCTATGAGGTTTTATTCCTTGCTTTTGCAAGTTCATTTCGCCTTTAAAGCAATTCTTCTAAGTGTGACTCATTTTTTTTGGTTTTGGAGCCTGATTATCTTCTTGATTCATATATCATGTTGTTCATCCGTTTTTGTACCCCGGTTTTATATGCTTTGCAGGTGAATTGTACAATCATCCCAGCAGGGGGAATTAGACCCCCCGCGGGGTCCGGGGGCAAATCCCCTGAAAGAAAGTTTTGGGTTGTTTTTTGGCCAATAGTTTATAGTCCCATGGTATTGGGTAGCTCGTGGTATTTTCCCATGGTAATCCCTCCTTAAAAGGAAGGCATTGTAATACGACTGTGTATTTTATTGTAGTATTGCTAAAAATATATCTGTGATTGTGTGAGAGAGACTGTGAGAGAGTGAAGAGGAAATTGCAGCGGATGTGTTGCGAGTTGTATTCCTTCATTTGCTGGATGGTATAATAAAAGGACTGGCAATTTATCCGTCGATGTAGGCCATATTGGGTGAACCATGTATATTGGTGTCTCTCTTGTATTGTATTTATGTGTTTTATTTCTGCATCTTATTTTATGCTATTGTTCCACGATCCTATTTTCTAACAATTGGTATCAGATCTAGAGGCCTATTTGGCGCATAAACTCGTAGGAAAGAAGGGTTTCTGGTTCGAGTGGGAGAAATGGCGGAAGAAGGAAATTTTAGGTTCGAGAAATTTAACGGCCAAAAATACCAGTTATGGAAGATGCAGATGGAGGGCTATCTATATAAGAAGGATATATTCCTACCATTGGGTGGTAAAGGAATTAAGTCTTCGTCTATGAAGGATGAAGAATGGGAGTTTCTTGACATAAAGGCACTAGGAACAATACGGCTGTGCTCGGTTTCATCCCTAGATTTCAATATTTCAAAAGAAAAGACAACGAAGGATCTGATAAACACATTGGATAAACTGTATGAAAAACTTGGGCCTCCAACAAGGTATTTCTAATGAAGCATTTATTTAATATGAAGATGTCAAAAGGTGGATATGTTGTTGACCATTTAAATGAATGTAATACAATTATTAATCAGCTAAGTTCTATAGGAGTGAACTTCGATGATGAGGTTAGGGATCTTCTAATCTTGTGTCCATTGCTAGAAAGTTGGAACAACTTGGTCATGGCTGTAAGTAACTCTGTCTCTAGTTCAAGCGCTCTAAAAATTGATGATGTTGTTGGTATTATTATTAGCGAGGAAATGAGAAGGAAAAGCACAGGTGAGACATCGGGTAATGAATTGACCATGGAGAGAAGGGGAAGACAAATGGAGAGAGGAAAGAGCCAAGGTAATCATGGGAAGTCTAGGAAGGGTAGATCCAAGTACATAATGGGAAAGATAGAGTGTTGGAACTATGGGAAGAAAGGAAATTTGAAGAAAGAATGCAGATCTCTAAATAAGAAAGGAGATGGACATCAAGAGACTACTCAGGAAGCAAATGTAGTAAGTTATGTGTTACAAGATGCTTTGATTCTTGCATTAGATAATACTAGTGATTACTAGGTAGTAGATTCAAGGGTTTCATGTCATGCTACACCCCATAGGAAATTTCTTTATGATTATGTTCAAGGTAATTTTGGACATGTTTTATTGGGTGATGATGAACCATGTAAAATTGTTGGAATGGGTAAGGTATAGATAAATTTAAAGAATGGAAATGAATGGTTGTTGAAAGATGTAATGAATATTCCTTCTATGAAAATAACTATAATCTCAACATGGAAGTTGGGAGATGTTGGATATTTATCTACATTTGGAGAATGTGGTGGAAGATCACTAAAGGACTGATGTTGATAGAAAACGGAGACAACATTGATTGTTCTATCTCTTTATCTTCCATAGGAACATATACAACATTGTGGCATCATAGGGTTGGTCACATGAGTGAGAAGGGGATGCATATTCTCCATTCAGGAAGTTGCTACTATATTTGAAGCAGTTTAGTTTGGAATCCCGTGAGAACTGTGTTTATGGAAAACATAAGAGAGTCATATTTCTCAGGGTCAGGAAGCAAAAGAAGAGTGAAAAGTTAGAGCTCGTGCATACAAATGTATGGGGACCGGCTCAGGTACAATCTCTTAGTGGCTCTAGGTATTATGTTACTTTTATTGATGATGCAACTAGAAAAACTTGGTTTATTGCATTTGATAGAAATCTAATGTTTTATCCACTTTTAAGAAATGGAAATATTTGGTTGAGAATGGGACAAGAAAAATGTTGGACTGTCTCAGATCTGATAATGGAGGTGACTACTGCAACAAGGATTTTGATAGTTACTATTAATACCATGGGATTTATAGAGAGAAGACATCCCTAGGAACACCACAAGAAAATGCTGTGTCAGAAAGGATGAACATGAAAATTGTGGAGTATGCAAGGTGTATGAGATTGCATGAAGGGTTGCCCTTACAGTTTTGGGAAAATGATGTAGATATTGTTGTTTAGTTAATAAACAGAGGGCCTTCAAGCTCTTTGGATGGTGGCATTCCAAAGGAGGAAAGGACAGGTAAAAAGGTAAACTACTCATTTCTGATAACTTTTGGTTGTGAAGCATTTGTCCATATTGATAAAGAAAATAGAACAAAGCTGGAGGCTAAATCCAAGAATTGTACCTTTATTGGATACGGGGTTGATGATTTTGGCTATCACTTATGGGATTATGAAAATCACAAAATCATTTGGAGTAGAGATTTTGTATTCAATGAAAATTTCATGTATAAAGATCAGTTGCATGGAAAGAAATAAGAAAAGGAAAACAAATAATACACATTGCTTGATGAAATCAAATAAAATGAAACTCCAAAGGTTCCATAAAATCAAGAACAACAGTAGGTACCTCAAAATCCCGCAAGTGTTAGAAAATATACCAGGTTAAGTATACCCCCCGAACGATACTCTTGTTCACTATATTATTTATTGATGACTGATTGGTGAACCAAAATGTTATGAAGAAGCAATGCATGTGGAAACTAGAAAGAAATGAGAGCAAGGTATGAATGAGGAGATGGAATCCTTGGTAAGAAACCAGACAATGGATTTGGTTCAGTTTCCTATAAGTAAAAGAGCATTACAGAATAAATGGGTTTACAATTTGAAAGAATAATATGGAGGCAATAAGCGGTACAAGGCTATACTTGTTGTAAAGGGCTTTGCACAAAAGAAAGGTATAGATTTTGATGAAATATTTTATCATGTTATTAAAATGACTTCAATTAGGACTATTTTAAGTCTAGTGGCAATAGAAGATTTGCATCTTGAACAATTAGATGTAAAAATGACCTTTCTCCATGGGGATTCAGAGGAAGATATTTATATGCAGCAGCCATAGGGGTATGAGGTCAAAGGGAAGGATAATTTAGTATACAGGTTGAATAAGAGCTTGTATAGCTTGAAGCAAGCTCCAAGGCAATGGTATTTTAAATTTGACAAGTTTATGAAAGAGCAACGTTATAGTAGATGTCATTCTGACCACTGTGTTGATTTCTAGAGGCTAGATAATGGAAGATATATTATATTGTTATTGTATGTGGAAGGCATCCTTGTTGCAGGGTCTAACATGCAGGATATAAATGTGCTCAAAAGGAAATTAGTTAATTCATTTTCGATGAAGGATTTGGGTGCTGCAAAGAAAATCCTTGGTACGAGAATAACAAGAGACATGAAAAAACACAGATTGGCATTGTCTTAGGGTGAGTACATAGAAAAGTCATTGGAGAGGTTTATAATGCAGGATGAAAAACCCGTTAGTACACCTTTGGCCATCCATTTAAAACTAATCAAGGATATGTGTCCAAAGACACATGAAGAGATAGAATATAGGTCGAAGGTTCCCTATTCATTAGTAGTTGGCAGCTTGATGTATGCCATGGTTTGCACAAAACCAAATATTGCACATGTAGTGGGATTTGTGATCATGTATATGAACAATCTAGGTAAAGAACATTGGAAGGCAATAAAGTGGATTCTCAGGTATTTGAGAGGTAATACTACTCATGCATTATGTTTTGGAGGTTGGTACACTATTCTACAGGGATATGTCGATGCAGATGTGGAAGGTTATAAAGATAGTAGGAGAAGCACCACATGGTATGTCCTAACTGTAGGTTGAACATCAGTAAGTTGGATTTTGAAACTGCAAAAGGTTGTTGAACTTTCAACAATGGAAGCAGAGTATGTTGCTTCTACAAAGGCTAGTAAAGAGATGATTTGTCTATAGAGGTTCATGTAAGAATTAGGTAACAAGCAGGATAATAGTAGGTTGTAGAGTGAAACCAGAGTTCCATTCATCTTGCAAAAAACTCAGCCTTTCACTCTAAAACTAAACATATACATATCAAGTACCATTTCATACGATATGTTCTGGAAGGTGAACTATTGAAGTTGGAAAAGATACATACTAGCTAGAATCCTGCAAACATGTTGATAAAAGGTAGTAACCAGAGAGAAACTGAGTTCTTGCTCAGTTTCAGTTGACCTTCAATCATGAAGGTGAAGATGAGAAATTTTCCAGGTCCAAGGTTTGGAGCATAGTCCAGCAGATGCAGTAGTAGTGAATTTGCTGTGATTAGTCTCCAAGTGTGAGATTGTTGGTTATGGATCCTGATTATCTTCCTGCTTCAGACATATTGTTGTTCAACCATGTTTGTACCCCAGTTTTAATGTTGTGCATGTGGACTATACACTCGTCCCAGCAGGGGGGTGCGAGGGCCAAGGGGCCCCTAGGGGGTTTGTGGGAGAGGCGCATGAAATAAATTTAAGGTTTGTTTTTGACCAATGGTTTACATGCCCATGGTATTAGGTCGCCCATGGTATTTTACCATGGTAATACATCTTTAAAAGGAAGGCATTGTAATACGGTTGTGTATTGTATTGTAATATTGTGAAAAATATATCCATGATTGTGTGAGAGAGATTATGAGAGAGTGAAGAGGAAATTGCAGCAGATGTGCTGCGACTTGTATCCCTTCATTTGTTGGAGGGTATAATAAAAGGACTGAAAATTTCTCAGTGGACTTAGCCCATATTAGGTAAACCATGTATATTGGTGTCTCTCTTATATTGTGTTTATGTGTTTTATTTCTGCATCTTATTTTATGCTATTGTTCTATGATCTTGTTTTTCTAATAGTTTTTCCACAAAGTTTTCAAGGTTTCCATACTTTCTTCTTTGAAGCCTCTACAAGACCATCATTAGAAGTTTGATGGGAGGTACTGCACGCATGAGGTTTGTGTTGAGATAAATTATCTGTTAAATAATCGACATTAAATTATATACCAGGATTTCATAAACTTAGAGGTGAAAGAATAGGAAGTGCATGATCAAAACATCTAATCTAGCCTAATCTAGTAACTAATAATGACAAAAACACTCTTCTAAATGAAATAAATGAAATTAAATGATAAATCACCACATGACCTATCCCCGCGATATAAAGGCTCGAGATCACAATCTTTCATATGCAATCTATCGTGAGTAGATTTATAAAGTTGTAGTATTTAATGATGAATCTCATGAAAGTAAATCTAATTACACAGTGTTCTATCTATTGGAAAACTAAATCTTGCGATCAAAGCAATGTAAAGGAATTAAATGAAATCAAAATAAATTAAAATCCACGAATCTACATAAAATTAAAGTAATGGAAGGGTAAATCGAATTGAAGAGGGTAAGCAAAGCAATCAAAATACAACTCACAAATGAATGCAATAAAACTTCGAACTTAGAAACTACTTTTCAAATGAGTACACTGGTCATAAGGAAACGGTGATGGAATTAAGAGACAATAAATATATTTTGGAAATTAAGACACAAAATAAATGATGAATGAACTATGAAATATGAACTTGGAAATGACAAACACTTACAAGAATACTTCAAAGAATAAATGAGGGATGTTGCTTTATGTTCTTCAAAAACTATGTAAATAATATTATTTATCAAATCCAATCAATAATTTATGTAGAAAACAATGAAAAGAAGAATGAGGGAATGGAGAATTACTTGTTCTTTAAAATACCGTGTAAATGATAATTATACCTCTTAAAATCAACCAATCCTTGAAATAATAAGCAATAATGACAAAATGAAATAAAATGGAGGCGGGATGGATTAAATTCTACAATTGGTTTTGTGTGGATTCAATATGGTTGAGCACTCAAGAAACAATGAATGAATAAACTCAGAAACAATAAATGATTAAAACTCAGAAGAATGAATGAGAAGATTTTTTTTTACTTGTTCTTTGTTTTAAAGAATTATATATAATGATAAGACTCCTTGCAAGCAATCAATACTTTGAGACAAAAATAGTGAAGAAAGGAAACAAGGAAAATGGAAGAATGGAATTCTCTCTGTGTGAGTGTTTAATTAAATTGAGGACAATGTTTTGCACAAAGAGAAAGTGTTGGAGTGATGAGCTAATTCCTACAAATCCTTTAATTTATGACTTCAATGTAATTGGGTGCAATTATTGATAGAGGTTTACAATTATTAATCAAATGGAACCTCATTTTTATGGAGGAATTAATTCTCTATACAATCATTGTATATAAATATAATGATTGTATATAAATATAATCTTTAAATGATGATTCAATTAAATAGAGAAGGAGGAAAATGTTTGAATGGAGGTAAAGTTGTCTTAGCAAGCAATCAATCAATCATATGCAATTTCTCAAGGTAAAGTGCAATGATCTCATGCAAAGGAAAATCGATAAGAGGAGAATATGGAAGAGGGATGTGTGGAGTAGAAAGGGATTTTGTATTTTTTATTTTTAATTGAGGGAAAAAAACAAAGGTGAACACTTAGTCATAAATTAATTATGTGGACATAAATCATAAAATATGAATAAAAAAATGATGATGTAGCAATTGAAGTGCAAAATATGAGTTTAATTAACAATCAAACACACACAAAGTAAAATGTAATTATAAAAGAGTTGAAGATGAATTAAACACACACAAACCAAACATTATTTTGCAAACTAATTAACAAATAGAAAAGAGCAGGGCATCACTTGAGTTGAGGGGGCCTTCCCAACCTGGGAAATAAGCCCGTGAATCTAGATAGGATCAAAAGGATGGATCAACAATAATAAATTCTCATTTACTAAAGATCATAAACCTTGATTACAATAGTGGCACTCAACCCTCTTGAATAATATAGTAATTCAACTTACAAAACAATGATAATGATTACTCCTCAATGGATTTGATTAAATATTTATATATAAAAATAAATGGGAAGAGGATAAAATTCAATCCCTCAAAATCAGAATTCAAATTTGACAATTTTGGAAAACCCCCCAAAAATATAGGTTTTACATAATTTGGGGTAGACTCACCTTGAAGATCCACCCTAATCTCTCAAACTATATCTGATTTTGGAATACCACCAACATATTAATCAATTTTCCATGCTGCGAAGAAAACCTATGTTCCATATTTTTTATATTCAATCTCATCTACACAAAATCGAGAAAGAAGTTGACTATTTGTAATGTACCTCTTCAGAAAAAGGCACAGTAGGAAAAAAATACAAAGGAAAAGTAGTTAGTTTGTTTCATAATTTCTTCAAACACCACAACAAATTTCCTATTCTTCCCAAACCTGGTATTGAGGTTAACTATAGCCTTAGGATATCCTACAGGATCCTTATAAAAACACCCAAGTTCGATAGCTACACATTATATGGGTGCATCATGCTTGGGTAGACTCCTTTGGCTAAACCAAAGGGTTCAAGGCAATGGCCCCAAGAGTTATGTGGAAACCAATGGCTTCTGGTGCAGAATTCGAAGTGGATGGTATATATATACCTCAACCTACTATTAAAAAACTAATACATAAAAATGGACTCGATTTGACATAGATTGGAATCTAGGAAGAGAATTGGGATGTCCAGGATAACTCAACTAGGACATTTCCAACTCAATTCGAATGGTCTCTAAGGGTCACGGAATTATGATATGGAGGATGTTATGGGCCAATAATTTCCCTACTTACTGTATCAATTCATATACTGTGATTTGGAGTCATGGAAGTCAGGTTAATACAACAATCCTAAAAGCTAGTTAAATTTGGCATTAAAACGAGCATAAGAGAAAATATTAATTAAAGATAGAGATAGAATTTGTAGAACAGGAAGAAAATTCATTAGATTCATTAGAAAAGTATATCCTTTACATTATAGTGATATATATATAGCATCAAGTACCCATGGGGTCACCATCCTCCATCAATAACATAGGAAAACACAAGACATTGTAGAAAACACTCTAAATGATGAAATCTCCAACATTGAACAATAAAGCACTTGAATGGACCTGCAATTATACTCAATGATAAATGATAAATTCCTTACTCCTCATGGTCTATATGAATCCTCAACTAGTGTGATGAATAGAAGGGGCACATCTCCCAATTGGTGACAGGGGGCACATCTACTAAGTCTTGAAAAGATCAGAGCTTTCAATTCAATAATCAAATTGTAAAAAGATGTGAGTGGGTGCAATCCTCTTCCTTATATAATTTAGTTGGATTCTAATATACACTTAATGTGGACCACTAGCATCATCCAATGTTTCCTCACTAACTAATTTTGGACTTGCAGCTTTATCTTACTTTTTTCCTTGCTTTCTTGCTTTTCCTTCTTTAGTATGCTTTTCTTGCTTTTGGAAACTCCTTCTTTTCCTTGATTTTCTGTTGCTTTCCTGCTTTTCTAGTGCTTTCTTTATTTTCTACCACATTCTACTTTTATGTTATTTCCTGCCTTTCTGTTGCTTTCTGCTTTTCCGTGCTTTCCTGCTTTTCTATTGCCTCCCAAAATTTTAGTTGATTTCTTGCTTTTCACCGCTTTTATTCTAGTTTCGTTTGTGTAAGACAACTCATAGGGTACACTTAATATCCTATGTTCCCCCCTAGGCCACCTAAGCATTTACAAATCATCACACAACTAATTAATAATTAAATATTCAAAATAATGGGCTTAATTATACAATATTACTATAGGCTAAAATTAATTCCCTAACTAAATTATTTAATTTATACTCCATCCATGGAAATCTAATGGGAAGAGTGGTGAACCCTAGTGATACCAGAATGGGGACATTACATTCCTCCCTCCCAAAATTTGCTTGTCCTCAAGCAAGTGAAGATCACGAATGATCAAGCATTTGTACATTTTTCCACAATATTTTGCAAGCATGCTTCAAGAACCATTTGAATCTCATCTTCATCATAGATGAACCTTTTGAAAAACTTGTATTGGTCATCCTCTTCATCAAGTCATGAATGAACTTGATTTTGAAACACTACATGGAAAATTGAGCTGCAATATATAGATTGAATTTGATTGTGCCACACCTTTTCACATGCTTCAATCCACCCATTAAATCACATTCAACCCAATGTTTTCTACCATACATTGATATCCTCATGTGTTAATATTGTCCTATAACTATTATGGTCAGTTTCAATCTCAAAATAGCTTTCCCTTAAGCACTTTATGCATTTATCCAATGCATGCATGATGACTAACACCTCCATGTTTGTGATTGAATAATTTCTATGATGTGGATACAAAATCACGAGGTGTCTATTTTGCCTCAAAAACAATCCTAAGATTCCTTCGGAAGTATCACCTTTATGAAAAAATGGAGTAAAACCTAGTGGGGAAACATCGAAGAATCATGCATAATTTCCTTCATCCCTTTGATAACTCTATTGGAGTTCTCATCCCAACATGAGACTCTTTTCCAGGGATAATTTTAAGGACCCATACTTATTTAAAAGTGTATAAACATTGGTGAATCTTTCTAATTCTTAAAATGTCAACTATAAAATATTTGGCGATATTTTTCTAAAGTTATTTTAATTTCTAAGGATTTTATATAGTTTATATAATAATTTGGCGATTTTTAGAGTGAAAAAGGTTTACCCCATCAAAATTGGGCGAAATGGGGCATCAAAAAATGCAAATTGGTGAATTGTTTTTTGGAAAAAAACATGGAAAAATAGCCCATGGGATAAATTTCGCCCCTAAAATTATCCTTGCTCTTTTCCTTACTTGATCAGGCACATGTGTTTTGAACTAGAAGGAATCTCTACATGGTAAACCATTCTACCACGTATTTACATATATAGAAGTGATCCAAGAAAGGGTGGACTGAATCTTCATGTAGGAACCAACTTACCAAGCTCAACCATAGAATCAAGATATGATCCCTCAATCCTTCCAAATTCATATATAGGCAAATGAATATGCAATGACTGCTTTGCCCAAGTATTTTTCATAGCTCCCAAACCAAAATAATGCTTTCCCAACATCCCACAATGAACTAGAATGTCATCAAAAGGAACAAATACAAGCTCACAAATTTTATTGTTGTATGCTCTGCTCATGTAAGATGGTGAAGCCATAGGTGTACTAGCCAAACTAATGCTCATGCATGTGAATCCCAAATAGTCATATTGGACACAAGGAGATGTTTTATGTATAAATTCTTCATCCATACAAATCTGACGATGAGGATTAAGGTGGAGATCAATTTTGGGAAGGTACTTGAACCTCTGTAGTTTAGTCCTCTCAAGAGGTGTCTCTGTCTCACATACTACTACATAATATTTACAGTTGGAATAGTTGATAATGAGAATGATTCCAGTCTCCCAAATGAATCTGAGAAGTGGGAAGCGTCTCCTAATACTACCTCTACACTGCCCAGTGTTAACACAAAGAGCCTTCTGTAGACCCCCAAACCACCAAGAAGGCTAACATTAAGCCCATCCATCATATGGTTTCCTATGTAGGAAAATAAACAACTGCTCAATATGGATAGACTCCTGGAAAATATGGTTGGCTTTCTCTCTATTTCCAGCTACTAAACTACAAAACCAACTAATGCCAGGATCCCACTACCTATGCTTGTCTAACATTAGGAACAATCCATCACTCCAAGATATGCCAGGATCCCACACCCAAATTGGAAGTACACTCTTCCAAGTGCTTGTTGGAATTTTTATGAATATTTCGAATAGGAAGAGAAACTCCTCTTGAGCATCAATTCCATATGCTCCATCCCACTAAATCAATTGGAACTTCCAAGTCCCACTATGTTATGAATATTTCTAATAGGAAGAGAAACTCCTATTGAGAATCAATTCCATATGTTTCATCCCACTAAATCAATCGGAACTTCAAAGTTCCAGTATGCATACTTAATGCATCATGTGATAATAAAATATATGTCTATTGCTGCTCATATGATTGGAAAGTAAGAGAGGTGTCATTTAACTTTCTATTGGTGTAAACAAAACTTCATGTGCATCCATCTCTGAGATGTAGTTATCCACCCAATGTATGGATGAATCAACACCCTTATTGGCTGGTCCAAGTGGAGTGAATGTAGCTACCTCCTCGGAAATAATTTCTTTCTCCCATAAGGGAAAATCACAATCCTCCTGATGCACATCTAGCTCTTGATCAACATCCTCCATGACAGTTTTCTTCCAAAGAGCATGGATTTTTGGTTTCTCTTATTGCTCACAAGATTTCCCAATGAATGAGGTGTAAAAGAATATCTTACCAAAGTGAGCAAGACTGGTGTACCCTTGGATCTCCATCTCTGTTATGTACTCATCTACCCAATCCTTGGATAAATAAGTACATCTTCTAGCTGATCCACATGACTTTTCCTAAACTATATCTCCCATAGTTTAGTCCTTATCATCATTCTTAAAAGAAAGTGCTTGTCCAATGTATTCAATATCATATCCCTTCACAAACACCTACAAACCATAATTTTCGTCATGTTTACCCTCCACATGAGGTTCCTCCATCAAACCCAAGGTGTCTCCTGCCATATGCACATGATCATTTTCCATGCAGGATGGAGGATGTGGCATTCTCATATACCTATGAAAATGATCAATCTGAAACCTTGATTCTTCATCATTTGTGGTTACATTTGGGTCACTTCTTGTGGATAATTTGCTTGAAGAAAACCCAAATGATCTCATAAAACTCCCATATATGGATGGTTTTGGTGTAGCTTGGAATTTTTTCTTCTTTTCTCCTTCTTTTCTCTAAGAGGTGGAGTGGCTAAGTTCCTCTCTTTTTGGTCTATTTTTATTGAGTGAACCCTCATTGGAACTCTTTGGAAAAAATCCAAACCTGCAATAAAAATAATCTTTGAAATAAATGCCCTTACAGGCCTCTTCCCACAAAGCAATACACTCCTGGTAGTGGCGGGGCAAGTTTTCACTTGCTTATATCATCTTTGTTAAATCCTTCTTATGATTGGAAATTGGTGGTTTGTACCTTCTATATTCACTATACACTTGGTAAAAAAAATTAACCATCCTCATCTTGGGGTAGGCCTCCATCAATATAAATGATCTCTTCTTCCTCATCCCAATCAGAATCTTCTTGAATGAACAAGGACATGGCTGCAATTCTTCTTTCGACTTAAAAATGGAGCCTGGTCTTGTTGCTCATAGGTGAAAAAGACCATGCTCTGATACCACTGTAATATCCCCAATATTATATTAGAGATATTAGCTCCCATTATCCACTTAGGCACCAAAATTTTCAACCAAGGATATATTGATTAGCCAATTTTTTCCCAACAGTGGTTTGTATAAATTAACTGGAATACATGATATTATGGTGCAGCCCAATGAGAATGATTTAATACATACATGATATGATAATTCATATAATATATGAAAAAATATTAGCAGGTTATGAACATTTGGTTCAATTCTTCTTGTAATAGTTTGGAAACAACCTTTTTAACAACACATTTGACTAGCTTGAGATTGACAATCTTGGACTAGTTTCCTTCCAACTATTTCCAAATTCTACCAAACCATTTAAAATTTATCCAGGAAGGCCTCTAGGGTCATTAAAAAAATATAAAAATATAAAACCCACCATTGATAGACATAAAAGACTCCTATGGAAGTAAAAAAGGTTGAAACTTGGATAGAAGCAATGCAGGGAAATTTCCTTGAACCTGATGAGCTAGTTTTCCTCCCAAACACTCTCTAACTCCCTTATATATCTAAAAATTATTCAAGGAGGGAAATTAGGATATTATATAGGCTAATTAAATCTTATAATATGCTTATACAGACACCCAACTTCTACAGTTTCACATTTTCTGGGTACATCATGCCTGGGTAGAGTTTGTTGGCTAAACCAAAGGATTCAAGGCAATGGCCCCAGAACTTATGTGGAATCCAATGAATTTTGGTGCATAAATGGAATTTGATGGTATATATATACCCCAAAATATTATTAAAATACTAATTTTGACAATTGGACTCAACTTGGAAGATTTGGGAAGCTATGGAGTAAATTGCAAAATTCAAGACAACTCAACTAGAGGATTTCCAAGCAAATCCAAATGACTCAAGAAAGTAAAAAAATTATGGAATAGGGTTTGGGATGGGATCCCCTGATCCTTACCAACCTCAATCAACTTACATAATGTAAATTGGATCCATGCAAGATATTTTATTATAAAAGTCCGAAGACTAGCTAGATTTGGCATCAAAATGAGCATATGGTTAGAAATTCATTGAAGATAATGATAGATCTGCACAATAAGAAGCAAATTAATATCATTAACTTGTAGAGGATAAAATTTACATTACAAGGTTTTAGATACAACAAAAAATATCCATGAAATCATCATCCTCCTTCAATAACAAGGACAAATACAATACTCTGCAGAAAGCACACTCAAACTACTAGATACTTCAACACTACTGAAACAATAGCTCACTTGTATAGAAGAGAATTGGACCTAAAAAAAACCAAAAATAATGCAACGATATTAAATTAGAAAGGATATATTTCTTCCTCCTCATGGTCTAGTTGAATCCTGAACTAGTTTAGTGAACAGAAGGGGCACATCTCCCAAGTCTTGAAAAGATCAAAGCTTTGAATTCAATAATCAAAATGGAAAAATATGTCAATGGGTGCACTCCTCCTTTTATAATTTAATTTTGATTCTAATATGCATTGCATGTGTACTGTTGGGCGTGGCCCAAGAAGAGGAAGTTAAGAAGGCAAGTACAATTAGGCAAGGCTCGACATTGACCATTTTTTAGAGAAAGGAGACTCTGCAAATCTCGAGCAGAGGGTATGGAGTGAAGTTCACTTGAGAGGAAAGGACCTGTTTCCTTAATAAAATAAAACTAATAAGGACAACCAAAGGTGGTTGGCGTAGTTAAGGGCTGAGCGGCGGCTTGACTGCTACAGGAATGGGAAGTTAAGAAGAGGAATGGTGTAATGTCAGAGAAAGAGATAGAGTCAGAGGAAACAAAGCCAAAGGGACAACAGAGTTAAATATTAGCGTGGTCTATAGGAGAACTGTTGATGTCTATGTAACCTTGGAATGTATTTCATCTATGTATTTCATATATATTTATTGTACCCTTATAAGAGATGTGTTATTCCTCTATAAGGAAGTGTCGTCATGTGTATTGACAAGTCTCGCAAGTGTGTGTACTTGGCGACGGGTTATTAGACCACCATGTGTGGCGTTGGCCCTGAAATATATATTATATTTTGGATGTACCTAGCTAGACAAGTCGGCCCCATAAGGTCACTGGGCAAACAGGTTAGTATAAATAGAGATCGGGAGATCTCTATTTTCGATCATTCGGAAAGTCACACTTCTCTCACTCAGAAAGTGGCGCACTAGTGAGGAAGAGGATCATTTGCTACTAGGAGACTATCTCAAGTGTATTTTGGTTGTACTTTGGTTGAGCCATTTCTCTCTCTATCTCTGAGGAAGTTGTGGGGTTTTTCACCTTAGGGTTTTCCCCATGGAAACTCTGTGTCTCTTGTCTCCCATGCTTTTGATTCTTGTGATGCTTGTCATGCTTATTGTGATTGTTATGCATTGATATACTGTATATGTTATTCTCTCAGTAAAGATCCAAGAGTATTGTGAATTAATACTCAAAATTTAACATGGTATCAGAGTTAACCTGAGAAGAAGACATTTTGCAGTGACAGAAACTTGAGTTTCTTATTTATTGGGTTTCTCTCCATAGTTTTTGGAAAAGCAGTATAGTAGATTGACTCTACTCATCAAGGAGAATCTATCTGTCCAATCAGAATTCAATTCTGAGCATTTTCAGATTTGGCCCTAAAAATTAGGGTTTCCACAAAATAGGAATTTCTGAAATATGAAGACATAGCTGGAAGCTACTTGCAAAAATCGAAGTTTAGAGCTTTGGATCGAGATTTTTGGCTAGGTAGATCTCCGGGAAACTCAAACCCTAATTAAGGGCTCTCCCTAGTGAACTCGGGAGGACAAAAAGGCAAATCTGAAGGGTAAAGATTTGCTGATCTCAAATTTTGAATACACTAGGCTGATAAGCTCATCAAGCCGCATCTTTCTATCCTTTCAGAAAGTTGAAATTCACATTTTGAATTTTTAGGGTTTTTCCAACAAACCCTAATCCGGGACCAGATCCAGTTTTCAGCATTTCAAGTGGTAAGACCTAAATATTTTCTATTTCCATTTGAAGTACTCTTTAAGATGTATCACCACACCAAGCTTGAGGATAAGCTTGAAGGGGATGATAACTTCCGAGCTTGGAAGTATAGGATTGGGTTAATCCTGGAAGAGAATGAGTTGGAGTCATATATAAAAGAAGACATCCCTATCTCAGAGGATGAAGAGGCTAAAGTATTGCATAAGAAGAACTTGGTCAAGGCAAAGAGAATCATTGCTGATTCTATCAAAGACCATCTCATACTCCATGTGTCTACTCTAAAGACACCCAAAGAGATGTTTGAATCTTTGACCAAGCTATTTGAAGGGAAGAACATAAATCGGAAGATGACCTTGCAGAACCAATTGAAAGGAGTAAAGTTTCAGAATGGAGAAACCATTCAATCTTATTTTTCAAGGGTCTCCCAGATCAAGGAACAACTAGAAGTAGTGGAGAATGGTGAAGTTGTCATGACCAGTCTGAATGGCCTACTTAGGTCATGGGACTCCTTCATTCAAGGAATCTGTGCAAGAAAGAAGTTGATTTCCTTAAGTAGACTATGGGAAGAATGCTCACAAGAAGAAGCAAGGCTTGTGGCATGAGAAGAAAAGATGGGGAATGAAGATCAAGCTCTCACAGCTCACACCAAGAAAGGGAAGTCCAAGAGAGAGCCATCTCACTCCAAGAAATCTTCACATCACTTCAAAGAAAGAAGAATATGCTTCACCTGTAATGAAAAAGGACATATTGCCATAAATTGTCCCAAGAACAAGAAGGACAACAACAACTTCAACAAGAAGAAGGGCAGCGAAAGAAGGTTTCATGCTCATGCTTCCGAGGATGATGAAACACCCAAGAAGAAGGCTAGGGAAGAAAATGATGATAGTAATGATGACTCATCAAGTGAAGAAGAGTATGTTCTAATCTCTGCTCTCACAGGTACTATCTCCCATGGTTGTAATGATTGGGTAATTGGCAGTGGGGCTTCCAAACACATGACTGGGTTTAAAGAATCTTTTGTAAATCTGTCTGAACATGAATCACCCCATAAAGTGAAACTTGGGGATGATTTTCAATATCCCATCAAAGGAAGTGGTGAAGCCTCCTACAACCTAGATTCTGGAAAACCTTTGAAGATGAAAGAAGTTATTTATGTACCTGGGCTCAAGAAGAATATTCTCTCCATCGCTGCATTGGATGCAAAAGGTACGAGGGTTGCATTTGTGGATGGCCAAGTCCTGATGTGGCCAAAGGGTAAAAAACTCGATGATGCAGTAGTGGTTGGAGAGAAAGAGGGAGGATTGTACAAATTGAAGGGACAACCTGAACTTGCTATGGTGACATGAAGACAAATATTCATCCATAGTCATAGATCACATGGAGGTATGTATAATTTATTTTTGCAAAAGTTAACTAATGAGTTATGCACGTCATTGAAGAGAACAAGAACACATTGCTAGACATAACTAGCAAATATGGTGACCAAGTATGTGTTTCTTATACCATAGGATCTATTATATAAGTATGCATGACATGATTGATGATGTTTATTCATGAAGTCATAGGTTTGAATAATCATGGGTATATGCATATTACGTGTCTTACCTTATTTAATGTTATGACTAGCCAGAAGAGTCATAGGTTTGAGTAATCACAGGTTTAGACATGTTATGACTAACCATAAGAGTCCTATATAAACCTTGAATGCTAATGCTTATTATTTCTGTTTGAAATGATCATGACTATACATGCTTGAGATTATTGTGTTTTGATAATATTGAGAATATACTAATGAATGTATGATTTTGTATGAGATTACAAGGATAACAAAATCATGATACTAAGAAGCATGCATAGGGACCAAGGATGAATATAAGTTCAAGGATAGGTAATCCAGGAAGCAAATATCAAGAGGGAGCACACTCCAGCAGCTCCTGCAAGGATGTAGATACTCAGAGGGAGTTGACCATCTTTCTACATTCCACAATAGAAAGGTGTAGAAGAAGCTACTTCAGTAGCTCCTGCAAGAAAGCAAAGACTCAGAGGGAGTCCACCCAACAAACAAACAAAGATAAGTATTTTAATTACCACTTCTTACATATTTGTTTAGTTAAATAAAATTGTTCAATGATACATATGCTTATGTTCCTAGACTTAGGATATGCATTTTGCATATTTGCATTAATGAACAAGATACTACTAATATGCATATGATGGGTAAGTGGCCTATGGCACTGTACAACATTCCATTGCTACTTCTCTAGAATGAAACCTCTTTGTTGACATGTTGGGAGTTGTGCACACTCTTAACAATGTTCTGGTAGAGATTGGAAGGCATCTAGAAAGTTACGGAATATGGATAAATATTGTATTGAAGCATTGGCTAAGATAATTGCATGACTGTATGACATATTTCCTTATGTGTAAGAATTTGTTCTGAAAACTATGAGATGTTTCTAATCATGCAATTTAACTTGTTTTGTAGGAAAGATCGTATACCATCACCTACAAAAGAAGGTCTGCAACATTTGTTCCAACAACAAAGATATCTATTGAAGATATTGAATATATTGAAGTTCCCAGGATCTGGGATGAAGAAATGGAAGAATGCAATGATCTGTCGATCATGAAGAATGATGTTTGGGATGCAGTACCAAGACTTGAAGTGGAGTCTGTAATGACTTCCATATGGATCTATCAGATCAAGCATGCTGCAGATGGCAGCATAGAGAAATATAAAAGTGATTTAATAGAAGATACACTAGATGGATGTCAAGACTGCTTTCTTGAATGGTGTAGTTGAAGAGGAAGTGTATGTGGAGCAACCACTTGGTTCCGAGACACACGACAGGGAATCCTGTGATTCTACTCCTGTATGTGGATGACTTATTTGTAATAGGAGATGAAATATTGATTGCAAATACTAAGAGGAAGCTTGCTGCTGAGTTCGATATGAAAGATTTGGAAATGATGCATTATTTCCTAGGTATGGAGGTGTGGCAGAATGCAGTTGGGATCCTCCTTGGTCAAGGCCATGGACACACCTATGGCATCGAATCTGAAACTTCCATGTGATGGTTCATCTAAGCCGGTTGATGTCTTTATGTATCTTCAGATGATTGGGTCCTTGCTGTACCTGACGAACACGAGACCAAATATTTTCTTTGCTGTGAACACATTGAGCCAGTTCCTGACGGATCCAAGGAGTGTTCACCTGGTTGCTGTAAAGCATGTTCTGAGGTACCTGAAGGTACAGTGGATTATGGGCTCAAGTATGAAGTGAATCAAAAGTTTAACCTGTAGGGTTATGTTGATTCAGATTGGGCTGACAGTGCTACAGATAGGAAGAGCACATCTGGATGCTGCTTCAGTATGGGATCATGTGTGATCTCTTGGTTTAGCAGGAAGCAGTCCTGCGTAGCACTGAGTACAGCTGAGGCAGAGTATGTTGCATCCTATTCAGCTGGTTGTGAGGAAATATGGCTACGGAAGCTACTGTCTGAGTTATTTGATCTCCCATTGGATGCTACTGGTATCTTCTACGATAACCAGAGTTGTGTGAAGCTGTCTGAGAATCCAGTGTTTCATGACAGGTCGAAACACATAGAGATCAAATATCACTATATCAGGGATATGGTGCAGAGAGGAGCTGCGAAGCTTTTGTATGTTGCAACGGACGAGCATATTGTAGATGTGGTGATGAAGCCACTAGCCAGGGTGAAGTTCGAGTACTTCAGGAAGAGGCTTGGTGTTCTTCAGATCGAGGACACTTCGAGGAAGAAGTGATGGACACATTTGCTGAAGCCATTCCAAGCATGTTGGAAGGAGGCTCCTTCACATGGCTGTGGATGTAAGCACTGAATGATGAGCATCAACATGATGTTCTAGTTTCTGCTTTGTATGATCAGTTGGATCATTTATATGTATATGTATGTACGCATCATGTTGGATGCTGGATATGATCAGTTGGATCGTTTATATATGTATGTACGCATCATTTTGGATGTTGGATATGATTAGTTGGATAATTTGTATGTATTTTGTATATGCATCATGTTGGATGCTTGGACCATGTATATGTATATGTATCAGGTGGATACATTGTATGATCAGGTAGATCATGTATGTTGATATGTATCAGGTATGATCAGGTAGATCATGTATGTTGATGGATACATTGTGTGGATCATGTATCTATGTATCAGGTGGATACATTGTATGATCAGGTAGATCATGTATGTTGATATGTATCAGGTATGATAAGGTAGATCATGTATGTTGATATGTATCAGGTATGATTAGGTAGATCATGTATGTTGATATGTATCAGGTATGATCAGGTAGATCATGTATGCTGATGGATACATTGTGTGGATCATGTATCTATGTATCAGGTGTATACACTGTGTATGATGATATGTATCAGGTATATATTTGGTGTGCATCAGGTGGATGCATTGTATGATCAGGGTGATCGTGGATGATGAGCTTCTCCAGATGATATGCAACATGATCTTGCAGTGATGATGATCAGGATGATCATGTGTACATCAGGATGATGTATGGTGAGTATCAGATGATACTTTGTGGCCGTGGATCAGGTTGTGCAGATGAGCATGTCTGGGAGATCCTATAGGTCGGATTTGTGTACTCATAACAGCCTGGGATGCTCTTTCGAGACATTGCTCTGGGAGGACATGTAGTTTGTGCCCTGGGAGATCTTCACGTCGGAGTTGTGTACCCGTAACATCCTGAGTTGCTCTTGGGAGGTTTTGTCCTATGGCATGTAATTTGCTCCTGGGAGATCTGGACTGGATGAAAAAGGCCTCAGATGCTTCAGCTAGGTTTTTCCATGACCACATGTAATTTGCATTGGGAGATCTGGACATGATGAAAAAGGCCTCAGATGCTTCTACCAGGTTTTGTGGTGGACCACATGTAATGTGCTCATGGGAGATCCGACAGGTAGAGTTGTGTGCTCGTAATAGCCTGGGATGCTTCAGCCAGGTTTTGTGATGTGTCACATGTAATGTGCTACTGGGAGATCCGACAGGTAGAGCTGTGTGCTCGTAATAGCCTGGGATGTTGCACCCAAGTTTTGTGACGCACGTAATAAGTCCTGAGGATTCCATAGTATGGCTAGTGATGATGAAGACCTGCAAGTGGTGGGCCTACATCTAGTATGAAAAAGGACTAGCTCTGTAGAAATTCCTATGATGAGTAGAGTTAGAGATTGGTTTAGATAGCAACAACCAGGGAAATTTTTAAGGGCGAAATTTCGCCAATTGGCTATTTTTTGGACTGTTTTTCAAAAAATAACTTCGTTATTTGGTCATTTTTAGTCTCTAATATCGCCTATATTTACATAAAGTATGTTTTTTTTATCATAATATTCGCCAAAATTTACAAGTTTCAGTAGTAAATTGTAATTTTCATATTTAATATTCGCCTACCAATCTATATATATGTTTTCTTCAATCCAAAATAATCGCCTATAATACTATACTTTAGTATACTTTTATAGTCCTTAAAAAATACCCTGGCAACAACAGTGACGATGCATCGATGACGATGATCCCTAGAAGAAGACTTGTCTAGCAGAACTGTGTCGAGAAATACCTTCCTAGTTAAGAGGGAGTGTTGATGTATATGTAACTTCAGAATGTATTTCATCTATATTTATTGTACCCTTATAAGAGATGTGTCATTCCTCTATAAGGAAGTGTTGTCATGTGTTTTGACAAGTGTCGCAAGTGTGTGTACTTGGCGACAGGTTATTAGACCACCATGTGTGGGGTCATCCCTAAAATATATATTATATTGTGGATGTACCTAGCTAGACAAGTCGACTCCATAAGGTCACTAGGAAAACAGGTTAGTATAAATAGAGATCGGGAGATCTCTATTTTCGATCGTTCGGAAAGTCACACTTCTCTCACTCAGAAAGTGGCGCACTAGTGAGGAGGAGGATCATTTGCTACTAGGAGACTATCTCAAGTGTATTTTGGTTTTACTTTGGTTGAGCCATTGCTCTCTCTATCTCTGAGTAAGTTGTGGGGTTTTTCACCTTAGGGTTTTCCCCACGGAAACTCTGTGTCTCTTGTCTCACATGCTTTTGATTCTTGTGATGCTTGTCATGCTTATTGTGATTGTTATGCATTGATATACTATATATGTTATTCTCTCAGTAAAGATATTCTCTCAGTAAAGATCCAAGAGTATTGTGAATTAATGCTCAAAATTTAACAAGAACCACGAGGGTTTTTGGGTTTTGGGTACTGTGGGGGTGGGCCCATAGTTATTTTAATATGTGACCTTCAGGAACATCTATATATAAGGGTATTTTTTTATGAGGAAGGGTTAGAGGTTAGCTAGCCAAGCGGGGAGTGTATATTCTGATTGTAATAGAAGAGCACTTATCAGAGAGAGAATAGAATCTACAATTGAGTGCATAGAGATATGATTGTAGAGAAGAGTCTGCAACTGAGTGCGCACATTGGAAATGTTACCCTTCCAAGATAATATAAGAACAATTCCTATGGACGTAGATCCCGCCTGGGGGTGAACCACGTAAATCAATGTGTTTATGTATATGAGTTTATGACGTGGTTTGTATACGGTTTTGTTGTGTGTTTATGTATTTACTTCAATGTGTATGTTAATGGTGATTATATGCTGAGTAAATGGAATACATGTGTATGAATTCTATGGAGGAACACTTAGAATGATGAATGCATAGGTAACTGGTGAATACAATAGAGATTCAGTGTAGTTCTGTATATTGTTGAGTAGCTGCGAAGTGAAAAGTCATATGTTAATTCTATTCTGTTAGTTGATGTTAAATAGGGATTTTAGTGAGGTTTTTGACCACATCTACACATCGCCATAGTTACAAAAGGTTGATTCTGTAACCCCCCATATTCCCTTCGGGCGAGACTTCAGCCTGTTTACACGGTGATGCCGAAAGGGCCAGTGAAAAGGGTTTTTTTGTTGCTGCATTAAATTATATGAACCCGAGTCTTCGTAATCAAGCCAACATGGACCACTAACCTCATCCAATGCACCCTCACTGGCTAAATTTGGACTTGCAACTTTATCTTACTTTTTCCTTACTTTGTTTCCTTTCTTGCTTTAGTCTTCTTTTACTGCTTTGGAAACTCCTGCTTTTCCTTGATTTTCTGTTTTTTTCCTAGTTTTCCAGTGATAACATGAATGAACTTGAGATGGAAATTCAAGGCCACTCTGAGATTCTAAATAGGTAGAAACTCTTGACAGGGAGTTTGGCCAATTAGCACTAGGACATTGATGGACAAGATGGTTTTCCAAAAACAACCAAGGGCTAATCAATTTAGCAACAAAGGGATTTTACTTATGGTCACTTATATACTCTAAACCACTTCAAAACCACACATATCATACATTTACTTAGGGATTTTATTCGATAATATACACATTTTAGAGTGCATCACACCTGGGAAGACCATTTGGGAAAACGAAATGGATGGAGGTAATTTCCCCAGGACTTATGTGGAAACCAATTTATTTTGGTGAAAAATGGAAGTGGATGGTTTGTATCTACCTCATCCTACTATTAAAATAGTAATACAGAAAAATGGACTCAATTTGGGAGAGATTGGAAGCTAGGAGGAGAATTGGGATGTTTAGGATAACTCAACTAGGATATTTACAACTCAATTCGAATGGCCTATAAGGGTCACAATATTATGATATGAAGGATTGTATGAGTCCAATAATGTGCCTACTTATTGAAGCAACTCACAGACTGTGATTTGGAGTAATGTAATTTAGGTTAATACAACTATCCCAAAAACTAGTTAAATTTGGCATTAAAATGAGCATAGGAGCGAATATTCATTAAATATAGAGGTAAAATTTGAAGAACATAAATAAAATTCATTAAATTTATTAGTAGAGTATATCCTTTAAATTTCAAGGCTACCTATACAAGAGCAAGTACCCATGGGGTCACCATCCTCCATCGATAACATAGGCAATCACAACACAATGTAGAAAGCACTCTAACCGTTGGAATATTCAACACTTAACAATATAGCACTTGCATAGAAATAGAATGGACCTACAAGTATACTCAATGAGAAAGTATTAATGCCTTACTCCTCATGGTATAAATGAATCCTCAACTAGTGTGATGAACAAAAGGGGTACATCTCCCACCCGGTGACAAGGGGCACATCTCCCAAGTCTTGAAAAGCTCAGAGCTTTCAATTCAATAATCAAACTGGAAAAATATGTGAGTGGGTGCACTCCTCCTCCTTATATAAGTTAGTTGGATTCTAATATACAATGAATGTGGACCACTAGTCTCATCCAATGCGCCCTCACTCGCTAATTTTGGACATGAAGCTTTATCTTACTTTTTTCCTTGATTTCTTGCCTTTCCTTCTTTAGTATTATTTTCCTACTTTTGGACATGAAGCTTTATCTTACATCTCCACTCTCCCCCATGCAGTTATCTTTGCATGTCCTAATGCAAATGGAGTAGGGTATCTTTAATCACTTTTGATAAACAACAAGCTACCTTGTATCGTAAGAGTTGATCCGTATCAACTGACTGTTGGATCTGGACATATTCAAGGAAGACCATTAAAATAGTACTCGTATTCAATATGAACAAGAACCGATCCAAATATATGTAATGCATTTTATATCAATCACATGAATACTTTAAAGAAAAAACATTTATGTTCATCTAGATCATTTTAATGACAAAATTAATAAAAATGCACCATCTATTTTCCTATACCAGTTGGTACAAGAAACTATAGATTAGCGTCATTTTGTATTAGTATTAAAAACTACTTATAAAATATTACTTGCATATAGTTGAACCTAAGCACAGGCTACATGAATTTTTTTAGAACATATCAACATTTATGTATTGTGGTAGAGATCTTTTTACTTATTAATACAAGATTCATCAATTGTTTAATAGTTTTATGCACATGGAGCCATTTAAATTAATGTAGGGGATTCTTATCTCCTATCCATAACACGGAAATAATGAGAGTGTAAATGGTCTCAATAAGTGTAAACCGATAGAAAAATAGTCATCCCTATCCAATTTCCTAAAGTCTCACAATCATCCAAGTGGTAAAAATAAGATTCACAAATAATTTTAATAAATTCATGTGATCATGGTTCCCACTTCCACTACTACAAAAAAGACCTTTAGAGGCGGTCATTTTCCGCCTCCAAAAATGGAATTGGAAAGGGTTTTACCATTAGCGATGGTTTTAAGAAAATCACCCGTAAAGGAACCATTGCTAAAAGTCAAGACTTTTAGTGACAATTTATGAGGAGATATAAACTACCCCCAAAAGTGACTTTTTGGTGTGGTTCTAAACCGCCACCAAAAAATTACTTTTGGTGACGGTTTAGAACCGCCCCTAAAAGTCACTTTATGGGGGCGGTTTTGAACCATACCTAAAAGTCATTTTTTTGGGGAGGTTCTGAACCACCCCTAAAAGTCAGTTTTTGGGGTTGGTTGATATCTCCTAAGAAACCACTGCTAAAAGGATTGAATTTTAGTAACGGTGCTTTTATGGGTAGTTTGGAACTCACCTTGAAAAGTGACTTTTAGGGGTGGTTTAAAACCCTCTTTATAACAACATATAGGGAAAGTTTATATATATTCAAAAAATACCACTAAAAGTATTGAATTTTAGTAGCGGTGCTTTTGGGGGTAGTTTGGAACCACCCTCAATGACTTTTGGGGGCGGTTTAGAACCCCACTCGTAGTAACCTATGAGGGAGGTTTAGAAATCCTCTCATAGAATATTTTGGGGATGGTTAGAAACCCCCATCGTAGAAGCTTATGAGGGATATTTAGAACCCCTCTAGTAGTAATTTTTGAACCCCACCCATAGACCCCCTCATAGATACCTACGGGGGTGGTTTAGAAACCCCCTCATAGATACCTATAGGGGTAGTTTTAACCCCACTCTTAGAATCCTAAGTGGGAATTTTAAAAACCCCATACTAAAAAACTATGATAGTGTTTTATAACCCCCATCATATTGACATAGAAGGAAAGTTTAGAACCCCCCTCACATCAACATACAGGGGTGGTTATGGACCCCCCTTGTAGAAACTTATGGAGATGGTTTGAAACCCCCCTCATAACAAAGTACGAAGGAGGTTAAGAACCACCCTCATAGAAACTTAGTAGGGTGGTTGAAAAAAAACCTCATAGAAACCTATGAGTCTAGTTAGAACCCCCCCGTAGAAACCTATAGAGGCAGTCATGAACCCCCCTCGTAGAAACCTATAGAGATGGTTATGAACCCCCATCGGTTATGAATCCCCCTATTAGAAATACATTGCAATATCATTTATTAATTTATGGTAGGGAATGTAGTAATAAAACCACCAACCTCCTGCTTGTAAGACAAGTGCTCTTCCATTGAGTTAGTACCCTTTAAGAATTGGGGATCATGATCTTCTCTAGAATAAAAAGCAGATTCATTTTGGTTAAGATTCAATCAAAAAATACTTGGTAGAAACCCAAGTAGTTTGCTTCACTTGTTCCTCCAATACTTGTAATGAATCCCCATGCTCCACTGTGTCATGTCCCAAATTTTTCATTTGGTCACAATGGCCTAATCAAATTTTCCATATCCATGAGAATTTGTCAAATTGATGCTAAGGGTCAAATAATTGCCAAGGAGGAAAATTACTAGTTTCCTAGGTTGGGGATGGAAGCTTTGGGATTTGAAATAAGAAGGATAATAAATGATGTGTGGAAATTAGAATGGAATAAATATTTAATAAATGATATAAATAAATATATACAATGGAAAATCAAAGTGGCATTTGATCATGAAGACACATGGAGGAAGTGGGACCCACACAAACTAGATTTTCTATGCCACATGGCATCCTCCTCTTGTAATTTCGAATCCATAAGAAGAAAAAGTGTCTTTGGATGAGTTGGAAGGTCAATAATACTTGGAATGAATCAATGAGTTCGAAATGTAGAGGAAGAGTAACTCCCATGGAAGAGGAAGAGGAAATTTGGAGCTAGTGGGACACTAGGGCTAGATTCCCTAGCTTTATGACAACAATGATGAAGATGCTATGACACCTATGACAAATATCAGCCCTGAAGGATGAAATAGGAAATATATGAATTTTCATGGCTAAAAACAGCCTCCAAGAGGGTGCTCAAGGTATTTAGGGCAGCTAAGATGATTCCACATGTGATTCGGTGGAAGTGGGAGACTAGGAATTGTTGTACAAGTGGCATTCTTTGGAATATCTTGCCAACTTGAGTTGGAATGCATATATTGGAAGGAGTTAGACCCATAGAGAGATTGGAAACTTTATAAATGTCAAGAACAAAGAATGAAGGCAAATTTTTATCATTTGAGAAATTTGCAATTGCATTTTTGAAGAGGGAGAGCTACTGGATGACTAGTTTCTTACCTTAGCCAATTTCGAGGGTGAAAGATTCCCATCCAAGTTGGTAATTGGAAAGGCCATTCATACCTTTAATTTGGAGATTTAATGGAGTATTTATTTCAGGTGTAAGCTACATGGCAGCTCATGGTTTCTTCTAGTGCAACTCACTCCTTCAACCATTTCCAGTTTTCATGGCATATTCTTGATCCTTGAGGGAGGGCGTTTTTGGCGAGCTCTTGTACTCTTTGGGAGATATTATCATGATCCATTTCTATTTTAATATGATTAATATACTCTTTTACTGATCTTCAGAAATTTTCCGGTCGAAGTACCAAGTGGCTATATGTAAAATTGATTATTAATGAGCAAATAGTGACCATTCCCCCACTAGATTGATGTATGCCAATGTATTGATGGTGATTTTGAATGGAAGAATTTTTATCTAATATATTTATGATGTATGGAATTCCATTTATTAGTATTACAATTTTCATGTTCAGTACTTAAGCATTTGGAGTCATTTTGATCAATTTAATACCATTTGAAGAAGATTTAATGCCATTTCCCCCAAGGTTGAAACTAGTCTTCTTGCATCTGATTTAAGGGAGTTATAGAAGACATTAAAAGTTGAATGGTGATGTATATGATTTCATTTTTATTTCCTTTATATGTCCCCTTCTTCCATTCAGAATTTTGAATTGGATTGAGTGCATTTGGAAATTCATTTTCATCATCTTCCCCTAGGGGATTTCAACCACAATTTTACTTGTAAAACTCCATACATTGATCAGATTTCCAAAGTGAGTTGAAGAAGTAATTTGATGGTTAAAATAAATCTATAAAAACAATTTGTATGTAATAACATCATTCATACACCTACTTGTACAATTTGAGAGCATTTGGAGCTATTTAGAGCCATCTACGATTGGGGGTTTGAAGCTCAAAATTACTAGTAATCTTCCTTGCTTTGTCAAGATTGTAAATGAATGTGAAGAAGTATTTTAAGGGTTTTTAAGTATACATGAGCATATGTTATATGTATTAATACCTCTCAAATACCTTCAGACCCATTATACAATCATTTGAGGTCATTTGGAGACCAAGAGACCAATACTAGTCAAAGAGGAATTGCTAGTCAAACTCCCTACATTGGACATAATTAAACGAGGATTTGAAGAAGTAATATAAAGGTCATAAATCATCCCTGAACATAATATTCAAGTCCTAATATCAGTCATATAACTTCTCAGAATATTTGGGAGCATTTGGAGCAAATTGGAGACTTAGACATCAAAACTAGTCAAAGGTCGAACTAGGGAAAAAAGTGAAAAATTGACCATTTTAATAAAATTCTTAAAGGGGGACATTATAGTGGTATCAGAGCATGGTCCTTGCACTTGTGAATTAATATCATACATTGAAGAATAAGTTTTAGCCATGTATTACTATTATGAGGAATCCTATGAGTACAATTCTTATGAGGAATATGCAGATGCTTATGAGCAATATGAAGCCGAATGTGAATGGTTTGAGGAAGAGGTGCCATCATGCAACACTTCTTACAATTTCAGGAGGAATGAAGATTATGATTATGATTATGAACCTATGTATGATAAATATGAGTATGTCACACCATCAAAGGATAATTATATGGATGAGTTACAAAGATGGAGAACAACATATAAAACCTTGCCCCAACAATATCAAAGATATCAAGCATATCTTGCTTCGAAGGAAGATACACAAAAGGCCATGTCTTTTGAAGACTATGCTCATGCATTGTTTGCAAATAGACCCACAAATGAAGATGTGGATTTAGTTAAGAAAGGTTTATGCCCGTCTTGTAAAAGATCTTGGAGAGAAAATCACATGTGTGTGAGTGAAAAGAACAATGAAAAATCTGAAGCTTCAGGGAATGCAGGTATTTCCAGTTGGGGGATACTTCTTAAGAATTATTCAAAAAGAGATTCCAAATATATTGATACTAAGGAAAACAAGGGGAAAAATGCATCATCTTTCTTGAAGGAGTAAAAGGGAGAGACATCACAAGAGCATGAAGAAGATTCTTTTGAATATGTTGAAGATCAATTCGAGACACATTCTACTTTGGACATGAATCAAGGAGCATCTACTGATGGATTCTTGAACTATGAAGGATTACCTAACGATGGGTGCTCACACCTCTATATTGGTGACATAGAGATCACTTTTGAAAGTGTTCCTGCAAAAAAAAATTCCATTAAACATGAAAATGAAGACCTTGTAGCAGTTGAAGAAGAAACAAGATCAACTTCCCCATCACCACTTGAACTTCATGAAGTTGGTCCAAGCAATAAAGAAGAATATGAGGAGGTTCATTTACAAGAGCCTCATTTTCTTGAAGGGTCCTTAAAGATGAATGAAAAGAATATCCAAGAGTCCCTCAGCATTCTCCATGACACTCAAGAATTTTGTGTCAAATTCTTGTTGGAGAGCTACTTCATTGGAGGAAACATCCTTCCTTGAAGACATGGAGAAGATTCAAAGAGCAACATGCCACATCAAAGGTAATTTCATGTCTTTGATTTTTGATAGAAACCATTTTTTTGAGCTTAGTGAGTTGTTACATGATGCATACTCGAAGAATAATGAGGATAATCATAAGCTCACAAATCAAAATGAGCAAATTCTTGAAAAGTTGCAAGATACTTGTTTTCCTCCTATGTTACAGATTGCCAAATGGTAGATTGTTTGGAGGATTCTCATGATATGCTGGATCATGAGAAATGTGGAAATTTGAATGTTCTTGATGTGTTTGAAGATGAACTTGAAGAGATCCAAACACTTGATGTGGTGAAAGAGGAACTTAAATTGTCTCTTGATGAAGGTTATGCAATTTTTAAAGAAGAGCATGATTCCTCTACATTGGAACCAATATATGACAAAGGTTTCACACTTTTGAAGAAGCTGCATGATACTACCCATATGGATATTTCCCATGATGAAAATTCTGCACTTCTTGATCATTTGGGTGAGGTAGTTCATCCTCCTACATCCTACAATTCCATGTTTTGCAGCATTAGTTTCAATGAAGTATGGGTGAAAGGTTTCTTTTTATGGTGCCACATGAGGAGTATGGAACTCCTAGATTTACCTTTTATGATGACATGGTTGGAGCAAATTCTTATTCACATTTGTAGTAGCATCATTTGTTACTTTATGATTATGCACATCTAGATGGATGCACCTATGATATGCATTTTAGTCACTTGAAGACTCATGGTTTTTCTTGCTCAACACTTGGTTCATTTGCTGTTGGAGGAACTTCATCCAACACTTGGGTGAATAGATTTATGATTGGAGAATATTTTTTTTGGCAGCCACATACTTTGATATATCTTCATGAATCTCACATTCATGGATGTATGGGTGAGAGTTCTTTGAGTCATTTGAAGTCTCCTTGTTTTTCTTGCTCATTATTCGGTTCAGATTTTAGTGGAGATTCTTCATTCACTTCTTGGATGAAAGAATACATGGATGAATATTTTGATGCATATCACATAATTTTGGAGCAGCATGATAGGACATGGGATCCTCACCTATGTCATTGGGGCATATTTGATTGGTTACTTGATGCTTGTATACACCTGGAAAATGGTGGTCTACGTGCTTGGAGGTATAAGCACTTTCATGATTCTTTGATGAAGCATCTTCTTGATGTACATTTTCATTATGTTGTTATGTACTTTGATGATATATATTCTGTATTCATGATGTTTGGAATAATGCATACAAAAAATTGGGATCCAGGAACTATGAATTGGAGAGCACCTCTAATTGTTGGAGTGCAATACAAGCAATGGGACCCTGGGATAATTCATAGTCTCATTGGTTTCAATTTTTTGGGGAAACAAGCAGTATGGGGAATGGACCCCCCACTTAATAAAGTTATTTTAATCATAGTAGTGCAGCAGCAAGCATGGTGGTTCCTCTCTAAAATCTTCATGGAAGCTCGAAGAATCAAAGTTGGGCAATACAAAAAGCAGGTTCTTCAACACCTATGTTTGCAATTGCTTGAGGACAAGCAATATTGGGAAGGGAGTATTTGTAATGTCCCAAATTTTTCATTGGGTCACAATGGACTAATAAAATTTTCCATATTCATGAGAATTTGTCAAATTGATGCTAAGGGTCAAATAATTGCCAAGGAGGAAAATTACTAGTTTCCTAGGTTGGGGATGGAAGCTTTGGGATTTGAAATAAGACGGATAATAAATGATATGTGGACGTTAGAATGGCATAAATTTTTAATAAAGGATATAAATAAATATATACAATGGAAAATCAAAGTGGCATTTGATCATGAAGACACATGGAGGAAGTGGGACCCACAAACTAGATTTTTAATGCCACATGGCATCCTCCTCTTGTCATTTCGAATCCATAAGAAGCCCAAGGGTCTTGGGATGAGTTGGAAGGTCAATAATACTTGGCATGAGTCAATGAGGTCTAAATGTATAGGAAGAATATCTCCCATGGAAGAGGAAGAGGCAATTTGGAGCTAGTGGGACACTTGGGCTAGATTCCCTAGCTTTATGGCAACAATGATGAAGATGCTTTGACACCTATGACACAAATCAGACCTGAAGGATGAAATATGACATATATGACATGTCAGGGATAAAAATATCCTCCAAGAGGGAGATCAAGGGAGTTAGGGCAGCTAAGATGCTTCCACATGTGATTTGGTGGAAGTGGGAGACTAGAAATTGTTGTACAAGTGACATTCTTTGGAATCTCTTCCCAACTTGAGTTGGAATGCATCTCTTGGAAGGCATTCGACCCATAGAGAGCTTGGAAAATTTATAAATGTAAAGAACAAAGAATGAAGGCATATTTTGATCATTTGAGAAATTTGCAATTGCATTTGTGAAGAGGGAGAGCTAGTGGATGACTAGTTTCTGGCCTTAGCCAATTTCGAGGGTGAAAGATTCCCATCCAAGTTTGTAATTGGAAAGGCCATTCAGGCCTTTAATTTGGAGATTTAATGGATTATTTATTTGCAGGTGTAAGCTATAGGGTAGCTCATGGTTTCTTCTAGTGCACCTCACTCCTTCAACCATTTCCAGTTTTCATGGCATATTCTTGATCCTTGAGGGAGGGCGTTTTTGGTGAGATCTTGTACTCTTTGGGAGAGATTATAATTATCCATTTCTATTTTAATATGATTAATATACTTTTTTATTCATATTCATAAAGTTTCAGGTCGAAATACCAAGTGTTTATATGTAAAATTGATTATTAATGAGCAGACAGTGACCATTCCCCCACTAGATTGATGTATGCCAATGTATTGATGATGATTTCAAATGGAAGAATTTTAATCTGATATATTTATGATGTATGGAATTCCATTTATTAGTATTAAAAGTTTCATTTTCAGTAATTAAGCATTTGGATTCATTTTGATTAGTTTAATACCATTTGAAGAAGATTTAATTCCATTTCCCCCAAGGTTGAAACTAGTCTTCTTGCATCTGATTTAAGGGAATTATAACAGACATTAAAAGTTGAATGGTGATTCATATTAGTTCATGTTGATTTCCTTTATATTTCCCCTTATTCCATTCATAATTTTGAGTTTTTTTGAGTGCATTTGGAAAGTCATTTTCATCATCTACCCCTAGGGGATTTGAACCACAATTTTACTAGTAAAAGTCCATACATTGATCAGATTTCCAAAGTGAGTTGAAGAATTCATTTGATGGTTAAAAGAAACCTATAAACACCATTTTTATGTATTAACATCATTCATACACCTACTGGTACAATTTGAGAGCATTTGTAGCTATTTAGAGCCATCTACCATTGGGGGTTTGAAGCTCGAAATTACTAGTAATCTTCCCTACTTTGTCCAGATTGTAAATGAATGTGAAGAAGTGTTTTAAGGGTTTTTAAGTACCCATGAGCCTATTTTATATGTATTAATACCTCTCAAATACCTTCAGACCCATTATACAATCATTTGGGGTCATTTGGAGACCAAGAGACCAATACTAGTCAAAGAGGAATTGCTAGTCAAAATCCCTACTTTGGACATAATTAAAGGAGGATTTGCAGAAGTAATATAAAGGTCATATATCATCCCTGAAAATAATATTCAAGTTCTAATATCAGTCATATACCTTCTCAGAATATTTGGGAGCATTTGGAGCAAATTGGAGACCTAGACATCAAAACTAGTCAAAGGTCGAACTAGGGAAAAGAGTGAAAAATTGGTCATTTTAATAAAATTCTTAAAGAGGGACATTACACATTGAGATGATAAAATCTACCACACTGATAAGAGTATTTTGTGATCATCAAAGAGATCAAATGATTTTGGTGTTGGCTACAACAAAGACATGACAATTGTTGCATCAATGAGATGGGTGAACTATTGGAGGAATTTAACTATATGATATGTTGTAGAGCTATGAAGCCTATTGGGATCTCATCAATGAGTAATGTATTGGTTGGTACAAAAATAATACCCTTGAAAAATTAACATTTTAAGAATTATTTTTAAAACTGTAATGATTTTTGTGCATGTTAATGATACACACACACATTTCTAGATTGTTGAAAAGAATTTTCAATATGATTAGCAGACATACTAGTTGTGAAACAATTCTATTTCCCAACAAATATTTCTCTTCTCATATCATCACCAACTATTATATCTCCACAAATATCTAAGCTCAGAATCTATTTAGCACATAGATACTAAAGCAATGAATAAATGCATCTCCTATGCTCTCTATGCATCTATCTAAATATTTGAATCATATTATATTGGACTCAAAATGAATTTATTTGTACCTTGAGGGTGTAGTCAGTTTTAAGGTTACTCTCCACACCTTCCATTGTTGTTTCCTACAAAACACAAGAAACCATACAATCTAAGAACCAAATTGGTCGTAACAAATACATAGTACCTAAGATTCTACACACACATTAGAATCTATCAATCTTTTCTTTGATCATGTAAGTTGCACATTGTTAAAAATATGAGATTACTTTCATGAATAGGTCAATTTATACCTCTAAGAAAATCCCATCTTGTTTCTCTCTCCTAGCATGCTATGCAAGCAATGCTACAAAAAAATGCACCAAGACACCTCGATATTGTCATACATATTATTAATTAACTAGGTGAAATATAAGTCACTATTGTAGCTAGGGTTTTCACCCTAGCTTGTGCAAATGAGCACCTACTAAGGAGAAGGGACTCCTTAGTAGTAGTTCAGAAAAACAGTAAATGAAAGACAGTATAGTAAAATAATAACTACTCTAAGCATGTGCATAAAACAGAAAAGACAAGATAATAAAAATGGTTTTTTGTATTGATTATACCTCCATTGTGAAGGTTGGTGAAGCCTTTGCCGTAGTCCAAGAGGGTTGCTTCCAAGCTTCTAGTTTTTCTCCTTTCTCTTTCTCCAAAGGGTTTTGGAAATGGGCCAAAGGGGCACTCAAATGTGAAAGTAACTCAAGGGTGAGCTAGGGTTTCAGGAGTGATTTTGGCAGAGTAAGGGTGTGGTTGACTGTGGAAATGAAATGAGGGGCCTCCATCACCTATTTATAGGTTTTTAGTAGTGGAGTGCTGGTCCATGGTTTTGGGCACCATATGGTTAAGGTTAGCTGTATAGGGTTTTTGCTTCCTTTTTCCCTCTTTTTTGTATTTTTATTCCCTTTTTAGAGGTTTTTTGCTATTTTGGAGGAATTTTGGGGGAAAAAAGAGTTTTTTGGCCTTTTGGAGTAATGGTTTTTTTTAAGGTTTTGGAATCAAATATGGTAGGAAATATGGACAAATGAGTCATGTAATGGGTTAGATGAGGTAGTGAGCACTTTTTGGGTGTTAACAACTATAATGGATTGAAAATTAGTTAGATTCCTACCATATCTATCACCAACAATGTGATGTACCTGCAATAATTAATTAATGCAAATACACGAGATATCATAAATAATAGAACAGAATCGCTTTTATATTGATCATGGGCCACTTCGAGGGGGCAACCTCCTTTGAGCAAGCTCAATACAATTAAATTCACGATGCCTTCAATGACCGCAACACACACTTATATACTAAGTCTATGCCCAATACTATGAGTCAAAACCATGGGACATATAATACTACGGGATGACTTATAAAGCATATGCGTCCAATACTATGGGTCAATACAATGGGCTAATATAAACTACGGATCAACAAATACTACGGGACGACTTACAAAGCATATGCGTCCAACAACAATATACTAACATAGTAAAGAGAAGGGTTGACATAGGTTCCTAACATCCCCTCTCCCTTAGAAAAAGCTTTGTCCTCAAAGCTTTGTTTGGATAAATTGCTGCAGAATCTGAAGGAGTGGTTCCTCGGTAGCATCCTCGGTTGGCATTTCGGGCCGCTGACGCCTTTGGAGTGTCAAGGAGGATTGATTGGAAGGCTGTAGATGAAGAAGAACCCTGTCAGCTGCGTGGAAAATGCGCTCAGAACGGTGTTGATCGGCTTGTTGTTTCAGGCGAATGCTGGCCATGTGAAGATTGTCCTGCAGAATGAGAAGAATCTGATCGTGGTGTCGAAGAACCGAGTCAATTTCCTGAACTGGAGAGCTGCTAAGGGTGTATGGAAGAAGAACAGGTGGTGTTTTTCCATAGCCTGCTTCATATGGTGTCCGTTGAGATGTGGTATTGTACCACCAGAGCGCTGCTAGGAAATCCATAGAAATAGTTGGCCAAAGCTGTGTAGGGATGGCCACGGGTTTGAGCAATCCCGAAAGGAGTGTTGTTTCCCCCTTGTGGACTTGGAAAGTATCATCGTCAGCCACCATTTGTTGAATTGTCATTTTTAGTCCCGACCAAAAGAAGTTACATTGTTCCCGGTCATATAGTTTGCAGAACCCAGAGTGCCCTGTTGATGAAGAAGCATGGAGTTCAAGGAAGAGATAGCCCTGTTGAACATATTGCAACCAATTTGGACCAAGCAGAGAAAGAGCTGTAAGAGAAACTGGGTCATCAATTGTGCGAGAAGGAGCATCTTCCACCATATTGTCCTTACCCTTCTTGTAAGTGATCACATAGGGACAACCCATGAGTTGGATAACCCATTGCAGGTGTGTTGGGGAGGAGACCCATTGTTCCAAAAAAATTTCCAGACTCGAGAGATCAGTCTTGATGCTGAAATAATTCCCTAATAGGTATGGCTGCCACTTCTGTACTGCATGCAAAATAGCCATCATTTCCTGCTGAGAGGTAGATGTGACTACATTCTTACCGGAAAGGTCTCTTGAAGGCAGCAAGCGCATTGGTTCAGCAAAGATACCTGCATATCTATCTAAGGAAGTAGTGGAGACTGTTGATGGTTGCATCTGAATGGAATTGAGCTGAGCCATGACACCATGTGAATTCTTCTTAAGGATTTTTTCCAGGCGATGTGAACTGATGATGCAGAGAGACCCTGGTTGTAAGCCCATAATTTTGTGTTGTGCCCCATTGACTTTGAACTGCATCCAAAGTTCCGCAAAGTCCCATAAGATGGGGCCAAGTGTGCGTAACCATTGAACACCCAAAACCACATCACATCCGCCTAAGGACAAGGAAAACATGTCAGAGCGTAGGTTATAATATTCCGTAGAGATACGCACATTGTGACACTTCCCCTTGCAAGGTAAGGTACCCCCATTGGCAACCATGACTTCAAATTTGGAGCAAGGATGGACAAAACAATCAGCCTGTTTGGCAATCCGAGGGTCAATGAAGTTATGAGTGCTACTAGAATCGATGAGGATGGTAAGAGGGAGCTTCTTGAAGTATCCCCTGACTCGCATTGTTTGTGGGGTGGTGACTCCGGTTACAGCATGGAGAGAGATCTCGGGTGGGTCGTCCTGAGATGGGGTGTCAACAGGCAGGTGTTGAATGTCAACCTGATCATCTACTGTATCTTTAGCTTCTTCACCATGTTCTAAGGCAGGCATAGAATCCACATCCAAGAGATAGAGCTTTTGTTGAACACATCTATGTCCCCGAGTGGATTTCTCATCACAATTATAGCAAAGCATTTTTTTCGGCGTGCCTGCATTTCTATTTCAGACAAATGCTTGATAGGAGTTGGTTGAGGAGCAGGCGTGATGGAAGGTCATTGGGAACCCATATTTCTGAAGGGAACAAAGGTGGGTTTGGAGCGTTGTTGAGCTGCGATCTTGTCCTCGGCCAGCTTAGCCAACCCTAGGACTTCCATCATTGTGTTGGGACAAAACATTTTGACCTCTGAGCAGATTTCATCCTTGAGACCACTGATAAAACAACTCCTGTAGAATTCATCAGACAATCCTTCTGTGTGATTGGCTAGTTTCTCAAATTCTGTCTGATACTCTCTCACTGTGCCAGTTTGGTGAAGTTTAGTGAGTGCTCCTGTGAAGTCGTCAAAAGCACTAGGACCAAATCGTAGCAAAATGAGGTGGCAAAAATCTGTCAGTTTGGCTCGGGATGAGCTTTGATGTACCAATGGTACCATTGAAGGGCTTCCTGTTCCAAATGAAAGGATGCAAGTGGAACTTTTTGAACATCAAAAGTATTATGCAGACTGAAATATTGTTCTGCCCGATATATCCATCCAGTCGGATCAGTACCATTGAAGCGAGGAAAATCAAGCTTCGGCCCATGAAAATTGCTAGAAGAAGAGAACCCAGTGGCTGCAAAAGATTTGGCTGTCTGGTATTGTTCATGGCTGAATGTTGAAGATGGAGGCTGAGAAATTTTTTATCCAGATCGTGGAGTTTGGCTTGGATGGCTGCAAGTGCTTCCTCCATGGTTGTTGCTCCTGCACGGGTGACAACCATAACCAGGATTTTTTTTTTTTTTTACACACTGGAGCGGCTACGGCTCGGAAGGAATCTAGAACAACACCGAACGGCTGGATCTGGAACGGCTTGCAAAATGGATCTGAAATGGCGCAGCAGTGATCGACAATAGTTCAGCTGAAAGTAGATATGGACCCCAGGTATGTATGGCTTCCTAATAGTTCAGGGGTTTCACTCGGCCACCAATGCTGTCTGACGACTTGCGTATTGGGGCAGTACCCCTCACTCCACGACTCAGGTAAAACTGATAACCGCTTTGCCACAAACGACAACTCTTGGTTTACCTCACGGGTGGGAACTAGTCAATCAGGTAGGGGTCGTTGCCCTTTTCGCTGGAAGGTCCTCTCAATGGGCCAGCTACTTCGGAGTTCCTGTGGTACTCCTCACAATGAGTTTTAGGGCTTATTCCCAAGTACTTCCCACAGTTAAGCAGATAGGGATTATTCTCAGATCCGAACCTGCAACAGAAAAAATTTGGGCAGAAATTTCACCCAATGTTCAAAAACCGGATCTATATTGCTCAGAATCGCTATTATAGCATGTTTCCAGAACTGGAACAACCACTCTGCTTCTTCCCTTGAAAGCGGAATAGAAATTTGGGCACTCGGTCAAAAGATTTTCTCGCTGCAATTTCCGCGGCCGTCACCGAAATTCTGAAAAATTGCTGATTTTAAATCCGCGATACTCCACTTTTAGAACTCCAAATGAGATGATTTTTTTTTTGAAACTGCGTATTTTTGAAAGAGGAATTCAGATATGCAATCGGTTTCTTCTGATTTTGTGCAAAACGATTCAGAAATTGATCTGAAAGTCGCCGCCCAAAAAAAGATTTTTTTTTTCCCACTTGTGCCAAGGAAAGTGCTCTGATACCAAATGTGATGTACCTGCAATAATTAATTAATGCAAATACACGAGATATCATAAATAATAGAACAGAATCGCTTTTATATTGATCACGGGCCACTTCGAGGGGGCAACCTCCTTTGAGCAAGCTCAATACAATTAACTTCACGATGCCTTCAATGACCTCAACACACACTTATATACTAAGTCTATGCCCAATACTATGAGTCAAAACCATGGGACATATAATACTACGGGACGAATTACAAAGCATATGCGTCCAATACTATGGGTTAATACAATGGGCTAATATAAACTACAGATCAACAAATACTACGGGACGACTTACAAAGCATATGCGTCCAACAACAATATACTAACATAGTAAAGAGAAGGGTTGACATAGGTTCCTAACAAACAACCTCACATCTTCTATATTGTCATATCTCCAACATGCAAGTCATGTTAGCTTATGTATGTAGACATTTTATGAGGAACAAACTCATTGAGTCTATTCCCATTGCAAGTAATTTCTACCATCACCCAATCAACCAAGAATGGTAAAGTAAATACCTTGTTTTATTACATTATATATGATACCATAATGATACAAAAGGATAGAAAAAACCATTATCCTTTAAGCCAAGATCCATTTCCCAGTCAAATCTAGTAGCAATGATGTCTTTCTAGACCCACTAAAATCCAATAAACGTCATTATACATCATCAATGCAAAGACATCGTGTAAGTATTTATCATTGTTTTGAGTAAGACCTTTCAGGACCAACCGTTCTAGCTCATGCAAGAATTGGCAAGAATATCTTTCAAGGTCCAAGGAGATTCAATATATATTAATAGTAATTCAATTATAATTTTTTTTATGTTAGTACAATTTGACTATAAATGAATTGTTCCATATGACCATCCTATTACTAAGATGGTTTGTGGATTTCACTTGCATATTTTAGAATTGTAATATTTTCCTTCTTGGTGAGTGACAGTCATGTCATGCCTATCAATAGGTTTAACATTTTTATAACAATATTCCATAGTGTACGAAGATATCTGGTACCCATGTCACATGTTACATCAATTTTTAGGTGTCAAATCAAACATTTATAGTTGGAATCTAGATACCAAATCTACAAACAATGTCCAAACACTATTTATGTGATCTCTACATTGCAAAAGCTTTAATAAATGGTTTCATACCAAATCATCATTTGAACTATTTCTGTCTAGGGAATTGAAATTTTAAATTCACTGCTTTGGGAATTAAAATATTTGGAAACACAAAACTTTTTTTGTGGTTGGGAAATACACATACAAATAATCTCAACTATCAATATAATTCTCGAGTTTCATCAATAACTTCTTGCTATCTTCTTCGACCACCTTAAATATATGTTCAATGAATGCCTACTTCTCCATAATTATGAACTTGTAATCATCTACTTCTATGTGAACCATATTATTATTATTGGTATTCGTCTAAGTGTTAGTACACAAGTTTACATGATACTAGTCTTCAACCTATCATAGACGAGAAAATTTTCCAGGGATTCCCATCTGAGAGCTTCTTCATAATCATTTGTTCTTTGTCTCCATGATTGAGTATTGGATCTAGTAAATAGATTTTCAACTAACCAACACAATTTGCTTCCACTCCTAATACTCCTACTCATATTTTTGTTCATCCTCTTCTCACTTTCCCACTTTTTTTGCAATCCATCAATTTTTGATTCCCGTAAAAACAACAATGCACAACTTCCTTATACAAATTGGGAAAGTATAAGACCAAAATTTCAAATTATTATGCTATTTATATCATTATGATATAAGATATTATAGGTTTCATATTTCCAGAAGGGTACAACGGTAATGGTCTCAAGTGATAATTGGAAGGTTTTGGAATTTTCAAGAAGATTTCATAGGATTAGAAAATAATTCCACTCGTGATAAGATTGGAGTAGGAGAAACTCATATATAACTTTTAAACCATAATTATGCTATAAAGATAACTTAACAAGGAGTTTCATACAAAATTTCTAGTTTGGTTGAATGCATTAGTTGTCAAACCGTAAATGAAATAACATGATATGGACCTTTATAAATGAAATAGAAATTATAAATGCCAAGTAGAAAACCTAATAAAATAAGCCATATCATGGGTAAGAATTCAACTAAAAAATGCACCATTTACATAATCCATAACAAAGAAATACATATAATCAGAATGCATACAAGGCACATATACATTTCCAGAAAATTGAACATGTGGTCCATTTACCTCCATAGCATTTAAATTTCACCCACTCAAACCACATACCACCCAAGAATACAACCAAGTAAATAACCATTTTATTCTTAATAATAGTGAAAGGCCACCAAAGTAAGGTTATGAAAACGAAGTGGGAAAGGTGAAGCACTAGTCTAAGGCCTTTAATCTTCATAACACAATACCATAGCCAAGTTACAAAGAGTATTACTTAACCAGAAAAAATATTGCAACAATGCATATTAGTTAATGAAATCATGCAAAGAAGTGCAAGGGAAGAATAATATAACCTATCAAGCATAGTGTGGAATCCCTAGAACCAATCATTCACAATAATTCTAGCTCAAATAAATAATGTGAGGAAAACCTATAATCCAGAAAACCAAAATCATGTTCAAAAATCTAATATAATAGCCAAGACAATTATTCCAAGAAGGATTTTCACTCAATGTGCATTGAAAATGAAATAGCCTAGATGTATCAAGGAAATACCATAGAATCTTCATCACCTTCTCCAAATAAAAGTGAAAGATCGCACAAAGCTTACATTGTGGACTCAGTGCTCATAGGATCACCATAGGAGAACCTATGGTTCTGCAACAAAATGTGCATATAAGCTAGATGAAGTATTGCATTATGTTTGTCTCACGCTTAAAACTCTCAAGTAATGAATCAGAATAGATTTGAGTTTCAATGCATTCATGTTCCACAAGTGTCTAAGCATCAACTATCAATCCACTCATAGCACAACCAATATGTTCATCGATCTCCATAATTTTCTCTACACTGCTTGGATCCTGGAGGAAGTGCAGACCAAGTTTTGCCAAAAACTGAATCTCTTCCTCAAGAAAAAACAATAATATAAGACAACTTCAACAAAAGGAAGGGAAAAAATTGTAGGATGTAGATAAATTGTGCTTATTACTGAAGGTATGAAAATATTTTAGTATGTCAAAAATAAAACTAGAAGACTCCTCAATACAAAACAAATCAATTATGGAATTGGAGAGAAAAATAAGAGATGACACCATTTTATGAGATAAGATGTGGGATTTTGAAAGAAAAATTGGAAAGAAAAGAATCTATGTCTATATAAACATACCTTCAATTAACTATCCCAAATCCCTTATAGGAATACACAGATGAAGAACTATACACACACACACACACACACATAACTTAATTCTTCAAGGTGTAGAAGTTAATTTGAGATGTTATTATAGCTATTTTTTACTTGTACATTTTTTTTATTAATTGTCAATTCTAAAAATCATGAATAGATGGTATTTCTTGAATCGATAATAGTTATTTGATTTCAATAGTTTATTTTAATAGAATACATCATTAATGAGTATATATTGAAGTTAACAGGTGTCATTACCTGGTTGCAACATAAAAGGAAATAGTGGCAACTACCAAAATCTGAACAAAATTTTATTGTAAATTTGAATAATGGATGTCTCCAAACAATAGAGGGGTTTAATTGGCCATTTAGATCTTAATATCCTCTATGCTTATATGAAACATGACCATACAAATTTTCAATTTAGAATATATGTGTGAAAAATCATGTGGAAGCAGCTAAAAGTCATCTTGCTCAGAGGTTATGGTAGACTTGTAAGGTTTTCATCATGGATAACTTGATGATAGAGAAATTATTGGATGGTTGTAAACATGGATTCCATTGCCCAAGACTAATCTCCCAGTGAGCACTCTTTTCTCACTCACATATGTACTATATAAAGTTGTTAAAAACGCATGAAGCACTAAGAGTGGTCTCGAATGGGAAACTATACAAGTAGATGACATTCTGTCTAACCAAGTGAAAAATGTGAAAATTAGTATTTGTTTTCCTAAATGTCAATTTCATTTTTGGAGGCTTCCAATCATATACTGGAACCTCAAAAAGATGGAAATTTCAGAGAGAATAGGATCATCCAAGTAGATTAGTTTTAAAGTTTGAACTAGAGAATATGTTTTCTAATATTTATAATTTTATAATTTAAATGAATAGCATAATTCCATCATATATTATGCAACTGAAGTAGTCATTGCATTCTTAACAAATCAAATGACATTTGGAATGAAATGAAAGTGGAGAGGAATCAACTGCAAGATTATTGATTCCGACATTAGTTGGAAAATAAATATTAGGAGTAACAATAAAAAGGGAAAAAGCTGAGCCATGAGCACATGTACATGGGTCACATCAGATGTAGTAAACTAGGTGGGGCTTGGATTTTATTTGAGGCATGGATAAGCAAACTAATAAGATTTTACCATTTCGCCATTGAGGAAGTTGATTAGAAAGTGCACCAGGTAACTGAGACTGCTATGATAAAAAACACGAGCAAGTGAACTATGACAACCATAAATTAGTAAGATATAAACCTGTCCTAAGTAGCAAGCCATAGTAAGAGCATGTGTAGCTAATAAGCACCGAGTTTCATTTCGACAGTAATCTTCACTGGCACAAAATTAAATCAGATTCACAAGAGATGCAACAATTTCACAAGTAATTGTTTTGGAGAAAGGTCTATTTATGAAAATGGAAAGGACATTTATTTATGAGACAATAGTCAAAATAATTACTCCAATTATGGGAAGACTTGTGTCTAAAAACAATAGTAAACCTCCAAATTTGGGAAAGTTTGTGGATAGAAACAATGATAAAACAACCTCATCTACAATCTAGGTGAACTTGGGCATATTTCATCCTCCTAACAGTGTTAAAAAGATGAAATATTCAAATTTGTGCATAGTTTAGTCATCAAACAACCACAAAATAGAGGTTTGGGAACATTACAAACCTAAAACAACATCTGAAATAGTTATGAAGAGTCATTTTATGAGTGAAATGGTAGAAAATCAACATAAACATCATATTTGGGCACTTTTTAGACAATTCTGAGTGCGAACAATGGTCAAAAGTCTAATCCAAGACCTAAAATGATAAGCCACAATTACCTACAACATTTTTGGGCATGACTTTAGCCCTAAAAGAAAATTTTGGGTTAATTTCAGACGCTAAAAACCTAGGTTGGGACAATTGTAAGAAATTCTAGTCATGTTGTAGCATTAACATATTAATGAACAACAACAAAATGGAGGAATATTTGTTTCCAGGCAGATTTTGAACATTTTTGGGGATTTTTCACATAGCAAAATTTCAAGAACAATGTTAAAAATTACTCCAAACACATGCACAAGAGCAATAGTAGCCGCAACAACCCTAAAACAACCTGTTCCTATCGTGGAGGGCTTTGAACAGTTGGAAAATTGATTTTGATTAGGTAAATCCGTAGGGATTTTGTGCCATATTTGAGACAACATTCATCCCTTTGAATATTCATTTCCAGTTTAGAATATGTTTCATGCCATTAGGAGGACCTTCTCCTTTGAAAGTTTATACATGAGATTTTTGCTCGCTTTATGGAAGTTTATACATGATTTTGTTCTGGACAATGGACATGGAATGCAAAAAAATGGATTGAATAAAGAATCAAACTAGTAAAGGTGATGTGATGTGCTTCTCCACTGCTAGTATGATTCCCTGCGTCATTTTCAACCCCATTGCAGTGGAACCAAGTTGCAAATAAAATTAAAAAAATGTAAGATAATGGCTTGAAAAGAAAAACAATGAATGGGTATTCAATGAATAGAGATATGCATTGAACCTTGATTGCTCCATGGTGTATTCAACATGGAAGATCCACCCTGAAAACCCACAACCAATCAAAACCCAAAAACACTTCTAATTACAAAAATAATATAGATGAGGACACAAGACTAGGATCAATAGGAATAAACCCGATGAGAAACATGATCTTGTATTTTTTTACAGATATTTGTAGTTGTAGGGATTTATTTAACAATGATATTGTGGATAGTGGGTTTGAACCTTCTGGAAATAAAAAGCATAGGTAGGGTTTAAAAAGTGAAATCAATCCATGGAGGCTAGGGTTAAAGAAATCATATGAAGGCTAGTATTTAAAGCGCCTAGCACCACGGAGGAAAGGGAGATCCCAACTAACCCTGCTGTGTCCTGTGGATATTTATCTGCGAGGTGTGTCCTATAGATCCCAGGCCCACAAAGAATTAGTGATGAGCCATAGTGCGAAGGATTTCTCTCACCCAATTATCTCTTTGGGAAGGGAGGTTGACATTGTCGAGTGTGTTGAAATCCATTGATTAAAAAAGGCCAGTATATTTATCTCTCTAGAGTTGGAGGAAAGCCAACATCGAGTGAATTTCTCTTTCGAAGGAAAGACATCATTAGAGTTGGAGGGAGGCTAGCATTGAGTGTTTGCGGATAAATCTGTCGATGCAGACACCAATCGATATCCCTAGTCTAAATGGTTTAGTTCTAGAACAAATCACGATAGAAGATAAACACTTTCCTAGATTAATCAAAATACAAGAATATGACATGTTACTCACCTTGTAATTGGAGTAGTCTCTTGTCACGTCCCCTCCCATCCAACCAGCTAGATGGAGAGGATCGTGACGGTTAAACCGGGCATCTAGCCCCCATATACATTCATTAAACAAGCATTCAAATTCAAATGAATAAGAATATATACATACACAAATGCATAACAGATGTGATATTAAACTGGGCGTCTAGCCCTATGAAACATTTAATCATAAGCATGAACATAATATAACAGAGATAGATGGGACTGTATGGTTTTAAGAAAATCACAGCGGAATATTAAGAATTTCACATCCATCATACATTTAAGGTGTTCATCAAATAAGTAATTGCAATTTAACACAAGAGAATACTTATCTTATACAAAAGTAGTCCCACGCAACTGGCTATGCAACTGCAATGTTCCACCCAACCGTAGGCCAGTGTGCTCCTCAATCTCTCAGCACCACTTCCACCCCCGAGCTGGGCATGATCTCTACAAGGAACCAGGGAACAACATACTCACACATAGCCAAGCATACACCAAGATGAGCCAAGCCAATCTGCAATTGGGTTTATCAGGCTGCTGGGAGATGGAAGGGAAGAGTTGCTAAGCTAGTGAGCTCCAGCACAGAGCTAGGGATAACCTTGCAAGATCTATCTAGCTTGGCACCCACAATACCTACACACCCAGCACAAGGAAGTATTCTTTTCACTGCTGTACAGTCCCTCAAGCCATACCTTCCCTATCTAGTGCTCTCAGGGTATGCATAGAAGAGTAACCAAAGCCCTCTTGATCTTCTTGAGAGGTTTCCTCCCCCACTAGGTTTATCAAGCCACTTCTATCCACTACCACTCCAAAATTCAATTCACAGGTTCAAACCAAAACGAGGATGCACATAACAGCAGAACCCCACTTGCTGGGCATGAGAAAAACGTTTTCCACAGTGGGATGCATGAGATGGGGTTTTCAGCTAACTCAGAAAACGTGGGAACCCACAAAAACGAAATGGGAAGTTGGGAAACAACCCTGTGGAGTCAATCCGTTTTTAGAAAAACGTCCTTGGGCAATTCGGGGCAAAAACGACCTCCATATAGTCCCCAAAAACGTGGCCCTTCTCTCCCAGGCTGCTATATATACAAAAACGAACTTCCAGGCATGGAAAAATGCAGGATTTTGCTGAAAAACGTGAAGGGAAAGACCCAGATAGCTCCCACTGCGTGAATGAATGAAGACTGCCCATTCCCCATGGCTTTGGGCACCATTTTGTGGGTGGTTTCTTGCCCCACAAGCAAAAACACGATTTTCCAAGTTGATGGCTTGCCCATGCACGAAAATGGCTTGCCCATACTCTTTCATTCCCAAGGCATTAACTGCCTTAACCAATTTCTTGGAAAAAATTAAATGATTGGGTACATGAGACAAAATGGGTAGTTGGTGGTTTATGGGTTTCCCCATTGACACATGGATTAATACCATTGGCTCAAGGGTTTGAATAGTTTCCCTCCCTTTTCCTTGTAGAATCATGCCCCATCTCTTTTGTTGCATTGCATAGCCGGTTGCGAGTTTTTTCATTGAAATTCATAATTACATGATGTTTTATTTACATCGTGCCTATCTCGCACAAGAACCATAGGCATCTATTTTAATTGCCGATACATAAACGCTAAATCAATGGTGGGGCCTTGGCCTTGAGCTCCTCACCATGATTAAATATCAGTATTTACATCATTTACAAAAGGGGGTCAAAATGGGGACGTGACATCTCTCCTTGCTTTATGTGATCTTCAATGCCTAGCTGCAAAACAACATAAAGCAAGCAAGAGAAAACACATGTGAAAGCAACAAGTAATATTGATTAACCTAAACAAGTGGTCAAGGAAACAAGTTCTAAAGATATAGAATGGACAATAAACCTTTATGGAAAGAGAATATATTGTTGTATTAATTAATATAAAGAAGAGGAGATTACAACCATTGCCTTGACATTGCAATTTCTTCCAACTAATATTTTCCTCAACGATCCAACCTTGCCTCTAATGGATAAAGGGATTTCAACTCTAGTAGAATTTATCTATCATTTAGGTTCTCTAATATTTCCTCCTCCCAATCATGAAGAGGAAGCTTGTATATATAGGCCAAAGAGGATATAAGGATTTGATTATTTGATGGATAAAAATAAGGGATCATCCCAAGAAGTAAGGGGTTCGACTGCAACCTTTACTGATTTATTGGGATAAGCCTTCATGAAGACACTTTAACTAGAAGGCTCCCAAAGCTTCTCTTTTTCATTCCTAACTGACAATGATGAACTTTGTCAACTAGAAACCTAAGTCATTGAAGGGTGGCGTACGTTGACGAAGGAAAATAGTGTCAGTGACACACTCTGTCAATGTGCAAAGTGCGTCGTCAAGGAATTGACATGTTATGTCAATATGCAAGGTGCGTCAGTGTGACAACATATGGAAAAACATGCCAAATCCTTTCTTTCAGTCAGTTTGGCATCAATGATTTCAGAATTAGGATAAGTCAGGAATACATATCTCATAATGACGATATTTTGGTGTAACATTGACTGTGAGGGATTTCAGGAAGGCATTATTCTCTCTTTGGTAGGTAGGCATGATATCATAGACTCTTTATAATGGAAATATGAAGAGGAAAGATCGACCTTATTTTAATGGAAAATGTGTCTATGATGGGAAATGACATTATTGTTTTTGTGCTAGCTGAGGGGTAAAACCCAAAACATTATTTTGACAGAAGATATATGGAGTGTGTGTGAAGTAAAGTATATATTACACTTGTATTTAACTTAATGGTCTCTTTCAAAATTCCCTTCCTTCTACAAATTTTTAAAATGAATTAATCCTAATCTTTAAAGCATCCAATGGTTTTTACTTTAATTTCATTTTTATCTCTCTAAGATCAATGGATATGGGTTAAAATATATCTACGCTTTTATTTTTTTTAAAGAGTAATCTCGGCAGGGGTGTTCTAATATTTAATGGAAGAGTTATATGCCCAACAATGGTGTCAATTGAGTGTATATTGGATGATTGGGAGGAATGTTATCCTCCCCACCTAGGTTCACATCTCACTTTGTGACATGTGATGTTATTGAATTTACTTGGATTACCTTGATTGTTTGGAATATCAAGAATTTGATCATCTTTCATTTAAAAAAAATTTCCCAACAATGGAGCAATCTTTCCTCTCCAGTAGTTTATTTGATGGTATCTAGAAATTGAAAATTGCAATTTTGACAATGAAATTCTACAATTTTGCAAATTTTAACAAGACCCCTAATTTCATTGGAATCAGTGATTAAAACTTACAATTCCAACAATACGTAAAAAATCTTGTGTGAATTATAATGAAAACTTTCCGGAAATAGAGGGAATAATGACAAGATTAGCCTTCTCCCCCAACAATGAAATTATGTCCCCACATTCATACAAGGCTCAGTCGAACTTGGTTGCATCTTGGGACATTGAAAGTCTCCACTCCCAGCACCTCCCCATAAGGTTTGAACTCATGACCTAATGGAGACTAGATCTATGCTCGTTTATTTAATCTCAAATGCACAATAAGAATTATGTGGTAGCTAGTACCTACATCCTCTGAAAAGTTTCAAAAATAATAATTGGATACTAGGCAATAGCTTGCAAGAAAATGACATTGCCATTTGAAAGTATCAAAATATATTACTAGCTAGAAACTGAACAGTAAAATAAGAAGCATAACGGTTATGGGCATACCTTGGTTCCTTAGCACTACCATCAATAATTTGTACAACTAAACACCAAGTAATTCCTATAATTTTCAACCATGTAAATTAAATTTGATTTTAACTTAGTTCTACATTTCTAGGCTACAATGAGTTGTTCTTGTTTTGTACCTTCATTTTCCTAACCTTCAACCATTTCTTATCTATTTTAATACACAATGTAGGTACTACGTGAATGTACAAAGTTGGAACTCATATGATGACTATTCTTAATTGATAGAGAAGCTTGTTGATCTATGGACTAGTCTACAAATATCCTTTCTAGTTATTAAGAATGACCCACTATGACCCACTGATCTTTATCCTATCACCTATGAGGGTTCTGAAAAACTATTATTCCAATTCGAATTTGATTTATGATTATTTATATAGGTATCCTACTAACTAAATTCTTGACATTTGTAGGATAATCTCACCATTTTTTATATTTATCAAAGCAATGATATCAAAGTTTCATAAAAAATAGATGAAAATATATTCCAACTCTATTCTATCAAGGGGGACATAAAATGTGAGTAAATTGGAAAGTATACAATTAAATTTTGAAAGGAAAATGACCAAGTTCTTAAACTTTAAAGCAATATTTCTAGTTGTTGACGCAGAGTCTATCGATAGGGGTTCACTCCTCACTGTCGCCAAAAAACTATCTACCTAACTCCCTTATACACAGACCCAGAAAGGTGTAACCCTTCCCAGCAACACTTGCGAAGCAAGTGAAGTCTCACCCAAGGTGGATAAGAGGGCGGCTGGAACCAAGCTTCCGTAGTTGTGAAGAGGATATGTGTACATTAACCAGAGATTACAACATTCATAACATTCCATTAACCAATCATTCACATCTTATTCATAATACACACGTTCAGAGCATATTCAACAACATATTCACATTAATCAATATAAAGCATTCACATAACCCATGATTCATAATCGCATCATTGCAAAAAAACATAATTCATATCATTATCGAACATCTTCATTCATTCATCAAAACCCGTGGAACAAACCTCGCAGAACAATCAATTCATCATATCGCGAATACAACCGAACCCAAAAGATAGGATTAGTCTCCAAAACTTCGATGCCATTAGGATTACAATATTACTTTATTTATATGCTTTCATCTTATTACAAAATGGTCCACATGATCGACTCGACTAATCTAACAAATCTTATACTTCCGCACAAGCCGCGAAAGGTCCCTTTTTCCGCGGAATGACCCTTTCGCACCTATCGACTTCCGCACTTCCTGCGGATCTATCCCATGCCAACAGGCCCCCAACACAAACTTGTGGCTCGTCCCGAGCCACCTCAGCTGGACGATGCTGGTGTGCACCCATCCTGCGCTGTGCTCGATCACTGAAACTATTCTTGATGTCTGGAACTCACTATTGTGTACTTCTCATCCCAAGTCGTCGACTTCTAGTTTGCTATCATGTACTTCTTGCACTCATCCTCCTTTCTTTGTAAACCTTCATCATATACCTCTCCGAAGTTTTTTGGTTCGCTCTACATTCATTCCCTCCCGAGAAGAAGGTTATCGACGTCGCCAAGGTGGAAGATAGGCCGAATACTCCGGCACATCTGTTTCACACCTTGGATTGCTTCCTACAGGTGCCAGGGGTCTGCCTCCCCTGTTCTTCTGGTTTTCACTGCGACCATGAAGCTTCAAACTACTACCACATACTTAGACATCTTGGATAAAACCTCGTCGCTGTGACACCCGAGTGTCTAGGCTTCTTTTTTCTCAAGGTGCTCATGCACACTCATCGTTCGGGCCAGCAGTTTCCCTGGTGTGCTACCACATGAAATGAAATGGATCATTTCCACAACCTCCTTGGAATTCGTAACTTATGCAATGACCTGACCTGCTCGTAGCATGTATTTCTCGCTTCTTGTAAATATCTCTTTGCTCTGCTCAACCTCTAATGCCTGTATTTATGCGTTTCCATCGTCCAAGACGTCTTCTTTGAAAAACCCTCACGAATCCGTTAACCTAATGCGTTGATGTTGTCATCATTTCTCTTGTGTGTGGTGACCGGGCTTCCTACGTGTGTGATGGGTGACCATACTGCTCCCAGCTGTTCTGCATCTTATATCCGTTCGAACTATCATCCGTGGTGCCAGTGGCCATGCTGCCATCGTGTGTTGCTGTGTGCCAAACATGCCTGGCGCCAGCACCGATCCAGGCCAGCAAATCATCATTCTTCTCCAAAAGACCTGTCATCCAAAAAATTCCCATATGTTGGTGATTTAGTACTGATTTGATTGGGTCACAATCCTGCCGCTGTCGCAGTCCAAACCCCAAGCGATGATACAAACCCTCCTTGTGCACATTCTCCTCCAGCTGGTGCACCATCTGTCGTCTCGTATATATATCTATATTTTTGAGTCCTCATCTGGTCTGCGTCGGATCATGGTGATAGGGCTTCAGCCTACTCCCATTTACTAATTTAGGTAACAATACCCCATCCAAGCTCTGTAACTTTACTGCGCCTCCATTGGTGATAAAAGTGATGACATATGGTCCCAACAAGTTCATTTGCAACTTGCCAAGGTGTTTCACAAATTTTCTATCATACAACAAAACTATATCCCCTTTCTGTAGGTGTTTCGTCTTGACATAGCGGTCGTTCCACACCTTCCGGAGATCCTTTTCTACCTTCTGGTGAAACCCTGCGATGAATCGATCTTCATCCAACTGTATTAGTTGAGTTAAGCGTTCCTCTAGCGCGCTGTCGTCGCTCATCTTTGTTGCTACGGCGATGCACAAGATGGGTACTATGTATTCCATTGGAATCACTACCTCATGGCCGTAGACGAGTTTAAATGGAGTCTGGCCAGTCGATCGCTTGCATGTGATGCGATATGCCCAGAGGACTGCTGGGATTTTTAGGTCCCAATCGTCGCGGTTCACATTGCACACCTTGGTGAGAGCATGCTCCAAGATCTTATTGAACGCCTCGATTATCCCATTCGCCTGAGGGTGGTAAGGTGTACTCTTCTTGTGTTGGATTTGAAAATCCTTGGTCATCGCAGAAATTGTTTGGTTAATAAAGTGTGTCCCCTGATCGCTTAGTAATACATTTGGGAAACCAAACCTAGTAACCAAATTGTCAAAGAGGAATCGTGATGCAGTCGCAGCAGAGAAGTCTTTTATTGGTGCATCTTCCGCCCAACGCGTTAGGTAGTATGTCGTAGTTATAATGTAACGTGACCCTGTCATCTTCCCAGGTGGGTTGATGGGTCCGACAAAATCGAAAACCCATTTTTAGAAGGCTTGCAACATTACTTGTGGTACTAGTGGCATTTATTCTCGTCGCGAGGGCTTCCCGGTTCGTTGACACACGTCGCAGCTTCTAGCATAATCCACATCATTTACATGAAAGGTTGGCCACCATAGCCCTGCACGAAGGATCATTCTGGCGATTTATCGTCCCCCATATTGTCCCCCAGCAATCCCATCATGGGCTTCCGACAGAATCTGTTCCTGCTCATGCGGAAGGACACATCGTCGCAGAATCTCATTTGGGCCCATTTTATATAACTCTCCTGTAATTAGCTGAAAGTCTGTAGCTCGGACAACTAGTTGCTTCTTTTGGCTGGCGGTGAGCTCAACCGATGCCTCCCCTGTCACAAAAAATTGAATGATTTCTTCATAGTTATTATCGACCATGCCAATCCTAAAAACATGAGCGTCTGACAGTCCTTCGTCGATGCATTTTGGTTCCTCTCCCGATTCTATTCATGAGAGATGATCAGGTGTTAACACCCAAAAAGTGCTCACTAGCTCATTCCCTTATTCACATGACCCATTTGTCCACTTTTTCCACCATTTGAGCCTCTAAAACCATTAAAAGGTCACAAAAAAGACCATAATACACCTTTTCCCCCTCAAAATATGTATTTTTCCTCAAAACACCCTAAAACATGGTCCAAAATTTTAAAAAAATATTAAAGGGAATAAAAATATTCAAATATTCAAAAAAGGAAAAAAAGGGAAAAAGAGACCTAAACCATGTTGGTTAATACCATTGGTTTCCTCAAAACCATAATGGTATTCCCCATCACCAAAAACTATAAAAAGGTGATAGGGGCTCCTCACTTTTCATCCACATTTCATCCTATCCTTATGCTACCAAATTCCCTTTGAGAGCCATTGCCTCCCATTTCGAGTTTGAAGATCCCCATTGAAGCTTTGGAGAAGAAGATACCATTGGATATTGGAGCTTCTCAACCTTGGAGTTGCTCAACACTCATCATCCTCACCATTTGAGGTAATACAAAATCAAATATTTTTTAAGTTATTGTTCTTCCATAGATCTTATTGTTTATGTTTTGAAATCTAGTTTTTTATTTATTTGCACATGCTTATGTTATCAGATCATATTAGTTTATTCATAGTTGTTTTTGTTTGATATTGAAATTGCTATTACAAGTCAATAGGTGCATATTTAGCACATGCTTGGTTGAAAAACCAAGCAACAGTTTTTGGCAACTCCGTTGGGTTTCGAACTTAAAATTTTTGCTTTAGATCTCCTTTTTAGTTGTTTTTTCCATTTAAAACTGTAGATCTGCTATATTAGTCAGCTTCTTGATAGCTTCCCTAGCCATTGTCCCTTTTTGTAGCCCGAAACAACCCAAAATTTCCATTTTTGGGTTCATTTTTTGACGGCCATTTTTTCGTCCGTACATCGCGACTTTTGGCCCCAGAGTCGCGCAATCCATTGCGACTGTGATCCTTTTTTCCGCGCGGTCGATCATGACTCTTCGAATTTTTTCCGCGCAATGCATCACGAGTTTTTGACCTTTTCCCGTGTGGTCCATCGCGACTATTTTTCACTTTCCTGCGCGGTCCATCGCGACTTTTTCCCATATCGCTGCGCGGCTGATTGCGAGTTTTGTCCCGAAAGCTGCGATATTTCCTGTCTCGTTTTGGCCAATTTTTTCAATTTTTTTTTTTCCCAAAGTAGCTTATTTTTCCAGCATTAATTTCTGCAATTTTTACAGCCCACTGTGTTATTATTGCAGCATTATTAAAGTGATATTTGTTAAATACTTCATTTATCTTTTTAAAAATTTTCAGATAATTGAAAGAAATATTTTTTAAAGTATTTCTTAGATTCTAAGTTTATACATTGCAAAGTTAGAACCATATTTCTAAAGTTGCCTCATTTTTTTCCCAAGAAAGACTCTAAAAATCCATTTATTTTTACATCTTTTATGTGATTTACTTTTTAAAGGATCCATATTTTTTGAAAAGGTTATTAAAGCATTTACACTTGAAACGTCTTTCATTTTTTCGCAAATTGAATCCATTATTTTGGTTTGTGATTAAATCGCCCATGCGAGGCACATTGTTTTGGTATACACCTACACCAGCACACAACCTGTCACAATAATTTCAAGTGAGCCTTAAAAATTACCTTAACTCAACCAATGTTCTAACCCCACTTGGGGAACACAAAAATAATTCTGTAGCTAGGTAGGACTGAGAGGATAAGTATCCAAATAAAACCCCTCACTCATTTTTCATGTGGAGACATAGTGATTTGACATTTAGGGTACCAAAATCCCTTATTATTTGTTGACACGGTTTAACACCAATTTATCAGGAAGGCCTCTCCCTTAGGAGGTTTGAAGTAGCCAGACTGGTTCCGTAAGCCTAAGTGGAATACCGCTATCCATTCAGCAATCGAAGGATACATTTCGCAGTTCTCGTTGTACCACCCTTAAGGGAGTACATCGACGATAGAACCAAACTAAAGATTCACCTAACCGAACGTGTTATGAATGGGGTATCTTAGTGGCCAAAATTTTAGGATTGTCTACCCGGTGTCCCTCCCGATAGGGGGATATATAGCCTTTGATTCCACTACTCATATTGTCTGACTTGGATTTCATCACCTTGCAGAGGATATGTTTCGTTGAGAAATAATACCACTTCTAGTTAGGTGTTTTCATGATCCATTACCTACCATTGGTTAGTCAGTACACCTTTTTCTATTTTTAGGAGCCGTTTGCATGTTGGTTTTCTGATTACTCCACTTACTATAGCACAGCTGTTATAGTAAGTGTTTTGAGATTTATTTGGGCCTGAGCGCCATTTATTTCTTACGCTCCCCTCTTGCACTCACGGTTCCATTAGGGATTTAGAGCTTTTCACTCACCACCACCTGGTAATCTTTTGATAAAACTGTCACCATTGATTCCCCGAGATGCTCTCGGCGCTTCCAGGGAGATCCCCTGCAGTACGGTTCCTTTGACTCCACACGTCATCGGAATAGAGCCCCGTCATCCGATTTTGATGCGCCTCATTTCACATCAGATTCTAAGGCAGAATCCGAAAATCCCACGTACATCGCACCCACTAGCCCTATGGCTTATTTTTCTTCCAACCCTTTCAACACAGGGACTGTTGGTGGAACATTTTCCACCATACCATCTACCACATTGGCCACCACTCCCACAGCCAATGTTGGTATGCCCAACCTGGGAACTGCTTCCACTCTAGGCATGCCTAATATGGGAACTACATCTACAATAGGGATGCCCAACACAGGACCCTGGGAACTACTTCCAGCATACCAAACCCTGGGTCTACTATACCAAATCCAAACCCATCTATAACTCAAGCTACACTTGGGAACATAGTTCCCACCCATACCCCTTTGATTGGAGGACATATCCCTTTCACACACATTCCCCTAGGGGGCAGTGGCATAATACATAATGCCACCACCAGCACTTATGTCCCCATGAGAACATCACAACCCTCTGCCAGTTTTCCATTTATGGCTAGCCTTAACCTACCAGACTTGGCTAGGCTAACAAATGATCCCATCCGACTTGACCCTACTTGGCCCCCTATGCCCACAAAGCTCCCTTCAGACATCCCAAAATTTGAAGGTAAAACTAGAGAAGATCCTCAGAACCATATCATGTCGTTTCACCTATGGTGTTCCTCAAACTCCATAGTAGATGATTCCATTCAGCTCAGACTTTTACAAAGAAATTTCACAAGCTCCCCAGCCAAATGGTACATTGAGCAGCCACATGGGAGACACCCCACTTTTACATCCCTTGCCTCAACGTTCCTTCAGTTTTTTCAACTACCTGTATGCTATGATGCAGTAGTGGAAATACTTTTGTCTTGTAGACAGAACACCGCTACACACATCACTGATCATATCCATGAGTGGCGTAAGCGTCGTAGCCTCTGCAAGATAAAGCTTGACGACCATATCTTTTTGGATTGGTTCCTCAAATCACTTCTCCCCCTCATAGCCAAATATGTAGCTTCTGAACCACCCCAGTTGGAAGAAGAAGCCATCTTAAAAGCCCAGCAGTTCGACCTCATGTATGTGTAGTCCAGATATCTATACACCATTTTACTTGACGCCCCACATGGTGATCCATCCCACCATGACGTGCTGGGGGCATCCCATGTCGCCGAGGGTATTATCGGCCAGGTTATGGTGCAAAACAAACCTTTTACCATGATGAGTACAAACAATGCCCTAGACACTTCTAGGGCTACATCTCATTCTGGAGCTACAACTTCGTATGCTCCAGTAATACAAACCCACCAAACTGATGGACCCTCATGTCCACCACAGTGTTATGGGAAATCACCATCAGCTTATGCACCATATCCATATTATAACCAACAGGACCACTAGAATCTGGTTAAACCACAAGCCCAGTTGGCTTATTATCCTCAACAGACAACACCTCTTGCTCCAACACTTCCAGCAGCTCAAGGTTACCCACAACCGCAACAAGCAACAGGTCCACCTCATAACCCTCCTGCTTACTACCCAATCAAACCTGCTCCGGATCCTCCACGACCTCAAAACCCACCTACTTCCCAAGGGCATGTCTACGTACAACAAAACAACCCTCAAAACTAGAACAACTAGCGTAACCAAGGAGGTCAACAAAATCGCGGAAGAGGACGTAACCGTGGAAACAACCAGCAACAAAACCAAAGTGGACAACCACCTACTCCCCCAAATAATAATAACGCTACTCCCCCCAACCAATGTTGATGTATATGTAACTTCGGAATGTATTTCACATATATGTATATTGTATTCCTATAGAGATGTTATTATTCCTCTATACGGAAGTGTCATCATTTATATTGTAAGTTTCGTAACTTATACTTGATGGGTTATTAGACCACCTTGTTGGGGTCGGCCCTGTATAAGTCATGTGGGTGGAATGGTTTATAGACCACCCTATTGGGGGTTGGCCATGTTGGTCAAAGGGTTATTAGACCACCCTAGTGGGGGTCGGCCCAGTCAGCATTATGTTAAGTGGTTAAATTGAGGCCGACCTAGTTGAGTAAAGTTCAAGTCAAGTTAGTGTATAAATAGAGAGTGTGTTTCTCTCATTTTACACATTCTATTCTCATACTTGGGAGAGTGGAGAACTTATGGAGGACGAGGATATGCTGCTAGGAGAAGACTATCTCTTGTATTCTGGTTGTATCATTGCTCTATCTATCTTTGAGGAAGTTATTGGGGTTTTTCACCTTTATGGTTTTCCCCAAGTAAACTCTGTGTCTCTTGTGTGCTTGCATTATTGTGTCCATGTTTGATATGCTGTAGATTTGCTGTACATGTTGTTCTCTCAGTTAAGATCCTAGATCAGATTGAAGTAAATTCTGAAAATTTAACATGGTATCAGAGCTAGCATGAAAGAAGGCATGATATGGCATGTATGACACTTGTTGCACTTACGATGCTAGGGCTTGATATAGCAAAAACCAGTCATCATAGAATGTTCGATATAAATCCACTTGGGAGAATTTTTTGGATATGAAACTTTTACAAGTCGAAGATCCGATCCCCATGTACCCTGTGTCCAAAGGACAACTTCTAATTCATTGTAATTTGTGATTATGATCTGTACAATATAGGGTTTCTGCCTCTTCCAGATCTGAGTCAAAATTAGGTGACCTTGGGAAAAAGGTCATAACTTGGGATAGGAAGATCCAAATGAAATTTCGTAAAAAGTGACACTAAGTACACAGACAGTACTATCTCAAGAAAAGTTTTTTAGAGGCCGAAGTTGAACCAGTGACACGTGGAACACCATACAAAGAATCCAATTTAGATAAGACCTAATGGGATAGAAACATAACAGGTCGGGATATCTTAGGAAAAATGTTGAGATTCCAATGTTGAACCAGTGACACGTGGCACGCTGTACAAGTTTTCTCTCCTGTATTATCCCATAAACAGGTCACGTTGCGACACTTGGCATAACTCTCTCTCATAGAATCCAATTGAGGTCATACCTATCAAGATGGAAAGGTAACACATCGGCATATCTCAGGAATTATTTTCAGACCCTATGGATCAAAAAGTTCGGAGTTACACCAGAAACAATCAGGTACATATTTATGTCAAAACATAATTATTTTTGAGCACCTTCATTCATGGTTTTTGGAATTTAGGGCTTCGGAGAAAGTTGGAATTTTTGTATTCGGAGACCACGGCTGGATGATACTCATCAAAATCGAAATTTAGAGACCAATATCAGATTTTTTGGTTGGGAAGAAGGCCGGGCTCGATCAAACCCCAGTTCGGGACTTTGATCGGAAAGATGGAAAATTAGGGATTCTGCAAAAATTGGAATTTTGAAAATCTGTGACCACGACTGGAAGCTCCTCAGAAAAATCAAATCTTAGAGCTTTGAATCAAATATTTTGGTTGGGTGAAGCTCTGGGAAACTCAAACCCTAATTCAGGGTCCTCCCTAGTGAATCTGGAAATGTAAAAGGCAATTTCGAGGGGTGAAACTTTGCAGTTTTCAAATTCTGAATATACCAACTTGATCATCTCATTAAGGCGCATATTTCTATCCTTTCAGAAGTTTGAAATTCAAAGTTTGAATTTTTGGGGTTTCTTTGACAAACCCTAATCTAGCTCCAGGTCCAGTTCTTGCAAATCAAGTGGATTGGGTTAATCCTGAAGAAGATGGATTGGTCACCTGCATAAGTGAAGAAGATCCTGTCTCAGGGAGATGAGGCTAAGGCCTTCCATAAGAAGATTACAAGCAATCTTGACAAGTATGGCTTACAGGTATGTTTCATTATTATGTTTATCATATGTTTGTCTTCATATCATTACAGTACAATCTTGATTAATTACTAGACTTGTCGTATCACCTTAATAGAAGATATTCATTGATTAGGGTTTTGACACTTATGATTGTACTAATGCATTGTGATGTTGTATGAGGTTTATGTTGTCCACTAACATGAAAGGTACACCAAGAAAGACAAATCATGTTCTAATTCAAGAAGATATGATCATGATGACATGAAGACAAAGATTCATCCATTGTCATGGATCACTTAGAAAATCTACTTACAAGGTATGTATAACTTGGTTCTATAATGGATAACTTATGAGACATGCAGGTTACTAGCACAAGTCATTGAAGAGAACCAGAAGACATTATGCGGGTATGTTAGACATAACTAGCTAGCATGCTAATCCAGGTATGTTTTTCCTATATCAAGCTAGAATCCTACCTTGTGTTAGGATATTATACTGTTGTGTTGTTGATAATGATTGTTCGTGAAGTCATAGGTTTGAATAGTCATGGCTGTATGCATATTATGTTTCTTACCATAATTGATGATATGACTAACCAGAAGAATCATGAAGGTATAGGTTTGAGTAATCACGGGTTTATGCATTGATGATTTAACTAATCAGAAGAGTCCTATGATCAAATAAGAATATGCATGAGTAAAAGAAGACTTCCCTGAAACCTTGAATACTAATGTTTATTATCTATGAATGATCATGACTATACATGTTTAAGATTATTGTGTTTTGATAGTATTAAGATTATACTAATAAATGTGTGATTATGTATGAGACCTCAAGGATAACACAATGATGATACTAATAAGCATGCATAGTGATTAAGGATGGATGTAAGTTCAAGGACAGGTAATCCAGGAAGCAAAGATCAAGAGGGAGCACACTCCAGTTGTTCCTGCAAGAAAGCAAAGGAGCACACTTCAGTAGTTTCTGCAAGGATGCAGATATTCAGAGGGAGTTGACCACTTCTCACAATCCACATCAGAATGGAGTTGCAAAGATTCAGATGGAGTCCACCCAACAACCAAACAAAGATAAGTATTTGAATTGTCATTTCTTACATAATGTTATTCAATGATGTATATGCTTATGTTCCTTGAATTAGGTTGTGTATTATGCGTATTAGCATAGTTGCATTGATGAACAGTATACTACTAATATACATGGGTAAGTGGCCTATGGCACTGTACAACATTCCATTGCTACTTATCTAGAATGAAACCTCTTTGCTGACATGTTAGGAGTTGTGCACACTCTTAACAATGTTCTAGTAGAGATTGAAAGGCATCTAGAAAGTTACGGAATATGGATAAATGTTGTATTGAAGCATTGGCTAAGATAATTGCATGACTGTATGACATATTTCTTTATGTGTAAGAATTTGTTCTGAAAACTATAAGATGTTTTCAAACCATGCAATTTAACTTGTTGTGTAGGAAAGATCGTATACCATGACCTACAAAAGAAGGACTACAACATTTGTTCAGCAACAAAGTTATCTATTGAAAATATTGAAGATATTGAAGTTCCCAGGATCTGGGAAGAATGCCATGATCGAGGAGTACCAGCCGATCATGAAGATGTTTGGGATGCAGTCCCAAGACCTGAAGGAGAGTCTATAGTGACTTCCAAGAGGATCTACACGATCAAGAATGCTGTAGGTTGTACCATAGATACTTTTGCTCCTGTAGCCAGATACACTTCCATTAGATCCGTACTTGCTCTGGCTGCAGTGATGAAAGGGAAGATACACTAGATGGATTTCAAGATAGCCTTCTTGAATGGTGTAGTTGAAAAAGAAGTGTATGTGGAGAAGCTACTTGGTTCTGAGACTCATGACAGGGAGTAATATATGTGCAGAACTTGGTATGGTAGGATAGACAGCTTTCTATCCATTTTGGGCTTTACCAAGAGTAAAGCGGATTCCAACCTTTTCTACAAGGTTGAGGAAGGCAATCCAGTGATACTACTTTTGTATATGGATGACCTGTTTATTACAGGTGAAGATAGATTGATTGCCGACACGCAGCGGAAGCTTGCTGCTGAGTTCGAGATGAAGGACTTGGGGATGATTCACTATTTGTTTTTGGCATGGAGGTGAGGCAGTATGGCTACAGAATCTTCCTTAGACAAGGGAAGTATGTAGTAGAGATCCTGAAGAGGTTCGGGATGATGGAATTCAAGGACATGGCCACATCTATGGAATCAAACCTGAAGCTTCTGTGTGATGCTTCATCTGATTCGGCTGATGTCACAGCGTATCGTCAGATGTTTGGGTCCTTGATGTAACTCACAAACACGAGACCAGATATTTTCTTTGCGGTGAACACATTGAGCCAGTTCCTGATGGATCCGAGAGATGTTCGCCTAGTTGCTATAAAGCATATTTTGAGGAACCTGAAGGGTACGGTTGATTATGGGCTCAAGTATGATGCGAATCAAAAATTTAACCTGCAGGGTTATGTTGATTTAGATTGGGCAGGCAGTGTTGCAGATAGGAAGAGCACATCTGGGTGCTGCTTCAGTATGGGATTAGGTGTGATCTCTTGGTTTAGTAGGAAGCAGTCCTGCGTAGCACTGAGTACATCTGAGGCAGAGTATGTTGCAGCTTGTTCAGCTAGTTGTGAGGAAGTATGGATACGGAAGCTATTGTCTGAGTTATTTTATCTCCCGTTGGATGCTACTGGTATCTTTTGTGATAACCAGACTTGTGTGAAGCTATCCCAGAACCCAGTGTTTCATGACAGGTCGAAACACATAAAGATAAAATATCACTATATCAGGGATATGGTGCAGAGAGGAGCTGTGAATCTCCTGTATGTTGCAACGGACGAGCAGATTGCAGATTTACTGACGAACCCACTAGCCAGAGTGAAGTTCGAGTACTTCAGAGAGAGGCTTGGTGTTCTTCGGATCGATGACACTTCGAGGAAGAAGTGATGGACACATTTGCAGAAGCCATTCCAAGCATGTTGCAAGGAGGATCCTTCACATGGCTATGGATGTAAGCATTGGATGATGAGCATCAGGATGATGCTCCGGTTACTGCTCTGTATATGCATCATGTTGGATGCTGGATATGATCAGTTGGATCATTTATATGTATATGTATGTACGCATCATCTTGGATGCTGGATATGATCAATTGGATCATTTATATGTATATGTATGTACACATCATGTTGGATGCTGGAGATGATCGGTTGGATCATTTGTATGTATTTTGTATATGCATCATGTTGGATGCTTAGACCATGTATTTGTATATGTATCAGGTGGATACATTGTATGATCAGGTAGATCATGTATGTTGATATGTATAATGTATGATCAGGTGGATCATGTATTTGTATTTGTATCAGGTGGATAGATTGTATTATCAGGTGGATCATTTATGATGATATGTATCAGGTAGATACTTGGTATGCATCAGGTAGATGCATTGTATGATCAAGATGATTATGGATGACGAGCTTCAGGATGATGCTCCAGATGATATGCAGTAGGATGTTGCAGTGATGATTATTAGGATGATCATATGTACATCAGGATGATGTATGGTGAGTATCAGGCTGATACTCTATGGCCGTGGATCAGGTTGTGCATATGAGCATATAATTTGGCCCTGGGATATTTGCAGATAGTCTTGCAAGGTTTTTCCTATGGCATGTAATTTGGCCCTGGGATATATGGACAATGCTCTTTTGAGGTTTTGCTCTAGGAGGACATATAATTTGGCCCTGGGAGATCTGCAGATAGTCTTGCAAGGTTTTTCCTATGGCATATAATTTGGCCCTGGGATATTTGGCAGATGCCCTTTTGAGGTTTTGTCCTATGGCATATAATTTGTCCCTGGGAGATTTGATAGGTTGGGCTGTGTGCTCGTAATAAGTCCTGGGATGCTCTTACGAGGTTTTTCCATGACCACATATAATCTGTCCCTGGGAGATCCTATAGGTAGAGCTGTGTGCTCGTAACAGCTTGCGATGCTCTTGCAAGGTTTTGTGGTGACCACATATAATCTGTCCCTGGGAGATCCTATAGGTAGATCTGTGTGCTCGTAACAGCTTGGGATGCTCTTGTAAGGTTTTGTGGTGAGTTCACATATAATATGGCCCTGGGAGATCCTATAGGTAGAGTTGTGTGCTCGTAACATCCTGGGATGCTCTTGCAAGTTTTTTTGATGCACATAATAAGTCTCGAGGATTCCACAGTATGTCCAGTGATGCTGAATACCTGCAGGTGGTGGGCCTACATCCAGTATGAAAAAGGACCGGCTCTGTAGAAATTCCTATGAAGAGTAGATTCAGAGATTGATTGAGATAGCAACAGCAGTGACGATGACGATGACTCGATGATGATTATCCAGTGACGATGATACAGAGAAGAAGACTTTTGCTAGAAGACCTGTGTCAAGAAATAACTTCGTAGTTAAGAGGGAGTGTTGATGTATATGTAACTTCGGAATGTATTTCACATATATGTATATTGTATTCCTATAGATATGTTATTATTCCTCTATACGGAAGTGTCGTCATTTATATTGTAAGTGTCGTAACTTATAATTGATGGGTTATTAGACCACCTTGTTGGGGTCGGCCCTGTATAAGTCATGTGGGTCAAAGGGTTATTAGACCACCCTATTGGGGGTCGGCCATGTGGGTCAAAGGGTTATTAGACTACCCTAGTGGGGGCTGACCCAGTCAGCATTATGTTAAGTGGTTACGTTGAGGCCGACCTAGTTGAGTAAAGGTCAAGTCAAGTTAGTGTATAAATAGAGAGTGTGTCTCTCTCATTTTACACATTCTATTCTCACACTTGGGAGAGTGGCACACTTATGGAGGAGGAGGATCTTCTGCTAGGAGAAGACTATCTCTTGTATTCTGGTTGTATCATTGCTCTATCTATCTCTGAGGAAGTTATTGGGGTTTTTCACCTTTATGGTTTTCCCCAAGTAAACTCTGTGTCTCTTGTGTGCTTGCATTATTGTGTCCACGATTGATATGCTGTAGATTTGATGTACATGTTGTTCTCTCAATTAATATCTTAGATCAGATTGAAGTAAATTTTGAAAATTTAACAACCAAAACCCTGATCGTCCACCAAAACAAGCCAAAAATAATAATTTGAGAACAAACCACCCGTGTTCCATATGTGGAGTCTACGACCATTACACACATAATTGTCCCCATTTAGATCAAGCGCGTCAACTCTGGATCGACAACGCCCAATGACAGGGACATGATGCATAGCCAGCACCTCCCCCTTAGTCACAACCCATGATATTGCAAAATACCCTACCAAACCAAGTTGTGGTAAACACTCGTCCACATGATCCCCCTCAAGGATCCACTGCAACACAAAAACAAATCACCTATGTGGCATCTGATTACTAGCATACAGAGTCCAATGCTCACCATTTTCTGATGATGTCAATCTTCAAACCTGTCGAAATTAGTACGGCTCCTCCCCTGAGGCCACACCTACTGACCCATCTTCGAGTACTCTCCCAACCGATCAACTACTTCGCATACCCAATACACCCATGGACGGGGGTCCAAAAGCACCTCGTTTCCCTTTGAGATGAATTAACAATAACCCTAACGCTCATGCAACTTCCAACTATAACATTGTAGAGGATTTAGCTCAGTCCCTCGTCGCTATGTCCATTGTAGAAATTCTAAAAAATTGTCCTGCACAGAGAAAATTGTTGTTATCTGCCATCGGTGCCATAGACCCTAACAACTCCAACATGATGGCTTTCGACTTAGACCAAGCCGAACCTCGTCTGCCTTCATCTTTAGCTTTTCAAGTTTCTCTGCCCATTCACAACATCATCATTCATCGATGCATAATTGATGAAGGTGCCTCCACCTGCATTATGTCGACTTTTGTATGGCAGAAACTTGGATCCCCAACGGTACAACCATCAACTACCGCATTACGAGCTTACGATGGCCGTGCAACTCAACCTCAATGTTTTTTAGTGAACGTACCCATACAGCTTGGGGGAAAATTGGTTCTAGTAGATATAGAGGTAATTAACGCCCAACTTTATTACAATCTCCTTCTGGGACGAAGATACATGTATAAAATGAAAGCTGTCGCTTCTTCAGTTTTTCACCTCATGATGTTCCCCCATGAAGGACGCATAGTCAAAATCGACCAGATTACATACTATGATCCCAATGCCCCCGCATTGCCTGAAAATGTCCTTCCCATGATCGAACAACCTGTTCAGAATGCACCCACATCGTTCCTCTCCTCAGTCAGTCCCGGGATATATTCGGATAGTCCCATGACCACCACTTTCCCTTCTATCCCACCCCCTCTCCAGGTAACTGAAGTATCCGATTTGTGCACCCTATCGCACAACAAACAACAACATCCTCAACAACCTCAACCACCGCAACAAGCATCCATCGTGCCTAGTCATATCGAAACAACACCGGTTAACATTATCCCATTCTTGTTTCCATTTTCAGGAGTTGTCAGCACGCCAGTAATGGCTACACTTAACCTTCCAGGTTTAACGTTAGGATTACCTGTATGGTACTTACCTGTCCCAAATCCCCCACTAACTCCAACCGTTGTTTTACAACTGGTGCAACCCATGAATATTTCAAACCATCCACCACCTAGCATACCAAACCCCCAAAATCGCCGACCACCTGGTGGTTCGAACCCCCAAAATCGATCAGCTCCAATGGGGGGCACTAAATCGACATCTAGTTATGTCACCCCTCAATCCCGCCACATTAGGGGCAGAGGTCCACCAACTTACAACACTGCACCCACAACTCGCACCCCCCGAGTGACTCCCAAATTAGCTAAGAATCCCCCAATCCGTGTGCTCCCTAAGTGCTCCTTGTGCGACGATATTGGCCATGGTACCCATCTATGTTGACAACTAATGGAACTTCAAGAACACATGAATATGTTGGATGACGACACCAACGTTCCAGTTGTCAAACTAGAACTCCCCCCTCATCCTCGCAATAAATCATTGTGCACAAACCACCCTTGTGCAATATGCGGCATCTACGCCCATTATTCACATCACTGCCCCGATCTCCTAGATTAAAGAGAAGCACTATACGAGTTGAATAATTCCGACCTAGAGATATCCCCACCACTTATTGAGGAAATATTCCCCCCCATAATCTTCCCATTCAGAAGAAATCAATACCATTTATATGTTTTCAACTACCTATAAACCCAAACCAATTAATTTAATGACACACTACTTTTGCACTGATGAGGAAATTCTAGAAACACTCACTGCACCAGACTACCCTTGGGATGATATGCACCATCGAACGTACTTCATCCCCGAGGCATCTACGTCCACCATGGCAAACCAACTATCCATTGAAACCAAGGAATTCTTTCCAACCACGGTCGATTGGTTCAAAGATCAAGTCCCAGCTCCAGAAGCCTTTGAAGAAGGTAACATGGCTAACATTTTGCCCATTATAAAAATCGACATCTCCACCAACCCCAAAAAACCCGAGCTTATCTCTTTAGGCGCATTTTGCACTGAAAAAGAAACCCAAGCTTATAAGAAACTCTTTCAAGAATTTTGTGATGTCTTCACCTGGTCCTATACTGAAATACCTAGTCTTGATCCTACCATAGTAGAACATCACATAGACCCTTGGCCCAACATATCATCGGTCCTCCAGAAACAACGTTCCATTCACCCATCCAAGCTTCCAGTCGTCAAAGCAGAAATTGAGAAGCTTCGAGCAGCAGGTTTCATATACCCTATTACTTACACCACCTGGGTTTCAAACCCAGTACCAGTCAATAAGAAAGTCAACACCATCTATGTAATTACTGACTTCCGTGACCTCAACCTAGCTTGTCCAAAAGACAACTTCCCCACACCATTTATTGACCAACTAATCGATGAGTGTGAGGGGCATGAGGTACTTTATTTTATGGATGGTTTCTCTGGATACAACCAAATCAAAATCCGTTAAGAAGATCAATACAAGACCGCTTTTACTACCCCATGGGGCACCTTTGCCTATCGCGTCGTGCCTTTCGGTCTCAAGAATGCTGGAGCCACTTTCCAATGAGCCATGACTTATTGTTTCCACGATCTGAATAAAATCATATTCGTTTATCTAAATGACTTCATGGCTCGATCTAAGAAACGATCTGACCACTTAGATGATCTTCGACAAGTCTTCTTGCGTCGTCGAAAATACAACATCCGCCTGAACCCACTCAAGTGTGTCTTTTGCGTTCCAGCAGGTTGCCTGCTGGGATTTGTCATTTCAGAAAAAGGGATCACCGTCGACCCCCATAAATTCCAAGCCATAGTAGACCTACCGTCACCTCATACATTAAGACAACTACAAAGCCTCCAAGGGAAGTCCAACTTCCTTCGTCGCTTTGTCCCAGATTATGCCACCACAGTACATGATTTCCTCCATTTACTTCGCCTTCATACCCATTTTTATTGGGATGACCAAGCAGAAGGGGATTTCATAGACCTAAAAAAAGCGCTTACAAGTGCCCCCTTGATTTCTCCTCCAGATTTCACGAAAGACTTTATCCTGTACATTTCGGCATCAGATTACGCCATTTCTGAAGTACTCGTCCAAGAATAATCCGGTCGTCAAGAACACGTCATTTACTATGTGAGCCAGACCTTTTCGGGCGCACCACTGCACTACCCAAAAGAAGATAAAATGGCCCTCGTCATCGTCTTTTCAGTACAAAAGCTACGACATTACATTCTCCTCAGCCACACCACGTTTGTGGCCAATTCCAACCCAATGGTCTATCTCTTGAATCATTGCCTTCTACAAGGTCGTGTTTCCAAATGGGTGATTATCTTACAAGAATATGACCTAACTTTTAAAACCCCGAAGAGCACCAAAGCATTAGCACTCGCACAACTCATTACGGACTTACCATCCTCGTCATTATCACCAGCTATCCACACTGAAATAATCGGCGAACATTTGTTCATCATCTCGTCTGATGACCCTTGGTACGACAACATTTTGGTATACCTCCCTCTGCACACAGAAGATTTGACCCAACATCGACCGTGACCGACACTGTCGCATCTGTCACCATGCACCCCGTTATCTCCTCTTGGGTGATGTCCTCTATCGACGTGGCGTCGATACAATCCTACGACGATGCCTTTCCCAAGATGAAGCAGAACAAGTCCTTAACGACTTTCATAGCGGTGCCTGTGACGACCATTTCTCCCGAATGGCTACATCCCAAAAGGTAATTCGTGCATGTTATTTTTGGCCATCATTATTCACTGATTGTATCACAACAGTTAAACACTGCCAAAATTGCCATCTTTTTCCCCCCAAGGAAAGAACCCTGCCCGCCCCCCTTCATCCAGTAGTCACCGTTGGATCATTTTGCAAATGGGCCATTGAATTCATGTATTGCAATCCTCCATCCGTAGGTGGCCACAAACACATTATTGTGGCTGTTGACTACTTTACCAAATGGGCAGAATCCATGCTTACTTACAATTGCAAAGCTGACACTGCAGCTCGTTTTTTCCTCAACCATGTTATTGCAGGTTTCGGAGTACCAAAGCAATTCGTCTCAAACCATGGCTCTCACTTCGAGCACTCCGTTTGAAGAGAACTATCAACACTCCTTAAGTTTGATCATTTCTCCTCCGCCTACTACCTCCAAGGGAACGACCAAGTTGAAGCTATTAACAAAATTTTGAAGACCATCCTCCAGCGCACTGTCGACAAACATAAATCTAATTGGCATCACATGCTTTTTCCCGCATTATGGGCTTATCGCACGTTGACCAAAACCAGCAATGGCTTTACCCCATTTCATTTAGTTCATGGCGTGGAATCTGTCCTCCCCATTGAATGCCAGATACCAACATTGCAAATTTCCATAGAGCTTCTCCCCGATACTTCACTAATTGAAGAACACTTACTTCTTTTAGAACAGGCCGACGAAGATCACCGCACAGCTCTCCAAACAATCAAAGCCGCAAAAAACAGATCTAAACTCCATTACGATAAACATGTTCACCTACGAGCATTTAGTGAAGGAGACCTGGTCCTTGTTTATGATCAAGCCCATGAAAAAACAGGCGAAGGAAAGTTCCAATTTATGTGGCAAGACCCATATATCATACACACTTGCCTTAGACATGGAGCATACATTTTGAACGACTCGGAAAGAAATCCCATGCGCAACCCCCGTAACGGGTTGTACCTCAAAATATTCTACCCATAAAAACTCCTGGACACCATAGTCCATATTGTACAGTTTTTAATTGATTTTTTCACTGTAAATTTTCAAAACCTTACATTTTCTTTCTTTCCTACATGAACAAAGATGGATCCTGTCCAACTCTACCATGTCGGTTTTGCCGATGGCACAAGCCGTTGGTCTCCAAATCTCACTTCAGTGGCTTGGGTAATTTATTCCCCTTCACATGAGTTGATCCACCTCAACGGAGTGTGCATAGGGGTTGCCACAAATAACAGGGATGAGAACGATGCCGTAACCGGTCTACTGTCCATTGCTCTCCAAATGGGCATAAGTCACTTTAATGTTTACTTGGACTCCCAACTCCTTGTTTCCCAAATCAACAACTGTTACCAGGTACGTGATCCCTGTCTATTTAGAAAATTTCTGCGCACTAAACAAATGATTTGACATTTTGAATCCATCTCTTTCACTCATGTCCCAAGAAATCATAACACTGTAGTAGACCAAATGGCTAACAACATTCTAGATTGGCACGTTAACCAAAACATGTAGGACATCACGACATGCATCACATAGGAATTATAAAATCATCAAAATATTGCATCCATGTGCATAGCATATGCCTCCACGAGCATACAAAAAATCAAAACATTGCATCCACGTGCATAATATATGCCTCCACAAGCATACAAAATCGTAACTTTGCATCCATGTGCATCAAACATGCCTCGACGGGAAAACAGACAAACTACAATTACATCCACGTGCAAAAAAATATAAACAAAAAGACAAGATGTGCATCCATGTGCATACACGACTATATACCAAAACATATTTATATATATATCATCATAAGAGTCATAATGTCAGGAGTGCCCACAGCACTAAATATACAAAAGGTACACTAGCCGTACAAAAATCTATATCAACAAAATACATCCCCATATGCTCATCAGCATTTGGGGGCAGGTATAAGATCACCTAATCATCATGATCACCGGGATCCTCTGGCTCCTCCTCCTATGGCTCCTCCGGATCATACTGATCCCAAGCCCTCCTCTTGGCCATCACCACAGCTACTCTCGGCAATATCGACCGTGAATCATGGGGAGCATCGAAACAACGCTCGATAGTAGGCCGGTCTAGATCCCTCCAACCCTCCTCTGGTGCACCCACTAGAAGCCCCTCTAAGGTATTGCGTACATCCTCTAAGGTGTCATCTCGCGGGTGGACAACTCTTCGGACACGAGGCGGTGGTGTTGCTACTGGCAGAGGAAACACCACCATCATCCCTCCCTGATGTCCTATATGATCCATTGGTGGCCTCGGACCAACATCTGTAAAAATCCCACAGTGAATCAAGTCAGTATCATACAAAACATCTCTAGCTATACTCATAACAAAAACATCTAAACATGATATAATAGAGAAACAAAAAACAAAGATGTACTGTCTAAACCCCAAGCATGTCCCTGAGCTCAAGGCATCTCAGGGTTCCCCCGGAAGTCCATACAATCATACGGATAATCATCAATACCAATGGGCACCTGCTCCCACTGGTCATACATCTCCGACAAGAAGAATCGTCGGATACCACCACCACCCCAGGGCATCATCTCCCCCCACCGCACCATCCGAGGCTCACTCCTCAACCCATCCCGAATTGACACACGCAGCCGCAAAGTAGGTACTCGCTCAAAAAAGAAACAACAGAGGAAAGAAGCATAGTTGAACTCTCCTCCCTCCTGACTAATCTTGTTCAGATATCATCGAACACAGGCCAAAAACATCTGCCCCCAAGCAAAATATGTCCCCCTCAGGACACTGTCTACCATAATCGTTTTCCCCCCAAACAAACGATGGGGCGCCTATGCACCAAGAACCCGCAAGACACAAGCCGCCACCGCCTGCATATCCGGCTCCCGTAGATCAAAGACACTTAATGCGCTGTTCTGTATATGGGCCCCCGGAACGCAAAATCTCTCCAGTAGATCCTCAATATCCATGCCAGCAGGAATCCTCAGCTGCAACTCCCCTATCTCCCCCAAACGGAGCAAGCCAGTAAGAAAGTACACATCGTTCAAGGTGATCTCTAGTCACTCACCTTGCACCATGAAAGCCACCTCCTCCAGGACCCAGAAGTCAACCAACTTGTTCAGCAGATCTCTGATTGAACGCATAATAGGAATTTGAGCAAACTTTAGTAGTCCTCCCAAAGCCAACGACGCCCGCACATTCGGGTCATCCCGAATCATGCCCATCAACTCCACATCATTCTCTTTCTCCCTCCACGACACCAACGGCCTCCTCAGCATCTTGTGATAAAACAAAGGAAAAGTTTTTAGATTTTTTTTTTCCCCAAAATCCCCATCGCGACTTTCGGGCTCTTAGCTGCGATGAACATCGTGACTTTCAACATCACAGCCGCGATGAACATCGTGGGTATCAGCCCCACAGTCGCGATGTGCATCGCGGCTGTAAGACCCACAACTGTGATGAACATCGCGACTGCCAGCGTCGACAACCGCGATGAACATAGCGACTGTCGAACCCACAGTCGCGATGCACATCGCAACTATCAAGCCAATACTCGCGATGTGCATCGCATAAAAATGAGCCGAAACCCGCGATATTCCACGTTGGGAATCCAACGTGGAATTACGCAGCCTCCGGGGCCTCGACATTAACCAGAAAGGAAATAATTTAAAAGGATAAGGCAGATAGGCTTACCTGAAACTTGCAGAATGAAAAACCAACGGTCGAATCTCCCACAAATCGAGAAAATGCTCTGACCACCTCAATTACCCTGTGAAACTCAACGATGAAAATGACACTTGTCACATTGGGCCCACTTTCTATTTATAGAAATTTGAAAATTTTCAATCAACCATTTTGGCATCATACGATGTCTGTTTTTCAAACCGTTGGAATTAGCGCAATGAGAACTTCATGATAGTCCACTCCTTTTCCCGATTCCACCAGGTCCCTTTTTCGGGCATTTTTCCCATGCCCCTCGTCGCCTCAATTTGCGTGCCATATCGGTCGTGGTCCATTTTTGAAGAGTTTTGTATCGCCGGATTCAGTTTCCCATGCTCGTGACGATGCTTGAGATCATTTCTCGCTCTCACCAGCAGATTTTTTCGGGCATTTTTTCCATGCCCCTCGTCGCCTCGATTTGCATGCCACATTGGCCGTGGTCCGTTTTTGATGAGTTTTATATCACCGGATTCAGTTTTCCGCAATCATGACGATGCTTGAGATCATTTCTCGCTCTCACCACCATATTTTTTTGGCATTTTTTCCATGCCCCTCATCGCCTTGATTTGCGTGCCACATCGGCCGTGGTCCGTTTTTGGCAAGTCTTATATTGCTGGATTTAGTTTTCCGTGCTCGTGATGATGCTTGAGATCATTTCTCGCTCTCACCCCCAAAGTTTTTGGGCATTTCTCCAAAATTCCCCTCATCGCCTCGGTCTGTGTGCCACATCGACCGTTGCCCATTTTTTGACGATCTTTATGTTGCCGGATTCAATTTTCCGTGCTCATGACGATGCTCAAGATCATTTCTCGCTCTCTCCAATACCTTCTTCTGTATAATTTTATCCCTTTTTCGGGTCGAGCAATTATTTTACGAAAAAGGCACTTAGGGAGTTTCTGTTAAGCTATTTTTTGACTCCTAAAACAATGAAAAGATTGCCGAGCAATCTTGCTTCCTTTCATGCTCGCTAAAAGTATTTGAAAGGGCGTCTACCTGGTATAAGTTTACCCCTTTTTCAGACCCTATCGACTAATTAATAAAAAGGAATACTGTAGTCACATTGCCTAGAAGAGTTCTCCATCTGGATCATTTTACCCTTTTTTTGGGCCTTGGAGGCTAAACATATGAAAAAGAACACCAATGGAGTCTACTTATCACTTTCAGACTCTCAAAAAATGAAAGTAACCACGAGCAATCACCGTCTTGGGCTCGTACAAATCCACAGGAAGGTACTCCTCCACCAATTCAGAGTCTTCTTATCATTTTCAGACTCCTTAAAAATGAAAGCACTCACGAGCATGAACAGTCCTAGGCTCACATAAATCCATAGGATAGTACCATTTCAGAGGACACTTTTATCCCTTCTTGGAGCTCATTAAAACTACAAAGAAGGACCCAACGGTGCTTTTCGGTGCCACAACAGATCATGTCTTCTCATAAGGCAACTTTCCTAGTATGGTCACCTTTGTTCAAGAGCATTCTGCAGTATGTCACCCTGAGAGTCTCCCAAAAGAATCCATTAGCTTGTCCCCCCAGAGTCACTCCAGTATACAATATATACCCCTAAGCTATGATCCCCACACCTAAAAGTCAGTTTCCTATGCTGCAAGTCCAACCATGTCATCATGCTCTAAACAAAGGAAGTTTTGAATCCACCCACTATATGACCCCAACTATTCTCCATCCCCACAGTATGTCAGTCCTACCATTAGTACTACCACACTTCAGTTGAACACCTCACGCTCCTATCAAGGAAAAATCAATGCCTTGATGGTTGTTGGTCTCTCTCTGTTGACACCAACCAAACCTATTCCATAGGATAGACCCAGAGGTCCCTGTACCTTGGACTCATCACCATTAGTGATGAGTACCTATGGATCATTTTGAAAGGAGTCCTCAGTGCCTCTCCAAATGATTGTTTCTCACATGCTCGACTTCAACATCTTGATCGCATTGTTGAGACTCATACAGGGTATCGGTCCTTTCAGTTATTTGTTGAAGACCCCGGATATCACCTGACTCTACCACATTGGATAGCCTAATTGAGGAAACAACCAGTTTCATTTTCCTATGGATATTCGGGTTGTGCTTGGCGACAATTTTCAGATGTATCGCATTTTTATACTCCCTCGAGTATAGAGTTACATATACTCCTCAGAGTCGACTCACAATTATTGAGTCCCTACAGATGTTGGACACCTTCAGTTTCATCAGTTCATCCACCCTTCTGATACATTATTCAGAACGGTTGTTGCTTCTTTCCAATGTATCACTTATTGAGATCAGTCATGGTATGACCATGACTATGTCCCAGCATTATGTCCCCTCTGGACCATTTTGATATAACGACAGTTTTTATGTATTATTCAGGTCCCCCTTCTTGGGCCTAATTGTTATGTATATGTCTTGATATGAGCATGGGTATGCATGCCTCGTCCATAATCAGAGATTATTCCTCATTCATTTTGGGGCCATGTATTTTTTCAGTTTTTGCAGCTTTCAAGGTGCCGTTGTTCCAGTCTCCAATCGGTCTCTTCTCTTCTCCAAACCCTTGGAAAAAGACAAAATAACTATGATGTCTATCGTCCATACAATGAGCTCCTGCCCTCACACATCAAGGGGCAATTTGTTAACACCCAAAAAGTGCTCACTAACTCATTCCCTTATTCACATGACCCATTTGTCCACTTTTTCCACCATTTGAGCCTCTAAAACCATTAAAAGGTGACCAAAAAGACCATGATACACCTTTTTCCGCTCAAAATATGTATTTTTCCTCAAAAAACACAAAAAACCCTAAAAAAGGGTCCAAAATTCCCCAAAAATATTAAAAGGGAATACAAATATTAAAAATATTCAAAAAAGAAAAAAGAGGGAAAAAGAGACCTAAACCATGTTGGTTAATACCATTAGTTTCTTCAAAACCATAATGGTATTCCCCATCACCAAAAACTATAAAAAGGTGATAGAGGCTCCTCACTTTTCATCCACATTCCCTTTGAGAGCCATTGCCTCCCATTTCGAGTTTGAAGATCCCCATTGAAGCTTTGGAGAAGAAGAGACCATTGGATATTGGAGCTTCTCAACCTTGGAGTTGCTCAACACCCATCATCCTCACCATTTGAGGTAATACAAAATCAAATATTTTTCAAGTTATTGTTCTTCCATAGATCTTATTGCTTATGTTTTGAAATCTAGTTTTTTATTTATTTGCACATGCTTATGTTATCAGATCATATTAGTTTATTCATAGTTGTTTTTTATTTATATTGAAACTTCTATTACAATTTAATAGGTGCATCTTTAGCTCATGCTTGGTTGAAAAACCAAGCAACATTAGGTCCTGCGTTCAATCGTCCCGGCTTTACGATAATCTAAAAATCAAACTCCTGAAACAGTAATAGCCAGCGGTAGATATCGCCCCCCAACACATGCTGGTTCACTAAGTATTTCAATGTAGAGTGATCGATGAAGACCTTAAAGTGGCCTCCCAAGTGGTAGTGCCTGAATTTCTGCAACACATAGACCATAGATAGCCCTTCTCGCTTAGTGGTCGTATAGTTCCTCTCCGCCGTAGACAGTTTTATATTGGCGAATGCTATCGGGTAGTCAATGTCACTGGTTCATGGTTGGGCCAGGATAACACCCAGTGCGACTGACGACGCATCAACGTGTACATGAAATTCCTTCATCCAATCTGGAAATGCAAGGATTGGGGATTCGACCATCTTTTGTTTCAATATGTTCAAACTTTTCTGACACTACTGGGTCCATTCAAACTTAGCATCCTTCTTTAGTAGCTTCTCCATGGGTGCTGTGATAGCTGCATATCCTCGGATGAATTTCCGGTATTAACCTGTGTGTCCCAATGTCGCTCGCAATTGTTTAGCCATTGTCAGGGGTGGGAGGTCCAGAATGATGGAAATGTTTGCCGGATCTACCAAAATTCCTTTGCGGCAGACAATGAGTCCCAAATATATGCCGAATGGAGCACACAAGATACATTTCTTGAGGTTCAGGGAAATCTGGTGTTGTTGGCAGCGTTTTAGCATGAGTCTTTAGTTTGTGACATGATCTTTGATTAACCCATATACCGTCCAATCATCCATGTAAACCGCAAGGAAATTATGAATATAATCTTTGAAAGCTGCTACTACTATTCTAGAAAATATTGCAGGAGAATTCTTTAATCCAAGTGGCATCACCGTGTACTGAAAGCATCCCCACTCAGTGACGAATGTAGTCTTGTGTCGATCTTCTTTCGCAATCCTGATTTGGTGGTAGCCTGAAAATCCATCTGTAAAGGAATATATCTCCTGACCTCCTACGCCTTCGAGTACTTCATCTATGAATGGGGTCAGAAATGGATCATGGAGGCAGGCATCATTTAGTTTCCTTAAGTCGGCGCATATTCGTACTTCACCGATTTTCTTGTCCTGGACAACCATTGGACTGATCCATTCTGATTCTGCCATGGGTTCTATAATTCCTGCCTCCAACATTATTTCGAGTTCGGCTTGCACTCGTTCCTTGTATCTCGGGTTCAATCGATATGGCCACTGCTTAACCGGATTCACATCGGGTTTTAGGGGATTCCTCATCTCTCCTAAGTCTCCAGAAATTCCCTTCATATCTGAGAACTTTGTTGGAAACAAATCCTAAAACTCATGTAGTAGGTTAGTTATTTTCACAATGGCCGATTCGTCCCAGTAGTCGCCAATGTTTACGAATTTTGGGTTGTCCTCTGATCCAATGTTCACCTTTTTAATCTTTAATGGTTGCTGAAATTTGTCTGTCGATATATCTGGTGCCACGAAAATGTGACTACCCTCTGACTCTGGTACATATGTAGCCCTGGGGTCATCATCATCTTCGGGTTCTCCAGTGACATTGTAACACTCCATCAACATTTCTGGTGTCGTTGTCCATTGGTACCGCTTCAAATATATTTCCACAGATTTCCTGTAGCGCGGTGTGGATTAAGGTATTTATATCCGCGAATGCGAACGTTTGGATGAAGCCAATCGTAAGCTGCTCCCAAGATGTTGTCCCACATCGCAGTTCTGCTGCGACATACCAGCTCCGCAGTACCTCATCCATTGTGTGTATGAATGCGTGTACCCACTCTTGTTGTGCTCTCGATCCCCATCGATGTTGACATGAATTTAGATGTGGCTTCGGGTCTCCCTGTCTGTCATATCACATTTGGTTGTCTTTCGAGGCTTTGCCGAACCTAACCTCCATGAGGCATCGACATAGTGGCCAAGATGTGATGTTTGATTTATGCGCTTCCTAGGAGTAGCCTTCAGGGCTTCCTCCAGGGCCAAAAGACATTGTGGCTCTGCCACCTTCTCCTCAAATTCGGTGAGAAATGTGTCCAAGTTGGGAAATCCTTCATAGGTAGGTAACGCATACTCCTCCTTAGCTACCATTTGTAGGGACTGTGTTATCCGTGCGCACCTTCCAAAAGACACTTCATGCAATCGGTTCTGCCAATGCTCAAGGGCCTCGTTTGAGTCGGATGATGCTGAACTGGTGCTGCGCCATTCCAATTTTCCATCCATGGTGGGTTTAACATCATCTTCAGAGATGTTATACATACTGTCCCATCCTTCCGTAAATTCATCTCTGACCGGATCCGTATAGCGCAGCCCCTCCGCTGGATCCAGTGGTGCGATGAATCTCATTTCCTGATTCTCGAACGACATTATCCTTTTCTTAAAGTAGATAATCGCTTGGTTCTCCATAGCCCAATCTATCCCCAGAATACCAGATAGGGGCTGGTGTTATCTACGATCTCAATAACATCGAAATCCGCATACGTTCCGAGCCCTTCAATTTCAACCAGAAGTTGACATACCCGACCTAGAGGGGTGACCTAGCTCTGGTTCGCCAATCGCAGCTGTACTGGTGACGAGGTCATACATGGATTTCCCATCATCTCCCATGTTTTTTTAATCAGGATATTGACATCCAAACCCAAATCCAGAATGATGGAGTCGACATCAAATTCTCCGATTTGTGCCGACATCCGCATCTCGCTTCCTGTCATTCTTTTATGTATGCGATTGACTTTCTGCTCCAGTCGTGCACCTCCTCGTCATCGTAGTAGACTAGATATTTCTTCCAATATCTCTGGATCCTTTTCTAGGTCTAGACAACTTCCTATGAAGGATTTTAGGGTGGTTTCCTTCCTTCGCGACTTCGTGTGGTCAAACGTTGGTGGCATGTCATAGATTTCTTATTCCAGAGCTACACATCTCTTATTCCTCATTGCGTCCTGTGCCTTTGAGAAGATGTACTTTTCCACTTCAACGCCCTCATTGACATACTTAAATTGTGTTTTTGTTGGTCTGACATTGGTGTGTGGCTTATCGGCCCTGGTCACCGCTCCTCCTTATGTCACTATCCCCATCGTAGCATGGTTGCCTCTGGCTTCTGTCGCAATCATCTGTACCGTAGGTGGTGTCTTTCGATTATTCGAGTTCTGGTTCTGTTTGGTTTTCCATTTCGCAATAAGCTTAGGGAAGTCTTCTATACTATGATCTGCAGAATTGCAATATGTACATTGTGGCGCTGGATTTAGACAGTGTAACATCCCGTAATTTCGTAAAAAATTAAAACTTTTAAAAACAACAATTAATATTAAAATGCAATACAGAAGTAATAAATATTTATTAAAATAGTATTAAATAACAAAATCTTTAATGTAGGAAACAACTTAACTATTGTATCATTTTAACTAATGAAATTTTAAGATAGTGACACGTCATACTTCTATAACGATTAAGATGCTAAATTATTTTTGTTTGTAATATTTCTTTGAGACAAAGTTCTTTTGAGAAGTTACTAACAACTTGTTTCTTATTGATGATGAAAGGGGTCCCTCGAGGTGCCCCGAGGCTTACTTAGCTTTGTTGGCTAAAGCATTTATACCCGTCCATCATGCGCAGACTCACAAGTAAGAGCAAAAGTGACAGCACAGGTGTCAAGAATATTTAAAAATTCCAATGGCCGTCAATGTTTTTAAAGAAATATATGTAACTCTTTGTTGTAGGTATGGATCTCTTATCTGTTCTAAATATGATGTTTGAACATGTAATCATCTTGCAACAATTGCATAATTTCAATCGATACTTCATTCGGAAAGAATATGTCAACATAATGCTTTTGTCTAAGACTTGTTATGATATAGGCTAGAATACAAAAACTAAGTATTATGATGATAGTTCTACTATCTATTTCAACCATTAATGTAATATGCATCAATCTATGGATACTTGACTGTATGTGGGATTGAAACTATACAAAGATATCACATGAAATGTTATGATACATTTAGACTTTTAATTCAACTCTACTTGAAGTTTAGCAACAATTTAAACTATGTAAAAACCATATATATATAAATACTAACTATAGAATACAAATTGGATTAACATGTCAATTATGAATTCTAAGTATTGCTCATATGAGAACTATATGAATTAATCAATGGTGCAATACTATGAAGTTTTATGGAATATATCCCATAGTCAACTTATACGAACAAATTCATTCAACATACCTTTGATATTATTAAAAAAATGGATTGATATGTAATGCATTAACGTTGAGATGGTGAAATGGCAGGTGTTACCATCGTAATGAATATTGAGTATAGAAGGGTTGTATCACAACGTCGGTCCTGGTCTTGGCATTGAAGTCTACTGACAGTGGTAATTAGTGGAAACATGAGTGTAATGATACCGTGGCTAAGGATATGTGAAGGAGATTGCTAAACAAGTGATACGAGTCTTACCTGTAACTATCCTTTCCCTTTGAACTGTTGATTTGGCACTTGGTGGTTGTACATATTCCAATACGGCCGGTTGGAAATAATCTCCATCGTTGATTTGTTAAACCTTGAGATTGTAATGAAAAACCCTATTTGCATACTACATTAACTTTGAACGTGTTTCTCGACATTCATTTTGCTGGGTAATGGTTTGGGAGTGAGGCCGACAGGCCATGGAGTCTTAGGGTTTGTTAGATGTAGGTTCTCCGAGTTTGAACCCGTGACCTTTGTGCATTCAACCTATAAGTGACAGTTCTATTTTTAAGAAGCTGAGCTAAGGTAGTGAAAGGTCGCAGTGGTTTATTGGTTGAAGGGTTGAGCCTGCAACTTATTTCACTGTGTTAGTTTGAGAGATGTTTATCTAGGGTCTTTATCGAGAAAAGGCATTGGTTTTGAACCTTGGTATGTGGTAATCGTTGTTGTTTCTTAGAACTGGACAACAAATTTTTCTGGGTTGGAAGTTGGCTTTGTCAATCTTTTCTACAGGAAGTCCCCTTGATACGAAGGTAAGAATCTTTCTTACCCATCTCTTTGTTTTACAAACCTTCATATGTAATGTGGAAACCTTGTTTAACCAATGTGTTGTTTTTGTGACAGGTTAGCCTTCGTCAGAGAACCATTCTCTTGGAGATGAAGGGGGAGTCTTGCGTGTCCACCAGTAAGCTTCGGTGGTTTCCTTACCTCGTTGGTCATCCTGTCAGTTGAAGTTCAAGAATGGGGTTTGACATAGTTCTGGGTATTTGGACTTTGACACGGTTTTTGTCCAAGAAATTTGTGGACAGTAATTCTATGTTCCTGGTTTTACTATCGTGTTGGCTAGTAGTTTTGATGCAGTGTCTACTATAAAATTTTAGTGGAAAAACGACTCGTTTTTGGTATTGTAAACTTTAAGGAGTAAATCCTCGTCATTTGATTGTTACAGTAGTTTGAAAACTACCAGATTTACTGTGTAATATTGAGATTCCCAAACATTGATGATGATATAAAAGAAAAGTGTTTTTGATGACAATTGTTATGATGGTGAAATCGTTTCTGTAAACGCATCGATGGACTGTGGTCTTTTTAAACAAAACAACAATGTTTTATAAGGAATAGTGTTAAGGTTCTAGTATTTGAAAGTTGGCCGAGAGTTTAAGCCTTGCATACTTATGTTCCTGTACATCGTTTTTCGTTGTTGGATAATCGTGATTTAGAAAATAGCTGAAGTAGTTTGTACTATTAGAAGTTTGTGTGAAGGTTTTGCCTCCATATTCTAGTTTTCGTTGGGCCTGTGCTAGGGTTTGTCCAACTTTTACTTTCGACTATTAAAAAGATATTGATGTATAAATACTTTGTGTAAACAGAAGTGCTTGAGACCAAGAACTGGTTTCTCATTTGTAAAATGTGAATGTTTCCAAGAACTATCCATGTTTTCTTACTAGAGTTATAACTTGTCATTTAAGTAAAGATACAGGGAGTTCATTCTACTAAATGAAGTTTACTGTAATGTAATAGTCTCGAATACTAGTTGGGGTTTTAATAAGTCATAAGAGTTATCATTCAGTGAACAATGTATACAGTTTTGTTTTTTAGATAGAAATATAATATATAAATACAGAAATAGGGTTTGCAATGTATTAGGTTTTGTTATTACTAAAATAAATAATTGATACATGAATTCAAACAGGAAAATAGGGAAGAATTACAATATGTGTAAAGATAAGAAAAACTATTTATTGATCAGTTCTAGCAGCTTTTAAAATCCTTACAAACACTAATACCTAGAAAAAATGATATGCATGATTTTATTTGCATTTGTTTGCAATCCTGAATGAATAGAAAATAAGAGGAAAATATATAACTGTGTAGAAATTAAACTATATTTATATTTCATGAAATAACAAAAGAATCCTATAACACTGTTGATACTATACAATAAATTTTATTATGTTTAGATATATGACAGAATTATAATCATAGCACTTACTGTAATTAATGGTCTAATCAATGGCAATATGCTTATCTCTTATCTATCATTTAATTTTCTTCTCTATACTAGAGTACGATGCAAATAACAAGATGTGGAAAAATATAGAGTTGATTTTCTAATCAGTTTTTTAACAAGGCTTATCATTCAGAATTAAACAAAAATCAGAAATAAATACATTTACAAAACAAAGTTTGATGATTTCACTAAACATAATTATTAAACTTTAAACAAAATAGGAAACAACAAAACCTGGTTAATTTGTAGGGAAACAAACAGCCCAAGGAGCCTGTTCCGCCCAACCATTTCTTGAAGACAGCCAAATTACTTGCCGTAGGACCCCCGAGCCTATTCACTGAACCACCAGGAGGAAGAAACTTAAAATCTTAGGACCTCAACTTGCAGTAGTAATAGTTATCCAGTCTTGAAAACTTAGCAATCAAAGGGACTTGCACCAGCACCTCCGGTTCCCCTTCTCAGAATAATTTGCAGACTTACAATGCACTCACATAGCCTCCCTATTCGAATCTCTCAGTCATCACCTGATGCAAATGAGGAATATTTTTGCAGAAAATATTGTGTAAGAGCTGCCCGCTCAATTCGAATTTGCCTTATGTAGGTTTCCTAGGCGTTTTTAGTTGTTAACTGGTCATTAAATGAGCTTCCTGCTCACTCCTTCCACCTAGGGGATAATGCCACATTTGTAGGGGTAGTTGTCCCATAACCAACAACTAGTGGTGAAGTGCAATTGCTGCCATTTGTCCCATGCCTTCTAACAACTTCCATTCCTCCTAGTGGGTCAGTGAACACTCATTTAACAGTTCCCTTGGGTGTTTGTCTCCTACTTTAATTTATTAAATAATAATAATTCAGTAATTACATTCATCTTTGACCAAACTTGGTCATAATTACAAAACTTTGTAATTAAAATTTAACATAAATTATTTTGCCAATAAAATAATCATTTCAGAAATTGGGTAGGTGACATTCAACCCCCCCTTAAGTCTCAACATCGTCCTTGATGTTGGTCAATCACTATCTGAGTGTTCCTGAAACAGAGTTGGGTATGATGCCTGCATACCACTCTCCAAGTCCCAGGTTGCCTCTTCCGGGATAAGGTGCTAACATTGCACCTTCACTTTCCCAATGGTGCGATTCCGGAGCAGAGTTTCCCTCCTTTCGAGGATACAGTCCGGTTCCACCTGAAAAATCGCCGTCTTGTCCCACTTGTACATGATTCCAGTTTACAACATGAGTAGCATCGTGTACACATTTCTTTAAAAATGATATATGAAAAACATTATGTATTTTTAAATTTGGTGGCAAAGGCAGTTGGTATGCCACTGGTCCAACCTTGGACAATATTTCGAAAGGACCATAATACCTGGGTGCCAACTTGGCACAACTTCCCTATTTCAATGAACTATTTTTCGGTCTTAACTTGAGGAACACATGTTCACCAATGTGGAACTCTTTATGAGTCCTTTTTAAATCGGCTTGACTCTTTTGCCTATCTTGGGAAGCTTTTAAATTTCCTTATACCCGTTTCACAATTATTTCTAACTCCTGCAACAATTCAGGTCCTAAAACAACTCTATTTACTGGGTCATTCCAAGAAACAGGTGTATCACATTTCCTACCATAAATAATTTCAAATGGGCTATGTCTAGATGATGCATGATAATGGTTTTTATATGCAAATTCTTCTAAGTGTAAGTAGTCTTCCCACTTACTAGGCCGATCCTTAACATACATTCTCAGTAAGTCTTCTAAAACTTGATTCACCCTTTCTGTCTGTCCATCCATCTGTGGATGAAATGCTATGCTGAAATTTAAGGTTGTATTAAACCCTTTAAACAAATATCTCCAAACGTTTCCAGTAAATTTAGAGTCACGATCTGAAATTATAAATTTTGGAATACCATGTAGTTGAAAAATCTGTTTCATGAATATTTCTGCAATGTCGGGAGCCTTATGAGTAGTCTTCACAGGTATAAAGTGTACTGCTTTGCTGGGTTTGTCTACTACCACCATGATAGAGTCATTTTGTTTCTGATTTTTGGGTAGTCCAGTAATAAAGTCTATGCTTATCACTTCCCATTTCCAACTCGGTATAGGTAATGGATGTAACAATTTGGCAGGATGTTGGTGTTCAACTTTTACTTTTTGACAATCCAAACATTTATCTATTTACTCTGCTACTTCATCTTTCATTTTAGGCCAATAGTATTCTTTCCTGAGCATAGTAATGGTCTTCTGATAACCTGTTTGGCCAGAGTAATGGCTTTTGTGCATCTCATTTAAAATCAGAATTTTTATTTCTGGTATGTTAGGTACATACAATCTATTTTTGTATAGCAATAGTCCATTTTCCTTCATTCCGTAATCTGCTATAGAATTTTCAGAACTGTTGTTTGCTGTCTTTTCCTTTAATTTTCTATATTCTTCATCCATTTCACTCCTTCCAAGGATCTGATTTTCTAAATCTGTTGAGTAAGTACTGATGGCTGAAATAAAATTTAGTTTTGCTTTACGACTCAATGCATCTGCAACCTTGTTCTCTTTCCCTTTAATATGTTGAATTTCGAAATCATACTCACTTAAGAAAATTAACCATCTAGCTTGTCTAGCATTCTGATTTGTCGGATCTAATAAATATTTTAGACCCATGTTGTCTGTCAATAAGGTAAATTTTTTTCCAATAAGGTGGCGACGCCACATTTTTAAAGCATGAATTACTGCTAATAATTCTAAATCATAAGTAGAGTAATTCTTCTCATGTATTTTCAGCTTTCTTGATTCGTATGCCACTACATGCCCTTCTTGTGTTAGGACTCTGCCAAGTCCGTCATTACAAGCATCTATGCAAACTATGAAATCTTTATTAGGATCTACTATCCTTAGAATAGGTGCTGTAATCAACAATTCCTTTAAATTTTTAAAACTGTCAGAACATTTCTGATCCCACACAAATTTCTTCCCTTTCTTCTGCAAGGAGGTTATGGGGTTTGCAATCTTTGAAAAACCCTCTATAAAGTTTCTGTAATATCCAGTAATACCCATAAATGATCTTACATCTGACACATCCTTAGGAACCGACCAATCATTAATGGCTTTTTTCTTGTCGGGGTCTATCGATATTCCTTCTTTAGAAATTATGTGTCCTAAATACTGAATTTTGTCCTTGTGGAAGTCACACTTACTAAACTTAGTGTATAGTTGATGATCTCTCAGCACTTGTAAGATAATCCGTAGATGTTCATCATGCTCTTCTTTGCTTTTAGAATACACTAAAATGTCATCTATAAACACAACTGCAAACTTATCTAAGTATTTGTGCAGAATATTGTTCATCAAACACATAAATACAGCCGGGGCATTAGTCAAGCCAAATGGCATGACTACGAAATCGTAATGTCCATATTGAGTTCTGAAAGCTGTCTTGAAAATATCTTCATCCTTAACCCACACTTGATGATATCCTGACCTTAGATCAATCTTTGAAAATATTGTTGCTCCACGCAGTTGATCAAATAGATCGTCTATGTGGGGCAACGAATACCGATTCTTGATTGTCGTCTTATTAAGTTGGCGATAATCTATGTACAGTCTTAGGGTTCCATATTTATTCTTAACAAATATAACAGGTGCTCCCCAAGGAGACACGCCGAGTCTTATATAATTCTTATCAATCAGTTCCTTCAACTGTGATTTCAATTCGTTTAATTCCAGTATATTCATTCTGTATGGAGCTTTAGAATTTGGTACTTCTCCTAGTATTAACTCGATGGTAAAATCTAAATCTCTTTTAGGAGGTAATCCTGGAATCTCCTCAGGAAATACATCCTTGAAATCCTTTAGGACAGGTATGTCTTCTAATTTTAGTTTGTCCTCTTTACAAATAAACTCATCATTTACTACATTTACTGCAAACAACTGACATCCTTTCCTAACTGCCCTCTTAACTTGCATGGCTGAAATCTGTCTAAGGGTTACCTTTCTTGGGATACCTTTTACTTCTACAGTTTTTCCTTCTTCATTCAAACATGTAAAACTTTTTTCATAACAGTTCAGTATGACATGATGGGATTCTAACCGGTCCATTCCAATTATAATATCATAGGATCCTAAAGGTAAAATATTCTACTTGATTTGTGTTTGTAACTGATTCATGGATAAAGCACAACTTTCTATAAAATCTGATACTTTCCTCTTTGTTCCAGTTGCTAGTCTAACTAACCAAGATTTGCTGAACTTTTATGTTTTCAATTTAAGACTTTCCACAATATCTGGTGATATATAACTTAAGCTAGCACCTGGGTCAATTAAAACAGTAACAGGATGATTTTGTGGCATACTATCATGTCCCAATTTGGAATTGGGTCACAATGGCCTAATCACATTAGCCATATTCATTAGAGTTTGTAAAATTGATGTTAAGGGTCAAATAATTGCCAAGGAGGAAAATTACTAGTTTCCTAGGTTTGGGGTGGAAGCTTTGGGATTTGGAATAAGGGGATAATAAATTATGTTTAGACATTAGAAGGGTTCAAATATTTAATAAATAGAGTGAATGAAGAAATTCAAGAGAAATACTAAGTGACAAATGGTTTTGGAGACATATGGAGGATGTGGGACCCACACTAGCTTGATTTTTCATAATACATGGTATCTCTCTTTTGCAAATTCGAATTAATGGGAATGTGAACACTCTTGGGTGAGTTTGTAAGTCATAACACATGTCATTGAGCATCTTAGGTCGAATTGGGAAGGATTGGTAACCTCCATGGAAGATAAAGAGTCAAAGTGGAAGTTTGTGGACACTTGGGCTAGATTCCCTAGCCCCTATGACACCAATGATGGAGAATCTATGACAACTATGACAAATTGCACACCTGAACTCTGACATCTGACCACTATGACATGTCAGCCCCAAAAATAGGCTCAAATAAGGCGAATTTGGGAGTTGGAGAAGCCAAAGAGACTCAAAATCGAATTTGGGAGAAGATGGAAGGTTGGAACTAGGAGACAAGTGGCAAATGTGGAATATTTCCTAAATGGAAATCTATTGAATCTATTGAGAGGATTTCGACCCTTAGAAGGATAATGTTGGTTATAAAATGTAGAAATGAAGTATGAGAATAGCTTTTGATCATTTGTAGAATTTGCAATTGCATTTGTGTAGAGGGAGAGCTAGTGGATGACTAGTTTCTTGCCTCAGCCAATTTCGAGGGTGAAAGATTCCCATCCAAGTTGGTAATTGGAAAGGCCATCCAGACCTTTAATTTGGAGATTTAATGGAGTCTTTATTTGCAGGTGTAAGCTACAGGGCATCTCATGGTTTCTTCTATTGCAGCACATTCTCTAAACCATTTCCAGTTTTGATGGCATATTCTTGATCCTTGAGGGAGGGCGTTTTTGGTGAGCTATTGTACTGTTTGGGGGAGATTCTCATGCCCCATTTATTTTTTCATATGAATTAAATACTGCGTTCTTCATCTCCAAAAATTTTCAGGTTGAAATTCCAAGTAGAAATGTATAAATCTCATTTTTAATGGAAGAACAATGCCATTTCCCCACTACCTTGTTGTGAGCCAATGTATTGATGATGATTTCGAATGAATGGATGATTCTCTGATTAATTTGTGATTAATGGACTGCCATGGATGTATTTTAAAAGTTTCATGTACTTTACTTGAGCATTTGAAGTATTTTTACTCAATTTAATTGCATTGGGAGAAGAAATAGTGCCATTTCCCCAAGGGTCGAATTGGTGATTTTTGCAGTTGAATGGGAGAGGGTTGGAACATATATAATAATCAATTAATGGTGAAAATGATACCTTAATAACATACTTAATACATTCCCTACCTAGTTTCAGAAATTTGAGTGGGTTTGGAGGCATTTGGGAAGCCATTTTCAGCACTAACCTAGGGGGATTTGAACCCCAAATTACTAGTAAAATTGCATACTTGGTCCAGAATATTAAGAGAGTCTGCAGAGGTATTTTGGTGGCCATATATCATCCCTGAACATCATATTCAATTTCTAATATCATTCATACACCTTCCTTGAATATTTGAAGGCATTTGGAGTCAATTCGAGACCTAGAGACCAATACTAGTCAAAGGGAAATTACTAGTAAAGTTCCCTACATTGGCCAGAATTGAAAGAGGATTTGCAGAAGTATTTTAAAGGTCCAAAAGCATCCCTGAAATACATATTTATGTTCTAACATCATCCATATACCTTCTCACAATATTTGGGAGCAATTGGAGCAATTTGGGGACCTAGAGCTCAAAACTAGTCAAAGGTCAAACTAGGGAAAAAAGTGAAAAATTGCCATTTTAATAAAATTCCTAAGAAGGGACATTACAGTGGTATCAGAGCATGGTCCTTGCACCTGTGTATTAGGTACATACACTCAAGAATAATTGGAAGCCATGTCTTACTATTATGATGAATCCTATGAGTACAATTCTTATGAGGAATATGCAGATGCTTATGAGCAATATGAAGCAGAATGTGAATGGTATGAGGAAGAGGTGCCATCATGCAACAATTCTTACAATTTCAAGAGAAATGAAGATTATTCTTATGAATTTAAATCTGATGAATATGAGTGTGTCACACCAACCAAGGATAATTCTATGAGTGAGTTCCAAAGATGGAGAGCAAAATATAAAACCTTGCCCCAACAATATCAAAAATATCAAGAATATCTTGCTTTTAGCAAAAATACACAAAATGCCATGTCTTTTGAGTACTATGCTGAACATGTTTTTGAAAATAGGCCCAAAAATTAAGATGTGGAGTTAGTGAACAAAGGTTTATGCCCTTCTTGTAAAAACCCTTGGAGCGAGTATCATATATGTGTGCATGAAATGATGTCCTCCTTGAGGAGAGCTTTTGAGATTTATTCAAGAAGAGATTCCAAATATATTGATCCTAAGGAAAAAAAGGAGAAAAATGAATCAGCTTGCTTTAAGGAGAAAAAGGAGGATACATCACAAGAGCATGAAGAAGATTCTATTGAAAATATGGAAGATCATTTCGAGACACCTTCTAGCTTAGACATGAACCAAAGAGCATCTACTGATGGATGCTTAAACTATGAAGGAGTACCTACTGATGGGTGCTCACACCTCTATGTTGGTGACATAGAGATCACTTTTGAAAGTGTTTCTACAAGTACAAGTTTCATTAAGCATGATAATGAAGACCTTGTAGAAGTTGAAGAAGAACCAAGATCAACTTCCCCATCACCACTTGAGCTTCATGAAGTTGGTCCAAGCAAAATTGAAGAAGATGAGGAGGTTCATTTGCAAGAGCCTCATTTTCTTGAAGGGTCCTTAAAGATGAATGAAAATAAGATCCAAGAGTCCCTCATCATTCTCCATGACACTCAAGCATTGGTGTCAAATTCTTGTTGGAGAGCTACTTCATTGGAGGAAACATCCTTCCTTGAAGACATGGAGAAGATTCAAAGAGCAATGTGCCACATCAAAGGTAATTTCATGTCTTTGCTTTTTGATAGAAACCATTTGTTTGAGCTTAATGAATTGTTACATGATGCATACTTGAAGAATAATGATGAAATTCATAAGCTCACAGTTCAAAATGAGCAACTTCTTGAAAAGTTGCAAGATACTTGTTTTTCCTCCTATGTTTCAGATTGTCAAATGGTAGATTGTTTGGAGAATTCTCATGACATGGTGGATCATGAGAAATGTGGGAATTTGAATGTTCTTAATGTGTTTGAAGATGAACTTGAAGAGATCCAAACACTTGATGTGGTGGAAGAGGAACTTGAATTGTCTCTTGATGAAGCTTATGCAATTTTTAAAGAAGAGCATGTTTACTCTACATTGGAACCAATCTATGACAAAGGTTTCCCAATTTTGAAGGAGCTGCATGATACTACCCACATGGATCCTTCCCATGATGAAACTCCTGAACTTTTTTATCATTTGGGTGAGTTAGTACATTATCCTACATCCTACAATTCCATGTTTTGCAGTATTAGTCTCAATGAAGTATGGGTGAAATGGTTCTTTTTTATGGTGCCACATGAGGAGTATGGAACTCCTAGATTTAACTTTTATGATGACATGGTTGGAGCACATTCTTATTCACCTATGATATGGATCACAATGGCCTAATCACATTAGCCATATTCATTAGAGTTTGTAAAATTGATGTTAAGGGTCAAATAATTGTCAAGGAGGAAAATTACTAGTTTCCTAGGTTTGGGGTGGAAGCTTTGGGATTTGGAATAAGGGGGATAATAAATTATGTTTAGAAATTAGAAGGGTTCAAATATTTAATAAATAGAGTGAATAAAGAAATTCAAGAGAAATCCTAAGTGACAAATGGTTTTGGAGACATATGGAGGATGTGGGACCCACACTAGCTTGATTTTTCATAATACATGGTATCTCTCTTTTGCAAATTCGAATTAATGGGAATGTGAACACTCTTGGGTGAGTTTGTAAGTCATAACACATGTCATTGAGAATCTTAGGTCGAATTGGGAAGTATTGGTAACCTCCATGGAAGATAAAGAGTCAAAGTGGAAGTTTGTGGACACTTGGGCTAGATTCCCTAGCCCCTATGACACCAATGATGGAGCATGTATGACAATTATGACAAATTGCAGACCTGACCTATGACATCTGACCACTATGACATGTCAGCCCCAAAAATAGGCTCAAATAAGGCAAATTTGGGAGTTGGAGAAGCCAAAGAGACTCAAAATCGAATTTGGGAGAAGATGGAAGGTTGGAACTAGGAGGCAAGTGGCAAATGTGGAATATTTCCTAAATGGAAATATATTGAATCTATTGAGAGGATTTCGAACCTTAGAAGGCTAATGTTGGTTATAAAATGTAGAAATGAAGTATGATAATAGCTTTTGATCATTTGTAGAATTTGCAATTGCATTTGTGTAGAGGGAGAGCTAGTGGATGACTAGTTTCTTGCCTCAGCCAATTTCGAGGGTGAAAGATTCCCATCCAAGTTGGTAATTGGAAAGGCCATTCAGACCTTTAATTTGGAGATTTAATGGAGTCTTTATTTGCAGGTGTAAGCTAGATTATTGATTAAAATAGTATTAAATAACAAAATCATTAATGTAGGGAACAACTTAACTATTGTATCATTTTAACCAATGACATTTTAAGATAGTGACACGTCATACTTCTATAACGATTAAGATGCTAAATTATTTTCGTTTGTAGTATTTCTTTAAGACATAGTTCTTTTGAGAAGTTACTAACAACTTGTTTCTTATTGATGTTGAAAGGGGTCCCTCGAGGTGCCCCGAGGCTTACTTAGCTTTGTTGGCTAAAGCATTTGTACTCGTCCTTCATGTGCAAATTCACAAGTAAGAGCAAAAGCGACAGCACAGGTGTTAAGAGTATTTAAAAATTCCAATGGCCGTTAATGTTTTTAAAGAAATCTATGTAACTCTTTACTGTAGGTATGGATCTCTTATATGTTCTAAATATGATGTTTGAACATGTAATCATCTTGCAACAATAGCATAATTTCAATCGATACTTCATTCGGAAAGAATATGTCAACATAATGATTTTGTCTAAGACTTGTTATGATTTAGGCTAGAATACAAAAAATAAGTATTATGATGATACTTCTACTATATATTTCAACCATTAATGTAATATGCATCGATCTATGGATACTTGATTGTATGTGGGTGTTAACACCCAAAAATTTCTCACTAGCTCATTCCCTTATTCACATGACCCATTTTTCCACTTTTCCACCATTTGAGCCTCTAAAACCATCAAAAGGTCACCAAAAAGATCACAATACACCTTTCCCCCCCTCAAAATGTGTATTTTTATTCAAAAAACACAAAAAACCCCCAAAAAGGGTCCAAAATTCCCCAAAAATATTAAAAGGAAATAAAAATATAAAAAATATTCAAAAAGGAAAAAGAGGGAAAAAGGTACCTAAACCATGTTGGTTAATACCATTGGTTTCCTCAAAACCATAATGGTATTCCCCATCACCAAAAACTATAAAAAGGTGATAGGGGCTCCTCACTTTTCATCCACATTTCATCCTATCCTTATGCTGCGAAATTCCCTTTGAGAGCCATTGCCTCCCATTTCGAGTTTGAAGAACCCCATTGAAGCATTGGAGAAGAAGAGACCATTGCACATTGGAGCTTCTCAATCTTGGAGTTGCTCAACACCCATCATCCTCACCATTTGAGGTAATACAAAAACAAATTATTTTAAATCTCTTGTCTTATTTGCTTATTGTTATCAATCTAGTTCTTTATTTTTCTTATACATGTTAATGTTAAATTAGATTCAGTTTATTGTTATTTGCTTTTCATTCGAGACTGCTATTACAAGTTAATAGGTGCATCTTTAGCACATGCTTAGTTGAAAAACCAAGCAACAGTGGGCTTTGAAACTATACAAAAATATCACATGAAATGTTATGATACATTTAGACTTTTAATTCAACTCTACTTGAAGTTTTGCAACAATTTAAACTATGTAAAAACCATCTATATATATAAATCCTAACTATAGAATACAAATTGGATTAACATGTCAATTATGAATTCTAAGTATTGCTCATATGAGAACTATATGAATTAATCAATGGTGAAATACTATAAAGTTTTATGGAATATATCCCATAGTCAACTTATACGAACAAATTCATTCAACATACCATTGATATTATTAAAACAATGGATTGATATGTAATGCATTAACGTCGAGATGGTGACATGCCAGGTGTTACCATCGTAATGAATATTGAGTACAGAAGGGTTGTATCATGACGTCGGTCCTGGTCTTGGCATTGAAGTCTACTGACAGTGGTAATTAGTGGAAACACGAGTGTAATGCTACCGTGGCTAAGGATATGTGAAGGAGTTTGCTAAACAAGTGATACGAGTCTTACCTGTAACTATCCTTACCCTTTGAACTGTTGATTTGGCACTTCGTGGTTGTAACAATTAATAGAGCAATAAATGTGGTGGTTGTCCATATTCCAATACGCCGGTTTGGAAATGATCTACACCGTTGATCTGTTAAACCTTGAGATTGTAATGAAAAACCCTATTTGCATACTACCTCAACTTTGAATGTGTTTCTCGGCATTCATTTTGCTGGGTAATGGTTTGGGAGCTAGGCCGACAGGACAAGGATTCTTAGGGTTTGTTAGATGTAGGTTCTCCGAGTTTGAACCCGTGACTTCTGTTCATTCAACCTGTAAGTGACAGTTCTATTTTTAAGAAGCTGAGCTAAGGTAGTGAAAGGTTGCGGTGGTTTATTGGTTGAAGGGTTGAGCCTGCAACTTATTTCACTGTATGAGTTTGAGAGATGTTTATCTAGGGTCTTTATTGAGCAAAGTCACTAGTTTTGAACCTCGGTATGTGGTAATCGTTGTTGTTTCTTAGAACTGGACAACTCGTTTTTCTGGGCTGGACGTTGGCTTTGTCAATCTTTTCTATAGGAAGTCTCCTTGATACGAAGGTAAGAATCTTTCTTACCCATCTCTTTGTTTTACAAACCTTCATACGTAATGTGGAAACCTTGTTTAACCAATGTGTTGTTTTTGTGGCAGGTTAGCCTTCGTCAGAGAACGATTCTCTTGGAGATGAAGGGGGAGTCTTGCGTGTCCACCAGTAAGCTTCGGTGGTTTCGTTACCTCATTGGTCATCCTGTCAGTTGAAATTCAAGAATGGGGTTTGACACAGTTCAGGGTGTTTGAGTTTTGACACGGTTTTTGTCCAAGAACTTTGTGGACAATAATTCTATGTTCCTGGTTCTACCATAGTGTTGGCTAGTAGTTTTGATGCAGTGTCTACTGTAAAAGTTTAGTGGAAAAGTGACTCATTTTTGGTATTGTAAAATTTAAAGAGTAAACCCTCGTCATTTGATTGTTATGGTCGTTTGAAAACCACCAGATTTACTGTGTAATATTGAGATTCCCAAATGTTGATGTGGATATAAAAGCAAAGTGTTTTTGATGACAATTTTTATTGTTGATGTATATGTAACTTCGGAATGTATTTCATATATATTTATTGTACCCTTATTAGAGAAGTGTCGCAAGTGTGTGTACTTGCCGATGGGTTATTAGAACACCATGTGTGGGGTCGGCCTTGGAATATATATTATATTGTGGATGTACCTAGCTAGACAAGTTGGCCCCATAGTGTAACTGGGCAAACAGGTTAGTATAAATAGAGATCAAGAGATCTCTATTTTGATCATTCAGAAAGTCACACTTCTCTCACTCAGAAAGTGGCGCATTAGTCAGGAGGAGGATCATCTGCTACTAGGAGAATATCTCAAGTGTATTTTGGTTGTACTTTGGTTGAGACATTTCTCTCTCTATCTCTGATGAAGTTGTGGGGTTTTTCACCTTAGGGTTTTCCCCACGGAAAATCTGTGTCTCTTGTCTCTCATGCTTTTGTTTCTTGCGATGCTTGTCATGCTTATTGTGATTGTTATGCATTGATATACTGTATATGTTATTCTCTCAGTAAAGATCCAAGAGTATTGTGAATTAATGCTCAAATTTGAACATGATATCAGAGCTAACCTGAGAAGAAGACATTTTGCAGTGACAGAAAAGCAGTATAGTAGATTGAATCTACTCATCAAGGAGAATTTATCTGTCCAATCATAATTCAATAAAATTTCAGAATGGAGAAACCATGCAATCTTATTTTTCAAGGGTCTCCCAGATCAAGGAACAACTAGAAGTAGTGGATGAAATAGTGGAGAATGGTGAAGTTGTCATGACCACTCTGAATGGCCTACCTAGGTCATGGGACTCCTTCATTCAAGGAATCTGTGCAAGAAAGAAGTTGATTTCCTTCAGTAGACTATGGGAAGAATGCTCACAAGAAGAAGCAAGGCTTGTGGTACAAGAAGAAAAGATGGGGAATGAAGATCAAGCTCTCACAACTCACACCAAGAAAGGGAATTCCAAGAGAGAGCCATATCACTCCAAGAAATCTTCACATCACTTCAAAGAAAGAAGAATATGCTTCACCTGTAATGAAAAAGGACATATTGCCATAAATTGTCCCAAGAACAAGGACAACAACAACTTCAACAAGAAGAAGAAGGGCAGAAAAAGAAGGTTTCATGCTCATGCTGTCGAGGATGATGAACCACCCAAGAAGAAGGCTAGTGCAGAAAGTGATGATAGCAATGATGTCTCATCAAGTGAAGAAGAGTATGTTCTAATCTCTTATCTCACAGGTACTATCTCCCATGGTTGTAATGATTGGTTAATTGACAGTGGGGCTTCCAAACACATGATTGGGTTTAAGGAATCTTTTGTGAACCTATCTGAACATGAATCACCCCATAAGGTGAAACTTGGGGATGATTATCCATACCCAATCAAAGGAAGTGGTGAACCCTCCTACAACCTAGATTATAGAAAATCTTTGAAGATGAAAGAAGTCCTTTATGTACCCTGGCTCAATAAGAACTTACTCTCCATCTCTGCATTGGATGCAAAAGGTATGAGGGTTTCATTTGTGGATGGCCAAGTCCTAATGTGGCCAAAGGGAAATACCATAGATGATGCAGTAGTGATTGGAGAGCAAGAGGGAGGTTTGTATAAATTGAAGGGACAACCTAAACATGCCATGGTGCATGAATCCATGGAGCCAAGTGAACTTTGGCATAGAGGACTTGCTCATATGCACTATACGGCACTTCCAATTGCAACCAAGGTTGTAGAGGGTCTTCCTGAAATCAAGACCAAATATTAAGGTGTTTGCAAAGGATGTGCAAAGGTTGGAACATTAAGAAGGCTTTCCCAAGCAGTGAAAGCAAGGAAAAAGATATTCTGGAAATAATCCACTCAGATGTATGTGGTCCTATGTCATCCAGTTCTCTAAGTGGGTATGTTTACTATGTCTCATTTATTTATGAATTCTCCAGGAAGACTTGGGTATACTTCTTGAACAACAAAGATGAGGTACTTGATAAGTTCAAGGAATTCAAAACCTTGATGGAGAATCAAACTGACAAGAAGATCAAAACATTTAGATCCGGCAATGGTGGAGAATTCACCTCAGGTGACTTCAAGAAGATTTGCAGTCATTCAGGGATTAAGAGGGAGTTGATTGCTCCTTACAATCCACAACAGAATGGAGTTGCAGAAAGGAAGAACAGAACAATCATGGAAGCAGCAAGAGCATTGCTACATGACCATGATCTTCCTATGCATCTATGGGTAGAAGCAACTAGAATAGCTGTATATGTGCAGAACAGAACACCCCACAAGATATTGGACAACAAGACACCAGAAGAAGTCTTTTCTGGTAAGAAACCTGAAGTCAGCCATCTCAGAATATTTGGTTGTCCAGTATTCACTCATGTCCCAAAGGAAAAGAGGACCAAACTAGATCCTTCAGGAAAGAAGGGTATCTTTGTGGGTTACGGTGAAATATCGAAGGCTTACATAATATACTTTCCAGGGTTCAAGAAGATTGATGTTAGCAGGGATGTGACATTTGATGAAAACTCAGCATTCATCAAATCAAGGAAGGCACCTATCGAAGTTTATGAAGAACCTAAGTAAACTAGATTTCAAGACACTACCATGACTGAAGCAATTCCAGAAGTTTTTCGTGAGTTTGAAGATCCACAAGAACCTGTAGATCCACACCGTGAGGATAACTCTCACAAGAGGAAACCTGCATGGGATAGAGAGCTCATTCAAGATGCAGAAAGATTTGGCATTCCAGAAAAAGAACACAGAGCTAAGAAGAGAAATAGATCACATACCAGCTATGTTGCTTTACTCTGTGACATTATGAACAAAGAACTTTCCAGTTATGAAGAAGCAGCGGAAAAGAAAGAATGGAAAGATGACATGGTTGAGGAATACCAATCAATAATGAAAAATGATGTTTGGGATGTTGTCCAAAGACCTAAGGAGAAGTATGTTGTAACTTCCAAATGGATCTACAAAATCAAGCATGCTGCAAATGGCAGTGTAGAGAAATACAAGGCAAGATTCGTAGCTCGTGGCTTCTCTCAGAAAGAGGGAATAGATTATGAAGAAAGTTGTGCACCTGTAGCTAGGTATACTTCCATCAAAACAATACTTTCCTTGGTTGCATCAATGAAATGGAAAATACACCAGATGGATGTCAAGACTGCTTTCTTGAATGGTGTAGTTGAAGAGGAAGTATATGTGGAGCAACCACTCGGTTTTGAAATACATGACAGGGAGTCATATGTGTGCAGATTGAAGAAAGCCTTGTATGGCTTAAAGCAAGCTCCCAGAACATGGTATGGTAGGATGGACAGTTTCCTATCTAGTTTGGGATTTACCAAGAGTAAAGCGGATTCCAACCTTTACTACAAGTTTGAGGAAGGAAATCCTGTACTTGGATGACTTATTTGTAACAGGAGATGACAGATTGATTGCAGATACAAAGAGGAAGCTTGCTGCTGAGTTCAATATGAAATATTTGGGAATGATGTATTATTTCCTAGGTATGGAGTTGTGGCAAAATACAGGTGGGATCTTCCTTGCTCAAGGGAAGCACACAGTAGATATCCTGAAGAGATTTGGGATGATGGATTGCAAGGCCATGGCCACACCTATGGCATCGAATCTGAAGATTCTATGTGATGCTTCATCTGAGTCGGTTGATGTCTCTATGTATCATCAGATGATTGGGTCCTTGATGTACCTGACGAACACGAGACCAGATATTTGCTTTGCTGTGAACACATCGAGCAAGTTCCTGACGGATCTGAGGAGTTTTCACCTGGTTGCTGTAAAGCATGTTCTGAGGTACCTGAAGGGTAGAGTAAATTATGGGCTCAAGTATGAAGCGAATCAAAAGTTTAACCTCCAGAGTTATGTTGATTCAGATTGGGTTGCCAGTGCCGTAGATAGGAAGAGCACATTTGGATGCTGCTTTAGTATGGGATCAGGTGTGATCTCTTGGTTTAGTAGGAAGCAGGCCTGCGTGGAATTGAGTATAGCTGAGGTAGAGTATGTTGCAGCCTGTTAATCTAGTTGTGAGGTAGTATGGATATGGTAGCTACTGTCTGAGTTATTTGATCTCCCATTGGACGCTCCTAGTATCTTCTGCAATAACCAGAGTTGTGTGAAGCTATCTGAGAACCCAGTGTTTCATGACAGGTCAAAACACATAGAGATAAAATATCACTATATCAGGGATATGGTGCAGAGAGGAGCTGTGAAGATCCTGTATGTTGCGACAGATGAGCAGATTGCAGATGTGCTGAGGATGCCACTAGCCAGGATGAAGTTCGATTACTTCATGGAGAGGCTTGGTGTTCTTCAGATCGAGGACACTTTGAGGAAGAAGTGATGGACACATTTGCTGAAGCCATTCCAAGCATGTTGGAAGGGGTATCCTTCACATGGCTGTGGATGTAAGCACTGGATGATGAGAATTAGGATGATGTTCTAGTTTATGCTTTGTATGATCAATTGGATCATTTATATGTATATGTATGTACTCATCATGTTAAATGCTGGATATGATCAGTTGGATCGTTTATATGTATGTACGAATCATGTTGGATGCTGGATATGATCAGTTGGATCATTTATATGTACGTACACATCATGTTGGATGCTTGGACCATGTATCTGTATATGTATTAGGTGGATACATGGTATGATCAGGTAGATCATGTATGTTGATGGATACATTGTGTGGATCATGTATCTATGTATCAGGTGGATACACTGTGTATGATGATATGTATCAGGTAGATACTCGGTGTGCATCAGGTGGATGCATTGTATGATCAGGGTGATTGTGCATGACGAGCTTCTCCAGATGAAATGTAGCAGGATGTTGCAGTGATGATGATCAGGATGATGTATGGTGAGTATCAGATGATACTTTATGGCCGTGGATCAGGTTGTGTAGATGAGCATGTCTGGGAGATCCTATAGGTCGGAGTTGTGTACCGGTAACAACCTGGGATTCTCTTTCGAGACATTGCTCTGGGAGGACATGTAATTTGTTCCCTAGGAGATCTTCAGGTCGGAGTTGTGTCCGTAACATCTTGAGATGATCTTGCGAGGTTTTGTCCTATGTCATGTAATTTGCTCCTGGGAGATCCGGACAATATGAAAAAGGCCTCAGATGCTTCAGATAGGTTTTTCCATGACCACATGTAATTTGATCTTGGGAGATCTGGATAGGATGAAAAAGGCCTCAGATGCTTCATCCAGGTTTTGTGGTGGACCACATGTAATGTGCTCATGGGAGATCTGACAGGTAGAGATATGTGCTCGTAATAGCCTAGGATGCTTCAGCTAGGTTTTGTGGTGATATCACATGTAATGTGCTCCTGGGAGATCTTATAGGTAGAGCTGTGTGCTCGTAACAACTTGGGATGCTTCAGCCAGGTTTTGTGATGGGTCACATGTAATGTGCTCCTGGGAGATCTGACATGTAGAGTTGTGTGCTCGTAATAGCCTGGGATGTTGCAGGCAGGTTTTGGGACACACGTAATAAGTCCCGAGGATTCCACAGTATGGCCAGTAATGATGAAGACCTGCAGGTGGTGGGCCTACATCCCGTATGAAAAAGGACTGGCTTTGTAGAACTTCCTAGGACAAGTAGAGTTAGATATTGGTTGAGATAGCAGTAGCAGTGATGATGATGATGACGATGCATCGATGACGATGATCCTGAGAAGAAGACTTGTCTAGCAGAACTGTGTCGAGAAATACCTTCCTAGTTAAGAGGGAGTGTTGATGTATATGTAACTTCGGAATGTATTTCATATATATTTATTGTACCCTTATTAGAGATTTGTTATTCCTCTATAAGGAAGTGTCGTCATGTGGATTGACAAGTGTTGCAAGTGTGTGTACTTGCCGATGGGTTATTAGACCACCATGTGTGGGGTCGGCCCTGAAATATATATTATATTGTGGATGTACCTAGATAGACAAGTGGGCCCCATAGTGTAACTAGGCAAACAGGTTAGTATAAATAGAGATCGAGAGATCTCTATTTTGATCATTCGAAAAGTCACACTTCTCTCACTCAGAAAGTGGCACACTAGTGAGGAGGAGGATCATCTGCTACTAGGAGACTATCTCAAGTGTATTTTTGTTGTACTTTGGTTGAGCCATTGCTCTCTCTATCTCTGATGAAGTTGTGGGGTTTTTCACCTTAGGGTTTTCCCCATGGAAACTCTGTGTCTCTTGTCTCTCATGCTTTTGATTCTTGTGATGCTTGTCATGCTTATTGTGATTGTTATGCATTGATATACTGTATATGTTATTCTCTCAGTAAAGATCCAAGAGTATTGTGAATTAATGCTCAAATTTTAACATTTATGATGGTGAAATCGTTTCTGTAAACGAATAGATGGACTGTGGTATTTTTAAACAAAACAACAATGTTTTATAAGGAATAGTGTTAATGTTTTAGTATTTGAAAGTTGGCCGAGAGTTTAAGGCTTGCATACTTATGTGCCTGTACATCGTTTTCGTTGTTGGATAATCATAATTTAGAAAATAGTTGAAGTAGTTTGTACTATTAGAAGTTTGTGTGAAGGTTTTTCCTTCATATTCTAGTTTTCGTTTACAAAGGATACCCTACTTGAGACTTTCAAATGTCATCAGGCTTGTGCTAGGGTTTGTCTAGCTTTTACTTTCGGCTATTAAAAAGATATTGATGTATAAATACTTTGTGTAAACAGAAGTGTTCGATACCAAGAATTGGTTCCTAATTTGTAAAATGTGAATGTTTCCAAGAACTATCCATGTTTTCTTACTAGAGTTATAACTTGTCGTTTAAGTAAAGATACAGGGAATGCATTCTACTAAATGAAGTTTACTGTAATGTAATAGTCTCGAATACTAGTTGGGGTTTTAATAAGTCATAAGAGTTATCATTTAGTGAACAATGTCTACAGTTTTTTTTAAGATAGAAATATAATATATAAATACAGAACTAGGGTTTGCAATGTATTAGGTTTTTTTATTATTGAAATAAATAATTGATACATGAATTCAAACAGGAAAATAGTGAAGAATTACAGTATGTGTAAAGATAAGAAAAACTATTTATTAATCAGTTCTAGCAGCTGTTAAAATCCTTAGAAACACTAATATTTGGAAAACATGATATGTATGATTTTATTTGCATTTGTTTGCAATCTTGATTGAATAGAAAATAAGAGGAAAATATATAACTATGCAGAAATTAAACTATATTTATATTTCATGAAATAACAAAAGAATCCTATAACACTGTTGATACTATACAGTAAATTTTATTATGTTTAGATATAGGACAGAATTATAATCATAGCACTTACTGTAATTAATGGTCTAATCAATGGAAATATGCCTATCTCTCATCCATCATTTAATTTGCTTCTCTATACTAGAGTACGATGCAAATAACAACATGTGGAAAAATATAGAGTTGATTTTCTAATCATATTTTTAACAAGGCCTATCATTCAGACTTAAACAAAAATCAGAAATAAATACATTTACAAAATAGAGTTTGATGATTTCACTAAACATAATTATTAAATTGTAAACAAAAATAGGAAACAACAAAACTTGGTTAATTTGTAGGGAAACAAACATCCCAAGGAGCCTGTTCCACCCAACCAATTCCTAAAGATAGCCAAATTACTTGCCTTAGGACCCCCGAGCCTATTCACTGAACCACCAAGAGGAAGAAACTTAGAAGCTTAGGACCCCAACTTGCAGTAGTAATAGTTATCCGGTCTTGAAAACTTAGCAGTCAAAGGGACCTGCACCAGCACCTCTGGTTCCCCTTCTCCAAATAATTTGCAGACTTACAATGCACTCACATCGCCTCCCTCGAATCTCTCAGTCACCACCTGATGCACATGAGGAATATTGTTGCAGAAAATATTGTGTAAGAGCTGCCTCCTCAATTCGAATTTGCCTTATGTAGGCTGCCTAGGCCTTTTTAGTTGTTAACTGGTCATTAAATGAGCTACCTGCTCACTCCTTCCACCTGGGGGATGATGCCACATTGTAGGGGTAGTTGTCCCATAACCAATAGCTAGTGGTGAAGTGCAATTGCTGCCATCTATCCCATGCCTTCTAACAACTTCCATTCCTTTTAGTGGTTCAGTGAACACTCATTTAACAATTCCCTTGGGTGTTTTTCTCCTACTTTAATTTATTAAATAATAATAATTCAGTAATTACATTCATCATTGACCAAACTTGGTCATAACTACAAAACTTTGTAATTAAAATTTAACATAAAGTATTTTGCCAATAAAATAATAATTTCAGAAATTGGGTAGGTGATAGACAGTCTCTCTGGTAGTGCCCCTGTTTCCCGCAATTGTAACAGATTATTGGACCTCTTCCGCATCCAACAGCGCCTCCACGTCCCATACCTCAACCACCGCAGAATCCCCCAAAACCTCCATGCGGTGGTCCATATTATTGATACTGTAGTTTCCCGTATTGTGGCTGCTGATGCTGTTGCTGCCCATACTGCGGCTGGCCATACAACGGTGGTGGATACTGCAGGTGCCCATATTGCGGCTGCCCGTATTGTCCCTGGTCATATTGCTGCGGCTGACTATACTGCGATTGATGTTGTACCACCGATGGTTCTTCCCCCTTCATGAAATACGTGTCAGCTATCCGATCTTGCAGTAAATCATAGGCCCTGTAGTCATTCTCATCATGGCCAACCGATCAACAAAACTTGCAGTATAAGTTTGTTGGATTTGATACCATCTTTTGCAAATATACGCAGTACTTTGGTCGATTCCCTCTGGTCTGACAGACAATACACCATGGCATGCCTCCCTGGCGAAGTGGGTTTGGTTCCCCCGCCTGTAAATATTCTTGGAACTCTGGGAAATTGTCCTTATGGTGCCCCTCATTTTTGCATCTGGTGCACCATACATCTCAGAGGGTTTCCTTGCCCTTCTTTATATCCTCCAGTTGTAATGTTAAATTGGCCAACTGTGCCTGAACTCTGTCCATTCCCATTCCTACTTCGCCAATTGGTGAGGCCTCCAGCTTCATCGTGATTTCTAATGCTTCTACCTGTGTTGTGAATTTTTGTTGCATCAACGACCCTCGGATATGCGACACCAGTCCTGCGATGAACCATTCTTTGTGTTGCAGCTCATTTATTGGAAATATCACTTTCACTATTAGCATCTTATATCGCTGATCGAATTCCCACACCGACTCATTCAGGAATTGTTCAATCTCCTTAAGCTCGGTGACATATTGCGAATTAGATTTTGGTTTCTTAAATTCGTCAATCATCGCCATCCTGATCTGCTCCCGTGTTTTGGCCACTGTTCCAACTAGAACCTTTACAAAATTCATGTACCAGTCTAACACCTGACCCTTAAAGGTTCTCTAGCTGTCCTATCTTTATAGCATCGTCTTGGACTTGCTTCACGGTCCAGATTGCTTCGCATACAAACCAAACATGCTCGGGATCCTCGGTCCCGTTCCCCTGAAAGGTGGGAATATTTGCCTCGTCTGCCACTCTAACGTTGTTGGTATTGTTATTTACTGAAGCGCTACTCTTTCCACTGAACGTGGGGCAACTCCGCAAATAGTTTGAATTTCTTCCTATAAAATTCAGAGTAGTGTGTGGGGTCGCAGGTACGTGGTAAATTACGATCTGACCTTCCTCTGCCTCTGGGGTATCCTGGTCGATGTCTCCTTCACAATAAGGTCACTTCCTCCTGTGTGGTTCTGTTCCGCAGTTCTTTGTTCTGGTCCTCTCAGGAGACTCTCTCAGTCCTCCTATTCTTCTCAAGATGTCAGAATATTTCTCCACTCCTCAAGAGACCACACTCTTCGTTAGATTCCCTTTCAAACTCGTTGTCCCTCATGTCCATCTACCACATCTTTGCATCAGACTCGCATTTACGTGATACCTTCACCTTCACACACCGATTCTTCTACTCATCAAAAGACATCCTCAATATTCGCTTTTCGCAGACCAACATTTTAATCCACAGTATTAACGATGACAAAAATATTCCCCTTGGTCCCTTGAAGAAATTTATTTCAGCATCGTTGAATGACTTGATAGTATCTACCACGAACTCAATTATGTACCCTTGGAGGATACTGTCTACCCAAAAATAAACAGCTCGCAATACGTTGTTATCAACTTGCTTCAACTGTCGCACCAACTCTGGAGTCCAACAGTCCGGTTCAGTCTTCTGGCAATGGTTCTTGCGGAACGTAAACTGTGCTAGCCACTCATGCAGTAGCACCGAGAATTCACAGAAAAAGATTTCGCGAATATATGAGTAGATGTATCTTTCTAACCAACTGGTCACTGTCTGCTTAGGATCTCGCTTCTCGCTTTCTGCTAATTCCTCCACCTTCTTATCGAATCACTCTTGGATCTCTGGTTTTGTTGGGTGCCACAACATATCCTCTTTTCTTCTTCCTTAGGGTCCCGACAACGGAATCATTTGTTGACGCAGAGTCTATCGATAGGGGTTCACTCCTCACTATTTCCAACAAACTATCTACCTAACTGCGTTATACACCGACCCGGAAAGGTGTAACCCTTCCCCGCAACACTTGCAAAGCAAGTTTAGTCTCACCCAAGGTGGATAAGAGGGATGCTGGAACCGAGCTTCCGTAGTTGTGAAGAGGATATGTGTACATTAACTAGAGATTACAACATTCATAACATTCCATTAACCAATCATTCGCATCTTATTCATAATACACACATTCATAGCATATTCAAGAGCATATTCACATTAATCAAAAGAAAGCATTCACATAACACATGGTTTATCCTCGCATCATTGCAAAACAACATAATTCATATCATAACCGAACATCTTCATTCATTCATCAAAACCTGTGGAAGAAACCTCGCAGAATAGTCAAGTCATCATATCGCGAATACAACCGAACCCAAAAGATAAGATTAATCTCCAAAACTTCGATGCCCTTAGGATTACAATCTTATTTTATTTATATTCTTTCATCTTATTACAAAATGTTCCACATGACTGACTCGACTAATCTAACAAATCTTATACTTCTGCAAAATCCGCGAAAGGTCCCTTTTTCCACGGAATGACCGTTTCACACCTGTCGGCTTCGGCACTTCCTGTGGATCTATCCCGTGCCAACACTAGTAAAGACTAGACAATCATGAAGCTATCAGTCATGTAGATATTGGTTTTAAAGACAATGATAAGTATGCAGATTCATGGATTTTTTAAAGATGAAAATTTAAGGATGTTTGCTACATTAAATTTTCTATATATCCTTATACCCAACGATCACTCTCTTCATATCCATAATGGTCTTCCCCCACTCTTGTGGAGTAATTGCTTTGACGAGGTGTGTATGTTTATTGGTGTTTTTCTCAAAATAAGAGAATTACCACATGTCGATTTGTTGACTAATTTTCGGTTTCCAAAGACAACTTTTCATTGATGATATCTACTTGTTACAGGCTTTGGTTGGAAATCACTTGATCTTTTAGGGATTTTATAATTTTCTTTCGCACTCAAAACCCCATCATACATGCAACATGAAGTACCAAATAGATTTAACAAGAAAAGGATAAAATGAAACAAATAATGCCTTATATTTTTTTCCCATGTTGCCAAGATCCTATCTTCTAATCTATATGTGAGGATGTGATTGATGGTACCTTTCCAATCCCAATCAATAATTAGCTCAAAAATATACCTAGTCAACAATTGGCTCATGAGTAAAAAACATGTCATAAAGTGGGATTTTATCTCAAATGGGGAGGATAACAATTTCCTTTCAACCACTTAAGCTAGGCCTAATTGATAGTTCCTTACAAACTTACCCAATCAAACTAAAAAATTATGCATATATCACATATCACATTACAAGCTTAACTGGTGCAATATATCACATTCATCTTATAGGATTTGCTAGTCAAATAAGAAAAAAAATATTCCATATATCGTGAATCTATATAGATCTATTTGAAAGACAATAATACTATTTAATAGATGAAAACACATTTTATCATAGTGGTCTATCTCCCAAGTGATCAATCCACCAAAACGTGGTCTTCAAAGAAAAAACAAAGTGTATATTGGGTTGTCTTTGTGTAGCTCAAGATTCCCAAGTTCTCTAATTCCATTCAAATGTTGCCATGTGTTTAGTTGTTTACCAGTTTGGGGCACTTGGAGAAATTAAAAAAACATACAACTGGGAAATTTGAAATAGCTTGAAATCGGTGTAATCCATTGATGGAATTTTCAATGATATATAGTTTACATAAAAAGATATAGATGCAAGCAACCTCTGAGTGAGTAATGACTATACAAGGCATATTAATTGTAGCAAGATTACAAGAATTTCCAAGGATGCCATTTGTGGTAACTCTCATACTATTATGATTTCTATTGTATCACGTACTAATGATCATCATCACTACGCTTATCCCTGTCAACATAATGAAAAAATACTTTAGGGCCTCCTCCCCAAACCCTTGTTGAGCATAACCTGCAATCATTACACTTCGTGAAACACAATCTAGTACGTGTATTTTTTTGAACACTTTATGAGCATTGTCTATGCTCATGCAGCTTACATACATGGTAATAAGGGCTATTCCAATAGAAAAATCCATCTTGAATCCAGTTTTCAGGATAAGGGCATGTACCTACTTGCCTTGATCTATAACTCTCTGGTATGTACAAGTCGAGAGGATACTCACAATTGTGACATTGTCTGGCTTGAGGCCTATTTTTTGCATTTGGAAAAAGGGCTTCAAGACTTCCTTACAACAACCATTTTGGACATAGCCTGAGAGCATCATTGTCCATGATAAAATGTCTTGTTTGTAGGGTATTATGTCAAACACTTTGCATGTATCTACTATAATCAAACATTTAGAATATGTGGTTACAAGAGTGCACTGAATGGAAAATTTTGCTTCATATACACTTTTCATGAGTATGGCATGAAGTTTCTTACCCCATGCGAGGAATTGCAATTTGGTGTAGACACTGAGAGCGCTAGAAAAGGTAATCTGATTGGGATTCATGTATGCTTGTTTCATTTGAGTAAAGAGTTTCAACACCTCCCAACCATACCTATCCTAGTGTTGGTCTACCTGGGATGACCCGGATTCGGTGAAATTATCTGTAGACACAACAAACCCCTTTCACTATCCCTTTCGACATCAAACTATAAAAAGGATGACGTCTCACCCGAAGCGAAATAATGGGGGGTTACAGAATTAGGTTTCTGTAACCGTGGTGATGTGCAGATGTGGTGACTCAACCTCGCAGCATGTCCCTTTCTTAACATACTCTTAACATGACTATATAAACAAATGACTTCGCACTCCGTAGTTACCAACATCCTATAGAACTATGCTGAATTGTTGTTATATTTACTGGTTAACTACACAATCATCATACTTAGTATTACTTTACAGTATTCATACACATGTGTTCTATTTACTTAACATATGATTTCGATTTGCATAAACATAAATAAAACACATAAACATATAATAACATGAACTCAAAACATGCCGCAAACTCATACATAACACACATATTTACGTGGTTCACCCCCAAGCGCGAGCTACGTCCATAGGAACTATTATTATATTACTTGGAAGGGTAACAGTTCCAGTCCACGCACTCAGCTGAAGACCCTTCTCTACAATAATATATTTACACACTCAGCTGTAGAGTCTATTCTTTCTCAATATAGATCTACAATCCAACACAACAACAACACTTGGTTGTCTGAAAAAAATACCAAACACAACCCTTCCTTATACAAAAATACCCATATATATAGATGTTCCTGAAGATCATATATTACAATAACTATGGGCCAAGCCCCATAGTACCCAAAAACCAAAAACCCCATGGTTCTCTTATAAACCATGCTTCACTTTAACTTTGTTGTTAATTCGGCGCTGCTTCTTCTGACTCTGACGCTTCTCTGACAGGTGCAGTTCTGACTTCTGCAGTGGCGTGTCCTTTACACCATTCTGCTTCTTTACTTTCTTCTCCTATAGTAGTAAGGTCGTCTCTTGGTCTTTAATTGCTTCAACCACCTCTGGATGTCCTTAGGACTTCGTATTTACTCAGGAAACAGGTTCTTTCTTGTCGACTATACCTTGTTCCATACCATCTGCCTGGGATTTTCGGAGTCTCTTATCTCCAAAATTGGTCAAACTCAGGCCTTGCCTAACTGTACTTTGCTTTCAAAAATCCCCTTACTTGGGTTGTTCCCAACAAGCCCCTAACACTTACTTGTGGCTCATCCCCGAGCCACTTACACTAGGATTCTTTCACTTCGCAGCACTTGGTGTGTTCATATTCGCTACAAACTCTTGGTATTTTGCACTCAAATTCACAAGAACGTCCTTAGTATCTTGATCATATTATTTCACCTTGTCGAGCAACATCGCGGATATTGGTTCTTGCATTTGGTCTTTTATTGTTCTCTCTGTCGCACGAATATCTTGCAGCTTCATCTTGATTTCCTCAAAGAGTGCCAATGCCTCTTGCATAGGTTGCAACTGCACTGAATTTTCGGCTTCCTTTGGGCTTAATGCCTTCAACTCTTTCTAAATCTCCTTTGTCTCTACAAAATTCTGTATTCTTTGCCTTGGCAAAAAATCTTTCGTAGCAATGTTCATTGTGTCGAGGTCCTTTTGCTTTGTTTGGATTTCGTCCTAAATTTTTAGTAAGTCTGGGTCTTCTTATAGCATGGCCCATGACTTAGTCACTTCTTCTAGAAAATCTTGACACCTCGCTACTTCTGCGGAGATGCTGTCAGTTGAAATATTCAATTCTTCAGCCCTTGCTTCCTTTACATCTGGCGGAGTCCCACGTTGTTTCCATGACTCTAAGTCAGCAATATTTTCTTTGTAACCAATCTCCATATCTTCCATTTTTTCTTTGAGATTGCCTACTGCAACACCAATTTTAACAATGGTTGCTTCCACTTCAGGTTCTTCTTCGAAGTCTGGGATCTTCACGCATAATTCTGCTACTACCTTCTTCAGCTTCTTCTGCTTCTCATGAGCATTTTACAGCTCATTGGTATTCGCTTTTCATTCATTCCCCATCTCTTTATAAATTTATTCTATCTTGAGATGCTAGTTGTAAGAAATCATATCTCTATCTTTAATTTCTTCTACAACTTGCAAATGTAGATCATGTAGTCCTTCAATGGGAAACATTCCCGCATTAATATCCAGGTGTGCGAGTTGCTTCACACCTTCAGTAATTTCATCGGATGGGAATATTACGTTCATCGGATCTATGCGTACTAACCAATGTCGCATTGTTAGTGCAGGAACTTTCATTTTTCTTTGGCTTGACTCCTCTGATCTGTCTTTGGAGTCTGATTCTCTTTTTTAATCTCTTTGGAATTTCTCTACTCTTGCCATCATGCTCTTCAATTCTTCGATGCTCTCTACCATGCTTGGATGGAGTTTCTCTTGCTTGTTTTCTTTTATTGTAAGCATCTCTTCAATATGCTCATGGATTCTGGCTGCGATGCAATCATAATCATCATCATGCAACTTCACATCGAGTGGGGTCTTACTTTCTTTCTGCTTCTTTCTTTTCAATCCCTCCGACACATCTGTGTCGGGGTTCTTCCTCATATCTGCTTCTGGAAAGTCTCCAGTCTACTACTGTTTTTGTTCTTGATCCTGCTCTTGCTCTTGGTTATCTGTTTCATTGATGCTTTCCTCAGATTTTGCAAAAAATTCCTCTGGCACATCAATTTTCCATTCGGTCGGCCAATCTTCAATGATGAGGTCAATCTTCTATGCATCCAGTTGGTATTGACCCTCATACCATTCTGGGTTTGTTGGTTCACTAGGTTGTATGAAGAAAAAGTGAAGGCCCTCTTTAAATCTCATCTTCCAAATGTATGTTGTCATTATTCCCTTAGGATTGCATGAAGTATGCCTGATTACTTCGCACAATTGCTCATAAAATGTGTTCAACTGCACATTATTCACTCTTTGTCTTTTTGGCCTTGAATTGCTCCACATGCTCACATATCTAGGTCGATGATAGTATCCAGTGAACATCAGTACACTTTGTTGATATTTTGACTCTTTCCAACCCACGAATGCAATTAGGACTATCATCCAACTATAGTGAAATGATAACCGTTGTATTACACATCTGCCACATCATCTAAAAATTTATTCAAAAGGTAACTTGCCCAATTGAATTGTAATATATCCTTATCTTTAGCAGCTAAGGAGATCGCAGTGTCCGACACTTATGTCCGTCTACATTTCCTTAGCACCTTTCATGCGAGTAGTTGAACTGTGAGCCATGTGGCAACATCCTTAATATGATTCACTTGATAGCCACGAGTTCCTTTTATTAAGCTGAATTCGCTCTTCATACTCCTTGTGATTTCCTTATCTTTATTCTTTCCTACGAACTTTGTTGCAGGGTCAATGCCTTATTTGTTTAAGTGTGTAATAATGTAGATAAGGTCAATGTTGATATCAATCTTATGATCTAACCACAAGTATCCCTGGTGCGTGCATGACAACAATGTTCTCACAACTACTGTGAGCTCTGGACTTCATTCAAAATGCAGAATTCACAGTAAATTCAACAATATTGAGGATTGCAATGGCGCAATCTAGTATTGAGCTTGAATTGTTGTTTTCTTGGTGGCCTCATCGTAGTGTATACATTGTATTGATCCAGATGAGACTATAGATACTTATTTAAATGCAGAAAATCATGATTTGAGAACTTGAATTCGGGAATCTTACCTAGCTAATTCTCCTTCTCCCGAACATGAGTTGACATCGGCGGCAACGAGATATCATATTGCGTAATATTCTTTAGAATGACCACTAGAGAATCATCTCTTCGAGGAGGGATGTACTTGGGAATCAATAGAATCAGCCTCTCACGAGGTCTCTCTAGTGGATACTCTTTCATAGTTTCTGCAGTCTTCGGTTTATCTGGGTCTATTTCTTTTTGCTTATTTTTTTGCTTTTGCGCTGGTGCATGCCGTGATGTGGCTCTAGAGGTCCCACATTTCTCTGGAGTTGTTTTCTTCACTAGAGTCTTCATAACTCCTTCTAGACTAGAATGAGGTAATTCCCTTAATATATCATGTAGGATTTCTTGCTTAGACATAAACTGTTGAAATGCTCTATTCTCAACTGGTAAAAACTCAGAAATGACTCGCGGTAAAAATTAAAAGTCACGGTAAAACCGTTAACTATGCGATCTTTACTATTAATAGCCACAACTTCACTAAGACGCACCCAAAAATGGCTAAGTTAAAATTAAATGATATGTTCGTTGGCCAAATCTTGCTTAGATATTGGTCCTTTTCCTTCATTAAATGTGTCTTCAACGGACAAATATGCCTTAACGCAGAAAAATTTGGTTTCCCAAAAGTACTGTATAATGGATAGTTTCCAAACAAAATTGTAACAACTAGTTTTCTCTAGCTTCGCTGGCAATTAGGGGAGTGTCGAGGCTCACTTCGCATTTCCATTATTTTGGTTGAACTTCTCAACACTACCTTCCTCGTTTGAATAACTTTGCAACTTGACTTGCTATGTGTTCTTCGCAGCACATCTTCAAATATTGTAAACTTTGCATTCTAACAAAAATGTTGTGTGCAGAATCTCTTCTTTGTTTTAATGTCCAATTTCTACTGCACTTGACACTTAAAATACTATTGCGTTGTTTAAATTATGCATGTAGTAGTAGGGCCATCCCTGTAAGGTTTAATATACTCCCATTAACAAGTCCTTGCAATTTTTTTGCAAGTAATGTGGATAACTGAACTGTGCCACCATTATTAACATGTTTGACAATGTATGGTCCTAGCCAATTCAATTTGAATTTTCTAGAAAGTTTCATAAATTTGCTATCATAAAGGAGAACAAGGTATCCTACCTAGAAGAAATTATGCTTGATGTGTCTATCATGCCATAACTTTTCTTTATCTTTCTGCACTTGTTGGTGAAAGCCTGCAATGAAGCGGTCTTCATCCAATGCAATTAACTGTAATAGTATTTCATCCATTGTCTCAACATCAACCATATCTATAAATGATGCAATTCTCAAGATTTGTACTCTGTATTCCATGGGCATGACTACTTTCTATCCATATGTGAACCTAAAAGGTGTATGGCCTGTTAATAGATAAATTTGTCGATGTGGACACCAACTGATCTCCCTAGTTCGAATGGTTCGGATATAGAACAAAGCAAAACAAGAATGAAATACTTTCCCTAGTTCTATCAAATTACTTGAATACAAAGAGTCAAGTCCATACCTTATTTACAAAGGTCGTCCTCGTATCTTGAAGCTTTCACGATCTTGCTTGTTGATGAAGAGATTACCTGCAAAATATTCAAAAGGACAAATAAAAGAGACTACAAGATGACATGATACATGTAAGCAATTGAACAAGGCAAACTACTATTAATGAAATTACACATCATTTATGGGAAAGGAAGACATTGATGTATTAATGAAAATAGAGAAAATAATTACAACCAATGAATCCTTGGTGTTGAAGATCATTTCCAATGGAACCTTGCCTCAATTTTCCAATCATGGAAGAATGGATTCTTGGCTTAATTTGTCCAGAATTTGGCTACCCTTATTTCAACCACCAAATCCCATGAAGAGGAGCTTCATTTATAGGCAAAAATATATGAGGAGGAGAGGAGAGTATTAGGGAGAAGGAGGCTGAGGTGGGATCCTACTAAACTGGGAGGTGAGTAAGATCCACCCTATATGGAAGGGATAAGGCTGGACGAGGGTATCCTTCGAGAGACTTCTCAAAAATTCTCTTTTTCCCCCCCGTACAGGCCACAACACACCCTAGACACTAGCAACATGCGTCGGTGATGCGCTTTGTAGTGGAGCAAGGTGCGTTGATCAGGAAAAGACGTGCTCTGTTAGAGGGAAAGATGCATTGAGATCTACAAACAGGGTTTTTACAGGGAAAAAACCTCTAGACTCATCTTCTACGGATTTTGGTCAAGTACTTCAGGTAGTTAGGAAAGGATAAAGTGTACATGGCTCGTAATCATGATGAGTACAAAATTTATGTGTAATAGAATGCCCCCCAAAGTATGAATCTAGAGTAATAGGATAGGTGAAATACTTTGATGGATATAGTATAAAGGATCGAGGCAAGGAACCGTTGGTTGGAAATATGTCAACAATAACCAAGGATCTTTTGCGGTACAATAATTTTATCATCCCAACGACTCACAACATAGTTACCGACCAATCAATTGCAAATCCATGTTGATATTGACTGATGATATGGACACCAAAATACAACATGGATCCATATTTGAATGACTGAACACAATCATGGCTACTAAAATACAAGTGTAGATCCATGATGAGATAATAACATAGCCACGACCAATACAAGATTGGATCTATGTGACAGTACATTAACGAGGTCTCCAACATAACATCTATGTGGGGACCTACTAAAAAATCTCCATCACAACCTGAGTGTAATAGTAAGACATAAGAACAACCCAGGGTATTCTACCCATTCTCAAAATGATAGGAATCTTACCATGTGATTACAATGTGTTGAAGTCGAACATGGTAGACCTCACATTATTAACAATCAATGACATGAACCGTTAACAAGTGTGAGGGAAATCACCAATGATGATGATGATCCCCAAGGAATCACTAGTACATCCCAACGAATGCGAATAAATGATTTGGAGTCGAACATTCATCGAATCATTCGATTAGAGGTCAATGATTTAAACCTACTGTCGAAAGCGAGGAAACGTGCCATTGAGGGATGGAGGATCCAAGGTACTGACTAGTTTCTAAGTCTAATTCCTTGATGATGAGCTGATTTCTACAAGAATAGACTCGTCGGAGGAGGGCCATGATGCATCCCACATCATCGACACAAAACTGACATAGGAATTGATATAAGATGGTATATCAAATGAGTGTGAACTAACACAAAGGAGTAATGGTAAATAGGGACGACCGACACAATGGAAGGTTTAATGAATGTGAAGGTTGATTCCGACAAATAATTCCTTTGAAAATTTAATGGCATGGCAAGTGACTTGGTAGCATTGACTCAACATAGCAAAGACCAAGACATAATGCAACAAATGACTGAATCATTCTTCGGAATACCCAAAGGAGTAGAATGAATCGTGGAATTGGTATTACTCGAAGACAAGCTGACTACCCAACTGTTTGACTAGAATGCAGATAGGTTCCATGATCAAAGGTTACTTTAAGATGCCATTAAGATAGAATCAAATACATCTTCCCATTCCCTTAATTTCCCCATCATGATGGATGAGTGCCTCTTTTCTTTTTAACGAGCTGGAAGAGGGTGAGAAATGATCAAGGTAGCTCATCATATGATGAGTCCAATATCACATGTTTTACAAACCTGAGAAAGGAGGGGTTTGGTCCCAAAAAGGGTCCTTCCATGTATAATTTTACGAGTTCAAAGAAGGAAAAATCCGTGACGTTTCACATTTAGAGAGTCTGAAATGGGAAAAAGGATTAAACAACGTGAGAGAGAACTCTTCTAATCATGATTGACTATAGTATTCATTTTTCATAAATAGTCTAAACGGTCTGAAAAAGGGATAAACTATCACCGGATAGACGTCCTTTCAAATCCTTTTACGAGCATGAAAGAAATAAGTTCGCTTGATAATCTTTTCCTATTTTGGGAGTCTGAAAATAGCTTAAAGAGGACTCCTTGTACAACTTTGTCATGGCTGGTTACCGAGTATGAAAAAGGAAAAATTAAACTCTGCATAATTCATTTTATATAAGTAGTCTAGCGAGGTTGGATAAAGTGATAAACCTATACTCATTAGACACACTTTTTTACTCAATTTTTTAACGAGCACGAAAATGGTATCAAAAGCACTCAGAATATTTTTCATGTTTGAAATAGAGCACTAAAAATTAAAAAGTAAGCTCAAACCACTTTTCATGTTTCAACCAGAGCACAAAAAAGGTGAAAAGTAAGCTCAATACTATCTTACTATTTTTAACGAGCTTGAAGACAGGTGAAAAGAATTCTCATGTTGTCTGCTTCATTTTTTAATGAGCTTGTAACAAAAAAAAAAAACTATGCTCGGTATAATGCCCATTGGCAGGTTTCTTCCGAACATTATATCCATAGGTTCAAATTTTGGCCACATCATATGAAGCTGACGGATTACCTCCAGTATGATGTCCAGAGGCTAGAGACATGACCCCCAAGATTCGTTTCATTCTCCTACTCTTTTCGTCATCCAATCAAACTATTGGTTACTAGTAGGAATACCTTCAACACCGGAGGAAGATAAAAGAGGATTAAATAGCATAGGTTAATGAAATGAAGGTTCGGATATTAAATCTCGATAAAATATCGACTAAAGTGGAAAAAATTTGTTTCATATTTTAACGCTCTTAACACAGGAATATAACTATGCTTGTGGGGTATTGTTTCATTGTTTAATGAGCTTGACACAAGAATATAACTATTCTCATGGTCATTTGTTTCATTTTTTAACAAGCTTGACACAGGAATAGAACTCTGCTCATGAAGTTGGTTTTATTTTTACGTAATCTTGAAGTGAAAGGTAAACTATGCTAGGGAATGGTTTCATTTTTACACAAGCTCGAAACAAAAGGTAAACTATGATTGGGAGGACCTGTTTTATTTTTTAATGAGCTTAAAACTGAATGAAAACTATGCATATGATGGCTTGTTTCATTTTTTAACAAGATTGACACAAAAAGGGAACTATGCTTGTACCACTTCATGTATTCTAAGAGGACGACGCTCCAGAAGGAATACATGTCGAAGTATAAGCCTCGATCATGGCTTCTAAGAGGTCCTCATTGGAAGGAAGATAAACCATGTCAAATATCGAATCCAAGATTAAAGAAGACAATCAATCAAAGAGAATCCCATGTTCTGTGGAAGTTGGAAGCAAGGGATATAATCCCACATAATTTACCTACAGTGGGTAAGATACCGCATGGACATAAGTCAGATTATCGGTAGTCGGACGAGAGTTAATGAACAAAAGCTGGTCGATAGTTAGAATGCGTCCGTCATGAGGGAAATACAACACTCGAAAGAGTGTGGACATGAGAGATTTCATCACATAGACATAATCTCGTCCGAGGAGCATATTAAAATCCAAAGGACTCAGAACCATCAAAACATCAATGAAATAGGCAATTGAGGAACAACCCCTAGAGTTTGACTAATTCCTCTGTTAAAAGATAACATATTCTGACTAATGGGTACAAGCTGCGGGGAACCCATAGCATGCCAAGTATTTATGGAAAAAATTATAACTACGACATATTCATCAACTATAGTATGAGGTACATCTATATGACCAACCTGCACAATGATTTCAAAAGGTAGATAGAAAGGAAGGTGAGGTGTAGAGAGTCTGTTCAAATTGTTAAAATTGACTGATTCTGAACCAAAGATGGAATACCTTAAGCCTCATTACTTGGGGAGGTCCTGTAATAGAAGGAGTAATCCCCCCTGCATGGTATAATCTGTATTAATAAGAAGAACCTGAGTGGTATTAGATTCACTCTCTAACGGGATAGCAGGATTGACCGAGGATGAAACTAGATCAACCACTTAGGTTTCACTCTTCAAGGGAGGAGTGGTATTGACTGAGGATGAAAATAGATCAACCAGTTGGGTTTCACTCTTCAAGGGAGGAGTGGGATCGACTGAGGATGAAACTAGATCAACCACTTTAGTTTCACTCTTCAAGGGAGGAGTGGGATTGACCGAGGATCAAACTATATCAACCACTTGGGTTTCACTCTTCAAGGGAGGAGTGGGATCGACCAAGGATGAAACTAGATCGACTGCTTAATCAACCAATGGAAATTCAAGTGACAATTTACTACAACTTGTTGGAGGATACAATTGAGACACATAAACACTTTCCAATAATCGAGAAGCTTCATTCATGCGAGGAAACAAGTACATAAGATGCACGTCCCTACATAATAAGCGCAGATTCTTGACTTTACTTTTCTGACTCTTAACCAGAGAGTCTTTGGTTAACAAGGTATCATCAGTATGATGTCCATAGGATGATGATATAGGTCATTCTGAATCTTGTGACCATACGTCTAGTACCGTTAAAATACCAGGGAAATCCTTAAGAAAATGGGTCCCCTCAAAAATCCCGGAAGGGAACTTAGGTTTACAGAGATTTGAAACAGGTTCATCAGTACTCCCAACATGATGATCAGTGGCTGGTGGATTCCCAACATGATGGTCAGACGTTGTAGCTTATATATTCTGCTTAGTTTTCTTCTTCTTATCCTTCCTTTTCTTCTTCTTCTTATCCACATGCTTACTAACTTCACAGTTTTCAGCCAATGAAGAGGAAGAAAGGGAAGAAGAATCAACATTTGAAGAAGAAGACGAAGGATCAACCTAAGTTTGATGTTGTGGTGGGGGAGGACTGTGATCCAAAACAATCGGTGCACTTGGGATAACCGGATTGGAGAACAACCATACTGGTAATCCTATAGTCAATCCAAGAAGGCTCAATGTGGCCATGAAGGGAGGACCCACACTTCCACATGGGGGAGAAACAAAAGACATACCCTGAAAATGGGTCTCTTGGTTGGTAGTCCCGGAAGAGTTTTCCATATCTAAACTCTCTAAGAACCTCTAAATTACCACACAAATCAAACACTACTCAAATCTAAAAGCAACAAGTTGTCTGTGGAAGGGATGGATAAATAAGTCAGATTCTCACATGATTATTAAATTTTCACAACTCGCGATATACTGTAGGGTCCAACAGTTATACTCGGCCCAATATTTCAAAGCACTAACCAAGGAGGATTAGGACTTTACCCCTGACCGTATAACCTGACTACCTAGTAGTATGTGCGTAGTAATATCCTCGAGTGTTTTTCTCGGTGTATTGCAACAATAATACGGCCAATAGGTTTACTCAGATAGTTCCAGGATGCTAAAAGGGTTCTCTTGATATACGCAAGGTATGTGGGAGCTCAAATCCTTAGTAGTGTTTTCTGATGCACAACCATACGAAAGGGTCCTTCCTATATACTGTCGAGTATGTGAAAGAACCTTTCGATATACCATAAATGTATGTGAAAGGTCATTCGATATCAACAAGTACATGGAACAAATACATAGACCCATGAATGGAGTGCAGGAAAGTAACAACAACTCCTACACTTTAAGATGTTGGAACACATCTCTAACCTATGATTTAAGTTGCTAAATATTTTAACTTAACTAGCGCTTGATTTTATCTTATGCGGTTAAGTGGATGCATGAAGTGTAGACTTGTAAAGTAAACAAGATGCACCACTAATCTAAATGAAATACAAATATTTCATTTTTTTATGAAATCCTACTTAAAGAGAGAGTAAGAGGTTATTTTTCCCAAGTGAACAACCCTATGCAAATGCCATTTTAACTTTAAAAAAAATGGTAAAAACAAGCCAATCCACATCAAAGCAAAAATTATTTGTAAATATTAATATGGGTCAAAGAGACTGTAGGATACACGATTCATGGCCCCCCCAATGCAAAATACTAGTTTTGACTAAAGGGGACAAACATGGCTCCAAATCTCAAGAAGACCCAAAAAAAAAGACAAATAATTTTGCTTTAGAAAATAATGAGAGAGTAGATCTTTAGTGAAAAGAAGAAGGGATCTAATCATTGTTTCCAAACAAGAAAGAAAATTCCTAACCCCTAACTATGCAAAAGTTAAAAGTAGTTTTCTTTTCTTTTATAAAACTCAGATCTAAACCAAAACAAGACTAGCTAAAAGCAAAACTCTATTTGGAATTTTCATAAATATTTCAAATCTAAGAAAGAAAGCAAAAATAAAGTTATTTCCTTACACTAAGTTGGAAACACAATGTTTTCTTCTCTTCAATTGTAGAAAGCAGAAAACACTGTACCAACCCAGTCACAAACCAAGCAATAGGGCACTGAAAGGTCTGGGGAGAAAATCAAGTCAAAAATCAACAAGTTGACGTGGGTTGTAGGTATACACCAGAGCGTCGGTGGGTAATCGATGTGGTCTGCTAAATAGAAAATCACGATGGCGATGCACTTTGTCTGAAGTAAAAGCGCGTCAGGACGAAAGTGAAGCACTGTACATTAATGTAAAGTGCGTCGGGAGGTGCAGAAAATTTAGAAAAGAAAGATTTTCAATCCAAATTAATAGACTTCAGGATGTGAGATCTAAAGGGAATTATACAGTGGCATATAGACAGTCATATCTACCAATTGGATGTGATCTACCAAGTGCAAATTAAGCCAAATCTAATAAAAAATAAGGCAAGCAAGGAAATCTACAACTTAAATAATCCGTTCCCCACTATGGTCACCAATTTTGTTAACAGATAAATTAGTCGTTGCGGACACCAACTGATCTCCCTAATCCAAATGGTTCGAATCTAGAACAAAGAAAAACAAGAATGAAAACCTTTTGCTAGATCTATCAAATTACTTGAATACAAAGAGTCAAGTCCATACCTTATTTATGAAGGTTGTCCTCGTAGCTTGAAGCTTTCACGTTCCTGCTTGTTGATGAAGATATTACCTACAAAAGATTCAAAAGGAAAAAGACAAGAGACTACGAGATAACATGATACATCTAAGCAATTGACCAAGGCGAACTACTATAAATGAAATTACACATCATTTATGGGAAAGGAAAACATTGATGTATTAATGAAAATAGAAGAAAGAATTACAACCAATAAAGCCTTGGTGTTGAAGAACCTTTCCTAAATCTTCCAATCATCGAAGGCTGGATTCTTGGCTTAATTTATCCATCATTTGGTTAACCTCATTTCAAAACCCAACTCCCATGAAGAGGAGCTTCATTTATAGGCCAAAAGAGATGAGGAGAAAATGAGAGGATTTGGGAGAAGGAGTAGGTGTGATCCTCCTAAGTTGGGAGGCGAGTAAGATCCACCCTATATGGATGAGATAAGCCTCCAAGAGGGTCTCCTTCGAGATAATTATCAAAACTTCTCTTTATCCCCTCCGTACTGTTAAGATTCAATATGCTAAGACAGAAAATAACAACATTACATTCCATTTCACAATAATAGCATATACAGGATCACTGAAGAAATAACAAGCATAGCATAAACACAAGAGACACAGATTTATCCTGGGAAACCCTCATGGGGTAGAAACCCAGTAAAGATTCCTCAATATAGATGACCAGCAATATACAAAGATGCAAACCAAAGACATGATCTCCTCCTCCACCATAGCAGACCTCTCCTCCACAAGTGCGCCTCTCTCAAGTGAGTGAGTGTGTATCAAATGAGGAATACACCTCCTCTATTTATACACTACTCTGACTTATCTTTTACACAAGACATGTAGGCTCGTATTTAACCACTGGGTTAAATACCCCACTACAACTAACTGGGCCGACCCCTCCAGGGTGGTCTAATAACCCTTTGACCCACATAACACATACAGGGCCGACCCCCACTAGGGAAGTCTAATAACCCGAGTTATCACATTCCGATGGAGGAATAAACATCTCCGGATATACAATAAGATCTTCACGGAGGAATGAAACATCTTCGGAATGATAAAGTACAATTATAATATTCTTTGAAGTTACAATATCTCAACACTCCCCCTTACCGAGAAGGATATTATAACAGCATCTGCACGAGCAAGGAGTCATCAACATCATACATGATACATCTATAAATCATTGGAAGCTTTCTCAACATCATCAGTAACTCAACCAGCTACTAGAACATCTTCAATACTGGAACATCAACATCTTCAGTACTGAGTCTTTATCTTCTGTAGCACTCAAACAGCTACAGCAACATCAATATCTGAATCCTCACGATCGTTAGCATCGTCATCACATGATCATCAGCATCGTCATCACACGATTAACATCATCATCTCATATCGATCTACAGCATCTGGATCATCTATAGCATCTGGATCATCTCGATCTACAACATCTAGATCATCTCGATCTATAGCATCTGGATCATCTCGATCTACAGCATCTGGATCTTCACGATCTACAACATCTGGATCATCTCGATCTACAGCATCTGGATCATATCGATCTACAGCATCTGGATCATCTACAACATCTGGATCATCTCGATCTACAACATCTAGATCATCTCGATCTATAGCATCTGGATCATCTCGATCTACAGCATCTGGATCATCACGATCTACAGCATCTGGATCATCTCGATCTACAGCATCTGGATCATCTCGATCTACATCATATGGATCATCACGATCTACAACATCTGGATCATTTGTATTAGTAGCCACACCAATACATCTATCATCAAAACATGTATTCTTACTAATACATATATCATCAAAAATGTGTATTCTCATTAATACATCTATCATCAAAAGCATGTATTCTCACTAATACAGCATGTATTCTCACTTAATACATCTATCATTAAAAGCATGTATTCTTACTAATACATCTATCATCAATAGCATGTATTCTCACTAATACATCTATTATCAAAAGCATGTATTCTCACTAATACATTTATCATCAAAAGCATGTATTCTCACTATTACATCTATCATCAATACATAGCAGCATACCCTGCAACACACACGATCATATTACAGGATGATCAATCCCGCTCTCTTTCGGATAAGGATGATACAATCCAGATCAAGTTCCAGGATGATCAATCCTTATCACTTTAAGACAAGTCTCATGTCTAGGGACGATGCAATCCCATCATGTACAATTTGAACCCAGTTCATGGACGATGCAGTCCTCTCACGTACATTTTTAATCGAGGTCTAGGGACGATGCAATCCTATCTTCAATTCTCGGAGACATCAGTCTACGGATCAATTCTGGGACCTCAGTCCGGGGATGATGCAATCCCCTGCCTGTTCATTCAGCACTTCATTATCGGAGACCCAGTCTACGGCTCTATTCTGGGACCTCAGTCCAGGGACAATGCAATCCCCTGCCTGTTCATTCAGGACTTCATTATCGGAGACCCAGTCTACGACTCTATTATGGGACCTCAGTCTGGGGACGATGCAATCCCCTGCCTGTTCATTAAGGACTTCATTATCGGAGACCCAGTCTACGGCTCTATTCTGGGACCTCAATACGGCGACGATGCAATCCCCTACCTGTTCATTCAGGATTTCATTATCGGAGACATCATGTATATGGTTCTATTCTGAGACCTCAGTCCGGGGATGATGAAATCCCCTACCTGTTCATTCAAAACTTTATTATCGGAGACATCATGTCTACGGTTCTATTCTGGGACCTCAGTCCAGGGAAGATACAATCCCCTACCTGTTCATTCAGGACTTTATTATCGGAGACATCATGTCTACGGCTCAATTCTGGGACCTCAGTCCGGGGAAGATACAATCCCCTACCTGTTCATTCAGGACTTTATTATCGGAGACATCATGTCTACGGCTCACTTTAGAACATGTGTTCAAGGATGATGCAATCCCTCTTCTTTCTCGGAGACACCTGTCTATGGCTCACTTTAGAAAATGTGTTCAAGGATGATACAATCCCTCTTCTTTCTCAGAGACACCTGTATACGGCTCACTTTAGAACATGTGTTCAAGGATGATACAATCCCTCTTCTTTCTCGGAGACACCTGTCTATGGCTCTCTTTAGGACTGAATTTTAGGGATGATCCAGTCCCCTCATTTCCACCAAGGACTTCATTCTCGAAGACATACATCTACGGCTCTCTTGAGGATGATGCAATCCTATCATGTCCACCAAGGACTTCATTCTCGAAGACATACGTCTACGGCTCTCTTGAGGATGATGCAATCCTATATGTCCACCAAGGACTTCATTCTCGAAGACATACGTCTACGGCTCTCTTGAGGATGATGCAATCCTATATGTCCACCTTAGAGCCTGTCTAAGGACCATCCACCAACCTCTCTATCGGCATCACCAATATAGGTATTCACATCATCAACCTCACTGTCGATGCAGGAAATCTCATCATAAGTGATCACATCACTCCCCCTTTCGAGGAGGTTCCTTCTGAACTATATTAAGTTTGTCTCGAAAAACTTTACTTGAGGTAGAGGTTTGGTTAGTACATCGGATCGGTAGAGGTTTGGTTAGTACATTGGTAACTTGTTACAACTACGAACTTTAATATTGTAAAATAGAAATGCCAGATCTCTATGTGCTTTTGACTTATCATGGAACACTGGATTCTTTGCCATTTTGGTACAACTCTGTTTGTCACATAGGATCACAGTTGGGTCCATTTCTAAGTCAAACAATTCTAAATCCATATCGTTTCATAATTAGCGGAGCAAGCAGCCATATATTCCGCTTGTGCTGAGAGCCACACTTGACTGCTTCCTGCTAAACCATAAGATCATGGCTGATCCCAGACAATAACATCTTCTCGATGTGCTCTTCCTTTCTGATACACTTTCTGCTCAATCAATATCTGTGTAGCCATCTGAATTCATGATCTCCATAGATCAAAGTTTATTGTATCCTTTAGGTACCTCATCACATGCTTTGCAACTAACAGGTGAACACATCTAGTTTCCACTAGATACTGACTCAAGCAAAGCATATATCTGACCTAGTATTTGTTAGACACATCAATGACTCAATAATTTGTCTGTACAAAGTTATATCCACTAACTCTGATGAGTCATCTACTAAGAATGTCAAGTTGGAATTCATGAGAGTGGCCATTCCAACACATCAAGTTCTCTTAATATTTCTCAGCATACTTTTCTTGGTTGAGAAAGATTCCTTCTGAGCCTTGCCATACTTCCAGACCTAGGAAGTAATGCATCAATTTGAGATCTTTCATTTTTCATTTCTGCAGCCATCTTCTTCTTTCTTTTCATGATATGTTTCTCATTCCCTATCAGAAAGATATCATCTACATACAATAATAGTATGATCCATAACCTTAAGGTAAAAGTTAGGAACAACTTTACTTTTGGTAAAGACCAAGCTTATCAAGAAACTGTCAATTTTCCCTTTGAGACTGAACATCATTCACACTCTTCATTGAATGATCTTCTGCATATCTATCTGTGCCATATCTCGTTAGATGGGTCTACTGATATGAGCCTCAATATCATTTGAACTCTGTGGTGAGTTCTTTCTTGTATCCATTTCATTTGTGTATAGAAACCATATTCAACCTTGTAGCAAAGGTTGAGATCCATATCACCCATGGTGATCATTAAGCTCATCAATTGATTATCGATCCTGGGAACCCATACAGAACTGTTGAATATTGTAACTTCTAAGAATATTATAATTGTACATTATTTATTCCGAAGATGTTTCATTCCTCCGAGGTAATCCTACTATGTATCTGGAGATGTTTATTCCTCCAGGGTTTGATATTAACTAGGGTTATTAGACCCACCATTTGTGGGTCGGCCCTGTAGTTATATTTTAGGGGTTATTAGACTTCTCCAGGTGAGGTCGGCCCCAACAGGTCTTTTAGTCAGTTGAGAGTCAAGTATAAATAGAGGAGGTGAACTCCTCATTAGATCACTCACTCACTTGTGGAAGAGTGCGCACTTATCTGGGAGATCAGCTAAGGAGACAAAGGAAGGAGGAGCACATCTTTTATTTTGGTTGATCATCTTATTGAGGAAAGCTTTGCTGGGTTTTCTACCCCATGAGGGTTTCCCAGGATATATTGTGTGTCTATCTTGTGATTATGCTTCTTTCAGTGATCTTGCTTGGTTATTTGGTTTAAACTTAACATGGTATCAGAGCTAGACTGAATAGGACATCTTTCACAAGGTAAGATTATCTCTCTCTCTCTCTTTGGTGAAGTTAGGGTTTCATCCCAAAGTTGGTATTATTGATTTTTGGTTGCATGGATGGATAGCCCTCCTCAATACCTTTCTTTTAAGCCCTATATCGAACTTTTTGTTTGGGTAGAACTCCGGGAATTGCAAACCCTAATTCTACCAAAAGTGCGATACGTCAGATTTTGGTTTCAGAAAAAAGTTGGAATTTTTGATTTCTGATTACATGGTTGGATAGCCCTTATCAAGAGCATTCTTTTAAGCTATAGATCGAACTTTTTGGTTAAATAGAACTCCGGGAAAGTCAAACCCTAATTCTACCAAAAGTGCGATAAAATTCTGTTTCAGTTTCCGGAAAAGTGAAAAGTAACTTTCCAAGTAAGTCTACTCTGTCTCTTGGACTCCCCCAAGAGAAGATGGCTCCAAATACTAAGCTTGAAGACAAGCTAGAAGGCATAGAGAATTTCCGGGCATGGAAATACAGAATTGGTCTCATTCTTGAAGAGAATGATCTTGCTCAGCTTATCAAGGAAGAAGTTGCAGAACCAGAAGGAGATGAATCCAAAGAGAAACATAGGAAATATTTGATTAGGGAAAAGAGAATCATAGCTGATTCCATCAAAGACCACTTGATTCCCCAAGTGGCCTCCAAGAAGACTCCAAAGGAAATGTATGATGCCCTAGGAAGAATGTTTGAAGGGAAGAACATAAATAGGAAGATGAATCTGAGGTCTAAATTGAAGAGCACCAAGATGCACAAAGGAGAATCCATTCAAGACTACTTCTCAAGGGTTTCACAAATCAAGGAACAACTAGATGCAATTGGTGATACCCTTGATGAGGATGAACTTGTGATGACTGCCCTCAATGGTCTCACTAGATCTTGGGAGTCATTTATACAAACCATGTGTGCCAGGAAAGAGAGCATGAAGTTTGATGTAGTATGGGAGGATTGTGTTCAAGAAGAATCTAGGGTTGCAAATAGAGAATCCCTTCTCGAAGAGGATGACCAAGCCTTAGCCACTCATACAAGAAGAAGAAGAAGAGGAAGAAGATGAAGAAGAAGAAGAGGTAGAGGTAAAACCCAAAAGGAAAAGATGTAAGGTGAAGAAAGAAGATCCAGAAGAATATGTTCTATTCTCTGCACTCTCTGGATCTGTATCTCCTGGAGAAGATACATGGCTCATTGATAGTGGTGCTTCCAAGCACATGACAGGTCAAAGGAAGACCTTCTCAAATCTTGAAGAAAAGTCTTCTTCACAGAAAGTATCTCTAGGAGATGACTACCAATATCCTATCAAAGGAATTGGTGAAGCTAGCTATAAGCTAGATTCTGGAACACCCTTGAAGATGAAAGACATCTTATATGTCCCAGGTTTAAAGAAGAACCTTCTCTCTATTTCAGCTCTAGATAAGAAAGGCTTCAGAGTAGCCTTCATAGATGGACAAGTACTCATGTGGTCCAAAGGGAAGACAATTAAAGATGCAGTTGTTATTGGTGAAGAAGAAGGAGGTCTCTATAAACTCAAGGGTCATCCAGAAGCTGCCCTTTCACATGAGATCTCTAGCCCCAGTGAGCTATGGCATAGAAGATTAGCCCACATCAACTTTAAAGCCTTACCCTATGTAAGCAAGGTAGTCATAGGATTACCAGATTTAAAAGCTGATCATGATGGCTCATGTAAAGGATGTAAGAAAGGGAAAAATATCAAGAACCCCTTTCCAAAGAGTGAAACAAAGACTAAGAACATTTTAGAGCTTATACACTCAGATGTATGTGGTCCAATGCCCACCACTTCCTTAAGTGGGTTTGAATACTATCTTTCATTCATAGATGACTATTCAAGGAAAACTTGGATATACTTCCTAAAAGGTAAGAATGAAGTCTTTGGAAAATTCAAAGAGTTCAAGGCTCTAATAGAAAATCTATCAGACAAGAAAATCAAAACTCTCAAAACAGATAATGGCGGAGAATTCACCTCAAAGGAATTTGAGGACTTTTGCAAAGAAGCTGGAATTAAAAGGGAACTAACTACTCCCTACAATCCCCAACAGAATGGGGTGGCTGAAAGGAAAAATAGAACAATCATGGAAGCTGTGAAGACCATGATACATGACCAAGATCTTCCCATGTACTTATGGGCTGAAGCAGCCAAGACAGCAGTTTATGTGCAAAATAGATTATCTCACAGTGCTCTTGAATTCAAAACTCCAGAAGAAGTGTTTACAGGTAAGAAGCCTGAGGTAAGTCATCTTAAAATATTTGGGTGTCCTGTGTATATCCACATTCCAAAAGAAAAGAGAACCAAGTTGGATCCCTCAGGTAAGAAGGGAATGTTTGTTGGTTATTGTGAAACTTCCAAAGCCTTCAGAATCTACATACCAGGTTTCCATCATATAGAAATAAGTAGAGATGTAACCTTTGATGAGGAAGCAGCTCTCAAGAAATACAGAAAGTGTCAACTTGAAGAAGTTTATGAAGAAGATTCATCACCCAGAAATTCAGAGACTGTTCACATCCCTGAAGAAGCTACACCAGAGGATCATGACATGCTGGAACCTCAAGAACCCCCTGTTGCAGAACTATCCAGGAAAATAAGACCAGCATGGGCTAGAGATATTATTCAAGGAGCTGAAAGATATGGAGCTCCTGAAGGCTCCACTAGAGAAAGAAAGAAACCAAAGCTAGTATCCAACTATATGGCCTTAATGTGTGACCTTGTGGATCAACTACCTACTAGCTATGAAGAGGCAGCTCAGAAGAAAGAATGGGTAGAAGCAATGACAGAAGAATATCAGTCAATAATGAAAAATGATGTTTGGGATATAGTTCCCAAGCCAAAAGATAAAAGTGTGGTTTCTTCCAAATGGATTTTCAAAATAAAACATGCCGCAGATGGAAGCATTGAAAAATACAAAGCAAGATTTGTAGCCAGAGGATTCTCTCAGAAGGAAGGAATTGACTACGAAGAAACATTTGCACCAGTTGCCAGGTATACTTCAATTAGAACTATTATGGCTCTTGCATCCATGATGAAGTGGAAATTACACCAAATGGATGTTAAGACAGCTTTTCTGAATGGAGTAATTGAAGAAGAAGTATACATAGAGCAACCTCAAGGGTTTGAGGTTATGATGGAAGAACTCATGTATGCAAATTAAAGAAGGCATTATATGGGTTAAAACAAGCTCCAAGGGCTTGGTACGGAAGGATTGACAATTTCTTAACTAGCATGGGCTTTACCAAAACTAAAGCTGACCCAAATCTTTATCTCAAGGTGATGGATGATGAACCAGTTATATTGCTGTTGTATGTAGATGATCTTTTCCTAACTGGAGATGAGAAATAGATTATTGAAAGCAAGAAGAAGCTTTCTTCAGAGTTCGAGATGAAAGATCTCGGATTAATGCACTACTTCTTAGGTCTAGAAGTATGGCAAGAACCAAAAGGGATCTTTCTAAATCAAGGTAAGTACACTGTGGAGATTCTCAAAAGATTTGATATGTTGGAGTGTGAAGCCATGGCCACTCCCATGGACTCCAACTTAAAGTTATTAGCTAATGATTCATCAGAACTAGTGGACATAACTCTATATAGACAAATCATTGGATCATTGATGTATTTAACAAATACTAGACCTGATATATGCTTTGCCGTAAATACCCTAAGTCAGTATCTAGTAGAACCTAGAAAGGTTCATTTAATAGCTGCAAAGCATATAATGAGGTACCTAAAAGGTACATTAGATTTTGGCCTATTTTATCTTGGAGGTCATGAACTCAGATTACATGGTTACTCAGATTCTGATTGGGCAGGTAGTGTCTCAGATAGAAAAAGTACCTCAGGTGGATGTTATGGTCTTGGATCTGCCATGATCTCATGGTTCAGCAAGAAACAATCAAGTGTGGCCCTCAGTACTACTGAAGCTGAATACATAGCTGCCTGTTCTGCTAGCTGTGAAGCAGTATGGCTTCGAAAACTTTTATCTGGAGTGTTTGACTTAGAAATGGAACCCACTGTGATTATGTGTGATAATCAAAGCTGCATCAAGATGACTGAAAATCCTGTGTTTCATGATAAGTCAAAACACATAGAGATCCGTTACTTTTATATTCGAGATATGGTGCAGAAAGGAGCTATCAAGCTAGAGTATATAAGCACTGAGGATCAAATTGCTGATATCCTGACCAAGCCTCTGTCTCGAGTAAAGTTTGAACACTTCCGAGACAAGCTTGGTGTAGTTCAGAAGAACCCTCCTCGAAAGGGGGAGTAGCACAGTATGAGACAGACAAGCCTATCTCATCAATGATGAGGTTACTTATTTTTCTTTGCACCTACTCACCTAGAATTATTTAGATTTAGGACTCTTATATTCCTTATTTTGATGATTAGATGTATACATACTTTTGATGATAGATGTATACATGCTAGATACTTTTGGTGATGATTAGATGTATACATACTTTTGATGATAGATGTATACATGCTTTTGATGATAGATGCTTTTGATGATTAGATGTATACACACTTTTGATGATAGATGTATACATGCTTTTGATGTTAGATGCTTTTGATGATTAGATGTATACATGCTTTTGATGATAGATGTATACATGCTTTTGATGATGATGATACATGTTGTGGTTATACATGTTTTGATGATGATGATACATGTTGTGGTTATACATGTTTTGATGTTGATGATACATGTTGTGGTTATACATGTTCTACATGTTGTGGTTATACATGTTTTGATGATGATGATACATGTTGTGGTTATACATGTTTTGATGATGATGATACATGTTGTGGTTATACATGTTTTGATGTTGATGATACATGTTGTGGTTATACATGTTTTGATGATGATGATACATGTTGTGGTTATACATGTTTTGATGTTGATGATACATGTTGTGCTTATACATGTTTTGATGATGATGATACATGTTGTGGTTATACATGTTTTGATGTTGATGATACATGTTGTGGTGATACATGTTATGATGATGAGGATACATGTTCTTGATGAACATGTGAAGGGATTGGATCATTCCTGGACTTCAGTCCGAAAGAAGAGCCGTAGACGTATGTCTTCGATAATGAAGGGATTGGATCATTCCTGGACTTCAGTCCGAAAGAAGAGCCGTAGACGTATGTATTCGATAATGAAGGGATTGGATCATTCCTGGAATTCAGTCCGAAAGAAGAGCCGTAGACGTATGTCTTCAAGAATGAAGGGATTGGATCATTCCTGGACTTCAGTCCGAAAGAAGAGCCGTAAACGCATGTCTTCGAGAATTAAGGGATTGGATCATTCCTGGACTTCAGTCCGAAAGAAGAGCCGTAGACGTATGTCTCCGAGAATGAAGGGATTGGATCATTCCTGGACTTCAGTCCGAAAGAAGAGCCGTAGACGTATGTCTTCGAGAATGAAGGGATTGAATCATTCCTGGACTTTAGTCCGAAAGAAGAGCCGTAGACGTATGTCTTCGAGAATGAAGGGATTGGATCATTCCTGGACTTCAGTCCGAAAGAAGAGCCGTAGATGTATGTCTTCGATAATGAAGGGATTGGATCATTCCTGGACTTCAGTCCGAAAGAAGAGCCGTAGACGTATGTCTTCGAGAATGAAGGGATTGGATCATTCCTGGACTTCAGTCCGAAAGAAGAGCCGTAGACGTATGTCTTCGAGAATGAAGGGATTGGATCATTCCTGGACTTCAGTCCGAAAGAAGAGCCGTAGACGTATGTCTTCGATAATGAAGGGATTGGATCATTCCTGGACTTCAGTTCGAAAGAAGAGCCGTAGACGTATGTCTTCGAGAATGAATTCCTTGGTGGACGGTTGAGGATTAAGTCATCCTTGGACGTAGGTCCTAAAAGCACGGTGAAGGATTGGATCATCCTTGGACTTTGGTCCTGTAAACTGAGCCGTAGACGTGAGGTCTCCGAGAACATAATAGGACTGGATCGTCCCTGGACTTCGGTTCAAAAGGTACATGACTGATGATCGTGTGATGACGATGCTGATGATCGTGTGATGACGATGCTGATGATCGTGTGATGACGATGCTGATGATCGTGTGATGACGATGCCGATGATCGTGTGATGACGATGCTGATGATCGTGTGATGACGATGCTGATGATCGTGTGATGATGATGCTGATGATCGTGTGATGAGGATGCTGATGATCGTATGATGACGATGTTGATGATCATGTGGCGATGATGCTGATGATCGTATGATGACGATGCTGATGATCGTGTGATGACGATGATGATGATCGTATGGCGATAATGATGATGATCGTGTGATGACGATGCTAATGATCGTATGACGATGCTGATGACGATGTTGATGTTCCAGTAACTAGTCAAGTTACTGATGATGATGAATTGAAGAAAGCTTCCGATGATATATAGATGATGTAGTAAATAAATCCTTGCTCCTACAGATATTGTTATAATATCCTTCTCGTTAAGGGGGAGTGTTGAATATTGTAACTTCTAAGAATATTATAATTGTACATTATTTATTCCGGAGATGTTTCATTCCTCCGAGGTAATCCTACTATGTATCTGGAGATGTTTATTCCTCCAGGGTTTGATATTAACTAGGGTTATTAGACCCACCATTTGTGGGTCGGCCTTGTAGTTATATTTTAGGGGTTATTAGACTTCTCCGGGTGAGGTCGGCCCCAACAGGTCTTTTAGTCAGTTGAGAGTCAAGTATAAATAGAGGAGGTGAACTCCTCATTATATCACTCACTCACTTGTGGAAGAGTGCGCACTTGTCTGGGAGATCAGCTAAGGCGACAAAGGAAGGAGGAGCACATCTTGTATTTTGGTTGATCATCTTATTGAGGAAAGCTTTGCTGGGTTTTCTACCCCATGAGGGTTTCCCAGGATATATTGTGTGTCTATCTTGTGATTATGCTTCTTTCAGTGATCTTGCTTGGTTATTTGGTTTAAACTTAACAAGAACCTGATTCACACTTCTTCTTTAATTACATCATTAAGAGAATGGTCAAACATCTCATCATGATTCTCTTCCTCTTTCTAAGATAATCTTCTAGCCACAAGCCTTGTATAGTGTGTTTGATTTGTAAATCCATCCATCGCTTTTTCGGTGTTCATCATTCTTCATGATCTTTCCTACATATCAAAATTAAGTACATGATTAGTAATACTTCATAATCATGAAATCATGTTGACATGATAACCTATTATGCATATCATTTACATAGTTATGCAACTATCTTGACCAATACTTTGGCACAACACTTTCCCATATCCTGTATGCATATAGTGGCTATCTAGATGCCTTCCATCTCTACCAGAACATACTATCGAGAGTGTGCACAACTCTCAGCATGTCAGCAAAGAGGTTTCATTCTAGACAAGCTACAATGGCATGTTTGTCCAACTTACCAATCATATGCATATTAGTAGTATACTGTTCAATGCTCTATGAATGTTTACACTCAGCGTGATATATTCTAGGAATATGCATACAATCTATTAAAAGCAATATCATTTACTATTTCAAATAACAACTCAAATACTTATCTTTTATGTTTGTGTGGTTGCCTCTCGCTTGGTCTTCTAAATGTATTTTGAACTTCTATTCATTCTGTACCACTGTGCATGCTCAAGTGTGCAGTAGTGTTATCCTCACGATCTCATACACAAACATACATTCATTAGTATATTATAAACATTATCAAAACATCTAAATAGTCTTGAATATGTATGGTCACGATCATAGGTAATAAACATTAGTATTCAAGATTTCAGGGAAGACTTCGTTTACTCATGCATATCATCAATCAAGATAAAAGACATAATATGCATAATCCCTTGATTACTAACTTTATGAATAAGCATATCTAATCATGCCAAGTATACTTATATAGGGGATCCTAACACAAGGTAAGATTCTAACTTGACATAGGAAAACATACCTGGATTAGTATACCTGCTTAGTTATGTACAACATACCTAAACAATCTCTTCAATGGTTTAGAGATCCTGAGCTAGAACCTGCATGTCTCATAGGTTAAGCACAATATATCAAAGTCATACATACCTCATAAGTAGAACAAAGATTATGGATGAGTCTTTGTCTTCATGTGGAACTTGATTTGTCTTTCGTGATGTACATGAATCTTGTTAGCAGACAACATCAAACTCACACAACACCATAATGCATTAGTACAATCATATAGCCCTAATCAATGAATGTCTTCGATCATTCGCATGCATTCATACTGTTACTAGGGTGATAAGATAAGTCTAACAAATAATGTGAGGACAAACACATTATGAATTTAATCAGGAATCAGATTTCAAGACATACCTGAACCTCCTTGAGTCATACCTGTCGAGACTTCTTGTAGTCTTCTTATGTAAGGCCTTAGCCTCAACTCCCCTTGAAACTTGATCTGGAGCTTGATTAGGGTTTGCTAGAGAAACCCTAAAAATTCAATCTTTGACTTTCACACTTATGAATGGATGGAAGGATGTGTCTTGCTAAGCTGATCAAACTAGCATACTTCAATTTTGAAATCTCCAAAATTTGACCCCTCAGAATTGCCTTCGAAACTTCTGGATCTTCTGGATAGGAACCCGAACTAGGGTTTGATGGAGCCCACCTTTCTGTCCAATCAAAAGGTTCGATCCAAGGCTCTAAACTCTTATTTTTTTGAGGAGCTTCCAGCCATGGTTACAGACTTCAAGAATTCCAACTTTTGTTGAAGCCTTAATTTTCCATCTTTTTGATCAAAATCCCAAGCTAGGGTTTAATCAAGCCCGGTCTTCTACCCAACCAAAAAATTCGATCTTGGTCTCTAAATTTCGATTTTCCTGAGTAGAATTCAGCCGTGGATTTCGATTCCAAAAATTCTAACTTTCTCCGAAACCCTAAATTCCGGAAGCCATGAATAAAGGTGCTCCAAAAATAATTATGTTTTGACAGAAATATGTACCTGATTGTTTCTGCTATAACTCTGAAATTTTCACTCTACAGGGTCTAAATTTTTTTTCTGCAGTAGCCTGACCTGTCATCTTTCCATCCTGACAGGTCTGACCTCAATTGGATTTTCTGAGAGAGAGTTGTGCCAAATGTCGCAACGTGACCTGTTTATGGGATAAAACAGGAGAGCGAACTTGTGCGGAGTTCCACGTGTCATTGTTTCAACGTCGGCCTATGAAAACTTTTCCTGAGATATCCCTCCCTGTTATCTTTCCATCCTGATAGGTCTGACCTCAATTGGACTCTCTGAGAGAGAGTTATGCCAAGTGTCGCAATGTGACCTGTTTATGGGATAAAAAAGGAGAGCGAACTTGTACGGCCTGCCACGTGTCACTGGTTCAGCTTCGGCCTCTTAAAACATTCCCTGAGATAGTACAGTCTGTGTACTACCTTTAAATTTTTACGAAATTTCATTTGGAGCTTCCTAGCCCAAGTTATGACCTTTTTTCCTAGGTCACCTGATTTTGACTGAGATCTAGAAGAGGCAGAAACCCTAACGTTTACTGATCATAACTTACAAAGTACAATGCATCTGAGGGTGCCCTTTGGAAAAAAGATACCTGGAGAGTTTATATACAACCTGTAAAGGTTTCAGATTCTGAACCTTCGCCAAAATGGATTTATGGCGAAAGTTCCATGATGACTGGTTTTTGCTATATAAAACCCTAACCTTCAAATTGTCATACGTAAAGCAAGTGTCGTAAGTGCCATACCTTGCCTTCCTTCAGGTTAGCTCTGATACCATGTTAAGATTCAATATGCTAAGATAGAAAATAGTAGCATTACATTCCATTTCACAATAATAGCATATACATGATCACTGAAGAAACAACAAGCATAGCATAAACACAAGAGACACAGATTTATCCTGGGAAACACTCATGGGGTAGAAAACCCAGTAAAGCTTCCTCAATACAGATGACCAGCAATATACAAAGATGCAAACCAAAGACATGATCTCCTCCTCCACCATAGCAGACCTCTCTTCCACAAGTGTGCCTCTCTCAAGTGAGTGAGTGTGTATCAAATGAGGAATACACCTCCTCTATTTATACACTACTCTGACTTGTCTTTTACACAAGACATGTAGGATCGTATTTAACCACTGGGTTAAATACCCCACTACAACTAACTGGGACGACCCCTCTAGGGTGGTCTAATAACCCTTTGACCCACATAACACATACAGGGCCGACCCCCACCAGGGAAGTGTAATAACCCGAGTTATCACATTCCGACGGAGGAATAAACATCTCCGGATATACAAGAATATCTTCACGGAGGAATGAAACATCTCCGGAATAATAAAGTACAATTATAATATTCTTTGATGTTACAACATCTCAACACGTACATGCACCTACACACCCTAGACACTAGCAACATGCATCGGTGATGCGCTTTGTAGTGGAGCAAGGTGCGTCGATTAGGAAAAGGTGTGCTTTGCTAGAGCTAAAGGTGCGTCGAGATATCCAAATAGGATTTTTACAGGGAAAAAACCTCATGACTCATCTTCTAAGGATTTTGGTCAAGTAATTCAGGTATTTAGGCAAGGATACAGTTTACATGGTTCGTAATCATGATGAGTACAAAATTTAGGTGTAGCATAGCCTGCCAACATTTTACAAGTTGTCCTATATGCCCACAATATTGCTGCTATTATGAGAACCCAATCATCCATTTTTGTATTGCATACCTTGGTTAATGCATTTTCCAACACTTTGTTAAAGGATTCTACAATGCCATTAGTTGTGGATGATATGGTATACTCTTCTGATGGTAGATATGAAATTATTTTGTCAGGGATTCAATAGTTTTATTCAGGAAATGGGTTCCCTGATCACTCTGTTGTTAGGAAATTACTCTTATAGTTGGTGTTGGGCCTAGCCCAAGTGGGGAATTTTTGTGCAAGTCATATTTTGGAACTACGGAGCTAATTGCAGTTCAACTGAAGTATTTTTGGACATGTCAGTTTTGGGATGGTGTGAAGTGGAGCATAGCGCAACGTCGAAAGAGCTGCGAAGTACAGTGCTATGAGGAGACATCGCTGCGATGAGCCCGATCTACGGAGATCCGGAAAGGAAGAAGGATGGACGGAAGTGGTGAGCTCCCAATATGGATGCCTAGTGAGGGCAGTTGTACTAAGAGCCTACTTTAATTATCAACCCGGGGGACGTACAAACTTTAGAGGTGCAGGCACTATCTGTGTTCTTATAAGATAATATTTGTCACGGTTGAGTATCAGTATCAATGTTTTAAGGGTTGGCTACTCAATTTGTAAAATTGTTTATAGTAGGGAATTAAATACTGGAGAACAGTAAACCTATTTTAAAGAATTAAAATACTAAAAGCAGTAAATCTGTTTTAAAGAATTAAAATACTAAAAGCAGTAAATCTATTTTAAAGAATTAAAATGCTGAAAGTGAAAGAGATAATCCTGTGAATTTACCTAATGCAGAATGGTGAATCTTAGATTATGAAAGTGAAATGCCATAACAGATCTATTCTAAATTAAAGAAAACAAGGTCTGTAATTACTTATGCGAAAAACTAGAATTCTGATCTAAATATTTTAAATATGAAAACTAAGTTTGAAGCACAATCATCTCATGCTACACATTCATTATGAAGAAATCAAAGCAATTAATCATGATGGGAAACATTCATAAACCTTAGATCTAAACCATGCTGTTGAAAGCAGTGCTAATACATATGTAATCGTTGGTTAAAATGTGGATTGGAAGAAAGAAGCTACAGGACTACTGAAACCGTATTGCTGAACTACAGAACGTGTTATAAATTACTACAAAATAAATACATCATTCAAATGCTTCCATATGCGATATAAATTTTCATCACTGCAAAACACATAATCGGAAAATACATGAAAAATGGAAATCCCCTGACTTACATGTTGGAGGGGCCCCTCTCCAACCCGTACTCAGGAGGACAAGAAACTTATAGATGCTGACTGGGATTTAACATTAATATTCCATTAAAATATAAACTCCATGTCTTCACAAAGGTCTGTAACTCAGAAGTATCTCAAGAGTGCAAAAATGTAAAACAATGTTTCTCCAAAATGTCAACAGAGAGGCCTCTCGCTACCCGAGAGGTCCATATTTATATATTTCTTAATGTTGAACCTAACTAACTGTCTAAATGCCGATCCCCCTTAAACAAGATTGCATTCTCTATAAATCAGGAAATAGGGTGTCGAGCTGCATGAATCCTCAGTCTTCTACGTGTTTTTCCTTTTATGCTCGTGAACCTATTCAATCACGCTCGATTTCCACAGAATTAGTTTATTGAATACGCATTTTAACATACAAGAATAATCGTAAAAAACAACTTCATTAAATAATTAAAGTAAAACATTTTTCCCACAAATGAGTGTGTTTCTTCGCCATTGCTTGAGCTTGACTTCGAAAAAAGGATTATCATATACCTGAAAATTGGACTCATCATTCTCTCCCATACTTGAAGGATTCACCGATCCTTGGGTGACTTATTCAATTCATTGATGAACTCCCTGATGTCCCATGCTACCACCCTAGGGATCCCTGCCTGCCTGTGATATCCAAAATTCTGATCCTCCTTGGCCCATGCCCTCCTTTTTTGTTATTCATTAATTTGTTCCTTGATGACTGGGGAAAGAAAGAATGGGGGATTCAGCCTCATCATGATCCATCTGAGTTGATTTCTTGCCAGGGATTCTTTGTAGAGTGTGGCTTTGAAAAGAGCATCATTAAGCCTGAGGGGGGAGTGGAGTTCCCTTATTTTCAGATCATTTGCCCCTCTGCAACACCTTTCCTTAATGGACACATGAAATTCCTTCTATGTGCTCCAGAGTGTAATGTCAAAATAAGTCACAACCTCCTTCTGTTTTGCAAGGAGAATGGGGATCAGTTCCTCATCCTAGGTGAGGATCCTATGGTTGTAGATTATCCCTTCAGGGTGAGTTGGCTCTAGTATGAACATCACTGGGGTTTTCCATTTGTATGCGACATACATATGGTAGTCCTGGGCTTGCTCAATTTCGTGGTTCATCCATGAACATAATGCCCTCAACTAGAAATCGCCCACATATGGGTTTGGCGACCAGTTGGGCGAGCCAGAGACTACAAAATTATGCAAGATGAACTCACTCAATTGGTCCTTCTCAAGCTCTGTGGAGTTCATTTGTCCTGCATGTAAATTGCATATATTGCCGACGGTGGTCTGAGGTGTCGCAGTCTATCATATATCCCGACAGTAGTGGCAAAAATGTCCTCCAATTTGGTAATCTCCTGGTCCTTTTTGGCTAATTCATTTTGTGCCTCGGCCAATTTTTCTTGAAGCGCTGAATTCTTCTGCTCAGGTAGCCGCATCTCTTCTGCATGATGCATCTTCAGGATTTGTGTCTTCTTACCTGAGAACGAGGGAGGTGTGGGCTGGCTTCCTAGCCCAATTCTTAACATTTCCAGCTCATTTCTGAGCTTTTCCAATTATTTCCGTGCCTCCGCGAGTTGGGTAAAGACCTCAGAGTTTTCATTATGCTCTGGAGGATTCCCCTGGAGGTTGCCTTTCTTTTGTAAGCCCTGCTCTTATTCTTTATCCATTTCTTCTTCTTCATCCCGTTCTTCTTCTTCATTCATTTCCTCTTCTTCTTCCTCTTCTTCATCCTCTTCTTCTTCTGTAGTGGGATCCTTCTGATCTATAAAAGGATCAATGTCATCATCAGACACATTGGTAACCAGGGGGCTGGGTTCCCTTTCTTCCTCCTTGGAGACTTGGATTTTAGATACCTGTGTGAATCTTTTGTTGCGCCTCTTCGACCCCTGACTACTAGTAGAAATACCTGGGTCTGATTTGTGGGAGTCCCCTCTTGAGTGTTTTATCTTTACTAAGGTGTCGATGATGGCTTAAACTGACCTAGAGGTCTTCAAATAGACCCAGGTTCTTTGCGGTTCTTGCTTTGACCAACAAAACCCCTTCGCACCGGCCCTTTCATCAACAACCTATGAGAAGGTTGAGGTCTCACCCGAGGTGTATCTCTATGGGGTACTGCGGAATTAGGTTTCCATAGTAAATGGTGAGTTGTTTATAAGAACAAGCTGCGCAGTGCAAGACAGAAGGATGGCGCTGCGGGAAGAATGATGCGTTATGCAGCAGGATCTATGCTGTGAGTAGTACCGAGCGGTGCAGGAAACCCTGCGGGCCGCACCTGTGAATATTCTATTGGAACTGCGAACCACCCACAATTATCCTTTACTTGGAAGATCTTGGAAACACTAAGGCACTGAAATGAATATCACTCATCCATTCATTCAGGCACTTATTGGTTATATTTCTAGCATTCATCAAGAACTTGGATTATTACAATATGAACTTAAATGATAAACATGATTAACTATGCTGCGTTCCTTCACTGTGTTTAAGAAAGTAATTATACTTAAATGACTGATGCACAGCCTTAACATAGAATTGAAGTGTTCACCATTCATCTGCTTCCGCGGAACATAGCATATCATTCCCAAACTTCTGCTATTGGTAAATGCATATCAAAGTTCTCATATTACAACATGCAAGGAAACATTCAAGTATTCATTCTACATAAAATACAGACAGGTATTAATTCATAAACATTATCACATAACACAGGATTTAACGTGGTTCACTTCCCTGGATGGAAAGCTACATCCACAAGAACGGTTGGTAATATATTTCTTTCAAAAGGGATGGGGAAACCGTTCTTAGTCTGCGCACTCAGCTGCAGACTCTTCCTTCTCTCGGTTAGGTCTCTACGCACACAGCTGCAGAGCCTTTACAATTTTCTCAGCTCAGAGAGATTTTTCAATACAAAAAGGTTATCTCCTTAAGTTCTCAGCAACATCAAAATAATAACAATAATACAGCAAGAGAAAAACCCACAAAGCGAACCCCCATCCCATACAAAATGTCTTCTTAAATAGATCATGCCCGAAGGTCATGTCTATAAAATGCCAAAGACCTAAAAACACAAAACCTTAGGGGTTTAAAAAACTGCACCGATTTTCCAAACCGGCTTGCTGGCTCCTGGTAGCGTCTACTTGATCATGGCGTATCTCCACATACTCATTCTGTCGCTATTGACCTTCCTATCGCACGCGTGCCTGCAGGCTGCTTCTGCCAAACTGTTTCTCTCTAACGGTTTTACCTTCAAACGACGCTTTCCTTAACAACCCACGCGTGGGTTCCTTCTTGTTTTTCCTACATTCATCGCTCGACAATCCTGAAGTATCTTTCCAAAAATGGCTGCTACTGATTGGGCCGTTAACTACGATACTTGTCTAGCACATCGCTTTGCTGGCTCCATGTGGCCTCCTAAATCCACAGCACTACTTCAGCGCAGTACTGGTCTTCGCATGATGACCAAAACTTTGACGCTGCACGCAACTCTGCAGTCTTGTCAAAAGTTGGATGCTATGCACAACTTTGCAGCAGCCTCAATACTTAGCCAAAATTGTGTTTTTGAGCTACGTTCAACTCAGCTTTCCCTGCTTGCCTCAAAAAGGTGCTTCCCAAAACTTTAACTCAACCTGGGCCCAACATGCCCCTAACACTTAGATGTGGCTCGTCCCCGAGCCACTGATTGTTTCAACTATCTCACTTTGTGCCACGACTGGTGGAACGAACTTGGCCGTGAACACGTCATATGTACTGCACAACTGCACCACTGCTTCTCCTGTATCCTCCTCAACCTGTTTAATTGTCTCAAGCAGTGTTGGAGTTATTTCTTGTCCAATTTGATCTTGTACCTACTCCTGCTTATCGCGCAGTTCTATTAACTTATCTTCAATCTGCTGCTGTAAAATCTCAATCACAGCAGAACCTAGCTACTATGGATTCCTCACTAGTGAAAGATTGCACAACATTTGCAAGAATAGCATAAATCAGTAAATGAATGAAGAACAATACACATGAAATGGGTGAATAATGTCATTATTATTAACTGTCCAACCTCAAAATAGGTTAAGAACACCCATATATACAAATATGGAAGAATTCGAATCCATCTGGAGTGTTCACACTGATCTAGCTTAGAAATAGCTCAAACCCCCCTAGGTTGACCAAAATATCCCAAACCATCCCAAACTGGTTCGAATCTGCTATGTGAATGCTGGGAATTACTGGACAGGCCCATGTGACCTCACACATGTGAAAAAACTGGTTGGTTAGAGGTTTGGTAGCTAAAATTGGCCAAAAATTGGACAAAGTTGGCAAGATTGTCCACAAATTGAGCAAGTGCGCCCTTGGTAGAAGAGAAGCATGCTGAATGCATTAATTAACCTGGGGAGGGCGCTCTAGGCATGCTGAATGTATTAAATGCCCTGGGGAACGCACCAAACAGCCAGTTTGACTCAGCACTTGTTCACATTTGCTAACTAGTTCATGATAATTGACCATTTAGTAGCTAACCAACTTAGGGATGTAATAATTAATCACTTGGGAACTAATTAATCATCAATTAATAAATGATTAATGTACATAGGTGTAAAAATGTTCTAACACCACCCCTTAAGCTAGACTTAGTGAAATATCAAAAATTAAGGCCTTGGCAACTAGGCTCAAGTCACCTTTTACATCATAAAATTTATTTGTCCATGTAACCAAGGTAAGGAGGAAAACCACATGGGAAATAAAACCTCCCCTCTAAAATGGACATGTGGCATATATCAAAATACACCAATCATCACAATGCATCACTCACCCCAAGCAAAGATCTAAGGTGAGTGAAGGTCTTCTCGGTAAAACAATTGGTGAAGATATCAGCAGTTTGCTCACTGGATGGGCAATACTGCAATGCTATGGTCCGGTCATGCACCAAACCCCGAATGTAATGCATGTGTATCTCTATGTGCTTGGTCCTCTGTCTCTGTACTGGATCGGTAGAAATCTTGATTGTACTTTGATTATCACACCAAAGAATAGTGGGTGAATCAAAGACAATCCCGAACTCTGCAAGAATACCTTGCAACCAAACACATTATGTGGCTGCATTAACTGCTCCCCTGTACTCGGCCTCAGCTGAAGATAAGGAAATAGTGCTTTGTTTCTTGCTTTACCATCATATAGGTCCATGTGCAAGCATAAAAACATAACCGGAAGTTGATTTCCGATCGATACAATCACCGGCCCAATTAGAATCTGTAAATCCTACTAGTTCAAGGGATGAACCAGCAGCATAATGGATACCAAAGGACTTAGTACCCTGAACATAATGAAGGATCCTCTTGGATGCCTTCCAATGGATCTCATCTTCAGCAATATCAGAATCAGAAATATCAGAGAAAGAATCACTACTTACTTCATCATCAAGACGAGGAAATGAGCATTCCCCATCACCTTGTTCACTAGCTTGCAAGAATTCTTCTTCTTCGAATTTGACACTTCTTTCGATGAAATTTTTGTGAGTGGATGGATCAAAGAGCTTGTAGCCCTTGGAATCCTCTGCATACCCAACCATGATTGACTCCTTGCTTTGGGGCTGCAAGGCCTTTCTCTTCTCCGGTGGAATTCTGGCCCAAGCCCTTGAGCCAAAAATTCTGAAATGTGAGACATTGGGCTTGTGGCCCATCCATGCTTCAAATGGAGTGATTCCTTGCAATGCTTTGTGTGGTACTCTGTTCTGAACATATGCTTCACAATTCATAGCTTCAGCCCACAATTTGGGAGACAAATCCCTTGCTTGCAACATACAAGTTGCCATCTCTTTCAGTGCTCTATTTTTGCGCTCTGCAACACCATTTTGCTGTGGTGTGTAGGGCACTGAGTGTTGCATCTGAATGCCATGCTCTTGACAGAGCTGCTGCAAATTGTTATTGACATACTCTCTGCCATTATCAGTCCTCAAAATCTTCATGGCCTTCCCACTGAATTTCTCAACCATTCTCTTAAAAATTTTGAAACATTCAAAGACTTCAGATTTTTGCTTAAGGAAAAATAACCAGCAGTACCTTGAGTAGTCATCGATGAAGGTGAGCACATATTTGCTGCAGCCATAGGAGGGTGTGGGGAGTGGCCCTATTAGATCAGAATGCACTATCCCAAGTGGTTGATCAGCCCTCCTTGCCTTCCCTTTGTCATACTTCTTTTCAGGATGTTTCCCAATCATGCAACCCTTGCATGTTCCACTTGAAAAACTGATTTGTGGCAGCCCTTCTACCATCTTTTCTTTGCTTAAAACTTGAAGATATCTGTAGTTTAGGTGACCATACCTTTGATGCCATAGCTTGCTGGTCTCATTCCCATGTGACAGAAGTACACTTGGTGAAGAGAACTCGAGAAAGTGGGAGAACTTGTACATCTTCATGTCATGGTCTGCAACACCCATTGCAACAATTTTCTCGGTGGAAACTTCTGATATCTCCACATCATCCTGAGTGAAGACCACCTTCTTTGCTGCTTCAGTATGTGTCATTTGATATACAGAGAGCAAGTTTGCTGCAAGATTTGGCACATACAGCACATTGGAGAAGAAGCCATTCTCCATAGAGATTTTCCCAATGCCATGAGCAGGGATTTCTGAGTCATCTCCCATTCGAATGGAGAGGCCACTGTAGGGTGCAAGTTCAGAAAACGAATCTCTTGAGGAAGCCATGTGCCTTGAGGCACCTGAATCAATGATGAACAAGGGTGAATGAGATGAACTAGCCACCAAATCATGGCAGCTCTCCTTGTCTTCAGAAACGCACTCCTTCTTCTTGGAACTTTCAGGAAGAGGAATATTATTTTTCTGTAGGAGATGGGTCATGGTGTCTATGGTTTTCTTCATGCATGAGCTCTCTGGATGAAAACCTCTTTGACAGTAGCTACATTTTGTCTTCTCAGCCTTCTTTCCCTTGTTCTTGACAGGATTCGAAACCCCCTCAGAGGATTTGGGCCTCTCATCCTTTCTCTTCTTCTCTTGAGGTTTCGACCCCCTGGGTTTTTGCTTGCCTCTTCCACATTTTGAATCTCCAGCTGCAAGAACTTGGTCTTTTTGCTTGATGGATCCCATCAAGACCAGTTTGTCTTGCTCTTGAGTTAGCATCTCCATGAAGTCAGCCAAAGATGGCATCTTCCAACCTCTAACTGTGAGCCTTGTGGAGTTGAAGGAAGACACAAAAACGGAGTATTCAGAACCCAATTTGGAGAGAATGGACAACACCAACTGTTCTTCTTTCTTCTCTATGCCACATTGTCTGATCTGCAAGACCAAGTTCTTGAACTTGGTGAAGAAGTCCTGGATGGAATCGAAATTCCCTGGGCTCAGTTAGACAAGCTCATTTTCGAGCTGGTGGCCTCTCATCTCATCAGTCTTTCCAAACAGTGTCTCAAGCTTGAGCCACACTTCATTTGGAGTTGCTAGAATTTCTACATGAAACAGGAGGTCTCTCGAAATGCTGAGACAAAAAAGGCGAAATGCCTCATCCATTCTGTTAAAAAACTTGGATTTCTCCACAGCTGAGTTTGGATCAACCTCAGTGCCCATCGTAATTCTGTAGAGACCCTTAGATCTCAGCAAAATCACCATTTCTGCCTTCCAATCGAAATAGTTGAAGGGAGTGAGCACGTTTAGGTGAGATGGCTCCATTCTCCTCTGCTGCAATTCGCACTTGCTGACAATGTTGATCTTCAATACCTGCAAACAACTCTCAAATCACTCAGGAGGGATCTACACTAACAGATTCGAACCCTGTTTGGATAGTGGGTGCATTCGGGAGAGCATCACACCTGAGAGGAGCCACTAGATTTCTCCAGTAAGCTCAAGGCAATGGCCTCAGGAATTATGTGGTTTCTCCACTGCTTCTGGCAATCCACTAAAACAGTCTTGCTGGTTCGAATGGTAGCTCCAAGAGCTCTGATACCATGTAAAATCTCAATCATAGCAGAAACTAGCTACTATGGATTCCTCATTAGTGAAAGATTGCACAACATTTGCAAGAATAACATAAATCAGTAAATGAATGAAGAACAATACACATGAAATGGGTGAATAATGTCAATATTATTAACTGTCCAACCTCAAAATAGGTTAAGAACACCCATATATACAAATCTGGAAGAATTCGAATCCATCTGGAGTGTTCACACTGATCTAGCTTAGAAATAGCTCAAACCCCCCTAGGTTGACCAAAATATCCCAAACCATCCCAAACTAGTTCGAATCTGCTATGTGAATGCTGGGAATGACTGGACAGGCCCATGTGACCTCACACATGTGAAGAAACTGGTTGGTTAGAGGTTTGGTAGCTAAAATTGGCCAAAAATTGGACAAAGTTGGCAAGATTGTCCACAAATTGAGCAAGTGCGCCCTAGGTAGAAGAGAAGCATGCTGAATGCATTAATTAACTTGGTTAGGGCGCTCTAGGCATGCTGAATGCATTAAATGCCCTGGGGAGCGCACCAAACAACCAGTTTGACTCAGCACTTGTTCACATTTGCTAACTAGTTCATGATAATTGACCATTTAGTAGCTAACCAACTTAGGGATGTATTAATTAATCACTTGGGCACTAATTAATCATCAATTAATAAATGATTAATGTAAATAGGTGTAAAAATGTTCTAACACCCCCCCTTAAGCTAGACTTAGTGAAATATCAAAAATTAAGGCCTTGGCAACTAGGCTCAAGTCACCTTTTACATCATAAAACTTATTTATCCATGTAACCAAGGTAAGGAGGTAAACCACATGGGAAATAAAACCTCCCCTCTAAAATGGACATGTGGCATATATCAAAATACACCAATCATCACCATGCATCACTCACCCCAAGCAAAGATCTAAGGTGAGTGAATGTCTTCTCGGTAAAACACTCGGTGAAGATATCAGCAGTTTGCTCACTGGATGGGCAATACTGCAATGCTATGGTCCGGTCATGCACCAAACCCCGAATGTAATGCATGTGTATCTCTATGTGCTTGGTCCTTTGTCTCTGTACTGGATCGGTAGAAATCTTGATTGTACTTTGATTATCACACCAAAGAATAGTGGGTGAATCAAAGACAATCCCGAACTCTGCAAGAATACCTTGCAACCAAACACATTGTGTGGCTGCATTAACTGCTCCCCTGTACTTGGCCTCAGCTGAAGATAAGGAAATAGTGCTTTGTTTCTTGCTTGACCAGCATATAGGTCCATGTGCAAGCATAAAAACATAACCGGAAGTTGATTTCCGATCGATACAATCACCGGCCCAATCAGAATCTGTAAATCCTACTAGTTCAAGGGATGAACCAGCAGCATAATGGATACCAAAGGACTTAGTACCCTGAACATAATGAAGGATCCTCTTGGCTTCCTTCCAATGGATCTCATGAGGCTCTTGCATGTGCCTTGCAACAGCCCCAACAGCATAAGACAAATCTGGTCGAGAGTGTGTAAGATACAGCAAACTCCCAACTAGTTGTCTATACAGTGAACTGTCAACTAGTGGTGAAGAACCCCATTCTGTAAGCTTAACTCCTGAAAGAAATGGAAATTTTGCAGACTTACATTCAGCCATCTTAAATTTCTGCAGCAAATCTGAAGCATACCTTGACTGACATACAGAAATTCCATTCACAGTTTGATCTATCTCCAAACCTAGAAATTGTTTTAGCAATCCTAGATCGGTCATGGAGAATGCACTGTGCAATGCTCTCTTAACTGAGTCAAGTTCTTTGGTGCAGCTACCAGTGATCAAAATATCATCAACATACAGTACAATAATCAATATCAGATCACTAACATGCTGCATATAAACATTTGGATCAGACTTACACCTCTCAAACCCCAAAGATAGCAGAAAATTGTCCATTTTTGCATACCATGCTCTAGGAGCTTGCTTGAGCCCATAGAGTGACTTGTTCAACCTGCAAACAAGTGTATGATCAGAAATAAAACCTTCAGGCTGTTTCATATATATCTCCTTATTCAGATCCCCATGAAGAAAGGCACTTTTTACATCCATGTGATGAATCTCCCATCGCTTGGAAGCCCCAATGGCCAAAACTAGTCTTATGGAGTCCATCTTAGCCACCGGTGCAAATGTCTCTGTATAGTCCACTCCTTGGACCTGAGAGTAACCCTTAGCCACCAACCTGGCCTTATACTTCAGATCAGAGCAATCAGATCCAACTTTGGTTCTATAAATCCATTTTCTTTGCACTAGTTTCCTCTTGGGAGGAAGAGGGACCAAATCCCAAGTTTTGTTCTCATGGAGTGAGTTCATCTCTTCTTGCATGGCTGATTGCCACCTTGGGTCTGTACATGCTTCTGAATATGACATTGGATCATATCCAACCATCAAGTAACATGCCTCACTCAGATCAGAATTATCACATGCAAAGGAATTGTGAAATTGAGATCTAGTTTTCCTAGCATCTTGGGGATCTCCCACAAGCTCTCCGGCACTTTGAATTGTTTTCTCTGCCCACTTGGGCCTTCAGGGAGGGATATGTTCAGAATCCATATCAACATCATCTTCAGCAATATCAGAATCAGAAATATCAGAGAAAGAATCACTACTTACTTCATCATCAAGACGAGGAAATGAGCATTCCCCATCACCTTGTTCACTAGCTTGCAAGAATTCTTCTTCTTCGAATTTGACACTTCTTTCGATGAAAGTTTTGTGAGTGGATGGATCAAAGAGCTTGTAGCCCTTGGAATCCTCTTCATACCCAACCATTATTGACTCCTTGTTTTGGGGCTGCAAGGCCTTTCTCTTCTCCGGTGGAATTCTGGCCCAAGCTCTTGAGCCAAAAATTCTGAAATGTGAGACATTGGGCTTGTGGCCCATCCATGCTTCAAATGGAGTGATTCCTTGCAATGCTTTGTGTGGTGCTCTGTTCTAAACATATGCTGCACAATTCATAGCTTCAGCCCACAATTTGGGAGACAAATCCCTTGCTTGCAACATGCAAGTTTCCATCTCTTTCAGTGCTCTATTTTTGCGCTCTGCAACACCATTTTGCTGTGGTGTGTAGGGCACTGAGTGTTGCATCTGAATGCCATGCTCTTGACAGAGCTGCTGCAAATTGTTATTGACATACTCTCTGCCATTATCAGTCCTCAAAATATTCATGGCCTTCCCACTGAAGTTCTCAACCATGCTCTTAAAAATTTTGAAACATTCAAAGACTTCAGATTTTTGCTTAAGGAAAAATAACCAGCAGTACCTTGAGTAGTCATCGATGAAGGTGAGCACATATTTGCTGCAGCCATAGGAGGGTGTGGGGAGTGGCCCTATCATATCAGAATGCACTATTCCAAGTGGTTGATCATCCCTCCTTGCCTTCCCTTTGTCATACTTCTTTTCAGGATGCTTCCCAATCATGCAACCCTTGCATGTTCCACTTGAAAAACTGATTTGTGGCAGCCCTTCTACCATCTTTTCTTTGCTTAAAACTTGAAGATATCTGTAGTTTAGGTGACCATACCTTTGATGCCATAGCTTGATGGTCTCATTCCCATGTGACAGAAGTACACTTGGTGAAGAGAACTCGAGAAAGTGGGAGAACTTGTACATCTTCATGTCATGGTCTGCAACACCCATTGCAACAATTTTCCCGGTGGAAACTTCTGATATCTCCACATCATCCTGAGTGAAGACCACCTTCTTTGCTGCTCCAGTATGTGTCATTTGATATACAGAGATCAAGTTTGCTGCAAGATTTGGCACATACAGCACATTGGAGAAGAAGCCATTCTCCATAGAGATTTTCCCAATGCCATGAGCAGGGATTTCTGAGTCATCTCCCATTCGAATGGAGAGGCCACTGTAGGGTGCAAGTTAAGAAAACAAATCTCTTGAGGAAGCCATGTGCCTTCAGGCACCTGAATCAATGATGAACAAGGGTGAATGAGATGAACTATCCACCAAAGCATGGCAGCTCTCCTTGTCTTCAGAAACCCACTCCTTCTTCTTGGAACTTTCAGGAAGAGGAATATTATTTTTCTGTAGGAGATGGGTCATGGTGTCTATGGTTTTCTTCATGCATGAGCTCTCTGGATGAAAACCTCTTTGACAGTAGCTACATTTTGTCTTCTCAGCCTTCTTTCCCTTGTTCTTGACAGGATTCGAAACCCCCTCAGAGGATTTGGGCCTCTCATCCTTCCTCTTCTTCTCTTGAGGTTTCGACCCCCTGGGTTTTTGCTTGCCTCTTCCACATTTCGAATCTCCAGCTGCAAGAACTTGGTCTTTTTGCTTGATGGAGCCCATCAAGACCAGTTTGTCTTGCTCTTGAGTTAGCATCTCCATGAAGTCAGCCAAAGATGGCATCTTCCAACCTCTAACTGTGAGCCTTGTGGAGTTGAAGGAAGACACAAAAACTGAGTATTCAGAACCCAATTTGGAGAGAATGGACAACACCAACTGTTCTTCTTTCTTCTCTATGCCACATTGTCTGATCTGCAAGACCAAGTTCTTGAACTTTGTGAAGAAGTCCTGGATGGAATCGAAATTCCCTGGGCTCAGTGAGACAAGCTCATTTTCGAGCTGGTGGCCTCTCATCTCATCAGTCTTTCCAAACAGTGTCTCAAGCTTGAGCCACACTTCATTTGGAGTTGCTAGACTTTCTACATGAAACAGGAGGTCTCTCGAAATGCTGAGACAAAGGAGGCCAAATGCCTCATCCATTCTGTTAAAAAACTTGGATTTCTCCACAGCTGAGTTTGGCTCAACCTCAGTGCCCATCGTAATTCTGTAGAGACCCTTAGATCTCAGCAAAATCACCATTTCTGCCTTCCAATCGAAATAGTTGAAGGGAGTGAGCACGTTTGGGTGAGATGGCTCCATTCTCCTCTGCTGCAATTCGCACTTGCTGACAATGTTGATCTTCAATACCTGCAAACAACTCTCAAATCACTCAGGAGGGATCTACACTAACAGATTCGAACCCTGTTTGGATAGTGGGTGCATTCGGGAGAGCATCACACCTGAGAGGAGCCACTAGATTTCTCCAGTAAGCTCAAGGCAATGGCCTCAGGAATTATGTGGTTTCTCCACTGCTTCTGGAAATCCACTAAAACAGTCTTGCTGGTTCGAATGGTAGCTCCAAGAGCTCTGATACCATGTAAAATCTCAATCACAGCAGAACCTAGCTACTATGGATTCCTCACTAGTGAAAGATTGCACAACATTTGCAAGAATAGCATAAATCAGTAAATGAATGAAGAACAATACACATGAAATGGGTGAATAATGTCAATATTATTAACTATCCAACCTCAAAATAGGTTAAGAACACCCATATATACAAATCTGGAAGAATTCGAATCCATCTGGAGTGTTCACACTGATCTAGCTTAGAAATAGCTCAAACCCCCCTAGGTTGACCAAAATATCCCAAACCATCCCAAACTGGTTCGAATCTGCTATGTGAATGCTGGGAATGACTGGACAGGCCCATGTGACCTCACACATGTGAAGAAACTGGTTGGTTAGAGGTTTGGTAGCTAAAATTGGCCAAAAATTGGACAAAGTTGGCAAGATTGTCCACAAATTGAGCAAGTGCGCCCTAGGTAGAAGAGAAGCATGATGAATGCATTAATTAACCTGGGGAGGGCGCTCTAGGCATACTGAATGCATTAAATGCCCTGGGGAGCGCACCAAATAGCCAGTTTGACTCAGCACTTGTTCACATTTGCTAACTAGTTCATGATAATTGTCCATTTAGTAGCTAACCAACTTAGGGATGTAATAATTAATCACTTGGGCACTAATTAATCATCAATTAATAAATGATTAATGTACATAGGTGTAAAAATGTTCTAACAGCTGCAATACCGCCATGGCATTCTCGAGGAGCTGCTGCGATTGATTATCCATCTCAATCTCTTTTTGTCGTAATTCCTGTACTTCTATATTTAAGTTGGATATCTCCTTGTATCTCAGCAGCCTTTCTCTAGGTGGTAGAGCTTTCACCTATGCGTTCAACTTGTCCAGCGCGGTTTGTTTTTCTTGTACCACGGTCTTGACCTGTAGCAACCCTTGATCCTCTTTAAGGGTCGTAATTGTCTGCGAAACCTTATCTAGGATAGATTGGAACTTATCCATCTCACTTGTGATGCTTTTCGATGCATCCCTCACTGCTTGCTCTCTGACCTGATGTTCAGTTACTGGCGCCTGGTTATTCAGCTTCTCCTTCAATGTAGCAATATCAGCCTCGTAAGAAATTTCTTTGTCCTGCATCCTCGACTGCAAGGATCTCACCTTATCTCCGATCCTCAGAACTGTGTCTGCAGGATCATCCTGGATGTCTATGTCTTTAATAATTTTCGCCACATTGGATATGGTAGTCTCCAAATTTTGTCGGTGGTCCCATTCGTTGCGTAGCTGTACTTCTGCCTTCTACTAAATTTGTCTGTTTGCTGTGGTGAGTTCCGCCTGTAATTTCATCGCTTTAACCATCCGTTCATGCATTTCCTCCATGATCTACGTGTGGATGAAGTGCAATCCAGGCAAAGGGATTTTGGCTAAGTCGAGCTCTACCCTCTCGAATCCCTTTGTGTCCAAGGCCACTTGTTTTGCTATTAGCAACACAACAGTCAATGGGTCCACATGGACAATCCTAGTCTTCAACGGTAGCGTTATTGCTAGCTGCTGGCTTCCTTGCTGCGAGGTTCCTACCAACCTCCTTTCAGCCCCTGCTTCTTGTGTCATAATAAGGCTTTTCTGGACATCGTCCATTTTCTTCATTAGGCCTTGCATTGCGAGCCTTGTTTGGTGCAAGTCATCGTGGATGACCTTGTCCTTCTTTTCTTTAGCCACCATCAACTCCTTCATCTGCTCTGAGATTGTTTCAACTATCATCTCATAGTCATCATCATTGAGGACTGCCTCCGATTGAATCTTTGTAGCCTTCACCTTTTTCCTCGACTTTGGCTTCTCTGAAGTCTCAACTTCTTTTATCTTCCCTGTTTCTTCAATAATTGGGCATGAGAGCAGTATCGGCTCATCTTCCTCTGAATTTGTCTCCACGTCCATGACCTCTATGCGGAATTCTGTAGGCCAATCTTTCATGAGGTCCTCAATATCCTGCTCATACATGATTTACTTTCCTGGGAACCACTCTGGTTTCCTCGTTTGTGCTTTCGGCGATATGAATATACATTTCATATCTACCTCAAAGTCGATGATGTGGATATACTTTGCCGTGACCTGCTTTGTAATGTGGGGTGTCTTCGTGATTGCGTCGTGCAGCTGAATATAGTACTGGTAAAAGACTTCTGCGGTTGCATGCTGGCACTCTTGATTTGTCTTTTCCCATAGGTTGACGAACTTAAACCCTCTAGGATCCTTGGTATCCATAATGATTCCCACATAATCTCACGGCTCCTTCCATCCGCACAAAGCGATCAGGACGATGAGCCAGGTGAAATGGAACTGGCCGCAATTCACCTGGGTGTCGTTGAGTTCTTCAAGGAACCCATTCAACAGAAACTGACACCAATTGAAGCTATGGCCTTCGGCCGCTGCGGCAAGGAGTATTGTGCCCGCAGGCACCTCCGAAGGCCTAGCTATTTTGAGCATCTTTCCTACGAGCAACTGCGTTACAAATCTTATTGCTCGGTCCTCTATGTCTTCTGTCGGGAATCCTCTTTTGGCCTTCACCATCGAATGGGTCTTCTTCATCTTCTCAATAGCCTCTTTTTCTTTGCTCTTCCCCTGGAAGAATTGCTTCAGATCCTTACTGCACTTACTTAGCCCGGTGATGCGGTGGATCAAATCAATATTAATATCCACGTTTCTATCCAGCCACAAATAACCTTGATGGATTCATGCCATGAGTGTGCGAACCACAATATTCGGTTCTGGAGAGCGGTCAAAATGTGGTAACCTCAGCAGGTTCAATATCCATGACTGAACGACAGGTGCTAACCAACTATCAGCTACCAAGTTCAGAGTTCCCTTGGCATCCTTTTTCCAGCACATATACTGGTTTGGTTGAAAATACGGGTATTTGGGAACATCTGGCTTGTCTTTCTTCATTCCCAAGAGGCCATAATCCTCCCATTTACAATCTGCTATCTTTCCCAGCAAATTCTTAGCAACATTTACATGCTTTGAGATAGGCGAAAGTGGGATGTCGTATTTCGCATTCTTGGACAATTTAAACACAGGGGCATTCAGTACCCGCGGGGAGATATATTCAGGTGTCATCTTCAACGGTTCTGTCTGGAAGACTGGAGCTTTCTCTGCTGAGGATCCCAACTTAATGATATTGGATCGAGGTGCAGTTACCATTTTCCCCTTATCTTTTGGTTTTTCTTGCATTTTGGGATTAATTCTTGGTGATCTGCAGGATCCTTCACCTTGTTCTATGGCGACCTTCTTAACTGGAGTTTTCATTAACTGTTGAATTCCTCCTCGCTGAAAGATCCTCAGGGCTTCTTCAAGGGTCATTTATTCTTCTCTAAAGGGAGGTTCGAACATTCACAAATGAGGTAGCAGCTAAGGCAGACAGAATACAAATGGCTACTATCTCAGAGAGGTTAATTGCAAGAAAATTCTAAGTTCTTGGTAATTCCCGCGAGTCTCCCAACGATGTTATTATAGGCACAGTAGCCCCTCTCCCGCGCCCTTCAATGGATAGATAAGCATTTAATGTGGTTTCCGTTAGCGAATTTGAGCGGATCCTTCGGTATTTTCGGTCGTCAGCATGCTCAAAATGGCTATCTTTTCTTTAAATGCTGAAGCGGTTGCTGCAACAGTCATCTAACGACTATTTTTCTGAAAAGCCATGCAACGACTATTTTTCTCTGAGTGCTGCGCCAAACTACGCGGCAAGCCATCTACAACCCTGCGCGGCTACTTCGTAGTGCCAAAAATTTCCAACTAGGAGGCTACTTCGCATTGCCAAAAATTTCCAACTAGGCGGCTACTTCGCAGTGCCAAAAATTTCCAATTGCGCGGCTACTTCGCAGTGCCAAAAATATCCAACTGCGCGGCTTCCACTTTTTTTTTTTTTCGCGCAACTTCAACAGTGTTGCGCGGTGCATAGATCATTCTTCTTATCATACCTTTTTCCTTTTATCATACATGTACATACTCCTTTACATTTCTAGTGTCCACTTTCAACTATACTTGACACTTAGAACTTCCTTCCTCGGTTTATTATTCAGGGTTCTGCGAAGCAGTGCTATCATGGTATAGCTTTAGCCTGCTTCCATTTATCAAAGTTGGCAAAGTATCACCAGCTAAATTGGCTAACTAGACTGCACTAGTGTTAGTAACATGCATCATAGTATATGGGCCAAGCCAATGCATCTTAAATTTACCAGGGAATTTCATGAATTTGCTATCATACAGGAGGACTAGATCACCTACCTGAAAACACTTGTTCTTTATATGGCGATCATGCCATGCTTTCTCGCAGTCCTTCTGAGCTTGCTTGTGGAAGCCTGCGATGAAGCGATCTTCCTCCAAGCCTAGTAAATGTAGTAATATTTCTTCTAGAGCTTCGCAGTCTGCCATCCCTGTAAATGCAGCGATTCTCAAACTAGGGACAATATATTCCATAGGAATTATAGCCTCCTTCCCATAAACCAACCGAAAGGGTGTCTGTCCTGTTAATTTCTTGCATGTGGTCTTGTATGCCCATAGCACAGATGAGACGTGCAGGTCCCAATCGTCTCTATTTACATTGCACACCTTAGTGAGTGCATTTTCCAATATTTTATTGAAAGCCTCTACAGTACCATTCACCTGTGGATGGTATGGAGTACTGCGCTGATGACTAATGTAGAATTATTCTGTAAGTGCCTCAATCATCTTGTTCAAAAACTGAGTACCTTGGTCACTCATTAAAATCTTTGGACAACCAAATCTGGTAAGTATTTCTTCAAAGATAAACTGCGCATCAGTACTAGCACTGCAGTCCTTAACTAGTTTTGCTTCCGCCCATCTGGTGAGGTAATCCGTAGAAGTAATAATATACCTTGCACCTGTTCTTTTTCCTGGTGGGTTTATAGGACCCACAAAGTCTATTGCCCATTTTTCAAATGGCTGCAGTGTCAACTATGGATTTAATGGCATCTCATCTCGGCGTGATGGTTTTCCTGTCCTCTAATAGACATCAGAGTTCTTGCAATGTTCTTTGGCATCTTTATGGATCGTAGGCCACCATATCTCTATGCGCAATATGTTCTACGCATTATCCCTTCCTGCATAGTGACCTCTCACAATTCTTGAGTGTGCGTTGGCTAGAATAAATGGATTCTCATGATCGAGTACACACCTGTGTAGGACTTCATTCGGCCCAAGTTTGTATAAATGACCTGCAATTATAGTGAAGTCCGTGGCGTGCACCACTAACTATTTTTTCTGTTGGACCGAGAATTCCTGGGGTGCCAACCCTGTGGTTAGGAAGTCAATGATATCCTTGTAATAATCATTGGAAACCTATATACTAAATAACTGCGCATCAGGCAGGCTGTCTTCAATATTCGTCGGCTCCTCTCCTAACTCGATCCTTGACAGATGATCAGGTCCCAAGTTAAGTCTACCTGGCTTGACAATAATTTCAAAGTCATATTCCTGGAATAGCAATAGCCATCGGCATATGCGTCCCCCTAACACTGGCTTGTTGACCAATTATTTCAATGCAGAATGGTCAGTAAACATAAGGAAGTGCGATCCCAACAAGTAGTGTCTAAATTTATGTAAGGCATATACCATGGCAAGGCCTTCCCTCTCAGTTGTAGTATAGTTCTTCTCTGCTGTTGAAATATTTCTACTAGAAAATGCAATAGGGTGGTCAATACCTCCCTCTCTTGGCTGAGCTAACATGATCCCCAGGGAAATACATGATGCATCAACATGGACATGGAATGGATTTGTCCAATCTGGAAAGACTAGAATCGGCGCAGTGACCATCTTTTATTTTAATGTGTCAAAACCCTGTTCCCATTCTGCGTTCCAAATGAACGGTGCGTCTTTCTTTAGCAACTTTTCCATTACTGCGGTTATCTGTGCATAACCCTTTATAAATTTCCTGTAATATCCAGTATGGCCTAATGTAGATCGCAACATCTTGACTAAATTTGGTGTTGGTAAGTTTGCAATAACTGCAATTTTCACAGGGTCTACCATCAATCCTTGCTTACAGACAATGTGGCCAAGTAAAATTCCATAAGGCACACAAAAAATACACTTTTTGAAATTCAAGGATATTTGATGCTGTCAACACTTCTCGAGCGTCATGCAGAGATTCGCGCAATGGTTTTTCAATAGACCAAATATAGTCAGATCATCAAAATACACTTCTAAAAACTTGTGCATAAAATCTTTAAATGTTGCGACGACGACTTTAGAGAATATGGCAGGTGCGTTCTTCAACCCAAAAGGCATGACGGTGTATTGGAATGACCCCCAGTCTGTAGCAAATGTCATCTTATGCTTATCCGCAGGATCAATCCTGATCTGATGATAACTAGAGAAACCATCAATGAAAGAATATGCCTCATTTCCTCCAATGTTATCAAGCACTTCGTCTGTGAATAGAGTAGGAAATGGGCCGTGCATGGAAGCATCATTCAACTTTCTGAGATCCACACAAATCCTGATCTCGCCTTTTGCTTTCTTGTCTTGAACAACCATGGAGCTAATCCATTCGGATTCTTCAACTCGTTCAATGATTCCTGCTTCTAGCATATTATCTAGCTCTACGTGGACTTTTTCCTTATAGTGCAGATTCAATCTATATGGTCTCTGCTTGATAGGCTTAGCACCTGGTTTTAAAGGTATTTTCTTGACCCCTAGGAATCCCAAAATTCCTTTCATCTCTGTAAATTTTGTTGGAAATAGTTCCTAATACTCATGTAAGGTATTTGCGATCTCTGCAATAGTCTGATCATCCCAATAATCTCCTATTGATGCGAACTTCGGCTCTTTGTCTCTGCCAATGTTCACTTTTTGCGTTTTTACTGGTCCAGTCATATCTGGGATTTCCAACGGAGGTCCTTCTACCTCATGTGTGCCTTCTGATTCTGGTATATCTATGTTGCATGGGTAGTCCTCATGGTCTTCATTTGTATCATTGGTATCTTCAGCTAAGTTGTAACACTCGATCAAGTGCTCTTCATGTTCCTTCCATTCTAATTGTAGGTTCGGAGGAACGTACTATGTCCCAAAAACTCCTGCAATGTTATATTTTGATGATGACAGTCGTCCTGGAATATGCGCTTCTTGATTAGCTGTAATGCTTCATGGATTAATGGATTCTCGCCTTCAAAACTAAAGTCCTTCCAAAAGTTCACAGCGAGTAGCTCCCAATCAGTGAGTTCACTGCGCAACTCCAGGTCGAGGTACCATTTCTATGGGATACCCGCATCCAATGTATGTACAAATAAATGTACCAATTCTGTAAGTGGTCTTTCCACCCATGCCTTTGAGCAGATTTCAATGTTCTGACTAGGGTCTGTCTGTCCATTATACTTTTCAAAGGGTAAAGTAACCTTTTCGGCGAATTGGATCTGCATCTTAGTTCTGCATTGATCCCAAGTGGTCAATGTTTTATTATGTGTATTCCACCATCTGGTAGGTGTATCGTGCAATGCTATATTTAAAGTTGGCAATATATGCTCATCTAGTATAGCTGTAGTATATTCCCTTATAAAACTCTAAACATTAGCAGAACCATCATATGTGGGAATAGGGCTCACCTCTTTTCCAATCCAGCATAGTGATTTCATGACCTGCACACATCTTCTTGCTGATACTTCATGCATGCGGCTTTGCCAATTCTCCAGTCCTGTATTCGAGTCAGAGATACAAGAAGTGTCACATCACCAGCTGAGTAGTGTCCACTGGTATAGTCGGTCTAATTCTTGTGCTTGGGATTCCTCCTGAATCGGCTCACTATATCTATCACCATCTTTAGGATCCAATGGTGCAATGACCCTAAGATGCCTCCCTTCAAAGATCATCTTCTTTGTCTTCAAGTTTATGATAGCCAAGTTATCCATAGCCCAATCAATTCCCAATATTGCTGGAAAAGGTTGGCTATCATCCACAATTTCAATAACCTCAAAGTCTTCATGACTCTGTACTCCATCAATGTCAACTACTACATTAGCTAAGCGCCAAAAGGTATGACCTTCTCCTGATTAGCCATTCATAACTGGATAGGTGACCATAGCAACTTTGGTTGACCCATCTGCTGCCATGTCTGCTTAGTCAAGACATTCACTTATGATCCTAAATCAAGGATGACTTCATCCATTTCAAAATCTCCTATCTACGCAGTAAGCCTCATCTCTTGATCTGTTCATTTGTGCTTCCTTCTATGATGTACAACACTATCTAGAGTCTCTGTTGCAATTTGAGGTTCAAACTGGCTTATAAACTTCTGGAGCTCTACTATGGATTTTTCGCTTTTTAGTAACTTCATGCAGGTTCACAAGAACTGCACAATAGAAGTATGGACTCTATCGCAGTACTTGTTTTGTCATACGGAGCCGGCATGTCTTTAACATGCGGTGTTTCACTGTGCAGCGGGATCCTTGATGACTTATCCATTGGTTCTCTAAAGGTATCCTGCGCATCAATGAAGACCTCCTTGTTCTTCTGTAGGTTAAGAGGGGGTGTTTTTCCTGGAGCTTTTCTTATCCATACTGTTCCAAGGGGATCCTTCTTCGTATGTGCTTCCCATGACATTGAAGCTTTCGCTCCTCTATCGCGGCCTGTCTCAGCGACACTGCGCGTGACCACATTAATGCTTGGATCCACTGGTTTATTCTCTACTGCGATCCACTGGACGTTTGGATTCGGAGCCTTTGTTCGCCTTCTCTTCTGCATTTCCACCTCTAATACTGGGCAATCTTCAATGGCATGCTCAAACAATTTACAATAGTTTCACGTAGTGCATGGGTTAACACAATCTCTAGACACGTGCCCAGGTTGGCCACAGTTATAACAAATGACTTGGCCGTGGCCTCTTCCTTGTGCCGGACCAACATTTCTTCCTCTGCCACGGTATCCACTACAACGACCTCTGTATCCTGCTTGGTCATATTTTGCATTTTCTTGTTTTGGCTGGGTATCTTCTTGTACGCGGTACAAGCCAGCCCCTCGCATTGAGTCCATATCCCTTTTTCTTTCATTCATTAATTCATATGTGCGGTAGTTGGATTCATCATGTCCAACTGATTTACAGAAATTGCAGTATAAATTCTTAGGGGTTTTCACATATTTCTGGATGAGGTAACAGTCTTCAGGTCAGTGTCCTGTGGTTCTACAAATTTCACACCATGGGGCCTGATTCTGATTTAATGGGTTAGGCGCACCACTGTTAATGTAGTCGCGGAATAGAGGGAAATGCTCACAGTCATGACCTTCTCCTTTACAACTTGTACACCAGACCTCCTGTCTAGGTTCATATCTTTGTTCTTTACCATTCTTCATACTTTGTAGATCAAGTGTCAGGGTGGTCAGCTGGTTCTGGATCTGAGACATCCCAGAACTAGTATCACCAATCGGCGAAGCTTCCAGCTTCATTGCAATTTCCAAGGCCTCTGCCTGGGATAGAACCTTCTGCTGCATCAATGGTAATCTGATATGAGGTAACAGCGCAGCAATGAACCATTCTTTATGTTGTTCTAGTGGTATAACAAAACTTACTTGGTCTAGTAAGGTCTTAAATTTATGATCAAATTCCCAGACCGTTTCAGTGGGTCCTTGCTTTATTTCCTTCAGCTCAGTTATACACTGTGACTCATACATAGGTTTCTTGAACTCTGCCACCAACGCGACTTTAATTTCTGCCAGGGTTCTCGGTTGTACGATAGAGTATTTCATAAACCAATGTAGCGCTCTATCCCTGAAAGTGGTGATGAGTTGTGCTTGCTTCACGACATCGTCCTCGATTTGTCTTACACTCCATATGACTTCAAAAAGGAACCAATGCTGATCAGGGTCTTCTAAGCCAGTTCCTCTGAATATTAGCAGTTTCATGTCAGTGTTTGCCATTGTGCTACTAGGTGGTGGAGCGTCGGGGTTAGTGCGCGGCTACTGTAAAGGGATCTGCACAGTAAATATAAATGGGACTATCGGGAGAGATGGACTAGGTTGATTCTTCTACGGGGTGGGCTACGTAGCGGGTGGGTTCTGTGATAAGGGTGGCGCGGTTTTGGCATCCGACAGATTCTCAGGGGTAAATGGTTGTGCAACTTCGCTATCCAGATCGCAGGGGATCTCAGTATCTATATGAAGTTTAGGGCCTTCCGGATTCTTATTAATTTTATATCTCTTACCACTTCTAAAAGTATGTGTCTCTTTGTCAGAATAAATATATGTACTTTTTATCATGACAAAATTTAAGCATACTACTGCATTCTTAGAATACCTTTCTCAGCTAGCAGCATCTTAATGTATAGACTGAGGTTGTTCAAAAACTTATCGTGGAATCCTCCAAAAAAATTTGCTTTTGCTTGGTTGTAGGATTTGAGTGTGTCTACAGCAAATTCTGTTACAAAGCCCTCTAGCATGTGATCGACCCAATAATCAACTGCGCATGACAACGGGCTGTATAACGCTTTAAGCTGCGCTGTGAGCTCAGGAGTCCAATCCGTAGGAACTCCTCCTTGGAAATAATTTTTCTTCTCTGCGAGCCGTGATATCCACGAATACAGCTCATTTGGAAACGATTCCCAAAAGATCCCGTGAATGTCGTCTAACAGATATCTAACTGACCACTGTGTGTCGCTTAGACACGGATGTCTATTTTCTTGTCTGTTAAAATCGCTTATGGTCTTATCTCACCAAGCTTGGATTTCTGTCTTTTCAGGATGCCAATAGTCAGATCCTTCTGGGAACTCATATTCTTCTTCACACATCGTAATTGCAACTTAAGGGAACCATTTCAACTCATCATGGATTCTAACGCAACAATGGAACCATTTCAACCCATCATAGATTCTAGCGCGGCAATGGAACCATTTGTTGGCTTAAACTGACCCAGAGGTTTTCAAATAGACCCAAGTTCTTTGCGGTTCTCCCTTTGACCAACAAAACCCCTTTGCACCGGCCCTTTCGGCAACAACCTGCGAGCAGGTTGAGGTCTCACCCAAGGTGCATCTCTATGGGGTACTGTGGAATCAGGTTTCCATAGTAAATGATGAGTTGTTTATAAGAACAAGTTGCACAATGCAGGACAAAAGGACGGCGCTGCCGGCAGAATGATGCGGTACGCAACAGGATCTATGGTGCGAGCAGTACCGCGCGGTGCAGGTAACCCTGCAGGATGCACCAAGGGTTTCTTACTGCTGCAAATCTTCTACTGGAATTGCGAACCACCCACAATTATCCTTTACTTGGAAGATCTTGGAAACACTAAGGCACTGAAATGAATATCACTCATCCATTCATTCAGGCACTTACTGGTTATCTTTCTAGCATTCGTCAAGAACTTGGATTATTACAATATGAACTAAAATGATAAATACGATTAACCATGCCGTGTTCCTTCACTGTGTTTAAGAAAGTCATTATACTTAAATGACTGATTCACGACCTTAAAATAGAATTGAAGTGTTCACCATTCATCTGCTTCCGCGGAACATAGCATATCATTCCCAAACTTCTCCTATTGGTAAATTCATATCAAAGTTCTCATATTATAGCATGCAAGGAAACATTCAAGCATTCATTCTACAGAAAATACAGACAATCATTCATTCATAAACATTATCACATAACACAGGATTTAACGTGGTTCAATTCCCCAGATGGAAAGCTACGTCCACAAGAACGGTTGGTAATATATTTCTTTCAAAAGGGATGGGGAAACCATTCTTAGTATGCGCACTCAGCTGCAGAATCTTCCTTCTCTCGGCTAGGTCTCTGCGCACACAGTTGCAGAGCCTTTACACTGTTCTCAGCTCAGAGAGAATTTTCAATACAAAAAGGTTATCTCCTTAAGTTCTCAGCAACATCAAAATAATAACAATAATACAACAAGAGAACAACCCACAAAGCGAACCCCCATCCCATACAAAATGTCTTCTTAAATAGATCATGCCCGAAGTTCATGTCTGTACAATGTTGAAGACCTAAAAACCCAAAACCCTAAGGGTTTACAAAACTGCGCCAGTTTTCCAAACCGGCTTGCTGGCTCCTGGTAGCATCTGCTTGATCATGGCGGATCTCCAGGTCCTCATTCTGTCGCTATTATCCTTCCTGTCGCACGCATGCCTGTAGGCTGCTTCTGTTGAACCGTTTCTCTCTAACGGTTTTACCTTCTGCGTGTGCCAAATGTTGCTTTCCTTAACAACCCACACATGGCCGCCTTCCGGTTTTGCCTATGTCCGCCGCTCAAAAATCCTGAAGTATCTTTGCAAAAATGGCTGCTACCGGTTGGACCAGTAACTACACTTGATACTTGTCCAGCACACCGCTTTGTTGGCTCCACATGGCCTCCTAACTCTACAGCACTGCTTCAGCACAGTACTGGTCTTCGCATGATGACCAAAACTTTGACGCTGCACGCAACTCCGTAGTCTCGTCAAAAGTTGGATGCTACGCACAACTTCGCAACATCCTCAATACTTAGCCAAAATTGTGTTTCTGAGCTGCGCTCAGCTCAGCTTTCCTTGCTTTCCTCAAAAAGGTGCTTCTCAAAACTTTAACTCAACCTGGGCCCAACAGTCTGCCACACTGTCCAAGTAAATTTTTCTCTTTGCCGCTGATATAGAGGTGGTCTTAGCTTTTGATTCTGGTGGCAAGGGCGTAGTCTTCATTCTCTGAACGTCCTCAGCAGATACCACTATGAACTACTCTCAAGAGAGCTTTGGAATCTGTTCTTTTAGTTCCTCACCAACTATTAGTTTGATCAGCCCATGATGGGCCAAAGCACCCTCTTTTCCCTTAGCCACCTTCTTAATCATTTTTGCTAGGGATTGGAGTAGGTAAAATGGAATGCTAATGTTGTTGTTTGATGAAATGTGACTCATGTGCCTGAGAAGTTCCAAAATATGAAAATAGAAAATGGGAACATAACTTAACCTTCCAGTGCATGTAATGTACCTCTGGAAAATTGCAGCCATTGCATCCCATGGTGTTGGCATGGAGAGTCTTTTGACTCCATTTTTGTCTTCATCATAGACCTCTCCTTGCTAAAAAAATGCTGCTTTTGCTGTGTGGTTTGCCTCCCGGTCATTACTACTCCGATGTAGGCCCATTGGTAGAGCAGTGTATTTGGCAATCATGTCCTCATTCAATTTTATACGTAACCCTTTTACTTGGGTGACATACTGTTCATCCTTGATATGTTTGAAGTTTCTTGCAAACTCTTGAGCTACCCCTGTATCATATCCTCTCAGTCCAAGCATGAAAGGCATCCAGCCTGAATTGCGCATGATCTGCAAGACTCTTGGGCTCTTATAAATGGCGCTGTGATCTTCCAGTTCATTTTTCTTGAAACCCTTTGTCATTTTAGAATCTTCTTTATAATTAGACAAAACCAGAACTTTGGAATATGGTTTATACCCTCAAATGGTTGGGGCTTTGCCTACAGGCTTGAGGATTGCAATGTTGGATGAGTGAGAGCACTAGATTTTGGTTTGCTGCTTCTCGAGAATTCCGAGAGGTTCCTTATATGCAAAATCGTGAAGATGCATCATGCAGAAGAGCTGTGGCTGGCTGAGCAGAAGAATTCAACGCTTCAAGAAAAATTGGTCGAGGCACAAAACGAATTAGCCAAGAAGGACCAGGAGATTACCAAATTGAAGGACATTTTAGCCACTACTACCGGAAACAGTGCCAAAAAGTGGTGAGCTCCCAATATGGATGCCTAGTGTGGATAGTTGTACTAAGAGCCTACTTTAATTATCAAGTCGGGGGACATACAAAATTTAGAGGTGCAGGCACTATCTGTGCTCTTATAGGATAATCTTTGTCACGGTTGAGTATCAGTATCAATATTTTAAGGGTTTCCTACTCAATATGTAAAACTATTTATACTAGGGAATTAAATACTGGAGAACAGTAAACCTATTTTAAAGAATTAAAATACTAAAAGCAGTAAATCTATTTTAAAGAATTAAAATGCTGAAAGTGAAAGAGATAATAATATGAATTTACTGATGCAGAATGGTGAATCTTAGATTATGAAAGTGAAATTCCATAACAGATCTATTCTAAATTAAAGAAAACAAGGTCTGTAATTACTTATGTGTAAAACTAGAATTCTGATCTAAATCTTTTAAATATCAAAACTAAGTTTGAAGCACAATCATCTCATGCTACACATCCATTATGAAGAAATCAAAGCAGTTAATCATGATGGGAAACATTCATAAACCTTAGATCTAAACCATGATGTTGAAAGCAGTGCTAATGCATATGTAATCATTGGTTAAAATGTGCATTGGAAGAAAGCAGCTATAGGACTACTGAAACCGTATTGCTGAACTACAGAATGTGTTATAAATTACTACATAATAAATACATCATTCAAATGCTTCCATATGCGATATAAATTTTCATCACTGCAAAACACATAATCGAAAAATACCTGAAAAATGGAAATCCCCTGACATACGTGTTGGAGGGGCCCCTCTCCAATGCGTACTTAGGAGGACAAGAAACTTATAGATGCTGACTGGGATTTAACATCAATCTTCCATTAAAATATAAACTCCATGTCTTCACAAAGGTCTGTAACTCAGAAGTATCTCAAGAGTGAAAAAACGTAAAACAATGTTTCTCCAAAATGTCAACAGAGAGGCCTCTCGATACCCAAGAGGTCCATATTTATATATTTCTTAATGTTGAACCTAACTAACTGTCTAAATGCCGATTCCCCTTAAACATGGGTGCGTTCTCTATATATCAGGAAACAGGGTGCTGAGTTGCATGAATCCTCAGTATTCTACGTGTTTGTCCTTTAATGCTCGTGAACCTACTCAATCACGTTCAATTTCCACATAATTAGTTTATTGAATACATATTTTAACATACAAGAATAATCGTCAAAAACAACTTCATTAAATAATTGAAGTAAAACTTTTTTCCCACAAATGAGTGTGTTTCTTCGCCATTGCTTGAGCTTGACTTCAGAAAAAGGCTGATCATATACCTGAAAATTGGACTCATCAGGAAGACGACACAGATTCTGGTTAGACCATCGGTGGTCTATTTTTGGAAAAGATGCTCCATGATTTCCAGGCGACGTGTGAGGAGCAATGTGGAAGGAAAGAAATTGGTCACACATGTGAAAGAACCACTACACAAACCAGTCGCAAAAGGTCGTCAGAGGAAGTATGGATCTGTGAAAGCGACCTGTTGGCGTGCACTCGACAGGGAGGATTATAGCGACGTGAGCATGTGCTGAGGGCAGCCACGATGGTATATTTGCTACCAGAAACTAGCAAGTCCGGTTAGCTAAAAACCGTGACGGTTTTGTAAACCTTAGGGTTTTTGCCTGCAGACTGTAAAGACATGACCTATGGGCATGATCTATAAATAAGGAATATTTTGTATGGGAAAGGGTTACTCTTCATTGTTATTATTTTGGTCAATCTCTCATGTATTGAGAAATCTTCTGTGAGAGACAATTTTGTAAAGGCTCTGCAAGCTGTGTGCGCAGAGGCCTATTGAGAGAGAAGAGAGTCTGTAGCTGAGTGCGCAGACTAGAACTGTTGTACCCTTCCCAATGACTAATACGACAACAATTCCTGTGGACGTAGCTCCCATCCTGGGGGTGAACCACTTTAAATCTTGTGCAGTGTGATTATGTATGTGTTTGCACTTGTCTGTTTGCTTACTATGAATGCTTGAGTTCTCAATTATCAGTTGATATGTTAATTCTTTTATATGTATTCGCCATAGAAATGAAAAGGGAATAATATGTTAAGTATTACATGAATGGATGAATGTTGAATGCGAAGTATGTTTGAGTTAACGAATGCATAAGTCACTTAGATAGTAGCTAAGTTGGAGAGTTCGTGCCGTGCGACTCCCTTGAGCGTAGCACCGGGTGTGCACAGAGTTGTGTATTCCGTTCCATTGCATAAGTCATGAGATTGAAATAACCTAACGCAGTAGATGAATGAATAAGTGCTAAGTAAAGTCTTCACAAGCAGTTAAGTCCAAAGAGGAAGCGTATAAGTCAGTTTCATTTTCTTATTGATTGAATCCTACCAGTGCCGCGCAGTCCTTGGATGCGCTGGTTGTACAAGCATCTTTGTTTGTAGAAGTATTGACTGCGACGCAGGCTATCGTTGCGCAGTCTTTAGTTCACAGTGCGAGCCCTGTAGCGTGCTGTGCAGTAGTCCGTCCGAACAACTCATCACATAGTTGTGGAAACCTGATTCCGTAGCTCCCCCATAAGTTCACCTCGAGTGAGACCTCAGTCTGTTTGCAGGCTGTTGCCGAAAGGGCCGGTGAGAAGGGGTTTTGTTGGTTGCTTGAAACCGTGAAGAACCTGGGTCTACATTGGAAACCTTTAGAACATTTATATAAGCGAACAAATGGTTCTGTTTCCACACTAAGAATCCGTGATGAGTTGAATTCGTGATGTGTGACGAAGAAGAAGCTTCGTTGGGTATTGACGTTTGGAATCCCAGAAAGAGATTTCGCAAAAGAAAAATAGACACCCACATCTCTCTGACATTTAGTGGTTGAACAAATACCTGTGGAAAGACGTTCACGAAGCGTTTTGGGCATCTTTTGGAAATGAGCTACACAAGTGGTTTTCAAGGCTCGTAGAGCGCAGAAACTGTACCCCACGAGAGGTACCGACTGAGTGGACACCAGAACTCATTGAAAGCCTCAAAGGAGTAGATATTCCATTCACACGAGCAATCGACTTCTGGGTCGACAGTACACTATAGATTTTTGTGATGCAGTTCGCTGTAGACATGCTAAAGTCCTACAACGCATCCGAAAGTGATTTTTTCAATGGATTCAGAGGTAAGTATCTGAACAAAATCAATTTATCCATTAGAATGCTTTTAGCCGAGAAAGGCGTTTTTAGAATGCTGTGAATTTTTTTGAATTGTAATGGTCAATAGAATTTTTAGTGAGTCTGACGAAGCGACACATAATATAAGAAGTGGGAAACGATACAAATATACACCTAAGAAAAATTCTAGTGGACATGGACTCCACGTAGACGTTGATTCACAAGCCGAACCTAATAGCCAAACTGCACCTCAATCTTCTACCTATCAGACCATTACTCCATAGAATCCACCGCTTGTGAACACTACGCCTCCCATCGCACAGAGTTCCCTGGTTGTGAATATCCCTAGCATTCAGAACATTCCGGGTCAGACCGTTCCGTGCAATACTACTTTTAATTTTTCTACTCAGCAACCTACGTAGAACCCTCCACCACCTAGAAAAATCATGACTGAAGATATTAAGCTGTCGATATTCAAAGGAACGGATCTAGAATACCCTAATCAGCATTGGTTTCTATTTTAAGCCCTATGGAATTGTTGATGTATATGTAACTTCGGAATGTATTTCATCTATGTATTTTATTGTACTCCTATAGAGATGTATTATTCCTCTATACGGAAGTGTCGTCATTTGTAGTGACAAGTGTAACAAGTGTCATAACTTACCGATGGGTTATTAAACCACCATGTGTGGGGTCGGCCCTGATTAAGTTAAATTGGGGTTATTAGGATGAGTTAGACAAGTTGGCCTGATAGGTTTATTAGGCTGCTCAGAACAAGTATAAATAGAGAGCGGGATCTCTCTATTTGATCACTTCACTTACTCACTTATCCATCACTCGGAAAGTAGCGCACATGTGAGGAGGAGGATCAACTGCTAGGAGGAGTACTTGGGTTGTACTTTGGTTGTGCTATTGCTCTATTTATCTTTGAGGAAGTCGTGGGGTTTTTCACCTTAGGGTTTTCCCCATGGAAACTCTATGTGTCTATTGTCTCTTATGATTGCATCTTGTGATGATTGATATGCTTGCTATGATTGATATGCATTGATATACTGTACATGTTATTCTCTTAGTAAAGATCCTAGAGTATTGTGAATTAATGCTCGAAAATTAACATGGTCCAGAGCTAACCTGAGAAGAAGACACTGTGCAGTTGCGGAAGCTAGGGATTCTTGTTTTTGGGTTTCTCTACACAGATTTTGGAAAAGCAATATGATAGATTGAATCTCCTTAGCAAGGTGAATCTTTCTGTCCAATCAGAATTTAGTTCTTAGCACTTTCAGTATTGGCCCTAAAAATTAGGGTTTCCAAAAAAATAGGAATTTCTAAAATATGAAGACATAGCTGGAAGCTCCTTGGAAAAATCGAAGTTTAGAACTTTGGATCGAGATTTTTGGCTGGGTAAATCTCTGAGAAACTCAAACCCTAATTCAGGGTCCTCCCTAGTGAACTCGGGAAGACTAAAAGGCATTTCTGAAGGGTGAAGCTTTGCAGATCTCAAATTCTGAATACACCAAGCTGATCCGCTCATCAAGGCCCATCTTTCTATCCTTTCAGAAAGTTGAAATTCACATTTTGAATTTTCAGGGTTTCTCTGACAAACCCTAATCCAGGACCAGATCCAGTTTTCAGCAAATCAAGTGGTAAGACCTAAATCTTTTGTATTTCCATTTGAAGTACTCTTTAAGATGTCTCACCACACTAAGCTTAAGGATAAGCTTGAAGGGGATAATAACTTCCGAGCCTGGAAGTATAGGATTGGGTTAATCCTGGAAGAAAATGAATTAGATACTTACATAAGGGAAGAGGTCCTTGTCCCAAAGGGAGAAGAGGCTAAAGCCCTCCACAAGAAGAAATCGGTCAAGGAAAAGAGAATCATTGCTGATTCTATCAAGGACCATCTCATCCCCCATGTGTCATCTCTGAAGACACCCAAAGAGATGTTTGATTCCCTATCCAAGCTATTTGAAGGGAAGAACATAAATCGGAAGATGACTCTACGGAACCAATTGAAAGGGGTAAAGCTTTAGAATGGAGAATCCATTCAATCTTATTTTTCTAGGGTCTCTTAGATCAAGGAACAACTAGAAGTAGTGGATGAAATGGTGGAGAATGGTGAAGTTGTCATGACCACTCTGAATGGCCTACCCAGGTCTTGGGATTCCTTTATCCAAGGAATCTGTGTAAGAAAGAATTTAGTATCCTTCAGTAGACTGCGGGAAGAATGCTCACAAGAAGAAGCAAGGCTTGTGGCACGAGAACAAAAGATTGGGAATGAATATCAAGCTCTCACAGCTCACACCAAGGGAAGCAAGTTTAAGAGGGAGAAATCTCATAACAAGAAACATTCTCATTCTCATCAGAAGAAGAAAGATCTATCTCATGTTCAATGTTGCGAATGTAATGAAATGGGACACTTTGCTTCAAATTTCCCCAAGAAGAAGAAAGACAACAACTTCAACAAGAAGAAGAAGAATAACAAAAGAAGATATCATGCTCATGCTGCTGAGGATGATGAACTTCCTAGGAAGAAAGCTAGAGCAGAAAGTGATGATGATGACTCATGAAGTGAAGAAGAGTATGCTCTAATCTCTGCTCTCACAGGTACTATTTCTCATGGTTGTAATGATGGGTTAATTGACAGTGGGTCTTCTAAACATATGACTGGGTTTAAAGAATCTTTTGTAAATCTATGTGAACATGAATCACCCCATTAAGTGAAACTTGGGGATGATTATCAATGCCCTATCAAAGGAAGTGGGGAAGCCTCCTACAACCTAGAATCTGGAAAGTCCTTGAAGATGAAAGATGTGTTATTTGTACATGGGCTCAAGAAGAACCTACTCTCCATCTCTACATTGGATGAAAAAGGCATGAGGGTTGCATTTCTAGATGGCCTAGTCCTAATGTGGCCAAAGGGTAAAACTATTGATGATGCAGTGGTGATTTGAGAGCAAGATGGAGGATTGTACAAATTGAAGGGACAACCTGAACATGCCATGGTACATGAATCCATGGAGCCAAGTGAACTTTGGCATCGAAGGCTTGCACATGTGCAATACAGAGCACTACCAATTACAAGTAAAGTTGTAGAAGGTCTTCCTAAAATCAAGTCAAAGCATGAAGGTGTTTGCAAAGGATTTGCAAAAGGAAAGAACATTAAGAAGGCATTTCCAAGCAGTAAAAGCAAGGGATAAGGAATTCTAGAAATTATCCACTCCGATGTATGCAGTCCGGTGTCATCCAGTTATCTGAGTGGGTCTGTGCACTATGGTTCTTTCATTGATGATTTCTCTAGGAATACTTGGACTTATTTCTTGAAGAACAAAGATGAAGTATTCGACAAGTTCAATAGCTTGATGGAAAATCAAACTGATAAGAAGATCAAGACATTCAGATCCGACAATGGCAGAGAATTCACTTCAGCTGATTTCAAGAAACTATGCAGTGATTCAGGTATTAAGAGGGATTTGACCACTCCTTGCAGTCCACAACAGAAAGGAGTAGAAGAATCTACTTCAAAGTTGGACTCCAGCAGCTCCTACAAGGAAGCAAAGATTCATAGGGAGTCCACCCAACAAACAAACAAAGATAAGTTTTTGAATTGCCATTTCTTGTATTTTCTGTTTGTTTAAATAATGTTGTTCAATGATGTGTATACTTATGTTCTTAGACTTAGGTTGTCTATTATGCATAATTGCATTAATGAACATTATACTACTAATATGCATGGGTAAGTGGCCTATGGCACTGTACAAAATTCCATTGCTACTTATCTAGAATGAAACCTCTTTGCTTACATGTTGGGAGTAGTGCAAACTCTTAACAATGTTCTGGTAGAGATGGAAGGCATCTACAAAGTTACGAATATGGATGAATGTTGTATTGAAGCATTGGCTAAGATAATTGCATGACTGTATGACATATATATTTTTATGTATAAGATTTTGTTCTGAAAAATATGAGAAGTTTCTAATCATGCAATTGAATTTGTCTTGTAAGAAAGATCATATACCGTCACCTACAAAAGAAGAACTACAACATTTGTTCAACAACAAAGCTATCTATTGAAGAATATGAAGTTCCTAGGATATGGGATGAAGTAATGTCATGATCCGTCGATCATGAAGAATGAGGTTTGGGATGCGGTCCCAAGACCTGAAGGGAAGTCAGTTGTGACTTCCAAATGGATCTACAAGATCAAGCATGCTACAGATGGCATCATAGAGAAATACAAAGCAAGATTCTAGCTCGTGGCTTCTCTCAGAAAGAGGGAATAGACTATGAAGAGACTTTTTCTCCTGTAGCTAGGTACACTTCCATCAGATTAGTACTTGCCCTCGCTGCAGTGATGAAATGGAATATACACCAGATGGATGTCAAGACAACTTTCTTGAATGGTGTAGTTGAGGAGCAAGCATATGTGGAGCAGCCACTTGGTTTTGAGACACATGACAGGGAGTCATATGTGTGCAAACTGAAGAAAGCCTTGTATGGCTTGAAGCAAGCTCCTAGGACTTGGTATGGTAGGATGGACGGTTTCCTATCTAGTTTCAGCTTTACCAAGAGTAAGGCAGATTCCAACCTTTATTACAAGGTTGAGGAAGGAAATCCAGTGATACTACTTTTGTATTTGGATGATCTATTTGTAACAGGTAATGATAGTTTGATTGCTGATACCAAGAGGAAGCTTGCAGCCGAGTTCGAGATGAATTACTTGGGGATGATGCACTATTTTCTAGGCATCGAGGTGTGGCAGAGTGTAGATGGTATATTCCTTGGACAAGGGAAGTATGCAGTAGAGATCTTGAAGAGGTTCGAGATGATGGACTGCAAGGCCATGGCCACACCTATGGCATCGAACCTGAATCTTTTGTGTGATGCTTCGTCTGATCCTATTGATGTCACTATGTATCATCAGATGATTGGGTCCTTGATGTACATGACAAACACTAGACCATATAGTTTCTTTCCAATGAACACATTGAGCTAGTTCCTGATGGATCCCAGAGGTGTTCACTTGGTTGCTATAAACCATATTCTAAGGTACCTGAAGGGTACAGTTGACTATGGGCTCAAGTATGATGCAAATCAAAAGTTTAACCTGTAGGGTTATGTTGATTCAGATTGGGTAGGCAATGCTGCAGATAGGAAGAGCACATATGGGTGATGCTTCAGTATGGGATCAGGTGTGATCTCTTGGTTTAGGAGGAAGCAATCCTGCGTAGCATTGAGTACAACCGAAGCAGAGTATGTTGCAGCATGTTTGTCTAGTTGTGAGGTAGTATGGCTCTGGAAGCTATTGTCTGAGTTATTTGATCTCCCGTTGGAGGCTACTGGTGTCTTTTGTGACAACCAAAGTTGTGTGAAGCTGTATGAGAACCGAGTGTTCCACGACAGGTCGAAACACATAGAGATCAAATATCACTATATCAGGGATATGGTGCAGAGAGGAGCAGTGAAGCTCCTATTTGTTGCGACAGATGAGTAGATTGCAGATATGCTAACGAAGCCACTAGCTAGAGTGAAGTTCGAGTACTTCAGAGAGAGGCTTGGTGTCCTTCAGATCGATGACACTTCAAGGAAGAAGTGATGGAGACATTTTCTTAAGCCATTCCAAGCATGGTGGAAGGAGGATCCTTCACATGGCTATGGATGTAAGTGTTGGATGATGAGTATCAGGACGATGCTCCAGTTACTGCTCTATATATGCATCCTATTGGATGCTGGATATGATCAGTTGGATCATTTATATGTATATGTATGTATGCATCATGTTGGATGTTGGATATGATCAGTTGGATCATTTATATGTATATGTAAGTACGCATCATGTTGGATGCTTGATATGATCAGTTGGATCATGGATTTGTATCAGGTGGATACTTGTATGATCAGGTAGATCATGTATTTGTATATGTATCAGGTGGATACTTGTATGATCAAGTAGATCATGTACTTGTGTATGTATCAGGTGGATGCATTATGTATATTAGGGGGATGCATTATATGATCAGGTAGATCATGTATGATGATATGTATCAGGTAGATACTTTGTATGCACCAGATGGATGTATTGTTTGATCAGGATGATCATAGATGATGAGCTTTAGGATGTTACTCCAGATGATATGCATCAGGTTGATGCTATGATGATGATCAGGATGATCACATATGACGAGCTTCAGGATGTTTCTCCAGATGATATGCATCAAGTTGATGCTATGATGATGATCAGGTTGATCATGTGATTATGTACATCAGGATGATGTATGGTGAGTATTGGTTTGATACTTTGTGGCCATGGATAGGTTGTGCAGGTAGCATAGAAAAGATCCTTTAAAAACTGGACAGGTAGAGCGGTGTGCTCGTAATATCCTGGGTTTCTCTATCGAGATCCGGACAGGTAGAGTGGTGTGCTTGTAACATCCTGGGATTCTCTGAGTAGGTTTTGCTATAGTTTCGCATAGAAAAGATCCTTTAAAATATGGACAGGTAGAGCGGTGTGCTCGTAACAACCTGGGATGCTCTATCAAGATCCAAATAGGTAGAGTAGTTTGCTCGTAACATCCTGGGATGCTCTGAGTAGGTTTTGCAAAAGTTCACATAGAAAATATCCTTTAAAATCTAGACAGGTAGAGCGGTGTGCTCATAACAGCCTGGGATGCTCTATCAAAATCCAGACAGGTAGAGTGGTTTGCTCGTAACATCCTGGGATTCTCTGAGTAGGTTTTATGAAAGTCAACATGTAAAAGATCCTGGGAGATCCGATAGGTTGAGCAGTGTGCTCGTAATCAGTCCTGGGATGCTCTTTCGAGGTTTTGTTGAGGCACATAGTCAGTCCTGAGTATTCAACAGTATGGCCAGTGATGATGAAGACCTACAGATGGTGGGCCTACATCCAGTATGAAAAAGGATTGGCTCTGTAGAACTTCCTATGACGAGTAGATCAGATATTGATTGAGATAGAAGTAGCAGTGATGATGACGATGATTCAAGGACGATGATTCACTGATGATGATCCAGAGAAGAAGACTTGTGTTAGCAGATATGTGTCAAGAAATACCTTCCTAGTTAAGATGGAGTGTTGATGTATATGTAACTTCGGAATGTATTTCACCTATGTATTTTATTTTACTCCTATAGAGATGTATTATTCCTCTATACAGAAGTGTCGTCATTTGTATTGACAAGTGTTGCAAGTGTCGTAACTTGCCGATGGGTTATTAGACTACCATGTGTGGGGTCGGCCCTGATTAAGTTAAACTGGGGTTATTAGGCTAAGTTAGACAAGTCGGCCCCATAGGTTTATTAGGCTGCTCAGAACAAGTATAAATAGAGAGCGAGATTTCTCTATTTGATCACTTCACTTACTCACTTATCCATCAATCAGAAAGTGGTGAACATGTGAGGAGGAGGATCAACTGCTAGGAGGAGTCTATCTCTATGTACTTGGGTCGTACTTTGGTTGTGCTATTGCTCTATCTATCTCTGAGGAAGTTGTGGGTTTTTTCACCTTAGGGTTTTTCCCATGGAAACTTTGTGTGTCTATTGTCTCTTATGATTGCATCTTGTGATGATTGATATGCTTGCTATGATTGATATGCATTGATATACTGTACATGTTATTCTCTCAAAAAATAACAGGAATGTTAAACAAGTCCAGGATGATGTTGTGAAGCGAGTGCAACTCATCACCACCTTTAGAGATAGAGCCTTGCATTGGTTCATGAAATATTCGTAGGGACATAATAGAACCCTGGTAGAAATCAAGGCTACACTCTTAACAGAATTTAAGAAGCCGAAGTTAGATTCATAGTGTATAATAGAGTTAAAAGAGATCAAGCAGAAACCTAATGAAACAGTCTGGGAATTTGACCAGAATTTTAAAACATTGTTGGACCAAGTAAGCTTTGTTATAGCACGGCAACAGCACCAGGAATGGTTTATAGCTGCACTATTGCCCCATATCAGACTACCGTTGATGCAGCAGAAAGTGGCTTCGCAGGAAGAAGCGTTGGAGATCGTGATGAAGTTAGAAGCTTTGCCTATTGGAGAAACTAGCACTGGGCTGTCTCAGATTCAGACCCAGTTTGCTACCTGACACTACAACTACATGATATCAAGAAAGGAAAGCAAGAGAGACAAGAAGTCTAGTGTACAGGTTGTAAGGGAGAAGGACACACTAAGGATCATTGTCCTTTATTCCAATACTTCTTTAACATGGTTGCACCAAACCCATTAAATCAGAACCAAGGGCCATGGTATGAAATTTGCAGAACTAGAGGACACCGACTCGAAGACTGCTGCCTGATTCAGAAATATGTAAGATTCAGAAATATGTAAGAACACCTAAAAACCTATACTATAATTTCTGTAAGTCAGTTGGACATTATGAGTCCAACTGCTGCGCATATGAGCTCATATTGGAAAGGAAGAAAGATATTGGGCATATGTATGGAGGAGTATACAGAGTCCAAGAAGAGACTCTACAGAAACAAGATAATGTCCAGCATGATCAGGCAGCATACAGAGACTGCGGAGGATATTGCGGGAGAGGAAGGAATAAGGGCCCAACGCAAGGACGAGGCCGAGGTCAAGTAATCTATTATAACTGTGGCCAGACAGGTTATGTATCTAGAGATTGTACCAACGCATGCACTACGTTTAATTATTGTAAATCGTTCAATCATGTTATTGAAGACTTCCCAGTGTTAGAGGCAGAAATGTAGAAAAGGAAGCGGCAAGATGCGCCGAACCCAAACATTCAGTTGATCGCAGCAGAGAGGAGGCCTGCGGATCCAAGTATCAATATAGTGACGCGAAGTGGCGCTATGACAGGGAGAGATAGAGGAGAAGAAGCTTCGACTTCTGGAAACTTTAACACTAAGCATACTCCTCTTGAAACAATATGGATAAGAAAAGCTAATGGGAAAGCACCTACTTTCAACTTAGAGAAAAACAAAGAAGTCTTTGAAGAACCACAGGATATCTTCAAAGAATTAGCACCCCGGTCGCCAAGAATCCCCCTGTGCAGTGAAATACCACATATAGAAGATATGTAGGCTGCTTATGAAAAAATTAGCACCACAATAGAGACAGGAACCTATGTTTCGGAGTTCCTAAGGAGCTTCATGAAGTTGCTGAAGAGCCCAGATGCTATCACAGAATTGCAAAAACTATTAAACTAGTATGAGCCACAGAGTGAGATAGAGACTATCGATAGCGTAGTTCACCAGATCAAGAAACACAAAAGAACAGGCAGAGAAATGAGACTCAGTGCATAGATAGGAGACTATGAAATGGATGAGATCATCCTTGATCTGGGATCTGAAGTAAATGTCTTAACTAAACAGACATGGAAGCAGATGGGGAGACCAAAGTTGTTATGGTCACCTATCTGGTTGAGAATGGCCAATCAGGAGAAAGTAATACCTTTTGGAAAACTAGCCAATTTTGTTGTTGACATTGATGGAGTGAAAAGTTACGCAGATTTCGAGGTTATCGAGATTGTGGATGATAGTCAGCCTTATCCTGCACTGTTGGGGATTGAATGGGCTATGGATAAACTCGCTATTATAAAATTGAAGACAAAGAAGATGATATTTGAAGGAAAACATATCAGGTTCATTACACCACTGGACCCTTCAGACAGAGACACATACAACGAGCCGATTCAAGAGTGATCTAGAGCTCAAGACTTGGACTACCTCTACTAGATGAATGCAAACCGGGAAGACTATATTAATCCTACTGCGGATGGAACACTCAGATGGAGATGCAACAACTATATGCAAAACTGGAAAACTGGCAAAGTCATATGCATGAATTATATGCAAGGATATGCGCGCAGGTTACAAAGTGACTGCGCTGGATTGGAAAGGAGGTAAGCCCAATTCCCACTTATGATGGTTTATCTAATGTTTATTCCTTTATCAAAAAATATACTGTAGCAATTGCAGATGAACATCGCTTACCAGCACTAGATATGGTACTGCACTAGACACCTTCCAGATGGTGGCCTGCGCATAAGTAGAGATTGACCACACGGGATCAGTGCAGAATCAAGATCCAAATCAAATTTGCTGACAAGGTTACACTACCCTTTGAGAAATACAATGGACAGATAGATCGAAGGGACCATATTGAGATATGTTCACAAACATGGTAGGAGAGACCACAAACAGAATGGGTGCATCTGTTTGTGTACACATTGGGGGAAGAGATTCCAAAGAAATGGTACTTTGATATGGAGTTGCGCAGGGAAACTACAGATTGGCCTACCATGACTGTGAACTTCCAGAAGAGTTTCAGTTTTGAATACAAGTATCCTACCATAAATGATGCTTTCCAGATTATTAAGGAAAGAATATTTAGACCAGAATGTCCACATAGAAACATGACATTAAAGGAATTATTTGGAGCTGTCAGTGTTCTTGCAAGCCTACAGTCAGAATGGAAGGAACAGGCAGAGCATGCCATGGAATGTTATAACCTGGATGAAGAGGATGAAGAAAAAAAGACAACGATGAGGAGGATTCACGTAACGTTAACATACCTGAGTCAGAAGGTGTGCGCGAGGTAGAGGGACCTCCGCTGGAAATCGTAGACATGAGTGGACTTGTGAAAACGTGGAAAGTGAACATTGGCACCAGTGAAGGGCCGAAGTTTGCCAGTATTGGAGACTACTAGGATGATCATACTGTTGCGGAGATCGCAGACCTGTTACATGAGTATCAGGATTTATTCTCGACAAAGTTTACAGAGATGAAGGGCATTTTGGGAGATTTAGGGATTATGAAGATACCTCTTAAGCCAGGTGAAAATCCTATTAAGCATAGGCCCTATAGACTGAACCCATCGATACAAAGAACACGTCAGGGTAGAACTCGATAAGATGCTCAATGTGGGGATCATCGAGCCGGTCGAAGAGTCAGAATGGATAAGCCCTATGGTTGTCCAAGATAAGAATACTAAAGGCGAGATCAGGATCTACGTAGATCTCAGAAAATTGAACGATGCTTCGATGCATGACCCATTTCCTACCCCCTTTACTGATGAAGTGCTCGATAATGTCGGAGGAAATGAGGCATATTCCTTTACTGATGGATTTTTGGGATATCACCAGAAAAGAATTGATCCCGTGGATAGACATAAGACCACTTTTTCCACTGAATGGGGATCATTCCAGTAGAAAGTGATGCCGTTTGGTCTGAAGAATGTGCCTAGCATCTTTTCCAGAGTTGTGGTCACAACATTTAAATATTTCATGCATAATTATTTAGAAGCTTATTTTGACGATTGGATAGTATTTGGGTTGCTAAAGGACCATTGCACAAATCTCAGATTGATGCTAGAAAAATGCAGACAACATCAAATGTCATTAAACCTGAAGAATTGTATCTTTTGTGTAACTTATGGAATTTTGTTGGGACACATTGTGTGCAAAAAGGGCTTGATGGTTGATCCTGTGAAGATCGCAGTTATTGTAAACTTGCCAACACTGAATTTAGTAAAGCAGTTGCACACTATATTGAGGCATACAGTTTACTATAGGAAGTTTATAAAAGGTTATGCGCAGATAACCGAAGCTATGGAGAAGCTATTAAAGAAATATGTGTCTTTCATCTTGAACGAAGAATGTGAACAAGGCTTTGACACCTTAAAAGAGAAAATGGTATTTGTGTCGATCCTAGGTTTTCCATACTAGGAGAAGCCATTTCATGTCCATGTCGATGCTTCATTTATACAATTGGGAGATGTCTTAGAAATACCAGGAGAGGGAGGTATTGACCATCCCATTGCATTTTCGAGCAGGAAGCTCTCATTTGTAGAGAAGAATTATACCACCACTGAGAGAGAAGGCCTAGCTATGGTTTATGCACTACAGAAGTTCAGGCACTATTTGCTTGGTGCTCACTTCTCTATGTTCATTGACCATTCTGCTCTGAAATACCTGGTCAACAAGCCAGTGTTAGGGGGGAGAATCTATAGATGGTTGTTACTCTTTCAGGAGTATGACTTTGACATAGTGGTTAAGCCTGGTAGATTGAACTTAGGACCTGATCATCTGTCAAGGATTGAGTCAAGAGAAGAGCCTACGAACCTTGAAGACAATCTTCCTGATGCGTAGTTGTTTTCCATAAAGAGATCTGATGAATACTATGAAGACCTCATAGAATTTTTGACTACTGGGTTGGCACCCATAGAGTTTACTATGCAACAGAATAAGCAGCTGGTTGTAAGAGAAGAAAACTTCACCATAATTGTCGGATAGCTATACAAATTTGGGCCAGATGAAGTACTGTGCAGGTGTGTGTTAGAGCACGAGAAACCATTCATACTAGCTGATGCACATTCAGGAGCAGCAGGAGGTCACTATGCAGGAAGAGCCACTTTGCAGAAGATATTGCGGGCAGGGCTATGGTGGCCTACGATTCACAAAGATGCAAAGGAGCATTACCAGAGTTGCGATGTCTATCAGAGGATAGGAAGGCCATCGCAAAGAGACGAGAAGCCATTGAATACAAAGTTGACATTACAGGCATTTGAGAAATGGTCCATTGACTTTTTGGGACCTATAAACCCAACAGGAAAATGAACTGGTGCGAGGTACATTATTACTGCAACGAATAACCTCACCAGATGGGTAGAAGCGAAGCCAGTGAAGAACTGTAGCGCAAGTACTACTGTGCAGTTCATATTTGAAGACATCCTTACAAGGTTTGGATGCCCGAAGATTTTGATGAGTGATCAAGGCACTCATTTTTTGAACATAACTATTGAGGCATTGATAGAGGAGTTCCAAACTCATCATCAACGGACTACGCCATATCATCAGTAAGCAAATGGAACTGTTGAAGCATTCAATAAAGTACTGGATAATGTGCTAACTAAGGTATGCAATGTGAATAGGGATGATTGGGACTTGTGCATTCTAGCCGTTTTATGGCCATATAGAACTACTTGGAAAAAGTTGACTGGCCACACACCTTTTAGGTTGGCCTATGAACAGGAAGCAATAATGAAAATGGAGTACATTGTTCCCAGCTTGAGAATGTTAGTTTTTTCAGAATTTTCAATCTGATCTAAGATCTTAACTGAGAGAATAACATGTAAAACATATCTACATCATAACAATCATGGACACAATAATGCAAGCACACAAGAGACACAAAGTTTCACTGGGGAAAACCAAGAAGGTGAAAAACCCCTCAACTTCCTCAGATATAGAAAGAACAATGATACAACCAAAGTACAAGAGATAGTCTTCTCCTAGCAGTAGATCCTCCTCCTCACATGTGCACCACTTTCTGAGTGATGGAAGAGTGAGTAAGTGAATGATCAAATAGAGATCTCCCGATATCTATTTATACTTGTCCTGTCCTGCCCAATAAACCAATGGGTTTGACTTGTCTAGCTTAGCCTAATAACCCATGGTTATATTAATTCAGGCCGACCCCACACTTGGTGGTCTAATAACCAATTTACCCACATGACTCATACATGGCCGACCCCATCTAGGTGGTTTAATAACCGATTTGCAAGTCACAACACTTGGGAAATTTGACAATACAAATGACGACACTTCCGTATAGAGGAATAATAACATCTCTATAGGAGTACAATATACATAGATGAAATACATAGGTGAAATACATTCCGAAGTTACATATACATCAACACTCCTTCTTAACTAGGAAGGTATTTCTTGACACAGATCTTCTAGCACAAGTCTTCTTCTCTGGATCATCATCATTGGATCATCGTCATCGAATCATCGTCACTGCTGCTATCTCAATCAATCTCCAATCTACTCGTCATAAGAAGTTCTACAGAGCCAGTCCTTTTTCATACTGGATGTAGGCCCACCATCTGTAAGTCTTCATCATCACTGGCCATACTGTGGAATCCTCAGGTCTTATTACATGTGTTATAGCTTAAAATGACACCTCTCTGTCCGTGACGACACTTGCATTCCTTGGTCGCATGACGACACTTCTTGAGATCAAGTTCAGTCACACAATAGGACACTTGTGGATTGAGGGGTCATTTGGGACACTAAAAATGGTTGAAATTACCTCATTCTTGACCCTTTTGATGATTACAACCCTTAGGAACATTTTTCCAGACCAAACCATCTCTTGAAAATGAGCAAAAAAACCTGTTTTTGGCCATTTTTTCACATGTGCGCTGGTACACAGGCATGATAGTAGGGCATATGCGCTACTTTGCTTCATTAAAGTAGCACACGCCTTCAGATATGCGCTAGTTTTTCTACTGTAGAGTAGGGCACATTCCTGTTCTAGTCCAAATCTTGATTTTTGGGTAAGTAAAGTTGGTTAGGGAACCTCCTGATCGGTTATAACTTCTTTTCTTCTCCTTCATGGACTATATAAGGAAGGTAGAAGGGCCTTGTGAAGGGATGAATCTTATAACATTGTTATGCTGGAGGAATGGAGACCCTCAACCCCCTCTTTTGTGCCTCATTTTTTCTTAAACCCTAGCATAGCTGATTAGAGGTTGGGATGCTTGGAGAACAAAAGCAGGAGACCTTGAATCTAGGTTTTGTGAAGTGCCTAGCTTGAAGGAAGGTATAACTTTATGTACTTGCTTCATTCATTAATAAAGATCAGACGTTCTTCTCTTTCCAAATATGACCTATTAATGTGTCTTAGATTTGATTACTATTTGATTATAGTTGGATGTCTTCTTCTGTCATGAATATCAGTCTTATATAAGTAGTCAAATGTATTTGAGAAAGGTATCAAGTCGTTTTGCAGGTTTGGGCATTGCGACACTGGATAAGCATTGAAGAGTGAGGGAGGCAAAGATAGGATCAACCTTCTGAATCAGGTGCATACATCACTAAATCCTAATCTCTTCACTTATTTGTTGTACTTGCAGAATGCTTGTAAGTCTATCTTTATCACCGTAAGTTGGTAGTTTCTCCCTTGAACTATAGGTGCATTTTCCTCACAACAGAATGGCGACTCCACTGGGGAAAGCCTGACTACTTAGGGGTATCCAAGGTCATTTATTTAGTTTTGTTTGAAGGTATTTGTTCAATTTCTTTATTAAAATCAGTTATTAGGCTTTGTTTGACCGTCCTTGGATTTTACAGACCCTCCCTAGCCCTTTCAGACCCTGGTGGACCCAAGTTGGGGGGTTTTAACCCCATTTTTTTCAACTTTTCCCACCCATGCGCTACTTTTGTGAAGAACAGTAGCGCATTCCTCTGTTACGGGCGCTCGTATGCCTCATACATAGTAGCACACACTTTCTAGGGTTGTGTTTTTGGGTTGTGGACCCACATTTGGGGGTTGTGGCTGCATTTTTGGGGTCCCTGATGATCCTAGGTCTGAGTTAAACCACTGTAAGTGGTCTCTTATCCTTGTACTGATCCTATGTTCATGATTTGGACCTCTTTTGATCAATTTGGGCTTGTTTGGAAATTTTTGGGGCTTGTTGACCCAAGTTGGGGGGTTGTGGATGAGTTTGGTGTTTTGTACCCTAATTTGAGTCTGAATGAACCTGCTTGCTCCACTTTCCACTGGATTGAAACCTATTGAGCCTACTTGACCTTTTTTGTATCTATTTGAGTGAAATTTCTCTTTAGATTGGTTTCTTATTCTCCCTTATGCTTTTAGTTTTCTTTTTGTAGAGAAAGCTCAAGTGTCTTTGCTGCTGTCCAGGACCTTGAATACATTGTTTATGTGCAGGCCTGACTTTACCAAACCATACTTATTTGTAGGTCATTTGATTTTTTGGGGTCTAAAATTAGGTTTCGTATGCTTTTCCCAATGGTTGGCATGCTTACATCAATAAGAATTTGAAAGTCGTATTGGTAGCTTTTACTGTTTCAATAAGGAAACTTGAAAGTTCTTTGCTTTTGCTTTGATTGTAAGTTACTTTCAATTTTAGTTTTTGTTTCTCACCCTTGAAAAGCATAAAAATTTTGATTTATTTTTTGAGTAGAGTACCTTGCAAGTGGCTTAAAGGATTTAAGAGTGCTTTGTATCAAAAAGAAGAAGTTTTCTTTTGCATACTGATTTGTTTGAGTAGTTGCATTCTTAGGTTTTGAGTTTAATTTTGTACATTTAGACTTTATTTTTATCTTTTTTGCATTCGAAAAGACTAAAAATTGCATTTGCATATGCATTCTAGATCGTATCTTTAAGACTTGCATTGAAAAGAAAAGATATTTTTAGTGGTAAGAATTTCATTTTAGCATTCTATCTCTGTTATAACCACTCTCACACACCCACTACCTTTTTGAGTAAGCAAGTAACCTTTAAAATGAACCCTAATAAAATGTACTATTAACATTTTCTTTTCTAGGTTACACTATTCACTAACTAGTCTTGGTTAGGATCTTGGGTTTAAAACACCTTAAACCACCCAAGATCACACATTACGCAAATATCGTAGTTCGATTATCACAGGTAAACCCACCTCATTCAAAACTTTCCTGAGATCTATGCAGTAGGTCTTCTGAGATCAGATTGTTGGGAATAAACCTCCTACTTTGTGTTTCAAGCATATACTAGGACTGGATCGCATTTGGGGACTCTTTTGAGTTTCAGTCTTAGTTACCCTGCCCACGCCTTCTGATTCGACCAGAGACTATTCCCCTAGGAGTTGTTGGTGTGGTGGTATCCTTAGTTTCTAACCATAGGTTCATACACAGTTGACGATGGAGGGTTATATCTATTGCACCTAGGACAAATGTGGGAGGAAATCCCTTGCAGGTCTTTGGGAGGGCGGTTGGGTGATTCCAATGCTTGCACCCTTAGTCATTGTTTTGTGGACCCCGGGTAACTGTTCGTCATCCTTCGTTGATCTGTTTTGGGCCCTCATCATCCCAGACTCTTCTCCGGAAGGAATCTGTTTTCCTAGTTTGATTTACCTAGGACCTTTTTTAGTGGTGTGCTCTTTGTACTACTTGTCTTAGTTTTCCTTAGAGAATTTCTTGTTTATTTGAGTAGGAAACTATGTCTAGCATTCAGGCGAGTGCCAATCAAGGTACCCCTGTTCTGGGGGATCCTTGTGTTGTTCCATTCATTGGAAACATTGGCACTCCCTTAATGGCTTCTCTGAATCTTCCTGGATTCACCATAGGGCTGCCGGTTTGGTTGTTTTCCACTCTGAATGCCTTGCATGGTCCTGACGCTTCTTTTGTAAGCACCTCAAATCAAGAGCATCAGAACCATGTGCCTCCCTTGCCAGTAACATCTTCTCCTCCTTCTTCTACCTCATGTGGCGAAAGTAGCAATACTAGTAACCAACAGTCTAAAAGGAATAGACGGAGGAAATAATGGGAAGAAGATGCCAAAACAAGGGGGCAACAACACAACCTTTGTAAGTCATGCTGGGGGCAAGCACCCTGCCTCTGCAAATCATGCAGGGGTCACCTACCCAGCCTTTGGAGGTCATGCTGGGAGAAAACATTTAGTCACTGAAAATCATACTGAAAGTTTGTCTTCAACCACTGTTAGTCATGTTGAGGACACATCATTGATCACTACTAGTCATATTAACGACAAGTCACTAGTTCCTGTGAGTCATATTGGAGACACCAGATCAGCCACTGCAAGTCATGCTGAGGGAGTTGACATTGTCGACAAACCCAACAAACAAAAGCTTAAGTTCCCTTGTAAGTTTTGCGAGGGAGATCGCCTTACTTACTTGTCCCCTGTACTTCCAAAAGTGCAAAAAGTGTTGTCCTTAGTTCAAAAGTCTTCTGCTTCTAAGCAACAATCCTCTATAAGTCATGCTGGGGGAAAGTTGTCAACCAATGCTAGTCATGCTGAGAGTACTGGCGTTGTAAAGGAGTCTCGACCTATAGGACGAAAACCAAAGTTCCCTTGTAAACTTTGTAAGGGAGATCACCTTACTCACCGATGCCCTGCCATTCTAGAGGAACGAAGAGTGTGGTCCACGTCTGAAGGAACCTCGATTCCTGAACTATCTATAGATTCCCTATAGTCAGATCAACCTTTGGTTGATAAAGTGGTTGAACCAATGCAATCTTTGGTCAACCCCACTCTTCCTTTAGAGAGTGAAGTGATTGAATCGATGCAATCTTCGAATGATCCCATCAGTCCTTTGGAGACTGATGCAACTGTCCCTGAAGTATTCTACATTACCAGTTTGGATGTTCTTGAAAAAGGGGGCACTTCATCTGTGCCATGTGAACCCCTACCAAGCCCTAGGATCGTTTCCTTTGATTGGAATAGTCTAGCAGAGCCTCGTCTTCCTTCTTCAACACCTTTCCAAATAAAGGTTGATATCGGGAACCATACGGTTGATTGATGAATTGTATATGAAGGAGATTCTATTGGTATCTTATCCGCTTATGCTTGGAGAGAGTTGGGTTTCTCTAATGTTATTCCAGCTGTTAATTGGTCGTTGACCTTCGATAGAAGACCTAGTGAGCCGATCGGATTCCTCCGTCAGATACCTATTACTTTGGTTGGAAAAATAGTCTTAGTTGATTTTATGGTTTTAAAGGATCCAATGGACTTTGATATGATCCTCGGGCATGATTATGTTCATGCTATGCATGCTGTGGTGTCTACGCTCTTTTGTGTGATGCATTTTCCTCATAACGAAAGCATCATCACTATCGACCAGCTTGCATTCGTTGATCCTCCTTATTACCCAACTATAGACTAGTTAGATCCCTCGTCATTAGGAACTACTATGTCACATGAAAGTTATGTGGCATATTGTTCCTTCAGTTCAACTGCTACTGAGAAGAAGTCTCTGAGTTCATGCTTACCTTCTCGGGATTTAGTCCTAACTTTTGACCAAGTGACACCTCCATCTGAATTTTTAGATATGTGTTCTATCTGGGATGATATACTTCCTTCCAATGAAGTTTTCCTAGAGTCCATAGTACAGTCTGCCATTCATTTGGATGTTGATTTAGTCACAGTTATGTCCAGTCTTGGTTTTACCTTAAAGTCTGATCTTCCTACTGTTGAGTCTTTGGACTCTCCTATAGATCCGCAAATTGGTGTTCCTGCTGAGTTTGATTCTGCTTCTAGAATTTTCAACTCCCATGATGATGAATTTGTTTCTGCAGATTCCATCATGTCCTTCAACTTTGATCTTCATCCTGAATTTGATCTTGTTGATTGTAAGTCCTCGGGCTTGGGTACCATAGAGTCTTCATTTGAAAACTCTGCCTTGTTTATGCCTGTTGTTGATGATAGTGAAGTTGAAAGTATTTCTACCACAGTGACTTGTATCGGGTCTTTCTTTACATATGTTTTAGATATGATCTTGGTACTAATGTTTCTTGGAGACAGGATTCTTAGCTGGATTTATACTTGCTTACTGGTCCTTTTCGACACCTTGTGCGACCATGTCAGGTATATTCGGAACCTTGCATATAGGTTTAGGCTTCCCTGCTGTTATGTTGCATTTGAACCTTTTGCCATCCGAATTCGCCATAGGGTCGAACCTGTTGGATATTGGTGTGTTAACCATCTCTTTATGCATTTTGCACCAATCCGACAGTAGATCCTACCTAACATGGGTCACCCTAGTCAGCACCCTTATGCCATTTTGGTGCCCATGCTAAGTTTTTCTCATAGGCTTGGGATCCTTTTTTAGATTTACCATGACTTTGAGAAGAATCCTCATATCTTTCTTCCTCATATATTTCTTGCCATCCCTGATAAGGCTCCCATATTTGTGTTTAAGTTGCATATGCATCTGTTATGATCCCGCTTGCGTTAATGAGCCTGATGCCAGCTTCCACTCTTTTAGCTCATTGTATAAGCCTCCATCTCTGATCTCATTTCCGCTAATACCTATATAATTTTTCCTTCGTAATTTGATACCGTTTACCTGGAGGAGACACACCCTGAGTGTCTTTATCTTGCTCATGTTCCTTGCATTAGGCATAGCTCTGTTCTGTGCGCTTGGAGCTAGTTTCGCATGTCCCTGACAATCGTCTCCTCCCTTGCGAGCATTCTTCTTTTACTTCGAGCTCGTTAAAAACAGTAAGTAGGTTACGAGCATTCTTCTACCTTTACTTCGAGCTCGTTAAAAACAGTAAGTAGGTTATGAGCAGTCTTCCACCTTATCTTCTAGCTCGTTAAAAATAGTAAGGAGGCTATGAACATTTATTTCATCTTCACTTCGAGCTCATTAAAAACAATAAGGAATTTGTGAGCATTTTCTATATCTCCTTTGAGCTCGTTAAAAACAATAAGGAGGTCATGAGTTTACTTTTTCGGACTTGTTAAACCTTTACAGAAAAGATCCCTATGGAGTTCTTTTAAGCCCTTTTCAGACTCCTTAAATAGGAAAAGTTTGCCGAGCATAGTTGTATTTTCGGGCTTGTTAAAATAACTGAACTGACATCCACTTAGGTATAGAATTACCCCTTTTCCGGGCCTTGCTGGATAAGTTACGAAAAAGGTATACTCTATGTATACTCTGGTATGCGCTAGAAGAGTTCTTCTTCCATCATTTTACACTTTTTCAGGGAAGGAGACTAACTTTACGAAAAAGGACCTTTGGAGTCGTCTTTAGGGTTTTCAGACTCTCGAAATGTGAAAACACCAAGTGAGTATTCACCTACTCGGGCTCGATGTGAAATCCATGAGATGGTTGATAGAGGAATGTTTAAGTTTTTCAACTGTATAAACAAGAAAACACCGCTGAGCACAGACCAATCTGGGCTCGATATAAAATCCACAGATAGGTGTATGGATTTTTCTTCTAGGTTTTTCAGACTCCTTAAATATGAAAATATTGTCGAGCATTCTTTAGTTCTTTGTCAAGCTCATTAAAAAATGAAAAAGGAAAGAGAAGGGAAGAATGTTAAAATATCTTTCAATATGATGGAAACAAGTCAACTATGTCCTTGAACAAAGCACCTATTTTGAGTTTATCAAACAAGTTGGGTTCTAGTATTTGGCCTTAGGGTAAACCTGATCTCAGAGTTCTTACTACTCCATTTGGTTAGTCTTCCAATCATATGGAGAATCTGTTAATGTCTCCTACATTGCATATTTGCATCATGGTCTCTTTGTGTTAAAAGCTGCCTAAGTCACTCTTGTGTTGTGCTCACTATTCAAGGATATAACCTATGTCAGCCATTCTTCATTTTCCTTGACCTCATGTGTCGGCCATTCCTTGGTGTCAGTATGTTTCATCATGTGTACAATCCTACTCCAAATCAGCTCATACCTGTTGAGTGTCCCTCGTGTTGGATGACGGAGGATGCATTAAGGCCTCCCTTCCAACATACTTCTTCCCATCGAATTCAACTCATTGTGCTCTGGGAACGAAGTTTAGAGTTTCGGTTAGTACCTTGGGGAATGCAGTTATTCGTGGCAGTTTCCCTCGCTATTGGATAGATGGGAATACATCAATGTCTCCTATCTGATGGATTCTTCAAGTGTTCGACAGCAAGACCATTTATTCACACTTGCTTGAATGTACTAGGTACCTTGGGTTCTATTTTCATTATGGGTGGACACCCTCACGTTTGTTAACGGTATACATCAATGACCAGTAATCAAATGATATCTCCCATGTTCGACATCAACTCATTTATTCGCATGGATAGGTTTGTACCTTGGGTTGTTTTAGGATGAAGACCTTGGGATCCTCGATAGCATCACCTCATTTATCTTATCACCCAAGTTGCGCAAGACTGATCCACACTCTTTATGGCTCTTGATGAGACATAGATCCAACTTGTTCTCTATGGCTATGTTCTCCAGTTTTGACATAGATCAACTTTGTATTTATGTGGCTATGTTTACACTTATGTTTCTCATGGATCTACACTTGTATTTTAGTGGCCATGATATATGCATAAGTTTTTGGATCATTATTGTATCCTCTTGGAGGTCATGTTCCACTATTTGAACATGGACAGTTACCCCAAGGATGAGTTTGTCTGACATTGCCTTTGCTTTCAGGTACTTGATTTGAGCCTATGATTCTTGGTTTCTCCAGTTCCTCCATTATTCAAATCTTTGTTATTTATAATGTATTTCAGCCATCGTTTCCTGCACTCCCTCTGAACTCATACATTCGGGGGCATCTGCTATAGCTTAAAATGACACCTCTCCGTCCGTGACGACACTTGCATTCCTTGCTCACATGACGACACTTCTTGAGATCAAGTTCAATCACACAACATGACACTTGTGGATTGAGGGGTCATTTGGGACACTAAAAATGGTTGAAATTACCTCATTCTTGACCCATTTGATGATTACAACCCTTAGGAACATTTTTCCAGACCAAACCATCTCCTGAAAATGAGCAGAAAAGCCTATTTTTGGCCATTTTTTAACATGTGCGCTGGTACACAGGCATGATAGTAGGGCATATGCGGTAGTTTGCTTCATTAAAGTAGCACACACCTTCAGATATGTGCTAGTTTGTCTATTGTAGAGTAGGGCACATTCCTGTTCTAGTCCAAATATCGATTTTTGGGTAAGTTAAGTTGGTTAGAGAACATCCTGATCAGTTATAACTTCTTTTCCTCTCCTTCATTGACTATATAAGGAAGGTAGAAGGGCCTTGTGAAGGGACGAAGCTTATAACATTGTTATGTTGGAGGAATGGAGACCCTCATCGCCCTCTCTTGTGCCTCAGTTTTTCTTAAACCCTAGCACAACTGATTAGAGGTTGGGATCCTTGGAGAATAGAAGCAGGAGACCTTGAATCTAGGTTTTGTCAAGTGCCAAGCTTGAAGGAATGTATAACTTTATGTACTTGCTTCATTCATTAATAAAGATCAGACGTTCTTTTATTTCCAAATATGACCTATTAATGTGTCTTAGATTTGATTACTGTTTGATTATAGTTTGATGTCTTCTTTTGTCATGAATATCAGTCTTATATAAGTAGTCAAATGTATTTGAGAAAGGTATCAAGTCATTTTGCAAGTCTGGGCATTGCAACACTGGATAAGCAATGAAGAGCGAGGGAGGCAAAGCTAGGATCAACCTTCTGAATAAGGTGCATACATCTCTAAACCCTAATCTCTTCACTTATTTGTTGTACTTGCAAAATGCTTGTAAGTCTATCTTTATCATTGTGAGTTGGTAGTTTATCCCCTGAACTATAGGTGCATTTTCTTCACAACAACATGCATCACAAAACCTGGCCATAGCATCCCAAGCTGTTACAAGAACACAATTATACCCGTCGGATCTCCCAGGAGCACATTACATGTGACCCCATCACAAAACCTGGTTGTGGCATCCCAGGCTGTTACGAGCACACAACTCTACCTGTCGGATCTCCCAGGAGCACATTACATGTGATCTCACGACAAAACCTGGCTGTAGCATCCCAGGATGTTACGAGCACACAGCTCTACCTGTCGGATCTTCCAGGAGCATATTACATGTGGTCATGGAAAAACCTCTCTATAGAATCCCAGGTTGTTACGAGCACTCAGTTGTACCTATCGGATCTCCCAGGAGCACATTACATGCCATAGGACAAAACCTCGAAAGAGAAACCCAGGTTGTTACGAGCCCACAACTCTACCTATCGGATCTCCCAGGGTGCTATTATATGTCCTCTTAGAGCAATGCCTCGAAAGAGAATCCCAGGCTGTTACGAGCACATAGCTCTACCTGTCGGATCTTCCAGGTCAAACTTACATGCTCATCTGCACAACCTATCCACGGCCACAGAGTATCATCTTGATACTCACCATGAGCCATCCTTGTTAGAAAAACATGATCGTAGAGAAATAACGATAAAAATAAATGCAAATATAATCACACACACATTACAAGAGAGACACAGATATATCGTGGTTCACCCCAACTTGGGCTACGTCCACACTAAATTTTCTAGTCCATATTTTTATTACCATCCACCAAGGTGAAGGGATACAACCTGCGGCACATCCGCTGCACTTCCTCTTCACTGTGTCACAGTCTCTCTCCTGATCTTAGAGATCATTACAATGCATAAAACCTAATACATCATTAACCCTAGTCGTGTTACAATGTATTTATTTTATAAGGGAAATACAATGGGAAAATACCACGGGTTACCCAAAACCATGGGCTCGAAAACTAGTGGCGAGAACAGCCCCAAAAATTTTCCTCGGGGGTGCTTCCCCAAAACCCCCTTCTCGAGGGCTCTGCCCCCGAACCCCCATAACTTGGGGGTGTTTCCCCCAAACCCCCTTTTTCGGAGGCGCTGCCCCCAAACCCCCAGTGGGGGCTCGCTGGCCCTTATGCCCGCTACGCTCCAGCCGGGGGGGGGGTCGACCCCCCCTTGACCCCTTGAGCATTGGGCCGGGATCATAACCAAACCTGGGGTATGGACATGGATGAATCATCATCTATGAGACTGGAAGATCTGGCTCCACAACCAACAATCTCCCACTTGGAGATTGATCACAACAACTCCACCACTGATGTACTTGCTGGACCTTAGACTTGGAAACTTTCTCATCTTCACCTTCATGCTAGAATTTCAACTGAAATCGAGCAGGAGCTCAACTTCTCTCTGGTCACTACCTTTGTGAACATGTCTATAGGATTCTAGCTAGTATGTATCTTTTCCAGCTTCAACAGTTCATCTTCCAGAACAGAGCATATGAAATGGTACTTGAGCTGTATATGTTTAGTCCTGAAATGGAATGTTGAGTTCTTTGCAAGATGAGAGGCACTCTGGCTGTCACTATACAACCTACTATCCTTCTGCTTCGTATCGACTTCCTCCATAAACCTCTGCAACCAAATCATCTCTTTATTAGCCTCTGTAATAGCAACATACTCTGCTTCTCTTGTTGAAAGTGAAACAACCTTCTATAGTTTTGAAATCCATCTTACTGCTATTCCACCTACAGTATACACATACCCTGTGGTGCTCCTCCTGCTATCCTTATCACCTGCCATATTTGCATCAACATATCCCTGTAGAACAGTGTATGAACCTCCAAAACATAATGTCTGAGTGGTGGTACCTCTCAAATACCTGAGAATCCACTGTACTGCCCTCCAATGTTCTTTACCTAGATTGTTCATATATCTGCTCACAACTCCCACTGCATGTGCAATATCTGGTCTTGTGCACACCATGGCATACATCAAGCTGCCAACTGCTGATTGATAGGGAATCTTGGACATGTAATTTGTCTCTTCCTATGTCTTGGGACACATTTCCTTACTTAGACTAAAATGGCTGGCCAAAGGTGTACTAACTGGTTTTGAATTCTGCATTCTGAACCTCTCCAACACCTTTTGTATGTACTCACTCCGAGATAATGTCAATTTGCGATTTTTCCTGTCTTTTGTTATTCTCATACCAAGGATTTGCTTTGCAGCACCCAAATCCTTCATCGCAAATGAATTAGCTAGATTCCTTTTGAAAACATTTATATCCTGTGTGTTAGACCCTGCAATAAGCATGTCATACACATACAGTAACAAGATAATGTATCTTTCAGTGTCTAGATTTTTGAAATAAACACAGTGGTCAGAATGACATCTACTATAACCTTGTTCTGTCATAAACCTGTCAAATTTTAAATATCACTGCCTTGGATCTTGCTTCAAACCATACAAGCTCTTTTTCAACTTGCATACCAAGTTCTCCTTACCTTTGACCTTATACCCTTGTGGCTGCTGCATATATATCTCTTCCTCCAAATCCCCATGGAGAAAGGCTGTTTTTACATCTAATTGTTCAAGATGCAAATCTTCTACCACCACTAGACTTAAGATAGTCCTAATTGAAGTCATCTTAACAATAGGAGAAAATATTTCATCAAAATCAATACCTTTCTTTTGTGCAAACCCCTTTACGACAAGTCTGGCCTTGTATCGCTTCTTGCCTCCTTCTTCTTCCTTCAACCTGTAAATCCATTTGTTCTGCAATGCTATTTTACCGGCAGGAAACTGAACCAAATCCCATGTTTGGTTTCCTACCAATGAGTCCATCTCCTCATTCATGCCTTGCTCCCACTTCTTTCTAGTTTCCACCTACATTGCTTCTTCATAACATTCTGGTTCACCAGCATGAGTCATCAACAAATAATACATTGAATGAGAGTATCGTTTAGGGAGTCTACTTAACCTGGTAGATCTTCTTGCAGTTGCAGGAGTTTCAGGTACTTGTTGTTGTTCTTGATTTTCTGGCACCTTTGGAACTTCATTTTCTTGAATTTCATCAAGTAATGTGTACTCTGTGTTTTCCTTTTCCTGTTTCTTTCCCTGCACCTGATCTTTATACATGACCTTTTCATTGAATATGACATCTCTACTTCTAATGATTTTTTTATTTTCATAATCCCATAAACGATAACCAAAATCATCAACCCCATATCCAATAAAGGTACATTTCTTGGATTTAGCTTCAAGCTTTGTTCTATTTTCTTTATCAATATGGACAAATGATTCACAACCAAACGTTCTAAAAAATGAGTAGTTTACCTTTTTATCTGTCCATGCTTCCTATGGAATACAACATCCGCCCAAAACTGTAAGGACAACTCTGCATGCAGTCTCATACACTTTGCATGCTCCATGATCATTCTGTTCATCCTTTTAGACACCATTTTCTTGTGGTGTTCTTGGGACTATCTTCTCTCTACGAATCCCATGGTATGAACAGTAACTATCAAACTCCTTTCTGCAGTACTCACCTCCATTATCAGATCTGAGACACTTCAACCTTTTTCCTATCTCATTCTCAACCAAATCTTTCCACTTCTTAAAAGTAGCAAACACATCAGATTTCTGTCTAATGCAATAAACCCAAGTTTTCCTAGTTGCATCATCAATAAATGTAGCATAATAATGAGAGCCACCAAGAGATTGTACCTGAGCCGGTCCCCATACATCTATATGCACTTTCTCTAACTTTTCATTCTTCTTTTGTTTCCCAACCCTGAGAAATATGTCTCTCTTCGGTTTTCCAGAAACACAGTTCTCACAGAATTCCAAACTTACCTGCTTCAAATCTAGTAGCAACTTCCTTGAGTGGAGAATCTGCATCCCCTTCTCACTCATGTGTCCAAGCTTATGATGCCACATTGCTGTATCTGTTCCTGTGGAAGCAAAAGAGATAGAATGGTAAGTATTATGAGGACATAAATACAACGTACCTATCCTATCTCCTTTTGCTATCACCATTGATCCTTTCGTGATCTTCCACCACTTTTCTCCAAATGTAGATAGACAAACGCCATCTCCCAACTACCCTATTGAGATAAGATTTCTTTTCATAGTAGGAATATGCCTAAAATCTTTCAACATCCAATCAGTTCCATTCTTAACTTTTATCCATAGCTTACCCATTAGAACAATTTTACATGGCTCATCATCACCCAATAAAACATGTCCAAAATCACCTGGAACATAATCATTAAAATATTTCCTATGGGGTGTAGCATTACATGAAGCCCCTGAATCTACTACCCAATAATCACTTGTATTATCTAATGCAAGAATCAAAGCATCTTGTAACACATCACCTGCTACATTTGCTTCTTGGGTAGTTTCCTTTTGTGCATCTCCTTTCTTCTTTAGAGATCTGCAGTCTTTCTTCAGATGTCCTTTCTTTCCACATTTCCAGCACTATATTTTTTCTAGTCTAGACTTGGATCTGCCCATTTTAGACTTGCCACGATTACCTTGGCTCTTTCCTCTCTCCTTTTGTCTTCCCCTACTCTCCATTTTCAACGCATTCCCTGATGTCTCATCTGTGCTTTTTCTTCTCATTTCCTCACTAAGAATCACACTAATAACATCATCAAATTTCAAGGTGTTTGAACCAGAGACAGTTAATTACAGCCATGACCAAGCTATTCCAGCTTTCTGGCAGTGAAGACAAGATTAGAAGAGCCCTAAACTCATCATCAAATTTCACACTTACAAAACTTAGTTGATTTGTAACCGTATTAAACTCATTTAAATGATTAGTAACAGACGCACCTTCAGACATATTCATATTAAATAAACGCTTCATTAGAAATACCTTGTTGGAGGCCAAGGGTTTTTCATACAGCTTACCCAATGCGCTCATCAAACCCTCCGTTTTCATTTATTTTGAGATATTGAAAGCCACCGACGAAGCCAGGCTCAGCCATATTGTTCCCAGAGCCTTTATGTCAAGAACCTCCCATTCTTCGTCCTTCATGGCTGCCGACTGCTTTGCTCTTCCTCCCAACGGTAGGAATAGATCCTTCTGCTACAGATAGTCCTCCATTTGCATATTCCATAACTGGAAGTTTTGGCCGTTAAACTTCTCGACCTTAAACTTTCCTTCTTCTGCCATTGCTCCCACTCGAACCAGAAACCCTAGCTTCCTGCGGGTTTATCTACCAAATAGACCTTCGGATTTGATACCAATTGTTAGAAAAATAGGATCGCAGAGCAATAACAATAAACAGAAATGATAATATAATCACACACACATTACAAGAGAGACACAGATATATCGTGGTTAAAACCAACTTGGGCTACATCCACACTGCATTTTCCAGTCCTTATTATTATTACCGTCCAGCAAGGTGAAGGGATACAACCTGCAGCACAGTTGTTGCACTTCCTCTTCACTGTCTCACATTCTCTCTCCTGATCTTAGAGATATTTACAATGCATAAAATCTAATACATCATTAACCCTAACCGTGTTACAATGTCTTTATTTTATAAGGGAAATACAACGGGAAAATACCATGGGTTACCAAAAACCTCGGGCCCGAAAACTGGTGGCAAAAACAGCCCCAAAACTTTTCCTCGAGGTTATGCCCCCGAACCCCCGTAACTTGGGGGTCTTGCCCCCAAAACCCCTTTTTCGAGGGTGCTGGCCCCCGCACCCCCCAACCGGGGGGGGTGCGGGGGTCGACCTCCCCTGGACCCCCTGATTGTCGGGCCAAGATCATAACCAAACCTGGCGTACGGACACAGCTGAATCATCATCTATGAGACTGGAAGATCTGGTTCCACAACCAACAATCCTGATGTACATGATCATCCTGATCATCATCACTGCATCGTTCTGATGCATGTGATCATTGCATGATCATCCTGATCATCATCATAGCATCATCCTAATGCATATCATCTGGAGGAACATCCTGAAGCTCGTCATCCATGATCATCCTGATCATATAATGCATCCACTTGATGCATACCATGTATCTACCTGGTACATATCATCATACATGATCCACCTGATACATACACAGATACATGATCCACCTCATCATACAATGTATCCACTTGATATATATCATCATACATGATTTACCTGATCATACAATCGTATCCACCTGATACATATACAGATATATGGTCCAAGCATCCAACATGATGCATATACATATACATGATCCAACTGATCATAACAAGCATCCAATATGATGTATATACATAGCAGTAACTGGAGCATCGTCCTAATGCTCATCATCCAGCGCTTACAACCACAACCATGGGAAGGATCCTCCTCTCACCATGCTTGGAATGGCTTCTACAAATGTGTCCATCACTTCTTCCTTGAAGTGTCATCTATCTGAAGAAAACAAAGCCTCTTTGAAGTAATTGAACTTCATTTTGGCTAGTGGTTTCATCATCACATCTGCAGCCTGCTCATCCGTCGCAAGATCTAGGAGCTTCACTGCTCCTCTCTGCACCATATCCCTGATATAGTGATATTTCATCTCGATGTTCTTCGACCTGTTGTTGAACACCGGGTTCTCAGACAGCTTCACACAACTCTGGTTGTCACAAAAGATACCAGTAGCCTCCAACGGGATATCAAATAACTCAGACAGTAGCTTCCGAAGCCATACTACCTCATAACGGGTCAACAAAGATGCAACATATTCTGCTTCGGCTATACTCAGTGCTATACAGGACTGCTTCTTGCTAAACCAAGAGATCACACCTGATCCAATACTAAAGCAACACCCAGATGTGCTCTTCCTATCTGTGGCACTACCTACCCAATCTGAATCAAGATAACCTTGCAGGTTAAACTTTTTATTTGCATCATACTTTAGCCCATAATCAACTGTACCCTTCAGGTACCTCAGAATATGCTTTACAACAACTAGGTGAACACTCCTCGGATTTGTCAGGAACTGGCTCAATGTGTTCACCGGAAAGCAAATATATGGTCTCGTGTCCGTTAGGTATATCAAGGACCCAATCATATGACAATACATAGTGACATCAATCGGATCAGAGGAAGCATCACGCAGAAGCTTCATGTTTGATGCCATAGGTGTGTCCATGGCCTTACAGTCCATCATCCCGAACTGCTTCAGGATCTCTACTGCATACTTCCCTTGTCCAAGGAAGATTCCATCTGCACTCTGCAAACCTCCATACCAAGAAAGTAGTGTATCATACCCAATTTCTTCAGCTTGAACTCAGCAGCAAGCTTCCTCTTCGTGTCAGCAATCAATCTATCCTCACCTGTTACAAACAGGTCATCCACATACAATAGTAGTATCACTGGATTACCTTCCTCAACGTTGTATTAAAGGTTGGAATCTGCTTTACTCTTGGTAAAGCCCAAACTAGATAGGAAGCCATCTATCTTTCCATACCAAGTCCTAGGAGCTTGCTTCAAGCCATACAAGGATTTATTCAACCTGCACACATATGACTTCCTGTCATGTGTCTCAAAACCAAGTGGCTTCTCCGCATACACTTCCTCCTTGACTACACCATTCAAGAAAACTATCTTGTCATCCATCTAGTGAATCTTCCACTTCATCACTGTAGCCAGAGCAAGTACTGATCTGATGGAAGTGTATCTGGCTACATATGCAAGAGTCTCTTCATAATTAGCCACGAGCTACAAACCTCGCTCTCTATTTTTCTATGCTACCACCTGTAGCATGCTTGATCTTATAGATCCACTTGGAAGTCACAACAAACTTCCCTTCAAGTCTTGGGACCACATCCCAAACATGATCGATTGGTACTTCTTGATCATGGCATCCTTTTACTGTATCCCATATCCTGGGAACTTCAAAATATTCAATATATAGTTTGAACTTCGTTGCAAGAACAAATGTTGTAGTCCTTCTTTTGTAGGTGATGGTATATTATGTTTCCTACAAGACAAGTTAAATTGCATGATTAGAAATATCTCATAGTTTTCAGAACAAATTTTTACATGTGAAGAAATATGTCATACAGTAATGCTATTATTTTAGCCAATGATTCAATACAACATTTATCCATATCCCGTAACTTTCTAGATGCCTTCCAATCTCTACCAGAACATTGTTAAGAGTGTGCACAACTCCCAACATGTCAGCAAAGAGGTTTCATTCTAGATAAGTAGCAATGGAATGTTGTACAGTGCCATAGGCCACTTACCAAATACATGCGTATTAGTAGTATACTGTTTATTAATGCAATTATTCTAATATGCATAATACACAACCAAAATATAGTTTATATGTTATTGAACAATATTATTTAAACAATCAAATATACAAGAAAGGACAATTCAAATACTTATCTTTGTTTGTTTGTTGAGTGAACTCCCTCTCAACCTTTGCTTCCTGGATTACCTGTCCTTGAACTTATATCCATCCTCGATCACTATGCATGCTTACTAGTATCATCTTTGTGTTACCCTCGAGATCTCATACATAATCATACATTCGTTAGTATAATCTCAATACTATAAAATCACAATAATCTTAAACATGTATAGTCATGATCATTTCAAATACAGATAATAATCATTAGCATTCAATGTTTTAGGGAATACTTCTCTTATGCATATTCATATTTGACCATAGAACTCTTCTGGTTAGTCATATCATCAATCAAGGTAAGAGAAATAATCTTCATAAACCCTAGATTACTTAAATTTCTAACTTCATAAATTATCATTATCAATCATGCGATGTATACTTACATAAGAGATCCTAACAGAAGGTAGGATTCTAACTTGATATAGAAAAAACATACCTGGATTAGCATGCTAGCTAGTTATGTCTAACATACCCGCATAATGTGAAAACCAAGAAGGTGAAGAACCCCGCAACTTCCTCAGAGATAGAAAGAACAATGATACAACCAAAGTACAAGAGATAGTCTTCTCCGAGCAGCAGATCCTCCTCCTCACATGTGCGCCACTTTCCAAGTGATGGAAGAGTGAGTATGTCAATGATCAAATAGAGATTTCTCGATCTCTATTTATACTTGTCCTGTCCTACCCAATAAAGCAATGTGTCCGACTTGTCTAGCTCAGCCTAATAACCCATGGTTATATTAATCTGGGCTGACCCCACACTTGGTGGTCTAATAACCAATTTACCCACATGACTCATACAAGGCCGACCCCATCAAGGTGGTTTAATAACCGATCGGTAAATTACAACACTTGTGACACTTGTCAATACAAATGATGACACTTGTTATTATTCCATATAGAGGAATAATAACATCTCTATAGGAGTAGAATATACATAGATGAAATACATAGGTGAAATACATTCCGAAGTTACATATACATCAAAACTCCTTCTTAACTAGGAAGGTATTTCTCGACACAGATCTGCTAGCACAAGTCTTCTTCTCTGGATCATCATCACTACATCATCGTGATCGAATCATCGTCATTGCTGCTATCTCAATCAATCTCCAATATACTTGTCGTAGGAAGTTCTACAGAGCAAGTCCTTTTTCATACTGGATGTAGGCCCACCATTTGTAGGTCTTCATCATCACTGGCCATACTGTGGAATCCTCATGACTTACTAAGTGCGTCACAAAACCTAGCTGTAGCATCCCAAGCTATTACGAGCACACAGCTCTACCTGTCGGATCTCCCAGGAGCACATTACATGTGATCCGATCACAAAACCTGGTTGTAGCATCCCAGGCTATTACGAGCACATATCTCTACCTGTTGGATCTCTCAGGAGCACATTACATGTGATCTCACCACAAAACCTGGCTGTAGCATCTGTTGCTAGGTTTTTCAACCAAGCATTGCAAGGATGCACCTATTAACTTGTAATAGCAGTCTTTGAATAAAAGAAAAAGCAATTATAAATCTAATCTAACATCAACATCAGCATGTGTAAATAAAAAAGAACTAAATCAATAACAAGAGATCTATGGAAAAACAAGAGTAAAAAAATAATAGATTTTTTGTATTACCTCAAAGGTGAGGATGTTTGGTGTTGAGCAACTCCAAGGTTGAGGTGCTCCAAGCTCCAATCGTCTCTTCTTCAAGGTGCTAAAATGGGGGTCTTCAAACTCAAAATGGGAGGCAATGTCTCTCAATGGGAATTTGGCAGCATAAGGATATGATGAAATGTGGATGGAAAGTGAGGAGCCCCTATCACCTTTTTATAGTTTTTGGTGATGGGGAATACCATTATTGTTTTAAGGAAACCAATGGTATTGGCCAACATGGTTTAGGTCTCTTTTTCACTCTTTTTTCCTTTTTTGAATATTTTGAGTATTTTTATTCCCTTTTAATATTTTTTGGGAATTCTGGACCATTTTTGAGGGTTTTTTTGAGGAAAATATATATATGTTGAGGGGGAAAAGGTGTATTATGGTCGTTTTGGTGACCTTTTGATGGCTTTAGAGGCTCAAATGGTGGAAAAGTGGACAAATGGGTCATGTGAATAAGGGAATGAGCTAGTGAGCACTTTTTGGGTGTTAACAGCATCCCAGGCTATTATGAGCACACAACTCTACCTATCGGATCTCCCAAGAGCATATTACATGTGGTCATGGAAAAACCTGGCTATAGCATCCCAGGCTATTATGAGCACTCAGCTCTACCTATCGGATCTCCCAGGAGCACATTACATGCCATAGGACAAAACCTCGAAAGAGCATCCCAAGTTGTTACGAGCACACAACTCTACCTATCGGATCTCCCAGGGAGCTATTATATGTCCTCCTAGAGAAATGCCTCAAAAGAGCATCCCAAGAAATTATGAGCACACAGATCTACCTGTCAGATCTCCCAGGTCAAACTTACATGCTCATCTGCACAACCTGTCCACAACCACAGAGTATCATCCTGATACTCACCATACATCATATTGATGTACATGATCATCCTAATACTCATCACTGCATCGTCCTGATGCAGGTATTCATTGCATGATGATCCTGATCATCATCATAGCATCATCCTAATGGATATCATCTGGAGAAACATCCTGAAGCTCGTCATCCATGATCATTCTGATCATACAATGCATCCCGCTGATGCATACCATGTATCTACCTGATACATATAATCATACATGATCCACCTGATCATACAATGTATCCACCTGATACATACACAGATACATGATCCACCTGATCATACAATGTATCCACTTTATATATATCATCATACATGATTTACCTGATCATACAATCGTATCCACCTGATACATATACAGATACATCGACCAAGCATCCAACATGATGCACATACATATACATGATCCAACTGATCATAACAAGCATCCAACATGTTGCATATACATATACATGATCCAACTGATCATAACAAGCATCCAATATGATGTATATTGTTGTAGAAATTTCTACCTACGGATAGGTAGAAACTCTCTTAGGTTAAAGTAGACTTTAACTGACTCTAAACTAAGACAAAAAGATAACGAATGCTACCTTGAATTCCTAGATCTAAACAAACATCTCAAGACAATATTGCTGAAAGAAATGGAAGAGATCTAACTGACCTTCGATTCAATTGCTCGTCCTAATGGTCGCTCCAATATCCAAGTACTCACGAATGAACCTGTCAGAATGAAACCAAGATACAAGCAAATACGATTCTCTAGCAACTTGAAATATGAGTTAGGATCTAAATCTATAACAGATACGAATCATATGATTGAAACAAGATCAACATACATGATTTGGGAAACAAGACAAGTTATGTTTTATTACCAACTTGAAGTCACTTACAATGGTTGCTTGATATCTAATCCAACTCCCAGCTCCAAGTGCTTTCTCCTCTATCTATCTCCACAAATATTCAAGATCATAAGTTTGATGTCTCCAAGAGTCCTCCCCTTTGCTCATGGAAGGCCTCTCTCTTATAGTGTGTGGTAGGGTTAACCAACAAGAGAGAATGATGGATCTTGGGAATGTTTAATGGATCAGGCCCACTAATCTGAGAAAGTGATTTAGGATCGAATCAGGGATACCAATCCTCAAAAATATCTCGAAAATCAAGATCCCACAAGCCATGGAAAAAAGGATAAAAAAGGAGTACTACTCCCCTTCAACTGAGCATAGCGCGGTAATACCGTGTGGCATAGAAGAAGCATAGCGTGGTAGTGGGGACTACTGCTCCCTCAAGGATGAGCAAGGTGTGGTAGTGTACGTATATGAAGTATCAAGTGGGTTGATTCTGGATAGGATAGGTTTTTCTTCAAGGATCATTCATCATATTTCTCTTCTGGGTGTTTTAAGCAGTAGGATAAGTGTCGTCAACTATTTTTATGGTAACGATGTGACACTGATAAATACGGAGGTATAACAGATGCCCCCTAAAGTGTGAGGTTAGAAGGGAGTGATGGCCAAAAGACTTTACAAATACTATGTGGAGATAGCATCGATGAGAGCAACAAGGAGCTGAAACAAAAACAAAATGTTAGATATACCATTGAGGCGGGCATTCCCATGCTTGAAAATAATTGACTCAAAGCATGGCTGCCAACCAATACATTGCAGATCCATGAGTACTGAGATGATATATACTGTAGACAAATCATGGCTACTATGAATAAGCATAGATCCATGAGACAATAATGACACAGCCACGACCAATACAAAAGTGGATCTGTGTAACAATACAAAGGGCATCTCCATCGCAGTCTGGATGCAATCAAAATACAAAGGTGTGTCCAGGGTCTTCTACTCAATCACAAATGATATGAATCTAGCCATGTGATTACAAGGTGTTGAATTCGAACATGGTAGAAACCATTTGATTACCGGTCAATGAGGTGAACTGTTAACAAATGCAAGGGAAATCACGAATGATGACGATGATCCCCAAGGTATCTATAGTACATCTCAATGAAATGCGAATGAATGGGTTGATGTCGAGGATCCGAAGGATCATTCGATCAGAGGTCAATGATGTAAACCTACTGTTGAACACGAGGAAACCTGCCATTGAGGCATGCAGGTACCAAGTTACTAGTGGTTGATTCCTAAGTCCAATTCTCGGATAGTGATTTGGTGTCGACGGGAATAGACTCATCGAGGGTGGGCCATAATGATTCCCACATCATCGACATGAAATCATAATGAAAGATAGTATAGGATAATGAAATGATAGAACATGTACTGACACAGCGGAGGTCTGACACAATGAATGACTCTGAACAATGCAACCCTTTGAACATATAACGACATGTAACAGGACTTGGCAGCAGGGATTATTAATAGCAGAGGATAGACACCGAATGAGTAGGCTCGTGGCCAGAGAGACGACTCAGGATGATGACCACAACTCAGCGAGAATAGATACCCAATTAGGGATTTCCAATTAGGGAAATGCAGTACTGTGTAACAGTACCACGCTGTAGGGTTAAGCAGTGGCGTGGTACAGTGTAGTACCGCGCAGTCGCGTTGCCCACAGGCGCGGTAGTGGCGGTTTTTAAGATGAAAAAATTGATTTTTCTTCAATCCTTAGCTGAGATTAAGTTAGTAAATGGTTAATGAATGTTTCCCATGACCTTTTGTAGGAGTTTGTAACTTGTTTGGAGCAAAATAGTCAGTTGGGAAGAAAGAGAGCATGAGGTGGATGATTTGTTGGCCGAAGATGACCAAGAGACATTGACTGCACTGTAGGAATGTGGCTTGTTGAAATTCTTAAAGACTAAAGGTATCCGTAAGCAGGAAAAAATTCTGACCCATATTATTCAAATGTGGGACCCCGACATTCAAGCTTTCCGAGTTGGAGAACACACCCTCGAGATTGAACTCGAGAAAATTTATTTCCTCACGAGCCTCTCAAAGAGAGGAGCTCGGGTGCGTTTTACTGGGTTCACGGCCTCGAAGGTGAGCACTGATGATTTAATTGCTCGTTATTGTCGACAAGGTTCGGGGAAGAAAAGCGGTAAGGTGGTCATTAAGGATACTGTAGAACTTCCTTTAAAAACTGTGTTGTTCACCATCACACGTGCAACAGGGAGTATGGGTCCCCATCAGGTGTCCCGTACACAGATGAATCTTGCAGTGGATTGCATGGCAGGAACAGTATTCAACTGGTGTGAGGCAGTATTGACCAACCTCAAAGAGCAAGTGAACAAGTGTAGGCTTGGAGAGAACTCTCAATTTGGGTACGGGAGCATCTTGGTCACCTTCTTCTTGGAGAGGGTGTCGTTTTTACGTCCACAGCTGACCATGCCCGCCCATCTACCCATCGAGCCATGGATGGATCGATGGAGTGAGTATGCAGGACGACTTGGAGGGCCACAACATTTGCCTTTCGGTGAGGATTTTTTCTCGTGGCTCGAGGAACAAATCATGATGATCGATGACTACCCCTATACAGGGGTGGACTTCTGCGAGGACATAGACTTGGCACTGCCGGAAGATGAGGATTGGGACAATACAGTTATGACCTTCATAAATGCATTTTTTGATTTTTTGAATATATGATTTTTAATTATTTTTTAGAATGTGTAAAAAAGATTTTAATATATATACGAGTGCATGTCGCAGATCGTGGACCATAGAGACCTGCGGGGTACTCACCGTTACGCCGAGGTGGTGCTGATCACCGAGCCTCTCCGGACGAGGAAGAAGATGAGGATGAGGCGGGAGGGGTCCAAGAGATAGAGAGGAACCTATAGGGTTTAACCCATGGTGTGCCCGCTATGAGGATGGACGACATCCCTTTGCATCTCCAGCGGCATACCGTATGTGTGCCTAGGTGTATTGGCCGACTCCTCCGTATGGTGGCTCGGGCTATATTGTGTTATCACCAGCAGCATGAGGAATTTGAGGAGGAACATGATAGATCTCCCAAATCTCGTTAGATGGTAGCTTTTATCTTTTTGCGGCATGTACATGATATGTAGGCTTTGAGAGCCAAATTTTTGTATGGGACTAGGTCCCAAATGTTGTCTTTAAAACACAAACTTTATGTATTTGAAAAAACACTTTTATATGCAGTGATATATACATGGACCTACTTTTATGAACTATTTATTTAAAATGATTGTGTGTTTAGTTTATGATGTGTTTTTATGTATGGGAAAGATGGAAATCCAAAATGTAATTAGCTAATGAATCAGCTATACAATTGACTTCTCTTGGTATGTGTTGATATGAAATAAAATTAAAAGATCGTTCCAAGAGGCGTACCCTTCAAAATAAGCAAAGTAGGATAGGATCGTGAACTGTGTAAACACGATTCAAATGAGAAACCATGAGTTGGGAGTCTAGAAAGACTGATAGGGAGTCAATTCCAAGGGAAGCAACCTCCGTCAAGAGTCCGATGACTGCATGGTACTCTGCGATATTGTTGGTTGCGGGACCCAAACAATTAGCTCCTGAAGATAGAAACTCGCCAGTGGGAGAATAGATTACCCATGCTGAGGAAGCGAGGTTCCGGGTATGTCGGCTCGCACAGTCGACGAATCCAAAGTAGGCAGACATCTGCGCATAAAAGCACAAGTCAAGGTAAGAATGGATACATGAAGTCCGTGTGTGCACACAAAAAAAGATAAGTGAAAACAAGCTAGGTACATTATGTACAAAAAGTATTTCGTGCAGGATAACCCTATGTGTAGAAGTGTTTAAGGTACAACCCATTGCGGGGTCGTGCCAATGGTGTGCCATCATAATCAACAAGTTCATAGGCTCCTTTATCCAAGACACATTTTACAACAAAGGGTCCGTACCACATAGATTCTAGCTTTCCTTTTCCAAGTTTATCATGCATTTGATCATATGTGAGTATGAGATCACCTTCATTGAAAACCCAGGGTTGAACGGATTTGTCGTACCGTGCGTTGATGCATTTTTTGTGAGCTTCGTTGGTTAGAGCAGCGTCTTGGTGAGTTTCATCTAGCTTGGCTAGGTATAGAAACCGTTCCTCTTCGGAAGTGGTGTGGGGAAGTAGCTCTATGGCTATCTTAAGTGATGGAATTTCACATTCAATCGGTAAAATGGCTTCCAGGCCGTACACTAGTTGGAATGATGTAAACCTAGTAGCACTTTTTACTAAGGTTCGGTATGCCCATAGTGCCGAAAATAGAGATGAGTGCCAGTTAGACTTATGAGTACCTACAATACGTTGAATCATTCGTTTCAGAACTTTGTTAATGGCTTCAACTTGGCCATTAGCTTGTGGGTAGTATGGGGTTGAGTTTTCATGAAGAAAACCCAACTTGGCACTCAGTTCCTCAATCATATGGTTCCTAAAGTGGGAGCCATGATTGGTTACAATGGATTGTGGGACACCAAACCTAGCTATAATGTGATTGAATATGAATTGTGCTGTTGTTTTTCCGTCTTCAGCATAAGTAGTCATCGCTTCAGCCCATTTTGTGAAAAAATCCACAGCTACTATGACATAGCTATGCCCCCCGGCTGAAGTGGTCTTACAGTGCATGAAATATATGCCCCATTTGGAAAAGGGGCCGATAGGAATAACAAGATGGAGTGGAGCAGGATGCGAGCGTGTCTTACTATGAAAGAATTGACAGGATGGACATTTCTTAACCATTTCAATGCAGTATTTGAAAATCGAGGTCTAGAAATATCTCGCTCACAGTTTCTTCTGGGCCATAGCAGTCCCAGAGAGATGACCACCACATGCTCCAGCGTGGCAGTCATTAAGAACGCGTTCTGCTTCATCTAAAGTCAAACAGAGTCGAAGAACAGTGTCGACACCACACCGATAAAGGGTATCGTTGACTATGAGGTAGTACTTGGCGTGATGTCGGATACGTCGATGTTCATCGTGAGTGAGGTCAAGGTGGAAACGTTGGGTTTGGAGATATAATAAAATATCCCTGTACCGTGGGTCAGATGTGCTAATGAGGAACATCGATTCATCAGCAAGAGAATTGATGGGCTCGGTTTGCTTGGTAGCACGGGGCAAGTTACAAATCAACTCAGCAAAGACCAAAGACTTCTTGGACTTGGCTTTGGAAAATTCCAAGTCAAACTCTTGTAGGATGATGATCCAACGAGAATATTTTCCCCCAAGCACTTGACGTGTGAGGATATAATACATTGGATTGAAATCCGCTATAACAGTGGTCCGACGGAGTAGAATGTAATGACGGAACCTCTAGACAATGAAAACTGTTGCCAGAGCCAATTTTTCAACATGTGAATAACGAGTTTCAGAGTCGAGAAGACTCTTACTAAGATAGTATACCACATGTTCTATGTTGTTATTGTCTTCTTGGATTAGCACCATACCGATGGTGGAAATCGAAGCGGTGAGATAAAGAATGTAATCCCGTGTGTAATTGGGGGGTTGAATCACAGGATCTTTAGGTAAGGCTGCCTTTAGATTATCAAAGGAGCGTTGGGCTTCGTCATCCCAGATAAAGGGAGTGTTCTTCTTGAGAAGCCTCATAGAGCCTTTTGTTATCTCGAAAAAACTACAAATGAAACGGCGTAGAAATTTTGCGTGCCCTTGCAAACTTTGAAGTTCTGGGATGTTCATGGGGGAAGGCAAGGCTAAAATAGCTTCTACCTTCGCAGGATCTAAGCATATCCCGCTTTTGGAGATTATGAATCCCAAAATTTTTCTGACTTCAACGCAAAAGACACATTTGTGTGGATTCAAACGGATATTGTAGCGACGACACCTTTCAAAAATGGCACCTAAGTGATCGGGATGGTCTTCCCGGGTCTGAGAATGAGTGGGAAGGTCATCAAGATACCGTTCTACAATATGTTTGATATTGTGAAATGCGTACGACATCGCCCGTTGGAAAGTTTCCCCAGCATTTTTAAGGCCAAAAGGTAACTTTCGACATGCAAAAATTTCCCAAGGGCAGATAAAGGCTATTTTATGTTGGTCGGCTGGGAGGATATCGATCTGATTATAGGCAGAAAATCCATCCACAAATGAAAAGATGACACTCCCGGCGTAGTTATCGATGATCTGGTCGATGAACAAAGTTGGGTAGTTGTCCTTTGGACAAGCTTTGTTCAAGTCACGGTAATTGACACAGAATCTAATCGTTCCCTGTTTCTTAGCTACGGGAACGATATTAGATACCCATTCTGTCAATGGGATAGGATAGATAAAACCAACACGCAAAAGTTTTTCAACTTTTGCTTTAATAGAAGCTACCTTACGAGGATGGATGGGTCGGAGTTTCTGCTGAACAGGTCGGGCGCCAGGAAAGGTTGGAATCTCATGGATCTCAATCGAGGGGTCTATTCCTGGCATTTCTTCATAAATCCAAGAAAAAACATTGCAGAAGGTTTTAAATTAGGCAATGTAGAACTCCATTTCAAGGGGAGTGCATGTTTTGCCAATATGAATGTTTTCCACGATACCAGGCTTCACTGAAATGTCAATGGGAGTGGTTTCCATAAGGTTGGCCAAGTTTCCTTCGGAAAATACTTCATCGAGGGAAGTGGGAAACTTGGTTTGAACCATTCCAAGTGAAGGGATAGATTTTGTATCAGGATCAATCGTCTGAATGGTGGGGAATGAAGATCGATGATGAAAATCTCCCCATGGTGGCTCATCACCGCACATAATCTCCATAATTGATTCGTCAGTGGGAAAAATAAAAGTGAGAGGATCGATAAGTGGTGGGGATGAATGAGTCACAAACGAGAGCTGTGCCACGATGTGATAAGTAGAACAATTGACCCAATCGGTGGCTGATTGGATCACTTCGTACGCTACGAGGTTTCTATTCAATGGCATGGAGTTGCCGTAGTTTTAAACCTCAGTGGGACTTGGGAACACCCAAGAATCATTGGAAGGGGTGACATTCGATGAAATCATGTTGACTGGTTGAACATGGGACCCCAGCTCTGGGAAAACTCCAATAAGGGAAGAATCCTTCATAAGACCAATGCCAACGTCTTCGAACTGGTACCGAGGCTGATTCAATAACGGGACGGTGTTGGCGGAGTTCGGATGAGAGTCTAGGATATAGTAATCAAGCTGATCTATGGTGACAATTTTCCCTTGATGAGGAAATTGCACGATTCGAAAGACAGTAGATGCTATGGCAGTCATGGCATAAAACTAGTTCCAAGCAAGTAGAAGATTGTAATCCGATGGTGCATCCATGACTTCGATGTGTACGGATACTGTTTTTCCCCCCAGTTCAACACCAATTGCAGAAATGAGTCCATAAGGTTGAAAACTGTGTCCATCAAATGCCCTGAGAGTGGTGGGAGATGTCGTGACTTCGGGTGAGCCTAAGTCTCTCCAGCAATTCAAAGACATGATCAACGTGGAGGCACCTTCATCTAAAACATTGCGATGGATGCTATTTCCATGGATTTTTGTATGAACCTGGAAGGCTAACTGGTGGGAAAGCCGAGGTTTGGCATACTCCAAGTTGAACATAATAGTGTTTGAAGTATCTAGGTCCACTTCCCCCAGTGCTGAAAGTAAGGTTCTACGCTACTTAGGGAAGTGTTGAAGAACCTCGAGAGTCGACATGGCGCAAGGTACTTGAGATAAATCCTCAACAATGTTGTAATTCTGGGAAGCTCGTGCATTGGGATTATTAGTCGCCTTTTGTATGGTGCCCTTGGGTGGGTGTATCACTGTGTCCATAAGCGGTCTATCGATATGGAGATGGCCATTAGGGGGAGGGGTAGGGGATGGATCTTCGAAAGGAGACTTTCCTTTGGCTGTCTCTGACTGTTTGTTTGAACTTGGGGGGTTCTCATATGTCTTTGAACGAGTGGTTATATGAATCTCCTCATTACTCATCATCGGGATTTCACGATTTGCGGACGTCTCTCCGCGAGTTGGCTTGCTCGGGTTGCCCCCTTATGGGGTTTCATGGGCAACCATCTACTGTTGCTGCTAAGGAAAACGGTTAGTTAACACTGCCGGGCGAGAGGATCCTTTAAAAAATTTGTTGACTTCATCCTTGTAGGGACATTCATGCGTGTAGTGATCATCTTGACAAATGAGGCATGGAAACTTAGCCTTCTGACATGGTTTCGGGTCATTGTGGGTGGGTTGTGGCTTGGGATTCTCCTGCTGGTTCTTCTTGGATTTACCACGATTGTTCTTTTTCTTTCCTCCGGATGGTTGTTACGTAGATTGAAATACATTCACTTCGGAGGAGACATTAGGAGAGGGAGAAGCTTTTGAAGCAGCCTGAGGTAGAACAGGGGAAGCGGAAGCTGGTTTCCCCATTGAGTTGGTGGAAGGCTAGGCCTTGACTGAACCGACAACACCATCAATAGGGGGTTCAGTGGAAGGTTTCGTTGGATCAGTGGTAACGCAGTCGACATGGGGAAGGAGTTCGTGTAAAGTGTCGAATTGGGTATATACCAAATCCATGTACTGGGCTACCGAGATGGCTTGTTCATCCGTGACCGACCCACGCATAGCAATATCCCTAGTTATGGGAGGCAAGAATGACTTGGTGAACCAATCAGTGAGTAGCTGATCTGGAATGGGTGCCTTGATTAGCCTACGACGTCGACGCCAGTCATGGATGTGATCCGAAATGTGCGTAGAAGTGGTTTGACGCAACGAGGTTAATAGTTTTGTTCCAGTCTCATACTGGAAGGGGACCTGGAAATGGGTCAGAAACTGCATAGCCAAGGTGTTAAAATCGTGGAAAGAGTGTTGCGGAAACCAATGTACCATTTTGATGACGTGCCGGTAAGCGTACGCTGGAAGAGCCGTAGTCGAATGGAATCGTCCATCAATGAGTTGGTTTAACACCAAAGATGGAAGGTCATCACGTCGTTCTTGGGGTCTTTCCCAAGCTTAGCATTGAACTTAGGAATGTTCGATGGAATTTTCGCTGGAATGGGTAAATCGTTAATGAGCCTCGACAAATCGTGTAAATCTAGCATGGCCAAAAAGGGAAGTTGAAGATTGGTCTGCGGGAATGAGTAATAACCGTATGGTGTAGAGAAACGTGGGGGGGCCTACATAGCATATTGCTGCGTGTTATACCCATATGTGTTTCCCGCAGGGTACTGCTAGAAGTTCTGGGGGTAGTAGGCCATCTGGTTAATTGGTTGTGTGTTGAAATTCATTACCTGGTTAGGAATCACGATGGTAACCGGTTGTTGGATATTCTGCTGAGTGGGGATGGTAGGTATGGTACCCTGGGGTTGTTTTATCCCAGGAATGGTTGCTGCTCCTAGTTGGGGAAAGGTTCCTTGGAGTTGTTGTGTCCCAGGAATGTTACCACTACTTTGAGTAAGTGGAGGTTTTTTCGTAGCAGGGTTGGGGGGTGGCTGCAAAAGTGGTGTCCATGGAATGTTGGTTCCACCTTGATGAAGATGTGGGAATTGAAGGGATGGGTTCCATGGAGTTGTTGCAGCCGAAGGATAGGGGAGGCCGAAATTCAAGTTGGGGGGAATTTGAGATTGCCCCCCAGCTTGGTTCCAGTTTCCAAACAATGAGTACCCCCCTCTCTGTGGGATTTTAGATCCCCAAGAAGGAAGCGTGCCTGACGAGGGATGTTGAAAATGAGGCCCGGTTGGAAAACTAGTATAAGTTTGTCCGCTTCCAGGTGTGTTGTACATACCATACTGAGCAGATGTTGTTGGTTGGGAGGGATGTTGGATGGTGGTTATGGGTTTCCCTCTAGCAGATGGGTTGGATGGCCCTATAGGAGGAGGTTTTTGACTAGGAACGGGGTTACCAACAAAGGGTTGTCCTCCAGTAGGTTGGGTTGATGGCCCGATGGGAGGCGTTTGGTGACTAGGAGCGGGGTTTCCAACAAAGGATTGTCCTCTAGTAGGCTGGGTTATTGGCCTTCCAGGAGGGGGTTGGTTGTTGGGATTAGGGGTCGCAGCAGTAAGTTGTCCACCTCCCGAAATGGTGTAGATAGTGGCCGAAGGTGAACTTGCGGTCAATATGGATGATCCAACGGTATGAATTAGTGTTCTTCCGACACTAGCAAGGTAATATAGTGTCGATTGGCCAACGACGCCAAAGGTGCCGATTTGTGGAGGGGGTCTTCCATATGTGACGGGCGGGGACGGAGAAAATACTGGGTTATCCCTCATAGAATGTGTGCCAAACATGGGTGATGGCAGTAAATGTGGGGAATTTAACCGACGGGTGTCGGGGGTTTCGTTCATAGCGTGTTCAACAATAGGAGGACCATCGAAGACTGGGTCCGGGTTTGTATCCTGCAAAGGGTTTTCGGGGTCTAGCAGGAACAGAGGTATAGTAACATCTGAAGGTATGGAACCGTTTGCATAGGAGTGGTGAAACTCTATGCTAGACGAAATGTTGGGAGCCTGAAAGTCGGGGGGATATCTAGAGGCCGATGAGAGCATTTTCTCTGTATCACGTTTAAACTGTGCCGACGCTAACAGGGAATTAGCTAGACTAACCATACTAGATTGAGTGGAGGCCATGATCTCATGTCCTGAAGGGAGGTTGGGGAGAGATACGGTATGAGGTATGTTGCTGGAAGAACCAGTTTCCTATGCATGAACACTGGATGGTGCCATGGTAATAGGTGGAGGTTCCACATGGGAAGTGATAAAGCCATAGTCAGGTTCAAAAGGTGTATCAGGAAGTTGGGTTTCTTCGATAACTTCGACGTACCCGCCTGGGGCTGGAATCAATCCAGTTATATCCTGGTCGGATCCTTTGATGGTGTCAATAGATCCTTCCGTGTCATCATGGAAAGTCTCTGGTGGAAAGGAAGTGTTGACATCGGGGAGGAGGATGGCCTCCGGTCTAGTATCTTGGGTTGTCCTAGATTTAACCGCTGTAGTGTTTTCCACTGTGGTAGATGTATCTGGGATAACAGTGGGTGAAGTGACAGTGAGAGTCTCAGATGTACTAGTGGTTGCAAAAACTGCAAGAGGTTCCGAGACCTTGCTGTGAGTAACAGTTACAGGTGGAACTGAAGATGTAGTGCGTATCGGCAGTGGAATGTTCCCTCGACCGGCACCACGGCCAAGAGGGGCGGCAATACGTGATGCAAGTGGACCGAAGGTCCGTGCCGGTGGTGGTGGTGGAGGGATTTTTCACCGTACTCTTCGTGATCTCTGTGGTGGTTCTGACATAATGGTAGGAATATGGAATCTGAGGACAGTCTCGTAACAAAGAACTCAAAAAATCTAATGCAGCTGAGTGTGCAAAAGAGGAGCTAGAAAGAGAAAGGCTCGCAGGCCAAAAAAGAAAGCTCTAAAATCTATACTGAGATTGGCGTCCCAGTAAGCAAGCTAAGAAAAACAATGGCCAGAATGCCAACAAGCAATCACTAAAAAAAAAAAATGAACCTCTATAAAGATGAGATAACAAACAAACTCCTAACTAAGAGCTGGAGACCTCAACAAGTTGTATCCTTCGCAAGGTGATGAAATACAAGTCGAACAATGCAACTTGAGAGACCAATATGAGAAGGATATCCCTCTACCGAAAGGGATCCTGGGTAAAAGAGCCATAGTAGAAAAGTTACTAAGCTACCTCGTTCATGACATGTTGGAAAAGGTTTTCGATGCTTCTGCCTTATCACCCTTGCATTACTATGAATACAAGGAAGACAATGATCGATGTTGCCTTAGGGCTAAATGGAGTGCGGCATTCCACAAAGTCTGTCCAGTTCTCAATCTCGCGGCGGTTTAACCCCTGAAAGTTAAAAACAGTCAGGAGCCCCCTCCACAAACTGGTCTATGACCATGTCAATAAATACTAGAGGATTTTAGTTCCCTAGAGGACAACAACTATGTCTCAGATGATAATGACAAGGGGGAATTATTTTGATGCCTATCCCCGGTGTCCTACCTAACTATGAAATTATTTTGATTTCCTCAAGTGAGGTTAATGTTGGTTTAGTTAGGGAGATTAATTTTAGTGGTTGTATTACTCAATTGGGTAAATGGACATGAAACTTGTTGGTGTTGTGACGACCCAAACCATGCAAGTGATAATGAATCAAAATAAGCCTTGTATTCGATGAAACTAGCTATGGAAGAGAGAGAGTTATTTGATCATAAATGCATGAAACTTTCACAATCAATGAAAAACCACCTCAAAATAAATTTTTTGTTTTCTTTTTATAAGTAAAGCCAAACTGAAATAAACACTTATTTCCAATTCACTGATCTTGCAACTAGAATGCTTCAAAAAATGAGAATTTATGTGGCAAATTGAATGGTTCACTTCCTAATGCACAATAATACTGCTAGATCATTTCAATCCAAACAACACAAATGTTCTGCAATAACAATTTCCAATATAGATTTTAATGATAATAATGGAAAAGATGATATTTATAAGAACAATGTGATTATGAAAATGCACAATCCTATAAGAGAGGATAGTAGTAACAATTTGGTTGTGATGGGAAGATCAAGCCAATGCAATCAGACTAAAGGGGTGACCCAATGTGCAAATAATGCCACTAACGCATAAAATAATCAAGCTCACAAGAGAAATAGACAAACCACAAAGACTGTGCAATGAACAGGATAGTAATAAGCAACAGAAGACACCAAACTAAAGCAGAGAAAATAAAAAATGACTCAGGAAACCAAACAAGCAAGAAAAATTGAAAAAATGCAGACACTACCACATGGCAGAAACAGGCTATAACACGGTACTGGTACACTACTGCTCTGGTAAGAGTGTTGGGTACGTGGTACTACCGTGCTGTAGACAATAGTGGGGGCACGGTATTGTTGCAAAGAATGGACAAAATGCAACTTTTGAAAAAAAAATCGAATCTTTCAGGGTTGCTGCAGACCCAGAGGAGTCACTGATCACAGAGGGAGGAAAGATGTAGAGAGGAGGGGTGAATAAAGGTCAAAAGAAACCAAAATTCAGTACTGGTTTGAAGAGAAAGAAGAATCACAATAAAAAATGACTGAAAGTGAGATAAATCAATCAAATGGGTTTCAAACCAGCGGAGTCGCCAGTTTTTGTTGTAGAAATTTCTCCCTACAAATAGGTAGAAACTCTCTTAGGTTAAAGTAGACTTTAAATGAATCTAAACTAAGACAAAAGGATAACAAATGCTACCTTGAATTCATAGATCTAAACAAACATATCAAGACTATATTGCTAAAAGAAATGGAAGAGATTTAACTGACCTTCAATTCAATTGCTCGTCCTAATGGTCGCTCCAATCTCCAAGTCCTCGCGAATGAACCTGTCAGAATGAAACAAAGATACAAGCATATATGATTCTCTAGCAACTTGAAACATGAGTTAAGATCTAAATCTATAACAAATACAAATCTTATGATTGAAACAAGATCAACATACATGATTTGGGAAACAAGACAAGTTATGTTTTATTACCAACTTGAAGTCGCTTACAATGGTTGCTTGATATCCAAGCCAACTCCCAGCTCCAAGTGCTTTCTCCTCTAGCTATCTCCACAAAGATTCAAGATCATAAGTTTGATGTCTCCAAGAGTCCTCCCCTTTGCTCATGGAAGGCCTCTCTCTTATAGTGTGTGGTAGGGTTAACCAACAAGAGAGAAGGAGGGATCTTAGGAGTGTTTAGTGGATCAGGCCGACTAATCTGAGAAAGTGAGTTAGGATCGAATCAGGGATACAAATCCTCAAAAATCAAGATCCCACAAGCCATGGCAAAAAGGATAAAAAAGGAGTACCGCACCCCTTCAACTGAGCATAGCGCGGTAGTATCACGTGGCAGAGAAGAAGCTTAGTGCGGTAGTGGGGACTACCGCTCCCTCAAGGTTGAGCAAGGCGTGGTAGTGTAGGTATATGAGGTCTCAGGTGGGTTGATTCTAGATAGGATAGGTTTGTCTTTAAGGATCATTGATCATATTTCTCTTCTGGGTGTTTTAAGCAGTAGGGGAAGTGTCGTCAACTATTTTTATGGTGATGATGTGACACTGTGAAATATGGTGGTATAACAATATACAAAGCAGTAACTAGAGCATCGTCCTGATTCTCATCGTCTAGCGCTTACATCCATAGCCATGGGAAGGATCCTCCTCTCACCATGCTTGGAATGTCTTCTTCAAATGTGTCCATCACTTCTTCCTCGAAGTGTCGTCTATCTGAAGAACACAAAGCCTCTCTCTGAAGTACTCGAACTTCATTCTGGCTAGTGGTTTTGTCAGCACATCTGCAACCTGCTCATCCGTTGCAACATACAGGATCTTCACTGCTCCTATCTGCTCCATATCCCTAATATAGTGATATTTGATCTCGATGTGCTTCAACCTGTTGTGGAACATTGGGTTCTCAGACAGCTTCACACAACTCTGGTTGTCACAAAAGATACCAGTAGCCTCCAACAGGAGCTCAAATAACTTAGACAGTAGCTTTTGAAGGCATACTGCCTCACAACTGGCCAAAAAAGATGCAACATATTTTGCTTCGGCTGTACTCAATGCTATGCAGGACTGCTTCCTACTAAACCAAGAGATCACACTTGATCCCATACTGAAGCAACACCCAGATGTGCTCTTCCTATTTACAACATTTCCTTCCCAATTTGAATTAAGATAACCTTAAAGGTTAAACTTTTGATTCACATCATACTTTAGCCCATAATCAACTGTACCCTTCAAGTACCTCAAAATATGCTTTACAACAACCAGGTGAACACTCCTCGGATTTGCCAGGAACTCGCTCAATGTGCTCACCAGAAAGCAAATGTATGGTCTCGTGTTCGTCAGGTACATCAAGGACCCAATCATATGAGGATACACAGTGACATCAACCGGATCAATGGAAGCAGCACACAGAAGCTTCAGGTTTGATGCCATAGGTGTGTCCATGGCCTTGCAGTCCATCATCCCGAACTGCGTCACGATCTCTACTGCTTACTTCCCTTGTCTAGGGAAGATTCCATCTGCACTCTGCAACCCTCCATACCAAGAAAGTAGTGCATCATACCCAATTCCTTCAGCTTGAACTTGGCAGCAAGCTTCCTCTTCATGTCAGCAATCAATCTATCCTCACCTGTTACAAACAGGTCATCCACATATAATAGTAGTATCACTGGATTACCTTCTTCAACCTTGTAGTAAAGGTTGGAATCCGCTTTACTCTTGGTAAATCCCAAACTGGATAGGAATCCATCTATCCTTCCATACCAAGTTCTAGGAGCTTGCGTCAATCCATACAAGGCTTTCTTCAACCTGCACATATATGACTTCCTGTCATGTGTCTCAAAACCAAGTGGTTTCTTCACATACACTTCCTCCTTGACTACACCATTCAAGAAAGCTGTCTTGTCATCCATCTAGTGAATCTTCCACTTCATCACCGTAGCCAGAGCAAGTACTGATCTGATGGAAGTGTATCTGGCAACATATGGAAAAGTCTCTTCATAATTAGCCACGAGCTACAAACTTCGCTTTGTATTTATGTATGCTACCACCTATAGCATGCTTGATCTTATAGATCCACTTGGAAGTCACAACAAACTTCCCTTCAGGTCTTGGGACCACATCCCAAACATGATCGATTGGTACTTCTCGATCATGGCATCCTTTTACTGTATCCCATATCCTAGGAACTTCAAAATATTCAATATCTTCAATAGATAGTTTGAACTTCGTTGCAGGAACAAATGTTGTAGTCCTTCATTTGTAGGTGATGGTATATGATCTTTCCTACAAGATAAGTTAAATTGCATGATAAGAAACATCTCATAGTTTTCAGAACAAATTTTTACATGTAAAGAAATATGTCATACAATAATGCAATTATTATAGCCAATGCTTCAATACAACATTTATCCATCTCCCGTAAGATTCTAGATGCCTTCCAATCTCTACTAGAACATTGTTAAGAGTGTGCACAACTCCCAATATGTCAGCAAAGAGGTTTCATTCTAGATAAGTAGCAATGGAATGTTGTACAGTGCCATAGGCCACTTACCCAATACATGCGTATTAGTAGTATACTGTTTATTAATCAAATTATTCTAATATGCATAATACACAACCAAAGTCTGGTTTATACTTTATTGAACAATATTATTTAAACAATCAAATATACAAGAAATGACAATTCAAATACTTATCTTTGTTTGTTTGTTGAGTGGACTCCCTCTCAACCTTTGCTTCCTGGATTACCTATCCTTGAACTTATATCCATTCTCGATCACTATGCATGCTTACTAGTATCATCATTGTGTTACCCTCGAGATCTCATACATAATCATACATTCATTAGTATAATCTCAATACTATCAAAACACAATAATCTTTATCATGTATAATCATGATCATTTCAAACACAGATAATAAGCATTAGCATTCAATGTTTTAGGGAATACTTCTCTTATGCATATTCATATTTGACCATAGAACTCTTTTGGTTAGTCATATCATCAATCAAGGTAAGAGCCATAATATGCATAAACCCTAGATCACTTAAATTTCTAACTTCATAAATAATCATTATCAATCATGCCATGTATACTTACATAAGAGATCCTAACACAAGGTAGGATTCTAACTTGATATAGGAAAAACATATCTAGATTAGCATGCTAGCTAGTTATGCCTAACATACCCGCATAATGTCTTCTTGTTCTCTTTAATGACTTGTGCTAGTAACCTGCATATTTCATAGGTTAACCATTATAGAACAAAGTTATACATACCTCGTAAGTAGATCTTCTATGTGATCCATGACAATGGATGAATCTTTGTCTTCATGTAACCATGGTCATATGTTCTTGAACTAGAACATGATTTGTCTTTCTTTATGTACCTTTCATGTTAGTGGGAAACATCAACCTCATATAGCACCACAATGCATTAGTACAATCATAAGTTTCAAAACCCTAATCAATGAATATCTTCTATCATGCATTCATATTTTATTAAGGTGATACAACAAGTCTAAAGTTAATCAAGATTGTACTAACCTTAATGAAGACAAACATACCATAAACTTAATCATGAACAGATCTCGAAACATACCTAGATAAGTCATACCTGTCGAGATTGCTTGTAATCTTCTGATGTAAGGCATTAGCCTCATCTCCCTCTAAAACTGGAACTTCTTCACTTATGTAGGTGACCAATCCATTCTCTTCTAGGATTAACCCAATCCACTTGATTTACAGAAACAGGATCTAGAGCTGGATTAGGGTTTGTCAGGGAAACCCTAAAAAATTCAAACTTTGAATTTCAAACTTCTGAAAGGATACAAAGATGCTCCTTTCTGAACTGGTCGAGCTGCTATACTCAGAATTTGAAAACTGCAAAGTTTAACCCCTCAAAATTGCCTTTTAGATTTCCAGATTCACTAGAAAGGACCCTGAATTAGGGTTTGAGTTTCCTGGAGCTTCACCCAACCAAATAGTTTGATCCAAAGCTCTAAACTTCAATTTTTCGAAGGAGCTTCCAGTTATGGTCATAGATTTCAAAAATTCCCATTTTTGCAAAAGCCCTAATTTTTCACTTTTCCGATCAAAGTCTTGAACTAGGGTTTGATCAAGCCTGACCTTCTACCCAACCAAAAAATTTGATCTGGGTCTCTAAATTTAGATTTTGATGAGTAGCATTAATCTGTGGTCTCCAATTACAAAAATACTAACTTTCTCCGAAACCCTAATTCCCAGAGCCATGAATGAAGGTGCTCAAAATCAAATTCTGTTTTGAAAGAAATATGCACCTGATTGTTTCTGGTGTAACTCCGAAAAGACGAATCCAGAGGGTCTGAAAATTCTACCTGTGGTAGCCCAACCTGTCATATTTCCAACCCCATAGGTATTACCTCAATTTTATTCTCTGAGCAAGATTTATGCCAAGTGTCGCAATGTAACCTGTTTATGGGATAAGACAGGATAGCGAACTTGTACGGTGTGCCACGTGTCACTGGTTCAACTTCGGCCTGTGAAATTAAAGTCCGTTCCCTACCTTTCAATGTTTATGAAATTTCATTTGGAGCTTCCTAGCCCAAGTTATGACCTTTTTCCTAGGTCACCTATTTATGACTCAGATCTGGAAGAGGCAGAAAGGCTACATTGTACAGATCATAAAACACAAAGTACAATGAATTAGACGTTGTGCTTTGGACACATGGTACATGGAGATATTAGCTTCGACCTGTAAGAGTTTCAGATCCTGAAACTGTGCCAAAATGGATTTATAGATAAAGTGCTACGATGACTTTTTTTTGCTATATCAAGCCCTAGCATCGCAAGTGCAACAAGTGTCATACATGCCATACCATGCTTTCTTTCAGGCTAGCTCTGATACCATGTTAGTTTTTCAGAATTTTCAATCTGATCTAATATCTTAATTGAGAGAATAACATGTACAACATATCTATAGCATAACAATCATGGACAGAATAATGCAAGCACAAAAGAGACACAGAGTTTCATCGGGGAAAACCAAGTAGGTGAAAAACCCCGCAACTTCCTTAGAGATAGAAAGAGCAATGATACAACAAATGTACAACCAAAGTACAAGAGATAGTCTTCTCCTAGAAGCAGATCCTCCTCCTCACATGTGCGCCACTTTCCAAGTGATGGAAGAGTGAGTAAGTGAATGATCAAATAGAAATCTCTCCATCTCTATTTATACTTGTCCTGTCTTGCCCAATAAACCAATGGGGCCGAATTGGCTAGCTTAACCTAATAATGGTTACATTAATTTGGGCCAACCCCACACTTGGTGGTCTAATAACCCATTTACCCACATGACTCATATAGGGCCGACCCCATCAAGGTGGTCTAATAACCCATCGGCAAGTTACAACACATGCGACACTTGTCAATACAAATGATGACACTTTCGTATAGAGGAATAATAACATCTCTATAGGAGTACAATATACATAGATGAAATACATAGGTGAAATACATTCCGAAGTTACATATACATCAATAGAGAATAGTTGCATTCACAGGAACGACAGATTGTGACGCACTAGAAGAAATACTTCTACACTTGGTTGGTCTGGAGGAGGATCACTTCATCACAGGATTTCACCAACAAGTGCAAAAAGAAAGAGAAAAAGAACGGCATGATTGCCATATAAAAAACAAGACCTTTCAGGTAGGTGATCTAGTCCTTTTGTATGATAGCAAGTATATGAAGTTTCCTGGGAAGTTTAAGATGCATTGATTGGCCCATATACTGTTATACATGTTACTAATGGTGGCGCAGTCCAGTTAGGAATGTTAGCAGGAGATAGATTTCCCGGTCTAGTCCATGGAAGAAGACTAAAACCCTATCGGGATAGTCCTGATTCGTAGAACCCTTGATGATCAGAAAGAAAGTAAAATTTCTAAGTGCCAAGTATAGTTGAAAATGGGCACTGGTAATGGAAAAGAGTCTGTACATGAAGTTTGATGAAGAAGGTGTATATATCGCACATCACTGGTTAAGCAGTGAAGCTGCACCCAAAAAAAGAAAAAGAAAAAAGAAAAAAAAGGAACCACGCAGTTGTGAAGAACAGAATACAACTGCGAAGATCAAGTTGAATGAGAAAGGAGGCTAAGTTCAGAAAAAAAGAAGTCAGGCATCGCGAAGTAATTGCGCAGGAGTAGTGATGACTGCCGCGTAGTTCGACACAACACTCCAGAAAAGTAGTGGTTAGAATGTCGGTCAAAAATGTAGCCGTTATACAGTGATTTTTCCAGTGACTGCTTTAGCATTTAATGATGAAATAGCCATTCAGAACGAAGTAATGAAGGAAAGGACTGAAATATTCACCAGATTTTCCCAACATATATCGCATTTAATTCTTATCTATCCCTTAAGGGGTGCGGAGGGGGATAGCTGCACCTATAAGTACTGCTTCATTTGGACTCGCGGGCGTTACTGCAACCTTTGAATTTTTTGCGAACACTACTGTGCGAGTTGATTTCAGCAAGTTCTCAGAAATCCCATCGAGATCCGTCCAATAAATGTGTGAGAGCTCTTCTATTGAGAAAGAGTTCACAATCCAGGAGACCTTGAAGTTGTTTAAATACGGGGGAATCAAAGGGTTAATGAGAACCCCCGTCAAGAAAGTGGTAATACAACAGGGTTAGGCTTCCCCAAGATCACCAAGACACACTGTGGATATGGAAGACAAAGGCAAAGGACCAGTGGGACTGAAAGCGAAGCAACAAAATATGAGTTCCATAGTGCCACAACCTCCGCTGGCCGATAAGGAAATAGCTTTGGAGCTGACCCCTGATTACATCTGTCCGCGTGCACAGGATGCACCATCCATTAAGCTGATGAAGAACGCCATGTATAAAATTCCGCTCTCGCCGATATAAAAGCATGTTGAGGTGGACACAAATCTGTTGGGTAAAATCATGGAATGTAAGTGGGAGGACTACGATCTGCTTCAGATGCAGAAAGATCCCAATGAACCTAAGTTTCCACAGTTCCAGCCTGTTGGAAGGGAAAAGTACCCTATAGTAAGGAAACTGATACTATTAACTGGAATGGGATGACAGGTAAGCGTATTAACTGCATTACAGAAATGTTCATGAAAAAAAATAGGTTATAGGCCTTGAGAACATACCTTTCAAATGACGTTCGATCCTAGCTCTTATTTGATCTTGCGCTCGATCCTCAAGTGTACCTCCCGTTTACTAAACCTCCAATACAAGTACCTTTCTCAGCATATCTTGGATAATATATAATGATTGAAAGAGACAAAGCAATTTGAACATTCAATATTAACCAAAATAGATCCAAACTAGTGTATAACTTCAATGAACACTTAATTTGGGACAAGAAAGATGCTTCAACCTTTTATTGTCAAATGCAAATTGATGTTACAAATATACTTGACTTTGTGACATGCTCCTGCAACTTGATTCTGGGCTCCTGCTCTTCTCTGGCTTGGATATCCTCCGGCATACACTCCTCCAATGCAAGTTTCTCTTTAAAGTCTCTTAATAATATTCATGTCTCTAACCCCTCTCTTTATTCTTCCCTGTATTTATAGGACTAGAGAAGCAGTTCAGGTCGAGAGATGGTTATGGAGGAAGTTGGGGAATTTGGGGAACTACCTACAACTAATCCTCTTTCTGAAATTAATTATTTTTTAATCATCTTTTGAGATATACACTACTATTGTTCAGTGAAGTAGCATTTAGGGCGCTACTATAGTGCTTGTAAACTAGCGCTCATCAATTTTTAAATCTTAAGTGCTACTATGCTGAAGAGGAGTAGCGCTAATAAGGCTCTGAGCGCTACTATTACAAACTGGAGTAGCGTATAGGCGCTAGTCTATTGAAGTAGAGTAGCGTTCATATCTTAGAATGACATTTTTAGGGTTTTTCCAGTATTGTCAGGAAATGGAGTAAGTCAAAATCTCATCTAGGGTCAACATGCTCCTCCATTCAAGTTTTCCTTTTGTGTGATCAATAGCTCAAGGTGATCACAGACGGAGAGGTGCAGGTTTGACCTATAACAATGGTCACCTTGTTATACGGTCAACAGCTCAGCTCAAGGTGGTCACCTGCACCTCTCCGTCCGTGATCACCTTGAGGTATTGATCACACAAAAGGACAACTTGGATGGAGGAGCATGTTGACCCTAGATGAGACTTTGACTTACTCCATTTTCTGACAATACTGGAAAAAACCTAAAAATGCCATTCTGAGATATGAGCTCTACTCTACTTCAATAGACTAGCGCCTATATGCTACTCCAGTGTGTAATAGTAGCGCTCAAATCCTTATGAGCGCTAATCCTCTTCAGCATAGTAGCGCTCAACATTTAAAAATTGATGAGCGCTAGTTTACAAGCACTATAGTAGTGCCCTAAATGCTACTTCACTGAAAAATAGTAGCGTATATCTCAAAAGATGATTAAAAAATAATTAATTTCATAAAGAGGATTAGTTGTAGGTAGTTTCCCAACTTCCCTAACTTTCTCCATAACCATCTCTTGACCTGAACTGCTTCTCTAGCCCTATAAATACAAAGAAGAATAAAGAGAGGGGTTAGAGACATGAATATTATTAAGAGAATTTAAAGAGAAACTTGCATTGGAGGATTTTTTGCTGGAAGATATCCAAGCCAGAGAAGAGCAGGAGCCCATAATCAAGTTGCAGGAGCATGTCACAAAGTCAGGTATATTTGTAACATCAATTTTCATTTGACAATAAAAGTTTGAAGCGTCTTTCTTGTCCCAAATTAAGTGTTCATTGAAGTTGTACACTAGTTTGGATCTATTTTGGTTAATATTGAATGTTCAAATTGCTTTGTCTCTTTCAATCATTATATATTATCCAAGATACGCTGAGAAAGGTACTTGTATTGCAGGTTTAGTGAACGGGAGGTAGACTTGAGGATCGAGCGCAAAATCAAATAAGAGCTAGGATCAAACGTCATTTGAAAGGTATGTTCTCAAGGCCTATAACCTATTTCTTTTCATGAACATTTCTGTAATGCATTCAATACGCTTACCTGTCATCCCATTCCAGTTGATAGTATCAGTTTCCTTACTATAGGGTACTTTTCCCCGCCAACAGACTAGCGACTCCACTGGGGATAGTTGCGTTTTTTCTCTAGGAAACCTTTTCTTGTTTGTCTTTCCAAAACTTTTTCAACTCCTTTTATGTCCTGAGAAACCCTATAGGTACCCCTTGCTTGTTTTTCTCTGCTTCAATCAGTCTTTTTGCATCTTTTCATAGTCAGTTTTTAAGCTTTTAAGACATGAGCACTACTTTGTTGTACATACAGTAGCACCCATACGCTACTGTGCTATACATACAGTAGCGCCCATCTCTACAGGAGCGCGAGTTTCCCTACTGCACAGTAGGGTATATTTCCTGTAGCCTTTTGTTAGTTGTTTGCTTGAGTTTTAGCCTTTTTGGTGGTCTTCTGACTTTGTTGTTAGATCTCCTTGACTGGCATTTGAGGTTTTAAACTTTTCTTTAAGTCATAGAACTTTTGTTTGAGTATTTTTACCATCTTTCGATCGCCTGTTTACCTATAGAATGTTTGGACTGTTTATAACTCTTTTGGAAGACTAGGTTGTGTTTTGTGGTGAGCACTTTCGCTTATTCTTTCCCTGAATGTATGTTGCCGGTTTACAAACCTGCATACTTTTGTATCTGCTGTTTGTAGAAACATTTGTTTGCTCGTCACCTATCCTATCCTTTGTTTTAGGGTTTGGTCTGTTTTAGAGCCTTTAGGGTGTTTTCTGAACTTGTTGATTTCCAACCTTCTGTGACTTGTTGTCTTTTCTAGTTTCAAGTGTGTTTAATCTGCTTTAGGCTGATTCATTTCTCAATCCTTGTGTTAGTAGGGTAATTGGTAGCTTGCTTGCCTACTTTTTGCTTGGAATAGTGGTCTTGCTAGGGTTGGATGCTTTAGGTCAGTCCTCTGGTATCTATCTCCTTTGTTTTCTCCCCACTTTGTTTCTGAGTATAGAGGCTTTTTCTATTACAAAAAACCTGTAGGTCAAGTCTTTTTCGAGCTAGTGCTTTGACAGTTGTAAGCTTAGAAACCATTTTTAGCCATACTTACACATTGCACACAAGTCTTATTTTCTTTCCATGTTTATAGTTCTTTTCCGTTTATGATAACAGAAAAAGCAAAAAATTTGGTAGTTTAAGTTTAATAAGGCTTATTTTTGTTACAAGATAGCATAGGTTATTTTGTGTACAATTTCAAAAGAAAACAAAAAAGAGATTTAAGTAGATTTGCTCAGTTTTTCAGTTTGGAAAAGAATTTTAAATGAAAAAGTAAAAAAAAGAGTTTTGTTGTCGAAAGTTAGAATTTATGCACTTTTGCTTCTTTGTTGCAACCACGCCACACAAACACACTACCTTTTGAGTAATAACAACCCTAATTTTTTTTTTAATAAAATGAAATAGAAACAATTTTTATTTTTTAGGGATACACTACACCAACTAGTCTTGGTTAGGATCTTGAGTTTAAATCACCTTAAACATCTCAAGATCACACATTACGCAAAAATCATAGTTCGACTATCACAGGTATATCCATTTCACTCAAAGCTTGCCTGGGATCTATGCAGTAGGTCTTGTGAGATTAGATTGTTGGGAATACTCCTCCTACTTTCTGTTTCGAGCATATACCAGGATTGGATCGCGTATGGGGACTCTTTAGATTTTCGGGCTCAGTTACCCTACCCATGCCTTCTGATTCGACCAACAACTGTTCCCCCAGGAGTTTTCAGTGTTGTGGTATCCTTAGTATCTGACCTTAGGTTCATACACAGGTGACAGCAGAGGGTATATCTGCTGTACCTAGGACAGACGTGGGAGGAAATCCCTTGCAGGTCTTTGGGAGGGAAGTTGGGTGATTTTAGCGCTTGCACCCTTAGTCATTGTATTGTGGACCCCGGGTGACTGTCCTTCTTCCTTCATTGATCTGTTCTGGGCCCTCATCATCCCAGACTCTTCTCCGGAAGGCATCTCGTTTGCCTGGTTTGCATACTTAGGAATTTTTTAGTTGGCGTGTTGTTTTCCCCCTAGCCGTAGTGGCCACTAGGTTCTAGTTTGTTATTTTATATATATAATCACGGAGAATCAAGAACTTCGTAGAGCGAGAAGGCTTCAAAACCTTCCGCCAGTTAGAATAGAACCTTTACCGCCAGCTAGACGGCAGCAAGTAAACACCAGTGTTTCTTCAAAAACCATTCCTGAAATAGAATTTCCTGAAGAAATTTTTACAACGGAAAATCCTGAAATAGGAATTCCTGAGGAATTACCACTTGAAGTTGAGCTTCCTGAAGAACAACAAACAGCAATAGAAAACCCTGAAATAGAGGTTCTTGAGGAACCACAACCAGGTACTCCATATCAGCGACACTTTAGTTCAGTTGAGATTGAAGATATTACTTCTGCGGAGTATAGCACTCCCTTCAATCCTCCTCTGACCAATCCTAGAAACTCGCTTCTGTTACCTGTTGGTTTCCAGCAGCCCGATTACAGTGCATATAATTTCTTGCCTGGACATTTGATGTCTGCTCTAGGAGGTGAACAGGGAGTTCCACAAACTCCCACCATAGGTATGAACACTAACACTGTAAATCCTCCTTTTAATGCTACACCGAGTCTGGCACAAACAACCTCTGTGTCCACTCCGACTTTCAGTTTTAATACTGGTACATTAGGTATGCCAAGTTCAACAACTATGGCATCTACCTCTACACCTACTGTTGGACCTATCAGTACAACCAATTTAGTGCCACCTCCTGCATTTCAACCGCTATATCAGATACCCAGTACTTGGATTTCCACACCCGCTGTAGGGCCAAGTGCTTCTGCAACTGTGCCTGTCATGAGTACCATGACCGCACCGTCTACGTCATCTACCATTGGTTTCAACACCTTTGCGAATCCCAACATGAATTAATGTAATATGCCTACAGGTAATGTCCCTTTTTCCTAATTTTCAGGGGGAGGGGGTAATATTTTTAACCAGCAATATGGCGGGGCTAACACCCAGCCACAGTGGACGAACACATAGAGCACTAACCCACTTTCATATGGGTGGGAAAATTTCAATAATAATTTCACGCAACAACAGATGGCAGGGGGCAACCCCTACCAACAAGTAGCTGGGGGAAACCCCTATCAACAGATGGTAGGTGGAAACCCCTATCAGCAGATGGCTGGGGGAAACCCTTACCAACAGATGGTTGGGGGAAACCCCTACCAGCAGACAACTGGGGGCAACCCCTACTAGCAGTTCACGGGTCAAACTATGGGTGGTTCCCCTTTTTCGACCCCAGCTTATCAAGTACCATCTTACCGGTCTCGTTTACCATTTCTGGCAACTTTAAATTTGCCAGATCTTTCCAAACTGAACAACAATCCAGTGTATCATAACGCTGCATGGCCACCAGTTCCTACCAAGTTACCTTCGTACATTCCAAAGTTTGAAGGAAAAATAGGTGAAGACCCTGGTGACCATGTCACTACTTTCCATTTATGGTGTTCCGCGAACTCATTAAATGAAGATTCCATTAGATTGAGACTGTTCCAAAGGACTTTAATCGGTGCTGCAGCTAAATGGTACATTGAGTTACCTACAGCTACATTCTCTAATTTTGGGGATCTCACGACTGTCTTTTTGAATCACTTCCAGCTTCCTGTTCGGTATGATGCCGGAACATACCTTTTGTCTACATTTAGGAAAAATAAAGCCACTCATTTATCTAATCACATTCAGGAGTGGCGAAGACGGAAGAGGCTCATTAAAGCCAACATACCTCCATAATTCCTTCTCGAGTGGTATTTGAAATCACTCCTTCCTTACATTTGTAAGGAAGTAGCTATGTCTGGAGTATCTAACGAGGAAGAAGCCATCCTACGGACTCAATAGTTAGATCTCGTTTATGCACAATTCAGGTTACTGTATGAGATCATACCAGATGCACCATGATCGAATACCGATCTGAGTAGACCTTAACTTGGACCACATGCTGACGGCATAGTGGGTTCATTTGACTCTGCAGCTTTCAAAGCATTGACCAAACATGTTCATTCCTTATCTATCAAACAATCGACTGCAGATGCTTCTTACATCACAACCTCTCCTTCTACTTCTGAGCCTGTCAACCAGGTTCAGAACAATCAAAAGGGCCCTCGGCATCCCAATAACAAAAAGAAGGGAAAGAAAGGAGAGGGGAACCAACAGAAGCCCAAAAAAAGAATGCCGAAGAGGGTAACAAAGAGAAAAAGAAGGTTAAGTTCCCTTGTAAACTTTGCAAGCAGGACCACCTTACTCACCAATGCCCTCTGCTAGAAAAATCCTAGAAGCTATTAAGAGAAAAGAAGCCTGCCGTACTGAAAGATCCATTCCCTAAGGGGCAGAGCTCAGCTTCTGGCACCTCCAACACTGGGGGCACTACACATGCTACAGTTGATCAAAATTTTATTAACATGGTTAATTCAGATTCACTCTTACAAACGAGAGCCAGGAACTATACCTCGGACGCACAGAAAAAAGGATAAAGAGATTCCAGAATCCTCCACTCCAGTCCACATACCTGTTGACCCAATGCCCAGGATCTCGAAAGGTGTCTTGAAACGGGCATCGCACAATCCCAACACTTGGGAGGCCTCCAACTACAATGTGGTTGAATATTTAGCCCAGACCCCTTGTGCCATGTCTACCTTAGAAGTCTTGCAAAGTTGTCCTTTACAACGGAATGCACTTCTGGTGGCTATTGGAAGTATGGAATCCTCTATCATGTCTGCGCGAATTGATATGATTGATATCAAATACCAATTGCCCTACCGCGTTTCTCTTTAGATTGAAGTCGTCCATGGCCCAATTACCATCAAACGAGCTGTCGTAGATGAAGGCGCGTCGACTTGCGTAATGTCAATTTCCTTTTGGAAAGCCTTAGGTTCCCCCGAGTTATCCCCTTCTAACACACTGCTTACTGCATGTGATGGCAGGACTTTCCGTCCACATGGGGTTTTGCCATCATTTGATGTCACATTTTTTGGTAAGACAGTTGCTGTAGAAGTAGAAGTTCTGGATGCTCCGCTTGATTACAATATGTTATTAGGCAAGAGCTAGACATATGCCATGCGAGCCATTGCATCGGCAGTTTTTCGAGTTATTATGTTCCCATTTGAAGGTAAGGTCGTTATAGTCGACCAACTTTCTTTCATTCAGAGAAACAACCAGAATTCTTGAAAGACCACAGTTCCCTTAGTTGATCAAACCGCCTTGGTTAATGAGAGTTTAGGAGCAGGGTTGTACGGGTCATTAATAGCCACTTTCGACCTCCCCTCCCCTGTTCTTTTTATGCATTCTGATGTGGGTACTATTACCGAAACATTCATGGTTGGATTAAGAACTGATCCTTGGATCCTTCCCACAATGTCAGAACCTTTTGTGCCTCCATCCATCGCAGAAGTGGCCTATATGGAAACACAACATACTGTAATGGAACATATCATGACTCCGCCAGTCTCTGCTGAGTCAGATATGGACTATGCTGCGGCATGGTCACTGAATTCCACTCACTCATTCGATTGTTTAGATATGGTTTTTCCATCTGATGAAGCCATCTTAGAAGTCATGATGGTCCTGGACCAACCATGGGAACATATGCATCATAGGTCCTACATGATTCCAGATCTAGATAGGATTGAGAGAGGGGAAGTCCCTGTGAGACCTGGTGGATTGGTTGATTTGTCATTTTTTCCTTCTACTTCGAGAGCTGTTTATGCTGAGGGAAATATGGCTAATATATCGAGAACAATTTCGATCAACATTCCACCAAACCCGACGTCTTGGAAAACATTTTTCTTGGTGCAGACTGTTCTCCATAAGAGATCGCTTTGTATACAAAACTTTTCAAAGAATTCCGCGATGTTTTTGCCTGGTCATATGAGGAGATGTCAAGTATAGACCCAGCCATCATGGAGGATGTCATCACGACATACCCTAACGCAAAACCTTTGAGACAAAAGCTCCACCCCGTGAACCCTAGAAAAGAGGCCGCCATTAAGGCGGAGGTTGAAAAGTTGCTTAAAGCCGGTTTCATCTATCCGATTGACATGATGGAATGGGTTTCAAACCCCATTCCAGTTGATAAAAAGCAAGGTACCATGAGAGTCTGTACTTAATTCTGGGACGTAAACAAAGCTTGTCCGAAAGATAACTATCCTACACTGTTTATCGATCAAATTATAGATGCTTGTGCAGGACATGAGATGTTCTCTTTCATGGACAGTTTTTCGGGATACAATCAAATAGAAATCAAACCCGAAGACCAGCATAAAACAACTTTCATTTTCCCGTGGGGACCTTCACTTATCAGAAGATGCCATTTGGCTTGAAGAATGCTGGAGATGCCTTCCAGCATGCGATGAATTTCGCTTTTCATGATATCAAACACATAGTAGAACCTTACTTGGATGATCTCCCGGTGCGATCTTGAAAGAGACGGGATCATCCAGCTCATCTTAGACAAGTGTTTGAAAGATGCAGACAATATAAGATTCGTTTGAATCCTAATAATTGTGTGTTCTGTGTCGAATTGGGACATCTACTGGGCTTCATTGTCTCCAGTTGTGGCATAATCGTCGACCCGCTGAAAGTAGAGACGATTGTAATTCTGCCTCCTCCTCGCACCTTGCGACAGCTTCAAAGTATGCAAGGCATGTCTAATTTCTTACAGCGATTCATCATAAACTATGCTAAAATTACTAAAGGTTTTATGAGGTTACTCAAACAAGACTCCTACTTTGTGTGGGACGAGGCTGCTCAAGCATCCTTTGAAGCCTTAAAAAAGGCACTCCTTTCAGCACCCTTGTTGAGCCTGCCAGACTACTCAAAATATTTTCTTTTATGTCTGGCAGCGTCTCTTAATATAATTGGTATATTTTTAGTTCAGGAAGATGATACGCTCCAAGAGCATGTTTTCTACTATCTTTCTCATGCATTGATAGCACCTGAGGTTAAATATTCGCACGTTGAGAAGTTATCACTTGCCGCGGTCTATGCGGTACATAGACTTCATCACTATATACTTTTACGAACTACTACTGTGATAGCAAAAGTCAATCCTTTCCAGTACGTTCTCACCCAACGAATCATCGGTGGGAAATACAATAAATGGATTGTAAGCCTACAGGAGTTCGATTTGGTCTTCCAATCAGCCAAGTCGAAGAAATCACTAGTGTTCGCTGAGTTAATCTCAGAATTTCCAAGTGACCTAGAATGCATTGAGGAAGAATCATCATTCCCAAACGAACATATCTTCCTCATTGCTTCCTCTAACCCATGGTACGGGGATATCTTAGTATATCTCTAGACTTTGAGGTGTCCTACTACTTTTTCTCGAGAAGAGCAACGCAAGATCAAAATCCATGCGAAGAATTACCTTATCATCTCAGATACTTTATATCGACGTGGGGTAGATTCCATTTTACGACGTTGCTTAACTCGAGAAGAAGCCAAAGTAGTATTAAATGATTCCCACATTGGAGCTTGTAGAAGACATATTTCCGGGTTGGCAATAGCTCAGAAGATACTGCATGCTGGATATTTTTGGCCCACGATCTTTAAAGATTGTGTGGAAGCGGTGAAACGCTGTCATCCGTGTCATTTTTTCACTAAAACAATGAGGGCACACCCAGCTCCTCTTCATCCTGTGATTACAGCATGTCCCTTCACAAAATGGGGGGTTGATTACATGATGTGCAATCCAGTTTCGGCTGGAGGACATCATTGCATCATCGTTGTCATTGACTACTTTACTAAGTGGGCGGAGGAAATGCCTACTGTTAAGGAAGATGCAGAAACTGCCGCTTATTTCATGTTTAATCAGATTATTGCACGGTTTGGCATACCTAAAGAGATAGTGACTGATCATGGAATTCATTTCCAAAATAGCATGATGATGGAGTTGCATACAATGCTTGGTTTTCGACAAGAACATTCGTCTTCATACTATCCACAGGCGAATGGTCAAGTCGAAGCAGTGAACAAAATTTTAAAGGTTATACTACAGAGAACTGTTAATGCCAGTCGAAATAACTAGCACATCATGTTGTACCCGGCTCTTTGGGCTTACCGAGCCAACGTTAAGACTGCTACCGGATTCTCTCCCTTCCAACTCGTGCATGGGATAGAAGCAGTTGTACCAATTGAATGCGAGATTCCTTCGCTAAAAATAGCAGTTCAGTTATTACCAGATAATTCAATACTAGAAGAACGTTTGTTACACTTAGAACATCTAGATGAACAGCACCACGACGTGCTCACAAGAAACAAGGTCCACAAAAGATGAGTCAAAGGACAGTATGACAAATCCGTCAAACCTAGGGTTTTCATTGAAGGAGACTTGGTCCTACTTTGGGATCAAGACAAAGAACCCTTAGGACCCGGAAAATTCAAATCCAGGTCGCTTGGACCTTTTATAATTTCCAAAGTATTGAGGAAAGGTGCCTATGAACTGATAGATTACGAAGGTAATAAGTTGGCCGAGCCTAGAAATGGGCTCTACCTGAAAAAGTATTACGCTTAGGCTTACGTACTTTTTCTTGTAACATAGTTGTATATTTTTGTAAAGATAGTTTTTGTTATGCTTGTTAGTTAATCTTATGTGTGCTTCTCATTTCATGTACCAGATGTCAACCGAACATTTCTTAGTATTTGCTTACGGCGCCAGTCGCCACACCTATCAGTTGGCTGCAGCAACTTGGGTCATTTATTCACCCACTGGCCAAATTGTCTCTTCAGGGGGGGGTTTATTTGGGTTCTACCACGAATAATGTGGCTGAATACAATGCAGTTATAGAACTTCTCAGAGATGCTCTCAGTCATGGCATTTCACATTTGGAGGTAAGACTTGACTCACAATTAATTGTATTTCAGTTAACAGGTGTCTACCAGGTTAGAGATCATGGATTCCTACGTCAGTTTCTACGAGTTAGACTATTGGAAAGATAGTTTGATTCTATTATATAAGAACACATTCCAAGAAGTTTAAACGCATTAGCTGATTCATTAGCAAACTATGTGTTAGACTAGAATTTGTATCATACACTTTCATAAACAACATTGCACACATAAAATTCAAACACATACATATGTAAATAACCGATACTGTATATAGCCGATACTGTATCAAAAAATATATGAGTTTTGGATCACAAGTCTATCAAGTCATGTAATAAAAGTACAAAACTGGGCATAGTAGCCTAAAAAATATATACATAGAATGTATCCCTCTCCTATGGAGAAGCAGGGACCTCATCATCATCTACTGCATTGCGATAGCATATGACTAGCCTAGCTATCTTCCATAGCACCCTAAGCCATGCTGGGGGCACCCCAACTACATCTTCCTGCATATCAATAGGTATCTGATCCATACGGCATGCAGGAACTTCGTGAGTCAACCGACTCACTTTTCTCTCTAGGGTACCCAACATAGCATCTGCTGCAGTAATATTAGCTGGCCTCACAAAGATGGTAGGATGTCTCTCAGGACGAACAGGCCCAAGATCTACATATGACACTTGATTAGCAATTCAAAATTCATTTATAAAAATCAAATACTTGAAAAGTTTGAAAAAATTAAATAGTTCTCAAAAAATTAAACATACCAATATCTCCCCAGGCTCCACCTGGAGGAAGCACCAGTTCTGGATCATGACGGAAATCCAATCCAGCATATGGAAACTGCTCGAAAGTGGGCACTTTCCTCTCCCACCACCCCCATAAATCATCAGTATGATAACAGTAGTGACTTTCCCCACCACCCTGGCGGAGGAATATGTCACCCCAACAGCTTAGTCTGGGATCACGGGGGTTAACCTGAGGAAGAGGCATCCCCAAACTGATAGCAGGCATCCTCTCAAAGAAGAAATTAGACAAAATGCTACCGTACCCAAAATTCTTCATTGTGCCGGATTTACAACCTGTCAATTGAGATTTCATGCCCGCCAGTAAACTAGTACACCAATCATAGACATGACTGTGTAAGCATTGTACACCAACATGCATAGAGTTCCTAGAAGCTAGGTGTAGTGAGGCACTACCTGCCACTCGGTTGATCATACTCACTATCGCCTTCAAGGGGAGGCCTTCAATGGTTGAAATCAAGACTTGGCTTCCTGATTTCTCATCTCTAGCCACACAATATGAATTCACATACTCTTGCACAGATATTACGCCCACACGAGAAGACCCTTTCAGATTGATTACATCTCCTCTCCATGAGAGACCAATAATGAAATATATGTCATCAACTGTAAGCTCAAAATTTTGCCCACGGATGACAAAAGTATTGGTATCCACATCCCAGTACTGAATAAGTCTTCGAAATAACTTGTTTAGGGCCCTCATGTTTACGGTTTGGTAAAAATTCAATAAACCGCATCTTCGGAGAGCGTGGAGGGTGGCCAGATCTTGCATGGCCAACCTATCCATGTCCTCATGTTCTCTCTCCCTCCATTGAAGAACCATCCTACATAAAAAATGACAATCTTTTTAGTCTCGACGCTTGTTTTTAGGTTTACAAGATTGAGCGCTACTATGTATACTACACAGTCACGTATGGGCGCTACTCTGTTTGAGCATAGTAGCGCTCATCTCGTTTACACGCTATTGCTATTGTTACACAGTAGCGCCCGCGCAGTAAGGGTTGTGAGCATTGCGTTGCAAGCAATTTTTGGCTCAAAAAATGAAAACTAAACCATGAAAATGCAAGTAGGGAGGATTCTAACTCACTTTGTGGAAGAAGAACGTCGTTTCGATGCTTGATTTGATCGCCACGGAGATTTGAAAATGCCAAAGGTTGCCCAAATATTTGCCCTACAAAACAAATTGGAAATTGATTTTTAAAAATGAAATTATATATATGAATTGGATTTTAATCTTTACACACCATTGTTTAGTTTTCTATAGTTTCAATTTTTTTCAAAATCACCTAATTAATCAATTGAAACATACATATGGTGTAATACTAATATAGCTCGCATTTTTCCTTAAATTTTTGTAGGATCAATCTCCTAAGTTCAAAAAATCTCGATGTTAGACCTTGTTAACTAGTTGATAGTTCAAATTCATACATCATTCGAGATTTTTTGCCGCATTAACTAATATTTTGTTGAAGACCTAGTTTTGGCAGAGTATGAAGTTATGATCCTAGAAGTTGACCTTTAAATCATTTTAAGCTTTTGTTTGGACTATTTAAAAATAAACAAGATTGCTGAGCAAGCTTGTCCTCTTCAAGCTCGTTAAAGTAATCGAAGGCTCATCCACTCAGGTATAGAATTACCCCTTTTCCGGGCCTAGGTGGATTAACTACGAAAAAGGTATACTCTAGGTATACTTCTGTATGCACTAGAAGAGTTCTTCTTCCATTGTTTTATACTTTTTCAGGGGAGGAGACTAACTGCATGAAAAAGGACCTTTTGGAGCCTTTCTTTAGGGTTTTCAGGCTCTCTAAACATAAAAATACCAAGCGAGCATCCACCTACTCGGGCTCGATGTGAAATCCACGAGAGGGTAAGTAGAGGATTGTTTAAGTTTTTCAACTCTGTAAACAAGAAAACACCGCCGAGCACAGACCAATCTGAGCTCGATATAAAATCCACGGATAGGTGAAAAGAGGATTGTTTAAGTTTTTCAGACTCTATAAACAGGAAAACACCGGCGAGCATTAATCTGCTTGGGCTCGATACTAAAATCCATGAGCAGATATATGGAGTTATTGTTTAAGTTTTTCAGACTCCTTAAAATTGAAAACACCTGCGAGCAAGAACAGATCTCGGCTTGATATTAAAATCCAGAGATCAATATTATAGAGTAATCTTCTATCTCTTCTTCGAACTCTGTAAACAATGAAGAAGGTCCTGAGTCTTCCTCCCATGGGCTCGTTAAAATTTTTACATGGTTGGATCTATTGAGTTTTCATTCTTTCTTGGACTCATTAAAACAACAAGAAAGGTATTCTTTTATCTAAAAAGAATAAGGGATGGGAAAGATGTGTCATGTATTCAAATGTCAAAGGCAGTTCAGTCAGTTCTATCCTTGAACACAACACCTACTTGAGTCTATCTTGTCGGTTGTGTTTAGTTTTTGACCTTAGGGTGAACTTGTCCTCCGAGTTGTTTACTCCCCCGGTTGGTTATTCTTCCAACCATATGGAGGGTCTGAGAATGCCCCTTACATTTCAGGCTTATAATTTACCCCATTATGTCAGAAACTGCCTGAGTCACTTTATGTCGTGCTCACTTTTCAAGGATATACCCTATGTCGACCATTATGCAGTTTACCTTGACCTCATGTGTCGGCCTTCCTAGTGTCCGTCTTGTTACATATTATTCCATATCAGCTCTTACCAGTTGAGTGTTCCTCGAGTTGGATGATGGAGGATGCCTTAAGGCCTCCCTTCCAACAAACTTCTTCCCATCGACATCAACTCATTTTACTCTGGAAATGAAGTTTAGAGTTTCGGTTAGTAGCTTGGAGATTGCAGTCACTAGTGGCAATTTTCCTTGCTATTGAATGATGAGAATACATCAATGTCTCTTCTTCGACAGGATTCCCAAGTGTTCAACTCCAAGTCCATTTATTCACATTTGCGGATCGTACTTGGTACCTTGGACCCCATCATCATTATCGGTGGAAGTCCTCGCATTTTTTAAAGGTATACATCAATGACCGGTAATCAAATGATACCCCTGTAATGTCCCCATTCAAATAATTTCATAGTAACAAAATCCCATCAATCCTACTAGTTTCCTAGGTTGGATGGGCACATATGGTATAATAATTGTTGGCTGCTTTTTGGACAGACCCGGGTTTTAATGAAGCGCAACAACAAAACCCCTTAGCGCACTGGCCCTCTCGGCAATGAGCTGCACAGCAGCTCGAGGTCTCACCTGAAGTGTCTATGGGGGGGATAAGGAATCAGATTTCCTTAACCTAGGCAACGCTGAGACTGCTCTCTCTCTTCCTTGATGATTCCTCAAAGCGAAATGTCTGACTCTTCCGCAGACCCCTCCACGCAACTGCGCTGAACTCTCGCTCAACAGCCTAGCTGCGCGGTATCTCCGTTCCAGCGCACGAGGTGACTATCCTCTACGTCGACGCTCTATGTATCCTTTCTGCCTCCGCGCGCAGCGCAGTAATGCATTCCTCTATCGCTGCGGCGACAGCGGTCTACAGATTCCCTCGACACTTAACGATTATATTTACCAAGGTAGTTACCAAGGAATCTTCAAGAACTTACTTAACATACTCATAAAGATAATGTAATATTAAGGTATACCCAGATAGTGAACTAAAACAGGCCATCACTCAACGCAGCATCATAACAACAAGGAGTATGAAGTTCACTTCCACGGGGAAAACCACGTCCACGGGAGTGTCTTATATTTACCAGAAAATGATAGAATTACACAATATGCTGCGCACACAGCTGCAGCCTTAGATCTTTCCAGGAAACTCCACGCACACAGCTGGGAGGCCTTCTCTCGATCTAGTCTCTTTCTCTACAGAGATTACAATATTTCAGACGTCGACTCAGACTGTCTGTAACTCAAGGATTAGCTTCACGGCTATCCAGTTCTAACTCTTGTCTCCTAACAACACAGTAGAAGACTTACTAACTAGCTAGCTTATCTCAAACAGCTAACCCGCGTCTCAACATCTAAAGGCTAGATAACTAACTATCTGACTAACATCTAACCTTTACAATTACACATATATATAGGTGGCCATGATGGTCGCACCTTTACAAAGCTGTGGGCCTTTCCCAGCAGTAATCCCCAAAAACCCTAACCACGGACATGGCTAGGTGTACTGTAGGTGCCGCTTGCGGTCACGTCGCCGCTTCCTGCAGGTTCCGTGACTTCCGGCGCAGATTGCGGGCATGGGTGCCTTGTCCTTCGCCTTCAATGCTTTGGTCCGTTGCTCCTCCTTGATCAGAACAACCATAACTTCTGTAATTAGCCTTAAATGACGGTAGCTGAGCCCTTTACTCCGTCGCTTCATTTATTATGGTAGCTAAGCTTCCTACTCGGCCACATTCATTCTCCTTTGACATGTGCGCGTGAGCTCCGCGAGTTCCGATCCATAATCTGCGTTGAGCTCATCCATCTGGCACCGTAATGTGCACCATTTACTTCTGCCCAAAATTTGGTGTTTATTCAAAATTAGCACTTTCCCTTCAACACTTGTGCTTTTTCCTCAAAATCCGTAGCTTTACCATAGCTGCTGCTTAGGCTCCAACAGGCCCCTAACACTTACTTGTGGCTCGCCCTCGAGCCACTCGCACTAGCGTGTGGTCTCTTTACTTGCGCATCTGCTTTTGCTGGGGTCTCCGCGAATGTTTTCTTCCACTGCACAATAGCGGAGTCCATTTCATCGACACACTCCACAGCTGTCTGCACCGTTTCTGCAATGGCTTCTTCTTTAGTTATGCCATCAATCACCTGTTGAGATTCTGCAATTTCTTTGATCTTTGCCTCGACTTGGGAAGTGAGGTCAGCATACTCATCCATAAATGGCTAAATGTTGTTGGTGAGTTTAGCATCCTCATTTCTGAGCTTGTGCAGTTGCTGTTGGATTCTGCGCACTTCGCTCATTTTCCTCATTTTTGCTAAGCCTTCTAAGGCCTTAGCTTCTTCAGTCAGAACAGTTAGGGACTGTTCTGCGGCTTGTACCTGTTCCAAAAGACCAACTTTGAAAGGGAGCGTCTCAAGCTTCGTCCAAGCCTCCATAGCTTGGTTCATCAGGTTCTCGGCTTCTTCTACTCTGCTCTTCATTTGCATGGAAGTTCTGCGCAACGCTTCAAATTGTTCCTGCCGATCATCTGTAGAATGCGCTGCAACACGAGCTTCTAGCTCGACGATCTGCATTCTATGGTCTTCAGCCATAGCAACTATTTCGTGCTCCAGGGTTTTCACCCTTCCTCCAATAATTTAAACTTTCTCAACCAGAGGAAGGTCTGGTTGAATCTCGCAGGCCGGCAATTCCTGGGCAATTTCATCAACTGCGTTCGTTATGCCAATGTCTTGTGCCTCATAAAGTGAAAGCTTCTCAAAGATATTCTTGTAGCCTACCTTCAGCTCTATCTCCTGCGATTGCAGTTTTTGGTTTTCCTGGAAGGTAGAGAGCTCTCTAGCTCTTAACTCAACAGAGACTTTCTCGTGCACTAGCTGCAGAGTTTCTATGGGAATCAAAGACAAATTTATTTCAATGGGCCCAACTGCGCTTACCTGCAGTGCGGCCAAAGGATCCGGAAGTGTCATGCTTGTAGGCGGAATGTGCACGACAGTATGCCTTTCTGTGAGTACTTCAACTCGCTCGGTACTTGTGGTTGCTTGTGGTGCCTGCGAAGTAGATGCTGGTGCATGGGTCTACGCAACCCTTCCTGTGAGACCTTTTAATTCCACGAACTGCAGGTCCAGAGCACTTCTGATGTGAGCATGCGCAGTCCGCAGCTCACGAAATTGCTCCTGTAAATACTGGTCGATCCCCGAGAGAATGCTCTCAGGGGGATGCAACACCTTTTTCTTCTTAGTGGCTGGCTCGGTTGAACCTTCATCACTTCTTTGCTCATGGGATTCCTTGCCCTTATCCTTCTCTTGCGCACCAGGAGGTGGCATTGCGAATGCGATTTCGGCGGCCTCCCTCCATTCATCCGACCAAGACTTGATAGTTTCTTCAACATCTTCAGTGGTCATCCTGTAAAGGCCTACGGCCCATTCCTCGTGAATGCTGTAAGGGAGGAGGTACAGTTGATGCAAGTCGACAGAAAAGGCCAACTTTCCTTCATATATTTTGGCTGTCTCCTCACTCAGCCTTGGCATTTCCTGAATGGTATCTTTAAGGAGATGGTAGTATTCACAAAATACAGCGCGGTTCATCTTGCACTTCGTGGGATTGTTAGAATCCCAGAGATTGACATATCGCATTCCTGCGACTTCTCCTGCGCGGCGCAGAAGGAACTGAGTGTTCGGGGGCTCCTTCCACCCGACGAGAGCGCATAAAATTAAAAGCCAAGAAAAATGGAACAATTGATCGGGGGTGTCTTGGACGTTCCGGCAGTCTTCCAAAAAAGAATTGAGGAGGAAGAGAGACTAATTGTATTGTTCTCCCTCCGCAGATGCGATAGCGAGCTCCACGATAGCTCCAGTAACCTCTTTGGGTCTGCACTTTGTGAGAAGTCTGCCTACAAGCAGACTTCCTGGAAATCTAAGCGCTTCATCTTCTACTATAGTGAGGTCATAAGCCTGACCTCCTCTTGTCAAGTTGTATTTCTGCACCAGCTGTGCAGCCAATTTTCTATCCTTGTCTTTTCCCACAAAATGAATATTGGGATCCTTACCAGCCTTAGATAGGCCGGTGATGCGATGAATCAAATCAACGTTTAAATCGATTGGCCTCCCCAGCCAAAGGTGACCTCCATGAACACAGGATAGCAGTGTCTTAACAACTGCATTGACTTCATTGCTACGTCCAAAGTGCGGTAGCTTCAACAAGTTCAACAAACTAGGCTTCTCCAAGTTTGCGGCGAATCCCTTTGGGACGAATTCATCAACCTTTCTGGTGGTATTATGAACTACCGTCAGATATCGATCTGGCGCGAACTGAGGATACGTTTTATAGTCTCCCAGGTTGAAATCAGAGAACTTGACCAGTGGAAGGTGTCCAAGAAGGGACCCTTCTTGTCGCACGCCTTCCGGCAATGGAGGCAACGGAATTAGATACTTTGCATTCTTCGGAATATCCACCTCGGGTGCATCATCTGGGTGCGGCGGAATATAATTCACCATAGTGGCCAACGGCTCTGGAACGGACTCATCCGGCTGCTGCTGCTGAGATGCCCTTGTGCCCGGAGACTGTCTAGAATCAGTCCAACCAGGGTGTACGTAAGTCGAGGCCGTCACCGGAGTAGTCATGCTGAAATCTAAGCCTCGGCGCATAAACTGAAGAACAACTTCTTCAGTAGACAGGTTCTCCGTCGTGAACCGGTATAGACAACAAAACTTGAACATACGAATGACGAAACAACGTGAAATATGAACGCTGGAAACAAAGGAAGCACTCTGCACAACTTAGCTCTGAAAACAATAACTTAGATTCTCAAACAAGACTATGCAACTCGAGAAAAGTAACCCGAAAATATACAAGTGCGGGGTATTTATAGCTAAAGGCGACAGTAAATGCGGGCAAGTGGGGTTACTAGCTGTAGGCGACTCTGCATGAATTGACAAGACTCCGACCGACGCGCTTCTGCGGTGCATTAATTGTGATAGACGGGTTCTGACAGCCTTCCGGGGGAAGGTAAAGATTTCGGCTCATGGCATGAATGAAAATCTTAGGGAGATCAAGCCGACTCTGTCAGAGCGGCTACAATTAAATGGCGAACTTATCCTTCATTAATATTCAAAGCGGCTATAGGACTTCTGTAATTCAAATTTTTCGGCGGGTCATTTCAGCATAGGTAACTATGTAGATAGAGGGGTCCACAACGAGAACTCCTCAAGCGGCAACTTGACATAGGGAACGCCGCAAGACCGATGGTTTGACAACCCAGAAAAACTTCGCAAGAGCGCAAATATAGGCTCGCTCAAAACAAACTTTACTGATATGCACGGGTGGTTCAAAGAACTACGTGGGAAGCCTAAGACTAAGAGTGTCTCGTGACTTCCGTGTAGACTGATAATGTGATGCCTCTTTCAACTACACTGGACATCTGCATTTATTTTGGCACTGTATTAAGTCGACAGGGCGGAGTGGCCGTCGCGATAAAGCTTGAGCCGACTCCCGTTGATCATTGTAGGTAGCAATTCTCCATTAAGCTTTGCAAGCTGAACTGCTCCTCCTTTTGTTATCTTTATGACCCGAAAAGGTCCTAACCAATGTACACGAAACTTGCCTGGAAACTTGATGAATTTACTATCATAGAGGAGTACCAAGTCTCCTTCTTTAAAGTGTTTATTCTTAATCTACCTGTCATGCCAAGCTTTCTGTCTTTCCTTCTGTACCTGTTGATGGAATCCGGCTGAAAGTCTGTCTTCTTCTAAGGCAAGCAGTTGTGAAAGTCTTTCACTCATAGTATCGGTATCTGCCATTTCTGTGATTTGCGCAATTCTGAGACTGGGAACAATGTATTCCATGGGCATAATTGCTTCTTGTCCATACACCAAACTGAAAGGTGTGTGACTTGTTAGTTTCTTGCATGTGGTTCTGTAATCCCATAGTACAGCTATGACTCTAAGGTCCCAATCATCTCTTTGTTGATTACAGATCTTCGTCAGGGCATTCTTAAGAATTTTATTGAATGCCTCCACCGAGGGTGGTAGGGTGTACTCTTATGATGACTAATTTGGAATTCTTCAGTAAGGGCCTCTATAGTCTCATTGAGGAAATGTGTACCCTGATCACTCATTAGAATTAGTGGGCATCCAAATCTAGTGATAATGTTCTCAAAAATGAACTGTGCGGCAGTGGAAGCGTCGCAGTTCTTAACTGGCTTAGCCTCAGCCCATCTGGTGAGGTATTCAGTAGTTGTAATGATGTATCTTGCGCTGGTTCTTTTTCCTGGTGGGTTGATAGGTCCTACAAAATCAATGGCCCATTTATCAAAAGCACGTAGTGTTATCTGGGGTCTTAGCGGCATTTCATCTCTCCTTGAGGGTTTTCCTGTTCACTGGCACACATCACAACATTTGCAGAATTCCTTAGTATCCTTGTGCAATGTCGGCCACCAAAGACCTGCGGCTAAGATCTTCTGCGTAGTCGGCTTTCCTGCGAAATGGCCTCCTGTGGTACCTGAGTGCGCTTCTGCGATGATGGATTTCTTCTCATGCGGTAGGATACATCTGCGCAAGACTTCGTCGGGGCCCATCTTATAGAGATGTTCTGCTATCAAAGTGAAGTCTGTGGCTTTGACAACAAGTTGTTTCTTCCACTGGATTGTAAACTCAACTGGCGCTTGCCCAGTAGTGAGAAACTCAAGGATATCGGAATAATATTCATTTGCTGCTTGAACAGAAAACAGCTGCATGTCAGGCAGATTGTCCTCCAGATTTGTAGGTTCCTCCCCTGACTCTATCCTAGATAAGTGGTCAGGTCCTGCATTCAATCTACCTGGCTTCACAATAACCTCAAAATCATATTCTTGGAAGAGCAGTAGCCATCTGCAAATTCTTCCCCCTAACACTGGCTTATTGACCAAGTATTTCAAAGCAGAATGGTCAGTATACATTTTAAAATGTGCGCCCAATAGGTAGTGTCTGAACTTCTGTAGGGCATACACCATAGCTAGTCCTTCTCTTTCTATAGTGGTGTAGTTCTTCTCAGCTGTGGACAGCTTTCTGCTGGAGTAAGCAATGGGGTGGTCAATACCTCCTTCTCCCGATTGTGTAAGCACGACCCCCAATGCTATGGAAGAAGCATCGACATGAACATGAAAGGATTTTCTCCAATCTGGGAAAACTAGAATTGGCGCAGTGATCATCTTTTCTTTAAGTGTATCCAAGCTCTGTTGGCATTCTTCTGTCCATTGGAATTTTGAATCCTTTTTCAGCAATCTTTCCATAGGTGCTGTGATCTTTGCATAACCTTTGATAAATTTTCTGTAGTATCCTGTATGTCCCAATGTAGTGCGCAATTGTTTGACTGAGTTGGGCGTAGGTAAATTAGTAATGATGGCAACCTTCGCAGGATCCATCAGGAGTCCTTGTCTGCATACAATATGTCCCAACAAAATACCAAAAGGAGCACAGAAGATACATTTTTTCAAGTTAATGAAATCAGATGCTGTCTACATTTTTCTAACATCATGCGCAGATTCCCTATATGGTTCTTTAGTAAACCAAACATAGTCCAGTCATCAAAATAGACTTCTAGAAACTTATGAATGAATTCTTTAAATACAGCAACAACAACTCGAGAGAATATAGCAGGGGCGTTTTTAAGACCAAAGGGCATTACCGTATACTGGAATGAGCCCCATTCAGTCGCAAAAGTCGTCTTATGGCGGTCGTCTGGATGGATTCTGATCTGGTGGTATCCCGAAAAGCCATCAGTGAAGGAGTAAGCCTCTTGTCCTCCAACATTATCAAGCACTTCGTCTGTAAAAGGAGTAGGAAATGGATCATGCGCTGATGCGTCATTCAGTTTGCGCAAGTCCACACAGATTCTTATTTCACCTTTTGTCTTCTTCTCTTCTACGACCATAGGACTAATCCAATCACTTTCCTCTACTGGCTCAATAATACCTGCTGTGACCATCTTATCAATTTCTTCTTTAACCTTTTCTTTATATCGCGGATTCAATCTGTACGGGCGTTGTTTTACTGGCTTGGCATCTGCTTTCAGAGGTATGCACATCACTCCTAAGTCTCCTAGGATGCCTTTCATTTTTGTGAACTTGGTAGGAAAGATATCCTTGTAGTCACGTAATAGATCTGAAATATGGCCAACAGTTTCATCATCCCCATAATCTCCTATAGAAGCAAACTTGGGTTCGGCTTTTGTACCAATGTTAATCTTTTTGTGCTTGATGTGTTCTATAATGGCAGGGATATCAAGCTGAGGACCTTCAACATTGCGTGTCCCTTCTAATTCTGGAATATTGATGTTGCGAGGATCATCTTCCTCTTCTTCAGTAGTGAAATTATAGCATTCCAGGGCATGTTCTATCTGGACAGCCCAGTCTGATTGGGAATATTCTGGTAATGAACATTGTTCAAATACCTTCTTTTTAATACACTTTAAAGTGGGGTCAATGCTCGGATGTTCTGATTTGAAACGGAAGGTGAGTTGAAAACTTTCTATCATAAGAGGCCAAGTGATAGTGCCTCTGCGCAATTCTGTTTCAGTGTACCAGTTCCTTGGAACTGTACCCAACGTGTGGATGAATAGGTGAACCCACTCATCTTCTGGAATATCTGACCATTGCTGAATACATGCTTCAACGTGTGACCTGGGGTCACTCTGTCCATCATATTTGTGCAACCCTTCTACTGTGGTGTCCTGAAATCTGCGCAGTATCAATCTGCGACAGTCTTTCCATGTGTAAATATTCTCTTTATGTGCACGCCACCATCTTGCGGGTGTAGCGCGCAGTGCGACATCCAAAGCTTGTATGCGCTGCTCATCTGGAATCTGCTGTTCATATGTGTGTATGAATTTAGTTACTTCAATTAAACCATCAAAAATTGGAGTGTCAGTCACTTCTGTGCCAATCCATTGAATGGATTTAGTCATCATGGCGCAACGCCTCGCAGAAACCTCATGTAAACGATTCTGCCAGTTTTCCAATCCTGCGTCTGAGTCTGATGTGCACGAGCTATCACATCGCCAGCTGATATGGCCGTCTGATGTGGGATTGACATAGTCACTCTGACTAGCAGTCATCTGATACAAACTTTCCATGTGGTGCGCTTCTTCTTCTGCCCGAATGGGTTCAATATACCTTGGTCCTTGAATAGGATCAAGCGGTGCAATGACCCTAATCTGGTCATCCTCAAAGGTCATCTGTCTTTTCTTCAAATTAATGACAGCCAAATTATCAAATGCCTAGTCTATACCTAAAAGTGCTGGGTAAGGTCTACTATCATCCAGAATTTTGATTACTTCAAAGTCTACAGAACTTCTTACTCCCTCGATATCAATAGGTACATTGGGTAATCTGCCCAATGGAGAGACTCGTTGCTGATTCGCAAGTCTTAGCTGGATGGGAGATCTTGTAAGTTGAGGGCTTCCCATTTGTTCCCATGTCTGCATGGTGAGAACATTAACTTCTGAGCCCAAATCTAAAATGACTTCATCCATTTCAAATGCGCCAATCTGCGTTGTGAGCCTCATCTCTTTTCCAGTTCTAGTGTGACTCCCAATCTGGTGAACAACCCGCTGCGGTGTGTTCATCGAAGCAGATTGTTGACACTTATCCAATAGGTGTTGAAGTTCCATAGTTGCTTTTTCATTGCGCAACAACTTTAAGCAGTTCCTCAGAAAAGTATGGACACTGCCTAGTGCATCCTCTTCATCAGGCCTTCCGGATGTAGTGGCATGTTCTTGTACCAGGTTGTCTTGTCTTAGCACTTGCGATCTAATATCATTATGCGGAATTGCGACAGAACTTGAAGCTCTCAGATCTGAGAAATACTCTTGAGCTTGCTTGAATGCTTCTTTTTGTTTCTGCAGATTAAGTGGGGCTGGTTTAATATTAGCGCGGCGCACCCGTTGCGTCACTTGCTTTCCAGTTCCCATCTCTGGCGCACTAGTGGTTGCTCCACTGCGCGTCACTATATTAACTGTAGGGTCTGGTTCTCTTTTTTCTGATCCAATCAACTGAAAATTCTAATTGACCTGTGGCGTCTTTGCTTGCATCTTAGCCATCAACTGAGGGCATTCTTCAATGATATGATCATAAGATTTACAATATTTGCAAATGGTTGTAGGAATTTTGGCAATCTCTTGCAAAATGACCTTGCGCTCCACAATTATAACAAGTGATCTGTCCTCTTCCTCGACCAAAATTTGTTGCGCATCCACGACCCCTATAATTTCCTGCTCTACCATCGCGAGTTTGGTCATACTGTGGACCTACTGTGGGTCCTTGTATCTTTGATTGTACTCTATAAACATCATGTTTCCTTTCCAACATAAGATCATATGCTCTACAATTGTTCTCATCATGGCCTACTGATTTACAGAAATTACAATATAGATTCTTTGGAGTTTGTACATATTTCTGAAGTAAGTGACATTCTTGTTGTTTATGACCTCTAGTTCTACAGATTTCACACCAAGGCCCCTGTGCCTACGGTAAAGGGTTAGGTGCTCCAGTTGTAATATACTCTATGAAAATGGGACAATGGTCCTTTGAATGACCTTGCGCTTTACATTTTGTACATCAAATTTCTTCCTTAACATCCTTGCCTTTCTTAATATCATGCACTTGCAAGGTTAAGTTTGCTAATTGGTTCTGCAACTGCGCAACATTGTTGCTTGTTCCGGCAATTGGTGAAGCTTCTAGTTTCATAGCCATCTCTAGAGCTTGTTCCTGAGTAGTGAGATTCTGTTGCATCAGAGGAAGTCTAATATGTGGGAGCAGCGCAACAATGAACCATTCCTTATGCTGCTGTGGTGCAAACTCAAAGCTTACTTGATCTATCAAGGCTTTGAACTTCTGGTCAAAGTCCCATACTGACTCTGTAGGTAACTGTTTGATGTCTTTGAGCTCTGTTATACACTGTGATTCTGATTTAGGTTTCTTGAATTCTGTAATCATAGCATTTCTTACATCAGCAAGCGTCCTATTCTGTGCTGCTGAGTATTTCATGAACCAAGTTAAGGCTCTTTCTCTTAGTGTGGTTGCTAACTGAACCAGTTTAACAGCATCATCATTAATTTGCTTAATTGTCCAAATGGATTCACATAGGAACCAGTGCTGCTCAGGGTCTTCTATCCATGTTCCTCTAAAAGTTGGTAGCTTCATGTCATCACCCATCATTCTTGCGCTAGGTTGAGGTGGAGGTGCTGTAGCAGTGCCTCCGGGATGGTTGAACAAAGGTGGTACAAATGTACTAGAAGTATCGTGCAGGCTATTAGAAGGTGTTACTGCGGGGTTATACTGAGCTCCGTCTGGCTTTTGCGGTGTAAAGGGGTGATAAGGGATATGAACACTCCCTTGTCTTTCTATATGTCTTGCTCTAGGAACTTGACTATCTTCTGGGCTAGACTCAAAAGAATACTGGTCAATGCCTACTTTATACCATTTTCCACTACGAGTGCAACCAATAAGTTCAGGATCACTATCAGAATCTATAGACATTACTTGTCTATGCTATTCATTGGAAGCTATGCATAGTTTTTCTTTTTCATATAGAAGCATTTTAATCCATAAGTTCAGAGAATTTAAGAACTTACCTCTGTGTGCTTGGAAGAAAATCCTCTCTGCTTCGCTGAAACTCTTTCTCGTATCTACTAAAAATTCAGTGATGAAACCTTCCAGCAGACTATTCAACCAAAATTCTACTGCGCGGGACACAGAATTATCTACCCGCTTCAAAATACTGACTAGCTCAGGCATCCAAAAGATGTGTCGATCAACATGCACAGTGGGTCTAGTATCTGCTAACTTGGCTATCCAAGCATGCAACTCAAGTGAAAATGTGACAAAGAAAATTTCGTGAAGGTCAGTATAGATATACTTCTGCAACCAGTCTTCTGTCTAAAGCCTAGAGCTTCTATTTTCTTGTTCAGCGAACTCTTTAGCCTTTAAATCAAACTAGTCTTGAATTTCTTTAGCTGTAGGATTCCAGTAACACATTTGTTAGTTGAGAAAGTATCAAGGCAACAGAATCATTTGTTGGCTTCAGCAACAATCTCACACATCACGGAAATAGCAAGTCTCACAGTAATAAGTCACAAGGCAACGGAACCATTTGTTGGCTCCTTCTTTCTCTGGGTTTCGCATCAATCTCGTGCGTCACCAAAATAACAAGTCTCACAGTAACAAGTCACAAGGCAACGGAACCATTTGTTGGCTCCTTCTTTCTCTGGGTTTCGCATCAATCTCGCGCGTCACCGAAATAACAATTCTCACAGTAACAAGTCACAAGGCAACGGAACCATTTTTTGGCTGCTTTTTGGACAGACCCGGGTTTTAATGAAGCGCAGCAACAAAACCCCTTGGCGCACTGGCCCTCTCGGCAACGAGCTCTGCAGCAGCTCGAGGTCTCACCCGAAGTGGCTATGGGGGGGCTAAGGAATCAGATTTCCTTAACATAGGCGACGCGAAGACTGCTCTCTCTCTTCCTTGATGATTCCTCAATGCGGAATGTCTGACTCTTCTACAGACCCCTCAGTGCAACTGCGCTGAACTCTCACTCAACTGCCTAGCTGCGTGGTATCTTCGTTCTGGCGCACAAGGTGACTATCCTCTGCGTCGACGCTCTATGTATCCTTTCTGCCTCCGCGCCTAGCGCAGTAATGCATTCCTCTATCGTTGCGGCGACAGCGGTCTACAGATTCCCTCGACACTTAACGATTATATTTACCAAGGTAGTTACCAAGGAAGCTTCAAGAACTTACTTAACATACTCATAAAGATAATGTAATATTCAGGTATACCCAGATAGTGAACTAAAATAGGCAATCACTCAATGCAGCATCATAACAACGAGGAGTATGAAGTTCACTTCCACGGGGAAAACCACGTCCATGGGAGTGTCTTATATTTACCAGAAAATGATAGAATTACACAATATGCTGCGCACACAGCTGCAGCCTTAGATCTTTCCAGGAAACTCCACGCACACAGCTGGGAGCCCTTCTCTCGATCTAGTCTCTTTCTCTACAGAGATTACAATATTTCAGACGTTGACTCAGACTGTCTGCAACTGAGGGATTAGCTTCACGCCTATCCAGTTCTAACTCTTGTCTCCTAACAACACAGTAGAAGACTTACTACCTAGCTAGCTTATCTCAAACAGCTAACCTGCGTCTCAACATCTAAAGGCTAGATAACTAACTATCTGACTAACATCTAACCTTTACAATTACACATATATATAGGTGGCCATGACGGTCGCACCTTTACAAAGCTGTGGGCCTTTCCCAGCAGTAATCCTCAAAAACCCTAACCACGGACATGGCTAGGTGTATTGTAGGCGCCGCTTGCAGTCACGTCGTCGCTTCCTGCAGGTTCCGTGACTTTCAACGCAGATTGCGGGCATGTGTGCCTTGTCCTTCGCCTTCAATGCTTTGGTCCGTTGCTCCTCCTTGATCAGAACAACCATAACTTCTGTACTTAGCCTTAAATGAGGGTAGCTGAGCCCTTTACTCTGTCGCTTCATTTATTATGGTAGCTGAGCTTCCTACTCGGCCACATTCATTCTCCTTTGATGTGTGCGCGCGAGCTCCACGAGTTTCGGTCCAGAATCTATGTTGAGCTCATCCATCTGGCACCGTAATGCGCACCGTTTACTTCTGCCAAAAATTTGGTGTTTATTCAAAATTAGCACTTTCCCTTCAACACTTATGCTTTTTCCTCAGAATCCGCAGCTTTACCATAGCTGCTGCTTAGGATCCAACAATAATAAGGAAGCTAATAAATGATGTTTAGACATTAGAAGGGTTCAATTATTTAATAAATAGAGTGAATAAAGAAATTCAAGAGAAATCCTAGATGGAAAATGATTTTGGAGACATATGGAGGATGTGGGACCCACACTAGCTTGATTTTTCATAATACATGGTATCTCTCTCTTGCAAATTCAAATTAATGGGAAGGTGAACACTCTTGGGTGAGTTGATAAGTCATAGAACATGTCATTGAGCATCTTAGGTCGAATTGGGAAGGATTGGTAACCTCCATGGAAGATAAAGAGTCAAATTGGAAGTTTGTGGACACTTGGGCTAGATTCCCTAGCCCCTATGACACCAATGATGGAGCATCTATGAAAAATATGACAAATTGCAGACCTGACCTCTGACATCTGACCACTATGACATGTCAGCCCCAAAAATAGGCTCAAGGAAGGCGCTCATGGGAGTTGGAGAAGCCAAAGAGACTCACAATCGAATTTGGGAGAAGATGGAAGGTTGGAACTAGGAGACAAGTGGCAAATGTGGAATATTTCCTAAATGGAAATCTATTGAATCTATTGAGAGGATTTCGACCCTTAGAAGTTAATGTTGGTTATAAAATGTAGAAATGAAGTATGAGAATGGATTTTGATGATTTGAGAAACATTGCATTTGTGAAGAGAGAGCTAGTGGATGACTAGTTTCTTTCCTTAGCCAATTTCGAGGGTGAAAGATTCCCATCCAAGTTGGTGTTTGGAGAGGCCACTCAGGTCTTTCATGGTTCTTTAATGGAGTTTTTATTTGTAGGTAGAAGCTACAAGAAGTTTTATGGTTTGTTTTAGTGCAGCACTTTCTCTCCACCGTTTCCAGTTTTGAAGGCATATTCATGCTCCTTGAGGGAGGGCGTTTTTGGTGAGCACTTGTGCTTCTTGATAGAGATTCTCATTATATATTTCTGTTTGTAATAGCTTCATATCCTCTGTTATTAATATTCACAAAGTATCAGATCGAAATACCCACTGGTTGTATGCAAAACTATTGATTAATGAGCAAACAATGTCCATTTCCCCAATGCATTGATGTATGACACTATAATGTTGATTATTTCGAATGGATGGATGATTATCTGATATATTTGTGATCAATATACTGCCATGGATGTCTTATACAAGTTTCATGTACTGTACTTGAGCATTTGAAGTATTTTTACTCAGTTTAGTTGTATTGGGAGGTGAAATAGTGCCATTTCCCCAAGGGTCGAATTGGGGGTTTTTGCTGTTGAATGTGAGAGAGTTAGAATAGTATTAAAAATCAATTAATGGTGCATATGAGACTTAATCACATACTTAACACATTATATACCTCTGTTCATAAATTTGTGGGAGTTTGGAGGCATTTGGAAGGCCCTTTACAGTGTTACCCGGGGGGGATTTGATGCACAAATTACTAGTCAAAATTACATATATTGATCAGAATACAAATCAAGTTTGTAGCAGTATTTGGAGGTCCATAAAACATCCCTAAACCTGATATTCAAGTCTAAATACCATTCATACACTCCTACAAAATATTTGGGAGCATTTGGGTTGATTTGGAGGTCAAAACAGTAAAACTTGTCAAAGGTTGAAATTGGGGAAAAAAGTGGAAAATTGGGCATTTTAATAAAATTTTGAAAAAGGGTCATTACAACCCCCCATGTTCGACTGTCAGCTCATCTATTCACATGGTTAGGGTTTGTACCTATAGTTGTTTTAGATGAAGACCCTAGGATTGTGGATGACATTATATCATTTTGTTATCACCCAAGTTGTGCAAGACTGAGCCTCACTTATATTCGGCTCTCCATGAGACATAGATCCATTTTGTTGTTATGGATATGATCTCTCAATTTGACATGGAGCCACACCTGTATTCCAAGTGGCCATGCTATATATACATCTCCTTTTTATGTATCGGAGATCATGTTGTATCACACTGCACATCTATATGATGTCAAAGATGTAATTGCTTGTTGACCTTGATCTTTGTTTCAGGTGTTCTTGTGACTTGTTTCTGTCGTTCTTTGCTCCTCCTCTGGATTTGGATTATAATGTATTTTGGCCATCGTTTCCCTTTGACCTCACACATTAGGGGGCATCTATTATAGGTCAAACCTGCACCTCTCCGTCCATGATCACCTTGAGTTGTTGATCACACAAAAGGACAACTTGGATGGAGGAGCATGTTGACCCTAGATGAGACTTTGGCTTACTCCATTTCCTGACAATACTAGAAAACCCTAAAAATGTCATTATGAGATATGAGTGCTACTCTACTTCAATAGACTAGTGCCTATACGCTACTCCAGTGTGTAATAGTAGCACTCAAAGCCTTATGAGTGCTACTCCTGTTCAACATAGTAGCACTCAACATTTAAAAATTGATGAGCGCTTATTTACAAGCACTATAGTAGCACCCTAAACACTACTTCACTGAACAATAGTAGCGTATATCTCAAAAGATGATTAAAAAATAATTAATTTCACGAAGAGGATTAGTTGTAGGTAGTTTCCCAACTTCCCCAACTTCCTCCATAACCATCTCTCGACCTGAATTGCTTCTCTAGTCCTATAAATACAGGGAAGAATAAAGAGAGGGGTTAGAGACATGAATATTATTAAGAGACTTTAAAGAGAAACTTGCATTGGAGGAGTTTATGCTGGAGGATATCCAAGCCAGAGAAGAGCAGGAGCCCAGAATCAAGTTGCAGGAGCATGTCACAAAGTCAAGTATATTTGTAACATCAATTTGCATTTGACAATAAAAGGTTGAAGCGTCTTTCTTGTCCCAAATTAAGTGTTAATTGAAGTTATACACTAGTTTGGATCTATTTTGGTTAATATTGAATGTTCAAATTGCTTTGTCTCTTTCAATCATTATATATTATCCAATATACGCTGAGAAAGGTACTTGTATTGCAGGTTTAATGAACGGGAGGTAGACTTGAGGATCAAGCGCAAGATCAAATAAGAGCTAGGATCGAACGTCATTTGAAAGGTATGTTCTCAAGGCCTATAACCTATTTCTTTTCATGAAAATTTCTGTAATGCAGTTGATACGCTTACTTGTCATCCCATTCCAGTTGATAATATCAGTTTCCTTACTATAGGGTACTTTTCCCCACCAACAGCCATGGATAAGAAAAGAGGTAACGAGTAAGTACATTCGCACTGTAAATTTGTATGCTAACATGCGTTGTATTCATATTTCAGCCAACGCATAGATAAAGGACCCTGAATGGTTTGCAGGAAGATACCACATGACTGAGGAGGACATTGACAACATGATGAAGGAATGGCCTGCCGAATTTCGAGACAAAATTGTGGATATCCAAAGTGACTCTAACAAGGGAAACCCCATTCCATGTCCCATTATTGAAGAAAAAGAGACGGGAAAAAGGAAGGAAGCTGAGAGTCTTGTATAGGCAAAGGTATAGAGGAAGAAGCAGAAAGCCAATAAAGGCATTTAAGAAGCAATACTTCATGATGATGATTTTGACATGATCTCGTCGAAGGTCACAGAGCAGATGGAAGACCTAATGATTGAAAAGATAAAAAGAATGAGGCAATTCAACAAGTCTACAGCAGAATCGGACCACGCTGCAAGGAATTACGGAAAAAAATGAAGAAGTGCAGAAAAGATTACCCTTGTCGCAGGACTCAGAGTCTGAAGGACAGTCAGGAGGTACTTCATAGCAGAAGACATCGCAACTAGCCATGAACATGCGTGCGAAGTCCCACATTGTCCATCTTGATCCCTTAAGTGTAAGGCTTCCACTACCAGAACAATTAATGTTGGACACGAAGGACCTAGAGCACGTGGACCTATACCTTGCGAAGATACGATTGCCCGATCTACACAATCTACATCTACAGGTTGTTGAGGAGATTCATGAGCGAAGTATGGATTCTCTGAACCAGCAAGCTGAGCTGCAAGCAAATAATAAGCAGTTGGAAGAAGCTAGCTCGTGGAGGGCCATGGAACCGCAAGATGAGCATGGTTGATGGAAGAGACTAGAGTCTACGATCACTGCAGTATCCGAGGACATATCAGAGTGCGACAAGCAGCCAGAACCCGCGAACATTGTCATTAAGATTGGCGAAGTGGTTAGCGAGCTTAAGGTAGAGATGAAGGATATGGAAATCAGTTATGAGGCAAATATTGTTATGCTGTAAGCATAGACTCCACCTGATCAACAATAGTTAAGAGAAAAAGAAGTGAAGTCCGTAGTAGAAAGTATAGCAACCGAGGTGGTTAAGTGCCAAAGTATGTTAGATGAGGTGTCGAAGGAATTCACTGCCCTCGAAGAGGATCCAAAGTTGCTGGAAATCAAGAACACTGTGAAAGATAAGCAGGCAGCATTCAAACTGTTGGATGTAGAACTTAAAGCGTTGAAGGCAAGAGAAAGACTACAGAGGTACAAGGAAGTCCAAAACCTGAAAAAAGAAGTTCAAGCATTAAGAGAAAAACAGAGTAATGACAGACAAGTCGCAACCCTTGCTGGAGGAATCCCACACGATCTTGCAAGAGATTGAGGAAAAGTTAAAGGAGATGCATGAAGGTCAAGAACAGGTGGAAGGAAAATCCGATGATGAAATAACACCTGAGATGTTGGAAATTTTCAAATAGGTTGAGCAATACACTAAGGAAGAAGTTGAAAAGTTGATTGTCACATACAACGAGTTCGTTGTGAAGCTAGCTCCGTAGGAGGAGGCACAGCTAGGAGAAGTAGAAGTTGAAGGTGGCTCGGGGATGAGCCACATGTAAGTGTTAGGGGCCTGTTGGTCCTGTCCCAAGTGGGGCATTTTTTTGCAAGTTAGATTTTGGAACTGCGGAGCTAAGCACAGTTCAGCTGAAGTCTTTTTGGACATGTCAGTTTTGGGATGCTGCGAAGAGGAGCACAGTGCAGCGTCGGAAGAGATGTGAAGTACATTGTTGCGATAAGACAACACTACGATGAGCCCAATCTACAGAGATCCAACAAGGCAGAAGGATGGATGGACAATGGTACAAATTCTGGTTAGACCATCAGTGGTCTATTTTTGTCAAAGATGCTCCATGATTTCCAGGCGACGGGTAAGGAGCAATGTGGAAGGAAAGCGACGGGTCACACATGTGAAAGAACCACTACTTAAACTAGTCGCATAAGGCCATCAGAGGAAGGATGACTTGATGAAAGCAACCTATTGGTGTGCACGTGATAGGGAGGCTGATAGTGACGTGAGCATGCACTGAGGGTGGCCACGACGGAAGATTCGCTACCAGAAACCAGCAAGTCCAGTTAGCTGAAAACCATGATGGTTTTGTAAACCTTAAGGTTTTTGGCTGCAGATTGTAAAAACATGACCTACGGGAATGATATATAAAGAAGGCATATTTTGTATGGGAAAGGGTTACTCTTCATTGTTATTATTGAGAGACAATCTCTCAATAATCTCTCGTGTATTGAGAAATCTTATGTGAGAGACAATTTTTAAAGGCTCTGCAAGCTGTGTGCGCAAAGGCCTATTGAGAGAGAAGAGAGTCTGCAGCTGAGTGCGTAGACTGGAACTATTGTACCCTTCCCAAAGACTAATACAACAATGTTAAATTTTGAGCATTAATTCACAATACTCTTGGATCTTTACTGAGAGAATAACATATATAGTATATCAATGCATAACAATCACAATAAGCATGACAAGCATCACAAGAATCAAAGCATGAGAGACAAGAGAGACAGAGTTTCCGTGGGGAAAACCCTAAGGTGAAAAACCCCACAACTTCCTCATAGATAGAGAGAGCAATGGCTCAACCAAAGTACAACCAAAATACACTTGGGATAGTCTCCTAGTAGCAGATGATCCTCCTCCTCACTAGTGCGCCACTTTCTGAGTGAGAGAAGTGTGACTTTCCGAATGATCAAAATAGAGATCTCCCGATCTCTATTTATACTAACCTATTTTCCCAGTTACACTATGGGGATGACTTGTATATCTAGATACATCCACAATATAATATATATTTCAGGGCCGACCCCACACATGGTGGTCTAATAACCCATCGGCAAGTATGCACACTTGCGACACTTGTTAATCCACATGACGACACTTCCTTATAAAGGAATAACACATCTCTAATAAGGGTACGATAAATATATATGAAATACATTCTAAAGTTACATATACATCAACACTCCATCTTAACTAGGAAGGTATTTCTCGACACAGTTCTGCTAGACAAGTCTTCTTCTCGGGATCATCGTCATCGATGCATTGTCATCATCATCGTCACTGCTGCTGCTATCTCAACCAATCTCTGACTCTACTCGTCATAGGAATTTCTACAGAGCTGGTCCTTTTTCATACTGGATGTAGGTCCACCACCTGTAGGTCTTCATCATCACTGGCCATACTGTGGAATCCTTAGGACTTATTACGTGCGTCACAAAACCTGGCTGCAGCATCCCAGGCTATTACGAGCACACAGCTCTACCCGTCGGATATCCCAAGAGCACATTACATGTGACCCATCACAAAAACTAGCTGAAGCATCCTAGGATGTTACGAGCACACATCTCTACCTGTCGGATCTCCCAGGAGCACATTACATGTGATCTCACCACAAAACCTGGCTGAAGCATCTGAGGCCTTTTTCATCCTGTCGAGATCTCCCAGGAGCAAATTACATGTGGTCCACCACCAAACCTGGCTGAAGCATCTGAGGCCTTTCTCATCCTGTCCAGATCTCCCAGGAGCAAATTACATGTGGTCATGGAAAAACCTGGCTGAAGCATCTGAGGCCTTTCTCATCCTATTCAGATCTCCCAGGAGCAAATTACATGCCATAGGAAAAAAGATCGCAAGAGCATCTCAGGATGTTACGGATACACAACTCCAACCTGAAGATCTCCCAGGGAACAAATTACATGTCCTACCAGAGCAATGTCTCGAAAGAGCACCCCAGGCTGTTATGGGCACGCAACTCCGACCTATAGGATCTCCCAGACATGCTCATCTGCACAACCTGATCCACGGTCGCAAAGTATCATCTGATACTCACCATACATCATCCTGATGTACACATGATCATCATCACTGGAACATCCTGCTGCATGTCATATGGAGAAACTCGTCATCCACGATCACCCTGCTGATACAATGCATCCATCTGATGCACACCAAGTATCTACCTGATACATATCATCATACACAGTGTATCCACCTGATACATAGATACATGATCCACACAATGTATCCATCAACATACATGATCTACCTGATCATACCCGATACATATCAATATACATGATCTACCTGATCATACCCGATACATATCAATATACATGATCTACCTGATCATACAATGTATCCACCTGATACATATACAGATACATGGTCCAAGGATCCAACATGATGCGTACATACATTTAAATGATCCAACTGATCATATCCAGCATCCAACATGATGCGTACATACATATAAATGATCCAACTGATCATATCCAACATCCAACATGATGCGTACATACATATACATATAAATGATCCAACTGATCATACAAATCAGAAACTAGAACATCATCCTGATGCTCATCATCCAATGCTTACATCCACAACCATGTGAAGGATCCTCCTTCCAACATGCTTGGAATGGATTCATAAAATGTTTCCATCACTTCTTCCTTGAATTGTCCTCGATCTGAAGAACACCAAGCCTCTCCTTGAAGTACTCAAACTTCACCCTGGCTAGTTGCTTCGTCAGCACATCTGCAATCTACTTGTCCGTCACAACATACAAGAGCTTCACAGCTCCTCTCTGCACCATATCCCTGATATAGTGATATTAGATCTCTATGTGTTTCGACCTGTCATGAAACACTGGATTCTCATACAGCTTAACACAACTCTGGTTATCACAGAAGATACCAGTAGCATCCAATGGGAGATCAAATAACTCAGACAATAGCTTCCGTAGCCATACTGCCTCACAACTAGCTAAACAGGCTGCAACATACTCTACCTCAGTTGTACTCAGTGGTACGTAGGACTGCTTCCTACTAAACCAAGAGATCACACCTGATCCCATACTGAAGCAGCACCCAGATGTGCTCTTCCTATATGCAGCACTGCCAGCCCAATCTGAATCAACATAACCCTGCAGGTTAAACTTTTGATTCGCTTCATACTTGAGCCCAAAATCCACTGTACCCTTCAGGTACCTCAGAACATGCTTTACAGCAACCAGGTGAACACTCCTCGGATCCATCAGGAACTGGCTCAATTTGTTCACAGCAAAGCAAATATCTGGTCTCATGTTTGTCAGGTACATCAAGGAACCAATCAACTGACGATACATAGAGACATCAACCGGCTCAGATGAAGCATCACATAGAAGATTCAGATTCGATGCCATAGGTGTGGCCATGGCTTTGCAATCCATCATCCCGAATATCTTCAGGATATCTACTGTGTACTTCCCTTAACCAAGGAAGATTCCACCTGCATTCTACCACACCTCCATACCTAGGAAATAATGCATCATTCCCAAATATTTCATATCGAACTCAACAGCAAGCTTCCTCTTAGTATCTGCAATCAATCTGTCATCTCTTGTTACAAATAAGTCATCCACATATAGGAGTAGAATCACAGGATTTCGTTCCTCAACCTTGTAGTAAAGGTTGGAATCCGCTTTACTCTTGGTAAATCCCAAACTAGATCGGAAATTGTCCATCCTACCATACCAAGTTCTGGGAGCTTGTTTCAAGCCATACAAGGCTTTCTTCAATCTGCACACATATGACTCCTTGTCATGTATTTCGAAACCGAGTGGCTGCTCCACATATACTTCTTCTTCAACTACACCATTCAAGAAAGCAGTCTTGACATCCATCTGGTGTATTTTCCATTTCATTGCTGCAGCCAGGGCAAGTACTGTTCTGATGGAAGTGTACCTGGCTACAGGAGCAAAAGTTTCTTCATAATCTATTCCCTCTTTCTGAGAGAAGCCACGAGATACAAATCTTGCCTTGTATTTCTCTACACTGCCATCTGCAGCATGCTTGATTTTGTAGATCCATTCGGAAGTCACAACAGACTTCTCCTTAGGTCTTGGGATAACATCCAAACATCATTTTTCATTATTGATTGGTATTCCTCAACCATGGTATCCTTCCATTCTTTCTTTTCCGCTGCTTCTTCATAACTGGAAGGTTCTTTGTTCATAATGTCATAGAGTAAAGCAACATAGCTGGTATGTGATCTGGTTCTCTTCTTTGCTTTGTGTTCTTCTTCTAGAATGCCAAATCTTTCTGCATCTTGAATGAGCTCTCTATCCCATGCAGGTTTCCTCTTGTGAGAGTTATCCTTATGGGGTGGATCTACAGGTTATTGCGGATCTTCAAACTCACGAACAACTTTTGGAATTGCTTCAGTCATGGTAGTGTCCTGAAATCTAGTTTCCTTAGGTTCTTCATAAACTTCGATATGTGCCTTCCTTGATTTGATGAATGTTGAGTTTTCATCAAATGTTACATCCTTGCTGACATCAATCTTCTTGAACCCTGGAAAGTATATTCTGTAAGCCTTCAAGCTTTCACTGTAACCCACAAAGATACCCTTCTTCCCTGAAGGATCTAGTTTAGTCCTCTTTTCCTTTGGGACATGAGTGTATACTGGACAACCAAATATTATGAGATGGTTGACTTCAGGCTTCTTACCAGAAAAGACCTCTTCTGGTGTCTTGTTGTCCAATATCTTGTGGGGTGTTTTGTTCTGCACATATACAGCTATTCTAGCTGCTTCTGCCCATAGATGCATAGGTAGATCCTGCTCATGTAGCATTGCTCTTGTTGCTTCCATGATTGTTTTGTTTTTCCTTTTTGCAACTCCATTCTGTTGTGGATTGTAATGAGCAGTCAAATCCCTCTTAATCCCTGAATCACTGCAAAGCTTCTTGAAGTCACCTGAGGTGAATTCTCCACCATTGTCGGATCTGGATTGTTTTGATCTTCTTGTCAGTTTGATTCTCCACAAGGTTTTGAATTCCTTGAACTTATCAAACACCTCATCTTTGTTCTTCAAGAAGTATACCCAAGTCTTCCTGGAGAAGTCATCAATAAATGAGACATAGTAAACATACCCACTTACATAGGACCACATACATCTGAGTGGATGATTTCTAGGATGTCTTTTGCCTTGATTTCACTAGTTGGGAAAGCCTTCTTAATGTTCTTACCTTTTGCACATCCTTTCCAGACACCTTCATGTTTGGTCTTGATTTCAAGAAGACCCTCTATAGCCTTGCTTGCAATTGGAAGCTCCCTATAGTGCATATGAGCAAGTCTTCTATGCCAAAGTTCACTTGGCTCCATGGATTCATGCACCATGGCATGTTCAGGTTGTCCCTTCAATTTATCCAAACCTCCCTTTTTCTCTCCAATCACTACTGCATCATCTATGGTCTTTCCATTTTTCCACATTAGGACTTGTCCATCCACAAATGCAACCCTCATACCTTTTGCATCTAATGCAAAGATGGAGAATAAGTTCTTCTTGAGCCCAGGTACATAAAGGACTTTTTTCATCTTCAAAGATTTTCCAGAATCTAGGTTGTAGGAGGCTTCACTACTTCCTTTGATTGGGTATTGATAATCATCCCCAAGTTTCACCTTATGGGGTGATTCATGTTCATATAGGTTCACAAAAGATTCCTTAAACCCAGTCATGTGTTTGGAAGCCCCACTGTCAATTAACCAATCATTACAACCATGGGAGATAGTACCTGTGAGAGCAGAGATTAGAACATACTATTATTCACTTGATGAGTCATCATTACTATCATCACTTTCTGTCCTAGCCTTCTTCTTGGGTGGTTCATCATCCTTGGCAGCATGAGCATGAAACCTTCTTTTGTTGCCCTTCTTCTTCTTGTTGAAGTTGTTGTTGTCTTTCTTGTTCTTGGGACAATTTATGGCAATATGTCTTTTTTCATTACAGGTGAAGCATATTCTTCTTTATTTAAAGTGATGTGAAGATTTCTTGGAGTGAGATGGCTCTCTCTTGGACTTCCCTTTCTTGGTGTGAGCTGTGAGAGCTTGATCTTCATTCCCCATCTTTTCTTCTCGTGCCAAAAGCCTTGCTTCTTCTTGTGAGCATTCTTCCCGTAGTCTACTGAAGAATATCAACTTCTTTCTTGCACAGATTCCTTGAATGAAGGAGTCCCATCACCTAGGTAGGCTATTCAGAGTGGTCATTCCAACTTCACCATTCTCCACCATTTCATCCACTGCTTCTAGTTGTTCCTTGATCTGGGAGACCCTTGAAAACTAAGATTAAATGGTTTCTCCATTCTGAAACTTTACTCCTTCTAATTGGTTATGTAGGGTCATCTTCCAATTTATGTTCTTCCCTTCAAATAGCTTGGTCAAAGAGTCAAACATCTCCTTGGGTGTCTTTAGAGAAGACACATGGGGTATGAGATGGTCTTTGATAGAATCAGCAATGATTCTCTTTGCCTTGACCAAGTTCTTCTTATGCAATACTTTAGCCTCTTCATCCTCTGGGATAGGGATGTATTCTTTTATATATGAGTCCAACTCATTCTCTTCCAGGATTAACCCAATCCTATACTTCCAAGCTCGGAAGTTATCAGCCCCTTCAAACTTATCCTCAAGCTTGGTGTGGTGAGACATATTGAAGAGTACTTCAAATGGAAATAGAAAATATTTAGTTCTTACCACTTGAAATGCTGAAAACTGGATCTGGTCCTCGATTAGGGTTTGTCAGAAAAACCCTAAAAATTCAAAATGTGAATTTCAACTTTCTAAAAGGATAGAAAGATGCGCCTTGATGTGTTGATCAGCCTGGTGTATTCAGAATTTGAGATTAGCAAAGCTTTACCCTTCAGATTTTCCTTTTTGTCCTCCCGGGTTCACTAGGGAGAGTCCTGAATTAGGGTTTGAGTTTCCCAGAGATCTACCTAGCCAAAAATCTCGATCCAAAGCTCTAAATTTCAAATTTTGCAAGGAGCTTCCAGCTATGTCTTCAGATTTCAGAAATTTCTATTTTTGTTGAAACCCTAATTTTTAGGGCCAAATCTGAAAAATGCTCAGAATTGAATTCTGATTGGACAGATAGATTCTCCTTGATGAGTAGAGTCAATCTACTATATTGATTTTCCAAAATCTGTGGAGAGAAACCCAATAAAGAAGAAACTCAAGTTTCCGTCACTACAAAATGTCTTCTTCTCAGGTTAGCTCTGATACCATGTTAAATTTTGAGCATTAATTCACAATACTCTTGGATCTTTACTGAGAGAATAACATAAACAGTATATCAATTCATAATAATCACAATAAGAATGACAAGCATCACAAGAATAAAAAGAATGAGAGACAAGAGACACAGAGTTTCCGTGGGGAAAACCCTAAGGTGAAAAACCCCATAACTTCCTCAGAGATAGAGAGAGCAATGGATCAACCAAAGTACAACCAAAATACACTTGGGATAGTCTCCTAGTAGCAGATGATCCTCCTCCTCACTAGTGCGCCACTTTCTGAGTGAGATAAGTGTGACTTTCCGAATGATCAAAATAGAGATCTCCCGATCTCTATTTATACTAACCTATTTTCCTAGTTACACTATGGGGCCGACTTGTCTATATAGATACATCCACAATATAATATATAATTCAGGGCCGACCCCACACATGGTGGTCTAATAACCCATCGGCAAGTACACACACTTGCGACACTTGTCAATCCACATGACAACACTTCCTTATAGAGGAATAACACATCTCTAATAAGTGTACAATAAATATATATGAAATACATAGATGAAATACATTCCGAAGTTACATATACATCAACAAACAACAGCTTCTGTGGACGTATCTCCCATCCTGGTGGTGAACCATGTTAAATCTTGTGTAGTGTGATTGTTTATGTGTTTGCACTTGTCTTTTTGCTTACTATGAATGCTTGAGTTCTCATTTATTAGTTGATATGTTAATTATTTTATATGTATTCGCCATGGAAATGAAAAGGGAATAATATGTTAAGTATTACATGAATGGATGAATGTTGAATGCGCGGTATGTCTGCGTTAACGAATGCATAAGTCACTTAGTTAGCAGTTAAGTTGGAGAGTTCGCGTCGTGCGACTCCCTTGAGCGTAGCACCGGGTGTGCGTAGAGTTGTGTATTTCGTCCCACTGTATAAGTCATGAGATTGAAATAACCTAAGGCAGTAGATGAATCAATAAGTGCTAAGTAAAGTCTTCACAAGCGGTTAAGTCCGAAGAAGAAGCGTATAAGTCAGTTGTGATGGCATGTTGATTGAATCCTACAAGCACTGTGCAGTCCTTGGATGCGCTGGTTGTGCAAGTATCTTAGTTTGCAGAAGTGTTGACTGCGACGCAAGCTATCGTTGTGCAGTCTTCAGTCTGCAGCGCGAGCCCCGTAGCGTGCTGTGCAGTAGTCCGTCCGAACAACTCATCATGTAGCTGTGGAAACCTGATTCCGCAGCTCCCCCATAACTCCACCTCGGGTGAGACCTCAGTCTGTTTGCATGCTGTTGCCAAAAGGGCCGGTGAGAAGGGGTTTTGTTGGTTCCTTGAAACCGCGAAGAACCTGGGTCTACATTGGAAAACTCTAGAACAATATATAAGCCAACAGTTGGGGCAGAAGACTACCAACATACTGGGGGGTTAATGGATAGACATATAAAGGCGTGCTAACATGTTTATAAGCAAATAGGATTAAAAGTAAGAGAATGTATACCTTATTTATGAAGGTCGGTCCAAGCTTTCTCTCCTCTTTGTTCTCCTGTGCGAATAACCTGCAACACAAGAACGATACCTTTCTGAAACGTATTTGACCACACATAAAATATTGATATTAATAAAGAAAAGTAACATCAACATGTAATCAAATAATGATAGATATTCGTAAATCTATATTGGAAAGAAATGATGTCTCAATCTTTTGCTAATAAATGTAGAAGATACAAATGCTTATACATGTTCTGCACCGGCACCGTCGTAACCACAATCCTGGGCTCTTCCTCCTCTCTCTTAGTTGTGAATTTCTCCAGCATAACCTTCTCAATGATTCTAAGGGTCCCTTTCCAAATCCCTTCCCCTTGTATTTATAGCAAGGAAGGGAATGAAGTATTGAAAGGTGGTTTGGTACCTACCTCAACTAATCCCAATTCGTGTTTCTAATTATTTTTTAGATTTTTCTTACGACACCCACGACTTTGGTATGAGACAACTAGCTAGTGACTCGTGAGTGTCTCATCTTGCATGTAGCAAATCCAACAATTTTATTGACACCCACGGGTTGTCAATAGAGGAACTTGTGACTGACCCGCTGGTGAGAAAGTATAAGAGTCGCGGTTATGCCTAAAAATATGCAGATAAGTATGCTTCTTAGGAAAGGATTATAAGATTCAGCTTCAGGTCATCTATGGTCAAGGTAAGCTCTTCAATCCATTTTGTCCTTTTTGGTGACTGACAGAGCAATGTGGTCACGGACGGAGAAGTGCAAATTTTACCGATAAAAGATGCCCCCTAATGTGTGAGGTCAGAGGGAAGTGATGGCCGAAATAAATTACAATTCAAGCAGAGGAGGAGGAAAGAGGTCGCAGGATGAGGTCACAAACAGTACCTGAAACATAAACAAAGTCAACGAGCAGTGTTGATGTATATGTAACTTCGGAATGTATTTCATATCTGTATATTGTACTCCTATACAGATGGTATTATTCCTCTATATGGAAGTGGCTGTATTCTTATAGAGATGTTATTATTTCTCTATATGGAAGTGTCGTCATTTATATTGTAAGTGTCGTAACTTATACTTGATGGGTTATTAGACCACCTTGTTGGGGTCGGCCCTGTATAAGTCATGTGGGTCGAAGGGTTATTAGACCACCCTATTGGGGGTCAGCCATGTGGGTCAAAGGGTTATTAGACCACCCTATTGGGTGTCGGCCTAGTCAGCATTATGTTATGTGATTAAGTTAAGGCTGACCTAATAAAGTTTATTAGGCAAGTCAAGTCAAGTATAAATAGAGTGCAGGAGTCACTCTATTTCATCATTCTATTCTCACATACACTCTTTGGAGAGTGGCACACTTGTGGAGGAGGAGAAGCTACTGCTAGGAGATGTATATCTCTTATGCTTGGGTTGTATCATTGCTCTATCTATCTCTGAGGAAGTTATTGGGGTTTTTCACCTTTATGGTTTTCCCCAAGTAAAACTCTGTGTCTCTTGTGTGCTTGCATTATTGTATCCATGATTGATATGTTGGAGATATGTTGTACATGTTGTTCTCTCAGTTAAGATCCTAGATTAGATTGAAGTAAACTCTGAAAAACTAACATGGTATCAGATCTAGCCTGAAAGAAGGCAAGGTATGGCATGTATGACACTTGTTGCACTTGTGATGCTTGGGATTGATATAGAAAAAACCAGTCATCGTAGAACTTTCGCTATAAATCCATTTTGGAGATGGTTTCAGGTTTGAAACTTTTATAGTTCAAAAATAAGATCCCCATGGACCTTGTGTCCAAAGGAAAATGTCTAATTCCTTGTACTTTTGGATTTATGATCTGTACAATATAGGGTTTCTGCCTCTTCCAGATATCAGTCAAAAATAGGTGACCTTGGAAAAAAGGTCATAATGTGGGCTAGGAAGCTCCAAATGAAATTTCTTAAAATGTGATAGGTAGTGAATGGACTGAAATTTCTCAGGTAACTTTTTTAGAGGCCGAAACTGAACCAATGACACGTGGCATGCCATACAATTTCGCTCTCTTGTTTTATCTCATCAACAGGTCACGTTGCGACACTTGGCATAACTCTCTCTTAGAGAATCCATTTGAGGTCAGTCCTATGGGGTTGGAAAGATGATAGGTTGGGATATCACAAGAAACATTTTCAGACCCCGTGGATCGAAATATTTGGAGTTACAGCAGAAACAATCAGGTACATATTTCTGTTAAAACAGAATTATTTTTGAGCGCCTTCATTCATGGCTTCCAGAATTTAGGGTTTCGAAGAAAGTTGGAATTTTTGTAATAGGAGACTACGGCTGAATGCTACTCATCAAAATCGAAATTTAGAGACCAAGATCAGAATTTTTGGTTGGGAAGAAGGTCGGGCTTGATCAAACCCTAGTTTGGGACTTTGATCGGAAAAGTGGAAAATTAGGGCTTCTGCAAAAAAAAATGGGAATTTTTTAAATCTATGACCACGGCTGGAATCTCCTTGGAAAAATAGAAGCTTATAGATTTGGATCGAACCTTTTGATTGGGAAGAAGGGTGGGATTTATCAAACCCTAGTTCGGGGTCATATTTAGTGAATCCAGAAGTTTCAAAGGCAAATTTGAGGGGGTGAAACTTTGCAGTTTTAAAATACTGAGTATACCAGCTTGATCAGTTCATCAAGGCGCATATTTCTATCCTTTCGGAATTTTGAAATTCAAAGTTTGAATTTTTAGGGTTTCTCTGACAAACCCTAATCCAGCTCCAGATCCAGTTCCTGCAAATCAATTGGATTGGATTAATCCTAGAAGAGAATGGATTGGTCACCTACATAAGTGAAGAAGTTCCTGTTTCAGAGGGAGATGAGGCTAAGGCCTTACATAAGAAGATTACAAGCAATCTCGACAAGTATGACTTATCCAGGTATGCTTCGAGATTTTTTCATGATTAAGTTTATGGTATGTTTGTCTTCATGTTATTACGGTTAGTACAATCTTGATTAAATTTAGACTTGTCGTATCACCTTGATAAAATTATGAATGCATGGTAGAAGATATTCATTGATTAGGGTGTTGACACTTATGATTGTACTAATTCATTATGGTGTTGTATGAGGTTTATGTTGTCTGCTAATATGAAAGGTACACCAAGAAAGACAAATCATGTTCTAGTTCAAGAACATATGATCATGATGACATGAGGACAAAGAATCATCTATTGTCATGGATCACTTAGAAGATCTATTTATGAGGTATGTATAACTTGGTTCTATAATGGTTAACCTACGAGATATGCATGTTACTAGCACAAGTCATTGAAGAGAACAAGAAGACATCATGTGGGTATGTTAGACATAACTAGCTAACATACCAATCCAGGTATGTTTTTCCTATATCAAGTTAGAATCCTACCTTGTGTTAGGATCCCTTATATAAGTATACTTGGTATGATTGGTTATGTTTATTCATAAAGTTAGAAATGTAAGTAATCAAGGGTTTATGCATTTATATCTCTTATCTTGATTGATGATTTAACTAACCAGAAGAGTCCTATGATCAAATAAGAATATGCATGAGTAAAAGAAGACTTCCTTAAAACCTTGAATACTAATGTTTATTATCTGTGATCATGACTATACATGTTTAAGATTATTTTGTTTTGATAGTATTAAGATTATACTAATGAATGTGTGATTATGTATGAGACCTCGAGGACAACACAATGATGATACTAATAAGCATGCATAGTGTTGTGGATAAGTTCAAGGAAAGTTAATCCAAAAGCAAAGATCAAGAGGGAGCACACTCCAGTTGTTCCTGCAAGGAAGCAAAGATTAAGAGGGAGCACACCCCAGTTGTTCCTACAAGAAAGCAAAGATCAAGAGGTAACACACTCCAATTGTTCCTGCAAGGAAGCAAAGATCAAGAAGGAGCACACTTCAGTAGTTTCTGCAATGATGCAGATATTCAGAGGCAGTTGACCACTTCTCACAATCCACATCAGAATGGCGTTGCAGAAAAGAAGCAAATACTGAGAGGGAGTCAACCCAACAAACAAACAAAGATAAGTATTTGAATTATCATTCCTTGCATATTTTATTGTTTAAATAATATTGTTCAATAATGTATATACTGATGTTCCTAGAATTAGGTTGTGTATTATGCATATTAGAATAGTTGCATTGATGAACAGTATACTACTAATATACATGGGTAAGTGGCCTATGGAATTGTACAACATTCCATTGCTACTTATCTAGAATGAAACCTCTTTGCTGACATGTTGGAAGTTGTGCACACTCTTAACAATGTTCTGGTAGAGATTGGAAGGCATCTAGAAATTTACGGGATATGGATAAATGTTGTATTGAAGCATTGGCTAAGATAATTGCATGACTATATGACATATTTCTTTATGTGTAAGAATTTGTTCTGAAAACTATGAGATGTTTTCTAATCATGCAATTTAACTTGTTGTGTAGGAAAGATCATATACCATCACCTACAAAATAAGGACTACAACATTTGTTCAACAACAAAGTTGTCTTTTGAAAATATTGAAGATATTGAAGTTCCTAGGATCTGGGAAGAATTCCATGATCGAGGAGTACCAGTTGATCATGAAGATGTTTGGGATGCAGTCCCAAGACCTGAAGGGGAGTCTGTAGTGACTTCCAAGAGGATCTACAAGATCAAGCATGCTACAGGTGGTAGCATAGAGACTTTTGCTCCTGCAGCCAGATACACTTCCATTAGATCAATACTTACTCTGGCTGCAGTGATGAAGTGGAAGATACACTAGATGGATTTCAAGACAGCTTTCTTAAATGGTGTAGTTGAAGAAGAAGTGTATGTAGAGCAACCACTTGGTTCTGAGACACATGACAAGGAGTCATATATGTGTAGAACTTGGTATGGTAGGATAGACAGCTTTCTATCCAGTTTTGGCTTTACCAAGAGTAAAGCGGATTCCAACCTTTACTACAAGGTTGCAGAAGGTAATCCAGTGATACTACTTTTGTATGTGGATGACTTGTTTATTACAGGTGAAGATAGATTGATTACCAACACGCAGCGGAAGCTTGTTTCCAATTTCGAGATGAAGAACTTGGAGATCATGCACTACTTTCTTGGTATGGAGGTGTGGCATAGTGCAGATGGAATCTTCCTTGGAAAAGGGAAGTATGCAGTAGATATCCTGAAGAGGTTCCGGATGATGGACTGCAAGAACATGGCGACATCTATGGCATCGAACCTGAAGCTTCTGTGTGATGCTTCATATGATCCAGTTGATGTCATTATGTATCGTCACATTATTGGGTCCTTGATGTACCTAACGAACACGGGACCAAATATTTTCTTTGCGGTGAACACATTGAGCCAGTTCCTGACTGATCCCAGAGGTGTTCACCTGGTTGCTATAAAGCATATTCTGAGGTACCTGAAGGGTATGGTTGACTATGGTCTCAAGTATGATGTGAATCAAAAGTTTAACCTGCAAGGTTATGTTGATTCAGATTGGGTAGGCACTGCTGCAGATAAGAAGAGCACTTCTGGTTGTTGCTTCAATATGGGAATCAGGTGTGATCTCTTGGTTTAGCAGGAAGCAGTCCTGCGTAGCATTGAGTACAGCCAAAGAAGAGTATCTTGCAATGGATGAGTTGGTTGCAGATATATTGACCAAGCCCTTAGCCAGAGTGCCGTTTGAGTATGTCAGAGAGAGGTTTGGTGCAATTTAGATCAAGGTTCCTTCCAAAGGGAAGTGATGAGTCCGAAAGATGCAGATGCACATGAGCTTTTCTTACATGGTTGATGTGTTCTCCCATGGTCGTGATGTAATTGCTGATCCATTCTCACATGGTGGTAGATGTGTTCTCCCATGGTGTAGATGTAAGGGTTGAATCCTTTTTGACATGGTGGTAGAGGTGTCCTCCCATGGTGAAAAAGTAAGGGGAAGAGCCTTCCCCAAATGGTGGTAGATGTGTTCTCCCATGTCGATGGTGTAAGTGCTAGATGATGTGCATCTGGGCTGTGCTTCGTGGACGATGAAATGATCTGAAAAGGATGATGCTATGCTGATCAGGAGGATCATGGATGATGAGCATCAGGACAATGCTCCAGTTACTGCTCTGTATATGCATGTATGCATCATGTTGGATGCTTTTTATGATTAGTTGGATCATTTATGTATGTATGCATCATGCTGGATGCTGGATATGATCAGTTGGATCATTTATGTATGTGTGCATCATGCTGGATGATGGATATGATCAGTTGGATCATTTATGTATGTATGCATCATGTTGGATGTTGGATATGATCAGTTGGATCATTTGTATGTATTTGTATATGCACCATGTTGGATGCTTGGACCATGTATCTGTATCAGGTGGGTACGTTGTATGATCAGGTAGATCATGTATGTTGATATGTATCAGGCAGATACATTGTGTGATCAGGTGGATCATGTATCTATATACGTATCAGGTGGATACATTGCATGATCAGGTGGATTATGTATGATAATATGTATCAGGTAGATACTTGGTATGCATCAAGTGGATGTATTGTATGACCAGGATGATCATGATGACGAGCTTTAGGATGTTGGTCCAGATGATATGTATCAAGACGGTATAGTGATGATGATCAGTATGATCATGAGAACCAGGATGATGCTTCGTGTGAGGATGATCAGTTGGATCATGAGTATCATGTTGATACTTGGAGGTCAAAGATGATATGTGGCAAGTTGTGCAAATAGCATGTAATCAGTCCTCAGAGATCCGATAGGTTGAGCTGTGTGCTCATAATCAGTCCTGGGATGAGGTATTGCTATGTAGTATGTAATTAGTCCTCAAAGATCCGATAGGTTGAGCTGTGTGCTCGTAATCAGTCTTGGGATGAGGTATTACTACAGAGACATGTAATTAGTCCTGGAGATCTGATAGGTTGAGCTGTGTGCTCGTAATAAGTCCTGGGATGCTCTTTAGAGATCTTGCCGGTCGTGCTGCGGCACAGAAATGTTCCTGGGATTGTCTTTAAAGGTATTGTCTATTCACATGTAATCAGTCCTAGAGATCCAAGAGGTTGAGCTGTGTGCTTGTAATAAGTCCTGGGATGCTCTTTAGAGATATTTTTGGTCATGCTGTGGCACATAAATTTTCCTGGGATGCTCTTTAAAGGTACTGTGAAGGGGATGCATGTAATCAGTCTTGGGAGATCTTGTCGGTCATGCTTAGGCACATAAATGTTCCTGGGATGCTCTTGTCAGGTATTGCATCAGCACATAAAATTATTCCTGAGAGACCAACTCTATCAAACAGTTCACACAGATGATGAAGACTTACAGGTGGTGGGCCTACATCTAGTATGAAAAATGACTGGCTCTGTAGAAATTTCTATGACGAGTAGATTCAGATATTGATTTAGATAGCAGCAACAGTGATGATGACGATGACTCGATGACGATTATCCAGTGACGATGATCCAGAGAAGAAGACTTGTGTTAGAAGACCTGTGTCGAGAAATACCTTCCTAGTTAAGAGGGAGTGTTGATGTATATGTAACTTTAGAATGTCTTTCATATATGTATATTCTACTCCTATAGAGATGGTATTATTCTTCTATACAAAAGTGGTTGTATTCCTATAGAGATGTTATTATTCCTCTATACGGAAGTGTCGTCATTTATATTGTAAGTGTCGTAACTTATACTTGATGGGTTATTAGACCACCTTGTTGGGGTCGGCCCTGTATACGTCATGTGGGTCGAAGGGTTATTAGACCACCCTATTGGGTGTCGGCCTAGTCAGCATTATGTTATGTGGTTAAGTTAAGGCAAACCTAGTAAAGGTTATTAGGCAAGTCAAGTCAAGTATAAATAGAGTACGGGAGGCACTCTATTTCATCATTCTATTCTCACACACACTCTTTGGAGAGTGGCACACTTTTGGAGGAGGAGAAGCTGCTGCTAGGAGATGTCTATCTCTTATGCTTGGGTTGTATCATTTCTCTATCTATCTTTGAGTAAGTTATTGGGGTTTTTCACCTTTATGGTTTTCCCCAAGTAAAACTCCGTGTCTCTTGTGTTCTTTCATTATTGTATCCATGATTGATATGATGTAGATATGTTGTACATGTTGTTCTCTGAATTAAGATCCTAGATCAGATTGAAGTAAATTCTGAAAAAACTAACAAGTAGTGTACAATCTTGACATCAGGAGATGTTCAGAATCATAGAACATAATCTCCAATACATAAATGAAATATGTATATAGCATGGCCACTGAAATACAAGCGTGGATCCATGTTAAATATGAGATCATAGAAATAAAAACAAATTGGATCTATGTCTCATCAAGAGCTAAAAAATGGGTGTGGCTCAGTCTTGCGCAACTTGGGAAATAAAAAAATGTGATGTTTCTATTATAGGGCCAAGGTCTTCATCCAAATTGTCAAGGTATGAATCCTAACCATGTGAATAAATGATCTGAGGTTGAACATGGAGGATATCATTTTATTACTAGCCAATGATGTAATCCATTAACAAATGCGAGAGCACCCACCATTAATGAAAATAGAGCTCAAGGTACCTAGTACATTTTAACAAGTGAAAATAAAGGGTCTTGAAGTCAAACACTTGAAAAATACGTTGAGTAGGAGACAATGATGTATTCCCACTACCCAGTAGGAAGGGAAACTGCCACTAATGACTGCAATCCCCAAGGTACTACTGATAACTCTAAGCTTCATTCCCAGAGCAAGATGAGTTGAAGTCGATAGAAAGAAGTCCATTGGAAGGGAGGCCTTAAGGAATCCTCCATCATCCAACACGAGATACAATAAACAGGTTGATTTGATCTGGAATAGGACTGAGTACATGATGAAACATAATGAAACCAAGGAATGGCTGACACATGAGTTTAAGGTAACTGCAGAATGGCTGACACAAGGGGTGTCCTTGAACAGTGAGCACGCACAAGAGTGACTTAGGAAGCTTTGAAGACAAAGGGGACCATGATATAAATCCATAATTTAAGAGACTGACGAGCTCTTTTATCCCCTTTTTAATTAAATTGAAATGAAAAGTTGTTCATAAATTATCAACCAAGGGCTACAAAGGCTTATGAGCTACCAAGAAAAATATATGCTAGACACTGCAACTTGGAAGATCTTAACACAGAGAAGATCAGTGACTTACTGAACAAAAATTAGGATTTAATCTTTCGGTGAATGGACTCGTAACAAATTTCCAGGTATAGAAAGGACCTTGCAGTCTAATGAAAGCATCTAACTATTAATGAGATTTTGCTATACTACAGAAAGCAATTACTACCAACAACACTCTGTCAAATTACAGAAAGCAAATTAATTTCCAATTCTAAATTAACCAACTGAGAAATCCCTAATGAAAATAATTCAATGAATCACAACTGTAATGAAGAAATTGAATAACTAATCGAATTCCACAATCTGCCTATATCCTTAAACACTCACAAGAGAATTCTAAAATAACCTATTGCGTCCATTCACTGCAGAAATAATACTAACTTGGAATTCATCATTCATATGCACCTCTGTAAATAATAATAAGAATAACTTTGTAATCCAATCACACCACTCATTAAAGGATTCACACTCAGCTATGATCAACACACAAATTCTGAATATCAAATAATTGAACTAATCAACACTGCATCAATAATTGATCTATCAATCTGAACACACATGCATAAAGGAAATAAATCCTGCTTATAACAACACCTATTACAGAAGGGGGCCCTGCCTTCAGCAACAGGAGCTGAACAGCCTCTTAATCACACGAAATTGATCAACACATTTAATTCAGATAACCCAGGAATATCTTATATAAAAGCTTGATACAATGTTCAATAGATCTTATGTTATTGAGGCTAACCCTTCTGAAGAGTCCCCATTTCTTTTATACATCAATGCTTATGAGAAAATAGGAGAAATCACATAGTTACAACAAGTTTCCAAAGAAATCCTATCTTCATATTTTCAAAGAGATAATTCAAGGATATGCATCGTGGAAAGTGGAGATGATCCCAGGGATATCAGAGTGGTCAACTATGAGTCATCATAGACTCAAAATACTAAATTAAGCACAAAACCTCCAATTCCTGGATCGACTGCATCAACATCTAGACGCTAGATAGGTAACCAAAACAATGTAAGAAATACATCAATCTTGATGCCTTCATGTGGTAGCTCGATACTGAAATTCCTATCCTCCAGCTCTCGTGTTCCCTCATTCTGTAACCTGTAGGGAGACTGTTACTCAACCTGAAAACATCACTTCTTTAGTAGGAAATAATGGTAGCATAACTCTATCCAATCATAAGCAATTGAAAAATATCAAAGAGGACAAGAGCAATCCTTACCAAGGCCAAAATGTGCAAAATGTAGGCAAGAGAGGAAATGATAATATAGGATTGTGTCAAAAGAGTCATAGAAAAAGGTAAAATAAGGGAAAAAAAAGGGTCATATACACAGCCCGTCATCTCCCCCCAACCAAAGAGTTTGCATGTCCCTATGAAAACTACGATTGTGATCCACTTGTTAATTTTTCAGAATTGACTTTAATCTAATCTAGGATCTTAACTGAGAGAGCAACATATACAACATATCTACAGCATATCAATCATGGACACAATAATGCAAGCACACAAGAGACACAGAGTTTACTTGGGGAAAACCATAAAGGTGAAAAAACCCAATAACTTCCTCAGAGATAGATAGAGAAACAATACAACCCAAGCACAAGATATAGACATCTCCTAGCAGCAACTTGTCCTCCTCCACAAGTGCGCTACTCTCCCGAGAGTGTGAGAGAGAATAGAATGATCAAATAGAGTGCCTCCCGCACTCTATTTATACTTGACTTGACTTGATTAATAACCTTTACTAGGTTGGCCTTAACTTAACCACATAACATAATGATGATTGGGACGACACCCAATAGGGTGGTCTAATAACCCTTTGACCCACATGGTCAACCCCCAATAGGGTGGTCTAATAACCCTTCGACCCACATGACTTATATAGGGCCGACCCCAACAAGGTGGTCTAATAACCCATCAAGTATAAGTTACAACACTTACAATATAAATGACGACACTACCGTATAGAGGAATAATAACATCTCTATAGGAATACAAACACTTCCGTATAGAGGAATAATAACATCTCTATAGGAATACAAACACTTCCGTATAGAGGAATAATACCATCTCTATAATAGGATTACAATATACATATATGAAATACATTCCAAAGTTACATATACATCAACACTCCCTCTTAACTAGGAAGGTATTTCTCGAAACAGGTCTTCTAGCACAAGTCTTCTTTTCTGGATCATCGTCACTAGATAATTGTCATTGAGTCATCGTCATCGTCACTACTACTGCTATCTCAATCAATATCTGAATCTACTCGTCATAGGAAGTTCCACAGAGCCATTCCTTTTTCATATTGGATGTAGGCCCACCACCTATAGGTCTTCATCATCACTGGCCATACTGTGGAATCCTCAGGACTTATTACATGCAACTGCAAAACCTCACAAGAGCATTCCAGGCCTTTTACAAGCACACAACCCAACCTATCGAATCTCCCAAGATGCCACTGCACAACCTGTCCACGACCACAGAGTATCAACCTGATACTCACCATACATCAACCTGATGTACATCATCACATGATCATCCTGATCATCATCATCTCTGTGAGCAAGCGAACAAGTAGGTACATCTCAGGACTGATTACACTGCCTCTGCAAAACCTTCAAGATCTCTCAGGACTGATTACACTGCCACTGCAAAACCTGCAAGAGCATCTCAACACTGATCATATGCCTCTGCAAAACCTATGTACCAAACTGTCACATCAATGTATTCAAATCACCACATAGTCCACAGAGCACAACCCAGATGCACACACACACAACACTTACACTCACCAGCATGGGAGGACCAACCTACTACCATCTGGGAAAGGCTCATAGCACTTACATCAATGACCATGTGAGGACAAACCTACCACCATGTTGGAATGGCACAACACTTACATCAACGACCATGGGAGGACCAACCTACTACCATGTCAGAATGGCACAACAATTACATCAATGACCATGGGAGGACCAACCTACAACCATGTCGGAAAAGCTCAGTAATTACATCAATGACCATGGGAGGACCAACCTACTACCATGTCAGAAAGGCCCATCAGCCCTTACAACTCACCATGGGAGGACCAACCTGCCACCATGTGAGAATGGCCCAGCCCTTACATCTCACCATAGGAGGACCAACCTAACACTATGTGAGAATGGATCAACCCTTACATCTTATCATGGGAGGACCAACCTACCACCATGTAAGAATGGCTCTGTGTGCATCTGTATCTCTGGACTCATCACTTCCCTCTGGAAGGCATCTCGATCTGAAGTACACCAAGTCTCCCTCTGAAGTATTCAAACTTCACTCTGACAAGTGGCTTGGTCAACACATCAGCTATCTACTCATCTGTCACAACATACAGGAGCTTCACTGCTCCTCTCTGCGCCATATCCATGATATAGTGGAACTTGATCTCAATGTGCTTCAACTTGTCATGGAACACTGGGTTCTTTGAAAACTTCACACAACTCTAGTTGTCGCAATATATACAAGTAGCACTCAATTGGAGATCAAACAAATCAGACAGTAGCTTCCTAAGCCATACTGCCTCAAAACTAGTTGAACAAGCTGTGACATACTCTGCTTAAGCTATACTCAGTGCCACACAGGACTGCTTCTTGCTAAACCAAGAGATCACGCCTGATCCCATACTGAAGCAGCACCCCGAAGTGCTCTTTCGATCAATGGCACTACCTTCCCAATCCGAATCAGCATAACCCTCCAGGTTAAACTTTTTATTAGCCTCATACTTGAGCCCATAATAAACTGTACCCTACAGGAACCTTAGAACATGCTTTGCGGCTATCAGGTGAACATGTCTCGGATCTATCTGATACTGGCTCAAGGTGTTCACCGCAAAGCAAATGTCTGGCCTCGTATTCGTCAGGTACATCAAGGACCCAATCATCTGATGATACATCATAGCATCAACCAGCTTAGATTAAGCATCACATAGAAGCTTCAGGTTCGATGCCATAGGTGTGGCCATGGCCTTACATGTTGGAACATTTAAAAAACCCACTATGTCATTCCAGACTTAGGATAAAATTAATTAATCATTTATGATTAATTTCCTGAGTTTTGACTGGGTAGAATAGGCCAGTTTTGTCTTTTAGTGGACAACATGCTATCCCCATTCACAAAAACGAATTTGGATAGATTCTGGATAGTATTTCCTTGGATTATGTCTAATTTTATTCTATTCCTGAATTAGAAAGACACTATCCAGTTTTAGTTAGCTTTTTCCTACTTTTTCTACTTTCTAGTGGAAAAGATAAAGCTAGTTAACTTGGAATCTTTTGCCACTTGACCAATTCGACCTCCACATCATATAATACCTTCTAAAGCCATCAATACATCCTATTTACTTCACTCATGAGCTTCCATACCATACCTACCAAATTCGTGAGCCTCTAGTATAGTTTTGGAAACTGCTTTTGCCACCTAGGGGGTTTTTTGTCTTTTTCTAAGCCTTTCTTTTTGCTCTTTCCATATTGCCTCAAAGAAATTCGATTTTTTCCATGGAGGATGTGTTATATATTGTTACAATTTCAATGAATAAGATACATAGTGTTTTCCATAATTTATTCTCTCTATTCTTCTTCTCTCATTGTCTAAAATATTCCATGGTGAAATTGTCTTATGAATCTAGTTCCTAGTAATTGAAAATTTCACATGGTATCAGAGCTAGCTTGATTCAAAGAAATTTCCAAGAGTGCTTTTTTTAGGTATTTCCATCACCAGGAGCGCATCAGTATGGAGCAAAATCAAGCCAAAGCTATGACTCTCACTCCCTTCAATTTCTTTGACTGGAAGGCACATATGATCATCCAGCTTCGGAGCAAAGGATTGTATTGAGTCACTATGGGGCTTGAAACTGAGCCAGGAGCTATTGCATTAAAATACAAATGGTTCAATAGGCTTGATGAATCTTATGGGCTACTTTGTCTCTCTGTATCTCGAGATCTTCTATTCCATATCGATTCTCTATCAACTCCAAATGAAGTGTGAACAAATCTAGAGTCTCTCTTTGGAAAACAGGACGAGCTCAGAGGTCATTTGTTGGAGATTGAGCTGATCTCTCTTAGTCCAAGTAATTTGAATTCTATGGAGGAGTTCATCTCAAAATTCAAGAACCTAGTGCTTCAACTCAAGCAATGTGGCATAGAGAATAAGGATGAGTAATTAATCCTTACCATTCTGTCAAAACTAAGTTTTGAATACTCAGTATTTGTTGTGGGGAAAATGCACCTATAGTTCAGGGGAGAAACTACCAACTTACGGTGATAAAGATAGACTTACAAGCATTTTGCAAGTACAACAAATAAATGAAGAGATTAAGGTTTAGAGATGTAGGCACCTCATTCAGAAGGTTGATCCTAGTTTTTTCCTCCCTCGCTCTTCAATGCTTATCCAATGTCGCAATGCCCAGACCTGCAAAACAACTTGATACCTTTCTCAAATACATTTGACTACACATATAAGACTGATATTCATAATAGAAGAAGACATCAGATGATAAAAAAACTGTAATCAAATCTGAGACACATTAATAGGTCATATTTGGAAAGAGAAGAACGTCTGATCTTTATTAATGAATGAAAGCAAGTACATACAATTATACCTTCCTTCAAGCTTGGCACTTCACGAAACCTAGATTCAAGGTCTCCTGCTTCCGTTCTCCAAGGATCCCAGCCTCTAAGCAATTGTACTAGGGTTTACCAAAACTGAAGCACAAGAGAGGGGGATGAGGGTCTCCATTCCTCCAGCATAACTTTGTAATTGGGATTTTTCTTTTCACATGACCCTTCTACCCTCCTTATATAGTCAATGAGGAAGAGGAAAAGAAGTTACAACCACTCAAGAGGTTTCCCAACTAACTTAACTTACTCAAATTTCGAGATTTTGACCAAAATAGGTGTGTACTCTACTCTATAGTAGACAAAGTCGCATACACATGGCAATGGGCGCTACTTTGAATGAAATAAAGTCGCGTACACACGCTACTATTATAACAGTGGAGTCGCGCTCATGTTGAAAAATGGCCAAAAACAAGCTTTTCTGCTCATTTTCAGGAGATGGTTTGGTCTGAAAAAATGTTCCTAAGGGTCATATACATCAAATGGGTCAAGAATGAGGTAATTTCAACCATTTTTAATGTCCCAAATGACTCCTCCATCCACAAATGTCCTGTTGTGTGACTGAACTTGATCTCAAGAAGTGTCGTCATGCGACCAAGGGAAACAAGTGTCGTCACAGACGGAGAGGTGTCATTTCAAGCTATAACAGTATTTGTGTCTATTTTTCACTCTACAAGACTTGCGGTTCCAAAGTGAAAGATGCCAACCTTGGATGCATTCATTGGTTCACTCACTCAAGAAAAGGACAATCTGGTCCAAATGAGGGATCAATCATCCTTCAAAGACTTTGCACTTGTTTCTCATGGAGCAAAGACAAATGACAAATCCAAACAAAAGACATTGTTAGATGAAGAGGATTCTGATGGAGATTCCAAATCCAAGAAGATGAAGAAGGAGAAGCCCAAGTGTTCTTATTTCTGCAAAGGCACTCATCTTGAGAAATCTTGCTTCAAGAAGAAATTGGACATCATGGCCAAGATGTTTGAAGAGCATAACATAGATGTTCCTGACTTTGCAAAGAAAGAACAAGGCAAGCTTGCTGTCGAACAAGAACACTGTTTCCAAGCCTCTCATAAAGGTAATCATGCTTATGCTTTGAGTTCTAGAGTGAAATATAATTCTGATGTCTCTGATATTGATTCACATTCTGATATATCAGAATCAGAAACCTCCACTTCTTCCTCAATACATTCTTCAGTCAGTTCACCCAAGTCTACTCTCAAAACTAGTCATTTTTTACTAGCTTCTGACTTGTCTTCTGAAATCTCTTTTCACCAACATTCAAATCTTTTAGATTCTGATTTAGAAGATGATTCACAGTCTGATATGTAGTTCATTACATATCCCACACCATTTACCCAACCTTTGGATGCACAAAATACCCCACAAACCCCAAGTTCTCCAGTTAAGAAACTACACAATTCTATGTTTTCCTACACTGTGTCACTTGCCTCTGTTGCACTTTTGTCTTGCATATTTTTCATTGGTTGTATAGACATTGTTTTGGAATTATTTGTACTGATATTCCACACATATGGACTTGACCCCATCACTCATGGTTCAAAATTCACGTCCTCACACTCTCCAGGCTCGCTCAGATGTCCAGGTGATCTAGTTTCTCAAACTTTTTCTATTGAGATTGTGTTCGATCATGGAGACTCCACATATTTATTGGTTGTTTCTCCATATGACTTACATTCTAATATTTCATAGCTGCATGATATCATTTTAAATATCAGAAAGGTTCTACATTAGTTTGAGAAGAAAGTACAAGAACTAGTACACCATTTTGCAGCTACAAAAGAAATTGATCGTGTTGAGTTCATTGTTTCTCCTTGGGAAGGAGTATGCATATATCTTCTTTGCATCATTGATTATGTTTTGATATTTGATTATGTATGTTATAGCAGCAAGAAAAATTCATTTGATGCTCCTCCATCATCAGAAGATGAGCTTCATAGAGATTCAACACATGGTTCTTTCCTACACAACATTGATGCACTGATGCATGATCATGACATCCACAATCTCTTCATCAAGTTAGTTACTCAGAAGAAACCCATTCAACTCATTCAGCTCATTCAGCTCATTCAAATGAGCAACATGAAAGTATGAATACATCAGGCATGTCCATTTTTGAGGGAGGGTTTTGTTCCCATAAGGTTTTCCCTGTTTCCTCGGTTTACATGGACTAGTTATTTTTGTATTGGGGTGACCATAAGCCTTGTTTCTTGGGCCCTATATTTTTGATATTTTTCTGATTCCCATCACATAAATTCAGGCTTAAGGGGGGGTGTTGGAACATTTAAAAGACCCACTATCTCATTCTACACTTAGGATAAAATTAATTAATCATTTATGATTAATTTCCTGAGTTTTGACTAGGTAGAATAGGCCAGTTTTGTCTTTTAGTGGACCACATGCTATCCCCATTCACAAAACCAAATTTGGATATATTCTAGATAATATTTCCTTGGATTATGTCTGATTTTATTCTATTCCTGAATTAGAAAGACACTATCCAGTTTTAGTTAGCTTTGTCCTGCTTTTTCTACTTTCTAGTGGAAATGATAAAGCTAATTAACTTGGAATCTTTTTCCACTTGACCAATTCAAAATACACATCATATATAATATTCTAAATCCATCAATACATATTATTTACTTTACTAATGAGATTCCATACTATACTTTCCAAATTCGTGAGCCTATAGCATAGTTTTAGAAACTGCTTTTGCCACCTGGGGGGTATTTTGTCTTTTTCTAAGCCTTTCTTTTTGCTCTTTCCATATTTCCTCAAAGAAATTCGATTTTGTCCATGGAGGAAGTGTTATATATTGTTACAATATCAATGAATAAGATACAGAGTGTTTTCCATAATTTATTCTCTCTAATCTTCTTCTCTCATTGTCTAAAATATTCCATGGTGAAATTGTCTTATGAATCTAGTTCCTAGTAATTGAAAATTTCATATGATATCAGAGCTAGCTTGATTCAAAGCAATTTCCAAGATCATTTTTTGTAGGTATTTCCATCACCAGGAGCGCATCAGTATGGAGCAAAATCCAGCCAAAGCTGTGACTCTCACTCCCTTCAATTTCTTTGACTGGAAGGCACATATGATCATCCAGCTTTGGAGCAAAGGATTGTATAGAGTCACTATGGGGCTTGAAACTGAACCAAGAGCTGTTGCATTAAAATCCAAATGGTTCAATAGGCTTGATGAAGCTTATGGGATGCTTTGTCTCTCTGTATCTCCATATCTTCTATTCGATATCGATTCTCTATAAACTCCAAATGAAGTGTGGACAAAGCTAGAGTCTCTCTTTGGAAAACATGATGAGCTCAGAGGTCATTTGTTGGAGATTGAGCTGATCTCTCTTAGTCCAACTAATTTCGATTATATGGAGGAGTTCATCTCAAAATTCAAGAACCTAGTGCTTCAACTCAAGCAATGTGGCATAGAGAAGAAGGATGAGCAATTAATCCTTACCATTCTGTCAAAACGGAGTTCTGAATACTCAGTATTTGTGTCTACTTTTCATTCTACAAGACTTGCGATTCCAAAGTGGAAGATGCCAACCTTGGATGCATTCATTGCTTCGCTCACTCAAGAAAAGGACAAGCTGGTCCAAATGAGGGATCAATCACCCTCCAAAGACTTTGCACTTGTTTCTCATGGAGAAAAGAAGAATGACAAATCCAAACAAAAGACATTGTCAAATGAAGAGGATTCTGATGGAGATTCCAAATCCAAGAAGATGAAGAAGGAGAAACCCAAGTGTTCTTATTGCTGCAAAGGCACTCATCCTGAAAAATCTTGCTTCAAGAATAAATTGGACATCATGGCCAAGATGCTTGAAGAGCATAACATAGATGTTCCTGACTTTGCAAAGAAAGAACAAGACCAGCTTGCTGTAGAACAAGAACACTGTTTCCAAGCCTCTCCCAAAGGTAATCATGCTTATGCTTTGAGTGCTTGAGTGAAATATAATTTTGATGTCTCTAATATTGATTCACATTCTGATATATGAAAATCAGAAACCTCCACTTCTTTCTCAATACATTCTTCAGTCAGTTCACCCAAGTCTACTCTCAAAACTAGTCATTGTTTACTAGCTTCTGACTTGTCTTCTGAAAGCTCTTTTCACCAACATTCAAATATTTTATATTTTGATTTAGAATATGATTCACAATCTGATATGTAGTCATTACATATCCCACACCATTTACCCAGCCTTTGGATACACAAAATACCCTACAAACCCCAAGTTCGCCAGTTAAGAAACTACACAATTCTATGTTTTCCTACACTGTGTCACTTGCTTCTGTTGCACTTTTGTCTTGCATATCTTTCATTGGTTGGACATCCATTATTTTGGCATTATTTGGACTGATATTCCACACATATGGACCTGAAACCATCACTCATGGTTCAAAATTCAAGTCCTCACACTCTCCAGGCTCGCTCAGATGTCCAGGTGATCTAGTTTCTCAAACGTTTTCTACTGAAATTGTGTTCGATCATGGAGACTCCACATATTTATTGGTTGCTGCTACATATGAATTACATTATTATATTTCAGAGCTGCATGATCTCATTTTAAATATCATAAAGGTTCTACATCAATTTGAGAAGAAAGTACAAGAACTAGTACAGCATATTGCAGCTATAGAAGAAATTGATCGTGTTGAGTTCATTGTTTCTCCTTGGGAAGGAGTATGCAATAGATCTTCTTTCCATCATTGATTATGTTTTCAGGTTTGATTATGTATGTTATAGCAGCAAGAGAAATTCATTTGATGCTCCTCCATCATTAGAAGATGAGCTTCATAGAGCTTCAACACATGGTTCTTGTCTACACAACATTGATGCACTAATGCATGATCATGACATCCACAATATCTTCATCAAGTCAGTTACCCAGAAGCAGTCCATTCAGCTCATTCCACTCATTCAGCTCATTCAAATGAGCAACATGACAGTATGAAGAAATCAGGCATGTCCATTTTTTAGGGAGGGTTTTGTTCCCATGAGGTTTTCCCTGTTTCCTCGGTTTACATGGACTAGTTATTTTTGTATTGGGGTGACCATACGCCTTGTTGCTTGGGCCCTATATTTTTGATATTTTTTTGATTCCCATCACATAAAGTTAGGATTAAGGGGGGGTGTTGGAACATTTATGATTAATTTCCTGAGTTTTGACTAGGTAGAATAGGCCAGTTTTGTCTTTTAGTGGACCACTTGCTATCCCCATTCACAAAAACGAATTTGGATAGATTATGGATAATATTTCCTTGGATTATGTCTGATTTTATTCTATTCCTGAATGAGAAAGACACTATCTAGTTTTAGTTAGCTTTGTCCTCCTTTTTCTACTTTCTAGTGGAAAATATAAAGCTAGTTAACTTGGAATCTTTTGCCACTTGACCAATTCGACCTCCACATCATATCTAACCTTCTGAATCCATCAATACATCCTATTTAATTCACTCACGAGATGCCATACCATACTTTCCAAATTCATGAGCCTCTAGCATAGTTTTGGAAACTGCTTTTGCTACTTAGGGGGTTTTTTGTCTTTTTCTAAGCCTTTCCTTTTGCTCTTTCCATATTGCCTCAAAGCAATTCGATTTTGTTGATGGAGGATGTGTTATATATTGTTACAATATCAATGAATAAGATACGGAGTGTTTTCCATAATTTATTTTCTCTATTCTTCTTCTCTCATTGTCTAAAATATTCTATGGTGAAATTGTCTTATGAATCTAGTTCCTAGTAATTGAAAATTTCACATTGTAGTCCATCATCCCGAACCTCTTCAGGATCTCTATTGCATACTTCCCTTGTCCAAGTAAGATTCCATCTGCACTCTGCCACACCTCCATACCTAGAAAATAGTGCACCATTCACAAGTTCTTCATTTCGAACTCGGCAGCAAGCTTCCGCTGTCAGAAACCAATCTATCTTCACCTATAATAAATAGGTCATCCATATACAAAAGTAGTATCACTGGATTGTCATCCTCAACCTTGTAGTAAAGGTTGGAATCGGCTTTACTTCTTAGTAAATACCAAACTGGATAGAAAGTTGTTTATCCTACCATATCAAGTTCTGCACATATATGACTCCTTGTCATGTGTCTCAGAAACAACTGGCTGCTCCACATACACTTCTTCCTCAACTACACCATTCAAGAAAGTTGTCTTGAAATCCATCTGGTGTATCTTCCCTTTCATCACTGCAGCCAGAGCAAGTACGGATCTAATGGAAGTGTATCTGGCTACAGGAGCAAAAATCTCTATGCTACCACCTACAGCATGCTTGATCTTGTAGATCCTCTTGGAAGTCACTATAGACTCCCCTTCAGGTCTTGGGACTACATCCCAAACATCTTCATGATCGACTGGTACTCCTCGATCATGGCATTCATCCCAAATCCTTGGAACTTCAATATCTTCAATATTTTCAATAGATAACTTGTTGTTGAACAAATGTTGTAGTCCTTCTTTTGTAGGTGATGGTATACGATCTTTCCTATACAACAAGTTAAATTGCATGATTAGAAAACATCTCATAGTTTTCAAAACAAATTCTTACACATAAAAAAATATGTCATATAGTCACTACTACATTTTTGGCCTTTGGGGGGGGTCGTCTTCCGCCCCCAAAAGTGACCTACGGGTGGGGTTTTGGCTTTGGGGGCAGTTTTGGTAAAAATGCCCCTAAAGGCACCGATGTTAAAAATTTTTCCCTTTAAGGGCGGTTTTTGACAAAATTGGAACCGCCCCCAAAAGTGACTTTTGGGGGCGGTTTGTGACCACCGTCGTAGAGGTCTACGGAAGCAGTTTTAAACTCCCCCTCGTAGACCCCTTCATAGAGACCTACGGGGGCGGTTTTGAACCCCTTTCATAGAGACCTACGAGGGCGGTTGTGAACCCCCCTCATACAAACCTACAGGGGCGGTTTGGTACCCCCCTTGTAGAGGACTATAGGGGCAGTTTCAAACCCCCCTTGTAGAGCCCTATAGGGGCGGTTGTGAACTCCCCTCATATAGTCCTATAGGGGCGGTTTGGAACCCCCCTCATAGAGGCCTATAGGGGAAGTTTAGAACCCCCCTTGTAGAGGCTTATAGGGGTGGTTTTGAACCCCCTTCGCAGAGCCCTATAGAGTTAGTTTGAAACCCCCCTTGTAGAGGCCTATAGGGGTAGTTTGGATCCCCCCTCTTAGATTCCTATAGGGGGGGTTTTGAACCCCCCTTCATTGTAACATACAAGGGCAGTTTCGAACCCCCCTCTTAGTGACATATGAAGTCGGTTTAGAATCCCCCTCATAGCAACATACAAAGACTGTTTGAAACCCCCCCTATAGCCATAAAACATAATCATAAAATATATTTTATTAAAAATATCAATATTGCAATATCATTAGGGCACGGAGGAATCGAACCACCAACCTCCTGCTTGTAAGGAAGGCGCTCTTCCATTGAGCTAGCACCCTTTAAGAATTGGGGAATTGAGATATTGCAAATGGTGAGGGTCAATATAGATCGGTATTTTTGAATTGTAGCAATATATAATCGCAACTTCCCTAGGTAAATTAGAAATTTCCTTCTATATAATACACCCAAAACTTGAAGGCTTGAAATAGTCACAAAAGCACCAGAAGTGTGTTTTAAGATGGCTAACCACCATATAAATTGGATAAGCCATTTTGGATTATTCGTAACTTAGAAAATTTATGTTACTCTTGCTAGTATTGAGAATGTTCTATCATACAAGTACAACGCGTTTAATGAAGAAGAGCTTCATTAAATTCATTTATGGTGGCTTTCCATGGTGGATTTATGTGAAAGGAACTCTATTAATTGAGAAATCACTCCATTAAAGGCAATAAGGAACTTTATGATGAGAATGTTAGATCTCCTCATAGAGAACATTTGGTAGTACACCCTACACAATGGTCCTCTTCTTCTCAACAAGACTGGACTATTGATTCTAGAGCTATATACCTATAGTCTAAAATCAAAGAGCACCTCGCTTTTCTTGGTGCAAACACCAACTTTCCAACCAAGCTGTCATTTCTAATTGGAAACACAATATTAATAAACATTATGTTGCTGATAAAAAATTTAGAAGAAAATAATGTTCAGGTGCATGATAGAAATTAAAAGAGATTTCAGGTGCATTACAAAAATTAAAAGAGGCTTACAATTTTGCAAATTTTCCTTTCTATCATAACCATTACTCTTGGTTAAAAAAATATTTACAGAAATAGGGAGGGAGTAGCCTTTTGATGCCTTCAAATTTTGTTATCTTCAGTTGGCTTCTTATGATAGAAAACTTTGTGTATTACAAAAGAAGGCAATTGATTTGTCACTATTGTCGACTAGTGACAGCTATAATTGGGACACAAATAATTCTGATATCACCCAACTCAGCCTGGTCATTGCATTATGGATAGTAAACGTTACATAAATAAAAAAAAAGTATAATATCCAAGATTTGATTGCAACAAAATCAATTGAAGCTTAATTAATCTTTTTCAATAACTTTTTACTCTTACCAGTTCATTTAACATCACACCATGGAAATCAACAGTTTCCAGCTTGAATATTCTTACCTTGCAAATGTTGTTCTCATGTAGCTGGAGCCACTCTCTAATACAAGACATGCCAAAATATGTGTCCATAGGCAAGGGGGCTGCATTTCCATATTTCAAATGTCAGACTTTGGACATTTGAGTTCTTATAAATTGACATAAAAACAATTTCTGTAAGAAAGATAATCTGATTTCTGATAACAAGACATGAAGATCAAACATATAGAAGACTGCCAGTACTAACTGAAGTTATTCTATACACTCTCTTCAAGAAACAACTTGGGAGAGAGAGAATTGTGGCAATCAGTGATGGAAAGAAATATCGACAGTGAAGTCCTTCCTTGAATACTTCTATGTAAAGGTTTGGTCTAATATGACTATTTGTTGCAGCTAATGTGATACTGCGATTTTGTGATTTAACTCTTCCGTAACTTCACCACAATAGCCTGTGTGACCAGAAAACCTGAGACTTGCCTTTATAATGAGTCTTATTTTTAATGTAAAAAATAGTTGTAACATAATTATTTTCTGATAACAGAAAGGCTGAAAGCTATTTTCAGTTTAAAAATAGAAAAGATTATCTAGGATGCTCTATTGTTGAATATTTTGGTGTTTCTGAACTATAATGGTTGTTAAAGTAGACATAAAAAAGGTGGATAATCTATGTTTAATTTTTTTAAGATATACATCAAATTATAAGAACCACAATTGTAAGTTCCTTCAAATTTGAAAGCTTCTCCTCTTGTATCTCCCTCCATGTTTTTATGACAAGTTGTGGCTTCTATATATAACCAACTTATACTAGAATTTAAGTAATTTTATTTCTCAAAAGCATTAGAAGTATAGATTTCACCCATTATCAATATTTTATGTTGTATACATTATTTTACTGATAGAAATTAGTTTTGAACTCTTTCAAATGTTAGAGAAAACATTGCTAAACTTTGCTAATAGTTTTGACAACAAAAAATAGAATGCCCTTTCTCAGTGGCATTATTGCACATACCATATACATTGATCCCCTTTAGTTGTCCACTCTTCCATGCAAATAGAACAATGCAGAGCCTCAGTATCACTTGTAATAAGTATATGACTTCTATCAATAAGAATCCAGGTATGAGGGGAAATCTCCATTGACATGAAATAAGAGAGTAAGGGAGGGAGATAACTAAAATCAAGCAAAATATGAGAAGAAAGGACAACTTAAGTGAGGTAATATAGTCAAATCATGGGGCAAGGATAATAAAATCATAGCACTTCAAAGCAAGTTACAGGTCATGGACATATCAATATTCCTTTCCAATGATGATGGCCTAAAAACATTTCCAGAGTAACCTCCTGAACCTCATTTCAAAAGGGAAAATCATATCTCATGATTACAAACTGAGATCTAATCCATAATTTCACATTGATAGAGAGAATAGAGATAAGTTAGTGAGTACAGAGGAAAAATAATCTAAGGGAAGGAAGAAAAGAAAAACTACAAGGTTTGTCAAAAAGTCAAGTGAGTATATGTTGCTGGACAGGGCCCCTGTGAATAGTTCTAACTTTTCATATTTCATTTTATGCTTCACAATGGCACAAACCTACACTCATATATTCTTAGAGAACTATTAAAATTGTATTGAGCCCATTCAAGAGATCAATAATTAATATTTTGCCAAAACTTTTTGAGGAATCTCTAATATCCATGCAAAAAACTCTTCATTGTAAGGACAAGTACTCTTCATATGGGTGTCTTACTGCATATGCTGTAGACCATCTTCCATGTCTTTCTGACAGAATACCCCGCATAGAATTTTGGATCCCAATCTATGGTCTCAATGGTTGTTGTTCCTCTAGACACAGCTGCTCAAGATTCTCCTCAGTGAGGCTAACAAATCTGGGTCAAAAGGTGGATGGTCCCACTGATTATTCTATGTGGCTGAATGAAATGAATAAGAATAAATACTACTCTCCAGCGTTTACCAATGTGCCATCCATACTCAAAACATGGGAAGAATATGTTTTCAATTTGCTTCCTCAGTTGATAGTTGACCACAACTACCAGCAACAATGAGCTTTGACCATTGCTCCACAAATCCAAAACAACCAAATCTAGGAGTAGCATATTCATCTAGTGAATAAGGATGCGAGGTATTGAATGCACGTTGATTTGTGGAATCCTTAACAATTTTCAATGCGCATGGATCCCTGTTAGATGTATTCACTAGAACTTGTGTACTCTAGCTCCTGTAATGGATAATGGCAGCCTGCCCCTAGAACTTGTTCATTTGAGTGTCTGCTCAACCATAAGTTTGAACATGCATTCTGTGGCTCATTCACCACACAATCTCGGTTCTCTTACCATTCTCCCTCATCTATTCTCTGTCATGTCGTTCCCAAAATTTTATTGTGCATTTGCTAAGATGTGGAGTACCCTAGTTCTAAAAGGTGGACATAATACTAATAGGACCATATCTGCCATATCCTTTTTTGGGTCACCATCCATCTGTCTTAGTGGTTGATGTTCAATTTCTTGAAACCATGGTCATGGGGAAATTGGGGACATTGTGGAGATGGGACTCACCATTCTTTGATAGAGTGAACAAACCAAATTACAAGGGATTTGCAGTTTCCAACAACCAACTGGACTAGACAAGGCCCTGTATCTAAATTTTCTACCTAGTGGCCATATTATAATCCCAGGTTTTCGACACTCCACTACATACTCCTCCATGGTTTCTTACAGTAGTAGTGACAGAGGACATGGGCATACAAGACCTTTGTCTAGTCCAGAATAAACTACAAAGGGAGTATGTAGTGGAGTGTCTAAAACCTTGGATGAGAGAGAGGTTTTCCTATATTGTACTATAGGAAAATTATTTCAAGACATTGATGTTTTTGAGTCCTTTGTACATATAAGGGCCTTTCTAACTTGATCAAGAGTACCATTGGGGTCCAAAAAGGTTTCCCTCCATCAACTACATTGTTGGGATCTACATTGATGAGTTGAAAACATATCTTAAATATAATACTCATGTTGAGATTCATTGCATCTTACACTAGATCTTGATTGCATTAGACTTGTTTGTTGTTGACATGGTCATCTTAGCTTCCTCATCCAAAAACCTTCATAGGCAATTGGACATCCTTGTTAAATTTTGTGATCTTAAGCATTTATTAGTAAACCTTAGGAAGACTAAGGTCATGATTTTTAATACGTCCAAGAAATCTCTAGAGGACTTTCATTTCATTTTCCGAGGGAGCATGGTTGAGATCACAATTGCTCACACATTTTGGGGGGTTCAATTATTAGGTCCTAGCTTCACTATGATGCATCCTTCCTAGCCTTGACTCAACCAAGGATATACATCCATCCCTCTTAGAGCACCGATGTTTCTATTTCTATTTTCAGGGCATACTGACGAAGTTGTTCCTCTTTAATACCACCATTAAATCCACTATTCTTTATGTGGCATGAATTTGAGGACAATATTTGACTTTAGTATATTGGTCTTAGGTTGAGAGAGTTTAGTCTATCATGCTCCAACATATGATCCATTGCAAACAATTTTTTTTTCAAGCCATTGTACATGTTGACTTTGTGGGTCATCCTTTTCACTTGGAGTACACTTGGATTACATTGTTAGAATAGTCTTTTTTCCACATAGGATATATGTCCTAGGGGACTTCGCTTTTGGATGTGACATATACCCCTATCTCACTCTACTTCATTGACATATTTGTAGAGCATCTACCTCCTTTTAGTTGATCTTTGGATGTCCCCATCCATCTCCTTCCCATAAAAGTAGAGATCAAGAGGGCATTCAGGGACGACATTTATCGAAGGTACATCCAAATCACTTGGATCCCTTGTCCCCATAGGACTCTTGGACCCAAGATGACCTTTTATTGTGATCACTTTGTGCAATTGCAAGATGGTCTCATTGCTTTCTTTACTACATTTGGAAACATTTTATTCATGGCCTCAAGATCTTGCTCGACCATATGAGGGTTTCCTCAAATAACTTACAGATCAATATGGACCACTACATCCCAAGGTCCTAGAGGATCTGCTAGTGATGCCATGTCCAAGAGATTGAGTTCGAGGGACACTTTGTGTTCAGGTGCCCTAGATACTATGAGATCTAGGGAAAGTTTCACTACTTGTTTCAGGACTTAAGTGGTTCCTTTGTGACCTTCTTTAGCTAGCCTAATTAGGGATGCTGAGCCTTACATGTCTGGGAGGGAGTTATCCACAGACGAGAGACTTTGTAGAGCCTTTCTAGGCTTGGCTCTATTCAGCTTATTACCTCTTTCTTTTAGCATATATGTGTCGATGGAGGATTTAATCACCAAGGTGACTTCTAGATCTGTGAGTTAGAGGGAAGTTAGTTAGATGCCTTCCTCTTGCATGGATGGTAGATATGCCACCTCTTAGATATATCAAAATTGGACCCACCCACTATGGATTATGAATCATGATCCCCTATGTAAGAGAGGGCAGTGAGACCTCCATAATGAGGTTTTTCCAGCGTTCATTAGAAGCTATACTGCCCTGCAAAAATCGCACATACAAGACTCAGAAAATTTAAGCTGTACATGTCATTTATGGTTTCCACTCAAGAATCAACTTGCCTTAGCAGTGTTTCAGTACACTGCACTCTATTACACAGTATTTCTTTCATGATCTTCACATATAAAAGTTTATAAAAGGCCATGTGATTTTTCTTGCTGGGTAAGATGGCAGTTTCAAATGAATTACAAACATATTCTACACTGGCATTGAAACTTAAGTCACTTAAAAGGACGCATGCATTTCACATTGATTGACCAAGTTCTAAATTATAAGTTTGGAACTATTTCCTACATTTATGTTTTCTATTAAAGAATCTACAAGAAAAAGACCATCCAATGCTAGAGAAACCGATGCAGCAAGGGCCATTTATAAGGCAGGAATTTTGTTCATTGTGCAAAGTTCAAACCCAGACTCCAGATTTTAATTCATAGACGACTTCAGAGTTCGGACTACAGTTATATGCAGACAACCATTACATGGTTTCCAAAAAAGTCACCTCTGAGAAACTCAAAATATATGATTTTCTAGGGTCAATAAAGTTAAGTTTTAACCCTTAGTGGGCTATTAGTAAAGGAAACAGAGGTGAATTCAAGTTTATTCAAATCTTTGTAACCAAGAAACTAAGGCCATATTTTGTTTCATTTTTTCCTACAAGGGATATGGTTATGGCAACCTAGTCAAACTTGATATGTAGGCTCAATAGTCCTCTTGGGGAGGGAGCCCTTGTTATGGTCTTAAATGCTTCCTCCTTGAATAATCATACCTTTGGCTGATTTAATAAATTTAACCTCCAGTTGAAGGGAGTTCATTATAAGGTCCCTTGAGCTTTATGACATGCATGTTTGGCTGCCTAGCACTATCATATGACAACGATGCTATTAACATAATGATTTAAGACAATGGAAACAAGGAATGAAAGCGAGAATTAAAAAAACATCAATATGAAACTATAACAAAGCTAAGTCAATGCCTATATGCAAGTAACTTGGGAAATCATTATACAATCTGCTTGTTCCTGGTCGATCATAATATGGACTTCTTGTGAGGTTTATCTCTAAAAAATAATTAACCTAATTATATCTCGAATGTTGTAAAGCAGTTTCTGAGGATGATATAACAAGTCTATGTGCGTCTCTATGTTAGCTCACCTCTTCATTTTACATGTGTGATCACATTTTGTATTCATGTGTTTATAGTTTCTAATCTCAATAATTGATTTATCGGTCACTTTTAGAATGCTCTTTGGCCCAATGGATAAACTAAAGTTGTAAAGCACAACCGTCTTCATGTACTGCAAATGTAAAACCATGGGCAACATTTTCCCCTATATATAAAATGGTTAAAATAAAGATATCCATAATTTATGGGCCATGGCCCTTTCTAGACTTGTATCATTTTTAGCCTTTGTCTCTCAAAATTGCTGTTAAGGTATTGTCAACATCAACAACTCCTTCATAAGCACACAAACAAGGCAAAGTTAAACAATTTATGCAACAAATTCATAAGCACGACCATGATATATTTTCTCAACAATATCAAAAGTACAAGCCACCACATGATGCACATTGCATCACTAATCACTTCAAAATTAGTGATTAGGTGGACTCTATAACCCTCTAGATACTATTTGGTGTGGCACATAAATTGCCAGAGAGGTGGGGTCTCTTTTCATTGTAATTAAAGGCCAATTTTGGGTCTTGATTATGTAAATGTGTTGATATGGGGCTCAAAATTTAAAACTGGCCCAACTGGAACCAGAACTGGCGAGTTTAGCCACTCTGACCTCCAAATACACTGAATTGATCATTGAACCTATCACCAGCCATTTTGTATGGCTGTCCACTCTTTAGAAGGGTTGACCTTGTACTAGTGGTGGTTGAGAGGGAAACTTTAGAGAGTTGTCCTAGGAATGAGAGGAGCCTAACACCAGTTATTAGTAGTGTAAGTCGTCAACAACAACATCAAAGTAGTGTTATAAGAAGTAAAAATGATTCATCATAATTCTGGGCACTGTTTCATGAATCCTAGCATTTTTCACCATTAAAAAGAGGTTTTGTAAGGAAATCCAGACCATAAGCAAGCAACAACAGTCACCTACAGCCATTGAACTAGGGCGTAACATGCATCCCATTTTTCATCTTCATCTTCATTGGAATTTTATTGACATATTGTAGATCTCCTTATGTATATAATGACCATGCAGTTTAATGCTTTCCAAGACTGGAGAGATCTGATATGTTTTGGATATTGCCACAACTTCCCCCTTTGCTCGTGCATTTTACATCTACAATTTGTTTTTCCATACTTGCACTACAAATCACACGAGGACGGCTAAAATGGAATTCAAATAAAGGAAACCAAGAAAAAAATGTGATAGGGAATATAATTCAATGCACCAAGAGTTGGTATAGTGGTTGAGATGGGGAATCGCCATGGCAATGAGCCATGTTCAAATTCCAGCAGGCATAGAGCCTTGGAACAATGTGTGTGATGACCAAGTTTGATGGCTCCCCATGTTAAAGTGGAACTGTGATAATGTGGATTTGGGGTTCATAGCCCCCATGGATTAAAAAATAAGGCTTTTCCCCAACCAACAAAACATATAGGGCACATAATTCAACCCTGGAACAACTTGTATCACCTTATGAGTCACTTGGACCACTAGAAGAACCAAATATTAATCATGAGACCAACTTCAAGAAAGTTGTACATTGTTCAATCCAGTGTATAGGATAGTTAATGTGACCAACTTAATGTTTAAGTAAGATATTCTCTCAATGTTAATATAAGAAAAAATTTTAAATATAAAAAATAAACATAAAAAACTAACATATTCCCATCTAGATTTCATTACTAAGAATCATTTGACTTGTAATCTGCCATTATAGAGCCTTTAATGTGGAATGTATACCCCTAGAAGTAGATTGAACCTCCCAAAAGGAGACCAAACAGGACGCCAAGTGAATTCTTGTCATGTATGTATTCCCATCTAGCTTTCATTACTAAGCACCATCTGACTTGTAATCTGCCATCATAGAGCCTTTAACGTGGATTGTCTACCCTAGAAGTAGATTGAACCACCCACAAGGAAACCAAACAACACGTTAAGGGAATTCTGGTCATGTATGTGTTCCGAGAGGCCATTAAAACTTAAAACCCCAAAGGAGGGAAATTTTGCATCCTGGGGAAAACCAGAGCACTTAGTATTGGTTTTGTTCTTATTTTATTCAATGTTTTAAAACTGACCAAACTGGAACCAGAATTGGCCAGTTTAGCCACTCTGACCTCCAAACACGCTGAATTGATCATTGAACCTATTACCACCCATTTTGTATGGATATCCACTCTTTAGAAGGGTTGAACTTGTCCTAGTGGTTGAAAGGGAATCTTTAGAGAGTTGTCCTGGGCATGAGAGGAGCCTAACACCAGTTCTCAGCAGTCTCATCAACAATGGCATCAAAGCAGTGTTATAAGAAGTAAAACTTATTCATCTTAATTTTGGGCACTATTTGATGAATCCTGGGCATTTTTCACCTTAAAAAAGAGGTTTTGTAAGGCAATCCAGACCATAAGCAAGCAACAACAGTCACTAAATAATAGTTTGGTTGAAGCAAGAAATGACATAGCACCATAAAGATAGATCAAACAGAAACCATGAGAGTAGACCTTGATAAATAAGAGTTCGAGAGCAAATCTTGAATAAAGACAGATCAGACCTTGACCAGGAATGGGGTTTATGGTTTTGACCTTTGGGAATTTAGGGTTTTGGAGTTTTTTTCCTTAAAAAGTTGATTTTTTGGAGGGTCGATGGGTCACAAAAGCACTGGAAGTTTCAGCACCCTTTTGAAAATTTCTGGATCTGTTTGATTTTTCATGGGCTTTTAGGATCTGTTTCCTACTCCAGTAGATCCATTTACATGAAAAATCCTAGGTGGATCGTGGTAGATCCCGATCCAAATTTGTCATAACCACTTGATTTTAAACTGGTCTAGCATTGGCACTGCCTTGATATAAGGTTAGAAGAAAATCAAAATGCACAGGGTGTTACAAAACCTAAAAATAGAGACTCTTTTTCTATGGTAGAATCTTTGAAATTCAGACGATACATTTGTTATAAATTATTTGATTTGATTAATCTAGAGGATAAATAGAACTAGAACTTCCAAACTCTGCAGTAAAAAGCCTTACACGACTATAAATAATTATTCCAAAGATCAAATTTACAACATAAATCACCTGATTTGCTCTGCAGCCAAGCCCCATAAGGAAATTGTCAGGCTTGATATCTCGATGAAGGAAAATCTTCGAATGCACATACTCAATCTTGTTGATATGCAAATAGAAGTAGAAAAAAAAATAGTTTCCATCCATTTCATGCAATATTTCCATGGCTTCTTACAATTTCATATTGTAGAAAATCACTATTAAACATGGAGAAGGTCAAGCACTAAGCTATCACTCCTCAGTTAAAGAATGCGAAACTATAACATGCATGTTTTGTTCAAAGCAAGAAAACCTTAAGATTAGACACACACTAGTTGATCAGCAAGCATCAGAACAGTCTTCAATGAGAACTTCCGATTGCAGTAATTAAAGAAATCCTCAAGACTTGGTCCAAGTATATCTAGCACGATAACATTAGAATCAACTTCAACACCATACCATATTATATTCGGAAGTCTAGCTATCCAACAGCTATTCCAACAGTTTATGTGAGGAAGACATCCAGAAACCTTCTAGAAAGGTATATTGAAAGACAAAATCTTCAAAGCAGAACCCACAATAGAAATTACAGTAAGCTTCCCAGGTAGAACAATTCTAAAATTAACTATGAAAAGAAACTCGGAATTCCTAGTTAGACAGCAGTAATATTACTTCCTCCTTGGAGAATCTTGTACAATTTGGACTCGTACAGAAGTTGTGGGTGCTTTGTTTTTGCATTCTCCTGTTTTGTTGCAAAACATAGTTAGAAAATTGTCTAATGAATTTATATAGCAATTACACTGCACAGGAACTACTTTACATGAGAATAGCACAGGTGTTTAAATTCATTACATCTAGCTTAAATTCAACCACACATTTTGGATTGTTGTGACACATAATACCTACAAATAACAAGTATACTCTTGTGCATGTAGCTTGGTTCTTATTTCTTAAGCCCAACTAGCATGGTACACAAACTACATTTTTATACAAGTTCAAACCAAGTTCGAACACCATTTTTTTTTCAGTTCCAAGATAGATTCCTTGGGTCTATCTCAATATATTTATATTTATAAACAACAATAACTATATAGGCTAGCACAGGCTTATCTCAACCCAGGTCTGATTCACACCTCATAGATGCTAAGTATCTCAAGGTCTTGTATATTTGATATGCCTTCTATTTGTATGAACTTAAATATGCAAATATGCATTCTTGAGCTTAGCAACCTGAAAGTGCATATCAGACTCCAGTTTAAATGGGTGTGTATTAATGAACATATTCAATGGACTCTCTGCACTGTTACATACACAAACACACAGACGATTTCCATCCCCAACCTCCAGGGGACCTTAGAATGCACCTTGATTCTCTAGATGCAATAACTGATATGTTTTTATAAACTGCAATTATTTACAGGGAATCCTGAAGAGCAGATGGATGAGGAAGCAGTAGATGAATATATGAACTACCAACCCGAGTCTAAGAAGAGAAGACTTACAATAGAACAAGTGAGGTCTCTAGAGAGGAGTTTTGAAATCGATACCAAGATGGAACCGGAGAAGAAAATACAGTTGGCTCAAGAGCTTGACCTTCAAACCCCGTCAGCTACTATTTGTTTCCAGAACAGAAGGGCAAGATGGAATACCAAGCAGCTTGAGAGAGATTACAACGTTCTCAAAGCTAGTTATGATACTTTGAAATATGATTTTGAGGGACTGCAATAAGAAAATGAAAATATCCGTGCTGAGGTTGAAAACTATAACCAATGGATGAACCAATGAATTTTTTAGATTGGGTCTTTCTATATGTTATTTCCCACTGAATACATCTTTCATACAGATCAATTTTAGAACGACAAAAATAAAATAAAAAACAAAAAAATTTGGCTGAAAAGTAAGGTTTACATTTGGGTTTTAGAAATAGAAAGAACCTTATGAATTTGTTTTTTATTTTTCTTTTCTTTTTTGTGGGGGTTTCTATGAGAACTGCAAAGTGGACACCGCAATGGAGTCTAAGTTAACCTGTTCGAATCATCCATGAGTTACGAGTTCCATTCTTACCCTATACTGTTATATGAACTCATAAATCGCCGAATTATCATGATAAAGAATTCCTAACTGTCTAAAGTAGACCTTTCAAACCATTGTGAGATTTTAGATGTCAATAAGCAAAGAGTTATGATTGAAGTCCTGAGTTTCATCAATTCAAAATCAAATTTAATCCTGGAAATTGCCAAGTGACCAAACCCATGGCTGCTGGTAGAATCCCCTGTCGTGGATATTTTTCTATCTCCTCTGCATTTTGAAGAGAAGCTTTGGAATTTTATTTGGAGGGTGAGAAGAAAGGAAAGAAAAATATAGTTTCAGTTATAGCAAAGTTGCAGAAATGAGAACTTTTCTTTTCCTTTTCAAAGTTGCAAGAAAAAAAACTAAATGTGAAGCAAAATATATTATTTCTTTTGCAGTTTCTGATGCTGTCATGTTGTAGATGGAGGGTCTAAAAGAAAAGATGGAAGAAGATGATTGATGCAAAGAGGACAACGATAGTGACATGGGTACATCAACGAAGATAATAAGCACCATTGAAAATAGAAAGAAACTTGTAGCAGATGTTGTGGACGAGGAGAATGATATTGACGTCAAGCCTTTCAGTGATTTTACATTGCTCTTCAAAGAGAAAGATATGGGTTCAGAGAAGATGGATTTTAAGCTGTTCAGGTTAATGTTATTGAATGAGAAAGAGGGATATTTTAGCCCAGGCAGTGATTGTAGTGCCAATATATGGAAAGAAGACAAGAACCCCCCACATCAAATCCTTAGTCAGATTGCACAGGCTTCTTCATCTATGAAATACCCATCTGGTACTAATAAGATAGTTGATATGGATAGCCTCAATGACCAAGGTCTTATGCATCTGGCTGAGGCGATCTGTGGCATGGGGGTTCCTTCAAAGGCATATCAGCAAATTTTCAGAATAGATGAAGGATATCTTCAAGAAGACGCTTGCAATCACTTTTCCAATGAAGAATACCAAGGTGCTGCAAGTACTCTGCCATGGTGGGAGTACTTGCCCTGAGGTCATGAATCTGCTGCATGGGCTTGAGACTTGCTCATTAGTAGTGCAATATCTTTCCCTTGCAGTAGATATATGGAAGAAAGTAAAAATGAGCCTTATGGCCAAATTAATATTCTGTTGGTAAGATGGATTATTGTAGATTCTTATGGCTTGCAACGAAGTCTGCCTAAACTTGTAAAAGAGAAAGATTCTTGCAATAGTAGATTAATGTAAATTTCAGTATGCATTAACTGTATATTGTGGCTATGTTCTGAGGAGATTGCAGTGGTGGTGTGTGGAGGAGAAATAGTAAAAGAGAGAGGATTCTAAGATACATATTTAGGTTCAACGTATATTGGTCCTTTGGAGCCTATGTGAGACAACTTCTATCTTGGCACATCTTCAAATTAAACAGTTTTGTAGGATAATGTACAGTCTGGATTGGCTTATAGATTGGTTACTAAATTCAGATTATTGTATGTACAGAAGAGGAGAAACTCATGGAAAGAAGGGGCCTTCCTTTAGGCATGCCATGTATTATCCATGATAAGTTTATGCAAATTTTATTATAATTTTTTATGGTTCAACTTAAAGGAGAGTGAATTGATGAAAATCTCATAAGCATGCAGGCTAAGCTTAACCTATGTAGATAGTGGTTCTATATAAACCTACTGGTAAGATATGCAGAAATCTATACACAAGAAGGATAATAGCCTATTTCATAATCAATGCTCTATTCAATTACAACACTTGTTTCACAAAAAATGATATTCTCTGAAGGAAAAATGAACAGACCATATTAGCATCTTTAGATTTTTGTTGTATCTGCCTACAAGTAGGCTTGAAAAGTTTTGAATGTTCTGATTACCATAAAATGTTTGGGACATTATTTTTAAGATACTCACATGCAAGAGTTTAAGATTAATCCCAAATTCTCCATGAGTTGTAAAATGCAGAAAGCTCTCATTGGTCAGGCAAGGTTCAAAGGAGATATGATTGACACATGTGACAATTCTGGAAAGCAGGTCTTTGGATCCCAAAGGATATCCATACGATTTAATATTCAGTCCAGTCACGTATAATGGTTGTCAAAAGTCTCCAAATATGGGAAAATTCCTATTGTCCTATATAGGCAAATTCCATTAATAAAATATTCATCACTAAAAAACAATGATAACACTATCAGACTGTAAAAATTTTAAAATATAAATACACTTATATCCTACAGAGACTAATTCACATTAGAACTATTGTCCTCTTGGTTGAACATATTTCTCAATGCAAATCAAAAACACTGATCCAACTACCATTAAAGCTCTAGAGTTTTCTAGCTGAGATTGGTGAACATGAAAGTCTTACACAAATATGAATCCCAAACCAAAAAGATAAAATATAAAAAATCCCAAAATTCAGAAAGGAATCAAGAAAATTAAAAAACCCATTAGTAAACTCCATGGCATAATAATGTGACCATGGATTTAAGAGAAAGATATGACTAATGAGGTGGCTTGACTCCATGGACAACAATCATCACGAGATAATTGCTCAAGTTTTAATTGGCTAAGCTTGCATTCTTCCAAAATCAGTCTTTCTTTCCCATCTTGTTCTCAAGTCCACTGAGATATTGAGAAAGAGTAGGGAGTCAATCGACCCTATCTAGCTATCGAATGAACACTCTAGAGTCTACTTGTGTATGGTAGAAGACTGAAGTGTGTATGGATTCTACCTTTTGTTGCACTTACAGATCATATACAGAACACTAATTAGACAGCCACTCAATCAACCCATTAGCAATTTGGCCCCTATCAACCCATTGGCCCCTAGGCATTCCAGCTACTGTAACAATTATTGTTTCTAATAGAGACTACTGCTGCTGACGAGGGAAGCGATGCCATTGCCAGTATAGTTGAGTTGTTTTTGTTGATATTGCTATTTTTTATGGCCCATCCTCCTCATCCTTTGTTTCTCTAAATCCTCTCATTTAACCTTCATATGAATCCCTCAGGGTTTTTTAGGGTGGTTTTTGTCCTGGTTACAGTTGGTTTTTGTACAGTGCACCATGGGTATCTGATATTCTCCACGGTGATGCTTATTGCTCACATATATATTCGAATTAGGTCTTGATATATATTTTTGGAATTATATCTGATACTGAAAGCATCTTCTTGCTGCTGCTGATGTGATCTATTACTATGCTCTGTATATGAATTGTATAGATTACTCTTACTAATAACTATAAGAAGCCTCGGTTGCTGCTATTTTTTGTGTATGTATCAATAAATATCTTATTATGTCCATGCTGTATATTTTATGATGTGGGCATGGTCTGGGAATTAAGAGTAAACAAGGATCAAGAGGCTGAAGCTCTGAGAAAAATCAGATGTTAATGTTTATCTTTATGATGATGCCCTTTGAGACCTAATGTTTATCTTTATGATGCGGAATTTCGACTGTAACAGGTTCTAAATGTTGTTCAATTGGATGAAGTATTGTACGTTGGATTAGTTATTGAAATGGTAGAATAAGTACAAATATTTCACATTCGATGATTGTTATACATTGCACCATGGATTATGTTAAGTTATTTGAAAGGTAGAATAAATGCCAGGTTCTGTTCGATAAGTTTCCATTTATGTGCTCTGTATATTGTTAAATTATTTATATAGAACAGTTTCCGTGATTTATCTTGTAAACCTTATTGTTATCTATAGTTTGAAAGGATTTGGTAAAACAATAAGATTATTTTATTTGGGGATTTGATTGAAATAGAGTCCTCTTGAAAAAAAATAGAGGAAATTTACTAGATAAACTTGGTAAATCAGGATAGAGCATCATATGTAAATATACAGAGATACCAATAGAAATCTGGAAGGTTGTTATACTTGTAGAAGATATACGAGTTATTTTATGGTACCAATTTAATTATATTAAGCTACCGAATAATTTTTATTGCGGAAACTTAAAATGTTAGTATAAAGGGGACACTTCCACATCTCGGCAGAAGGGAAGTCAGATCTATACATTTTATTTGTTTTCAGTAAACCTTGAAGCCAGATCTATTTTTCTCTTGCGCTCAGAACAAACCCTGATGCCACTTGAGATACCTACTCCATATGAAGATAGATGCGTATATGTTTTTAAAAAAATGGAAATTGGCATCCTGCTTATTAGACTTTTTCCCCTATAGTCTTAATGCTAGGATCTATAGCAGAGATCGACTCTTTTCTAAATAGATTGAAATCAATATTTTTCCAGGAAAAGAAATCCAGCTCGGACTTCACTATTATTCAGAGATAAATCTTATTTCTGAAGTGAAATACAAAAGTAAAAAAAAAAAATTCTTGTTAGGAAATCCAACTCGGATATTCTCTGACCTAAATAAGAATTATATATAAGGTTAGCCGAGACATTTTTAGTTCAGATATCACCATTTTCTTCAGAATTGGATCCAAGTTTTATAACAGTGTTTAGCTCTGATCCTTGTAGATGATCATTTTAGTTTGAACCAATAAAAATACTATGTATCCTAACAGAGATAGATGCGTATGCTAAGATGCAAGTATACAATAATTACAATAATAAGACTTCTATCCTTGGAAAAATTCATGACCCTTATTAACCACTCTGTTCAAACAATTGCTAAGAAGTTGAATATGAGTTTTCGAACCATACACATGTTGTAGATAAGTCAAATTAAAAAGTAGTACGATCTCCACCTAGATTTTAAAGAATGCTCAATTAAATATTGAATTAAAACACAGGTTGTGTTGGCAAATTGTTATGAATCGACAAGTAAACAAAGGACGACAGTAATTTCAAGATAATTTTTCCTGAAGCTAATATCTCTGAGATCAGGTAGGGTTATTGTAAATATTTTTCATCCCATCAATTAAAGAAACAAGGTAAAAGACAACCTCCTCCTGGATTCAAACGAAACCAAAACTAGGTAAACGACATGGTTACATTCTTTAAAATACACACATGTACATTAAAATTTCGCATTCATCATATTAACAGGGTCTCGATAGAACATTTTGCAAAGGTGTTTAAAATATCCTAAATCTTTATTTATCTACAAAATTTTTGCCCAGAAGGTGGAATGGGACTATCTAACCCTAAATAACTAGGAAGGGATGAAACCCTAACTCAAAAGAAATCGTTCCTAAGCGTACATGCATGTTGTGGCCGGCGAGAGTGACCCTGGAGCCATTTGAAGCTTCGGCTTCCGACTCAGGAGAAAACCCAGGTCTTGGAAGGGTATCGCTTACCATTTTTCAGAGCTACGCAGACCCCCACTTTGCAACCCCGACCTCACCCTGGAACCTGTTAAAGTAATAAATACAAAATGCATCAGAATGATGTAAGTATTTGAGAAATTTTCTCCTTATAAAAAGAAACAGACCTTAGATTTTGGTTAGGAACTTACCCTGAATATTTCGGAGGGAGGATTCCACTTCCAACAACATAGCGTAGTATATAATGACTGTATGGGCGTTTAACCAGCCTCGCAGTTGGTGGAGAAAGAACACAGTATTCACGAATTTGAAACTTGATTGAGCATTATCAAAGCATAGTTTATTCCACCGTAGTATCGTGGGCACGAACTACTAAGACAACTCATATACCAATACTGTGCTCAAGTAAACATTTAAAACTCCACCTGCGTCTTGGGTTCCCACCTTATGTTCTTTGGTCCAAATGCCACAAGTCATAAAAGCGATAACTTATCTAGTGAGAGACCATTTTTCTTCATTTCCCATATCACCGAAGGCACCTTTTCAAACTGCTGTGTGTTTATGTATAGTGTCATCATCTCATTAAAGGGAAAAATAGCAAACCCCAATTCCTTAAACTTTTCCATAGTTGCCTCTGACTTTTTTACATTTTTCTCTTTTACATAATAGTTCGGAAGTGCAGAATAAGTAGGTTTATTCTTTTTAATACGAGGGAGATCTTTAAAGTACCTTTCAGCACAAGCAATGCCATGCACTTTTGATAAGACCTCGTAGTTGGTAGAGAGATGTGGTCTAGTGATCAAATTGAAGGGTGGTTCTTAACTTCTATTGGAAGGGTATTTGTTCTTGGAGCCTTTCAAAGATGAAGTTTAATATAAATAATTATATTTCAAGTGACAAGTATAAATTAATTAAACCTTTCCCTCAAAAAAAGCAAAAATAGAATTTTTCCCATCAAAATTTTTACAATCTTAAGTAATTGAACACTCCTTAATATCTACATGAAAAAATATATATTTTCAATAAAACTTAATATCTACTTAATTTGAACACATTAATTTAACATATAAGTAACATTATTTTTACAGTTCATTTAATTAACAAGTATTATGTTGTATTTTTCAGGGTTGGAGTATACTTCATTATACATAAAAACTACTTAGAGTATGCAATAACCATATTGGGGCATCCACATGATCATATACATAGTGTAGGATGTTGTAACTATATATAGTCTTAAAATAAAACTAGAACCATGAGAAAATTACTTACCGTTAACTATGTACAAAAGGAAGCCACTAAGCAAAACGAGGCTATAATAAACCTACAACCAAAAAAAAATATAAAACCAACCAAAAAATTAATTCAAACCAGAGAGAGGGAATCCATTCAAGCCCAAGAGATGTAAGAATGATGGGCATTGGATTCCTAAGCATAGCTTAGAAAACATTAAAAAAAATCCTCCATACCAATTAAGTTAGCAACGCTAGCATCACAGGGGATGGGGGCCGGTCCCTTTTTAGGCATACACATGGCTGTCCATTTCCATCTATATTGTTAGATGATCTAAAGTGGCTATGCTTACTCAACTTACGAGTAAACCCAAAGGTTTGAAAGCTTTAGGCAACTTGTTGATTTCCGAATGAAAAATATCGGAAAGATTGTATTTTTCACCTGAATGTATAAAGAGGTTAAATACATGAAGATTCACATGTAAATATAGTATGTGAAGTAAAGACAATACAAAAACAAGTATGGTATATTAAGCAAATGAAAAATAAAAAGGTTGTTATGCTAGGTAATAAGTCCTTATGATTCCTCACATCTTGATTTAATTGATTAAGTAGGTCTCACCCTCACGAAGAAGAGTTTGAGAAAAGAGTAATGTTACAAACTTGGTATAGTTTCAAGTAACTTTAGAATTATATGATTACCTTAGGAAGAGGTTTGATTAACCAATTATTCTTAGCCTTGGAGCAGACAGACTCATTTTGAAAACCTGCAAATGGCATATAAAATGTTAGCAATTACGCTAAGTAAGATGATACTCTTACAAGTTGGATTTCTCCTTTGGCAGAACCGACTCTGCTAAGGGCCAGTCAAATTACGTACATAGAAAATTCATAGAGCAATAGTACCAAAAAGACACAAAAAAAATAAAAATTATGTCGAGATGTTACATTAGGTGGCAGCGATCTCACCAAACAACAAATGACAGCCCATATCAAACCATGACTCAGTCCAAAACAAACTATGGCCTCAAATTATCAAGTCAAGAAGGTGCCAGCAGGCAGCCCTAATGTTGCGGCCACCATAAAAGAGAAAAGGACAGCCAAGAAGAGATCTCAAGCAAGCCATAGGAAGATAGCTAGAACAGAGGAGACATAAAAAAAAGTAGCAAAACCCTCAAAGAGAAGTCATGCAGTAGACTCGTGGAGGGAGCTGACATGCAGCAAACTCGTGAAGGAATTTCTAACAATATAGAGAGAAACAGAGAGGGAATGGAACTCTTACCAAGTTGACCTTCAGATATAGTTGTACACGCCCAAGACCCAATTAATCATTTTCCAAGTTGACTTCCTTAAGATCCTTACTGAATGTGTGCAAATGCATATGGATTCCCTGAAGAAGCTCTAGCACAAAATCATTGCTCTGGCAAGGAATTCTCAAAACTTCAAACAATTTGGGATTCTAGCTTCGGTTCTACCCAATTTCATCTATTCCCTAAAATAATAATTAGAACTTACATGTCTAATATTATTCTTCTTTCTGAAGGCCATTTCATGATGCATAGAAAGTGAAAATCAAGTTGCCTAATGGAGCCAACGTTTTTTTCTAGAATGCCCAACCTGTACCCATTTCAAAATCATGGATTCAACATATTGAAATATAACCTGATCTTTGAATCTTCTAAGTGTTGCCGATCTTCATGAGATGATTAGCATTTTCGATATCCTGACCTCCAACTTCCTTGTAATCAAAGAGCATCCATGCTTGTCCGAGTAACTGTGCAAAGAACTAAAAACATAACTGCACCGATACTTGAAACCCATCAATCCCATGCACTTCCTGCAAGATTGACATCGGTTTGAAACCCTCGGCTGCTCTTCGTAGGGCACCAAATTTCCATCACAGGAGGATGACCCAACAACTTCCACATGGATTTCAACCCAATATGCATTGATGGAGGTAATATAAAAAAAAACAAAGGATTTCGAGGGAAAGGGTACAACAACCTATGGATTTTGAGAAATGGGCATCGGAGAGCCTGATTCAAATCGATATTTTGAGCATTTGGGTAGCAGGGAATTAGTTGAGAAGGATGGACCCAAAATTCCTCTATCATGCTCCTACTAAATTGAATCATGTGATGACATATTGATTATATTGAGATTGAAATGATTGTAAGCTGATCACACCCAAGATACACTAATCTTGTTGAATATTGTAACTTCAAAGAATATTATAATTGTACTTTATTATTCCGGAGATGTTTCATTCCTCCGTAAAGATCTTATTGTATATCCGGAGATGTTTATTCCTCCGTCAGAATGTGGTAACTTGGGTTATTAGACTTCCCTAGTGGAGGTCGGCCCTTTATGTGTTATGTGGGTCAAAGGGTTATTAGACCACCCTAGAGGGGTCGGCCCAATCAGTTGTAGTGGGGTATTTAACCCATTGGTTAAATACGAGCCTACGTGTACTTGTGTAAAAGGTGTGTCAGAGTAGTGTATAAATAGAGGAGGTGTGTTCCTCATTTGACACACACTCACTCACTTGAGAAAGGGTCATTTGTGGAGGAGAGGTATGCTATGGAGGAGAAGGAGCTCATGCTCAGGGTTTGCATCTTTGTATATTGCTGGTCATCTATATTGAGGAAGCTTTGCTGGGTTTTCTACCCCATGAGGGTTTCCCAGGATAAATCTCTGTCTCTTGTGTTTATGCTATGCTTGTTGTTTCTTCAGTGATCCTGTATATGCTATTATTGTGAAATGGAATGTAATGCTGCTATTTTCTGTCTTAGCATATTGAATTTTAACATGGTATCAGAGCTAACCTGAAGGAAGACAAGATATGGCACTAACGACACTTGCTTTACTTACGACAATTTGAAGGCTAGGGTTTTATATAGCAAAAACCAGTCATCGTATCACTTTCACTATAAATCCGTTTTGGCGACGTTTTCGGATCTGAAATTGTTACAGGACGAATATTAAATCTCCAGGTACCTTGTGTCCAAAGGAAAACCTCTAATTCGTTGTACTTTGTGATTTATTATCTGTACAATATAGGGTTTCTGCCTCTTCCAGATCTGAGTCAAAATCAGGTGACCTTGGGAAAAAGGTCATATCTTGGGCTAGGAAGCTCCAAATGAAATTTCGTAAAAAGTGACAGGTAGTACACAGTCTTTAATATCTCAGAAAACGTTTTCAGAGGCCGAAGTTGAACCAGTGACACGTGGCACTCCGTACAAGTGCGCTCTCCTGTATTATCCCATAAACAGGTCACGTTGCGACATTTGGCATAAATCTCTCTCAGAGAGTCCAATTGAGGTCAGACCTATCCGGATGGAAAGGTAACAGGCCGAGCTATCTCAGAAAACGTTTTCAGACCCTGTGGATCAAAAATTTCGGAGTTACACTAGAAACATTCAGGTACATATTTCTGTCAAAACAGAATTATTTTTTGGTACCTTCATTCATGGCTTCCGGAATTTAGGGCTTTGGAGAAAGTTGGAATTTTTGTAATCGGAGACCACGGCTGGATGCTACTCATCAAAATAGAAATGTAGAGACCAAGATCATAATTTTTGGTTGGGTAGAAGGCCGGGTTTGATTAGACCCTAGTTCGGGACTTTGATCAGAAAAGTGGAAAATTAGGGCTTCTGTAAAAATGGGAATTTTTGAAATCTGTGACCATGGCTGGAAGCTCCTCAGAAAAATAGAAGCTTAGAGCTTTGGATCAAACATTTTGATTGGGAAGAAGAGTGGGATTCATCAAACCCCAGTTCAGGGTCACGTCCAGGGAATTCAGAAGTTTCAAAGGCAAAATTGAGGAGTGAAACTTTGCAGTTTTTCAAATTCTAAATATATCAGTTTGATCAGCTCATCAAGGCGCATATTTCTATCCTTTCGGAAGTTTGAAATTCAAAGTTTGAATTTTTGGGGTTTCTCTGAGAAACCCACATCCAGCTCCAGGTCCAGTTCTTGCAAATCAAGTGGATAGGGTTAATCCTAGAAGAAGATGGATTGGTCACCTGCATAAGTGAAGGAGTTCCTATTTCAGAGGGAGATGAGGCTAAGGCTTTAGATAAGGAGATTACAAGCGATCTCGACAGGTATGACTCATCGAGGTATGTTTTGATATTTGTTCATGATTAAGTTTATGGTATGTTTGTCTTCATGTTATTACGGTTAGTACAATCTTGATTTTAGATTTGTTGTATCACCTTAACAAAATTATGAATGCATGATAGATGATATTCATTGGTTAGGGTGTTGACACTTATGATTGTACTAATGCATTATGATGTTGTGTGAGGTTGATGTTGTCCGCTAACAAGATACAGGTACATCACAAAAGACAAATCAGGTTCCATGACCATGAAAACATGAAGACAAAGACTCATCCACAATCTTTGTTCTACTTACGAGGTATGTATGACTTTGTTATATTATGCTTAACCTATGAGACATGCAGGTTCTAGCTCAGGATCTCTAAATCATTGAAGAGATTGTTTAGGTATGTTGTACATAACCAAGTAGGTATACTAATCCAGGTATGTTTCCCATGAATCTTACCTTGTGTTAGGATCCCCTATATAAGTATACTTGGAATGATTGGTTATGCTTATTCATAAAGTTAGTAATCAAGGGATTATGCATATTATATATTTTATCTTGATTGATGATATGCATGAGTAAAAGAAGACTTCCCTGAAATCTTGAATACTAATGTTTATTAACTATAATCATGACTATACATTTTCAAGATTATTTAGTACTATAATGTTTTGATAGAATTTAGAATATACTAATGAGTATATGTTTGTGTATGAGATCATGAGGATGACTCTTGAGCATGCACAGTGGTACAGAATGAATAGAAGTTCAAAAGACATACAGAAGATCAAGCGGGAGGCAACCACACAAACATAAAAGATAAGTATTTGAGTTGTTATTTGAAATAGTAATAATATTGCCTATAATAGGTTGTATGCATATTTGTATTCCCATAATATATAATGCTAAGTGTAAACATTCATAGAGCATTGAACAGTATACTACTAATGTGCATATGATTGACAAGTTGGACAAACATTCCATTGTTGCTTGTCTAGAATGAAACCTCTTTGCTGACATGCCGAGAGCTGTGCACACTCTCGATAGTATGTTCTGGTAGAGATGGAAGGCATCTAGATAGCCACTGTATGCATACAAGATATGGGAAAGTGTTGTACCAAAGTATTGGTCAAGATAGTTGCATAACTATGTAAATGATATCTGTATGCATAATAGGTTATCATGTCAATATGATTTGATGATTATGAAGTATTACTAATCATGTACCTAATTTTGATTTGTAGGAAAAATCATGATGAATGATGAACAAGAGATGGATGTTCAACAAAAGGATTTACAAATCAAACACACTATAGAAAGCTTGTGGTTAAGAGATTATCTTAGAAAGAGGAAGAGTATCATGATGAGATGTTTTGCTCCAAGGGACTAGATAAGACCATTCTCTTAATGATGTAGTTAAAGAAGAAGTGTGAATCAGGTTCTATATGGGTACCCAGGATCGGTAGTCAATTGATGATCTTAATGATCATCATGGGTGATGTGGATCTCAACCTTTGCTACAAGGTTGAATATGGCTTCTATACACATATGACATGGATGAAAGAAGGAACTCACCACAGAGTTCAATTGATTTTGAGGCTCATATTAGTAGACCCATCTGACGAGAGATGGCACAGATAGATATGCAGAAGATCACTCAATGCAGAGTGTGAATAATGGTAAATTGATAGCTTCATGACAAATCTTGGGCCTTACCAAAAGTAAAGCTATTCCTAAACCTTGAGGTTGTGGATGATGAACCTATCATACCATTATTGCATGACGATGATCTCTTTCTGACAAGGAATGAGAAACAAGTCATGAAAATGGCTGCAGAAATGAAAATGAAAGATCTCGGATTAATGCACTACTTCTTAGAAGTATGGCAAGATCCAAAAGGAATCTTTTAAATCAAGGTAAGTATGCTGTGAAGTTTCTAAAAAGATTTGATATGTTGGAGTATAAAGCCATGGCCACTCCCATGGACTCCAACTTGAAGTTATTAGTTAAATGACTCATCGTATTTAGTGGACCCAACTCTACATAGACAATTCATTGGGTCATACTAGGCCAGATATATGCTTTGGTGTAAATACCCTAAGTCAGTATCTAGTAGAACCTAGAAAGGTTCACTTAATAGCTACAAAGCATGTAGTGAGGTACCTAAAGGTACTTTAGATTTTTGGTCTATATTATCTTAGAGGTCATGAACTCCGTTTACATGGTTACTCAGATTCTGATTGGGCAGGAAGTGTCTCAGACAGAAAGAGTACATCAGGTGGATTTTATAGTCTTGAATCTACCATGATCTCATGGTTCAGCAAGAAACAATCTAGTGTGGCTGTCAGTACTGCTGAAGCAGAATACATGGCTATCTACTATGCCGGCTGTGAAGCAGTATGGCTTCAGAAGATTTTATGTGGAGTGTTTGACTTAGAAATGGATCCCACTGTGATTATGTGTGACAATCACAGCTGCATTAAGATGACTGAAAATCCTGTGTTCCACGATAAGTCAAAACACATAGAGATCCGGTACTTCTATATACAAGATATGGAGCAGAAAGGAGCTATCAAGCTTGAGTACGTGAGCACTGAAGATCAAATTGCTGATATCCTGACCAAACCACTGTCTCGTGTGAAATTTGAATACTTTCGAGACAAGCTTGGTGTAGTTCAAAAGGACTCTCCTAGAAAGGGGGAGTAGCATGATTCCTGATGGCAAGCAAGTCTCATCAATAATGAGACTTCACCTAATCACTTAGAAATAGTTAGATTTAGGACTTTTTTATTTCTATTTTACTTATACATGATTTTGATGATAGATGTATTAGTGAGAATACATGCTAGATGTATACATGCTTTTGATGTTAGATGTATACATGATTTTGATGATAGATGTATTAGTGAGAATACATGCTAGATGTATACATGCTTTTGATGTTAGATGTATTAGTGAGAATACATGCTAGATGTATACATGATTTTAATGTTAGATGTATACATGATTTTGATGATAGATGTATTAGTGAGAATACATGCTAGATGTATACATGCTTTTGATGTTAGATGTATACATGATTTTGATGAAAGATGTATTAGTAAGAATACATGCTTTTGATGACAGATGTATACATGCCTTTAGATGTATTAGTAAGAATACATGCTTTTGATGTATGATGTATACATGCTGTTGATGCTAGATATTGATTAAAGTACTTGTATGGATGAGGATACTTGTACTTGTATTGATGAGAATACAGATTGAGGGGATTGGATCATCCCTGGACTTTCAGTCCTAAAGAGAGTCGTAGACGTGAGGTCTCCGAGAATGAAGTCCTTAGTGGACGGTTGATTGTTGTAGAAATTTCTCCCTACGGATAGGTAGAAACTCTCTTAGGATAAAGCAGGATATACTGACTCTATACTAAGACAAAAAGGAAACAAATGCTACCTTGAATCCCTAGATCTAACAAACGTCTCAAGATTAAAATTCTAGAAAGAGTAGAAGAAGTTTAACTGACCTTCTATCCAAGCGCTTGTCTTTGTAATTGCTCCAATCTCCAAGCCCTCACGAATGAACCTGTCAAAATGGAACCAAGACACAAGAATGCACTATTCTCTAGCAACTTGAAACATGAGTTGGAATCTAAATCTATGAAAGATACAAATCATATCATTAAAACAGAATTAACACAAATGATTTGGGAAAACAAGACAAGTTATTCCATTACCAACTTGAAGTCATGTACAATAGTTGCTTGATGTCCAAGCCAACTTCCAGCTCCAAGTGCTTCCTCTAGCTATCTCTACAGAAGTATGAAGATCATAGGTTTGATGCCCCAAAAGTCCTCCCTTTGGCTCATGGAAGGCTTCTCTCTTATAGCACATGGGAAGGCTAACCAACAAGAGAGAAGTGTGGATCTATGGAGGGTTTAGTGGATCAGGCCAGCTAAACAAAGAAGGAGTTAGGATCGAACCAAAGGTAGTAATCCCAACAAAATCTCCTCGAAGGTCAAAATCCCAAAATCCAAGGCAAAAAGGCTAATTTCATACTACCGCGCCCCTATAACTGAGCATAACGCGGTAGTACCGCGCCCCAGGTAAGGATCAACACGCGGTAGTGATAACTATCGCGCCCCTGTAGATGTTCAGGGAGCGGTAGTGCTCACAAACAGGGCTAAGTTGGGCTGGCAGATGGCAGAAAAAGGTTTTGCTTTCAGTGTTCAGTCAATGGTTTTCACTCTGGATGTTCAGATGATCTTTAAGGGAAACTGTCGTTTAGGTCGGTAATGCAAGGATGCGACACTAATACGAAATGTGTAATATTGAGGTATAACAGATGCCCCCTAAAGTGTGAGGTCAGAAGAGACTGATGACCGAAAGACTTTACAAATATGGTTCGGAGATAGCATCGAGGGGAGCAACAAGGAGATGAAACAGAAACAAAATGTCAGATATACCACCGAGGCGGGCATTCCCATGCTCGGAAACAAATGACTCAAAGCATGGCTGCCGACCAATACATTGCAGATCCATGAGTACTGAGATGATATAGACTGTAGAAATATCATGGCTACTATGAACAAGCGTAGATCCATGAGACAATAATGACACAGCCACGACCAATACAATAAGTGGATCTGTGTGACAATACAAATGACATCTCCATCGCAACCTGGACGCAATCAAAATATAGAGGTGCGCCCAGGGTCTTCTACCCGATCGAAAAGATATGAATCTAGCCATGTGATTACAAGGTGTTGAAGTCGAACATGGTAGAAACCATTTGATTACCGGTCAATGATGTGAACCGTTAACAAATGCGAGGGAAATCACCAATAATGACAATGATCCCCAAGGTATCTATAGTACATCTCAACGAAATGCGAATAAAGGAGTTGATGTCGAGCATCCGAGAGATCATTCAATCAGAGGTCATTGATGAAAACCTACTGTTGAATACGAGGAAACCTGCCATTGAGGCATGCAGGCACCAAGGTACTAGTGGTTGACTCCTAAGCCTAATTCCTGGATAGTGATTTGGTGTCGACAGGAATAGACTCGTCGAAGGTGGGCCATAAAGATTCCCACATCATCGACACGAAATCAGAACGAGAGATAGTATGGACCGATGAAACAATGGAATATGTACTGACACAAAGGGAAGGTTTGACATGAAGTGGAGGTGGACTCAAGGTAATAACCCTTTGAACATATAACGGCATGAAACAGAGCTTGGAAGCAGGGATTAATTGAACAGACAGAACCGCAGGAAGTGTGAACTCACAGCAATAATGAGGATGCATGATCATAATGATGACACTATCAGCAAGACTGACTACCCAAAACAGACAAGGTGAGGATGCATGCCATGTTCAAAGGTGATGACTCACAAGCTGCCAACAAGGTAAACTTGACTCATTTTCCCATTTTCCCCCGACATGATGGACGAGTACCTCTTTGTTTTTTAACGAGCTTGAGGAGGATAACAGATGCTCGATATAGCTCATCTCATAGATGAGTCCAATCTCACATGTTTTTCGAACCTGAGAAAGGAGGGGTTCGTCCCAAAGTGGGCCCTTCGATGTTGAATTTTAACGAGTCCAAGGAAGGAAAACTCGGTCGTCATTTCATGTTTAGAGAGTCTGAAAAGAACTAAAGAAGACTCCAATGGTCCTTTTTCGTAAGGTTAGCCTCATCGCCCGAAAAAGGGTAAAACAACGCGGGAGAGGACTCTTCCAGTCATGATTGGCTGGAGTATTCCTTTTTCGTAAGTAGTGCCCCCTAGTCCGAAAAAGGGGTAAACTATCACTAGGGAGACGATCATTCAAATCCTTTTACAAGCGTGAACGAATCAATTTCGCTTGGCAATCTTTTCAATTTTAGGGAGTCTGAAAAGAGCTTAACTATGGACTCCATGTACAACTTTGTCATGGTTGATGACCGAGTACGACAAAGGAAAAGTAAACTCGGCACAGTTCCTTTTCCGTAAATAGTCTAGCGAGGCCGGATAAAGTGATAAACCTATACTCGTTAGACACACCTTTTTACTCCAATTGTTTAACGAGCACGATAATGGTATCAAAAGCACTCGGAATCTTTTTCATGTTTGGATCCAGAGCACGAAAAAGGAAAAAGTAAGCTCAAACCACTTTTCATGTTTTTAACCAGAGCACGAAAAAAGTGAAAAGTAAGCTCAAACACCATCTTACTGTTTTTAACGAGCTCGAAGATAGGTTGGAAGAATGCTCATAATGTCTGCTTCATTTTTTAACGAGCTTGTAACAGAAAATGAACTATGCTCAGGATAATTTTCATGGTTTAATGAGCTCGAAACCTAAAAAGGAAAGTATGCTCGAAAATGTTCCCAATGGTGAACTTCTTCCCGTCATGAAATCCAAAGGTTGGTTCATGCCCCCAGCATGATTGCTAGAAGTAAGTGACTTAGCTCCAACGTGATGTGGAGAGGTGATCGAGTTGACTTCAACGTAACTTCCAGAGGTTGAAGACATGCCCCTAAGCTTCATTTCATTCGCCTAAGGTATATGCAAGCGAAAAGAAGGTTCATTTACTAAGTCTACGAGGAGACTCGACTCAAAGGGAAAGGATATGTTTCATTTTTTAACGAGCTTGACACAGGAGTAGAACTTTGCTCAAAATACTGGTTTCATTTTTTAATGAGCTTGAAGCCAAAGGTAAACTCTGCTCACGATTAAGGCCCATTGATGGGTTCCCTCCCAACATGATGATCAGAGGTTGGTAAATGCCCCCAGCATGATTGCTAAAGGCTAAACATGCCCCCCAAGATTCGTTTCGTCTGACTACTCTTCTTCCTTACCCAAAAATCCTGGCTACTAATCCAAATGTGTTCACCAGGGGGGGTAGGGAGAACCAGGACCAAGTGACCCAGGCAGATAAAATGAAGGTTCAAATCCTAACTCTAGCGATAGACTCGAACAAATGGAAAGGAGATCTATTTTATTTTTACACAAGCTTGAAAATAGATAATAACAATGCTTGAAAGGGTCCTTTTTATTTTTTAATGAGCTTAAAACAGAAAGAAATTATGCTCGAAGGTAGTTTCATTTTTACGCAAGCTTGAAACTGAAGGTAAACTATGCTTGGGATTGGTTTCGTTTTTACACAAGCTTAAAACCAAAAGTAAACTATGCTTGAGGGTCGGTTTCATTTTTTAATGAGCTTGAAACAGAGAATAAACTATGCTCGTAGGAACCTATTTCATTTTTTAACGAGCTTGACATAGAAAGGGAACTATGCTCATAATGATGGTTGGTTTCATTTTTACACAAGCTTAAAACCAAAAGTAAACTATGCTTGAAATGATGGTTTCATTTTTTAACGAGCTTGACACCAGAATAGAACTTTGCTCCAAACGTCCCCCCCCCCCCTAGGGAGAAGAAACCACTAAAACATGTGGAACATTTAGGGAAGTCTGGTGACTAGGAGTCATGCGATGAGTGGGCGTCACAAAGGAAAGCTGATCGATGGTCACAACATTCCCATGATGGGGAAAATACATCACTCGAAAGAGTGAGGACACTACAGCCTTCATGGCATGGACGTAATCGCGTCCAAGGAGTAGATTAAAATCTAAGGGACCTTGGATGACCATAACATCAATACAGACAATTTTCCCTCCCAAAGTGATAGGTAACTGAGGAAGGGACCCTAAAGGTCCAGTAGGCCTTCTATTGAAAGCCAGTATCTGGTCAGTGACGGGCACAAGCCGAGGAGAACCTAAGGCTTGCCAAGCAGTTGAGGATAGAATACTAACAGAAGCTCCTTCATCAACTATCGTACGAAAAATTTCTTTATCGGAAACTCCTACAGATATTTGAAAAGGAACACTCGAAGGAAGACGAGATTCTGTTAGACCATTCCAATCAAAGGAAATAACCTCAGTACTTGGAGGGGGACTCGCGGAAACAGACAGGGTTTCCCCTTGCCGAGGACATTCTGAACCGATAAGGAAAACATCAGCGGTTTCCAATTCACTCTCGCTTGGAAGATAAGAATGAGACGAAGATTGTGTCAAGGTGACTGCTTTAGTCTGGACTTTCTCCAATGAAAGAGTGGGATCGAGTGGGATCAATTGCAGATGAAACTGAATTGATCACTTGGTCAACCAGCGGGGGGTCAAGGGAAAGTTTACCATGGTCTGTTGGAGGCACCAATTGAGAACTAGTAATATCTTCCAACCACCGTGAGGCTTCATCCATGCTCGGACAAAGGAAAGTACGGTGCATACCCTTGCATATCAAACAGGGATATAGGACTTTACCCTTACGACCCTTCACCAAGGGGTCACTGGTCGAAGGAGTGTCAGAGGTCGACGATACAATTGGTTTGGGGTTTTTAGACCACACTTCTGATACACGGGAAAGATCAGGACAATCCTTGAGAAGGTGATCACCCTTACAAAGTTTGCAAGGGAACTTGGGCTTACGGGGTGTTTTCGTAGAATGAGTGCCATTAGAGGCGACTGGTTTACGCTTGGTCTCTTCTTTATCCTTCTTCTTCTTAACTTTCTTTTTCTTCTTCTTCTTATCCACCTGATTACTAACACTATTGCTTTGGTCAGGCGAGGAAGAAGGAACGGAAGAAGATACATCCGACGAAGAAGGAGAAGGATTAGTTTGGGATTGACTCTCTCGTGGTGGAGAGTTAACATTCGAAACATTGGGCGCAATCGGAATTACCGGATTGAATAACCATACCGGTAATCCTATGGTTAATCCAGGAAGATTTAACGTGGCAATAAAGGGAGGACCAATATCTCCAACTGGAGGAAAAGTAAAAGGTACCCCTTGAAAAGGGGTCTCCGGATTGGTAGTCCCAGAAGGAGCATGGGCGCATGGAGGTGGATTCTCCATGGAACAAAACTAAGTGATGTGGACGAAGTCTTGTTAAAAAGAACTCAAAAACCCTCAGGCAACCGAGCGTGCGAAAGGGGAGCTAGGAAAAGACAAGGCTCACAGGCCAAAAGAGCAAGCTCAAAAAAACTATACTGAGGCCGCTGCCACAGTAAGTGAGCTGTACAACAAAACGGCCAGAATGCCAACAAGCAGCCCTACAAAGAAAAAGACCCTCTACAAGATAGCAATCAAAACCTCCTAACTAAGAGCTGGAGACCTCAACAAATTGTATCCTTCGCAAGGTGATGAAATCCAAGTCGAAGAATACAAAATGAGAGACCAATATAAGAAGGATATCCCTCTACCGAAAGGGATCCTGGGTAAAAGAGCCCTAATAGAATAGATACTAAGCTACCTCGTTCATGACACGTCGGAAAAGGTTTTGGGCACTTCAGCCTTCCGAAGAAGACAGCGATCGATGTTGCCTTAGGGCTAAGTGGAGTGCGGTATTCCACAGAGTCCGTCCGGTTCTCAATCTCGCGGCCGTTTAACCCCTGAAAGTTAAAAACAGTCAGGAGGCCCCTCCACAAACTAGCTGTGACCGTGTCAATAAATACTAGAGGATTTTAGTTCCCTAAAGACAACGACTATGTCTCAGATGAAAATGACAAGGGGGAATTATTTTGATGCCTATCCCCGGTGTCCTACCTAACTACCAAATTCTTTTGATTTCCTCAAGTGAGGTTAAAGTTGGTTTAATTAGGGAGATTAATTTTAGTGGCTGTCTTACTCAATCGGGTTATGGAAGTGCAACTTGATGGTGTTATGACGACCCAAACCGTGCAAATGAAGATGAATCGAAATGAGCCTTTCTCTTCGATGAACACTAGCTAAAGTAAGGAAGAATTCTTTTCATTCCCAATATGCACAACCCAATGTACATGCAATTTTATTTCTTTTCAAAATGATAGAAAGAAGTAAAATATGTACCCAAAACTAACCCAAAGCAATAAAAAATTTCTTTATATGAACACCAAACGTAATGGTTCTAATCCATTTCCTATCTTTTCACACTTGAAAAAGACACATCCAAGCTACGGAAAGAAAGATTCTACAAATGATTCCAATCAAATGCAAGACAAAGAGAAGAATCTAATAAAATTGTCTAACTCAAATGCACATAAATATGAAACAAGTATTTCTTCTTCTCATGAATGTAATACCAGGAATGTCAAATGATTAAATTACAACAAGAAGAATACCTATGTGTTTCAATTTCATGAATATGGTAAAAGAAAGACAAAATCAAGCTTCTCTTTGAACTAAAGTGGAGGCAAGAAATCAATCTTTTCAAACAATCATTAGATAGGATGCAAAAGGAAATAAGATGCTAAGCAATCCAAACATGCCAAAACACACCAAACCAAAAATGATCCCAAAACCTTAATATGGGTCAAAACGACTAAAGGATGCACGATTCAAATCAAATAAACACCCATTTCACTTAAAAATGCAAGCAAAACACTAGTATTGATTCAAAGGGCCAACATGGATCCAAATCTCGAAAAGACCAAAAAATAACCAAATAAACACCCTTTCCAGGAACTACCGCGGGCCTGCAGGCCACCTGGGAGCGGTACTGACAGACTACCGCGCTGTAGACAGCGCTTAAGGGGCGGTACTGCAAGACTACCGCGCTGTAGACAGTGCTTAAGGTGCGGTACTGCAAGACTACCGCGCTCTGGACAGTGGTGAAGGCGCGGTACTACCGCTCTGTAGGCAGTTACGGGGGCGCGGTACTGTGTGAACAGGGAAAGAGGCGGAAATTTGAGAAAAGATCTTGACTTTTCAAGGGTTCGCCAACCCAGAGGACTTACTGATCTGTAACAGGAGTCTAATGCAGAGAGCAGGGAAGTGAATAATGGTGAAAGAACCCAATTCTTACAATTAATAAGTGAAACTGAAAGCAAACTTCACAAGCAAAGAAAATGGATTCAAATCCCCAGCGGAGTCGCCCGTTTTTGTTGTAGAAATTTCTCCCTACGGATAGGTAGAAACTCTCTTAGGATAAAGCAGGATATACTGACTCTATACTAAGACAAAAAGGAAACAAATGCTACCTTGAATCCCTAGATCTAACAAACGTCTCAAGATTAAAATGCTAGAAAGAGTAGAAGAAGTTTAACTGACCTTCTATCCAAGCGCTTGTCTTTGTAATTGCTCCAATCTCCAAGCCCTCACGAATGAACCTGTCAAAATGGAACCAAGACACAAGAATGCACTATTCTCTAGCAACTTGAAACATGAGTTGGAATCTAAATCTATGAAAGATACAAATCATATCATTAAAACAGAATTAACACAAATGATTTGGGAAAACAAGACAAGTTATTCCATTACCAACTTGAAGTCATGTACAATAGTTGCTTGATGTCCAAGCCAACTTCCAGCTCCAAGTGCTTCCTCTAGCTATCTCTACAGAAGTATGAAGATCATAGGTTTGATGCCCCAAAAGTCCTCCCTTTGGCTCATGGAAGGCTTCTCTCTTATAGCACATGGGAAGGCTAACCAACAAGAGAGAAGTGTGGATCTAAGGAGGGTTTAGTGGATCAGGCCAGCTAAACAAAGAAGGAGTTAGGATCGAACCAAAGGTAGTAATCCCAACAAAATCTCCTCGAAGGTCAAAATCCCAAAATCCAAGGCAAAAAGGCTAATTTCATACTACCGCGCCCCTATAACTGAGCATAACGCGGTAGTACCGCGCCCCAGGTAAGGATCAACACGCGGTAGTGATAACTATCGCGCCCCCGTAGATGTTCAGGGAGCGGTAGTGCTCACAAACAGGGCTAAGTTGGGCTGGCAGATGGCAGAAAAAGGTTTTGCTTTCAGTGTTCAGTCAATGGTTTTCACTCTGGATGTTCAGATGATCTTTAAGGGAAACTGTCGTTTAGGTCGGTAATGCAAGGATGCGACACTAATACGAAATGTGTAATATTGAGGTATAACATTGATGGGATTGGATCATCCCTGGACTTTCAGTCCTAAAGAGAGTCGTAGACGTGAGGTCTCCGAGAATGAAGTCCTTAGTGGACAGTTGAGGGGATTGGATCATCCCTGGACTTTCAGTCCTAAAGAGAGCCGTAGACGTGAGGTCTCCGAGAATGAAGCCCTTAGTGGGCAGTTGAGGGGATTGGATCATCCCTGGACTTTCAGTCCTAAAGAGAGCCGTAGACGTAAGGTCTCCGAGAATGAAACCCTTAGTGGGCAGTTGAGGGGATTGGATCATCCCTGGACTTTCAGTCCTAAAGAGAGCCGTAGACGTAAGGTCTCCGAGAATGAAACCCTTAGTGGGCAGTTGAGGGGATTGGATCATCCCTGGACTTTCAGTCCTAAATAGAACTGTAGACTGGGTCTCCGATAATGAAGTCCTGAATGAACAGGCAGGGGATTGTATCGTCCCCGGACTGAGGTCCCAGAATAGAACCGTAGACTGGGTCTCCAATAATGAAGTCCTGAATGAACAGGCAGGGGATTGTATCGTCCCCGGACTGAGGTCCCAGAATAGAACCGTAGACTGGGTCTCCGATAATGAAGTCCTGAATGAACAGGCATGGGATTGTATCGTCCCCGGATTGAGGTCCCAGAATAGAACCGTAGACTGGGTCTCCGATAATGAAGTCCTGAATGAACAGGAAGGGGATTGTATCGTCCCCGGACTGAGGTCCCAGAATAGAACCGTAGACTGGGTCTCCGATAATGAAGTCCTGAACGAACAGGCAGGGGATTGCATCGTCCCCGGACTGAGGTCCCAGAATTGATCCGTAGACTGAAGTCTTCGAGAACTGAAGATTGGATTGTATCATCCATGGACCTATGTCCTAAAAGGAGCAGGATTGATCATCCTAGGAATATGATCGTGTGATGATGATGCTGATGATCGTGTGATGACGATGCTGATGATCGTGTGATGACGATGCTGATGATCGTGTGATGACGATGCTGATGATCGTGTGATGACGATGCTGATGATCGTATGATGACGATGCTGATGATCGTGTGATGACGATGCTGATGATCGTGTGATGACGATGCTGTTGACGATGCTGATGATCGTTTGATAACGATGTTGATGATCGTGTGATGACGTTGCTGATGATCGTGTGATGACGATGCTGTTGACGATGCTGATGATCGTTTGATAACGATGCTGATGACGATGCCGATGATTATAGTGATATCGACACTATTGACATTGATGTTCCAGTAACTGGTTGAGTTACTGATGAAGATGATTTGAAGAAAGCTTCCAATGATTTATAGATGTATCATATATGATGACTCCTTGCTCTTGCAAATGTTATTATAATATCCTTCTCGTTAAGGGGGAGTGTTGAATATTGTAACTTCAAAGAATATTATAATTGTACTTTATTATTCCGGAGATGTTTCATTCCTCCGTAATGATCTTATTGTATATCCGGAGATGTTTATTCCTCCGTCAGAATGTGGTAACTTGGGTTATTAGACTTCCCTAGTGGAGGTCGGCCCTTTATGTGTTATGTGGGTCAAAGGGTTATTAGACCACCCTAGAGGGGTCGGCCCAATCAGTTGTAGTGGGGTATTTAACCCATTGGTTAAATACGAGCCTACGTGTACTTGTGTAAAAGGTGTGTCAGAGTAGTGTATAAATAGAGGAGGTGTGTTCCTCATTTGACACACACTCACTCACTTGAGAAAGGCGCATTTGTGGAGGAGAGGTCTGCTATGGAGGAGAAGGAGCTCATGCTCAGGGTTTGCATCTTTGTATATTGCTGGTCATCTATATTGAGGAAGCTTTGCTGGGTTTTCTACCCCATGAGGGTTTCCCAGGATAAATCTCTATCTCTTGTGTTTATGCTATGCTTGTTGTTTCTTCAGTGATCCTGTATATGCTATTATTGTGAAATGGAATGTAATGCTGCTATTTTCTGTCTTAGCATATTGAATTTTAACAAATCTTCCTTCAGAAACACAAATTCTTACAATCCAGAAACTTCCTCTGACTTCATTTTCACTAAAAGATGAGCCACTAATTTGAAATCTCTACTTCTAGCCGTGATTTTCACCACTTCATTATATGTATCGGGTTCGTAATCAAATCCTTGCTATGACTTCACCCATCAAAATAATCTCTCTACAGATTCATCAAATCCAAGGAAAATGGACAAAATCCTTTGTCATATGCTCAATAAGATAGTGAACATAGTATAAACCATGGGGTTTTACTTGGTGAACTTGCTCAACACTTAAACACTTGGATGGGAACTTGACACCTGATTTGTCTTGTGGTTTAGCGCTCGGCAAATGTCGAGGGTTGGACTTGCACCAAAAGGTACGAGATTAGGCGAGTTGATAGCCAATACGTTTTTGCCCAAAATTAAAACACCCCTTCCCGTTCACACTTGGAAAATTAATATGCATTTCCAATGGTTTTGTTATAAACATGGGTAACTATGAAAATCAAACCCATATGTAATGGTAAAAATGATTATAGCTCAATGGTATATAAAGGGCTCAAATATTATATTACAGCGTGATGAATTGTTAACACAATTGAAATCGATTATAACTAAATAAATTTTAAGAGTGCTCAATTATAACATTAAGTGCTTTAATATAAAGAGCTCAAATATTATAGCTCAATGGTATATAAAGCGCTCAAATATTATAGCTAGATGAATTGTTAACACAATTGAAATAGATTATAGCTAAATAAATTTTAAGAGTGCTCAATTATAACATAAGTGAAAGCATACTGCCTTGTGGGTTTTTATATTTATAGGGTTTTGTGTGTTTATGAAATGGGTTTTTGTTTAAGGAAGCCTTGTATGAGTAAGTACTAAATTTTTAAAAAATGCAAGGGACATTCTTCTCAAGGCCTTTCCCGATGTCTCTATCATGCATATCTTCAAAGAGTTCAATACACATGCGGATGCTTTATCCAAACACGGTCTTGTGGCCTTAGAGGGGTTTATTCATTTTTAGGAGTGGTGCGGGGTCTATTTTTTCCATAGGCAGTTTTCCTATTTTTGGCTCATAGATGGAGACCTTTCTCCTCGTTTCTATTTTTTGTAGTTAGCGGTTACATCCATCCACACTATTAAAATTTAGTAAAATATTGTACAAATTCATTATCAAAATTGTAATTTTCCATTGTTAGTGTGACACAACTAAAAATGACTAACATAAACAATTAATGCTAGTCATATTTATATTCTTGTGACTAAATTAGTCATTTATGTTAGTCATTTTTATTTAGTCACTTGTTATCTAGTCATATATTTTATCCCGTGACTAAATTAGTCATTTTTTGTTGGCTTAATTAAAATTGCTCAATTTTAGTCGTTTATCCCTTGAAAAAACAGTGGTGACTAACCTTTGTAGCAGCCTAGTCACTTATCTCTCATTTTGTACTAGTGTATGTAATAGTCTAGGTTAACATGCATGGACCATCAACCCTATAGAAAATTAATATGGTATTAGGCCCTAAAATTAGTTTATAGTCCATGGTATAGGCCACGAGAACCATAGTCAATGTTACAAATATTGAAATGGCCACAATATCTCGCTTGTAAGGTAAAGTAATTATGTGTAGGGCCCTGCACATGGACCGTGAATCATATACTAAATTTATTAACCATGGACCATTATTTAGGTTATGAGAACCACTATTGGTTTACATAACCTATAAATATTAAACCATGGTTGGTTTATTGGTTTACATAACCATGGACAAACCAACAACAACAATGACATCGACGATAGTGATAATGATGATCATGACGATCTCACATGTAGGCTAGAGATTCTTATGTGGTAATCTAGGTTAACATGCATGGACCATCAACCCCATGGAAAATTAATATGGCATGAGACCCTAAATTTAGTTCACATGCCATATTCCAGGCCACGAGAACCATCATTTGTGTTACAAATATTGAAATGACCACCATAAATAATGCCACTAATTAGACATTGACCTAACACAACCAACCCATGTAAATGACTCATGCACTTGGCACACTTGATCCATGAAATGAATTCATGCACCTAGGAAGCTTCAACTTCTAACCCCCTCACCTCATACCTAACCTTAACATCTAGCCCCAAACCGAATAACATGATAACTTATCAACCACTTAACCACTAGTACCAACAAAAGCATAACCCCTTTCCCAATAACCCACTAATCCCTTAGGTGGCTCGCTTCTACTCCGAAAACTCCCCAAAGCCTACCACATTATGAAATTGTAGAAAATATCCCCTTAATCCAGTGTCCCTCTAACCCTAACCCACTACCCCCTAACCCAATCACTAACATGTGGCCTACTGCACCAAATCAACACACTAACACAATAAACTTTGACCTTGGGTTATTTATAACCAAGGTTTTAGATCAAAGACTTTGACATCAAGGTTTGAATGATCATTGTATGGGATTTTATCAAACCAAAATTAGTGCAAAAATAAACACAAGAACTTAGACTATAAACAAAATATTCCCTACATAGGGTATGTATGATGACTCAAGTCCCTATGCATGACCCATGAATCTCAAAACAACGTTTTATTTCCCAATGTTGTAGAAATTTCTCCCTACGGATAGGTAGAAACTCTCTTAGGATAAAGCAGGATGTACTGACTCTATACTAAGACAAAAAAGAAACAAATGCTACCTTGAATCCCTAGATCTAACAAACATCTCAGGATTAAAATGCTGAAGAGAATAGAAGGAGTTTAACTGACCTTATATCCAAACGCTCGTTTTTGGTATTTGCTCCAAGCTCCAAGCCCTCACAAGTGAACCTGTTAAAATGGAACCAAAACACAAGAATGCACTATTCTCTAGCAACCTGAAACATAAGTTAGAATCTAAATCTATACAAGATACAAATCATATCATTAAAACAAAATTAACACAAATGATTTGGGAAAACAAGACAAGTTATTCCATTACCAACTTGAAGTCATGTACAATAGTTGCTTGATGTCCAAGCCAACTTCCAGCTCCAAGTGCTTTCTCTAGCTATCTCTGCAGAAGTATGAAGATCATAGGTTTGATGCCCCAAAAGGTCCTCCTTTTGGCTCATGGAAGGCTTCTCTCTTATAGCACATGGGAAGGCTAACCAACAAGAGAGAAGTGTGGATCTATGGAGGGTTTAGTGGATCAGGCCAGCTAAACAAAGAAGGAGTTAGGATCGAACCAAAGGTAGTAATCCCAACAAAATCTCCTCGAAGGTCGAAATCCCAAAATCCAAGGCAAAAAGGCTAATTTCAGACTACCGCACCCCTATAACTGAGCATAACGCGGTAGTACCGCGCCCCAGAGAAGGAGCAACGCGCGGTAGTGCTAACTACCGCGCCCTTGTAGATGTGCAAGGAGCGGTAGTGCTCACAAACAGGGCTAAGTTGGGCTGGAAGATGGTAGAAAAAGGTTTTGCTTTCAGTGTTCAGTCAATGGTTTTCACTCTGGATGTTCAGATGATCTTGAAGGGAAACTGTCGTTTAGGTCGGTAATGCAAGGATGCGACACTAATACGAAATGTGTAATATTGAGGTATAACAGATGCCCCCTAAAGTGTGAGGTCAGAAGAGACTGATGACCGAAAGACTTTACAAATATGGTTCGGAGATAGCATCGAGGGGAGCAACAAGGAGCTGAAACAGAAACAAAATGTCAGATATACCACCGAGGTGGGCATTCCTATGCTCGGAAACAAATGACTCAAAGCATGGCTTCCGACCAATACATTGCAGATCCATGAGTACTGAGATGATATGGACTGTAGACAAATCATGGCTACTATGAACAAGCGTAGATCCATGAGACAATAATGACACAGCCACAACCAATACAATAAGTGGATCTGTGTGACAATACAAATGACATCTCCATCGCAACCTGGACGCAATCAAAATATAGACGTGCGCCCAGGGTCTTCTACCCGATCGCAAAAGATACGAATCTAGCCATGTGATTACAAGGTGTTGAAGTCGAACATGGTAGAAACCATTTGATTACCGGTCAATGATGTGAACCGTTAACAAATGCGAGGGAAATCACCAATAATGACAATGATCCCCAAGGTATCTATAGTACATCTCAACGAAATGCGAATAAAGGAGTTGATGTCGAGCATCCGAGAGATCATTCAATCAGAGGTCATTGATGAAAACCTACTGTTGAATACGAGGAAACCTGCCATTGAGGCATGCAGGTACCAAGGTACTAGTGGTTGACTCCTAAGCCTAATTCCTGGATAGTGATTTGGTGTCGACAGGAATAGACTCGTCGAAGGTGGGCCATAATGATTCCCACATCATCGACACGAAATCAGAACGAGAGATAGTATGGATCGATGAAACAATGGAATATGTACTGACACAAAGGGAAGGTTTGACATGAAGTGGAGGTGGACTCAAGGTAATAACCCTTTGAACATATAACGGCATGAAACAGAGCTTGGAAGCAGGGATTAATTGAACAGACAGAACCGCAGGAAGTGTGAACTCATAGCAATAATGAGGACGCATGATCATAATGATGACACTATCAGCAAGACTGACTACCCAAAACAGACAAGGTGAGGATGCATGCCATGTTCAAAGGTGATGACTCACAAGCTGCCAACAAGGTAAACTTGACTCATTTTCCCATTTTCCCCCGACATGATGGACGAGTACCTCTTTGTTTTTTAACGAGCTTGAGGAGGATAACAGATGCTCGATATAGCTCATCTCATAGATGAGTCCAATCCACATGTTTTTCGAACCTGAGAAAGGAGGGGTTCGTCCCAAAGTGGGCCCTTCGATGTTGAATTTTAACGAGTCCAAGGAAGGAAAACTCGATTGTCATTTCATGTTTAGAGAGTCTGAAAAGAACTAAAGAAGACTACAACGGTCCTTTTTCGTAAGGTTAGCCTCATCGCCCGAAAAAGGGTAAAACAACGCGGGAGAGGACTCTTCCAGTCATGATTGGCTGGAGTATTCCTTTTTCGTAAGTAGTGCCCCCTAGTCCGAAAAAGGGGTAAACTATCACTAGGGAGACGATCATTCAAATCCTTTTACAAGCGTGAACAAATCAATTTCGCTTGGCAATCTTTTCAATTTTAGGGAGTCTGAAAAGAGCTTAACTATGGACTCCATGTACAACTTTGTCATGGTTGATGACCGAGTACGACAAAGGAAAAGTAAACTCGGCACAGTTCCTTTTCCGTAAATAGTCTAGCGAGGCCGGATAAAGTGATAAACCTATACTCGTTAGACACACCTTTTTACTCCAATTGTTTAACGAGCACGATAATGGTATCAAAAGCACTCGGAATCTTTTTCATGTTTGGATCCAGAGCACGAAAAAGGAAAAAATAAGCTCAAACCACTTTTCATGTTTTTAACCAGAGCACGAAAAAAGTGAAAAGTAAGCTCAAACACCATCTTACTGTTTTTAACGAGCTCGAAGATAGGTTGGAAGAATGCTCATAATGTCTACTTCATTTTTTAACGAGCTTGTAACAGAAAATGAACTATGCTGAGGATAATTTTCATGGTTTAATGAGCTCGAAACCTAAAAAGGAAAGTATGCTCGAAAATGTTCCCAATGGTGAACTTCTTCCCATCATGAAATCCAAAGGTTGGTTCATGCCCCCAGCATGATTGCTAGAAGTAAGTGACTTAGCTCCAACGTGATGTGGAGAGGTGATCGAGTTGACTTCAACGTAACTTCCAGAGGTTGAAGACATGCCCCTAAGCTTCATTTCATTCGCCTAAGGTATAGGCAAGTGAAAAGAAGGTTCATTTACTAAGTCTACGAGGAGACTCGACTCAAAGGGAAAGGATATGTTTCATTTTTTAACGAGCTTGACACAGGAGTAGAACTTTGCTCAAAATAATGGTTTCATTTTTTAATGAGCTTGAAGCCAAAGGTAAACTCTGCTCACGATTAAGGCCCACTGATGGGTTCCCTCCCAACATGATGATCAGAGGTTGGTAAATGCCCCCAGCATGATTGCTAAAGGCTAAACATGCCCCCCAATCTTCGTTTCGTCTGACTACTCTTCTTCCTTACCCAAAAATCCTAGCTACTAATCCAAATGTGTTCACCAGGGGGGGTAGGGAGAACCAGGACCAAGTGACCCAGGCAGATGAAATGAAGGTTCAAATCCTAACTCTAGCGATAGACTCGAACAAATGGAAAGGAGATCTATTTCATTTTTACACAAGCTTGAAATAGACAATAACAATGCTTGAAAGGGTCCTTTTTATTTTTTAATGAGCTTAAAACAGAAACAAATTATGCTCGAAGGTAGTTTCATTTTTACGCAAGCTTGAAACCGAAAGTAAACTGTGCTTGAGGGTAGTTTCATTTTTACGCAAGCTTGAAACCGAACGTAAACTATGCTTGGGATTGGTTTTGTTTTTACACAAGCTCAAAACCAACGGTAAACTGTGCTTGAGGGTCGGTTTCATTTTTTAACGAGCTTGAAACAAAGAATAAACTATGCTCGTAGGAATCTATTTCATTTTTTAACGAGCTTGACATAGAAAGGGAACTATGCTCATAATGATGGTTGGTTTCATTTTTACACAAGCTTAAAACCAAAAGTAAACTATGCTTGAAATGATGGTTTCATTTTTTAACGAGCTTGACACCGGAATAGAACTTTGCTCCAACGTGGTGGTTGGTTTCATTTTTACGCAAGCTTAAAACCAAAAGTAAACTATGCTTGAAATGATGGTTGGTTTCATTTTTACACAAGCTTAAAACCAAAAGTAAACTATGCTTGGGAAAATGGTTTCATTTTTTAACGAGCTTGACACCAGAATAGAACTTTGCTCTAACATCCCTCCCTAGGGGGAAGAAACCACTAAAACATGTGGAACATTTAGGGAAGTCTGGTGACTAGGAGTCATGCGATGAGTGGGCGTCACAAAATGAAAGCTGATCGATGGTCACAACATTCCCATGATGGGGAAAATACATCACTCGAAAGAGTGAAGACACTACAGCCTTCATGGCATGGACGTAATCGCGTCCAAGGAGTAGATTAAAATCTAAGGGACCTTGGATGACCATAACATCAATACAGACAGTTTTCCCTCCCAAAGTGATAGGTAACTGAGGAAGGGACCCTAAAGGTCCAGTAGGCCTTCTATTGAAAGCCAATATCTGGTCAGTGACGGGCACAAGCTGAGGAGAACCTAAGGCTTGCCAAGCAGTTGAGGATAGAATACTAACAGAAGCTCCTTCATCAACTATCGTACGAAAAATTTCTTTATCGGAAACTCCTACAGATATTTGAAAAGGAACACTCGAAGGAAGACGAGATTCTGTTAGACCATTCCAATCAAAGGAAATAACCTCAGTACTTGGAGGGGGACTCGCGGAAACAGACAGGGTTTCCCCTTCCCGAGGACATTCTGAACCGATAAGGAAAACATCAGCGGTTTCCAATTCACTCTCGCTTGGAAGATAAGAATGAGACGAAGATTGTGTCAAGGTGACTTCTTTAGTCTGGACTTTCTCCAATGAAAGAGCGGGATCGAGTGGGGATGACAGCGACTCAATCACTTCACTCTCGGAAGGGAGAGTGGGATCAATTGCAGATGAAACTGAATTGATCACTTGGTCAACCAGCGGGGGGTCAAGGGACAGTTTACCATGGTCTGTTGGAGGCACCAATTGAGAACTAGTAATATCTTCCAACCACCGTGAGGCTTCATCCATGCTTGGACAAAGGAAAGTACGGTGCATACCCTTGCATATCAAACAGGGATATAGGACTTTACCCTTACGACCCTTCACCAAGGGGTCACTGGTCGAAGGAGTGTCATCGACATGATGGTCAGAGGTCGACGATACAATTGGTTTGGGGTTTTTAGACCACACTTCTGATACACGGGAAAGATCAGGACAATCCTTGAGAAGGTGATCACCCTTACAAAGTTTGCAAGGGAACTTGGGCTTACGGGGTGTTTTCGTAGAATGAGTGCCATTAGAGGCGACTAGTTTACGCTTGGTCTCTTCTTTATCCTTCTTCTTCTTAACTTTCCTTTTCTTCTTCTTCTTATCCACCTGATTACTAACACTATTGCTTTGGTCAGGCGAGGAAGAAGGAACGGAAGAAGATTCATCCGACGAAGAAGGAGAAGGATTAGTTTGGGATTGACTCTCTCGTGGTGGAGAGTTAACATTCGAAACATTGGGCGCAATCGGAATTACCGGATTGAATAACCATACCGGTAATCCTATGGTTAATCCAGGAAGATTTAACGTGGCAATAAAGGGAGGACCAATATCTCCAACTGGAGGAAAAGTAAAAGGTACCCCTTGAAAAGGGATCTCCGGATTGGTAGTCCCAGAAGGAGCGTGGGTGCATGGAGGTGGATTCTCCATGGAACAAAACTAAGTGATGTGGACGAAGTCTTGTTAAAAAGAACTCAAAAACCCTTAGGAAACTGAGCGTGCGAAAGGGGAGCTAGGAAAAGACAAGGCTCACAGGCCAAAAGAGCAAGCTCAAAAAACTATACTGAGGCCGCTGCCACAGTAAGTGAGCTGTACAACAAAACGGCCAAAATGCCAACAAGCAGCCCTACAAAGAAAAAGACCCTCTACAAGATAGCAAGCAAAACCGCCTAACTAAGAGCTGGAGACCTCAACAAATTGTATTCTTCGCAAGGTGATGAAATCCAAGTCGAACAATACAAAATGAGAGACCAATAATGGAAGGATATCCCTCTACTGAAAGGGATCCTGGGTAAAAGAGCCCTAGTAGAATAGATACTAAGCTACCTCGTTCATGACACGTCGGAAAAGGTTTTGGGCACTTCAGCCTTCCGAAGAAGACAGCGATCGATGTTGCCTTAGGGCTAAGTGGAGTGCGGTATTCCACAGAGTCCGTCCGGTTCTCAATCTCGCGGCCGTTTAACCCCTGAAAGTTAAAAAAAGTCAGGAGGCCCCTCCACAAACTAGCTGTGACCGTGTCAATAAATACTAGAGGATTTTAGTTCCCTAAAGACAACGACTATGTCTCAAATGAAAATGACAAGGGGGAATTATTTTGATGCCTATCCCCGGTGTCCTACCTAACTACCAAATTCTTTTGATTTCCTCAAGTGAGGTTAATATTGGTTTAGTTAGGGAGATTAATTTTAGAGGTTGTCTTACTCAATCGGGTAATGGAAGTGCAACTTGATGGTGTTGTGACGACTCAAACCATGCAAATGAAAATGAATCGAAATGAACCTTTCTCTTCGATGAACACTAGCTAAAGTAAGGAAGAATTCTTTCCATTCCCAATATGCACAACCCAATGCACATGCAATTTTATTTCTTTTCAAAATGATAGAAAGAAGTAAAATATGTACCCAAAACTAACCCAAAGCAATAAAAAAAAGTTCTTTATATGAACACCAAACGTAATGATTCTAATCCATTTCCTATCTTTTCACACTTGAAAAAGACACATCCAAGCTATGGAAAGAAAGATTCTACAAATGCTTCCAATCAAATGCAAGACAAAGAGAAGAACATAATAATGTCATCTAACTCAAATGCACATAAATATGAAACAAGCATTTCTTCTTCTCATGAATGTAATACCAAGAATGTCAAATGATTAAATTAAGGCAAGAAGAATACCTTTGTGTTTCAATTTCATGAATATGGTAAAAGAACGACAAAATCAAGCTTCTCTTTGAACTAGAATAAAATGGAAACAAGGGATCGATCTATTTCAATGACCAATAAATAGCTAAATATGCAAAGGAAACAAAGTGCAAAACCCAAGAAAATGACTTCAAAAGACAAGGATGTCCCAAGTTTTTCAAAGCCAATATAAGCAATCCAAATGATGCCAAACCAAACAAACCTTTGGAATATCACACTAAAGAGATTTCTGAGAAAAAATGAATCCAATTACAATCCAATGGCGAGAAAAAGTTTTAAAAATCAATGCAAGCTATTGGGGCTTGAAAAGAATGACAATTCTACCCAACAAGCAAACAAAGCACTAGTTTGACTCAAGAAACCAAACAAAGGCTTTGATCTTCCAAAAGATGCAAAGAGTTTCTAAAACAAGCTAAAAATGAATTGTATCAGTCCAAATTGGTCATGTAATGGTCACAAAATCCCTGATCAAGAGACTCTAAATCAGAAAAATTGAAAACGTACACAAGGAATCAAGTTAACCCAAGGGGATTTCAACTTTCCAAGATAGAACCTAGTCTTCCAAACAAATAAAAAGGGGCACAAATCTTCCCAAATGAGGTTTGGAAGGGTTCAAGGTTATGTTATAGAGATCCTAAAGTGACTGGGAAGGTACACTTGACTCCCAGAACTAAAAAATGGCTTAGAGGACTCAAAATTGACCAAATGGCCTCAAAGATGCCAATGAAGGACTAGAGACAAAAATGTGGATGAAAAGGACTCAAAAGAGACTCAAATCTCTTCAAAAATGTGTAAAAAAGAATCCCATGGACCATATGGAGGCACCCCAAGAGTTTGGAAGCAAAAAAACCAAGGGAACCCCTCCAAATAAGCTCAAAAATGACCAAAAAATGACAGTGCCGCCCCCTGGAACACTGTGGGGGAGCGGTAGTTTGGACAGTACCGCGCCCTAGAACACTATGGGGGAGCGGTAGTGTTGACAGTACCGCGCCCTAGAACACTGTGGGGGAGCGGTAGTCTCCTGTAGGATTAAAAAAAAAAAATCAAAGTTTGGCCAAGATCCGAGCAAGGGTAAGTTCCTAAGTTTAAAATGGTCCTCAATGATGATCAAAGAGGATCTAAGGTGATGAGAAGCAACACTTAGAAGAGGATTTGATGATCTAAACAAGCAAGCAAAGGTGAAACTAGGGAAGAAAGGATCCCCAGCGGAGTCGCCAGTTTTTGTTGTAGAAATTTCTCCCTACGGATAGGTAGAAACTCTCTTAGGATAAAGCAGGATGTACTGACTCTATACTAAGACAAAAAAGAAACAAATGCTACCTTGAATCCCTAGATCTAACAAACATCTCAGGATTAAAATGCTGAAGAGAATAGAAGGAGTTTAACTGACCTTATATCCAAACGCTCGTTTTTGGTATTTGCTCCAAGCTCCAAGCCCTCACAAGTGAACCTGTTAAAATGGAACCAAAACACAAGAATGCACTATTCTCTAGCAACCTGAAACATAAGTTAGAATCTAAATCTATACAAGATACAAATCATATCATTAAAACAAAATTAACACAAATGATTTGGGAAAACAAGACAAGTTATTCCATTACCAACTTGAAGTCATGTACAATAGTTGCTTGATGTCCAAGCCAACTTCCAGCTCCAAGTGCTTTCTCTAGCTATCTCTGCAGAAGTATGAAGATCATAGGTTTGATGCCCCAAAAGGTCCTCCTTTTGGCTCATGGAAGGCTTCTCTCTTATAGCACATGGGAAGGCTAACCAACAAGAGAGAAGTGTGGATCTATGGAGGGTTTAGTGGATCAGGCCAGCTAAACAAAGAAGGAGTTAGGATCGAACCAAAGGTAGTAATCCCAACAAAATCTCCTCGAAGGTCGAAATCCCAAAATCCAAGGAAAAAAGGCTAATTTCAGACTACCGCGCCCCTATAACTGAGCATAACGCGGTAGTACCGCGCGCCAGAGAAGGAGCAACGCGCGGTAGTGCTAACTACCGCGCCCTTGTAGATGTGCAAGGAGCGGTAGTGCTCACAAACAGGGCTAAGTTGGGCTGGAAGATGGTAGAAAAAGGTTTTGCTTTCAGTGTTCAGTCAATGGTTTTCACTCTGGATGTTCAGATGATCTTTAAGGGAAACTGTCGTTTAGGTCGGTAATGCAAGGATGCGACACTAATACGAAATGTGTAATATTGAGGTATAACACCCAAGAACCTACATTTTGGCCCTAGACCATAACATAGGCTCCTAGAACCATCCACGACATGAAAATACTAAAAAAATGACAATGTGTTACTCAAAAGCTAAATATTCCTTGCCTATGGCCTATGTGGTGGTACAGAGAAATGCCCATAAGTCACAAGACCTTAAGGTAACTACTAGTCATTATAAACTAGATTTTGATCTAACACCATGGACACCATGGATTGGGCTTCAAGAACCATCCACGATGTTGTAAATATTGAAATGGCCACCATACCCACTTGCAAGCTAAATATTCCTTGTGTAGGAATCATGTGGTGATTAGGGCCCTACACATGGCCCATTAGCCATAAAGGATAATTTTATGCACACGAGTTTGTATTTTGACCATGGATCATGAAAAGTTGGAGTGTGAGAACCATCTTTGATGTGAAAAACCTAACATGATTGTCTCAATTGTAGAGATCTAATGGGATATGGTGTTGAATGATGATGCACACCCTTCCTAACACTACAATAGCCTGTGTGTGCTTAGTTCCAATGTTTTGATGAGATGCATTGTTGAACCCATGTGACACACCTAACCCCCTTCCAACAAACCGCCTCCAAAAGCTCAATTCTCATGACTTTTAAGGGGGGTGCCAAAAAACCACCTCTAAAAGTTAAATTCTCATGAGTTTTAAAGGGGGTTCCAAAGAAACCGCCTCCAAAAGTTCAATTCTCATGACTTTTAGTGAAGGTTTTGACAAACCGCCCCCAAAAGTTATGAGAATTGGGCTTTTAGGGGGGATTTTCAAACAACCACCTCCAAAAGTTCAATTCTCATGACTTTTAAGGGAGGTTCCAAACAAACCGCCTCCCAAAGTTCAATTCTCATGACTTTTAGGGGGGGTTTTGACAAACTTCCCCCAAAAGTTATGAGAATTGGGCTTTTAGGGGGGGTTTTCAAACAACCACCTCCAAAAGTTCAATTCTCATGATTTTTAAGGGGGTTTCCAAAAACACCGCCTCCAAATGTTCAATTCTCATGACTTTTAGGGGGGGTTTTGACAAACTGCCCCCAAACATTATGAGAATTGGGATTTTAGGGGGGGTTTTCCCCAAAAACGCCCCCAAATGTCAAATTTCAGGACTTTTGGGGGCGGTTTTAAAAAAACCCCCCACAAAAGTCCAATTTCCATGACTTTTAGGGGCGGTTTTAAAAGACCACCTCCAAAGGTCTGAAAAATTTTTTAGGGGGGGGTTTACCAGGACCCCCGCAAGCCAAAACCGCCCCTAAAGGGCTATTTTGTTGTAGTGAGTCATGCAATTATCTTAGCCAATGCTTCAATACAACATTTATCCATATACTGTAACTTTCTAGATGCCTTCTAATCTCTACCAGAACATTGTTAAGAGTGTGCACAACTCCCAACATGTCAGCAAAGAGGTTTCATTCTAGATAAGTAGCAATGGAATGTTGTACAGTGCCATAGGCCACTTACCCATGTATATTAGTAGTATATTGTTCATCAATGCAACTATTCTAATATGCATAATACACAACCTAATTCTAGGAACATCAGTATATACATTATTCAACAGTATTATTTAAACAATAAAATATGCAAGGAATGATAATTCAAATACTTATCTTTGTTTGTTTATGGGGTTGAATCCCTCTCAGTCTTTGCTTCTTTTCTACAACTCCATTCTGATGTGGATTGTGAGAAGTGGTCAACTCCTTCTGAATATCTGCATCCTTGCATAAACTACTGAAGTGTGCTCCTTCTTGATCTTTGCTTCCTTGCAGGAACAACTAGAGTGTGCTCCCTCTTGATCTTTGCTTCGTGCATTACCTGTCCTTGAACTCATATCCATCACTATGCATGCTTATTAGTATCATCATTGTGTTATCCTCGAGGTCTCATACATAATCACACATTCATTAGTATAATCTTAATACTATCAAAACACAATAATTTTAAACATGTATAGTCATGATCATTTCAAACACAGATAATAAACATTAGTATTCAAGGTTTCAGGGAAGTCTTCTTTTACTCATGCATATTCTTATTTGATCATAGGACTCTTCTGGTTAGTTAAATCATCAATCAATATAAGAGAGATAAAATGCATAAACCCTTGATTACTTACACTTCTATCTTTATGAATAAACATAACCAATCATACAAAGTATACTTATATAGGGGATCCTAACACAAGGTAGGATTCTAACTTGATATAGGAAAAACATACCTAGATTGGTATGTTAGCTATTTATGTCTAACATACCCACATGATGTCTTCTTGTTCTCTTCAATGACTTGTGCTAGTAACTTGCATATCTCATAGGTTAACCATTATAGAACCAAGTTATACATACCTCGCAAATAGATCTTCTAAGTGATTCATGACAATGGATGAATCTTCGTCCTCATGTCATCATGATCATATGCTCTTGAACTAGAACATGATTTGTCTTTCTTGGTGTACCTTTCATGCTAGCGGACAACATAAACCTCATACAACACCATAATGCATTAGTACAATCATAAGTGTCAACACCCTAATCAATGAATATCTTCTATCATGCATTCATAATTTTATTAAGGTGATATGACAAGTTTAAATTTAATCAAGATTGTACTAACCGTAATAACATGAAGACAAACATACCATAAACTTAATCATGAACAGATCTCGAAACATACCTGGATGATTCATACCTGTCGAGATTGCTTGTAATCTTCTTATGTAAGGCCTTAGCCTCATCTCCCTCTGAAACAGGAACTTCTTTATTTATGTAGGTGACCAATCCATTCTCTTCTAGGATTTACCCAATCCAACTTGATTTGCAGGAACTGGATCTGGAGCTGGATTAGGGTTTGTCAGAGAAACCCTAAAAATTCAAACTTTGAATTTCAAACTTTCGAAAGGATAGAAATATGTGCCTTGATGAGTTGATCAAGGTGGTATACTCATAATTTGAAAACTGCAAATTTTCACCCCTCAAATTTGCCTTTGAAACTTCCGGATTCACTAGACATGACCCCAAACTAGGGTTTGATAAAGCCTACCCTTATACCCAATCAAAAGGTTCGATCCAAATCTCTAAGCTTCTGTTTTCTGAGGAGCTTCCAGCCGTGGTCACAGATTTCAAAAATTTCCATTTTGCAGAAGCCCTAATTTTCCACTTTTTCGATCAAAGTCCCGAACTAGGGTCTGATCAAGCCCGACCTTCTGCCCAACCAAACATTCTGATCTTGGTCTCTAAATTTTCTATTTTGATGAGTAGCATTCAGCCAGAGTCTCCGATTACAAAAATTCCAACTTTCTCCGAAACCCTAAATTCCGGAAGCCATGAATGAAGGTGATAAAAAATAATTATGTTTTGATAGAAATATGTACCTGATTGTTTCTGGTGTAACTCCAAAATTTTCGATCCACATGGTCTAAAAATGTTCCTACGATAGCCCGACCTGTCATCTTTCCAACCCCATAGGTCTGACCTCAAATGGATTCTCTGAGAGAGAGTTATTCCAAGTGTCGCAATGTGATCTGTTTATGGGATAAAATGGGAGAGAGAACTTGTACGACGTTCCATGTGTCACTGGTTCAGTTTCAGCCTCTTAAAAATTTACTAGAGAAAGTATAGTCCATGCACTACCTGTGACTGTTTACAAAATTTCATTTGGAGCTTCCTAGCCCAAGTTATGACCTTTTTTCCAAGGTCACTTGATTATGACTGAGATCTGGAGGAGGCAGAAACCCTATATTGTACAGATCATAAATCACAAAGTACAACGAATTAGAGGTTGTACTTTGGAAAAAAGGTACATGGGGATCTTAGCTTCTCCCTCTACGAGTTTTAGACCCTGAAACCTTGCCGAAATTAATTTATAGCGAAAGTGCTATGATGACTAGATTTTGCTATATCAAGCCCTAGCTTCGCAATTGCAACAAGTGCCATACAGGCCATACCATGCCTTCTTTCAGGATAGCTCTGATACCATGTTAATTTTTTAGAATTTACTTTAATCTGATCTAGGATCTTAACTGAGAGAACAACATGTACATCATATCTACAGCATATCAATCATGGACACAATAATGCAAGCACACAAGAGACACAGATTTTACTTGGGGAAAACCATATAGGTGAAAAACCCCAATAAATTCCTCAAAGATAGATAGAGAAATGATACAGCCCAAGCATTAGAGATAGAAATCTCCTAGTAGCAGTGTCTCCTCCTCCACAAGTGCGCCACTTTTCTGAGAGTGTGAGAGAGAATAGAATGATCAAATAGAGTGCCTCCCGCACTCTATTTATACTTGACTTGACTTTCCTAATAACGTTTACTTGTTCGGCCTTAACTTAACAATATAACATAATGTTGATTGGGCCGACACCTAATAGGGTGGTCTAATAACCCTTTGACCCACATGGCCAACCCCCAATAGGGTGGTCTAATAACCCTTCGAACCACATGACTTATACAGAGCCGACCCCAACAAGGTGGTCTAATAACCCATCAAGTATAAGTTACAACACTTACAATATAAATGACGACACTTCCGTATAGAGGAATAATAACATCTCTATAGGAATACAAACACTTCCGTATAGAGGAATAATACCATCTCTATAATAGGAGTACAATATACATATATGAAATACATTCCGAAGTTACATATACATCAATACCACTAACAGGGGTGCTTGGAGAGTTGCTTAGGCATTCATCACTCCACTTATAGGAAGAGTGGCCACTTTCTGTTATGCTGAAAAAACCTTTATGTTCACCAACAATCTTGAAAAATTCACTGTCTTCCCCATCCACAATAGGGCACCAAAGTATAGGGTAGTGAAATCGGAGCCCAATCGATTTGGCCCTCTGTGTACTCAAGCAGTCAAAATACACATGTATTCTATCTAGAGCTCGCTCAAACATTCTGACAGTGAAGGGGTCTTTTCTTTTCAATTCCAGGATCAAGGCATTAACCCTCCTTCGTAAACAAAGCGTAACCTCCAACCTATGGAAGGGAATTCAACTCCTGCATTCATGAACAACCATAGATTGGGCAGTCTCTAGGAGGGTAACAAAGGATTGATCTTGCATCACCTGGTTCCTGGCCAAAAAATAACTTCTCAACTGAGGGAGAGCCTCTTACCCAAAGGGTATCTTCCCATTCAATATTTTCTATAGCAGTGGCAGCATTGTTCCATCTCGAATGATTTCTCATGAAGGACATAAATTCCCTCAGTTGTACTTCCCCTACATGAGGGTTTGGATCCCAATCTTCATAATCTGTCATAACCAAGTTGTGCATGTATAATTCACATAGGAAATCATGCTCTTCATCATTACCCCTGGAAAAGGCAGCAACAAACTGATCTACTGTCTCAATATGATCATTATACCCCATGGCTACCATTGACAACCTGAAAGATATTAGTTGTTCTTTTAAAAATACAGAATACAAATTTGAAGGAGGCCTCAAATTCTACATGGAATGGGCCAGATAGTTCATATATTCTTTTTCAAATTTTAGTTTTTCCACTTCTTGACCTAGCCTTCTCATGGTCATGGCATAATCTTGTCTCTGCAGCTGTTCTGTAATTGTTTCCTGTTCTTTCCCTTTTTTCTCATTGTTGGCCAATTTTAATTGTCTCTCCAAGTCTCCTGCTATCGCCTGTAGCTGAGCTATCCTTTCTTCCATGTATTTGATTCAGACTTCATCTGAAGGTTTCTCTTCATGAAACTATTGATCCTTTGGTCCTTTTTCTTCAAACCCTTCTGGTACTTCTGTTTCGGACCTCTCCTTAAACTCCACACTTTCTGTTTTCCTGCTATCCTTGTTGATGTATATGTAACTTCAGAATGTATTTCACATATATGTATATTGTATTCCTATAGAGATGTTATTATTCCTCTATACGGAAGTGTCATCATTTATATTGTAAGTGTCGTAACCTATACTTGATGGGTTATTAGACCACCTTGTTGGGGTCGGCCCTGTATAAGTCATGTGGGTCAAAGGGTTATTAGACCACCCTATTGGGGGTCGGCCATGTGGGTCTAAGGGTTATTAGACCATCCTATTGGGGGTCGGCCCAGTCAGCATTATATTATGTGGTTAAGTTCGAGCCTACATTATTTAGGTAAAAAGGCAAGTCAAGTCAAGTATAAATAGAGTGCGGGAGGCACTCTATTTACTCACTCACTTCTCACACATGCACTCAAGGAGGAGTGGCGCACTTATGGAGGAGGAGGATCTGCTGCTAGGTTATGGATATCTCTCTTGGTTGGTTGTATCATTGCTCTATCTATCTCTGAGGAAGTTATTGGGGTTTTTCACCTTTATGGTTTTCCCCAAGTAAATCTTTGTGTCTCTTGTGTGCTTGCATTATTGTCTCCATGATTGATATGCTGTAGATATGCTGTACATGTTGTTCTATCAGTTAAGATCCTAGATCAGATTGAAGTAAATTCAGAAAATTTAACATGGTATCAGAGCTAGCCTGAAAGAAGGCATGATATGGCATCTATGACACGTGTTGCACTTACGATGCTAGGGCTTGATATAGCAAAAACCAGTCATCATAGCACTTTCGCTATAAATCCGTTTTGGAGAAGTTTTCGGATCTGAAATTGTTACAGGACAAATATTAAATCTCCAGGTACCTTGTGTCCAAAGGAAAACCTCTAATTCGTTTTACTTTGTGATTTATGATCTGTAAAATATAGGGTTTCTGCCTCTTCCAGATCTGAGTCAAAATAAGGTGACCTTGGGAAAAAGGTCATATCTTGGGCTAGGAAGCTCCAAATGCAATTTCGTAAAACGTGACAGGTAGTACACAGTCTTTACTATCTCAGAAAACTTTTTCAGAGGCCGAAGTTGAACCAATGACACGTGGCACGCTGTACAAGTTTGCTCTCCTGTATTATCCAATAAACAGTTCATGTTGCGACACTTGGAATAAATCTCTCTCAGAGGGTCCAATTGAGGTCAGATCTATCAGGATGGAAAGCTAACAGGCCAAGATATCTCAGGAAATTTTTTCAGAGGCCGAAGTTGAAACAGTGACACGTGGCATGCCGTACAAGTTCGCTCTTCTGTTTTATCCCAAAACAGGTCACGTTGCGACATTTGACATAACTCTCTCTCAGAGAATCCAATTGAGGTCAGACCTGTTAGGATGGAAAGATAATAGGTCAGGCTATCTCAGGAAACGTTTTCAGACCCTGTGGATTGAAAAGTTTGGAGTTACACCAGAAACAATTAGGTACATATTTCTGTCAAAACAGAATTATTTTTGAGTACCTTCATTCATGGCTTCCAGAATTTAGGGCTTTGAAGAAAGTTGGAATTTTTGTAATCGGAGACAACGGCTGAATGCTACTCATCAAAATAGAAATTTAGAGACCAAGATCAGAATTTTTGGTTGGGAAAAAGGCCGGGCTTGATCAAACCCTAGTTCGGGACTTTGATCAGAAAAGTGGAAAACTAGGGCTTCTATAAAAATGGGAATTTTTTCAATCTGTGACCACGGCTGGAAGCTCCTCAGAAAAATAGAAGCTTAGAGATTTGGATCAAACCTTTTGATGGGAAAAAAGAGTGGGATTCATCAAACCCCAGTTCAGGGTCACATCCAGTGAATCCGGAAGTTTCAAAGGCAAAATTGAGGAGTGAAACTTTGCAGTTTTCAAATTCTGAATATACCAGTTTGATCAGCTCATCAAGGCGCATATTTCTATCCTTTCGGAAGTTTGAAATTCAAAGTTTGAATTTTTGAGGTTTCTCTGACAAACCCATATCCAGCTCCAGGTCCAGTTCTTGCCAATCAAGTGGATTGGGTTAATCCTAGAAGAAGAAGGATTGATCATCTGCATGAGTGAAGAAGTTCCTGTTTCAGAGGGAGATGAGGCTAAGGCCTTACATAAGAAGATTACAAGCGATCTCGACAGGTATGACTCATCGAGGTATGTTTCGATATTTGTCCATGATTAAGTTTATGGTATGTTTGTCTTCATGTTATTACGGTTAGTACAATTTTGATTTTAGATTTGTCGTATCACCTTAACAAAATTATGAATGCATGATAGAAGATATTCATTGGTTAGGGTGTTGACACTTATGATTGTACTAATGCATTATGGTGTTGTATGAGGTTTATGTTGTCTACTAACATGAAAGGTACACCAAGAAAGACAAATCATGTTCTGGTCCAAGAACATATAATCATGATAACATGAGGACAAAAATTCATCCATTGTCATGGATCTCATAGAAGATCCATTTACGAGGTATGTATAACTTGGTTTTGTAATAGTTAACCTATGAGATATACAGGTTACTAGCACAAGTCATTGAAGAAGAACAAGAAGACATCATGTGAGTATGTTAGACATAAATAGCTAGCATGCTAATCCAGGTATGTTTTTCCTATATCAAGATAGAATCCTACCTTGTGTTAGGATCTTATACTATTGTTGATAATGATTATTCATGAAGTCATAGGTTTGAATAATCATGATTGTATGCATATTATGTTTCTTACCATAATTGATGATATGACTAACCAGAAGAATCATGATGGTATAGGTTTGAATAATCACAGGTTTTATGCATTTTATATCTCTTATCTTGATTGATGATTCAACTAACCTGAAGAGTCATAGGTTTGAGTAATTACAGGTTTAGACATGTTATGTTTCTTATGATTTGACTAACTATAAGAATCCTACATAAACCTTGAATGCTAATGCTTATTATTTCTGTTTGAAATGATCATGACTATACATGCTTGAGATTATTGTGTTTTAATAGTATACTAATGAATGTATGATTTTATATGAGATCACAAGGATAACACATTCATGATACTAATAAGCATGCATAGGGACCAAGGATGAATATGAGATTCAAGAACAGGTAATCCAGGAAGCAAAGATCAAGAGGGAGTACACTCCAGTGGTTTATGCAAGGATGCAGATATTCAGAGGGATTTGACCATCTCTCTACATCCCACAACAGAAAGGTGTAGAAGAAGCTACTTCAGATTAGGACTCCAGCAGCTCCTGCAAGGAAGCGAAGACTCAGAGGGAGTCCACCCAACGAACAAACAAAGATAAGTATTTGAATTGTCATTTCTTAAATAATACTGTTCAATAACGTATATACTGATGTTCCTAGAATTAGGTTGTGTATTATGCATATTAGAATAATTGCATTGATGAACAGTATACTTCTAATATGCATGGGTAAGTGGCCTATGGCACTGTACAACATTCCATTGCTACTTATCTAGAATGAAACCTCTTTGCTGACATGTTGGGAGTTGTGCACACTCTTAACAATGTTCTGGTAGAGATTGGAAGGCATCTAGAAAGTTACGGGATATGGATAAATGTTGTATTGAAGCATTGGCAAAGATAATTGCATGATTGTATGACATATTTCTTTATGTGTAAGAATTTGTTCTGAAAACTATGAGATGTTTTCTAATCATGCAATTTAACTTGCTGTGTAGGAAAGTTCGTATGCCATCTCCTACAAAAGAAGAACTACAACATTTGTTCCAGCAACAAAGATATCTATTGAAGATATTGAAGTTCCCAGGATCTGGGATGAAGAAATGGAATGCCATGATCCGTCGATCATGAAGAATAATGTTTGGGATGCAGTCCCAAGACGTGAAGGGAAGTTTGTTATAACTTCCAAATGGAACTATCAGATCAAGCATATTGCAGATGGTAGTGATGAAATAGAAGATGCACCAGATGGATTTCAAGACAACATGGTGTAGTCATATATGTGTGCAGAACTTGATATGGTAGGATAGACAACTTTCTATCCAGCTTGGGCTTTACCAAGAATAAATAGGATTCCAACCTTTTCTACAAGGTTGAGGAAGGAAATCCAGGGATACTACTATTTGGATGACCTGTTTGTATCAGGTGAGGATAGATTGATTACCGACACGCAGCGGAAGCTTGCTGCCGAGTTCGAGTTAGGAACTTGGGGATGATGCACTATTTGTTTTTGGCATGGAGGTGTGGGAGAGTGATGGAATCTTCCTTGGACAAGGGAAGTCTGCAGTAGAGATCCTGAAGAGGTTCGGAATGATGGATTGCAAGGCCATGGCCACACCTATGGCATCGAATCTGAAACTTCTATGTGATGCTTCATCTGGGCCGGTTGATGTCTCCATGTACCGTCAGATGATTGGGTCCTTGATGTACCTGACGAACACGAGACCAAACATTTGCTTTGCTGTGAACACATTGAGCCAGTTCCTGACAGATCCGAGGAGTGTTCACCTGGTTGCTGTAAAGCATGTTCTGAGGTACCTGAAGGGTACAGTGGATTATGGGCTCAAGTATGAAGCAAATCAAAAGTTTAACCTACAGGGTTATGTTGATTCAGATTGGGCTGGCAGTGCTGCAGATAGGAAGAGCACATCTGGGTGTTGTTTCAATATAGGATCAGGTGTGATCTCTTGGTTTAGCAGGAAGCAGTCCTATGTAGCACTGAGTACAGATGAGGCAGAGTATGTTGCAGCCTGTTCAGCTAGTTGTGAGGCAGTATGGCTACGGAAGCTACTGTCTGAGTTATTTGATCTCCCGTTGGAGGCTACTGGTATCTTCTGTGATAACCAGAGTTGTGTGAAGCTGTCCGAGAACCCAGTGTTTCATGATACGTCGAAACACATAGAGATCAAATATCATTATATCAGGGATATGGTGCAGAGAGGAGCTGTGAAGCTTCTGTATGTTGCAACAGACGAGCAGATTGCAGATGTGCTGACGAAGCCACTAGCCAGAGTGAAGTTCGAGTACATCAGAGAGAGGCTTGGCGTGCTTCAGAACGAGGACACTTCGAGGAAGAAGTGATGGACACATTTGCTGAAGCCATTCCAAGCATGTTGGAAGGAGGATCCTTCACATGGTTGTGGATGTAAGCGCTGGATAATGGGCATCAGGATGATGTTCTGGTTTCTGCTTGGATATGATCAGTTGGATCATTTATGTATGTACGCATCATGTTGGATGCTGGATATGATCAGTTGGATCATTTATGTATGTATGCATCATGTTGGATGTTGGATATGATCAGTTGGATCATTTATGTATGTATGCATCATGTTGGATGATGGATATGATCAGTTGGATCATGTGTATGTATTTTCTATATGCATCATGTTGGATGCTTGGACCATGTATCTGTACATGTATCAGGTGGATCATGTATGGCGATATGTATCATGTATCAGGTGGATACATTGTATGATCAGGAGGATCATGTATTATGATATGTATCAAGTAGATACTTGGTATGCATCAGATGGATGCAGTGATGATCAGGATGATCATGGATGATGGGCTTCAGGATGTTGCTCCAGATGACATGCAGCAGGATGTTGCAGTGATGATCAGGATGATCATGGATGATGAGCTTCAGGATGTTGCTCCAGATGACATGCAGCAGGACGTTGCAGTGATGATGATCAGGATGATCATGTGTACATCAGGTTGATGTATGGTGAGTATCAGGATGATACTTTGTGGCTGTGGATCAGGTTGCGCAGATGAGCATGTAATCCGGTGCCCTGGGAGATTTGCAGATGGTCTTTCGAGGTTTTGCCTATGGCATGTAATATCGGTGCCCTGGGACATCTCGCAAATGCTCTTTCGAGGTTTTGCTCTGGGAGGACATGTAATTCGGTGCCCTGGGAGATCTACAGATAGTCTTTCGAGGTTTTGCCTATGGCATGTAATAGCACCCTGGGATATCTGGCAGATGCTCTTGCGAGGTTTTGTCCTATGGCATGTAATTTGGTCCCTGGGAGATTTCAGGTCGGAGTTGTGTACCCGTAACATCCTGAGATGCTCTTTCGAGGTTTTTCCATGACCACATGTAATTTGTGCCCTGGGAGATTTCAGGTCGGAGTTGTGTACCCATAACATCCTGAGATGCTCTTGCTAGGTTTTGTGGTGGACCACATGTAATTTGTGCCATGGGAGATTTCAAGTCGGAGTTGTGTACCCGTAACATCCTGAGATGCTCTTTCGAGGTTTTGTGGTGGGGTCACATGTAATAGCGCCCTGGGAGATCCTACAGGTCGGAGTTGTGTACCCGTAACATCCTGCGATGCTCTTTCGAGGTTTTGTGACGCACGTAATAAGTCCTGAGGATTCCACAGTATGGCCAGTGATGACGAAGACCTGCAAGTGGTGGGCCTACATCCAGTATGAAAAAGGACTGGCTCTGTAGAACTTCCTATGACGAGTAGATTCAGAGATTGATTGAGATAGCAGCAGCAGTGACGATGATGATGACTCGATGACGATTATCCAGTGACGATGATCCAGAGAAGATGACTTGTGCTAGAAGAACTATGCTGAGAAATACCTTCCTAGTTAAGAGGGAGTGTTGATGTATATGTAACTTCAGAATGTATTTCACATATATGTATATTGTATTCCTATAGAGATGTTATTATTCCTCTATACGGAAGTGTCATCATTTATATTGTAAGTGTCGTAACTTATACTTGATGGGTTATTAGACCACCTTGTTGGGGTCGTCCCTGTATAAGTCATGTGGGTCAAAGGGTTATTAGACCACCCTATTGGGGGTCGGCCATGTGGGTCTAAGGGTTATTAGACCACCCTATTGGGGGTCGACCCAGTCAGCATTATATTATGTGGTTAAGTTCGAGCCTACATGATTTAGGTAAAAAGGCAAGTCAAGTCAAGTATAAATAGAGTGCGGGAGGCACTCTATTTACTCACTCACTTCTCACACATGCACTCAAGGAGGAGTGGCACACTTATGGAGAAGGAGGATCTGCTGCTAGGTTATGGATATCTCTCTTGGTTGGTTGTATCATTGCTCTATCTATCTCTGAGGAAGTTATTGGGGTTTTTCACCTTTATGGTTTTCCCCAAGTAAATCTTTGTGTCTCTTGTGTGCTTGCATTATTGTCTCCATGATTGATATGCTGTAGATATGTTGTACATGTTGTTCTATCAGTTAAGATCCTAGATCAGATTGAAGTAAATTCAGAAAATTTAACAATCCTATGTTCCTTCTTCGCCGAATGTCTCTCTATAATCTTCCTTCTGTTCCTCTTCCCATGCTATGGCCTCCAATATGGAATCCATCTTGTGTCTCTCCATTCTTTGGACTTGTTCCTATAGGACTGCCACTTCTTCTAATTTCTTCTGATAGGAACCCTTCAAATCCACATAATCTTTCTTCAACTTAGCATTTGCACTACAATATTTGCATAACAGGAAATATTGGCATTTCTTTATCCCGCTACCTCACATCCTTCTGAACAAATCCATCCATCGTTTTTCTTTCTTCTACGGTTCTTCTGTATTCTGCAACCCCCGTTGATTCTACGGGTGTGTATTGGTACTTTCGGACATGATAAATACCTCGAGTTCTTCCTCCAATTCCTTGATCTGGCCAGTCAATTTCTTTCAGTTTTTTCGCTCTCCCTTAGCCTTTGATCTTGTCCGGGTATGGGGTCCTTCTATCGAACAAGTTGGGGTTTCAGATTGAAGGCTTCTCATTGGGACCGCATGAACTGGTTTCTCCCGTTGGCTCCCTGGGGTAATTTCAAATGCTTTCCTCTTCTTCTTTCCTGTCTGCCCAGTGCTCGAGGGTATGCCCACAAATGATTCCCATGTCTGGTTTTGTTTTTGTAGGGAATCCTTCACCAATAATATAATCAACCCATGATATGCCAGACTTGTCTCTTGATTATTACTGCCCCTAACCATTTTGCTCATCAATTCCAGGGACTTCCATATAAAATATGGCATATTGATGTATTTCTGGTGTCTTAAGTGGTTCAGAATTTTAAAATAATAAGCAAAAATCAGACTGAACTGACCTTCACATGTGATGAATTTGATTATGCACAGTGCCACCCCGCCCCATGGGACTGGTAATGAATCCTGCTTCATCCCTTTTTCTGTTCCTTGCAGTAATTCTCCGGGTTTCAAGAATGTGTCGATAAGAGGCTTTATTGACACACACCTTTCAAACCATTTTTCACCTATCTGAGGTAATCCAGATATCTTTGCGATTGTGAGCTCATTCGCTGGGATTTTCAATCCTCGTACTTATGCAATTTCCCCGTCGTAACTGAGCGCAAATTCCATTGCAATCCCAGTATCTCCTTTCTTCATTTTGTCGAAATACTCCACCCAACTTGCCTGCTGAAACACTGTTTTGACCTCTTTGTTTCCATAGACCATCTCTGTGCTTTCAGGTTCACTCCGGATTGCCCCCTTCATTGTGTTTCGATTCCTATTTGTCCCCAAATCTTTGCAGTGTTTCAAATTCCTTTCGGCTTTCCGGAGAAAAAATGGACTTAAATTATACAAAGGTGGGTTATCAATACTGGTCTGGCTGAGGGCTTGTAGGTGGTGGGATTATCGGACAATTATTGGTTTGATAGAATTTTAAAGGAAACCTGATTTCTCCGCCCCCCAACTAACTCGGCACACGCCCCTGTGTGGAACAACTACATTATAATTCATGATCCATCCTTTTGTACTTATCAGAAGAGAATGAAGGATGGTTATGTACCTACCTTACCTGAGAAGGGGTGCACGGAGTTCAATTTCTGGCTGGTTCCAATAATTACATTAAGTGATGAGAAGGATAGAAGGTTCTCTACTTTCTGTGCTGATGATTGTAAGAATCTACAATCATCCCTCCTTAAGACAGACGAGCTGCGATGATATTCCTTGTAACAACTCCTATCAAATGGAATTTGATATGACTAGTTTAGATGCTAAGTGGTGTCTGAAATGCTGTAGATTAATTGCTGAGTGATCCTCTTTCATTTGTCGGCGACGTCAAATAATGATGGGTCGTACAGGTAAGCGAGATGCCGCCATGTGGTTCTGATGTGGAAGGTGGCTGAGAATGTGACCGTTGAAGTGTTGGGGACATCAGAAAAGGAGCTGGTACCTTGTTGTGAAATGATTCTGTGATGTTGTACAATGGATAAGGATTTAGTAATGGAGAGGAAAGGGATTCTATGATGGAGCGGAAAGAGGTTCTGTAATGGAGCAGAACGGGGTTCTGTGATGGAGCGGAACGGGTTCCGTAATAAAGCGAAAAATGTTTTGTAATGGAACGGAAAGGTTCTGTAATGCAGCGGAATAGGTTCAGTAATAAAGCGGAAAAGGTTATGTGATGCAACGGAAAAGGTTTTGTAACAAAGCGGAAAAGGTTCTGTAATGCAACAAAAAGGTTTTGTAATGCAGCGGAACAAATTCTGTAATAAAGCGGAAAAGGTTATGTAATGCAACCGAAGAGGTTCTGTAATGAGTGGTTTTATCCCAGAAAGCAGGGCCATCCCTAAGCGAGCAGGAGAAGGATGAATTAAAGAAGGGGAACTAGGATAGAATGTATCTGCAACAAATAAATAGATAGACTTATTAGAATCCATTTTTTTTTTTTTTCATTTTTTAGGTTGCACCCAAGTAGGATTTTCACAATCCATTTTTTTTTTAAAGGCTACGTCCCAAAAGGATTTTCACAGTCCATTTTCTTTTTCTGCTTTCTCCTTTTTTTTTTTCCTCTTCAGAGATGGAGCTAGTGATCTGGAAATCATTGGTACACCAGCAGGCATCAATATTGCGGATGAATGCCTCTTTGGACAATGGTTTCTTATATGGCCTTAGTTTGTGATCATTGGCCATAAGAAATGTACCTTCACCATCAATGGTTCTGAGTCGTACTGTACCATTATCAAAAACTGTTTCAATCTCATATGGTCCAAGCCAGCGAGTGTGAATTTTTCCTTTGAAATTTTTGAATCTGGAGTCGTAGAGAAGATCCCAGTCACCCTCTTGAAAATACTTAGTTTTGATCATCATGCCACTTAGTTCGTTGTTGTTGCAAAATGGCTGTACGTTCTATAACAGCCAGTCACAATTCATCAATTTCACTAAGCTGCTGTAGGCAGGTATGTTGGGCCTATGATAAATCCATGCCTAATTGAAATGCAGTTCTTAATGTCTTAATATAAACTTCTATTGGTAGGGTGACTTGCTTGCCATAAACTAATTGATAAGGACTCAAACCTATTGTGCTTCTCCATGTTGTTCTGTAGGCCCATAAGGCTTCAAGCAGCCTATCAGCCCAGTCCCTTTGATGAAGTTGGACAGTCTTTGTGAGCACAGATTCCATAATTTTGTTTGTGCCTTCTACTTTCCCGTTGGCCAGGGGTGATACGGTGAGGTTACCCTATGCTTGATGTGGTATTTTGTTGTGAGAGATTTGATAAGTTTAGATGTGAATTGAGGGCCTCCATCAGTAACAATATCCCTCGGAACTCCAACCCTTGTGAAAATATCTACCTATAGAAAGTTTGAGACTGCCTGCTCTGTTGCCCTTGGAAGTGCCTTTGCCTCTACCCATTTAGTTACATAATTTGTGCATACTAAAATGTATGAGTTCTGCCTAGATGGAGGTTTAATAGGACCAACAAAATCTAATGCCCACTTCTCAAATGGTTCCACCACAAGCCGAGTTTGAAATGGCATTTCATCGGACTGAAGTGGCTTCCCCATCCTTTGGAAACTATCACAACTCTGGACATATTCCTGGGTATCTTTGAATATTGTGGGCCAGTAATATCCCATTTGTAAAATCTTAAGGGATGTTTGTTTATCAGCAAAGTGTCCTCCACATGGACCATCATGACAGGTTCTCAGGATTGGATAGATTTCATCTTCACGAACACATCGATGGATCACCAAGTCTGGTCCTATATAAAACAAATAGCCATCAATCCATGAAAATATGTTGCTACGCTGCACAGTCCTTTTCTTTTCATTTGATGTCATATGCCTCGGAAGTCTTCCTGCAACCAAATAATTTTCTACATCTGCAAACCAAGGAACATTAGTAGAAATAGAAAACAAATATTCATCATGGAAAATCATCATCCACCGATTGAGATTCTTCACCAGTAGTTATTCTTGAAAGAAAATCAGCAACCACATTGGTTTTACCAGGTCTATCCATTATTGAAATGTCAAATTCTTGTAACAACAAAAGCCACCTAGTGACTCTGCCATTTGTGATGGATTTATTCATGAGATATTTAATAGCAGAGTGGTCGGCGTGGACAATTACTGGGTATCCTATAATGTAATGGCGAAATTTATTAATGGAATAAATGACAGCCAGGAACTCTTTCTCAGTCACAGTATAATTAAGTTCGGTAGCAGTGAGATTTTTACTAATAAAATATATGGCATAGGGTTTCTGATCTTCCTGCTGGCCTAGGACTCCTCCTATGGTAGTATTAGAGGCATCTGTAGAAATTAGGAAGGGTAAAGACCAATTTGGTCCTCGTAGGATAGGTGTAGTAGAGACTTTTTGTTTTAAATTTTCCCAGGCTAGATGGGAATCCTTTGTCCATTCGAATTGTTTATTTTTAGACATAAGCAGAAATAAGGGACTAGCAATTTTTGAAAATTTTTGAACAAATCTTCTATAGTAACCAGCATATCCAATAAAATTGCGTAGCTCTTTTTGTCTGGATGGAACTGATAAATTGTTGATTGCCTGGATTTTTTCTAGGTCTACTCTAATTCCATCGGAAGATATAAGATGACCCAAAACAATGACTTGAGTGAGCATCATTCTGCATTTCTCACTACTGAGACAGAGGTTCACCTCTTTGCATCGTGTAAGTACCCTATCCAAATTATTCAAAGCTGCTGCAAAATCTTCACCATGGGAGGTAAAATCATCCATAAAAACTTCCATAGTGTCATGAATAAGATCAGAAAAGATACTGAGAACATCCCGCTAAAAAGTGGTAGGGGAATTGCATAATCTGAAAGGTAACACTCGGTATGCAAAGGTACCCCATGGGAATGTAAATGTCATTTTTTCTTGGTCCTCCGGTGCTATCCTAATTTGGTTATACCCACTGAAACCGTCTGGAAAAGAAAAATACTTTCTTCCTGCTAGTGTGTCCAACACCTTATCGATGAAGGGTAACGGAAAATGGTCCTTATGTGTGGCTTTGTTTAATTCCCTGTAATCAACACAAATACGCCACTTCACGTTCTTTTTAGGAACCATGAACAGTGGAGACACCCACTTGCTATCAGAAATGGGATAAATAAAATTTGCATCCAACAACTTCTGTAGTTCCTCTTTGACCACCTCTCTGAGTGCCGGATTCATCCTGTGCTGGGGTTGCCTGATAGTTCTAGAATCCTCCTTAGTATAAATATGGTGTGCACAGGTCAGGGTGTAAACCTTTCATGTCACTATAATCCCAGGCATATCCATACCTATGTTTCTTTAATACTGCAGTCAGCTGTTCTGTTTCTTGCTTCGACAGTGTAGAGCTAATCTTCAGGAGTTTGCCAGGTTCAATTTCCACTTCCATAACTACAGACTCCCTATCAGGCATAGCAGCATTATTAGATGAACTCGAAGTACTGTAAATTTGTTGAGTAGCGCAAATTGTACTAAACAACTCCACAAAGTCTCTCGAGGGATTGGAAGAAATGACTTGACTGAGCAGATCATCCTTAGTTAATTTTTTTGCTGGCAGTGTTTGTTCGATCATGTACAATTGTAGGGTTTCATCTTCTTGCTCAATTTCCTCTTCATCTAGCCAAACAGGGAGTTTAGGTTGAGTTATTGGCTTCGCAGGAGGATATAAAGTGAGTTCCTTAACATCATGGCCACGAGATATGTGCATGTTTCCTGACCAATAGCCAATATAAGCATCTGCCGTGGCCAACCATGGTTTCCCCAAAATTAGTGAATAGCCTCCCAAATTTGGTTTTGTTTGTAGAAGCATGAAGTCCACTGGGTACTCCCATGAATCGACTGAAATAAAAAGATCTTCTATAATGCCCTCTAGTTTGACAGAAGATTGGTCAGCCAACTATAAAATAGTAGAATTTTACCTGAGGTTTGTAATGCCCAACCTGTCCATTGTTCTTTTAGTCATGACATTAATGGCTGCTCCCAAATCTATCAGTGTATTAGAGAGAGAAATGCCATTGATTTTCAATTTAACAACAGGGCTACCAGGGTCAGATTACTTAGTAGTAAGAGTGTTACCCATCATCAATTCAACCAAATCAACTATCACATGGACTGTTGGGGGGTCTTTTCATTTCCTTCCTGGTTTTTTTAAACATAATTATCTTACGACTTTGGAGTAAATGGGAATGTCTTTGATAACTTGAAATAGTGGAATTTTTACACAAACATTTCGTAATTCTCCAAGGAGATCAAATTTTGATTGTGGCATCAACTTCTCTATAGCCAAGCATTCGGGATATGGTGGTAGTTGTTTTTTCTCTATCGGGGGTGATTCCCTGGGTGGGATGGGTGGTAAATTGTCTTCGGATTGTATTGGTATTTCTTTGGATTGGAATGGTAAGTTTCCTGGTTTTTCTTCCTCTTCATCCTCTGAAATTATAGGAGAGGTGGTTTTATTAATTTTCTTGCCAGAGCGTAATTGAATGTCATGGTAGTCCACCGTGGAGATGGAGTAGGCTAGATAATTTGGTATTTCAGCAGCCATCACAGGTTGTCCAGCCTTATTATTAGGGTTAGGAGAGGATTGTGCAGGAAGGAGTGGTTTTGGAGGTGGGTTGTTTAATGGCAAGGTTAACTGAGGTTGTAGAAGGGGTTGCATTAATGGTTATACTGGTGCAAATGGGAATTGAGGATTCTGTAATTGCGGAGCTAAATGTTGAATCTATTGATTATTCCCAAAATTTGAATTCCTCCAATTTGATTTCCAAGGGTTACTCTAGGGATAGGGAGGTGCCCAATTTTGTTGAGGAAAAGGTGGGTACGAAGGATGATAGTTTTGTTGGGCTTGTGGAACTTGCGACTGATGTAATTGAGCATTATTCCAATAAGCATTAAATGATTGCATGGGGTCTAGTACTGTACCTGAAGATCAATGTTTCCATGGACGTTTTTGAGATATAAAACAGACCGGTTCTATATCCATCCCTACTTCCTCATATATAGCCTTGAGTCCTGGCAGCGAAGGACATTCTTTTGTAGGGTGCTCCAGCTCACATAGGAGGCAGATCTCCACTTTGTCCAATGGATAGATTTTGAGGGGATGTCTCTTTCTGCATTTAGGACAGAATATAGCCAAGGCTTGATCCTCCTCCTCTTGCCTTTTCTTTGCTTGAAGTGTGTCTAACTGAGAACTCAGGGAACTAAGTATGTCGGTCTTAAAATCCTCCAGCAGGTTCCCAATCTCCACCCTTGAAACTCCTTCTCTTAAGGTCTTTGTGGTTTTGTTTACTGTATCCCGAATTCCTCTTCCTGATCTGGAAGCATTCCTTGAATACCTTCTGCAGAGGTCACATATTTCTACATATTTTAGTAGGGATACATCTCCTACCCCCATCAAATTCAGCGGATCAATGCAATCATCTCTAATCCCTCGTAAGAGCGGAATCTTCAATGTATCCTCATTCAACCCATTCTGTCTTGATCTTTGTAAATTATATTGAAATCTCTCCACATAGTCTTCTAAATTCTCGTCCTCCTGCTGGGTCATCTTAAAGATGGCTTCCTTTCGGTCCTTTTCCTTGCAATATTCTTGATATTTATCCAGGAAAGCTTTCTTCATTTGAGCCCAAGTCGTTATACTGTCTCCCCCCAGGCCCATGAACCACCTCAGAGCCTGGCTTTTCAAAGTGGTTGAAAAACGTTTGAGCTTCTGGTGATCTGTAACATGGTCATAGCTCATGCACAGGACATCAAATTCAAATAGGAATGTATATGGGTCTTCACTTTCCATACCATGAAAGTTGGGCAATGCCGAATGTGGAATGTTCTTCATCTGGTTTGTAAGTGTAGATCCGGAATTTTGGATTGGGAATTCGAAAGTAACCATTCCCATACTAGATTATCCATTTGTATTTCCTTGGTTTGTCTCTTCCCCACCGGGAATGTGTTCTCCCTCGCCATCCATACCCGCCATTATATATTCTAAAGTAGCTGACCCAATGGACAATGGGGATTCAACAACCAATTGCTCCTCACCTCCTTGATTGTTAATACGAAGTTGTTCAGGAGACCCTTCTTCTTGAACCAATTCTTTTTCTGGAATGAATTATGCCTTAGAACTGCGAACAGAAGGTGACCTTCCCTGAACACGTCCTCCTCTTATTAAACTTCCTGCATGGGTAGTACTTGGGGGGGTATCGTATCCATATACTAGTCTACCTGTACTATCTCTTACTCTACGCATGAATACTTTGCATGTTCCAAGATCACAGGGTTTGCAGCAGGAAATATTCTGAATGAATATGTCGATGCGTCTTACTTGACCCTCCTCTAAAATCACACCAGACTATTTCCAAAAAACAATTGTCACACACAATCTGTTATCACTCCAAGAGTCTTTCTAGGTTGCAGTCGAAAGAGCCTAGTAACTTAACCAAAATATGAATAATATAAAAGGGGGTGGATCAAGTTGGACGATTCAAACACTCTTTTTCACTCAAAACATATCTAATGCACTCAGATAGACAAGGCTCTCAACCACTAGTGTTCAGAGGGTTTAAAAATAAGTGATTGCATGGAGAAATAACTATCATATCAACAGAATCATACACAAAACATATATATGAATGTCAGACTATAATAATCACATAACACTTGTAGAGTTAAGCTTGTGAATACAATGATAAGATGACAGTCATCAAATGTAAACAAACATAAAAGTGTGAATGTAACATTCAAATACAAGTGCAGAACAGAAAGAAAATGGAAAACTGAACAACTAATGGCGAAAGAAACTGGTTTTACTGCTATAACATAAAATGTTTGAGTTTAAAATGTGTGAAAATCTTCCAAAATCCAACCCCTATTCTGCTTCAGTCCCCGGCTTTATAGCAATTACACAGTTTTTAGATCCCAAACAGATGGATCGAATATACTAAAAATAACAACTGAAAACAATAAATGATAGATGCAGTAGCGCATCATGATCAAAGTAACTGCTCTTTGTAAGTGACACCACGCTTGGCAGTTTGAGAGGAGCATCTTGGGGCTGGGGGCAGGTGTGAAAATGCTATTCTGCAGAAACCTATACAGGTGTTTTCCAAAAATAGGCAGGAATATTTTACTGTCAAATCTTCCAGCGCTCTCAGTCCGCGAACAGAGGTGATCGTGGTACACTTGAACGCCTGTCAGTCTTCTGGAAAATGTCTTCAAGGTTCTAGGAACCATACCAAAAAGGTTTGCTTCCTGCTGATATATTTGTGCGTTTATTTTAGTTTTCGATAGCTAACAAAACTAGGCTTGAAGGTGACAAGCAACCGAAATCCTAACGTTCGATGATTAATGAATCCTAGTAACGCTTCGCCTAAACCATCGAAATGATTTAGGGTGCTGGAAAACCTTATCTCTTTTTCGGTATATGGGAGGACGTCGCTTGCACACCATAAGCTACCAGAATGGGATTCAGCAGCTAATGAACAGTTCTGGTGTTCGCCCAAGCTGCCAAAAACCATGTAAGATTCAACCTGCAAAAAAAAATGGCAAAACTTTGTTTCCATCCTCGTGTTACCTGGATGTTTCTTCCTCCTGGGCCGAGGTCGGAGGATTGGCCAAGTCAATCGCAGCAGCAGCTAAGGTATCTAGGTTTGAATGTGCCATGGGCTGGGAACTTTGGGCTCCTCCCTTGCCTTCTAAAACTTTTACCTTCCTCCTCTATCAAATGTTTTCCCTAATAAGCTTTATGTTTATGCCCCTCATCTTGCCATGTTTCTTGGTCAATCCATTAAAGGATCTGTAAAGCTTGTTATACCTCTCTGTCAGCCTTTCCTTTTTCTCTTTAATAACCCTCTGGAGTAACTCACGTTCATAAGCTTGCTGAAGGAGCCGGTTGATTTTCTGTGAAGCTGAAATATTTGCCTTTTGGGTTGGCCTGTCTGCCACTTGCTGACTCTTCTCCTCCACGGGTATAGGGGAGGGTAAATTCACAAATTCCAAGCCTTTCTCTTCCATAGAGGCAGGTGGGGGAAACTTTACATAGTCATTCTCCTGCTCCATGAGGGCTGGGGCTTCTTCCTGGGATACATGTTCTGTTTTCTCCTCATCAAATTCTGCTTTCGCTCTCTGCAACTCCCCCTCCTCTTCAGAATCAATGTAAGGGAGGTTCAAAGTATTTGTACTTCTCGAAGGAATTTCCTCTGAAACCATCCCCTCATCCTCAGCCTTGTCATCAAATGTCAGCTTCATTTTGGTTTTCGTCGCGGGTGGAACTGAGGAAAGGGGTTTGACTGAATTTGGGGGAAGAGCCCTCCTTCTCTGTTTTCCACTTATGGGGTTTGAGGATTTCTTTCCACCTTATGGCTGTAATTAGGTTTCGATCCCACTCCAAAAGAGAAAGAAAGTCCATTTCATGCCCTTTCTCTGCAATAACTCAGAGAACAACAATTTGATCAGACCATGGTGGAATAGCCTCCCTGCAATTTTGGAGGGATGAGCCTTTACCCAATGAGCCATTTTGGTGAGGCTCTTCTAGAGGAAGAAAGGGAGATTTAGAGGGTTCTTTCTTGTGAAATGATCTAGCAATCTGAAGTGATAGATTAACACCCTATTATACCTGCCCTCACAGGTTATATAGGCTAGGATGGACTTCAATAACAACTGCCAATTGTCCTCCAGGTGTGACATACGGATGTCCTTCTTCCAAACCTGACTTCTGTGCTCCGGTTTCAGATATGATTTAAACTCAAAATCCTTCTTAATCGTGGTCTTAAACCAGCTCTCCCTAGTCGTGGGAAATTTTGTTACCTGGGTAATGAGGGCCTCGTTCACATGGAACTCTTCCTTTCCGATTACTGCCTTTCCTCCGTCATATGTGAGGGCGAAAGCTTCAGCCACCTATTGGTGAGAGCCCTGAAGTTTTTTACAGAAGTTATAGCAACCAACATTCTTGAAAAACTGACCTACCTTGGGGTGTGCCTCTAGGTAGTAGGTGTCACTTAATTCCTTTCTAAAAAATGCTCCTCCCCCTTTCAGCATCGATGACCTGCTTGGTGGTGCTTGTTGCTCAAACCCGGACTGAGAGAGCGGCAGGAAACAGGGAGAAAATGGGCTCAATCGACAGAATGGGGGTGAAAATGGGAAGGTGGTGTGGCCTTTCGGGAGCTAACTCTGAGGGTATGCAAAGGTGGGAAATCATGAGGGTGAAATGATGGTGGCTAAGACATGATTGCAGTAGTGGAATGGAAATTGAGAAAAGTGGTTATGTGAATGGGAAAAGAGGTCCTTCTGGTCAGAAGTATGGCGGTGGCATCCGGACTGCCCTCGGGGTGAGTCAGAATTTTGTTGAAATGACCCTTTCAACGGCTTAAACCATGATGGGTTCTTTGCACCACAACCCCAAACCCTCGATTTGACATGTATGTCAATTGACGTGACTTCCCTTTCGGTAGCTGACAATTCATCTTCAAACCTGCTATGCCGCCGAGAAACGATTTTCACTACTGTCTTCTGCTTTCGGTGGCCGAAGCTAACCCAACCCATTTGACGGCAAGTTGAGGGAAGTATGCCTAGCTTTTGGTGGCTAATAGACACCGTTGTGTTCACCCAAACCCCCGAAATGGCTTCGTGAATGCGGGCATGACTTTTTCCTTTCGGCAGCTAGGGAAGGTTTTGACTTTGCCCCTCGAGCTGTGGAAAATGTTTGATCTGTCGGTGGCTAATGAACACCATCATGTTCTCCCAAGCCACCGAAAACCGTCTCTCCACTTTACGCTGTAACTTTTCCGCTTTCGGTGGTTGGAGTGTTCTGTCTTTTTACACCATAAACAGCTGAAAACCCGGCTTTCGATAGCTAATGAGCCAATAACAAGCCTGCCTAAGCTACCAAAACCTGAAACTTTGCCTTCGGAAGGAGGCCGACGCAAAAAATATCAATTTAGAATTTGTTACCTTCTCAGACCTACCAGACTAGAACTCCTACATGTGTAGACAAAAAACAAAAATAAAAGACTTCCTATCGCTTAGCTGACTTGACTAGTCTACATTTATTGGGGAGATAACACAATCCACTCAGAAGAAAAAAAATCACAATTGAAACCAAAATAATCAATCAAACTACAATGTCCTTGGCAGCTCCCCGACAATGGCGCCAAAATGATGAGCTCTTTTATCCCCTTTTTAATTAAATTGAAATGAAAAGCTATTCATAAATTATCAACCTAGGGCCACAAAGGCTTATGAGATACCAAGAAAAATATATGCCAGACACTGCAACTTGGAAAAACTTAACATAGAGAAGATCAGTGAATTACTAAACCAAAATTAGGATTTAATCTTTCGGTGAATGGACTCCTAAGAAATTGCCAACTACAAAAAGGATCTTGCAATCTAATGAAAGCATCTATAACTATCAATGAGATTTTGTTATACTACAGAAAGCAATTACTACCAACAACATTCTGTCAAATTACAGAAAGCAGATTAATTTCCAATTCTAAATTAACCAACTGAGAAATCCCTAATGAAAATAATTCAATGAATGACAACTGTAATGAATAAATTGAATAACTAATCGAATTCCACAATCTGCCTATATCCTTAAACACTCACAACAGAATTCTAAAATAACCTAATGCATCCATTCACTGCATAAATAATACTAACTTGGCATTCATCATTCATATGCACCTCTATAAATAATAATAAGAATAACTCTGTAATCCAATCACACCACTCATTAAAGGATTCACACTCAGCTATGATCAACACACAAATTCTGAATATCAAATAATTGACCTAATCAATGTTAAAATTCAATATGCTAAGATAGAAAATAGCAGCATTACATTCCATTTCACAATAATAGCATATACAAGATCACTGAAGAAACAACAAGCATAGCATAAACACAAGAGACAAAGATTTATCTTGGGAAACCCTCATGGGGTAGAAAACCCAGCAAAGCTTCCTCAATATAGATGACCAGCAATATACAAAGATGCAAACCCTGAGCATAAGCTCCTTCTCCTCCATAGCAGACCTCTCCTCCACAAATGCGCCTTTCTCAAGTGAGTGAGTGTGTATAATGAGGAACACACCTCCTCTATTTATACACTACTCTGATATGTATTTTACACAAGTACACGTAGGCTCGTATTTAACCAATAGGTTAAATACCCCACTACAACTAACTGGGCCGACCCCTCTAGGGTGGTCTAATAACCCTTTGACCCACATAACACATACAGGTCCGACCCCTACTAGGGAAGTCTAATAACCCGAGTTACCACATTCCGACGGAGGAATAAACATCTCCGGATATACAATAAGATCTTCACGGAGGAATGAAACATCTCCGGAATAATAAAGTAAAAATATAATATTCTTTGAAGTTACAATATCTCAACACTCCCCCTTAACGAGAAGGATATTATAACAACATCTGCACGAGCAAGGAGTCATCAACATCATACATGATACATCTATAAATCATTGGAAGCTTTCTTCAATTTGTCTTCATTAGTAACTCAAACAGTTACTGGTACATCAATGTCAACATCAATATCAGCATTACGATCATCAGCATCGTAATCACACGATCAGCAGCATCATCATCACACTATCAACAGAAGCACGATCAGCATCGTCAACATACGATCATCAGCATCGTCATCACACGATCATCAGCATCGTCATCACACGATCATTAGCATCGTCATCACACGATCATCAGCATCGTCATCATACGATCATCAGTATCGTCATCAGCATCGTCATCACACGATCATCAGCATCGTCATCAGCATCGTCATCATACGATCATCAGCATCATCACCGCACGATCATCAGCATCGTCATCATACGATCATCAGCATCGTCATCATACGATCATTAGCATCGTCATCACACGATCATCAGCATCGTCATCACACGATCATCAGCATCGTCATCATATGATCATCAGCACACGATCATCGGCATCGTCAAGGAATGATGTAAACCAGTCATGTACCTTTTGAACCGAAGTCCAGGGACGATCCAGTCCTATCTTTATCGAAGACATACGTCTACGGCTCTTCTTTCGGACTTAAGTCCAGGAATGATCCAATCCCTTCATTATCGGAGACATACGTCTACGGTTCTTCTTTCGGACTGAAGTCCAGGAATGATCCCAATCCCTTCATTATCGGAGACATACGTCTACGGCTCTTCTTTCGGACCGAAGTCCAGTAATGATCCCAATCCCTTCATTATCGGAGACATACGTCTACGGCTCTTCTTTCGGACCGAAGTCTAGGAATGATCCCAATCCCTTCATTATCGGAGACATACGTCTACGGCTCTTCTTTCGGACCGAAGTCTAGGAATGATCCCAATCCCTTCATTATCGGAGACATACGTCTACGGCTCTTCTTTCGGACCGAAGTCCAGGAATGATCCCAATCCCTTCATTATCGGAGACATACGTCTACGGCTCTTCTTTCGGACCGAAGTCCAGGAATGATCCCAATCCCTTCATTATTGGAGACATACGTCTACGGCTCTTCTTTCGGACCGAAGTCCAGGAATGATCCCAATCCCTTCATTATCGAAGACCTCACGTCTACGGCTCTCTTTAGGACTGAAAGTCCAGGGATGATCCCAATCCCCTCAACTGTCCACTAAGGACTTCATTCTCGGAGACCTTACGTCTACGGCTCTCTTTAGGACTGAAAGTCCAGGGATGATCCCAATCCCCTCAACTGTCCACTAAGGACTTCATTCTCGGAGACCTTACGTCTACGGCTCTCTTTAGGACTGAAAGTCCAGGGATGATCCCAATCCCCTCAACTGTCCACTAAGGACTTCATTCTCGGAGACCTTATGTCTACGGCTCTCTTTAGGACTTAAAGTCCAGGGATGATCCCAATCCCCTCAACTGTCCACTAAGGACTTCATTCTCGGAGACTTCACGTCTACGACTCTCTTTAGGACTGAAAGTCCAGGGATGATCCAATCCCCTCAACTGTCCACTAAGGACTTCATTCTCGGATACCTCACGTCTACGGCTCTCTTTAGGACTGAAAGTCCAGGGATGATCCAATCCCCTCAACTGTCCACTAAGGACTTCATTCTCGGAGACCTTACGTCTACGGCTCTCTTTAGGAATTGAAAGTCCAGGGATGATCCAATCCCCTCAACTGTCCACTAAGGACTTCATTCTCGGAGACCTTACGTCTACGGCTCTCTTTAGGACTTGAAAGTCCAGGGATGATCCAATCCCCTCACATGTTCATCAAGAACATGTATCCTCATCATCATAACATGTATCACCTCAACATGCATCATCAATATCAAAACATGTAAAACCACAACATGTATCATCATCATCAAAACATGTATAACCACAACATGTATCATCAACATCAAAACATATATGACATGTATCATCAACATCAAGACATGTATAACCACAACATGTATCATCATCATCAAAACATGTATACATCACAACTAGCATGTATTCTTACTAATACATCAAAACATGTATACATCACAACTAGCATGTATTCTTACTAATACATCAAAACATGTATACATCACATCTAGCATGTATTCTTACTAATACATCTAACATCAAAACATGTATACATCACAACTAGCATGTATTCTTACTAATACATCAAAACATGTATACATCACATCTAGCATGTATTCTTACTAATACATCTAACATCAAAACATGTATACATCACAACTAGCATGTATAAGTAAAGCTAAGTATTCTAAGTATAAGAGTCCTAAATCTAAGTAATTCTAAGTAACTGGGTGTAGAGAACAGGTTACCTCATCAACGACCTTGTTGTTCGATGAGACAATCTCATCAGTAGTGACTATACTACTCCCCCTTTCGAGGAGGGTCCTTTTAAGCTACACCAAGCTTGTCTCGGAAGTATTCAAACTTCACTTGAGACAGAGGTTTGGTTGGTAACTTCTTCACTTGACGTAGAGGTTTGGTTAGTACAACGGTAAACTGTTACAAATTCAAACTTTTAGAGTTCCTTTCTGCGTCATATCTTGTTAGTTCCCTATGTTCTTTGACTTATCATGGAACACTAGATTCTATGACATCTTGATACAACTCTAATTATCACATAGGATCTTAGTTGGTTCTATCTCTAAGTCAAACAATCCTAAAGCCAAACTTCTTCACAACTAGCAAAGCAAGCAGCCAAATATTTCGCTTGTGCTGAGAGCCACACTAGACTGCTTCCAGCTAAACCACGAGATCATGGCTAATCCCAGACAATAACATCCTCTCGATGTGTTCTTCTTGTCTGATACACTTCCTGCCCAATCAGAATCTGAATAGCCATCTGAAGTCATGATCTTCAAGATAGCATAGATCAAATTCTATCGAGTCCTTTATGTGCCTCATCACATACTTTGCAACTATCAGGTAAACACATCTAGTTTCCACTAGATACTAACTCAAGGTGTTCATATATCTAACCTAGTATATGTTAGATATATCAAAGACCCAATAATTTGACTGTACAGAGTTATATCCACTAACTCTGATGAGTTATCCCCTAACAGCTTCAAGTTGGAATCCATAAGAGTGGCCATTCCAACACCTCAAGTCATATTTCTCATCATACTTTCCCTGGTTGAGAAATATTCCTTCTGAGCCTTGCCATACTTCCAGACCTAGGAAGTAAAGCATCAATTTGAGATCTTTCATTTTTCATTTCTGCATTGAATGATCTTCTGCATATCTATCTGTGCCATCTCTCGTTAGATGGGTCTACTGATATGAGCCTCAATATCATTCGAACTCTGTGGTGAGTTCCTTCTTGCATCCATGTCATATGTGTATCATATTCAATCTTGTAGCAAAGGTTGAGATCCACATCACCCATGGTGATCATTAAGCTTATCAAATTATTATCGATCCTAGGTACCTATACAGAACCTGATTCATACTTCTTCTTTAATTACACCATACTTGGAGCAAACATCTTGTCGTGATTCTCTTCCCCTTTCTAAGAGAATCTTCTAGCCATGAGCCTTCTATATTTTGTTTGATTTGTAAATCTTCTTGTTTGAACATCCACCACTTGTACGGTGTCCATCATTCTTCATGATCTTTCCTACAAATCAAAATTAAGTACATGATTAGTAATACTTCATAATCATCAAAAGATAACCCATTACGCATACAGATATCATTTACATAGTGATGCAACTATTTTGACCATTACTTTGGCACAACACTTTCCCATATCCTGTATGCATACAGTGGCTATCTAGATGCCTTCCATCTCTACCAGAACATACTATCGAGAGTGTGCACAACTCTCAGCATGTCAGCAAAGAGGTTTCATTCTAGACAAGCAACAATGGAATGTTTGTCCAAACATATGCACATTAGTTGTATATTGTTCAATGCTCTATGAATGTTTACACTCAGCATTATATATTCTAGGAATACAAATATGCATGCAGGCAATATCATTACTATTTCAAATAGCAACTCAAATACTTATCTTTTATGTTTGTGTGGCTTCCTCCTGCTTGATCTTCTGTATGTCTTTTTGAACTTCTATTCATTCTGTACCACTGTGCATGCTCAAGAGTCATCCTCATGATCTCATACACAAACATACACTCATTAGTATATTCTAAATGCTATCAAAACATTATAGTACTAAATAATCTTGAAAACGTATAGTCATGATTATAGTTAATAAACATTAGTATTCAAGATTTCAGGGAAGTCTTCTTTTACTCATGCATATCATTGATAAAAGATATAATATGCATAATCCCTTGATTACTAACTTTATGAATAAGCATAACCAATCATTCCAAGTATACTTATATAAGGGATCCTAACACAAGGTAAGATTCATGGGAAACATACCTGGATTAGTATACCTACTTGGTTATGTACAACATACCTAAACAATCTCTTCAATGATTTAGAGATCCTGAGCTAGAACCTGCATGTCTCATAGGTTAAGCATAATATAACGAAGTCATACATACCTCGTAAGTAGAACAAAGATTATGGATGAGTCTTTGTCTTCATGTTTTCATGGTCATGGAGCCTGATTTGTCTTTTGTGATGTACCTGTATCTTGTTAGCAGACAACCTCAACCTCACACAACACCATAATGCATTAGTACAATCATAAGTGTCAACACCCTAACCAATGAATATCTTCTATCATGCATTCATAATTTTGTTAAGGTGATACAAAAAATCTAAAATCAAGATTGTACTAACTGTAATAACATGAAGACAAACATACCATAAACTTAATCATGAACAAATCTCAAAACATACCTCGATGAGTCATACCTATCGAGATCGCTTGTAATCTCCTTATGTAAAGCCTTAGCCTCATCTCCCTCTGAAACATGAACTCCTTCACTTATGTAGGTGACCAATCCATCTTCTTCTAGGATTAACCCTATCCACTTGATTTGCAAGAACTGGACCTGGAGCTAGATATGGGTTTGTCAGAGAAACCCCAAAAATTCAAACTTTGAATTTCAAACTTCCGAAAGGATAGAGATATGCGCCTTGATGAGCTGATCAATCTGATATATTCAGAATTTGAAAACTGCAAAGTTTTGCTCCTCAATTTTGCCTTTGAAACTTTCGGATTCACTGGACGTGACCCTGAACTGGGGTTTGATGAAGCCCACTCTTTTGCCCCATCAAAAAGTTTGATCCAAAGCTCTAAGCTTCTATTTTTCTGAGGAGCTTCCAGCCGTGGTCACAGATTTCAAAAATTCCCATTTTTACAGAAGCCCTAATTTTCCGTTTTTCTGATCAAAGTCCCGAACTAGGGTCTAATCAAGCCCGACCTTCTGCCCAACCAAAAATTCTGATCTTGGTCTCTAAATTTCTATTTTGATGAGTAGCATCCATCCGTGGTCTCCGATTACAAAGATTCCAACTTTCTCCAAAGCCCTAAATTCGGGAAGTCATGAATGAAGGTACCAAAAAAAATAATTCTATTTTGACAGAAATATGTACCTGATTGTTTCTGGTGTAACTCTGAAATTTTTGATCCACAGGGTCTGAAAACGTTTCCTGAGATATCCTGACCTGTTATCTTTCCATCCTGACAGGTCTGACCTCAATTGGATTCTCTGAGAGAGAGTTATGCCAAATGTCGCAACGTGACCTGTTTTGGGAAAATACAGGAGAGCGAACTTGTACGGCGTTCCACGTGTCACTGTTTGCCCTTCGGCCTCTAAAAACGTTTTCTGAGATATCTCGGCCTGTTATCTTTCCATCCTGACAGGTCTGACCTCAATTGGATTTTCTGAGAGAGTTATTCCAAGTGTCGCAACGTGACCTGTTTATGGGATAATACAAGAGAGCGCACTTGTACGGAGTGCCATGTGTCACTGGTTCAACTTCGACCTCTGAAAAAGTTTTCTGAGATAGTGCAGACTGTGTACTACCTGTCACTTTTTACGAAATTTCATTTGGAGCTTCCTAGCCCAAGATATGACCTTTTTCCCAAGGTCACCTGATTTTGACTCAGATCTGGAAGAGGCAGAAACCCTATATTGTACAGATCATAAATCACAAAGTACAACGAATTAGAGGTTTTCCTTTGGACACAAGGTACCTGGATATTTTATATTCGTCCTGTAACAATTTCAGATCCGAAAACTTCTCCAAAACGGATTTATAGCGAAAGTGCTACGATGACTGGTTTTTGCTATGTAAAACCCTAACCTTCAAATTGTCGTAAGTAAAGCAAGTGTCTTTAGTGCCATACCTTGTCTTCCTTCAGGTTAGCTCTGATACCATGTTAAAATTCAATATGCTAAGATAGAAAATAGCAGCATTACATTCCATTTCACAATAATAGCATATACAAGATCACTGAAGAAACAACAAGCATAGCATAAACACAAGAGACAAAGATTTATCTTGGGAAACCCTCATGGGGTAGAAAACCCAGCAAAGCTTCCTCAATATAGATGACCAGCAATATACAAAGATGTAAACCCTGAGCATAAGCTCCTTCTCCTCCATAGCAGACCTCTCCTCCACAAATGCGCCTTTCTCAAGTGAGTGAGTGTGTATAATGAGGAACACACCTCCTCTATTTATACACTACTCTGATATGTATTTTACACAAGTACACGTAGGCTCGTATTTAACCAATAGGTTAAATACCCCACTACAACTAACTGGGCCGACCCCTCTAGGGTGGTCTAATAACCCTTTGACCCACATAACACATACAGGGCCGACCCCTACTAGGGAAGTCTAATAACCCGAGTTACCACATTCCGACGGAGGAATAAACATCTCCGGATATACAATAAGATCTTCACGGAGGAATGAAACATCTCCGGAATAATAAAGTACAAATATAATATTCTTTGAAGTTACAATATCTCAACAATCAACAGTGCATCAATAATTGATCTATCAATCTGAACACACATGCATAAAGGAAATAAATCCTACTTATAACAACACCTGTTACACAAGGGGGCCCTACCTTCAGCAACAGGAGTTGAACAGCCTCTCAATCACATGAAATTGATCAACACATTTAAATCAGATAACCCAGAAATCTCTTATATAAAAGCTTGATACAGTGTTCAATAGATCTTATGTAATTGAGGCTAACCCTTCTGAAGAGTCCCCATGTCTTTTATACATCAATGCTTATGATAAAATAGGAGAAATTGCATAGTTACAACAAGTTTTCAAAGAAAACCTATCTTCAGATTTTCAAAGAGATAATTCAGGGATATGCATCGTGGAAAGTGGAGATGATCCCAGGGATATCGAAGTGGTCAACTAGGAGTCATCGTAGACTCAAAATACTAAATTAAGCACAAAACCTCCAATTCCTGGATCGACTGCATCAACATCTAGACGCCAGATAGGTAACCAAAAAAATGTAAGAAATACATCAATCTTGATGCCTTCATGTGGTAGCTCGATACTGAAATGCCTATCCTCCAGCTCTCGTGATCCTTCATTCTATAACCTGTAGGAAGATTGTTACTGAACTTGAAAACATCACTTCTTTAGTAGGCAATAATGGCAGCATAACTCTATCCAATCATAAGCAATTGACAAATAGCAAAGAGTACAAGATCAATCCTTACCAAGGCCAAAATGTGCAAAATGTAGGCAAGAGAGGCAATGATAATACAGGATTGTGTCAAAAGAGTCATAGAACAAGGTAAAATAAGGGAACAAAAAGGGTCATATACACAGCCCGTCAGAGACATTAACAAATTCTTCATATGACTGGAAGAGTAACCAATCAGAGGAGTAAAAACTCTGAGATCAGGTTCATCCTAAGGCCAAAACTAAAACCCAATTTGTTTGAAAGACTAAAAAAGGTGTTGTCTTCAAGGACATAAATGACTTGCTGCCTTTATACTGAAAAGGTACTTGAAATCCTTCCCTTCCCTTTTCTCTTTTTATTAAAGAATGTATTTTCTTGATTTTAACGAGCATGAAAAGGTGGAAAATAAAGCTCGATAATGTCCTTCTTGTTAGTTTTAATGAGTCCAAGAAGTAAAACTCAATAGTCCTTCTTTATTTTTGAAAACAAGCTCGAAGAGAGGATAAAAGAATGCTTGGTATAAGTCCAACCATGTGTAATTTAATGATTCCATGGGAGGGAAATTCATTATCATCTTCATGTTTGAACGAGTTTGAAGAAGAGATAGACTAGTGCTCGATAACATTGATCCATAAAGTTTAATATTGAGTCTGGATCTGTTCATGCTCGTTGGTGTTTTCAATTTTAAGGAGTTTGAAAAAATTAAACAATAACTCCATACACCTACTCATGGATTTTAATATCGATCTCAAGTTGGTATGTGCTCTTCAATGTTTTCATATTTAAAGAGTGTGAAAAGCTTAAACAAGAACTCTATATACCCTCTCATGGATTTCACATTGAGCCCAAGTTGGTGAATGCTCGTTGGTGTTTTCATATTTCGAGAGTCTGGAAACCCTAAAGAAGACTCCTAAATTTCATTTTTCGTAAAGTTAGTCTCCTCACCTGAAAAAGTGTAAAACAATGAGAGAAGAACTCTTATAGCCATGTATGACTAGAGTATACCTTTTTTGTAAATAATCCACTAAGGTCTGGAAAAGGGGTAAACTTATTCCTAAGTAGATGACTGTTCAAGTCCTTTAATGAGTCTAAATAAGACAAGTGTACTTGGAAATATTGTTATATTTAGAGAGTCTAACAAGAGCTTGAAAGAACTCTATAGGTACCAGGGAACTAAGTTCCTTAATCTTGTCAAATGAAGAAAAGATGTCGATATGATGGAGACGCCCAGATTAGTATAAAATGATGTATAAACATGATCCAAAGAGATTTTCATTACGACATAAGATGACAGGAATTATTGTACCAAACTTGCATGCCACAAAGAAAATCAAACCTTTATAGACAACCGTTGCAAAAAGTTACGAGAAATGTTGCTTCGAACTTCACCTAATCAGAAAAAATCGAAAAGTGCATTAGTTGATTAAATAAAGTTAAAAAATAGTTTTGAAACTATATAGAAATGATAAAAATGGGTAAAAATAAAAAATGATTTTTATAAGTAGTTTCAAAATGGTAACAAAACTCACAAAGTCATTTGTTGGAGCAAAAGGGTGAAAAAATCCTCTTACTTCAAATGCTCGTAACGCTCAAACCTAGTCACCGAATCAGATTTCATCAATTGCAAGTAAGTTATCTCTCTCTTAAATAGCAAATCCATTCATCATTTTTAATTTTTAGTTGTGTTTTTTGTTTTTTATAATTTTTTTAAAATTAGGGCCTTGTACCCGCAGGTTTCCCTCTATTAAACTCGCGAGTACGTGAAAAATGCGTGGGTTTAATAGAGACTAACGCGCATGTACCTGCCTTTGTGTAGCAAATACAGTCACGGGTGTCGCAAAAGAAATGTGAAAAAACAAAAACTACTGGATGAAAGGCTGAACAATGCAGTTATGGTTCTGACTTGGAGGGAAAGGGAGCATGAGAACATGGATAGTACTTCCATGGGCGATTTGGTTAACTCTTAATGCATTGCGAAGATGTGGCTTGCTAAAAATTTTCTGAACCACAAGCATGCAAGCGTAAACAAAACTACTCCAAATGCTTGTTAATTACAGGGATGCTGACCAAGGAGTGTTTGATCTCCAAGGAGAAATAATTGAACTCACCATAGATGACATCTACTTCATTACAGGTTTATTCCATCGAGGTGAGGGGGTAAACCTCAAAGGTACATTTAGAGGGGTCGGTGCATTATTGATCCAGTACTACATCAACACATACTGTATATCGGGTACCGAAAAGAGCGGTATCCAAGTCCCTATTGTCTCCATTGCAAGCTTCCCATTGAAGGTAATTCTAAGTACCTTGAAAAGAATTGGAGGGAGTGCTGCACAACACTTAACCTCGAGGAACTACATGCAGATTGATGTTGAGTTTCTATGTGGTGTTGTATTTGACAAGTGTTCGGGTCTCTTGGTGAGCATGAAACACCAATTGACTGAATGCAAGACTGGAAAGAAGAAGAAATTTGGTTATGGCAACATCCTGTGTACTTTCTCCTTTGAGAGGGTTCCCACCCTGAGTCCGGGAGTATCCCAAGCAGTGCTCAATCCTCATGAGCAGTTGATGACTCGATGGGGAGACATCTTCATGTGCTAGGGTGGTGGCGAGACGAGTCTCTCATATACATATGAGGATTACTTAGCATGGTGGGGTCGTCAGGTGCCGGATCTAGAATATTTTCCCTATGCTAGTATGGATTTCCACGAAGATCTAGAGCTCGCTCTACCTCCAAAATCAACTTGGGGAGAGATGGGTAAGACATGCTTATACTTTTGAATTTTATTTTATTTTTATGTTCTTAATGTATATAATTTTTATGGTGATTAAGAGTGTTGATAGTGTGATTTATGCATATGTGGGGCCTATGCAACTTGCGGGACATCCTCGCACCCGTGTGTGTTTGACTGAGCCTGGAGTTGCTGATGTGATGCTGGTGAGCATTGAGGGGAAGATGAGTTGGTTCAATCATGATATACCCACCTACAATATCGAGCGGATGCCACTCGAGATGCAGGAGGATGTTGTGGGTACTCCCCAGCATGGATTAGGATTCTTAGAAAAGTAGCCAGGTTAGTCATCTACTATAGAGAGGTAGTAGTAGAATTAGTAGAGGCACCTCCCTCTCCATAGGGAGAGAGACACGTTTATATTTTTGAGGCCTTTGATCCCATTTTTGTATATTTATGACACTACAACATACTACGACTCAAACTCATATTTTTTGATACAGATATATACAGTATCAATTTTATATATGTACATGTGTTTTTTGTCTTTATGTGAATGCTTAATTTTTTATGTATGGTAAAGATGCCAATCTAGAATGTAGTTTGCATATGAGTCAGCTAATGAATTTAATTCCTTGAAATATGTTGAAATGTAATAAAATCAAAGTGTCTTTCAAGTAACCTAACACGCAGAAATTGATGAAGAAAAACAAGATCCCGAACCCTATAGTCACCCATCAACTGAAGTACCACTAAGTGTGAGTCGAGTCTTACCTCCAAATGTGAAATGTCGTGATGAATAGCATCTCAAAGCAACTCAATGACTGCACTGTACTTAGCTACATTGTTCGTCGTAGGGCCTAAGCAAGCACCTCCCGAAGACACGAGTTGGCTAGACAGTGAGTAGATAACCCAAGTTATTGAAGCCAACTAATAGGCATGGTGGCTAGCGCCATCAATGAATCCTATAAAGCACTCGGTTTTCATTTGAAACCACAACCTAGAAGATGCATAAGACACAACAAAAATCAAATGAAAATACTAACTCTACAAATGTGTACAATTATAATACAAGAAAAAGCATAGAGGCTTAAGAATAATACTTTTTTCAGGTAGAGCCCATTTCTGGGCTCAGGCAACTTACAACCCTCATACTCGGTTAGATCATACGATCCTTCTTCAGAACTTTAGAGACAATGTACAGTCCGAGCCACATAGATTTGAACTTGCCTGCCCCTAAGGGATCTTTGTCCTAGTCATAGAGCATAACAAGGTCTCCTTCGGAGAACACCTTTGGTTTCACAGACTTGTCATACTGAAGCTTGAATCTGCTTTTATGAGCCTCGTTTGTTGTAAGCGCATCGCAGTGCTGTTCATCTAAATGTTCTAAATGCAGCAAACACTCCTCCAAAGATGAAGTTTCAGGGAGCAGATGGATAACCAAATTTAACGAGGGAATATCGAATTCAACCAGAATAACTGCCTCCACCCCATGAACGAGTTGGAAAGGTGAGAACCCAGTAGAATTCTTAACATTAGACTGGTACAACATGATGTGCCAGTTAGATCGACTAGAATTAACGATCCTTTGAAGGATAGTTTTCAAATTTTTGGTAACTGCTTCAACCTGACAGTTCGCTTGCATATAGAATGAGGATGAATGTTCCTGTTGAAAACCTAGCATAGTATACAACTCAGTCTTCATATTGTTTTGAAAATGTCGACCATGGTCCGTAATGATCTCTTTGGGGATACCAAATCTAGCAATAATCTGGTTAAATACAAAATAAGCAATCATTTCTCCATCTACTCTCACAGTAGGCATTGCCTTGGCCCACTTTGTAAAGTATTCGAAAACAACAATGATGTGATGGTGTCCTCCTGCCGAAGCCGGATTACTTGTCATGAAGTCAACCCCCCACATGGTGAATAGGCCTGCTTTGATAATAGGATGGAGAGGAGCGGGGTGTGCTCGCATCTTTTTGGTGAAAAACTGGCAAGGTTGATAGTGTTTTACAACTTCCACACAATCTTTGAAGATCGTGGGCCAAAAATAGCCAGCGTGTAGTATTTTCTGGGTCTTTTCCAACCCAGAAAGATGACCTCCATAGGCTCCACTATGGGCATCATTCAATACTGATTCGGCTTCCTACAAATTCAAGTAACGATGTAAAATGGAATCTACCCCACATCTATAAAGCATGTCAGAAATGATGAGGTAGTTCTTAGCATGATCTCGAAACTTTCGTCGCTCGTCTCTGGAGAAAGAGGGTGGACACCTGAAATTCTAGAGATATATTAAAATATCCCCATACCATGTGTCAGAAGTTGCAATGAGAAAAATGTGTTCATCTGGAAAAGACGAATCTTCCTCAAAGCTGGTTACATCACTAGGGAACTCAAAAATAAGCTCGGTGAACATTAGATATTTCTTAGACTTAGAAGATTGGAAAATTAGGTCAAACTCTTGCAAAATTACAATCCATTTATTTAACTTCCTGCCGATGATACGTCGGGTTAAAATGTATTGAAAGGGATTAAATTATGCAATCACTGTGGTGGTTCACAGTAGGATGTAGTGACTTAGTCTCTGAACAACGTAGATGATAGCTAATGCCAACTTCTCGATGTGAGAATACTTGAGCTCAGGAGTTACCAATTCCTGCAAAAGATAATAAATGACATGCTCCTGGAGCTTGTCATCCTCCTGAAAAAGTACTATACCAATCATGGAAACAGATTCTGCCAGATATAGAAGGAAGTCCTTAGTATAATCTAGTGGGATCATCAAGGGGGCTAATAGTAGTGCCTTTTTCAATGCCTCGAACGAGGCTTGAGTAGCCTCATCGCCAAAAAAATGGGTATCTTGACTGAGAAATATCATGAATCCCTTGGTGATTTTAGCATAGTTTATAATGAAACATTGTAGAAAGTTTGACATACCCTGCAGACTCTGAAGTTATCTAAGGGTTCAAGGAGGAAGCAGATTTACAATGGCCTCAACTTTTAATGGGTCGACCATGATGCCACGAATCGACACAATGAAACGCAGTAAGCGTCTGAACTCTACACAGAATACACATTTGCTAGGATTCAAACAAATATTATAGTATCTGCATCTCTCAAACAATAGTCGCAAATGATCAGGATGATCTCGTCACTTACGAGATCGCGTTGGGAGATCATCTAGATATGGCTAAACTACATGTTTGATATCGTGGAAAGAAAATTTCATGGCTCGTTGGAAAGTGGCTCCAACATTTTTTAACCCGAATGGCATATTCCGATAAGAAAAATTACACCAAGGAAAAGTGAAAGCAATTTTGTGTTGGTCTTTAGGTTTTATTTGAATCTGGTTATATCTTGAAAAACCATCCATGAAAGAAAATATTTCATGGCCCGCACACGAATCAATAATCTGGTCGATGAAAGGTGTGGGGTAGTTGTCCTTTGGACAGGCTTTGTTAAGGTCCCGAAAGTCTATACAGACACGTATGGTTCCTTGCTTTCTGTCAACGAGGACTGGGTTGGACACCCATTCTGTCATGTCGATCGGATAGATGAAGCCAACTTTAAGTAGTTTTTCAACTTCGTCCTTAATGGATGCTACTTTCTGAGGGTTTACCGAACGAATCTTTTGTCTCACTGGTTTGGCATTAGGGTAAGTCATGATAACATGCTCGAATATAGCAGGGTCAATGCTTGGAATATCCTCATAATACTAGGCAAAGATGTCGTGGAATTCCTTAAAAAGGTTGGTGTACAAAGTGATCTCATCAGGAGAACAGTTTTCTCCAATAAAAATGTTTTCCACAACGTCGGGTTTGGTGGATATATCAATCGGAATAGTTTTCGATATGTTTTCCATATTCTGTTCAGCATAAATTGATTTCGTAGTAGAAGGATAAATGGACAAGTTGATATCACCACCGAGTCTCACTCAAAACTCACCATTCTCTATCTTGTCCAGATATGGAAGGAAGTAAGATATGTGATGCATGTGTTCCCATGAATGATCCAGACCAATCATGTTTTCCAGGATAGCCTCATCAGAAGGAAAAACATTATCTACTAAATCAAAAGAATGGATAGAGTTGACTAACCATGCAGGTGCATAATCAATATCTAACTCTGTGGAGACAGACGGAGTCAAGATATGATCTGTTGCATCATTTTGTGACATTTGGTATGCCACTTCTGCAACAGATAAGGCAATAGTTGGTTCTTGGTGAGTGGGAAGAATCCATGGATTTGTTATTCGACAGAACGTGAAGATTTCCCAAGACCAAATTTCTATGGTACTCGTGGAACCAATGTAGTTCATGGGAGCAGGTAGGTCGAATGTTCCTATCATCGATGAATACATGCCTACTCCCATAATCTCGCTGGGAGGGTGAGTCAGATAAATCAAAGGGATAGCTTAATCCGATGAAGTAATGTTATTATTTCGAGTGAAGGAAAGTTGATCAACGATGATGATCTTCCCTTCGTGTGGGAACATCAGTACTCGAAAGACGGACGATGGAATAGATTGCATAGCATACGTCCAGCTCCTTCCTAACAACAAGTTCTAGTCAAGAGGAGCATCTAAAATTTAAACCTCCACAGACACTAACTTACCGGCAAGTTCAATTTCGAATGTGGGCAAGACTCCGTGTGGGTGGAACGATCTTTCGTTGAAAGCCGTAAGAAGTGTGTTGGAAGGGGCTAACTTAGGCAAGCCAAGGGATTTCCAGTAGGATATTGACATTACACACGTAGACGTGCCTTTAGCTACAATTGTTCTTCCAATGGTCTTAGGACCATGGAATACTTCAATTTGGAAGGCCACGTGATACGGTAACCAGGGTTTGATATTTGACATATCAAACCATGCAAGCATAATTGAAGAATCGATGCTCCTAAGGCCAATAGAAGTGCATTCTTTTGTAAAGGACAGTTTTGCAAGACTTCGAATGTAGACATTGCACAAGGCGTTTGGGCCAGGTCCTTTACACCAGAGTAGTTAGGAGCGGCTCACGCATTAGGGTTGTGCATAGCTCGTTTGTAGACACCCTTAGGTATCTTTGGCATAGAATATGTTGGTCTCTCAATTTGAAGAGGAGCAGATGACTCGAGGAATTCCTTATCTTTCTGCTATGAGTCCGGGTTATAATTCCTGGCTCTGGTTTGCAAAAGCATATGCGAGTTAACCATGTTAATGAATGATTGATTAGATGACGAGGCATGATTTCCCACAGCACTAGAGTTTTCATAATTTGGGCCTTGTCTATGAGGAAATGGATCCTTCAAGACGATCGATTTTCTTTTCTCGAAGTAAATTCTGCGCTTTGTCTAATAAAGGGAACTGATGAGTAAAGTGATCGTCCTTGCAAAGATTGCAGGGAAACTTTACCTTCTTTTTCTCTTTCTTTCCCTCCTCGACATTCTCAGTATTTTTGGGCTTCTGATGGTTCCCCTCCCCTTTCTTACCCTTATTTTTGTTGTTGTTGGGTTTTCAAGAACCTTTTTGGCTTGTGTACACCTGCTGAACAAATTCTATCTTAGAAGGGGAGGTTGCAACCAAAGTTGCTTCAGTAGCAGAATGCTTCATAGAGAGTGCGTGGACCTATTTTGTTAAAGCTTCAAGCTTTGCTGAATTTACTGAACCAAAAATGCCATCAGAATGCAGTCTAGGCTTAGGTTTTCCAAGATCTATATTAGACCTTGGTGCGTCCGGAATGATCTCATAGAGGATCCCATATTGGGCATAATATAAGTCAAGATGCTGGGTCCTCAGGATTGTATTTTCTTCAGAACTTACCCCAGAAGTTGCAACATCCTTAGAAATATAAGGAAGGAGTGACCTCAAATACCACTCTAACAGGAACTCTGGGGGAATATCAACCTTGATTAGTCTCTTCCGTCTTTGCCACTCCTGAATGTGGTCAGAAAGGTGAGTGGATTTATTATACCTAAAAGTAGACAGAAGGTTAGTACCAGCATCATACCAGACTGGAAGCTGGAAGTGATACAGGAAGACTATCACTAGGTCCCAAAATTTATCGTATGCAGCAGTGGGCAGTTCAATGTACCACTTGGATGCGACACTAGTTAAGGTCCTTTGAAAAATCCTCAACCATATGGACTCGTCACTAAGTGAGTTGGAAGAGCACCATAAGTGAAAGGTCATAGCACGGTTACCAAGGTCTTCCCCAGTCTTACCTTCGAACTTAGGAATGTCCGAGGGAAGCTTGGTTGGGACTGGTGGCCATGCAGAGCTATGTTGCACCGGATCGTTAGTTAATTTTGAAATATCTGGCAAGTTCAAGGTTTCCAGAAAAGCAAAATGGGGTCTCGCCGATGGCATTTGATTAAAAGGAGTTTGGTAGGGGAACCACTCGAAATATGGCTCTTATAGTGTTGGTTGGGGTTTTCCCCAGCTACCGGTTGTGAAGTGAATGCATTATGGAATTTTCTCCAGCCATAGGCTAAGGGATTGCTTTCTTGTGGATTGTTCCATTGCGGCTCGGTATAAGCACCCCTGAAATGTGGGTTGACAAAACTGTTATTGTTAGAAAAACAAGATCACAGAGCAGTAACAATAAACATAAATGCAAATATAATCACACATACACATTACAAGAGAGACACAGATATATCGTGGTTCACCCAACTTGGGCTACATCCACACTAAATTTTTCAGTCCTTATTATTATAACCGTCCAGCAAGGTGAAGGGATACAACCTGTAGCACAGCCCCTGCACTTCCTCTTCACTGTATCACAGTCTCTCTCCTGATCTTAGAGATCTTTACAATGCATAAAACCTAATACATCCACCCTAGCCATATTACAGTGTCTTTCTTTTATAGGGAAAATACAATGGGAAAAATACCACGGGATAGCCAAAACTATAGGCCTGCAAAATGCAGAATGGGGTTGAAACCTGATGTAGACGAAATGGAAGAAGTAGATATTAAGCCTACAAAAGGTGTCGAAGGAGATATGTGTCCTCTGAACCAAGGAAATCCGTGACTAAAAGGAGGAGATTTAAGGTTAGCCTGGAATTGTTGCACATAAGGGGAAGATGTGAATGATACCAAAGGTACCCCTGAAAAGGGGACACTGTATAGACCAATGGTAGCACCAAAAGGACTAGATGCAGTCGTGGTTTGAGAGCTAGATGGTACTACAGATGTAACATTGAAATTAAATTAAGTTCTCAGAGAAGAAGTAGCTTGCAACGAGCTTGGTATTAATGTGTGTGCATATGGAGGGGAAAAACCTCCTGATATGATAGCTGATGTAGGAGTATGAGGAACTCCTAACACATCCCCTATTATATCCATAAAGGAACCATGTGTAAACCAATACACGCTTAACTCTGGAAGACCTAGAGAAACTACCCTTTCCAACAAGCTAGGATCGTTGGGTCCATTTAAAGGAGGGTTGAAGGGTGTATTAAACTCTTTAGAAGTCAAGTCTTTAACCTCAAAGGTTTCTTGAACCGGTTGACCTTGAGAGATTAGGTGAGGTTCTCTTGGTGGTTCAATTGTTCCCGTAAGTTCATAAGAACCACGAGAGTATGTTCTCCATCGTTGTGGTGGCGATGGACGATCCACTATAAATGGAGGAAGTTTCTGCAACCTTCATGACCTTCTAAGAGGTTGGTCCTCCACTATGGTGTGAAAAATATACTAAGTACTAAACCTAAGGGCCACTAGAACTACTTGTAGCAAACAACACACCACTAAAAATGTCCTGAAGTAATCCAGACTAGGAAAACAAAGGTAAATATTCTCAAAAGTAAGTTTGGGATGATGAGGGCCGATAACAAAATAGTAGAATATCAAAGAACAGTTACCTGGGTCCACATACAAGCTTTCTGGGTGCAAGTGCTTGAATCACCAAACTGCCTTTCCAAATTGTTGCAGAGGGTTTCCTCCCAAGTCTTTCCTAGGGACAGCAGGAATAGCCTTCTATCGTCACCTATGTAGAGACTTAAAAGTCAAAAGATACTAAAGGCTACCAAAATTGCAGAAAGAACCCGGGGGGAGAGTCACAGGTCCAGCCAAGATGCATGGCCAGGGTAACTAAGCCCAAAATCAAAGAGTGCACAAGGCATTAATGGAACCCCATATGCAAAAAGGATTTATTGTATGCTAGAAGGAAATGTGGGGGGTTATCCCCAACAATTCGATCTCACACGACCTCGTGCTTAACTCTGGTTTGAGTAGAGCTTCCTGGATACCTCCACAAAAGTGGATTTACCTAAATGATAGTTTGTACTACGATTTGAGATTTGAATGGTTTGGAAGGTTTAAAGTGATTTATTCCAAACCCTAGGCTAAGCTAGTTGATGTTGTGTAACCTAAAAAAGAAAATGTTACTAATATATTTTATTAATGGTTCTTTTTTAAAGGTTGTTACTTACTCAAAGGATAGTGCAATGTGTGGTAATGGTTATAACTAAAAAGAAATGCGTATATGTAAAAATGTAAAAAAATCACAATTAACCTATGTTTGTCTTTAAAAACATGAAATCATAAAGCAAACTAAGCATAATGATTTTTTTTTTTTGTATTTTCAAAGATGATAGTACTAAAGACTACAACTATTTCGAAAAGAAAATGATAATTCTTGCTACAAAAGGAAAATTAATTTTTAATTTGATTTTTTCTTTAACTACGAAAGAAATACAAATAAAAAATGAATCAATAAGACTTATTGAGTAGTGCAAGTAAAGAAAATTGACCTGAACTAAAGCAATCAGACCTTATGAAAGATCGACAAACACTAACCCAATTAGTTGCTCTCGAAAGTAACTAGGTTTTGGAACAAAGTGCAAACAGAGAAAATTGATGTGTAAAGAGGAAAAACAGAGATCCTTATACAGAGATAAGTCTTCTCATGAACACCAGTAATCAAAGAGGAAATAAACCAAGCACTTGCCAACAAGAAAATTGGCTAGAAAGCAAGGGTACTTCACAAGCACAACACTTTTAAGAAACTTATAAATAAGCTTCCAACTAGAATCAACAGACAGTGAACAGATGTCCAAGGGGTATCAGGACATCAACATAATTCCAAATCCACAGACAAACCCACCTAAAACTAAAACCTAATTAAACAGAAAAGTCTCAGGTAGAGGCCGCGACTGTGTAATGCAACAACATGTGGTTGAGCCGCAGGTACATATAACAACTCATGGTTAGGGAAGAAAATCCGCGACTGTATATACAGACATGTCGTGGATGAGCCTTTAAAAACTTCTAAAAAATAAAATGAAAGTTTATAAACCTAGTGAATCAAGCATGAAAATAAATGGAAATCTCCACAAATGGTTGTAAATATACTCAAAAGGACACTCAACAACCTGAGGGAGGTGTCAGACCAACAAACCAAGTTCCAAATCCAGCACAGGGGGCCCTAAGACCAAACCCTAACACAAAGAGAAAAATATCAGGGGATGTTCGCGATTGTAACATGTAGAAGCAAGTGGGTGCAACTAAATAACTGTGGGTACCTCTAAGGGCAACTCGTGAGTGTAACAAAAAATCTGCACCTGTAAGTACAGGAAGCTCGCGGGTGGGCTCTGAGAAAATATTAAAATAAAGAAAATTTTGCAGATCAAAAGAAATGAGTCAAGTACAAAAGGTCCAGGATGTCCTAGACACTTATAAAGGAGACTAAACAAGTTATAAAACTGGAAAAAACTCAAGAAGAGTCCCCAAAGCAAACAAACAAAATGGTGCTCCCTAGTGGAGTCGCCAATTCTGTTTTTAGGATATTACTCTTATAGTTGGGGAAGAAGACTACCAATATACTGGTGGGTTAATAGATATACATATAAAGGTGTTCTAACATGTTTATAAGAAAATAGGATTAAAAGTAAGAGAATGTATACCTTAGTTATGAAGGTCGGTCCAAGCTTTCTCTCCTCTTCGTTTTCGTATGTGAATAACCTACAACACAAGCACGATACCTTTCTCAAACGTATTGGACCATACATACAATATTGATATTAATAAAGAAAAATAACATCAACATGTAATCAAATAATTATAGATATGAGTAAATCTATATTGGAAAGGAAAGGATGTCTCAATATTTTATTAATAAATGTAGAAGATACAAATGCTTATACCTTTCCTGCACCGACACCGTCGTAACCACAATCCTGGGCTCCTGGTCCTCTCTCTTAGCTATGAATTTCTCCATCATAACCTTCTGAATGATTCTAAGGGTCCCTTTCCCAAGTCCTTCCCCTTGTATTTATAGCAAGGTAGGGAAGGTAGGTTCGAAAGGTGGTTGAGTTGGGAAGTTGGGGTAGTTTTGGTACCTTCGTCAACTAATCCCAATTCGTGTTTCTAATTATTTTTTATATTTTTCATAAAACACCCGTGACTTTGGTACGAGACAACTAGTGAGTGACCGGTGAGTGTCTCAGCTTGCATGTAGCGAGTGCAACAATTTTATTGACACCCGCGGGTTGTCAGTAAAGGAACCCGTGGCTAACCCATTGGTGAGAAATTATAAGGGTCGCGATTATGTCATCTATGTTCAAGGTAAGATCTTCAATCCATTTTGTCCTTTTGTGTGACCGACAGAGCAATGTGGTCACAGATGGAGAAGTGCAAATTTGACCGATAAAACACTCATTAGAATCTTTGTACATCCAAACCTTGTCAAAATGTTCTCAAAAATTAACTACACTGCTGTAATTGCGCTATAGTTCTTCACTGGTTTTACTTCTACCCATCTAGTTAGGTAATTTGTAGCCATAATAATGTATCTCGAGACAGTTCTCTTCCCTGGTAAGTGAGTAGGTCCCACAAAGTCAATATCCCATTTATCAAAGGCTTGCAATATCAATTGTGGAATCAATGGAATCTCATCTCTATGATATGGCTTTCCTATTCTCTGGAAGACATCGCACTTCTTGCAGTGTTCTTTTGAATCTTTATGTATAGTAGGCCACCATAGTCCTTCTCTCAAAATATTTTGTGCAGTATCTTTCCCTGCGTAATGTCCTCTAGATACTCCTGAATGTGCTTCATTAATTATGATGGTTCTCTCATGTTCCAATACATATCTACACAATACTTCATTTGTTCCCAATTTGCATAGTTGCCTTGCAATCGGGGTAAAATCAACTGATCTTACCACTAATTATTTATTTTGTTGCATAGTAAGTTCTACGGTTGCTAACCATGTTGTTATAAATTCTACAATGTCTTTGAAGTGATCATATTCTATGTGAATAGAAAACCACAACGCATCCGGCAGATTATCCTTCAAATTACTAGTTTATTCTCCTGACTCGATTCTTGAAAGATGGCTAGGTCATGCGTTCAATATTCCTGGATTCACTATGATCTAAAAATCATATTCCTAAAAAATTAAGAGCCATTTGCATATTATTCCCCATAATACTGGATTATTGACCAAGTACTTCAAAGCTGAATGGTCAGTGAACATGCAAAAGTGAGAACCTAGCAAATAGTGTCTGAATTTATTCAATGCGTACACCATACCTAAGCCTTCCCTCTCTGTTGTGGTGTAATTCTTTTCTTTTGAAGATAGATTTAAACTTGAAAATGCAATGGGATCGTCAATGCCTCCATCACCTGGTTGTGCTAGTACAATGCCAAGTGCTATATATGAAGCATCTACATGTACATGAAATGGCTTGTTCCAGTCAGGAAAGACTATAATAGGCGTTGTAACCATCTTCTCTTTAAATGTGTCTAATCGTTTTTGGAAATATTTAGTACAATTGTACTTCGCTTCCTTTTTTTAATAGTTTCTCCATAGGTGCAGTTATCTATGCATATCCTTTAATGAATTTTCGATAATACCTTTTGTGTTCCAATCAATCAAATTGGTTTAGAAAGAAGGTATCATGGTATCAAGATGGTAAAGGATGAATGCATCCTAGTTATATTTATAGAAGATTTCAATTTACATATTATGGATGTTGTAGTATTCCTTTATATCTTAAAATACACATTTGACACTAATATGGTTGGTGTTTAGCAATACCCTTTTTTCCACAGGTTCATAACTAAGGCATTGAGCCAGTTTTTCTAGAAGAACATATAAGAGAAGAAGTTTACTTATAGTTAGTTGGAACAGTTTGAAAGAATGTGAAAGAGTAGTATTTTTGTATGGACCAGTGTGCAGGACAAGTGAGATCCAAAAGAGAAGTTGAAGTTACTAAGCACATCTCCAATGTTCGACGATTCTAAATAAATATCCGAATGATGCCTAGTCCCTAAGGACTAGACTGAGTTTAGTTAGATTGCCACTATGCGTTGTCCTCCATAGAGTGCCACATGTAGTTATGATTTAGATACTAGAAGTTCATATCATTATAATAGGTGTATTTAAATAATATCACTTAGCTCACAAAGCATGACCGATTTTGTATAAACACAGTTATATTTCCATCGTTTGAGAGCATCTACAGTTTGAGAATTATTATGTTTAACAGTGATTTTTAAGTAAATGAATATTTATTTTGTCCCATCTTATTAAGTAAATTTGTGTTCAGGTATTGTTGTGCATAAGGACCCATCCATAGGCAATTAAAGGGGCATGTGAGTTAGATCATATTTTATTTGATTTCGAATGAATGAGATAGGCTAAAACAAAACATAGTAGATTCATTATAGTTTGTAGGAAAATTACAGTATGTTGACAAATTAGCATTAAATATATTATTTCTGCACTTTGAATTCAATTTGAATGCTTTTTATCATTTCACAAGTTATAATTCATCATTTTTTTTATAAGACATGGTATATGATTATATGATTTCAGTTAAGCATGATAGTTCCAAGTTTTTTTAAATACTCACTCAGATTTTGATGTCAATAAAATACCTAGACTTGATGTATAAATGAGAAGGTAGATCAGGAATCATTCCTCAAAAGGTTTGTCTAAATATTGGTGAAGAGTATCATGAAACTAGTCCATAAACCATTAATAAAGGGATAGGTACCTAACCAGATGATGGGATCCATGTCCCTTGCAAACCTTAGGTCATATATTAGAATTTACTTTTTCTTTTTATCTACGTTTTTATGCTTTAGAATAGTACTAGGCATCATTATAAGTTTCTTTCTAGTTGCACCTTTGTTGGTGTCTTGTCCCAATAGGATACAGTATTGTTGTTGATTAATTAATCCCATCATAACCTCTAACAAGATAACATGTTAACTCATAAACTACTTACCCACTAGTACCCCCAGAATCTAAACCCCTTAACCACAAGCTGACTACCCCCTTAGGTTCCTCACATTTAACCCACAAACCACCCAATACATAATTCATTACTAAATTTTATGTTAAATTTTCTGAATTTACTTCAATATGATCTAGGATCTTAACTGAGAGAACAACATGTACAGCATATCTACAGCATATCAATCATGGAGACAATAATGCAAGCACACAAGAGACACAAAGATTTACTTGGGGAAAACCATAAAGGTGAAAAACCCCAATAACTTCCTCAGAGATAGATAGAGCAATGATACAACCAACCATAAGATATAGCCATCACCTAGCAGCAGATCCTCCTCCTCCATAAGTGCGCCACTCCTCCTTGAGTGCATGTGTGAGAAGTGAGTGAGTAAATAGAGTGCCTCCCGCACTCTATTTATACTTGACTTGACTTGCCTTTTTACCTAACTCATGTAGGCTCGAACTTTACCACATAACATAATGCTGAGTGGGCCGACCCCCAATAGGGTGGTCTAATAACCCTTTGACCCACATGGCCGACCCCCAATAGGGTGGTCTAATAACCCTTTGACCCACATGACTTATACAGGGCCGACCCCAAATAAGGTGGTCTAATAACCCATCAAGTATAAGTTACGACACTTACAATATAAATGACGACACTTCCTTATAGAGGAATAATACCATCTCTATAGGAATACAATATACATATATGTGAAATACATTCCGAAGTTACATATACATCAACACTCCCTCTTAACTAGGAAGGTATTTCTCAGCACAGTTCTTCTAGCACAAGTCATCTTCTCTGGATCATCGTCACTAGATAATCGTCATCGAGTCATCATCATCGTCACTGCTGCTGCTATCTCAATCAATCTCTGAATCTACTCGTCATAGGAATTTCTACAGAGCCAGTCCTTTTTCATACTGGATGTAGGCCCACCACCTGCAGGTCTTCGTCATCACTGGCCATACTGTGGATTCCTCAGGGCTTATTACGTGCGTCACAAAACCTCGAAAGAGCATCCCAGGCTGTTACGAGCACACGGCTCTACCTATAGGATCTCCCAGGGCACAAATTACATGTGACCTCACCACAAAACCTCGAAAGAGAATCCCAGGACTGATTACGAGCACAAGGCTCAACCTATCGGATCTCCCAGGGCACAAATTACATGTGGTCACCAAAAAACCTCGAAAGAGCATCCCAGGACTGATTACGAGCACACAGCTCAACCTATCGGATCTCCCAGGGCACAAATTACATGTGGTCATGGAAAAACCTCGAAAGAGCATTTCAGGATGTTACGGGTACACAACTCCGACCTGAAATCTCCCAGGGCACAAATTACATGCCATAGGACAAAACCTCGAAAGAGCATCTGCCAGATATCCCAGGGCACAAATTACATGCCATAGGCAAAACCTCGAAAGACTATCTGCAGATCTCCCAGGGCACAAATTATATGTCCTCCCAAGCAAAACCTCGAAAGAGCATTTGCCAGATGTCCCAGGGCACAAATTACATGCCATAGGCAAAACCTCGAAAGACCATCTGCAAATCTCCCAGGGCACAAATTACATGCTTATCTGCACAACCTGATGCACGGCCATAGAGTATCAACCTGATACTCACCATGCATCATCCTGATGTATCCACAATCATCCTGATCATCATTACTGCAACGTCCTGCTGCATGTCATCTGGAGCAACATCCTGAAGCTCGTCATCTATGATCATCCTGATCATCACTGCAACATCCTGCTGCATGTCATCTGGAGCAACATCCTGAAGCTCGTCATCTATGATCATCCTGATCATCACTGCAACATCCTGCTGCATGTCATCTGGAGCAACATCCTGAAGCTCGTCATCTATGATCATCCTGATCATCACTGCAACATCCTGCTGCATGTCATCTGGAGCAACATCCTGAAGCTCGTCATCTATGATCATCCTGATCATCAATGCATCTACCTTATGCATACCAAGTATCTACCTGATACATATCATCATACATGATCCTCCTGATCATCAATGTATCCACCTGATACAAATACAAATACATGATACATATCACCATACATGATCCACCTGATCATACAATGTACCCATCTGATACATATACAGATACATGGTCCAAGCATCCAACATGATGCATATACAAAATACATACACATGATCCAACTGATCATATCCAGCATCTACATGATGCGTACATACATACATAAAAATGATCCAACTGATCATATCCAGCATCCAACATGATGCGTTCATACATATATAAAAATGATACAACTGATCATATCCAAGCAGAAACCAGAACATCATCCTGATGCTCATCATCCAGCGCTTACATCCACAGCCATGTGAAGGATCCTCCTTCCAACATGCTTGGAATGGCTTCAGCAAATGTGTCCATCACTTCTTCCTCGAAGTGTCCTCGATCTGAAGAACGCCAAGCCTCTCTCTGAAATACTCGAACTTCACCCTGGCTAGTGGCTTCGTCAGCACATCTGCAATCTGCTCGTCTGTCGCAACATATAGGAGATTCACGGCTCCTCTCTGCACCATATCCCTGATATAGTGATATTTGATCTCTATGTGTTTCGACATGTCATGAAACACTAGATTCTCGGATAGCTTCACACAACTCTGGTTATCACAGAAGATACCAGTAGCATCCAGCAGGAGATCAAATAACTCAGACAGTAGCTTCCATAGCCATAATGCCTCATAACTAGCTGAACAGGCTGCAACATACTCAGCCTCTGCTGTACTCAGTGCTACGCAGGACTGCTTCCTGCTAAACCAAGAGATCACACCTGATCCCATATTGAAGCAACACCCAGATGTGCTCTTCCTGTCTGCAGCACTGCCAGCCCAATCTGAATCAACATAACCCTACAAGTTAAACTTTTGATTCTCCTCATACCTGAGCCCATAATCCACTGTACCCTTCAGGTACCTCAGAACATGCTTTACAGCAACCAGGTGAACACTCCTTGGATCCGTCAGGAACTGGCTCAATGTGTTCACAGCAAAGCAAATGTCTGGTCTCGTGTTCGTTAGGTACATCAAGGACCCAATCATCTGACGATACATAGAGACATCAATCGGCTCAGATGAAGCATCACATAGAAGCTTCAGATTTGATGCCATAGGTGTGGCCATGGTCTTGCAATCCATCATCTCGAACCTCTTTGGGATCTCTACTGCATACTTCCCTTGTCCAAGGAAGATTCTATCTGCACTCTGCCACACCTCCATGCCAAAAACAAATAGTGCATCATCCCCAAGTTCTTCATCTCGAACTCGGTAGTAAGCTTCCGCTGCGTGTTGGCAATCAATCTATCTTCACCATACCAAGTTCTGCACATATATGATTTCCTATCATTTGTCTCAGAACCAAGTGGCTGCTCTACATACACTTCTTCTTCAAGTACACCATTCAAGGAAGCTGTCTTGAATCCATCTGGTGTATCTCCTATTTCATCACTTTTATATTTCTCAATGCTGCCATCTGCAACATGCTTGATCTGATAGTTCCATTTGGAAGTCATAGCAAACTTCCCTTCATGTCTTGGGATTACATCCCAAACATCATTCTTCATGATCGACGGATCATGGCATTTCATTTCTTCATCCCAGATCCTGGGAACTTCAATATCTTCAATAGATATCTTTGTTGCTGGAACAAATGTTGTAGTTCTTTTGTAGGTGAAGATATACGGTTTTTCCTACAAAACAGGTTAAATTGCATGATTAGAAACATCTCATAATTTTCAGAACAAATTATTACACATAAAGAAATATGTCATACAGTGATGCAATTATCTTAGCCAATGCTTTAATACAACATTTATCCATATTCCGTAACTTTCTAGATGCCTTCCAATCTCTACCAGAACATTGTTAAGAGTGTGCACAACTCCCAACATGTCAACAAAGAGGTTTCATTCTAGATAAGTAGCAATGGAATGTTGTACAGTTCCATAGGCCACTTACCCATGCATATTAGGAGTATACTGTTCATCAATGCAATTATTCTAATATGCATAATACACAACCTAATTCTAGGAACATCAGTATATACATTATTGAACAGTATTATTTAAGAAATGACAATTCAAATACTTATCTTTGTTTGTTCGTTGGGTGGACTCCCTCTGAGTCTTTGCTTTCTTGCAGGAGCTGCTGGAGTCCTAATCTACAGTAGCTTCTTCTACACCTTTCTGATGTGGAATGTAGAGAGATGGACAACTCCCTCTAAATATCCGCATCCTTGCATAAACCACTAGAGTGTACTCCCTCTTGATCTTTGCTTCCTGGATTACCTGTTCTTGAACTCATATTCATCCTTGGTCCCTATGCATGCTTATTAGTATCATGAATGTGTTATCCTTGTGATCTCATATAAAATCATACATTCATTAGTATACTATTAAAACAAAGTAATCTCAAGCATGTATAGACATGATCATTTCAAACAGAAATAATAAGCATTAGCATTCAAGGTTTATGTAGGATTCTTATGGTTAGTCAAATCATAACATGTCTAAACCTGTAATTACTCAAACCTATGACTCTTCAGGATAGTTGAATCATCAATCAAGATAAGAGATATATTATGCATAAAACCTGTGATTATTCAAACCTATACCTTCATGATTCTTCTGGTTAGTCATATCATCAATTAAGGTAAGAAACATAATATGCATACAACCATGATTATTCAAACCTATGACTTCATGAATAATCATTATCAACAACAGTATAAGATCCTAACACAAGGTAGGATTCTAACTTGATATAGGAAAAACATACCTGGATTAGCATGCTAGCTATTTATGTCTAACATACTCACATGATGTCTTCTTGTTCTTCTTCAATGACTTGTGCTAGTAACCTGTATATCTCATAGGTTAACTATTACAAAACCAAGTTATACATACCTTGTAAATGGATCTTCTATGAGATCCATGACAATAGATGAATCTTTGTCCTCATGTTATCATGATCATATGTTCTTGGACCAGAACATGATTTGTCTTTCTTGGTGTACCTTTCATGTTAGTAGACACCATAAACCTCATACAACACCATAATGCATTAGTACAATCATAAGTATCAACACCCTAACCAATGAATATCTTCTATCATGCATTCATAATTTTGTTAAGGTGATACGACAAATCTAAAATCAAAATTGTACTAACCGTAATAACATGAAGACAAACATATCATAAACTTAATCATGGACAAATATCGAAACATACCTCGATGAGTCATACCTGTCGAGATCGCTTGTAATCTTCTTATATAAGGCCTTAGCCTCATCTCCCTCTGAAACAGGAACTTCTTCACTCATGCAGATGATCAATCCATCTTCTTCTAGGATTAACCCAATCCACTTGATTTGCAAGAACTGGACCTTGAGATGGATATGGGTTTGTCAGAGAAACCCCAAAAATTCAAACTTTGAATTTCAAACTTCTGACAGGATAGAAATATGTGCCTTGATGAGCTAATCAAGTTGGTATATTCAGAATTTGAAAATTGCAAAGTTTCACTCCTCAATTTTGCCTTTGAAACTTCCGGATTCACTGGACGTGACCCTGAACTGGGGTTTGATGAAGCCCACTCTTTTGCCCCATCAAAAGGTTTGATCCAAATCTCTAAGCTTCTATTTTTCTGAGGAGCTTCCAGCCGTGGTCACAGATTTCAAAAATTCCCATTTTTACAGAAGCCCTAATTTTCCACTTTTCTGATCAAAGTCCCGAACTAGGGTCTAATCAAGCCCGGCCTTCTGCCAAACCAAAAATTCTGATATTGGTCTCTAAATTTCTATTTTGATGAGTAGCATCCAGCCGTGGTCTCCTATTACAAAAATTCCAACTTTCTCCAAAGCCCTAAATTCCGGAAGCCATGAATGAAGGTACCAAAAAATAATTCTGTTTTGACAGAAATATGTACCTGATTGTTTATGGTGTAACTCCGAAATTTTTGATCCATAGGGTCTGAAAAAGTTCCCTGAGATAGCCTGACCTGTTATATTTCCATCCTGATATGTCTGACCTCAATTGGATTCTCTGAGAGAGAGTTATGCCAAATGTCGCAACGTGACCTGTTTTGGGATAAAACAGGAGAGCGCACTTGTACGGCGTGCCAAGTGTCGCTGTTTTAACTTCGACCTCTAAAAATTTTTCCTGAGATATCTCGGCCTGTTACCTTTCCATCCTGATAGGTCGGACCTCAATTGGACTTTCGGAGAGAGAGTTATTCCAAATGTCGCAACGTGACCTGTTTATGGGATAATACAGGAGAGCGCACTTGTACGGAGTGACACGTGTCACTGGTTCAACTTCGGCCTCTGAAAAACTTTTCTGAGATATTAAAGACTGTGTACTACCTGTCACTTTTTACGAAATTTCATTTGGAGCTTCCTAGCCCAAGATATGACCTTTTTCCCAAGGTCACCTGATTTTGACTCAGATCTGGAAGAGGCAGAAACCCTATATTGTATAGATCATAAATCACAAAGTACAACGAATTAGAGGTTGTCCTTTGGACACAAGGTACCTGGAGATCGTATCTTCGTCCTGTAACAATTTCAGATCCGCAAAATTCGCCAAAACGGATTTATAGCGAAAGTGCTACGATGACTGGTTTTTGCTATATCAAGCCCTAGCATCGTAAGTGCAACAAGTGTCATACATGCCATATCATGCCTTCTTTCAGGATAGCTCTGATACCATGTTAAATTTTCTGAATTTACTTCAATATGATCTAGGATCTTAACTGAGAGAACAACATGTACAACATATCTACAGCATATCAATCATGGAGACAATAATGCAAGCACACAAGAGACACAAAGATTTACTTGGGGAAAACCATAAAGGTGAAAAACCCCAATAACTTCCTCAGAGATAGATAGAGCAATGATACAACCAACCATAAGAGATAGCCATCACCTAGCAGCAGATCCTCCTCCTCCATAAGTGCGCCACTCCTCCTTGAGTGCATGTGTGAGAAGTGAGTGAGTAAATAGAGTGCCTCCCGCACTCTATTTATACTTGACTTGACTTGCCTTTTTACCTAACTCATGTAGGCTCGAACTTTACCACATAACATAATGATGAGTGGGCCGACCCCCAATAGGGTGGTCTAATAACCCTTTGACCCACATGGCCGACCCCCAATAGGGTGGTCTAATAACCCTTTGACCCACATGACTTATACAGGGCCGACCCCAAATAAGGTGGTCTAATAACCCATCAAGTATAAGTTACGACACTTACAATATAAATGACGACACTTCCTTATAGAGAAATAATACCATCTCTATAGGAATACAATATACATATATGTGAAATACATTCCGAAGTTACATATACATTAACATTTTACACACTATCCCTTAATCCATTATCCCTCTAACCCTAACCCACTACCCCCTAATTCAGGCATTGACACACCGAACACACTACCACAGTGAACTTTTTGGGGCCATTTGTTAGAAAATCGACCCCAAAAGTTATGAGAATTAGATTTTTGGGGACGTTTAAAATGTTGAATCCTATATAACCAATAATAATAATATATATTGTTTAACATGTTTATAAATCAATATAAAAATAACATATATTTATTAACCAATAATTTTTTTATGAAGAATAATACATATTTATAACCAATAGCATATATTTATAATCATTTCTCTTGTCGACTCATATTAGGGTTTTGCTGAGCGTATAATGAATTTATTATTAATAGTCTTTGAGGACTTCAATTTCTTCAAGATTTCTATCTTCTTGTGGCTGGGCTATGTTATTTAGCCCGAAACGTCGAATTTCAAATCTTTTACACAGGTTTCCAAATTGTTTAAAAAAAAATATGTGCCATGCAAAATAGATCCACTTGATATTTTTTATGCAGAAAAGTACTTGTATTGACATCGGCTCCATGGGGATAGAGGTCTACTTTATAGGAATATGAGAACATTAGACTTGTGTCCTTTTTCATTGGGCTATGGGGTTTTCTCCTTTGGTGAGATGATGATCACACTGAATCAAACTTTATCTCAACAATTTATTTGTTTACATTAAAAAGGAAATGAAAGGAATCAAAATACTGTAAACTTGCAGAACAACAATATACAAAAATACTATTACTCTACTATGTACATATATTTTTGGAACCTGATTTTAGTACAGGAAAAATCGTCTCAGAAGCCTACCATTGACAACAGCTTCTATCAATTCTCCTTCCAGCTCATGAAGCCTATATGTATTTTTTTCTAGGACTTCAACGATGATGTAGGGCCCTATCCATATATTTTCAAAATTGTCATGCTTGCCTCTATCTTCTCATATTGCATCCCACTTCAGGGCTAAATATCCTAGGTGGAGATCTCTTTCCAACTCTCTTCTATAAACGGTATTTTTAATCCTCCTATGATGCTCCTGTAATTTTATATTTACCTTCTCTCTTTGCTGTTGAATCTCTATCAATTCACATATCCTCCTCACCATGTTGTTTGGTTCTTCTGTTTCATGTTGGATTAGCTTGAGTACTGGTAACCCTAGCTAAATAGGTAGGACTGCCTCTCTTCCATACACCAGCTGAAAAGGGAATTTTTCAATTGATATTTTAACACTTATTATATCATCCGACATAACATACCTAAGATTTACATCATGTGCTTTTTTGTTCTCTGTAATCATTTTCTTAATAATCCTCAACAAGCTTTTGTTAGATGATTCAGCTAAACCATTCCCTTGAGGGTTATAAGTACTAGAATGACCCAATTAAACGTTATAATTTAGGAAGAATTCAACCATTCTAATATATTTGAAAGCATGAGCATTGCCAGTAATACTCTTCCTTGGGCATCCAAACCTTGAACTTTTTCTCTTACATGAATTTCATAATTACATTCTAATTTTCCAATCTAGTGGGTATGGATTCCAACCACTTAGTAAAATAATCAGTGGCAGTCAAAATCCATGTATGTTGGTTTTTGGATTTAGGATTTATTTCTCTAATGAAATCCAAACCCCACTGCTGAAAGGGTGTTGAACTAATAACAGGCCTCAGGGGTAAAGGTTCTAGTTTTTGTTTTCTTGCAAACATCTGACATTCTACACATGCTCTCACAATATTTTTAGTATCTGAAAAAAGTGTAGGCCAATAATATCCTACTCTCAGGACTTTGTATGCTCTGGCTCTCAAAGCATGGTCACCTCCACATACCCCTTTATGAAATTCAGATATAATTCCTTATTTTTCAGCCTCAATTACACAATTGAGGATATTTCTAATACAAATATCCATCTAATATGCAATATTTAACTACCTGTAATTTCAGAGACCTTTCTTGTGATTTTGGTAGATAATAAAGACATTTTAAATTCATCAAATAGTAAACAATGTTTCCATACTAATCATATTCTTCAAATTTTTTATTCATGTTCATTGTTCCATCCTGAGAATCTTGAATTTCTCTTAGCTTCTCTTCTTATATCAATTCTGAAATCAAATTCAATTATAAAGCTTCACAATTTGACTCAGCCAGCAACTTGGCCAATCCCTGGCCTTTAACCAGCTTGGTGGGTTTTATTTCCAGATCATATTCTTGAATTTTAGAAATCCACTTACCTCTTCTTCCTCCATTGTCAATTTGACACAAAATATATTTAACTGTGCTATGGGGAACATATTCAATTATCTAAGCAGTTTAAAACATATCATATGAAATATTACAAATCTTTAAACATGGCATAAGCTTGCTTCTCCATGAGATTTTATTTCAATTCAACATCTCTAAGAGAATTACTGAAAAATGCTATGGGTTGTTCATGGCCATCACATTTCTATTGCAAAAGAACAGATGCAATTGTGTGAGAGGAAGTAAAAGATAATATTAAGAAAGCCTTTGTATAATCAGGATTGATTAGCACTGGTGTTTCCACAATGGATTTCTTCAATGTTTCAAATGTTTCCTTTGCCTCCTTATTCCATGTTACATCATTACCTATTTTGAGCATGTTGGTAATGGTTTTAATCAATTCAACAAGATTAGGAATGAATCTTCTCAAGAAATTTATCCTGCCAATAAATGATTTTACTTCTTTCTTATTTATGGGGGCCTCAAGTGATTGTATGGATGCCACTCTTTTAGGATCTATATTCACTCCATATTTATATAGTATGTGCCTTAGTAGCTTACCTTCTCTCAAGGAAAAACTAGACTTTTGGGGGTTTGGAGAAAGGCCATATTTTCTACATTTTTTGAAAGTTTGGTTCAAATGGGACAAATTGTATTCATCGGTATTAGAGTATACAGTCATATCATATAGATATATAACTATGAATTTGTCTCTTTCTCCAACAAATGTTATGTCCATGGAATGTTGGAAAATTGCACCTGCATTCATTAACTCAAATGGAATCTTATCATACATAGAAGTTCCCCATGGAGTGGTAAAACTAGTTTTCTCTCTATCTTCTTTAATCAAGGCCACTTGATTATACCAAGAAAATACATCCATCATGGATATCTTGTCTTCTCCAGCAACTTTCTACAAAATTTGATCCATTTTGGGAAAGGGATAATTGTCTTTGAGAGAGCATTTGTTGAGATTCCTGAAGTCAACACACAATATTATTTCTCCACTATTTTTCTTGACAAGGACCAAATTAACAACCCATTTGGAGTATCTAAGAGGAATTATTATTTTAGCATCTAATAATTTCCTCACTTCTCTTTCTATAATGGGGAGAAAAATAGGATTTGTTTGCCTGAGTTTCTTCCTGAAATATTTTGTTCTAGGATTCAAAGGAATCTTATGATTAATTATTGAGGTATCATAAGTCCTCAAATTTTGATACCTCCATGCAAAGACATCTATATGTTCCTTGAAAAGTTTTATGTATCTATGTTTTAATTCAGTAGGAAACACCTTTGAAAGTTTGATATTCTTGGGTTCCTCTTGAGTACCAACATTTATCTCTTCAATGTCATCTTCTTTTGGTTGGATTTTAGGGTTATGAGGAAGATCATTCTTTTCAAATAATCTTTCTAAATGAACCAGTCCTTCAGTGATGAATTTACTCTTTAACCGGACAATCTTATGATTTTCTATTTTATAATTCAATTTGCATATTCCTTTACTTCCCGGTATTGATCAATGCATGTACTTGAAAACTAATCAATCAAATCCCAATGTTGATCATCCTCAAACACTTTCCAATGTTTGGTATTATCTGGAATAGATGGCCTATAGATCCTCTCAACTTCATGCATCAACTTGATTTCATTGGGAGGTTTACAATAACTTACTACTAAGGCCAATGAATCAACTTTCTGATTTTTCTCCCTCGGGATAGTTGTAATATTAAAAGCCTCAAATAAATTGTCAATTAAATCCCATACCTGATTTATATAGGCTCTCATCACTAGAACAATATGAGAGATTAGTGACAAGGCGACCAAACAATTTGGTCACCAAAGTTTTTTGAAGGGAAAAATGATCAAAATTGAGAAATTTTTAGTGAGCTAACTAAAAATGACCAAGATAAATGACCAATCTAGTCACTGGATAAGGACTAAACTAAAAATGACCAATTTGGTCACAAGATAAGAAGTAAGCTAAAAATGACTGCATAAAAATTGGTCATGTGTTTGGTCATTTTTAGTTGTCATCATTGCCTGTTCTTTATATATTTTAACATGCAATGATGATCACTTTCATGCTTGGTCACTAATCTCTCATATTGTACTAGTGTAAGTGCGCGACATCCAATGAGCATTTAGTGTGAGTAGGTGATCGAATTAACTGAAAAGTTCGTGGTGGAAATCTAGTTCGCACACGTGGGGAAACTTGCGAGGAAAGATTCTGTCTCGAATATCCTATCGGTTTGTTGAATGATCATCGGTCGTGTGAGTGACTTCGTTGATATCTTGCGGTGTGATTTCTTGATATGTAAGACGGTATGTCTTGTAGTCGTTTTCTTCGTTCTGTTAATATTTACCCTTCTCTATGTTTCGAAAATGTGTTCTTGGTCATGGTTTCTTTTATTCAGTCTGCTTTCCTGGAACATACTTATCTGTGTGTTTCATTCAGTTGTCCATCATTGCATTGAAGAACATGCAATGAGTGATCATCATGTATAACTGAGACATGTCCCGCTATCTAAAATTATATCTATTTAACTTCAATCAAGCCCATTTTTGGCTATTCTCCTTGCATTATCTAACCTATATGGGGTCTCCTATATGGTCAGTTGGTTGGGGCGATCGGTTGTGGCCGTCCCCACCCGGGATCGACCCCCAGCCCTGTGGCATTGAGGCACCTTCGCCCACAAGCGTGAGCCAGTTTCTCTACCTAGGTGATATATTCTAACCTATATGTAAAAACAATATATATATAAAGAAAAATTAAAACTTTAATATATAGGTATAATATATATATTAAAATTTAATTTTGCATTATATAAACAAACAATTTATAAAATTATAATTAAAATTAAATTAAATTAAAAAAAGCTAAATAAAATACAATATATTAATTCTCGGAACTATGCTATATAAATGACAATGCTAAGATAATGAAGAATATAACCAACCTTGATCCAAACGTTTGATGTGGATCCCCGTTGGAGCGTTTCAACCCGTGCACTTGAATCTACAAATTAGTCTTGACAACCAATATACAACAAGTACATATAATATATAAACGACATTAACATCATCAATAGAAATGGCCCATGATATAACAAGTAAATGTAACCCAATGTAAGATAAACAACATTTACAACATTAATGGACGAGAATATGAGTATTTCTATTAATAAACAAGAAGAGGTACAATGTGATACGACCTCTTGCCAGCAACCGATATGAACCAAGATCTAGATCAATCCACTTGTGCCTCCACCACTTCAATCATCCATGAATGGAAAACTCAAAATAGATAGGAGTTCGGAAGGTGAACATAAAGGGTTCACAACTACAAGGATCAATGAGTGTAGACTCAAGATAGGGAAAAAATCCACTAGAGTTCTCTTGCTCTTCTTTCTCCTCCCGTCCATAAGCCATATGTGCTCAATATATAGTCAAAGGTAAGTGAAAGGACACATCGAGGCATTTCTTGGGCAGATGGAGAGCCAAAGGTCACCCAATAACCAATTTTTGGGAGTAAAAAGTAATAAACTAGTGATTTTTACCATTTTACTTGATTCCTGCGGGCTATAGTGATGCAACTCTATTACATCGTAATCTTCCACCCTGTGAGCATCAGCATTATTTGGCCTGTATGATCCATTTCAGTGACTTAGATCGACTTATATCCTTTAGAGATACTAGTTTGCCCTATTTTTGTTCCTACCCACCTGTTGCATCACTATAGCAGGTGTACCCGCGAGTTGCATCACTATAGCTTACGGGTATCAAGTAAAATGGTAAAAATCACTACTTATTACTTTTTACTCCCAAAAAGCATTCATTGGGTGACCTTTGGCTCTCCATCTGCCTGAGTAACGCCTTGATGTGTCCTTTCACCTACCTTTGAGAAGACTATATATTGAGCACATATGGCTTATGGACGAGAGGAAGAGGAGAATAGCAAGAGAACTCTAGTGGATTTTTTCCCTATCTTGAGTCTACACTCATTGATCCTTGTAGTTGTGAACCCTTTATGTTCACCTTCCAAACTTCTATCTAGTTTGAGTTTGCCATTCATGGATGATTGAAGTGGTGGAGGCACAAGTGGATTGATCTAGATCTTGGTTTAGATTGGTTTCCGACAAGAGGTCGTATCACTTTGTACTTCTTCTTGTTAATTAATAGAAATACTCATATTCTCGTCCATTCATGTTGTAAATGTCGTTTATTATACATTAGGTTACATTTGCTTGTGATATTATGGACCATTGTTATTGATAATGTTAATGTCATTTATATATTATATCTACTTGTTGGATATTGGCTATCAAGACTAATTTGTAGATTTCAAGTGCATGGATTGAAAGCTCCAATGGGGATCTAAATCAAACGTTTGGATCGAGGTTGGTTACATTTCTCCATTATCTTAACATTGTCATTTATAATAGCATTGTTTTGAGAATTGAGTTGATTTCTGGTAGTCATCTGTCTGTTGTGGTATTCCCAAGCCATAGTGAGTTTTCTCCAATACAGAAATGGTGACTCCGCTGGGGAAAACATCCACATTTGGGAAAATGTTTGAGCATTAGTCCTTAATTAGAGTTGTTGTTTATCGAAGCTCTGTGTCACTAATTGGCCGTTAAGATACACTGTAGAAAACTTGCTTTTTCTGAGCCTCCGGACTCTTTATTTTCCCATTTTCCTTTCCTCACCTGCAGGCTAGCTTAGCTCAGCTCACGTATACCCGCCTCTATGTACTCTACTGCTCACGGGTACCCACAGGTATTCCTTTGACAGTAGCGTATAACTTCGTATTTTGTTGGTTTATGGCTATTGGTTGTTACAGGGTTGGCTTTGGTTGTTCCTAAGTCTTTGTTGGCCTCCTTCTTGACTGTTTCATGCCTTGGTTGTGACCAGAACTCTTTGTTTCTCTTGGTTGAGCCTTCTTGGCTTTTTACCAATCTTTGGATTTAGCCGCTTGGTTTTTTCCTTTTGAGCTCTTTCCTTTGGCTGAGTCTTGCTATTTAGGATTTGCTGGGTTGTCTTAGTGATCTTCCCAGCACTTCAGTGACTGAATAGTAGGATTTTGCTTGCATTTTTTCATTCCATTTATATTGAAAAAATACAAAAATATACATCTAGTTTTTTGCATTTTCTTTCTTGTTTATAAGCGAAAATACAAAAATATTTTACTTTCATCTACTGCATCTTGCATTGAGTGCTTATTACCTTCATTTAGGTTCTTTTTGTGCATCGAAAATATAAAATTTTGCATCTTTATTTCTGAATTGTTGGTTGATTTTTCATATTAGTGACATTTTTTATTGGATAGATGAGTCTAGGATTGGACGATTTTGCATACTATTGAGTCTACACATCACTAGTTTCATGATCATATCCCTTTAGTAACCACAGCCACTAAAATTAATGCTTAATCTTAAAATTGATTAGACTGATTTTATTTATAGGGTACACCAACTAGCATAGGTTTATAGTCTTGGAATAGATCATTGTGAGTTAACAATCCAAGACTACTAGACGAAACATTAGGTGTCTAACCAGGGAGTGGAGGAATCCATGGTATAGATCGGTGTTCTCAGGAAGCTCTACTCAATCCAGAGTTAAGAACGAGGTCATGGGAGGTTGGTTGAGGATATATCCCTCTGATACTGGCTGAACATGGGAGATATATCCAGGATTTGTTCGTATCTGGGGGTACCAGAGGTTTGTCCTCTTGTGCTTCGGGCTTAGCTACCCTGCCCATACGACGGATCCCACCTGCGACTGTCCCCCTGAGCATTGGTTATATTGTGGTGACCATAGTTGCCTTACCTAGGTATCGCAAAGGGTACTTGAAGTGGTTATGTTGTTTGTGTCTTGAGTCAGATAGGGATTGGACAGCACAGTTGTGTTTGCGTAGTGGACTTGACCTTGTACACGCATTGAAGCCTGGGAGTCTCTATAACTGATTCTGTTACCTCCAGCTATAGTTTGGGAGTATCAAGCCTCTCCTAGGCGAGACATACCAACTCTAGTGTTGGGAGCTCATTTAGCCACTCTGTTTGTCTGCTCTTGGCTGTAGTTTCTCTAGGTGTGTGATTTTGATTTACTATTTTTTATCGATCGTTGGCCTTTAGGGGACGTTTTGATTATATATTCTCTCCGAAGATATCGTGGTGTGGATCCCTACTCTCTGGCGGTCCCGTCGGTTGGCTGGTTTAAATCTAGCCGAGCTTTCATGCCATGTTTCTAGAGAACGTTAGAGGGCTCCCTCTGAGTCTTCGGATTCTTACACGACTTACGTCCAAGAATTCATGGCTGCACATCTTGATACTGAGGAAAAACCTTTGACTCCATTGGGTAGAGTTGACCACACTTCCGATCCCCATACTCCTCGTGAGGAGTGGGGAGGTGATCCACCTGAGACTCAACCAGGTTCTATTTGGTCTAATCTACTTGAACGAGATCCATTTGATCCTTCGAATCCAGATAATTATCTTTACGGAATGCCCGACTTACTCGAGGACGAAGAATAGGAATATCCTTTTGTTCCTTCGTTTCCATGCAGTTATAGATATGGGATGCCTGAGTCACATGATGACACTGTCCATACGATCAACCCGAAAACACTCTCTTTTGGTATTCCTAATCATAGTACTATCGAATATTCCACTACGTTTGGTAGTCACGCTGACACTAGTCAAAGTGTTAGCCATACTGTACCCACTGGGGGCACTACGTTGTCCACCCACACACATAGTATGGGGACTGGTCAGATTCCTAATAGGAACATTGTTCGGAACACGACTCGCCATCCACAACCTAATACAGGTGTCGCTACTCGTCAACCCAGGAATACTTTTTCGAATGATAATGTTCCTCCCAACCACGGGGGTGGACACATACTGCATACTTTTGCATCCACTTCTGCCATTAGTAATGCTAATGTAGGGTGTGGGCATATTTCCTATCCACATGGACATCACGCCACCATCCCTGCTATAAGTCACACCAATATTGGAGTTAGGAATGCTTCTCATGCTTCTGGTCACCACGCGACTACTCAAGCTAATCCTAATGCTGGGGGTGGAAACATACCATACCATTACAGTCATTACAACATAGTTCCCTCTATTAATAGTACATACATGCCCCATACTCATGGTGGAAATCCTTACTACAACACAGTCGGTTCTTGCCACTAGTACCACCCACCACCCCAATATGGTGCCCAAAACATGCATATACCTGCTTACTCTCAAATGGGTCAGGCAGGAGGAGGTTATCAATCTTATGGCCATGGGAAAGCTTACGGTCCATCAGGTCCTCATTATCAGCAGTTTGACCCTCATGGTCAAGCTTTTGGTCCATATTATAACACAGTTCCGTTTAACCAACCTTATATGGGGGCTTATAATCAAGCTTTCCAGCCTTAGCTCCTATTCCTTGCATGCTTGAATCTTCCAGATCTTTCAAAGCTCACGAATGATCCAATGTGTCACAACCCTACTTGGCCCCCGGTCCCTACCAAACTCCCTTCAGACATTCCGAAGTTTGAGGGGAAAGGTGGTGAGGACCCGAGAGATCATGTCATGACGTTTCACCTTTGGTGCTCCTCCAACTCTTTGAATCATGATTCCATTAGATTACAACTATTTCAACGCACCCTCACGGGGGCAGCCATGAAGTGGTATGTGGAGTTTCCTGGAAACACCTATAGGGTATTCAACGAGATTGCTTTGGTTTTCTTAGACCATTTCCAGTTACCGGTTCATTATGATACTGGTACTGATTTGTTGTCCACCTTCCGTCAGAATAAGGCCACACATATTTCTAACCATGTTCAAGAGTGGCATCAGTGGAAGAGATTAGTGAAAGCCAACATTCCTCCATAGTTCCTGTTGGAATGGTTCCTCAAGTCTCTACTCCCATACATTGCTAAGGATGTTTCAATGTACAACATTGTGACTGAGGAACAAGCTATCTTGAAAGTCCAGCAGTTAGATCTACTTTACTCTCAGTCTGGCATTTTGTATGACATTATTCCTGATGCACCAAAAACAAGACATGAGCCTACATCAGTTCCTGGACCACATGCCGATGGCATCGTGGGGTCTGCATGCACTCTCCCTATAGACTTGGTATCTAATCAAATGCAAAATTTGTCGCTAAACCAGTCTACTCCTAGACAGGTTCACACCGTGTCCACTTCCACTTCGTCGTCTGATGTACACAATGTGCAATCAATGAAACCGTTGGGTAACCAGCAACCTGGTGGTAAGAAAAAGGGGATAAATAATCGTAGGGGTGGAAACAATGGAAGTAATAACAATAGAAATCGTAATAATCCTCGTAAAGAGAATTCCAACCCTCCTCGGGAAGGCGGTAATGCTGACGAGGATCGTAAACCTAGGCGTAAGGTGAAATTCCCTTGCAAGCTTTGTGGGGAGGATCATCTTACTCACTTATGTCCTCGAATTGAAGAAGTATCAAAGCATTTGGCACAAAGCCCAGCTATGTTGAAGGATCCCCTTCCTCATCATCAAAACATGGCTTCGCATGCTCCCACCACTGGTTATGGTACTAATGAGACGGCAACGGATTCTGCCAATACTAGTGGTTATGGATGTGTGAATATGGTTCAGTCGGAGGTTTGTGTTGCTACTTGTCAGCACGATTATGGTGCACCACAACCTAATTTGGGGAGTGATCCTCGCCCTCCTCCTTCCAATTCCTTGCATATCGAGAAGCCCTCCATTATGCCGTGGATACCGAAAGGTGCTCTCAAGCGCTCTACGCATAATCCCAATGCTTGAGCCTCCCAGAACTACTCCACCATAGAAGATTTGGGCCAAACTCCATGTGCCATGTTGGATCTTGAAGTTTTGCAAGCCTATCCTTCTCAGAAGCATGCCCTTTTGAGTGTGTTAGGAGTTCAGTATTGGGGAAATCCTAGTGTTATCAAGTTCGATACTACTGATGTCAATCCTCGCTTACCTTACCACATGGATTTTCAAATCCAGGTGGTTTTCCTTCAGAGCTTCGTCAAATGTACTATGGTTGATGAAGGTGCTTCCGCATCAGTAATGTTGTTAGATTGTTGGAAAGCTCTTGGCTCTCCTCCTCTACTCGTGTCTAGAACTACACTCATTGCATTCGACGGTATATCTTTTACGCAACATGGAATTATCCCTTCCCTTGTTGTCTCCTTGGGAGGTAAGTCTGTGCCTATTGAAGTCGAAGTGGTTGATCCGCCCATCGACTACAACCTTTTATTGGGTTAGAACTGGATGTACGCTATGAAGGCTGTCGCGTCTACTATATTTAGAGTTATCTGCTTTCCCCATGAAGGAAAGATTGTGACGATCGATCAGCTAGATTTTGTTGGTACTCCTTCCGCAACATCCACAGGATCTGTAGTCTCGCAAGTTTCTAATTCTCAGCCAGCAATTGGTAGCATAGGTGTTGGAATGTACCCCTCATTGATGGAAACTTATAATCTTTCTACACCTGTGAATTTTATTGGAACCATTACTGACAATGCGTCTCCTCCTTCGAATTATATGTTATTTCGGACCTCCTATTTGGATGATCCATGGACTTTACCATCCACGAGTTCCACGTCTGGAGACATTGCACACGTTGGGATGCCTATGCCTTTATCTATAGCGGAGCCCGCTTACGATCATATCCAACAAACCACTGCAGATCTGGATCTCTCTTCTTCCTAGAAAGTCGAAGAAGATCCCATTACGCTACCAGTTTGGGAAGCTAGCTCATCTTGTTCCCATGATTTCCTCGATGATACTTTACCATTTGATGAAGCTATTCTTGAGGCCATGTGTGGTAGTGAGAGGCCTTGGGAAGATATGCACCATCACTCTTATTTCCTTCCCAAACTCGAGCTCATTAAGCAAGAGGAGTTTAGGATGACTCTAGCAGAGATGGTTGGTCACCCTGTGGCTCTTTTGGAGTCACATGATGTTTTTGCAGAGGAGAATATGGCCAATATTTCCCCAACCACTTCGATTAACATATCTCGCACTCCCAGAAAGATAGAGAACGTTTACATCGGTGCTGATTGCACTCTTGAGGAGATCACTATTTACACTGACTTGTTTACAAAACTCCGGGAATTTTTCGCCTGGTCATACGAGGAGATGCCAGGAATAGACCCCCACCTTGTTGAACACAAGAGTAGAATGTATCCTGATGCTAAACTGGTTCGACAATGCTTACGTGTTGTGAAACCTATGAAGGAAGCTGTTATTAAGGTAGAGGTGGAGAAACTGCTCAAAGCTAGTTTCAACTACCCCATTCCCCTTACCGAATGGGTGTCAAACCCCGTTCATCTGGATAAGAAGCAGGGAACGATCCGTGTATGCACTGATCTCAGAGATTTGAACCATGCATATCCGAAAGACAACTTCCCCATGCCATTCATTGACCAAATATTGGATGCTTGTGTGGGGAGTGAGATTTTTTCATTCATGGACGGCTTCTCGTGTTATAATCAGATTCAAATAAAACCCACGGACCAACATAAGACGACATTTATTTGTCCATGGGGAACGTTTTCATATTGGAAAATGCCCTTCGGCCTTAAAAACGCCAGAGCTACTTTTTAGCGAGCCATGACCTATGCCTTTCACGATCTTAAGATGATTATGGAAGTTTTATTGGATGATCTTGCTAGCCATTCTCGCAAGAGAGTGGACCACCCCAAGCACCTCCGTATGATTCTCGAACGATGTATCCACTACAAAATTCGATTGAATCCAAACAAATGCATCTTCGCTGTTAGTACTGGTCACCTTCTAGGATTCATAGTTTTAAGAGAGGGTATTAGAGTCGATCCTCTCAAAGTTGAGGCAATAATTCAGTTGCCTCCTCTACGTAATTTGTTACAACTTCAGAGCCTCCAAGGGAGAGATAATTTTCTGCATCGGTTTATAGATAATTATGCTAATATTACCAAAGGTTTCGCACGCTTATTGAAGAAAGACACACCTTTTATCTGGGATGAGTGAGCCCAACAGTCTTTCAACTCCCTTAAGAAAGATTTGGTATCGGCCTTTGTGCTTAGTCCGTCGGACCTACACGAGATTTCATTCTTTATGTGGCCGCGTCTCAAGAGACTATTGGCATGGTCTTGGTTCAGGTAGATGATGCACTCGTCGAGCATGTTATCTATTATCTTAGTCAAAATTTAGTAGACATTGAGCTAAGGTACACTCACGTAGAAAAGTTGGCACTTGCGACTGTCCACGCAGTCCAACGGTTACGACATTACATTTTGCTTCGAACAACCACAGTTGTAGCTCACATCAATCCATTTCAGTTCGTGCTATCACGATGCCTTATCAGGGGTAAATATAATAAATGGATTGTAATCCTTCAGGAATTTGATCTTGATTTTGCTTTAGAAAAATCGGTAAAATCACTGGTGTTCGCTGAGCTTATGTCGGAACTTCCATGACATGATGAGGATGTCATTCATGAATATTCCTTTATGGATGAACACTTATTTCTTATCTCGATCGAGGACCCTTGGTATGCAGATGTCATTGTATATCTCCAAACTCTGAAGTTTCCTCCGCATTATTCATGAGATGAGCGACGGCGTGTGAGACATCACGCTAAATATTATACTATCGTCGGTGATACTCTGTATTGCCGAGGAAAGGATTCCATTCTCCGTCATTGCTTGACTCATGAAGAAGCGAAATGGGTACTTAATGATTTCCATGCGAGGGCTTGTGGCGGTCACTTATCAGGGCTTGCTACAGCCCAACGTATCATGCGAGCTAGTTATTTTTGGCCTACCATATTTAAAGATTGTATTAAATCTGTGAAGAGATGTCACCCTTGCAAGGTGTTTTCTCATAACATACACTCGCACCCAGCGCCCCTCCATCCGGTCATCACTGTCGGTCCCTTCACTAAGTGGGGGGTAGATTTCATGGATTGAAAACTAGGTTCGGTTGGGGGGCATCACCATATTATCATGGCCGTGGATTATTTTTCCAAGTGGGCTGAGGCCATGCCTACTGTAAAAGCCGACAGTGCTACTACAACCCATTTCATGTTCAACCAGATTCTCACTCGATTTGGTATCCCAAAAGAGATTGTCACTGACCTTGGCAGTCACTTTCAGAACAAGATGATGGAGGATTTGTCTCTCAAGCTTGGGTTTCGTTAGGAACACTAGTATTCCTACTATCCTCAATAGAATGGTAAGGTTGAAGCAATAAATAAGTCTTTGAAGACCATTCTCCAACGTACCATCCAACAAAGCAAGACTAATTGGCATATCATGTTATATCCTATTTTGTGGGCATATCGAACCGTAGTTAAGACTACCACCAGGTTCTCACCATTCCAGTTAGTTCATGGTGTGGAGTCACTTTTACCAATTGAATGCGAAATCCCTTCGCTCAAGCTAGCCATAGAGCTCCTCCCTGATACGACAGATATTGAGCAATGTTTAGTACACCTCGAGCAACTTGACGAGCAACGTCGAGATGCCGCTTTGGCCATCGATGTTAACAAGCATCGTGTCAAGGTTCAATATGATAGGTATGTTCATCCACGACAATATGCTGAAGGTGACTTGGTACTTTTGTATGACCAAGCTAAAGAACCCTTGGGGGCAAGCAAGTTCAATCCCATGTGGCACGTGCCTTACATTGTGAGGCATGTCCTCAAAAAAGGATCTTATGAGTTAGAAGACTATGAAAGAGTTTCCTTGAAGGAGCTTAGAAATGGGCTCTACCTCAAGCAATATTACGCTTAAACCTCTGGTTCAGGATGATACTTTTGTACACTATTGTATAGTTTTTTCTGTACATATCTTAGGTTTCCCTTTTTGGTTGTCGGGTCTGCTAATTAGCCTCTGTTTGATTGACAGTTGTCAATGGGATCTTGTACATTATTAGGTTTTGCGGATGGTGCTAGCCGACATACGCAGTAGCTTACTTCTGCTGCCTGGGTTATCTTCTCACCTGACCACCTAGTTGTGTCCTCAGGAGGTGCTTGTCTCGGTCCTACATCTAATAATGTGGCTGAGTATAGTGTCATTATTGAGCTACTTCGGGATGCTATTTCACATGACATCCAGTCTTTAGAAGTCCACCTGGATTCACAACTAGTTGTGTCTTAGCTGAATGGGAAGTACCGTGTATGAGAGCCTACATTACTACGGATATTCCTTAAGGTACGACTCTTGGAGAGACATTTTGTTTCAATTACATATATTCATATTCCGAGAAGTCTTAATTATATATTTGATGCATACGCTAACTATGTATTAGATTGGCATTTGTCACATTCATCATGAAGCACATAAATACAAAGAAATTCATACATTTGTACACACACACGTATAGTAGAACCAAGAACCAAAGTTATATATATATATATAAATATGTCCAAAAATGGTAGTGTCATACAAAACTGGAGCTCGTAGCCCTAAAAAATATACATATCGATACAAAAAATGAGACCCTGGGATATCTATTCCCTCCGAGGAGGTCTAGCTGCCACCTCAATGGGAAGTGTCTCATAAAAGTACTGTACTGCATTGGCCACCCGTTGCAGTAGTCGCACCCACTACCTGGCACTGCATGGCCTTAGGTAGTTGGGATTCCTCTATCTGTGGTACTCAGGATGCTACCATACCCAAAGTTTTTGGCCTTCCCCTCTTTGCATTCTGTCAATTGTGTCTTCATATACACCAGCAGAGTAGTACACCAGTTGAATATCATAGGTTGCATGCATTGTGATGCATAGAATATCACCGTCCTGGATGCCTAGTGCAGTGCTTTGGATCCAGTGATCCGCACCAGGGTAGCCACAATGATCTTTGTGCTCAGATCTACTATGGCATTGATGGGAACTTGGCTTCCCACCGCTCGTGTGTTTGCGGGACAATACCACGCTATGTAGTCCTGAACAGTAATCCCACCACCCACGGTCCGAGACCGAAGACTGGCCACCTCCCCTCTACGGGACAAATTGGTAATGAAGTAGATATCCTCCACTTCTAGTGTAATGGTTTTCCCGTTGAGGATGAAGTTTTGTGCATCCACATCCTAGTAGTCTATCAGATGATGGAGTAACAGGTTTTGGGCCCTTAAACCCCCTATACTCCAGAACTTGTATAACCCACATGCTTGCAATGCCTATTGCGCTTGCAAATCATTGCGCACGGCCTCATCAACCTAGTCATGCTCTCTCTCCCTCCACTTTAGAACCATCCTGGAGTGGAAAGCAAACAAGTTTTGGTCAGTTTCATGATTAAAAATTTCTTCACGGCCGTACCTGCAGGCTAAATTGTATACATTGGTGGGTATCTGTGGGCAGTCTATTTTTTGACTGCGTGTTTGGTGCCCTACCCGCGACCCGCATAGTTATAGCCCGTGGGTAGTGCTGAAGCCATCTAGGGCTTGGCCAAACTAAAAAATCCACTCATAAAAACTAAACTGAAAGCATTGAAATGAAAGGTATGGAAGTAACTACCAACCTGCTCCGGACGGTTCGCTGAATGGTCGCTTGTTGCTCCCAGGATCGGCAATTGAAGTTTTAGGTGAAAACTAACCAAATAACTCCAAATTGGTGAATAATGCAAATGAATTGTAATTTGGAAAATTTTATTACTATTTATAATTTTCTAGACCCACTTCTCTATAGTTTTTTCCAATTTGAGCCATTATGAACTAATATCGTGTCATGGAGTAGTGTTTTTTAATCAGATTTCCTTGGAAAAAGTTGTTCTAAACCATTTCACACCTACGACAGGTACATTTCACACCTGGCATATAGGTTAGATGCCATTTTTGCATGCATTATGCATTTGACCTATTGACCATTTTCATAAACCCTAGGTGTGACCCTGCTTCGTGACTGATACGAAACCTTCACACTGCTATAGAAGTGTCGTTATGTGGCGGTAGGGATTTTCTAAACATGGGTACCCCAGTTAGAACCCCTTTATGCATTCTGGTTCCAATGCCATTGTTTGTCCATAGGATTCAGAGTCCTTTGTAGTCACGCCATGACATTGCGATAAAGACTCATACTCTACTTTTTCTTATGCTGGCCATCTCCCTTAAGGACTCCCCTTAGTTATATCATGTTGTGATTGCATGGCATCATCCTGCTTGCTGCTTGAGCCTTGTGCCGGCTCCTGCTTACTAAATTGTTAGCCTGGTGCCTGAGCACTTTTCCCCTATCGAGCCCTGCAGAGCTTATATTTTCTCTTCACAATTTGATGACCTTTTGACCCTGATGGAACATACCCCCGAGTGTCCACATCCTGCACGCACTTCCTTGCATTGAGCATAGGTATGTTCCACTGCTTGGGACTAATCTGCTAGCTATTTGACACTCGTTCCCTCACTTGTTGTACTATAAGCAATTTTATTCTTTTTCAAGCTTTTCCCAAATATGAAAAAGACCAAGAAATCAAATATTCCAAAAAGACAGATGGGATTATGGTCATTATTTCTTGTTGGCAGTTGTTGTGTCACCTTTGAACAGAGCATTCATTCCACTCCGTATATTATGAGTCAGGACTATAGTTGGGCCTTAGGAGCTGTACTTGTTCTCAGTTTTCTCCATCGATTGGTTAAGCTTCCAGTCATCATGGATCCCTATGTAATGCCTCCTACATTGCACAGTTTATGTCAATTCTATGTTTCCTGCGTCTATCCATCTGCTCATGCTCTTATTCAAAGGAAGTCCTGAAACCAGTGTCGGCCACTCCTCAGATCTCTTGACTATTGCATGTCGGCCATCGTTATTGAGTCAGTCCGTTTCACCTGAGATCTTCCAAATCTTTCAGCATTGCTGGTACCTCGTGTTGGTCGATGGGGGATTCCTTAATGTCCTCCTTCCAATGAGTCTCGTTCCGTCGACTTCAACCCATTTATTTCGGGACTTGAGGCTTAGAGTTTAGTTGAGTACCTTGAGGCTTGTAGTCATTAGTGGCAGGTTCTCTCGCCATCGACATTTTTAGGAATACATCAATGTCCCCTGATCAATGGATTCATCCTAGTGTTCGACTTCAACCCATTTATTCACACTCTGATGATTGTGCTTTGTGCCTTGATGCCCATTTTCATTATTGGTGGGTCATCTCGCATCTATTAACGGTATACATCATTGACCGGTAATCAGACAATGTCTCATCAGGTTTGACCCCAACTCCTTTATTCACTTGATGGGACTTGCACTGTCAAAGACTTGTGTAGAAGACCCCAGGTGATTGTGGCATTCAGTATGCTACTTATGACTTTGACTTTACATCTAAGATATCACCTCTTAGATTTCAACAGTTTGTACCTCCAGCTTTGCACCAGTTGTCTTATTTTCAGCAGAAGACCATATCTTACTGTAGAGGGATCATGGCTATGATCACTTATGACATGTATCTATTATATACTGCCTATTCATGGCCATTGTATCAGATTGTTGTACTATACCGACATGTATCCAGAGATACTATTGTATTATGACAAGTGAGCTGCTCTTTCCACTTATGTCTCCATCACTCCACTTCTGAGTTTTATAACGTATTTCGGCCATCGTATCATCAGTCTATGACCTCACACATTAGGGGGCATCTGTTACATCGTAATCTTCCACCCTGTGAGCATCAACATTATTTGGCATGTAAGATCCATTTCAGTGACTCAGATCCACTTATATCCTTCAGAGATACTATTTTTCCCTATTTTTGTTCCTACCCACCTGTTGCATCACTATAACAGGTATACGCGTGAGTTGCATCACTATAGCCCGCGGGTATCAAGTAAAATGGTAAAAAACACTATTTATTACTTTTGACTCCCAAAAAGCGGTCATTGGGTGACCTTTGGCTCTCCATCTTCCCGAGTAATGCCTCGATGTGTCCTTTCACCTACCTTCGAGAGGACTATATATTGAGCACATATGTCTTATGGACGGGAGGAAGAGGAGAATAGAAAGAGAACTCTAGTGGATTTTTTCCCTATCTTGAGTCTACACTCATTGATCCTTGTAGTTGTGAACCCTTTATGTTCACCTTCCAAACTTCTATCTAGTTTGAGTTTTCCATTCATGGAGGATTGAAGTGGTGGAGGCACAAGTGGATTGATCTAGATCTTGGTTCAGATTAGTTGCCGACAAGAGGTCGTATCACTTTGTACTTGTTCTTGTTAATTAATAGAAATACTCATATTCTTGTCCATTCATGTTGTAAATGTTGTTTATTATACATTGGGTTACATTTGCTTGTGATATTATGGACCATTGTTATTAATAATGTTAATGTCATTTATATATTATATGTACTTGTTGGATATTGGCTATCAAGACTAATTTGCAGATTTCAAGTGCATGGATTGAAAGCTCCAACGGGGATCTACATCAAACGTTTGGATCGAGGTTGGTTACATTTCTCCATTATCTTAACATTGTCATTTATAATAGCATTGTTTTGAGAATTGAGTTGATTTCTTGTAGTCATCTGTCTGTTGTGGTATTTCCAAGCCATAGTGAGTTTTCTCCAATACAAACTCGTAGGTACGCTTGCTATAATGATGCAACAAGCGGGTCAGAGGAAAAATGAAGAAATAGTATGTTTGAAGGATATAAAGTGGATCTGAGTCAGTGAAATGGATCCTATAGGCCAAAGAATGCTGATGCTCACAAGGTGGAAGATTACGTTGTAATAGATGCCCCCTAATGTGTGAGGTCAGAGACTAATGCTACGATGGCTGAAATACATTATAAAACTCAGAAGTGGAGTGATGGAAACACAAGTGGAAAGAGTAGCTTACTCGTCATAATACAATAGTATCCCTGAATACATGTCGATAGTACAACAATCTGATACAATGGCCATGAATAGGTAGTACATAATGGATATATGTCATAAGTGATCATAGCCATGATCTTTCTACAGTAAGATATGGTCTCCTGCTGAAAAGGAAACAACTGGTGCAAACTGGAGGTACAAACTGCTGATATATGAGAGGTGATATCTTAGATGTAAAGTCAAAGTCATAAGTAGCATACTGAATGCCACTATAACCTAGGGTCTTCTACACAAGTCTTCGACGGTGCAATTCCCATCAAGTGAATAAAGGAGTTGGGGTCGAACCTGATGTTACATCGTCTGATTAGCGGTCAATGATGTATACCGTTAACAGACGCAAGATAACCCACCAATAATGAAAATGGGCATCAAGGCACAGAGCACAATCATCGGAGTGTGAATAAATGAGTTGAAGTCAAACACTAGGATTAATCCATCGATCAGGGGACATTGATGTATTCCCAAAACTGTCGACAACGAGAGAACCTGCCACTAATGACTACAAGCCTCAAGGTACTCAACCGAACTCTAAGCCTCAAGTCCCGGAATAAATGGGTTGAATTTGACAGAACGAGACTCGCTAGGAGAAGGGAATTAAGGCATCCCCCGTCAACTAGCATGAGGTACCAGCTATGCTGAAATATTTGGAGGAAATCAGGTGAAACAAAATGACTCAATATGGATGGCCGACATGCAATAGTCAAGAGATTTGAGGAGTGGCCGACTCTGGGCTCAGGACTTCCTTTGAACAAGAGCATGAGCAGATGGATAGACTCAGGAAGCATAGACTTGACATAAACTGTGCAATGCAGGAGGCATTACAAAGGGATCCATAATGACTGGAAGCTTAACCAATCGGTGGAGAAAACTAAGAAACAAGTACAACACCTAAGGTCCAACTATAGTCCGGAGTCATAATGTACGGAGTGGAATGAATGCTCTGTTCAAAGACGACACAACAGCTTCCAACAAGAAGTAGTAACCATAATCCCATTCGTATTTTTGGAATATTTGATTTTTTTTTGTCTTTTTCATATTTGTGGAAAGCTTGAAAAAGAATAAAATTGCTTATAGTACAACAAGTGAGGGAACGAGTGCCAAATAGCGAGCAGACTAGTCCCAAGTAGTGGAACATACCTATGATCAATGCAAGAAAGTGCATGCAAGATGTGGACACTCGGGGGGGTGTTCCCTCAAGGTCAAAAGGTCATCAAATTGTGAAGGGAAAATATGAGCTCTGCAGGGATCGACAGGGAAAAGTGCTCAGGCACCAGGCTAACAACTGAGTATGCGGGACCCGACACAAGGATCAAGCGGCAAGCAGGATGATGCAATGCAATCACAACATGATATAACTGAGGGGGATTCCTTAAGGGAGATGGACAGCATAAGACAAATTAGAGTATGAGTCTTTATCGCAACGTCATGGCGTAACTACAAGGACTCCCAATCCTAAGGACAAACAATGGCATGGGCACCAGAATGCACAAAGGGGTTCTAACTAGGGTACCCATGTTCGGAAAATCCCTACCGCCACATAACGACACTTTTATAGCAGTGTGAAGGTTCCGTGTCGGTTAAGAAGCGGGCTTGCACCTAATGTTTATGAAAGTGGTCAAAAGGTAAAATGCATAATGCATGTGGAAATGGCATCTAACCTATATGCCAGGTGTGAAACATACCTGCCATAGGTGTGAAATGGTCCAGAACAAATTTCGCCGAAGAAATCTGATTAAAAATTCTACTCCATGACATTTATATTAGTTTAGAAATGCATCAAATGGTAAAAAGTATAGACAAGTGGGTCCTGAAAATTATAAATAGTAATAAAAATTTACAATTTACAATTCATTTTTACTATTCACCCATTTGGAGCTTTGTGGTTAGTTTTCACCTGAAAGTTCAGTTGCTGATTCTGGGAGCTACAAGCGTCCGTTCATCGAACCGTCTAGAGTAGGTTGGTAGTCTCATCCATACCTTTAATTTCAATGCATTCATTTGAATTTTTCAGTGGTGGGATTTTTAGTTTGGCCAAGCCCTAATTGGCTTTAGTGCTACCCACGGGCTATAGCTATGCGGGTCGTGGGTAGGGTACGATACTCGTAGTCAATGCACAGAATGACCGCAGGTATCCGCACCTGTATACAAATTAGCCTACAGGTATGGCCGTGAAGTTGAAATTGCAAAAGAAATTGACTAAAGTATTTGTTTTTCCTCACTCCAGGATGGTTCTAGAGTGGAGGGAGAGGGAGAATGACCAAGTAGATGAGTCCATGCGCAAGGATGTGCAAGCAAAACAGGCATTGCAAGCATGTGGGTTGTACAAATTCTAGAGTATAGGGGGTTTGAGGGCCCAAAACCTACTACTCCACTGCTTGATTGATTATTGGGATGTTGATGCACAAAACTTCAATCTCAATGGGAAAATCCTCACACTAGAAGTGGACGACATCTACTTCATTACCAATTTGTCCCGTCGAGGTGAGGAGTCTAGTCTTTGGTCTTGTACTGTGGTGGTGGGATCACTGTCCTTGACTACATAGCACGGTATTGCCCCGCAAACACACGCACTGTGGGAAGTCAGGTACCCATCAATGCCATAGTAGATCTAAGCATGAAGATCATTGTGGCTACCTTAGTGTGGATAACAGGTTCGAAAGCTTTGCACTAGGCATCCAAGCCAGTGATGTTCTATGCATCACAATTGATGCAACCTATAGTATTTGATTGGTGTACTACACTTCTGGGGTCTATGAGGACCCAACTGACAGAATGCAAAGAAGGGAAGGCCAAAAACTTCGGGTATGGGAGTATCTTGTGTAGCTTCTTCTTTGAGAGAGTTCCGGGGCTTATTCCGAGGGTGGATGTCCCTCCTCATAGTCTTTGTTATCCATCCCTGACCCAGTGGGCTGAGATCTTGACACGACAAGGTGGTGTCTGTATGGCATCACCATATACCAAGGAGTTCTTCCAATGGTGGGACCGACAGGTCATTTCCATAGAGGACTACCCCTGTGCAGGGATAGACTTCTGTTAGGATATGGACATGCCACTCCCACCAGATGCAACGTTCGGAGACATTGGCAAGTACTCTTTTTAGGTTTTTTGTGTATTAAATTTTTATCGATTTTTTATTATAGATGTAAATGCAAAAATATTTTTGGTGGTAGTATCATATGCTAATGGTTGATTGTTTGCTCACAGACAAGGGCCCAGTGAGACCCGATGGCTACTCGAGACATGGTCGTCGGGGTAGGGGTGATGAGGCAGCTGATGCTGGAGTAGGACACACTCTACAGACCTTGCGGCACAACCTATCATGGATGGTTTCTAGGGTTCCACAGATAGAGGTGGCGCAACTACTTGAGGCCATGCATCACCAAGTAGTGGGAGTTCCGGGTGACTGGGTGCAGCTACTGCAACAGGTAGCCAATGCAGTTCAGTATTTCTACGAGACACATCCTGTTGAGCTGGCGGCTAGGCCTCCTCCTAGGGAGTAGATATATCAGGATCTCATTTTTTTGTATCGATATGTATATTTTTTAGGGCTACGGGCTCCAGTTTTGTATGAGACTACCATTTTTGGACATATTTATAAAACACTTTGGTTCTCTGGTTCTACTATATGTGTGTATGTACAAATATATGAATGTCTTCTTTTATTTGTGTGCTTCATGGTGAATGTGACAAATGCCAATATAATACATAATTAGCATATGCATCAGATATATGAATAACACTTCTCGGAACATGTATGTATGTAATTGAAACAAAATGTCGTTTCAAGAGTCTTACACTTAGAAATTTCCGTAGTAGCGTAGGATCTCGCACACGGTACTTCCCATTCAGCTGAGACACAACTAGTTGTGAATCCAGGTGGATTTCTAAATACTAGATACCATGGGAAATGGCATCCCGATGTAGCTCAATGACGGTGCTACACTCAGCCACATTGTTATATGTAGGACCAAGACAAGCACCTCCCAAGGACACAACTAGGTGGTCAGGTGAGAAAATAACCCAGGCAGTAGAAGAAAGCTGCTGCATATGATGGCTAGCACCATCCGCGAACCCTAAGAACGTAGGAAACTCTGCTGACATTTGTCAATCAAACGGAAGCTAATCAGCAGACTCGAAAACCAAAAGAAATCTAAACTATGTACAGAAGCAACTATACAATAATATACAAAAGTATCATCCTGAACCATAGGTTCAAGCGTAATACTGCTTGAGGTAGATCCCATCTCTAGGATCCTTCAAGACAGTCCCCTCATAATCTTCTAATTCATAGGCTCCTTTTTCCAAGACACGGTTCACGATGTAAGGACCGTGCCACATGGGGTTGAACTTTCCTTCCCCCATGGGTTCTTTAACTTGGTCATATACGAGGACCAAGTCACCTTCAGCATACTGCCGGGGATGGACAGACCTATCATACTGAACCTTAACACGACGTTTGTTAGCATCTATGGCCACAGCAGCATCTTGACGTTGCTCGTCAAGTTGCTCAAGGTGGATTAAACATTGCTCAAGATCCATCGTATCAGGGAGGAGCTCTATGGCCAGTTTAAGCGAAGGGATCTCGCATTCAATCGGTAAAAGTGACTCCACACCGCTAACTAGCTGAAACGGTGAAAACTTGATGGCAGTCTTGATTACGGTTCGATACGCCCACAAAGTAGGATATAACATGATGTGCCAATTGGTCTTGCTTTGTTGGATGGTACGTTGGAGAATGGTCTTCAAAGACTTATTGACTGCTTCTACTTGACCATTCGCTTAGGGATAATAAGAATATGAGTGTTCTTGACGAAACTCAAGCTTGAGAGACAAATCCTCCATCATCTTGTTCTGAAAGTGACTGCCATGGTCAGTGACAATCTCTTTCGGAATACTGAACCGAGTTATAATTTGATTGAATACGAAGTGGGCTGCTGTAGCACCATTGGCTTTAACGATAGGCATGGCCTTAGACCATTTGGAAAAATAGTCCATGGCCACTATTATATGGTGATGCTCCTTAGCCAAAGCTGGTTTGCAATCCATGAAATCCACCCCCCACTTGGTGAAGGGACCGATGGTGACGACCGGATGAAGGGGCGCTGGATGCGAGCGTATGTTCCAAGAAAACACCTGGCAAGGGTGACATCTCTTCACAACATTAACACAATCCTTAAAGATGGAAGGACAAAAATAAGCAGCTCGCATAATACGTTGGGCTGTAGCAAGCTCGGATAAGTGACCGCCACATGCCCCATCATGGCAATCATTAAGCACCCGCTCCTCTTCTTCGTGAGTTAAGAAACGACGGAGGATAGAATCCTTTCCTCGGCGATACAAAGTGTCACCGATGATAGTATAATATTTAGCGTGATGTTTTACATGCCGTCGCTCATCTCGTGAATAGTGCGGAGGAAACTTCAAAGTTTGGAGATATACAATGACATCCCCATACCAAGGGTCCTTTGACGAGATAAGAAATAAATGCTCATCCACAAAGGAATCTTCATGAATGACATCCTCATCAAGTCTCGGAAGGTCTGACATAAGCTCAACAAACACCAACAATTTCACTGACTTCTCCGAAGCAAAATCGAGATCGAACTCTTAAAGAATAACAATCCATTTATTGTACTTCCCCCCGATAAGGCATTGTGATAGGATGAACTGAAACGGATTGATATGTGCGACAACTATGGTTGTTCTAAGAAAAATGTAATGTCGTAACTGTTGGACTGAATGAACAGTCACAAGCGCCAGCTTTTCCACATGAGTATATCTTAGCTCAACGTCTACTAGATTTCGACTAAGGTAATAGATTACATGCTCGAAAAGCGCATCATCAACCTGAACCAAGACCATGCCAATTGTCTCTTGAGACACGGCCACATAAAGGATAAAATCTCCTTCAAATTCTGGTGGACTAAGCACAGGGGCCGATACCAAAGATTTCTTAAGGGCGTCGAAAGATTGTTGGGCTCGCTCATCCCAGATAAAAGGTGTGTCCTTCTTCAATAAGCGCACGGAACCTTTGGTAAGATTATCATAATTGACTACGAAACGACGTAGAAAAGTGGCTCTCCCTTAGAGGCTCTGAAGTTGTAACAAATTGGGCGGAGGAGGCAACTGAAGTATTGCCTCAACTTTGAGAGGATCGACTCTAATACCCTCTTTCGAAACTATGAAGCCCAGAAGGCGACCCGTTCTTACAACAAAGATGCATTTGTTAGGATTCAATTGAATCTTGTATCGTATACATTGTTTGAGAATCATGTGGAGGTGCTTGGGGTGGTCCATCCTCTTACAAGAATGGTCGGCAAGATCATCCAAGAAAATCTCCATAATCATTTTAAGATCGTGAAAGGTGTAGGTCATGGCACGCTGAAATGTAGCTCCGGCGTTTTTAAGGCCGAAGGGAATTTTCCTATATGCAAACATTCCCCAAGTACAAATAAAATTTGTCTTATGTTGGTCCTCGGGTTTGATTTGAATTTGGTTATATCTGGAAAATCCATCCATGAAGGAAGAATCTCACTTCCGGCGCAAGCATCCAAGATTTGATCTATGAATGGTGTGGGGAAGTTGTCTTTCGGAAATGCATGGTTCAAATCTCTAAAATCGGTGCATACACGGATCATTCCCTACTTCTTATCCACAAGAACGGGGTTTGACACCCATTCGGTAAGGGGAACGGGGTAGATGAAACCAACGTTGAACAGTTTCTCCACCTCTGCCTTGATAGCGGCTTCTTTTCTAGGGTTCACAGCACGTAAGCGTTGTCAAACTAGTTTAGCATTGGGATACATTCGAATCTCATGTTCAACAATGCGGGGGTCTATTCCTGGCATCTCCTCATATGACCAGGCGAAAGCTTCCCCGAGTTCTATAAACAATTCAGTGTAAATAGCAATCTCCTCAAAAGTGCAATCATCACCGATCTAGGCATTCTCCACTTTTCCGGGAGTACGAGATATATTGATCGATGTAGTTGGGGAAATGTTAGCCATATTCCCTTATGCAAAAACATCATAGGACTCCAAAAGAGCCACAGGGTGACCAACCATCTCTGCTAGAGTTGTCCTAAACTCTTCTCGTTCAGCGAGCTCGAGTTTGGGAAGGAAATAAGAGCGACTGTGCATAAATTCCCAAGGTCTCTCACTACCACACATGGCCTCCATAATAGCTTCATCAGAAGGAAAAGTATCATCGAGGCAATCGTGGGAACAAGACGAGTTGGCTGCCCAAACCACCAGCGTAATGGGATCTTCCTCGACTGTCTAGGAAGAAGAGGGATCCGGCTCTATAGTGGCTTGTTGAATATGCTGGTAAGCAAGCTCACCTACAGACAGTGGCATAGACATCCCGATATGCGTAATGTTTCCAGACGTGGAACTCGTGGACGGTAAAGTCCATAGATCATCAAAATAGGAAGTCCAGAATGACATATTACGCGAAGGAGGAGACGCATCATTGGTAGTGGTTCCAATAAAATTCACAGGTGCGGAAAAATCATAAGTTCCCATTCAAGAAGGGTACATTCCAACACCCATGTTCCCAGTTGCCGGCTGAGAATGAGTAACTTGCGGGACTATGGATCCCATAGATGCTATGGAAGAGGAGTTAACGTAATCCAGCTGATCGATGGTCACTATATTTCCTTTGTGAGGAAAGCAGATAACTCTGAATATAGTGGTCACGAGAGCTTTCATGGCATACATCCAATTCCAACCCAGTAAAAGGTTGTAGTCGATGGGCGCATCAACCACCTCGACTTCAATAGGAATAGACTTACCTCCCAAGGAGACAACAAGGGAAGTGATAATTCCATGCGGCTTAAATGAACGACCGTTGAATGTAGTGAGCATGGTTCTAGACGCGAGTAGAGGAGGAGAGCCAAGAGCTTTCTAAGAAGTTAACGACATTACCGATGCAAAGGCACCTTCATCAACCATAGTACGTTTGAAAAAATTCTGAAGGCAAACCCACCTGGATTTGAAAAGCCACGTGGTAGGGTAAGCTAGGTTGGACATCAGTAGTATCGAACTTGATAACAACAAGACTTCCCCCATCCTGAACTCCTAACGCACTCAAAAGAGCATGCTTCTGAGAAGGACCGGCTTGCAAAAATTCAAGAGCCGACATGGCACATGGAGTTTGGCCCAAATATTCTACGATGGAGTAGTTGTGGGCGGCTTGAGCATTAGGATTATGCGTAGAGTGCTTAAGAACACCTTTCGGTATCCGCGGCATATTATAGGGCTTCTCGATATGCAAGGAATTATCAGGAGAAGGGGTAGGCTCACTCCCCAAATTGGGTTGTGGTGCATCATAATCGCGCTGACGAGTGGCAACACTAACCTCTATCTGAACCATGTTCACACATCCATAACCACTAGTATTGGAAGTAGACATTGTCGTCTCAGTAGGTCCATAACTAGTGGTGGGAGCATGCGAAGCCATGTTTTGGTGATGAGGTAGGGGATCCTTCAACACAACTGGGCTTTATGCCAAGTGCTTTGATGCTTCTTCAATTCGAGGACATAAGTGATTAAGATGGTCTTCCCCACAGAGCTTGCAAGGAAAATTCACCTTATGCCTAGGTTTACAGTCCTCACAAGCATTTCCTCCTTCCCAAGGAGGGTTGGAATTATCCTTACGGGCGGGTATTGCGATTGCTATTGTTATTCCCATTGTTTCCACCCTTACGATTATTTATCTCCTTTTCTTACCACTAGGTTGCTGGTTACCTGATTGGTTCGTTGTTTTCACACTGTGTACATCGGACGATGGGGTGGAAGTGGACAAGGTGTGAACTTGTCCGGGAGTAGACTAGTTTAGCGACAAATTTTGCATTTGATTAGCTACCAAATCTATGGGGCGAGTGCTTGCAGATCCAATGATGCCATTGGAATGTGGTCCAGGAACTAACTGAGGCTCATGTCGTGTTCTCGGTGCGTCAGGAATAATGTCGTACAAAATGCCAAACTAAGAGTAAAGTAGATCTAATTGCTGGACTTTCGAGATAGTTTGTTCCTTAGTCACAATGTCGGACATCGAAACATCCCTAGAAATGTATGGGAGTAGAGACCTGAGGAACCATTCCAACAAGAAATCTGGAGGAATGTTGGCTTTCACTAACCTCTTCCACCGATGCCACTCTTGAACATGGTCAGAAATATGTGTGGCCTTGTTCTGACAGAAGGTAGATAAAAGTTCAGTGCCAATATCATAGCGAACCAACAACTGGAAATGATCTAAGAAAACCAAAGCGATCTCGTTAAAACCCCTATAAGTGTTTCCAAGCAAATCGACATACCACTTCGTGGCTTCCCCGTGAGGGTGCGTTGAAATAGTCGCAATCTAATGGAATCATGATTCAATGAGTTGGAGGAGCACCAAAGGTAAAATGTCGTGACATGATCTCCCGGGTCCTCACCACCTTTCCCCTAAAACTTAGGAATGTCTGAAGGGAGCTTGGTAGGGACCTAGGGCCAAGTAGGGTCATGACACACTGGATCATTCGTGAGCTTCGAAAGATCCAGAATAATCAAGCTTGCAAGGAATGAGAGCTGAGGCCGGAAAGCTTGATTATAAGCCCCCATAAAAGGTTGGTTAAACGGAACCGAATTATAAAATGGACCAAAAGCTTGACCATGAGGATTAAACTGTTGATAATAAGGACCTGATGGACCATAAGTTTTCCCATGGTCATAGGATTGATAACCTCCTCCTTCCTGACCCATTTGATAGTAAGCAGGTAAGTGCGTGTTTTGGGCACCATATTGGGGTGTTGGGTTGTACTGGTGGCTAGCACCGACTGTGTTGTAGTAAGGGTTTCCGCCATGAGTATGGGGAATGTATGTACTAGTCATAGTGGGAACTATGTTGTAATGACCATAATGGTATGGTATGTTCCCACCCCCAGCATTAGGAATAGCTTGAGCAGTCGTGTGGTGACCAGAAGCATGAGAAGTATTCCCAGCCCCAACATTGGTGTTACTAGTAGCAGGTATGGCGGCGTTATGTCCATGTGGATAGGATATATTACCACCCCCTACATTAGCATTACTAGTGGTGGAAGTGAACGCAAAAGTATGTAGTATATGTCCACCCCCATGGTTGGGAGGAGCATTAACATCTGCAAAAGTAGTCCTGGGTTGACGAGTAGCGGCATGTGTATTAGGTGGTGTATGGCAAGTCGTGTTTTGAACAACGTTCTTATTATGTTGGGAAATCCTAGGAGGTGGTCTTCTTCCAACATTAGCATTGTTAGGAGGAACATGACCAGTCCCCATACTATGTGTGTGAGTGGACAACGTAGTGCCACCAGTGAGGGTAGTTCCCCCAGTGAGGGTAGTGCTCCCAGTGGGTATAGTATGGCTAACACCATGACTAGTGCCAGCGTGACTACCAAACATAGTGGAAGGTTCCACTGTACTATAATTAGGCATACCAAAAGAAAGTAATGTTTGGTTGATCTTAGGACCAGTATTGTCATGTAACTTAGGCATCCTATGTCTATAACTGCGTGGAAACAAAGGAATGAACATGTTGTCCTATTCTTCGTCCTCGAGTAAGGTTGGCATCCCGTAAAGATAATTATCTGGATTTGAAGGATCGAATGGATCTTGTTCAAGTGGATTGGGCCAAATCGAACCAGGTTGAGTCTCAAGTGGATCACCGCCCCACGCCTCACGAGGAGTAGGGGAATCAGAAGTGTATTCAACTCTACCCGATGGAGTCTACGGTATTTCCTCAGTATCAGAATGTGCAATAGTCATGATGTCTTGGATGTATGTCTCGTAAGAATCTGAAGACTCAGAGGGAGCCCGCCGGCGTCCCCTAGCAACACGGCATGAAATCTCGGTAGGCTCTAAACCAGCCAACCGACGGGATCGGCGGAGAGTAGGGCTCCACGCCACAATATCTCTAGAGAGAATATATAATCAAATGTCCCCTAAAGGCCAATTATCGATCAAAAACAATAAATTAAAAGCACACACCTAGAGAAACTACATCCAAGAGAAGACAAACAGAGTGGCTAAATGAGCTCTCGACACTAGAGCCGGTATGTCTCACCTAGGAGAGGCTTGAGACTCCCAAACTATAACCGGAGGTAACCGAATCAGTTATAGAGACACCCAGGCTTCACTGCGTGCAAAGGGCCATAACCCTCGGCAACAAACAACTATGTTGTCCAATCCCTATCTGACTCAGGAGACAAACAACATAACCATTGCAAGTACCATATTCGATACCTAGGTAAGTAAATTATGGTCACTACAATATAACCAATGCTCAGGGGGAAAGTCGCAGGTGGGATCCTTCGTATGGGCAGGGTAGCTGAGCCCAAAAATCAATGAGGTTCAAATCCCCCAAGAGTCCCTAGATACGAACAAATATTGGAAATATCTCCCACGTTCAATCGGTATCAGAGGGATATCCCTTCAACCAACCTTGTGCTTAACTCTATCTTGAGTAGAGCTTCCTGAGAACACCGATATATACCATGGATTCCTCCACTCCCTGGTCAGACACCTAATGCTTCGTCTAGTAGTCTTGGATTGTTAACTCACAATGATGTATTCCAAGACTATAAACCTATGCTAGTTGGTGTACCCTATAAATAAAATCGGTCTAATCAATTTTAAGATTAAGCGTTAATTTTAATGGTTGTGATTACTCAAGGGATATGATCGTGAAAGTAGTGATGTGTAAGACTCAATAGTATGCAAAATCATCATATCCTAGACTCATCTATCCAATTAAAACAATGCCACTAACATGCACAATCAAACCAACGATTTCGAAATAAATATGCAATCCTTTTATATTTTTCAATGCACAATCAGAATCTAAATGAAGGCAGAAAGCACTCAATGCAAAATGCAATACATAAAAGCCATTTTTTTTGTTTGTTGTATTTTTCAATATATGGAAATGCAAAATGCAAGCAAAATCCTACTATCTAGTCACTGATATGCCAAGGAGATCACTAAGACAACCAGGAAGATACCAAACAATAAGACTCAGCCAAAGGAATGAGATCAAAAGGAAAAAATCAACAAGGCTAAATCCAAAGATGGGTAAAAAACCAACAAGGCTCAACCAAGAGAAACGAAGAGTTCTAGTCACAACCAAGGCATGGAACAATCAAGAAACAGGCCAACAAAGACTCAGGATCAACCAAAACCAACCCAACAACAACCAAAGGTCATAAATCAATGACAACCGAAGTTGTACGCTACTGTCGAAGGAATACATGTGGGTACCTACGAGCAGTAGAGTAAACAGAGGTGGGTATATGCGGGCAGAGCTAAGCTAGCCCACGGGTGAGGAAAGGAAAATTGGAAAACAGAGATTCCAATGGCTCAGAAAAAGCAAGTTTTCTATAGTGTATCTCAACGGCAGATAAGTGACACAGAGCTTCGACAAACAACAACTCTAATTATGGACTAATGCTAAAAAAATCCCCAAAATTGATGTTTTCCCCAGCGGAGTCACCATTTCTGTGTTGGAGAAAACTCACTATGGAATGGGGTAGACCACAATAGACAGATGACTACTAGAAATCAACTCAATTCTCAGAACTATGCTATATAAATGACAATGCTAAGATAATGAGGAATATAACCAACCTCAACCCAAACATTTGATGTAGATCCCTGTTGGAGCTTTTGAGCACATGCACTTGAATCTACAAATTAGTCTTGATAGCCAATATACAACAAGTACATATAATATATAAATGGCATTAACATCATCAATAGAAATGGCCCATGATATAAGAAGTAAATGTAACCCATTGTAAGATAAACAACATTTACAACATTAATGGACGAGAATATGAGTATTTCTATTAATAAACAAGAAGAAGTACAATGTGATACGACCTCTTGCCAGCAACCGATCTGAACCAAGATATGGATCAATCCACTTATGCCTCCACCACTTCAATTCTCCATGAATGGAAAACTCAAACTAGATAGGAGTTTGGAAGGTGAACATAAAGGGTTCACAACTACAAGGATCAATGAGTGTAGACTCAAGATAGGGAAAAAATACACTAGAGTTCTCTTGCTCTTCTTTCTCCTACCATCCATAAGACATATGTGCTCAATATATAGTCCTCTCAAAGGTAAGTGAAAGGACACATCGAGGCGTTTCTTGGGCAGATGAAGAGCCAAAGGTCACCCAATGACCGCTTTTTGGGAGTAAAAAGTAATAAACTAGTGATTTTTACCATTTTACTTGGTACCCACGGGATATAGTGATGCAACTCGCGGGTACGCTTACTATAATGATGCAACAAGCGGGTCAGAGGAAAAATGAGGAAATAGTATGTCTGAAGGATATAAAGTGGATCTGAGTCAGTGAAATGGATCCTAAAGGAAAAAAAATGTTGATGTTCATAAGGTGGAAGATTACGTTGTAACAGTAAAATCAACTAATCTTACCACTAACTGTTTCTTTTGCTGCGTAGTAAGTTCTGCAGGTGCTAACCATGTGGTTAGAAATTCTACAATGTCTTTGAAGTGGTCATATTCTATGTGAATAGAAAACCACAATGCATCTGGCAGATTATCCTCCAAATTACTAGTTTCTTCTTCTGACTCGATTCTTGAAAGATGGCCAGGTCATGCATTCAATATTCCTAGCTTCATTATGATCTAAAAATCATATTCCTGAAAAATTAAGAGCCATCTGCATATTCTTCGCCGTAATACTGGATTATTGAACAAGTACTTCAAAGATGAATGGTCATTGAACATGCAAAAGTGAGAACCTAGCAAATAGTGTCTGAATTTATTCAATTTGTATACCATAGCTAAGCCTTCCCTCTCTGTTGTGGTGTAATTATTTTCTTTTGAAGATAGCTTTATACTTGAAAATGCAATGGGATCGTCGATGCCTCCATCACCTGGCTGTGCTAGTACAATTCCAAGTGCTATATATGAAGCATCTACATGTACATGAAATGGCTTGTTCCAGTCAGGAAAGACTATAATAGGCGTTGTAACCATCTTCTCTTTTAGTGTGTCTAAGCTTTTTTGGAAATATTTAGTCCAATTGTAATTCGCTTCTTTTTTCAATAGTTTCTCCATAGGTGCAGTTATCTGCGCATATCCTTTAATAAATTTTCGATAATACCTTGTGTGTTCCAATGCAGTGCGTAGCTTCTTTACTGAATTAGGCGTTGGGAGGTTTACTATGATTTCTATCTTCATTGGATCAACCATAAATCCTTGTTTAGAGACTATGTGTCCCAATAAAATACCATAAGTAACACAAAAGACACACTTCTTCAAGTTCAGGGAAATTTGATAGTGTGTACACTTCGCTAACATCATTCTTAAGTTCATATGATCGTTCATTTAGCAGGATGAATACTTTCCAATCATCAAAGTAAACTTCTAAGAATTTATGAATATAATCCTTAAATGTAGATACAACCACTCTTGAAAAAATAACAGGTGTGTTCTTTAATCCAAAAGGCATGACAGTGTACTAAAATGATCCCCATTCTGTAGAAAATGTGGTCTTGTTCCTGTCTTCTACAACAATTCTGATCTGATGGTAGCCCAAAAATCCATCAGTGAAAGAGTATGCTTCCTATCCACCTAAATTAACTAGTACTTCATCTGTAAATGGTGTAGGAAACAGGTTGTGTACAGAAGCATAATTCAATTTCCTGATATCCACACAAATTTTGATATCGCCTTTAGCTTTCTTGTTTTTAATCACAATGGGACTTATACCTTTGGACTCTTCTACTGGTTCAATGATTCTTGTCTCGATCATTTTATCAATTTCTTCTTTCAATATTTCTTTATATATGGGTTTCAGTCTATAAAGTCTTTGCTTGATAGGATTCACATCCTGTTTGAGAGGTATCTTCATAACTCCCAAGTCACCTAAAATGCCTTTCATTTCAGAAAACTTGGTATGGAACAAGTCTTGATATTCGCGCAGTAGCCTTGCGATCTGTCCCATTGTTTCTTCATCCCAGTAATCTCCAATAGAAGCAAACTTTGGTTCATCATCCATGCCAATATTGATCTTTTTAGTCTTAATGGGGTTACTCATATCTGGAATTTATAAATCAGGTCCTTGCACATTGTGTTTTCCTTTAGATTCTGCTATATTTACTTCGTGAGGATCTTCATTTTCATTTTCATCCAGTGAAAAATTATAACACTCAAGGGCATGCTCCAATTGTATTGCCCAATCTGGTTGATTATACACAGGAAACGGGACATCATCAAATATATTCGTTTTAATTATTTGCAAAGCTTCATTAATACTCGAGCAATCATCTTCAAAACTGAAAGTTAGCTGAAAATGCTTTATCATTATGTGCCAATATGTTGTACCCTGTCGAAATTATGTTCCTGTATACCAGTTTTTTGCTACTAGATCCAATGTGTGTACAAACCTAAGAACCCATTCTATCTCTGGTATATGCCTCCATGCTTTCAAGCAAGATTCTCTGTGATCTCTAGGATCAGTTTGTCCACTTTATTTTGCTTGTATATTCTCAGTTTGTTCAGAAAATCTAATTTCCATTAAGTTCTTACATTCTTTCCATGTGCTCACTTTCTCTTTATGCGCATCCCACCACCTAGCAGGTGTAGCTCTCAATGCTATGTCTAGAGCTAATAACCTATGTTCATCTAAAATTGATGCTAGATATGCATGAAAGAATGCATGGATATTACCCAAACCATCATACGTAGGAATTGGACTAATACCTCTATTCCAATCCAGTAGAGTGACTTTTTTATCTTCGCACATCTTCTAACTGATACTTCATGCATTCTAATCTGCCATTTTTCCAATCATGCATCTGACTTTGATACTCAAGAACTGTCACATCTCCAGCTTAATGTTCCATCTTCTGTAGGATTAACATAATCTGCTTGATTAAATGTCATCTTGTATATGTTATGAAGTTCTTGAGCTCTGTATTCTTCTCTTATTAGCTCAACATACCTTGTTCCTTGTGAAGGATCCAGGGGTGCAATAACCCTGATATCCTATCCTTCGAATATCATTTTTTTTCTTCAAGTTGATAATTGCAAGGTTATCAATTTCCCAGTCAATCCCTAATAATGCAGGATAAGTATTACTGTCATATATGATCTCAATGACCTCAAAGTCTTCTTTAATTTGCACTCCATCAATGTTAACATGAACACTTGACAATCTCCCAAAAGTTATAACCTTCTGCTGGTTAGCTAATATCAACTGTATAGGAGACAAAGATAAATTTGGTGTCCCCATATACTCCCATGTTTGTTTTGTTATCATATCCACCTATGATCCTAATTCAAGAATGACCTGGTTCATTTCAAAATATATGATCTGCGCACTTAGCCTCATTTCTCTTCATGTTATTTTATGGTTCTTAATGTGATGGAATGCTCCATGTGCATTGTTCATTGTACTACGTTGTTCATAGTCTCCCAGTATGTTTTGTAATTATCCTAAGGCGTGCTCATGCCTTCACAGTTTTATGTAGCTTTGTAGAAACTATGTTATAGGACTTGTCTTCTCTGGAGAATCTTGTGACCCATCATACAAGGATGGAATACCTAGTAAAGGTGTCTGGTCACTTTGCAAAGGGATCCTTGAGGTCGAAGCTCCTTTGTCCTGAAATTCTTTTTTGTATTGCATGGATACTTCTTTTTCTTTGTTAGGTTCAAATACAGGTACCTTCCCAACTGCTTTTCTCACCCAAGCCCCATCAATAGGCTTTGATCCATTTATATGATTATCAAAATTCAAAGCTTCATTTGTTCTATCATATCCGGTTAAAGCTCCACTTCTCATCACAACATGCACGTTGCAATCTTTGTTTCTTTTCTCAGCTATGATCATATGAATATTCTGGTTTTGTCCTTCCGTTATTTTTTTATTGCATTTTTCCTAGCAAAATGGGACATTCTTCAATGCTATGGTCATATGATTTACAATAATTACAAAGTAGTGCATGGGTTCTGACAATCTCTTTCCAAATTTCCAGGTTGAGTGCAGTTATAACAGACAATATGGCCTCTTCCTCGTCCTTGGCTAGTATTACGTCCTCTTCTTTTATAAATCCACCATGTCCTCTATATGTACCTTGATCATACTGTGCATTCTTATTATTGTTCTGTGTTTTTCCTTGGACTCTATAGACATCATGTTTTCTTTCTATCATAAGATCATATGCTCTACAGTTGGTATGATCATGGCCAACTGACTTACAAAATGTGTAGTATAAGTTCTTTGATGTATGTACATACTTATGAAGTCCGTAACAATCCTCTAGTCGATGTCCTCTACATCAGAAAATTTCACACCATGGTCCTTGAGGTTGATTTAATGGATTTGGTGCCTCTAGCAAGGCAATCTCTGAATACAGGACAATGTTCCTTGGAATGTCCTTCTGCTTTACATTTAGTGCACCAAAACTCTTCTCTTACTTCTTTTCCTTTTTGTATATCTTGTAACTTTAATGTCATGTTTTCTAGCTGTGTCTGTATTTGTACCATTCCTGCACTGGTTTATCATATGGGCGAACCTTCTAGCTTCATCTCAATTTCCAGTGGTTCTATTTGTGAGGTAACCTTCTGTTGCATCAATGGTAATCTAATGTGGGGAAGCAATGTATCGATCAACCATTCTTGGTGTTGTTGCGGTGCTATATCAAAGCTAACTTGATCCAACAAGGCTTTGAATTTCTGATCAAATTCCCACACAGTTTCATTAGGTTTCTGTTTTATCTATTTTAGCTCTGTAAGGCATTGATATTCTAATTTAGGATTCTGAAATTCTCTAATCAGTGCAGTTCTGATATCATCTAGTGTTTTTTTTTGTCCTACAGAATATTTCATCAACCATGTTAAAGCTCTGTCTCTGAATGTGGTGAGTAGTTGAGCTTGCTTTATAGCATCGTCTTGTACTTATTTAATGTTCCAGACCGCATCACAGAGAAACCAATGTTGCTCTGAGTCTTCTAAACCAGTTCCTTTAAAAACAGGTAGCTTTATGTCGTCTTCCATTCTTCTTCTAGGAGGTCTAGGGTTCTAAAATACTAGAGTAATTCCTGTGGAGTGAAATGGTTGAGGTATACCACCATTCAGCTGATTCTTTGTGCTTATTCCTGCAATATTGCTACTACTAGTGTTTTGCGAACTAGGAATATCTTTTTCAACATGTATAGGTTTCTACGAAGTGATAGAATGATAGCCAATATGTCTAGGTTCTGTCTCACTATCAGACTCAGCTTGAGATGAATTTCTATCACTTCCGAACTCAGTTTCTAGGAATGTGTGAGGTGAAACTTCTCGAAACCTCTTTCTAGTGCTAACATTATATCCTTTTCCACTACAAAAAGTGCCTAAGTATTCATCTATGTCACTATCTATATTTTTGAACATTATAGACTCAAACCCTAGGAATATGAATGCATTATTAAGATACATTTTTCCGCTAATAGCATTTTAATGCATAAAATTGGCTTTTGAAGTACTTACTTCTAAATCCTTTGAATAAGTATCCTTTGGCTGCACTGTAATACTTCAGAGTGTCCACAACAAACTCTGTAATATAGCCTTCCAACAAGCTATCGAACCAAAAGTCTATTGTTCTTGAAATATGGTTATTAATCCTTTTAAGATTCTAAATCAACTCTATATTCCAAACTGTAGGTTCTTCACCCTGGAAATAGTTTTTTCTTTCAGATACCTTGGATATCCACTCAAATAACTCATTAGAAAAATATGCGAAGAAAAATTGATGCAACTCAATAAATATATGTCTCTATATCCACTGTTCTGTAGTAATCCAAGGATGTCTGTTTTCTTTCTTCGCAAACTCGCGTTCTGTTTGACTCACGCAGTTCTGTATTTCATACTTCTCTGGATTCCACATCAACATAACACATCTACGATACGACAGTCCAACGTCGACAACATAACCATTTGTTGGTCTTCCTAGGATGACCCGGGTTCTGTGAAATTATCTGTAGACACAACAAAACCCATTTCACTGGCCCTTTTGGCATCAACCTGTAAACAGGATGATGTCTCACCCAAAGTGAAGTTTGGTGGGTTACAGAATCAGGATTCTGTAATCGTGGTGATTTTCGGATGTGTTGACTCAACCTCGCAGCATGTCCCTTTATTAACATACTCTTAACATGACTATATATACAGATGACTTTGCACTCCGCAATTACCAAAAACCTATAAAACTATGTTGAATCTTTGTTATCTTTACCAGTTAACTACGCATTTATCATACTTAGTATTACTTAACAGTATTGATATGCATGTGTTCTATTTACTTAACATATGATTTCCATTTGCATACACATGAAAGCACACACATAAACATATAAGAAGTACATGAACTCAAAACATGCCATAAACTCATACATAAAAAATAGATTTGCGTGGTTCACCCCCAGGAGGGAGCTACATCCACAGGAACTGTTCTTATATTACTTGGAAGGGTAACAGTTCTAGTCTGCGCACTCAGTTGCAGACCCTTATGTACAATTAGATCTCTACACACTAAGTTGTAGAGCCTGTTCTCTCTAAGTCTAGATCTACAATCCAACACAACAACAACACTTGGTTGTTTGAACAAAAGACCAACAACAACCCTTCCTTATATATAGATGTGCCCGAAGGTCACATGTTACAATAACTATGGGCCAACCCCCATAGTACCCAAAACCCAAAAACCCCATGGTTCTCTTGTAGACCACGCTTAGCCTTAACTTCATTGTCCCTTCAGTGCCGCTTCTTATTACTTTGACACTTCTTTGATAGACGCAGTTCCTCCTTCTGCAGTGGTGTGTCCTTTACACCATTCTGCTTTTTTACTTTCTTCTCCCGTAGCAGTCAGGTTGTCGCTTGGTCTTTAACTGCTTCAACCACCTCTGGTTGTCCATAGTACTTTGTATTTACTCAGGAAACATGTTCTTTCTTGTCGACTGTACTTCGCTCCATACCCTCTTCCCGGGATTTGCGGATTCATTTATCTCCAAAATTGGTCAAAGTCAGGCCTCGCCTAACTGTACTTTGATTTCAAAACTTCCCTTACTTGGGTTGTGCCCAACACCTGGGCATATCCTGTTATCATCATAGTCCATGAAACTATGTTATATTTAGTGCTATTATGAAACACACTACATGCAACATCTATGCTGCAGAATTTGGCATACATGCTAGGAAGGGATGTCCCAACAAAGATGTTTGACTCAAAACCAAACTTAAGTATATGAGCTTGTACTTTCCTGTCCTGATCTAAGACCTCTGGAATGGATAATGAATTGAGTACACTTGCATAGGTGATGTTTTCCAGGCTAATGGAAACACACATCCAATTCCTAAAACACTCAGATACATAGGGTTTTCAAAGTGTCAAGCATCTCGCTATAAAACTATTCTTGCATTCCTACAATTGTAAATACATCAACTATGCCAAATAACAGACATTGTGGAAGCAACAGAAAAATGCTCAATGGAATTGTTGCATTGGGTATATATATAATTCCATTATCCTTTGTTGCCTTGATTCTTCTAATCTCTGTCAATGCCGGAACAATCATTGAAAAAATGGAGACAAATATGCCAGTGCCTATCATGCGAGTTAGGTTTACAAGCGAGTTTATATAACAAATTTCAAGAAGGCATACAATATGATCACTATAAGATTTTCGATAGCCATTGTAGCACATTTGGGTGGGAAGCTTACTAAATAGATGTTAACAATACATTTTTGAATAGAGATATAGAAAAAAAATTACACAGAGCTATCACACAGTTGTCTTCATGAGACCCCCATTTTTAACACTACAGATGGATTCAAAGACACCCACAATGAAATTTTACAATTTCGTATATTTCAACATTGTAGATGGATTCAAGGACCCCCAAATATACGCAATCCATCTATAATGTTACAATATACAAAATTGTAAAATTTCATTATGGGGGTCTTTGAATCCATCTGCAATGTTAAAATATACAAAAGTGTAATATTTCATTCTAAAAAATTGCAATTTCATAAATTTTAACACTATTTACAAAATTGGGATACTTTGAATCCATTTGCAGTGTTAAAATTGATAAAATTGCAGTCTCTGAATCCATTTTCATTGTTAAAATTTAGGAATTGCAAATTTTGACAATAAAATTTTACAATTTAGTGGGGGTCTTTGAATCCATTTGCAATGCTAAAATTTATGAAATTTTACAATTTAGTAAATTTTAACACTAATGGGGGTCTCTTAGTCCATCTTCACTGTTAAAATTTACAAAATTGAAATTTTTGACAATGAAATTTTACAATTTAGTAAATGTTAACACTACATATGGATTCAGATCCATCTGCAGTGCTAAAATTTACTAAATTGTAAAATTTCATTGTCAAAAATTGCAATTTTTCATTTTCATTGGACCACCTTTCTAATGCAATTTTGGTGATTAAAACTGAAAAATTCAATAATCCATCAAAAATTATTTTCTTGTTTGTCATCATCATCAACAACATCATCGTGATGATCATTTTCATCGTCATCATCATCATCAACATCATCATCATTGTCATCATCATCAACATTATGACAATGATGATGATAATGACGATGACAATGAAATGAATGATGGTGGTGATGATGATGATAATGACGATGAAAATGAAATGAATGATGATGGTGATAATTTTGATGGAAATGATGGTGATAATGATGATATCATGCTATATTTGCTTTACAATTATCTAAATCATGTATTGAATTGGAGGGTTCAAGATGGGTATATGTCCAAAAACTTACTAGGGAATATGAGCACTAGTCGAGTATTTTAGAACCAACCTCTAAATAAAACAATGGACAATGGGTCCTCAACAATGGTCAATTTCACTCCATCAATATCCCCACATGAGTCGTTGATCCACAGACTCAATGTTTTCCTCTTGATAGCTTCAATCTCCTTCACATAACCCCATGCATTTAACCTATGCAACTAAACCATGCACATAACCCATGCCTTTGTCCCATGAACCTAATCCACATGCATAAGTGACACAAAAACCTTTTCATGCGGCTCATTAGCACTACAACAATAGGATAATGAGTAGGTCCTTTATTTATGGCCTTGAACCATGGTTCATATAATCCATGACCATGTAGTAGTAACTAAAGATCCAATTCATGCCCATATATCTCGTGTTGACAAAATATTCCATGTGTAGGGCCTATATAGTGGTCCATGGCCCACGATCCTTAATATAATTAGTTTAGTGTTAAGTCTATGGTTTTCTTCCATGAATAACAACTTGTTGAATCATAAATCACTTACTCACTACCGCCAATGGCTAAACAAACCTAACACAACGAACCCATGTAGATGAATCGTGGACTAGAACACCCAACCCATATACTGAATTCATGCACCTTGAAATATTCAACCTTTAACCCCCTAAACCAACACGTAACATGATGGCTCCCATCAGTAGGTAAGAAAAGGAATCTAAATCCTTTTCTCAATCAATCAAATTGGTTTAGAAAGAAGGTATCATGGTATCAAGTTGGTAAAGGATGAATGCATCCTAGTTATATTTATAGAAGATTTCAATTTACATATTATGGATGTTGTAGTATTCCTTTCTATCTTAAAATACACATATGTCACTAATATGGTTGGTGTTTAGAAATACCCTTTTTTCCACAAGTTCATAACTAAGGCATTGAGCCATTTTTGCTAGAAGAACATATAAGAGAAGAAGTTTACTTATAGTTAGTTGGCGCAGTTCGAAAGAATGTGAAAGAGTAGTATTTTTGTATGGACTAGTGTGCAGGACAAGCGAGATCCAAAAGAGAAGTTGAAGTTACTAAGCACAGCTCTAGTGTTCGACGATTCTGAATACATATCCGATTGAGGCCTAGTCCATGAGGACTAGACTGAGTTTAGTTAGATTGCCACTATGCGTTCTCCTCCATAGAGTGCCACATGAAGTTATTATTTAGATACTAGAAGTTCATAGCATTAGAATAGGTTTATTTAAACAATATCACATGGATCACAAAGCATGACCAATTTTGTATAAACACAGTTATATTTCCATCGTTTGAGAGCATCATATAGTTTGAGAATTATTATGTTTAATAGTGATTTTTAAGTAAATGAATAATTATTTTGTCACATCTTATTAAGTACATTTGTGGTCCTGTATTGTCATGGGTAAGGACCCATCCATAGGAAATTAAAGGGGCATGTGAGTTAGATTATATTTTATTTGATTTCGAATGAATGAGATAGGCTAAAACAAAACATAGTAGATTCATTACAGTTTGTAGGAAAATTACAGTATGTTGACAAATTAGCATTAAATAGATTATTTTTGCACTTTGAATTCAATTTGAATGCTTTTTATCATTTCACAATCTCTAATTCAACATTTGTTTTATAAGACATGGTATTTAATTATAAGATTTCAGTTAATCATGATAGTTCCAAGTTTTTTTAAATACTCACTTAGATTTTGATGTCACTAAAATACCTAGACTTGATGTATAAATGAGAAGGTAGATCAGGAATCATTCCTCAAAAGGTTTGTCTAAATATTGGCGAAGAGTATCATGAAACTAGTCCATAAACCATTAATAAAGGGATAGGTACCTAACCAGATGATAGGATCCATGTCCCTTGCAAACCTTAGGTCATAGATTAGAATTTACTTTTGCTTTTTATCTACGCTTTTATGCTTTAGAATAGTACTGGCATCATTATAAGATTCTTTCTAGTTGCACCTTTGTTGGTGTCTTGTCCCAATAGGGTACAATATTTTTGTTGATTAATTAATCCCATCATAACCCCTAACAAGATAACATGTTAACTCATAAACTACTTACCCACTAGTACCCCCAGAATCTAAAACCCTTAACCACTAGCTGACTGCCCCCTTAGGTTCCTCACATTTAACTCACAAACCCCCGAATACATAATTCATTACTAAATTTTACAAACTATCTCTTAATCCATTATCCCTCTAACCCTAACCCACTACACCTTGATTCATGCATCAACACACTGAACACACTACCACAGTGAACTTTTTGGGGCCGTTTGTTAGAAAATCGCCCCCAAAAGTTACGAGAATTAGATTTTTGGGCCTGTTTAACATGTTGAATCCTATATAACCAATAATAATAATATATATTGGTTAACATGTTTATAAATCAATATAAAAATAGCATATATTTATTAACCAATAATTTTTTTATGAAGAATAATACATATTTATAACCAATAGCATATATTTATAATCATTTCTCTTATTGACTCATATTAGGGTTTTGATGAGCTTATAATGAATTTATTATTAATAGTCTGTGAGGACTTCAATTTTTTCAAGATTTCTATCTTCCTGTGGCTGGGCTATGTTATTTAGCCTGAAATGTCGAATTTCAAATCTCTTACACAGGTTTCCAAATTGTTTTAAAAAAATATGTGCCATGCAAAATAGCTCCACTTGATATTGTTTATGCATAATAGTACTTGTAATTACACTGGTTCCATGGAGATAGAGGTCTACTATGTAGGAATATGAGAACATTAGACTTGTGTCTTTTTTCATTGGACTATGGGGTCTTCTCCTTTGGTGAGATGATGATCACACTGAATCAAACTTTATCTCAACAATTTATTTGTTTACATTAAAAAGGAAATGAAAGGAATCAAAATACTGTAAACTTGCAGAACAACAGTATACAAAATTACTATTACTCTACTATGTACATAGATTTTTGGAACCTGATTTTAGTACAGGAAAAATCATTTCAGAAGCCTAACATTGACAACAACTTCTATCAATTCTCCTTCCAGCTCATGAAGCCTATATGTATTGTTTTCTAGGACATCAACGATGATGTAGGGCCCTATCCATATATTTTAAAAAATTTCATGCTTGCCTCTATCTTCTCATATTGCATCCCACTTCAGGGCTAAATATCCTAGGTGGAGATCTCTTTCCAACTCTCTTCTATAAACGGTATTTTTAATTCTCCTATGATGCTCGTGTAATTTTATATTTACCTTCTCTCTTTCTTGTTGAATATCTATCAATTCATATATCCTCCTCACCATGTTGTTTGGTTCTTCTGTTTCATGTTGGATTAGCTTGAGTACTGGTAACCCTAGCTGAATAGGCAGGACTTCCTCTCTTCCATACACCAGCTGAAAAGGGAATTTTCCAATTGATATTTTAACACTTATTCTATCATCCCACATAGGATACCTGAGATTTACATCATGTGCTTTTTTGTTCTATGTAATCATTTTCTTAATAATCCTCAACAAGATTTTGTTAGATGATTCAACTAAATCATTCCCTTGAGGGTAATAAGTAGTAGAATGACCCAATTAAATGTTATACTTTAGGAAGAATTCAACCATTCTAATATATTTTAAAGCAGGAGCATTGTCAGTAATACTCTTCCTCGGGCATCCAAACCTTGAATTTTTTTTCTTACCTGAATTTCATAATTACATTCTCATTTTCCAGTCTAGTGGGTATGGGTTCCACCCACTTAGTGAAATAATCAGTGGTAGTCAAAATCCATGTATGTTGGTTTTTGGAGTTAGGATTTATTTCTGTAATGAAATCCAAACCCCACTGTTGAAAAGGTGTTGAACTAATAACAGGCCTCAGGGGTAAAGGTTCCATCCTTTTTTTTCCTGCAAACATCTGAAATTCTACACATGCTCTTACAATATTTTTAGTATCTGCAAAAAGTGTAGGCCAATAATATCCTTCTCTCAGGACTTTGTATGCTCTAGCTCTCAAAGCATGGTCACCTCCACATACCCCTTTATGAAATTCAGATATAATTCCTTATGTTTCCACCTCAATTACACAGTTGAGGATATTTCCAATACAAATATTCATCTAATATGCAATAACCTTGCTTGTGATTTTGGTAGATAATAAAGACATTTTAAATTCATCAAATAGTAAACAGTGTTTCCATACTAATCATATTCTTCAAATTTTTTATTCAGGTTCATTGTGCCATCCTGAGAATCTTGAATTTCTCTTAGCTTCTCTTCTTCTGTCAATTCTGAAATCAAATTCAATTATAAAGCTTCACAATTTGACTCAGCCAACAACTTGGCCAATCCCTGGACTTTAACTAGCATGGTGGGTTTGATTTCCAGATCATATTCCTGAATTTTAGAAATCCACTTACCTCTTCTTTCTCCATTGTCAGTTTGACACAAAATATCTTTAACTGTGCCATGGGGAACATATCCAATTATCTGAGCATTTTAAAACATATCATATGAAATATTGCAAATCTTTAAACATGGCATAAGCTTGCTTCTCCATGAGATTGTATTTCAATTCAACATCCCTGAGAGAATTACTGAAAAATGCTATGGATTGTTCATGGCCATCACAGTTCTTTTGCAAAAGAATAGATGCAATTGTGTGAGAGGAAGTAAAAGAAAATATTAAGAAAGCCTTTGTATAGTCAGGTGTCACGTCCCCACCCATCATACCAGTGCAATGGAGGGGATCGTGAGGCTAAAACCGGGCATCCAACCCCATGTACCAATTAAGTAAGCATTCCATACATATGAAGAGGCATAAATATTTACATTACACAGCAGAAGTAATTTCATTTACACATTTGCCATACATTCAAGATATTCATCAATTAAATAATTGAAAGATGGCACCAGAGAATACTTATCTTTAACAAAGTAGTCCCAAGCAACTAGCTATGTCGCTGCAACGTTCCACCCAACCGTAGGCTCTTCGACAGCTTATACTGAGTCCGTCCGAAGGCCACCCCCGAGCTGGGCATGATTCTCACAAGGAAAAGGGAACATTCCAGCTCAACCACTGCCCAATAACCCCTTTATCTCAGCCCAGCCAGAATAATGGATTACCCATCACCCATACCCCAACATACTCTTTCTTCTCACAACAAAACGACTATTGACAGGGTTACACATTTACAACAGAGGTGTTCACGAAACAGGGTCCACATTGGTTCTCCCAGCTCGTGGTTCACCCAATGAACTGTGGAATTTCGATTTCAACCCCAGGGAGCAAAACCAAATTCTCTCCACGGGTTAGGATCCCTTCCAATGGCCTAAACGGCCTCCAGGAAGATCCAAAACGTTCTGCTCTCTTTCCCCACTGGTAACCCGCACAAAAACGCCCCTTCCCAGCTAAAGGATGAAGGGAAACACAGAAAAACGATGGAGGAAAACGCCCAGCTAGCTAGAGCTGCGTGAGAGAGCAAGGCCATGCTGAATAATGGCTTAGGCAGCCATTTCGTGGCTCTCTTCTTGCCCCAAGAGGCCAACTCGTTTTTCCATGGAGGGTGGCTTTCCCATACCCGATTTTGGACAGCCATACCTCCCCATTCCCAAGGCATTAATTTCCCCAACCAACTCTTGGGGAGAATTCAATGGTTGGGTACAAAAGTCAACATGGGTAGCTAAGGGTTTGATGGGTTTTCTCATGGACACTTGGCTTGACTCTATTGGCTCAAGGGTTTGAATGTTTTCCCTCCCAATTCCTTGTGAAATCATGCCCCCATCTCTTTGTTGCATTGCATAGCTAGTTGTGGGTATTTTTTTTTATTAAAATGCATATTACATGCTATTTGAATTTCCACTGTGCATTGCTAGCACGCAAACCATATGCATGGCGGGGCCTTGGCCTTGAGCTCCTCACCATGATTTCCTAACAATATTACATCGTTTATAATGTTAGTGCCATGGGGCCAAACTGGGGACGTTACATTCCCCTCCCCTTGGAATAACACCGTCCTCGGTGTTTCAACACTTCGGACTATATAACCACTTTATACACGATTCATAGTTCACAGATGGTGGCAGGTCTGTCCTGCAATTCGTCCCCTCTCCTTGACCTTTCACGATCAAGTCCTTTGGCTTCCACCAGCTGCTCCTGCCAGCTTTGGTCTTCCAGCTTTTACAAGTGGGCATGGCTCCAGCGCAATCCCTTCCATTTGTTTATCTTCCAGCTGGTCTATAAATCTGGAATTTCATGGATGCCATCTTTCTTGTTGTCCCAGCAACTATCTGTGAGACTTATCATGGCAATTCCTGTTAGGACAAGCATAACACAATAATAAAATTAGTCAATTATTTTCCTAATTGACTTAGAACGTTCATGCTTTACTCATGAGACTTCCACACATTTCATGCTTTCCCACACACACATGAACTCACTCATGTTCATCCTTTCACAAGAAAATAACTATTTCAGCATTCTCAATTCATTTCAAGCAACGAAACACAATTTGGTTTCATTTATGACATGCACTCAACAATCCTTTGTTTCTAAGATGCATTAGTCAAAGAAAGAGAAGAGTAAGAGTTTTCCCCCTCTTAGTCTTGTTCCAATCCGGAGCCACACCATCATTGGTGGTTTTATGCTCCTTGGCCTCTTTCACTTCAATGTGAATGCTTGACTTGTCCTTTCTTGGCTATGACACTTTAGTGTCTAAGGTCTGTCTAATGCCTTTCAACTAGGGATCCCTTCCCCATTGTTGCTTACAGAACCTTTGGCTGCTAGGACCCACACAGTCCCACTAGCACCATCTTTTATTACTGCTCATACTGAGCTCCTTAGTACAGTCATATGTCCACATGCATCCTCCAGATGCTTTTATAGTCCTTGCTTCCAGCAATACCCACACTCAAACATTGAGTCAATTCACATGTTTAGTGTATTTCCATAGGGTTTATTTCCAAATGAGAATTTAAGAAAATCATATACACATGTATATTCATAAGCAGAGTTGCAAGATAACCGAATACTTATCTTTATAGAATGTCTTCACTCTATCCCACAGGATCCTTCTTCGCTTTCCAAGCATTGGATTTCCCGTGGATACAACAATGAATGTTGGGCCAGCACGCAGGCTACTCCACAACCGTTCGAACATGCAATGCCAGGCCAATATGCTGACTGGTTTTATCAATTGTTTAAGGGAATGTTTGGCCAGCACGCCGGCTGCTCCACAACATCGAGTGGTTAATGTTTCCACCATCTATTCCCTGAATTTTCCAAGAATTTCATAGCGCCCAACCAGTTACTCTCTGGCTCTACCAAGAATTTATGGCTCCAACCAGTTACTCTCTGGCTTTACCAAGCATTTATAGCTCCAACCAGTTACTCTCTGGCTTTACCAAGCATTTATAGCTCCAACCAGTTACTCTCTGGATTTACCAAGCCTTTATAGTTCCAACCAGTTACTCTCTGGATTTACCAAGCATTTATAGCTCTTTCAGGGTCCTTGCTTCCTGCAACGGCCAAGGTTTCCAACAAAGAAACAACAGTGTATTAGCTCAGTTGTCATAAGACTTGTACCCGAAAACTTCATTATTCCAAACAAGAAATAAATGAGAATGAATACTTATCTGTATTGTGCATTTTCCTCACTACTCCACAGGTTTCCTTCTCTGCTTTACAAGTCTTGGATCACCTGTGGGGTGGATGTTTGGCCAGCATACATGCTGCTCCAAAACATCATCTGAATAGGTAATGCCAAGCCAGTACGCCGACTGGGTTTATCAGGCATCCCTAAAATCAGTATGCTAATCCAGTACGCCGACTGGGTTTATCAAGCATTTCAAAAATCAGTATGCTAAGCCAGTACGCCGACTGGGTTTATCAAGCATTTCAAAAATCAGTATGCTAAGCCAGTACACCGACTGGGTTTATCAAGCATTTCAAAAATCAGTATGCTAAGCCAGTACGTCGACTGGGTTTATCAAGCATTTCAAAAATCAGTATGCTAAGCCAGTACGCCGACTGGGTTTATCAAGCATTTCAAAAATCAGTATGCTAAGCCAGTACGCCGACTGGGTTTATCAAGCATTTCAAAAATCAGTATGCTAAGCCAGTATGCCGACTGGGTTTATCAAGCATACAATAACCATTTCCAAGCCAGTTCTCTGACTGGGTTTGTCAGGAAATATCACCCAAATAACCAGTACCTTCACAACATGCAAATATCGAATTCCAAGCCAGTACACCGACTGGGTTTGTCAGGCATTAATTTAACAACATGCCAAGCCAGTACACCGACTGGGTTTATCAGGCATCCAGCAACCTTTCACCACAACTCCCAAATAACCAATGCTAAGCCAGTACGCCGACTGGGTTTATCAGGCATACAACAACCATTGCCAAGCCAGTACATCGACTGGGTTTCTCAGGCAATATGAACAACATAATATGATTACGTGGCTCCCTCTCTTGTGCAACCAGCAGTTCCCTCCAGGAACTCCATAGGTGACTCACTTGACTGCAGGCTAGCATGGCCCCACAATACCCACTCACACTACACACGGATGATACCCCTTTTCTGCAACACAGCTCCCTGGGCCTATCCATCCCTTCTAGTGTCCTTTAGTGTGAGCGTAGAAAGGTTACCACTGCCCATACAGTCCTCTTGAGCACCCTTCTTCACTTTGCCTGTTTCGTGCAACACCAAGTTGCATTTGTGTAAGCTGTTAGCACAAGAAGGATAAGCAGGCTCGTCAGTATTGTTGCCCAAAAACTGTAATCATATTTCATATCATTCACTATCAAGTATTGAAACACCAGGAATACGTCCATTCCCTTAGGATGTAGTCAATATTGAAAACCCTATCATGACCCAGCACCAGAGAAGGTGTGCACCCCCTCTCCGATGTGCACCATGTAGGCCCTAATCATACTCAAGCAGTCTGCAATGATATAAATAAGATGGAGCATGCTCTGCATATTAAATCTAATAACCAGACACGTATATTCTTAGTTAGGGTTACGAAATACTCATTCGCTTCACAGATGTATATTTTCTGCATTTGTGAAGAATGGGGCTCCCTTCTCTGAGTCAATAGTCCTTCGGTTTTCCACCCCAATCTTTTCACGTGCCATAACCCACACATTCCTTCTTGGCATAATTTACTGTCTCACTCACATGCTTTACCAACATGCAGTTTGTCTGAGACATTATCAACATTTACAATGGCGTTTCACCCAAAACCCATTTCCAAAGCATGGGATCCTTCCCATCTAGTTTGGCTTCTGCATGCCATCACACATGATCTTCCTGCAATGTGTCATCCTGGCACACTTTATCACATAGCCAAACAGTCAGCAACATTTAGCAATAAGCTTCAAATATGATTGTTCCATAACCAATCAATAGCATTAATAATTAAATTCAATATGAATTTACAATTCTGTCTACTACAGAAATTGGTTTTCTTATCCATGAGGTTATCCTCGTATCGTTTGGCTCCTGTAAGTGACACCACTCTGCCCGTTATGGTCTTATGCCCGCTGCCATACGGGAGCATCCACTTACAGCATGTCCTCCTGACACATTTTCATATAAGCCAAACAGTCATTAGCAATTATTAGCAAAATTTCAAATCCAAAACAATTACAAATCTGATATTTACAACTGTTCTTACTAATAGAACTTAGAGCTCTCAACCATGAGATTCCTCCTCATAAGCTCTAGATCAAATTTCACAGTCATATCATTCATAAACAGCCCATGAAGTGATCCTCGAATTATCATCATTTCATCATTTCATTCATTATTTATTTGCAATAACATATGCATCATACCTATGCATTCATACAATGCATCACAAGGTTTATAAAATCTCTTAATGCACATCTACTCAATGCTACCTTGCATTGTTTCCTGAGTACCATGCACTCAAGCATATTATGATCGAAACATGACTATCTCATATAACTTGCATTATCATAACCAGGACCACCAGTCCTCACTTGCTTTGGTTATTAAGTACATAACCAACATACACATGGCATGATATAAATTCATATGAATGCATTGAGATTTCTAAACAATCATAGGGTGTAAGGATCATTTCCTTCACTTACCCACACCTCACCAAGCTTGGTAGGTTAACAGTCCCAACCGGTAACCAATATCACATGTAAACTACCTCAACATAGCTCAAACATAGTTGAAGAGATCTTACCAAATCCCTTTTCAACATTCATGCAATTGGGCACTGATAATCATTACCTGCATGGTTACCATTAACATCGCCTGATGTTACCTGATCAGTTGGCCTCTTACCTAGGCTGTTCAGTCCTTTTGCCAATTTTATGATCATAGATTTGTTGCACCATCCTTTCCTCATAAGGTTTTTGGGCTTCATGCAACAACATCCTCAGCACATTTAGCCACGCTCTTTGTTATCTTTGGTCCTACAACCAATACCAATCATCAATAGTGATCATCAATCACAATATCCTCCATTAGTGGTTCATTGCATATGCAAACTTCATTATTCTATCAATATGCAATATCCCATTTAGGCACAAGCATTTCCATATGCATTATGCAATCTTAAGATGCCATCTAGTGCATATACATCTATGTAATCCCTTACATTTTAACATTTTTATGCCATATGACAATTTCATAATTATAAGTATGATAACGAATAGAGGTTTAAGAAATTCTTCCCTTTTTGATCCCTCATCGTAGCATGGAATTCCTGTTCCATATTATGCAATTATAGAATTTGCCCATATTGACAACAAAATTTGTTTGTCAAAACCGCCGCTGGCACTCTTCTGCACTAAATATCTATGATACATGCAGACCTCATTCAAACTCTGGTCATGTATCATCGTTCCCTGCTGGACAAGCTTTCCAATGCCTGTCTTCATGCTCCATTCTGATATCAGGTGCGGAAACTGCATCCCTTCAAAAATGACAACTTTCACTCCAGTTTTGCACATTTTACACAGTTGCATTTTGGTCCCGAATGCCAACTTCAGCTACCTGTGGAAGAAAATCTATGAGGAATCACTAAAACTTATCTATCGGGCGAAGTTAGTCCATATAACAAGGAACACTCATCAATTCACGGATTCTAATTCCGATACACCATTCTTCTTCTATGAATTTCTGGGTTTGACTACTTCTCACTTTTCACATTTTCCCAAAATTCCAAATTTTGGGCCAAAAACGGCTCTCCCAAACGGTGCATTTCTGGAAAATCTTCGTCTAACGGAAACTGTCCATCTTAATGAGAATATGAAATGTCTAGTTCAGTAAAATTTTCGATTCCCACATCTAGGGTCACTTTTACTGTCCACCAGCTTTTCAAAATCCCGAAAAAGTGGCCCGGAACAGTGCTTTTTGGCCTTCTTGATCACCCCGACTCCACATCCTTTGGAGTTTGGCTCCAAGATTCTGAACTTAACATCATGCCTGCTTCATGACTGCGCTTGATCAATTTCAGCTCAAACCGATCTTCCATCAAGCCTCGGGACTCCGTCCTTCAAAAGTCACTATTATCCATTTTCTGTTAAATCGGAGTGTAATGGGCTAGGGGTCTTCAATGGTTCTTTCATGGCCTCCGAGCCCCACAGGAATCATCCCATTCCGAGCCCCGATGCTTCCCCTTTTTTTTTTTTTTTTTTTTTTTTTTTTTTTTTTTTTTTTTTTTTTTTTTTTTTTTTTTTTTTTTTTTTTTTTTTTTTTTTTTTTTTTTTTTTTTTTTTTTTTTTTTCGCTCGCCTCTGCGGGGCGGTTCACTGAATGCTCCTGCAGTTGCGGGGCGGTTGGCTATATCCCTCCGCAATTGCGGGCCGGATGGCTATATCCCTCCGCAGTTGCGGAACGACTCGGTGAAGTCTTCCGCAATTGCGGAACGATTCGACGAAATATTCCGCAGTTGCGGAACGATTCGGCAAAGTCTTCCGCAGTTGCGGAATGATTCGCCCAAGTCTTCCACGATTTCGGAAGAGATTTCCTTCCGAAATTTCCTTTCGACGTCGGGCACTTAGAAATTTTTCTGCTTTTCGGAGCATTTCACCGAATTTTTCCGCGTTGCGGGACAACTCACTGTATCCTTCCGCAATTTCAGAGCCGTTCGCGGAATCCTTCCGCAGTTTCGGAAGACTTTCCCGAATTCTTTCCGAAACAAACCTTAAACAAAATTTTTGAAAACACTTAGAAAATTTTTCCGTCTTTTTCGGAGGAATTCGCCGAATTTTTCCGCGTTGCGGGACAACTCGCGGAATCCTTCCGCAATTTCGGAAGAGAATTCCTTCCGCAATTTCGGAAGAGAATTCCTTCCGAAAACTTCCCTTCGCAATTTCGGAAAAACTCGCGGAATGCTTCCGAAATTTCGGAAAGATTCGCCGAATGCTTCCGCAGTTGCGGAAGACATTCGGGAATTCTTTCCGAAATAGTCTTTAAACAAAAACTTTTTCAAACAGACTCTAAGCAAATTTTTCAAACACTTAGGAAAATTGAAATCTCTCTTTCTGTCAGAGATGGCTATTATTGGATTTGTCCCATAGAGGCCCAATGCTGCAACCAGCAGCTCTGATACCATTCTGTCACGTCCCCACCCATCATACCAGTGCAATGGAGGGGATCGTGAGGCTAAAATCGGGCATCCAGCCCCATGTACCAATTAAGTAAGCATTCCATACATATGAAGAGGCATAAATATTTACATTACACAGCAGAAGTAATTTCATTTACACATTCGCCATACATTCAAGATATTCATCAATTAAATAATTGAAAGATGGCACCAGAGAATACTTATCTTTAACAGAGTAGTCCCAAGCAACTAGCTATGTCGCTGCAACGTTCCACCCAACCGTAGGCTCTTCGACAGCTTATACTGAGTCCGTCCGAAGGCCACCCCCGAGCTGGGCATGATTCTCACAAGGAAAAGGGAACATTCCAGCTCAACCACTGCCTAATAACCCCTTTATCTCAGCCCAGCCAGAATAATGGATTACCCATCACCCATACCCCAACATACTCTTTCTTCTCACAACAAAACGACTATTGACAGGGTTACACATTTACAACAGAGGTGTTCACGAAACAGGGTCCACATTGGTTCTCCCAGCTCGTGGTTCACCCAATGAACTGTGGAATTTCGATTTCAACCCCAGGGAGCAAAACCGAATTCTCTCCACGGGTTAGGATCCCTTCCAATGGCCTAAACGACCTCCAGGAAGATCCAAAACGTTCTGCTCTCTTTCCCCACTGGTAACCCGCATAAAAACGCCCCTTCCCAGCTAAAGGATGAAGGGAAACACAGAAAAACGATGGAGGAAAACGCCCAGGAAGCTAGAGCTGCGTGAGAGAGCAAGGCCATGCTGAATAATGGCTTAGGCAGCCATTTCATGGCTCTTTTCTTGCCCCAAGAGGCCAACTCGTTTTTCCATGGAGGGTGGCTTGCCCATACCCGATTTTGGACAGCCATACCTCCCCATTCCCAAGGCATTAATTTCCCCAACCAACTCTTGGGGAGAATTCAATGGTTGGGTACAAAAGTCAACATGGGTAGCTAAGGGTTTGATGGGTTTTCTCATGGACACTTGGCTTGACTCTATTGGCTCAAGGGTTTGAATGTTTTCCCTCCCAATTCCTTGTGAAATCATGCCCCCATCTCTTTGTTGCATTGCATAGCTAGTTGTGGGTATTTTTTTATTATTAAAATGCATATTACATGCTATTTGAATTTCCACTGTGCATTGCTAGCACGCAAACCATATGCATGGCGGGGCCTTGGCCTTGAGCTCCTCACCATGATTTCCTAACAATATTACATCGTTTATAATGTTAGTGCCATGGGGCCAAACTGGGGACGTTACATCAGGATTGATTAGCACTGTTGTTTCCACAATGGATTTCTTCAATGTTTCAAATGCTTCCTTTACCTCCTTATTCCATGTTACATCATTACCTATTTTGAGCATATTGGTAATGGTTTTAATCAATTCAACAAGATTAGAAATGAATCTTCTCAAGAAATCTATCCTACCACTAAATGATTTTACTTCTTTCTTATTTATGGGGCCCTCAAGTGATTGTATGGATGCCACTCTTTCAGGATCTATATTCACTCCATCTTTATATACTATGTGCCCTAGTAGCTTACCTTCTATCAAGGAAAAACTAGACTTTTGGGGGTTTAGAGAAAGGCCATATTTTCTACATGTTTTGAAAGTTTGGTTCAAATGGGACATATTTTCTTCATCGGTCTTAGAGTATACAGTCATATCATATAGATATATAACTATGAATTTGTCTCTTTATCCAACAAATGTTATGTCCATGGAACATTGGAAAATTGCACCTGCATTCATTAACCCAAATGGAATCTTATCATACATAAAAGTTCCACATGGAGTGGTAAAAGTAGTTTTCTCTCTATCTTATTTAATCAAGGCCACTTGATTATACCAAGAAAATCCATCCATCATGGATATCATGTCTTCTCCAACAACTTTTTACAAAATTTGATCCATTTTGGGAAAAGGATAATTGTCTTTGAGAGAGCATTTGTTGAGATTCTTGAAGTCAACACACAATATTATTTCTCCACTATTTTTCTTGACAAGGACCAAATTAGCAACCCATTTGGAGTATCTAAGAGGAATTATTATTTTAGCATCTAATAATTTCCTCACTTCCCTTTCTATAATGGGGAGAAAAATAAGATTTGTTTGCTTGAGTTTCTTCCTGAAAGGTTTTGTTCTAGGATTCAAAGGAATCTTATCATCAATTATTTAGGTATCATAAGTCCTCAAATCTTCATACCTCCATGCAAAGACATCTATATGTTCCTTGAAAAGTTTTATGTATCTATGTTTTACTTCAGTATGAAACACCTTTGAAAGTTTGATATTCTTGGGTTCCTATTGAGTACCAACATTTATCTCTTCAATGTCATCTTCTTTTGCTTGGATTTTAGGGTTATGAGGAACATCATTCTTTTCAAATAATCTTTCTAAATGAACCAGTCCTTAAGGGATGAATTTACACTTTAACTGAACAATCTTATGATTTTCTATTTTATAATTCAATTTGACATCAGTTTCTTCATTTGATTGTCTACATATTCTTTTACTTCCCGGTATTGATCAATGCATGTACTTGAAAACTAATCAATCACATCCCAAAATATTTTGATATATTGATCATCCTCAAACACTTTCCAATGTTTGGTATTATCTGGAATAGATGGCCTATAGATCCTCTCAACTTCATGCATCAACTTGATTTCATTGGGAGGTTTAAAAGAACTTACTATTAAGACCAATGAATCAACTTTCTGATTTTTCTCCCTCGGGATAGTTGTAATATTAAAAGCCTTTAATAAATTGTCAATTAAATCCCATACCTGATTTATATAGGCTCTCATCACTAGTACAATATGAGAGATTAGTGACAAGGTTACCAAACAATTTGGTCACCAAATTATTTTGAAGGGAAAAATGACAAAAATAGAGAAATTTTAAGTGAGCTAACTAAAAATGACCAAAATAAATGACCAATCTGGTCACTAGATAAGGACTAAACTAAAAATGACTAATTTGGTCACAAGATAAGAAGTAAGCTAAAAATGACCACGTAAAAATTGGTCATGTGTTTGGTAATTTTTAGTTGTCATCATTCCCTATTCTTTATATGTTTTAACATGCAATGATGATCACTTTCAGGCATGGTCACTAATCTCTCATATTGTACTAGTGTAAATGCATGACATCCACTGAGCATTTAGTGTGAGTAGGTGATCGAATTAACTGCAAAGTTCGTGGTGGATATCTAGTTCGCACACGTGGAGAAACTTGTGAGGAAAGCTTCTGTCTCGAATATCCTATCAATTTGTTGAATGATCATCGGTCATGTGAGTGACTTCGTTGATATCTTGCCGTATGATTTCTTGATATGTAAGATGGTATATCTTCTAGTCGTTTTCTTCGTTCTGTTAATATTTACCCTTCTCTATGTTTCGACAATATGTTCTTGGTCATGGTGTCCTTTATTCAGTCTGCTTTCCTGGAACATACTTATCTACGTGCTTCATTCAGTTGTCCATCATTGCATTGAATAAAATGCAATGAGTGATCATCATGTATAACTGAGACATGTCCCGCTATCTAAAATTATTTCTATTTAACTTCAATCAAGCCCATTTTTGGCCATTCTCCTTGCATTATCTAACCTATATGGGGTCTCCGATATGGTTAGTTGGCTAGGGAGGTCAGTTGTGGCCGTCCCCACCCGGGATCGACCCCAAGCCCTATGGCATTGAGGCACCTTCGCCCACAAGCGTGCACCAATTTCTCTACCTAGGTGATATATTATAACCTATATGTAAAAACAATATATATATAATGAAAAATTAAAACATTAATATATAGGTATAATATATATATTAAAATTTTAATTTTGCATTATATAAAATATATTAATTATACAAACAAACAATTAATAAAATTATAAATAAAATTAAATGAAATTAAAAAAAACTAAATACAATATAAACAAAATACAATATATTAATTAAAAACTATTTATAATATTAAAATGAAATGAAATATATATAAAAAAATGTTACACCATCAGTTGACTTACGACCTACCTGCATTGCAGTGTAGGGTCATTCCACCCCAGCGTTCTCCTTTGAGCACCTGTCTGAAATATAAGTCATTTCCGAGACCTGCATTGCAGGTCGGGTATTACGACCAAGTTATTCAAGGAATTGCTTTTGGAACCCTCGGACCGCATTGCAGGCCGGGTATTACTACCGAGTTATGCAAGAAAATTGGTTTTAGAACCCTCAGGCATCTATGAGTTCGGATAATTATGCATCTGGGGTTAAGAAGATAACACTGCAATGTCCAATTTGCAACTAGGGTAAACCCTTGATTTGTGGAGGAGTTGGTTTCCAAAGTGCAGTGACAGGATGGTCGACTATTTGGACATTCATTGGAGTTATGAATTAACCACCAATGTGATAAGAGCTCTAGTTGGTGCCAATTTCTTTGTTTTGGAAGGAGGAAAGGGGGTTTCTTTGTGTTTGATAGGAATTTTGGTTGAATGGGGTGTGAAATCAGGGCTTAGGTCAATTAAAAGAAACTCTTGTTGGTTGGAAATCAAGTTTGGGGTTTGGAAATTTCACTATATAGTTGGACTTCTTGCAATGGATAAAAACCCACCACTGGAGAGAACTTGGATGCTCCTGAAGAGAAGAGCGAGGAATTCCACAGTATTGGAGTTAAAATCTACTTCTACTTCTCCTTCTCAAGTTAGTGAATGCTGGGTTTCCTCTCCCCTTTTTGTCATGTCTTCTTTGTGTTGAGATATTGTAACTTCAAAGAATATTATATTTGTACTTTATTATTCTGGAGATGTTTCATTCCTCCTTGAAGATCTTATTGTATATCCGGAGATGTTTATTCCTCCATCAGAATGTGGTAACTTGGGTTATTAGACTTCCCTAGTGGGGTCGGCCCTATATGTGTTATATGGGTCAAAGGGTTATTAGACCACCCTAGAGGGGTCATCCCAGTCAGTTTTTGTGGGGTATTTAACCCAATGGTTAAATACGAGCCTACATGATTTGTGTAAAAGACAAGTCGGAATAGTGTATAAATAGAGGAGGTGTATTCCTCATTTTACATACACTCACTCACTTGAGAGTGGCGCACTTATGAGAGAGAGGTATGCTATGGAGAAGGAGGATCTTATGCTCAGGGTTACATCTTTTGTATTTTCTGGTCATCTATATTGAGGAAGCTTTGTTGGGTTTTCTACCCCATGAGGGTTTCCCAAGATAAATCTGTGTCTCTTGTGTTTTAGCTGTGCTTGTTGTTTCTTCAGTGATCCTGTATATGCTATTATTGTGAAATGGAATGTAATGCTGCTATTTTCTGTCTTAGCATATTAAATCTTAACATGGTATCAGAGTTAACCTGAAGGAAGGCAATGTATGACACTTACGACACTTGCTTCTCTTGCGACAATTTGAAGGTTAGGGTTTTATATAGAAAAAACCAGTCATCGTGGAACTTTCGCTATAAATACATTTTGGCGAAGTTTCAGGATCTAAAACCTTTACAGGTCGTAGATAACATCCCCAGGTACCTTGTGTCAAAAGGGAACCCTTAGATTCGTTGTACTTTGTGAGTTATGATCAGTACCAGTTAGGGTTTCTGCCTCTTCCAGATGTCAGTCAAAATCAGGTGACCTAGGAAAAAAGGGCATAACTTGGGCTAGGAAGCTCCAAATGAAATTTAATAAAAAATAACAGGTAGTACACAGACTGTACTATCTCATGAAACGTTTTCAGAGGCCGAATCTGAACCAGTGTCACGTGGCATGACGTACAAGTTCGCTCTCCTATTTTATTCCATAAACAGGTCACGTTGCGACACTTGGCATAACTCTCTCTCAGAAAATCCAATTGAGGTCAGATTTGTTGGGATGGAAAGATGACAGGTCAGGATACCACAGAAAAAGTGTTCAGAGCCTATGGAGCAAAAATTTTGGAGTTACAGCAGAAACAATCAGGTACATATTTATGTCAAAAAAGAATTATTTTTGGAGCACCTTCATTCATGGCTTCCGGAATTTAGGGTTTCGGAGAAAGTTAGAATTTTTGGAATCGGAATCCACGGCTGAATGCTACTCAGGAAAATTTAAATTTAGAGACCAAGATTGAATTTTTTGGTTGGCTAGAAGACCGGGCTTGATCAAACCCCAGTTCGGGATTTTGATCGGAAAGATGGAAAATTAGGGCTTCAGTAAAAGTTGGAATTTTTGAAGTCTGTAACCACGGCTGGAAGCTTCTCAGAAAAATAAGAGTTTAGAGCCTTGGATCGAAACTTTTGATTGGACAGAAGGGTGGGCTTCATCAAACCCTAGTTCGGGTTCCTGTCCAGAAGATCCAGAAGTTTTGAAGGCAATTTTGAGGGGTCAAATTTTGGAGATTTCAAAATTGAAGTATGCTAGTTTGATCAGCTCAGCAAGACACATCCTTCCATCCATTCAGAAGTGTGAAAGTCAAAGATTGAATTTTTAGGGTTTCTCTAGCAAACCCTAATCAAGTTCCAGATCAATTTTCAGGGGGAGTTGAGGCTAAGGCCTTACATAAGAAGACTACAAGAAGTCTCGACAGGTATGACTTAAGGAGGTTCATGTATGTCTTGAAATCTGATTCTTGATTAAGTTCATAATGGGTTTGTCTTCATATTATTTATTAGTACAATCTTGATTAATGTTAGAATTGTCTTATCACCCTAGTAATAGTATGAATGTATGTGAATGATAGAAGACATTCGTTGTTTAAGGCTATATGATTGTACTAATGCACTATGGTATTGTATGAGGTTGATGTTGTCTGCTAACAAGAGGTTCGGGTACATCACGAAAGACAAATCAAGTTCCATGACCATGATATCATGAAGACAAAGACTCATACACAATCTTTGATCACGTAGAATTTCTACTTACAAGGTATGTATGACTTTGTTCTATTATGCTTAACCTATAAGATATGCAGGTTCCAGCATAGGATGTCTAAATCATTGAAGAGAACAAAGAAGATATTGATCAGGTATGTTAGATATAACTAAGCAGGTATACTAATCCAGGTATGTTTTCCTATGTCATGTTAGAATCTTACCTTGTGTTAGGACCCCTTATATAAGTATACTTGGTATGATTGGTTATGAAGTTAGAAATATAAGTAATCAAGGGATTATGCATATTATGTCTTTTATCTTGATTGATGAAATGCATGAGTAAAAGAAGAGTTCCCTGAAATATTGAATACTAATGTTTATTATCTATGATTATGACTATACATATTCAAGATAATATACTAATGAATGTATGTTTGTGTATGAGATCATGAGGATGACACTTGAGCATGCACAATGGTACATAATGAATAGAAGTTCAAAATACATAGAAGATCAAGCGGGAGGCAACCACTCAAACATAAAAGATAAGTTTTTGAGTTGTTATTTGAAATAGTAAATGATATTGCTTGTAATAGTTGTATACATATTTGTATTCCTATAATATATCATGTTGAGTGTAACCATTCATATAGCATTGAATAGTATACTACTAATATGCATATGATTGGTAAATTGGACAAACATTCCATTGTTGCTTGTCTAGAATGAAACCTGTTTGCTGACATGCTGAGAGCTGTGCACGCTCTCGATAGTATGTTCTGGTAGAGATGGAAGGCATCTAGATAGCCACTGTATGCATACAGGATATGGAAAAGTGTTGTACCAAAGTATTGGTCAAAATAGTTACATAATTATGTAAATGATATCTGTATGCATAATAGGTTATCATGTCAATATGATTTGATGATTATGAAGTATTACTAATCATGTACTTAATTTTGATTTGTAGGAAAGATCACGATGAATGATGAACAATGAACAAGCGATGGATGTTCAACAAAAAGATTTACAAATCAAACACACTATAGAAAGCTTGTGGCTAGAAGATTCTCTTAGAAAGAGGAAGAGAATCATGATGAGATGTTTGCTCCAAGTGGCTAGATAAGACCATTCTCTTAATGGTGTAATTAAAGAAGAAGTGTGAATCAGGTTCTGTATGGGTACCTAAAATCGATAATCAATTGATGAGCTTAATGATCACCATGGGTGATGTGGATCTCAACCTTTGCTACAAGGTTGAATATGGTTTCTATACACAGATGACATGGATGCAAAAAGGAACTCACCACATATTTCGAATGATATTGAGGCTCATATCAGTAGACCCATCTAACGAGAGATGGCACAGATAGATATGTAGAAGATCATTCAATGCAGAATGTGAATGATGTTCAGTCACAAAGGGAGAATTGACAGTTTCTTGATAAGCTTGGGCTTTACCAAAAGTAAATTTGTTCCTAAAGGTTATGGATCATACTATTATTGTATGTAGATAATATATTTCTGACAGGGAAAGAGAAAGAGATCATGAAAAGAAAGAAGAAGATGGCTGCAGAAATGAAAATGAAAGATCTCAGGTTGATGCATTACTTCCTAGGTCTGGAAGTATGGCAAGGCTCAGAAGGAATCTTTCTCAACCAGGGAAAGCATGCTGAGAAATATTAAAAGGACTTGATGTGTTGGAATCGCCACTCTCACAGATTCCAACTTGAAGTTGTTAGCAGATGACTCATCAGAGTTAGTGGATATAAATCTGTACAGACAAATTATTGAGTCATTGATGTGTCGAACAAATACTAGGTCAGATATATGCTTTTCTATGAACACCTTGAGTCAGTATCTAGTGGAAACTAGATGTGTTCACCTGATAGTTGCAAAGCATGTGATAAGGTACCTAAAGGATACGATAGACTTTGATTTATGTTATCTTGGAGATCATGACTTCATATGGCTACACAGATGTTGATTGGGCAGAAAGTGTATCAGACAGGAAGAACACATCGAGAGGATGTTATTGTCTGGGACCAGCCATGATATCGTGGTTTAGCTGGAAGCAGTCTCGTGTGGCTCTCAGCCCAAGCATAATATATGGCCGGTTGCTATGCTAGTTGTGAAGCAGTATGGCTTCTGGATTGTTTGACTTAGAGATAGACCCAACTGTGATCCTATGTGACAAACAGAGTTGTATCAAGATGGCAGAGAATCCAGTGTTCCATGATATGGCGCAGAAAGGAACTATAAAGTTTGAATTTGTAACAAGTTGCCGATGTACTAACCAAACCTCTACCTCAAGTGAACAAGTTACCGATGCACTAACCAAACCTCTACCTCAAGAAAAGTTTGAATATTTTATGAGACAAGCTTGGTAGGACCCTCCTCGAGAGGGGGAGTGATGTGGTCACTTATGATGAGATTGCTTACATCGACAGTGAGGTCGATGATGTGGATACCTATATTGGTGATGTCGATAGAGAGGTTGGTGGATGGTCCTTAGACAGGGTCTAAGTTGACGAGGGGATTGCATCATCCTTGAACACATGTTCTAAAAGGATCCATAGACATATGTCTCCGAGAAAGAAGAGGGATTGCATCATCCTTGAACACATGTTCTAAAAGGATCCGTAGACGTATGGTCTTCGAGAATGAAGTTCGTAGTGGACAGGAAAGGATTGTATCATCCCTGGACTTCAGTTCTAAAGTGATCCGTAGACAGATGTCTCTGAGAATGTGGTCTCTAGTGGACGAGAGGATTGTATCATCCTGGGACTTCAGTTGTAAAGTGATCCATAGACAGATGTCTCCGAGAATGTAGTCCCTAGTGGACGAGAGGATTGTATCATCCATGGACTTCAGTTCTAAAGTGATCCGTAGACAGATGTCTCCAAGAATGTGGTCCCTAGTGGATGAGGGGATTGTATCATCCATGGACACATGTCCTAAAAGAGATCTGTAGACATATGTCTCCGAGAAAGTGGTCCCTCGTGGATGTGATAGGACTGCATCGTCCCTGAGCGTTTGGTTCAAAATGTACGTGACAGGATTGCATCATCCTTGGACTTATGTCCTAAAGATATAGGGATTGATAATTCCGTAAGTGGATCAGGATTGCATCATCCTTGGACTTATGTCCTAAAGTGATAAGGACTAATCATCCTGTAAGTAGATTGGGATTGCATCGTCCCTAGACATGGTGAGGTGTCTTAAAGTGATAAGGACTAATCATCCTGTAAGTAGATTGGGATTGCATTGTCCTTAGACATGGTGAGGTGTCTTATAGTGATAAGGACTAATCATCTAGTAAGTAGATTGGGATTGCATCATCCCTAGACATGGTGAGGTGTCTTAAAGTGATAAGGACTAATCATCCTATAAGTAGATTGGGATTGCATCATCCCTAGACATGGTGAGGTGTCTTACAGTGATAAGGACTAATCATCTTGTAAGTAGATTGGGATTGCATCGTCCCTAGACATGGTGAGGTGTCTTAAAGTGATAAGGACTAATCATCCTGTAAGTTGATTCGAGATTGCATCATCCCTAGACATGGTGAGGTGTCTTAAAAGGATAAGGATTGATCATCCTGTAAGTTGATCTGGATTGCATCATCCATAGACATGAAAGATGTCTTAAACTGAGAGGGACTGATCATCCCGTAAGCGGATCAGGATTGTATCATCCTTGGACCTATGTCCTAAAGTGAGAGGGATTGATCATCCCGTAATAGGATCTTATGTGTTGTAGGGTATGCTGCTATGTCTTGATGATAGATGTATTAGTGAGAATACATGCTATTGATGGTAGATGTATTAGTGAGAATACATGCTTTTGATGATAGATGTATTAGTGAGAATACATGCTATTGATGATAGATGTATTAGTGAGAATACATGCTTTTGATGATAGATGTATTAGTGAGAATACATGCTATTGATGATAGAAGTATTAGTGAGAATACATGCTTTTGATGATAGAAGTATTAGTGAGAATACATGCTTTTGATGATAGATGTATTAGTGAGAATACATGCTTTTGATGATAGATGTATTAGTGAGAATACATGTTTTGATGATATATGTATTAGTAAGAATACATGTTTTGATGATAGATGTATTGGTGTGGATACTAATCGAGATGATCCAGATGCTGTAGATCGAGATGATCCATATGTTGTAGATCGCGATGATCCAGATGCTATAGATTGAGATGATCCAGATATTGTAGATAGAGATGATCCAGATGCTGTAGATCGTGATGATCCAAATGCTATAGATCGAGATGATCCAGATGTTGTAGATCGAGATGATCCAGATGCTGTAGATCGTGATGATCCAAATGCTATAGATCGAGATGATCCAGATGCTATAGATCGAGATGATACCGATGCTGATGATCGTATGATGATGATGCTGATGATCGTGAGGATCTAGATGTTGATGTTGTTACAGTTTTTCGAGTGCTGCAGAAGATAAAGACTCAGTACTGAAGATGTTGATGTTCCAGTATTGAAGATGTTCCAGTAACTACTTTAGTTACTGATGATGTTGAGAAAGCTTCCAATAATTTATAGATGTATCATGTATGATGTTGATGACTCCTTGCTTGTGCAGATGCTGTTATAATATCCTTCTTGTTAAGGGGGAGTGTTGAGATATTGTAACTTCAAAGAATATTATATTTGTACTTTATTATTCTGGAGATGTTTCATTCCTCCTTGAAGATCTTATTGTATATCCGGAGATGTTTATTCCTCCGTCGGAATTTGGTAACTTGGGTTATTAGACTTCCCTAGTGGGGGTCGGCCCTGTATGTGTTATATGGGTCAAAGGGTTATTAGACCACCCTAGAGGGGTCGGCCCAGTCAGTTTTAGTGGGGTATTTAACCCAATGGTTAAATACGAGCCAACATGATTTGTGTAAAAGACAAGTCGGAATAGTGTATAAATAGAGGAGGTGTACTCCTCATTTTACATACACTCACTCACTTGAGAGTGGCGCACTTATGAGAGAGAGGTATGCTATGGAGAAGGAGGAGCTTATGCTCAGGGTTACATCTTTTGTATTTGCTGGTCATCTATATTGAGGAAGCTTTACTGGGTTTTCTACCCCATGAGGGTTTCCGAGGATAAATATGTGTCTCTTGTGTTTATGCTGTTCTTGTTGTTTATTCAGTGATCCTGTATATGCTATTATTGTGAAATGGAATGTAATGCTGCTATTTTCTATCTTAGCATATTAAATCTTAACACTTTGTGCCATGCCTTTGTTCCCAATTTGAATTTATTTCTGATGTGATTTGAACCCTTGCTTGACCTAATTTGTTTCTTCGGAACGGGAGAAGCATGGTTTATTTTTTCTGTAGCTTTCTGTAGTTTTTATTGCTTATGTGGCTCATCATGGTTTATTAAACAAATATGTAGTGACTCATCATTCTTTCATTAATCCGGTCCTCGTAAGCCTTGGAACAATGAAAAAACATGACTATAGAACCGTCGCCTATTGTACGAGAGCGAAGGATCACATTTCATTTTATTTGCAAATCATTAAATCATACAGAGTCAACCTGAAAACCAGTCAGATTGTGAGAGACAAATAAATATTGGTGTAAATTAAGCATATGGAGTAAATATGTATGTTGTTTGTTGTTTATTATTCTAGATTGTATAGATATTTTGCTTATGTTGGCAGACATTCTATAGAATTGTTTCAGCTAGTTCCTTTTTTAGTTTCAAGAGTTTGGAGTTTATGGATTTGCATTGCTTCCATTCTTTCCTTTGTGCCTTTGGAGTCTTTAATGTTTTGTGGCAATCTACCCCCAAATTCTATTTCTCCTGTCTTTTGGCAGGGAATCAAATGGGCATCAAATTGACAGCAGGAAAAAAAATGAACAAGAAAAAATATATTTGTTCTGGAAAATGTCTATGTCTTGAGGGGACATGGATGTCTAGGTATTATTGTGGCCTAATGATTTCATTGCTTGTATTCTATTGTGTATTGGCTCTATGATCTTGAATTTATCCATGTTTTAATTTTTCTCTATATTTCCTTTGTTCTGTTGGTGGACACAATCTGGTCTTGGTCCTAATGTTTCCAAAGACATTTGTGTCATTGGATACATTCCCAAGGTTTTGTTTTGTGCTTCTGTAGGGGAGTAATTCCAACTTTTTTGCTCACATGTGCTTGAACAGGAAGCAAAGAATGGACATTCATGGTGGGTTAAGTGATTTCACATGTGTGTTTCTTGTTATATTCATTAGTAAAATTTACAGTGCCTTCCTAGAAATTCTTGATGGGTGTGTCCCTGGCTTGGTGTGAATTTGCTTGTGTTTTCTAGGAATACCAATGGTGGATCTTAAGATTTGTGATATATATATGGATCAACTTCCTAAAAAAAAATGCTCAGACAAGAAAGTAGATTTTATGAAAATTGTAGAATGGAGCTATGACATAGTTTGAGTCATTTTCTTCCATGCTTGTTTTTTAGCATAGATACCTGTGTTGTTTGCCATTATTTTATTTCCCGCGATGATTTTGTTTGTTTATGTCCTTTCCAATTCTTTCCCCAAAAAAATTGTGGTCTTAAAAAATCCGACGTAGATTATTTCAGTGATTTATTTTTCCTTGTATATTTTAATTTGCAATGCACAAACATCGCAAACAACACATGCACAACTTGCAAGGCCATTAAAAACCCTTACGCCTGCAATGAAAAAACAACACAGGCACAACTTGCATCCTTCAATAGATGCATTAACCCTCTGCCCCCCCTGGACCAAATCTGAACTAGAATCCACATTTACACCAACCATTTTCTAAGCATCCCGAAACATTATTTTACTTAAACCCACTATGAAATGCATCAAATGACCAAATGCCCCAAATGGTCGAATCAAGAAATGCATACTTAACTTGTATTGAAATTTGGACTTCGTCCTCTTGATCTATGTCATCTTGTATTGTTCCTTATGTTCTTAGATATGTTGGTGTCAAGGTTGAGGTTTTGTTGCTCTGGATCCCCGGTTGAAGTTGTTATTTGCACTCATAGTACATTTTGTTAAATAGTAATAATTATATGTCTCCTAGAGGATTGCTTGCAATATTGTTCAATTGTATGAGTGGAAAATGTACTTTAATCTAGACAGTTGGGATTCTAGACTGTGTAGATTTCCACCAAGATAGATGCCAAATGGCCCTGTGTTCAGATTCTTCATTTATGTCCTTTTGATCCTTGTCAAAAAGGTTTATTGAATTCCTGGAAACTAATATAATTTGTTTTAGTCAATGATAGTTCTAAAATATGATATTTTTTGTAATCATTTGAAATGAATAATATGGTCTTTGTTTTTTGCAAAAGCTTATGTTCTCTTCTAGCTGACAATTCATTTTTCCTCTCCCTAGGGTTTACCTATTAGAACCAAGTGGCTAGAGTAACGGGGTGGATGGTTTTCCTAAAACAAATCCTTGTATCATTCGTTAGGTGCCTAGACTCCAATTTCCTTTGTTATGAATAGCTAGCTACACTTATTCTCTATGTTGATAATCCAAAAACCGAGGACCATATAAACATGGAAAGTGGAAAAATTAAGTCTTAAATTTCCTTTTTTTTTTTAGAAATTGGTTTTGATATTGCATTTCAATTCAAGATGAGATACATGAAAATAGTTGAAAGTAATATTAACATACCGGTGTCATAATTGAATGCAGAAAATTGAAGATGAGTCAACGACCATTTTTATCATTGAATGAATACCATGCAATTGATGAGAGAATAGATTGGATAAATATGCATGCCCATGTAAGGATTTTCATGGTGGGAAGAAGAGAATAAGGAAAGTGATTTTTGAACATATGTTGAGATTCGGTCATAGCTGTATAAGCTCTTTCCCTCAAAATAGTTATCCAGATAGGATACCATTGCAAACCATGAGAGAAGTAGAGGCACCAAGCATAGACGAAGAGGAAACAAATGTAGATGAAGAGGCAACAATATTAGGTGAAGGGATTGAATTTGATAGAATGATGAATGAGGGTTTCAATGATCAATGGCACAAATTGATGGAGGATGCTTCAAAACCTGTGTATGGTACTATTGATTCCTCGGAGATTGTAGCAACAATCAGCAAGGGATTCTACTCGGTAAGCAAGCCTAATTAGATCGTTCACCGTTTGGTGTGGGGAATCCATCCGGTTAATGGTTCTGACTACTGTAAGATTTAAAGATTCTTATTCTTAGCACCGGTTACGACCCGATCCACCATTTATGTATTTCATTTTAAAGATGATATGGAATTTCCCTAAGCTAAATGCAAGTAACTAATCTAAACTTATCTAAGACTGTAAAAGCAAATTTAATCTACCCTTGTAAGGAGCAAACTTTAAATATGATCAATACTCTGAAAGAAACATCTAAAGATCAGACAAATTGCTATTTAATCATAAATATGTATCCACAGCAGAATATAAAGATACTAAAGATATCTTTAATTCGGTTAATACATTCCATTAATCATTTGAGACAGACATATTTGCACAGAAAATAGGAGAATCATTCATTACAAAGAAATAATTCACAATAGTAAGGAAAGATCTCACAGTAGTGTATGGATGATACAAGAGTAGTCCAGCAAACATTCAACACATCTTTCAAGAAAAAATGTAGTCTCCAAGGCTTTCATTAGGCAAAATCGAATTCCTTATACATGAAGAGAAATAGTTCATGTACAAGACAGAAAATGTCTTTCACCTGCAAAAAGTCCTTTTACTATTCACTAATCATCTATATATAAGTTTACAAAAAGTATCCATGGCTGCCACCTATCCTTTCTCCTTAACTCTTTTAATTTTCTTTTAAATATTTTTCAAAAAGAAGTAATTTCGTGGCACCCTTTACATAACAGACAAAACAAAGACAAATGTCTTTTGACTTCATGATTAAAAATAGAAAGAAAAGACTCAATGTAATAAGGATGCCAACGTCATATCTCGGATGGTGCCTCTGCTTTAGATGATGTGCCTTTGCAAATTAATGCCATTGTTGTTGCTTTCCTATCTTCTTCTACAATATAGTTGAACCAAACACCAGTGTCTCTTATAACAACATTGGCAGGTGAAGGGAGCAGGATTTTCTTAGAAGTTACATGCTTGTCAAGATCTGCCTCAATGTCTTTCATTTCTGTTATTGCTATCTGGCGGATTTCGTGAAACATATGAGCATGTACTGAAGGCAGCACGATGCATTGATGGAGATCATATATGGTTAACACATCAATTCTCCTCAGATATTCCATTTGAACTTTCAGTTCGTCCTTTAAATCGGACAGGTGCTGCTCTTTAGCTGGAAACTCATAAAGAGTCTAGGGAAATGCAACCTTTTACTTTACATGAACTTCTTGAATCTTTTGATAAAGGCTATTTCATTTTCCCATTGTTACTTGGATCACAGTGACTAATTTTGCACCACAGTTCCTACAAAATTCCATGAAGGTTTTGTCTTTCTTAAAATTAGCCATAGACTTTAAAGGGAGGTGGTCGGGGAAACCTACTTTCCCTTCTATCCACTCCATTTGTCTCATCATATCTACTTTTACCCGGGTGTACTTATTTCTTAGCCTGACAGATTCAAAGTTGAACTCTTTCATTCTATCCATCATGGCCTTTAGCCTACAAATCTCCTCAGTCAATCGTTCTTGTTTCTCATGCATTTGCCTAAGCACGTCACAGGATTGCTCGTGAAAGGGAGCCATATCCATTGCTCTGTTGTTTTCTTGTTCTAGTTGTTCAGCCACCAACTGCTTATCCTCTTCTAATTGAACAAATTTTGATTCAGAATCATTATTTTCTTCTTCAAGTACCATCATTTGAACTTCCAGGTGTTCCTTTTCCTCCTCCAGGTGTTGATATTTATCTGACAACTCCTTATGCTTAGAAAAAAGGCGATTGTATTTCTTTACTACGATCTCCCTATAGGACTACTCATTGGCCATGGTGTGTTGCAGTATACGAGGCCTTTGCTTGGTTGACTCAAACTTATTAACCATGTTGATTGCATTATCCTCGCCTGCTTTGGATGCTTCCACAACAGCATATGCCATAGCCACAGGAGCTTGCTTCATGTTTTGCATAACAGTAGTTTCCCGATGGGTGACGATGTCTGAATCAAAAGGTATTTTTAACCTTGTCTCTGAATTCAAAACAATGGACTTCCTATTGTTGTTGTACACAAATCTATCCCACTTGGACACAGTATGATCCTTTGATGGGGTGAAAGGAATTAGTGGAATATTTTCTATAGGAATATTATCTTCCACGGGTGTGGTTTGGACCATTTGGGATGAACCTATATCCATGTTTTGTGTATTAGGACCACCAACTTGTGCATCTTCATTGGCCTTATTTTCTTCCTCGGCTTTAAGCCATCTTTCTTCCTCTTCAGTCCTTAGTTGATTTTCAACCGCCTCCCTTTCTTCTTGCTCTTTAGCAGCTTGTTGTAATCTTGCCTCCTCTAACTCTTGATCTCGAAACATTTGGGATTCTTATTCTTGCAGCCTAAGAGTTTCTGCCTCCTGAAGCTTAAGAGCTTCTTCTTGCTAAAGCTTAAGAGCTTGTTCCTGCTCCTCTCGCAACTTGTCGAAAAATTCCTTCTGTATTCTATCTGCTTCATCCTTTAGCCTTTGCTCTTTATTGCGTAGAGCTTATGCTACTTCCTTTTATTTCTGCAGCTTGGATTTTTTGGAATCTTGGAAAGCGGTAGAGCTAGAACTAGCTCCACCCTTGTGATGGCAAATTTGCAACTCAGTCATGTTGTTGATTCCCCTATATACTTCCTCCTCTTGATCGTAGTAATGGGCATAATCAAAGTGAGCATACAACTCTTTACAATGTTCTGCAACTTTGTTCCGCCTGTCATTTCTATGAAAGATTGATTCCCCGAAGTGAAAACCCTTTAGCTCTTGAATGAACTCCTTGGATAATGCAACCCCTGAGAACTTATAGGCTCCCACATAGAAAGGAAAATGAGGGAATGAAGCCTTCTTCAATTTATTCAAAAATACTCCGACTCCATCAAGAAAAACTTGCCTAACTGCTTTTTTCAAGACTATGTAGTCAGTAGCATATCTGGGAAAGATATATGGTGGCTTGGATCCTCCATACATTCTGATATAAGTACCATGTTCTGAAAAGTAGAAATCGCCATAATATTCCATAACTTCCATGGCATTCTCTGATAAGCAATTAGGTTCTTCATTAAACATTTTCTCATACAGAGGTATGATGAGTTCTTCACATATGCGTTTGTAGTGCATGATGTAATTTTGAGCCCACAGTATCTTATAGGCAGTATATACTGGGGTGATGGACTGACCCCAAACGCAACCTAGCTTAGGGAAAGAGAGCTTTCCCAAAATGCAATCAATGTGATATGAAGACAGGTAAAATTTTGACTTCTTTAGAGCCAGTCCTTCTTTGGCTACGGCTACAGCGGATGACAAACTATTTGAGATGATAGTTTCCCAATCAAAGACAGTTCCCTTAAATGCCACGTAATGGATTATGGGAGCCCATTGTATCCTATAAATGGTTCCAGTAGCCATATCGAAAATTCTGCTTAACATAAGGGCGATCATCCGAAAAGGGGCCCTCAGGTTTTAAACTTCATACTCATCACTGTCTTTTTTCCTTAGCTGCTTTCCTGCGATTAACAGCTTCTTAGCCATTTCAAAATTGTCCATCTATCCCAGCCATGCATCATTTAGTGCCTTCTGAGAACGTGGTAACTTGTAAGCTGTTTCAATGTAGGCTGGATGGAACGAGGTCAACGCCTCTCCTTTGCTATCATACAACACTCTTGTTTTCGGGTTTGCATGCTCTAGGATCCACCCAATCACTTCTGAACAAGGAAAGAGCTTAGGGCATGTGGAGGCTTTGGATATACCAGAGCTTCTGATATTTTGGTAGATGTGCTCTTCCTCCAAGAGTGCTCCTGGGATATCTTGGTTTTTGGGCATACGGTAAACATCTCCCCATTTGACTTTAGGAGGGACGCCTATGATGGACTTGGTGTCCTTGAACAGAGTTTCAACTCTTGGCTCTGTTGGTTATGGCTCAACCACTTTAGCTTTCTTTCTGCTGCCTTTCGGCATTTCGGCTTAATCCTGTCAAGCAACTACGCATGAATAGACATAATATTGCAAAATAGTACATAGAATGGAGCAAGACACAAGAGTGTTAAAACATAGGATTAACATGATAATATGTAACATTGTCAAATAACGACGGGAATCAACATTTTGCTTAAACGAAACTATACTTCTCCCTTTCATGATAAGTCATTTTGGGGGGAGACACTAACTGAGTTTTAGAAGGGCCAGGTTCAGGATTTCCTCAGAGGAAAGCGTGAATGGCGCGATGGGTAAAAGATGCCCAGGAACATTGAGTCTCGTAGGTTCAAGGGATTAGGGGAAAGCTGTAAGGGTCTACGGCTATGAGTTAGATGCTTGGGAATGACCAAAATAAAAACACACACAAAATGTCTCCAGGCCATGCAACCTATACGGTGACATTGATACCAAGAATGGCTTGACGCAATTAAAAGGTAAAACAAAACAATGATAGAACCACCTACCTAGTAAGAGATCGTTGGTATCACGGGGGTTGACTAGGCTGCGAATAAGATGAGCTGGAGCAATCTAACACAATCCTCAAACGGCATTTTCCACAGCATACAAACTCTACCAATGAAAATACACAAAACCCCCCAAATCTCTTATATAAGGGCTGACACGTGCGGGTAATTAATGGGTTGGTGGAGGCTTGAAAACAACATTAAAGGAGTGTACAGTGGCGTCACCTTGGCACACTTGGCATTTAATAGTAACCACTGAAATCGGAAGGAAATATAAGCTCACCCGACGTTGCGGCGAGATCTCTTAAGTTACTCCCGTTGTTTCGGCGAAAGATGATAAGTTTTCCTACTAATCCAACGAGAGCTCATAAGTTCCACCCGACATTGAAAGGTTTCACGAAAAAAAATAAAACACCTGCCCATTGCGGCAGAGCTCCATAAGTTCGCCCGAAGCTGCGATGAGACTTAATGGGTTGATCTGACGGTCATTGGCTTCGAGAATTGATAAGGGACATGCACCCGTTGTGGCAAAATATTAGGAGTTGTTCTGACGTTGCGGCAGAAGTTCATGAGTTCTTCCGTCATTGCGGAAAAACCTGCCAAGTTCGCCCGAAAAGTGGCTTCGGGTATTAGTAAAAAATAATGAAAACCTTCCACCATTGCAGCGAGAATTCTTGAGTTGGTCCGCCGTTGTAGGAGGACTCGACGAGTTCACCCGGAGTTTTGGATGGACTCCATGATTTTTCCCGAAAATTAAAAGGTCAAGAGACTTGATAAAAGAGGCACCCGTTGCGGCAGAACTTCATGAGTTCTTCTGCCGTTGCGGGTAAAAAAGACTAGTTATTTCGTCGCTGCGAGTGAAAAAATTGAGTTTTGACTTAGAACAAAAGATCAACAAACTTCAAAAAGAATGAATTCTATAGAAAAAACCAAGTATAAAAGATCTTCTAGGGAAATATTAGCTCCCACGTAAGCTTTCTTAAAAAAAAGGAGGGGCCCCAACATCTACAAAATTTTGGGGGGGCTGTTGCAGCAACAACAATTGGTGATTCTCTGGTGAAAACAGATCTCTGAAAAAGAACTCTCCTTAGGGGTATAAAACTTACAAACTACTGACTTACATGAACGACAAAATGTCTTTATAGTTCATCTTTCATGAATACAGTGATCACTCTCATTATCATGGTCATTTTGCAAGAGGGAAACTTAGAATCATACTTCTTTTTAACTCTCTCAGGGCCTGAGTATGGAGTTCATTTTGGAATTCTACCTCTTAGAGATCAACTTAAAAAGACTCCAAAGGATCATAACAGTATCTCAAAGTCATATTTATTTGTTCCACATTCCCATGCTATTTATATCCTTTTGGACATTTCTTGATGACATTTGTCATTTGAGTCTTCTGGAAATGAGTTTCTTCAACTTGCATATTTGATCTTTTGGTTCTTCAATCCATAATGTCCTTTCTTGTGAGTGATAGTTTGTTTGATTATCATGCTTCATGGACGAAGAAGAACCTTGTTGGGATTATTTATTTGAACAACCTTCTTGATTGAATGTGCTTTTCATTTCTCTGTCGTGCTTTGATTGAGGCGAGAATTTCTGGAAATCAAACTCTTCAGTACAAGCCCTTTTGGCTTTCATTTATAGCATGGGATCATTTTAAATGCCATACATCTGTGAGACATGCTTCCTTTCCATGGGTCTAATTATAGTGAAATCCTTGAGACAGATAATTATGTTAAAGTGAGTGGAGCCCCAATATAGTAGGAAAGAAATGCTGAATCTTAGTTATTAAACAAGGTTATTTGACCAATCATAGAAAGGATCTCTAAATTCCTAAAAATTCAACATTGAAAACAAAGTCACCAAAACAGTTCTTTGTTAGTAGGTTTCACCCTTTCAGTATTGAGCTTAGCTCGAAGATCTACCTTATGCCTTACCAAAAGTTGAGCTGAGTTTTATTGAAGGATAAAGAAAATTCTAAGTGTAAAGAAAGGTAAAAAACAAAACAGGTTGACTTGAAGAAAAGATAAAAGACAAAATTAAACAAGTAAGCAACTAAACAAAAAAATATGTACAAAAGAGTCCTCAAGGACTATGAGAAGTATTGTTTCAAAGCGAGGCCATTGAGAGGTATGGTTACTTCCTCTCCTTGTAGATCCTTTAGCTTGTAGGTAGTCGGGCCAAGCTTTTCAGAAATTTGGTAAGGGACCACCCATAAGTGCTGAAATTTTGTATGCATTCCTTTACCTTCATGGGGATGGTCTCATTTTCGAACTAGGTCACCTACTATGTCTTGGTGTTGGTGGAATTGGTCTTTGGCTTTTTGCCGAGATTCTTCAAGCTTCAGCAAGGTGTCAATTCTAGACTGTATGACCTGACTACTGGAACCTCGGGAGGCTTGGGCCAATTGCAAAGATGGGAGTAAGATGTTGGGAGGGGGGATGGCTTCTTTACCATAGACAAGGCTATATGGGGATACCCCTAAAGCATTTTTTGGAGTAACCCTATCTGTCCATAAGACATTTGGGAGAGCTATGTGCCAGCTCCTCTAATTTTCAATCACGATTTTCTTAACAATCCGAATGAGGTTTTTGTTCAAAGATTCAGCTAATCCGTTTCCTTGGGGATAATAATTGGTTGAATGATGTAACGTAAGTCCTTTCTCATAAACAAATTCATTTATCTTAAAAGATGAAAAATAAGTTGCATTATCAAAGTCTAGGGAAATTGGAACCCCAAACCTGGTTATGATATTCTCCTTTAAGAAATTAATCACTGCATCCTCGTTGATTTTGCGCAATGGGACAGCCTCTATCCATCTTGTAAAATAGTCTATGGTTGTCACGATATACGATGCTGTAGAGAAGAATTTAGTTTTATTTCTCCAATGACATCTATGCTCCATTGTTCAAAAGGTTCTGAGATAATCACTGGCTGCAACGGTCCCGCTGCTTTGGGTAGTTTCCCAACACTCCTTTGACATACATCACAATTCCTTGCATAGGAATGATCATATTTTAACAAGGTGGGCCAATAGTATCCGACCCTCAATATTTTGTGAGCTGTCGTATCTCCGGAATAATGTCCCCCAGCAGGGCCATCGTGTAATTCTTTGACTACCTTACTTGCATCATCTTTCTCTAAGCATCTAAGAAAGATGCCATCATAATTTTTTTCGAAGAGTACTCTCTCAATGATTTGATAAGCTGCTGATTTCAAACGAAGTGCCCTTCTTTGCTTAGAGATCCAATTCTCTAGTAAGTATCCTTGTTGCAAATAGTGTACTAGATCTCTATACCAGGATTCAAGAGCTGTGAAAATATGACGTACTTCAACCATGTTCAATTCATCTTCATTTTCCCAATCTTGCTTTTCATTCTCTGGATGTTCAGTGAGTAGTTTACATAAACCCTGACCTTTAATGATAGTAGTGGGTTTAAATTCTAAATCATATTCTTGGAGAGCTGTGACCCAATTTCATCTTCTTTCTCCCAGTTCCTTTTGAACGAAAAGAGATCTGACAGCCGGATGAGGGACTACAACCTTAGTTATGTTCTTAAGAATATATGGCATGAACTGATTTACTGCTTTGAATACGGCGTAATCTTGTTCATCAACAACAAGATAATTCAGTTCAATGCCCTGTAAACAAGTGCTCATGAAGGAGATTGGGTATTCATCTCCTGATTCTACCCTTTGTGTAAGCATAGTTGCGAGTGAGTCATCTGAAGCAAAGGTATACAAAATAAAATCTTTGTCAAAATTTGGACTTCTCAGAGAAGGAGCATTAGCTATGGCTGTTTAATATCTTTAAATGCGTTCTTTTCCAAGTTTGTCCGTTTGAATTGTACGCTTTGCTTGACCATTTGTTGCGAAGGTTTAACAGTTTGTGGGAAATCGGGAACAAACCTTCGAACAAAATTGATAGTGCCCATGAACGATTGCATAGATTTTTGTTAAATTTTCAGAATTTACTTTAATCTGATCTAGGATCTTAACTGAGAGAATAACATGTACAACAAATCTACAGCATATCAATCATGGACACAATAATGAAAGCACACAAGAGACACAGAGTTTACTTGGGGAAAACCATAAAGGTGAAAAACCCCAATAACTTCCTCAGAGATAGATAGAGCAATGATACAACCATAATACAAGAGATAGTATTCTCCTAGCAGCAGAGCCTCCTCCTCCACAAGTGCGCCACTCTCCCAAGTGTGAGTGAGAGAATAGAATGTGTAATATGAGAGAGACACACTCTCTATTTATACACTAACTTGACTTGACCTTTACTCAACTATGTCGGCCTCAACTTAACCACTTAACATAATGCTAACTGGGCCGACCCCCATTAGGGTGGTCTAATAACCCTTTGACCCACATGGCCAACCCCCAATAGGGTGGTCTAATAACCATTTGACCCACATGACTTATACAGGGCTGACCCCAACAAGGTGGTCTAATAACCCATCAAGTATAAGTTACGACACTTACAATATAAATGACAACACTTCCGTATAGAGGAATAATAACATCTCTATAGGAATACAAACACTTCCGTATAGAGGAATAATACCATCTCTATAGGAGTACAAAATACATATATGAAATACATGGGTGAAATACATTCCGAAGTTACATATACATCAACACTACCTCTTACCTAGGAAGGTATTACTTGACATAGGTCTTCTAGCACAAGTCATCTTCTCTGGATCATCGTCACTGGATAATCGTCATCGAGTCATCATCATCGTCACTGCTGCTGCTATCTTATCAATCTCTGAATCTACTCATCATAGGAAGTTCTACAGAGCTAGTCCTTTTTCATACTAGATGTAGGCCCACCACCTGCAGGTATTCGTCATCACTGGCCATACTGTGGAATCCTCAGGACTTATTACGTGCATCACAAAACCTGGCTGCAGCATCCCAGGCTATTACGAGCACACAGCTCTACCTGTCGGATCTCCCAGCAGCACATTACATGTGACCCATCACAAAACCTATCTGAAGCATTCCAGTTTGTTACTAGCACACAGCTCTACCTGTCGGATCTCCCAGGATCACATTACATGTGGTCCACCACAAAATGTGGCTAAAGCATCTGAGGCCTTTTTCATCCTGTCTAGATCTCCTAGGAAAAAATTACATGTGGTCATGGAAAAACCTGGCTGAAGCATCTGAGGCCTTTTTCATCCTGTTCAGATCTCCCAGGAGCAAATTACATGCCATAGGACAAAAACTCACAAGAGCATCTCAGGATGTTACGGGTACACAACTCCAACCTGAAGATCTCCCAGGGCACAAATTACATGTCCTCCTAGAGCAATGTCTCGAAAGAGCATCCCAGGATGTTACGGGTACACAACTCCGACCTATAGGATCTCCTAGACATGCTCATCTGCACAACCTGATCCACAACCACAAAGTATCATTCTGATACTCACCATACATCATCCTGATGTACACATGATCATCCTGATCATCATCACTACAACATCCTGCTGCATGTCATCTAGAGAAGCTCGTCATCCACGATCATCCTGATCATACAATGCATCCACCTGATGCATACCAAGTATCTACCTAATACATATCATCATACATGATCTACCTGATCATACAATGTATCCACCTGATACATATCAACATACATGATCTCAGTATCCACCTGATACATATACAAATACATGGTCCAAGCATCCAACATGATGCATATACAAAATACCTACAAATGATCCAACTGATCATATCCAGCATCCAACATGATGCAACATACATAAATGATTCAACTGATCATATCCAGCATCCAACATGATGCATATATATATAAATGATCCAACTGATCATAACAAGCATCCAACATGATGCATATATACATATACAGAGTAGTAACTAAAGCATCCTCTTGATCATCATAGCATCGTCCTCTTCAGATCATCTCATCGTCCATGAAGAACAGCCTAGATGCACATCATCTAGCACTTACACCACCGACATGGGAGAACACATCTACCACCATTCGGGGAAGGCTCCAACCTTGAAATTTTCACCATGGGAGAACACATCTACCACCATGTGAAAAATGGCTCAGCAATTGCATCATGACCAAGGGAGAACATATCAACCATGTCAGAAAAGCTCATGTGCATCTGCATCTTCCGAACTCATCACTTCCCTTTGGAAGGAACCTTGATCTGAAGTGCACCAAGCCTCTCTCTGAAGTACTCAAACTGCACTCTGGCCAATGGCTTGGTCAATACATCTGCAACCTGCTCATCCATCGCAACATACTCTGCTTTGGATGTACTCAGTGCTACGCAGGACTGCTTTCTACTAAACCAAGAGATCACATTTGATCCCATACTGAATCAGCACCCAGAAGTGCTCTTCCTATTTGTAGCACTGCATGCCCAATACGAATCAACATAACCCTGCAGGTTAAACCTTTGATTCGCATCACACTTGAGCCCATAATCAATTGGATCAGATGGAGCATCACACAGAAGCTTCAAGTTCGATTCCATAGGTGTGGCCATATCCTTGTATTCCATCATCCCGAACCTCTTCAGGATCTCTACTACATACTTCCCTTGTCCAAGGAAGATTCCATCTGCACTCTACCACACCTTCATGCCAAAAACAAATAGTGCATCATCCCCAAGTTCTGCACACATATATGACTACACCATTCAAGAAAGCTGTCTTGAAATCCATCTGGTGTATCTTCTATTTCATCACTTTTATATTTCTCTATGCTTCCATCTGCAGCATGCTTGATTTGATAGTTCCATTTGGAAGTCACAACAGACTTCCCTTTAGTTCTTCATGATCGACGGATCATGGCATTCTTCCCATATCCTGCGAACTTCAATATCTTCAATAGATAATTTTGTTGCTTGAACAAATGTTGTAGTCCTTTTTTTGTAGGTGAAGGTATACGAGCTTTCCTACAAAACAAGTTAAATTGCATGATTAGAAACATCTCATAATTTTCAGACAAATTCTTACACATAAATAAATATGTCATACAGTCATGCAATTATCTTAGCCAATGCTTCAATACAACATTCATCCATGTTCCACAACTTTCTAGATTCCTTCAAGTCTCTACCAGAATATTGTTAAGAGTTTCCACTACTCCCAACATGTCAGCAAAGAGATTTCATTCTAGATAAGTAGCACTGGAATGTTGTACAGTGCCATAGGCCACTTACCCATCACATGCATATTAGTAGTATATTGTTCATTAATGCAATCATTCTAATATGCAAAATACATATCCTAAGTCTAGGAACATGAGCATATACATCATTGAACAATTTAAACAAACAAATATGCAAGAAATGATAATAAAAATACTTATCTTTGTTTGATTGTTGGGTTGACTCCCTCTCAGTATTTTCTTCTTTTTATGCAACTCCATTCTGATGTGGATTGTGAGAAGTGGTCAACTCCCTCTGAATATCTGCATCCTTGCAGAAACTACTGGAGTGTGCTCCCTCTTGATCTTTGCTTCATGGATTACCTATTCTTGAACTTATATTCATTCTCCATCCCTATGCATGCTTGTTAGTATCATCATTGTGTTATCCTTGAGGACTCATACATAATCACACATTTATTAGTATAATCTTAATACTATCAAAACACAATAATCTTAAGCATGTATAGTCATGATCATTTCAAACATAAATAATAAGCATTAGTATTCAAGGTTTCAGGGAAGTCTTCTTTTACTCATGCATATTATTATTTGATCATAGAACTCTTCTGGTTAGTTAAATCATCGATCAAGATAAGAGATATAATATGCATAAAAACCGTGATTACTCAAACCTATACCTTCATGATTCTTCTGGTTAGTCATATCATCAATTATGGTAAGAAACATAATATGCATACAACCATGACTATTCAAACCTATGACTTCATGAATAATCATTATCAACAACGAAACAGTATAAGATCCTAACACAAGGTAGGATTCTAGCTTGATATAGGAAAAACATACCTGGATTAGCATGCTAGCTAGTTATGTCTAACATACCCGCATAATGTCTACTGGTTCTCTTCAGTGACTTGTGCTAGTAACCTGCATGTCTCATAAGTTAACCATTGTAGAACCAAGTTATACATACCTCGTAAGTAGATCTTCTATGTGATCCATGAAAATGGAGGAATCTTTGTCTTCATTTCACCATGATCATATGTTCTTGAAGTAGAACATGATTTGTCTTTCTTGGTGTACCTTTTATGTTAGAGAACAACATCACAATGCATTAGTACATTCATAACTGTCAAAACCTTAATCAATGAACATCTTCTATTAAGGTGATACGACAAGTCTAGTAATTAATCAAGATTGTACTGTAATGATAAACATATGATAAAGTTAAGCATGAGACATACCTGTAAGCCATACCTGTCAATATTGCTTGTAATCTTCTTATGGAAGGCCTTAGCCTCATCTCCCTCTGAGATAGGAACTTTTTCACTTATGCAGGTGACCAATCCATCCTCTTCTAGGATTAACCCAATCCACTTGATTTGCAGGAACTGGATCTAGATTTGTAATACGGTTTGTCAAAGAAACACCAAAAATTCAAACTTCCGAAAGGATAGAAATATACGCCTTGATGAGCTGATCAAGCTGGTGTATTTAGAATTTGAAAACTGCAAAGTTTCATTCCTCAATTTTTCCTTTGAAACTTTTGGATTCACTGGACGTGACCTCGAACTAGGGTTTGATGAAGCCCACTCTTCTGCCCAATCAAAAGGTTTGATCCAAAGCTCTAAGCTTATATTTTTATGAGGAGCTTCCAGCCGTGGTCACAGATTTCAAAAATTCCCATTTTTCCAGAAGCCCTAATTTTCCACTTTTCTAATCAAAGTCCCGAACTAGGGTCTGATTAAGCCCGGCCTTCTACCCAACCAAAAATTCTGATCTTGGTCTCTAAATTTCTATTTTGATGAGTAGCATTCAGCCATAGTCTTTGATTACAAAAATTCCAACTTTCACCGAAGCCCTAAATTCCGGAAGCCATGAATGAAGGTGCTAAAAAATAATTCTGATTTGACAGAAATATGTACCGGATTGTTTCTGGTGTAAGTCCAAACGTTTTGATCCACAGGGTCTGAAAAATGTCCCTGAGATAGCCCAACCTATTACTTTTCAATCCTGATAGGTCTGACCTCAATTGGATTCTATGAGAGAGAGTTATTCCAAGTGTCGCAACGTGACCTGTTTCTGGGATAATACATGAGAGCGAACTTGTATGGCGTGCCACATGTCACTGGTTCAACTTTGGCCTCTAAACATTTTTCCTCCGATATCCCGACATGTTATATTTCCATCCCGATAGGTCTGACCTCAATTGGATTCTCTGAGAGAGAGTTATTCCAAGTGTCGCAACGTGACCTGTTTATGGGATAATACAGGAGAGTGAACTTGTACGGGGTGCCACGTGTCTCTAATTCAACTTCGGCCTCTAAAACATTTTCCTGAGATAGTTCAGTCTGTGTACTACCTGTCACATTTTACGAAATTTCATTTGGAGCTTCCTAGCCCAAGTTATGACCTTTTTTCCAAGGTCACCTGATTTTGACGCAGATCTGGAAGAGGTTGAAAACCTATATTGTACAGATCATAAATCACAAAGTAAAACGAATTAGAGGCTGTCCTTTGGAAAAAAGGTACATGAGGATCTAATCTTCGACCTGTAAAAGTTTCAGATCCAAAAAATTTTCCAAAATGGATTTATAGTGAAAGTGCTACGATGACTGGTTTTTTCTATATCAAGCCCTAGCATCGTAAGCGCAACAAGTGTCATACATGCCATATCGTGCATTCTTTCAGGCTAGCTCTGATACCATGTTAAATTTTCAGAATTTACTTCAATCTGATCTAGGATATTAACTAAGAGAATAACATGTACAACAAATCTACAGCATATCAATCATGGACACAATAATGCAAGCACACAAGAGACACATAGTTTACTTGGGGAAAACCATAAAGGTGAAAAACCCCAATAACTTCCTTAGAGATAGATAGAGCAATGATACAACCAGAATACAAGAGATAGTATTCTCCTAGCAGCAGAGCCTCCTCCTCCACAAGTGCACCACTCTCCCAAGTGTGAGTGAGAGAATAGAATGTGTAAAATGAGAGAGACACACTCTCTATTTATACACTAACTTGACTTGACCTTTACTCAACTAGGTCGGCCTCAACTTAACCACTTAACATAATGCTGACTAGGCCGACCCCACTAGGGTGGTCTAATAACCCTTTGAACAACATGGCCAACCCCCAATAGGGTGGTCTGATAACCCTTTGACCCACGTGACTTACACAGGGCCGACCCCAACGAGGTGGTGTAATAACCCATCAAGTATAAGTTACGACACTTACATTATAAATGAAAACACTTCCGTATGGAGGAATAATAACATCTCTATAAGAATACAAACACTTCCGTATAGAGGAATAATACCATCTCTATAGGAGTACAAAATACATATATGAAATACATGGGTGAAATACATTCCAAAGTTACATATACATCAACAATTTTTTGTTGTGGAGCATGGAAATTTTATTGATCTTGCACTCTCTCTTGATCTATTGAAATTCCCTTTTTGAAATTATGTGACCCAAGAGTTTACCTTCAAGAACAGCGAAAACACTTTTCTTGGGGTTTAAAGAGATACCATACTTTCGACAGCGATCAAACATCTATTTTAAATGAACAACATGGTCTTCTCTTTTCTTTGAGAAAACTGCCACATCATCTAGATAGACCACAATACAATGACCGCCCAATCCTCGGAAGGCAATGTCCATTGCTCACTGGAAAGTTACTCCTACGTTTATTAAGCCGAATGGAATTCTTCGATAGGCGAATGTTCCCCACTTAGTGCAGAAAGTAGTCTTAAGACGGTCTTCCTCATCCACTAATACTTGATTGTAACCATAGAAACCATCTAGGAGAGAGAAAAGTTCCGATCCTGATACCATCTAAATAATTTGCTCCATTGAAGGAATGGGATAGTTATCTTTATCAAAGGCTTTGTTCAAATTTCAGAAATCAACACATAATCTTATTTCTCCTGATTTCTTTCTTACGGGAACTAGGTTAGCAACCCATTCATAGTGCTGAACTTTAAAAATGATCTTAGCATCTAATAATTTCTTCAATTCCTTTTGAATTAAAGGTTCGAAAGTAGGATGCATTCTTCTCAACTGTTGTTGAAATGGCTTAATGTCTACTTTCATCGGTATGACATGCTGAATAATATGAGGATCATATGTTTTCAGATCTTCATAAGTCCATGCAAAAACATTATTATATTGCCGAAAAAGATTAAAGAACTTATCTCTCTCACCCAGTGAACAACATTTACCAAGATTAACATATTTTGGTTTAGCCTCAGTGCCCATATTTACTAACTCATGCTGCATAGAAGAGCTGTAGGTCTTGACATTCGCTAGCTTCTTGAACTTGCTCTACAGATCAAACAAAATTTCAAGTGATCTAACCCCTTTGGGCATAAAAATTCCTTTGACTGTGTCCTTGTTTTGCAAATCAGAATTATATGTTTCTTCATCTATAACAGCTTCTTGGAACATGCTTTCATTTGTTAGAAAATTAATGATCTAATCATCATCATCGAACACCCTGAGATTTGTGATATTGTCTGGAACAGAAGGCCTGAAAACCAATTCAATTGAACACTTATTATTAGTAGGCACCAACCTAGAACCAAAAGTCGCTAATAAATCAACCGCAACATTTTGTAATCTAGGAATAGATTTTATATTAAAAGCATCAAAATGCGTAGTTAAATCCCTTACCTCAACTTGATAACCTTTCAAATGTGGTGAAAGACAATGAATGGTATCTCTCACCTGTCTAACTACTATTTTCGAGTCACCAAAGACTTTCAGGTATTTAACATTCAAACTGATGCCCTTTTTTAATCTGTGAACTAAAGCTTCATATTTAGCAGTATTGTTAGTACAATCGAACTCTAATCTATAGGACAAGAGGTATTTTTTGTTTTCAGGATCAACTAGAACACAACCAGCTTCAGATCCTTCTTGAGTTTTGGAATGGTCAAAGTATAGAATTGAAAAGACATTCTTTGATCTAATTAAGTTAATATCTTTAATATCTAAGTCAGTTACTAAGCTAACTATGTTACAGTCAATATCATCAGTTCGAGAAAATTGAAGGAGATTGAACTATTCATCTGATTGATGGCTAACATTTTCAGATTGATAGTTACCCGGCTCAATTTCTAAGAAACAATTTCCCAAAATTGAAGACGAAAATGCTACTGCTTCATTCATTTCTTCTAGCTTAGTTACATTCTGCTTCATATGCGGTTCTCTCATCACTTTAATTTGATTTTTCCTATTCTAGTAGGGTAACCATAGGTGAGATCAGTCGGTCACAAAATAACCATTTAGCTTGGTAGACCAGTCTCTGCTCAGGATCAAACCATAAGCTTCAGGAATGTCAATTACCATTATATCAATAAACTGACACACTCTAGGATCCGTTGACAATCTAATAAGGACATCTTTCATTTCCCCAATGACTTTAACAGTCGTTCTATCTAGTTGTATAATCTGAACTAGGGATGGAATTGGCTTCCCATTAATCGTTTTGTAGCTTGACAGTGGCATGACATTTGAGGATGCGCCAAAATCCACCAAACAGTTATGCACATTGTGATTGAAAATTTTGAAAGTTAAAAGGAAAGGTAATGTTTAGGAGTTCGATTTCCCGCCAATACTAGCTTCATTAATTTCAGGATCTTCTTGAGTATCTACTAGCGGAGCGCTAGATTGGGGTTCAAGAGCTTGCAACAACTTCTTTCATTGCTGAGGAAAACTACACATATCAAATATTGAAACATTTGATTTTACTTTCTTTATATCTTCAATTATGTCATATCCCATGTCACATTCTTTTACGACTTTTGGTTGATTATTTGTCTTGCTCGAAGTGGCTTTTGGCTATTGAGTTGTTGTCTCAATGTTTGGTTTTTTGGTAGGTATGTGGTTAGCTTTAGGTTGTGGTGGAATAACCATGATGTGTCTTTTAGGCACTTCTTTGGAGACTTTAGGATTGAGCATAGTCGGGTTTGGAATTGGATCAGCAATTGGACCTTTACTACGAGTATTGATGTTCACAGCTGAAACCTGGCTTTCCTTAGGATCATTTTCAATTAACTTAGTTAAAGGAAACTAGTCCCATAGAACCATAGTGGTGTCTGGAACAGAATCCTCTAATTCAAGAGTTTGTTCTTCTGGAGGATTGTCTTGATCTAGAATCTGTGAGTCCAACATTTGGTTCATTACCAAGCTCATAGAATTTATCCATTGCGGACAACTTTTATCAGAGTGTGGCTCTTGATGAAAGGTACATAAGTGTTCCATTCCTACTTCATTTAAATTCAAAACAGGAGATCTATTTGTAGGTTGATGAAGCTGATCGTTTTCTTCCCTTTTCTTGTAGAAAGGTTTGAAAGGCTTCCTAGATGTGCTAGTTGCCTTATCTTTTTCAAGATCTTCAATTTTATTGTACAACTTCTACATCATTTTGACTACATTCTCCATATTTGTTGATGGCTCATCTTTATTCCTAGTAAGCAACATGGTTTTCTTAGTAGTTGCTGGTTTTGCTTCCACGTCTACAGAATGTTTAGCAATGCTGTCTGCTTCTTCCTCTACCTTCCTAGCTTCTTCGAAATTCTTTACTAAAGTAGTTTGCTTGGTTCTTTTGACAAACATTACTATTGGAGGATCAAGTGTTGTAGTATAGTACTCAACTAAGGATTCTTCAGCTGGTCTAGTTGCTACACTAAAGTTATTTAACAATGTGGTGAATATTTGGTTAAATTCTTGAACCTTTTCTTTCTTTTCCATTCTCATGGACAACAACTCTTTCGTGAGTGTAGCTATAGTTTTCTGATTTCCATATTTGTTTAAAAAACATTTTTCAAATTCTTCACAATTTAATAGTGAACTAGCTTGTAAACTAAAATACCAGGAAGAAACTTTAGGTTCGAAAGTATATGGAAAAAGCCTACAAAAGAGATCCTCATGTTGCACATTTAAAAGGATCAGAGATAAATAAAAGCTCTTAAGGCGATCTTCAATAGAGATACCTTTTCCGAGATCATATTTAGGCAAAACTTTCTCAGGATTCTTAGGCATAATGTGAAAAGGTCGATCCAAATTCAAAGCTCCTCTTGCTCTCCATGCAGGTACATCCATGGCTCCTCATGGAGAATTAGGTGGAGAATAGTGTGGAGTATTAGGTGGAGAATTATTTGGAGTGAAAGGTTCTTCAAGATCTAGAGGATCTTCAAGTTCGATTTCTCCAAGAGGTTCTGTGATTTCCTCTAAAGATAAATCAACTAACTCTTTAAAGCTTTGAACAAGAACTGAATCGTGTGCATACTGCATTTCCCGTCTAGGAGCTCTTCTTCTAGGGAGAAAATGAATTGTGATTAAACCGCCAAGCTACTTAACATAAGCACAGGTATGTCTTCATAAGTTTGCTACTTCAGTGAAAGGTATAGCGTACAGTGTTTCTTGATTTTCAAATTCAGAGTTAAGATTTTCTTGATTTGTTACTTCAAGCTATGGATTGTCTAGGATTACTATTTCAAGTGGGTTTCCAGTTGGATCTCCTCTTAAAGAAGAGTCTCCTTTATCAGCCATGCACTGGTGGCCCTCCTTCTAGTGCCAACAACTATTGATGCCTTGAAGATCATAGCATAAGTTAGCAAGGGATTCTCCCCGATAAGCAATCCCAATTAGATCGCTCGCCGTTTGGTGTGGGGAATCCGTCCAGTTAATGGTTCTAGATACCGTAAGATTTAAAGATTCTTATTCTTGTACCGGTTGCGGCCCAATCCACCGTTTATGTATTTTATTTTAAAGATGATATGCAAGTGCCCTAAGCTAAATGTAGGTAACTAATCTAAACTGATCTAAGACTGTATAAGCAAATTTAATCTATCATTGCAAGGAGCAAACTTTAAAGATGAGTAATAGACTGAAAGAAACATCTAAAGATCAGACAAATAGCTATTTAATCATAAAGATGTATCTACAACAGAATATAAAAGATACTAAAGATAGCTTTAATTTAGTTAATACACTCCATTACTCATTTGAGACAGACATCTTTGCACATAAAATAGGAGAATCATTCATTACAAAGAAATAATTCACAACAGTAAGGAAAGATCTCACAGTAGTGTATGGATGATACAAGAGTAATCTAGGAAACATTCAACACATCTTTCAGGCAAAAATGTAGTCTCCCAGGCTTTCATTAGGAAAAATCGAATTCCTTATACATGCAGAGAAATAGTTCACGTACAAGACAGAAAATGTCTTTCACTTGACAAATTTTTTTTTCCTATTCACTAATCATCTATATATAAGTTTACAAAAAGTCTCCAGGGATACCACCTATCCTTTCTCCTTAACGCTTTTAATTTTATTTTAAATATTTTTCAAAAATAAGTAATTCGTGGCACCCTTTACATAACAGACAAAACAAAGACAACTGTCTTTTGACTTCATGATTCAAAATAGAAAGAAAAGACTCAGTGTAATAAGGCTTCCAACGTCCTATCTAGGACGATGGCTTTGCTTTAGATGATGTGCCTTTACAAATTAATGCCATTGCTGCTGCTTTCTTATCTTCTTCTGCAATATAGCTGAACCAAACACCAGTGTCTCTTATAACAACATTGGCGGGTGAAGGGAGCAGGATTTTCTTAGAAGTTACATGCTTGTCAAGCTCTGCCTCGATGTCTTCCATTTCTGTTATTGCTATATGGAGGATTTTGTGAAACATCTAAGCGTGTACTGAAGGCAAGATGATGCATTGATGGAGATCATTTGTGGTTAACACATCAATTCTCCTCGCATATTCCATTTGAACAGTCAGTTCGTCCTTTAAATTGGATAGGCGTTGCTCTTTAGCTGGAAACTCATCAAGAGTCTGGGGAAATGCAACCTTGCACTTTACATGAACTTATTGAATCTTTTGATAAAGTCTATTGCACTTTCCCATTGTTACCTGGATCACAGTGACTAATTTTCCACCACAGTTCCTACAAAATTCCATGAAGGTTATGTCTTCCTTAACATTAGCCACAGACTTAAATGGGAGGTGGTCGGGGAAACCTACTTTCCTTTCTCTCCACTCCATTTGTCTCGTCATATCTGCTTTTACCCGGGTGTACTTATTTCTTAGCCTGACAGCTTCAGAGTTGATCTCTTTCATTCTGTCAATCATGGCCTTTAGCCTGCAAATCTCCTCAGTCAACAATTCTTGTTTCTCATGCATTTCCCAAAGCACGTCACACGATTTCTTGTGAAAGGGAGCCATATCCATTGCTCTGTTGTTTTCTTATTCTAGATGTTCATCCATCAATTGCTTATCCTCTTCTAATTGAACAAATTTTGCTTCAGAATCATTCTTTTCTGCTTCAAGTACCATCAGTTGTACTGCCAGGTGTTCCTTTTCCTCCTCCAGGTGTTAATATTTATCTGACAACTCCTTATGCTCAGAAAAAAGGTGATTGTATTTCTTTACTGCGAGCTCCCTATAGGACTGCTCATTGGCCATGGTGTGTTGCAGCATACAATCACATTTCTTGGTTTACTCAAACTTATTAACCATGCTGATTACATTGTCCTCACTTGCTTTGGCTGCTGCCACAACAACAGTTGCCATATCCACAGGAGTTTTCTTCGTGTTTTGCATAATAGTACTTTCCCGATTGGTGATGATGTCCGACTCAAAAGGTCTTTTTAACGTTGTCTCTGGATTGAAAACAATGGACTTCCTGTTCTTGTTGTACACAAATCTATCCCACTTGGACGCAGTATGATCCTTTGATGGGGTGAAAGGAATCAATGGAATATTTTCTATAGGGATATTCTCTTCCGCGAGTGGGGTCTGGACCATTTGGGATGAATCTATATCCGTTTTCTATGTATTAGGACCACCTGCTTGTGCATCTTCATTGGCCTTATTTTCTTCCTCGGCTTTAAGCCACTTCTTCCTCTTCATCCCTTAGCCAATTTTCAACTGCCTCCCTTTCTTCTTGCTCTTTAGAAGCTTCCTGCAATCTTGCTTCCTCTAACTCTTGATCTCGAATCCTTTGGGCTTCTTCTTCTTGCAGCCTAAGAGTTTCTTCCTCCTGAATATTAAGAGCTTCTTCTTGCTGAAGCTTAAGAGCTTGTTGCTGCTCCTCTCGCAACTTGTCGACAACTTCTTTCTAGATTCTATCTGCTTCCTCCTTTATCCTTTGCTCTTTATTGGCTAGAGATTTTGCTACTTCCTTTTCTTTCTGCAGCTTGGATTCTTTGGAATCTTTGACAGCGGTAGAGCTAGAACTAGCTCCACCCTTGTGACGGCATATTTGCAACTCAGTCATGTTGTTGACTCCCCTATATACCTCCTCCTCTTGATCATAGTAATCGGCATAATCAAAGTGAGCATACAACTCTTTACAATGTTCTGCAACTTTTTTCCGCTGTCATTTCTATGAAAGATTGCTTCCCCAAAGTGAAAACCCTTTAGCTCTTGAATGAACCCCTCGGCTAATGCAACCCCTGAGATCTTATAGGCTCCCACACAGAAAGGCAAAGGAGAGAATGAAGCCTTCTTCAATTTATTCAAAAATCCTCCGACTCCATCAAGAAAAAACTTGCCTAACTACTTCTTTCAAGACTATGTACTCAGTAGCATATTTGGGAAAGATATATGGTGGCTTGGATCCTCCATACATTTTGATATAAGTACCATCTTATGAAAAGTAGAAATCGCCATAATTTTCCATAACTTCCATGGCATTCTCTGATAAGCAATTAGGTTCTTCATTAAACATTTGCTCATATAGAGGTATGATTAATTCTTCACAGATGAGTTTGTAGTGCATCCTGTAATTTTGAGCCCACAGTATCTTATAGGTAGTATATATTGGGGTGTTGGACTGATACCAAACGCAACCTAGGTTAGAGAAAGGGAGCTTTGCCAAAATGCAATCAATGAGATATGAAGACATGTAAAATTCTGACTTCTTTAGAGCCAGTCCTTCTTGGGCTACGGCTACGGCAGATGACAAACTATCTGAGAGGATAGTTTCCCAATCAAAGATAGTTCCCTTAAATGCCACGTAATGGATTATGATAGCCCATTGTATCCTATAAATGGTTCCATTATCCATGCCAAAAATTCTGCTTAACATAAGGGCAATCATCCAAAAAGGGGCCCTCAGGTTTTGAACTTCATACTCATCACTGTCTCTTTTCCTTAGCTGCTTTCCTGTGATTAAAAGATTCTTAGCCATTTCAAAATTGTCCATCTACTCTAGCCATGCATTGTTCAGTGGCTGTTGAGAACATGGTAACTTGTAAGCTGCTGCAATGTAGGCTGGATGGAACGAGGTGAACGTCTCTCCTTTGCTATCATACAACACTCTTGTTTCCGGGTTTGCATGCTTCAGGATCCACCCAATCACTTTTGAGCAAGGAAAGACCTCACGACGTGTGGAGGCTTTGGATATACCATAGCTTCTGATATTTTGGTAGATGTGCTCTTCCTCCAAGAGTGCTCCTGGGATATCTTGGTCTCTGAGCATACGATAAACATCTCCCCATTTGACTTCAGGAGGGATGCCTGTGATGGAATTGTTGTCCTCGAACAAAGTTTCAACTCTTGTCTCTGCTGGTTCCGGCTCAGCCACTTTAGCTTTCTTTTTGCTACCCTTCAACATTTTGGGTTAATCCTATCAAGCAACTACTCATGAATAGACATAAGATTGCAAAATAGTACATAGAATGGAGCAAGATGCAAGATTGTTAAAACATAGGATTAGCATGATAATATGTAACACTGCAAAATAATGACGGGAATCAATATTTTTTTTAAACATAACTATACTTCTCCCTTTCATGATAAGTGGTTTCGGGGGGAGACACTAACTGAGTTTTATAAGGGACCAGGTTCAGGATTTCCTCAGACGAAAGCGCGAGTGGCGCGATGGGTAAAAGCTTCCCAGGAACGTTGAGTCTCGCAGGTTCAAGGGACTAGGGGAAAGCTGTGAGGGTCTACGACTATGAGTTAGATGCTTGGGAATGGCCAAAATAACAACACACGCAGAACATATCTAGGCCATGCATCCTATACAGTGGCATTGATACCAATAATGGTTTGATGCAATTAAAAGGTAAAACAAAACAGTTGTAGAACCACCTACCTGGAAAGAGATCGTTGGTCTCACAGGGGTTGACTAGGCTACGAATAAGCTGAGCTGGATCAATCTAGGACAGTCCTCAAATGACATTTTCCACAGCATACAAACTCTACCAATGAAAATACACAAAACCCCCCAAATCTCTTATATAATGGATAACACATGCGGGTATTTAATGGGTTGGTGGAGGCTTTAAAACAATGTTAAAGGCGTGTACGGTGGGGTCACCTCGGCACACTTGGCATTTAATAGTAACTGCCGAAATCGAAAGGAAACGATAAGCTCACCTGACGTTGCAGCGAGAACTCGTAAGTTCCTCCCGTTGTTTTGGCGAAAGATGTTAACTTTTCCCGCTAATGCGGCGAAAACTCGTAAGTTCCACCCGACATTGAAAGGTTTCACGAAAAAAAAAAAAAAAAACACCCACCCGTTGCGACAGAGCTCCATAAGTTCGCCCGAAGCTGCGACGAGACTTAACGGGTTGATCGGACAGTCATTAGATTCGAGACTTAATAAGGGACACGCGCTTGTTGCAGTAAAAGATTGGGAGTTGTTCTGACGTTGCGGTGGAACTTCGTGAGTTCTTCCTCCATTGCGGTAAAACCTACCAAGTTCACGCGAAAAGTGGCTTCGGGCCTTAGTAAAAAATAATGAAAACCTTCCGCCATTGTGGCGAGAATTCTTGAGTTGGTCCTCCATTGCAGGAGGACTCGACGAGTTCGCCCAAAGTTTCAGATGTACTCAGTGATTTTGCCCGAAAATTACAAGGTCAAAAGACTTGATAAAAGAGGCGCCCGTTGTGGCAGAACTTCATGAGTTCTTCCGCTGTTGCGTGTAAAAAAGACGAGTTATTCCACCATTGTGGGTGAAAAACTTGAGTTTTGACTTAGAAGAAAAGATCAACAAACTAAAAAAATAATGACTTGTCTAGAAAAAACTAAGCATAAAGGATCTTCTAGGGAAATCTTAGCTCCCAAGTAAACTTTCTTAAAAAAAAGGAGGGGCCCCAATAACTACAAAATTTTTGGGGGGATGTTGTAGCAACAATAGGTACTTGTAGGTTAATTCATTTGACAACAATCCTTCTAATTCATAATTTGCAAATGGTGCATGGCTGGAAAAATGAGAGTGTTGATGAGTTATTGGCATTCCCACATCAGTTGTTATCACCTGACTCCACATTGTTACCACCTAACTCCACATGTAAAGCACAAATCACCAAGCTAGGGTTACAGTATGAGAACATTCACACATGTGTGAATGGTTGTGTATTATTTCACAACAATCATGCAAGTGAGAATGAATGTCCGAAATGTAAAGAATCGAGGTATAGATCATGGTTGAAATAGAATTCAACGCCTAGAAAGATTCTTCACCACTTTCCAGTAATCCCACGGTTACTTCAAATGTATAGATGTCGAGACATTGGTGAGCTTATGAAATGGAATTCCCAAAATAAGAGAACCATTGGAAAACAATTGTCTGTGGTTGATTCTAAGACGTGAATGAAATTTGACAACAAATGGCCTGATTTTTCCCAAGATCCTCGTAATATAAGGTTGGGTTTAGCTCTAGATGGGGTGAACCCATTATCAGAGCAGAGTACTAAATGGTCAACATGGCCAATGTTTTTGATAAATTATAATTTTCCTCCATGGTTAACAAACAAACCATTTTTACTGATGTTGTCATTGATTATACCAGGAAAGAAAAGTGTGACTTCAGATACAATTGATGTTTATTTAGAGTGATTATTTGATGAGCTACAAGAATTGTGGAAAGGAATTGAAGCAATTCAAATTTGAAGGGACAATGATTCAATCCAGTTCGCTTTAAGAGCTTCTTTTTTGCTTACGATACATGATTTTCCTGCATATGGCACATTGACTAGTCTCAATGTTCATGGATACCATGGATGTACAACTTGCATATTCAAGGGTTTTGTGAGGCACTTAAGTAGTTTGCGTAAGTGTATTTTTTGTGGAAATCGTGCTTACCTTAAAATGGAGCATCCATATCATCAAAAAAATTCACGTTTCAGTGGAAAAGAAGAGAATCGTGAAGCACCATCGTCAGTAACAAGTCATTACATTATACAGAATGCAGAAAAAAGAATGGAGTTTAGTGAAAATAGTGGCATTCTTGGTAGTAAAAATGATCCACTCAATGAAAGTGGTGTCAAACGACCTACTCTATAAGTTTCCATACTGTAAGCATGTAACCATCAGGAATACTTTTGACTTTATGCATACTGAGAAAAACATAGCTTTTTCTATTGTAAAAACTATTTTTGGTGCATATGATACAGTTTCATCATGCCTAGACCTTCAAGAACTAAAGATTCATCGAAATATTTGGGTTGAAAAATATGGTGATGGAAAATATAGAAAACCTATTGCTCCTTATGTGTGGACAAAGGAACAACATGCATAGTTCTTAATGTTGATGTCTCAGACTTGCTTTCCTATTGGATATGTGAGTAGTAATGTTAGAATGCAAACTGGCATTAATGGCTTAAAAGGCCTCAAAACCCATGAGTATCATGTCATAATTGAGGATATTTTACCTATTGCGGTCTATCATGTTTGGAAAAGGGGCCAATATTGGCAATTATAAGGTTGGGCCTAATATTGAAGAGAATGAGTATGCATATGTTAGATCCTTCAAACTTTGATAATTTGAGGGAAGAGGTTGTTGAATTCCTTTGCTTATTGGAATGGGAATTTGCACCAATAATATTCAATATTTCTATGCATCTTCTTATACATCTAGAACATGAACTAGATCATTGTGGCCCAATAAGAACAAGATGGATGTATCCTATAGAACGATATATGAAGGTTCTAACAAATTTTGTTCGTAACAAGGAAAAACCAGAAGGCAACATGTGTGAGGGATATGCAATGCAAGAGGCCATAGGATTTTGCACAGAATATATGAAGGATTTTAATAATGTCAATTGATGTGTATGGGATGATGATGAAGAGGAGAGAGTGGTAGGTGAATTATTAGAAGCAAGTGGATGTCGCTTCAAGATATCAACCTAGGAAAGAACTGCGATACATTCCTATGTTCTTAAAAACACATCCTCATTTGATAAGTGGCGTAGGTGAAATATTATTTACACGATAATTTATTTATTTAATTTCATTTAATAATTAAATTATTATCATTCTTACTATCTTATATTTTCATATTCTATGTATAAAATATGGAGAAGAGATTCGAACATGGATGCATCCATCTCGAAAGTGTACACTTAAGGATTTGAATATTGGAGTTGGTTCTTTTCCAGAATTTGATGATTGGATTGTTGATGCAATTAGTGATGCATGACAAGAAGGTCAGGATATAACAATTGAGTAAATTGAGCTTTCACGACCTCGAAATATATCATCTACTTCTTTCAGTGAGATGTGGGACTATGGTAGTCATTTAAGAGTGGAAGAAAAGGACACATGAAAGGAAAATTGTGATTGTATTGTTAGTGTTGAATTTCATCACGGCACTGAAAAGAAACTGTATGTTGGATTCATACAGGAAATTATTCAAGTTGATTATGGTGAGACTTGTCCCATATTATTAAAATGTAATTGGATCAAACCATCTGCAATACAACGTGATGCGTATGGATATATATGTGCAAATACATGCCAAATTTTAACAAAGACTGATGAGCCCTATGTTTCCCCTCTTCAAATTACCTAGTCATTTCTAATTGGTGATCTAACAAGCACATGATGGTCGTACGCCATTAAAGTAGAGTCTCGTTCCAAAAGGAAATTCATGGAATATGCTGATATAATGGTCGATGAGCAATGTACTAGTTTACAAGAAATATTGGAAAAAGAAGCTGAAGATGACAATATAGTTATATTTGAAGAAGAAAATTTGATTCCCAATGAAGATACTGAGATAGAGAATGTAATGCATGGTCAGGAAAATATATTCTATCGGGACGATGGAGATAATGAAGAAGATGCATACAAAAGTGAGCACGATTGTGATCTTGAAGGCAATGCAAATCATGACGATGATGATTTGCCACCTTAAATTGATGGAATAAATTTTCACTATGCAAATTGTATTTTATTGTTTTTGTCATGGTATTAGCCAATGCTTGTACTAAACTCTGTACTAATATTTGTATGGATTTTATTGTTTTGGCCATAGGATTAGCCAAATATTTTTTTTTGGTACTGTGCAATGTTTCTAATATGACTTCCTTTCGTTCCTTACTATCAATTTTTATCTAAGAAATGCTATAAATGGATGTTTTTGAGTTTCAATGTTAACAAAAGATGAAAGAATGCAAAATATTATGTGGTCTCACATCTCCTTTCATCACATGGTAAAATTTCAAAGATTTGACGATAGACATACTCATCCCACTTCAAGAAGCCTTTCCAAATTATTTTAAAATAATGAGATGCGGTCTTTTTTCGATAACTCCAAAATGACACTTTTGTTGATCTTGACTCTGAACATAGGTAAATTAGTGTAATAGGGAGAATTAAAACAAGTTCATTATTTTAAATTATAGCATCATATTTTTCTTCCATCGTTTTATCATTGATCATAAGGACACTGCCTAGATGCATTAATTGTGCTTTAGGAACACCAAATGGATTATTAGCCACGACCCACAATTAGTTCACCAGAAATGGTCAAATGGAGGGTACTTATTGTTGATGTATATGTAACTTTGGAATGTATTTCACATATATGTATATTTTATTCCTATAGAGATGTTTTTATTCCTGTATACGGAAGTGGTTGTATTCCTATAGAGATGTTATTATTCCTCTATACGGAAGTGTCGTCATTCATATTGTAAGTGTCATAACTTATACTTGATGGGTTATTAGACCACCTTGTTGGGGTCGGACCTGTATAAGTCATGTGGGTCGAAGGGTTATTAGACCACCCTATTGGGGGTTGGCCATGTGGTTCAAAGGGTTATTAGACCACCCTATTAGGTGTCGGTCTAGTCAGCATTATGTTAAGTGGTTAAGTTGAGGCCGACCTAGTTGAGTAAAGGTCAAGTCAAGTTAGTGTATAAATAGAGAGTGTGTCTCTCTCATTTTACACATTCTATTCTCTCACTCACACTTTGGAGAGTGGCACACTTGTGGAGGAGGAGGCTCTGCTACTAGGAGAAGACTATCTCTTGTATTCTGGTTGTATCATTGCTCTATATATCTCCGAGGAAGTCATTGGGGTTTTTCACCTTTATGGTTTTCCCCAAGTAAACTTTGTGTCTCTTGTGTGCTTGCATTATTGTGTCCATGATTGATATGCTGTACATGTTGTTCTCTTAGTTAAGATCTGTTGTTGCGGAAACACCCCTCCCCAAAATTTTGTACATATTTGGGGCCCCTCCTTTTTTGTTTTTTGCAGAAAGTTTGCTTAAGAAGCCATCCCAGCCGTCAGCTCTATTTTCAACATAAAGTTTTACTTCCCTGTTGAACATCTTGCCATCAATCCTTCCATGTTTTCCCCAAAGAGCCAAAGAGGAACTTTGAACTTTTCCCAACATTTTGTAATCCCTCAGGCTATCTCCCCGAGATTCCGAAAAAACCAAACGTCCAACCTTTCCGGAGGAAAGACTTAGATTTCCTTTGTCAAAAGCGTAAACCGTGAGAAAAGTTACGGAAACCTTCGGAGTTTTCCTCCCGAAATGGCGGGGCTCATTCACCTTAAATATTCCGAAAGGGACTTAGAGAACTTTTAGTTTCGTTTTTTAATAGCTCCCGACACGGCGGGGGAATTCAGCGAAATCGCCCGAAACGGCGGAAGCCGCCGTGATATCTTCCCGAAAAGAAACTCAGATTTTGGCCATAAGCTGCGGAAACCGTTGGTGAAACCTTGCCGAAATGGAGGAACGATTCAACTCTGTCTCCCGAAACGGCGGAAGCCATTCGCATTTGCTTGCCGAAATAACACGAAGAAATTCATTAACTTCTTCCGGAATTGTGAAAGGACTTGGAATACCTTAAAAGAACTTTCCAGAACAAGCCGAGGAAGCTTCGCGGAAACTTTCAACATTCCGTTCCGAAATTATGGAGGCTCTCGGGCTACCTTTTTAAACAAAAAATTAAAGATTCCGTTCCGAAACGGCGGAAGCCGCTGAGGAATTGCTTCTGAAACGGCGGAGGCCATTCTCATAAACCGCCCCTCCAAGCCTTCCGAAGTAGATAACACTTGGAAACTTCTCAATGTTTAAAATCTGCGGAGCAATTCAAGCTACCCTCCCGAAACGGCGGAAGCCAATCGCTTAAACCGCTCGGCAAAGGACTCCGAAGTGACCCCGGGTAAATATGCGGAAGAATATATCAATTGCTCCCGAAACGGCGGGAGCTGCTCGTCTAAAACGACCGAAGAGACTTAGAAAAAAAACTTCGAAAAAAAAACATGCGGGAGCCTTCAAGTCTTCCTTCCGAAACGGCGGAAGCCATTCACAAAAGCCTTCCGAAACTAGCGAGAGCCTTCGCCATACCTTCCCAAAAAATCGACGAGACTTTGAAAGTTTTTGGTTTGCGGAAGCTTTCGCAAATAGCTCCCGAAAGGGCGGGAGCCTTGGCGTTACTCGTCCGCAACGCGGGGGTCTTTTGCGGAAGGCTTCGAGTTTCCTTTCCGCGATGCGCCCCGAAACGGCGGGAACTTTCGTTGAACCCTTCCGCAACGGCGGATACGATTCGCAATCTGGTTCGGCGAATGGCGGTCGCACGGAAATCGAGGTATTTTGACATGACCGCGGCGAGCGGCGTATTTAAGCCACATTCCAATGACGCCAACCACCAACCTTAATGCTCGCACGTGCCCATTTTTTATAAAATACGGTAGGGGCTCAAACCAATGCACCATTGTTTTCGAATTTGCCAACGACGTGCGACGCCGTGCAAATCGCTCCAGCTCACCTCGCTCATCCGTGCTCGCAGCCACCTCACTCAAGCGATCCCCACGGTGCCAGGTAGGATTCTAACCTGGAATTTCGCCATTGGGTTATCTTTTGTGGGAAAACAATGGGTTTTAGTGGGATTTTGACGGGCAAAACACCCGTAAAGGGTTATGTTTTACCCGTCAGATACAGTTGAATGTAGTTTTCGTCATACAAAATCGTCATAGGCATTGGTTAAAACAGTAACATTTTATTATTGAGTAGTGATGGTAAGTGCGGGCGGTTAATCGTGTCCCATTTTAAACCCCGGGCCGCGCCCCTCGTTTTGGGAGAATTTGTCGAAGCCCCAAGGGATTTCCATGTCCCCGGCCGTAAACTCAGGACTTAAAACCCTGGGCCCTTCCATAAGCCTCAGCCCCAACACACCCTCTACCCAAGGAAAAACCTGGTCTCACCCGCCATTGTCCCGTTCAAAACCCATGAACGTTCAAGCCGCGCGAGCCAAAACCTGAAGCCATGGCCGCCCTAGCACTCCCCGTCAGCATATCCCCGGCGCCGTCACCTTCGCTCGGACTAGAGTCTCCAGTAGAGCACCTCGGCGGGTGGCCGCGCGTGACAATGGAATTCAAAGCCCTCACCGAGTCGAAAATGCGAAAGGGGTTCCCTTGTCGTCACAAAGTCTTCTCAACCCGCGTCTCCCCGCCATTAACCTCTCCGACCGCAGCTATATCGAAAGACACCTCCTTCCGCAGGGCGGAACCGAAAACCAACAGCTTACGCAATTCGCCTATCGAGCCGAAAACCAATGGCTTCCGCAACAAAGCCTATCCCCTCAAGAGCATCCCAATCCCATCCTTTTAAGAGATTCAAGTGCTTCAATTTATGTTTCATATTAAAATAGTAACAGCTTCATTGTGCTTATCATATTTGATATATTATCAAAACAATGATGCTTTCTGTTAAAACCTCACAGCATGTTGCTCAAAATCATGATGAATTGTATATGGATGTTATCAGGGATAAGTCAAGATGCCGAAAACCGGTAAGAAGAAGGCGAAGATGACAGAAAAGAAACCTGCCCCTCCTAAAACTGAAACTTCACTCCAAGACACTAGGTGCACCACTGGTGTCCCTCCAGAAATCAGGTGGGGAGACATCTACATAATGATCCGGGACCAAGAAATCCCAGATATGTTGCTAGAGGAAGCACTAATCTATCTCAACATCAGATCCTCAGGCATAACTAGAGCCGCTACCCGCCCTGAGCTGTTCCCCTGTGCTGAAGTGATCGGGTGGATACTCCAACATGCAGATGCTGAAGGGAGAGTGATAAATGATAGCGGGAAAGTGGCTATTGCGTCGTTTCAACCCGCGTATATTGCGGCGGCCTACAGATTTCCCCATGTCCAACAAGCTCTGACTGATGAATGGTTGGGCCAAATGGATAACGTCGAGATGGCCAAGAAGCTATTGAGGGGAGGGAAGCATTTGAGAAAGAAGGGAAATGATGAATATGACGTACAGAACCTGAGGGCCCCTTTCAGATTGATCGCTTTAATGCTGTGCAGAATCTTCGGCATGCCCGATGGCACAGTATACAAGATTCAGTGGGTCCCTATCATTCACTATGTGGCATTTCAGGGGACAGTGTTTGACTGGGCCACTATCTTGTCAGATAGTCTGGCCTCGATGATAGCTGCTGCTAAGCCAGGACTGGCCTTGAAGAAGGATGAATTCTTCATGTCTTCATACCTGATAGATTGTATCTTGGCCAAGATAGAGTTCCCCAAATTGGGGTGTACATGGGATAGGGCCACCGCCCCGGTCTACATCGCATTCAAGATGTTGTGGGCTCAAAATTACAAGCCCAGCTCCAAACTCATCTGTGAGGGGTTCATCATGCCCCTATACGAGAAAATGTTCAAGGAAGAACCAAATTGCCTATCACAAAATGCTTTGGAAGTCCTTGGGGATTATGGGGACTTTTACTTTTCAGAACAAGGTACCTACCTGAGAATGTTCGGAGGGACTAAGCCCCCATACATATTGCCGCAGTATGCCACAGACTATGTGGTGCTCAAGGAAGCAGTAAGACAACTCTTCTTGGATGGGATTGGAGCATTCCTCCACAAGCTACACAAGGCTTCCTTTCCCCCCTTACCTTTCTGCATAGGTGCTTACAAGTTTTCAGGGGTGGCCTCGGCCGATGAATTTGTTCAAGAGTTGAAGGCCTTCCACTTCGGTGAGGTCATCTTCCACAGGAATGACAGAAAGGGTAAAGTGGCCGAGCATTGCAAGGACTTCTACGCTCATTTTGAATACTCGCATTACCCCGATGCCGAGGAGGAGACATTCAGAGGTATCAGCAACATGACTGAGCTACGGATCTGTCGCCAAGGTGCTGGAGCAAGCTCTAGCTCAACCAAGGCCCAGAAAACCATCGAGCAAAAGGAGAAATAAGCTGAGGATGACCGAGCTCAGGAAGAGCTCAGATTAAGAGAAGAGGCGAGGTTACAGCAGGAAGCCGAGGAAGCAAAAAAGCAGCAAGAAGCTGAAAATGAAAGACTGCGGAAAGCGGCTGAAGAAGCCCAAAAGCAGAAAGAAGCAGAGACTGAACAAGCTGAGGAAAGAAAGAAGGCGGAGGAAGAATTGAAGACAAGGGAAGATGCCGAGGCAGGTGGATCCGGTGTCCAAGACATGGAGATAGACACCTCTCAAGCAGGTGGCTCTGGTACCCAAAGGGAAGGAACAGACCCTGCTCAGGAAGTCCGGACCCCACCTATGGAAGAAGACATAGACATCATAAACCGACCAATTGTCCCGTACACTCCATCAGGGAAACGTACGGTGTCCAAATGGAATGAGTTTGTTTATGATAAGAAAAGAAAAGCAATGGTCCTCCAATTAGAAGAGAGGATTAAAAGTCCCTTCCATGAAGACATTGTGACTCACCGGGAGGTCACTGTCATGCAGAACACGGATCAAGATCCCATTGCTATGGCGTCCGCAGTTATAGCGACAGCAAAGGCATCATTTGCCAATGTAGACGTTATAGTTAAAGAAAATATATTGACAAAGAAGAGAGCACGCACGCTGCAACAAAATGTGGCTAACAAGCAAGCACAAAGAGATATGGTAGTGAACAAGTATAATTGCTTGTACGCGGAGCATAAGGAGCTGTCAAACAAGTACAGCCAGGTGGAGGAGGAAAAGGACCAGCTAACACTTCAAATGATGATTGTGGAAGCAGAGAAGAATAGTGCAGAAGAAAAGGCATCTCTGCTAGAAGCAGACAAGAAAGCATTAGCTGAGCATTTAGAGCAAGCGGAGAGCAGAACCATAGACCTATCTCCCTTCCACGAGCTGTCATGCAATATCCTGCAGCAAGTGTATGGCTCCCAAGAGTTAATCACCGACGAGGTTTGCAAACTCAAAGCCATGACAGTCAGATTAAAAGAAATTAATGCGGAGGCCCACAGGCTCAAAGCTAAGAATACCCGTGTCAAAGCCAATGTCATAAGTCAGATGGCATGGAGAGAGGGGAAAGGAGGTTTCCCCCCGCATCTACCTTTTAAGGCTGTGGACGATTTTAATGAAGATATAGCTTTGTTGGAGTTTGGTAGGAACTGGGCCAATAAGCTGATGACCAGTGTGCAGAGGACAACAGATAGAATCAACAACCTATACCAAAAGCTCAAAGGGGTCCATGACAACTGCACATTGAGTTTCCCTCATACCCTAGAAGACTTCCCAGAAAAGGAGCAGCGGTTGTCTCAACTGAAAGAAGAGCTAAGCGTCCAGATGGAGTATGTGAAAAGGATTGATGTCCTGGCCATGGATGATCTCCAGCATTATATCAGTTCATCAACACTTCACAACCGTCTGCTGAAGGAAGCGCATCAAGCTGCTGAAGCAGAAGGCCAAAGCATCAAAACAGAGCTCGGGAAGAATGTGACTTCTCAGAAAATCTTGTTTCCTGCTGCAGCAAACATAATCATAAGGGACACTGGTGTGTGGCACAGCTACATAGCAGAGGAGGACAGGAAAGCCGTAGCAGCAGCAGGAGCATCAGTAGGTCCAGTAGCCTCTCTCCCAGCAGCCGCTTCCCCAGCAATGACAGAAAGTCTGGCCAGTTCAATTCCCCCTTCCCAATTAGGAGCAACATCAGCAAGGGATTCGAGGGGCTCTTCCCATGCAGCATTAGTGACAATTAACTTGGGCGACCCTTTGCCGTCAGAAGCTCACGCACAGGAATGAGGCAAACTGAATTCAGCTGAACCACTCTCTTCAGCCAGACACGTGCCCAGCAGGGAAAGCTCTGATGTTAGCAAATTTTCTGTTATGTATATTTTGAATATGTAAGGCGTAAGCCATGGTACAGCTGTCCCTAATTTTGTCAAAATATTTTTTGTAAAGGAAGTGGCCATTTTTTGGTGGTCGATTATAGTGGAAATTCCTATAAATGACAGGTGGAGAATGCTAGGTGTCAGCCCAAAGGGCAAATTTGTAGCTATAAATAGCATCTAGGAAAGATTAAGAAGGACTTTTGGCAGGGAAGAAAATTTTGAAACACATACGAGCTATCTTGTATCGGGATTGTAAAATTGAATTTTCTAATAGAAGCCACGGGAGATGGACGTTTTGCATGGAATGTTGGATTGCTGTATATTGGACTATTCTAATGACTGCGGTTCTGTAATGTGAGATCATTCTTATCATCCGAACTACTTCTTTGTATTAATGATTTTGCTCCTTACTGTGCATACGAATTTTTCCCATTTTTATGGACAATGAATGCGTTTCATATTAAATCAGGAGCTACCTGCTGATGCTTTTATCATTGCTGTAGATTTCTCTTCCAGATCGAATGGCTAACTGTTCTTTCTTCAGGATAATTCATGTGGCTCATTGTTCATGCCTTTAAATTGCTCCTTGCAGGGATCTTTAAGTTTAATTCCAGTTTTGTTACATCTAGATCTGTTTCTTTATTCTTGTTACGTAGATTAAATAATTTTGCTTTCTTCTGTTCATGAGCAATAGATGCGTTCTTTAAGTTTCATTTTAGATCTGTTTCTTTATTCTTTATCTTTCTTCTGTGTTATGAGCAATAGGTGCGTTCCATGTTGAATGAGAAGCTATCTTCTCAAGATCCTTATCTTGATGTAGCTTTTATTGTGAGAAATAATAGCTATCTGTTCTTTGTTTGCGATATTTGTTACAGCTGATTGCTCCTCTCTTGAGCGTGTTCCCTGCAGGGATAGATAGATTTATTCCATTTTCTAGGCTTAGATCTGTTTTAATTGCATTTAGATTAAGTATAATTTAGGCACTTGCATCTCATATAAAAGTCATAAAAACCCCAAAAGAAAGGTGGATCGGGCCATAACTGGTAGAATCGGATTTAAAGTCCAAAAACACGGTTGCCGGAACCGCTAACCGGACGGATTCCCTACACCAAACGGGAGATAGTCTAATCGGGACCGTCTTTCGGGGAGAATCCCTTTCTGATTGATGCTGCGATATTCGAGGCATCAACAGTTTTTGGCGCTAGAAGGAGGGCCTGAAGTGCATGGCTGATAGAGGAAAATCTTCCACGGTCATAGATAACACTGAAAACCCGCTTGAAGAAAACTTTTCCAACAGCTCAGATCTTGGATTAACAGACCAGGAACGCCTCATTTCTTACCCTGAGCCTCAGGAAGCTTTGTACGCTGTTCCTTTTACAGAAATAGAGGATTTGAGAAGACATACCAGATCCTACGTTAGACAGCTAGGTGGTTTAAACGCTGTCAACTTCCTCCCTAAGAAAATTACACCCAGAAAGGAGCCACAATACACCCGTGATTCAATCCTCGTTCAGAGTTTTGAAGAACTGGTAAATCTGACGTTGGAAGAAATTTTCGACACTCTTAACAAGACAGACCAAGAAAATATTGAAGAAATCACAAGTCCCAAGAGTACTCCATAGGATTCTGTCACGTCCCCACCCATCACACCAGTGCAATGGAGAGGATCGTGAGACGAAAATCGGGCATCTAGCCCCATAATCAGTAATTAAACATTTCCATTTAAAAAGAAGATGAACATATACAATTGCATAAACATGTGAATACACAACGGAAGTAATTCATTATCACATTCATCATACATTCAAGATATTCATCAATTAAACAATTGGAAGATAGCACAAGAGAATACTTATCTTAATGAAATAGTCCCAAACAACCAGCTACGCTTCTGCAACGTTCCACCCAACCGTAGGCCAGTGTGCTCCTTAATCTCTCAGCACCACTGCCACCCCCGAGCTGGGCACGATCTCCACAAGGAAAAGGGGAAACAGGCTCTCACATAGCCAAAGATATGCCAGAATCAGCCAAGCCAACTAGCAGTTGGGTTTCTCAGGCTGCTAAGAGGTGGGGAGAGGTGAATTACTACGCTAGTGGCTCAACCATGGAGCTATGGATACACCATTGGGCTCATCAAGCCAAATCTGCCCTCTTCCACTCTCGAAGCTCCTGCTCACAGGTTCAAATCCAAAACTGGATGTACTGAACAACAAAACCACAATTACTGGGCATGAGGAAAACGCTTTCCACAGTGGGATGCATGAGATGGGGTTTCAACCCACTCAGAAAAACGTGGGAACACACGAAAATGAAATGGGGAGATGGGGAACAACCCTGGGAAGCCAATCCGTTTTTAGAAAAACGTCCTTGGACATTCAGGGGCAAAAACGACCTCCATACAGTCCCCAAATCGTGGCCCTTTTCTCCCAAGCTACTATCTATGCAAAAACGAGCTCCCAGGCATGGAAAAATGCAGGATTTGGATGAAAATCGTGTAGGGAAAGTCCCAGCTAACTCCAACTGCGTGAATGACTGAAGACTGCCCATTCCCCATGGCTTTGGGCATCATTTCGTGGGTGTTTTCTTGCCCCACAAGCAAAAACACGAATTTCCAGGTTGATGGCTTGCCCATGCACGAAAATGGCTTGCCCATACTTCTTCATTTCCAAGGCATTAACTGCCTTAACCAATTTCTTGGAAGAATTAAATGATTGGGTGAATGAGACAAAATGGGTATTGGTAGTTTATGGGTTTCCCCATTGACACACGGATTAATACCATTGGCTCAAGGGTTTAAATCATTTCCCTCCCTTTCCCTTGTAAAGATCATGCCCCCATCTCTTTTGTTGCATTGCGTAGCTGGTTGTGGGTTTTGCATTAAAATTGCATATTTACATGATGTCCGATTTTACATTGTCCACTGCTAGCACAAGAACCATATGCACCTATTCTAATTGCCGATACATAAAACGATAAGTCAGTGGCGGGGCCTTGGCCTTGAGCTCCTCGCCATGACTAATTGACAATATTTACATCATTTACAATATTAATGTAATAGGGTCAAGATGGGGACGTTACAGATTCACCCTACAACTCTCCACCAGGGTCTCCACGCCCAAACACAAACATGGCTGTACCTGCATGGAGAGCAAGGGGAGCGCTGAACTTAGCTGGACCATTCCATAATCTCCCTAAAAACCCAGAAAAGGTCTTGCCTAAGTACGATCCAGGGAAAGCCATTTCGGCGGACGATCACCTCAAGAGTTTTTACTTAGCCCTGAACCTTTTGAATGTACAACATGAAGACGTAGTCTACAGGTTGTTTCCGTACACATTCGAGCCTAAGGTATCATCTTGGTACTTTAGCCTTCAACCCAGCTCAATCTCTAGTTGGGATGATTTCGAAAAGTGTTTCCTTAAGAAATACGGGAACCAAAAGACTGTGTCCACGCTTATGAAAGAACTCTTATCCATGAGAATGGAGAAGAAGGAAAAGGTTCAAGACTTTAATCAAAGATTCACAACGCTGTTAAATAACTTTAGTGAAGCTAACAAACCCGCAGAGGAGTCTTTGATTGAATACTACACAACAGCTCTTGAAGGTCCAATCACAATGTTTGTAAAGCGATCCAAGAAAACAACCCTGATAGAAAATTTTGAGGAAGCTAGGAAGGTAGAGGAAGAGGCTGATAGCATCGCTAAACATGCCTTAGATGTAGAAACAAAACCAGCGGCTAGCAAGAAACCTTTGCTCCTCACGAGAGGCAAGGAAGAGCCATCTACGGACATGGAAAATGTAGTTAAAATGATGCAGAAATTATCTAACAAAATCGTAGATCTCGAGAAAGACAAGGATGCTAGTACATCTAGGAAACCTTTCAAGCCATTCTACAAAAGAAGGGAAGACGGGGAACAGTCTCATCCACCAATGAACACTGCCCCTGTTTTAAACTTGAATGAGATTGGGATGGAAAATTTCTGCACCTTTCACCAAGAACCACACTCGGAGAAGAGCTGCCCACAATGGATCAATTCCATGAGCTTGGTCATGAACCAAATGTTAGATTCTCAGATCCCAGACCAAGATATTTCTCCAGAGGAGTCGAGCCCTGAGATTGAGGAACCAACCCTGGACACTACTATGGTGCTATGGGATTGGTTACCTATGACTAAGTTAGCAAAAGAGGATCCCATAGATAGTTCTCCCTCCACCGTAAATGTTGCTACTCGTAGCAAAGGCCCTATTACCGATCCCGTGCCAAGCATAGCTCCTCACAAGCCCAAAGTCTCAAAAGATCCGCCTAGGAGGCATATACCAATCATCCCACCACAGCCCAAAGTAAACCAAACAGCTGCCAAACAGCCAAGCGCTGACAACACAGTTCAGCCACCTAAGGTCACCATGAACAAAACAGATCAGTCAATTCGAATTGGGAATGAATCCGATATAGGGTATGATATTATCGAAGATATCAAGAAAGTTAAAGCGAACGTATCAATATTTGACATGTGTAGCTTGCCCCATCAACGAGACAAACTACTGCATGTTTTGCAACCAAAACCCAGCACTACATTAACAGATTCTCCAGATAATCCTGAAATTAACGAGGCTAGCATCGGTGGGAAATCCAAATCCCAAACATTGCCATTTCTGTTGACATTTGAAATTTTTAATCACAATGTTCACAACTGTTTGGTAGACTCTGGAGCCTCTTCAAACGTTATGCCACTATCAATTTGTAAGAAAATTAACGGGCAGCCCGTGCCGTCTCCAGCTCAAATTATCCAATTGGATAGGACTGCTGTTAAAGTAATTGGGGAGATGAAGGACGTTCTAATTAGATTGTCAGCGGATCCTAGAGTCTGTCAATTTATTGACATAATGGTGGTCGATATTCCTGAAGCTTACGGGCTGATTTTGAGTAGGGATTGGTCTACCAAGCTGAGTGGCTACTTTGCTACCGATTGGTCTCACCTATGGCTGCCATATCAGAACAGACATAATCAGATTAAAGTTCTTAGGGAACCTCATATGAAACAAAACGTAACCCAGCTAGAAGAAAAAAATGAGGCTGTAACTTTCTCTTCCTCGGTCCTGGGAAATTACTTCTTAGAAATGGATCCGGGTAACTATCAATCTGAAACCTTTTGCCATGAATCAGACAAACAGTCCGATCTCCTTCATTTCTCTCGGACTGATGATGTTGATTGTAACATAGTCAATTTAGTTGCTAACATAGACCACAAAGAAACTAACCTAGCTGAACCTAAAGATATCTTTTGGACATTATACTTTGATGGCTCTAAAACTCTGGAAGGATCCGGAGCCGGTTGTGTTCTAATGGATCCAAAAAGAAACAAGTATTTTTTGTCTTGTAGACTAGAATTTGATTGTACTAATAATACCACTGAATATGAAGCTTTGGTACATGGTTTAAAGAAGGCCATTGGCTTAAATGTTAAGTACTTGAAGGTTTTTGGTGACTCCGAGATAGTTGTCAGACCGGTAAGGGACACCATTCATTGTCTCTCACCGCACTTGAAAGGTTACCAGGCTGAGGTATGGGATTTAATCATGTATTTTGACGCTTTCAATATAAAATCAATTCCTAGATTGCAAAATTCTGCTGCTGATTTGTTAGCAACATCTGCTTCTAGATTAGTGCCGTCAAATAATAAATGCTCAATTGAATTGATTTTCAGGCCTTCCATTCCCGATAACATCACAAATTTCAGGGTCTTCGATGATGATGAACAAATTATCAGCTTCCTGACAAAAGAAGATAGCTTCCAAGGAGCTGCAATAGATGAAGAAGAACACGATGCTGATTTGATGAAGAAAGATGACGAGAAAGGAAATTTCATGCCAAAGGGGGTAAGGTCCCTCGAAATGCTTTTCGATCTTCAAAATAAGTTCAAAAGACCAGCTAATACCAAAACTAACAGCTCATCAATGCAACATGAGTTGGTTAATTTGGGTACCGAGGCAGAACCAAAATTTGTCAACCTTGGCAAATGTTGTTCACCAGGAGAAAGAGATAGGTTCATTAAGTTGTTTAAACAGTACAAGGATGTTTTTGCCTGGACCTATGAAGATCTGAAAACATATGACGTACGCATCATTCAACATGTTATACCAATGAAAGCAGGTGTCAAACCATTTCAGCAGCAATTAAGAAAGATGCATCCTACTCTAGAACCGCTGATCCAAAAGGAATTAAAGAAGCTCCTGGACGCTAAGATAATCTTCAAAGTTCGGCATTCTGAATGGGTTGCAAACTTGGTGTTATACCTCTATATTTCACGGTGTCGCATCCCCATCACAAAACAAGTTGACGACACTTTCCCTACTGTTTTGAACCATCCAGAAGAGACAGATGATGAGTCAACCTTGAAGGTAAATCCACCCTGGCAAGTTTTGACCCACCTTGGACTTTATCTTTACACACTACCGCGCCTTGCTATGCTCCCAAAGCGCGGCAGTGCCGCGTTCTGCAGACTTTGCAAGGCGCGGCACCCTTTTAATAGTTTTTTGCCCTTGGCTTGTGGGATCTTGGATTTTCGAAGATAATGGAAGATTGGGTTCTTTGATTTGATCTCAACTCATCTCCTTCGATTAGAAACCCTGATCCACTTATCCCTCCTTAGATCCACTCATCTCTCTTGTTGGTTAACCTCACCATTCACTATAAAAGAGAGGCATGCCATTGGAAAGGGGGAGGACTCTTGAGAGCACCAAACTTATGGTCTTGCAACATTGTGGAGATAGCTAGAGGAGAAGACACTTGGAGTTGGAGGATTGGCTTGGGCATCAAGCACCCTTTGTAAGTAATCTTCAAGTTGTAATGGAATAACTTGTCTTGTTTCCCCAAATCATTTGTGTTAATATTGTTTTAATGATATGATTTGTATCTTTCATAGATTTAGATTCTAACTCATGTTTTCAGATTGCTAGAGAATAGTACATGCTTGTGTTTTGGTTCCATTGTTAACAGGTTTACTTGTGAGGACTTGGAGCTTGGAGTAAATATCAAAGACAAGCGTTTGGACATAAGGTCAGTTAAACTCCTTCTATTCTCTTCAGCATTTTAATTCTGAGATGTTTGTTAGATCTAGGGATTCAAGGTTGCATCTGTTTTGTCTGTTCTTAGCCTAGAGTTAGTTAAAATCTACTTTAGTCTAAGGGAATTTTGACTTATCCGTAGGGCAGAATTCCACATAACAAGAATGGCGACTCCGCTGGGTTTGATTACTGCTTGATTGGTTCAAATTCACAGTCATTTATCTTTGAATTATCAGTCTTTTGTTGCACTTCAAACCAGCTTGAATTTTGGTCTCTTTTTGACCACCCCTCCTCGCAGTTTTTATCTCCCTGTTTAATTACTGAGTCCCCTGGGTTAGCAACAACCCTGAAAACTTGATTTTTTCTTTTCCAGTTGCGTTTTTTTTCCTCTTGCCACAGTGCCGCGCCCTCTGAACCACTTCCAGCGCGACAGTTACACAGTGCCGCGTCCTAGGCATTCATACCAGAGCGGCAGTTACACAGTGCCGCGTTTAAGTCAGGCTTTAGCCCGCGGCAGTGTCTGCAAGTGGGTAAATTTTTTTAATTTTTGCTTGGTTTCCTGAGTTTCTCTCTGCCTTAGACAGTCTTCACTGTTGCCTGTTAGCATCCTGGTTAATTTCCAGTCTGTATGGTCTGCTTATCACCTAGTTTGTGACTTTGATTGATTGATTGAATTAAGTGGCACTTTTGACATATTGGTCATTTTTCAATTTGATTGCATTTGACTTGACTTTTTCCCCACAACCAACTCAACACCACTGTCTTCTGTTACTGAACGCTGTAGTTTTACAGTCATATTGTCATTATCATTTTCAGTAAATTAAAAAGATCATTGGTTGAGAGAAAATTTGTTGTTTAAATTGAAAAAGTCTAGTGGTATTTTGCATAGAGAAATGAACCATTAATTTTTCCATAGAAATTCTCATTATAGAAGCATTGTAGATTGTAGAATCAGTGCATTGAAAAGAGTATTTACTTCAGTTTGTCTTGGTTTATAAATCGAAAAGAAAAGAAAAATCTTTTACTTTGAGTGCTTGTGAAAATTGTTATGCATATTTGATCGAAGAACCTCTATCTTTACCTTAGCTAGATTTCATCGAAGACAAAGGCTTGTTTATGATTCATTCTCATTTGCATGGTTTGAGTCGTCATAACACCATCAAGTTTCACGTCCACTACCCGATTGAGTAAAGACAGCCACTAAAATTAATCACCCTAATTAAACCAACTTTAACCTCACTTGAGGAAATCAAAAGAATTTGGTAGTTAGGTAGGACACCGGGGATAGGCATCAAAATAATTCCCCCTTGTCATTTTCATCTGAGACATAGTCGTTGTCTTTAGGGAACTAAAATCCTCTAGTACTTATTGACACGGTCACAGCTAGTTTGTGGAGGGGCCTCCTGACTGTTTCCAACTGTTCAGGGGTTAAACGGCCGCGAGATTGAGAACCGGACGGACTCTGTGGAATACCGCACTCCACTTAGCCCTAAGGCAACATCGATCGCTGTCTTCTTCGTAAGGCTGAAGTGCCCAAAACCTTTTCCGACGTGTCATGAACGAGGTGGCTTAGTATCTATTCTACTAGGGCTCTTTTACCCAGGATCCCTTTCGGTAGAGGGATATCCTTCTTATATCGGTCTCTCATGTTGTATTGTTCGACTTGGATTTCATCACCTTGCGAAGGATACAGCCTGTTGAGGTCTCCAGCTCTTAGTTAGGAGTTTGCTTGGCGTCTCATCTTTGTAGAGGGTCATTTTTTCTTTGTAGGGACTGCTTGTTGGCATTCTGGCCATTTTGTTGATCAGCTCGCTTATTGAGACACCGGTCTCAGTATAGATTTTAGAGCTTGCTTTTTTGGCCTGTGAGCCTTGCTTTTTCTAGCTCCTCTTTTGCACACTCGGCTGCATTAGAGTTTTTGAGTTCTTTGTTTACGATACTGCCCCCGATTTTCATTTTCCTGTCATCATGTCAGATCAACAACGAAGATCACGAAGACAACAGGGCCTAAGCCCTCCACCACCACCACCGCCACGGACGTCTGGTCCGCCTGCATCACGCATTCCTGCTCCTCCTGGCCGCGGTGCTGGTCGAGGCAACATTCCACCGCCGATACGTACAACATCTTCAGTTACACCTGTAACTGCCACACACAGCACAGTCTCAGAATCCATTTCAGCTTCTATAACCACTAGTATGTCTGAGGCTTCCACTGTCACCTCACCCACTGTCCTTCCAGATTCATCTGTAACAGTGGGCACAGTTACAGCAGCTGAACCTAGCACGACCCAGAGTACTAGACAAGAGGTCATCCTTCTACCGGATACCAACACTTCCCGTCCATCAGACACTATTCATGATGATATAGACGGATCTATTGGCACCACAGAAGGGTCTGACCAGGACATAACCGGCTTAATTTCAGTCCCAGGCGGATACGTTGAGATCGTTGAAGATACTCGTCTACCTGAAACACCTTTTGAACCTGATTATGGCTTCATCACTTCCCAGACGGAACTTCCGCCTGTTATTACTACGTCACCCAGTGTTCATCCTCAGGAGACAAGTTCTTCTAGCAACGTACCTCGCACTTTACATCTACCCAACATCCCACCGGGACACGAAATCATGGCTTCCATCCAGTCTAGTATGGTTAGCCTAGCGAACTCTCCGTTAGCATCGGCACAATTTAGACGCAACACAGAGAAAATGCTTTCGACAGCGTCTAGATACCCCCCTGTTTCTCGTCCTTCTGACTATAGGGATCCCAACGTCCCGTCTAGCACAGAATTTCATCACTCTTTTGCAGACGGCTCAGGACCTTCGGACTTTACTACACCTAGGTTCCTGCCGGATCCCCAAAATCTTTTTCAGGTTATGAACTCGGACCCAGTTCTTGATGGTCCTCCTATTATTGAACACGTGATGGACGACGCTGATACCCCTGGGCTAAATTCCCCACATTTGCTGTCATCACCTATGTTTGGTGCACATTCTATGAGGGATAACCCAGTTTTTTCTCCATCCTCACCTGTCCAATATGGACGACCTCCTCCGCAAATCGGTACTTTTGGCGCCGTTGGCCAATCTATGCTATCATATTTGGCTAGCGGCGGAAGAACACCTAGTCATACTGCTGGATCTTCCGTTTCGACCGGAGGATCACCTTCAGCCACCATTTATACTATTTCAGGAGGTGGACAACCGACTGCAATGGTCCCTAACTCCAACATCCAAACCCTCCCTGGTGGGCCATCAACCCAACCAACTGGGGGGCAACTTTCTGTAGGGAACCCCATTGTTATTCAACAACCTCCCACCGGTGGGCCATCAACCCAACCAGTCGGAGGACAACCTTTTGCTGGGAACCCAGTTCCCAGTCTCCAGCCTCCTCATATAAGGCCATCCAACCTAACTGCTGGCGGACAACCTATTGGCTCGCTCCAACAAGTTTCCCAACCAGCAGTGTCTACTCAGTTCGGTATGTACAATCCACCTGGCAGTGGGAAACCTTATTCCGGTGTTGCAACCGGGCCTTACTCTCAACAACCCCCGTCAGGCATGCTTCCTTCTTGGGATCATCAAATCCCACAGAGTGGGGGGTACTCACTTTTTGGAAACTGGAACCAAGCTGGGGGGCAATCTCAGATTTCCCCCAACTTGAATTCTGGCTTCCCTTACCCTTCGGCTGCCACAACTCCATGGAACCCGTCACTTCAATTTCCACTCATTCCTCAAGCAGGAACGAGTCTTCCATGGACGCCACCGCCGCAGCCACCCCCCAACCCTGCTATGGGAAATCCTCCACTTACACAGTATGGTGGCAACATCTAAGGAACTATTCCCCAACAAGGAACAACAACCATTCCTGGGTATCAACAGCCTCAGGGTACTATACCCACTCAGCAGAACACTTACCAACCGGCTGCTTACAATCAACTGGTTAACCAGATGGCTTATTATCCGCAGAACTTCCAGCAGTATCCCGCGGGAAACACATATGGGTATAACACACAGCAGCATGCTATGCAGGGTCCTCCAGGATTCTCTGCACCACATGGTTATTACTCATTCCCGCAGACCAACCGTCAGCTTCCCTTTTTGGCCACACTTGATCTACCTGATTTGTCGAGGCTTATCAACGATCCTATATGGCACGAACCTCACTGGCCTCCTATCCCAGCCAAACTACCATCGGACATTCCCAAGTTCGATGCTAAGCCCGGGGAAGACCCCAAGAACCACGTGATGACCTTCCATCTTTGGTGTTCATCAAACTCCTTGATGGATGATTCCATCCGACTTCGGCTCTTCCAACGTACGCTTACCGGAACGGCAGCAAAATGGTATATCAAGCTGCCACAGCACTCTTTTCGTGATTTCAACACTTTGGCTATGCAGTTTTTGACACATTTCCAGCTTCCCATCCGATATGAGACTGGAACAGAACTGCTAACTTCACTGCGTCAAACCACTTCCACACACATTTCGGATCACATCCATGAGTGGTGAAGACGCCGTAGGCTAATAAAGGCACCTATTCCAGATCAGCTACTTGCTGATTGGTTTACAAAATCCTTTTTACCTCCCATAGCTAGAGATATTGCTATGCGCGGACCTGTTACGGAAGAACAAGCCATCTCAGCAGCACAATACATGGATTTAGTATATACTCAATCCGGTACTTTACATGAACTTCTTCCACATGCTTCCCGCGTTCACACTGATCCTACAAAGCCTACTACTGAACCACCCATTGATGGTATCGTTGGTTCAGTTAAGGCTCAGCCTGCTACCAACTCGACGGGGCAACAAGCTTCTGCTTCCCCCGCTTTTACCCAGGCCGCTCCAAAAGCTTCCACCTCTCCTGCTGTCTCCTCCGAAGTGAATGCAGTTCAATCTACATCACAACCATCCGGAGGAAAGAAGAAAAACAATCGTGGTAAACCTAAAAAGAACCAGCAGGAGAACCCCAAACCACAACCTACCCAGAATGACCAAAAACCACGTCGGAAAGCTAAGTTTCCCTGCTTGATTTGTCAAGATGATCATTATACACGTGACTGTCCCTACAAGGACGAGGTCCATAAGTTCGTTAAAGGATCCTCTCGACCGGCAGTGCTAACTGATCCTTTCCCCCAACAGCAACAGCAAATGGTTTCCCAGGAATCCCCACAAGGGGGCAACCCGACCAATCCTTCCCGTGGAGAGACGTCCACAAACCGCGAAATTCTAATGACAAGTAATGAGGAGATTAATATCACCACTCGTTCAAAGACGTATGATAATCCTCCAAGTTCAACCAAACAATTGGAGACAGCCAAACGCAAATCTCCTGTTGAAGATCCGATTCCTACTCCCCCCCCTAATGGTCATCTCCATATCGAGAGACCACTTATGGATACAGTGCTACGCCCACCCAAGGGCACCATACGAAAGGCGACATTCAATCCGAATGCGCGAGCTGCCCAAAACTACAACATTGTTGAAGATTTGGCTCAAGCACCTTGCGCTATGTCAACTCTCGAGGTTCTCCAACACTGCCCCACGCAGCGTAGAACCCTACTTTCAGCACTGGGGGCATTGGACCCAGATACTTCAAACTCCATCATGTTTAACTTGGAGCACGCTAAACCTAGGCTTTCTCACCAGTTAGCCTTCCAGGTGCATACGAAAATCCGTGGAAATGTTATCCACCGCACAGTGTTAGATGAGGGTGCTTCCACGTCGATTATGTCTTTGAACTGCTGGAGAGCCCTCGGCTCACCTGAGGTCACAACTTCTCCCACTACTCTTAGAGCGTTTGATGGACATGGTTTTCAACCATATGGACTCATCCCCTCAATCGGTGTTGAACTGGGGGGCAAAACAGTATCCGTACACATCGAAGTCGTAGATGCACCTTTGGATTACAACCTCCTACTTGGTCGGAACTGGTTCTATGCCATGACTGCCATAGCATCTACAGTCTTCCGGATTGTACAATTTCCTCATGAAGGGAAAATTGTCACTATTGATCAATTGGATTACTGTATCCCAGACTCCCATCCGAACTCCGCCAATACCGTGCCGTTATTGGATCAACCACGGTACCGGTTCCAAGACATAGGTGTTGGTCTCATGAAGGATTCATCCCTCATTGGAGTTTTTCCAGAGCTGGGAACCCATCTTCAACCAGTCAACATGATTTCATCGCATGTCACCCCGTCCGATGATTCATGGGTGATCCCGAGTCCTACTCAGATCCAAGGCTATGGAAATTCCATGCCTTTGAACAGAAACCTTGCAGCTTATGACGCGATCCAATCAGCCACAGATTGGGTCGACTGTTCTACTGATCACACAGTGGCACAGCTCTCGACTGAAACTCATACACGCCCACCATTGTTTGATCCTCTCAACTTGATTTTTCCCACCGACGAATCAATCATAGAGGTTATGTGCGGTAATGAGCCACTATGGGGAGATTTTCATCATCGATCTTCATTCCCCACCATTCAGTCACTTGAGCCTGATTCCAAATCCAATGCTTCACTTGGGATGGTTCAAACCAAGTTCCCCACTTCCCTCGACGAAGTATTTTCTGAAGGCAACTTGGCCAATCTTATGGCAACCACTCCCATTGACATTTCAGTAAAGCCTGGTATCGTGGAAAATGTACACATTGGCAAAACATGTACTCCTCTCGAGACAGAGTTCTATAATGCCTACTTTAAAACTTTCCGCGATGTTTTCGCTTGGAGTTATGAAGAGATGCCAGGAATCGACCCGTCGATTGTGGTCCACGAAATTCCAACTTTTCCTGGCGCCCGACCTGTTCGGCAAAAGCTTCGACCCGTTCATCCTCGGAAGGCAGCCGCCATTAAAGCAGAAGTTGAAAAACTTTTGCGTGCTGGTTTTATCTATCCTGTCCCATTGACAGAATGGGTATCCAACATCGTCCCTGTAGCTAAGAAACAGGGAACGATCAGAGTCTGTGTTGATTACCGTGATTTGAACAAAGCTTGTCCCAAGGACAACTACCCAACTCCGTTTATTGACCAGATCATCGATAACTGTGCCGGAAGTGTTATCTTTTCATTTATGGATGGCTTTTCTGGCTATAATCAGATCGATATCCTCCCAGCCGACCAGCACAAAACGGCCTTTATCTGCCCTTGGGGGATCTTTGCATATCGGAAGTTACCTTTCGGCCTCAAAAATGCCGGGGCAACTTTCCAACAGGCGATGTCCTACGCATTTCATGACATCAAACATATCGTAGAGCCATATCTCGATGACCTTCCCGCTCATTCTCGAACTCGGGAAGAACATCCAGATCACTTGAGTGCCATTTTCGAAAGGTGCCGGCGCTACAATATACGTTTGAACCCGCATAAGTGCGTCTTCTGTGTAGAAGCTGGAAAACTGTTGGGCTTCATAGTCTCCAAAGACGGGATACGTCTAGATCCCGCAAAGGTAGCAGCTATCATAGCCCTGCCTTCACCTACCAATATTCCAGAACTTCAATGTTTGCAAGGGCATGCAAACTTTCTACGCCGTTTTATCTGTAATCTGTCTGAGATAACAAAAGGCTACATGCGGCTTCTCAAGAAGAATGTTCCCTTCATATGGGATGATGAAGCCCAACGCTCCTTTGACAATTTAAAGGCAACCTTAACCAAAGATCCTGTGATTCAACCCCCCAATTACACACAGGACTACATCCTTTATCTCGCAGCCTCGATTTCCACCATTGGTATGGTGTTAGTCCAGGAGGACCACAACGGCATAGAACATGTGGTGTACTACCTCAGCAAGAGTCTTCTCGACTCTGAAACTCGCTACTCACATGTTGAAAAGCTGGCTCTGGCAACAGTATTTGCTGTCCAGAGATTCCGTCACTACATCTTACTCCGTCGGACCACCGTCATCGCCGATTTCAATCCGATGTACTATATCCTCACACGACAAGTGCTTGGGGGCAAGTACTCCCGATGGATTGTCATCCTTCAAGAGTTTGACTTGGAATTTGTCAAAGCCAAGTCTAAGAAATCTCTGGTCTTCGTTGAGTTAATTTGTCACTTGCCCCGTGCTACTGAGCAATCCGAGCCCATTGATTCTCTTCCCGACGAATCATTGTTCCTCATTAGCACGTCTGATCCGTGGTATGGGGATATTCTCTTATATCTCCAAACCCAACGCTTCCGTCCCGACCTCAACCGCGATGAACGACGACGCATCAGACATCACGCAAAATACTACCTTATAGTGAACGATACTTTGTATCGGCGGGGTGTCGACACTGTCCTTCGACGTTGTTTGACCTTAGATGAGGCGGAACGCGTTCTCAATGACTGCCACGCTGGAGCTTGTGGTGGTCATCTCTCTGGGATGGCTACGGCCCAGAAAATACTGCGAGCGGGATACTTCTGGCCCTCGATTTTCAAAGACTGCATTGAAACAGTCAAGAAGTGTCCGCCATGTCAATTCTTTCATAGCAAAGCACGCTCGCATCCTGCTCCACTCCATCCTGTCATTGCCGTCGGCCCCTTCTCCAAATGGGGCATTTATTTTATGCACTGTAAGCCCACTTCAGCCGGGGGGCATAGCTATGTCATAGTAGCTGTGGACTATTTTACAAAATGGGCTGAAGCGATGCCTACGTATGCTGAAGACGGAAAAACAGCAGCGCAGTTCATATTCAATCATATCATAGCTAGATTCGGTGTCCCACAGTCTATTGTGACCGATCATGGTTCCCATTTTAGGAATCATATGATCGAAGAACTAAGTGCCAAATTGGGTTTTCGCCACAAAAACTCAACCCCGTATTACCCACAAGCTAATGGCCAAGTTGAAGCCATCAATAAGGTCCTGAAACGAATGATTCAGCGCATTGTGGGTACCCAAAAATCCAATTGGCACTCAGCTCTGTTCTCAGCACTGTGGGCATACCGAACCTTAGTGAAAAGTGCTACTGGATTTACACCATTTCAATTGGTGTACGGCCTGGAAGCCATTCTCCCGATTGAATGTGAAATTCCATCACTCAAGATAGCCATAGAGCTACTCCCACACACTACTTCCGAAGAAGAACGGTTTCTATACCTAGCCAGGCTAGATGAAACCCGCCACGACGCTGCTTTGGCTAATGAAGCTCACAAAAAACACGTCAAAGCTCAATACGACAAATCCGTTCAACCTCGGATCTTTAATGAGGGTGACCTCGTACTTACATATGATCAGATGCATGATAAACTTGGAAAAGGTAAGCTTGAATCTATGTGGTACGGCCCCTTCATCATAAAACGTGTCTTAGAAAAAGGAGCCTATGAACTAGTCGATTGTGATGGTACGCCATTGGCACGGCCCCGCAACGGGCTATACCTCAAGCGTTTCTACGCGTGAAGTTACCCCACGCGGGTTAATTCTTGTACATAATGTACTTAGTTTGATTTTTGCTTTATTTTTAGTGTGTGCATGGATCTTATGTATCTACTCTTACTTTGACTCGTTCTTTTATGCGCAGATGTCTACCTACTTTGGATTCGCTGACGGTGCAAGCCGACATACCCGGAATCTCGCTTCCACAGCATGGGTGATCTATTCCCCCACTGGAGAGTTGTTTTCTTCAGGAGCCATTTGTTTAGGCCCCGCAACCAACAATATCGCAGAGTACCATGCAGTCATCGGTCTCTTAACAGAGGTTGCCTCACTCGGGATTGACTCCTTATTGGTCTTTTTAGACTCCCAACTCGTGGTTTCACATCTAAACCGTGTTTACACAGTTCGCGATCCTACATTACTTCGTTTATTCCGAAGAGTACGCCTCTTGGAACGGTCATTTGATTTTATCACATATCAACACATACCAAGAGAATTCAATTGTATTTCCGATTCATTGGCTAATTACATTTTGGACTGGCATCTTACCCATACATAAACACATCATAAAAAATAAAAATGCACAAGTCATTGTAAATATTTAGATCATAAATAGGTCCATATCACTGTATATAAAAGTGTTTTTCCAAAATACATAAAGTTTGTGTCAAAGGCAAAATTGGGGATCAAATCCCATATACAAAAAATTGGCCCTCAAAGCCTACATATCGTGTACATGCCGCAAAAATATCTAAAGACCATCTATGGAGATCTAGGGGACCTATCATGTCCCTCATCGGACTCCTCCCGCTGATGGTGGTAACACATCACGGCTCGAACCACCTTGCGAAGAAGTCGACTAATACGTCCAGGTACACCCACAGTATGCCTCTGGAGGTGGTAGGGGACATCATCCATCCGCATAGCAGGGATACCATGGGTCAATCCCTGCAGATTCCTCTCAATGTCCCGGACACCTCCTGCCTCGTCTTCATCTTCTTCTTCGACAGGATCAGCTTGGCGGTCTACACCGCCACGACGTAGTGGAGAGTATCCAGCTGGCCTCTGTGGTCCACGATCTGCAACATGCATACGAATATACATTAGAAGTCTTTTACACATTCTAAAAAAGCACTAAAAATTAAATATTTAAAAGCAAAAAATACATATCCATGAAGGTCATACCAGAGTTGTCCCAGTCATCATCTTCTGGCAAAGCCAAGTCAATATCCTCACGGAAATCTACCCCTGAATAGGGATAGTCGTCGATCATGACTATCTGCTCCTCTAGCCAAGAGAAAAAGTCCTCTCCAAAGGCTAGCCGCTGAGGTCCTCCAAGGCGTCCAGCATAGTCACTCCATCGAGCCATCCATGACTCAGTAGGTGGACGAGGATGCATAGATATCTGTGGCCGCAGTAATGGCACCCTTGCCAGGAAGAAAGTGACCAAGATACTCCCATAGCCAAACTGGGTATTTTTCCCAGTTCTACATTTGTGCACCTGTTCCTTCATGTGGGACAGCACTGCATCACACCAGTTGAAGACTGTTCCTCCCATGCACTCTGCTGCGAGATTTACCTGCGTGCGGGTTGCCTGATGTGGACTCACGCTTCCTGCTGCACGTGTAATAGTGAATAGCAAAGTTTTGAAAGGAATATTTGTGACCTCTTTTATGGCCACTTTCCCACTCTTCTTACTCGAACCCGCCTGACAATATCGAGCAATCAAATCATCCGTGCTTGAGTCTGAAGCACTGTACCTGGTAAGATTCGGCCGGGCCCCTCTTTTCGAGAGGCCCGTGAGAAAGTAGATGTATTCAAGTTGGATTTCAAGCACGTGCTCTCCCACTCGGAAAGCTTCGATATCAGGGTCCCATAATTGAATAAGGTGAGTAAGAAGCTTAGGTTGTTGGCGGATCCCTTTAGTCTTGAAAAACTTTAGCAAACCGCATTCTCGCAATGCGGTCACGGTTGGTAAGTCATTTTCGGCCCTAAAATCGTCCGTTTCATGCTCCCTCTCTTTCCAACTCACCATTTTGCTTCAAACAAGTTGCAAATCCCTGCAAAAAGGCAAACAAAGTAATTAGTGACTATTTAACAACTTGCTTCTAGCAAAAATTTGAGGGAAAATTGATTTTTTGAACTCAATTTTTGCACGTGCCGCGCCTGGAGGGCACCCTGCCGCGCGGAAGTCCACAGTGCCGCGCCTCATTTTGAGGTTACAGCGCGGCACTGTTCAACAGTGCCGCGTTCCTCGATAGGGTCCCCGCGCGGCAGTACGGCAGGCGATTTTTGCCCAAAAGGGCTTCCCAAAAAATTGATTTTCCCCTGGTGAAAGTAAAAATTTCTTGCATGAAATGAAAGAGGGGTTCAAGCACTCTTACCTGGCACAGACGGTGGTCGAAATGGTGTCCCAGAACTCTCGGTATCGATCCTTGAAATTTTGCTCCAAAATGGGTAAAAATGTCTCCTTTGGGTAAAAATCACAAATGAATAGTAATTTCTATTTTTACCATGCTTTATATAGCATTTTTTCATATTTTTTAATTAATTAATTACTATTTCAAATTAATAAACCCTTATTCATATTACTAATGCCCGATTTTTGAGCATTCATTGACAGGATCTGCGGTAGAAATGGGATGCATTCATACTGGTATTTGTTCGTAGTTTGACCTTCATATTGAGCCCACTTTATCTTTTTCGTGCTCTGGATTTAAAACTTGAAAAAGATTCCAAGCGCTTTCACACCCGTGTCGTGCTTGTCAAGCGCAAGTAAACGGTGTCGAGTACGGTCAGCTTTACTCATGCTCGTTAAACGATGAGGAAAGTATTATCCTGGTTGTATTTTATTCTTTTTTCGGGCCAGAATAATTTAAAATTTACGAAAAAGACCATAGGAGTCCATAGTTAAGCTCTTTTCAGACTCCTTAAAATTGAAAAGATTGCCAAGTGATCTTGACTCTTTCACACTTGTAAAAGTATTTGAAAGGTCGTCTATTCGGTGATAGGTTACCCCTTTTTCGGCCCGTCTAGACTATTTACGAGAAAGGTATACCTCAGTCAATCTCGGCTGGGAGAGTTCTCTCGGGAATCGTTTTACACTTTTTCGGGATCGAGAGACTAAATTTTACGAAAAAGTACATTATGGAGCTTCCTTTAAGTTTTTTAGGCTCTCTAAATATGAAAAACTGCCGAGTTTTCCTTCCTTGGACTCGTTAAAATATTAACATCGAAGGACCCACTTTGGGACGAACCCCTCCTTTCTCAGGTTCGTAAAACATGTGAGATTGGACTCATCCACAAGATGAGCTACACCGAGCATCTGTTATCCTCTTCAAGCTCGTAAAACAAGAAAGAGGTACTCGTCCATCATGTCGGGGAAATATGGGGGAACAAGTCAAGTTTATCTATGGCAGCTTGTCAGTCATTACCTTTGAACATGGCATGTGTCCATCTCTTGTCTATATTTGGGTATCCGTCTTTCATTGAGTCATAGTCATCATCATGGGTCGTCTCCTTGGCCACGAGTCCACTCATCCGGTGTCTATCCTCTATTCGTCAATAATCCCTGCTGCCAAGTCTTGTTACATGCCGTTATATGTTCAAAGGGTTGCATTGTATCGAGTCATTCATTGTGTCAGGCCTCCGCTGTGTCAGTACATATTCCATTACTTCATCATCCTATCATATGTGCCGATTTCGTGCCGATGATGTGGGAATCATCATGGCCCACCTTCGACGAGTCTATTCCTGTCGACACCAAATCAATATCCAGGAATTAGACTTAGAAATCAACCATTAGTACCTTGGTACCTGCATGCCTCAATGGCAGGTTTCCTCGTGTTTGACAGTAGGTTCACCTCATTGACCTCTGATCAAGCAATCTCTCGGATGCTCGACATCAACTCATTCATTCGCATTTCGTTGAGATGTACTATTGATACCTTGGGAATCATTGTCATTATTGGTGATCTCCCTCGCATTTGTTAACGGTCCACATCATTGACCGGTAATCAAATGGTTTCTTCCATGTTTGACTCCAACACATTGTAATCACATGGTTAGATTCGTATCTTTATGCGATCGGGTAGAAGACCCTGGGTGCATCACTGTATCTTGACTGCGTCCAGGCTGCGATGGAGATGTCTCTTGTATTGTCACACAGATCCACTTATTGTATTGGTCGTGGCTGTGTCGTTATTATCTCATGGATCTACGATTGTTCATAGTAGCCATGATCTGTCCACAGTTTACATTATCTCAGTACTCATGGATCTGCAATGTATTGGTCGGCAGCCATGCTTTGAGTCATTTGTTTCCGAGCATGGGAATGCCCGCCTCGGTGGTATATCTAACACTTTGTTTCTATTTTCAGCTCCGTGTCGCTCTCCTCGATGCTATCTCTGCACATTTTTATTCGTAAAGTCTTTCGGCCATTAGTCCCTTCTGACCTCACACTTTAGGGGGCATCTGTTATACCTCTATATTTCACGGTGTCGCATCCCCATCACAAAACAAGTTGACGACACTTTCCCTACTGTTTTGAACCATCCAGAAGAGACAGATGATGAGTCAACCTTGAAGGTAAATCCACCCTGGCAAGTTTTGACCCACCTTGGACTTTATCTTTACACACTACCGCGCCTTGCTATGCTCCCAAAGCGCGGCAGTGCCGCGTTCTGCAGACTTTGCAAGGCGCGGCACCCTTTTAATAGTTTTTTTCCCTTGGCTTGTGGGATCTTGGATTTTCGAAGATAATGGAAGATTGGGTTCTTTGATTCGATCTCAACTCATCTCCTTCGATTAGAAACCCTGATCCACTTATCCCTCCTTAGATCCACTCATCTCTCTTGTTGGTTAACCTCACCATTCACTATAAAAGAGAGGCATGCCATTGGAAAGGGGGAGGACTCCTGAGAGCACCAAACTTATGGTCTTGCAGCATTGTAGAGATAGCTAGAGGAGAAGACACTTGGAGTTGGAGGATTGGCTTGGGCATCAAGCACCCTTTGTAAGTAATCTTCAAGTTGTAATGGAATAACTTGTCTTGTTTCCCCAAATCATTTGTGTTAATATTGTTTTAATGATATGATTTGTATCTTTCATAGATTTAGATTCTAACTCATGTTTTCAGATTGCTAGAGAATAGTACATGCTTGTGTTTTGGTTCCATTGTTAACAGGTTTACTTGTGAGTACTTGGAGCTTGGAGTAAATATCAAAGACAAGCGTTTGGACATAAGGTCAGTTAAACTCCTTCTATTCTCTTCAGCATTTTAATTCTGAGATGTTTGTTAGATCTAGGGATTCAAGGTTGCATTTGTTTTGTCTGTTCTTATCCTAGAGTTAGTTAAAATCTACTTTAGTCTAAGGGAATTTTGACTTATCCGTAGGGCAGAATTCCACATAACACTTGGTTCCCGTGAGGAAGAAATCAGGAGAGATAAGGCTATGTGTAGATTTCAGAAATTTAAACAAAGCCTCAGATAAAGACAACTACCCCGTGCCTTCAATGGAGCAAATCCTACAAATGGTGTCAGGATCTGAATTGTTTTCTCTCCTCGATGGTTTCTCTGGCTATAATCAAGTGTTAGTAGCCGAAGAAGATCGTCTCAAGACTACTTTCAGGACCAAGTGGGGAACTTTCGCCTATAGAAGGATGCCATTTGGTCTGATAAATGCAGGAGCTACATTCCAAAGGGAAATGGATATTGCCTTCCGAGGATTGGGTGGGCAATGCGTTGTTGTCTACTTGGATGATGTGACAGTCTTTTCGAAGAAAAGGGAAGATCATGTTGTTCATCTAAGGCATATCTTTGATCGTTGCCGGAAGTATGGCATTTCCTTAAATCCCAAGAAGAGCGTGTTTGCTGTACCCGAAGGTAAGCTCTTGGGTCATATCATCTCCAAAGGGGGAGTGTCAATTGACCAGGAAAGGGTCCAAGCTATTAATAAGATTCCAATGCCTCACAACAAAAAATCCATGCAGTCTTTCATGGGCACCATCAATTTTGTCCGCAGATTTGTTCCGGATTTTGCACGGATCGTTAAGCCATTGCAACAGATGGTTAAACAAAGCATACAATTCAAGTGGACAGATTTGGAGAAAGACGCATTTAGAGATATCAAGGCAGCGGTAGCTAAAGCTCCTTCCTTAAGAAGCCCAGATTTCGATAAAGATTTCATCTTGTATACTTTCGCTTCGGATGACTCTCTCGCGGCCGTACTCACGCAAAAGGTGGAGTTGGGGGATGAATGCCCAATTTCGTTTATGAGCACTGGTCTGCAGGGGGCCGAGCTGAACTATCCCATGGTGGACAAGCATGCCTATGCGGTCTTCAAAGCAGTCAAGCAGTTTAGGCCATACATTTTGAAGAACAGAACTAAATTCATAGTCCCCCATCCAGCTGTTAGATCCCTTCTCGTTCAAAAGGAATTGGGAGAAAGGAGAGGGAACTGGGTCACAGCTCTACAGGAGTATGATTTGGAATTTAAACCGGCTACAATCATTAAAGGACAAGGTCTATGCAAGTTACTGGCGGGAAACTCGACTGATGAAGAACACCATTGGAGAAATGAAGCTGAGCTCAATTCGGTTGAGGTATGTCATATCTTTACAGCTCCCCAGTCATGGTATAGGGATCTAGTGCACTATTTACAGCAGGGATATCTACCCGAGCACTGGAATTCTAAACAAAGAAGGGCACTCCGCTTGAAATCAGCACCCTATCAGATCATTGATGGGATTCTTTTCAGAAAGAATTATGATGGAGTCCTTCTTAGGTGTTTGGAAAAGGAGGATGCAAACAAAGTTGTCAAAGAATTGCATGATGGCCCCGCAGGGGGCCATTATTCAGGAGAGATGACAGCACACAAGATACTGAGAGCTGGTTATTATTGGCCCACTTTGTTCCGAGATGCCCACACATACGCACGGAACTGTGATGTATGTCAAAGAAGCGCTGGGAAGTTACCTAAGGCCGCAGGCCCATTGCAGCCGGTCATCATCTCTGAGCCTTTTGAGCAATGGGGCATAGATGTTATCGGAGAAATAAATCCAAATTCTTCATTGCAACATCGATACATCCTAACGGCTACCGACTACTTCACTAGGTGGACGGAGGCCACCCCATTGCACAAGATCAATGAAGACGCAGTCATCAGCTTCTTGAAAGAAAACATCATAACCAGGTTTGGGGTTCCAATTTCCCTCGTTTTTGATAATGCTACTTATTTTTCATCTTGCAAGATAAATGAATTTGTTTATGAATGGGGAATTAAGTTGCATTATTCAGCCAATTACTACCCTCAGGGAAACGGATTAGCTGAATCCTCAAACAAGAATCTGATTTGAATCCTTAAGAAAACTGTGATAGAAAACCAGAGAAGTTGGCATATGGCTCTCCGAAACGCCTTATGGGAAGATAGGGTAACCCCGAAGAATGCTTTAGGTGTCTCCCCTTTCACTCTTGTCTATGGCAGGGAAGCCATACTTCCCCCAAACATCTTGCTGCCATCCTTGCAATTGTCCCAAGCCTCGCGGGGTTCTGGTAGCCAAGCCTTACAATCCAGGATCAACACCCTGCTTCAACTGGAAGAAGCCCGACACAAAGCTAAAGATCGATTCCATCAACACCAGGATATAGTTAAGAGATGGTTCGATAAGAGGAAATCCTGCAAGAGGGATTTTGAAGTCGGGGATTTAGTCCTGAAATGGGACCATAATCATGAAGGCAAAGGAATGCATACGAAATTTCAACATCTATGGGTAGGCCCGTACCAAATTTCTGCAAAATTAGTCCCATCCACTTATAAATTGACAAAACTTGAGGGAGAGGAAGTAGCCCTTCCTCTCAATGTCCTCGCTCTGAAACAATACTTCGCATAGTCTCCTCGAGACTTCCTGTACATAAATAAAGTTGTCTTTTCGCTTTCGCTTTTAGCTGTTCTATTTTTTGTCAATGTTGTTGCTTTCTTTGTTATTTGAACTTTTCGACAAGTTTTGTTTTCTGAAGGCCCCCTTGTTGTTGAGTTTCCCGTTGAAGATAGCTCTCTCGAAGAAAACTTGCAACCCATGAGTCTGGAACCCTGCTCACTAAACCCGGTCTGCTGTGCTCTCGCTGAAATGTTCAAAAAAGGGGGGAAGCCTACCCTGCTAGTCACACTAATCCTGTTTAATAGCAGAGACCCATGGCCATCTTCACTACTATCATTGGGCTCCACCCACTCTCACACTTTAAAGGCATCTCAAGAAGGTTACCTAAGTTGGACCCATGGAAAGTGGCACCTCTCGAGGACATAGGGTATTGAGATGACTCCATGCTGCAGATTTAAAAGCCAAAATGGCCTACATTCAAGAGTCTGTTTTCCAGGGATTCTCGCCTCAATTAAAGCATGGCTGAGACAAAAGCAAAAAAGACATGTAAAATCAAGAAGGCTGTCCAAAAGGCCCAGCTCAAAATGGGCTCCTCTCCGTCCGTGAAGTTTGATCAAATCAATAAAATCTCTAACTCACACAAAAGGACATTATGGATTGAGGAGCCCAAATCAAAGATCATGTCCAAAAGAAAATATCCCTGGAAGGCTCAAACAGCTAAGCTGTCCAAAGTACAAGCATCCCAAAGGGTGCCAGCAGCATGGGAATGAGGAACAAGAACAATAATGTCCACGAGAAAGTGTTGCAAATCCTGTGGAGTCCGGCAGTAGTGACCATTTGAGAGATGACCCTCCTAAAATGAATCTCATATGCTGGCCCTCTGAGAGTGGTGAAGATGTCTCGGTCAAAGCTCCCCTTTCCCCAATGGCTAGCAGGAAAAGTGCCTCTTTCCCCCCGCATGAGTATAAAATGCTCAGTTGAGTAGTGCACCCGAGGTGGATGTTTTAATGAGGTTCCGGACCGTGAAGAGGAATTTTTCAGAGATCTGTGTTCGCCAGCGACTCGCCATTGTTGTTGCGGCAACACTCCTCCCCAAAATTTTGTACATATTTGGGGCCCCTCCTTTTTTGTTTTTTGCAGAAAGTTTGCTTAAGAAGCCATCCTAGCCGTCAGCTCTGTTTTCAACATAAAGTTTTACTTCCCTGCTGAACATCTTGCCATCAATCCTTCCATGTTTTCCCCAAAGAGCCAAAGAGGAACTTTGAACTTTTACCAACATTTTGTAATCCCTCGGGATGTCTCCGCGAGATTCCGAAAAAACCAAACGTCCAAACTTTCCGGAGGAAAGACTTAGATTTCCTTTGTCAAAAGCGTAAACCGTGAGAAAAGTTACGGAAACCTTCGGAGTTTTCCTCCCGAAATGGCGGGGCTCATTCACCTTAAATCTTCCGAAAGGGACTTAGAGAACTTTTAGTTTCGTTTTTTAATAGCTCCCGACACGGCGGGGGAATTCAGCGAAATCGCCCGAAATGGCGGAAGCCGCCGTGATATCTTCCCGAAAAGAAACTCAGATTTTGGCCATAAGCTGCGGAAACCGTTGGTGAAACCTTGCCGAAACGGCGGAACGATTCAACACTGTCTCCCGAAACGGTGGAAGCCATTCGCATTTGCTTGCCGAAATAACACGAAGAAATTCATTAACTTCTTCCGGAATTGTGAAAGGACTTGGAATACCTTAAAAGAACTTTCCAGAACAAGCCGAGGAAGCTTCGCGGAAGCTTTCAACATTCCGTTCCGAAATTATGGAGGCTCTCGGGATACCTTTTTAAACAAAAAATTAAAGATTCCGTTCCGAAACGGCGGAAGCCGCTGAGGAATTGCTTCCGAAATGGTGGAGGCCATTCTCATAAACCGCCCGTCCAAGCCTTCCGAAGTAGATAACACTTGGAAACTTCTCAATGTTTAAAATCTGCAGAGCAATTCAAGCTACCCTCCCGAAACGGCGGAAGCCAATCGCTTAAACCGCTCGGCAAAGGACTCCGAAGTGACCCCGGGTAAATGTGCGGAAGAATATATCATTTGCTCCCGAAGAGACTTAGAAAAAAAACTTCGAAAAAAAAATCTTCCTTCCGAAACGGCGGAAGCCATTCACAAAAGCCTTCTGAAACTAGCAAGAGCCTTCGCCATACCTTCCCAAAAAATCGACGAGACTTTGAAAGTTTTTGGTTTGCGGAAGCTTTCGCAAATAGCTCCCGAAAGGGCGGGAGCCTTGGCGTTACTCGTCCGCAACGCGGGGGTCTTTCGCGGAAGGCTTCGAGTTTCCTTTCCGCGATGCGCCCCGTAACGGCGGGAACTTTCGTTGAACCCTTCCGCAACGGCGGATACGATTCATAATCGGGTTCCGCGAATGGCGGTCGCACGGAAATCGAGGTATTTTGACATGACCGCGGTGGGCGGCGTATTTAAGCCACATTCTAATGACGCCAACCACCAACCTTAATGCTCGCACGTGCCCGTTTTTTATAAAATACGGTAGGGGCTCGAACCAATGCACCATTGTTTTCGAATTGGCCAACGCCGTGCGACGCCGTGCAAATCGCTCCAGCTCACCTCGCTCATCCGTGCTCGCGGCCACCTCGCTCAAGCGATCCCCACGGTGCCAGGTAGGATTCTAACCTGGAATTTCACCATTGGGTTATCTTTTGTGGGAAAATAATGGGTTTTAGTGGGATTTTGATGGGCAAAACACCCGTAAAGGGCTATGTTTTACCCGTTAGATATAGTTGAATGTAGTTTTCGTCATACAAAATCGTCATAGGCATTGGTTAAAACAGTAACATTTTATTATTGAGTAGTGATGGTAAGTGCGGGCGGTTAATCATGTCCCATTTTAAACCCCGGGCCGCGCCCCTCGTTTTGGGAGAATTTGTCGAAGCCCCATGGGCTTTCCATGTCCCGGCCGTAAACTCAGGACTTAAAACCCTGGGTCCTTCCGTAAGCCTCAGTCCCAACACGCCCTCTACCCAAGGCAAAACCTGGTCTCAGTCACCATTGTCCCGTTCAAAACCCGTGAACGTTCAAGCCGCGCGAGCCGAAACCTGAAGCCATGGCCGCCCTAGGAATCCCCGTCAGCATATCCCCGGCGCCGTCACCTTCGCTCGGACTAGAGTCTCCCGTAGAGCACCTCGGCGGGTGGCCGCGCGTGACGATGGAATTCAAAGCCCTCACCGAGTCGAAAATGTGAAAGGGGCTCCCTTGTCGTCACAAAGTCTTCTCAACCCGCGTCTCCCCGCCATTAACCTCTCCGACCGTAGCTATAATGAAAGACACCTCCTTCCGCAGGGCGGAACCGAAAACCAACAGCTTACGCAATTCGCCTATCGAGCCGAAAACAAATGGCTTCCGCAACACAGCCTATCCCCTCAAGAGCATCCCAATCCCATCCTTTTAAGAGATTCAAGTGCTTCAATTTATGTTTCGTATTAAAATAGTAACAGCTTCATTGTGCTTATCATATTTGATATATTATCAAAACAATGATGCTTTCTGTTAAAACCTCACAGCATGTTGCTCAAAATCATGATGAATTGTATATGGATGTTATCAGGGATAAGTCAAGATGCCGAAAACCGGTAAGAAGAAGGAGAAGATGACAGAAAAGAAACCTGCCCCTCCTAAAACTGAAACTTCACTCCAAGACACTAGGTGCACCACTGGTGTCCCTCCAGAAATCAGGTGGGGAGACATCTACAGAATGATCCAGGACCAAGAAATCCCAGATATGTTGCTAGAGGAAGCACCAATCTATCTCAACATCAGAGCCTCAGGCATAACTAGAGCCGCTACCCGCCCTGAGCTGTTCCCCTGTGCTGAAGTGATCGGGTGGATACTCCAACATGCAGATGCTGAAGGGAGAGTGATAAATGATAGCGGGAAAGTGGCTATTGCCTCGTTTCAACCCGCGTATATTGCGGCGGCCTACAGATTTCCCCGTGTCCAACAAGATCTGACTGACGAATGGTTGGGCCAAATGGATAACATCGAGATGGCCAAGAAGCTATTGAGGGGAGGGAAGCATTTGAGAAAGAAGGGAAATGATGAATATGACGTAGAGAACCTGAGGGCCCCTTTCAAATTGATCGCTTTAATGCTGTGCAGAATCTTCGGCATGCCCGATGGCACAGTATACAAGATTCAGTGGGTCCCTATCATTCACTATGTGGCATTTCAGGGGATAGTGTTTGACTGGGCCACTATCTTGTCAGATAGTCTGGCCTCGATGATAGCTGTTGCTAAGCCAGGACTGGCCTTGAAGAAGGCTGAATTCTTCATGTCTTCATACCTGATAGATTGTATCTTGGCCAAGATAGAGTTCCCCAAATTGGGGTGTACATGGGATAGGGCCACCGCCCCGGTCTACATCACATTCAAGATGTTGTGGGCTCAGAATTACAAGCCCAGCTACAAACTCATCTATGAGGGGTTCATCATGCCCCTATACGAGAAAATGTTCAAGGAAGAACCAAATTGCTTGTCACAAAATGCTTTGGAAGTCCTTGGGGATTATGGGGACTTTTACTTTTCAGAACAAGGTACCTACTTGAGAATGTTCGGAGGGACTAAGCCCCCATACATATTGCCGCAGTATGCCACAGACTATGTGGTGCTCAAGGAAGCAGTAATACAACTCTTCTTGGATGGGATTGGAGCATTCCTCCACAAGCTACACAAGGCTTCCTTTTCCCCCTTACCTTTCTTCATAGGTGCTTACAAGTTTTCAGGGGTGGCCTCGGCCGACGAATTTGTTCAAGAGTTGAAGGCCTTCCACTTCGGTGAGGTCATCTTCCACAGGAACGACAGAAAGGGTAAAGTGGTCGAGCATTGAAAGGACTTCTACGCTCATTTTGAATACTCGCATTACCCTGATGCCGAGGAGGAGACATTCAGAGGTATCAGCAACATGACTGAGCTACGGATCTGTCGCCAAGGTGCTGGAGCAAGCTCTAGCTCAACCAAGGCCCAGAAAACCATCCAGCAAAAGGAGAAAGAAGCTGAGGATGCCCGAGCTCAGGAAGAGCTCAGATTAAGAGAAGAGGCGAGGATACAGCAGGAAGCCGAGGAAGCAAAAAAGCAGCAAGAAGCTGAAAATGAAAGACTGCGGAAAGCGGCTGAAGAAGCCCAAAAGCAGAAAGAAGCAGAGACTGAACAAGCTAAGGCAAGAAAGAAGGCGGAGGAAGAATTGAAGACAAGGGAAGATGCCGAGGCAGGTGGATCCGGTGTCCAAGACATGGAGATAGACACCTCTCAAGCAGGTGGCTCTGGTACCCAAAGGGAAGGAACAGACCCTGCTCAGGAAGTCCGAACCCCACCTATGGAAGAAGACATAGACATCATAAACCGACCAATTGTCCCGTACACTCCATCAGGGAAACGTACGGTGTCCAAATGGAATGAGTTTGTTTATGATAAGAAAAGAAAAGCAATGGTCCTCCAATCAGAAGAGAGGATTAAAAGTCCCTTCCATGAAGACATTGTGACTCACCGGGAGGTCACTGTCATGCAGAACACGGATCAAGATCCCATTGCTATGGCGTCCGCAGTTATAGCGACAACAAAGGCATCATTTGCCAATGTAGACGTTATAGTTAAAGAAAATATATTGACAAAGAAGAGAGCACGCACGCTGCAACAAAATGTGGCTAACGAGCAAGCACAAAGAGATATGGTAGTAAACAAGTATAATTGCTTGTATGCGGAGCATAAGGAGCTGTCAAACAAGTACATCCAGGTGGAGGAGGAAAAGGACCAGCTAACACTTCAAATGATGATTGTGGAAGCAGAGAAGAATAGTGCAGAAGAAAAGGCATCTCTGCTAGAAGCAGACAAGCAAGCATTAGCTGAGCGTTTAGAGAAAGTGGAGAGCAGAACCATAGACCTATCTCCCTTCCACGAGCTGTCATGCAATATCCTGCAGCAAGTGTATGGCTCCCAAGAGCTAATCACCGACGAGGTTTGCAAACTCAAAGCCATGACAGTCAGATTAAAAGAAATTAATGCGGAGGCCCACAGGATCAAAGCTAAGAATACCCGTGTCAAAGCCAATGTCATAAGTCAGATGGCATGGAGAGAGGGGAAAGGAGGTTTCCCCCCGCATCTACCTTTTAAGGATGTGGACGATTTTAATGAAGATATAGCTTTGTTGGATTTTGGCAGGAACTGTGCCAATAAGCTGATGACCAGTGTGCAGAGGACAACAGATAGAATCAACAACCTATACCAAAAGATCAAAGGGGTCCATGACAACTGCACATTGAGTTTCCCTCATACCCTAGAAGACTTCCCGGAAAAGGAGCAGCGGTTGTCTCAACTGAAAGAAGAGCTAGGCATCCAGATGGAGTATGTGAAAAGGATTGATGCCCTGGCCATGGATGATCTCCAGCATTATATCAGTTCATCAACACTTCACAACCGTCTGCTGAAGGAAGCGCATCAAGCTGCTGAAGCAGAAGGCCAAAGCATCAAAACAGAGCTCGGGAAGAATGTGACTTCTCAGAAAATCCTGTTTCCTGCTGCAGCAAACATAATCATAAGGGACACTGGTGTGTGGCACAGCTACATAGAAGAGGAGGACAGGAAAGCCGTAGCAGTAGCAGGAGCATCAGTAGGTCCAGCAGCCTCTCTCCCAGCAGTCGCTTCCCCAGCAATGACAGAAAGTCTGGCCAGTTCAATTCCCCCTTCCCAATTAGGAGCAACATCAGCAAGGGATTCGAGGGGCTCTTCCCAGGCAGCATCAGTGACAATTAACTTGGGCGACCCTTTGCCGTCAGAAGCTCACGCACAGGAATGAGGCAAACTGAATTCAGCTGAACCACTCTCTTCAGCCAGACACGTGCCCAGCAGGGAAAGCTTTGATGTTAGCAAATTTTCTGTTATGTATATTTTGAATATGTAAGGCGTAAGCCATGGGACAGCTGTCCCTAATTTTGTCAAAATATTTTTTGTAAAGGAAGTGGCCATTTTTTGGTGGTCAATTATAGTGGAAATTCCTGTAAATGACAGGTGGAGAATGCTAGGTGTCATCCCAAAGGGAAAATTTGTAGCTATAAATAGCATCTAGGAAAGATTAAGAAGGACTTTTGGCAAGGAAGGAAATTTTGAAACCCATACGAGCTATCTTGTATCGGGCCTGTAAAATTGAATTTTCTAATAGAAGCCACGGGAGATGGATGTTTTGCATGGAATGTTGGATTGCTGTATATTGGACTATTCTAATGACTGCGGTTCTGTAATGTGAGATCATTCTTATCATCCGAACTACTTCTTTGTATTAATACTTTTGCTCCTTACTGTGCATACGAATTTTTCCCATTTTTATGGACAATGAATGCGTTTCATATTAAATCAGGAGCTACCTGCTGATGCTTTTATCATTGCTGTAGATTTCTCTTCCAGATCGAATGGCTAACTATTCTTTCTTCAGGATAATTAATGTGGCTCATTGTTCATGCCTTTAAATTGCTCCTTGCAGGGATCTTTAAGTTTAATTCCAGTTTTGTTACATCTAGATCTGTTTCTTTATTCTTGTTACGTAGATTAAATAATTTTGCTTTCTTCTATTCATGAGCAATAGATGCGTTCTTTAAGTTTCATTTTTAGATCTGTTTCTTTATTCTTTAGCTTTCTTCTGTGTTATGAGCAATAGATGCGTTCCATGTTGAATGAGAAGCTATCTTCTCAAGATCTTTATCTTGCTGTAGCTTTTATTGTGAGAAATAATAGCTATCTGTTCTTTGTTTACGATATTTGTTACAGCTGATTGCTCCTCTCTTGAGCGTGTTCCCTGCAGGGATAGATAGATTTATTCCATTTTCTAGGCTTAGATCTGTTTTAATTGCATTTAGATTAAGTATAATTTAGGCACTTGCATCTCATATAAAATTCATAAAAAACCCCAAAAGAAAGGTGGATCGGGCCATAACCGGTAGAATCGGATTTAAAGTCCAAAACCACGGTTGCCGGAACCGCTAACCGGACGGATTCCCTACACCAAACGGGAGATAGTCTAATTGGGACCGTCTTTCGGGGAGAATCCCTTTCTGATTGATGCTGCGATATTCGAGGCATCAACAAGATCCTAGATCATATTGAAGTAAATTCTGAAAATTTAACATGGTATCAGATCTAGCCTGAAAGAATGCATGATATGGCATGTATGACACTTGTTGCACTTATGATGCTAGGGCTTGATATAGCAAAAACAATTCATCGTAGAACTTTCGCTATAAGTCCATTTTGGCGATGTTTTCAGATTTAAAACTTTTACAGGTCGAATATCAGATCCCCATGTACCTTGTGTCCAAAGTCCAACCTATAATTCATTGTACTTTGTGATTTATGATATGTACAATATAGGGTTTCTGCCTCTTCCAGATCTGAGTCAAAATCAGGTGACCTTGGGAAAAAGGTCATAACTTGGGCTAGGAAGCTCCAAATGAAATGTCGTAAAATGTGACAGGTAGTACACAGATGTTACTATCTCAGGAAAACGTTTCAGAGGCCGAAGTTTAACCAGTGACACATGGCACTCCGTACAAGTTCACTCTCCTGTATTATCCCATAAACCGGCCACGTTGCAAAACTTGGCATAACGCTCTCTCAGAGAATCCAATTGAGGTCATAAATGTTGGGATGGAAATATAACAGGTCGGGCTATCTCAAGAAAAATTTTCAGAGGCCGAAGTTGAACCAATGACACGTGGCACGCCGTACAAGTTCGCTCTCCTGTGTTATCCCATAAACAGGTCACTTTGCGACACTTGGCATAACTCTCTCTCAGAGAATCCAATTGAGGTCATACCTGTTGGGATGGAAAGATAACAGGTTCGGCTATCTCAGGAAAATTGTGCAGACCCTTTGGATCAAAAATTTCAGAGCTACACCAGAAAAAATCAGGTACATATTTCTGTCAAAACAAAATTATTTTTGAGCACCTTCATTCATGGCTTCTAGAATTTAGGGCTTCAGAGAAAGTTGGAATTTTTGTAATCGGAGACCAAAACTGGATGATACCCATCAAAATCGAAATTTAGAGACCAAGATCAAAATTTTTGGTTGGGCAGAAGGCCAGGCTTGATCAAACCCCAGTTCGGGACTTTGATCAGAAAGATGGAAAATTAGGGCTTCTGCAAAAATTGGAATTTTGGAAATCCGTGACCACGGCTGAAAGCTCCTCAGAAAAATTGAATCTTAGAGATTTGAATCAAATCTTTTGATTGGGTGAAGCTCCGGGAAACTCAAACCCTAATTCAAGGTCCTCCCAGTGAATCCAAAAATCTAAAAGGCAATTTCGAGGGGTAAAACTTTGCAGTTTTCAAATTCTGAATATACCAACTTGATCAGCTCATCAAGGCGCATATTTCTATCCTTTCGGAAGTTTGAAATTCAAAGTTTGAATTTTTGGGGTTTCTTTGACAAACCCTAATCCAGCTCCAGGTCTAGTTCTTGCAAATCAAGTGGATTGGGTTGATCCTAGAAGAAGATGGATTGGTCACTTGCATAAGTGAAGAAGTTCCTGTCTCAGAGGGAGATGAGGCTAAGGCCTTCCATAAGAATATTACAAGCAATCTTGACAGGTATGGCTTACAGGTATGTCTCATGGTTAAGTTTATCATATGTTTATCATTACAGTACAATCTTGATTAATTACTAGACTTGTTGTATCACCTTAATAGAAGATGTTCATTGATTAAGGTTTTGACAGTTATGAATGTACTAATGCATTGTGATGTTGTATGAGGTTTATGTTGTTCGCTAACATAAAAGGTACACCAAGAAAGACAAATCATGTTCTACTTCAAGAACATATGATCATGGTGACATGAAGACAAAGATTCCCCATTGCCATGGATCACATAGAAGATCTACTTACGAGGTATGTATAACTTGGTTCTACAATGGTTAACTTATGAGACATGCAGGTTACTAGCACAAGTCATTGAAGAGAACCAGTAGACATTATGCGGGTATGTTAGACATAACTAGCTAGCATGCTAATCCAGGTATGTTTTTCCTATATCAAGCTAGAATCCTACCTTGTGTTAGGATCTTATACTGTTTCGTTGTTGATAATGATTATTCATGAAGTCATAGGTTTGAATAGTCATGGTTGTATGCATATTATGTTTCTTACCATAATTGATGATATGACTAACCAGAAGAATCATGAAGGTATAGGTTTGAGTAATCACGTGTTTATGCATTGATGATTTAACTAATCAGAAGAGTCCTATGATCAAATAAGAATATGCATGAGTAAAAGAAGACTTCCCTGAAACCTTGAATACTAATGTTTATTATCTGTGAATGATCATGACTATACATGTTTAAGATTATTGTGTTTTGATAGTATTAAGATTATACTAATAAATGTGTGATTATGTATGAGACCTCAAGGATAACACAATGATGATACTAATAAGAACGCATAGTGATTAAGGATGGATGTAAGTTCAAGGACAGGTAATACAGGAAGCAAAGATCAAGAGGGAGCACACTCCAGTTGTTCCTGCAAGAAAGAAAAGGAGCACACTTCAGTAGTTTCTGTAAGGATGCAGATATTCAAAGGGAGTTGACCACTTCTCACAATCCACATCAGAATGGAGTTGCAAAGATTCAGAGGGAGTCCACCTAGGAACCAAACAAAGATAAGTATTTGAATGGTCATTTATTACATAATGTTATTCAATGATGTATATGCTTATGTTCCTAGAATTAGGTTGTGTATTATGCATACTAGAATAGTTGCATTGATGAACAATATACTACTAATATACATGGGTAAGTGGCCTATGGCACTGTACAACATTCCATTGCTACTTATCTAGAATGAAACCTCTTTGCTGACATGTTAGGAGTTGTGCACACTCTTAACAATGTTCTGGTAGAGATTGGAAGGCATCTAGAAAGTTACAGAATATGGATAAATGTTGTATTGAAGCATTGGCTAAGATAATTGCATGACTATATGACATATTTCTTTATGTGTAAGAATTTGTTTTGAAAACTATGAGATGTTTTCTAATCATGTAATTTAACTTGTTGTGTAGGAAAGATCGTATACCATCACCTACAAAAGAAGGACTACAACATTTGTTCAGCAACAAAGTTATCTATTGAAAATATTGAAGATATTGAAGTTCTCAGGATCTGGGAAGAATACCATGATCGAGGAGTACCAGTCGATCATAAAGATGTTTGGGATGCAATCCCAAGACCTGAAGGGAAGTCTGTAGTGACTTCCAAGAGGATCTACAAGATCAAGCATGCTGCAAGTGGTAGCATAGATACTTTTTCTCTTGTAGCCAGATACACTTCCATTAGATCCGTACTTACTCTAGCTGCAGTGATGAAGTGGAAGATACACCAGATGGATTTCAAGACAGCCTCCTTGAATGGTGTAGTTGAAGAAGAAGTGTATGTGGATGACCTATTTGTAACAAGAGATGATAGATTGATTGCTGACACGTAGCGAAATCTTGCAGCCGAGTTCGAGATGAAGGACTTGGGGATGATGCACTATTTTCTTGGTATGGAGGTGTGGCAGAGTACAAATGGAATCTTCCTTGGACAAAGGGAAGTATACAGTAGAGATCCTGAAGAGGTTCGGGATGATGGACTGCAAGGCTATGGCCACACCTATGGCATCGAACCTAAAGCTTCTGTGTGATGCTAAATATGAGCCGGTTGATATCACTATGTATCGTCAGATGATTGGGTCCTTGATGTACCTGACAAACACAAGACTAGATATTTGCTTTGTGGTGAACACATTGAGCCAGTTCCTGATGGATCCGAGGAGTGTTCACCTGGTTGTTGTAAAGGATATTTTGAGGTACCTGAAGGGTACATATGATTATGGGCTCAAGTATGATGCGAATCAAAAGTTTAACCTGCAGGGTTATGTTGATTCAGATTGGGCAGGCAGTGCTGCAGATAGGGATCAGGTGTGATCTCTTGGTTTAGTAGGAAGCAGTCCTGCGTAGCACTGAGTACAGCCGAAGCAGAGTATGTTGCGACAGATGATCAGGTTGCAGATGTATTGACCAAGCCATTGGCCAGAGCGCAATTTGAGTACTTTAGAGAGAGGCTTGGTGCACTTTAGATTGAGGTTCCTTCCAAAGGGAAGTGATGAGTCCGGAAGATGCATATGCACATGAGATTTTCTGACATGGTTGATGTGTTCTCCCTTGGTCGTGATGTAATTGCAGAGCTATTTTTTTTACATGGTGGTAGATGCATTCTCCCATGGTGAAAAAGTAAGGGCTAGAGCCTTCCCCAAATGGTGGTAGATGTGTTCTCCCATGCTGGTGGTGTAAGTGTTGGATGATGTGCATTTGGGTTGTGCTTCATGGACGATGAGATGATCTGAAGAGGACAATGCTATGATGTATGATGAGTATCAGGATGATACTTTGTGGCAGTGGATCAGGTTGTGCAGATGAGAATGTCTGGGAGATCCTATAGGTCGGAGTTGTGTACCCGTAACATCTTGGGATGCTCTTTCGAGACATTGCTCTGGGAGGACATGTAATTTGTGCCCTGGGAGACCTTCAGGTCGGAGTTGTGTACCCGTAACATCCTGAGATGCTCTTGCGAGGTTTTGTCCTATGGCATGTAATTTGCTCTTGGGAGATATGGACAGGATGAAAAAGGCCTCAAATGCTTCAGCCAGGTTTTGCCATGACCACATGTAATTTGCTCCTAGGAGATCTGGACAGGATGAAAAAGGCTTCAGATGCTTCAGCCAGGTTTTGTGGTGGACCATATGTAATTTGCTCCTGGGAGATCTGGATAGGATGAAAAAGGCCTCAGATGCTTCAACCGGGTTTTGTGGTGAGATCACATGTAATGTGCTCCTGGGAGATCTGACAGGTAGAGCTATGTGCTTGTAACAGCCTGGGATGCTTCAGCCAAGTTTTGTGATGGGTCACATGTAATGTGCTCCTGGGAGATCCGATAGGTAGACCTGTGTCCTCGTAAAATCCTGGGATGCTACAGCCAGGTTTTGTGACACACGTAATAAGTTCTGAGGATTCCGTAGTATGGCCAATGATGATGAAGACCTGCAGGTGGTGGGCCTACATCTAGTATGAAAAAGGAATAGCTCTATAGAACTTCCTATGATGAGTAGATTCAGAGTTTTATTGAGATAGCAGCAGTAGTGACGATGATGATGACTCGATGACGATTATCTAGTGACGATGATCGAAAGAAGAAGACTTGTGCTAGAAGACCTGTGTCGAGAAATACCTTCCTAGTTAAGAGGGAGTGTTGATGTATATGTAACTTCAGAATGTATTTCACATATATGTATATTGTATTCCTATAGAGATGTTATTATTCCTCTATACGAAAGTGTCGCCATTCATCTTGTAAGTGTCGTAACTTATACTTGATGGGTTATTAGACCACCTTGTTGGGGTTGGCCCTGTATAAGTCATGTGGGTCAAAGGGTTATTAGACCACCCTATTGGGAGTCGGCCATGTGGGTCAAAGGGTTATTAGACCACCCTATTGGGTGTCGGCCCAGTCAGTATTATGTTAAGTGGTTAAGTTGAGGCCGACCTAGTTGAGTAAAGGTCAAGTCAAGTTAGTGTATAAATAGAGAGTGTGTCTCTCTCATTTTACACATTCTATTCTCTCACTCACACTTTGGAGAGTGGTGCACTTGTGGAGGAGGAAGCTCTGCTGCTAGGAGAAGACTATCTCTTATATTCTGGTTGTATCATTGATCTATCTATCTTTGAGGAAGTTATTGGGGTTTTTCACCTTTATGGTTTTCCCCAAGTAAAATCTGTGTCTCTTGTGTGCTTGCATTATTGTGTCCATGATTGATATGCTGTAGATTTGTTGTACATGTTATTCTCTCAGTTAAGATCCTAGATCAGATTGAAGTAAATTCTGAAAATTTAACACTTATTTGTGTCAAGAGAAGCAATATTTTTCTTTGAGTTGGTTTGTCGTATTGGTGCAATGCTGGACTAATTCTGTGGGGGTAATGTTGATCAGATGGCACAACAATATGATGATTAGAAAAGTACAGGGTATTGCGGATCATGGGGGTACAGGGTAATGCTGATGGGGGTGATGCTGATCATTCTTGTTTTTATTAGAATATAGTTAGATTTGAATCAAAGTGTTTCATTTTGAAGTTATGACTATGAATATGTACTAGGTTTTTTATATATTCATAATCGTGATGTAATTTTAATTTTATATGGGTTGGGAATATAGATGGAGCATTGGTTAATCATTCCCCATTTGGGGAGATAAAATTGCATGAAGCATGAATCTTGTGACATTCTGGACTGGATAAGGGAGGCATACTGATAGGATTTATGATATGGATTCCTTAGAATGGCCAGTATATATATATATGGTTCTTTGGTGTCATTATAGCACCTTTTCCTGCATTGATCTCAATGTTGGGTCCATGTACTAATGATGTTTGTCCATGTACTAATCATGTTTTCTATGAGATATGTTGGACATAAAGGCTATGAAGAATACGGGTTTGAAACGTAAAAGTGGCCAAAACAATGATGAAAATGTTGTAGAATATGAGCTTGTTCGTAAAGAACAAATTGCAAGAAATGAAGAATATATGTCATCTCTTTGTTTGGGAAATAAGTAGTTATTCCTTGTACCTTTTCACTTGTTGGAAGGCGGTTTGATGGGGAAAGATCGCGGTACCGCTGATGCTATGACACGATAGAGGAGGGCGTGAAAGGAGTATTTTGTGCCAAAGGATACCACAGTTGGCAGGTTTTGGGTCACTTGGACCATACATTATGTAATAGTGAGTCAGTATACCGTGGTATCCGGGTTTTTGGGGTCATTTGGACCAAGTTAGTTAGATATTGGGTCAATTGTCCATAGTGTCGGTTAGGGAGTCAGTTCTAAGTGGAAAAATATTGTAAGGGAAAAAGTCTATAAATACAAGAGAGTTGTAAGTGTTAAGGGGGAGGCATGAATGAGATGAAGAAGACAAATTGGATGCGAGATCTTTGTTTTTGCTGGTGTATGATTGCGACAGTAATATAATGATGTTTCTGTACAACCTTTGTGCAATGTTGTGGTGTATGAATGTTGTTTAATGCAATGTTTGCTTATTATTGCTATGATGATAATTGTTGTGATTAAGAAGTATGTTCTATGTAGAATGTGATGATAAATGCTGCGATGAAATAAATGGTATAACTACTTGAATGTTGCGATGAAGTGATATGTTATAACTCCTTGCCGAATGTTTAACGTTTCTGGTTAAAGTACCGCAATATAGTCAGTCCATGCAACCACAAATATCCTCCTCCCTCGGTGGAAACATTGTTTCGTCTGCTCTTCCTAGATGCCTCGGGTGAGACCTCATCCGCTCTGTGGGTGTTGCTAGGTGGGATCAAACCTGCTTGGGCCAGTGCCCAGGGAGACTGCGGTATGCATCGATAGTGAGGCAAACCCCTATCGACCGAGGTTGCGTTGGTCAACAAATCATTCCATTGCCGAGACCGTCTGCAAAGTAGAAGGAGGACATGTTGTGGCACCCGACAAAGCCGAAGATACAAAAATGGTTCGATCAGAAGTTGTAGGAGTTTGTTGAAGAAGAAAGTCAAAATACGCGACTGACAGTAGATCACTGGGTGGGACGATATATTCATGATAGTTCACATGAATGGTTTTTCTGTGAATTTATGGTCATTCTATATGAATGGTTGTCGAAGCTGACCTTCCAGAAGAATAACTTTCACGGTGGTGAGCCGACGGCTTGGACCCCGGAGTCGATTCAGGAATTGCAGGAAGTCGATAATAAGGCATCGCGGGCTATCAAAGTTTGGCTTGATAGCATCTTGGAAGGATATATCACTGAATTTGTAGTCGATATGAAGAAATCCTATAACAAAGCCGAAGATACTTCTTCAGAGGACCAAGGGGAAGGTTTCTGCTGTCGCTCCAACTGTCGATTAAGATGCTAATCTACAAAAAGGGTATATTAAAAATGCACCTTGATTAGTAGGCATCCTGGTGGGTGGAGGCCGTGGGTACCGCGACTGCTGGGGAATAATACATAGAATGGTAAAGGGGTAGATGGGTGCAGACCATGAGGAGACTGTGAGAGAAGCAGAGGAAGGAAGTGGTCTTACAAGAGGAGGAGTGAGGTTTCAACAGGAAAAGAAAAAGAGGACGGGAGAAGGTCCTGCTGTGATCGAACCACAAAATTGTGAAGGAAGACCACACGGGATGAAGTGACCTCACAGTCCTGATAGGAATGACCAGGCTATGTCCATGATAGAGGCAGGACCAAACCCCAACACCAACCTACCCACACCTCCGCTCACTAATTCTCAGCCAGCAAGAAACACTACTTCGACACCGCCGAGTTCGTCAATACCGCAGAAGTTAATTGGTAATAGTAGCATAGTGACAGGAGGAAGGAAGCCCACGATGGCGGGTGATGATGCTAAGCTACCGTTGTTCCATGGAAGTGCGAAAGACAACCCAGAACAGTATTGGTGTTTGTGTGAAGCGGTCTAGACCATGAAAGAGATCACTGATGCCAATGCTAAGAAGGGATAGTTAGCCATGAATCTGCGGGTTCGTGCATTAGATTGGTTGATGAAGTTTATTTTAGTCCCCAAGGGGGCCCTAGAGAAGTCACTGGATGAGATTTGGGATGGACTGATTACTGAATTTAGACGACCTAAGTCGGAGGCTCAGTATATTACTGAATTGAAGGAAATTAAGTAGTACCCCAATGAGATGGTATGGGATTTCAACCAGTGATTCAAGACGCTGATGGAAAAGGTTAGTTTCAATATGAGCATTGTCCAACATAAAGAATGGTTCATTGTTGCATTGTTACCCCACATTCGGCTACCACTGATGCAACAAAACATATCGATGCCTAGTGAATCTATAGAGATTGCAATGCGATTGGAGGCGTCACTGATCGGAGATAATGCAGCTGGGATGTCATAGATACAGACACAGCTTGCTAACCTGACTATACAGTTGCAAGATTTAAAGAAGAACAAGGAACAACATGATGAATTATGGTGTACCCGATGCCGAGGAGAAGGGCATACGAAGGATAATTTCTCGGATTTCCGTAATTACTTGGTGTTAGGTGCGCCAAACGTGTTGAATGACGGCAATATGTCGTGGTGTTGTGTTTTTCAAGTGTTTGGACATGGTCATGATAATTTCCCATACATGCAGAAAATGGTCACAACCCTGTGAAATCTTTACTGTACATTCTGCAAGTCGGTGGGTCACAATGACAAGGATTTCCGTGCATATGGGTTGCTGCAAGAGAGGATGTGCGATGCATTCTACCTACGTCAAGGATGATCAGTGCATGGTGCAACAACCACAACTACAACCACAGTTATCCTAGCCGCTACCGTAGCCACAGATGCAGTTTGCACCACAGCAACAACAACCGCAGCAGTTCATGCCGCAATACACCCCGATGCAGACAACTCCCCCACAGCCACAATACGTACAGCAACCGCAGTATGCACCGCAAGGTCAAGGGATTCCACCAGCACCAATGCAACAACAATACCAGCAGCAGGCCATCTACTTGGGAGGCTACAGGGGCGGACATGGTGGCGGATTTGGTCATGGAGGAGGAGGTCGAGGTGGTTGTGGACCTATTCAATGTTACCACTGTGCTGTATGGGGTCATTATCAATGCGACTTCCTGCTGCTACAGAATCAATGTACGTTTTGTTTTAGTAATGATCATACAGTTGAGAATTGTCCACAGTTGATTGCACGATGACAGGCTAGGAACGCTCCGCAACTACAGAATTAGGCCCAGCCACAGCAACCTGTACAGACCCTGGTACAGCAACCAGTACAGAACCAGCCCCCGCGACCATCGCTGAACGCCAATAAAAATATCAATCAACCAGGGAATTTGAAGCAAAACTAGACACAAGGCGCAAATATTGCGACCATTTCTGTAGAACCGCGATGACAGGATGCTTCGTTGGTTGTTGTCACTCGTGGAGGCAATACAACTAGGGAAGATGGTTCGCAACCACTGATTCAGTTAGCTGGTTAGAATACAGTACCCTTCGCCATTGATACGGAGCGAGAGACATTTTTGGAGGCACATCGCACTTTGGAGAAAGACCGCGATAAAGCCATTGTTTGTGATATGCCGCCTGTCTTTGATGCCACATCAGACGTCGATCGACCACCACCACCAGGGACATTGCAGAAGTTCCTTGAAAGTTGTTTGTCATTGGCACAAGACCCGACTTCCCTGGTTGATATTGAAGGATGGTTACAACGATTTTTGAAAGGACGACAGGAGTTGGCAGTAAACTCTTTACAAGGACGAAAGACTAGCAAGGAAATGCGAATGAATATTCATATTGGTGACTATGATGTTGGCTCTGTGATTCTTTGTTAAATTTTGAGCATTAATTCACAATACTCTTGGATCTTTACTGAGAGAATAACATATACAGTATATCAATGCATAACAATCACAATAAGCATGACAAGTATCACAAGAATCAAAAGCATGAGAGATAAGAGACACAGAGTTTCCGTGGGGAAAACCCTAAGGTGAAAAACCCCACAACTTCCTCAGAGATAGAGAGAGAAATGGCTCAACCAAAGTACAACCAAAATACACTTGAGATAGTCTCCTAGAGAAGATGATCCTCCTCCTCACTAGTGCGCCACTTTCTGAGTGAGAGAAGTGTGTCTTTCCGAATGATCCAAATAGAGATCTCCTGATCTCTATTTATACTTAAACTGTTTTCCCAGTTACACTATGGGGCCGACTTGTCTATCTAGATACATTCACAATATAATATATATTTCAGGGCCAACCCCAAACATGGTGGTCTAATAACCCATCGGCAAGTACACACACTTGCGACACTTGTCAATGCACATGATGACACTTCCTTATAGAGGAATAACACATCTGTTATAAGGGTACAATAAATATATATAAAATACACAGATGAAATACATTCTGAAGTTACATATACATCAACACTCCCTCGTAACTAGGAAGGTATTTCTCAACACAGTTATGCTAAACAAGTCTTCTTCTCGGGATCATCGTCATCGATGCATCGTCATAATCATCGTCACTGGTGCTACTATCTCCACCAATCTTTGACTCTACTCATCATAGGAAGTTCTACAGAGCCAGTTCTTTTTCATACTGGATGTAGGCCCACCACCTGCAGGTCTTCATCATCTGTGCGAACGGTCTAATAGAGGTGGCCTCTCAGGACTAATTTTATGTGCAGATGCAATACCAGAAAGAGTATCCAAGGAACATTTATGTTCCTAAGCACGACCGGTAAGATCTCCCAGGACTGATTACATGCATCTCCTCCACAATACCTTTAAAGAGCATCCCAGGAACATTTATGTGCTGTAGCACGACCGACAAGATCTCTAAAGAGCATCTCAGGACTTATTACGAGCACACAGCTCAACCTCTCGGATCTCTAGGACTGATTACATGTGGATAGACAAAACCTTTAAAGAGCATCCCAAGAACATTTATGTGCCGCAGCACGACCGACAAGATCTCTAAAGAGCATCCCAGGACTAATTACGAGCACACAGCTCAACCTCTCGGATCTCCAGGATTGATTACATGTCTTCGTAGTAATACCTCATCCCAGGACTGATTACAAGCACATAGCTCAACCTATCGGATATTTGAGGATTGATTACATACTACATAGAAATACCGGAAAGAGTACCCCAGGAACATTTATGTGCCGCAGCACGACCGGCAAGGTCTCCCAGGACTGATTACATGCTATTTGCACAACCTGCCACATATCATCTCTGACCTCCAAGTATCAACTTGATACTCATGATCCAATGGATCATCATCGCATGAGGCATCATCCTGATGCCCATGATCATACTGATCATCATCACTGTACCATCCTAGTACATATCATCTCGAGCAACATCCTGAAGCTCATCATCATGATCGACCTAATCATACAATGCATCCACCTGATGCATACCAAGTATCTACCTGATACATATCACCATACACAATGTATCCACCTGATACATAGATACATGATCCACACAATGTATCCATCAACATACATGATATACCTGATCATACAATGTATCCACCTGATACATATACAGATACATGGTCCAAGTATCCAACATGATGCATATACAAAATACATACAAATGATCCAACCGATCATATCCAGCATCCAACATGATGCGATATACATATAAATGATCCAACTGATCATATCCAACATCCAACATGATGCGTACATACATATACATATAAATTATCCAACTGATCATATCCAACATCGAACATGATGCATACATACATATATAAATGATCCAACTGATCATACAAAGCAAAAACCAGAACATCATCCTGATGCTCATCATCCAGCGCTTACATCCACAGCCATGTGAAGGATCCTCCTTCCAACATGCTTGGAATGGCTTCAGCAAATGTTTCCATCACTTCTTCCTCGAAGTGTCCTCGATCTGAAGAACACCCAACATCTCCCTGAAGTACTCAAACTTCACCCTGGCTAGTGGCTTCGTCAACACATCTGCAATCTGCTCATCCGTTGCAACATACAAGAGCTCCACAACTCCTCTCTGCACCATATCCCCGATATAGTGATATTTGATCTCTATGTGTTTCGACCTGTCATGAAACACTGGGTTCTCGGACAGCTTCACACAACTCTGGTTATCGCAGAAGATACCAGTAGCATCCAATGGGAGATCAAATAACTCAGATAGTAGCTTTCATAGCCATACTACCTCACAACTAGCTGAACAGTCTGCAACATACTTTTCCTCAGCTGTACTCAGTGCTATGCAAGACTGCTTCTTGCTAAACCAAGAGTTCACACCTAATCCCATACAAAAGCAGCACCCAGATGTGCTCTTCCTATCTGCAGCACTGCCTGCTCAATAAAATTGCAGGTTCAACTTTTGATTCGCTTCATACTTGAGCCCAAAATCCATTGTACCCTACAGGTACCTCAGAACATGCTTTACAGCTACCAGGTGAACACTCCTTGGATTTGTCAGGAATTGACTCAATGTGTTCACAGCAAAGCAAATATCTGGTCTCGTGTTCGTCAGGTACATCAAGGACCCAATCATCCGACGATACATAGAAAATATCAACTGGATCAGATGAAGCATCACATAGAAGCTTCAGGTTCGATGCCATAGGTGTGACCATGGATTTTCAATCCATCATCCTGAACCTCTTTAGGATATATATAGTATACTTCCCTTGTCCAAGGAAGATCCCATCTGAACTCTGCCACACCTCCATACCTAGGAAATAATGCATCATTCCCAAATCTTTCAAATCAAACTCGACAGCAAGCTTCCTCTTTGTATCTGCAATCAATCTTGTCATCTCCTATTACAAATAAGTCATCCACATACAGGAGTAGAATCACAGGATTCCCTTCCTCAACCTTGTAGTAAAGGTTGGAATCCGCTTTACTCTTGGTAAAGCCCAAACTAGATAGAAAGCTGTCTATCCTACCAAGTTCTGCACACATATATGACTACACCATTCAAGACAGTTGTCTTGAAATACATCTGGTGTATCTTCTATTTCATCACTTTTATATTTCTCTATGCTGTCATCTACAACATGCTTGATCTGATAGTTCCATTTGGAAGTCACAACAGACTTCCCTTCGGCTCTTGGGACCGTATCCCAAACATCGTTCTTCATGATCGACGAATCATGGCATTCTTCCCGTATCTTGGGAACTTCAATATCTTAAATAGATAATTTTGTTGCTTGAACAAATGTTGTAATCCTTCTTTTGTAGGTGAAGGTATACGGTCTTTCCTACAAAACAAGTTAAATTGCATGATTAGAAACATCTGATAAGTTTCAGAACAAATTCTTTCACATAAAGAAATATGTCATACAGTCATGCAATTGTTTAAGCCAATGCTTCAATACAACATTTATCCATGTTCCATAACTTTCTAGATGCCTTCCAGTCTCTACCTGAACATTGTTAACAGTTTGCACTACTCTCAACATGTCAGCAAATAGGTTTCATTCTAGATAAGTAGAAATGGAATGTTGTACAGTGCCATAGGCCACTTATCCAACACATGCATATTAGTAGTATACTGTTCATTAATGCAATCATTCTAATATGCACAATACATATCCTAAGTCTAAGAACATGAGCATATACATAATTGAACAATTTTATTTAAACAAACAAATATGCAAGAAATGATAATTAAAATACTTATCTTGTTTGTTTGTTGGGTGGACTCCCTCTGAGTCTTTGCTTCCTTGCAGGAGCTGCTGGAGTCCTAATCAGAAGTAGCTTCTTCTACACCTTTCTGTTGTGGAATGTAGAGAGATGGTTAACTCCCTTTGAATATTTGCATCCTTGCAAAAGCCACTGGAGTGTACTCCCTCTTGATCTTTGCTTCCTAGATTACTTGTTCTTGAACTTATATTCATTCTCAATCCCTATGCATGCTTGTTAGTATCATCATTGTGTTATCCTCGAGGTCTCATACATAATCAAACATTCATTAGTATAATCTTAATATTATCAAAACACAATAATCTCAAGCATGTATAGTCATGAACATTTCAAACAGAAATAATAAGCATTAGCATTCAAGGTTTATATAGGACTCTTATGGTTAGTCATAACATGTCTAAACCTGTGATTACTCAAACCTATGACTCTTCTGGTTAGTCATAACATTAAATAAGGTAAGACACGTAATATGCATGTACCCATGATTATTCAAACCTATGACTTCATGAATAAACATCATCAATCATGTCATGTATACTTATATAACAGATCCTATGATATAAGAAACACATACCTGGTCACCATATTTGCTAGTTATGTCTAGCAATGTGTTCTTGTTTTCTTCAATGACCTACATAATTCATTAGTTAACTTTTGCAAAAACAAATTATACATACCTCTATGTGATCCATGAATATGGATGAATCTTTGTCTTTATGTCACCATGGCATGTTTAGGTTGTCCTTTCAATTTATAGAAACCTCCCTCTTGCTCTCCAATCACCACTGCATCATCTATGGTCTTTCCCTTTGGCCACATTAGGACTTGGCCATCCACAAATGCAACCCTCATACCTTTTGCATCCAATGCAGAGATGGAGAGTAAGTTCTTCTTGAGACCAGGTACATAAAGGACTTCTTTCATCTTCAAAGATTTTCTGGAATCTAGGTTGTAGGAGGCTTCACCACTTCCTTTGATGGGATATTGATAATCATCCCCAAGTTTCACTTTATGGGGTGATTCATGTTCAGACAGATTTACAAAGGATTCTTTAAACCCAGTCATGTGTTTGGAAGCTCCACTATCAATTAACCAATCATTACAACCATGGGAGATAGTACCTGTGAGAGCATAGATTAGAACATACTCTTCTTCACTTGATGAGTCATAATCACTTTCTTCCCTAACCTTCTTCTTTGGAGGTTCATCATCTTCGGCAGCATGAGCATGGCACCTTCTTTTGTTACCCTTCTTCTTCTTGCTGGAGTTGTTGTTGTTGTGGTTGTCCCTTTTGTTCTTGGGACATTCTGAAGCAAAGTGACCCTTCTCATTACAAGTGAAACACCTTAGATCTTTCTTGTCTTTGTGAAAATGATGAGAAGATTTCTTCTTGTGATGGGATGGCTCCCTCTTGAACTTTCAATTCTTAGTGTGAGTTGTGAGAGCTTGATCTTTATTTCCCATCTTCTATTCTCTTTCCAAAAGCCTTGCTTCTTCTTGAGAACATTCCTCCCATAATCCGCTGAAGGAGATTAACTTCTTTCTGGCACAGATCCCCTGGATAAAAGAGTCCCATGACCTAGGTAGGCCATTCAAAGTAGTCATAACAATTTCACCATTCTCCACCATTTCATCTACAGCTTCAAGTTGTTCCTTGACTTAAGAGACCTTGGAGAAATAGGATTGAATGGTTTCTCCATTCGACATCTTGACCCCTTTCAATTGATTCTGCAGGGTCATCTTCCGATTTATGTTCTTTCCTTCAAATAGCTTGGTCAAAGAGTCAAACATAGCCTTGGGTGTCTTTAGAGAAGACACAAGGGGTATGAGATGGTCTTTGACAGAATCAACAATGATTCTCTTTGCCTTGACCAAGTTCTTCATATGCAATACCTTAGCCTCTTCATCCTCTAGGCTAGGGATGTCTTCTTTTATATATGAGTCCAACTCATTCTCTTCCAAGATTAACCCAATCCTATACTTCCAAGCTAGGAAGTTATCAGACCTTTCAAGCTTATCCTGAAGCTTGGTGTGGTGAGACATCTTAAAGAGTACTTCAAATGGAAATAGAAAATATTTAGGTCTTACCACTTGAAATGATGAAAACTGGATCTGGTCCCGGATTAGGATTTGTCGAAAAAACCCTAAAAATTCAAAATGTGAATTTCAACTTTCTGAAAGGATAGAAAGATGTGCCTTGATGAGTTAATCATCCTGGTGTATTCAGAATTTGAGATCAGCAAAGCGTTACCCTTCAGATTTGCCTTTTTGTCCTCCCGGGTTCACTAGGGAGAGGCCTGAATTAGGGTTTGAGTTTCCTGGAGATCTACGCAGCCAAAAATCTTGATCCAAAGCTCTAAACTTCGATTTTTGCAAGGAGCTTCCAGCTATGTCTTTAGATTTCAAAAATTCCTATTTTTTGTGGAAACCCTAATTTGTAGGGCCAAATCTGAAAATGCTCAGAATTGAATTCTGATTGGACTCATAGATTCTCCTTGATGAGTAGAGTCAATATACTATACTGCTTTCCCAAAAACTATGGAGAGAAACCCAATAAACAAGAAACTCAAGTTTTTGTCACTTCAAAATGTCTTCTTCTCAGGTTAGCTCTGATACCATGTTAAATTTTGAGCATTAATTCACAATACTCTTGGATCTTTACTGAGAGAATAACATATACAGTATATCAATGCATAACAATCACAATAAGCATGACAAGCATCACAAGAATCAAAAGCATGAGAGACAAGAGACACAAAGTTTCCGTGGGGAAAACCCTAAGGTGAAAAACCCCACAACTTCCTCAGAGATAGAGAGAGCAATGGCTCAATCAAAGTATAACCAAAATACACTTGAGATAGTCTCCTAGAGCAGATGATCCTCTTGCTCACTAGTGCACCACTTTTCGAGTGAGAGAAGTGTGTCTTTCCGAATGATCCAAATAGAGATCTCCTGATCTCTATTTATACTTAACCTGTTTGCCCAGTTACAATATGGGGCCGACTGTCTATCTAGATACATCCACAATATAATATATATTTTAGGGCCGACCCCACACATGGTGGTCTAATAACCCATCGGCAAGTACACACACTTGCAACACTTGTCAATCCACATGACGACACTTCCTTATAGAGGAATAACACATCTGTTATAAGGGTACAATAAATATATATAAAATACACAGATGAAATACATTCTGAAGTTACATATACATCAACATTCTTGATCTTGGTTCGGATGTTAACATCTTAACCAAGTAGGCGTGGCAGAAGATGGGGAGTCCCCCCATTGGGATGGTCTCATGTGCAGCTCCAGTTGGCTAACCATGCCAAGGTAACACCCATTGGGTGAGTTTCGTTGCTCACGATTGATATTGAGGGCATGAAGACGTATGCTGATTTTAATGTTATTGAAGTGGTTGCGAGAGGAATCTCTTATCCGGCACTCTTGGGGATCGGATGGGCTAACGATAGTGGAGGAGTAATCAACTTTAAGAAGCACATGATGACCTTTGAGAATCGCGATTTCAGAGTTATCACCTCGTTGGATCCGGCTGAAGGACGCCACTACGTGGAGCCTATCAAAGATGACGATCCGGCTAGATGGGACCATGCATTCAACATTTCTGAAGATTATATTCATTCTACCACCTACGGTGAGTTGGAGTGGCGCAGTGAGAGCTCCGTGTCTTCCGACTCTGATGATGCATTGGAACATTAGCATAATCGAATGCATGAAGTATCAGTCCAGAAATGTGGTTTAGTTACGCAATCATGGTGTCGTGTTGCGATAGAAACGATCACATTGCCTATCTATGAGGGGTTTCCTGGCCTAAACACCTTTGTAGCAGATTTTGAAGATCGCATCCCAGAACCATAGCGATTGCTGGCCTTGGAGGAAGCACTGAAGGCTACTCCAGCACGATGGTGGGCAACACATAAGAAATTCATTAAAGATTGGTCATAGTGTCGAAGGTTGATGATGGTTCGGTTCGGAAATACTGAATTTTATCACACTAGCAAGTATGATGGTCAGACTGATCCCAGCGATCATGTGATGGAGTGCCAACGATTATGGGTAGCGCGACCTAGAGACAAGTGGGTCCATGCTTTTGTCTATACTTTGGATGAGATACCGCGCTCATGGTACACTGTAGCCAAGTTACGTTGAGACATTACAACATGGGGGGAGTTGACGATCTGTTTCACTCATATGTTCACTTTTGTGGATGCCAACCCTGATGTCCATAACGCTTTGTAGCTCATCTGCAACGTGATATTTCAGGTTGTTCCGGCGGCCTACCCTGTCGACCCGCACACCCACTGTTAGATGCAGTCTCTCATGGAGTGCTTCAATATCAGTGGTGGCTCGAAGGGCGATGATGATCCCTGGAATGTTAAAATTCTTGAATCTGAAAGAAGTCATGATGTAGTCCCACCTACTATGCCAAGTAATTCATTTAGTCAGCCATTGCAGCTTCGCAAGATGAATATCGGCACCGAAGCTACTCCCAAGTTTGCTAATGTTGGGGATTATTGGGATGATGAGATGATGAGTAAGGTTACTGCGTTACTGCATGAGTTTCAAGACATGTTTCCCACGAATTTTTCTGAAATGAAGGGAATCCTGGGTGATTTAGGAGAGATGAAGATTCCATTGAAACCAGATGCTAAGCCATTCTGACAGTGACCCTATCGGCTAAATCCACGAAATAAAGAAAAGGTCAAGGCAGAACTTGATCGGATGTTGGATGCTGGTATTATCGAACCTGTGGAAGAATCCGAGTGGATCAATACTATGGTGGTGCAGGATAAGAAAACGGGCGAAGTGCGCATTTGCGTCGACTTACGGAAACTGAACGATGCCTGCTTGCATGACCCTTTTTCGACCCCGTTTACTGATGAAGTACTTAAAGGAGTGGGTGGCTAGGAGATGTACTCTTTCGTTGATGGATTCTCTGGATACCATCAGATTCACATTGCCAAGGAAGATTGCCATAAGACAACTTTTGTTACTGAATGGGGTTTCTTTCAGTACACGGTCATGCCGTTTGGTTTAAATAATGCACCTATGATATTCTCCAGGGTCATTGTTGCCACATTCAAAGATTTTATTCAAAAGTTTCTATAGGTCTATATGGATGATTGGACCATTTATGGATTGATTCGTGATCATTTGGCCAATTTACGGTTAATGCTTGAGCGATGCCGACAGCACCAGATATCGCTGAACTTGAAGAAATGTATTTTCTACACACCGTTTGGGATATTGCTGGGTCATATCGTATGTAAGCAGGGATTGCTGGTTGATCCAGCCAAAATTGTGCTTATTTTGGGGTTGCAATCGTCGACCACTGTTAAGAAGTTGTGCACAACCTTGGGTCACATGAGATACTATCGTAAGTTCATTAGGGGATATGCTGCGATTACTGCCCCTATGGAAAAGTTGTTGAAGAAGGATGCGACATTCCAATGGAACCCAGAATGTATGGATAGTTTTGAAATGCTCAAAGCGAAGATGGCGTTGGCCCCAATCTTGGTCTTTCTCGACTGGAGTAAGGAATTCCATGTCCATGTTGATGCTTCATTGGTTGCACTAGGGGTTGTATTGGCTCAACCAGGAGAAGGCGACATTAATCATCCCATCGCTTTTGCCAGTCGGAAGCTGTCTTCTGCAGAACGCAACTACACTACCACAGAACGCAAAGGTCTAGCCATGGTTTATGCGCTACAGAAATTCAGGCATTATTTGTTGGGTGGCCACTTTAAAACGTTCACTGATCATTCTGCACTGAAATACTTAGTCAATAAGCCTGTGTTGGGGGGGAAGATCTGTCGGTGGCTACTTTTGTTTCAAGAGTTTAATTTCGAAGTCATTGTGAAACCGAGGCGGTTGAATGCTGGACCAGATCATTTGTCACGGATTGTTACAGGCGAGGAACCGACTAATATCAAAGACGGGTTGCTAGATTCCCAACTGTTTCATGTTGCAGCTGCTGATCAATATTTTGATGACATCCTTCAGTTTCTGGTGACCGGCACCACGCCCGATGACTTTTCCACTACTCAGAAGAAGTAATTGGTCATCAAGGCTGCTGATTTTCAATTGATCGTGGGAGAGTTGTATAAATTGGGTGCTGATGAGATATTGCGTAGATGTGTCTTGCCGCATGAGCAAGTGTAGATGTTGGCTGAGGCACATGGTGGAGTCGCAAGAGGACATTATGGTGGCTGGGCGATTTCCTAAAAAGTACTGCGTGCAGGGATTTGGTGGCCCATGTTACATAATGATGCAACAGACTACGTGCGGTCTTGTGATGTTTGTCAATGAACTGGAAAGCCGTCCAGACATGATGAGATGTCGCTGCTACCTCAAATAACATTGCAACCGCTTGAAAAATGGGCTATGGATTTTGTAGGACCGATACATCCACCAGGGGAATGCATAGGTGCGTGGTATATTATCATGGCGACAAAATACTTAACCCGATGGGTTGAGGCAGCACCTATAGTTGATTGTTACGCTGCAACGACTGCTCGATTTTTGTTTGACCACATTATCACTCATTTCGGCTGCCCCAAGATATTGTTGAGTGATCAAGGCAGCCACTTTCTTAATCACATTATCAGTGCATTGACGGAATAATTGCAGATACAGCATAAGAAGAGGACATCCTATCACCCACAGGAAAATGGCATGGTGGGGCATTTAACAAGGTATTGGAGCATGCGTTGACAAAGGCGTGCAATGTGAACCGAGACTACTGGGATTTGAAAGTTCCAGCGGTATTGTGGGCCTATTGCACCACATGTAAAAGGTTGACTGGTCAGACACCCTTCAAGCTGGTATATGGGAAGGAAGCAATTATTCCTATGGAGTACATTGTTCCAAGTCTATGAATTGCAGCTGTTACGAGCATGGATGATGTTGCAGCATTAGACAAATGCCTCACACAATTGGTGGAGTTCGAAGAGGATCGATTTATCGCTGCCTTTCACCAAGGGGTAGAGAAGGACCGCCAGAAGGCATGGCATGATCGCCACATAAAAAAAAATAGTTTCAATAAGGTGACTTAGTTTTATTATATGATAGTAAGTTTATGAGACATCCAGGCAAGTTGCAGATGCATTGGTTGGGTCCCTATCACACAAATAGTATTACTTCAGGAGGAGCAATTCATTTGCAATGATTGGATGGGGCGATGCTCCCCAAATTGGTAAACGGTCACAGGTTGAAGCCCTATCACTCGGGCTTGGAGCAATGCGATTTTTAAGTCACATCAAAAAAAAAATGATGATGACTGTTGCAGGTTGCTTGGTGGCAGATGGCGCACCAACAGAAGAAGGTATGTGAAGCAGAGAGGCTTGTACTGCACGTTTGGAACAGTCGGTGATACTTGGCAACGTGGTGACCTAGTCAAATCAGTAATAAATACCAAAAGTGGAGATAGTTAATTAACGGCGTTGTTTGAATTATGGGCATTAATGGCAGACATGATCGCCGGAAGATTTCCCTCTTTAATACAAGGATTTGGTTGAGTTAATGAATGATTTAGTCATGATTACAGTCGATTTGGATCGATGTTATAAGTATGGTTTAGCATTAGGCAGAAGACACCGAGAAATTAGCAAGCCATGTTGTTGTGGAGCGCTGTCGTGATTTTAGTCAGTTACTATTAGGTATATCACGACAAGTGGTGAGGTATGCCAGGAGAACTAGAGACAGTGGACATTAGCAGTGAAGTGGAGTCTCCATTCATTCCAATTGCTATCGAACGAGAAGGTGCATTCTTAGACACTGTTGATCTTGGGGCTGAGGTTGCCAACATGCCGGTGGGAACATCAAGTGTTGCTAAGAAGCACCGAGGGGGTAAGCCTTCTGAATCTCCGCAAAGTAAAAGATTGCTTCGTTCTACGGTGGCTAGCGAAGCTCCGGAGTAGGTGGGATAGTACAATCGCACCGCTCCTCCATCTGCCACATGGTTGGGACACTCCATGAGTAATATCCTTGGTTACATCCTTCCTATTCATCCAGATGCCCCCCTGCATAAGATAAATCCAAAACCAAAATGCAGTGTGAAGATGCCCGCACTCTCGGCTGGGATGACATGCTTGGTAGACATTGGGCCGGCACTGATGCGCCTGCGGTATGAGGACCATGACATGGTGGCTCAACCCGAAATTGCATCTGCACCATATGTGCCTGAGACATGCAATTAACCGGACCCACAGATACATGAATGGGCACTAGGACTGTGGAAGGATGGCTTGTTAGGGCTATTTAACATGCCGCATTTTGCGCGCCTAGTGGAAGTTGGCTCTTATGTAAAGCAACTCTTGTCATTCTTTCACAGGGGTTCGTTGTGGTTGGACAGAGAGGTCTTGGTTATTGTTGACTTGATTTCTCACATTATTGACTTGCCCAAGAATGGTGTTGATCCAGCGCAGTTTATTCAAGGAAAGCATAACAAGAAAAAGAAAGCACGTTAGTTGGCACAAAATTATGCCTAAGAATCGGATGGGCATGGGTATCACACCAGTAGCTGCAATAATCAGGAAGTACTCACGGGCATTAAGATCCTATGATGTAAAGTGATTAGGGGAGGTCTCCCTAACCAATGTAATTCGGGGATAGTTTTTTGCGCAGAGCAATGCACAGAAGGATTTCAAATGAACTGGTCCTTATATCTCTTGAACCAGCTAATGGAGGACGTCACAGATGTCCAAGTGGGTAGAGGCGCTTTCTCATATAGTTGGTTGTTGCTGCTGATTGCTCTAGTTGCATGGAAAGAGCCTGGCACCTACTAGGGTATGGACTGCCCGGCTGTAGCGGAACAACGAGGGGCACGCTATTAGAATCTCTGGTTTATGCGAGAGCCCGAGCGCATCTGGGAGTGCCAAATGCAGTATTGGTTGTACTCATAAATGCTTTGTGATGCAGCAACATAGGTCCTACGAATATCCGCAGACACTGTGGCACAATTGACACCTGTAATGGCATTTGCAATATGACCAAGTGTCATACATATACAAGCTCATCGTGATGCTAATCGAAAATGGTTGCAGACAAGGTATAAAGTGACAGCAGCAGATTTGGAGGCTATTGTGAATGAGTGGCCGGAGGTTTGGCGACAGCCCATGAGTTTTGTAGAAATTGATGTTGGAGTTCCACCAAAGGGCCCTATGGATTGAGTATCAGCTCAGGATCAGTAGAGTCATCATAGTTCCGATCATGAGTCAATCTGAACACCAACTGTAGACGTTAGCGACTGTGCTCTTGAGGAAAACCGGTCAAAAAGGCACCACGAGCATGCCACGATCAAAAGGATGTCTTTACCAGGCGAGGCACAGTTGGGTCGGTTAATCACATCCATTAACCATGCCGCCACGGTGACTTCCGACAAGATGTCCGTCAAAGTGGAGGAGGGATTCTCTACGCTTGCTGCTCATATGGACTCTTTGTGTAATGCAGTGTTACAAATGGATCCTGGCAGTGTACCCATGCAGGATATGGTCACAATCCGTACAATGCCCCGGGTAAAGAATGTCAACATTCCCCCGACTGCGGTTGTGACCAACAACGAGGACTTGCAAAATGTACTGCAGTCAATTAACCAGGTGACTCTCAATGTTAATGCATTATCGGAAATGGCACTGGCGACAATCCAGAGGGGCGCCTCCCAGGAAATGGCGGATAGAACGCACGAAATCAGCAAGAGTTTTCAACACTTGCAGGCACAAGAGGCAGCTGCAACCTGTTGGGTATGTTATATCTCTTCACATGGTCGCTGCGTGTACAACACGATCCCTACGGCACCTTCGATTCGCCTGCGCCGGGCGCGTCCGGAGGGGGGGGGTTTAGAGGGGGGGGTAGCCCGACAGGGCCCACCCCCTTCGTTTCGGACCGTTAGGTTCCGAAACGACACGGAGGGGGCCGTTAGGCCCCCGGAGTCCGCGCGGAGCGCAAAAATTTTTTTTGGGTTGCTTTTTGCTTTTTCGCGATTTTCGACCCATTGTACTCTATCTAATTCCGGTAAAAGGAATTAGGGTTGTAACCTAATTCGGGTAAACGAATTAGGGTTTTAGATGCTGCAGAATACCATTTATTGTATTGTACATGTAAAATAAACATATAATGAGAAAGGAGCTATGCGGCTCTAAGTTTGGCTGGTTTTTTCCCGGTTAAGGGTTTCCAGGTGAAAATCTCTGTGTAATGTGTGTGCCATTGTGTATTTTCTGTTAATGCTTAAGAATCATATGAGTTTGTACTTCACTGTTAAGGTTTAAAACTTACATTTGGTATCAGAGCAATTTTGGGTTCAGAGGGACGCCTTTGTTTCCAGGGGTTTGGCTCGATCTTGGATTTGTGATAAACCTGGTTTCAGTGGGAGCTTTGCAGCGGTGATTTATTCTTTGTTTAAAGAATGGCGAGCAGTTCTAGATTCGAGATTGAGAAATTTAATGGTCATAGCTTTGAGCTATGGAAGCTCAAGATGGAAGATCTTCTGGTAGATAGAGAACAATGGATCGCAGTAGATCCAGGTACCATGCCCTCTGGTGCGGTAAAAGAAGAATGGGAAAAGCTGGAAAGGAAAGCAAGGAGCACTATTCGTCTTTGCCTTGCAGATTCGGTATTGGTGAACGTATCTGGAGAAGACACTGCAAAGAAGCTATGGGATAAACTGGGAAGTCTGTATCAGTCAAAGTCCCTGGTAAATAAGTTATTTCTGCGAAAGAAATTGTACCTTCTGAGGATGACTGATGGAGACTCTGTTTCAGAGCATCTAAACGCCTTCAATACTCTGGTAAGTCAGTTGACATCTGTTGGTATTAAACTTGATGATGATGAAAAGTGTATTAGTCTGTTGTGCTCTTTGCCAGATTCATGGGATAATCTGGTCATAGCTATTGGGAGTAATGCAACCACACTAAACTTCGATGATGTGGTTGCATCCCTACTATCGGAGGAAATGAGGCGGAAATCCATAGATAGTTCAGCCAAGGATGCCTTATTTGTAAGAGGTCGCCCTGGAGACAGATCTAAAAATAAGTCTTCAGGTGGTAGATCTAAATCTAGAGGGAGATCTAAATCTCCAGGACCTTCTGTAAGAAAATGCTGGAAGTGCGGAAAAGCTGGGCATTACAAGAAGGATTGTAAATCGAAAATTACTGATAAAAGTAGAGGACCTAATGACGCTCCATCCGCAGATGGGAAAGAATCTACAGAGGAAGGAGGAGATGTGTATCTGGCATCTTCAAGTACACATGCAGAGCATGATTCGTGGTTGATTGACTCAGGTGCGTCTTATCATATGACTCCCCACAGGGAGTGGTTTTCTGAATACGAAAAGTATGATGGAGGAGATGTATTTCTGGGAGACAACTCGGTAGCGAAAATCATAGGTCGAGGAAAGGTCAAGCTACTGCTCAAAGATGGAAGGGTTAAAACTCTTCCCGGGGTTCTGCACATTCCAAAGTTGGCTAGAAACCTTATATCTGTAAGTAAAATGGATGATGCAGGTGTGAAAACTCTATTTGAAAAGAACACATGCAAAATGGTTCGAGAGTCATTGGTGTTGATGAGGGGAGTTCGGATTGGAACTCTATACAAGTTGTTGGGAAGCACCTTCAAAAATGGATGTAACAGCACTATTGTTTCTGAGGGTAAAAATGAAGGAGACAGAGTCCTTACTGTCTCTAGTGAGAAGACATCGCTATGGCATCGAAGGCTGGGACATATTGGAGAAAAGGGTCTTCGACTATTACAAGGTAAAAGTATGGCTGAAGGCATGTCTGATTTCACATTAGATTTTGATTTCTGTGAACATTGCTTATATGGTAAACAGAATCGAGTAAGATTCTCATCTGGTGTTGTAAGAGCTAAAGGAATCTTAGAGTTAATACACAGTGATGTTTTTGGACCTGTGCCTGTTCCATCACTTGGTAAATCTGTGTATTATGTTTCATTTATAGATGATTTCTCAAGGAAAACTTGGATTTATTTCCTGCGTAAGAAATCTGAGGTTTTTAATAGATTCAAAGAATTTAAGGCTCTTGTAGAGAATCAAACTGAGAAGAAAATAAAAGTACTCAGAACAGATAACGGTGGAGAATTCTGTGAAAGTGAATTTGAGGAGTTCTGTAAAACGTGTGGAATAGCAAGGCAAAAGACTACTCCATACACACCTCAACAGAATGGGGTTGCAGAAAGGATGAACAGGACATTGATGGAAAAGGCAAGGAGTATGCTCAGTGGTGCAGGGCTAGCACAACAATTATGGGCAGAAGCTGTTGACACTGCGTGTTACCTAGTGAATAGGACACCCACATCAGCGTTGGTTGACAAGACACCTCATGAGGTTTGGACTGGTAAGAAACCCTCTCTCTCTCATCTCAGAGTGTTTGGGTGTGATGCTTTTGTACATGTTCCAAAGGAGAAAAGGAGCAAGTTGGATAATAAGGCGGAAAAATGTATCTTCATTGGTTACAAGGATGGAGTGAAAGGTTACAAGCTGTGGAACCCAGTAAAAAGGCAAACAGTTTACAGTCGAGATGTGATCTTCAGAGAAGTTGAAAGCACTTCCAGGATTGAGGATGTACCAAAGGAAAAGGATTCAGAGAAGCTACACTTTGATATCAAGGATGAAAGAGGTGACTCTTTTGAGGAACCAGATTCGTCTGAATCAGATGAGGAGGCAGAATCGTCTGAATCAGATGAAGAGGCGGATCCACAGACTCCGGTATTGAGGAGATCTGACCGAGAAAGAAGGCAAGTTGAAAGGTACAGTCCCCCTGATTTTCGTTCTAATTTTGTGTTATCTATTACTGATGATGATCCTAGAACTGCTAAAGAGGCAATGGATTCAGAAGATAGTAAACTATGGAAGAAGGCCATGATAGAAGAAATGGATGCCTTGGACAAAAATGAGGCATGGGATCTGGTTGAGTTGCCAGAAGGAAGAAAGCCTATTGGAAGCAAATGGGTATTCAAGAAGAAGTTAAATGTAGCAGGTAAAGTGGAGAAGTACAAGGCTCGACTAGTTGCGAAAGGTTACTCCCAAATTGAGGGCATCGATTTTGGTGAGATTTTTTCACCTGTTGCAAAATTGACTTCTATTAGATTCCTTTTATCTATTTCTGCTGCTTTTGATCTTGAAGTAGAACAGATGGATGTAAAGACGGCTTTCCTACATGGAAATCTTAATGAAGAGATCTATATGAAGCAACCAGAACGGTTTGTGGTGAAAGGAAGAAAGGAGCTTGTCTGTAAGCTGAAAAAGTCTCTCTACGGTTTGAAACAATCTCCCAGAATGTGGTATCAAAAATTTGATACTTATATACTGGGACTTGGTTTCTCAAGAAGCAAAGCTGATCACTGTGTTTATTTTAAGCTAATTGGTGATCATTTTATTTATGTAATATTGTATGTTGATGATATGTTGCTAATTGGAAACAACAAAGAAATCATCAAGGATGTCAAGAATCAGCTGTCATCTGAATTTGACATGAAAGATCTTGGTGCTGCAAATTTCATTTTGGGCATGGAAATAAAAAGAGATCGTGAAAACAGGAAACTCTGGTTAAATCAGAGGAAATATGTTGAAACGATATTGAAGAGATTTAATATGCAGGAAAGCAAACCAGTGAAGGTGCCCATTCCTGTAGGTGTAAGGTTATCTGCAGAACAGTGTCCCACTACACAAGAAGAGGTAGAGGACATGTCTCATGTTCCATATGCTAGTGCAGTTGGTAGTCTGATGTATGCCATGGTCTGTACTAGACCAGATATAGCCCATGCAGTGGGAGTTTTGAGTAGATACATGTCAAAACCAGGAAAGGAACATTGGACTGCAGTAAAAAGGGTCTTCAGGTATTTGCGTGGCACTACAGATTCTGCAATCTGCTACCAAGGAAGACCCGGTCTAAACAGAGAGATAGATATACAAGGATTTGCTGATGCTGACTGGGCTGGAGATCTTGATCACAGAAGATCTACAAGTGGCTACGTTTTTAATCTATTTGGAGGAGCAATCAGTTGGATGAGTAGAAGACAAGCTGTAGTTGCACTCTCAACTACAGAAGCTGAATACATGGCAGCTACCCATGCAAGTAAGGAAGCTGTATGGTTGCAAAGATTGTGTTCAGGTATTGGTTTTGTTCAGAATGCAGTAAAAATTGGTTGTGATAGCTCAAGTGCAATATTTCTGGCAAAGAACCCTGCTTATCACTCGAGGACAAAGCACATTGATGTGCAGTACCATTTCGTCAGAGACATGGTTGAACAGAACAAAGTGTTGCTGGAAAAGGTTGACACTTTGGTAAATGTTGCAGACTCTTTGACAAAGTCTGTGAGTACTCAGAAGTTCTCTTGGTGCAAAGAGAACATGGGCATTGTTGCCCTGAATTGTTGAAGTCATAAATTTCTCCTGTATGTGAAGAGAACAACAAGTGGGAGAATGTTGGGTATGTTATATCTCTTCACATGGTCGCTGCGTGTACAACACGATCCCTACGGCACCTTCGATTCGCCTGCGCCGGGCGTGTCCGGAGGGGGGGGGTTTAGAGGGGGGGGTAGCCCGACAGGGCCCACCCCCTTCGTTTCGGACCGTTAGGTTCCGAAACGACACGGAGGGGGCCGTTAGGCCCCCGGAGTCCGCGCGGAGCGCAAAATTTTTTTTTGGGTTGCTTTTTGCTTTTTCGCGATTTTCGACCCATTGTACTCTATCTAATTCCGGTAAAAGGAATTAGGGTTGTAACCTAATTCGGGTAAACGAATTAGGGTTTTAGATGCTGCAGAATACCATTTATTGTATTGTACATGTAAAATAAACATATAATGAGAAAGGAGCTATGCGGCTCTAAGTTTGGCTGGTTTTTTCCCGGTTAAGGGTTTCCAGGTGAAAATCTCTGTGTAATGTGTGTGCCATTGTGTATTTTCTGTTAATGCTTAAGAATCATATGAGTTTGTACTTCACTGTTAAGGTTTAAAACTTACACAACCACCGAGATTGATGAGCTTACAAGTAGGGATGCTGTAGCACGGAAAGCAGTGGATGATCTTGAAGCCGACCTTAAGCAAGAGCGGGCCGAGAAGAGTCGCACCATTGAAGAACTTAAAAAGGAACAAGAATTCCTTATTGCGGAAAAGGCTCGCATGTGGGATGACAGTGTTCGGGTTGACCAGGAAATCGTAGAGGCCTATCAACATGTCCTGGATCCCACTGAAGAGGTAGATGTGCTTCACCGAGTGCAGTGGCTGGGGGCTGCTATTCTATAGTTGCAACAGGAGAATGACCTGTTGAAGGCTCAGTTGAAACCAAGTACGCCTCAGGCCGAGCTGGATGAACGAAGAAGGGCAATTGAGTAAGTTGCCACCTAGATGGAGGAGCTGGAGACGGAGGTAACCAAGCTCACTGTCGAGACAGTAGAGTTTTGGGATTGCATCATTCACGATGAACAAATTGAATAGCTCACTAAGACCCAACAGGAAGCAGAGGGCTAGGGGGCCACATTAAAGGCTGCGATGAGAACCTTTCCACCAATGGAGCAAGTTTCCAAGTCGCGCGAGCTGAAGGACTTGCAACAATGGGTCACCAAGGCAGATGAACGCCAGAAGCTACGTGCAGCCCAGTTGGAAGAATTCAAAGACACTGGCGGGAAACTGATGCTGCAGGCCAGTGAAGCACTCCCAGTAGTATAGAAGTATCGAAAACAGGTCATGGACAAGCTTGCCGACCACCCATCGGTCGAAGATGTGATCAGCAGTCAGGCAGCAGCTAAGGAGGCTTAGGAGCTGGTGAGAAATGTCGAACAGCCGTATGTAGACTTCAAGGCAAGGACCGCGACGTGTACTCTGTCCAGCAGTTGAGGTGGCTCGAGGGAGAGCCACAAGATTGTGTTGGGGGCCTATTGGCAGGCAGTTTGATGGGGAAAGATCACGATACCGCTGACGGTGCGACACGCTAGAGGAGGTGTGAAAGGAGTATTTTGTGCCAAAGGATACCGTAGTTTGCGGGTTTTGGATCATTTGGACCATACATTATGTAATAGTGAGTCAGTATACTGCGGTATAAGGGTTTTTGGGGTCATTTGGACCAAGTCAGTTAGATATTGGGTCAATTGTCCATAGTGTCGGTTAGGGAGTCAGTTGTAAGTGGACAAATATTGTAAGGGAAAAATCCTATAAATACAAGAGAGTTGTAAGTGTTAAGGGGGAGGCATGAATGAGATGAAGAAGACAAATTGGATGCAAGATCTGTGTTTTTGCTGGTGTATGATCGCGACCGTAATATAATGATGTTTCGGTACAACCTTTGTGCAATGTTGCGGTGTATGAATGTTGTTTAATGGAATGTCTGCTTATTATTGCTATGATGATAATTGTTGTGATTAAGTAGTATGTTCTTTGTAGAATGTGATGATAAATTTTGCATTGAAGTAAATGGTATAACTCCTTGAATGCTACGATGAAGTGATATGTTATAACTCCTTGTTGAATGTTTAACATTTTTGGTTAAAGTACCGCAATAGAGTCAGTCCATGCAGCCACAACTCTCCTCCTCCCTCGGTGGAAACATGGTTCTGTCTGCTCTTCCTGGATGCCTCGGGTGAGACCTCATCTGCTCTGCGGGTGTTGCTGGGTGGGCTCAAACCTGCCCTAATCGGTGCCCAGGGAGACTGCGATATGCATCGTCAGTGAGGCGAACCCCTGTCGACTGAGGTTGCGTTGGTCAACATCACTTCTATGCTACTTTCATGAAAGTTGTTTATAATCTATTTCATGACGTAGCCTATATATTCTTTTGATTCTCATTTGATAAGTTTTTTTTTATAGGGAAAAGTTGGATTCTAGAGAAAAAGAGCAAAACCAAAAGGCAAGCAAAGGCACATCGTTGCAAACTCATAGTTTGGCAAATCAGTAAGTAGTTATTGCTCATACTTTTCCACTTTATGCATATTTTATGATATTTGTAAATAATATATTTGATGATGTGGGCCATCTATGCTTTCGATTCTAATTTAATATTTTTTTTTTAATTTTATAGGGTAAAGGTTGATTCTACACAAAATGAGAAAAAACAAAAGGCAAGCAAAGGAACATTTCCTCTAGCTCGCATAAGCCTGTGCCTTGGTGGATGAGTACATGGAGAAGATGCTGACAATACTATTGATCCGATTCCTGATATATCACATGACGATGATCCTGTCCAAGCTAATATTGATGAATACTTTGTACATTCTGGATCAAAATCAAGTATGCGATACCTTTACTTAAAATTAAAACAAAGATTTGAAGGCACATTTGAGCATATTTGTGAGATAGCTATTGCCACACCTAATTATAATGTGGCCAACAGGTAACCAATTAGGCCTTCAACTGCCAAAGAAAAAACACCTGTTGTGTCAACAAATATGAGTTCTCATTCGGCATCACCTAATCTTTATTTGATTGAACTAATTAGGCCTTCAGTTTCCAAAGACAAAACATCTGTTGTGTCCACAAATATGAATGCTCGCTCGGCATCACCCAATCTTGATTCGAATGAAGATATACCAAATTTCATAAAAAAAATGAAGATTTAGTCAAGGCATCTATAGGTCCATAGAAAGAGAAGCCAAAGTAAGGAAATCAGAAGGAAGAAAGGCTTACTTGGTTGAGGTAAAAGATGGTGAACCCATTGGACCAAATGCTTCAAAGTGGGCCTCATAGTTGGGAATGAGAGTAAGGTCTAATTTGGATGTCACCAAAGTAAGTTTTTCATATCAAGATGAAATAAATGTGGATCACGTGATTCGACAAATGGATAGCATATTTGAGACTGTTGGTGGGAGGATTACCACCAAATATTACAAGACCAGAATGAGAAAATTGATTAATAATTTTAGGCATAAATGCAGAAAATCCATATTGGATGGAAAAGATAGGGATATCAACTTGACTCCTAGACAGTGGGAAGATTTGAAGGAAAGTATGTGTGTTGAAGAGTCTCTGGAAAATAACACAAAAGGGAAGAAAGCAAGAGATAATGTGAAGGATCGATTTATTTTGGGTCGTGGTGGGTGGTGAGCCAATCAAAACATGTTTGTAAGTATATGTATTTTTTTTTTAATACTTTATGTATGGGATTTTTGTAAGTATATTTAGAATTACATTGTGCTATATTGCATTTTGATTCGTATTTATATCCAACTAATTATGTGTTGACAATGATTTGTAGGTTAATGGAGCTAATAGATCAGAACTGGATATGAGTGAAATGGTTGACCATATAATAATGGCATATTTAGACAATTCTAAACATGATCATATATCAAGAATTCCAATTGGGTGATCACTGCCATCTAATGAATTAGTTGAGAAAATCCAAACCAAATCTACTGTTCAAAACAATAATGAGAATTATAAACATGTAATGGAATGCATAAATGGGTTGACAAAGATAGTGTCAACCATAGCCTCCTCCATTCAACCTATCATCGCTTCATGGAAAAATAAGGGATTTCATTGTGATTTAGATGAGGTAGGATAATTATCATTCCCCTGCGAACATTTGTTCACTTGATTTCATAATCTGATTTAATTGGTTTAGGTCTTATTTTTAGTGTTTTAATGTTATATTTAATATTTTTCTACTATATTTTTGTGTCGTTATAATGATATATTTGATTTGTGCATGATGTAATCAAATGCAGGATATAATTAAAGGAAAAAATGTAGTTTCATAAAGTAAAATATCTCCCAACATTGATGCGCCTCATCATTTTCAATCAGTGCCAACTCATGCTAGACATATATCAAATATTGACTCGGTGAGTGCATTTAAATTTTGTTATATCAATAATTATGCATGTTTTTGGAATTTAATTGTAATTTTTTTTCTTATATTTATGTATACGTTTTCTTTTTTTACAGTGCCCATTACATCTAGTTGAACGTGAAGAATTCCAGATAGGTGATAAAGTTAACATTCTAGATCCATATGACGGTGCTATTGCCAGCTCTGGACGAATTCAGTCACTTACTATGATCCATGGAGTGCCACTTGGTCTAGAAGATTCCAACGTAAATGTCATTCATGTTACAATTAACATCCCCCTTTTCTATGAATATTAAGTTTATGGCTGTGAATGTTTGAAGGAGACAAAAATGAGTTTCATTCAGTGGTCGAAGAAGTTTTTGGGAAAATCATCGATCTAGATGATCATGTTTTATGAATCAACTTCTTTTAGTTTTTTCAGACCTTTTCTTTTTTCTTTAAGTTTTTATTTTTGAGATTCAAATTTGAGTTGTTGTTTACGTTCTAATCTATTTTGGGACAAATCGTGCTCCTGAGGCCTCTTATTGAGAGGTATCTTGTAATTGTATTGTGTATTAGACAATAGATTGCATCTAGATTTTTCTAAACATATGTTGGAAGATCTTTGGAAAAGATCTTCATTTCTAGGTTGCAGGTCTCATTATTGAAAATGAAAATATGAGGGTTTTTTATTTGTGAGCTTGCAATTTTACTATCTCTTGACAAATTGCGTTTGAGTTTTCTATGGCTCTTAAGGCCTTTTTATTCATGAAAAAAATGTGTGGAAATTCTCTAATTCAAGGTATTTAAATTTTATATAATATCAGTGATTTAAGGAGGTGTTATCACTTACCATTGATAATATTTATGATGTTAAATCTATTATGCAAAGACCCTAGCACTGATCTAGGGCCCCTAGCTCACTCCTAGGGGTCGTGGTCTGGGACCAAGCGGTATAGTGCTATGGAAAAAGTCCCAAGCACTTATGACAAAGCCTTCCAATATGTATACACTGATTACTTGCTCCTTGATTATTCATATGGACAACATACATATAGAGAGAGTCAAAGAACTTGTGTGCCCCTCCTTGTGATGACTTGTGGTAACTTGTGTAGCCTCCCTAACCTGCAAGAAAGCCAAACGATGTGTTATTTGTGCAATGCCCTCCCTATAAGGCAGTAGTCTAAAAATTCGACGATTTGGGCCGGAATATACATGTTTACTCGGAAGTATTTTGAAAAACTCTTATCATAATTTTTCCAAATGCATGTTACAGCTGTCAAATTTATAAATTTTTTGGGTGCCCAGGGATTTTTGAGGGTGTTGAATCCATTTTTACCATCAAAATGACGATAGAAACATTTCTAAATATAGATTTTGCAAAATACAAAATGTCGGATTCCATTGAAAAAAGGTCGCCTGGTCCAAATCGTCGAGGTTTTAGACAACTCCCCTGAGAATCCCCTAACGATTTGTCTTGCACACATAGTCGTCCATCCTGTCACTGCACTTTGAAACCAACTCCACCACTGATCAAAGGTTTACCCTGGTCATAAATTGGACATTGCATTGTTATCTTCTTAACCTTGGCCACATAATTCTCCGAACTCATAGACGCCCGAGGGTTCCAAAACCAATTTGCTTGCATAAACCGAACGTAATACCTAGCCTGCAATGCAAGGCTCGAGGGTTCCAAAAACAATTCCTTGCATAACTCGGCCGTAATACTCGGCCTACAATGCGGGTATGGGAAATGACTCATATTTCTGACATGCACTCAGAGGTGAAGGTTGGGGTGGAATGACCCTGCTCTGCAATGCAGGCAGGTCATAAGTCAATTGATGGTGTAACGCTTTTTTTTTATATTTCATTTCATTTTAATATTATAAATAGTTTTTAATTAATATATTGTATTTTATTTATATTGTATTGTATTTTATTGGTTTTGAAGGTCATTCCAGCTTGAGTGTTCACTTGTTTTGGATTCTCCTCCTTCCAGCGAGTATATCCATACCTTAGCGTTCTTGTTTGGGGTTTATCTGACTTTGGGATGAGTCTTTTCCTTCTCACGTGTGATCCAATATTCAATTTTATGCCACAAGTCTATTTGTGTTTGAAAGGGTTTATCCAGATAGGGTTTGTTCTAGAGACCTAGAGTTCCTTGGAGATTAAGTCCATAGGACTTGCTGAGTCTCTTGATGGGGTTTGTGTTGGTTGTGGAGCCTGATATTCTAGTCTCATAGATGATGTTTTTTCAGCCGTTTTGTACCCCAGGTTTGGTTATGATCTCGGCACATGCCCCAGGGGGTCCGAGGGCATAGCCCCTGAAGGAACTTTTTGCAGTTTTTCACCAACAGATTATGGGCCCATGGTTTTGGGTAACCCGTGGTATTTTCCATTTGTATTTCCCCTTTATAAGAAAGACATTGTAATATTTCTAGGGTGGATGTATTAGGTATTATGCATTGTAAAGATCTATGAGATCGTGAAGAGAGAATGTGAGACAATGAAGAGGAAGTGCAGCAGATGTGCTGCAGGTTGTATCACTTCATTTGTTGGATGGTATAATAATAAGGACTGGAAATTTCAGTGTGGACGTATCCCATCTTGGGTGAAACATGATATATTGGTGTCTCTCTTGTAATGTGTTTGTATAATTTGTATTTGTATCTTGTTTATTGTTATTGCTCCGCGATCCTATTTTTCTAACAGTTTGTTGATGGTTAGTGCTTGATCTTGAACCATCCTTCCTCATCTCCTGTACCCATCCCTTCTGCAGTAGCCATATGTCATTCTCCGCAGTCACTCTCTCTTGTATGTGATGGTGTACCATGATTTATATTCCATGAGGATTGATATATGATCTTGAAGCTTGATCTGATTATACACCGGAAGGAAGGATTTGTTTGGAAAAAGATTTTGTTTTTGTGATTAGTAGCTTATGTTTTATTCTTCTATATTGTTCATGCTTCAGTTTAAGTTTCAGTTTATGCTATGCATTGTTATTTGTGTGCATAGATATCATCAGGGCTCAATTGTGATGGTTTAATGAAAAGGTAAAGCTATTCCCATTTTTTGAAGTCAATAAAATAATTGATCATTCATAAAATAATTGAAATTTAAGGAGAATCTAAGGAAAACTTTGCTGAATTTTCAAGTTGTAGTTTGACGGTTGTTTTGTGGAAACAATCTCAACGTATTTTATTGTACTTGATTTGCTCAGGCACCATCTATCCTGGGAAAATGTTTCTAGTCTGTGTCAACTTCGTAGGAACTATGTTCTTCTTTATGCAGTGTATTTGCAACAAATACCCAGACTGGAGAACAAATAAATCAGATTAATTGAGGAGGAATTAGATGCAAATTTTATCCTTCTATGGAGGTGGGCATATTTTTTTTACCTCTATAAATGTTTTTTTTTTACACATTTTTTGGAGCCTATTGTGCACTAGAGTGAAATGGTTATGGAAAGGTATTGTTAATTTGCAGATAAATATTCTCATAGTGACTAACATTTGTTGGTTCCCTAGTTTTTATATGTATGCTACTTTCTCATGCCATACTTGAGAGTGCAAGATCAAAGGAAATTGCCTTCGATAGGGCATGTGCAAGGAAATCTAGTTGGTGGTCTTTTGGATGGTTTGTTGATGTTTGATTGGTGCACCTAGTTTCAAATTAATACGCAAGAGATTTGATCTTAGTTATTTGTGAGATTATTTCCTAATAATATTTCTTCTAATAGAACTGCAATGTTTATAAACAAAATACACTATTTCACAGGTGGTCAACAACATCTGACTCAGACCCATATAATGCTTATGAATATTCAGAAGGGGTCACTGACATGCCACATCCAAGACAGTTGAAAAAAGAGGAGTTGATCTCAACATTTAGCTTACCTTCATCCTTGAATACTTCGTGTTGAAAACATCAAATATTTATTGATTCTCAGTATGCATGATTTTTCCCCACAGTGTCGGCAATGAAGAGAAGGAATATGCACGTGTGGCTATATTTGTACACTCTCCTATTGGAGAAAACTTAGATTGGAAACTCTCTACAATTGTGTCTCCTTGTCATGTCACTGGATGTTTATATTTGCGGATATGGTTTGGTTTCGGAATTATTTAGAGATGCTTAGGTTTTCCTTTTAAGAATTCTTTAGCTTATGTATTTACATGTCAAATATTACATTTGGTGTCTTAGTGCTAGATATACTTCATGATATTTTGCATGGCTTATATGTTCATTAATGTGTGTTCTTGGATAACTAGTAATATTTAAATAGCTAAATTTTGTATATTCAACTTCACTCATATTTTATTTGCAATTCCTATGGAATTTTGCAAATACATAAATTTCATCTATGGACCCCATGGCTTGAGTAACCCAGTTGCATCAATTGCATCTACTTTTGATCAATTTATCAAATAAAAGACTTCAATTAGAGGAGAAAAACCAATTTCCGTAAGATGGTCAATATTGATATCCATGGTGTGTGCTTCATTCAGATATTAACCCCATCCTCACTAAAGAATATATCTCTTCACCTGCCACACCTAAAAAATTATAGAATCCTATAAACCTCAAGTCGATCTGCTTAGAGGAGCACCCAATGCAAAAGATATGCAGTTTAATGTTTCCTTCTTCCTTTTTTTAGTATAGATTCTAAGGAAATAGCTATGTTATGATGGTTTAATGTAAAATGTGCATGGTGCTTTATTTCAGAGATATAGGAATAAAAAACATATCCATAATAATAATAAAATGTAGGAATGTTATACATAAAGAAAATTTATAGTGTCAAAATAATTGGCATGGGAATGTTTTGAAGTAGCCCTTGCTTCACAATCATTTGTCCATCTTGGTCTATTAATGTCCTTACCTATGGTGATGTATATTGGTGTAGAATGAGGATCCCACATAGACTTAAGTGATTTTGTGGGTCATGCAGTTGCAACTGGCTTCATTTTCTTTACTTTCTCTCTTGGGACAAAGACACATTATTATGGTTGGACATTACTTCATGGTGGAGAAAAATACAAAGCTACTAGGCATGGCTTAGTTTTCTTTCATGCTAAGTTTTTATATAACTGCCACTTCTAGTCACACAATCACTTTATCAAAGGATTCAAGTTGATGTTGATCTTGATTGTGTACAATGTCTATGGCCAACCATATCATAACATTGTTTCCTATCTGTTGTAGATATTTCTCCCTATGGATAGGTAGAAACTCTCTTAGGTTAAAGTAGATTTAACTGACTCTAAACTAAGAAAAAAAGATAACAAATGATACCTTGAATTCCTAGATTCAAACAAATGCTTCAAGATCATATTGCTGGAAGAAATGGAAGAGATCTGATTGACCTTTGATTTAATCGCTCATCCTAGTTGTTGCTCCAATCCTCAAGTTCTCGCGAACGAACCTGTTAGAATGAACCAAGGTAGAAGCACATACAACCTTCTAACAACTTGAAATATATGTTAGAATTTAAATCTATAACAGAAACAAATCATATGATTGAAACAAGATCAACACACACAATTTGGGAAACAAGACAAGTTATGTTTTATTGTAAACTTGAAGTTACTTACAATGGTTGCTTGATGTCCAAGACAACTCCCAGATCCAAGTGCTTTCTCCTCTAGCTATCTCCACAAAGATCTAAGACCATAGGTTTGATATCTCAAAGAGTCCTCCCCTTTGCTCATGAAAGCCCTCTCTCTTATAGTGTGTAGGAGGGTTAACCATGAAGAGAGAAGAATGGATCTTGGGAGTGTTTAGTGGATCAAACCCACTAATCTTAGAAGGTGAGTTAGGATCGAATCAAATATGCCAATCCTCAAAAAAATATCGAAGATCAAGATCCCACAAGCCATGGAAAAAAGGCTTAAAAGGGACTACCGCACCCCTGAAGCTGGGCATAACACGGTAGTACCGCGCATCAGGGAAAGAGCATAGCGCGGTAGTGGGGACTACCGCACATCAGTAGGAGTGCAAAACGCGGTATTGTTGGTAGATGAGGTCTCAGTTGGGTTGCTTCCTAACATGACAGGTTTGTCTTTATGGGTCATTCATCACTTTTCTCTTCTGGATGTTTTAAGGAGCAGGGCAAGTGTCGTCAGATGTTTTTATTGTGAAGATGCGACACTGTGCAATATGGAGGTATAACAGATTCCCCCTAAAGTGTGAGGTCATAAGAGACTGATGGCCGAAATAATTTCCAAATACTGTGCGGAGATAGCATCGAGGAGAGCAACGAGGAGCTGAAACATAAACAAAATGTCAGATATACCACCAAGGTGGGCATCCCCATGCTCGAAAACAATTGACTCAAAGCATGGCTGCCAACCAATACATTGCAGATCCATGAGTACTGAGATGATATAGATTGTAGACAAATCATGGATACTATGAACAATCATAGATCCATGAGACATAAATGACATAGCCATGACCAATACAAAAGTGGATCTGTGTGACAATACAGAGTACATATCCATTGCAACCTGGATGCAATCAAAGTACAAAGGTGCGTACAGGGTCTTTTGCTCAATCGCAAATGATATGAATCTAGCCATGTGATTACAAGGTGTTGAAGTAGAACATGGTAGAAACCATTTGATTACCGGTCAATGATGTGAACCGTTAACAAATGCGAGGGAAATCACCAATGATGACGATGATCCCCAAGGTATCTATAGTACATATCAACGAAATGCGAATGAATGAGTTGATGTCGAGCATTCGAGAGATCATTCGATCAGAGGCCAGTGATGTAAACCTACTATCGAGCACGAGGAAACCTGCCATTGAGGCATGCAGGTACCAAGGTACTAGTGGTTGATTCCTAAGTCCAGTTCTCGGATAGTGATTTGGCGTAGACGGGAATAGACTCATCGAAGGTGGGCCATAATGATTCCCACATCATCGACATGAAATCGGAACGAAAGATAGTGTGGAACAATGAAACAATAGAACATGTACTGACACAGCGGAGGTCTGACATAATGGATGACTTTGAACAATGCAACCCTTTGAACATATAACAGCATGAAGCAGGACCTGGCAACAAGAATTATTGATAGCAGAGGATAGACATCGAACGAGTAGGCTCGTGGCCAGAGAGACGACTTGGGATGATTACCATAACTCAGCAAGATTAGATACCCAAAAATAGACAAGGGACAGACGCATGCCATGTTCAAAGGTAATGACTGACAAGATTCCAACAAAATAAACTTGACTTGTTTTATGATCTTGAAGAGGATAACAGATGCTCGCTATAGCTCATCTCATAGATCAGTTCGATCTCACATGTTTTACGAACCTAAGAAAGGAGGGGTTCATCCCAAAGTGGGTCCTTCGATGTCAAATTTTAACGAGTCCAAGGAAGGAAAACTCGGTAGTTTTTCACATTTAGAGAGCTTGAAAAACTTAAAGAAGGCTCCAAAGTGTACTTTTTCGTAAATTTAGTCCCTCGATCCCGAAAAAGTGTAAAATAATTCTTGAGAGAACTCTCCCAGTTGAAAGTTGACTGAGGTATACCTTTCTCGTAAATAGTCTAAATGGGCTAAAAAAGAGGTAACCTATCACCGAATAGACGACCTTTCAAATACTTTTACAAGTGTGAAAGAGACAAGATCACTTGGCAATCTTTTCGAAATGAGGGATTCTTGAAAAGGGCTTAAAAAGAACTTCAATGGTCTTTTTCGTAATTTTTAATTATTCTAGTCCAAAAAAAGAATAAAATACAACCAAAATAATACTTTCCTCATCGTTTAACGAGCATGAGTAAAGTTGACTAAGCTCGACACCATTTACTTCAGTTTGACAAGCACGACCCGGGTGTAAAAAGCGCTTGCAATCTTTTCTAAGTTTTAATCCAGAGCATGAAAAAGATAAAGTAGGCTCAAAAAGAAGGTCAAATGAATAAATAAACGCCAGTGTGAACATCTTTGAAGGAGACCCTGTCAAAAAAGGCTCATGGAACCAAATATTAGTAATGTGAAATGAGTTTTAATTTAACCAGATAAAATAATGAGTAAAAAATATGTGAAAAAGTTATATAAGTAAGAGGTAAATATGGAAAGTTACCATTTCACTTGTGCATTTTCCCAAAGAGGAAATTTCACCCATTGAAGAGAAAAAACTTCAAGAGTCTATATCTGGAGATCCGGAGCACAATTTTAACAACCATCTGCGCTAGATAAGAGCTTTCAAGCCCCCCTTTCATTTCATGGGTTAAAAACGTGATTTCAGTAGGTAAAAATTAATTTTTAGACAGGCCCTAAAAGGTTTTTTTTTCCCCTAACAGTACCATGTGGTCGTTGTATCGGGAAGCACGGTACTGTGTAACAGTGCCGCACTATAGTGCTAAACAAGGGCACGGTAGTGTGGACTACCGCACAGTCATGTTTCCCCAAGCGCGGTAGTGGCGAGAATTAGGGAAGAAAAATATGATTTTTTCCTCAAAGTTTTCCTGAGATCAAGTTATTAAATTCTTAATGAATGCTTCTTGTGACTTTTTGCAGGTGTTTGCAACTTGTTTGAGGCAAAATGGTCAGTTGGAAAGAAAGGGAGCATGAAGCGGATGATTTATTGGCTGAAGATGACCAAGAGACCTTGACTGCACTGCGGGAATGTGGTTTGTTGAAATTTTTCAAAACCAAAGGTATCCGCAAGCAAGCAAAACTTCTCACCCACATTATACAAATGTGGGACCCCGACATTCAAGATTTTCGAGTTGGAGTACATACCCTCGAGATTGAGCTCGAGGACATTTATTTCCTCATGGGTCTCTCAAAGAGAGGGGCTTGGCTGAACTTTACAGGGTTCAGGGCCTCGTAGGCGAGCACCGATGCTTTGATTGCTTGTTATTGTCATCAAGGTTCGGGGAAGAAAAGCGGTAAGGTGGTCATTAAGGATATTGTAGAAATTCCTTTAAAAACCATGTTGTTCACTAACACATGTGTAGCAGGGAGTACGAGTCCCCATCAGGCATCTCATACACAAATGAATCTTGCTGTGGATTGTATGGCCCCAACACTATTCAACTAGTGTGAAGCATTATTGACCAACCTCAAGGAGCAAGTGAACAAGTGCAGAATTGGAGAGAACTCTTAATTTGGGTATGGGAGCATTTTGGTCACCTTCTTCTTGGAGAGGGTGCCATTGTTGTGTCCACAGCTGACCATGCCTGCCATGGATGGCTCGATGGAGTGAGTATGCAGGACAGCTCGGTGGGCCACATCGTTTGGCTTTTGGTGAGGACTTCTTCTCATGGCTCGAGGAACAGATCGTAATGATCGAGGACTACCTCTATGCAGTGGTGGACTTCCGCGAGGACAAAGACTTGGCACTGCCCGAGGATGAGGGTTGGGATAACTTAGGTATGAGCTTCATTAATGTGTTTTTTAATTTTTTGAATATATGACTTTTAATTGTTTTTTGAGAATGTGTAAAATGTTTTTTAGTATATGTATATGTGCATGTTGCAGATCGTGGACCACAGAGACCTGCAGGCTATTCGCCATTACGACGAGGCGGTGTCGAGTGCTAGGTTGCTTCGAAGGGAGAAGAAGAAGAGGAAGAAGAGGCAAGAGGGGTTTAAGACATAGAGCGGAACCTACAAGGGTTTAACCCATGGGGTTCTAGCTATGAGGATGGATGATGTTCCTCTGCATCTTCAGCGACATACTGTAGGTGTGCCTAGACGTATTGGTCTTCTCCTCCGTAGTGTGGCCAGAGCCATAGTCTGTTACTACCAGTGGTGCGAGGAATCTTAGGAGGATTGTGATAGATCTCCTAGGTCTCCTTAGATAGCAGTATTCTACTTTTTGCGGCATGTACACGATATGTAGGCTTTGAGAGCCAAATTTTTGTATGGGATTGGATCCCAAATTTTGTCTTTTGAACACAAACTTTATGTAATTGAGAAATTTTTTTTATATGCAGTGATATATATACATGGACCTACTTTTATGATCTATTTATTTACAATGACTTGTGTGTTCATTTTATGATGTATTTTTATGTATGGGTTAGATGCCAATCCAAAATGTAATTAGCTAATGAATCAGCTACACAATTGAATTCCCTTGGTATGTGTTGATATGAAATATAATTAAAAGATCGTTCCAAGAGGCGTACCCTTTGAAATAAGCGACGAAGAATAGGATCGCGTACTGTGTAGATACGATTCAGATGGGAAACCACGAGTTGGGAGTCTAGAAATACTGATAGGGAGTCAATTCCAAGGGAAGAAAGCTCTGTCAAGAGTCCAATGACTGCATGGTACTCTGCAATATTGTTGGTTGTGGGACCCAAGAAAGTGGCTCCTGAAGATAACAACTTGCCAGTGGGAGAATAAATTACCCATGCTGTAGAAGAGAGGTTCCAAGTATGTTGGCTCGCATCGTCGGTGAATCCGTAATAGGCAGACATCTGCGCATAAAAGCACAAGTCAAGGTAAGTATGGATACATGAGATCTGCGTGTGCATACAAAAAAGATAAGTGAAAACAAACTAGGTACATTATGTACAAAAAGTATCTCGCGTAGGATGAACCTACGCGTAGAAACATTTGAGGTACAACCCGTTGCAGGGCCGTGCCAATTGTGTGCCATCACAATCGACAAGTTCATAGGCTCCTTTCTCCAAAACACATTTTACAACGAAGGAGCCGTACCACATAGACTCTGGCTTTCATTTTCCAAGTTTGTCATGTATTTGGTCGTATGTGAGTATGAGGTCACCTTCGTTGAAAACCCGAGGTTGAACGGATTTGTCATATTGTGCTTTGACACATTTTTTATGAGCTTCGTTGGCTAAAGCAGTGTCTCGATGAGTTTCATCTAGCTTGGCTAGGTATGGAAATCATTCCTCTTTGGAAGTGGTATGGGGAAGTAGCTCTATGGCCATCTTAAGTGATAGGATTTCACATTCAATTGGTAAGATGGCTTCCAGGCCATACACCAGTTGGAATGGTGTGAACCTGGTAGCGCTTTTCACTGAGGTTTGGTATGCCCATAATGTCGAAAACAGAGTTGAGTGCCAATTGGATTTGTGAGTACCCAAAATGCGCTGAATCATACATTTCAGAACTTTGTTAATGGCTTTGACTTGGCCATTAGCCTGTGGGTAGTATGGGGTTGAGTTTTCATGAAGAAAACCCAAGTTGGCGTTCAATTCTTCAATCATATGGTTCCTGAAGTGGGAGCCATGATCGGTCACGATGGATTGTGGGACACCAAACCTAGCTATAATGTGTTTGAATATGAATTGTGCTACTATTTTGTCATCTCCAGCATAAGTAGGCATTGCTTCAGCCCCTTTTGTCAAATAATCCACAGCTACTATGACATAGCTATGCCCCCTGGCTGAAGTGGGCTTACAGTGCATAAAATCTATGCCCCATTTGGAAAAGGGGCTGACAGCAATAACAGGATGGAGTGGAGCAGGGTGCGAGCGTGTCTTACTATGAAAGAATTGACAGGGTGGGCATTTCTTAACTGTTTCAATGCAGTCTTTGAAAATCGAGGGCCATAAATATCCCGCTCACAGTATCTTCTGGGCCATAGCCATCCCAGAGAGATGACCACCACATGCTCCAGTGTGGAATTCATTAAGAACGTGTTCGACCTCGTCTAAAGTCAAACAACGTCAAAGAAAGGTATCAACACCATGCCAGTAAAGGGTATCATTGACTATAAGATAGTACTCGACATGATGTCGGATACGTCGACGTTCATCACGGTTGAGGTCGGGGTGGAAACGTTGGGTTTGGATATATAGTAAAATATCCCCGTACCATCAGTCGGACATGCTAATGAGGAACAACGATTCATCGGGAAGAGAATCGATGGGCTCAGGTTGCTCAGTAGCACGAGGCAGATTACAAATCAACTCGGCAAAGACCAAATATTTCTTGGATTTGGCTTTGGAAAATTCCAAGTCAAACTTTTGTAGGATGACAATCCAATGAGAATATTTTGCCCCCAAGCACTTGACGTGTGAGGATAAAGTACATTGGATTGAAATCCGCTATGACAGTGGTCTGGTGGAGTAGGATGTAGTGACGGAACCTCTGGACAGCAAAACCTGTTGCCAGAGCCAGCTTTTCAACATGTGAGTAGTGAGTTTCGGAGTTGAGAAGACTCTTACTAAGATAGTATACCACATGTTTTATGCCATTAGTATCTTCTTGGATTAACACCATACCGATGGTGGAAATCGAAGCTGTGAGATAAAAAATGTAATCCCGTGTGTAGTTGGGGCGTTGAATCACAGGATCTTTAGTTAAGGCTTCCTTTAGATGATTAAAGGAATATTGGGCTTCGTCGTCCCACAAGAAGGGGGTATTCTTCTTTAGAAGCCTCATATAGCCTTTTGTTATCTCGGCGAAACTGCAAATAAAACGGCGTAGAAAGTTTGCGTGCCCTTGCAAACTTTGAAGTTCTGGTATGTTCGTGGGGAAGGCAAGGCTAGAATAGCTTCTACCTTCGCAGGGTCCAATCGTATGCCACTTTTGGAGATTATGAATCCTAAACGTTTTCTGGATTCAACACAAAAGATGCATTTGTGCGGATTCAAATGAATATTGTAGCGACGACACCTTGCAAAGACGATGCCTAAGTGATCAGGATGATCTTCCCTGGTTTGAGAATGAGCGGGAAGGTCATCAAGATACGGCTCTGCAATATGTTTGATATCGTGAAATGTGTACGACATCGCCCGTTGGAAAGTAGCCCCGGCATTTTTCAGGACGAAAGGTAGCTTTCGATATGCAAAGATTCCCCATGGGTAGATAAAGGTTGTTTTATGCTGGTCCGCTGGGAGTATCTCGATCTGATTATAGCTGGAAAAGCCATCCATAAATGAAAAGATGACACTTTCGGCGCAGTTATCGATGATCTGGTCGATGAACGAAGTTGGGTAGCTTTCTTTTGGACAAGCTTTGTTCAAGTCACGGTAATCGACACAGACTCTAATCATACCATGTTTCTTGGCTATGCGAACGATATTAGATGCCCATTCTGTCAGTGGGACAGGATAGATAAAACCAGCACGCAAAAGATTTTCAACTTCTACTTTGATAGCGGCTACCTCGCGGGGGTGGACAGGTCGGAGTTTCTGCCAAACAGGTTGGGCGCCAGGAAAGGTTGGAATCTCGTGGACCACGATAGATGGGTCTATTCCTGGAATTTATTCATAACTCCAGGAAAAAACGTCGCGGAAATTTTTAAAGTAGGCAGTGTAGAACTCCATTTTAGTGGGAGTGCATGTCTTTCCAATATGAATTTTTTCCACGACACTAGGCTTCACTGAAATGTCAATGGGAGTGGTTTCCATAAGGTTGGCCAAGTTTCCTTCGGAAAATACTTCATCGAGCAAAGTGGGAAACTTGGTTTGAACCATTCCAAGTGAAGTACTGGATTTTGTATCACGCTCAATCATCTGGACGGTGGGGAAAGAAGATTGATAATGGAAATTTCCCCATGGTGGTTCATCACCGCACATAACCTCCAAAATTGATTCATCAGTGGGAAAATTAAATGTGAGAGGATCGATAAGTGGTCAAGATGAATGAGTCTCAGACAAGAGCTGTGCCACTATGGGATGGGTAGAGGAATCGACCCAATCGGTGGCTGACTGGATCACTTCATACGCTGCGAGGTTCCCATTTAACGGCATGGAGTTGCCGTAGTTTTCAATCTCAATGGGACTCAGTATCACCCAAGAATCATGGAAAGGGGTGATATTCGATGATATCATGTTGATTGGCTGAACGTCGGACCCCAGCTCTGGGAAAACTCAAATAAGGGAAGAATCCTTCATAAGACCAACGCTAATGTCTTGGAAATAGTATCGAGGTTGATCCAATAATGGGACGGTGTTGGCGGAGTTTGGATGAGAGTTTGGGATACAGTAATCTAGTTGATCTATGGTGACAATTTTCCCTTCATGAGGAAATTGCACGATCCGAAAGACAGTAGATGCTATGGTGGTCATGGCGTAAAACTAGTTCCGACCAAGTAGAATATTGTAATCTTATGGCACATCCATGACTTCGATGTGTATAGATACTGTTTTTCCCCCCAGTTCAACACCAATCACAGGAATGAGTCCATAAAGTTGAAAACCGTTTCCGTCAAATGCTCTAAGAGTAGTGGGAGACGTCGTGACTCAGGTGATCCTAAGGCTCTCCAACAATTCAAAGACATAATTGACGTGGAGGCACCCTCATCTAAGATAGTGTGATGGATGCTATTTCCATGGATTTTTGTATGAACCTAGAAGGCTAACTAGTGATAAAGCTGAGGTTTGACATACTCCAAGTTAAACATGATGGTGTTTGAAGTATCTGGGTCCACTGCCCCCAGTGCTGAAAGTAAGGTTCTGCACTGCGTAGGGCAGTGTTGAAGAACCTCGAGCGACAACATGGCGCATGGTGGTTGAGCTAAATCCTCAACAATGTTGTAATTTTGGGCAGCTCGCGCATTGGAATTAAATGTCACCTTTCATATGGTGCCCTTGGGTGGGCATAGCACTGTGTCCGTAAGCGGTCTCTCGATGTGGATATGGCCGTTAGGGGGAGGGGTAGGAGAAGGATATTCAACAGGAGACTTGCCTTTGGCTGTCTCTGACTGTTTGTTTGAACTTGGGGGGTTTTCATACGTCTTTGAACAAGTGGTTATGTGAATTTCTTTATTACTCGTCATTAGGATTTTGCGGTTTGCAGACGTCTCTCCGCGAGGTGTGTTGTTCGGGTTTCGCCCTTATGGGGATTCTTGGGAAACCATCTGTTGTTCCTGCTAAGGGAAAGGGTTAGTTAACACTACCGGACGAGAGGATCCTTTAACGAATTTGTTGACTTCATCCTTGTAGGGACATTCATGTGTGTAGTGATCATCTTGACAAATTAGGTAGGGAAACTTAGCCTTCCGACGTGGTTTCGGGTTGTTGTGGGTGGGTTGTGGCTTGGGATTCTTCTGCTGATTAGAAGTAATATTGGCCTTTCCACAATTGTTCTTCTTCTTTCCTCTAGATGGTTGTGACATAGATTGAACTGCGTTCATTTAAGAGGAGACAACAGGAGAGGTAGAAGCTTTTGGAACAACCTGGGGTGGAGCGGGGGAAGCAAGAGCTTGTTGTCCCATCGGTTTGATGGTAGGATGGGCCTTGACTGAACCGACAATACCATCGATAGGGGGTTTAGTGGAAGGCTTAGTTGGATCAGTAGTGATGCGAGTGGCGTGGGGAAGAAGTTCATGTAAAGTGTCGGATTGGGTATATACCAAATCCATGTACTGGGCAGCCGAGATGGCTTGTTCTTCTGTGACCGGCCCACGCATAGCAATGTCCCTGGCTATGGGAGGCAAGAAAGACTTTGTGAACCAATCAGCGAGTAGCTAATTCGGAATGGGTGCCTTGATTAACCTACGGCATCGACGCCACTCATGGATGTGGTCCGAGATGTGCGTAGAAGTGGTTTGACGCAATGAGGTTAACCGTTCTGTTCCAGTCTCATACCGGATGGGGAGTTGGAAATGGGTCAGAAACTGCATAGCCAAGGTGTTAAAATCATGAAAGGAGTGTTGTGGTAGCTCGATGTACCATTTTGCTGCCGTGTTGGTAAGCGTGCGCTAGAAGAGATGTAGGCGAATGGAATCGTCCATCAATGAGTTGGATGAACACCAAAGATGGAAGGTCATCACATGGTTCTTGGGGTCTTCCTCGGGCTTGGCATTGAACTTGGGAATGTCCGATGGAAGTTTGGCTGGGATAGGTGGCCAGTGAGGTTCATTCCATAAAGGAAGTTGACGGTTGGGTTGCGGGTATGAGTAGTAACCGTACAGCGCAGGGATTCATGAAGGGCCCTACACAACATATTGCTGCATGTTGTACCCATACATGTTACCCGCAGGGTACTGCTAGAAGTTATGGGGGTAGTAGGCCATCTAGTTAACTGGTTGTGTGTTGTAATTCATTACTTGATTGGGTATCACAGTGGTAACCGGTTGTTGGATGTTCTGCTGAGTGGGGATGGTGGGTATGGTACCCTGGGGTTGCTGTGTCCCAGGGATGATTGCTGCTCCCGGTTGGGGAATGGTTCCCTGGGATTGTTGTGTCACAAGAATGTTACCACTGCTTTGAGTAAGTGGAGGGTTTTCCGTAGTAGGGTTGGGGGGTGGCTACAACAATGGTGTCCATGGAATATGGGTTCCACCCTGATGAAGAGGTGGAGTTTGAAGGGATGGGTTCCATGGAATTGTTGCAGCCGAAGGGTGGGGGAAGTCAGAATTCAAGTTGGGGGGAATTTGAGGTTTCCCCCCAATTGGGTTCTAGTTTCCAAACAATGAGTACCCACCACTCTGTGGGATTTGAAATCCCCAAGAAGGAAGCATGCCTGATGAGGGATGTTGAAGATGAGGCCGGGTTGGAAAACCGGTATAAAGTTATCCATTTCCAGGTGTGTTGTACATACCGAACTGAGCAGATGCTACTGGTTGGGAGGGTTTGTGGATGGTACCAGTAGGTTTCCCTCTAGCAGGTGGGTTGGATGGTCTTATGGGAGGAGGTTGGTGACTAGGAACGGGGTTCCCAAAAAAGGGTTGTCCTCTAGTAGGCTGGGTTGATGGCCCGATGGGAGGTGGTTGGTGACTAGGAGCAGGGTTCCCAACAAAGAGTTTTCCTCATGTAGGATAGGTTGATGGCCCACCAGGAGGGGGTTCGTTGTTGGGATTAGCGATCGCAACAGTGGGTTGTCCACCTCCTGAAATGGTGTAGATAGTGGCCGAAGGTAAACCTTCGGTTAGTATGGATGATCCAGCGATATGACTCGGTGTTCTTCCGAAATTAGAAAGATGAGATAGTGTCTATTGGCCAATGGTGCCAATTTGTGGAGGGGGTCTTCCATATGTGACGAGCGGCGACGGAGAAAATACTGGGTTATCCCTCATAGAGTGTGCGCCAAACATATGTGATGGCAGTAAATGTGGGGAATTTAACCGAGGGGTGTCAGGGGTTTCGTCCATAGCGTCTTCAATAATAGGAGGACCATCAAGGACTGGGTCCAGGTTTGTATCCTAGAAAGGGTGTTCGGGGTCCAGAGGGAACCAAGGTATAGTGACATCCGAAGGTCTAGAACCTTCTGCATAGGAGTGATGAAACTCTATGCTAGACGGAACATTGGGAGCCTGATAGTCGGGAGGATGGGTAGTAGGGGGATATCTAGAAGCCGTCGAGAGCATTTTCTCTGTATCACGTTTAAACTGTGCCGATGCTAACGGGGAGTTAGCTAGACTAACCATACTAGATTGGATGGAGGCCATGATCTCGTGTCCCGATGGGAGGTTGGGGAGGGATACTATACGAGGTATGTTGCTGGAAGAACCGGTTTCCTGTGGATGAACACTGGATGGCATACTGATAGTAGGTGGAGGTTCCGCCTGGGAAGTGATAAAGCCATAGTCAGGTTCAAAGGGTGTATCAGGAAGTTTGGTTTCTTCGATAACTTCGACGTATCTGCCCGGGACTGTAATCAATTTGGATATATCTTGGTCGAATCCTTCAGTGGTGCCAACAGATCCTTCCGGAACATCGTAGAAAGTCTTTGGTGGAAGGGTAGTGCTGACATCGGGGAGGATGATGGCCTCCGGTCTAGTATCTTGGGAAGTACTAGCTTCAACCGCTGTAGTGTTTTCCACTGTGGCAGATATATCTGGAACAACAGTGGGTGAAGTGACAGTGGGATTTTCAGGTATATCAGTGGTTGCAGAAACTGCAAGGGGTTCTGAGACCGTACTGTCAGTAACAGTTACAGGCGGAACTAAAGATGTAGTGAATATTGGTGGTGGAACGTTCCCTCGGCCGGCACCGTAGCCGGTAGGGGCGGGAATACGTGATGTAGGTGGACCAGAGGTCCGTGGTGGTGGTGGTGGGCTTCGTCCCTATATTCTTCATGATCTCTGTGGGTCGGACATGCTAATAGGAGTACAAAATCCGGGGGCAATCTCATGAAAAAAAAGAACTCAAAAACCCTAATGCAGTCGAGTGTGCAAAAGGGGAGTTAGAAAAATCAAGGCTCTCAGGCCAAAAGCAAGCTCTAAAAACTATACTGAGACTGGTGTCACAGTAAGCGAGCTGAGAAAAACAATGGCCAGAATGCTAACAAGCAATCACTAAAAGAAAAAATGACCCTCTATGAAGATGAGATAACAAGCAAAACATCCTAACTAAGAGCTGGAGACCTCAACAAGTTGTATCCTTCGCAAGGTGATGAAATCCAAGTCGAACAATACAACGTGAGAGACCAATAAGAGAAGGATATCCCTCTACCGAAAGGGATCCTAGGTAAAAGAGCCCTAGTAGAAAAGTCACTAAGCTACCTCATTCATGACATGTTGGAAAAGGTTTTCGGCGCTTCTTCCTTATCACCCTTGTATTATTAGTATGGTGGCCGTATAACACAAGGAAGACAATGATCAATGTTTCCTTAGGGCTAAGTGGAGTGTGGCATTCCACAGAGTCCGTCTGGTTCTTGATCTCGCGGTGGTTTAACCCCTGAAACAATAGGAGGCCCCTCCACAAACTATTGTATGACCGTGTCAACAAATACTAGAGGATTTTAGTTCCCTAGAGGACAATGACTATGTCTCAAATGATAATGACAAGAAGAATTATTTGGATGCCTGTCCCCGGTGTCCTACCTAACTACCAAATTCTTTTGATTTCCTCAAGTGAGGTTAATGTTGGTTTAGTTAGGGAGATTAATTTTAGTGGTTGTATTACTCAATTGGGTAAATAGACATGAAACTAGGTGATGTTGTGATGACCCAAACCATGCAAGTGAGAATGAATCGAAATGAGCCTTGTATTCGATGAAAACTAGCTATGGGAAAGAGAGAGTTCTTCAATCATAAATGCATGAAACTTTCACAAACAATGAAAAGCCACTTCAAAACAAACTTTTTGGTTTCTTTTTCTAAGTAAATCAAAACTGAAATAAACACTTTTTTCAAATTTCTCTGATCTACAACTATAATGCTTCAAAATGAGAATTTATGTGGCAAATTGAATGGTTCACTTCTTAATGCACAATAATGTTTCAATCCAAACAACACAAATGTTCTCCAATGACAATTTCCAATATATATTTTAATGATGATAATGGAAAAGATGATATTTATAAGAACAATGTGATTATGAAAAATACACAATCCAGTAAGAGAGGACAGTAGTATCAGTTTGGTTATGATGGATGGGTCAAGTCAATGAAATCGATCGGAAGGGGTGACCAAACATGTAAATAATGCCACTAACTCAACAAAAATAATCAAGCTCACACCAATAGGTAAACAAACCACAAATGACTGTGCAATGGACATAATGTTAGTAAGCAACAGGAAACACCAATCTGAGGCATAGAAGATCAAAAAATGACCTAGGAAACCAAACAGGAAAGGGAAAATTAAAAAATGCAGACACTACCGCGTGTCTTCTACTGGCTGAGATGTGGTACTGGTACACTACCACGTTGGTATGAGCACTGGGTACTGTTAAAATATTGTAACTTCAAAGAATATTATATTTGTACTTTATTATTCTGGAGATGTTTCATTCCTCCGTGGAGATCTTATTGTATATCTGGAGATGTTTATTCCTTCGTCGGAATGTGGTAACTTGGGTTATTAGACTTTCCTAGAGGGGGTCGGTCCTGTATGTGTTATGTGGGTCAAAGGGTTGTTATAAAACCCTAGAAGGGTCATCCCAGTCAATTGTAGTGGGGTGTTTAACCCAATGGTAAAGTTGGGGCCAACCTAGTTAATATATTGTACAAGTCGGAGATGTGTATAAATAGAGGAGGTGAGCTCCTCATTTGACACACTTCCCTCACTTGAAATGTAGAGAAATCGTGAGAGAGAGGTCTGCAATGGAGGAGGAGAAGATTATTTATTTGGTTTGCATCTTTGTATATTTCTGGTCATCTATATTGAGGAAGCTTTGCTGGGTTTTCTACCCCATGAGGGTTTCCCAGGATAAATCTGTGTCTCTTGTATTTATGTTGTGCTTGTTGTTTCTTCAGTGATCCTGTATATGTTATTATTGTGAAATGGAATGTAATGGTGATATTTTCTGTCTTAGCATATTAAATCTTAACATGGTATCAGATCTAGCTTGAAGGAAGGCAATGTATAGCACTTACGACACTTGCTTCACTTGCAACAATTTCAAGGTTTGGGTTTTGTATAGCAAAAACTAGTCATTGTGGAACTTTCTCTATAAATCTATTTTGGAAAAGGTTCAGGATCTGAAACCTTTACAGGTCTTAGATAACATCCCCAAGTACCTTATGTCCAAAGGACACCCATAGATGCATTGTACTTTGTGAGTTATGATCCATACAAGTTAAGGTTTCTACCTTTTTCAGATCTCAGTCAAAATCAGGTGACCTAAGAAAAAAGGTCATAACTTGGGATAGGAAGCTCCAAATGAAATTTAGTAAAATGTGATAGGTATTATACAGACTGTAATATCTCAGGAAACATTTTCAGAGGCCGAAGTTGAACCAGTGACATGTGGCATTCCGTACAAGTTCGCTCTCCTTTTTTATCCCATAAACAGGTCACATTGCAACAGTTGGCATAACTCTCTCTCAAAAAATCCAATTGAGGTCAGACCTATCAGGATGGAAATATGACAGGTCAGTATACCACAGAAAAACCTTTTAGACCCTATGGATCAAAACGTTTTGAGTTACAGTAGAAACAATCAGGTACATATTTATGTCAAAACATAATTATTTTTGGAGCACCTTCATTCATGGCTTCCAGAATTTAGGGTTTTGGTGAAAGTTAGAATTTTTGGGATCGGAGCCCATGGATGAATGCTACTCAAGAAAATAGAAATTTAGAGACCAAGATCATTTTTTTTGGTTGGGTAGAAGACCGGGCTTGATCAAACCCCAGTTCGGGATTTTGATCGGAAAGATGAAAAATTAGGGCTTCAGCAAAAGTTGGAATTTTTTAAGTCTATGACCACGGCTGGAAGCTCCTCAGAAAAATAAGAGTTTAGAGCCTTGGATCGAACCTTTTTATTGGGCAGAAGGGTGGGCTTCATCAAACCCTAGTTTGGGATCCTGTCTAGAAGATCTAGAAGTTTTGAAGGCAATTTTGAGGGGTCAAATTTTGAAGATTTCAAAATTGAAGTATGCTAGTTTGATCAGCTCAGCAAGACACAACCTTCCATCCATTCAAAAGCGTGAAAGTCAAAGATTGAATTTTTAGGGTTTCTGTAGAAAACCCTAATCAAGCTCCAGATCAAGTTTCAGGGGGAGTTGAGGCTAAGGCCTTACATAAGAAGACTACAAGAAGTCTCGACAGGTATGACTTAAGGAGGTTCAGGTATATCCTTAAATTTGATTTCTGATTAAGTTCATAATATGTTCATCTTCATATTATTTATTAGTACAATCTTGATTAATGTTAGAATTGTCTTATCACCCTAGTAACAGTGTGAATGCATGTGAATGATAGAAGACATTCATTGATTAGGGCTATATGATTGTACTAATGCACTGTGGTGTTGTATGAGGTTCATGTTGTCTTCTAACAAGATATAGGTACATCACGAAAGACAAATCAAGTTCCATGACCATAACAACATGAAGAAAAAGACTCATCCATAATCTTTGTTCTACTTACGAGGTATGTATGACTTTGTTATATTATGCTTAACCTATGAGATATGCAGGTTCTAGCACGGGATCTCTAAATCATTGAAGAGAACAAAGAATATATTGTTCAGGTATGTTAGACATAACTAAGCAGGTATACTAATCCAGGTATGTTTTCCTATGTCAAGTTAGAATCTTACCTTGTGTTAGGATCGCTTATATAAGTATACTTGGTATGATTGGTTATGATTATTCATAAAGCTAGTCATCAAGTGTTTATGCATATTATGTCTCTTATCTTGATTGATGATTTAACTAACCAGAAGAGTCCTATGATCAAACAAGAATATGCATGAGTAAAAGAAGACTTTCTTGAAACCTTCAATACTAATGTTTATTATCTATGATCATGACTATACATATTCAAGATTATTTAGAATTATAATGTTTTGATAATATTGAGAATATACTAATGAATGTATGTTTGTGTATGAGATCATGAGGATGACACTAGTACACACTTGAGCATGCACAGTGGTACAGAATGAATAGAAGTTCAAAATACATATAGAAGATCAAGCGAGAGACAACCACACAAACATAAAAGATAATTATTTGAGTTGTTATTTGAAATAGTAAATGATATTGCTTGTAATAGTTGTATACATATTTGTTTTCCTACAATATATCATGCTGAGTATAAACATTCATATAGCATTGAACAGTATACTACTAATATGCATATGATTGGTAAATTGGACAAACATTCCATTGTTGCTTGTCTAGAATGAAACCTCTTTGCTGACATGTTGAGAAATGTGCACACTCTCAATAGTATGTTCTGGTAGAGATAGAAGGAATCTAGATAGCCACTGTATGCATACAGGATATGGAAAAGTGTTGTGCCAAAGTATTGGTCAAGATAGTTGCATAACTATGTAAATGATATCTGTATGCATAATAGGTTATCATATCAATATGATTTGATGATTATGAAGTATTACTAATAATGTACTTAATTTTGATTTGTAGGAAAGACCATGACAAAGGATGAACACTGAACAAGCGATGGATGTTCAACAAAAGGATTTACAAATCAAACACACTATAGAAGGCTTGTGGCTAGAAGATTCTCTTAGAAAGAGGAAGAGAATCATGATGAGATGTTTGCTCCAAGTGGCTAGATAAGACCATTATCTTAATAATGTAATTGAAGAAAGATCTGTTCAGGTACTCAGGATCGATAGTGATCACCATGGGTGATGTGGATCTCAACCTTTGCTACAAGGTTGAATATGGTTTCTATACACAGATGACATGGATGCAAGAAGGAAATCACCACAGAGTTCGAATGATGTTGAGGCTCATATCAGTAGACCCATCTGACGAGAGATGGCACAGATAGATGGATGCATAAATGAAAATGAAAGATCTCAGATTGATGCATTACTTCCTAGGTCTGGAAGTATGGAAAGGCTCAGAAGGAATCTTTATCAATTAGGGAAAGTATGCCGAGAAATATTAAAAGGACTTGATATGTTGGAATGGCCACTCTCATGGATTCCAACTTGAAGCTGTTAGCGAATGAATCATCAAAGTTAGTGTATATAAATCTGTACAGAAAAATTATTGGGTCATTGATGTATCTAACAAATACTAGGTCAGATATATGCTTTGTTGTGAACACCTTGAGTCAATATCTAGTGGAAACTAGACGTGTTCACCTGATAGTTGCAAAGCATGTGATGAGGTACCTAAAGGATACGATAGACTTTGATCTATGCTATCTTGGAGATCATGACTTTAGATGGCTACACAGATGTTGATTAGGCAGAAAGTGTATCAGACAGGAAGAACACATCGAGAGGATGTTATTGTCTGGGATCAGCCATGACCTCGTGGTTTAGCTAGAAGCAGTCTAGTGTGGCTCTTAGCACAAGCGGAATATATGGTTGGTTGCTCTACTAGTTGTGAAGCAGTATGGATTTTGGATTGTTTGACTTAGAGATAGACCCAACTGTGATCCTATGTGACAAACAGAGTTATATCAAGATGGTAGAGAGTCCAGTGTTCCATGATATGGCACATAAATGAACTATAAAGTTTGAATTTGTAACAAGTTACCGATGTAATAACCAAACCTCTACCTCAAGTAAAGTTTGAGTATTTTCTGATACAAGCTTGGTAGGACCCTCCTCGAGAGGGGGAGTGATGTGGTCACTTATGATGAGATTGTCTGCATCAAGAGTGAGGTTGATTATGTGGATACCTATATTGGTGATGCCGACAAAGAGGTTGGTGGATGGTCCTTAGATAGGGTCTAAGTTGATGAGGGGATTGCATCATTCTTGAACACATGTTCTAAAAGGATCCGTAGACATATGTCTCCGAGAAATAAGAGGGATTGCATCATCCTTGAACACATGTTCTAAATTGATCCGCAGACATATGTCTCCAAGAATGAAGTCCTTAGTGGACAAGTAGGGATTGTATCATCCCCGGACTTCGGTCCCTTGAATTGATCTGTAGACATATGGTCTCCGAGAATTAAGTCCTTAGTGGACAAGTGGGGATTGTATCGTCCCCGAACTTCGGTCCCTTGAATTGATCCGTAGATGTATGGTCTCCGAGAATGAAGTCCTTAGTGGACAAGTGGGGACTGTATCGTCCCCGTACTTCAATCCCTTGAATTGATCCGTAGACGTATGGTCTTCAAGAATGAAGTCCTTGATGGACATGTGAGGATTAAGTCATCCTTGGACATAGTCCTAAATGTATGGTGGGGATTAAGTCATCCTTGGACATAGTCCTAAATGTACGGTGGGGATTAAGTCATCCTTGTACATAGTCCTAAATGTACGGTGGGGATTAACTCATCCTTGGACATAGTCATAAATGTACGGTGGGGATTAAGTCATCCTTGGACATAGTCCTAAATGTACGGTGGGGATTAAGTCATCCTTGGACATAGTCCTAAATGTACGGTGGGGATTAATTCATCCTTGGACATAGTCATAAATGTACGGTGGGGATTAAGTCATCCTTGGACATAGTCCTAAATGTACGGTGGGGATTAAGTCATCCTTGGACATAGTTCTAAATGTACGGTGGGGATTAAATCATCCTTGGACATAGTCCTAAATGAATGGTGTGGATTAAATCATCCTTGGACATAGTCCTAAATGAATGGTGTGGATTAATCATCCTTAGACCGTAAATCCCGTAATTCTGAAAGGAAGGATAGTCTTAAACATGATTGTGATAAGATTGATCCCGTAATTCCGAAAGGAAGGATCATGTGTATTGCAGAGTATGTTGCTATTGTGTACACTTGACTGATGAGGATACTTGTATTGATATTGATGATATGTATTGATGAGGATACTTGTATTGATGATATGTATACTTGCATTGATGAGGATACTTGTATTAATGATGTGTATACTTGTATTGGTGTGGATACTAATACTGATGATTTAGATGACGATGCTGCTAATCGTGATGGTCTAGATGACGATGTTGTTGATCGTGATGGTCTAGATGATGAAGATGTTGATTGTGATGGTCTAGATGACGATGCTGCTGATCGTGATGATCTAGATGATGATGCTGCTGATCGAGATGGTCTATATGACGATGTTGTTGATCATGATGGTCTAGATGACAATGTTGATGATTGTGTGATGACGATGTTGATGATCATGTGATGACGATGCTGATGATCGTGAGGATCCAGATGTTGATGTTGCTATAGTTGTTCGAGTGTTGCAGAAGATAAAGACTCAGTACTGAAGATGTTGATGTTCCAGTATTGAAGATGTTCCAGTAACTGCTTGAGTTACTGATGATGTTGAGAAAGCTTCCAATGATTTTTAGATGTATCATGTATGATGTTGATGACTCCTTGCTCATGCAAATGCTGTTATAATATCCTTCTCATTAAGGGGGAGTGTTGAAATATTGTAACTTCAAATAATATTATATTTGTACTTTATTATTCCGGAGATGTTTCATTCCTCCGTGGAGATCTTATTGTATATCTGGAGATGTTTATTCCTCCATCTGAATGTGGTAACTTGGATTCTTAGACTTCCCTAGTGGGGGTCGGTCCTGTCTATGTTATGTGGGTCAAAGGGTTGTTAGAACACCCTAGAGGGGTCGGCCCAGTCAATTGTAGTGGGGTGTTTAACCCAATGGTAAAGTTGGGGCCGACCTAGTTAATATATTGTACAAGTCGGAGATGTGTATAAATAGAGGAGGTGAGCTCCTCATTTGACACACTTCCCTCACTTGAAATGTAGCGCACTTGTGAGAGACAGGTCTGCAATGGAGGAGGAGGAGATCATGTCTTTGGTTTGCATCTTTGTATATTGCTAGTCATCTATATTGAGGAAGCTTTGCTGGGTTTTCTACCCCATGAGGGTTTCCCAGGATAAATCTGTGTCTCTTGTATTTATGTTGTGCTTGTTGTTTCTTCAATGATCCTGTATATGCTATTATTGTGAAATGGAATGTAATGCTGATATTTTCTGTCTTAGCATATTAAATCTTAACAAGTACGCGGTACTACTGCTCTGTAAGTAGTAATGGGGGCGCGGGTACTACTGCTAAGGGTGGAAAAAAGTGCAACTTTTGAATTTTTCAGGGGTGCTGCAGACCCAGGGGACTCACTGATCACAGAGGGAGAAAAGATGTAGAGAGGAGGGGTGAATAGAGGTCAAAAATACCAAAATCCAAGACTGGTTTGAAAAGAAAGAAGAATCACAATCAAGAATGACTGAAAGTGAAGTAAATCAATCAAATGAGGTTCAAACCAGCATAGTTGCCAGTTTTTGTCATAGATATTTCTCCCTATGGATATATAGAAACTCTCTTAGGTTAAAGTAGACTCAACTGACTCTCAACTAAGACAAAAAGATAAAAAAATGCTACCTTGAATTCCTAGATTCAAACAAATGCTTCAAGATCATATTGCTGGAAGAAATGGAAGAGATCTGACTGACCTTTGATTTAATCGCTCGTCCTAGTTGTTGCTCCAATCCTCAAGTCCTCGCGAATGAAACTGTTAGAATGAACCAAGGTACAAGCACATACAATATTCTAACAACTTGAAATATATGTTAGAATCTAAATCTATAATAGAAACAAATCATATGATTGAAACAAGATCAACACACACAATTTGGGAAACAAGACAAATTATGTTTTATTGTAAGCATGAAGTTTCTTACAATGGTTGCTTGATGTCCAAGCCAACTCCCAGCTCCAAGTGCTTTCTCCTCTAGCTATCTCCACAAAGATCTAAGACCATAGGTTTGATATCTCAAAGAGTCCTCCCCTTTGCTCATGAAAGGCCTCTCTCTTATAGTGTGTAAGAGGGTTAACCAACAAGAGAGAAGAATGGATCTTGGGAGTGTTTAGTGGATCAGACCCACTAATCTTAGAAGGTGAGTTAGGATCGAATCAAATATGCCAATCCTCAAAAAAATCTCGAAGATCAAGATCCCACAAGCCATGGCAAAAAGGCTTAAAAGGGACTACCGCACCCCTGAAGCTGGGCATAACGCGGTAGTACCGCGCATCAGGGAAAGAGCATAGCGCGGTAGTGGGGACTACCACACATCAGTAGGAGTGCAGAACGTGGTAGTGTTGGTAGATGAGGTCTCAGTTGGGTTGCTTCCTGACATGACAGGTTTGTTTTTATGGGTCATTCATCACTTTTCTCTTCTGGATGTTTTAAGGAGCAGGGGAAGTGTCGTCAGATGTTTTTATTGTGAAGATGTGACACTATGAAATATGGAGGTATAACACTATCTCTTAATCACTTTTTCTAGGTTGGGACATGACTATTGAGTGCACTTTTCCGATTTAAACCTTTTGTATTTGAGTGGAAATAATTTGTGGATGACTGGATAGTTTGGAACAAGTTAATCAATAGCCATGGAGGTATTGGTGTGCCATAGGAAAAAGGTTGATCGGTATTGATTATTTTGTACGTGACAACCTCCTTAAAACCTGTAATAACCATGTATAAAGGGCCTCAAGAGAGTGATGGCATGCTCTAAATCATGTGAAATCATATCCCAAGGAGGAAGACCCATCCCAATGGTATAAAACCTATCCAAATTGGGCATAAAGTCTCTAGGGGGATGAACATTGCACCAAAATTCTAAGAGAGTTGTCAAAGACACAAAATGACATGCAAAAGTGCCCTAAAAGTAATGCAAGGACACCTCTAGTGACTGGGCCCTCAACTGATCCACACAATTCTTCGTCCATTGTAATCATCACCCAAAGATGGATGGATACATCTCAAGGTCATTCCACAAAAGTATGTTGCAATGTGATGAAGGGTATCCCAAGAAAAGGATGTGACATATAAACCTGCTAGTGCTGCTACAAACGAGAGTATACTACTCTTTGAAGTATTTAACACTTAGAAAACTTAGTTTTAAGATTGTTTCTACAGGAAACCATCATATTTGTTGCTAAGAATATTCCCGTATTTGTAAACAAGGATGTTTACAGGAGTAAGAAGGTTAGGGGACAGGTTTTATGTTACAATTTTTAATGGTATGATGATCCAATGTACTATAAATCTAAAATGTTGTTCATATCCTCAACTTCTAGAGTCACAGTATGATGGATAAGTGTTATAGGTCTACCTGGATTTAGACCAAATTTTCCATGAAAAGGTTAGATGAATGTCCTAGCCTCATTTTTTCCCTTAAAGCAAAATCCTAAACCCTCACATGATCTAAATCCAAGCATGCTATGATATTATGTCACAAAAAGAAATCAAACCCCATAGTTGATACATTACATGCGTCATGAGAATCCATTTGCAGAAGCATAAACATGAGCATCCAAATCCATCATCCAGATGTTATCCCACTAAAATTGTGATGATCACAAGTGGACACCCATGCAATTTGAGGGGGGCAACTGCGGATTTTCTTGATAATTGTAAAACAACCTTGTAGTTTTGGTGAAGTTCTATATTGAAAGCTATTTTCAATACAAAATTCTCTTTAAAAAATAAAATGAGAAAGACAATGCTTTAACTATGGTAAGTAAAGGAATAAAAGCCACAAGAGCTTCATTGAAACTACATGATTAATAAAGGCATACCATTTGTTATCTTAGTTATAGAGAAACTCTCTGACTTTGTTGTAAATTTTATCTTAAAGTGAAATTATTCTACAAAGGATCTGCCTGTAAACTAGTTCATCCAACAATGCCTCAAATTTTTATTCTTTTATGAGAAAAAATTATTTTGATAATTTTTTACTTGTCTATTGGAATACTAAGAGAACCTACCTTACAGGCATGATATTGGTGGTTCGATTCCTCCATACCCTGTCTACAGAAATCAGTGAATATTTACATATAAAATGGCTAAAAAAGACTAAATTAGTGACCAAAAAATGAGATATAAGCGACCAAAATAATGACCACAATTCGCATATAAACGACCACATGACAGTTTTGGTGGATAATTTATGATCTCTTATCATGTGAAAAAAAAGTGGTCACTTTTATTTTAGTCAGTTATAGCCTGTTTGTGGTCATTAATTTGGCCATACATTTGGTCACTAATTTGGTCATATATTTGGTCATTAATTGTGACAATTTATGAACAAAAATATGACCAAATATATGACTAGATTAATGACCAAATATATGACCAAATTAATGACCACAAAGAGAACCTATAAATGACCAAAATAAATATGACCACATTTTTTGTCGCGTGATAAGAGACCGGAAAATAGCCACCAGTGATCGCCAAATCAAAAGTGGCCATTTATATGCGGATTTTGGTCATTTATTTGGTCACTTATTTCTCATATTGTACTAGTGCATTTTAGGTTGCTTGGTCTGATATATTCCCTTTATCTGATATACAATAACCTCTAAGTCTCCAAAGACTGAGATATGTTTATTCCCCTTTTTCTAGTTGTTTCTAGGACCAAGACTAATGCCTCATATTCAACCATGTTGTTTGTGGTCTCAAAATTTAATTTAAAAGACAATGTAAACTCTTCCTTGGTTGGAGAAATAAGAATCACCCAATATCTAGCTTCATCTTCAGTACAAGATCCATCGAAATGCATGTCCCAAATATGATCTTGTTCAGAATTTATGTTCTTTACAACCATCATTTTCAGAGGTTCTTCTTTATAATCATCTCCTGCAGTTAGCATACAATAGACCATATCTTGTTCTATGATATATACAGGGTATTTTATGGGGTTGTTTCCCTCACTGAGTATGTAGGCATACATGGCTTCTCTATACAGTCTTCTTGTCTCCCCTGCAAATAGTGGAACAATAGAATATTTCATGTCCATCTACATTGCTCCTTCCATTCGTTTTGCACAAGTTCTTGATAGTAACATACCATACCTTGGAGGCACATCATCTACTACCACATCAATCATACCACTTTTGGAGGGTAATTGAGCCAAAGTTACCACCAAATATGTTATCATGCCCACACATTTTATTGGTTTTGAATCAAAGTTGTACAAACCATGGTATGGTTTAGTGATTTCCAATCATAATTCTTCCATGATTACTTTTGGAATAAAATTATGAGAGGTACCTAAATCTAACATGCAATTATGCAGCAACTTGCCATGCAGACTCAAGGTTACATATAATGGAGGTGTATATTCATTGTTTTCATCTTCTACATCAGGCCCAACTTCAATAACATGGATTTCATCAACAATATTCAAGCTATATGATTGAGGATTTGCATTATTCAACTTGAGGGATTTCTCAATTTTCTTGGCATAGACAGGGTGTTGAGCCAGTTTAGATAGTGAAATGGACATTTTAATTTTAGAAAGATCATGCTGAAAATCAAAAGGATGAGAATATTTGTCCGCTTCTTTTGCTTCAACGAGAAGGGAAACAAAATTTTTATGGACAGGAGGAGGGATAACCTTTACTTCAGAAGAGGATGAGGTGTTAGGATTTACTTTATCAGTATTTGAACAGTGGAGGAATTATCATCATATTTGGTATCTTTTGGATCTTTGACCAATTTATTAGTAGTAGCTACTTTAGGTTGATTTTATAATCAGTTCCTTGGTCTTAGAAAATAGTTTTTCTTTGCTTGAGGTTCATTTTGATACACATCATCTTGTAGTGACCTTTCATATTCTTCTTGAGTGAGATATATCATATAATAATCATCATTTACCCAAAGGATATCTTCAGGAGGCTCAAGATATTCTTCATCGTGAGGTATTTCCACCACATCTCCAACATCATTTTCCCTTACCGGTGGTTGTATGGGAGGATATTAATTTTTTCTTTCTCTGTTTAGGATTCGAGAATTAAAATTCCTCCTGTAGTTATTAATATTTCTCTGTCCCATGTCTTGAGGATTTCTGTTTTGATGATTTCCATCTACCTCAGGTCTAGTGAGCTTGTTTGACATACCTCTCAATATCTTTGAAATCTCCTCAATTTTTTCATCTCGGCTGTCCATGTTTCTTTCTGATGTGCTAGCCTCATATTTAGGCTTCTTTTTATCCAAATCTTTCCTATGTTTTAATTTACTTGAGGATTTCATCTTTCCTTCTACGTCAAGAGCATAATCTTGCATGTTTAAAAGAGTAGTGGATCTCCTTTCTCTTAAAATCATGGAAAACTCATATTCATGTTCTCCCGCATATTTGAATTTAGAAATAGCTTGTGAAGGTTTAATATCTTGAGGATTTGTGCTGTAAATCTTGTTGAATCTTTTATTAAACTCACTCACATTTTATCCATTCTTTTTCTTTAAAGCTACAAATTCAATTAGGTAGTAAATATGATCTCTCTTTTCACCCCACTATCTCATAAATTCCTTCTCCACAACAAGCCAAGAATTTAAAGAATTTGCAAGTAGGGCTATAAACCATTTCCTCACTTCTCCCTCCAAAGATTGTACAAAAAGTCTCATGTACACATAATATTCCTCAATGAGAAGGTTGTCTGTGAAATATTGAAACTTAGAGATGTGATCTTCTGCTCTAATATATTTCTCTCCATCGAATTTAAGAAAAATATTAAGATATTTGTTAGGTATGTCATGGAGATTATTTGACATATTTAAACGAAAAAATCTATTGGTTATCCATGGGTTTACTATAGGGGGTGGATCTCCTTGTCCTCTACCAGCCATATTTAAATATTGCAAGATAATGTTATGAGACAGGGGTGAGAGTAAGGTTCTTTGAGGTCAAACAGATGATGGATTAGGTCTCGTCGTATTAGAATATGATGAAGGAGAAGTGAATTGAGGCTCTAAATCAGGATTCAAAGGGGTTTCGAGAATATTTTGCTGGTTTTAAAAACGATTTAAATCCTCGTGTGCTTCTTGATTATCTACTACATGATATATCATATTTGAATTCAAACAAGGAATACCTTTCCCTTGGATTATATGAATGTTCCTCCAAAGTGCTCAAGATTCAGGAAAACTCCAGAAATATGTTGACCAAGGATTTGATCGAGTATGTATTTTTCCAAGATCCAGCTTGAGAAAATGAAGTCGACAGGTGAAAATTTTAACCACGGTATTTGATTTTATTCACTACGCAGAACTCAGACCATCATAAAATGTAGCAGGGGAAATATTACTTTCACTTGTCTTCCCCAGTATGGTTGCAATTTTTCATGTTAGTTCTCAGAGGTAAATCAAGTTAAAATTATGTAAGCTCCAGCTTGATAGAAGCTCGATTATTTAAATATATTAGAGCTATATCTTTTATGCAATGTGTTTTGGATACATTCTCAAATTTTCATGGTTGGATTAGGTTATGCACAACATCAACGAATGTAAAAAAAATTTGTAGAGGAAATTCATAGCATTAAACATACTATATGAAAAGGTGAAAGCAGAATTTAACAGATTGAGTACTATAATTATTCAAGAAGTGACTATGAAGGACAAATTTCTTGAAACTAGGTAAACAATTATTACACAATGTAAAGTATAAAACATAAGGAACGAAGGAAACACATAAATATTTTATGAGTATAAATTATGTAGGAAACTCCTTGCAATTATAAACCAGCCATAAAACCTTTGAAAGATATAGCAGAGGAAAAACCTTTATAAATACATTACACATATTTTATCTTCAAACATCATGAACATTGATGATATCATAATGAGATCGAATGTTGCATCATACTTCTATTAATCTCATGAACCTTTACCTGGAACACAAAATGGAATAACAATGGAATCGATCAATAGAGGACAAAAATTCTCTCCAACAATGTTGTGTCTTTAATATCATACATAGCCAAATTACAAGGGCTAAAACTGTCACTCTAATCTACAAATATAGACAGAGAAACTCTCTACTAAAATTGGCATCCCTTTAGACCGAGTATCAACTACCTTATATAGAGTCAAGAAGTAACCCTATTCGATTTCTTACATCCCAATAGAAAAGTAAAACACTCGTTTCACTTTTTACAAAAAGGATTTTTACATTTCTTCATTACAAAATTTATTGCTAAACTTAGCATCTTTAGTTATTTTTGCTAGCAGCCTTCTTCTTGACCCTTATGTAAACATTCTACTAGACTAGAAGCTACCTTATTGGACCCACTTGAGGTATTCCATCTTGGTTCATCTAATACATCATCTGTATATTAGCTATCCCCGCAGGTGGCATAAATGATATAGTAGGTGGACGATTTGCAAATGAGCCTCGCACTTGAGCTGATGGCTAAGTTGTTGATTGATCTGATTGTGAACTTGAATACTGGACTAATGGTTGACCTGAAACCTATGCAGTGTATACACTTGGTATAAAAACATGTTTATGATATTGAATGACCATTTTCCACTCTTTTCCAAATGGGTGCTTATGGGATCTTAGTGATTCTAAGGATATTTCTACATTTGTATATTTCTCATATGATATGAGCCCCAATATTTTGGAAGTATTCTTCAATCCCATCCATATCTCAAAACAAATCTTTATTCTCTCAAGTGCATGTTTTCCTTCTATTTCCCCTTCCAATGTGTCACATCCCCAATCCCGTCAATTCCCTTTGAGTAATGGGGGAACAAGCCTGATAATTTTTTATTTTGTGTCTATTAGCAAATTTGATATTTTTACACTGCCACAATTATCTTTGGTCCACAACTCCGCAATCCACAAGCAGCACTCTGCAGCTGCAACTTGAAAGTCGGAAATCAAATCTCCAAAATATGCATTGTTGAAAACACCTCTCTGAATTCCACAATTCAGCAATCCGCAATGCGGAACTTGGAAATTTGGATCGCCAATTACCCGGCGTCGAAGAAATATGATCCCGACTTTCGCATTCTGCAGTGCAGGATCCGGAAATGCAGAGCGCCAAAATGCCCGGCACTGAATAAATACAATCTCGACTTCCGCATTCCGCAGTGCAGGATTCGTAAATGCAGAGTGCCAAAATTCCCAGCACTGAAGAAATACGATCCTGACTTCCACATTCCGTAGTGCAGAATTCTGAAATGTGGAGCGCCAAACTGCCCGACACCAAAGAAATATGATTCGGACTTCTGCATTCTGCAGTGCAGGAGTCTGAAATGTGGAGCGCCCAAATTCCTAGCACCAAAGAAATACGATCCCGACTCCTGCATTCCGTAGTGTGGAAGTCAGAAATGCGGAGCGCCAAAATGCCCAGCTTTGCAGAAATGCACCCTCGAATTCTGTATTCTACAATGCAAAAATTCAGGAGCTAGCCATGCCCTATTACAGCCAACTTCCCAGCTCGATAAATTCTTCATCCTTAGACCAAATTGGGAAAAGTTGGAACCGTTGGAAATCTATTGGAGAGCTCTATGAAATTGTGTGGACCCCCGCCACACTTGAGGACTCTGACCTTTCCTCATTTCCAATCAAAAAGCTTCCCTGAAGTCCACCCAAAAACTCTTTATCCCACTGTCAAAGCCCTGGATTCACCTCGCCAATGCCCCTCCTTCACTTGACCACAAAAGGGGAATGAACAAATAAGGGGGCTGTCTAACTCATCCCCCAAGCTCATATGATGAATTAAAAATCCTCTAAGGATATGTGCAATGCATAGAAACAAACAGAGTGGAATTAAATCTTGGTTAATGCATCTACAACATGTAAGACTACAACATATTAAAACAAGAAAAATGATAATAAAAAAACAAATGAATCATCCTCATGGTTAGGCTCATACACATACATCCTACTGATTACTTCCTTATGATAATTTCATTCAATTAACTTGAAATAACAAGGAAACACAACATAGGAATTTAGCATCATTTAACACCATAAAGAACACTTATCTTCTAAGATGAACAGTCCAAGAAACTAGCTATGTGAGAGAAACGTTCCACCCATCCATAGGCCTTTGTCCAGCCTATACTCTTTCAGCTAAGATACCACCCTCGAGATGGGTTGTGTATCCATTAAGGAGGGCTAAAACAGGCTCACTCGCATCCATGGCTTCGCACAAACACACATGCTAAGAAAACACTCATAGTTGGGTTTATCAAGCATTCAATGAACATTAGAGGAGGATGTTAAGGATGTGATATCAACCATAGAGCTGCAGGAATCTCGATTCACACTCAGACAGTCTTGGAACCCACAATACCTACCACACCCAACAAAATGAAGTATTCCCTTCACTGCTGCAAAGTCCCTCAGGCCATACCTTCACTCCAGTGCTCTTCAATGTGGGAATATAAAGGTCTAAGATGTTGGATCTTTGAGACTCTATCCTTCATTGGGTTGATCAAACAACACTACCCTTTGTCCTATCCTTTCTCTATCCTTTCCACTTGGGTTTTACTTCACTTTCTGTGGTCGAATCGACTTTATCCCTTAGCCAGTTTCTCGGCCATTAAATCAGGGTCTTATTCACGGTTTTTTGAGCATCTTACACGTGGAAAATTTCCCTATGGTATAGACTGATAGATCCCCTACTGTATTAATATTCCCAGACAAATTCTGGGTAAGTTTAGTACTCTAAAATTGGGTTTTTTTTCTTCATAAATCGTGATTTTCTTCTTTCTCACTGCTCGCTTCTTTGTTCTCTGTGCTCAAACTCCGATTGCTTATTCCTAGTGAAATGGGGATCAAATAATACGAAAAACCATGGTTAGAGTGGCGTGCAGGTCAAGGAAAACAGATCCCCCATACCCTTCCATCCTGAATTTTGGGGGTTTCCCACACTCTATCAATTTCAATGAACAGTTTCTTCAACCACCCTCTACAGCAGAAATAAATATCAGCAGGGAAGGTCAAATGGGTTCTAAGGGTGACATTTGGAAGTTTATAGTCCATTGCACAACACCCTCACCTCTCTCTAGTGGATACACATGGCCCTCTCTTATTGGTTTCCTCCATAGCCAGTTTTCTTGGTATTTTATTGCAATATTAAGATTTACATAATTTAAAATTTCCCATGGCTTAATATCACATGGATAACATAATCTAATTCTTTCATATTACATAAAAACCAATCATCCACTAGCGGAGCCTTGGCCTTGAGCTCCACGCTAGGAAAACATACATCGCATGTATAAATATTTACAATGAAGGCCAAATATGTTCTAAGGGTCAAAATCGGTTCCGAAGCAATGTGACCTTCTTTTTGAGGATGCACATAGGATCCACTTGGATCTCTCCCTCTGGATCCAAGTGAATCACATTCCAATCAATTATGTGATTAGGATCATGTACATACTTCTTAAGAAAAGAAACATGGAAAACATTATGAGTTATCATGTTAGCAAGCAATACAATTCTATATGCAACTGGTCCTATCCTATCAAGGACTTCAAATGGCCAATAATATCTTGGTGCAAACTTGGCACAACTCCCCAACTTTAGGGAACTTTTTCTTGTCTTCACTCTCAAGTAAACATGATCCCCAATCTTAAATTCCTTATGCACTCTTTTCAAATATACATAACTCTTCTGCCTATCATGAGCTGCCTTTAAATTCTGCCCAATTTTAATATTTTCCTATTCCATTTCCTTGACCATCTCTGGCCCAAGCACCACCCTATTCACTAGATTATCCCAATTCACTGGAGTCCTGCATCCTTTTCCATACAATGCCTCAAAAGGGCTCATCCCCAATGATGCATGATGTCCATTTTTTATGCAAATTCTGCCAAGTGTAGGTAGTCCTTCCACTTGGATGGTTTGTCCATCACATACATCCTCAGCATGTCTTCAAGAAACTGATTCACCCTCTCAGTTTGACCATCTGTTTGAGGATGATATGTTTTACTATAATTCAGCTGAGTTCCCAACTCCTGAAATAATCCCTTCCAAAAATTGGATGTGAACTTTGCATATCGGTCTGAAACTATTGCTTTGGAAAATCCATGCAATTTGAATATCTCCTTCATGAAAATATTTGCTATTTCCTTTGTCTTATGAGTGGACTTGACTGGTATAAAGTGAGCTACCTTTGATAGATTTTCCACCACTACCATAATTGAATCATGCTTCCTCACTGTTATTGGAAAAACTGTTATAAAATCCATAAAAATCACTTCCCACTTCCATTCTGGAATGGGAAAAGGCTCCAATAATCATGATGTATGTTGATCGTCTGCCTTGACTTGTTGCCATTTTTGACACCTAGAGATGTACTCTGCTATGTCCTTCTTTGTTCCATGCTAAAATTACTTCTTTCTTGTTGTTTTTATTGTCTTTTGACATCCTAGATGTCCAAAGTATGGCATTTGATGTATTTAATCCATCACAAGCTTCTTCAATTCTGCACAATCTGGAATATACAGTCCAGTACTTGATAAAAGAGAATACCATCTTCACCAAGCTGATATCTTGCACACCTTTCATCTATATTTCCTTGCTGCAAATTCTCTTTAATTTGAAGGTAAGTTCCATCACTGGTTTGGGATTCTATAATTCTTTCCTTCAAATCTGATTTGCAGATACTTACTGCTGCAACATGAAAATTTCTGTTTAGAGAATTTCAACCTTATTCTCCTTACCTTTCACATGCTTAATTTCAAAATCAAATTCACAGAGAAATTACATACACCTTGCTTTCCTGGCATTCAAGTTTGGCTGGTCAAACAAATACTTCAAACTCATGTGGTATGTTGTGAGGAACCTACAACAATTAATTGATAAAATTCATGATATATTAGATCACAAAATATTTTATTGATCGCGAGCCACTTCAAGGGGGGAAGCTCCTTTGAGCAAGATCAATACAAATAACTTCATCGTTCCTTCATTGCCTCAACACACACTTATATACTAATTCTATGCCCAATAATATGGGTCAATACCATGGAACATATAATACTACATGATGACTCACAAAGCATATGCGTCCAATACTATGGGTCAATACCATGGGCTAATACAAACTATGGATCAAAAAATACTACGGGACGACTTACAAATCATATGCGTCCAACAACAATATACTAACACAGTAAAGAGAAGGGTTGAAATGGGTTCCTAACATCCCCTCTCCCTTAGAAAAAGATTTAGATGTGGAAATTGATGCGGAATCTGAAGGAGTGGTTCCCCTGTAGCATCCTCAGGTTGCATTCCGTGCCACTGAATTAATACCTCTATGATAGATTGAGAGAGAAGTTGATGCCTTCTTTGTTTTAGGGAGGATTGCTTGAAAGGTTGTAGACAAAGAAGAACCATATCACTTGCTTGAAAAGTGCGCTCAGAATGGTGTTGATTGGCTTGTTGTTTCATTCGAATTCTTTCTATGTGAAGATTGTCCTGCAAAATGAGAAGAATCTGATCGCAGTTTCGAAGAACCGAGTCAATTTCCTGAACTAGGGAACTGTTGAGGGTGTATGGAAGAAGAACTGGCAGTTCCTGTCCATAGATTGCTTCATATGGTGTCATTTTAGATGTGGTATTGTACCACCGGGGCACTTCAAGGAAATCCATAGAAATAGCTGTCCAAATTTTTGTAGGGATGGGAAAGGGTCCGAGCAGTCCTAAAAGGAGTGTCGTTTCACCCTTGTTGACCTAGAAAGTATCACATCCAACCACCATATGTTGAATTGTCATTTTCAGTCCCTTCCAAAAGAAGTTACACTGTTCCTGGTCATACGTTTTGAGGAACCCAGAGTTCCCTACTGATGGAGAAGCATGGAGTTCATAGAAGACATATCCATGTTGAACAGATTGCAACCAATTTGGAACACGCATAGAAATAGATTAAAGAGAAACTAGGGAATCAAATGTGCGATAAGGAGCATCCGCCACTAAATTATCCTTACCCTTCTTGTAAGTGATCACATAGGCATAACCCTTGAGTTGGATAACCCATTTCAGGTGTGTTGGGGAGGAGATTCATTGTTCCAGAAAATTTTTTAGACTCTGGTAATTAGTCTTGATGTAGAGCCACTTTTGTACTGAATGCAAAATAGCCATCATTTCCTTCTCAGATGTAGATGTGGCTAAATTCTTACCAAAAAGGTCTCTTGAAGGTGACAAGTCCACTGGTTCAGCAAATACACTTGTATATCTATCCAAGGGAGTAGTGGAGACCATTGATGGGTGCATATGAATGGAATAGAGCTAAGCGATGACACCATATGAATTCTTCTTAAGGATGTTTTCTAGGCGATGTGAACTGATGATGCAGAGAGACCCTGGTTGTAAGCCTGTAAATGTGTGTTGTTTCCCATTGACTGAAAACTACATCCAAAGTTCAGCACAATCTCATAAGATGGGGCCAAGTGTGCATAGCCATTGAGTGCCCAAAACCACATCACATCCACTTAAGGACAAGGAAAACATGTCAGAGCGCAGGTTATAACCTTCCATAGAGATATGCACATTGCGACACTTCTCCTTGCATGGTAAGGTGCCCCCATTGGAAATCATGACTTCAAAGTTGGAGCAATGATGGACAAAACAATCAACTTGTTTAGCGATCTGAGGGTCAATGAAGTTATGACTGCTACAAGAATCAATGAGTATTGTAAGAGGGATCTTCTTGAAGTAACCCCTGATCTGCATTGTTTGTGGGGTGGTGACTCTGGAAAAAGCATGGAGAGATATCTTGGGGTGGTCGTCCAGAGACGGAGGGTCAACAGGAGGCTATTGAATGTCGACATGATCATCTAGTGTATCTAGAGCTTCTGCACCAAGTTTAGAGGTAGGAAGAGAATCCAAATCTAAGAGATAGAGCTGTTCCTCAACACATCTATGCCCTCAAGTCGATTTCTCATCACAATTATAACAAATCCCTTTTTCTCTACGTGCCCACATCTCTACTTTAGAAAAATGCTTGATAGGAGTTGTGCGAGCAGCTGGTGTGATGGGAGGTCATTGGGAAATCATATTTCTAAATGGAACAAAAGTGGATTTGGAGCGTTGTTGGGTTGTGATTGTCACATCCCCTCCTGTCGATCTGACGAAAGGAAGGGATCACGACACTAAGATTTGGGATTTACACAAAACTTATCCCCATTCATCATGAATAAAACAAATGGAATTCCAAATAAAATGGATATGTGTGCAGATGCAAATCAAGAAAACATGCACAGTGGAATAAAACATCATCCACCATATCAAGAAAATCCATCCATTAATTAAAACAATGCAGAAGTAAAACAAAAAACAAATACTCATCTTGATGTAATGCTATCCCAAGCAACTATCTATGTCATTGCAACATTCCACCCAACCATAGGTGTCTTCCCAACCTATATTCTTTTAGCACTCAGAGACCACCCCCGAGCTAGGCATGATTTCTACAAAGAAAATGGGACTCTCAAGCTCAGCACAGCCAAAGCAATGGGTACCCATCTCAACCCCAACATTCTCTTACACACAACAAACTCAAAAACTGGGCATGGAAACACATTTTCAGAAATGGATTTACAAATCAGGGTCCATGGGTTTTCTCCAAATCGTGGAACACCCAAAAACGGATTGTGAGAAGATGGAATCAATCCCAGGGAAGAAAACCAATTTCTCCCACAGATGTATGAGCATTCAATGGGCCAAACGGCCTCTATGAAACCCCCAAATTGATTTGTTCTCTTCCCCATTGTTAACAAAAACAAAAATTCCCTTCCTAGCTAGAAAAAAGAAGGAAAACACAGAAAAACCATGGAGGAAAATGCCTAGGTGACTCCCAACTCGTGAGAGAGTAAAAATGATGGGTGACTAATGGCTAGGGGAGCAATTTCGTGGTTCCTTTCTTTCCAAGGAATCCAAACACAGATTTCTATGAAGGGTGGCTTGCCCATACCCGAATTTGGACAACCATACCTCTCCATTCTCCAAGGAATTAACTTTCTCAACCAACTCTTGGGAGAAATGAATGATTGGGCACAAAAGTCAACATGGGTAGTTGAGGGTTCACGGTTTCTCTCATTAACACTTGGCTTGACTTGATTGGCTCAAGGGTTTGAATATTTCCCTCCCAATTCCTTGTAAATATCATGTCCCCGTCTCTTGTTGCATTGCGTAGCTAGTTGTGGGAATTTCTATTAAAATGCATATTTACAATTTCCATGGCTCACTAGCACATGGGTAACATAATACCAAATACTTGCCTCTTCAAGATAGAGCGTTCACTAGCGGGGCCTTGGCCTTGAGTTCTATGCTAGGAATCATACATAAGGGTAAAAATATCCTAAGGGTCAAAATGGGGGATATTACAATCCCCTCCCCCTTAGAATAACACTGTCCTCGGTGTTCCAATACTTTAGAATACTTACACAGTTTACACATGTCCAAAATTTACAAAAAATGTTACAGGTATACTCTGCATTTCATCCTTTAATTTGAACCTTTAGGACCAAGTCCTTTGGCTTCCACAGGATGCTCCCAGCTAGCTTTGATCTTCTATCTCTGCAGGTGGGAATTGCTCCACAACAATCCTCTCCTTTTTTCTACTTTCAAGCTGATCTGCAAGTCTAGAAACTTTACGGCTGCTACCCACTTGATGTTTGTTTGTTGGGAAGTTGTGGAGGCAATGATTTCCTCAACATTTCCAACATTTTATTGGCTGATTTACCTTTTCCTGCTCAATTTCCTTTGAGTCTTCCCACTTAGGACGTTTCTTAATCGGTTGATTGGATGAATGCTTCTTTATTGACCCACTTTCCTCTCCCTTACTGATTTCTCCCATAATTCTTTTTATCTCCCTTTACAGACAAATAGAGTCCTACAAAACCTTTTGGTTCATCTCATTATGTTTCCTCTGTAGCTTGATCATCTCTCCAAGACTTTCTTGGGTCTTGGAAATTGTTAAAAGAAGACTCTCAGCCAAATCTATTAGCCATTGGTCTGCTGCCATGGTCAATGTGCACAGCTGACCACACTTTTCTTACTAGCAACACTTGCTTGTATTAGCTGCAACCAATTGCTTCAATTTCTTACCTGTGAAATTCATCATGGCAATTCTTTGTTAGGCCAAGCATAATATAAACATTAAAATCAATCAATTATTTCCCAATTGGCATGGAATTCCCATGCTCTATTCATAAGACTTCCACACTTTTCATGCTTTCCCAACATACATATGAACTCATTCATGTTCATCCTTTCACGGGGAATTAAGTATTTCAGCATTCATAATTCATTTCAAACAATTAAACACAGTCTATTTTCAGCCATGACATGCACTCAACAATCCTCTGTTTCTGAAATGCATCAATCGAAAAGGAAAGTGAAGAGTAAGAGTTTCTCCTGTTGTAGATATTTCTTCCTACAGATAGAAAGAAGCCCTCTTAGGATAAAGTAGGATGAACTGAATCTATACTAAGACAAAAATGAAACACATGCGATCTTGAATCCTAGATTAAACAAGTATCTCAAAGTTTATGTATTGAATAAAGTGATAGAAGATAACTGACCTTTCACTCTTGATGTTTGTCCCGCTCATAGTCCATATCTCGAAGTCCTCGTGATGAACCTGTTAAGATCAGACAATGTACAATCATATACAATTCTCCATGAACCCTGAATCACAAATTAGAACCCAAATCTAGCTAGATACAAATCATGAAATTGAAACACAATCAACACACATGAATTGGGAAACAAGACAAGTTATCTTTATTACAACTTGAAGATGCTTACAATGGTTGCTTGATGTCCAAGCCAACTTTCAGCTCCAATTTCTTCCTCTATCTATCTCTGCAAAAGTCTCAAGGTCATAGGTTGGATGCCCCAAAAGTTCTCCCTTTGGCTCATAGAAGGCCTCTCCTTTATAATGCTTGGAAGGGTTAACCAAAAGGAGAGTAAGATGGATCTAATGAGTGTTTAGTGGATTAGGAATACTAAACAGAGAGAGGGGGTTGGGATCGAATCAAAGCTGGTAATCCCAAGAACATCTCTCGAAAGGTGAGATCCAAGATCCATGGCAAAAAGGATGAAAAGGGATTTTCACGCCCATGGGTATGAGCATAACGTAGAATTATCGCACCCCAGGGTCTGAGCATAGCACGACAACCCTAATTATTGCTACCCAGCAGATGTGCAAAGCGTGAAAATGTATGCAGATTGGGTCAGATTTGGTGACATGTGGCAGATAAGGTGTTGTATTCGCCATTCAGTCAGTGGTTTTTGCTCCTGGGTGTCCAAATGAGACCAATGAGGGTACCAATAATGTATGACGATCATTAGGGAGAAAGTGTCATTAGGTCACATGGTATTCACATGGTATAAGGATGTGACACTAGGGATTAATGTGTAACTTTGAGGTATAACATCTCCCTCTTAGTCTTGTTCCAATATGGAGTGCCACCACTAGGGTTCTATGCTTCTTATCCTCTTTCATTTCAATGTGAATGCTTGACTTGCCCTTTCTTGGCTACGACACTTAGTGTCTAAGTTCTTTCTAAGATTTTTCAACTAGGGAACCATTCTACATTATTGTTTACATAACCTTTGGCTGCTAGGATCTACACATGTCCTCTAGCACCCTCTTTCATTATTGCTCATACTAAGCTCTCTTTAGGATAGTCATGTGTCCACATGCATCCTCTGGATGCTTTCATAGTTCTTGCTTCCAGCAATACCTACACTCCAACATTGAATCAATTCACATGTTTAGTTTATTTTCATAGGGTTTATCTCTATACAAGAGTTTAGGAAATCATAACCAAATCATATACACACATATATTCATATTAAATAAGCAAGAAGCTACAAGATAACCAAATACTTATATGTATTGTGCAGTTCCTCTCTACTCCACAGGTTTCCTTCTCTTCTTTACAAGACTTGGATCACCTGTGGGGTGGATGTTTGGCCAGCACACATGCTACTCCAAAACATCAAGTAGTTAATGCCCAACCGATTACTCTCTGGATTTACCAAGCATTTCTAGTGCCCAACCAGTTACTCTTTGGATTTACCAAGACTTTGTAGCACCCAACCAGTTACTCTCTGGATTTACCAAGCATTTGTAGCACCCAATCAGTTACTCTCTATATTTACCAAGCATTTGTAGTTCTTTCAGGGTCTTTGCTTCCTGCAATGACCAAGGTTTCCAACAAAGAATAGTGCATCAGCTTAGCTGCTAGAAGACTTATAATTGAAATATCTATTATTCCAAACAAGAAATAAATGAAATTGAATACTTATCTGTATTGGGCATTTCCTCTCTGGTGCACAGGGTCCTGCTTCACTTTGCAAGCCTTGGAATCGCCTATGGAATTGGATGTTTGGCCAGCACACATGCTTCTCACAACATCAAATAGTTAATTCCCAACCAGTTTACTCTTTGGATTTATGAAGCATTTGTGATAGTTAATTCCCAACCAGTTCACTCTCTGGGTTTACTAAGCATTTGGTGGTGCCCAACCAGTCCCATACCTAGTTGGCCCTCTCCATTGCCGAGCCAGCACATCCATCTGGGTCATCAACTAATGGAAGGAAACTGCACGACCGACCATTTCTAGGTCAAGGATCTACTTATGGAGCCATAGGAATCTCAGGATTTCCATTCAGTCTCGATACCCCACCTTACTACAGCCCTTCATCAATATCACCACAACCCTTCACACACACATCAATTCTTAATCCACACATGGATGGTACTCCTTCTCTTATGCAAACCAATGGTTCCATTTAGGAACTCTTTAGGTTACTTTGTTGACTGCAGGCTAACATGGCCCCACAATACCCACTCACACTACACAAGGATGATACCCATTTTCTACTACACAGCCCCTTGGGCCTATCCATCCCTTCTAGTGTTCTTTACTGCCCATACAGTCCTCTTGAGTACCCTTTCTTCACTTTGCCTCTTAATGTGGAGCACCAATTTGCATCTGTATAATATGACATCATAAGAAGGATAAGCAGTCTCATCAGTATTGCTGCTCTAAAATTGTAACCATATTTCATCACATTCACTATCAAGTATTGAAACACCAAGAATGCGTTCATCTCCTTGGGGTGTAGTCAATATTGACAACCCTAACATAGCCCCACACCAGAAAGGTGTGCAACCCTCCCCGATGTGAGCCATGTAGGCCCTAATCATACACAAGTAGTATGGAATAATAATGAAATAATAAAACATGCTCTGCATATTAAATCTAATAACCAGACATATATATTCTTAGCTAGGGTTACATAATACTTATCCCTTTTCATACGTATTCTCTCTTCATTTGTGAGGAATGGGGGATCCCTTCTTTGATTCAACAGTCCTTCAGTTTTCCACCCCAATATTTTCACGTTCCATAACCCACACATGCCCTCTTGGCATAATTTCACCATCTTACTCTCATGTTTTTCCAACACGCAGTGCAGCTAGGATATCATCAAAATTTACTATGGAGTTTCACCTGAAACCCATTTGCAAAACATGGGGTCCTTCCCATGGAGTTTGGCTTCTACAGGCCATCACACATGGTATTCCTGCAACATATCTTCCTGGAACACTTATCAAATAGCCAAATAGTCAGCAACATTTAACAATAAAATTCAAATTTGATTGTCTCATACCCAAAGAATTAAATTCAATCATGAATTTGCAATTCCGTCTACTATAGAAATTGACTTGCTTAGCCATGAGGTTATCCTCATATTGCTTGTCTCTTGTATGTGGCACCCCTCTTCCCATTAGGGTTTTATTCTTGCTTCCATAACATGAACATCACTTACAACATGTCATCCTGACACAGTTCTATGCAAGCCAACAATGATTAGCAATTATAAGCAAATTCTCGAATCTGAAATCTACAAGTCCAAAATTGACAATTTGTTATGCACATAAAATATTTTTACAACCATGAGATCCTTCTGATGAGGTTTTTCTCTTGTACATGGTAGATTCCAATCTTCACCATTGACTTACCCACATTTCCATGCCCAAAACAATCTACCTGAAATCTGAAACTTCAATCATCCAAACACTTTGTAAGTCTCTATACATATAATATTTCCAACTGTTAACATCTCAATATCACCAAAAATCATTTACCTCATGTGAATCATTATCACACTAGAATTGCAAGGTACAGTCACCTCATTTATGCAACTTTTAAATAAAATCTCCAATATTCATTACTTCACAGCCATATCATTTTATGCAACTCTATCCTTTCAACAGAGCACTCTTGGTAGCCCATCAACATGTCTACCTTCTTCATGCAATCATTCTCCTGCATTCACAGCAGCTACGGAAATGCTCTCAGGATTGACAATAGTTCACCATTTCATCTATTATCTAATTGCAATGAAACATACACCACAACCATGCATTCACACAATGCATCTCAACATGTGCACCCATACCTATGTATGCACATTTATATCACTCACATAATATTTTAATGTGCATTCACTCAATGCATAACCACAAGATTGTACAAATATTTTAATGCACATACCCTCAATGCAACCTTGCATTAATTCATGAATACTATGCATTCAAACATATTATGGCCTAACCATGACTACCACACATGCACTACCATGACATGGCCATAAGTCCTCACTCAACATATACAAGTGGCATGATATACTTTCATACAAATGCATCCACAATTCAAAACAGCTAGATGGTATAAGGATCCTCGTCCTTACTACTCTATACCTCACCATACCATGGGGGTATGACATTAACATGGATGCATTCAACTTTGTATACATACTGTTCTATGATTATTAAACATGGCTCAATGGATTCTTAGCCAATCCCCTTTCAACTTTAACAATTAGCATGAATAACCATTACCTGCATGGCTCTCATTAACATCCTTCGTGTTACCTGATCAACTGGCCTCTTACCAAGGCTACACAGTCATTTTGCTAACGTTTTGATCATGAATCATCACTCTAGCCTTCCCTCTCAAGGTTTGTTGGTCACATGCTGTGACTTCTTTTCATTTTCAGTCATGCTTCTATGGTTTGATGCCTACAACCATTATCAACAACATTAATTGTCATCAACCATAGGAAATACCATTAATGGGCTACTGCATGTGTAACTTCCCTACCGTTACCCATATGCAACATCATGCTCATGCATAAGCAATTCACATGAACTATGCAATGACGGTTTAATCATGCCCACTAATTCAAATGCATTTAATCTACTACTCTCTTAACTTAGCTTAACTCGCCGACTATTTCCATCGCGAACTCGACTAAACTAACTGACCATTTTAGCGTTATTTGCCGATTTTGTGCCAACAAAGACTTAGCAGAAAAATAAAAAAAGTTTTTTTTTTTGAAAGTTTTGAAATTTTTCTTTCTTTCCTGTTGATTAGTGCTGGGCAGTAGGAATAATACTTACCTCTGCAACTGTGATAGGTAGCCCATGAAATCCTAAATGTTGCAACCTTTGCTCTGATACCACTCTGCCACGTCCCCTCCCGTCGATCCGACGCAAGGAAGGGATCATGACACTAAGATCTGGGCTTTACACAAAACTTAGCCCCATTCATCATGAATAAAACAAATGGAATTACAAATAAAATGGATATGTGTGCAGATGCAAATCAAGAAAACATGCACAGCGGAATAAAACATCATCCACCATATCAAGAAAAACCATCCATTAATTAAAACAGTGCAGAAGTAAAACACAAATAAAATGCTCATCTTGATGTAATGTTGTCCCAAGAAACTAGCTATGTCGCTGCAACGTTCCACCCAACCATAGGTCTCTTCCCAACCTATATTCTTTCTGCACTCAGAGACCACCCCCGAGTTGGGCATGATATCTGCAAGGAAAATGGGACTCTTAAGCTCAACACAACCAAAGCAATGGGTACCCATCTCAACCCCAACATTATCTTGCACACAACAAACTAAAAAATTGGGCATGGATACACATTTTCAGCAATGGATTTACAAATTAGGGTCCATGGGTTTTCCCCAAATCGTGGCACACCCAAAAATGGATTGTGGGAAGAGGGAATCAACCCCAGGGAAGAAAACCAATTTCTCCCACAGATGTATGAGAATTCAGTGGGCCAAACAACCTCTATGAAACCCCCAAATCGATTTGTTCTCTTCTCCACTGTTAACTAAAACAAAAACACCCTTCCCAGCTAGAAAAAAGAAGGAAAACACAGAAAAACCATAGAGGAAAACGCCCAGGTGACTCCCAACTCATGAGAGAGTAAAACTGATGGGTGAATAATGGCTATGAGAGCAATTGCATTGCTCCTTTCATGCCAAGGAACCTAGACACGGATTTCTATGAAGGGTGGCTTTCCCATACCTAAATTTGGACAACCATACCTCTCCATTCCCTAAGGAATTAACTTCCTCAACCAACTCTTGGGAGAAATGAATGATTGGGCACAAAATTCAACATGGGTAGTTGAGGGTTCATGGGTTCTTCCATTGACACTTGGCTTGACTTGATTGGATCAAGAGTTTGAATATTTCCCTCCCAATTCCTTGTAATTATCATGCCCCTATCTCTTGTTGCATTGCATAGCTAGTTGTGGGCATTTCTATTAAAATGCATATTTACAATTTCCATGGCTCACTAGCACATTGTTAACATAATACCAAATACTTTCCTCTTCAAGATCGAACATTCACTAGCGAGGCCTTGGCCTTGAGCTCCACGCTAGGAATCATACACAATATGCATACAATATTTACATTATAGCCCAAAATATCCTAAGGGTCAAAATGGGGGGTATTATAGTAATCTTGTTCTCTGCCAATTTAGCCAACCCTAGGACATCCATCATTGTGTTGGGATAGAACATTTTAACCTCTTAGCGGATTTCATCCTTAAGACCACTTATAAAGCAACTTCTATAGAATTCATCAGACAATATTTTTGTTTTATTGGCTAGTTTCTCACATTCTGTCTGATACTCTCTCATAGTGCCAATTTGGTGAAGTTTAGTGAGTGCTCCTGTGAAGTCATCAAAAGCACTAGGACCAAATCATTGAAAAAGGAGTTGGCAAAAATCTGTCCATTTTGGCTCGTCATGAGCCTTGATGTAAGAACGGTACCATTAAAGGGCTTCCTGTTCCAAATGAAAGGATGCAAGTGGAACATTTTGGACATAAAAAATATTATGTAGACTAAAGTATTGTTCTGCTTGGTATATTCATCCAGTCGGATCATTACAATTGAAGCGGGGAAAATCAAGCTTCGTCCCACGAAAATTGTTGGAAGAAGAGAACCTTGTGTTCATGGCTGAATGCTGAAGATGGAGGCTGGGAAATTTTTTGTCCAAATCTTGGAGTTTGGTTTTGAGGGATGCAAGTTATTCCTCCATGATTTGTGCTCATGCGTGGGTGACAACCATAACCATGAGTTTTTTGTTTTTTGTGAATGGGTAGAAAAACAAAAAAAAAAGCTTATTTAGTAAAGGGAAATTTGGATTTGGGAAAAACTCTGATGGGCAATTGGGGTTTGACTAGGTTTGGACACTTTCGAATGGACAGGGAAGTAGAAAATGAGGATTTCAGAAGTGGGGTGAAAGAATGGGAAAAATTGTCAGAGAGGGACAAAGAAGCAGAAATATGGAATGAACATGGTGGAAAAATTTAAAGGCGATTGGGGGGAAATCGAAGAAGTTATGGAAAACCCTACAAATAGACAAATGTGGAATTTTTGGCTTTGGGAAGTGGAATTTGGGATAGGGTCCTCAGGAATGAAATATGCAGAATGGGATTGCAGGGATGTCAGTGAAGTTTCAATGGAAGTCGAGTTAAAAAAAGGAGATACGGCGAAGTGATTGACAATAGATGGATCTGCAACGACGTGGAAGTGATTGACAACAAATGGATATGAAATGACACGGAAGTGATCGAAAACAGATGGATTTTCAATGGCGCGGAAGTGATCAGAAACAGATGGATCTGCAACGGTGCATAAGTGATCGGCAATAGGTCTGGATAGATGTAATTTGTGATTTAGCAGCTGAAAATAAATATGGACCCCAAGTATGCTCGGCTTCCTAATGCTTCAGGGGATTCACTTGGCCACCAATGTTGTCTAATGGATTGCGTATTAGGGCAGTACCCCTCACTCCATGGATTAGGTAAAACTAATAACCGCTTTTCCACAAATGACAGCTCTTGGTTTACCTCACTGGTTGGAACTAGTCAATCAGGTAAGGGTCGTTTCCCTTTTCCCTAACAGGTCCTCTCAATGGGCTAGCTACTTCAGGGTTCCTAAGGTACTCCTCACAATGATTTTTAGGGTTTATTCCCAAGTACTTCCCAGAGTTAAGTGTATAGGGATTATTCCCAGATTCGAACGTGCAACATATGCGAAAATTGTTTTGGCAGAAATTCCACCCAACGAGCCCAAGAAAGTGCTCTGATACCAGCTGTGAGGAACCTGCAACAATTAATTGATAAAATGCATGATATATTAGATCACAAAATATTTTATTGATCTCAGGCCACTTCGAGGGGGAAACCTCCTTTGAGTAAGCTCAATACACAACTTCACCATGCCTTTATTGGCCTCAACACACACTTATATACTGAGCCTATGCCCAATACTATGGGTCAATAAAATGCAAGATATAATACTATGGGACGACTTACAAATCATATGCATCCAATACTATGGGTCAATAACATGGGCTAATACAAAATATGGATCAATAAATACTACAGGACGACTTACAAAGCATATGCGTCCAACAACAATATACTAACAAAGTAAAGAGAAGGGTTGACACGGATTTCTAACATATGTCCTAAGCTCAAATATTCTTCCCAACAAATAATATCTCCACATCTTGAGAGCATGTACTATATTGGTTGCTAGTTCTAAATCATGTGGCATAATTCTTTTCATGCTCTTTTAATTTCCTTGACTCATAGAAAATCACAAATCCTTCTTGCATGAGTACTCCACCTAGCCCTTCAATGCAAGCATCTGTGCACACTACAAAATTCTTTCTTGGATCTACAATCTTCAAAACAGGAGCACTGATAAGAAATTTCTTTAACTGTTGAAAGCTTCTCTCACATTTTTCAGACCATACAAAATTAATATTCTTCCCATGCAATGATGTAATTGCGTGATCTATCTTGGAGAATCCTTCAATGAACCTTCTATAATAGCCTGCAATGCATATAAAATATCTAGCATCTGAAACATTCTTTGGAGTAGTCCAATCCATTATGGCTTCAATCTTTTCTGGATCCACTGCAATTCCTTCTTCTGAAATGACATGACCCAAATATTGTACCTTCCTTTGATAGAAATCACACTTTCTCAGCTTTGCATACAGTTGGTGTTCTCTAAAAACTTGGAACACCATTCTTAGATGTTCATCATGCTCTTATTCATTCCTTGAATAAACAAGAATGTCATCCAAGAACACTATCACAAACTTTTCCAAATACTTGTTGAAGACACTATTCATGAGACACATGAATGTAGCAGGTGCATTGGTAAGACGAATTGGCACCACTGTGAACTCATAATGACCGTATCTTGTTCTGATAGTTTTCTTGTGGATGTCTTCTTCTTTTATCCTAACCTAATGATAGCCATACCTTAATTCAATATTTGAAAACACTCTATCTTCCTTCATTTGATCAAACAAATCATCAATTCTTGGCAATGGGTATTTGTTCTTGATTGTCTGTTAGGAACCCGTGTCAACCCTTCTATTTACTTTGTTAGTATATTGTTGTTGGACGCATATGATTTGTAAGTCATCCCATAGTATTTGTTGATCCATAGTTTTTATTATCTCATGGTATTGACCCATAGTATTGGACGCATATGCTTTGTAAGTCGTCCCGTAGTATTATATATTTCATGGTATTGACCCATACTATTGGGCATAGACTTAGTATATAAGTGTGTGTTAAGGTCAGTGAAGTCACCATGAAGTTATTTGTATTGATATTTCTCAAAGGAGGTTTCCCCCTCGAAGTGGCCTGCGATCAATAAAAATATTATGTGATCTCATATATTGTGCATTTTGTCAATTAATTGTTGCAGGTTCCTCACATCTGGTATCAGAGCACTTTCTTGGGCTCATTGGGTGGAATATCAGCCAAAAAAATTCCGCATCTGTTGCAAGTTCAGATCTAGGAATAATCCCTATCCGCTTAATTGTGGGAAGTACTTGGGCATAAGCCCTAAAAATCATTATGAGGAGTACCACAGGAACCCCGAAGTAGCTGTCCCAATGGAAAGAACTACCACTGAAAAGGGAAACGACCTCTATCTGATTGAATAGCTCCTACCCATGAGGTAAACCAAGAGATTTAGTTTGTGGCAAAGCGGTTATCATTTTTACCTGAGCCGTGGAGTGAGGGGTGTTTCCTCAATACGCAAGCCGTCAGACAGCATTGGTTGTCGAGTGAAACCTATGAACTGTTAGGAAGCTGAGCATACTTGGGGTCCATATATATTTTCAACTGTTGCCGATGGATTCCATGCCATTGTAGATCCATCTATTGCCGATGGCTTCCACGCCATTGCAGATCCATCTATTTTTTATTGCTTCTGTGTCATCGCAGATCCAGCTGTTTCAGATCTATTCTGAAATCCATTTCAGATCTAGCTGTTTTCAATCCATTCCAAGCCGTTTTAGATCTAGCCGGTTTCAAATCCATTTTGAAAGCCATTTCAGATCCATCCATTTTCAGATTCAGCCATTTTCAATCCATTCCAAGCCATTTCAGATGTCGTCGCTTCAGATCTTTTGATGACTTAACAGGAGCACTCACTAAACTTTGCCAATTTGGCACTGTGAGAGAGTATCAAACAGAATTTGAGAAACTAACCAATCACACAGAAAGATTGTCTGATGAATTCTATAGGAGTTGTTTTATTAGTGTTCTTAAGGATGAAATCCGCTCATACGTTAAAATGGTCTGTCCCAATACCATGATGGAAGTCCTAGGGTTGGATAAATTGGCGGAGGACAAGATCACAACCCAACAACACTCCAAATCCACTTTTGTTCCATTCATAAATATGGTTTCCCAACGACTTCCCATCACGCCAACTCCTCGCACAACTCCTATCAAGCATTTGTCTAAAGGAGAGATGCGGGCACGTAGAGAAAAAGGGATTTGTTATAATTGTGATGAGAAATTCACTCGAGGACATAGATGTGTTGAGGAACAACTCTATCTCTTAGATGTGGATTCTCCACCTGCCTCTGAACTTGGTGCAGAATCTCCATATACACTAGATGATCAGGTCGACATTCAGCAGCTGCCTGTTGATCCTCCATCTCCAGACGACCACCCAGAGATATCTCTCCATGCTTTAGCTGGAGTCACCACCCCAAAAACAACACGGGTTAGGGGTTACTTCAAAATATCCCTCTTACAATACTCATTGATTCTGGTAGCAATCATAACTTTATTGACTTGCGGATCGCCAAATAGGATGATTGTTTTGTCCATCCTTGCTCCAAATTTGAAGTCATAATTGCCAATGGTGGCACCTTAGCTTGCAAGGGGAAGTGTCGCAATTTGCGTATCTCTATGGAATATTATAACCTGCGCTCTGACATGTTTTCCTTTTCCTTAGGAGGATGTTATGTGGTTTTGGGCGTTCAATGGTTACGCACACTTGGCCCCATCTTATGGGATTTTGTTGAACTTTGGATGTTGTTTTCAGTCAATGGGAAACAACACACATTTACAGGCTTACAACCAGAGTCTCTCCACATCATTAGTTCACATCGCTTGGAAAACATCCTTAAGAAGAATTCACATAGTCTCATCGCTCAACTCCATTCCATTCAGATGCACCCATCAACGGTCTCCACTACTTCCTTGGATAGATATGGAAGTGTCTTTGCTGAACCACTGGGATTGCCACCTTCAAGAGACCTTTCCAGTAAGAATTTAGTCACATCTACATCTGAGAATGAAATGATGGCTATTTTGCATACAGTACAAAAGTGGAAACCATACCTATTAGGGAATTATTTCTGCATCAAGACTGGTCACCATAGTCTGAAAAATTTCTTGGCACAACGTGTCTCCTCCCGAACACACTTGAAATGGGTTAGCCAACTCATGGGTTATGCCTATGCGACCACTTAAAATAAGGGTAAGGACAATCTGGTGGCGGATGCTCCTTCTCACACATTTGATGACCCAATTTATCTTTCAACTATTTCTATGCTTGTTCCAAATTGGTTGCAATCTGTTCAACAGGGATAGGTATTATATGAACTCCTTGCTTCTCCATCGGCAGGGCACTCTGGGTTCCTCAAAACGTATGAATGGGAACAGTGTAAATGTTTTTGGAAGGGACTGAAAATGACAATTCAACATATGGTGGCTGACTGTGATACTTTCCAGGTCAACAAAGGTGAAACAAAACTCTTTCCGGGACTGCTTGAACCCTTGCCCATCCCCACAAAGATTTGGACAACTATTTCTAAGTATTTCCTTGAAGTGCTTCGGTGGTACAATACCACATCTGAAATGAAACCATATGAAGCAATCTATGGACAGGCACCACCAATTCTTCTTCCATACACCCTCAGTAGTTCCCCAGTTCAGGCAATTGACTCGGTTCTTTGAAGCCGCGATCAGATTCTTCTCATTTTGCAGGAAAATCTTCACATGGCAAGAATTCAAATGAAACAACAAGTCGATCAAAACTGTTCTGAGCGCACTTTTCAAGCAGGTGATATGGTTCTTCTTCATCTACAGCCTTCCAAGCAATCCTCCATGACACTCAAAATGCGTCAGCTTATCTAACAATCTCTCACAGAGTTATTAATTCAGTTGCAGTGAATGCAACCCGAAGATGCTACTATTGATGTATATTTAACTTCGGAATGTATTTCACCCATCTATATTGTATTCCTATAGAGATGTTATTATTCCTCTATACGGAAGTGATTGTATTCCTATAGAGATGTTATTATTCCTCTATATGGAAGTGTCGTCATTTATATTGTAAGTGTCGTAACTTATACTTGATGGGTTATTAGATCACCTTGATGGGGTCAGCTGTATGATTCATGTCGGTAAAAGGGTTATTAGACCACCGAGTGTGGAGTCGGCCCGGATTAATGTCACCATGGGTTATTAGACTGAGTTAGACAAGTTGGCTCTATTAGTTTATTCGGCAGGACAGGACAAGTATAAATAGAGATCGGGAGATCTCTATTTGATCATCTCATTACTCACTCTTCCATCACTCAGAAAGTGGAGCACATGTGAGGAGGAGGATCAGCTGCTAGGAGAAGACTATCTCTTGTACTTTGGTTGTATTATTGCTCTATCTATCTCTGAGGAAGTTGCAGGGTTTTTCACCTTCTTGATTTTCCCCGGTGAAACTCTGTGTCTCTTGTGTGTTTGTATTATTGTGTCCATGATTCATATGCTGTAGATATGCTGTACATGTTATTCTCTCAATTAAGATCCTAGATCAGATTGAAGTAAATTCTGAAAAACTAACATGGTATCAGAGCTAGCTTGAAAGAAGGCATGGCATGGCATATATGACACTTGTTGCACTTGCGAAACTAGGGCTTGATATAGCAAAAACCAGTCATCGTAGAATATAAGATCCCCATGTACCTTGTGTCCAAAGTAAAACCTCTAATTCATTTTACTTTGTGATTTATGATATGTACAATATAGGGTTTCTGCCTCTTCCAGATCTGAGTCATAAACAAGTGACCTATGAAAAAAGGTCATAACCTGGGCTAGGAAGCTCCAAATGAAATTTCATAAAATGTGACAGGTAGGGAACGGACTGTACTTTCTCAGGTAAGTTTTTCAGAGGCCGAAAGTGAACCAATGACACGTGGCACACCATACAAGTTCGATCTCCTATTTTATACCATAAACATGTCATGTTGCGACAATTGGAATAAATCTCTCTCAGAGAATCCAATTGAGGTCAGACCTGTGGGGTTGGAAAGATAACAGGTCAGGATACCACAAGAAGAATTTTTAGACCTTGTAAATCTGGAATTTCGGAGTTACACCAGAAACAATCAAGTGCATATTTCTGTCAAAACATAATTAGATTTTAAGCACCTTCATTCATGGCTCCGGGAATTTTGGGTTTCGGAGAATGTTGGAATTTTTTGTATTGGTGACCACATCTGAATGCTTCTTAGAAAAATCAAAATTTAGAGACCAAGATCGAATTTTTTGGTTGGGTAGAAGGATGGGCTTGATCAAACCCTAGTTGGATATTTTGATCGGAAAGGTGGAAAATTAGGGATTCTGGAAAAGTTGGAATTTTTAAAGTCTGTGACCATGGCTAGAAGCTCCTCAGAAAAATCGAAGTTTAGAGCTTTGGATCGAACCTTTTGGTTGGGCAAAAGAGTGGGCTTTATCAAACCCTAGTTCAGGATCCTGTCCAGAAGATCTGGAAGTTTCAAAGGCAATTTTGAGGGGTGAAACTTTGCAGTTTTCAAATTCTGAGTATACCATCTTGATCAGCTCATCAAGGCACATCTTTCTATCCTTTCAGAAGTTTGAATTTTTAGGGTTTCTATAACAAACCCTAGTTGAGCTCCAGATCCAATTTCTGCAAATCAAGTGGATTGGGTTAATCCTAGAAGAGAATGGATTGGTCACATGCATAAGTGAAGAAGTTCCAGTTTCATAGGGAGATAAGGCTAAGGCCTTACATAAGAATATTACAAGCAATCTCAATAGGTATGACTTATCCATGTATGTTTCGAGATCTGTTCATGATTAAGTTTATGGTATGTTTGTCTTCATTAAGGTTAGTACAATCTTGATTAAATTTAGACTTGTCGTATCACCTTAATAAAATTATGAATGCACGATAGAAGATTTCCATTGATTAGGGTTTTGACACTTATGATTGTACTAATGCATTGTGGTGTTGTATGAGGTTGAAGTTGTCCGCTAACATGAAAGGTACATCAAGAAAGACAAATCATGTTCTAGTTCAAGAACATATGACCATGGTGACATGAAGACAAAGGTTCATCCATTTCCACGGGTCACATAGAAGCTCTACTTACAAGGTATGTATAACTTTGTTCTATAATGGTTAACCTATGAGATATGCAGGTTACTAGCACAAGTCATTGAAGAGAACAAGAAGACATTATGCGGGTATGTTATACATAACTAGATAGCATGCTAATCTAGGTATGTTTTTCCTATATCAAGTTAGAATCCTACCTTGTGTTATCATATCTTATATAAGTATACATGGCATGATTGATAATGATTATTCATTGAAGTTAGTAATCAAGTGTTTATGCATATTATGTCTCTTACCTTGATTGATGATATGACTAACCAAAAGAGTTCTATGGTCAAATATGAATATGCATGAGTAAGAGAAGTTTTCCTTAAAACATTGAATGCTAATGCTTTATTATCTGTGTTTGAAATGATCATGACTATACATGTTTACGATTATTGATATTATACTAATGAATGTATGATTATGTATGAGATCTCGAGGATAACACAATGATGATACTAGTAAGCATGCATAGTGATCGAGGATGGATATAAGTTCAAGGATAGGTATTCCAGGAAGCAAAGATCAAGAGGGAGCACACTCCAGTAGTTTCTGCAAGGATGCAGACATTCATAGGGATTTGATCACTTCTCACAATCCACATCATAATGGAGTTGCAGAAAGGAAGCAAAGACTGAGAGGGATTCCACCCTACAACTAAACAAAGATAAGTATTTGAATTGTCATTTCTTGCATATTTGTTTATTTAAATAATATTGTTCAATATGCTTATGTTCCTAGACTTAGGGTGTGTATTATGCATATTAGAATAATTGCATTAATGAATAGTATACTACTAATATGCATCTAATGGGTAAGTGGTCTATGGCACTATACAACATTCCATTGATACTTATCTAGAATGAAACCTCTTTGCTGACATGTTGGGAGTTGTGCACACTCTTAACAATGTTCTCGTAGAGATTGGAAGGCATCTAGAAAGTTACGGGATATGGATAAATGTTGTATTGAAGCATTGGCTAAGATAATTGCATGACTATATGACATATGTATTTATGTGTAAGAATTTGTTCTGGAAACTATGAGATGTTTTCTAATGAGGAAATTTAACTTGTTTTGTAGGAAATATCATATACCATCACCTACAAAAGAAGGACTACAACATTTGTTCAACAACAAAGTTATCTATTGAAGACATTGAAGTTCCTAGGATTCGGGAAGAACGCCATGATCAAGGAGTACCAATCAACCATGAAGAATGATATTTGGGATGCAGTCCCAAGACCTGAAGGGAAGTCTGTTGTGACTTCCAAATGGATCTACAAGATCAAGCATGCTGTAGATGGTAGCATAGAGAAATAAAAAGTGAGATTTGTAGCTCGTGGCTTCTCCCAGAAAGAGGGGATAGACTATGAAGAGACTTTTGCTCCTGTAGCTAGATACACTTCCATCATATTAGTACTTTCTCTAGCTATAGTGATGAAGTGCCAGATACACCAGATGGATGTCAAGACAACTTTCTTGAATGGTGTAGTTGAGGAGGAAGTGTATGTGGAGCAGCCACTTGGTTTTGAGACACATGACAGGGAGTCATATGTGTGCAGATTGAAGAAAGCCTTGTATGGCTTGAAGCAAGCTCCTAGGACTTGGTATGGTAGGATAGACAGCTTTCTATCTAGTTTGGGTTTTAATAAGAGTGAAGCAGATTCCAACCTTTACTACAAGGTTGAGGAAGGAAATCATGTGATACTACTCTTGTATGTGGATGACCTATTTGTAACAGGATATGATGGATTGATTTCCGATACCAAGAGGAAGCTTGTTGCTGAGTTCGAGATGAAGGATTTGGGTATGATGCACTACTTTCTAGGCATGGAGGTGTGGCAGAGTGCAGATGAAATATTCCTTGGACAAGGGAAGTATGCAGTAGAGATCCTGAAGAGGTTCAGGATGATGGGCTATAAGGCAATGGCCACACCTATGGCATCAAACCTGAATATTCTGTGTGATGCTTCATCTGATCCAGTTGATGTCACGATGTATCGTCAGATGATTGGGTCCTTGATGTACCTGACGAATATGAGACCAGATATTTGCTTTGCGGTGAACATATTGAGCCAGTTCTTGACAGATTCGAGGAGTGTTCACCTAGTTGCTGTAAATCATATTCTGAGGTACCTGAAGGGTACAGTTGACTATGGGCTCAAGTATGATGTGAATCAAAAGTTTAAGCTGCAAGGTTATGTGGATTCAGATTGGGAAAGCAGTGCTACAGATAGGAAGAGCACATTTGGGTGCTTCTTCAGTATGGGATCAGGTGTGATCTCTTGGTTTAGCAGGAAGCAATCCTGCGTAGAACTGAGTATAGCCGAGGCAGAGTATGTTGCAGCATGTTCAGCTAGTTGTGAGGCAGTATGGCTCCGGAAGCTACTGTCTGAGTTATTTAATCTCCTGCCAGAGGCTACTGGTATCTTTTGTGACAAACAGAGTTGTATGAAGCTGTTTAAGAACTCGGTGTTTCACGACAAGTCGAAACAAATTGAGATCAAATATCACTATATCAGGGATATGGTGCAGAAAGGAGGAGTGAAGCTCCTGTATGTTACGATGGATGAGCATGTTACAGATGTGCTGACGAAACCACTAGCTAGAGTGAAGTTTGAGTACTTCATAGAGAGGCTTGGTGTTCTTCAGATTGACGACACTTCGAGGAAGAAGTGATGGACAGATTTGTTGGAAGCCATTCCAAGCATGGTGAGAGGAGGATCCTTCCCCTAGCTGTGGATGTAAGCGCTAGATGATGAGCATCAGGACGATGCTCCAGTTACTGCTCTGTATATGCATCATGTTGGATGCTTGTTATGATCGGTTGGATCATGTATATGTATATGCATCATGTTGGATGCTTGTTATGATCATTTGGATCATGTATGTGTATATGCATTATGTTAGATGCTTGTTATGATCAGTTGGATCATGTATATGTATATGCATCATGTTGGATGCTTGTTATGATCAGTTGGATCATGTATATGTATATGCATCATGTTGGATACTTGGACCATGTATCTGTATATGTATCAGGTGGATACATTGTATGATCAGGATGATCATGGATGATGAGCTTTAGGATGTTGTTCTAGATGACATGCATCAGGACAATGCAATGATAATGATCAGGATGATCATGTACATCAAGATGATGGATGGTGAGTATCAGGTTGATACTCTGTGGTCGTGGCCAGGTTGTGCAAGGGTAGCATGTAATAAGTCCTGGAGATATGGACAGGATGAAAAAGGCCTCAGATGGTCTTTAGAGATCTTGCTTGGAAAGACACTCTTTTAAGGTTTTGCTAGACCACATGTAATAAGTCATGGAGATATGGATAGGATGAAAAAGGCCTCAACTGCTCTTTACAGATATTTCTTGGCAAGACACGCTTTTAAGGTTTTGTGGGAACCACATGTAATAAGTCCTGGAGATCTGGACAGGATGAAAAATGCCTCAAATTCTCTTTAGAGATATTGCTTGGCAAGACACTCTTTTAAGGTTTTGTGGTAGGGGTCACATGTAATAAGTCCTGGAGATCTGGATAGGATGAAAAAAGCCTCAGATTCTCTTTAGAGATCTTGCTTAGCAATACACTCTTTTAAGGTTTTGTGAGAGTCACATGTAAAAGATCCTAGGAGATCCGATAGGTTGAGTTGTGTGCTCATAAAATGCCTGGGATGCTCTTTCGAGGTTTTGTTGATGCACATAATAAGTCTCGAGGATTCCACAGTATGGCCAGTGATGATGAAGACCTGCAGGTGGTGGGCCTACATCCAATATGAAAAAGGACTGGCTCTGTAGAACTTCCTATGATGAGTAGTTCAGAGATTGATTGAGATAGCAACAACAATGATGATGATAATGATTCGATGATAATGATCCAGAGAAGAAGACTTGTGCTAGCAGATCTATGTCGAGAAATACCTTGCTAGTTAAGAGGGAGTGTTGATGTATATGTAACTTCAGAATGTATTTCACCCATGTATATTGTATTCCTATAGAGATGTTATTATTCCTCTATATAGAAGTGATTGTATTCCTATAGAGATGTTATTATTCCTCTATACGGAAGTGTTTGTATTCCTATAGAGATGTTATTATTCCTCTATACAGAAGTGTTGTCATTTATATTGTAAGTGTTGTAACTTATACTGGATGGGTTATTAGACCACCAAGTGTGGGGTCATCCCAGATTAATGTAACCATGGGTTGTTAGACTGAGTTAGACAAGTCGGCCCTGTTAGTTTATTGGGAAGGACAGGACAAGTGAAAATAGAGATCGAGATATCTCTATTTGATCATCTCATTACTCACTCTTCCATCACTTAGAAAGTGGAAAACATGTGAGGAGGAGGATTAGCTTCTAGGAGAAGACTATCTCTTGTACTTTGGTTGTATAATTGCTCTATCTATCTCTGAGGAAGTTGCGGGGTTTTTCACCTTCTTGGTTTTTCCCGGTGAAACTCTGTGTCTCTTGTGTGCTTGTATTATTGTGTCCATGATTGATATGCTGTACATGTTATTCTCTCAGTTAAGATCCTAGATCAAATTGAAGTAAATTCTGAAAAACTAACAGCTACAGGGGAACTACTCCTTCAGATTCCGCATCAATTTCCACATCTAAAGCTTTGAGGACAAAGCTTTTTCTTAGGGAGAGGGGATGTTAGGAACCCGTGTCAACCCTTCTCTTTACTTTGTTAGTATATTGTTGTCCACATATGTTTTGTAAGTCGTCCCGTAGTATTTGTTGATCCATAGTTTGTATTAGCCCATGGTATTGACGCATAGTATTGGACGCATATGCTTTGTAATTCCTCCTGTAGTATTATATGTTTCATGGTATTGAACCATAGTATTGGGCATAGACTTATTATATAAGTTTTTGTTAAGGCCAATGAAGTCATCGTGAAGTTATTTGTATTGAGCTTGCTCAAAGGAGGTTTCCCCCCTCAAAGTGGCATGCGATCACTAAAAATATTCTGTGATCTCATATATTGTGCATTTTATCAATTAATTGTTGTAGGCTCCTCACATTGTCACTTTATTGAGCTTCCTGTAATCAATACAAAGCCTTAAAGTCCCATCTGTTTTCTTGAAAAATAAAACTGGTGCTCCCCAATGAGATACACTAGGTCTGATATACTTCTTGTACATTGATTCTTGTAGTTCCATCTTTAACTCTACAAATTCTGGTGTGCTCATTCTATAAGGAGCTTTGGAAATTGGTGTTTCTCCTGGAACAAGGTCAATGGTAAAATCAATATCTCTCTTAGGTGGCAGTTCAGGCACTTCATCAAGAAACACATCTTGGAACTCTTGCAAAATCTAAAAGTCTTCTATCCTTGGCCCATTGTCCTCTGATGAATCTGATATGTGAACTGCATATAATTGGAAACCCTTCTTATGAAACTTTTTCAACTATAAGGTTGAAATCTTTCTTACTAAAACTTGCTTAGGATTTCTTTTTACCATTCTGGGTCTTCCCTCTTCATCAATGCATTCAAGTACCTTTTCAAATCAATCTATCTTGGCTCTATTCTTTTCCAGCCAATCCATACTAATTAGACCATCATAAGATCCTAATGGTAGGAATTTCAAATTTACATTTGTGAGTATTCCATTCAACTCCATGGGGCACTCCATCACTACTTCACTTACTTTTATCTTGGTCTCTATGGCTAACTGAACTAGCCAAGAAACATTGTTCTTCACTTTTCTAAGAGAACAACCTTCAACCACCTTTGGAGAAACATAACTATGAGTAGATCCTAGGTCAATCAAAACATAAATGGATTGCTTAGCAATATTACCTTCAACTTGCACCACTTTTGATTGATGGTCTATTTGATGATTGTCCAATGATGCATAGATTCGAGGTGTTGCCCTTTCCATATCTTCCACTGTAGTTGCTCCTTCTAAGTTGTGCAAACTTCTGGTATTCTCCCTCTGATGTGGGAATTCTCTAAGCACATGGTTTCCTCCACATCCCCAACATTGAAGTGGCCCTTTTGGTGCTCTTTCTTCTGCCACTGTTGTTTTGTTTCCACATCTTGCTTGTTGGCCCCGTGGAAAAGTTCTTGGATGACTTTTGAATGGTGGATTAAACCACTTTTCCTTTGTTCAAACCTCCTATTTGGATTTCCTTTCCATGCTGGGTGGACCTTTGTTTTCCCTTTTCTCTGCTCATAGCAATGCACTGCAATTCTAATGGCTTCATCAAGAATTGGTGGGTCAACAAACTCAATCCTATCTCTAAAATTCTGAGGTAGGCTTCCAAGGAAACACTGGATCTGAACCCTCTCATCCTTGATATAGTCCACATACCTCAACAATTCCAAAAACTTATGGACATGCTCATCCATAGATTTATGTCCCAACTTGAGTTCATTGAACTCTTTCCTCTTGTTGTCATAATACCTAGCTGATAGGTATTTTTCTTTGAAATACCTGTTGAATCTCTCCCAGTTGATCCTTCCTTCATTGATTCCTTTCACTTGCATGAGGTGCTCCCACCAAATTGAAGCTCTGCCACTTAGATTGTAAATGGAAATTCTGTCCTTTTCATTTCCTGGGTAGTCATGAATTGTGAAATACTTCTTCATCCCAAGAAGCCATGCCTCTACCTCTTGGAAAGTCTTACTTTATCCATCAAATGTGGGAGGCCTTTCCTTCCTAAACTCTCCTTGCGGCGTCCCTTTGGATATATTTCTTCTTTCAAACCTGCTAGAAGTATGTCACGGGATTCTTCTGGGCCCTCTTGATTCACATGACCATATGGAAGAAGATATTGAAGAGGGCGTGTTGCAATTTCTACTCACCGAGCTCTTCCTTTTACTTGGAATTCTCTTCCTAGAACTGCCACTAGAGAGACTTTCGGCACCCCTTCCTTCTTTACCTACGTTTCTTGGGTTGGACCCAAGGTTTTCCCTCTACTTCATATTAGTATGGCTCTGCAAAATAACAACATTGACCTGATTCTGTTCTTCCCAAGCCTTCATCAAACTATCATTAAAGCTGATCATGGTTTCAACCAAATTCTGTGGGGTTATTTCCTCCCTTCTTCCATTGGATTCGGTTTCAGCATGATCTTCTTGTACATTTTCTCCTAGCACATCTTCATCATGCTTGAAAGGGTCCTGGGCATCATTTATGGTCACCATTTTCCTATATATTTCTTTCCCTTTCCTATTGCTCTCTGCTACAACTATTCAATGTTATCAGCTTCAAGATCTGTGCATCATAGAGGCGTTTATCAGACATCATAAGAACACATATAAAACATAGAAAATCAATTTTTAACAGAAATAAACTCATGCAATTAATTAATAAGCTATTTTTCCTTCTACTTTGGCCCAAGAAGCCCTAGTGCTGCGACCTTGGGCTCTGATACCATTCTGTCACATCCCTAATCCCCTCAATTCCCTTTGAGTGATGGGGGAACAAGACTGATAAATTTTATTTTATTTTTTCAAAACTTATCCAAAACTTTGATCTTTTTACACAGCCGCAATTATCTTTCATCTGCAACTCCGCAATCCGCAGCCGCAAGTCGGAAGTAGGAAATCGAATCTCCAAAATACACAGCGTTGAAAACACCTCTCCGACTTCTGCAGTTCTGCAATCTGCGATGCGGAAATCAAAAATTTAGAGAGCCAATTACCCGACGTCAAAGAAATATTATCCTAACTTCAGCATTCCGCAATGCGGGAGTCAAAATACGGAGCACCAAAATGTCTGGCGACGAAGAAATACGATCACGAATTCCACATTCTATAGTGTGGGATTCGGAAATGTGGAGTGCCAAAATGATTGACACCGAAGAAATACGATCCTGACTTACACATTCCGCAGTGCGGGAGATAGAAATGTGGAGTGCCAAAATGCCCGACACTGAATAAATACGATCCCAACTTCCACATTTCGCAGTGTGGGAGTCGGAAATGCAGAGCGCCAAAATGTGTGACACCGAAGAAATACGATATCGATTTTTTCATTCCGTAGTCTGGAAGTCGGAAATGAGGAGCACCAAAATTCCTGGCATTGCAGAAATGCACCCCCAACTTCTGTATTTCGCAATACGGATGCGAAAAGTCGAGAGCTGGTCATTCCTTGTACAACCAACTTCCCAGCCTGATAAATTCTTCATCCGTAGACCAAATTGGGAAAACTTGATACTGTTGGAAATATCTTGGAGAGATATATGCAATGTTTTGGACTCCTTCCACACTTGAGGACTCTGACCTTGCCTTATTTCCAATCAAAAATCTTCCTTGAAGTCCATCCAAAACCTATTTTTCCCACTATCAAACCCCTAAAATCACCTTGCAAAGTCCCCTCCCTTCATATGACCATAGAGGGGGAATGAACACATCAAGGGGGTGTCTAACTCATCCCCCAAGCTCATATGATGAAGTACAAATACTCTAAGGATATGTGTAATGCATAGAAACAAACATAGTGGAATTAAATCTTGGTTAATGCATCTACAACATGTAAGACTATAGGATATTAACACACGAAAAATGATAATACAACAAAAAATAAATCATCCTCATGGTAATGATCATACAAAAAATTCCTACTAATTACTTCCCTATGATCATTTCATTCAATTAAATTGAAATAACAAGGAAACACAACATATGAATTTAGCATCATTTAACACCATAGAGAACACTTATCTTATAAAATGAACAGTCCAAGCAACTGCCTATGTGAGAGAAACATTCCACCCAACCATAGGCCTCTTTCCAGCCTATACTCTTTTAGTTGAAAGACCACCCTCGATATGGGTTGTGTATCCACTAAGGAGGGACAAAATAGGCTCATTGACATCCATGGCTTCTAAAAAACACACATGCTAATCCAACACTCACAGTTGGGTTTATCAAGCATTCATGGAATATTAGAGGAGGAGGTTAAGCCAGTGAGCTCAACCACAGAGCTACAGGCCTCTGAACTCACACTCAGACAATCTTGGCACCCACAATACCTACCACACCCAACACAAGGAAGTATTCCCTTCACTGTTGCATAGTCCCTCGGGCCATACCTTCCCTCCAGTGCTATTGAGGGTGGGCATAAAAAGGTCCAAGCGGCTTGATCCTTGAGACTCTAGCCTTCACTGGGTTTATCAAGCAACCCTACCATCTATCCTATCCTTTCATTGTCCTTTCCATTTGGGTTTTTCTTTAATTTCTATGGCTGAATCGACTATATCCCGTAGCTAGTTTCTGGGCCATTAAATCAGGGTCTTCTTCACGGGTTTTGAGCATCTTACACGCTGCAAATTTCCCTAGGGTATAGACCGATGGATCCCCTACTAGATTAAGCTTCCCACATAAATTCTGGGTAAGTTCGACACTCTAAAATTGGGTTTTTTCATAAATCATGATTTTCGTCTTTCTCACTACTTGTCTTTCTATTCTTTGCGTTCAAACTCCGGTTGCTTCTTCATCATTTGTATTTGCAAGTGTCTCAAGTTATATTGTAAGTGTCGTAACTTATATTTGATGGGTTATTAGACCACCTTGGTGGGGTTGGCCCTGTATTAGTCATGTGGATGGGTTATTAGGCTTCCTTAGGAATTCAGCCCAGTTAGGGTTAAAGGCACGTTAAGTTGTTGTATAAATAGAGACTGCAACTCTCTCATTTTACTCATTCACTCAGTCACTCACTTCGCATTAGTAAGAGAGAGGATGGGTGTGCACAAGTGGAGAAGGAGAATATGATAGGAGACTATCTCTTGTTTTGGGGTTTGATATTTGTGATCTTTGTATTGGTGCTCATTCTATCTCTGAGGAAGTTGTGGGGTTTTTCACCTTCTTGGTTTTCCCCGGTGAAATGCTTTGTGTCTCTTGTCTCTTACGTTTGATATGTTGTACATGTTGTTCTCTCAGTTAATATCCTAGATCATATTGAATTAAATGATGCAAAAATAACATGGTATCAGAGCTAGCTTGAAGGAAGGCATTGTATGGCATTTACGACACTTATTGCACTTGCGACAAATTGGAAGCTAGGGCTTGATATAGTAAAAAATAGTCATCGTGGAACTTTCGTTATAAATCAGTTTTAGTGAAGGTTCAGGATCTGCAACTCATTATAGGCCGAATATGGAATGTTCATGTACCTTGTGTCTGAATATCATCCTCATATTCATTTTACTTTGTGAGATATGATTCGTACAAGTTAGGGTTTCAGCCTCTTCCAGAATGCATCCCATAACACGTGACCTAGGAACAAAGGCCATATCTCGTAATAGGAATCTCCAAATGGAATTATATAAAAAAATTCAATTAGGGAACAGACTGTAGTTTCACAGGTCCATTTTTCGGAGGCCGAAGTTGAAACAGTGACACATGGAACTCTGTACAAGTTCGCTATGTTTTTTCATCCCATAAATAGGTCATGTTGCGACACTTAGCATATCTTTCTCATGGAGAATCCATTGAAACTCATATATGTGGGTTTGGGAAGATTACAGGTCAATATACCACAGGATGAAGTTTCAAACCCCGAGGATCCGAAAGTTCAGAGATACATCATATATTTATGTCAAAACAGAATTGGATTCTGAGCATTTCCATTTTTTGCTTGTCACGGCTGCGACAAAATTAGGGTATCTGCAAAAGTTGGAATTTTTGGAATTTGAGACCACGGCGGGATGCTCCTCATCAAAATAGAAATTTAGAGACCAAGATCAAAGATTTTAGTTGGGTAGAACCCTAGGGTCTATCAAACCCTAGTTCAGGATTTTGACCAGAAAACCAGAATTTGACAGCAGTTGCAGATCCGAATCTCGCAGGTCAAATCTGAGAGGTCAATTTTTGGATTTTTCAAAATCTGATCACACCAGCTTGCTCACCTCAGTCATCTGCATCTCTATGTCTAGATAGAATTTTGAAATTCCAAGTTTGGATTTTTAGGGTTTCTCTGTCAAACCCTAGCGATCTCTAGATCCAGTTTCAGCAAATCAAAGTGTACAAGATTGGGTTAATCCTAGAAGAGAATGAATTGGACACCTACATAAGTGAAGAAGTTTCAGTTCTAGAGGCAGATGAGGCTAAGGCCTTACATAAAAAGACTACAAGCAATCCCGACAGGTATGACTTGAGGAGATACAGGTATGTTTTGAAATCTGTTCATGATTAAGTTTATATGTTTGTCTTCATATTATGAGGTTAGTAAAATCTTGATTAAATTTAGACTTGTCTTATCACCTTAGTAAAAGTATGAATGCATATGAAATATAGAATACATTAATTGATTAGGGTTATGACACTTATGATTGTACTAATGCACTGTGGTATTGTATGAGGATGATGTTGTCCGCTAACATGAAAGGTACATCAAGAAAGACAAATCAAGTTCTAGATCAAGAACATATGACCATGGTGACATGGAGACAAAGACTCATCCAGAGCCATTGATCACATAGAAGCTCTACTTACAAGGTATGTATAACTTGGTTCTACAATGATTAACTTATGAGATATGCAGGTTACTAGCACAAGGTCTCTAAGTCATTAAAGAGAACAAAGAAGACAATGTTTGGGTATGTTAGACATAACTCACAAACATGATAATCTAGGTATATTTTTCCTATATCCAGTTAGAATCCTACCTTGTGTTAGGATCTCATATAAGTATATTGTTGTATGATTGATAATGATTATTCATGAAGTTATAAGTTTGAGTAATCATGGGTTTATGCACATTATATTGCTTCTTACTTTGATTGATGGTATGGCAAACCAGAAGAGTCCTATGGTCAAATAAGAATATGCATGAGTAAAAGAAGTACTCCTTGAAACCTTGAATACTAACGCTTGTGATAAAAACCTGTGTATGAAATGATCATGAACATACATATTTAGAATCATAATGTTTTGAGATTATTCTAATGCATGTATGATTATGTATAATATCTTGAGGATGACACAATGATGACACTAGTGCACACTTAAGCATGCATAGTGGTCCAGGATGGATATAAGTTCAAAGACAGATAATCCAGGAAGCAAAGATTAAGAGGGAGCACACTCCAGTAGTTCCTACAAGGAAGCAAAGATCAAGAGGGAGCACACTCCAGTAGTTCCTGCAAGGAAGCAAAGATCAAGAGGGATCACACTCCAGTAATTCCTGTAAGGAAGCAAAGATTGAGAGGGATTCCACCCAACAAGCAAACAAAGATAAGTATTTGAATTGTCATTTCTTATTACTTAAATGATGTTGTTCATTCATGTACATACTTATGTTCCTATATTTAGGATGTACATTATGCATTTTAGAAAAGTTGCATTAATCAACAAGATACTACAAATATAGTAATGGGTAAGTGACCTATGGTTGTACAACACTCCATTGCTACTTATCTAGAATGAAACCTCTTTGCTGACATGTTGGAGTAGTGCACACTCTTAACAATGTTCTGGTAGAGATGGAAGGCATCTAGAAAGTTACGGGATATGGATAAATGTTGTATTGAAGCATTGGCTAAGATAATTGCATGATTGTATGACATATGTCCTTATGTATAAGATTATGTTCTGAAAACTATGAGAAGTTTCCAATCATGCAATTGAATTTGACTTGTAGGAAATATCGTGTACACTCACCTACAAAAGAAGGACAACAACATTTGTTCCAGCGACGAAGTTCAATAAAACTACCTATTGAAGATATTGAAGAATCTGAAGTTCCCAGGATCCGGGATGCATTAATGGTAGGATTTCATGATCGAGAAGTACGAGTCGATCATGAAGAATGATGTTTGGGATGTGCTCCCAAAACCAGAAGAGAAGTCTGTTGTGACTTCCAAGTGGATCTACAAGATCAAGCATGCTGTAGATGGTAGCATAGAGAAATACAAGGCAAGGCTTGTAGATTCTCCCAGAAAGAAGGGATAGATTATGAAGAAACTTTTGCACCTGTAGCCAGATACACTTCCATCAAAACAATACTTTCTCTGGCTGCAGTGATGAAGTGGAAGATACACCATATGGATGTCAAGACAACTTTCTTGAATGGTGTAGTCAAAGAGGAAGTGTATGTGGAGCAGCCACTCAGTTTTGAGACATGCGACAGGGAGTCATGTGTGTGTGCAGATTAAAGAAAGCCTTGTAGGTTTGAAACAAGCACCAAGGACATGGTACGACAGAATTGACAGCTTCCTGACTAGTTTGGGATTTACCAACAGTAAAGAAGATTCCAACCTTCGCGACAAGGTTGAGGAAGGAAATGCAGTGATACTCCTACTGTATGTAGATGACCTGTTTTTGACAGGTGAGATTGGATTGATTGTTGATACAAAGAGGAAGCTTGCTTCCGAGTTCGAGATGAAGGACTTGGGTATGATGCATTACTTTCTAGGCATGGATGTGTGGCAGAGTGCATATGGAATCTTCCTTGGACAAGGGAAGCATGTAGTAGAGATCCTAAAGCGGATTGGGATGATGGACTGCAAGACCATGGCCACACCTATGGCATTGAACATGAAGCTATTGTGTGATGCTTCATCCGAGTCAGTTGATGCCACGATGTATCGTCAGATGATTGGGTCCTTGATGTACCTGACGAACACAAGACCATATATTTGCTTTGCGGTGAACACCTTGAGCCAGTTTTTGATGGATCCTAGACATGTTCATCTGATTGTTGTAAAGCATGTTCTGAGGTACCTGAAGGGTATGGTTGATTATGGGCTCAAGTATGATGTGAATCAAAAGTTTAACCTGGAGGGTTATGTTGATTCAGATTGGGCAAGCAGTGCTGCAGATAGGAAGAGCACTTCGGGGTGCTGCCTCAGTATGGGATCAGGTATGATCTATTGGTTTAGCAAGAAGCAATCCTATGTAGCAATGAGTACAGCCGATGCAGAGTATGTCGCAGCTTGTTCGGCTAGTTGTGAGGCAGCATGGCTAAGGAATCTACTATTTGATTTGTTTGATCTCCAGTTGGATGCTACTTGTATCTTCTGTGACAACTAGAGTTGTGTGAAGTTGTCTAAGAACCCAGTGTTCCATGACAAGTCGAAGCACATTGAGATCAAGTGTCACTATATCAAGGATATGGTGCAGAGAAAAGAAGTGAAGCTCCAGTATGTTGCGATGGATGAGCGGATTGCAGATGTGTTTACCAAACCACTAGCCATAGTGAAGTTCAAGTACTTCAGAGAGAGGCTTGGTGTTCTTCAAATAGAAGATACTTCGAGGAGGAAGTGATGGGACACATTTGAAGGAGCCATTCCAAGCATGGTGGTAGGAAGATCCTTCCCATGGCTGTGGATGTAAGTATTGTGTGATGAACATCAGGACGATGCTCCGTATGATGTTCTGTATGATGGTGATCATGTGATGATGATATGCATCAGGATGATGCTATGATGATGATGAAGATGATCATGTGATGATGATATGCATCGAGATGATGCTATGCTATGATGATGATCATAATGATCATGTGATGATGATATGCATCAAGATGATGCTATGCTATGATGATGATCAGGATGATGCACTATATGTCGATGATCAATATGATCATGAGTATCAGGATGATGCTCTGTGCGAGGATGATCAGGTTGATCATGAGTATCAAGATGATACTTCGATGCCGTGGATATGTGGTAGGTTGTACATTAGCATATAATAGCTCCTGGGGAGATCCGATAGGTTGAGAAATAAGCTCGTAATCAGTCCTGGGATGCTCTTTCGAGGTTTTGTGAGGTAGGCATGTAATCAGCCCTGGAGATCCGATAGGTTGTGCTAGGCGAGTTAAATTTCTTGGATGATCTTTAGAGATCTTGCAGGTCGCAAGATGCTCTTTTAAGGTTTTTCCTGTTCACATGTAATCAGTCCTGGAGATCCGATAGGTTGTGCTAGTCTCGTAAAAGTCCTGGGATGCTCTTTAGAGATCTTGCAGGTCGCAAGATGATCTTTTAAGGTTTTGTGAAGTTCACATGTAATCCATTCTAGAGATCCAATCGGTTGAGCAGTAAGCTCATAATCAGTCCTGGGATGCTCTTTAGAGATCTTGCCAGTTGTGTTAGGCACATAAAGGATCTTGAGATGCTCTTTAAAGGTTTTGTGAAGGTTTCATGTAATCAACCCTGGGAGATCTTTTTCTGGTAGTGCTAAGGCATAGAAAGGATCTTGGGATTCTCTTGTCAGGTTTTGTAGAGGCACATAATCAGTCTCAAGATTCCACCTCTATTAGGCTGCTCGCAGAGATGATGAAGACCTACAGGAGGCTAGGCCTACATCCAGCATGGAAAAGGGCTGGCCCTGTAGAACTTCCTATGATGAGAAGAATTGAAAGATAGCACCAGTGATCGAGATGACGAGTACAACAATAGTGACGATGATCCAGGTCCAGAATGGAAGACTTGTGCCAATATATATTGATGACCTGTGTCAAGAGAATACCTTCCTATTTAAGATATTCACTTGTATATTATGTGTGTACTTTATTGTATCCCCAACAGAGATGTATTATTCCTCCGATTGGAAGTGTCGTCATTTCTATTTGCAGGTGTCGCAGGTTACATTGTAAGTGTCATAACTTATATTTGATGGGTTATTAGACCACCTTGGTTGGGTCGGCCCTATATGCGTCATGTGGATGGGTTATTAGGCTTCATTAGGAAATCGACCCAGTTAAGGTTAAAGGCAGGATAAGTTGTTGTATAAATAGAGAGTGTGAATCTCTCATTTTACTCATTCACTCACTCACTCACTTCACATTAGTGAGAAAGAGGAGGAGTGATCACAAGTGGATAAGGATAAGCTGATAGGAGACTATCCCTTGTTTTGGGGTTTGATCTTTTGTGATATTTGTATTGGTGCTCATTCTATCTCTGAGGAAGTTGTGAGGTTTTTCACCTTCTTGGTTTTCCCCGGTGAAATAATTTGTGTCTCTCGTCTCTTATGTTTGATATGTTGTACATGTTTTTCTCTCAGTTAAGATCCTAGATCATATTGAATTAAATGATGAAAAACTAACAAGAATATCCGCCATCCCATGGGGAAGGCATTCCTAAATTCAGTACATCTTTGAACAGGGATTTAAAAGAACTTATCTCATCAATCAATTGTTTGACATTATCCTTCATTCTAAGAATATAGGTTTGTTTCATGATCATTGATCTGGATATTTTAATGATATGAGTTCTATTTCCAATGCCCTTTTTAGCCAATTTCCTTTTTGTTTTACTATTCAAGTAGTCTATGACCTCTAAAGCTTGCTTTGGCATACGTCCTAATTTCTTTTCTACTGAATTTATTTCTACATTAGCCTCAGTGGCCATGTCCAATTCATCTTGGATAACCTCGAATTAGTCCCACTTTTGCATGAACCATCCTTCAATATTTTTCCAAACAACTTGTGTTATTCTTCTCAGCAGTTTTTCTCCTTGAACATTAATCTGTAGAGATGTTATCTGACTCTTCATATCTCCTACTTCTCTTTCCATTTCTATAATGCCATCTTCTTTTTTACTAACTTCATTTTCCAATTCAAGGATTCTATTATTTTTTGTCTAAATTTCTCTCTTATCATCATCAAGTCTGCCACTTACGTCATTGTATTATTCAATGGGTTGAGGAATTGACCTTAGATTTGCATGATCCTCTTCCATTGAAACTACATGAATAGTCTCTAAAAGAACATCATGTTGTTCACCTATATCCTCTTCCAGATCTGCTACTTCAAATTGACTTTATGTTGCTTATGTTGCACCTGTTGTTTCCGTTATACCTGTTGTGGGATGACTTTCTATTGGAAATGCAGATACCATTATTGTTGGATAACTCTCTGCTTGAATTGCAGGGGTTAAGGTTGTTGTACCTTCCCCAGTGGAGATTTTGGTTCTTTCCAATTTCCAATTGGAAATTTTCTAATGTAGATCATGAATCTTCTTCTTCTTTCCTTAGATAATTGTTGGAACTCTATCATGCTAGTATACATTATTTCCTTTTCCTCATGTACCTTTTTCAATTCCTCGATCTGCACTGGATTTGTTGTGGGCATCTTTAACTTCTTCTTTAGTGTCGCTATTTCATTGTTCTTTTTCTACATGAGTGACTTAATCTAAGACCCATTTGAGGGATCAACTGCTAAGGCTACCAACTTTGCTTCTAATGATTTTATTGTAATTTGTTTAGCTTTGGTGGCCCATTTCTCCACCTTTTATAAATTTTCAAAATTTTCAAGGGCCAACTTGATCTCTCTTTCCACTCTCTCATATTTGACAATCTTAGTGCACATCATATCACTAGTTTTCTTGTAAAAATCCATCTTGTCTAGCTTACTGAACTCGTTAAAGTTTACAACGTGCTCTTATACTCTCGAATCACTTAGCTTGATAGGATTTTCCACTTTAGTCTTAAGGACAGAGAATCTGAGGGTATCCTGTTGGTGGTCAACAACTGATATTAGTCTTCTTCTTGTAGTTGGGATATATTGTCTTAGCTCATTTATCATTTTTAGTCCTCTCTCCCTGATGTTTATGTAACCAGTCTGAAGATCTGTCCTTATGAGTACTGGTTTTGTTGATGATGAACCTTGTATCTTCTGGGGAATGGTAAACTCAATGGAGGGATAGATAACATACTGGACTGGGGGTTTTCTTTGAAATTCTATATTTTCTGTCAACTCAGTGATGTCCCTATGTATTTCAACTGATTCTAACGCTAATATTCCACTAATGATCTCTCATCACCTTCTATTGTTTTTTTGGCCCTTTTAGGGTATGGGCCCTATTGTTCTTGATCAATGTCCATTTCTTGGGATTCCTCACTTGCCCTTTTTTTTCCAATCAACTGTTGTTGTATTTCTTCTTTTTAAAAACTATTTATGGCCTCCTTAACTTCCTCCAAAGTTTCTATTAAAAATCAAATTAACACCCTTAACAAGTGAAGGTTAGAAGCACATGTTACTATTGGCCCACAACATGAAGATAAAAGATAAGTACATAATAGAACAGACCTCTCTTACCTAATCACTACTTCCATAATCAGAAGGATTGCGTGAAGAAACAAGTAACCTAAAGATACATGTTTCAGTGATTTAAATCCCCACTCAAAGGATCAGATCTAGTCTCCACCGGTCAATAGTGAGATGAAATGCACAAAACATGCATTAATTGTGACTAGGAATTTTGAATTTGTGACAAAAATCCTTCAAATACTATAGAACATGGGTTTTTGAGTGAAAATAATCAAAAATCAAGAAAAGGTATTATCCCACATTGAAAGATGAATCCTAAATTCCCATGTGCCAATATTATAAAACGAAGGCATTTGGGGCATAGTAAGGGATAAAAAGTGAGATTAAAGGCATGCTGGAAGATTGGAAAGTTTGGAAATCTCATCTTCAACAAAGATATTGAAGGATCAAAGGCAGGGATGGATAAGGATGGCTCAAAGCAAAGGAGAATGGATTCACCTCAAGCAAGGTTGTAAGTAAGTATCATTTCTTCGTTGATTTTATATGAAGCAATTCAATTTTCCCTCCCATTTATGAGTTTAAGTTTTTCCGTCCAAGTTTATTTCAATTAAAAATGGTTAAGGATCTTAGGAAAGTTTAGATAATTGATTCATTTCTATCAATTGAATCTCACCAATTCATAGTAATATAGATAATTAGAGTAGACACATCCCTACAACAATTTCTATTGACGGTTTCTTTATTGGCCATTCTTTCCCAAAAAGGTATAGTTGGGCATACATAGGCTAAATTCTTATTCTCAAGCCTATGTTTGGATATAAACTGATGTGGACCATAGGTCAAAGTGAGGAGGGTTCCTACCAGGTTCAGTGGTTAATTTAAGAAGAAATCCCAGGGTTACTTTGTATACAGTTTTGTCATCTTCTAAACCTACAATTCTGAAGATGATAGAGATAGCCTTCCTAGAAAATTGAGAGAAAATTGTAGTAGCATGAGGGGGAATAGTCAGTATGGTCATCCTGGCTTCTAGATGCTTGGACAAGAATTAATGATTCTCATAGGGTCCAAGGATAGTAAAATCCTTCGCTAGGGACTTTTCATTGAAAGGATGGGGGGCTAAAGTCTCTAGTATACAAAACATCCTTTTGAGGGAATATAGGGTAATAAAACATAGGTTTTTGGACATATCTAAAGACAAAATCGCCCACTTGGTGGGGGATTAATGTTTGGAACACCGGGTGACAAATTCGGGGAAGAATATAGACCTAATTCAAGCTATCCAGGCGACATTTGAGTTCCATGGGTTGAATTTATCCTGGTCAGCGAAGGCTAGGGTCTTTGCTTCTCTAATGGTTTCAATTAAGTATGAACTGGTTATAATGGTGTCAAAAACATCATCCTCGTGATCATAATGTGCTCTTCCCCTCAGAAACATGGATTTGGAAGGGATAACTTGGATTTGGGTGCCATTTCAACAAACTAGTTTAGTGAATTTTAGTGAAATTAGGATAAATTTACAAAATTATGGTTCCATTAAATTAATGGAAGAAACAGGGTTTTAGCAACACTATTGGACAATAGTGACAGAAAGATACCTGGATGACAGTTGATGGATGACTTGGACTGCTTGGATGCTGACTGGGCCAGTAGAATTCAAGCACGGCTGACCTGATATGCTGATGTGTTGGGAGCACGATTCTTTGGGATAAATAAATAATAATATTTTAAAATAGGTCAAAATATTTTATCCCTTCGTTAAAAATTCACTTTACACGAAAATGAGGTCAAGGGAAAAATAACAACACCGAGACCCATATGACAGATGGAAATCAGCGAGGTGGTAATGAAAAGTGGATTCCATGTGAAAGATGGAAGGAGGATGAAGGGGTAAGCTAGTAGGTGGATGAGTTGTGAAGCACTTTGGAAAAGTGGGCAAATACCACTTTTGGTTTCCTAGATTGGTAATGCACCGATAGTTGGCGGTGTAGGAAAAATGTGCTCAAGGAGGTGTGTCCAATCACCAAGGAGCACATGTCCTCAACGGTTTCGAGGACACCATGCGCCAAAGGCCACTTTTTGGTGGGAGCAACTTATCGACGTGCTTTTTATCTAGCCCATCAAACTAGATCAAGCACCCTTGAACTATGCATGCACTCTTTTCCTTTAACCTAATTTCACTTTATGAGTGTGCATAATCTCTAGGTCATGGATTTGATCTCGATCTAATGTACAAACACTCTTTATGCCATAGCGCCTATCTTTAATCCCTTGGTCACTAGTTTTTGGTCATCTTTTTGGCCTCTGTCATGTTTCCTTTAGTTGTTTAGACGCCAAGAGCTGAAAACAAAAACATATGTGCCATGCACAATAGCTCCACATGATATTTTTTATGCAGAAAAATCCATGTAGTAACATAATGTTTGTCGAAACTCTCTTGAAATGTCATGGAATGTCTTCCAACATGCCCATCACCAATGTCATCCACCAATTCTGCACGGTGAGCCGTTAATGGGGCCAATGTTAAAATTTCTTCAAATTATTCCTGTATGTGTCGAAATTTGACATGGTTACACTAGAAACATGCCTTGAAAGTATGCGAGGGTCTCAAGATTGAAGGATATTTCCTGACGTCCTCACATAATATTTGAGATCGTCCATGTTTGCATCAACGCTCATCATGTAGTCTCATTGTCATCATTTGTCATAATTCCCATATATGGAATCTTTGTGAAAACTCTCTTGAAATTTCATGGAACGTCTTCATCCAACACACCCATCACCAATGTCATCCATCGAGACCGCATAGTGACCAATGAATGGGGCGAACATTGAAATTTATTCAAACTGTGCTTGTATGCATCGAAATTTGACATGGTTAGAGTAGACATATGCCTATGCAATATGTGAGGGTTTCAAGACTCAAGGATGCCTAAGGTCCTTGCATAATATTTGAGATCCTCCATGTTTGCATCAATGTTCATCATGCAATCTCATTATCATCATTCCTCATTCCCATGTATAGAATCTTTATTGAAATTATCTTGAAATGTCATGGAACATCTTCCAACATGCCCATCACCAATTTCATCCACCGACACCGCATGGTGAGAAGTGGATGGGGAAAACATTGAAATTTTTTCAAAGTGTTCCTGTATGCATCGAAATTTGACATGGTTAGACTAGACACATGCCTTGATGGTATGCGAGGGTTTCAAGACTCAAGCTAGATTCCTAACGTCCCCACATAATCGTTGAGATCATCCATGTTTGCATCAATGTTCATCATGCAGTCTCATTGTCATCATTCTTCATTCCCATCTATGGAATATTTGTTGAAACTCTCTTGAAATGTCATGGAACGTCTTCCAACACGTCCATCACCAATGTCATCCACCGACGTCGCACGATGAGAAGTGAATGGGGCCAATGTTGAAATTTCTTCATATTGTTCATGTATGCATTGAAATTTGACATGGTTAGACTAGACACATGCCTTGACGGTATGTAAGAGTTTCAAGACTCAAGGATGTTTGACGTCCTCGCATAATATTTGATATTGTCGACGTTTGCATCAACATTCATCATGCAGTCTCATTTTCATCATTCCACATTCCCATCTATGGAATCTTCATCAAAACTCTGTCATGGTACAACTTCTAACACACTGATCACTAATTTCATCCACTGACGTCGCATGATGAGAATTGAATGAAGCCAACTTTGAAATTTCTTCATGTTGTTCCTGTATGTGTTTAAATTTGGCATGGTTAGACTAGACACATGCCTTGACGGTATGCGAGGATATTTCCTGATGTCCTCGCATAATCATCTTTGAGATCATCCACATTTTCATAAACGTTCATCATGCAATCTCATTGTCATCATTCATCATTCCCATCTATGGAATGTTCATCTAAATTCTCTTGAATTGTCATGGAATGTCTAACAACATGCCCATCACCAATTTCATCCACTAACGCCGCATGGTGAGCAATGAATGGGGCCAACGTTGAAATTTATTCAAACTATGCCTGTATGCGTCAAAATTTTGAATGGTTAGATGAGACACATGCCTTGACGGTATGCGAGGGTGTTAACAATCAAATTAACACACTTAACAAAGTGTAAGGCAGAAGCACATTTTACTATGCACTCGCAACATCATGAAGTTAGAAGACAATTACATAAGAGAATAATCCTCTATTATCTAATCACTACTTCCATGATTGGAAGGATTGAGTGAAGAAAGAGATATCCCAAAGAGACAAGGTTCAATGATTGAACTACTCAATTTAAGGCTCAAATCTAAGATCCACCAGTCAACAGTGAGAATAAATCCACAAAATTGCATTAATTGTGCTTGAGAATTTTGAATTTGTGACAAAAACTTGAAAATACTATGGAAAGTGGTTTTTTGAGTAAAAAGAATCAAAAATCAAGAAAAGGGATTATCCCACATTGAAATTTGAAACTTGAGATCCCATTTCCAAATATTATAAAACAAAGGCATTTGGGACATGGTGAAGAAGGACAAAGGAAGAGAAAAGGCATGCTGGGGATATTTTGAGATTGGAAAGCTCATCTTCATCAAAGGCAATGATGGAGAAGGATAGCTCAAAGCAAGGGAGGATGGATGCATCTCAAGCAATATTGTATGTAAGTATCTTTTCTTATTTGGCATAAAATGAAACAATTCAATTCTCCTTCCATTCATGAGTTTAAGTTTTTCTTCTCAAGTTTAGTTTGAATTCATAATGGTTTAAAGATCTTAGGAAATTCTATATAATTGGTTTAAGTTATTAGGAAATGTTAGATAATTGTTCATTTATGATGTTGAACCTCGCCACTTCATAGTAAGATAGTCAATTAGTGTAGACACATCCCGACCTTAAATGCTATTATCAGATTGGAGACCATACTACTTGATTTAATTTGAAAATTTATTCAATATTTTTGTGTTTCAATATTTCAGATCTGCTTAAATATTTCCTTAAGAACTCTTAAAGAACCTATGTTCTAGGTTTAGAAGCTCAAAACCGGCCTTAATAACCTCCTAAACACCCAAAAATATCATAAAAAGAGCTCATATCTATGGGGTGAAAACATGAAGTTGGAAAACAATTTTGGCTTGTTTTTGACAAAAAAAACTGCAGATTTTTATGTTTTTCAACTTAGACCTCTTCAAACCCATATCTCCCTTAGGAATTTCAACTTGAATTAAACATAAAGGTTTTACAGAATTGAATTAGATTTCTACTCGTATTTTTTTTAATTTTTTTATGGACATATCGTGGGACAAATTTGTTGTCAACCAACGACATATACTTGAAAAGTTTAGGTATGGATAATGAGTGACCTGTGTTGACAATGGTTTTTTGATAGGTGGTTATTCATTTTAGGGAAAAAAATTGTATTCTCATAATATGCACACACTAAACTTGATCTTGGACTATATTTCGAGTTTTTTAAGACTTGGGAACTATTTTTTATTATTTATTGAAACAACGTATGTTCAGAAAATGGTGCATTATCGACACATGTTTTTGTCTTCACATTTTATTTCAAATGTTACTCTTATCAAACAAACTAAAACCAACCCATTGAAGAGGACACTTCAAGGAACATACTTGTATTTTTTCTAAGAAAATTGGCTTCGTCATTGTGATGATATTGAATTTTCATTGTGACTGATTTTTCAGTCCCTTAATTTTTTAATGATAAAGTTTAGTAAAAAAATAGAAACAAATAGTAATCCTAAATGAAATTGAAAAAAACTTATATTACTAGAAAGTAGATTGAATAATGAATCTACTGGTATAAACTTAGACATGTAATTCTCATGTTTTGTAGTGATCCGACCTTGTTAAAGTGACGCATTTATGAATTATGCAGAAATGGTGCTGGAATTGTTGACCAGAAACTCTCGAGCGAGAAAATTTCTTCCAAACTCTCGGCCCAGAGTTTAGTTCAAACTCTCATTCGAGAGTTTTTTTTTTAAATACAGCACGGCGATTGGTTCAAACTCTCGGCCTAGAGTTTTTTTAAACTCTCGGCCCAGAGTTTGAACTCTCAAAACTCTCGTCCTAGAGTTTCAGTTTGACTTTTTTTCGCATGATCATCCGCCCGCGCTGCATTTTTTTCACTCTGTTTGTCACCAAAGTGTTTCCCAGGTTCGCGATTTCACCCTATGGTTTTCTTGATTTGCAGGGCCAACGCACTCTATATGTGCATACAGAGCATTGAAGGGTCATCGACACACCCTGGAAACAAGCAGGGAGAGTCACCAACACACTCTGCCTATGTGCAAGGTGCATTGATCCCCTTTCAACGCTTTGCTTTCTTCTGAAAGGTGTGTCGACCAAGTTTTTGAGTTTTTGGAGCATGGTTCTTCATCCTTGCCTCGTTTTTTTTTATTCTTTATTCTTGGAAGGGATTAGGAACCCTTAGATTAGATTTTAGACCTCACTTTGACCCTCTTTAGCTATAGATTTGGAATATTTTTAAATATTTTAAATCTTTCTTGATTCAAATTTGTAAAAATTGCTAGAACTAGCTTTGGGATTTCACTGTTTTAGGGACACATTTAGGCTTCATTTTTGTACTTACAAACCTGAACATTGATTTAATACATGTTAGTATCATCTTCCCACTAATTTGGAAAACTTTGGAAGGGTTTGGTTTGATATTTTTAGATTTGGAATTTCCCTCCAAAAACCTTTAAAAATGGCCTAAATTGGCATTTTTTTTCAAAATTTTCTTATAATTTGTGGTAGATCCAATTGCTTAAGGTCATATTTTGATGTTAGATCCCTGATTGGATAGGATTAGGTTTTATTCTTAAATAATTTTGATTCATTTCATAGTTTTCAAATAGTGGAAATTGAAAAAACATAAATATTTGTTTAAAGAACCTTAAGGCCCTTTAATTTTTGACTCTCATACACTTGCTTATTTGAAACAAGGGACCAAATCTCAATTATGACATATGAAAATATCACTTAAGCACATTTGCATTAAAAAACAAAAAAAAATGAACATAAAACTTTGATATATTTTTAAAACAATTTCCCTCCAAAACCGAAAACAAGCTTTAATTAGTCAAATTTTGTTTTGGATCTACAATATTTTCATTATTCTCATGCACAATTAGAGAAATTTGTAGCTTTAGATCTTGATTTTCTTGTGATAAGTTGTCTCTGAGCCACCAGAGCCACCAGATCCTCTTCACTTGGGTTTTCGAGCGAGCTTGTGAATAAGAAAGTGGATCTCAAGTGTAATAGTGTATATTTCAATTTTCGCATAGAGTTCTCGAGCTACCATATCCTCTTTGCTTGCACTTTTGGGTGGCCCTGCAAATGATAAAGTAGATCTCAAGTGTAAGAATTTTATTCATAAGTAGTCAAAAGGGCTTTGTGTATCCTCTTTGCTTTCAATTTCGAGTGGCCCTGCAAACGAGAAGCAAAGATCCCCTGTGTAATAGAATTAGATTCATTTTCACTGAGATATTTGTTTGGTTTACATTGATTTTTGAAATCAGTTATTATCCATACTTCATAATAACTGTTCCTAAATATAAAAAATCTACCAAAAAATTTTGCATGTTTGAAAGATACACATGAACCTCTAACTTTTCATTAGTTTAGAACATTCATCGAATTGAAAGGTAGAGTAGTGAGCATATTGAATTGTTTGGTTCACATTTTCGAGTCAACACACCACCATTTTCACATCCACTCTTGAAACTAAGAAAAATACCCTTAAAATTGGTGCTTAATTTAAAACTAAACAAGATTTGATTTTTCATATCACCAACAAGGTTAGGTTAGTGCTCTGGTTTAGGTTTGGATATTTAACACTCCTGGGCTACAACAATTTTGAAACTAGCATTGATTATTGAGAGTTTAAATCCATTAGTAGAAAAAAATACTTGTCGAGAAAGAACATCTAACACATGCATCAAGCATAAGGTAAATATAGATAAGTAAGGGTGGTTCCCCCCCTCTTGTTTGTTTAGTGGGACATGATATCATCGCGAAATTCTATGTAAAGTAACAAGTCCTCGGGGTGACATCACTTTTCCAGAATACCTAGTTATGAGAGTTGTCCTAGACTTACAACTGTTCCGCTCGACCGTTGATTGTGAAGTGGTAACCTTAGTTTGTAATCCTAGGATATCACAAAGGCTACTGCGAGTGTGGTACACTTGCAGTACCTGAGACAGACTTTCAAGATTTTACTCCTTGGGAGGGTGATTGGTCAAGAACCAACACTTGTATCCCTGGCGATTAACGTTTATTGTAATTGTTTCTCATACCTTTTATATTAGTAATTGTTTGAGGCTTGATATCCCTCAACATCTACTAGTTTCAAAAGGCCCTCTAATCCATATTTTCACTGAACCTCGGTTCTTTGGAAAATTAGACTACTTGCTTGGATCCATAGGACTTTTTACTATGTTGACACTTTTTCTTTTTTTTATGAGTCTATATTGCTTTAGGATTGTTTTATTATATTTTTTTATTAAGAATATCATTTTAAACACATCCTTTTATCAAATTGTTAGAAGTGGCTACTCTCCTGATCCACCAGTCACGACAACAGTGAGGTGAGTCACAATAAATTGAAGGCCCTGCTACATTGTAGAGATAGATACAAAAACCACATCCTAGTGACTTGGAAACACAACTGATTTTAAACTCAATTAACATTACTCAAGAGGAACAACATCAAACCCTGATAATCCATCATCATATCACGAATTGAATACAGACATAGTTGATGATATTACTCTAGTTGAAATTGAGACATTAAAAAAATCACACAAATGCTCACGTAATTCCACCTTTGATGAGTATTTCAGAACTAGTTGTACTTACTATCTGTGAGTCACTAGCTAATATAAACCCTCTTTTTGAAAAAAAATTTAACATGCAAATCCAAGAAGTGACCCTATGGCTTCATCAGAAGAACAAGGGACTACATCATTTCAACCTCAAACAGTTGTTGGAGGTAGCAATACTTCCAATTTGGCCTCTACATCAATCTCAACAGTTAGTATACTTGTTATTAGCACAAGTTCAACCAGCACTTCAGTTTCAGTTAGTAGAGTTTTGGGTTCCAATGCTGGAAGTACATACACTTTGTCTGTAGGAATCCTTACTGAGGGGTGTGCCTTACCAAACATTGGTTTTCCCTATGGTTCGGCTAATCAAGGTTAAAACACAAAAGGAGTAAACCAAAATCCTATTGGTATTCCCAACACTTGTCCAAAATCTACTTATGGGGGTAACCCTTCACTATGGAATGGTAATATTCATGGCGGAAGCAATGAACCATGGAATATTTATGCCAATTGGGGTTATGCTCCTCATATTAGTGGAAATGCCCCAGGGGGTTATCCTCTGAATTATCCTAGCACAATTCCTAGGGAAAATCCACCTATCAAAAGCATTATGCAATGGAGTGGGGAGGTTTCAAGGAGTATCCAATATTATTGGGGCCCACCTCTGCTGTAATGTAACAACTTATATCAGTGATACACAAACTCTTTTCTTCTCAAAATTAATTAAAACAATGACTGGGGAAGCTGGAATAAGTGGGGATGGGAAAGATCACATGCTATGGAAGGATATGGTATTTTATGATACCTATGCACAATGTATTGATACCATTTATAATAGCAACAAGGCTTCAATTTACTCCAAAGCTCCTGGGCCCCTCAACATATGTAGACTAGTATAGGTGCAAACTTGGACTGGAGATTGGGGATGGGTATTTATGACTCAGAGAGGTTAATTATTAGTGAATAAAAATAATTACATATTAAAATAACATTACATAAATTTACAAATATTTCTGCGCAAGTCTGACACAAATACACCTAAACTTGCCTTCCAAGATTGCATAGCTAGTGAGAATTTAGGGTTCCCAAACAGTAATCATAGGTTCACTAATTTCGGTTCTAAGACATGCATGGGTTAATATAACATATTTATTAACTTATATAACATAAATAAACTCATTTGGATCTATAATTCATCATTAAAACTAGTCAAAATCTAGGAAAATCTAGAGAGGGTGTAGAAAATGGAAAAAATATAAGGCTTTTGCAAATTGAAACATGTTTAATGACATCAAAGATTTATATTTACTGTTATTAAATCACATCATATCCATGAGGTCTCTCATATCATTGAATAAGCATTCCTCCTCTCCTACACAACAATATAACTCCAGAAATCCAAAGAAGCATGGAGATTCGAACCATAGAATGAATGAGAAATTTTCTAAACTTAAAATTCGACTTTATCATCTTCAGAACCTGCAAATAAACTAAGTGGAAATTTCTGAATTCCATCATCCTCTAATAGAAATCTGGGGCACATCTCCCAAACTTGACTAGGGGCACATCTACCAAGTCTTTGAGGCAAAATTGCACTCAGACAAATTCTCAAAATGACAAAAGATGTGAAATGGAGGTATAATCATTATTTTATAGATTGAGGTGACTTTTTGAGCAAGTAATATAGGCTAAGGTTCCCTCATGGAGTGAATAAGGTTTCTTTTCTTTGTGCTTTAGCTTTTGCCTTTCTTTCTGCTTTGCTTTGCTTTCTGCTTTTGCTTTTTATTCTTCTTTTGCTTTTGTTTTTTCTTTATCACGCTTTTTCCTGCTTTTCTACCTTACCCTGCTTTTCTGCTTTCTCTTGCTTTTTCCCTGCTTCTCTGTCTTACCCTGCTTTTCTACTTTGTCCTGCTTTTTCTTGATTTTTTTTTTTTCCCTACTTTTCTACCTTTGTCCTGCTTTTCTACTTTTGTCCCGCTTTTTCCTGCTTTTCCTTTCTTTTCTGTTTTTTTCCTGCTTTTCTGCCTTTGTCCCGCTTTTCTGATTTGCTCCACCTTTCTTTATTTTTCTTTGATTTTCTAGGTTTGGAATCTTTATATTTGCTTCTTCCTCAAGCTAACTCCAAGTCAACCTTATCCTCTAATGCGCCCTAGTGGAGCATTATTCTCATTCATTCCACATAAAAATATTAAATGCATAAAATTAAATAATCCATGTGCATAATTAAACTTAGGATAAAAATCAATTCATACTCCTAATTAATTAAATGTCTCAACTTAACCCCTCATTAATTAATTAATTCAATCTATCACTAGGATCCATGGGGTTTGATCTGCTTCATGGTGCTGACAAAATAGGAACATGACAATCTTCCCTTCCCAAGATTGATTTTCCTGAAGCAAGAAACCAAATTCAACCATCTATGAAGCCAACCAGTGACCTCACATCTCAAAATATGTTGCTGGCTATATAGAATCAAAATCCTCAATTCCAAGCAAAATACCAAAATTCCACTACGTTTCTGTTGCACGAATCTGATTATATCTGGATCTTCAAGATTGATCCTAGGGTCCCATTTCTTGTGTTGCATTCCTCCAGACATCAATGCAAAATGAAATGACTCATCAATTCCTGGATCCCAGTTCCATTGTTGCATGTCTCCCAATAACACTATTGCTTGTGGAAAACTATAATCCCAAGGAATTCCAGGGTCCCACTGTCTTAACTGCATTCTCCCAAACATCAATATCAACAAAAATAATATATTATCATGTGGGATGTCTAAAACACTATACCAAACTAGAATCTTATCACTCCCAAAGGAATATTGAATCTCCTCATAAGCCATGTGCAAACTAGCACTGAAATCCCGATTCCTAGGACATAGATGGAAATCCCATGTCCAACCAAGTATACTAAATACATAACATAGCATCCATAAATTCCTATACAACTGATCACAAAATATGGATTATGTGTCCATAAACTTTCCACTAATTCAATCAATAAACTTACCTCTTGGTGTACTCAACTCCCTCATGTAACTATCCACCCAATCAGCAAATGAATGCATACTCCAACTTAGTGATTTGGATGGAGAATGGTGAATCAAATCTCTATAATAGTCATCCATCATGGTTGGATCAAGAGAAGGGATATCATGTTCCTCATTGAACTCAAACTCCCCAAGCACATGCAAATCAAATTGTACTTCATATGCCTAATGCACACACGTACCAAAAATTAAAACATTGTTGTTCCAATGACAAGGGTGAAAGTTCCATGTCCAATCACAAAGAGGATAGGCATCATCACAAGTCCATGAAGGTCCTTGTTGCTCACAAAAAGTGTAAAATGTATCCAATAAGTCTCCATATATGCAAGCAAGAATATCACTCATGCGTCCTTTGTTAGAATTTTGATAATTTCATTCAAATATTATCTAGGATCCTACTAAGAGAATAACATGCACAACATAACAATCATAGACACAAGAGACACAGAGTTTACTCGGGGAAAACCAAGAAGGTGAAAAACCCCGCAACTTCCTCAGAGATAGAATGAGCACCAATACAAAGATCACAAAGATCAAACCCCAAAAGATAGATGTCTTCAGTAGCTACTCCTCCTCCACTTGTGCGCACTCCTCTCTCTCAACTCTGTGAGTTGGATGAGTGAGTGAATGAATAGAATGAGAGAGTCACACTCTCTATTTATACATTAACTTAACTTGCCTTTAACCCTAACTGGGTTGACTTCCTAAGAAAGCCTAAAAACCCATCCACATCACTCATACACGGTTGACCCCACCAAGGTGGTCTAATAACCCATCAAATATAAGTTACGACCCTTGCAATGTAACTTGCGACATTTGAAATTAAAAATGATGACATTTTCCAATCAGAGGAATAATACATCTCCGTTGGGGATACAATAAAGTACAAATGTAATATACAAGTGAATATCTTTCGAAGTTACAAATACATCAAGACTCCCTCTTAACTAGGAAGGTATTCCCTTGACACAGGTCATCAATACATATAGGCACAAGTCTTCAATACTGGAGCTAGATCATTGTCATTGGATCACAGAACAACATCGTCACTACTATCGTAGTCATCTCGACCACTGGTTCTATCTCTCAATTATACTCATCATAGGAAGTTATACAGAGCCAACCCTTTTTCATGTTGGATGTAGGACTAGCCTCCATGTAGGTCTTCATCATCTTTGTGAGCAAGCCATCAAGTATGTACATCTCAGGAATTATTACACTACCTCTCCAAAACCTGCAAGATCTCCCAGGACTAATTATATGCCAGTGTAAAACCTGAAGGATCATCCCAGGACTGATTATATGCCTCTGCAAAACCTATGTACCATACAATCACCTCATCATCTTCAGATCATATCATCATCCATGGAGCACAACCTAGATTCACACAACACAACACTTAGACTCATTGGCATGGGAAGACACACCTCAACCATCCGTGAAAGGCTTGGAACTTATATCTACGCCATGGGAAGACATAGCTCAACCATGCGAGAACTGCACTGCCCTTACATCTATGCCATGGGAAGAGACACCTCAACCATGTGAGAATGGCAAAACACTTATATTGTAGCTATGGGAAGACACACCTCAACCATGCTCGAATGGCACAACACTTATATTGCAGCCATGGGAAGACACACCTCAACCATGTTCAAATGGCATAAGACTTATATCACAGCCATGGAAAGACACACCTCAACCATGCTGGAATGGCTCTACACTTATATTAGCGACCATGGGAAGACACACCTCAACCATTGTGAAATGGCCCATGTGCATCTATGTCTACCAGACTCATCACTTATCCCTGGAAGAAACCTCAATCATAAGTACACCAAGCCTCTCTCTGAAGTACTCAAACTTCACTCTGTCTAGCGACTTGGTCAATACATCGACTATCTGCTCATTTGTCGCAACATACTGGAGATTCACTGCTCCTCTTTGCACCATATCCCTGATATAGTGAAACTTGATCTCAATGTGCTTCGACTTGTCATGGAACATCGGGTTCTCAAACAACTTCACACAACTCTGGTTGTTGCAATATATACAAGTAGCATCAAACTGAGGATCAAACAAATGAGACAGTAGCTTCCTTATCCATACTGCCTCACAACTAGTCGAACAAGCTGCAACATACTCTGCTTCGTCTGTACTCAGTGCTACATATGATTGATTCCTATTAAACCAAGAGATCACACCTGATCCCTGTTAAATTTTCAGAATTTACTTCAATCTGATCTAGGATCTTAATTGAGAGAACAACATGTACATCATATCTACAGCATATCAATCATGCAAGCACACAAGAGACACAAAGATTTACTTGGGGAAAACCATAAAGGTGAAAAACCCGAATAACTTCCTCAGAGATAGATAGAGCAATGATACAACCAACCATAAGAGATAGACACAACCTAGCAGCAGATCCTCCTCCTCCATAAGTGCGCCACTCATCGTTGAGTGCATGTGTGAGAAGTGAGTGTGTAAATAGAGTGCCTCCCGCACTCTATTTATACTTGACTTGACTTGCCTTTTTACCTAACTCATGTAGGCTCGAACTTAACCACATAACATAATGCTGACTGGGCCGACCCCCAATAGGGTGGTCTAATAACCCTTTGACCCACATGGCCGACCCCCAATAGGTTGGTCTAATAACCCTTTGACCCACATGACTTATACAGGGCCGACCCCAAACAAGGTGGTCTAATAACCCATCAAGTATAAGTTACGACACTTACAATATAAATGACGACACTTCCTTATAGAGGAATAATACCATCTCTATAGGAATACAATATACATATATGTGAAATACATTTCAAAGTTACATATACATCAACACTCCCTCTTAACTAGGAAGGTATTTCTCAGCACAGTTCTTCTATCACAAGTCATCTTCTCTGGATCATCGTAACTGGATAATCGTCATCGAGTCATCATCATCGTCACTGCTGCTGCTATCTCAATCAATCTCTGAATCTACTCGTCATAGGAAGTTCTACAGAGCTAGTCCTTTTTCATACTGGATGTAGGCCGACCACCTGCAGGTCTTCATCATCACTGGCCATACTGTGGAATCCTCAGGACTTATTACGTGCATCACAAAACCTCGAAAGAGCATCCCAGGATGTTACAGGTACACAACTCCGACTTGTAGGATCTCCCAGGGCGCTATTACATGTGACCCCACCACAAAACCTCGAAAGAGCATCTCAGGATGTTACGGGTACACAACTCCAACCTGAAATATCCCAGGGCACAAATTACATGTGGTCCACCAAAAAACCTAGCAAGAGCATCTCAGGATGTTACAGGTACACAACTCCGACCTGAAATCTCCCAGGGCACAAATTACATGTGGTCATGGAAAAACCTCGAAAGAGAATCTCAGGATGTTACGGGTACACAACTCCGACCTGAAATCTCCCAGGGCCCAAATTACATGCCATAGGACAAAACCTCGCAAGAGCATCTCAGGATGTTACGGGTACACAACTCTGACCTGAAATCTCCCAGGGAACAAATTACATGTCCTCCCAGAGCAATGTCTCGAAAGAGCATCCCAGGCTATTACGGGTACACAACTCCGACCTATAGGATCTCCCAGACATGCTCATCTGCACAACCTGATCCATGGCCACAGAGTATCAACCTAATACTCACCATACATCGTCCTGATGTACTCATGATCGTCCTAATCATCATCACTGCAACGTCCTGCTGCATGTCATCTGGAGCAACATCCTGAAGCTCATCATCCATGATCATCCTGATCATCACTGCAACATCCTGCTGCATGATCCACCTGATCATCAATGAATCCACCTGATGCATACCAAGTATCTACCTAATACATATCATCATACATGATCCTCCTGATCATACAATGTATCCACCTGATACATGATACATATCACCGTACATGATCCACCTGATCATACAATGTATCCACCTGATACATATACAGATACATGGTCCAAGCATCCAACATGATGCATATACAAAATACATACACATGATCCAACTAATCATATCCAGCATCCAACATGATGCATACATACATAAATGATACAACTGATCATATCCAGCATCCAACATGATGCGTACATACATAAATGATCCAACTGATCATATCCAGCATCCAACATGATGCGTACATACATAAATGATCCAACTGATCATATCCAACATCCAACATGATGCGTACATACATAAATGATCCAACTGATCATATCCAACATCCAACATGATGCGTACATACATAAATGATCCAACTGATCATATCCAAGCAGAAACTAGAACATCATCCTAATGCCCATTATCCAGCGCTTACATCCACATCCATGTGAAGGATCCTCCTTCCAACATGCTTGGAATGGCTTTAGCAAATGTGTCCATCACTTCTTCCTCGAAGTGTCCTTGATTTGAAGAACGCCAAGCCTCTCTCTGAAGTACTTGAACTTCACTCTGGCTAGCGGCTTCATCAGCACATCTGCAATCTGCTCGTCTGTCGCAACATATAGGAACTTCACAGCTCCTCTCTGCACCATATCCCTGATATAGTGATATTTAATCTCTATGTGTTTCGACCTGTCATGAAACACTGGGTTCTCGGACAGCTTCACACAACTCCAATGGGAGATCAAATAACCCAGACAGTAGCTTCCGTAGCCATACTGTCTCACAACTAGCTGAACAGGCTGCAACATATCCTACCCCAGCTGTACTCAGTGCTACACAGGACTTCTTCCTGCTAAACCAAGAGATCACACCTGATCCCATACTGAAGCAACACCCAGATGTGCTCTTCTTGTCTGCAGCACTGCCATCCCAATCTGAATCAACATAACCCTGCAGGTTAAACTTTTGATTCTCCTCATACCTGAGCCCATAATCCACTGTACCCTTCAGGTACCTCAGAACATGCTTTACAGCAACCAGGTGAACACTCCTCGGATCCGTCAGGAACTGGCTCAATGTGTTCACAGCAAAGCAAATGTCTGGTCTCGTGTTCGTCAGGTACATCAAGGACCCAATCATCTGACGATACAAAGAGACATCAACCGGCTCAGATGAAGCATCACATAGAAGCTTCAAATTCGATGCCATAGGTGTGGCCATATCCTTGCAGTCCATCATCCCGAACCTCTTCAGGATCTCTACTACATACTTCCCTTGTCCAAGGAAGATTCCATATGCACTCTGCCACACCTCCATGCCAAAAACAAATAGTGCATCATCCCCAAGTTCTTCATCTCGAACTTGGAAGAAAGCTTCCGCTGCGTGTCGGCAATCAATCTATCTTTACCTGTAACAAATAGGTTATCTGCATACAAAAGTAGTATCACTGGATTGCCTTCTTCAACCTTGTAGAAAAGGTTGGAATCTACTTTACTCTTGGTAAGGACCAAACTAGATGGAAAGCTGTCTATCCTACCATACCAAGTTCTGCACACATATATGACTACACCATGCTGTCTTGAGATCCATCTGGTGCATCTTCTATTTCATCACTTTTATATTTCTCAATGCTGCCATCTGCAACATGCTTGATCTGATAGTTCCATTTGGAAGTCATAACAAACTTCCCTTCACGTCTTGGGACTACATCCCAAACATCATTCTTCATGATCGACGAATCATGGCATTCCATTTCTTCATCCCAGATCCTGGTAACTTCAATATCTTCAATAAATAAATTTGTTGCTGAACAAATGTTGTAGTTCTTCTTTTGTAGGAGATGGCATACGATCTTTCCTACACAACAAGTTAAATTGCATGATTAGAAAACATCTCATAGTTTTCAGAACAAAATCTTACACATAAATAAATATGTCATACAGTCATGCAATTATCTTAGCCAATGCTTCAATACAACATTTATCCATATCCCGTAACTTTCTAGATGCCTTCCAATCTCTACCAGAACATTGTTAAGAGTGTGCACAACTCCCAACATGTCAGCAAAGAGGTTTCATTCTAGATAAGTAGCAATGGAATGTTGTACAGTGCCATAGGCTACTTACCCATGCATATTAGTAGTATACTGTTCATTAATGTAATTATTCTAATATGCACAATACATATCCTAAGTCTAAGACCATGAGCATATACATCATTGAACAATTTTATTTAAACAAACAAATATGTAAGAAATGATAATTAAAATACTTATCTTTGTTTGTTCGTTGGGTGGACTCCCTCTGAGTCTTCGCTTCCTTGCAAGAGCTGCTGGAGTCCTAATCTGAGTAGCTTCTTCTACACCTTTCTGTTGTGGAATGTAGAGAGATGGACAATTCCCTCTGAATATCTGCATCCTTGCATAAACCATTAGAGTGTACTCCCTCTTGATCTTTGCTTCCTGGATTACCTGTTCTTGAACTCATATTCATCCTTGGTCCCTATGCATGCTTATTAGTATCATGAATGTGTTATCCTTGTGATCTCATATAAAATCATACATTCATTAGTATACTATTAAAACACAATAATATCAAGCATGTATAGTCATGATCATTTCAAACAGAAATAATAAGCATTAGCATTCAAGGTTTATGTAGGATTCTTATGGTTAGTCAAATCATAAGAAACATAACATGTCTAAACCTGTAATTACTCAAACCTATGACTCTTCAGGAATAATCATTATCAACAACAGTATAAGATCCTAACACAAGGTAGGATTCTAGCTTGATATAGGAAAAACATACCTGGATTAGCATGCTAGCTATTTATGTCTAACATACCCGTATAATCTGTTTTGTTTCTCTTCAATGACTTGTGCTAGTAACCTGCATGTCTCATAAGTTAACCATTGTATAAACAAGTTATACATACCTCGTAAATGGATCTTGTATGAGATCCATGACAATGGATGAATCTTTGTCCTCATGTTATCATGATCATATGTTCTTGGACCAGAACATGATTTGTCTTTCTTGGTGTACCTTTCATGTTAGTAGACAACATAAACCTCATACAACACCATAATGCATTAGTACAATCATAAGTGTCAACACCCTAACCAGTGAATATCTTCTATCATGCATTCATAATTTTGTTAAGGTTATACAACAAATCTAAAATCAAAATTGTACTAACCGTAATAACATGAAGACAAACATACCATAAACTTAATCATGGACAAATATCGAAACATACCTCGATGAGTCATACCTGTCGAGATCGCTTGTAATCTTCTTATGTAAGGCCTTATCCTCATCTCCCTCTGAGACAGGAACTTCTTCACTTATGCAAGTGACCAATCCATCTTCTTCTAGGATTAACCCAATCCACTTGATTTGCAAGAACTGGACCTGGAGCTGGATATGGGTTTGTCAGAGAAACCCCAAAAATTCAAACTTTGAATTTTAAACTTCCGAAAGGATAGAAATATGCGCCTTGATGAGTTGATCAAACTGGTATATTTAGAATTTGAAAACTGCAAAGTTTCACTCCTCAATTTTGCCTTTGAAACTTCCGGATTCACTAGACGTGACCCTGAACTGGGGCTTGATGAATCCCACTCTTCTACCCAATCAAAAAGTTTGATCCAAATCTCTAAGCTTCTATTTTTCTAAGGAGCTTCCAGCCGTGGTCACAGATTTTAAAAATTCCCATTTTTACAGAAGCTCTAATTTTCCACTTTCCTTATCAAAGTCCCAAACTAGGGTCTGATCAAGCCCGGCCTTCTTCCCAACCAAAAATTCTGATCTTGGTCTCTAATTTTTATTTTGATGAGTAGCATTCAGCCGTGGTCTCTGATTACAAAAATTCCAACTTTCTCCAAAGCCCTAAATTCCGGAAGCCATGAATGAAGGTACCAAAAAATAATTATGTTTTGACAGAAATATGTACCTGATTGTTTCTGGTGTAACTCTGAAATTTTGGATCCACAGGGTCTGAAAACGTTTCCTGAGATAGCCTGACCTGTTAGCTTTCCATCCTGACAGGTCTGACCTCAATTGGATTTTCTGAGAGAGAGTTATGCCAAATGTCGCAACGTGACCTGTTTTGGGATAATACAGGAGAGCAAACTTGTACGGCATGCCACGTGTCACTGTTTCAACTTCGGCCTCTGAAAATATTTCTTCAGATATCACGGCCTGTTATCTTTCCATCCTGATAGGTATGACTTCAATTGGATTCTCTGAGAGAGAGTTATTCCAAGTGTCGCAACGTGACATGTTTATGGGATAATACAGGAGAGCAAACTTGTACGGCGTGCCACGTGTCACTGGTTCACCTTCTGCCTTTGAAAACGTTTTCTGAGATATTAGAGTCTGTGTAATACCTGTCACTTTTTACGAAATTTCATTTGGAGCTTCCTAGCCCAAGTTATGACCTTTTTCCAAAGGTCACCTGATTTTAACTCAGATCTGGAAGAGGCAGAAACCCTATATTGCACAGATCATAAATCACAAAGTACAACGAATTAGAGGGTTTCCTTTGGACACAAGGTACCTGGAGATTTAATCTTCGTCCTGTAACAATTTTATATCCGAAAACTTCGCCAAAACGGATTTATAGCTAAATTTCTACGATGACTGGTTTTTGCTATATCAAGCCCTAGCATCGTAAGTGCAACAAGTGTCATACATGCCATATCATGCCTTCTTTCAGGCTAGCTCTGATACCATGTTAAATTTTCAGAATTTACTTCAATCTGATCTAGGATCTTAACTGAGAGAACAACATGTACAGAATATCTACAGCATATCAATCATGCAAGCACACAAGAGACACAAAGATTTACTTGGGGAAAACCATAAAGGTGAAAAACCCCAATAACTTCCTCAGAGATAGATAGAGCAATGATACAACCAACCATAAGAGATAGACACAACCTAGCAGCAGATCCTCGTCCTCCATAAGTGCGCCACTCCTCCTTGAGTGCATGTGTGAGAAGTGAGTGTGTAAATAGAGTGCCTCCCGCACTCTATTTATACTTGACTTGACTTGCCTTTTTACCTAACTCATGTAGGCTCGAACTTAACCACATAACATAATGCTGATTGGGACGACCCCCAATAGGGTGGTCTAATAACCCTTTGACCCACATGGCCTACCCCCAATAGGTTGGTCTAACAACCCTTTGACCCACATGACTTATACAGGGCCGACCCCAAACAAGGTGGTCTAATAACCCATCAAGTATAAGTTACGACACTTACAATATAAATGACGACACTTCCTTATAGAGGAATAATACCATCTCTATAGGAATACAATATACATATATGTGAAATACATTCCGAAGTTACATATACATCAACAATACCATAGTGAAGCAGCACCCCGATGTGCTCTTCCTATCTGCAACACTACCTGCCCAATCTGAATCAACATAACCCTCCAGGTTAAACTTTTGATTCACATCATACTTGAGCCCATAATCAACTGTACCCTTTAGGTACCTCAGAATATGCTTTACAACAATCAGGTGAACATGTCTAGGATTCGTCAGGAACTGGCTCAATGTGTTCACCACAAAGCAAATATACGGTCTTGTGTTCCTCAAGTACGTCAAGAACCCAATCATCTAACAATAAATCATGGCATCAACCGAATCTGATGAAGCATCACTCAATAGCTTCAGGTTCGATGCCATAGGTGTAGCCATGGCCTTGCAGTCCATCATCCTGAACCGCTTCAAGATTTCTATTGCATACTTCCCTTGTCCAAGGAAGATTCTATCTGCACTCTGCCACACCTCCATACCTAGAAGGTAATGCATCATACCCAAGTCCTTCATCTCGAACTCAGTAGCAAGCTTCCTCTTCGTATCAACAATCAACCCGTCTTCACCTGTCATAGGCAGGTCATCTATATACATTAGGAGTATCACTGGATTGCCTTCCTCAACCTTGTAGTAAAGGTTGGAATCCGCTTTACTCTTAGTAAAGCCCAAACTAGTCAGGAAGCTGTCAATCCTGCCGTACCATGTCCTGGGTGCTTGTTTCAAATCGTACAAGGCTTTCTTCAATTTGCACACATGTGACTCCCTGTAATGTATCTCAAATCCAAGCGGCTACTCCACATACACTTCCTCTTTGACTACACCATGCAAGAAAGTTGTCTTGACATCCATCTGGTGTATTTTCCACTTCATCACTGCAGCTAGAGAAAGTAGTGTTCTGATGGAAGTCTATCTGGATACAGGTGAAAAAGTTTCTTCATAAGCTATCCCTTCTTTCTAGGAGAAACCATGAGCCACAAACCTTGCCTTGTATTTCTCTATGCTACCATCTTAGCCATTGCTTCAATACAACATTCATCCATATCCCGTATTCATACGGTAAGTTTCTAGATGCCTTCCATCTCTACCAGAACATTGTTAAGAGTGTGTTACTCCCAACATGTCATTAAAGAGGTTTCATTCTAGATAAGTAGCAATGGAATGTTGTACAGTACCATAGGCCACTTACCTATTACTATATTAGTAGTATCGTGTTCATTAATGAAACTTTTCTAAAATGCATAATATACATCCCAAATTTAGGAACCTAAGTATGTACATGACTTAACAACATCATTTAAGTAATCATATATACAATAAATGATAATTCAAATACTTATCTTTGTTTAGTTGTTGGGTGGACTCCCTCTCAATCTTTGCTTCCTTGCAGGAACTACTAGAGTGTGCTCCCTCTTGATCTTTGCTTCCTTTATGACATCATTTATGTCTTTGAAGTTCTATCCATCCTTGTAAGTGGAGCTTCTATGCCATCAATGGATATGGATGAGTGTTTGTCTTCATGTCACCATGGTCATATGTTCTTGATCTAGAACTTGATTTGTCTTTCTTGATGTACCTTTCATGTTATTGGACAACATCATCCTCATACAACACCACAGTGCATTAGTACAATCATAAGTGTCATAACCTTAATCAACGAATGTCTTCTATGTGTTCTTTCCTTTTTCACATCCTTTGAAAACACCTTCATGCTTTGACTGGATTTCAGGAAGACCTTCTACTACTTTGCTGGCAATTGGTAGTGCTGTATAGTTCGCATGTGCAAGCCTTCTATGCCAAAGTTCACTTGGCTCCATGGCATGTTTAGGTTGTCCCTTCAATTTGTACAATCCTCCCTCTTGCTCTCCAATCACTACTGCATCATCTATGGTCTTACCTTTTGGCCACATAAGTACTTGGCCATCCACAAATGCAACTCTCATCCCTTTTTCATCCAAAGATGAAATGGAGAGAAGATTCTTCTTGATACCAGGTACATATAAAACATATTTCATCTTCAAAGACTTCTCAGAGTCTAACTTGTAGGAGGCTTCACCACTTCCTTTTATGGGGTATTGATAGTCATCCCCAAGTTTCACCTTATGAGGTGACTCATGTTCAAATAGGTCCATAAGAGATTCTTTAAATCCTGTCATATATTTGGAAGCCCCACTATCAATAAGCCAATCATTACACCCATGTGTAACAGTACCTGTGAGACCAGAGATTAGAACATATACTTCTTCACTCGAAGAGTATTCACTCTCTAGATTAGTATTCTTCCTGGGAGGTTCATCATCCTGAACAGCATAAGACTGATATATCTTCTTCTTCTTCTTCTTCTTGTGAGAGCTTCTTTTGTTCTTGGGACAATCATTGGAATAGTGTCCTCTCTCATCACAGGTATAGCATCGAATATGAGAGAGATCTTTCATTGATCCTCCAAAATTATTCCTTCTATTTTGGTGGTGATGATTTCCCTTCTTGTGATGAGGGTGCTCCCTCTTGTTATCATTCTTCCTAGTGTGAGCTATGACATCTTGGTCTTCACTTCCCATATTTTCTTCTTGGGCCACAAGTCTAGCTTCTTCTTGTGAGAATTCTTCCCATGGTCTACTAAAATAAATCAATTTCTTCCTTGCACAAAGTCCTTGGATGAAGGAGTCCCGTGACCTAGGTAAGCCATTCAAAGTGGTCATCACAATTTCTCCATTCTCCACCATTTCATCCATAGCTTCAAGTTGTTCCTTGATTTGAGAGACCTTAGTAAAGTAAGATTGGATGGTCTCTCCATTCTGGATCTTGACACTCTTCAATTGGTTTCGCAATTTCATCTTTCGATTTATATTATTTCCTTCAAACAGCTTGGTCAAGGAATCAAACATCTCCTTGGGTGTCTTTAGAGAAGACACATGTGGTATGAGATGGTATTTGATGGAATATGCAATGATTCTCTTGTCCTTGACCAAGTTATTCTTATGTAAGGCCTTAGCCTCATCTGCCTCTGGAACTGGAACCTCTTCACTTATGTAGGTGTCCAATTCTTTCTCTTCTAGGATTAACCCAATCCTATACTTCCATGCTCGGAAGTTATTAGCCCCTTCGAGCTTATCCTCAAGCTTGGTGTGGTGATACATCTTAATGAGAAACTCAAATAAAAATAAAAGATTTAGGTCTTACCACTTGATTTGCAAAATCTGGATCTGGAGCTAGCTAGGGTTTGTCAGAGAAACCCTAAAAATCCAAACTTGGAATTTCAAACTTATGTCTGGATAGAGAGATGTAGATGAATGAGGCGAGCAATTTGGTGTGCTTAGATTTTGAAAACTTCAAAAATTGACCCCTCAAAATTAACCTGCGAATTTCGGATATACAACTTCTGTCAAATTCCGGTTTTTTGGTTTTCTGGACAAAATCCCGAACAAGGGTTTGACAGAGCCCGGGGTTCTTCCCAACCAAAAAGTTTGATCTTGGTCTCTAAAATTTGATTTTCTGAAGAGCATCTAGCCATGGTCTCAGATTCAAAAAAATCAAAGTTTTGCAGAAATCCTAATTTCCCGCAGTAGTGACACGCCAAAAAATGAAAGTGCTCAGAATTGAATTATGTTTCAACAGAAAGATGCGCTCTTCTTAGGAGAGTCATCCTAGCCTCCTGCCTTTGATGATCTGTGGAGAGAAACAAAAAAATAAAGAATCCATAGCTTTCGTAGCTGCATAGTGTCTTCTTCTTAGTCCCGCTCTGATACCATGTTAGAATTTCGATAATTTCATTCAAATATTATCTAGGATCCTACTATAACATGCACAACATAACAATCATAGACATAAGAGACACAGAGTTTCCTCGAGGAAAAAAAAGAAGGTGAAAAACCCCAAAACTTCCTTAGATATAGAATGAGCACCAATACAAAGATCACAAAGATCAAACCCCAAAAGATAGATGTCTTTAGCAACTACTCCTCCTCCACTTGTTCACACTCCTCTCTCTCAACTATGCGAGTTGGATGCGTGAGTGAATGAATAGAATGAGAGAGTCACACTCTCTTTTTATACATTAAATTAACCTTCCTTTAACCCTAACTGGGTCGACTTCCTAAGGAATCCTAATAACCCATCCACATGACTCATACAGGGTCGACCCAACCAAGGTGGTCTAATAACCCATCAAATATAAGTTACGACACTTGCAATGTAGCTTGTGACACTTGCCATTGCAAATGACGACACTTCCAATCGGAGGAATAATACATCTCTATTTGGGATACAATAAAGTTCAAATGTAATATACAAGTGAATATATTCCGAAGTTACAAATACATCAACATCTTTTCTACAAAATAGGGAAAGAAGAGACACTCCAACCCAATGCTCCAACTAGAAAGCAAGATGCTTCCCTATGTGAGTGCTCCCAATGGTTCAACTTTCTGTCATTAGTCCAAATATGAACCAAATTTATGCAAGTATCCACCAAATATGTGGATGCATCAACTCCATCAAAGGCTGGTCCATCAACCATGATCTCCTTTGACTCCTCATTGGAGGAATGACTCACTCCAGGAAGAAAATCAGTTTGGATTTGGAAGGTAGTATGTGCTTGGAGTTGATGATTTGTATCTCTAAAATCCCCATGCACATGCATGCCATCATGAATCTCATGAAACACCATATCATGAGGTTCCTTTATAGAAATCTGAATGTCATCAACCGAAAGAGAATGGCTGATTTGAATGTAAAAGGGAGCATGTGATTTCTTCCATTCTTGGTGAGATTTTTCTCTCTCTATCTTGGATTCCAAGAGGGCACTTTGAGTGCTTCATGAAGAATCTTGGGTGGACGTCAACGCATCATTGGGCTTGCAAATATCTTCATCATCCTTAAAGTATACTTCCTGCAACATATGAAGAAGATCATACAAATAATCTCTGTCTGAAAGCATATGTAAAAATTTACCTTGGATTGTAGTCTTTTCTTTCTGAATCTTCTCCATAGCTTCAAGGAAAGATGAATTTTCCAATCGAGCAGCTCTCCAACCAAATTGTGGAACTGAATCATGTGTGTTATGGAGAATTTTTAAGGCCTCCTCTATATCCATGTTATGGACTTTGTTCCTTATGCACATGCACTCTATTCTGACCTTCATCTTCACTAGGCCCATAAGAAATGCAAGAGGACTTGGTTTGATGTGTCTCCAATCAAAGGAATTCTTGAGATCCCTTTCATTTACTTCCTTGAACATTTTTAATTGCTTATAATGAAATATATTGATGTATTGCACATCTATCATCAATTCAGCCTCATGCTTCTTCACATTATTAGGTGGTCTATCCGGTGGGAGACCTTCCAATTCCTTCTCAGGTATTCGTAGAAAAATTTCAATGTCTCCAAAATGATAAGACATGCTCATGTATGTGCCTTGAATGGTAATGAGGCATTTTTAATCCCTCTCAGTGTACTCATACCTCATGAAATATTTCAAGTTTGAAACTTGGTGGTGCAAGATAGGTTCTTCAGTGGATAACATCCATTGAATGCCAAACTTTCTACATAATGCACCCACCAAAATGGTGAAAGGAAATACTGCATTGTTGGCTAATATAATAATCATGCATGAATCTACCCTCTTCATGTGCAGATCTGAATGCTTCCCATGCATATTCCATGCATGCAAATTTTCTTGTTCACTAGGGGGATCTTTGAGAGTCATGCAAATTTTCCTTCTTCCAAAGTTTGCAAGTCTAGTGCATCCTTGAATCTCCATTTCTACTATGTACTTATATATCACATATTTGCACACACAAGTTCCTTTACTTGTAGATATGAATGGAATGTCCTTATTTGGCATCAAGACAAATGATTGGGCGACATCTTCCATATAATCTCTCTCCTCATACACAAGCAACTCTGAATCTCCTTCTCTTTATCCTCGGGAAAAAATTCAGACATGTGTTCATGCTCTTGTTCCATGCAAGATGGAAAATGTGACATTCTCAACTCTTCATGAAGCTCACCTTCCTTCTCCAAATCTAATGATACCTTGAATTGATTAGAAGAACAACATTGCTCTTCTTATTTTGAGTCCACGGTAAGGTTCAAAGTAGTTTCATAAGGTTCTGCTTCCTCTGGTTGGCCATCAAATAGGAGTGAATCTAGTGGTATGTATTCTTCTTGGGAACAATACGACTGATTAGAACCTTTTTCATGCTCAAGTGAATTTGCTTCCTCTCTATCCTCCATCATGCAGCTTGAAACCTATCCATCTTGTGTAGTATAAGGATTTACATTATGGGTGGACTAATTTGAAAGTTGTTTTGTGGTGGGATTTGTCCTCTTACTTGAAACATATTCTTCACAATCTTTTTTGGTACCCTTGATTGTAAACTACCTCATAAAATTCCCATAGATAGATGGTTTGTTCTGCTTGAGAGAATTTGAATTTTGAGCAAACCTTTTTTATTCAAGATTGTCTTGCAAAACACAATACTCTATGAAGGAAAATTACTTTCTGCAATCAAAACTCAAATCCATGTAGTCATTGAACCTTTTTATATATTTTATCAGCTCACTTCTATTCATCCCATAAAAAAACCAAGGAAATCCATGGCAGTGATTTCTTCAATAAATCAAAGAAGCTTGGCCTTGATGCAAATATTAACCCAAGCATGTGTGAGTATCATGGTTGTGAATTATTCAAATTGAGAGCTCAATTTTCACAGGAGTAGAGTAAATTTCTCTGATACCACTGTAATGTAACAACTTATATCAGTGATACAAAAACTATTTTCTTCTCAAAATTAATTAAAACAATGACCGGGGAAGTTGGATTAACTGGGGATGGGAAATATCAAAGGCTATGGAAGTATGGAAGGCTATGATATTTTATTATACCTCTTCACAATGTACTGAGACCATTTATGTTTCAAGAGAATCAAGGCTGCAATTTACGCCAAATCTCCTGGGCCCCTTAGCATATGCAGACTAGTATAGGTACAAACTTGGATTGGAGGTTGGGTATGGGTATTTATGACTCAGAGAGGTTACTTATTATTGAATAAAAATAATTACATAGTAAAATACCATTCCATAAATTTACAAATATTTATGAGAAAGTCTCACACAAATACACCTAAAATTGCCTTCTAGGATTGCATAGCTAGTGAGAATTCAGGGTTCCCAAAAACTAATCATAGGCTCACAAATTTAGGTTATGAGACATGGATGGATTAATATAACATATTAATTAAATTATATAACATAAATCAAATCATTTGGATCTATAATTCATCATTAAAACTAGTTAATTTGAAAACTAGTCAAAATCTAGGAAAATCTAGAGAGGGTGTAGAAAATGGAGAAAATATCAGACTTATGAAAAATAAAACATGTTGAACGACATAATATATTTATATTTACTATTATTAAATCATATAAGATTCATGATGCCGCTCATATCATTGAATAATCATCCTCCTCTCCTACACAACAATATAGCTCCAGAAATCCAAAGAAGCATGGAGATTCCAACCATAGAATGAATGAGAATTATTCTGAAATTAAAATTTGAATTTATAATATACAGAACCTGAAAATAAACTAAGTGAAAATGTATTAATTCCATCTTCCTCTCACAGAAAGATGGGGAACATATCCCAAACTTGACTAGGGGTACATCACCCAAGTCTGAGGAAAAATTGCACTCATACAAATTATCAACTGACAAAATATGTGAAATGGATATTTAATCCTCATTTTATAGATTTAGGTAACTTTTTGAGCAATTAATATAGTCTAAGGTGCCCTCATGTGTTGATTTTTATGTAACTTCGGAATGTATTTCACATATATGTATATTGTATTCCTATAGAGATGTTATTATTCCTCTATACGGAAGTGTCGTCATTTATATTGTAAGTGTTGTAACTTATTCTTGATGGGTTATTAGACCACCTTGTTGGGGTCGGCCCTGTATAAGTCATGTGGGTCAAAGGGTTATTATACCACCCTATTGGGGGTCGGACCTGTCAGCATTATGTTATGTGGTTCAGTTAAGGCCGACCTAGTAAAGGTTTTTAGGCAAGTCAAGTCAAGTATAAATAGAGTGCGGGAGGCACTCTATTTGATCATTCTATTCTCACACACACTCTTTGGAGAGTGGTGCACTTGTGGAGGAGAAGAAGATGCTACTAGGAGATGTCTATCTCTTATTCTTGGGTTGTATCATTGCTCTATCTATCTCTGAGGAAGTTATTGGGGTTTTTCACCTTTATGGTTTTCCCCAAGTAAACTCTGTGTCTCTTGTGTGCTTGCATTATTGTGTCCATGATTGATATGCTGTAGATATGTTGTACATGTTGTTATCTCAGTTAATATCCTAGATCAGATTGAAGTAAATTCTGAAAAAACTAACATGGCATTAGAGCTAGCCTGAAAGAAGGCATGGTATGGCATGTATGACACTTGTTGCACTTGCTAAGCTAGGGCTTGATATAGCAAAAACCAGTCATCATAGAACTTTCTCTATAACTCCATTTTGGATAAGTGTTCAGATCTAAAACTTTTACAGATCGAAGACCAGATCTACATGTACCTTGTATCCAAAGGAAAATGTATGATTCGTTGTAATTTGTGCCGTATGATCTGTACAATCTAGGGTTTCTTCCTCTTCCATATCTGAGTCATAAACAAGTGACTTAGGAAACAAAGTCATAACTTGGGATAGGAAGCTCCAAATGAAATTGTGTAAAAAGTGATAGGTAGGACATGGATGGTACTTTCACAGGCTGACGTTTCAGAGGCTGAAAGGGAACCAATGACACGTGGCACTCCGTACAAGTTCGCTCTCCTATTTTATCCCATAAACAGGTCACATTGCGACACTTGGAATAACTCTCTCCCAGAGAATCCAATTGAGTTATGACCTATGAGGTTGGAAAGATGACAGATCGGGATACAACAGGTATAAGTTTCAGACCATGTGGATTCGTAATTTTGGAGTTACACCATAAACAATGAGGTGCATATTTCTGTCAAAACAGAATTGGATTTTGAGCACCTTCATTCATGGCTCCGGTAATTAGGGTTTTGGCGAAAGTTGGTATTTTTGTAATCGGAGACCACGGTTGAATGCTACTCATCAAAATAGAAATTCAGAGACCAAGATCAAATTTTTTGGTTGGGAAGAAGGTAGGGCTTGTTCAAACCCTAGTTCGGGACTTTGATCGAAAAAGTGGAAAATTAGGGCTTCTGCAAAAGTTGGAATTTTTGAAGTCTATGATCACGGTTGGAAGCTCCTCAGAAAAATCGAAGTTTAGAGATTTGGATCAAACCTTTTGGTTGGGTAGAAGGGTGGGCTTTATCAAAACCGAGATTGGGATCCTATCGAGAATATCCGGAAGTCTGAAAGGAAATTTTGAGGGGTGAAACTTTGCAGTTTTCAAATTCTGAGTATACCAGGTTGATCAGCTCATCAAGGTGCATCTTTCTATCCTTTTAGAAGTTTGAATTTTTAGGGTTTCCCTTACAAAGCGCAATCCAACTCCATATATAGTTTTTGTAAATCAAGTGGATTGGGTTAATCCTCAAAGAAAATGGATTGGTCACCTTCATAAGTGAAGAAGTTCCTGTTTCAGAGGGAGATGAGGATAAGGCCTTACATAAGAAGATTACAAGCAATCTCGACAGGTATGTTTCAAATTTTGTTCATGGTTAAGTTTATGATATGTTTGTCTTCATATCATTACGGTTAGTACAATCTTGATTAATTACTAGACTTGTCGTATCACCTTAATAAAATTATGAATACATGATAGAAGATATTAATTTATTAAGTTTTTGACACTTCTGATTGTACTAATGCATTGTGATGTTGTATGAGGTTTATGTTGTGCGCTAACATGAAAGGTACACCAAGAAAGACAAATCATGTTCTACTTTAAGAACATAGGATCATGGTGATATGAAGACAAAGATTCATCCATTGTCATGGATCACATAGAAGATATACTTACGAGGTATGTATAACTTGGTTCTACAATGGTTAACTTATGAGACATGCAGGTTACTAGCACAAGTCATTGAAGAGAACCAGAAGAAATCATATGGATATGTTAGACATAACTAGCTAACATAGTAAGCCAGGTATGTTTTTCCTATATCAAGTTAGAATATTACCTTGTGTTAGGATCCCTTATATAAGTATACTTGGTATGATTGGATAAGTTTATTCATAAAGTTAGAAATGTAAGAAATCAAGGGTTTATGCATATTATGTCTCTTATCTTGATTGATGATTTGACTAACCAGAAGATTCCTATCATCAAATAAGAATATGCATGAGTAAAAGAAGTCTTCCCTGAAACCTTGAATACCAATGTTTATTATTTGTGTTTGAAATGGTCATGACTATACATGTTTAATATTATCGTGTTTTGATAGTATTAAGATTATAGTAATGAATGTGTGATTATGTATGAGACCTCAAGGATAAAACAATGATGATACTAATAAGCATACATAGTGATTAAGGATGGATATAAGTTCAAGGACAGGTAATCTAGGAAGAAAAGATCAAGAGGGAGCACACTTCAGTAGTTTCTGCAAGGATGCAAATATTCAGAGGGAGGTGACCACTTCTCACAATCCACATCAGAATGGAGATATAGAAAGGAAGCAAAGAATGAGAGGGATTCAACCGTACAACCAAACAAAGATAAGTATTTGAATTGTCATTTCTTACATATTTGTTTCTTTAAATAATGTTGTTCAATGATGTATATGCTTATGTTCCTAGACTTAGGTTGTGTATTATGCATATTAGAATAATTGCATTAATGAACAGTATACTACAAATATGAATGTGATGGGTAAGTGGCCTATGGCACTGTACAACATTCCATTGCTACTTATCTAGAATGAAACGTCTTTGCTGACATGTTGGGAGTAGTGCAAACTCTTAACAATGTTCTGGTAGAGATTGGAAGGCATCTAGAAAGTTACAGGATATGGATGAATGTTGTATTGAAGCATTGGCTAAAATAATTGCATGACTGTATGACATATTTCTTTATGTGTAAGAATTTGTTCTGAAGACTATGAGATGTTTCTAATCATGCATTTTAATTTGTCTTGTAGGAAAAATCAGATACCATCATTTACAAAAGAAGGACTGCAACATGTGTTCCAACAACAAGATATATATTGAAGATATTGAATATATTGAAGTTCCCAGGATCTGGGATGAAGTAATGGAAGAATGCCATGATCTGTCGATCATGAAGAATGATGGTTGGGATGTGGTCCCAAACCAGAAGGGAAGTCTGCTGTGACTTCCAAGTGGATCTATAAGATCAAGTATGCTGCAGTTGGTAGCATGGAGAAATAGAAAATGAGGTTTGTAGCTCGTGGCTTCTCCCAGAAAAAGGGATTGAGTATGAAGAGACTTCTACACCTATAACCAGGCACACTTCCATCAGATCAGTACTTGCTCTGGTTGCAGTGATGAAATGGAAGATACACCAGATGGATTTCAAGACAGCTTTCTTGAATGATGTAGTCGAAGAGGAAGTGTATGTGGAGTAGCCACTTGGTTTTGAGACACATGACAGGAAGTCATATATGTGAAAACCTTGGTATGGTAGGATAGACAACTTTTTATCCAGTTTGGGCTTTGCCAAGAGTAAACCGGATTCCAACCTTACTACAAGGTTGAGGAAGGCAATCCAGTGATACTACTTTTGTATGCAAATAACCTGTTTGTTACAAGTGAGGATAGATTGATTGCCGAAACGCAGTGGAAGCTTGCTGCCGAGTTCGAGATAAAGAACTTGGGGATTATGCACTACTTTCTAGGCATGGAGGTGTGGCAAAGTGCAAATGGAATCTTCCTTGGACAAGGGAAGTATTTAGTAGAGATCCTGAAGAGGTTTGGGATAATGTACTGCAAGGCCATGGCCACACCTATGGCATCGAACCTGAAGCTTTTGTGTGATGCTTCATCTGATCTGGTTGATGTCATTGTGTATTGTCAGATGATTTCGATAACTTCATTCAAATATTATCTAGGATCCTACTATAACATGCACAACATAACAATCATAAACACAAGAGACACAGAGTTTCCTCGAGGAAAAACAAGAAGCTGAAAAACCCCACAACTTCCTCAGATATAGAATGAGCACCAATACAAAGATCAAAAAGATCAAACCCCAAAAGATAGATGTCTTTAGCAACTACTCCTCCTCCACTTGTGCGCACTCCTCTCTCTCAACTATGCGAGTTGGATGAGTAAGTGAATGAATAGAATGAGAGAGTCACACTCTCTATTTATACATTAAATTAACCTTCCTTTAACCCTAACTGGGTCGACTTCCTAAGGAATCCTAATAACCAATCCACATGACTCATACAGGGCTGACCCAACCAAGGTGGTCTAATAACCCATCAAATATAAGTTACGATACTTGCAATGTAACTTGCGACACTTGCAATTGCAAATGATGACACTTCCAATCGGAGGAATAATACATCTCTGTTTGGGATACAATAAAGTTCAAATGTAATATACAAGTGAATATATTCCGAAGTTACAAATACATCAACATCGTTTCTACAAAATAGGGAAAGAAGAGACACTCCAACCCAATGCTCCAACTGGAAAGCAAGATGCTTCCCTATGTGAGTGCTACCAATGGTTCAACTCTCTGCCATTAGTCCAAATATGAACCAAATATATGCAAGTATCCACCAAATATGTGGATGCATCAACTCCATCAAAGGCTGGTCCATCAACCATGATCTCCTTTGACTCCTCATTGGAGGAATGGCTCACTCTAGGAAGAAAATCAGTTTGGATTTGGAAGGTAGTATGTGCTTGGAGCTGATGATTTGTATCTCTAAAATCCCCATGCACATGCATGTCATCATGAATCTCATGAAACATCATATCATGACGTTCCTCTATAGAAATATGAATGTCATCAACCGAAAGAGAATGCCTGATGTGAATGTAGGAGGGAGCATGTGATTTCTTCCATTCTTGGTGAAATTTTTCTCTCTCTATCTTGGATTCCAAGAGGGCACTTTGAGTGCCTCACGAAGAATCTTGGGTGGCCGTCAACTCATCATTGGGCCTGCAAATATCTTCATCATCCTTAAATTATGCTTCCTGCAACATATGAATAAGATCATACAAATAATCTCTGTCAAAAAGCATATGTAAAAATTTACCTTGGATTGTAGTCTTTTATTTCTGAATCTTCTCCATGGCTTCAAGGAAAGATGAATTTTCCAATCGAGCAGCTCTCCAACCAGATTGTGGAACTGAATCAAGTGTGTCATGGAGAATTTTTAAGTCCTCCTCTATATCCATTTTATGGACTTTGTTCCTTATGCACATGCACTCTATTCTGACCTTCATCTTCACTAGGCCCATAAGAAATGCAAGAGGACTTGGTTTGATGTGTCTCCAATCAAAGGAACTCTTGAGATCCCTTTCATTTCCTTCCTTGAAAATTTTCAATTTCTTATAATTAAATATATTGATGTATTGCACATCTATCATCAATTCAAACTCATTCTTCTTCACATTATTAGGTGGTCTATCCGGTGGGATACCTTCCAATTCCTTCTCAGGTATTCGTAGAAAAATTTCAATGTCTCCAAAATGATAAGACATGCTCATGTATGTACCTTGAATGGTAATGAGGCACTTTTCATCCCTCTCAATGTATTCATACCTCATGAAATATTTCAAGTTAGAAACTTGGTGGTGCAAAATAGGTTCCCCAGTGGATAACATCCATTGAATGCCAAACTTTCTACATAATGCACCCACCCAAATGGTGAAAGGAAATACTTCATTGTTGACTAATATAATAATCATGCATGAATCTACCCTCTTCATGTGCAGATATGAATGCTTCTCATGCATAATCCATGCATGCAGATTTTCTTATTCACTAGGGGGCTCTTTGAGAGTCATGCAAATTTGCCTTCTTCCAAAGTGCAAGTCTAGTGCATCCTTGAATCTCTATTTCTACTATGTACTTATATATCACATATTTGCACACACAAGTTCCTTTACTTGTAGATATGAATGGAATGTTCTTATTTGGCGTCAAGACAAATGATTGGGCCACATCCTCCATATAATCTCTCTCCTCATACACAAGCAACTTTGAGTCTCCTTCTCGCTCATGCAGATTTTTATGCTCCATCAACTCAAGAAGCTTCTCCTTATCCTCGGGAAAAAATTCAGACATGTGTTCATGCTCTTGTTCCATGCAAGATGGAAAATGTGACATTCTCAACTCCTTATGAAGCTCACCTTCCTTCTCCAAATCTAATGATACCTTGAATTGATTAGAAGAACAACATTGCTCTTCTTATTTTGAGTCCACAGTAAGGTTCAAAGTAGTTTCATAAGATTCTGCCTCCTCTGGTTGGCCATCAAATAGGAGTGAATCTAGTGGTATGTATTCTTCTTGGGAACGATATGACTGATTAGAACCTTTTTCATGCTCAAGTGAATTTGCTTCCTCTCTATCCTCCATCATGAAGCTTGAAACCTATCCATCTTGTGTAGTATAACGATTTCCATTATGGGTGGACTGATTTGAAGGTTGTTCTGTGGTGGGATTTGTGCGCTTCCTTGAAACATATTCTTCACAATATTTTTTGGTACCCTTGATTGTAAACTACCTCATGAAATTCCCATAGATAGATGGTTTGTTCTGCTTGAGAGAATTTGAATTTTGAGAAAACCTTTTTTATTCAAGCTTGTCTTGAAAAACACAATACTCTATGAAGGAAAATTCCTTTCTGCAATCAAAACTCAAATCCATGTAGTCATTAAACCTTTTTATATATTTTATTAGCTCACTTCTATTCATCCCATCAAAAAACCAAGGAAATCCATGGCAGTGATTTCTTCAATAAATCAAAGAAGCTTAGCCTTGATGCAAATATTAACCCAAGCATGTGTGAGTATCATGGTTGTGAATTATTCAAATTGAGAGCTCAATTTCCATAGGAGTAGAGTAAATTTATCTGATACCACTGTAATGTAAAAACTTATATCAGTGATACAAAAACTATTTTCTTCTCAAAATTAATTAAAACAATGACCGGGGAAGTTGGATTAACTGGGGATGGGAAATATCAAAGGCTATGGAAGTATGGAAGGTTATGATATTTTATTATACCTCTTCACAATGTACTGAGACCATTTATGTTTCAAGAGAATCAAGGCTTCAATTTACGCCAAATCTCCTGGGCCCCTTAGCATATGCAGACTAGTATAGGTACAAACTTGGATTGGAGGTTGGGTATGGGTATTTATGACTCAGAGAGGTTACTTATTATTGAATAAAAATAATTACATAGTAAAATACCATTCCATAAATTTACAAATATTTATGAGAAAGTCTCACACAAATACACCTAAAATTGCCTTCTAGGATTGCATAGCTAGTGAGAATTCAGGGTTCCCAAAAACTAATCATAGGCTCACAAATTTAGGTTATGAGACATGGATGGATTAATATAACATATTAATTAAATTATAGAACAGAAATCAAATCAGTTCGATCTATAATGCATCATTAAAACTAGTTAATTTGAAAACTAGTCAAAATCTAGGAAAATCTAGAGAGGGTGTAGAAAATGTAGAAAATATTAGACTTATGAAAAATAAAACATGTTGAACGACATAATATATTTATATTTACTATTATTACATCATATAAGATCCATGATGCCTCTCATATCATTGAATAATCATCCTCCTCTCCTACACAACAATATAGCTCCAGAAATCCAAAGAAGCATGGAGATTCCAACCATAGAATGAATGAGAATTATTCTGAAATTAAAATTTTAATTTATAATATACATAACCTGAAAATAAACTAAGTGAAAATTTCTGAATTCCATCATCCTCTCACATAAATATGGGGAACATATCCCAAACTTGACTAGGGGTAAATCACCCAAGTCTGAGGAAAAATTTCACTCATACAAATTTTCAAACTGAAAAAATATTTGAAATGGATATTTAATCCTCATTTTATAGATTTAGGTGACTTTTCAAGTAATTAATATAGTCTAAGGTGTCCTCATGTGTTGATGTATATGTAACTTCAGAATGTATTTCACATATATGTATATTGTATTCTTATAGAGATGTTATTATTCCTCTATACGGAAGTGTCGTCATTTATATTGTAAGTGTTGTAACTTATACTTGATGGGTTATTAGACCACCTTGTTGGGGTCAGCCCTGTATAAGTCATGTGGGTCAAAGGGTTATTATACCACCCTGTTGGGGGTTGGCTCTGTCAGCATTATGTTATGTGGTTAAGTTAAGGCCTACCTAGTAAAGGTTTTTAGGCAAGTCAAGTCAAGTATAAATAGAGTGCGGGAGGCACTCTATTTGATCATTCTATTCTCACACACACTCTTTGGAGAGTGGCGCACATGTGGAGGAGGAGAAGATGCTACTAGGAGATGTCTATCTCTTATTCTTGGGTTGTATCATTGCTCTATCTATCTCTGAGGAAGTTATTGGGGTTTTTCACCTTTATGGTTTTCCCCAAGTAAATTCTGTGTCTCTTGTGTGATTGCATTATTGTGTCCATGATTGATATGCTGTAGATATGTTGTACATGTTGTTCTCTCTTTTAAAATCCTAGATCAAATTGAAGTAAATTTTGAAAAAACTAACATGGTATCAGAGCTAGCCTGAAGGAAGGCCTGGTATGGCATGTATGACACGTGTTGCACTTGCGAAGCTAGGGCTTGATATAGCAAAAACCAGTCATCATAGAACTTTCTCTATAACTCCATTTTGGCGAAGTGTTCAGATCTGAAACTTTTATAGGTGGAAGACCAGATCCCCATGTATCTTGTGTCCAAAGGACAACATCTAATTCGTTGTACTTTTTTCTTTATGATCTGTACAATCTAGGGTTTCTTCCTCTTCCATATCTGAGTCATAAACAAGTGACTTAGGAAACAAAGTCATAACTTGGGATAGGAAGCTCCAAATGAAATTGTGTAAAAAGTGATAGGTAGGGCATGGATGGTACTTTCACAGGCTGAAGTTTCAAAGGCTGAAAGGGAACCAGTGACATGTGGCACTCTGTACAAGTTCGCTCTCCTGTTTTATCCCATAAATAGGTCATGTTGCGACACTTCGAATAACTCTCTCTCAGAGAATCCAATTGAGGTAAAACCTATGGGGTTGGAAAGATGACAGGTCAGGATACAACAGGTATAAGTTTTAGACCCTGTGGATTCGTAATTTTGGAGTTACACCAGAAACAATCAGGTGCATATTTCTGTCAAAACAGAATTGGATTTTGAACACCTTCATTAACGGCCCCGGGAATTAGGGTTTCGAGGAAAGTTGGTATTTTTGTAATCGGAGACCATGGCTGAATGCTACTCATCAAAATAGAAATTTAGAGACCAAGATCAAATTTTTTGGTTGGGCAGAAGGTAGGACTTGATCAAACCCTAGTTTGGGACTTTGATCGAAAAAGTGGAAAATTAGGGCTTATGCAAAAGTTGGAATTTTTGAAGTCTACGATCACGGCTAGAAGCTCCTCAGAAAAATCAAATTTTAGAGATTTGGATCGAACGTTTTGGTTGGGTAGAAGGGTGGGCTTTATCAAACCCTAGATTGGGATCCTTTCGAGAAGATCCGGAAGTCTCAAAGGAAATTTTGAGGGGTGAAACTTTGCAGTTTTCAAATTCTGAGTATACTAGGTTGATCAGCTCATCAAGGCACATCTTTCTATCCTTTCAGAAGTTTGAAATTCAAAGTTTGAATTTTTAGTGTTTCCCTTACAAACCCCAATCCATTTCTAGATCTAGTTTCTGTAAATCAAGTGGATTTGGTTAATCCTAGAAGAAAATGGATTGGTCACCTTCATAAGTGAAGAAGTTCATGTTTCAGAGGGAGATGAGGATAAGGCCTTACATAAGAATATTACAAGCAATCTCGACAGGTATGACTTACAGGTATATTTCAAATTTTGTTCATGGTTAATTTTATGATATGTTTGTCTTCATATCATTATGGTTAGTACAATCTTGATTAATTACTAGACTTGTCGTATCACCTTAATAAAATTATGAATACATGATAGAAGATATTCATTTATTAAGCTTTTGACACTTATGATTGTACTAATGCATTGTGATGTTGTGTGAGGTTTATGTTGTTCGCTAACATGAAAGGTAAACCAAGAAAGACAAATCATGTTCTACTTCAAGAACATAGGATCATGGTGACATGAAGACAAAGATTCATCCATTGTCATGGATCACATAGAAGATCTACTTATGAGGTATGTATAACTTGGTTCTACAATGGTTAACTTATGAGACATGCAGGCTACTAGCACAAGTCATTGAAGAGAACCAGAAGACATCATATGGGTATGTTAGACATAACTAGCTAACATAGTAATGCAAGTATGTTTTTCTTATATCAAGTTAGAATATTACCTTGTGTTAGGATCCCTTATATAAGTATACTTGGTATGATTGGCTATGTTTATTCATAAAGTTAGAAATGTAAGAAATCAAGGTTTTATGCATAGTATTTCTCTTATCTTGATGGATGATTTGACTAACGAGAAGAGTCCTATGATCAAATATGAATATGCATGAGTAAAAGAAGTCTTCCCTGAAACCTTGAATACCAATGTTTATTATTTGTGTTTGAAATGATCATGACTATACATGTTTAATATTATCGTGTTTTGATAGTATTAAGATTATACTAATGCATGTGTGATTATGTATGAGACCTCAAGGATAACACAATGATGATACTAATAAGCATACATAGTGATTAAGGATGGATATAAGTTCAAGGACAGGTAATCCAGGAAGCAAAGATCAAGAGGGAGCACACTTCAGTAGTTTCTGCAAGGATGTAGATATTCAGAGGGAGTTGACCACTTCTCACAATCCACATCAGAATGGAGATACAGAAAGGAAGCAAAGAATGAGAGGGAGTCAACCCTACAACCAAACAAAGATAAGTATTTGAATTGTCATTTCTTACATAATTGTTTGTTTAAATAATGTTGTTCAATGATGTATATGCTTATGTTCCTAGACTTAGGTTGTGTATTATGCATATTAGAATAATTGCATTAATGAACAATATACTACAAATATGCATGTGATGGGTAAGTGGCCTATGGCACTGTACAACATTCCATTGGTACTTATCTAGAATGAAACGTCTTTGCTGACATGTTGGGAGTAGTGCAAACTCTTAACAATGTTATGGTAGAGATTGGAAGGCATCTAGAAAGTTACAGGATATGGATGAATGTTGTATTGACGCACTGGCTAAAATAATTGCATGACTGTATGACATATTTCTTTATGTGTAAGAATTTGTTCTGAAGACTATGAGATGTTTCTAATCATGCATTTTAATTTTTCTTGTAGGAAAAATAAAATAACATCACCTACAAAAGAAGGACTGCAACATGTGTTCCAACAACAAGATATCTATTGAAGATATTGAATATATTGAAGTTCCCAGGATCTGGGATGAAGTAATGGAAGAATGCCATGATCTGTTGATCATGAAGAATGATGGTTGGGATGTGGTCTCAAACCAGAAGGGAAGTCTGTCGTGACTTCCAAGAGGATCTATAAGATCAAGTATGCTGCAGTTGGTAGCATGGAGAAATACAAAATGAGGTTTTTAGCTTGTGGATTCTCCCAGAAAAAGGGATTGAGTATGAAGAGACTTCTACACCTATATCCAGGCACACTTCCATCAGATCGGTACTTGCTCTAGCTGCAGTGATGAAATGGAAGATACACCAGATGGATGTCAAGACAGCTTTCTTGAATGATGTAGTCGAAGAGGAAGTGTATGTGGAGGAGCCACTTGGTTTTGAGACACATGACGGTATGTGTAGAACTTGGTATGGTAGGATAGACAACTTTCTATCCAGTTTGGGCTTTACCAAGAGTAAATTGGATTCCAACCTTACTACAAGGTTGAGGAAGGAAATCCAGTGATACTACTTTTGTATGCGAATAACCTGTTTGTTAAAAGTGAGGATAGATTGATTGCCGACACGCAGTGGAAGCTTGCTGCCGAGTTCGAGATAAAGAACTTGGGGATGATGCACTACTTTCTAGGCATGGAGGTGTGGCAGAGTGAAAATGGAATCTTCGTTGGACAAGGGAAGTATGTAGTAGAGATCCTGAAGAGGTTCGGGATGATGGACTGCAAGGCCATGGACACACCTATGGCATCGAACCTGAAGCTTTTGTGTGATACTTCATTTGATCTAGTTGATGTCACCGTGTATTGTCAGATGATTCGGTCCTTGATGTACCTGATGAACACGAGACCAGATATTTTCTTTGCGGTGAACACATTGATCCAGTTCCTAATGGATCCCAGAGGTGTTCACCTAGTTGCTGTAGAGCATATTTTGAGGTACCTGAAGGGTACAGTTGATTATGGAATCAAGTATGATGCGAATCAAAATTTTAACCTGTAGGGTTATGTTGATTCATACTAGGCAGGCACTGCTGCAGATAGGAAGAGTACTTCTAGGTGCTGCTTCATTATGGGATCAGGTGTGATCTCTTGGTTTAGCAAGAAGCAGTCCTGCGTAGCACTGAGTATAGCTGAGGCAGAGTATGTTGCAGCTTGTTCGGCTAGTTGTGAGGCAGTATGGCTGAGGAAGCTACTGTCTGAGTTATTTGATCTACCGTTGGAGGCTACTGGTATCTTTTGTGATAACCAGAGTTGTGTGAAGCTGTCTGAGAACCCGGTGTTCCACGACAAGTCGAAACACATTGAGATCAAATATCACTATATCAGGGATATGGTGCAGAGAGGAGTAGTGAATCTCCTGTATGTTGTGACATATGAGAAGATTGCAGATGTGCTGACGAAGCCACTAGCCAGAGTGAAGTTAGAGTACTTCAAAGAGAGGCTTGGTGTCCTTCAGATCAATGACACTTCGAGGAAGAAGTGATGGAGACATTTGCTGAAGCCATTCCAGGCATGTTGGAAGGAGGATCCTTCACATGGCTGTGGATGTAAGCGCTGGATGATGAGCATCAGGACGATGCTCCAGTTACTGCTCTATATATGTATATGCATCATGTTGGATGCTTGATATGATCAGTTGGATCATTTATGTATGTATGCATCATGTTGGATGATGGATATGATCAGTTGGATCATGTGTATGTATTTGTATATGTATCAGGTGGATACATTGTATGATCAGGTAGATCATGTATGTTGATATGTATCAGGTATGATCAGGTGGATCATGTATTTGTATATGTATCAGGCGGATACATTGTATGATCAGGTAGATCATGTATGATGATATGTATCAGGAAGATACTGTGTATGCATCAGGTGGATGCATTGTATGATCATGATGATCATGGATGATGAGATTCAGGATGTTGCTCCAGATGACATGCGTTAGGACGATGCAGTGATGATGATCAGGATGATCATGTGTACATCAGGATGATGTATGGTGAGTATCAGGTTGATACTTTGTGGTCGTGGATAGGTTGTGTAGATAATCATATAATAACACCCTGGGAGGTTTGCAGATTCTCTTGCTAGTTTTTCCACTAGCATATAATAGATCCTTGGGAGATTAGGAAAATGCTCTTTCGAGGTTTTGCTTTGGGAGGACTTATAATAGCACCCTAGGAGGTTTGTAGATTCTCTTGCTAGGTTTTTCCACTGGCATATAATAGCTCCCTCGGAGATCTGGAAAAAACTCTTTCAAGGTTTTGTCTTATGGCATGTAAGTAGACCTGGGAGATATGGACAGGATGAGAAAGGCCTCAGATGATCTTTCAAGGCATTTCCATGACCACATGTAATAATTCCTGGATATCTGGACAAGATGAAAAAGGCCTCAGATGCTCTTTAGGGTTCTTGCTTGACAAGACACTCTTTTGAGGTTTTGTGGTGGGGGTCACATGTAAAAATGCCTGGAGATCTGGACAGGATGAAAAAGGCCTCAGATTCTCTTTAGGGTTCTTGCTAGTCAGGAGACTCTTTTAAGGTTTTGTGATAGTCACATGTAAAAGATCCTGGGAGATCTAACAGGTAGAGTTGTGTGCTCGTAACAGCCTGGGATGCTGTAGCCAGGTTTTGTGACGCACGTAATAAGTCCTGAGGATTCAACAGTATGGACAGTGATGATGAAGACCTACAGATGGTGGGCCTACATCAAGTATGAAAAAGGATTGGCACTGTAGAACTTCCTATGATGAGTAGATTCAAGGATTGATTGAGATAGTAGCAGCAGTGATGATGACGATGATTCGAGGATGATGATTCGCTGATGATGATCTAGAGAAGAAGACTTGTGCTAGAAGACCTGTGTCGAGAAATACCTTCCTAGTTAAGAGGGAGTGTTGATGTACATGTAACTTCGGAATGTATTTAACATATATGTATATTGTATTCATATAGAGATGTTATTATTCCTCTATACAGAAGTGTCTTCATTTATATTGTAAGTGTTGTAATTTATACTTGATGGGTTATTAGACCACCTTGTTGGGGTCGGCCCTGTATAATTCATGTGGGTCAAAGGGTTATTAGACCACCTTTATTGGGGGTCGACCATGTGGGTCAAAGGGTTATTAGACCACCTTATTAGGGGTCGGCCCTATCAGCATTATGTTATGTGGTTATGTTAAGGCCGACCTAGTAAAGGTTTTTAGGCAAGTCAAGTGAAGTATAAATAGAGTGCGGGAGGCACTCTATTTGATCATTCTATTCTCACACACACTCTTTGGAGAGTGGCGCACATGTGGAGGAGGAGAAGATGCTGCTAGGAGATGTCTATCTCTTATGCTTGGGTTGTATCATTGCTCTATCTATCTCTAAAGAAGTTATTGGGTTTTTTCACCTTTATGGTTTTCCCCAAGTAAACTATGTGTCTCTTGTGTGCTTGCATTATTGTGTCCATGATTGATATGCTGTAGATATGTTGTACATGTTGTTCTCTCAGTTAAGATCCTAGATCATATTGAAGTAAATTCTGAAAAACTAACATCATGGAGTGGATAAGGTTGCTTTGCTTTGTGCTTTACCTTTTGCCTTTCTTTCTGCTTTGCTTTGCTTTGCTTTCTGCTTTTGCTTTTGCTTTTGCTTTTTCTTTTTCCTTGGCTTTTGCTTTTGCTTTTTATTTATCCTGCTTTTGCTTTTCTATCCTGCTTTTTCTTGCTTTTCTACCTTACCCTACTTTTCTGCTTTGTCTTGCTTTTTCTCTGCTTTTCTGCCTTACCCTTCTTTTCTACTTTCTCCTACTTTTTCTTGCTTTTATGCTTTTAACTGCTTTTCTACCTTTATCCTGCTTTTATGCTTTTGTCCCGCTTTTGTCCTTCTTTTCCTTGCTTTTCTACTTTTTTCCTGCTTTTTTTGCCTTCGTCCTGCTTTTCTGATTTGCTCCACCTTTCTTTCTTTTTCTCTGATTTTATAGCTTTGGAATATTTCTGTTTGCTTCTTCCTCAAGCTAACTCCAAGTCAACCTTATCCTCTAATGCGCCCTAGTGGATCATTATTCTCATTTATTCCACATATAAATATTAAATGCATAAAATTAAATAATCCATGTGCATAATTAAACTTAGGATAAAAATTAATTCATATTCATAATTAATTAAATTCCTCAACTTAATCCCTCATTAATTAATTAATTCAATCTATCACTAGGATCCATGGGGTTTGATTTGTTTCATGGTGTTGACAAAATAGGAACATGACATCCGCAAGGACGAAATCAATGTTGGAACACTTATCAAAACTAAGGAAACAATCAATGGTATGGTTAGATTCCAGAAAGTAACCAATCTTTTTGGGGCCTACCTCCACAAGGGGGAAATCTATCCATCCATCCATAATGTTCCACCATGGAATGGAAAACCTTCATGAATTAACCAATATTTCTAGATGCAACCTCCGCAAGGAGGAAATCAACCTTAAAATTATTTTCAATCCCAAGTTCAACCGCCATGGTGTGGTTGGGATCTAGGAAATAACCAATATTCTTGGGCCCCACCTCCAGAAGGAGGAAATCCACCCATTGGTCATGTTCCAAGAAGTACCCAATCTTCTTGGGGTTAGTCTCTGCAAAGGGAAAACCCACCTTGGAATTATTATCACACCCAAGGACCACATCAATGGAGTGGTCAGGTTCTAGAATGTAACCAAACTTTTTGGGGCCTAACCCCGCAAGGGGGAAATCCAACCATTAACCCCATTTTACAATGGAGTGGCCAGGTTCTAGGAGGTAACCAATATTTTTGGAACCAACCTAAAAAAACTTCATTTGATCCAGCTAGGCCACAACATGGACTTCATTCCAATGGTATGATGGATTCTGTGAACGAACTTGAATAGATAACACAACATTTGGGACAAGTTTCTATTCATAGTTCGCAACCCACAATTGGCCAGGAAATGGAATAACTTGCTAATCCTTCCAATACTTATGGCATCTTCATAGTCTCATTGATATACCTTAGAGGAAAGAATAATAAGTATAAGGGTAAGCAAAGTGATAATCCTCCCCAGAATTTTGAAATCCTTATAGTCCAATCCGAAGACCTTAGGGGAAAGAAGAAGAAATACAAGAGTAAGAAAAAGGCTAACTCTGGGAAAAGAGAAGAACTGAACATGATTCAATGCAGTAGGAAACAACAATCCAATATTTTGACACCGTGTTGATGCCTCAGTTGTGTATGTGCTAGAACGGTTGTAATACCCCCAATTCGACCCTTAGGATATATTAGCCTTTAATGTAAATAATGTGTACATGTGATGTATGTATTCCTAGCGTGGAGCTCAAGGACAAGGCCCCGCTAGTGAAAGCCCAAATTTTTATTTAAAGGGAAAGTATTTGATATTTTGATACCATGTGCTCTTAAGCTATGGAACATTGTAAAAGGGTGTAATTAAACATCATGCAATATAAAATACCAAAACTGGCTACGGAGGCACCAAATGAGAAGGGGCCACGTGTATCCACTAGGGAGTGGTGAGGGGTCTACGGGAGTGAACCCTAGGATGCCATATGTCATTATGAGAACCCTTTGACTTCCCTAGAGGACATTTATTCATGTTGAAAGAGAGTGATTGAAAAATTAAGTCAATGGCTTTGGTGGAGCATAGGCAGCCCTGAAATTCGTATGGGTGGGCATGGGCTCTGTTTGCTTGGGCAAGAAGTCACTCAACCTCATGGGAGGTTGCTTGATTCTCACCCCGATTCCATTGCGAAACTACCTAGCATCATTCGGCATCCAAAAGGGAGCTCCCAGCAGTGAGAAAACCAGAAATCGAGACTGTGAGAGAACCCACGTTGGAAGCCAAAAACGTCCCTATTTGGCATTGGACAGTGGAATCCAATGGGGGATCCATTGGTAGGAACCTTGGGTCGAATTTGGGAGCAATAGCTACCCCAAAATCCATGGGAAAACCCAGTTTAACTGCCCAGAAAAACCAGTGACGGATTTGGGTTATTTGCGGAACAGAGCTGTGAGGAATCCATGTGTGGATGTTCGAATGGAGGCTGGGATCGTTTGAGTCTAGCTTGATGTGGACCTAGCTATAGGATTGAGCTCAGTGGACTAGCATCCTCCTCCATTTCCCATTGCATGCTTGAAAAACCCAACTGTGTGTTAGCTTAGCATGGTTGTCTGAGTGAAATCCTGACTGAAATCCTGACTGTGAGTGAGCCATCTAGTTCCTCCTTAGTGGATACACAGCCCAGCTCGGGGGTGATCTCTCAGCTGAAAGAATACAGGCTGGACAGAGATCTATGGTTGGGTGGAACGTTGCTCTCACGTAGCCAGTTGTTTGGGCCATTACAATTCGAGATAAGTATTCTTGCGGTTGAATTATGTTAATTCTATGCTCTGCAAATATTTAATTAATGACTGCTATTTATATGATTGAACGCATGATGAATCTGTGTGCATATGTCATGGTTAAATTTCGCTGTGTTTTATTGATGTTCGAATCTGCATACAGAGGTTTTAATTATTACAGATTTATGAGTAGAAATATTGGGGCTAAGTTAACAAAAGCCCGGTATGTTGTTAATGTTTTCCTTCCCTGCATTTGAATGAGAAGGGGACGTTACAGAGTGGTATCAGATCCCTAGGTTCAACACTACGGCTGTTGGTCCCTTCATAGAGATATAAGTCATTGTGTGTGTACATGCATTTTATATTTGGAACTAAAATGCATTAAAGAAACCTCAAGATCGCATGGCTTTTATTTGTTGGAATGGGAAATAAATTCCATTACTGTTTGGGGATTTTTGGCAAGCAGTTTTGCATTGATTGCATTGATGGCATTCTATGAAATAGAGATGGAGCATGGGCAACCTCTGCCATCTTATGCTGTTTTGATTTGTTGTTTCATGCTTAAAGAAGTGCAATTTTCTTTTCTTGGAATACTGTGTTGTTGCAAATATGATTCATGTTTGTTAAATTTCCTAAGTGTTTTCAAAAATTCGTTTAAGACTGTTTCGGGAAGAATTCCCGAATGACTTCCGCAACTGCGGAAGCATTCAGCGAATTTCCCCGAACGCGGAAGAGTTTTGCCGCAACGTGGAAGAGTTCGAGAAGTCGCCCCGAAATTTGTGGAAGGAATTCCCTTCCGAAATTTGCGGAAGGAATTCTCTTCCGAAATTTGCAGAAGGATTCCGCGAGTTGTTTCGCAACGCGGAAAAATTCTCCGAAATGCTCTGAAAAAGTAGAAAATTTTCTAAGTGTCGGCTTCGAAAGGAATTTTCGGAAGGAATTCTCTTCTGAAATTGCGGAAGGAATTCTCTTCCGAAATTTCGGAAGGATTCCGCGAATCATTCTGAAACGCGAGAGAGTTTGGCGAGTCGTTCCAAGTTGCGGAAGACTTTCGGGAATCGTTCCGCAACTGCGGAAGACTTCGCCGAATCGTTCCGCAACTGCGGAAGACTTCGGCGAATCATTCCGCAACTGCGGAAGACTTCGGCGAATCGTTCCGCAATTGCGGAAGGCTTCTGCCAACGCCCCGCAATTGCGGAAGGCTTCGGACAAGCGCCTCGCAATTGCGGAAGGCTTCGGCCAAGCGCCCCACAATTACGGAAGTCTTCAGCCAAGCACACCGCAATTGCAGAAGACCACAACCAATTGCCCCGCTATTGCGGAAGCCGTCGCTGAACCGCCCTGCAGCTACGGAGGGATTTCCCACCCGAAAAATAAAAAAAATAAAAAAAAAATGATTCCAAACTCAGAATGGAATGATTATGAACTCAGAATGGAATGATTTCTATGGGGCTCGGAGGCCATTGACGAAGGCCATGAAAGAACTAGTGAAGACCCCTAGCCCATTACACTCCGATTTGACAGAAATTGGATAATAGTGACTTTTGAAGGACAGAGTCCCGAGGCTTGACAAAAGGCCGGTTTGAGTTGAAATTGATATGAGGTAGTCATGAAGCAGACACGATGTTAAGTTTAGAATCTTGGAGCCAAACTCCAAAGGATGTGAAGTCGGGATGAGCAAGAAGACCGAAAAGCATTCTTCCAGGCCACTTTTTTAGGATTTTGAAAAGCTCGTGGGCAGTAAAAGTGACCCTACATGTGGGAATCAAAAATTTTACTAAACTAGACATTTCACATTCTCATTAAGACGCACAGTTTCCGTTAGACGGAGATTTCCCAGAAATGCACCGTTTGGGAGATATAAATTTTTGACTCAAAATTTGGAATTTTGGAAAAATGTGAAAAGTGAGAAGTAGTAAAACCCAGAAATTCATAGAAGATGAATGGTGCATCGGAATTGAAATCCGTGAAATGATGAGTGTTCCTTGCTATATGGACTAACTTCGTCCGCTAGATAAGTTTTTGTGATTCCTCCTAGATTTTCTTCCACAGGTGGCTAAAGTTGGCATTCTGGACCAAAATGCAACTGTGTGAAATGTGCAGAATTGGAGTGAAAGTTGTCATTTTTGAAAAGATGCAGTTCCCACACCTGATGTCGGAATGGAGCATGAAGACAGGCATTGGAAATCTTGTCCAGCAGGGAACAATTATGCATGACCAGAGTTTGAATGAGGTCTACATATATCACAGATATTTAGTGCAGAAGAGTGCCAGCGGCTGTTTTGACAAACAAAATTTGTTGTCAATGTGGGCGATTTCTACAATTGCATGATATGGAAGAGGAATTCCATGTTGCAATGAGGGATCGAAAAGGGAAGAATTCCTTAAACCCCTGTTTGTTATCATACTTATAATTGTAAAATTATCATATGGCATAAAAATGTTAAAAATGTAAGGGATTACATAGATGTATATGCACTAGAGGGCATCTTAACAAACATTGCATAGTGCATATGGAAATGCTTGTGCATAAATGGGATATTGCATATTGGTAGAATAATGGAGTTTGCATATGCAATGAACCACTAATGGAGAATATTGTGGTTGATAGTCACTATTGATGTTGGTATTGGTTGTAGAACCAGAGATAGCAAAGAGCATGGCTAAATTTGCCGAGGATGTTGTTGCATGAAGCCAGCAACCTTATGCAGAAAGGATGGTGCAACAAATCTATGATCATAAAGTTGGCAAAAGGACTGAACATCCTTGGTAAGAGGCCAATTGATCAGGTAACATCAAGCGATGTTAATGGTAACCATGCAGGTAATGATTATTGGTGCCAAATTGCATGAACGTTGAAAGAGGATTTGGTAAGATCTCTTCCACTATGTTTGAGCTATGTTGAGTTAGTTGCATGTGATATTGAATACAGATTGGGATTGTTAACCTACCAAGCTTGGTGAGGTGTGGGTAAGTGAAGGAAATGATCCTTACACCCCATGACTGTTTAGAAATCTCAATGCATTCATATGAATTTATATCATGCCATGTGTATGTTGGTTATGTGCTTAATAACCAAAGCAAGTGAGGACTAGTGGTCCTGATTATGATAATGCAAGTTATATGAGATAGTCATGTTTCGATCATAATATGCTTGAAGGAATAGTACTCATGAAACAATGCAAGGTAGCATTGAGTAGATGTGCATTAAGAGATTTTATAAATCTTGTGATGCATTGTATGAATGCATAGGGATGATGCATATGTTATTGCAAAGTAAATAATGAATGAAATGATGAATTGATGATAATTCTAGGATCATTTCATGAGATGTTAAGAATGCAGAATAGTAAGCACATGAAGAGCCCAATCATGATCGATGGGCTGCTAGAATGCTCTGTGGAAGGACAAAGTTGTATGAATGATATGACTGTGAAATAATGAGTATTTACGATTTATTTAAGTTGCATGGATAGTGTGACTATGTCTTGAAATTCTATTGTGATAATGATGCATATATAGAAGTGTATATATTTTGTTGCATTTCAAATGTTAATAGCTGAAGGTGTTTGAATTATTGAGTGTTATAATTCTGAGATCACTTCAGTGACTGTTGTGGCAATGAAATGATAATATGCATAGATACTCATGACATGTTTGGCTGATTAAAGTTTTAGTTTCCGGTAGGAAGGTCTACATATGGAAATGAGGATAAGTCCATAGTAGAGACCGGGATCTACCACATGTAGAAGCCAAAGGTTATGAGAAGGTTCTCATGGTTGAGAGCTCTAAGTTCTGTTAGTAAGAACAGTTGTAAATCTCAGATTTGTAAATGTTTTACATTGGAAATTTTGCTAATAATTGCTAATGATTGTTTGTCCTATATGAAAATGTGTCAGGAGGACATGCTGTAAGTGGATGCTCATGTATGGCAGCAGGCATAAGACCATAACGGGCAGAGTGGTGTCACTTACAGGAGCCAAACAACATGAGGATAGCCTCATGGATAAGAAAACCAATTTCTGTAGTAGACAAAGTTGCAAATTCATACTGAATTTAATTATTAGTGCCATGGATTGGTTATGGAACAATCGGATTTGAATTGTATTGATTAAATGTTGCTAACTGTTTGGATGTTCAATAAGTGTGCCAGGAAGACACATTGCAGTAAGACCATGAGAGTGGGCCTGCAGAAGCCAAACTTCATGGGAAGGGATTCCATGATTTGAAAATGGGTTTCAGATGAAATGCCATAAGACATTATTAATGTCTCATCTGCACTACATGATTGGTAAACAATATGAGTGGGATGGTGAAGATTATGTCAGTAAGACATATGAAGGTTATGTAACATCAAAAGGAATTGGGATGGCAAACTGAGGGACTGTCAACTCAGAGAAGGAGCCTCCATTCCTCCCTCATTAAAGAAGAGAAATAACATCTGGAAAATGGATAAGTGTTCCATAAACCCTGAATGATATATATATATATACATACATGCATGTCTATTTATTAGAGTTAATATGCAGAGCATGTTTTGATTTTATTTCCATTATGGCAGACTGCTTGAAGTATGATTAGGACCGTCATAGTTCACATCAGTAAGGACTGCACGCCTTTCTGGTGCTGAGTTATGTTAGGGATGCCAATATTGACTACGCCTTAAGGGAATGGACGCATTCCTGGTGTTTCAAGGTTGGATAGTGAATGTTATGAAATATGTTTACAGTTTTAGAGCAGCAATACTAATGAACTTGCTTATCCATCTTGTGTTGATAGCCTAAACAGATTGTAATTGATATTACACACTAAAGAATCTAAATAAAAGGATGTTGTGAGGGGTTGTGGTGGAAGGGTTAATATAAATAAAAGGATGTTGTGGGGATTTCGATGAAGGGTTGTGAAGTATTGATGAAAGAGCTATTATATGCCTATGTCTCCATAGTAGAGCCTTGACCTGTAATGGTCGGTGGCGTAGTTTCCTTCCATTGGCCGATGACCCAGACATATGTGCTGGCTCGGCAATGGAGAGGGCCAACCAGGTATGAGACTGGTTGGGCACCACCAAATGCTTGGTAAACCCAGTCGGCGTGAAGGTGTACTGGTAGGGAATTAATTATTTGATGATTTGGAGAAGCCCACGTGCTGGCCAAACATCCTAGTCCGCAGGAGGATCCCAAGGCTTATAAAGTAAAAGCAGGACCCTGTGGACCAGAGAAGAAATGCACAATATAGATAAGTATTCAATTTCATTTATTTCTTGTTTGGAATAATGAAGATTACAAGTATAAGTCTTGTAAGAGTTAAGCTGATGCACTATTGTTTCTTTGTTGGAAACCTTGGTCATACAGGAAGCAAGGACCCTGAAAGAACTATAAATTGCTTGGTAAATCCAGAGAGTGGCTGGTTGGGAAATATTATTGATGATTTGGGGCAGCCTGCGTGCTGGCCAAACATGCGAGATTATTGATGACTTGAAGCAGCCTGCGTGCTGGCCAAACATGCAAGATTGTTGATGATTTGGAGCAGCTTGCGTGCTGGCCAAACATACAAGGTTATTTGATGTTGTGGAGCAGCCTGCGTGCTGGACAAACATATAAGACTATTAGATGTTGAGGGGCAGCCTGCGCGCTGGTCAAACACCCAAATCCATAGGAAATTCCAAGGCTTGTAAAGCAAATAAGGACCCTATGGAATACAATGAAGACATCTAGTGCAGATAAGTATTTAGTTATCTTGTAATTTTTTGCTTATGAATATACATGTATACGATTTGGTTATGATTTCCTATGAAAATAAACTAAACATGTGAATTAATTCAATGTTTGAGTGTAGGTATTGCTGGAAGCAATGATTATGAAGGCATCTCAAGGATGCGAGTGGACATGTAACCACCCTAAAGAGCTCAGCATGAGCAGTAATGAAAGATGATGCTAGTGGAACTGTGTGAGTCCTAGCAACCAAGAGTTAGACCAACCAAGTGGAAGAACTCCATGGTTGAGAGGTCTGGAATAGACCATAGACACTACGTGTCATAGCCAAGAAGGGCAAGTTGAGCATTCATGTAAAGTGAAAGAGGACAGGAGCATGAAAACCACAGTGGTGGTGTGGGTTCCAAGATGGAACAAAACTAAGAGGAGAAACTCTTAATGCTCCCTCTCTTTCCTTTGTATTGATGCATTTATAGAATTAGAAAATTGTTGAATGCATGCAGGACTAAAAGTAAAAGTGTGTTTATTTGATTAAAGTTAATTGTGAATGCTAATTAATGAATTTCTTGTGAATGGATGAACATGAAGGAATTCATGTGTATGTTGGGCAAGCATAAAAAAAAAATGTGGAAGTCTCATGAGTAAAGCATGGACTATCCATGTCAACTGGAGGAAAAACCATTGACTGGTTTTTAATGTTTGGGGTATGCTTGGCCTAACAAGAATTGTAATGATGAATTTCACAGGTGGAAATTGAATCAATTGGTTGCAGCCGGTGCAGGCAAGTGTTGCTAGTTAGCAAAGTGTGGTCAGTTGTTAAATTGACAATGGCGGTAGACCAAGGGCTATTAGAATTGGCTGGAATTCTTCTTCAAACAATTGCCAAGACCCAAGAAAATTTTGGAGGGATGCTCAAGATGCAAAAGCAACAGAGCGAAATGAACCACAAGGTCTTGCAGGACACTATTCATCTCCAAAAAGAGGTAAAAAGCATTATGAGAGCAATTAACAAGGGAAAGAAAAGTGGATCAATGAAGAAGCATTCATCCAATCATCCGATTAAGAAACGGTCCAGGTGGGAAGGCTCAAAGGAAATTGAGCAGGTAAAGATGAAGCAACCCGTGAAGTGTTGGAAATGTTGAGGGGATCATTGCCTCCGCAACTGCCCAACAAGAGGACCTCAAGAGGGTAGTAGCCATAAAGTTTTTAGACTTATGGATGAGCTGGAACATCCGAATCAGCAGGAGCAGCTCGTGAAGATCAAAGGACTTGGTCCTGAAAGTTCAAAGTAAAGGACAGAATGCAGAGCAGATCTGCAAAGTTTTTGAAGTTTTGGACATGTGTAAATTGTATATGTATGCCTAAGTCTTGGAACACCGAGAACAGTGTTGTTCTAAGGGGGAGGGGAATGTAATACCCCCAATTCGACCCTTAGGATATATTAGCCTTTAATGTAAATAATGTGTACATGTGATGTATGTTTTCCTAGCGTGGAGCTCAAGGCCAAGGCCCCACTAGTGAAAGCCCGAATTTTTATTTAAAGGGCAAGTATTTGATATTTTGATACCATGTGCTCTGAAGCCATGGAACATTGTAAAAGGGTGTAATTAAACATCATGCAATATAAAATACCAAAACTGGCTACGAAGGCAACGAATGAGAAGGCGCCACGTGTATCCACTAGGGAGTGGTGAGGGGGGTATGGGAGTGAACCCTAGGCTGCCATATGTCATTATGAGAACCCTTTGACTTCCCTAGAGGACATTTATTCATGTTGAAAGAGAGTGATTGAAGAATTAAGTCAATGGCTTTGATGGAGCATGGGCAGCCCTGAAATTCGTATGGGTGGGCATGGGCTCTGTTTGCTTGGGCAAGAAGTCACTCAACCTCATGGGAGGTTGCTTGATTCTCACCCCGATTCCATTGTGAAACTACCTAGCATCATTCGGCATCCAAAAAGGAGCTCCCAACAGTGAGAAAACCAGAAATCGAGACTGTGAGAGAACCCACATTTTGGGAAGCCAAAAACGTCCCGATTTGGCATTGGATAGTGGAATCCAATGGGGGATCCATTGGTAGGAACCTTGGGGTGAATTTGGGAGCAATAGCTACCCCAAAATCCATGGGAAAACCCAGTTTAACTGCCCAGAAAAACCAGTGACGAATTTGGGTTATTTGCGGAACAGAGTTGTGAGGAGTCCATGTGTAGATGTTCGAATGGAGGCTGGGATCGTTTGAGTCTAGCTTGATGTGGACCTAGCTCTGGAATTGAGCTCAGTGGACTAGCATCCTCCTCCATTTCCCATTGCATGCTTGAAAAACCCAACTGTGTGTTGGCTTAGCATGGTTGTCTGAGTGAAATCCTGACTGAAATCCTGACTGTGAGTGAGCCATCTAGTTCCTCCTTAGTGGATACACAGCCCAGCTCGGGGGTGATCTCTCAGCTGAAAGAATACAGGATGGACAGAGATCTATGGTTGGATGGAACGTTGCTCTCACGTAGCCAGTCGTTTGGGCCATTACAATTCGAGATAAGTATTCTTGCGGCTGAATTATGTTAATTCTATGCTCTGCAAATATTTAATTAATGACGGTTGTTTATATGATTGAACGCATGATGAATCTGTGTGCATACGTCATGGTTAAATTTCGCTGTGTTTTATTGATATTCGAATCTGCATACAGAGGTTTTAATTATTACAGATTTATGAGTAGAAATATTGGCGCTAAGTTAACAAAAGCCCAGTATGTTGTTAATGTTTTCCTTCCCTGCATTTGAATGAGAAGGGGACGTTACAGAGTGGTATCAGAGCCCTAGGTTCAACACTACGGCTGTTGGGCGCTTCACAGAGATATAAGTCATTGTGTGTGTACATGCATTTTATATTTGGAACTAAAATACATTAAAGAAACCTCAAGATCGCATGGCTTTTATTTGTTGGAATGGGAAATCATTTTCATTACTGTTTGGGGATTTTTGGCAAGCAGTTTTGCATTGATTGCATTGATGGCATTCTATGAAATAGAGATGGAGCATGGACAACCTCTGCCATCTTATGTTGTTTTGATTTGTTGTTTCATGCTTAAAGAAGTGAAATTTTCTTTTCTTGGAATACTGTGTTGTTGCAAATATGATACCTGTTTGTTAAATTTCCTAAGTGTTTTCGAAAATTCGTTTAAGATTGTTTCGGGAAGAATTCCCGAATGGCTTCCGCAACTGCGGAAGCATTCGGCGAATTGCCCTGAACGCGGAAGAGTTTTGCCGGTGGAAGAGTTCGGGAAGTCGCCCCGAAATTTGCGGAAGGAATTCCCTTCCGAAATTTGCGGAAGGAATTCTCTTCCGAAATTTGCGGAAGGATTCTGCGAGTTGTTTCGCAATGCGGAAAAATTCTGCGAAATGCTCCGAAAAAGCAGAAAATTTTCTAAGTGTCGGCGTTGAAAGGAATTTTCGGAAGGAATTCTCTTCCGAAATTGCGGAAGGATTCCGCGAATCATTCCGAAACGCGAGAGAGTTTGGCGAATCGTTCCGCAACTGCGGAAGACTTCACCTAATCATTCCGCAAATGCGGAAGACTTCGCCGAATCGTTCCGCAACTGCGGAAGACTTCGGCGAATCGTTCCGCAATTGCGGAAGGCTTCTGCCAAGCGCCCCGCAATTGCGGAAGGCTTCGGCCAAGCGCCTCGCAATTGCGGAAGGCTTCGGCCAAGCGCCCCGCAATTGCAGAAGGCTTCAGCCAAGCACACCGCTATTGCAGAAGACCATAGCCAATCGTCCCGCTATTGCTGAAGCCGTCGCCGAACCGCCCCGCAGCTACGGAGGGATTTCCCACCCGAAAAAAAAAAAAAAAAAAAAAAAAAAAAAAAAAAAAAAAAAAAAAAAAAAAAAAAAAGAAGAAGAAGAAGATTCCAAACTCAGAATGGAATTATTATGAACTCAGAATGGAATGATTCCTGTGGGGATAGGAGGCCATTGACGAAGGCCATGAAAGAACTAGTGAAGACCCCTAGCCCATTACACTCCGATTTGACAGAAATTGGATAATAGTGACTTTTGAAGGACAGAGTCCCGAGGCTTGACAAAAGGCCGGTTTGAGCTGAAATTGATATGAGGCAGTCATGAAGCAGACACGATGTTAAGTTTAGAATCTTGGAGCCAAAATCCAAAGGATGTGAAGTCGGGATGAGCAAGAAGACCGAAAAGCACTATTCCGGGCGACTTTTTCAGGATTTTGAAAAGCTCGTGGGCAGTAAAAGTGACCCTATATGTGGGAATCAAAAATTTTACTAAACTAGACATTTCACATTCTCATTAAGACGCACATTTTCCGTTAGACGGAGATTTCCCAGAAATGCACCGTTTGGGAGATAGCCATTTTTGACCCAAAATTTGTAATTTTGGAAAAATGTGAAAAGTGAGAAGTAGTAAAACCCAGAAATTCATAAAAGATGAATGGTGCATCGGAATTGAAATCCGTGAATTGCTGAGTGTTCCTTGCTATATGGACTAACTTCGCCCGCTAGATAAGTTTTTGTGATTCCTCCTAGATTTTATTCCACAGGTGGCTAAAGTTGGCATTCTGGACCAAAATGCAACTGTGTGAAATGTGTAGAATTGGAGTGAAAGTTGTCATTTTTGAAAAGATGCAGTTCCAACACCTGATGTCGGAATGGAGCATGAAGACAGGCATTGGAAATCTTGTCCAGCAGGGAACAATTATGCATGACCAGAGTTTGAATGAGGTCTACATATATCACAGATATTTAGTGCAGAAGAGTGCCAGCGGCTGTTTCGACAAACAAAATTTGTTGTCAATGTGGGCGATTTCTACAATTACATGATATGGAAGAGGAATTCCATGTTGCAATGAGGGATCGAAAATGGAAGAATTCCTTAAACCCCTGTTTGTTATCATACTTATAGTTATGAAATTATCAAATGGCATAAAAATGTTAAAAATGTAAGGGATTACATAGATGTATATGCACTAGAGGGCATCTTAACAAACATTGCATAGTGCATATGGAAATGCTTGTGCATAAATGGGATATTGCATATTGGTAGAATAATGGAGTCTGCATATGCAATGAACCACTAATGGAGAATATTGTGGTTGATAGTCACTATTGATGTTGGTATTGGTTGTAGGACCAGAGATAGCAAAGAGCATGGCTAAATGTGCTGAGGATGTTGTTGCATGAAGCCAGCAACCTTATGCAGAAAGGATGGTGCAACAAATCTATGATCATAAAGTTGGCAAAAGGACTGAACAGCCTTGGTAAGAGGCCAATTGATCAGGTAACATCAAGCGATGTTAATGGTAACCATGCAGGTAATGATTATTGGTGCCAAATTGCATGAACGTTGAAAGAGGATTTGGTAAGATCTCTTCCACTATGTTTGAGCTATGTTGAGTTAGTTGCATGTGATATTGAATACCGATTGGGATTGTTAACCTACCAAGATTGGTGAGGTGTGGGTAAGTGAAGGAAATGATCCTTACACCCTATGACTGTTTAGAAATCTCAATGCATTCATATGAATTTATATCATGCCGTGTGTATGTTGGTTATGTGCTTAATAACCAAAGCAAGTGAGGACTGGTGGTCTTGATTATGATAATGCAAGTTATATGAGATAGTCATGTTTCGATCATAATATGCTTGAAGGAATAGTACTCATGAAACAATGCAAGGTAGCATTGAGTAGATGTGCATTAAGAGATTTTATAAATCTTGTGATGCATTGTATGAATGCATAGGGATGATGCATATGTTATTGCAAAGTAAATAATGAATGAAATGATGAATTGATGATAATTCTAGGATCATTTCATGAGATGTTAAGAATGCAGAATAGTGTGCACATGAAGAGCCCAATCATGATCGATGGGATGCTAGAATGCTCTGCGGAAGGACAGAGTTGTATGAATGATATGACTGTGAGATAATGAGTATTTACGATTTATTTAAGTTGCATGGATAGTGTGACTATGTCTTGAAATTCTATTGTGATAATGATGCATATATAGAAGTGTATATATTTTGTTGCATTTGAAATGTTAACAGCTGAAGGTGTTTGAATTATTGAGTGTTATAATTCTGAGATCACTTCAGTGACTGTTGTGGCAATGAAATGATAATATGCATAGATACTCATGACATGTTTGGCTGACTAAAGTTTTAGTTTCCGGTAGGAAGGTCTACATATGGAAATGAGGATAAGTCCATAGTAGAAACCGGGATCTACCACATGTAGAAGCCAAATGTTATGAGAAGGTTCTCATGGTTGAGAGCTCTAAGTTCTGTTAGTAAGAACAGTTGTAAATCTCAGATTTGTAAATGTTGTAGATTGGAAATTTTGCTAATAATTGCTAATGATTGTTTGTCCTATATGAAAATGTGTCAGGAGGACATGCTGTAAGTGGATGCTCATGTATGGCAGCAGGCATAAGACCATAACGGGCAGAGTGGTGTCACTTACAGGAGCCAAACAATATGAGGATAGCCTCATGGATAAGAAAACCAATTTCTGTAGTAGACAAAGTTGCAAATTCATACTGAATTTAATTATTAGTGCCATGGATTGGTTATGGAACAATCGGATTTGAATTGTATTGATTAAATGTTGCTAACTGTTTGGCTGTTCAATAACTGTGCCAGGAAGACACATTGCAGTAAGACCATGAGAGTGGGCCTGCAGAAGCCAAACTTCATGGGAAGGGATTCCATGATTTGAAAATGGGTTTCAGGTGAAATGCCATAAGACATTATTAATGTCTCATCTGCACTACATGATTGGTAAACAATATGAGTGGGATGGTGAAGATTATGTCAGTAAGACATATGAAGGTTATGTAACATCAAAAGGAATTGGGATGGCAAACCGAGGGACTGTCAACTCAAAGAAGGAGCCTCCATTCCTCCCTCATTAAAGAAGAGAAATAACATCTGGAAAATGGATAAGTGTTCCATAAACCCTGAATGATATATATATATATATATATATATATATATATACGTACATGCATGTCTATTTATTAGAGTTAATATGCAGAGCATGTTTTGATTTTATTTCCATTATGGCAGACTGCTTGAAGTATGATTAGGACCTTCATAGTTCACATCAGTAAGGAGTGCACGCCTTTCTGGTGCTGAGTTATGTTAGGGATGCCAATATTGACTACGCCTTAAGGGAATGGACGCATTCCTGGTGTTTCAAGGTTGGATAGTGAATGTTATGAAATATGTTTACAGTTTTAGAGCAGCAATACTAATGAACTTGTTTATCCATCTTGTGTTGACATCCTAAACAGATTGTAATTGATATTACACACTAAAGAATCTAAATAAAAGGATGTTGTGAGGGGTTGTGGTGGAAGGGTTAATATAAATATAAGGATGTTGTGGGGATTTCGATGAAGGGTTGTGAAGTATTGATGAAAGAGCTATTATATGCCTATGGCTCCATAGTAGATCCTTGACCTGTAATGGTCGGTGGCGTAGTTTCCTTCCATTGGCCGATGACCCAGACGTATGTGCTGGCTCGGTAATGGAGAGGGCCAACCAGGTATGAGACTGGTTGGGAACCACCAAATGCTTGGTAAACCCAGTCGGCGTGAAGGTGTACTGGTAGGGCATTAATTATGATGATTTGGAGAAGCCCACGTGCTGGCCAAACATCCCAGTCCGCAGGAGGATCCCAAGGCTTATAAAGTAAAAGCAGGACCCTGTGGACCAGAGAAGAAATGCACAATATAGATAAGTATTCAATTTCATTTATTTCTTGTTTGGAATAATGAAGATTACAAGTATAAGTCTTGTAAGAGTTAAGCTGATGCACTATTGTTTCTTTGTTGGAAACCTTGGTCATACAGGAAGCAAGGACCCTGAAAGAACTATAAATTGCTTGGTAAATCCAGAGAGTGGCTGGTTGGGAAATATTATTGATGATTTGGGGCAGCCTGCGTGCTGGCCAAACATGCGAGATTATTGATGACTTGGAGCAGCCTGCGTGCTGGCCAAACATGCAAGATTGTTGATGATTTGGAGCATCCTGCGTGCTGGCCAAACATACAAGGTTATTTGATGTTGTGGAGCAGCCTCCGTGCTGGACAAACATATAAGACTATTAGATGTTGAGGGGCAGCCTGCGCGCTGGTCAAACTCCCAAATCCATAGGCAATTCCAAGGCTTGTAAAGCAAATAAGGACCCTATGGAATACGGTGAAGACATCTAGTGCAGATAAGTATTTAGTTATCTTGTAATTTTTTGCTTATGAATATACATGTGTATACGATTTGGTTATGATTTCCTATGAAAATAAACTAAACATGTGAATTAATTCAATGTTTGAGTGTAGGTATTGCTGGAAGCAATGACTATGAATGCATCTCAAGGATGCGAGTGGACATGTAACCACCCTAAAGAGCTCAGCATGAGCGGTAATGAAAGATGAGGCTAGTGGAACTGTGTGAGTCCTATCAACCAAGAGTTAGACCAACCAAGTGGAAGAACTCCATGGTTGAGAGGTATGGAATAGACCATAGACACTACGTGTCATAGCCAAGAAGGGAAAGTTGAGCATTCATATAAAGTGAAAGAGGACAGGAGCATGAAAACCACAGTGGTGGTGTGGGTTCCAATATGGAACAAAACTAAGAGGAGAAACTCTTAATGCTCCCTCTCTTTCCTTTGTATTGATGCATTTATAGAATTAGAAAAGTGTTGAATGCATGCATGACTAAAAGTCAAAGTGTGTTTATTTGATTAAAGTGAATTGTGAATGCTAATTAATGAATTTCTTGTGAATGGATGAACATGAAGGAATTCATGTGTATGTTAGGCAAGCATAAAAAAAAAAAATGTGGAAGTCTCATGAGTAAAGCATGGACTATCCATGTCAACTGGAGGAAAAACCATTGACTGGTTTTTAATGTTTGGGGTATGCTTGGCCTAACAAGAATTGTAATGATGAATTTCACAGGTGGAAATTGAATCAATTGGTTGCAGCCGGTGCAGGCAAGTGTTGCTAGTGAGCAAAGTGTGGTCAGTTGTTCCATTGACCATGGCGGCAGACCAAGGGCTATTAGAATTGGCTGGAATTCTTCTTCAAACAATTGCCAAGACCCAAGAAAATTTTGGAGGGATGCTCAAGATGCAAAAGCAGCAGAGCGAAATGAACCACAAGGTCTTGCAGGACACTATTCATCTGCAAAAAGAGGTAAAAAGCATTATGAGAGCAATTAACAAGGGAAAGAAAAGTGGATCAATGAAGAAGCATTCATCCAATCGTCCGATTAAGAAATGCTCCAGGTGGGAAGGCTCAAAGGAAATTGAGCAGGTAAAGATGAAGCAACCAGTGAAGTGTTGGAAATGTTGAGGGGATCATTGCCTCCGCAATTGCCCAACAAGAGGACCTCAAGAGGGTAGTAGCCATAAAGTTTTTAGACTTATGGATGAGATGGAAGATCCGAATCAGTAGGAGCAGCTCGTGAAGATCAAAGGACTTGGTACTGAAAGTTCAAAGTAAAGGATAGAATGCAGAGCAGATCTGCAAAGTTTTTGAAGTTTTGGACATGTGTAAATTGTATATGTATGCCTAAGTCTTGGAACACTGAGGACGGTGTTGTTCTAAGGGGGAGGGGAATGTAATACCCCCAATTCGACCCTTAGGATATATTAGCCTTTAATGTAAATAATGTGTACATGTGATGTATGTTTTCCTAGCGTGGAGCTCAAGGCCAAGGCCCCGCTAGTAAAAGCCCGAATTTTTATTTAAAGGGCAAGTATTTGATATTTTGATACCATGTGCTCTGAAGCCATGGAACATTGTAAAAGGGTGTAATTAAACATCATGCAATATAAAATACCAAAACTGGCTACGAAGGCAATGAATGAGAAGGGGCCATGTGTATCCACTAGGGAGTGGTGAGGGGGGTATGGGAGTGAACCCTAGGCTGCCATATGTCATTATGAGAACCCTTTGACTTCCCTAGAGGACATTTATTCATGTTGAAAGAGAGTGATTGAAGAATTAAGTCAATGGCTTTGATGGAGCAAGGGCAGCCCTGAAATTCGTATGGGTGGGCATGGGCTCTGTTTGCTTGGGCAAGAAGTCACTCAACCTCATGGGAGGTTGCTTGATTCTCACCCCGATTCCATTGTGAAACTACCTAGCATCATTCGGCATCCAAAAAGGAGCTCCTAGCAGTGAGAAAACCAGAAATCGAGACTGTGAGAGAACCCACGTTTTGGGAAGCCAAAAACGTCCCGATTTGGCATTGGATAGTGGAATCCAATGGGGGATCCATTGGTAGGAACCTTGGGGTGAATTTGGGAGCAATAGCTACCCCAAAATCCATGGGAAAACCCAGTTTAACTGCCCAGAAAAACCAGTGACGGATTTGGGTTATTTGCGGAACAGAGCTGTGAGGAGTCCATGTGTAGATGTTCGAATGGAGGCTGGGATCGTTTGAGTCTAGCTTGATGTGGACCTAGCTCTGGTATTGAGCTCAGTGGACTAGCATCCTCCTCCATTTCCCATTGCATGCTTGAAAAACCCAACTGTGTGTTGGCTTAGTATGGTTGTCTGAGTGAAATCCTGACTGAAATCCTGACTGTGAGTGAGCCATCTAGTTCCTCCTTAGTGGATACACAGCCCATCTCGGTGGTGATCTCTCAGCTGAAAGAATACAGGCTGGACAGAGATCTATGGTTGGGTGGAACGTTGCTCTCACGTAGCCATTCGTTTGGGCCATTACAATTCGAGATAAGTATTCTTGCGGTTGAATTATGTTAATTCTATGCTCTGCAAATATTTAATTAATGACTGTTGTTTATATGATTGAACGCAAGATGAATCTGTGTGCATACGTCATGGTTAAATTCCGCTGTGTTTTATTGATGTTCGAATCTGCATACATAGGTTTTAATTATTACAGATTTATGAGTAGAAATATTGGGGCTAAGCTAACAAAAGCCCGGTATGTTGTTAATGTTTTCCTTCCCTGCATTTGAATGAGAAGGGGACGTTACAGAGTGGTATCAGAGCCCTAGGTTCAACACTACGGCTGTTGGGCCCTTCACAGAGATATAAGTTATTGTGTGTGTACATGCATTTTATATTTGGAACTAAAATGCATTAAAGAAACCTCAAGATCGCATGGCTTTTATTTGTTGGAATGGGAAATCATTTCCATTACTGTTTGGGGATTTTTGGCAAGCAGTTTTGCATTGATTGCATTGATGGCATTCAATGAAATAGAGATGGAGCATGGGCAACCTCTGCCATCTTATGCTGTTTTGATTTGTTGTTTCATGCTTAAAGAAGTGCAATTTTCTTTTCTTGGAATACTGTGTTGTTGCAAATATGATTCCTGTTTGTTAAATTTCCTAAGTGTTTTTGAAAATTCATTTAAGACTGTTTTGGGAAGAGTTCCCGAATGACTTCCGCAACTGCGGAAGCATTCGGCGAATTGCCCCGAACGCGGAAGAGTTTTGCCGCAACGTGGAAGAGTTCGGGAAGTCGTCCCGAAATTTGCGGAAGGAATTCCCTTCCGAAATTTGCGGAAGGAATTCTCTTCCGAAATTTGCGGAAGGATTCTGCGAGTTGTTTTGCAACGCGGAAAAAGTCTGCGAAATGCTCCGAAAAAGCAGAAAATTTTCTAAGTATCGGCGTCGAAAGGAATTTTCGGAAGGAATTCTCTTCCGAAATTGCGGAAGGAATTCTCTTCCGAAATTTCGGAAGGATTCCGCGAATCATTCCGAAACGCGAGAGAGTTTGGCGAATCGTTCCGCAACTGCGGAAGACTTCACCGAATCATTTCGCAACTGCGGAAGACTTCGCCGAATCGTTCCGCAACTACGGAAGACTTCGGCGAATCGTCCCGCAATTGCAGAAGGCTTCTGCCAAGCGCCCCGCAATTGCGGAAGGCTTCGGCCAAGCGCCTCGCAATTGCGGAAGGCTTCGGCCAAGCGCCCCGCAATTGCAGAAGGCTTCAGCCAAGCACACCGCTATTGCAGAAGACCATAGCCAATCGTCCCGCTATTGCTGAAGCCGTCGCCGAACCGCCCCGCAGCTATAGAGGGATTTCCCACCCGAAAAAAAAAAAAAAAAAAAAAAAAAAAAAAAAAAAAAAAAAAAAAAAAAAAAAAAAAAAAAAAAAAAAAAAAAAAAAAAAAAAAAAAAAAAAAAAAAAAAAAAAAAAAAAAAGAAGAAGAAGATTCCAAACTCAGAATGGAATGATTATGAACTCAGAATGGAATGATTCCTGTGGGGCTCGGAGGCCATTGACGAAGGCCATGAAAGAACTAGTGAAGACCCCTAGCCCATTACACTCCGATTTGACAGAAATTGGATAATAGTGACTTTTGAAGGAGAGAGTCCCGAGGCTTGACAAAAGGCCGGTTTGAGCTGAAATTGATATGAGGCAGTCATGAAGCAGACACGATGTTAAGTTTAGAATCTTGGAGCCAAACTCCAAAGGATGTGAAGTCGGGATGAGCAAGAAGACCGAAAAACACTATTCCGGGCGACTTTTTCAGGATTTTGAAAAGCTCGTGGGCAGTAAAAGTGACCCTAGATGTGGGAATCAAAAATTTTACTAAACTAGACATTTCACATTCTCATTAAGACGCACAGTTTCCGTTAGACGGATATTTCCCAAAAATGCACCGTTTGGGAGATAGCCATTTTTGACCCAAAATTTGGAATTTTGGAAAAATGTGAAAAGTGAGAAGTAGTAAAACCCAGAAATTCATAGAAGATGAATGGTGCATCGGAATTGAAATCCGTGAATTGCCGAGCGTTCCTTGCTATATGGACTAACTTCGCCCGCTATATAAGTTTTTGTGATTCCTCCTAGATTTTCTTCCACAGGTGGCTAAAGTTGGCATTCTGGACCAAAATGCAACTGTGTGAAATGTGCAGAATTGGAGTGAAAGTTGTCATTTTTGAAAAAAAGCAGTTCCCACACCTGATGTCGGAATGGAGCATTAAGACAGGCATTGGAAAGCTTGTCCAGCAGGGAACAATTATGCATGACCAGAGTTTGAATGAGGTCTACATATATCACAGATATTTAGTGCAGAAGAGTGCCAGCGTCTGTTTTGACAAACAAAATTTGTTGTCAATGTGGGCGATTTCTACAATTGCATGATATGGAAGAGGAATTCCATGTTGCAATGAGGGATCGAAAATGGAAGAATTCCTTAAACCCCTGTTTGTTATCATACTTATAATTATGAAATTATCATATGGCATAAAAATGTTAAAAATGTAAGGGATTACATAGATGTATATGCACTAGAGGGCATCTTAACAAACATTGCATAGTGCATATGGAAATGCTTGTGCATAAATGGGATATTGCATATTGGTAGAATAATGGAGTCTGCATATGCAATGAACCACTAATGGATAATATTTTGGTTGATAGTCACTATTGATGTTGGTATTGGTTGTAGGACCAGAGATAGCAAAGAGCATGGCTAAATGTGTTGAGGATGTTGTTGCATGAAGCCAGCAACCTTATGCAGAAAGGATGGTGCAACAAATCTATGACCATAAAGTTGGCAAAAGGATTGAACAACCTTGGTAAGAGGCCAATTGATCAGGTAACATCAAGCGATGTTAATGGTAACCATGCAGGTAATGATTATTGGTGCCAAATTGCATGAACGTTGAAAGAGGATTTGGTAAGATCTCTTCCACTATGTTTGAGCTATGTTGAGTTAGTTGCATGTGATATTGAATACCGATTGGGATTGTTAACCTACCAAGCTTGGTGAGGTGTGGGTAAATGAAGGAAATGATCCTTACACCCTATGACTGTTTAGAAATCTCAATGCATTCATATGAATTTATATCATGCCATGTGTATGTTGGTTATGTGCTTAATAACCAAAGCAAGTGAGGACTGGTGGTCCTGATTATGATAATGCAAGTTATACGAGATAGTCATGTTTCGATCATAATATGCTTGAAGGAATAGTACTCATGAAACAATGCAAGGTAGCATTGAGTAGATGTGCATTAAGAGATTTTATAAATCTTGTGATGCATTGTATGAATGCATAGGGATGATGCATATGTTATTGCAAAGCAAATAATGAATGAAATGATGATAATTCTAGGATCATTTCATGAGATGTTAAGAATGCAGAATAGTAAGCACATGAAGAGCCCAATCATGATCGATGGGCTGCTAGAATGCTCTGTGGAAGGACAGAGTTGTATGAATGATATGACTGTGAAATAATGAGTATTTACGATTTATTTAAGTTGCATGGATAGTGTGACTATGTCTTGAAATTCTATTGTGATAATGATGCATATGTAGAAGTGTATATATTTTGTTGCATTTCAAATGTTAACAGCTGAAGGTGTTTGAATTATTGAGTGTTATAATTCTGAGATCACTTCAGTGACTGTTGTGGCAATGAAATGATAATATGCATAGATACTCATGACATGTTTGGCTGATTAAAGTTTTAGTTTCCGGTAGGAAGGTCTACATATGGCAATGAGGATAAGTCCATAGTAGAGACCGAGATCTACCACATGTAGAAGCCAAAGGTTATGAGAAGGTTCTCATGGTTGAGAGCTCTAAGTTCTGTTAGTAAGAACAGTTGTAAATCTCAGATTTGTAAATGTTTTAGATTGGAAATTTTGCTAATAATTGCTAATGATTGTTTGTCCTATATGAAAATGTGTCAGGAGGACATGCTGTAAGTGGATGCTCATGTATGGCAGCAGGCATAAGACCATAACGGGCAGAGTGGTGTCACTTACAGGAGACAAACAATATGAGGATAGCCTCATGGATAAGAAAACCAATTTGTGTAGTAGACAAAGTTGCAAATTCATACTGAATTTAATTATTAGTGCCATGGATTGTTGATGGAACAATCGGATTTGAATTGTATTGATTAAATGTTGCTAACTGTTTGGCTGTTCAATAAGTGTGCCAGGAAGACACATTGCAGTAAGACCATGAGAGTGGGCCTGCAGAAGCCAAACTTCATGGGAAGGGATTCCATGATTTCAAAATGGGTTTCAGGTGAAATGCCATAAGACATTATTAATGTCTCATCTGCACTACATGATTGCTAAACAATATGAGTGGGATGGTGAAGATTATGTCAGTAAAACATATGAAGGTTATGTAACATCAAAAGGAATTGGGATGGCAAACCGAGGGACTGTCAACTCAGAGAAGGAGCCTCCATTCCTCCCTCATTAAAGAAGAGAAATAACATCTGGAAAATGGATAAGTGTTCCATAAACCCTGAATGATATATATATATATACATACATGCATGTCTATTTATTAGAGTTAATATGCAGAGCATGTTTTGATTTTATTTCCATTATGGCAGACTGCTTGAAGTATGATTAGGACCTACATAGTTCACATCAGTAAGGAGTGCACGCCTTTCTGGTGCTGAGTTATGTTAGGGATACCAATAGTGACTATGCCTTAAGGGAATGGACGCATTCCTGGTTTTTCAAGGTTGGATAGTGAATGTTATGAAATATGTTTACAGTTTTAGAGCAGCAATACTAATGAACTTGCTTATCCATCTTGTGTTAACAGCCTAAACAGATTGTAATTGATATTACACACTAAAGAATTTAAATAAAAGGATGTTGTGAGGGGTTGTGGAGGAAGGGTTAATATAAATAAAAGGATGTTGTGGGGATTTCGATGAAGGGTTTTGAAGTATTGATGAAAGAGCTATTATATGCCTATGGCTCCATAGTAGAGCCTTGACCTGTAATGGTCGGTGGCGCGGTTTCCTTCCATTGGCCTATGACCCAGACGTATGTGCTGGCTCGGCAATGGAGAGGGCCAACCAGGTATGAGACTGGTTGGGCACCACCAAATGCTTGGTAAACCCAGTCGGCGTGAAGGTGTACTGGTAGGGAATTAATTATTTGATGATTTGGAGAAGCCCACGTGCTGGCCAAACATCCTAGTCCGCAGGAGGATCCCAAGGCTTATAAAGTAAAAGCAGGACCCTGTGGACCAGAGAAGAAATGCACAATATAGATAAGTATTCAATTTCATTTATTTCTTGTTTGGAATAATGAAGATTACAAGTATAAGTCTTGTAACAGTTAAGCTGATGCACTATTGTTTCTTTGTTGGAAACCTTGGTCATACAGGAAGCAAGGACCCTGAAAGAACTATAAATTGCTTGGTAAATCCAGAGAGTGGCTGGTTGGGAAAGATTATTGATGATTTGAGCAGCCTGCGTTCTGGCCAGACATGCGAGATTATTGATGACTTGGAGCAGCCTGCGTGCTGGCCAAACATGCAAGATTGTTGATGATTTGGAGCAGCCTGCGTGCTGGCCAAACATACACGGTTATTTGATGTTGTGGAGCAGCCTGCGTGCTGGACAAACATATAAGATTATTAGATGTTGAGGGGAAGCCTGCGCGCTGTTCAAACACCCAAATTTATAGGCAATTCCAAGGCTTGTAAAGCAAATAAGGACCCTATGGAATACAGTGAAGACATCTAGTGCAGATAAGTATTTAGTTATCTTGTAATTTTTTGCTTATGAATATACATGTGTATACGATTTGGTTATGATTTCCTATGAAAATAAACTAAACATGTGAATTAATTCAATGTTTGAGTGTAGGTATTGCTGGAAGCAATGACTATGAAGGCATCTCAAGGATGCGAGTGGACATGTAACCACCCTAAAGAGCTCAGCATGAGTGGTAATGAAAGATGAGGCTAGTGGAACTGTGTGAGTCCTAGCAGCCAAGAGTTAGACCAACCAAGTGGAAGAACTCCATGGTTGAGAGGTCTGGAATAGATCATAGACACTACGTGTCATAGCCAAGAAGGGCAAGTTGAGCATTCATGTAAAGTGAAAGAGGACAGGAGCATGAAAACCACAGTGGTGGTGTGGGTTCCAAGATGGAGCAAAACTAAGAGGAGAAACTCTTACTGCTCCCTCTCTTTCCTTTGTATTGATGCATTTATAGAATTAGAAAATTGTTGAATGCATGCATGACTAAAAGGAAAAGTGTGTTTATTTGATTAAAGTAAATTGTGAATGCTAATTAATGAATTTCTTGTGAATGGATGAACATGAAGGAATTCATGTGTATGTTGGGCAAGCATAAAAAAAAAATGTGGAAGTCTCATGAGTAAAGCATGGACTATCCATGTCAACTGGAGGAAAAACCATTGACTGGTTTTTAATGTTTGGGGTATGCTTGGCCTAACAAGAATTGTAATGATGAATTTCACAGGTGGAAATTGAATCAATTGGTTGCAGCCGGTGCAGGTAAGTGTTACTAGTGAGCAAAGTGTGGTCAGTTGTTCCATTGACATTGGCGGCAGACCAAGGGCTATTAGAATTGGCTGGAATTCTTCTTCAAACAATTGCCAAGACCCAAGAAAATTTTGGAGGGATGCTCAAGATGCAAAAGCAGCAGAGCGAAATGAACCACAAGGTCTTGCAGGACACTATTCATCTACAAAAAGAGGTAAAAAGCATTATGAGAGCAATTAACAAGGGAAAGAAAAGTGGATCAATGAAGAAGCATTCATCCAATCGTGCGATTAAGAAATGCTCTAGGTGGTAAAGATCAAAGGAAATTGAGCAGGTAAAGATGAAGCAACTCGTGAAGTGTTGGAAATGTTGAGGGGATCATTGCCTCCGCAACTGCCCAACAAGAGGACCTCAAGAGGGTAGTAGCCATAAAGTTTTTAGACTTATGGATGAGCTGGAAGATCTGAATCAGCAGGAGCAGCTCGTGAAGATCAAAGGACTTGGTCCTGAAAGTTCAAAGTAAAGGATAGAATGCAGAGCAGATCTACAAATTTTTTGAAGTTTTGGACATGTGTAAATTGTATATGTATGCCTAAGTCTTGGAACACCGAGGACGGTGTTGTTCTAAAGGGGAGGGGAATGTAATACCCCCAATTCGACCCTTAGGATATATTAGCCTTTAATGTAAATAATGTGTACATGTGATGTATGTTTTCCTAGCGTGGAGCTCAAGGTCAAGGCCCCGCTAGTGAAAGCCTGAATTTTTATTTAAAGGGCAAGTATTTGATATTTTGATACCATGTGCTCTGAAGCCATGGAACATTGTAAAAGGGTGTAATTAAACATCATGCAATATAAAATACCAAAACTGGCTACGGAGGCAACGAATGAGAAGTGGCCACGTGTATCCACTAGGGAGTGGTGAGGGGGGTATGGGAGTGAACCCTAGGCTGCCATATGTCATTATGAGAACCCTTTGACTTCCCTGGAGGATATTTATTCATGTTCAAAGAGAGTGATTGAAGAATTAAGTCAATGGATTTGATGGAGCATGGGCAGCCCTGAAATTTGTATGGGTGGGCATGGGCTCTGTTTCCTTGGGCAAGAAGTCACTCAACCTCATGGGAGGTTGCTTGATTCTCACCCTGATTCCATTGTGAAACTACCTAGCATCATTCGGCATCCAAAAAGGAGCTCCCAGCAGTGAGAAAACCAGAAATCGAGACTGTGAGAGAACCCACATTTTGGGAACCCAAAAACGTCCCGATTTGGCATTGGACAGTGGAATCCAATGGGGGATCCATTGGTAGGAACCTTGGGGCGAATTTGGGAGCAATAGCTACCCCAAAATCCATGGGAAAACCCAGTTTAACTGCCCAGAAAAACCAGTGACGGATTTGGGTTATTTGTGGAACAGAGTTGTGAGGAGTCCATGTGTGGATGTTCGAATGGAGGATGGGATCATTTGAGTATAGCTTGATGTGGACCTAGCTTTAAGATTGAGCTCAGTGGACTAGCATCCTCCTCCATTTCCCATTGCATGCTTGAAAAACCCAACTGTGTGTCGGCTTAGCATGGTTGTCTGAGTGAAATCCTGACTTTGAGTGAGCCATCTAGTTCCTCCTTAGTGGATACATAGCCCAGCTCGGGGGTGATCTCTCAGCTAAAAGAATACAGGCTGGACAGAGATCTATGGTTGGGTGGAACGTTGCTCTCACGTAGCCAGTTGTTTGGGCCATTACAATTCGAGATAAGTATTCTTGCGGTTGAATTATGTTAATTCTATGCTCTGCAAATATTTAATTAATGACTGTTGTTTATATGATTGAACGCATGATGAATCTGTGTGCATACGTCATGGTTAAATTCCACTATGTTTTATTGAAGTTCGAATCTACATACAGAGGTTTTTATTATTACAGATTTATGAGTATAAATATTGGGGCTAAGTTAACAAAATCCCGGTATGTTGTTAATGTTTTCCTTCCCTGCATTTGAATGAGAAGGCGACGTTACAACGGTGTTCAAGGAAAACAACAGGGGATGAAAACCTAGCCAAAGGATTTAGATAATCCTACACAAGTTTTACCCTATCCTTGAGTTGTTTGGTGTGAAAATGCTCATAGTAGATCCCAGAGATTATGTAAACCTCACAATGAAAGAATTTAGGAATAATAGAAGAATAATAGAGCAATAGAACATAGATCCAAAGGAGCTCAGATAGAGGCAAAATAAGTACACATGTTACATTAATATGAATAGTAAAACAATAATTATACAATGCTCAGGATTCAAATGCACTAGGTGTGATTTGAATTAGCCTGTATGGATAGATACAAAATCAGTGGAGTGTCATCAAAGCACAACTAGAAGTCTATCTCATCATCAGTGGAGTCATCAATGCACAAGTAATTGTAAACCATCAGTCAAACTGAGTCTAACCGAGTGTGGTAGGTGTAACTGGCACATGGAGGCACTAAATGAATGAAGGAGGCTTAGTGGAGGGTGCATGAGGAGCTGTCTGGAGTCAAAATGGGAAATCTAGTCTCATCGGAGGTCCATCGGAGTGATACAGTCAGTTGAGAATCTGTCTATCCTTAAATCAAGGAGAGAACCAAGGATAACTCAACTAACTGAAGTGCAACTGGAGTGGTAGGTGAGAAAAGGAACCCTTCTCAAGTGGTGGGTGAGAAGTGGGAACCTCCCTGTCTAGGAGGGATAAAAATGATCTAAGAGAAGCTCCCGAGGCTAGCTAACTGAGGGCTAGGTTTTGGGACTGATGAGTGGGATGCATGAAATTGCATGCATGCATGCAGAAATTCATGCAAGACTGATAATGAAAATAACTGAGATGTTGGTAGGACTAGGATGGAGAATAGGAATATCCTAATACCCCCCCTTAATCCATCCTGGGCTCTGGTAACTAGGACCAAAGGTCACCCATACAATCAAAATAAATGATAGAAAAATAAAGAACTGTCCATAAACCAAGGAAATGGGGAAAACCTCATGGAAAAAATACCCCCCCTCAAAAGAACAGTAAAATAACTCAAAGAACCATCATACTAAGAAAAAAAGAAATAAGCTTTCATCAGTGAAAACTTTTGTAAAAAACTTGGCAAGATGATCCTCTGTAGGATGCCAAAACAAGTGCTAGATCTGAATCTGGTGTTCTGATATGCCTCCCACTGTGTAGGGGGTGTATTGGATGAAGAAAGTCTTCCAGGAATTCTTTCTGCAACTGGAACGAATGGATCATGATGAGTCTTCCCCATAGATGGAAGAGAGAACCCCACCATCATGCTACATCTCTCATGGAGAGGTATATGGCATAATGCAAGGTTGGCATGATGTTGAAGTCTTGTAGTTCCGTGATCAAACGAATCCTCAATTGTGTTCTCAGTAGCTGTAAGGAGTGTGTGAGCCCATATTGGCCTTGGATATGGATTGAGAACATGTGTTGGTTCTGGATTTGAAACTGAATGTTCTTGAAATTTGATCTCAACATCAAGATCTTGCTCTATATCTTCATCAGAAGAAGAGTCACTCAAATCTTCATTAGATTCTGAGGAAGTTGGAAGAGAGAAGGGCAGAAAATGAGAGAACTCATATGCCTTGGAGGCATGATTTGCAAACCCTTTTGCTATAGTCTTCCCATTGGAGATCTCTATAATATCAACTGTGTCAGGACCAAAATTCACCATCTTAGATGATTCGGTGTGAGTCATCTAATTTACAGACAACAAATTTGTTGTCAAGGAGGGAACAAATAGAACATTCTTGAACTTTCCATGCTCCATATGTACTGTACCCAACCCTTTGGAAGAGATATGAGAGTTGTCTCCCATGTGAATAGTAGGGCCATCATTTAGATCTAAAGAGGAAAATGATTCTTCAGAGGAAACCATGTGGTTGGAGGCTCCAGAATCTATGAGGAGGGCCTTTGATTTTGAAAAACCAGCCATCAATGCATGGAAATCCTCATGACCATCAGATCCACTTCCTGAATCAGACATCTTTGCATCTTTTGGAATAGCAATTTTGTTATGTTCAAGAAGCTTGGTTAGTAGGTCTATTTTCTTATGCATGCAAGCTTCCTCGGGATGGTTTTCTCTCTTGCAGTAGGGACATGTAGATCTCTTATGTTTGTCCTTCTTGGAGCTGGAGGCTCCTTTTGATGGAATTGACTTATTATTCATCTTGGATTTAGATGACTTCTTATCTTTGTCTCTTTTCCTCCCTTTTACATTCGTCCCACTTACTTCTCCAGCTCGAAGAGCTAGATATTTGGAGGCCTTGATGGCACCCATTTGAATCAATTTTTCCTCTTTTTGAATGAGAGCTTCAGTGAAGACATCTAAGGTTGGAAATTTCCATCCAGGGATTGACATTCGTCCAAAATAGAAGGTAGATACAAAGACTGAAAATTGAGATCCTAGTTTGCTCAGAATGGAGAGCACCAATTGTTCATCAGTTTTAGTGATGCCACAATGCTTGCATTGCAAAACCAAGTTCTTAAATTTTGAGAAGAATTCTTGAATGCTCTCAAAAGTTTTAGGTTGTAGGGAAACCAATTCATTTTCGAGAATGTGGCCTCTTAGCCCATTCTGTTTGCCAAAAATATTCTTCAATTTTGTCCATAACTCATTAGGAGACTTCAATCCTTCAACATGAAACAATAGATCTTTAGACATATGAAGGCATATGAAACCAAAGGCTTCATCCATTTTATTTAGATGCTTGGTTTTCTCCATAGCTGCATGTGGTATGGGATCTTTTTCAAATAACAATCTGGATAGTTGTCTGGTACACAAGTGTAATTTCATATCAAGCTTCCATTCAAAGTAATTGAAGGGAGTGAGGATCATAGGAGAGGAAGGAGTATTTTAATTGCTCATCTTGACTGCTGGAACAAGTGCAAAGGTGAAACTACTGATACTACTGTTGCAACTTCGAAATACCTACAAAAAACTCTCAAGAATGGAGGTAAAATATTCTCTCAAATGGCTCTGATACCATGTGAAAATGCTCACAGTAGATCCAAGAGATGATGTAAACATCACAATGAAAGAATTTAAGAATAATAGAATAAGAATAGAGTAGTAGAACATAGATCGAAAGGAGCTCAGATAGAGGTAGAATAATTACACATGTTACATTAATCTTAATAGTAAAACAATAATTATACAACGCTCAGGATTTGAATGCACTAGGTGTGATTCGAATTATCCTGCATGGATAGATCCAAAATCAGTGGAGTGTCATCAAATCACAACTAGAAGTCTATCTAATCATCGGTGGAGTCATCAATGCACAAGTAACTGTCAACCATCAGCCAAACTGAGTCTAATTGAGTGTGGTAGGTGTAACTGGCACATGGATGTTAACACCCAAAAAGTGCTCACTAGCTCATTCCCTTATTCACATGACCCATTTGTCCACTCTTCCACCATTTGAGCCTCTAAAGCCATCAAAAGGTCACCAAAAAGACCATAATACACCTTTTCCCCCTCAGAATATATATTTTTCCTCAAAAAACACAAAAAATCCTCAAAAAGGGTCCAGAATTCCCAAAAATATTAAAAGGGAATAAAAATATTAAAAATATTCAAAAAAGGAAAAAAGAGGGAAAAAGGTACCTAAACCATGTTGGTCAATACCATTGGTTTCCTCAAAACCACAATGGTATTCCCCATCACCAAAAACTATAAAAATGTGATAGGGGCTCCTCACTTTCCATCCATCCATCATCCTATCTTCATGCTGTCAAAATCTCTCTTGAGTTCTTTGACCATTGTAGCAATCTTGGAGAAGAGACCATTGGTGCCTCGAGCATCTCAACCTTGAAGCTGCTCAACACCAAACATCCTCACCATTTGAGGTATTGCAATACAAAAGTCATTTTTTATTTTGTTTCTTGTTCTTGTTCTTAAATCTTTTCAATCTTATTGTTATATGCACATGTTAGATTTAGATTAATTCATAGTTATTTTTTCTTTCAATTTGAAGACTGCTACTACAAGTTAGTAGGTGCATCCTTGCACATGCTTGGTTGAGAAACCAAGCAACAGTTTTTTGGCGACTCCGCTGGGTTTCAAGCTTTAAATTTTTTTGAAATTTTTTGCTTTAGATCTTAGTTTTTGATAGTTTTTAATCATTTTAATTTACAGATCTGCCATCCTAGGTAGCAGATCCATTGCTGCATTAGTTTTTGTCCCTTTCTGTACCCTTTAAATAGCCCGAAACTTCAATTTTTGGGTTCGTTTTTCAGCAATTTTTTTCCATTTTCGCCTCGCGTATTTTCACCCGACAGACGTGCGGCTCATCGTGACCTTGCGACAATTTTCTGCACGGCGCGCCGCGGCTTCGTGGCCTTTTTCCACGCTGCACATCGCGGCTTCGCGACCATTTTCCACGCTGCACATCGCGACTTTGCGGCCGAAACCGGCGATGCACATCGCGGCTTTTTCCCTAAAACCCGCGATGCTATTATTTTGAATTCGGCCAATTTTTTAGAAACTTTTTTGCTGTATTTTTTGCTCATTTAGCCTATTTTCTAGCATTATGTTTTCTGCATTTTTATAGCCATAGTGAATCATTTTCTATTTATATATGCTCCATTAAAAAGTATTTTTAAAAATTTCAGTAAGTGAAAGAAAGATTTTCAACACTATTTTTAGATCATAGGTTTCCCTTTAAATTTGCTCAATAGTTTGCCCAAACAATTTTTTAAGAAATCCATTTATTTCTTGAGATTTTTATGTTATTTGCTTTCCTTTAAAATTATTTCAAAAATCCACCATTTTTGAATTGTTTTTAAAGCATTTACATTTCGAAAAACGCCTTTATTTTTTGCAAACTGGAAACGTCTTATTTTTTCATTTTTAATTAATCGCCCAAGCGAGGCAAATCATTTTCAGTTAAATAATCACACTTGCACCCACTCTGCCACATTATTTAAACTGAGCCTTAAAATCAACCTTAACTCAACAAACTTTTTAACCCCACTTGGGGAGCACTTAAAAGAATCTTGTAGTTAGGTAGGATTGAGGGGATAGGTGTGCCAATAAAACCCCTCAATTATTTACATCCGAGACATAGTGGTTGTCTTTTAGGGTCCCAAAAATTCCTTATAATTTTGGCATGGTTATCAACCAATTTATCGAGAAGGCCTCTCCCTTAGGAGGGTTGAAGTAGCCAGACTGGTTCTGGAAGCCTGAGTGGAATATCGCAATCCATTCAGTAACCGAAGGATACCTTTCAAAGTTCTCAGTGTACACCCGTATGGGGGTACAATGGCGATAGAACCAAACTGCAGATTCACCCAACCGAACGTGTCATGAACGGGGTATCCTAGTTGCCATTCTTTAGGATTTTCTACTCAGTGTCCCTCACGGTAGGGGGATATCTAGCCGTTGATTCTACACTTTATATTGTCTGACTTGGATTTCATCACCTTGTAGAGGATATAGTTTGTCGACTCACAATACTTCTAGTTAGGTGTTTGCATGACACAATACCCACCTTTCGTCTAGTGAACACCACTTTTTTCTAGGAGTTGTTTGAATTTTGGTATTCTCACCACTTTTTTGGATCCCTCCACTTATTATAGCACAACTGTTATAATAAGTGCTTTTGAGGTTGGTTGTTGGCCTGAGAGCCATTTTTTTTTTTTTTTCACTCCCCTCTTGCACACATTGTTGCAGTAGGGTTTTGAGTTTTTTTACATCACCACCATCTATTGGAATTTTTATACATTTCTCACCATTGAGAATTTAAGACGATCCCGCCGTTTTAAGGGTGAACCCCCTCAGTTCGGTACACTTGACTCTACACGTCATAGACGTAAAGCCTTATCCCTTGACTAGACACGTCATTGGCATAGAACACAGTCATCCGATTCTGACGTGCCTCATTTCACATCTGATTCTGAGGGAAAATCCGAATACCCTACTGAAACATCACCAACTAACCCCATGGCTAGATCACAATACGACCCCCTTTTCACCAGTGCTATTGGAGATACATCGACAAACCCTACTACTACTGTGCCACCCATGGTAACAACAACCCCATTAGGCATGCCTAATATAGGGGCCATTCCCCCTTTAGGCATTCCCAACACAGGCCCACCACCTATTATGGGTATGCCCAACATAGGGGTCACACCCCCTCTCATTACCACAACCCAGATCCCAGGAATTCGTGGCACTATTCCTAACCCCTCTACAACCCATGTTGCACTTGGGAACGCAGCTCCTTCCCACACTACATCGGTTGGAGGACACATACCTGCCATACCTAGCATACCCTTGGGGGCCACTGGACCACTACATAATGCTACCATTAACAGTTATGTCCCAGTCACTACACCACACCCATCTGCTAGTCTACCATACATGGATAGTCTGAACTTGCCATACCTAGCTAGGTTAACCAATGATCCTATCAAACACAACCCTACATGGCCACCCATGCCTACAAAGCTTCCCTCAGACATCCCAAAGTTTGAAGGAAAAGTTGGGGAAGATCCCCAAAACCACATAATATCATTTCACCTATGGTGTTCCTCTAACTCCATAATGGATGACTCCATTAGACTAAGACTGTTGCAACGAACGTTCGCTAGCTCTGCAGCCAAGTGGTACATTGAGCAACCACATGGGACCCACCATACATTTACGTACCTCGCCTCCACTTTCCTCTAGTTTTTTCAGCTACCTATACGTTATGATGCAAGAGTTGAAATACTTTTGTCTTGTAGAAAAAACACGGCTACCCACATCACCAACCATATCCATGAGTGGCATAAGCGTCGTAGCCTCTGCAAGATAAATCTTGACGACCGTATATTTTTGGATTTGTTTCTCAAATCACTCCTACCCCTCATAGCCAAAGATGTAGCTTCCGAATGACCCTAATCAGAAGAAGAAGCTATCTTAAAAGCTCAGCAATTCGACCTGATTTATGCCTAGTCAAGCTATCTCTACACTATCATACGAGACGCCCCACAAGGCGATTCTTCACGAGGTGACACTCTGGGGGCATCCCATGCCGCTGATGGTGTTATCATCCAAGTCATGACACAAAATAAACCTTTTACCATGACAAGTACAAACAACACCCCAAACCTTTCTAGGGCTTCATCCAATTCTGGGGCTACAACTTCGTATGCACCCGTAACACACACCCATCACATCCATGGACCTTTGTGTCCACCACAATGTTATGGGCATGCACCACTAGCTTATGCACCCGCTCCATATTATAACCAACCGACCCACCAGACTCCGATCCAGCCACAAGCCCAAGTGGCTTATTGTCCTCCTCAGGTAGCACCTCTTGCTCCAACACTTCCAGCAGCTCAAAGTTATCCACAACAACAACCAACAGGGCCACCTCTGAATCCTCCTGTTTACTACCCACTGCAACCTGCTCTAGATCTGGCACGACCTCAAAACCCACCTACTGCCCAAGGGCATGTTTACGCATAGCATAACCAACCCCCAAACCAAAATCATCAGCATAACCAAGGAGGTCAACCACACCGCGGAAGAGGACGTAACCGCAGAAATAACCAGCAACATAACCAAGGTGCACCACCACCTAATCCTCCAAATAACAATAATGTTGCTCCCCCCAACCAAAATCTTGATCTCCCACCGAAACAGGCCAAAAATAATAACTTAAGAACAAACCATCTGTGTTCCATATGTGGAGTCTATGACCATTACACACACAATTGTCCCCATTTAGATCGTACGCATCAACTCTGGACCGACGACGCCCAACAACAAGGACATGCTGCACAGCCAGCACCTCCTCCTCAGCAACAATCCATGATATTGAAAAACCCCTTACCAAACCAAGGTGCGCTAAACACTCGTCCGAATGATCCCCCTCAAGGATCCACTGCACCACAATAGCAAATTACTTATGCACCCGCCGATTACTAGCACGCTGAGTCCAACACTCACCATTTGCTCATGATGTCATCTAATGATGTCAATCTTCAAACCCATTGCAATCAATATGGATCCGCCCCAAAGACTACACCTACTGACCCATTCTCGAGTACTCTCCCAACTGATCAACCACTTCGCATACCCACTATGCCAATGGACGGGGGTCCCAAAGCACCTCATTTCCCTTTAAGATGAATTAACAACAACCCAAATGCTCGTGCAACTTCTAACTATAACATTGTAGAGGATTTAGCTCAGTCCCCCGCTGCCATGTCCACTCTTGAAATCTTAAAAAACTGTCCTGCACAGAGAAAATTGTTGTTATCCACCATTGGTGCTATAGATCCTAACGACTCTAACATGATGGCTTTCAACTTAGAACAAGCTAAACCTCACATGCCTGCATCTCTAGCTTTTCATGTTTCTGTCTCCATTTGCAACCTCATCGTTCATCGATGCATAGTCGATGAAGGGGCCTCTACCTGCGTTATGTCAACTTTCGTATGGCAGAAACTTGGATCCCCAACACTACAACTATCCACTACCGCATTACGAGCGTATGATGGCCGTACAGCTCAACCTCAAGGTTTGCTAGTGAACGTACCCATACAACTTGGGGGCAAATTGGTTCTCAGAGATATAGAGGTCATTAACGCCCAACTTGATTACAATCTCCTTCTGGGACAAAGCTACATGTATAAGATGAAAGTTGTCGCTTCTTTAGTTTTCTGCATCATGATGTTCCCCCATGAAGGACGCGTAGTCAAAATAGACCAGATTACATACTATGATCCCAATGCCCCCGCAGCACCAGAGAATGTTCTTCCCATGATTGAACAACCTGTTCTTAGTGCACCAACATCTTTCGTCTCATCAGTTAGACCCGAGATATATTCAGACACTCCCATGACCACCTCATTCCCTTCAATCCCACCACCTCTTCAGATAACTATAGTATCCGACTTGTGCACCTTATCGCACAACGAACAACAAAATCCTCAACAACCTCAACCACTGCCATAGGCACCCATCGTGCCTACTCATATCGGAACAACACCAATTCATACCATCCCATTCTTGTTTCCATTTTCTGGAGTTGTCAGCTCGCCAGTAATGGTTTCACTCAACTTCCCAGGTTTAACATTAGGGATACTTGTATGGTACTTAGCTTCCCAACTCCCCCATGAACTCCGACCGTTGTCTTACAACCGGTATAACCCATGAATATGTCAAACCCTCCACCGTCGAGCATGCCAAACCACCAAACACACCCACCACCTGGTGCCACGAACCCCCAAAATAGATCGATTCCAACAGGAGGCACTACATCGACATCTGCTTATGTCCCCCCTCAATCCCACCCCATTGGGGGTAGAGGTCCACAAACCTACAACACTGCACCCACAACTCGCACACCCCTAGTGACTCCCAAAGTAGCTAAGAATCCACCAACCCGGGTGCTCCCCAAGTGCTCCTTGTGCGACGATATTGGCCATGCTACCCATCTATGTCCATAACTACCAGCACTTCAAGAACACATGAATATGTTGGATGATGACATCAATGTTTCAGTTGTCAAATTAGAATTACCATCTCAACCTCATGATAAATCATTGCGCACAAACCACCCTTGTGCAATATGCGGAATCTTTGGCCATTATTCACATCACTGCCCCAATCTCTCATATTATAGAGCAACACTATACGAGATGAATAATGCCGACTTAGAGATATCCCCACCACTTGTTGAAGAGATATTCACTCCGAAATCATCCCATTCAGAAGAAATCAATACCATTTATATGATTTCAACCACATACAAACCCAAACTAGTTCATTTAATGGAACACTACTTCTATACCGATGAAGAGATCCAAGAAACACTCACTGCATTGGACTACCCTTGGTATGATATGCACCATCGATCATACTTCCTCCCTGAGGCGTCTACGTCCACCACGACAAACCAACTATCTGTTGAATCTAAGGACTTATTACCAACCAAGGTCAATTGGTTCAAGGACCGAATCCCAGCCCCAGAAGCCTTCGAGAAAGGTAACATGGATAACATTTCTCGCATTATAAAAATCAACATCTCCACCACTCCCGGAAAACCTGAGCTTATCCCTTTGGGTGCATCTTGCACTGAGAAAGAAACCCAAGCTTATAAGAAACTCTTCCAAGAGTTTCGAGATGTCTTCTCCTGGTCTTATACCGAGATGCCTGGTCTTGATTCCACCATCGTAGAACATCACATAGACACTTCACCCAACATATCTCCAGTTTGCCAGAAACAACGTCCCATTCACCCATCCAAGCTTCCAGCCATCAAAGCAGAAATCGAGAAGCTTCGAGCAACAGGTTTCATATACCCGATTGCATACACCACCTGGGTTTCAAATCCAGTACCAGTCAATAATAAAGTAGGCACCATCCACATCTGTAGTGACTTCCATGACCTCAACCTAGCTTGTCCCAAAGACGACTTCCCCACACCATTTATTGACCAACTGATCGATGAGTGTGCAGGACATGAGATACTCTATTTTATGGATGGCTTCTCGGGATATAACCAAATCAAAATCCTTAAAGAAGATCAATACAAGACTACTTTTACCACCCCATGGGGCACCTTTGCTGTAACGCCCATATATTGATTCGGCATATTTATTAGTTAGATACACCATACTTTATTTCTTATATATTCTGTTGAACTCAGCTCGACTGAGTAAACTATATTGGACCTCATTATATGATGTTACTCTGTTTTATGATTTCACCATGAGTATGATGTTACTATGTTATGCGGTTATGATGTCATGATTATCATATGATTTCCTTATTTTATGATTGCAGTATATGTTTATATGTTTTCATTAATGAAATGTGAAATATATGATTCGATACGTGGATACCATCTTCTTATGTGAATTATTGAAATGTTATATGTATCTATGATGAGCTGAAAGGTTACATAAAATAAAATGATAACATGGATCAATTGGCGATCAATGGAAAATGCTTTCTATAAATTGTATTTTGCAAAACACTAACCTACAGGACACAAGGGCTATGGGATAGCCAGTTACTTGATCTGATATATATTGGAAAGGAAAAAAAAAAAAACATGTTCATACAGCAAACCTTAGCAGCCAAAATGAGGATACGATAACACAAACTGATAATCCCGATAGCAGCAAGTATGAGTTGATAAGGGCGTAGGCCCAGTATGTTGAGAGGGATGGATGTGTTTCCCACCCTATGGTTCCATGAGACCCGAGGTCGTGGGAGGGCCGTGCTGAGACACGCTCCCCATGTTGTTATGATGACGATGGTCGGATGCCTGCTAGGGGAGGATAGGTCCACTGTTCAGCCGATGCTATCGCTCTCAATTTCTATGTGGTCAGATCGGTGAGTCCGACATCCACTGTTGTACTAGCAGAGGGAGGATAGGGAGGATGTTGGATGTAGGTTATGATGGGAGGATGTGTTAGTTAGTACTGTTGGGGGTTTAGTATTCCTTGATTCCGAGTTAGTGGAAGTAGGCACCCTTCCTGTACTTGATTGATTAAACTAATGTAAACATAAAGACAATGATGTTAAATCGTAAAGGGTTAACTGTTAAATAACCGAGGATGTTAAAGTAATTATACTATATATTATGCTTGCTCTTCTGCATGGGGGTAGATACTATTATTAGTTAGCAAGTATGCATAGGCGGAATGGGGTTTGTTTATAGTACATATCCGACATGTGCATACACTGGCCATGCATGCACACCTTGTACGTGTACAATATTACTGGTGTATAACATACTTGTCATGCTTGAATAGTAGTATAAATGTCATAGATAACTCAGTTAAGGATACATCAATCAACTTAGGTAATGAATGGTTAGGTTGTCAATGTGTAAATAAGTGAATTAGTAATTATATGAAAACATTGTAATAATAAACTAAGACAAGTGTCATCAGTTAACATTGTCATAGGAGAACTGTTGTGAATAGGGTAATGATAGTGTCTAATTAATTAGTAAAATTGTTTAATCCCTCACAAGTGCTTTGTTTATAAGAACAAGGATGCTATGTTGATGATAGGGTACTCATGTGATAAACAAATAATTAAGAATACTATGATTAATTCACCTTTTATTATTGTTAAATGGTGATTTAATTATTATTATTAATTAATAAATGGTGATCTAATTATTATTATTACTTAATTAATAATATTCCAGCAACATTTATATCCCTATCGTAACAATTGCAATATAAGTAATATTTAAAATATTGATTTATAAATTAATATTGTGTGATTATTTCCATTTCAAAAGTTAGCCATAATAGGATAATCATTTTTGGAATGAACGTGATGTGATGGAAAATGGTTATTTAATTATTCAATGTTAATCTTGGAATTTAAACCTCAAGCTAAGTGGTCTCGACGGATAAGGTGGACCATTAAGACACATCATGTCCAAGTTGAAAAGGGGCAACTAATTATATAATATTTTATTAATTGCATTAATAACATTAAAAGCCAAGGATGGCGAATAGACTTGTAATTTATGAAGCTTGTCCCGAATGGATAACCTTTGGGTGATAATTCCCACCGTAATAAATACTTACGACCGTCAATCCAAAACCAACTAATTTTTCCATGAGAGTAATTAATTATACATTTTTATAAAGAACCGTGTATGAATGAACTGGTGATAGGAGTAAATGTTGAGGGGATCGAGAGGGGGATGTTGGGGCGGTGGAGTAAGCCCAAGATATTCTCGAGGAAGGGAAATTATATAGAGGGGGAGAGCTTGGAGAAAGGGAAGGTTTTTTTTATTGGGGAAGAAAAGAAGTTTGGAGAACAGAAAGTTGGAGAACGGAAGAAAGGACTACTCTCGGGATTATCAGATTGTGGGCTCGGGGGCTTGGAAATCCTTTGATTTCCAAGGGCCAGCAAGATAATAGCTGGTCGGTAGGGTGGACACTTCAGTTTGGCTGTCTAAGGGGTTATACAACCTGCTACAACTTACGGTTAGCATCAGCATCAGGTAATTTCCGTTATTTGACTATTATGCTAAAACTTACTGTAAACATGCATAACTTGCTATTTACTGATTTACTGAGTTGTGAAACATATTCTTATGCTGGAACATGATTGTTGAAAAGGAAATATTGATATGTTTGTTTATTTTAAATTACGAATGCAAGGTTGATAAAAACACGACAGAACACTAAATATCATTTAGACGCATGGTAATTGTTAGAAATTTACTCCCATACACTTGATAAAGTTTAATAAGTAGAAAATTAACTCTGAAATTTTTACTCAGTGCTCTGCTGTAAAAACCAGAGCACTACAGATGGTATCAGAGCCTTTGTTCACACTCTTGAACCTACAGGCCTATTCATGCTTCACCTAGAAAATCTACTTGATAGTTTACCTACTTGACCTCCAGCCATAGTAAGCTTCCGAGGTACACCTGCAAAAGGGACAATGAGAATAACATTAGAAAATAAAAGAATATATATATATCTATAATTATATTTTCATTCTTTTGCTGCACACCCAAAAGACTAGTGTGATTTGGCAATGGAAATTCTACGCTAATATACCAAACATATGCAAATTTTCAGGGTTACAGATTTTAGTTTATTATTTAAATTATGATCTTCTTACAATATCCCTATTGATATCCAAGCTATAGACTGTACTTATGCGAACTCAGTCAATTTGAATGTGCATGTATATTCGACTTAAATTTATATATCTTATCAAATACAGAATTCCCCTACCATTTCCAGTTCATTTATTTCTAAGTGATAAACTAAAATTATTCACATGTTGTTCCATGTCTAGTAGAATAGAATCTCTGTGTTACCTATTCTATTAAATGTGCACTAGGACTGTTATATATAACCGGAGGATAAAATCCAGAAACTATCATCTATTCCTAAATTCATGGAATTCAAAAAAAAAAAAACAAGGTAAGTAACTTGCAAAACAAATGATTTTAAAATTTTGCAAGGATACATAATTTTAATCTAATTTAAAATTGTGCAGGTATATATATATATATACTTGGGAGTTACATATTTTCGGCTTACACCTACAAGCCGCAACAAACAAAACAGTAAATATATATGTAATAAGTAAATAAAATAAATAAAAGTCAAACTTCAATAAAAAAATAAAAAATCAATATACTCCTTTGCACTTCATCTTATAATATATTCTCTGCATCTCTCTTCCCTGGGACCTGTCCACTAAAAATTTCAGACTTGTGCACTGCCAAGATTCCTCTGCAAAACTGAGTTATTGTCACTGTGAATTCATTGTCCTCTCTCCTCTGCATGAAGGATACTCCACCACTATGCGTCTTCAGTCAATGCTTGTACTATAGCCCGTGAATAGCTTGCAAACCCTAGAGCAACCTCGATCTTGCAGCTATGACCGCCATGTTACAACCATAACTTGTATTTTTCCATGCACACGACCTCCATCGTTATGCACGCGATATTTGTGTGTCCACATTACCTACGCTTCCTCTCCATGGTAGCTCATATCTACCACCTAAATATTGTCCATGTTGTATCTCCCACAACTAGTGCGGTGAGCGTGGATATTTTTGTGAGAGTTCCCTCTCAGCCCTCGATCTAATCGATAGCATTAGTCTACAGCAAAAAAAGTTGTGAGAGCTAAAATGACTGACAAAAAAAAATATACTATGGGCCAATACACCACTCTGAAACCCTTGGTCAATGTCGTCCAGCCCACCAGACTTGTGATCCCTGTAAACGATTGTTGGCGTGTGGTTTTGACACCTTTTCACCATTAGATGAGCCCCATTTTGAGATCCATATAATGATTAGACGGGGTGGGATGGATTTGGAGCACTCATGAAGTGTAAGCAGATTCTGAATATGCATCATAGAGATCCCTCCTTGGATATTCATCATTCGCGTGATGATGTACAAGCTTGCTTACACATATATACTACACAAAAAAAAAAAGTTAAAAAAACATAGGAGATTTTTTGATAAATAATGCACACCTGTATTTTGTTGTGAGATGGTGGGCTAGGGTAAGGATCTCCAGTTTGGTGAGGCCGCTGCCTAGACAGGCATGTGCTCCATTGTCGAAGGCAAGAAACGTGTTTGGATTTGGTAGGCAACAGAGGTGGTGACATTAAAAGACTCGCATAAATTATTCTAAATGATATTTAGGCTCAGCCATGCTCAGCACCGAGAGCATTTCCAACCCGTTGAAGAAAAAAAAACCAGAGAGGATAGCGAAATGCTGCTTACCATCAGAACGCCTCTTGCACACAAAATGCTTACCACCAGAGGTGTGCAGGCAGCTACATACCTTCCCAGCAATGTCGTCGAAATGGCTTGCAATGAGTTCACGGGCGAGCTTCTGAGCGTGCAGAGCAACCATTTTTATCCTGCTCGAGCTCAATGTTTTCTGAAAATCATGCTGGTATTTTCCCGCTGGGCCAGCCTCGCCAGTGCTTCTACCATAGAAGATGGGAGTTGCAGAGCTAAAACTGCAGAAGAGAGGGTGAAAATGGCCGCGTCTTGGGGATTGAACCTATTTAGGGTTTCCCCCACTTTCCGAGGGCGGTGGGTTGCTTGGAGAGACCGCGTGTCCTTCATGCATACTCGCTCATTGCATGGCGGTGAAAAGCCGCGTGGTAAAAATCTACGGTTTGTAAATCTACGTTCTATTTCGTATATAGTTTGTAAAATATATATATAGAAGGCTATAATATAGGTTATATTAAAGTTTAAATTTATTGTTATATATTATGATAGAATATATGTTGTACGAAAATTTAATTTATTCATATTTTGTTAGAATATACGTAAAATAAAAATTAATTTTACTTTCCTGTCATAAAATATGTTATATTAAAATTTAAATTATTTTATATATTCTCATAGAATATATGTTTTATAAAAATTTAATTTATTCATATTTTGATTAGAATATATGTATTATAAGAATTAATTTTTCTTTTCTGTTATAACATATGTTGTTAAAAATATGTTTTATAGGAATTTTAATTTTTAGTATTAAACTTAACTATGATTGGTTGAGGTTTAAACAAATAATGTTAATTAAGTTGTTTAGATTAAAGGGTAACATTTAAAGTTAACTAAAATAGAGATATTAAAAATTTTGCCGAGATTTCAACTCCTAGTCGAAGGGATGAAAGAGACCCGAAAACTCAAAAACAAGACACCATTAAGACCAGCACGATGAGTTGAACACCATGACAGGATTGTTTAAATAAAGACGACTATAGATTTTACTGTGCTAATCTTGACAATTTGTTATCTCATGATGCAAGTTATTGAATACCTACATTTTAGTTCCGCGGATATTTGATTGAACAACTAAGGATATGATTTTATTTTAATAACTCATGAACTATCATGGTGACAACACGCAGAGGTCGAGGTCGGGGTCAAGGTCGACCACCATCACCACCACCTCCGCCACCGCCAACACCGCCACCACCAACCTCAACACCAGAAATGCAGATCATAATGAGGTCATTGGAGGCTATTATGACCACGATGAATAGGCAGTCGGAAAGGGCCGCCAAGGTGGAAACCACTCAAGTGAGTCGAGAGAACTCTGAAAGGGCACATGGCCCAAGACTGGAACCGCTTCAGGACATATCGAGGGAGTTACAAAAGATAAGGGTTCCAGAGTTTTCAGGAGGACGACCCGGTAAGCATGCCGAATCATGGCTGGAAGGCATGAAGAGATGCTTCGCATTGAATGAGTACACATCTAGTTCCAAGGCTAGGATGGACGTCTTTCAGCTTAAAGGTGATGCTTTGAATTGGTGGTCATATCTCGAGAAGCAGTTGCACCTTACTCCTCTTACAACTTCTTGGGAACTGTTCGAGGAGAGGTTCCACATGAAGTATTTGCCAAATTATTACAAGGAAGAACAGGCAGGTGCAATCCATGCCTTAGTATAGGGAGATAACACGGTGGAGGAGTATGAATCTCGGTTTATGGAACTGGTAAAATATGTTCCTTACCTAGATGCAGATGATTGTCAGGTAGAGCGTTTTGTGTATGGACTTAACTACAAGATTAGAGATGTGGTGCGGATGTGGAAGCCAACTTCAGTTGCCATGGCAGTTGAGTATGCTCGTTATGCAGCTGATATGTCAGATGGAAAAGGGGGCAGTAAGTTGACAGGAACCAATCAGTATGTTTCAGGGAAGGCGTCACGTCCTTACTTCAGGGGAGGACAATCTAGACCTCCTCCTTATGGTAACAGGTTCACACCGAGGGGTAATACTTCAGTTAACTCAATCTTGCAGGCATCGTCCGCAACCCACCAAAGCCAGGGATGTACACAGGGAAGTTCCTATAGAGGAGCAAGGGGTTTTAGAGGAACCAGGGGAAGGAACTCATCTCAGAGGATTCCTTCGAGCAACATGCAAGCCCCTCCCAATCTCTCTTGTTGGGGATGCGGAGGTCCTCATTTCCAGCGAGACTGTCCCAAGGGTCAGTCAAGTAGTAGGCACAGGGAAGGAAAAGCACCCATGGATAGTTCGGGTAACAGTCATCGAATTCATGCAGCGGTGCATAACCACCAGGCAGAACATCAGTCTACCGTAGTAGAATCCACTGGTAATGTAAACAATGTCAAACTTAAAATTTTGTTTGATCCAGGAGCAACTGATAGTTTTATTTCACCATTTGCATTAGATAAATGTGGGTTGGCAGCCTATGAGCACGAGGATTTCAAACTGGTTGAAATGGCTTCAGGAGCTAAGCAAACAGTAGGTCTTAAAGTGAGAAGTTGTGAGGTTGACTTAGGAGTGTGCACCACTAAGTTGGATGCTTATGTCACCAATTTGGGGACTTATGACCTCATTATTGGCATGGATTGGTTAGAAGACCATAGAGCTTTCATAGACTGCTATGTGAAGATGGTGTTGTGCCTCGATGACGAGGGAAGGACAATTCAAATCCAAGGCTTGAAGAGGAAGGTATCCCTCCGTTTCATCTCTATGGTGAAAGCTAAGCGGTGCCTAAGACAAGGATGCCAGTTGTTCGTAGTGGAGGCCGTGAGCGATAGTAAAGGACCTTCCTTGAATTCTTACCCAGTGCTTTTCGAGTTCAAGGATGTCTTTCCGAAGGAATTGCCAGGACTACCTCCAGAAAGAGAGCTCGATTTCACAATCGAACTAAAACCTGGTGCAGAACCTATCTCAAAAAATCCTTATAGAATGACAACTCCAGAGCTCCGTGAGTTACAGATCCAGTTAAAAGAATTGCTAGATTTGGGACTGATTAGACCTAGCATCTCACCGTGGGGAGCGCCAGTGATCTTCGTTAAGAAGAAGGATGGATCTCTGCGACTATGCATAGATTACAGAGATTTGAACAAGGCCACAGTGAAGAAGAGGTATCCCATACCAAGAATTGATGACCTCTTTGATCAAATGAAAGGTGCGTCAGTCTTCTCAAAGATTGATTTACGATCAGGGTATCATCAGTTGAGGATCAAGGAAGGAGACATTCCTAAGACTGCCTTTCGAACTCGATTTGGGAATTACGAGTTTGTAGTGGTACCATTTGGTTTGACCAATGCTCCAGCTGTATTCATGAGCCTCATGAATGGTGTCTTCCGAAAATACTTGGACCGCTTTGTTCAGGTCTTCTTAGATGATATTCTTATCTATTCTAAGAATGAGAAGGAGCACGAGGAACACTTGCGGTTAGTCTTGACATGCTTAAGGGAACATAAACTTTATGGTAAATTGTCAAAGTGTTCCTTCTTCCAAAAAGAGATTCACTACTTGGGGCACATCATCTCAGGTGAAGGGATCTCTGTAGACCCAGAAAAGGTGAAGGCCATTGAAGATTGGCCAATTCCAAGGAATGCTCATGATGTGCGCAGCTTCATGGGGTTAGCAGGCTATTACCGGAGGTTTGTGGAAGGATTTTCTAAAATTGAAAAACCTATTACCACCTTGAAACGCAAGGGAGTCCGGTATGAATGGACCGATGAATGCGATGCCGCTTTTACAGAGTTAAAAAGATTGTTGACAAGTGCACCGATCTTGCGGGTACCAGACATGGATAAAGATTTCCTGGTATGCACCGACGCCTCGAAGCAAGGGTTAGGAACGGTGTTGATGCAGGAAGGTGGGGTAATAGCTTATGCATCTCGAAAGTTGAAACCTCATGAGGAGCAGTATGCCACGCATGATCTAGAATTGGCAGCAGTAATGTTGGCACTAAAATTATGGAGGCACTACCTAGTTGGTAGAAGCTTCACCCTTAAAACAGACCATCAGAGCTTGCAGTACATCTTTACCCAAATGGATTTGAATGCTAGGCAAAGGAGATGGAGTGAGTTCATGAGTGAATATGACTTTGGTATCTCTTACATCAAAGGAAAGGAGAATGTGGTGGCAGACGCTCTAAGCCGAAGGCCGAGACTTTTCTCCTTAATTCCCTTGAAGGTTGACTTGAGGGAAAGGATACTAGGACAACTATTGGGCGATAGTTGGTATCTAAAAGTAACCTCATCTATTCAGAATGGAAAGAAACAGGAATTGAAGTATGATGGGTACCATCTTGAGGAAGATGGATTGTTGCGGTATCAGGGAAGGATGTATGTTCCTAAGGAAGGTGATATCAGGAAAACAATCCTTAGAGAGGCCCATAGATCACATTACTGAGCACACCCAGGAGTGAAGAAGATGTATGCTGACATGAAGCAACTCTTCTTTTGGCCAGGTATGAAGATGGATGTAGTGGATTTTGTTTCGAGGTGCCTTGAGTGTCAACAAGTGAAGGCAGATCACCATCACCCGTCCGGTCTCCTACAACCGCATGATATTCCTATGACTAAATGGGAAGTCATTTCCATGGACTTCATTGTAGGACTACCACTCACATCTCTGAGACATAATGCTATTTTGGTAGTAGTTGACAAACTGACCAAAAGTGCTCACTTCATTCCATTCAGAGACACCTATGATGTGACATATGTGGCAAGGGTATTCATAAATGAGATTGTACGTCTTCATGGAGTTCCTAAAAAGATAATCTCTGACAGAGACCCTAAGTTCACCTCCAGATTTTGGACAAGCATGCAGTCAGCATTAGGGACACAGTTGAACTTAAGCTCAGCTTATCACCCCGAGACAGATGGACAGACTGAGAGGGTGAATCAAGTGATGGAGGACATGCTTAGGATGTATGTTATGGATCAGCAGACACAGTGGGAGAAATATCTTCCTTTAGTGGAGTTTGCATACAACAATAGTCATCACAGCTCCATTGGTATGCCTCCATATCAGGCATTGTATGGGAGGCCGTGCAGGACACCACTCAGTTGGGACAGGTTAGAGGATCGAGTTTTAATTGGGCCTGAATTGATTCAAGAAATGGAGGAGCAAGTGTTACAGATTAGGAAACGATTGAAGGAAGCACTGGATAGGCAAAAGAGTTACGCTGATGCACACAGATCAGATAGAACTTATGAAGTAGGGGATCGTGTATTCATTCGCATCAGACCAAATAAAAGTACCATTCGGTTTGGGAAGGGTACCAAGCTGTCACCTCGCTTTATAGGTCCATTTGAGATTCTTGAGAAAATCGGACCAGTTTCTTATCGTCTTGCGCTGCCACCCCCACTTGCATAAAACTCATAATGTATTTCATGTTTCTGTATTACGACATTAAATAGCTGATGAGACTCACAAAATTCATTGGAAGGAATTGCAGGTCTCGGACGAGGGAACCTTCAGGGTCGAACCATTACGTATACTTGATCGTAGGGTTCGACAGCTCCGTAGTCGCCATGTGGACCAAGTTAAGGTCCAATGGGACAAGTATAGCCCAGGGTCTGCTACCTGGGAGGATGCAGAGACCATGGGTCGAGATTTTCCCTCACTATTTTGACCATAACTTCGGGACGAAGTTTTTCGAAGGGTGGGTGTATGTAACGCCCATATTTTGATTCGGCAATATTTATTAGTTAGATACACCATACTTTATTTCTTATATATTCTGTTGAACTCATCTCGACTGAGTAAACTATATTGGACCTCATTATATGATGTTACTCTGTTTTATGATTTCACCATGAGTATGATGTTACTATGTTATGCGGTTATGATGTCATGATTATCATATGATTTCCTTATTTTACGATTGCAGTATATGTTTATATGTTTTCATTAATGAAATGTGAAATATATGATTCGGTACGTGGAAACCATCTTCTTATGTGAATTATTGAAATGTTATATGTATCTATGATGAGCTGAAAGGTTACATAAAATAAAATGATAACATGGATCAATTGGCGATCAATGGAAAATGCTTTCTATAAATTGTATTTTGCAAAACACTAACCTACAGGACACAAGGGCTATGGGATAGCCAGTTACTTGATCTGATATATATTGGAAAGGAAAAAAAAAAAAAACATGTTCATACAGCAAATCTTAGCAGCCAAAATGAGGATACGATAACACAAACTGATAATCCCGATAGCAGCAAGTATGAGTTGATAAGGGCGTAGGCCCAGTATGTTGAGAGGGATGGATGTGTTTCCCACCCTATGGTTCCATGAGACCCGAGGTCGTGGGAGGGCCGTGCTGAGACACGCTCCCCATGTTGTTGTGATGACGATGGTCGGATGCCTGCTAGGGGAGGATAGGTCCGCTGTTCAGCCGACGCTATCGCTCTCAAGTTCTATGTGGTCAGATCGGTGAGTCCGACATCCACTGTTGTACCAGCAGAGGGAGGATAGGGAGGATGCTGGACGTAGGTTATGATGGGAGGATGTGTTAGTTAGTACTGTTGGGGGTTTAGTATTCCTTGATTCCGAGTTAGTGGAAGGAGGCACCCTTCCTGTACTTGATTGATTAAACTAATGTAAACATAAAGACAATGATGTTAAATCGTAAAGGGTTAACTGTTAAATAACCGAGGATGTTAAAGTAATTATACTATATATTATGCTTGATCTTCTGCAGGGGGGTAGATACTATTATTAGTTAGCAAGTATGCATAGGCGGAATGGGGTTTGTTTATAGTACATATCCGACATGTGCATACACTGGCCATGCATGCACACCTTGTACGTGTACAATATTACTGGTGTATAACATACTTGTCATGCTTGAATAGTAGTATAAATGTCATAGATAACTCAGTTAAGGATACATCAATCAACTTAGGTAATGAATGGTTAGGTTGTCAATGTGTAAATAAGTGAATTAGTAATTATATGAAAACATTGTAATAATAAACTAAGACAAGTGTCGCCAGTTAACATTGTCATAGGAGAACTGTTGTGAATAGGGTAATGATAGTGTCTAATTAATTAGTAAAATTGTTTAAGCCCTCACAAGTGCTTTGTTTATAAGAACAAGGATGCTATGTTGATGATAGGGTACTCATGTGATAAACAAATAATTAAGAATACTATGATTAATTCACCTTTTATTATTGTTAAATGGTGATTTAATTATTATTATTAATTAATAAATGGTGATCTAATTATTATTATTACTTAATTAATAATATTCCAGCAACATTTATATCCCTATCGTAACAATTGCAATATAAGTAAGATTTAAAATATTGATTTATAAATTAATATTTTGTGATTATTTCCATTTCAAAAGTTAGCCATAATAGGATAATCATTTTTGGAATGAACGTGATGTGATGGAAAATGGTTATTTAATTATTCAATGTTAATCTTGGAATTTAAACCTCAAGCTAAGTGGTCTCGACGGATAAGGTGGACCATTAAGACACATCATGTCCAAGTTGAAAAGGGGCAACTAATTATATAATATTTTATTAATTGCATTAATAACATTAAAAACCAAGGATGGCGAATAGACTTGTAATTTATGAAGCTTGTCCCGAATGGATAACCTTTGGGTGATAATTCCCACCGTAATAAATACTTACGACCGTCAATCCAAAACCAACTAATTTTTCCATGAGAGTAATTAATTATACATTTTTATAAAGAACCGTGTATGAATGAACTGGTGATAGGAGTAAATGTTGAGGGGCTCGAGAGGGGGATGTTGGGGCGGTGGAGTAAGCCCAGGATATTCTCAAGGAAGGGAAATTATATAGAGGGGGAGAGCTTGGAGAAAGGGAAGGTTTTTTTGATTGGGGAAGAAAAGAAGTTTGGAGAACAGAAAGTTGGAGAACGGAAGAAAGGACTGCTCTCGGGATTATCAGATTGTGGGCTCGGGGGCTTGGAAATCCTTTGATTTCCAAGGGCCAGCAAGATAATAGCTGGTCGGTAGGGTGGACACTTCAGTTTGGCTGTCTAAGGGGTTATACAACCTGCTACAACTTACGGTTAGCATCAGCATCAGGTAATTTCCGTTATTTGACTATTATGCTAAAACTTACTGTAAACATGCATAACTTGCTATTTACTGATTTACTGAGTTGTGAAACATATTCTTATGCTGGAACATGATTGTTGAAAAGGAAACATTGATATGTTTGTTTATTTTAAATTACGAATTTAAGGTTGATAAAAACACGACAGAACACTAAATATCGTTTAGACGCATGGTAATTGTTAGAAATTTACTCCCATACACTTGATAAAGTTTAATAAGTAGAAAATTAACTCTGAAATTTTTACTCAGTGCTCTGCTGTAAAAACCAGAGAACTACATTTTCCTATCGCGTCATGCCTTTCGTTCTCAAGAATGCGGGAGCCACTTTCCAACGAGCCATGACTTATTTCTTTCATGATCTATACGAAATCATCAAAGTTTACCTAGACGACCTCACCACCCGATCTAAGAAATGATATGACCACTTAGAATATATTCGACAGGTTTTCTTGCGTTGTCGCAAATATAAAATTTGCTTGAAGCCGCTTAAATGTGTATTTTGCATTATGGCAGGTTGCCTACTAGGGTTTGTCATTTCAGAAAAAGGGATCACCGTTGATCCCTTAAAAGTTCAAGCCATAGTGGACCTCCCCTCACCATGTACATTACAACAACTGCAAAGCCTACAGGGAAAATCAAACTTCCTTCATCGTTTTGTCCCAGACTATGCCACCACAGTACATGGTTTCCTCCATTTGCTACGTCTTCATACCCACTTCGTATGGGACGACCAAGCAAAAGGAGCCTTCACAAACCTAAGGAAAGCACTTACAAGCGCCTGTTTGATTTCTCCACCATATTTCACAAAATACTTTACCCTTTACGTTTTGGCATCAGATCACGTCGTCTCTGGAGTCCTCGTCCAAGAAGACTCCACTCGCCAAGAGCATGTCATGTACTATGTGAGCCAGACCTTGTCAGGCCCACCCCTTCGCTACCCACATGAAGAGAAGATGGCCCTCACCATCGTCTTTTCAGTACAATAGCTGCGAAATTACATTCTCCTCAGCCACACCACGGTTGTAGCCAATTCCAATCCAATGGTCTATCTCTTGGACCATCACCTTCTACAAGGCCATGTTGCCAAATGGGTGATCCTCTTACAAGAATATGACCTAACCTTCAAAACCCCGAAGAGCACCAAAGCATTAGCACTCTCTCAACTCATTACGGACCTACCATCATCGTCGTCATCACCCATCATCCAGACTGATCTACTCGACGAACATTTGTTCATTATCTCGTCGGATGACCCTTGGTATGGCAACATTTTTGTATACCTCCGCACACAGAAGTTCTGACCCAACATCGACTGTGATGGACGCCGACACATCCATCACCATGCCCCCCATTATCTCCTCTTGGGTGATGTCCTCTATCGACGTGGCATCGACACAATCTTACGACGATGCCTTTCCCAAGACGAAGCGGAACAAGTTCTTAACGACTATCATAGCAGCACCTACGGAGGCCATTTTTCAGGAATGGTCACCGCCCAGAAGATAATCCGCGTAGGATATTTTTGGCCATCATTATTCACTAATTGTATCACAGCAGTCAAACACTACCAAAATTGCTAGCTCTTTGCCCCAAAGGCAAGAACCCCACCCTCCCCCCTTCATCCAATCGTCACCGCTGGACTATTTTGCAAATGAACCATTGACTTCATGGACTGCAATCCCACATCAACCGACAGTCACAAACAAATTATTGTGGCTGTTGATTACTTCATCAAATGGGAGGAAGCCATGCCTACTTACAATTGCAAAGCCGACACTGCAGCTCATTTTTTCCCCAACCATGTTATTGCTCATTTTGGAGTTCCCAAACAACTCATCTCAGACCACGGTTCTCACTTCGAAGACTCTGTATGGAGAGAATTGTCCACACTCCTTAATTTTGAACACCATTTCTCCTCTGCCTACTACCCCCAAGGGAATGGCCAAGTTGAAGCTGTTAACAAAATTTTGAAAACCATCCTCCAATGCATCGTTGACAAACATAGATCCAATTGGCATCACATGATTTTTCCCGCATTATGGGCTTACCGCACGTCGACCAAGGCCGCCACCAGATTTACCCCATTCCATTTAGTTCATGGTGTGGAATCTGTCCTCCCCATTGAATGCCAGATACCCACATTACAAATGTCCGTAGAACTTCTTCCGATACATCAATGATTGAAGAATGCTTGCTTCTTTTAGAGCAGGCCAACGAAGATCGCCGCACAACTCTCCAAACAATCAAATCCGCCAAGAATAGATCTAAACTTCACTACGATAAAAATGTTCACCCACGAGTATTTAGTGAAGGCGACCTCGTACTTTCATATGATCAAGCTCATGGCAAAACGGGAAAAGGAAAGTTCGTGTCCATGTGGCAAGGCCCATATATCATACACACCTTCCTCGGATAGGGGGCATATATTCTGACTGACTCAAAAGGAAACTCCCTACGCAACCCCCGTAATGGGTTGTACCTCAAACGATTTTACCCATAGAAAATCTAATGGACACCATAGTCCACAATTGTATAGTCTTATTTTGTTTTTTACAAAAAATACAAAAAACCTAAAAATTCATTTTTCCTGCATGACCACAGATGGATCCTGTTCCACTTTCCTACATTGGCTTTGCTGATGGTGCAAGCCGTTGGTATCCCAATCTCACCTCCGCAGGTTGGGTAATATATTCCCCTTCACATGAGTTGATCCACATCGATGGAGTGTGCATAGGTGCTACCACAAACAACCAAGTTGAGTATTATGTCGTGACTGGTCTCTTGGCCGTTGCATTCCAAATGAACATAAGTCACCTTAGCATTTTCTTGGACACCCAGCTTCTTGTTTCCCACCTCAACAATGATTACCAAGTACACGATCCCTGTCTATTCAGAAAATTCTTGTGCACTAAACAAATGATTTGATAGTTTGAGTCCATTTCATTCACAAATGTCCCAAGGAATCTCAACAGTGTAGCAGACCATATGGCAAATAAAATTCTTGATTGGAACACCAATCAAACCATGTAGTAAATACAAAATGTGCATCCACGTGCATAACATGTGCCTCCACGGGCAAACAAATAGACAATAAATGCATCCATGTGCATACACGACTATATACCAAAACATATATATATCTATATATCTATATCTATCTATATATATATATAATCATATAGCCAACATGTCATAGGTGCCCTCAACACCCAATATACAAAAATACATAAAGCCGTAAAAAAAGGTACCTCCCCATATGCTCATCAGCATTTGGGGGAAAATATACAATCAACTAGTCATCATGATCCCTAGGATCCTCTGGCTCCTCCGGATCCTCCTGATCCTGAGCCCTCCTCTCGCCCATCACCACTGCTGCCCTAAGCAGGATAGAATGCCACTCACGAGGAGCATCGAAACACCGCTCGACGATGTCCCGGTCCAAGTTCCTCCACCCCTCCTCGGGTGCTCCCACTAGGATCATGTCCAGAGTCTCTCAGACACCCTCAACTGCATCATCTCGAAGGAACACAACCCCTTGAGAACATGGCGGCGGTACCACTACAGGCGGAGGAACCACCACCATCGCCCATCCTCTACGGCCCACATGATCAGCCGGTGGTACCGGACCAACATCTGCACAATCACACAAGTGATCCAAGTCAATATCACATAAATATATCTAACGATACTCATAACCAAACACATGATGTAGTAGAGAACCAAAAATAAAGACCCCAGGCCTGCCCCTGAGCTCGAGGCATCTCCGGATCTCCTCGATTATCCATACCAACATATGGATAGTCATCAATTAGCAGGGGGATCTGCTTGCACTGCTCATACATGTCCTCTGAAAAGAACCTGCGGATACCACCACCACCATAGGGCATCATCTGCCCCCACCGCACCATGCATGGCTCACTCATTAACCCATCTCGAACTAGCACACGTGGCCATGGTCGGTACCCACTCAAAGAAAAATCAACAAAGGAAGGAGGCATAGCAGAACTCTCCCCCCTCCCGACTGACCTTGTCCAGATATCTCCGGACACTGGTCAAAAACATCTGACCCCATGGATAGTAGGTACCTCTCAGCACAGAATCTACCATCATCATTTGTCCCCCAGACAAATGATGTGGCACCGCGGCACCCAACACATGCAGAACACAGGCCCCAACAACCCACATATCCCACTCCCTTAGAGATCTCAGGCTCAATGTGTTGTTCTGCGCAATAGCCCCTGGCACACAGAATCTCTCCAAGAGGTCCTCAATATCTAAACCTGTCGAGATCCTCGGCAGAAGATCCCCTACCTCCCCTAAGCAAGGAAATCCAGTAAGAAAGTAAACATCAGAAAGGGTTATCTCTAACCTCTCACCCCCACCATGAAAGCACCCTCTGTCGGAACCCAGAAACCCACGAATTTGTTCAGCAGTGGTCTAACTGAATGCATGGGCAGAATATGAGCAAACTTCAGGATCCCACCTGCAGCCAAAGTCTGTCAGACACCCTGATCGGTCCTATAGCACCGTCAGGTCCTCATCCATCTCCCTCTCCCACCATGATACCAGCGGTCTCCTCAACATCCTGCCAAAAACAAAGAAAATTTTTTAGAAACATAATTTTTTTTCAAAAAATTGCATCGCGTCTTTCAAGCCTTTAGCCGCGATGATCATCGCGACTTTTCCATCAAAAGCCGCGATGATCATCACGGGTATCGGCCCCACAGTCGCGATGAACATCGCAACTGTCCGCGCGATAGTCACAATGAACATCGCGGCTGTCAACCCCAAACCCACGATGATCATTGTGGAAAATGACGCGAAACCCACGATATTCCACGTTGGAATGCCAATGTGGAATTTTGCGGCCTTCAGGGGCCCGCCGCTAACCAAAAAAGACATAATTGAAAAGGATAAGTTGAATAGGATTACTTGAAACTTGCGGAATCAAAAACCAACGGTCGAATCTCCCACAAATCGAGAAAGAGCTTTGACCTAACTCAATTGCTTTGCCAAACGGGCACGTAACAATGACATGTCATATTGGGCCCACATCTTATTTATAAAGATTTGACCATCTTTCCCAATAGCGATTTCAATATCATACGTCGTCCGTTTTTCAAACCGTTGGTACCATTGGAATCAGCAAAGCGAGAACTTCATGATAGTCCTTTCCTTTTCCCGATTCCACTAGGTCCACTTTTTGGGCATTTTGTCATCCCCCTCATCGCCTTGATTTGCATGCACATCAGTTTTCATCCATTTTTTTACGAGTCTTATATCGTCGGATTCAATTTTATGTGCTCATGATGATGCTTGAGATCATTTCTCGTTCTCACCTCCATATTTTTCAGGCATTTTTTCCATGCCCCTCGTCGCCTCGGTTTGCATGGCACATCGGCTGTCGTCTGTTTTTTACTAGTCTTATATCGTTGGATTCACTTTTCCGCGCTTGCGATGAGGCTTGAGATCATTTCTCACACTCACCTATAGATTTTTTGGGCATTTTTTCCATGCCCCTCGTCGCCTCGGTTTGCATTCCACATCGGCCGTCATCCGTTTTTGACAAATTTTATGTCAGCGAATTCAATTTTCTGCACTCATGATGATGTTTGAGACCACTTCTCGCTCTCATCAATACCTTTTTGTTTGGTATAATTGTATCCATTTTTCGGGCCGAGCAATTTCTTTACGAAAAAGGCACTTAGGGAGTTTCCGTTAAGCTCTTTTCTGACTCCTAAAACAATGAAAAGATCGCCGAGCAACCTTGCTTCCTTTCATGCTTGCTAAATGTATCTGAAAGGGTGTTTACCTGGTATAAGTTTACCCCTTTTCTGGACCTTGTAGACTAATTACAAAAAAGGAATACTCTAGTCACATCGGCTAGAAGAGTTCTCCATTTGCATCATTTTATGCTTTTTCGGGCCTTGGAGACTAACTTACGAAAAATAACACCAATGGAGTCCACTTACTGTTTTTAGACTCTCTAAACATGAAAGAGACCATGAGAAATCACCATCCCAGTCTCGTATAAATCCACAAGATGGTATGCCACCACCACTACAGAGTCTTCTTATCATTTTCAGACTCCTTAAAAATGAAAGCACTGATGAGCAAGAACAATCCTGGGCTCACAAAATCCAGAGGATAGTACCATTTCAGAGCACACTTTTATCCCTTCTTGGAGCTCATTAAAACTACGAAGAAGGACCCAATGGTGCTTCTTGGCACCACAACAGATCATGTCTACTCATATAGCAGCTTCCCCATTTTAGTTTCCTTTGTTCAGAGTATTCTGCAGTATGTCACCTTGAGAGTCCCTCTACACCATTCGTCAGCTTGTCCCCCTAGAGTCAATACGTACCCTTCAGTCCTTAAAACTATGATCCAAAAACCTACATGTCAGTTTCCTACACTTCCAGGTCAACCATGTCATCATACTCTGAACAAAGGAAGTTTGAGTCCACCCACTTTGCGACCTTAGTTATTTTTCATCCCCACAGTATGACAGTCCTACCATCAGTACTACCACCTTTCATTTGTACACCTCGTGCTCCTATCAAGGAAACATCATTGCCTTGATAGTTGTTGGTCTCCCTCTGTCGACGCCCACCAAATTTATTCCAGAGGATAGACCTAGAGGTCCCTGTTCCTTGGACTCATCACCATTTATGAGTGCGGAAAATTGAATCCGGTGACATAAAGATTGTCAAAAATGGGCAATGGCCAATGTGGCACGCAAACCAACGTGATGTGTGGCATTTTGAAAAAATGCCCAACAATTATGGGGGTAAGAGTGAGAAATTATCACAAGCATCATCACGAGCGTGGAAAACTGAATCCGACGGTATAATATTCGTCTGAAACGGACGACGACCGATGTGGCATGCAAACCGAGGCAACGAGGGGGCATGTAAAAGAAGCCCAAAAATCTGGGCGTGAGAGCAAGAAATTGTTAAAATTCAATATGCTAAGACAGAAAATAGCAGCATTACATTCCATTTCACAATAATAGCATATACAGGATCACTGAAGAAACAACAAGCATAACATAAACACAAGAGACACAAATTTATCCTGGGAAACCCTCATGGGGTAGAAAACCCAGCAAAGCTTTCCTCAATAAGATGATAAACCAAAATACAAGATGTGCTCCCTCCTTCTAATCCTCCTTAGCAAATCTCCCAGACAATTGCTCCTCTTTTCAAGTGTGTGAGTGTATCAAATGAGGAACACACCTCCTCTATTTATACACTACACTGACATATATTTTACACAGGTACATGTAGGCTCGTATTTAACCATTAGGTTAAATACCCTATTATAACTGACTGGGATGACCCCCACATGGTGGGTCTAATAACCCTAGTTACCACAACTTCTCGGAGGAATAAACATCTCTGGATTCATAGTATAATCACATCGGAGGTATGGAACATCTCTGGAATAAATAATGCACAAATATAATATTCTTAGAAGTTACAATATTCAACACTCCCCCTTAACGAGAAGGATATTATAACAACATCTACAGGAGGAAGGAGTCATTGACTACATCATCTATATATCATCAGAAGCTTTCTTCAATTAATCATCATCAGTAACTCAACTAGTTACTGGAACATCAACATCATCAAAGTTGATATTACTCGATCATCAGCATCGTCGTCATCACACGATCACACGATCATCAGCATCGTCATCAGACGATCATCAGCATCATCATCACACGATCAACAACATCATCATCACACAATCAGCAGCATCGTCATCATACGATTAGCATCATCATCATACGATCAGCATCGTCATCACACGATCAGTAGCATCGTCATCATACGATCAACATCGTCATCACACGATCGACAGCATCGTCATCACACGATCAACATCGTCATCATACTATCAACATTGTCATCACACGATCGACAACATCGTCATCACATGATTAGCATCGTCATCACACGATCGGTAGCATCGTCATCACACAATCAGCATCGTCATCACACGATCGGCAACATCGTCATCACACGATCATATTACAGGATGATCAATCCTGCTCTCTTTAGGACATAGGTCCATGGATGATGCAATCTAGATCAAGTTCCAGGATGATCAATCCTTATTTCTTTAAGACAAGTCTCATGTCTAGGGACGATCCAATCCCAACCACAGTGCCAGTCCTTTTTCATACTGGATGTGACCTAGATCAGATCTAGGATTTACCACCACAGAGCCAGTCCTTTTTCATACTGGATGTGTCACATCTACAGAGTCAGCCCTGTTTCATGCTGGATGTATCACATCTACAGAGCCATCCCTGTTTCATGCTGGATGTATCACATCTACAGAGCCAACCATGTTTAATGCTGGATGTATCATATCTACAGAGCTAGCCCTGTTTCATGCTGGATGTATCATATCTACAGAGCCAGCCCTGTTTCATGCTGGATGTATCACATCTAGAGAGCCAGCCCTGTTTCATGCTGGATGTATCATATCTACAGAGCCAGCCCTGTTTCATGCTGGATGTATCACATCTACAGAGCCAGCCCTGTTTCATGCTGGATGTATCATATCTATAGAGCTAGCCCTGTTTCATGCTGGATGTATCACATCTATAGAGCCAGCCCTATTTCATGCTGGATGTATCACATCTACAGAGCCAGCCCTGTTTCATGTTGGATGTATCATATCTACAGAGCCAGCCCTGTTTCATGTTGGATGTAACCTAGAACAATTCTAGGATTTGTAATGTACATTTTGAACCGAGGTCCAGGGATGATCCAGTCCTATCATGTACCTTTTGAACCGAAGCTCAGGGACGATCCAGTCCTATCATGTACCTTTTGAACCGAAGCTTAGGGACAATCCAGTCCTATTCAATTCTCGGAGACCTCATGTCTACGGTTCAATTCACAGGACCAAATTTCGAGGATGATCCAATCCCCTTACCTGTTCATTCAATATTTTGTTCTCGGAGACATCATGTCTACGGCTCTCTTTAGGACTGAAGTCCAGGGATGACCCAATCCCCTCAAGTCCACTAAGGACTTCATTCTTGAAGACATATATCTACGGCTCTCTTTAGGACTGAAGTCCATGGATGATCCAATCCCCTCAAGTCCACCAAGGACTTCATTCTCGAAGACATATGTCTACGGCTCTTCTTTCAGACTGAAGTCTAGGGATGATCCAATCCCCTCACATGTTCACCAAGAAATTCATTCTCGAAGACATACGTCTACGGATCTTCTTTCGGACTGAAGTCCAGGGATGATCCAATCCCCTCAAGTCCACCAAGGACTTCATTCTCGAAGACATACGTCTACGGCTCTTCTTTCGGACTGAAGTCCAGGGATGATCCAATCCCCTCACATGTTCACCAAGAACTTCATTCTCGAAGACATATGTCTACGGCTCTTCTTTCGGACTGAAGTCCAGGGATGATCCAATCCCCTCAAGTCCACCAAGGACTTCATTCTCGAAGACATACGTCTACGGATCTCTTTAGGACTGAAGTCCAGGGATGATCCAATCCCCTCAAGTCCACCAAGGACTTCATTCTCGAAGACATATGTCTACAGCTCTTCTTTCGGACTGAAGTCCAGGGATGATCCAATCCCCTCACATGTTTACCAAGAACTTCATCAAAACATGTGTCAATCATGTATCCTCATCATCAAAACATGTATAACAAAACATGTATCCTCATCATCAAAACATGCATAACATCTATCATCAAAAGCATGTATACATCTATCATAAAAAGCATGTATACATCTATCATCAAAAGAAAAAATATAAGATTCCTAAATCTAAATAATTCTAAGTAACTAGGTGTAGTAAATAGGTAACCTCATCATTGATGAGACAGACTTGTTATCAGATACTATGCTACTCCCCCTTTCGAGGAGGGTCCTTCTGGAATATACCAAGCTTGTCTCGGAAGTATTCAAACTTTACTCGAGACAGAGGTTTAGTCAAGATATTAGCAATCTGATACTCAGTGCTTATATACTCGAGCTTGATAGCTCCTCTCTGCACCATATCTCGTATATAGAAGTATCAGATCTCTATGTGTTTTTGACTTATCATGGAATAGAAGATTTTCTATCTTGATGCAGTTTTGAATGTCACACATAATCATAGTGGAATTCATTTCTAAGTCAAACACTCCATATAATAGCTTCTGAAGCCACACTGCTTCACAGCTGGCAGAGCAGACAACTATATATATATTCTGCTTCAGCAGTACTGAGAGCCACACTAGATTGTTCCTTGCTGAACCATGAGATCATGGCAGATTCAAGACTATAAAATCCACCTGATGTACTCTTTCTATTTGAGGCACTTCCTGCCCAATCAGAATCTGAGTAACCATGTAAACGGAGTTCATGACCTCCAAGATAATATAGACCAAAATCTAATGTACCTTTTAGGTACCTCACTACATGCTTTGTAGTTATTAAGTGAACCTTTCTAGTTTCTACTAGATACTGACTTAGGGTATTTGCAGCAAAGCATATATCTGGCCTAGTAATTGTTAAATACATCAATGACCCAATGATTTGTCTATATAGGGTTAGGTCCACTAAATACGATGAGTCATTAACTAACAACTTCAAGTTGGACTCCATGGGAGTGGCCATGGCTTTATACTCCAACATATCAAATCTTTTTAGAAACTTCACAGCATATTTACCTTGAATTAAAAGATTCCTTTTGGATCTTGCCATACTTCTAGACCTAAGAAGTAGTGCATTAATCGGAGATCTTTCATTTTCATTTCTGCAGCCATTTTCATGACCTGTTTCTCATTCCTTATCAGAAAGATATCATCGTCATACAATAATGGTATGATAGGTTCATCATCCACAACTTTAAGGTAAAGGTTAGGAACAACTTTACTTCTGGTAAATCCCAAGCTTTGTCATGAAGCTGTCAATTGTCCATTATTCACACTCAGCATTGAGTGATCTTCTGCATATCTATCTGTGCCATCTCTCATCAGATGGGTCTACTAATATGAGCCTCAAAATCATTCAAACTCTGTGGTGAGTTCCTTCTTGCATCCATGTCATATGTGTATAGAACCCATATTCAACCTTGTAGCAAAGGTTGAGATCCACATCACCCATGATGATCATTAAGCTCATCAATTGACTACCGATCCTGGGAACCCATACAGAACCTGATTACATTATTAAGAGAATGGTCTTATCTAGTCCCTTGGAGAAAAACATCTCATCATGATTCTCTTCCTCTTTCTAAGAGAATCTCTTAACCACAAGCTTTCTATAGTGTGTTTGATTTGTAAATCTTTTGTTGAACATCCATCACTTGTTCAGATTTCATCATTCATCATGATCTTTCCTACAAATCAAAATTAAGTACATGATTAGTAATACTTCATAATCATCAAATCATATTGACATGATAACCTATTATGCATACAGATATCATTTACATAGTTATGCAACTATTTTGACCAATACTTTGGTACAACACTTTCCCATATCCTGTATGCATATAGTGGCTATCTAGATTCCTTCCATCTCTACCAGAACATACTATCGAGAGTGTGCACAGCTCTCAGCATGTCAGCAAAGAGGTTTCATTCTAGACAAGCAACAATGGAATGTTTGTCCAACTTACCAATCATATGCATATTAGTAGTATACTGTTCAATGCTTTATGAATGTTTACACTCAGCATGATATATTCTAGGAATACAAATATGCATACAAGCAATATCATTTACTATTTCTAATAACAACTCAAATACTTATCTTTTATGTTTGTGTGGTTGCCTCCCGCTTGATCTTTTGTATGTCTTCTGAACTTTTATTCATTCTGTACCACTGTGCATGCTCAAGTGTACACTAGTGTCATCCTCATGATCTCATACACAAACATACATTCATTAGTATATTCTCAATATTATCAAAACATTCTAATTCTAAATAATCTTGAATATGATCATTAGTATTCAGGGTTTCAAGGAAGTCTTCTTTTACTCATGCATATTCTTGTTTGATCTAGTTAGTTAAATCATCAACCAAGAGAAGAGACATAATATGCATAAACCCTTGATTACTAACCAATCATACCAAGTATATTTACACAAGGTAAGATTCTAACATGACATAGGAAAACATACCTGGATTAGTATACCTGCTTAGTTATGTACAACATACCTAAACAATCTCTTCAATGATTTAGAGATCCTGAGCTAGAACCTGCATGTCTCGTAGGTTAAACATAATATAAAAACGTCATACATACCTCGTGAGTCTTTGTCTTCATGTTGTCATGGTCATGGAACTTGATTTGTCTTTTGTAATGTACTTGTGTCTTGTTAGCAGACAACATCAACCTCATAATGCATAAGTACAATCATATAGCCCTAATCAATGAATGTCTTCGATCATTCACATGCATTCGTATTGTTACTAGGGTGATAAGACAATTAATAAAATTAATCAAGATTGTACTAATAAATAACATGAAGACAAACACATTATGAACTTAATCAAGAATCAGATTTCAATGCATACCTGAACCTCCTTAAGTCATACCTGTCGAGACTTTTTGTAGTCTTCTTATGTAAGGCCTTAGCCTCAACTCCCCCTGAAACTTGATCTAGAGCTTGATTAGGGTTTGCTAGAGAAACCCTAAAAATTCAATCTTTGATTTTCATACTTCTGAATGGATGGAAGAATGTGTCTTGCTAAGCTGATCAACCTAGCATTCTTCAATTTTGAAATCTCCAAAATTTGACCCCTCAAAATTGCCTTCGAAACTTCTGGATCTTCTAGACAGGAACCCGAACTAGGGTTTGATGAAGCCCACCCTTCTGTCCAATCAAAAGGTTCGATCCAAGGCTCTAAACTCTTATTTTTCTGAGGAGCTTCCAGCCGTGGTTACAGACTTCAAAAAATTTCAACTTTCTCCGAAACCCTAAATTCCGAAAGCCATGAATAAAGGTGCTAAAAATAATTCTGTTTTGACAGAAATATGCACCTGATTTCTTCTGCTATAAATCTGAAATTTTTGATCCACAGGGTCTGAAAAAATTTTCTACAGTAGCCTGACCTGTCATCTTTCCATCCTGATAGGTCTGACCTCAATTGGATTTTCTGAGAGAGAGTTATGCCAAGTGTCGCAACGTGACCTGTTTATGGGATAAAACAAGAGAGCGAACTTGTACAGCATGCCGCGTGTCACTATTTGAACTTCGGCCTCTGAAAACTGTTTCTGAGATAGCTCGCCCTATTATATTTCCATATTGATAGGTATGACCTCAATTGGACTCTCTGAGAGAGAGTTATGCCAAGTGTCACAACGTGACTTGTTTATGGGATAAAACAGGAGAGCGAAATTGTACGGCATGCCACGTGTCACTGGTTCACCTTCGGCCTCTGAAAATATTTTCTGAGATATTACATTTTGTGTAATACCTGCCACTTTTTACGAAATTCAATTTGGAGCTTCCTAGCCCAAGTTATGACCTTTTTTCCAAGGTCACCTGATTTTGACTGAGATCTAGAAGAGGCCGAAACCCTAACTTGTACTGATCATAACTCATAAAGTACAACGAATCTGAGGGTGCCCTTTGGACACAAGGTACCTGGGGATGTTATCTTCGACCTGTAAATGTTTCAGACCCTGAACCTTCGCAGAAATGGATTTATAGCGAAAGTTCCACGATGCCTGGTTTTTGCTATGTAAAACCCTAACCTTCAAATTGTTGTAAGTAAAGCAAGTGTCGTAAGTGCCATACCTTGTCTTCCTTCAGGTTAGCTCTGATACCATGTTAAAATTCAATATGATAAGACAGAAAATAGCAGCATTACATTCCATTTCACAATAATAGCATATACAGGATCACTGAAGAAACAACAAGCATAACATAAACACAAGAGACACAGATTTATCCTGGGAAACCCTCATGGGGTAGAAAACCCAGCAAAGCTTTCCTCAATAAGATGATAAATCAAAATACAAGATGTGCTCCCTCCTTCTAATCCTCCTTAGAAAATATCCCAGACAAGTGCTCCTCTTTTCAAGTGTGTGAGTGTATCAAATGAGGAACACACCTCCTCTATTTATACACTACACTGACATATATTTTACACTGGTACATGTAGGCTCGTATTTAACCATTAGGTTAAATACCCTATTATAACTGACTGGGCCGACCCCTACATGGTGGGTCTAATAACCCTAGTTACCACAACTTCTCGGAGGAATAAACATCTCCGGATTCATAGTATAATCACATTGGAGGTATGGAACATCTCCAAAATAAATAATGTACAAATATAATATTCTTAGAAGTTACAATATTCAACAGAAATGATCTTAAGCATCATCACGAGCGCAGAAAACTAAATCCAGTGATATAAGACTCATAAAAATAGAGGATGTCCAATGTGGCACGCAAACCGAGGCGACGAGGGCATAAAAAAAATGCTCAAAAAATGGACCTGGTGAAAACGGGAAAAGGAAAGGACTATCATGAAATTCTCGCTGTGTTGATTCCATTGGTACCAACGGTTTGAGAAATGGACGTTGTATGATACCCTAATGGTTGTTTGAAAAATTGTCAAATCTCTATAAATAGGGTGTGGGCCCAATATGACGTGTAATTGTGGGCCCAATATGTGGGTTTGGTAGAGAAATCAGAGCTCTTTCTTGATTTCTGGGAGATTCAACCGTTGGTTTTCGATTCTGCGAGTTCCAGGTAATCCTATTCTCCTTAGCCTTTTCAATTATGTATTTTTTGGTTAGCGGTGGGCCCCCGAAGGCTGCGAAATTCCACATTGGAATTCCAACATGGAATATCGTGGGTTTCGTGTCCTTTTCCACGATGAACATCGTGGGTTTCGTCTCGAAACCCGCGGTGTTCATCGCGATTTTGGGGCCAACAGTCGCGATGTTCATCGCGGCTATCGCGTTGACAGTCGCGATGTTCATCGCGACTGTGGGGCTGACAGTTGTGATGTTCATTGCGACTGTGGGGCCGATACTCATGATGTTCAGTGTGGGTTCACGGATGAAACGCCACGATGATCATCGCGGGTTCACGGATGAAAGTTGTGATGATCATCGCGGCTTTTGATGGAAAAGCCACGATGAAATTTTTTGAAAATTTTTCCTGTGTCTAAAAATGTTTCTTTGTTTTTTGGCAGGATGTTGAGGAGACCACTGGTATGATGCGGAAGTGGGAAATGGAGGATGACTTGACGATGTGGATTCGGACCGATCAGGGTGTTCGATAGAATTTGGCTGTGAGCGGGCTCCTGAAGTTTGCTCAGATTCCACCGATGCGTTCAGTCGGACCGCTGCTGAAAACATTGGTGGGTCTCTGGGTTCTAGTAGAGGGTGCTTTCATGGTGGGGGGTGAGAGGTTAGAGATCACCCTCTCTGATGTTTACTTTCTTACTAGGTTGCCTCGCTTAGGGGAGGTAGGGGATCTTTTTCCGAGGATCCCGACAGGTTTAGATATTGACAATCTCTTGGAGAGATTCTATGTGTCGGGGGCTATTGTGTAGAACAATGCATTGAGCCTGAGATCTCTACGGGAGCGGGATATGCGGGCTGTTGGGGCTTGTGTTCTGTGGGTGTTGGGTGCCGCAGCGCCACATCATTTGTCTGGGGGACAAACGATGATGGTGGATTCTGTGTTGAGAGGGACCTACTATGCGTGGTGTCAGATGTTTTTGGCCGGTGTCCCGAGAGATCTGGACAAGGTCAGTCGGGAGGGGGGAGAGTTCTGCTATGCCTCCTTCCTGTGTTGTTTCTTCTTTGAGCAGGTACTGACCTTGCGGCCACAGGTGTTGGTTCGAGACGGGTTGGTGAGTGAGCTACGCATGGTGCGGTGGGGGCAGATGATGCCCCGTGGTGGTGGTGGTATCCCCGGGTTCTTTTCACAGGATATGTATCAACAGTGGGAGTAGATCCCCCTGCTAATTGATGACTATCCATATGCTGGTATGGATTATCAAGGAGATCTGGAGATTCCTTGATCCCAGGGGCAGGCCTGGGGTTTAGATGGTATGTCTTTTGTGTTTGGTTCTCTACTATATCATGTGTTTTTAGATGTTTTTGGTATGAGTATAGTTAGAGATATTTATATGATATTGACTTGGTTCACTTGCGTGATTGTGCAGATGTTGGTTTGATACCACCGACTGATCATGTGGGCTATAGGGGACGGGCGATGGTGGTCGTCCCTCCTCCTGTAGTGTTACCGCCTCCTCATGCTCGAGTAGTTGAGCCTCATGGTCGAGGAGTTGGGCCTCGAGATGATGCAGTTGAGGGCCTATGAGAGACACTAGACATGATCATGGCAGTAGCGCCAGAGGATGGGTGGAGGGACTTGGATCACGACATCGTCGAGCATTGTTTTGATGTGCCTCATGAGTGGTGCTCTATCTTGCTTAGAGCAGCAGTGGTGATGGATGAGAGGAGGGTTGGGGTTCGGCATGATTCGACAGGGCCGGAGGGGAGGATTCGGGTGCGAGATGATCCAGCGGGGCCAGTGGAGAGGAGGGTTTGGGCTCGGCATGATCTGGAGGGGCTAGTGGAGGTGGTGCCAGAGGAGCCCGGAGAGTATGATGATTAGATGATCTTGTATCTGCCCCCAAATGTTGATGAGCATATGGGATGTACCTTTTTGTACAACTTATGTATTTTTGTATATTTGGTTTTGAGGGAACCTATGCCATGTTGACTATCATGATTATATATATATGCATATATATGTTTTGGTATATAGTCGTGTATGCACGTGGATGCACATCTTTTCTATTTGTTTGCTCGTGGAGGCATGTTTGGTTTTCGTATGCCCATGGAGGCACATGTTATGCACGTGGATGCAATATTTTAATTTTTGTATATGCCTGTGGAGGCACATATTTCTTTGCCTGTGGAGGCTTGTCATAGCTATTTGGTGTATGTTTATGTTTGTATGCCCGTGGAGGCACATGTTATGCACGTGGATGCAAATTTTGTGTGCCAATCAAGAATGTTGTTGGCCATATGGTCTACTATACTATTGAGATTCCTTGGGACATGTGTGAATGAAATGGATTCAAACTGTCGAACCATTTGTTTAGTGCGAACCATTTGTTTAGTGCGCAGGAATTTTTTGAAAAGACAGGGATCGCGTACCTGGTAATCATTGTTGAGCTGGGAAACAAGGAGTTGTGAGTCCAAGAAAATGTTAAGGTGACTTATTCTCATTTGGAGAGTAGTGGCCAGGAGATCGGTGACGGCATCGTATTCAGCTTGGTTGTGGGTAGAGGCACCTATGCACACTCCGTTGATGTGGATCAACTCATGTGAAGGGGAATATATTACCCAAGCTGCGGAGGCAAGATTAGGGGACCAATGGCTTGCACCATCAGTGAAACCAACGTAGCAAAGTGGAACAGGATCCATCTGTGGTCATGCAGGAAAAACAAATTTGTAAGTTTTTGTATTTTTTGTAAAAAAAAAAATAAGACTGTACAATTATGGACGGTGGTGTCCATTAGATTTTCTATGGGTAAAATCTCTTGAGGTACAACCCGTTGTGTGGGTTGCGTAGGGGGTTTCCTTCTGAATCGGTTAGAATGTATGCCCCCTGTCCGAGGCAAGTATGTATAATGTATGGGCCTTGCCACATGGACACAAACTTCCCTTTTCCCGTTTTCTATGGAGCTTGATCATAGGTGAGGACAAGGTGGACATGTTTGTCGTAACTCAGTTTGGATCGGTTCTTGGCGGCTTCCATGGTTTGGAGGGCTGTGTGCCGATCTTCATCGGCTTGCTCCAAAAGTAGTAAGTGTTGCTCAATTGGGGAAGTGTTCGGTAGGAGTTCAACGACCATATGTAGGGCTGGAATCTGGAACTAAATGGGGAGGACAGATTCGACACCATGAACTAAATGGCAAGGGGTAAAACCAGTGGCGGTTTTGGTTGACATGCGTTATGCCCATAGGTGCCGAAAAGAGCATGTGATGCCAATTTGATTTGTGTTTGTCAACAGTGCATTGGAGGATGGTCTTCAAAATTTTGTTAATTGCTTCGACTTGGCCATTCCCTTGGGGGTAGTAGGCGGAGGAGAAATGGTGTTCAAATTTTAGTAGGGTTGATAATTCTCTCTAAACGGCATCTTCAAAGTGAGATCCATGGTCTAAGATGAGTTGCTTTGGCACTCCAAAATGAGCGATAACATGGTTGAGGAAAAAATGTGTTGTGGTGTCAGCTTTGCAATTGTAAGCTGGCATGGATTCCTCCCATTTGGTGAAATAATCTACGGCCACAATGATGTGTTTATGACCGTCGGCTGACGTGGGATTGCAATCTAGGAAGTCGATGGCCCATTTGCAGAATGGTCCAATAGTGACAACTGGATGAAGGGGGGCGGGTGGGGTTCTTTCCTTGGGGGCAAAAAGTTGGTAGTTTTGACAATGTTTGACTGTGGTGATGCAATCAGTAAATAATGAGGGCCAAAAGTAGCCTGCGTGGATGATCTTTTGGGCGGTGGCCATGCCGGAGAAATGGCCTTCACAGGCACTACTATGACAGTCATTAAGGACTTGTTCTGCTTCTTCATGAGAAAGGCAATGTCGTAAGATTGTATCGACATTGCGTTGATAAAGTACATCGGCTAATAGGAGATATTGGGGGGCGTGGTGTTGTATACGATGGCGTCCATCACGATCGATGTTGGGTCAAAATTTTTGTGTGCGGAGGTAGATTAAGATGTCGCCGTACCACGGGTCGTCAGAGGAAATGATGAAAATGTGGGTGTCAATGAGGTCCGTTTGGATAGTGGGTGATGACGAAGAGGATGGGAGATCTGTGATGAGTTGAGCGAGTGCTAGGGCCTTGGTGCTCTTTGGGGTTTTGAAAGTTAGGTCGTATTCTTGCAGGATAATCACCCATTTAGCTGTGTGGCCTTGAAGGAGGCGACGTGTCAAGAGGTAGACCATTGGGTTCGAATTGGCAATAACTGTGGTATGGCTGAGGAGAATGTAGTGGCACAACTTCTGGACAGAAAAGACGACGACGAGGGCCATCTTCTCTTCGTGTGGGTATCACAATGGTGGTCCAGATAATGTTTGGCTCACATAGTAAATGACATGCTCTTGGCGAGCAGTATCTTCTTGGACAAGTACTCCAGACACGGCATAGTCGGATGCCGAAACATAGAGGATGAAATCTTTTGTGAATAATGGGGGAGATATCAACGGGGCGTTCGTGAGTGCTTTCTTTAAGTCGATGAATGTTGATTCTGCTTGTTGGTCCCATATGAATCGGGTGTGAAGGCGTAGTAGGCGAAGAAAACCGTGAACCGTCAGGGCATAGTCGGGGACAAAGTGGCGAAGGAAGTTGGACCTCCCTTGAAGACATTGAAGTTGTCTTAAGGTACGGGGTGACGGTAATTCGATAATAGCTTGGAATTTCAAGGGGTCTACAGTGATGCGTTTTTTGGAAATGATGAAGCCCAATAGATGTCCTGTGGGAATGCAGAAGACACACTTGAGAGGGTTCAAGCGGATTTTATTTTTTCGGCAATGTAGGAAGACTTGGTGAAGATCGTCTATGTCGTCAGATCATTTTTTGGATCGAGCCATGAGGTCATCCAGATAAACTAGTATAATATTAATCAGCTCATGGAAATAATAAGTCATGCCTTGCTGGAAAGTGGCTCCAGCATTCTTCATACCAAAAGGCATAACATTATAGGCAAAGGTTACCCATGGGGTAGTAAAAGCAGTTTTGTACTGATCCTACTTGCGGATCTTGATTTAGTTATAACCGAAGAAACCATCCATGAAGGACAGTACCTCGTGATTGGCACAAGCATCAACGAGTTGGTCGATAAATGGTGTGGGGAAGTTGTCTTTGGGACAAGCTAGATTAAGGTCCCGGAAATCAGTGCAGATGCGAACATTGCCCACTTTCTTGTTAACTGGTACTGGGTTTGAAACCCAGGTGGTATAGGAAATAGGATATATGAATCCTACTTTTTGGAGTTTCTCAATATTAGCTTTAACAGCTGGGAGCCTAGACGGGTGAATTGGGCGTTGTTTCTGTCAGATAGGAGGCACATTGGGCCAAGTGTCGATGTGATGTTCTACAATGTTAGGATCAAGGCCAGGCATCTCGGTGTAAGTCCAGGTGAAGACATCACGAAACTCTTGGAAGAGTTTCTTATATGCCTGAGTCTCCGCTTGAGTGCATGATGTGCCTAGCGAGATGATCTTAGGTTTTCCGGGTGTGGTGGAAATGTCGATTTTTATGATAGGGTAAATGTTGGACATATTCCCCTCTTCGAAGGAATCTAGTGCTGGGATGGGGTCTTTGAACCAATCAACCTTAGTTGGTAGAAAATATTTTGATTCGACTGATAGTTGGTCTTCCACGGTGGATGTAGACCGCTCAGGGAGGAAGTATGATAGATGGTGCATATCATCCCAAGGGTAGTCCGGGGCAATGAGTGTTTCTAGAATTTGCTCATCATTACGAAAGTAATCAGACCATAAATCAACTGGTTCGGGTTTGTATGTGGTTGAAATCATATAGATGGTATTGATTTCTTTCGAAGAAGATGATTTCGGAGGGTAGATCTCCTCGATGAGGGGAGAAGATATCTCTAAGTCGGCATTGTTCATCTCGTATAAAGATACTCTATAATTTGGGAGATCAGGGTAGTGGTGTGAATAATGGCCATAAATGTCGCATATCGCACAAGGGTGGTTAGTGTGAAGAGTTTTGTCGCGAGGTTGAGGAGGTGGCTCAAGTCTTATCACTGGAATTCCGGTGTCGTCATCCAACATATTCATGTGTTCTTGGACTGCAGGTAATTGTGGACATTGATGAGTGGCATGGCCTACGTCATCAAACAATGAGCACTTAGGGGGAATGCGAATAGTTGAGGGGTTCTTGGCTACCTTGGGGGTAGCTGGGGGGGTGCGAGTTATGGGTCCAGTGTTATAAGTTTGTGGGCCTCTGCCCCCTGTGTTTCGTAACGGAGGTGGGGCGTTTCTAGACGTTGATGCCGTAGTCACTATTGGGGGTGGTTTGTTTTGCAGATCAGTGACAAGAGGGGTGGGTGATTGGTAGTAGCGATAGGTTGTACCGGTTGTAAAATAATAGTCGAAGCCGGTGGGGGGCTCGGAGCAGGTAAGTACCATACAGGTAACCCTAATGTTAAACCAGGAAGGTTAAGTGTAGCCATTACTGGCGAACTGACAACTCCGGAAAACGGGAACAAGAATGGGATAGTATGAATTGGCGTTGTTCTGATATGAGTAGGCACTGTGGGTGTTTGTGGTAGTGACAAGGGCTGCTGTGTGGTGTGTGATAGGGTGCACAAATAGGATGGTTTTGTTATCGGTAAAGGTGGTGGGATCGATGGAAATGTGGAAGTCATAGGTGACTCGGTGTAGATTCCAGGAAAAATTGACGAGACAAATGATGTTGGTGCAGTTTGAACGGTTTGTTCAATCATTGGTAGCACATTTTGGGGGGATGCGGGGGCGTTAGGATCATAATATGTGAGTTGATCAATCTTGATAACGCGTCCTTCATGTGGGAACATCATGAGGCGGAACACAGATGAAGTGACGGCTTTCATTTTGTACATATAGCTACGTCCAAGAAGGAAGTTGTAGTCAAGTTGGGCATTGATCACTTCGATGTCGATGAGAACCAATTTGCCGCCTATTTCTATGGGTACGTTCGCTAAGAGGCCTTGTGGTTAAGATTAGCGCCCGTCGTAAGCTCGTAATGCTGTGGTGGATGGTTGTAAAGTGGGGGAGCCAAGTTTCTGCCACACAAGAGTGGACATGACATAGGTTGAAGCTCCTTCATCGATGATGCATCGATGCACAACAAGGTTTCGAATGTTTACAGATACTTGGAAGGCCAAATTTGATGGCAATCGAGGTTCGGCTTGGTCTAAGTTGAAAGCCATCATATGTGTATCGTTAGGTTCTACTCCTCCAATGGCAGATAGTAGTAGTTTTTGTTGTGCAGGGCATGTTTTCAATACCTCTAAAGCAGACATAGCAGCGGGGGATTGTGCTAAATCTTCCACGATGTTATAATTGGATGTTGCGCGAGCATTAGGATTGTTGATAATCCTTCACAAAGGGATGCGAGGGATTTTAGGTCCTCCATCCAATGACATATTTGGTATGCGTAGTGGTTGATCTGATGGAAGGGAGGTGGATGCGTCAGTGGGTGGAGTTTCTGGGGGCGGGCCGTACTAATTTATGCAAGTTTGGAGGTTGATATCATTGGATGACATCATTAATAAATGGTGTGTGCCTGAATCCGTATGTTGATAATTAGTTGCGGCATAGGTGATTTGCTGCTGAGGTGCAGCAAATCCTTGTAGGGGATCCATTGGGCGGGAATTTATTACTCCATGGTTTGGCAATGGGTTTTGAAATATCATGGGTTGTGGTTGATTAGGTGGAGCTGGTTGTCCAGCGTGGCCTTGGCATTGGGCATCGTCAGCCCAAAGCTTACGTGCTTTTTCTAAATGGGGCCAGTTATGAGTGTAGTGGCCATAGACTCCACATATAGAACATGGATGGTTTGTTCTCAGGTTATTTTTTTTTTCCTGTTTGGGAGGACGATCAGGATTTTGGTTGGGGGGAGCAGCGTTATTATTATTTGGAGGATTAGGTGGTGGTGGACCTTGATTATGTTGCTAGTTGTTTCCATGGTTTCGTCCTGTTCCGTGGTTTTGTTGTCCGCCCTGGTTGTGTTGGTTGTTTTGGTGTTGGGTCTGATTGTGTTGTGTGTACACTTGCCCTTCAGTAGTGGGAGGATTTTGGGGTGCCACAGGTGCGGGAGCAGGTTGCGGTGGATAGTAAGATGGTGGGGTTGGGGGAGGTCCAGTTGCCTGCTGGGGTTGTTGGTAACCCTGAGCTATTGGAAGTGTTGGGTTAGCTGGTATAGCCTCTTGGGGTTAATACATTGGTTGAGCCGATAAGTGAATTGGGTTCAGGGTGTCTGGTTGGTTATAGTATATGGGTGGTACATAGGTCGATGGCGCTTTCCCATAGCAATGTGGTGGACAAGAGGGTCCATGAGTGTGATGAGTTTGATTCGTTGGAGCGTATGAAGTTGTAGCTCCAGAATTAGATGTAGCCCTAGAGAGGTCAAGGGCATTTATGGTGCTCACCATGCTAAAAGGTTTATTTTGTGTCATGACTTGGCCGATAATACCATCAGCGGCATGTGATGCCCCCGGAGCGTCAGTGCATGAAGAATCACCTCGTGGGGCATCTGGTATGATGGTGTAGAGATAGCCTGATTGGGCATAAATCAGGTCAAACTACTGAGCTTTTAAAATAGCTTCTTCTTCTGACTGGGGTCATTCGGAAGCTACATCTTTGGCTATGAGGGGTAGGAGTGATTTGAGAAACCAATCCAAAAATATACGGCTGTCCAGTTTTATCTTGCAGAGGCTACGGCTCTTGCGCCACTCATGGATAAGGTCGATGATGTGGGTATCCATGTTTTGTCTACAAGACAACAGTATTTTAACTCCTACATCATAGCATACATGTAGCTGAAAAAATTGAAGAAAAGTGGAGGCAAGGGACGTAAATGTATGGTGGGTCCCATGTGGTTTCTCAATGTACCACTTGGCTGCAGAGCCAGTGAACGTTCATTCCAACAGTCTTAGTTTAATCGAGTCATCCACTATGGAGTTAGACGAACACAATAGGTGAAATGACATTATGTGGTTTTGGGGATCTTCCCCAAGTTTTCCTTCAAACTTCAGGATGTCCAAGAGAAGCTTTGTAGGCATGGGTGGCCATGTAGGGTTGTGCCTGATAGGATCGTTGGTTAACCTGGCTAGGTCTGGTAAGTTCAGACTAGCCATGTATGGTAAACTAGCAGATGGGTGTGGCATAGTGACTTGGACATAACTGTTAATGGTGGCATTATGTACTTGTCCAGTGGCCCCTAAAGGTATGCTAGGTATTGAAGGTATGTGTCCTCCACCTGATGTGGTGTGGGAAGGACCAGCGCTCCCAAGTGAAACATGGGTTGAATAGGGGTTAGGAATAGTGCTAGATATTCCTGGGATGTGGGTTGTGGTAATGAGAGGGGGCATGAATCCTATGTTGGGCATACCCATAATAGGTGGTGGTCCTGTGTTGGGCATACCTAAAGGGGGAATGACCGCTATATTAGGCAGCCTAAAGGGGTTGTTGTTACCATGGGTGGCACAGTAGTAGTAGGGTTTGTCAATGTATCTCCAATAGCACTGGTGAAAAGGGGGTCGTATTGTGATCCAGCCATGGGGTTGGTTGGTGATGTTTCAGTAGGGTGTTCGGATTTAGCCTCAGAATCAGATGTGAAGTGAGGCGCATCAGAATTGGATGACTATGTAATATGTCGATGACATGTCAAGTCAAGGGATAAGGATCTACGCCTATGACGTGTAGAGTCAAGTGTACCAAACTGAGGGGGTTCACCCTGAAAACGACAGGATCGTCTTAAATTCTCAATGGTGAGAAATGTATAAAAATTCCAGTGGAAGGTGGTGATGTAAAAAACTCGAAACCCTAGTACAACAATGAGTGCAAGAGGGGAGTGAAAAAATAATGGCTCTCAGGCCAACAACCAACCTCAAAAGCACTTATTATAACAACTGTGTTATAATAAGTGGAGGGATCCAAAAAAGTGGTCAGAATACCAAAAGTCAAACAGTTCCTAGAAAAAGGTGGTGCTCACTAGACTAAAGGTGGGTATTGTATCATGCAAACACCTAACTAGAATTATTGTGAGTCAACAAACGATATTCTCTACAAGGTGATGAAATCCAAGTCAGACAATATAGAGTGTTGAATCAACGGCTAGATATCCGCCTACTGGGAGGGACATCGGGTAGACAATCCTAAAGAATGGAAACTAGGATACCCCATTCATGACATGTTCGGTTGGGTGAATTTGCAGTTTGGCTCTATCACCGCTGTACCCCCATACGGGTGTACACCAAGAACTTCGAAAGGTATCCTTCGATTATTGAATCGATTGCGGTATTCCACTCAGGCTTTCGGAACTAGTCTGGCTACTTCAACCCTCCTAAGGGAGAGGCCTTCCCGATAAATTGGTTGATAACCGTGTCAAAATTATAAGGGATTTTTGGGACCCTAAAAGACAACCACTATGTCTTAGATGTAAATAATTGAGGGGTGTTATTGGCACACCTATCCCCTCAATCCTACCTAACTACAAGATTCTTTTAAGTGCTCCCCAAGTGGGGTTAAAACGTTTGTTGAGTTAAGGTCGATTTTAAGGCTCAGTTTAAATAATGTGGCAAAGTGGGTGCAAGTGTGATTATTTATATAAAATTGATTTGCCTTGCTTGGGCGATTGATTACAAAGAAAAAATAAGACGTTTCCAGTTTGCAAAAAATAAAGGCGTTTTCAAAATGTAAATTCTTTAATAAAAACGATTAAAAAAAGTAATGGACTTTTTGAGATACTTTTTTAAAGGAAAGAAAAATACATATAAAATTCAAGAAATAAAAGGATTTCTTAAAAAATATTGCTTGGGAAAACTATTGAGCAAATTAAAAGTGAAACCTATGATCTAAAAGTAATGCTAAAAATATTTCTTTCACTTACTGGAAATTTTTAAAAGCACTTTTTAAAGGAGCATTTGTAAATAGAAAATAATTCACTATGACTGTAATAATGCAGAAAAAATAATGCTGGAAAATAGGCTAAATGGGCAAAAAATACAACAAATTTTTTTCTAAAAGTTAAGCCGAATTCAGTAAAACAACATCACGGGTTTTAGGGAAAAATCCGCTATCTGCATCGCGGGTTTGAGTTGCGAAGCCACGATGTGCAACGCGGAATATGGCTGCGAAGTGCAGCGCAGAAAATGGCCGCGAAGCCGCAATGTGCAGCGCGGAAAATGGCCGCGAAGCCGCAATGTGCAGCGTGGAAAATGGCCGCAAAGCCGCGATGTGCAGCGCAGAAAATGGTCACGAAGTGTAGCACGAAAAATCACTGCGAAGTCGTGGCACGCCGCGTGGAAAAAGGCCACCAGGCTGCGATGAGCTACGTGACTGTCGGGCGAAAAGCTGCGATGTGAAAGCTGAAAAACAGACGCCGAAAAACAAACCCCAAAATGGAAATTTCAGGCTATTAATGGCTTTAGAAAGGGCCAAGATCTAGAGCAGCAAAGGATCTGCTGCCTAGTATGGCAGATCTATAAATTAAAATGATCTAAAACTAACAAAAACTAAGATCTAAATGTTGATGTATATGTAACTTTGGAATGTATTTCACATATATGTATATTGTATTCCTATAGAGATGGTATTATTCCTCTATAAGGAAGTGTCATCATGTATATTGTAAATGTCGTAACTTATTCTTGATGGGTTATTAGACCACCTTGTTGGGGTTGGCCATGTGGGTCAAAGGGTTATTAGACCACCCTATTGGGGGTCGACCCAGTTAGCATTATGTTATGTGGTTAAGTTCGATCCTACATGAGTTAGGTAAAAAGGCAAGTCAAGTCAAGTATAAATAGAGTGCGGGAGGCACTCTATTTACTCACTCACTTCTCACTCATGCACTCAAGGAGGAGTGGTGCACTTATGGAGGAGGAGGATCTGCTGCTAGGTTGTGTCTATCTCTTATGGTTGGTTGTATCATTGCTCTATCTATCTCTGAGGAAGTTATTGGGGTTTTTCACCTTTATGGTTTTCCCCAAGTAAATCTTTGTGTCTCTTGTGTGCTTGCATTATTGTCTCCATGATTGATATGCTGTAGATATGCTGTACATATTGTTCTCTCAATTAATATCCTAGATCAAATTGAAGTAAATACTGAAAATTTAACATGGTGTTAGAGCTAGCCTGAAAGAAGGCATGATATGGCATGTATGACACTTGTTGCACTTACGATGCTAGGGCTTGATATAGCAAAAACCAGTCATCGTAGCACTTTCAATATAAATCCGTTTTGGAAATGTTTTCGGATCTAAAATTGTTACAGGATGAATAATAAATCTCCAGGTACCCTGTGTCCAAAGGACAACCTCTAATTCGTTGTACTTTGTGATTTATGATCTGTGCAATATAGGGTTTCTGCCTCTTCCAGATCTGAGTCAAAATCAGGTGACCTTGGGAAAAAGGTCATAACTTGGGATAGGAAGCTCCAAATGAAATTTCGTAAAAAGTGACAGGTGTTACATAGACTGTAATATCTTACGAGACGTTTTCATAGGCCGAAGTTCAACCAGTGACACGTGGTACGCCGTACAAGGTCGCTCTCCTATATTATCCCAAAACAGGTCACGTTGCGACATTTGAAATAACTCTCTCTTAGAGAATCCAATTGAGGTCAGACCTATCAGGATGGAAAGATAACAGGTCAGGATATTTCAGTAAACGTTTTTAGACCCTGTGGATCGAAACGTTCAGAGTTACACTAGAAACAATCAGGTACATATTTCTGTCAAAACAGAATTATTTTTGAGTACCTTCATTCATGGCTTCCGGAATTTAGGGCTTTGGAGAAAGTTTGAATTTTTGTAATCGGAGACCACGCCTGGATGCTACTCATCAAAATAGAAATTTAGAGACCAAGATCAAAATTTTTGGTTGGGAAGAAGGCTGGGTTTGATCAGACCCTAGTTCGGGACTTTGATCAGAAAAGTGGAAAATTAGGGCTTCTATAAAAATGGGAATTTTTGAAATCTGTGACCATGGCTGGAAGCTCCTCAGAAAAATAGAAGCTTAGAGCTTTGGATCAAACATTTTGATTGGGCAGTAGAGTGGGTTTCATCAAACCCCAGTTCAGGGTCACGTCCAGTGAATCCGGAAGTTTCAAAGGCAAAATTGAGGAGTGAAACATTGCAGTTTTCAAATTCTGAATATACCAGCTTGATCAGCTCATCAAGGCGCATATTTCTATCCTTTCGAAAGTTTGAAATTCAAAGTTTGAATTTTTGGGGTTTCTCTGACAAACCCATATCCAGCTCCAGTTCCAGTTCTTGCAAATCAAGTGGATTGGGTTAATCCTAGAAGAAGATGGATTGGTCACCTGCATAAATGAATAAGTTCCTGTTTCAGAGGGAGATGAGGCTAAGGCCTTACATAAGAAGATTACAAGCGATCTCGACAGGTATGACTCATCGAGGTATGTTTTGAGATTTGTTCATGATTAAGTTTATGGTATGTTTGTCTTCATGTTACTACGGTTAGTACAATCTTGATTTTAGACTTGTCATATCACCTTAATAAAACTATGAATGCATGATAGAAAATATTCATTGATTAGGGTATTGACACTTATGATTGTACTAATGCATTATGGTGTTGTATGAGGTTTATGTTGTCTACTAACATGAAAGGTACACCAAGAAAGACAAATCATGTTCTGGTCCAAGAACATATGGTCATGATAACATGAGGACAAAGATTCATCCATTGTCATGGATCTCATAGAAGATCCATTTACGAGGTATGTATAACTTGGTTTTGTAATGGTTAACATATGAGACATGCAGGTTACTAGCACAAGTCACTGAAGAGAACCAGAAGACATTATGCGGGTATGTTAGACATACCTAACTAGCATGCTAATCCAGGTATGTTTTTCCTATATCAAGCTAGAATCCTACCTTGTGTTAGGATCTTATACTGTTGTTGATAATGATTATTCATGGTTGTATGAATATTATGTTTCTTACCATAATTGATGATATGACTAACCAGAAGAATCATGAAGGTATAGGATTGAATAATCACAGGTTTTATGCATATTATATCTCTTATCTTGATTGATGATTCAACTAACCTAAAGAGTCATAGGTTTGAGTATTTATAGGTTTAGACATGTTACGTTTCTTATGATTTGACTAACCATAAGAATCCTACATAAACCTTGAATGCTAATGCTTATTATTTCTGTTTGAAATGATCATGACTATACATGCTTGAGATTATTGTGTTTTAATAGTATGCTAATGAATGTATGATTTTATATGAGATCACAAGGATAACACAATCATGATACTAATAAGCATGCATAGGGATCAAGGATGAATATGAGTTCAAGAATAGGTAATTCAGGAAGCAAAGATCAAGAGGGAGTACACTCCAGTGGTTTATGCAAAGATGCAGATATTCAAAGGGAGTTGACCATCTCTCTCTACATTCCACAACAGAAAGGTGTAGAAGAAGCTACTTCAGATTAGGACTCCAGCATCTCCTGCAAGGAAGCGAAGACTCAGAGGGAGTCCACCCAATGAACAAACAAAGATAAGTATTTTAATTATCATTTCTTGCATATTTGTTTGTTTTAAGTAAAATTGTTCAATGATGTATATGCTCATGTTCCTAGACTTAGGATATGTATTGTGCATATTAGAATAGTTGCATTGATGAACAGTATACTACTAATATACATGGGTAAGTGGCCTATGGCATTGTACAACATTCCATTTCTACTTATCTAGAATGAAACCTCTTTGCTGACATGTTGGGAGTTGTGCACACTCTTAACAATGTTCTGGTAGAGATTGGAAGGCATCTAGAAATTTATGGGATATGGATAAATGTTGTATTGAAGCATTGGCTAAAATAATTGCATGACTGTATGACATATTTCATTATGTGTAAGAATTTGTTCTGAAAACTGTGAGATGTTTTCTAATCATGCAATTTAACTTGTTGTGTAGGAAAGATCGTATGCCATCTCCTACAAAAGAAGAACTACAACATTTGTTCAGCAACAAAATTATCTATTGAAGATATTGAAGTTCCCAGGATCTGGGATGAAGAAATGGAATGCCATGATCCGTCGATCATGAAGAATGATGTTTGGGATGCAGTCCCAAGACGTGAAGGGAAGTTTGTTATAACTTCCAAATGGAACTATCAGATCAAGCATGTTGCAGATGGTAACATTGAGAAATATAAAAGTGATGAAATAGAAGATGCACCAGATGGATTTCAAGACAGCATGGTGTAGTCATATATGTGTGCAGAACTTGGTATGGTAGGATAGACAGCTTTCTACTCAGTTTGGGCTTTACCAAGAATAAAGCGGATTCCAATCTTTTCTACAAGGTTGAGGAAGGAAATCCAGTGATACTACTTTTGTATGCGGATAACCGGTTTGTATTAGGTGAAGATAGATTGATTCCCGACACGCAGCGAAATCTTACTACCGAGTTCGAGATGAAGAACTTGGAGATGATGCACTATTTGTTTTTGGCATGAAGGTGTGGCAGAGCATAGATGGAATCTTCCTTGGACAAGGGAAGTATGGAGTAAGAGATCTTGAAGAGGTTCAGGATGATGAAATGCAAGGCCATGGCCACACCTATGACATCGAATCTGAAGCTTCTATGTGATGATTCATCTGAGCCGGTTGATGTCTCTATGTATCTTCAGATGATTGGATCCTTGATGTACCTGACGAACACGAGACCAGACATTTGCTTTGCTGTGAACACATTGAGCCAGTTCCTGATAGGATCCGAGGAGTGTTCACCTGGTTGCTGTAAAGCATGTTCTGAGGTACCTGAAGGGTACAATGGATTATGGGCTCAAGTATGAAGCGAATCAAAAGTTTAACCTACAGGGTTATGTTGATTCAGATTGGGCTGGCAGTGCTGCAGACAGGAAGAGCACATCTGGGTGTTGCTTCAGTATGGGATCATGTGTGATCTCTTGGTTTAGCAGGAAGCAGTCCTATGTAGCACTGAGTACAACTGAGGCAGAGTATGTTGCAGCATGTTCAGCTAGTTGTGAGGCAGTATGGCTACGGAAGCTACTGTCTGAGTTATTTGATCTCCCGTTGGAGGCTACTGGTATCTTCTGTGATAACCAGAGTTGTGTGAAGCTGTCCGAGAACCTAGTGTTTCATGACAGGTCGAAACACATAGAGATCAAATATCACTATATCAGGGATATGGTGCAGAGAGGAGCTGAGAAGCTTCTATATGTTGCGACGGACGAGCAGATTGCAGATGTGCTGACGAAGCCACTAGCCAGGGTGAAGTTTGAGTACTTCAGAGAAAGGCTTGGCGTTCTTCAAATCGAGGACACTTCGAGGAAGAAGTGATGGACACATTTGCTGAAGCCATTCCACGCATGTTGTAAGGAGGATCCTTCACATGGCTGTGGATGTAAGCGCTGGATGATGAGCATCAGGATGATGTTCTGGTTTCTTCTTGGATATGATCAGTTGGATCATTTTATGTATGTATGTACGCATGATGTTGGATGTTGGATATGATTAGTTTGATCATTTTTATGTATGTATGTACGCATCATGTTGATGCTGGATATGATCAGTTGGATCATGTGTATGTATTTTGTATATACATCATGTTGGATGCTTGGACCATGTATCTGTATATGTATCAGGTGGATACATTATATGATCAGGTGGATCATGTATGGTGATATGTATCATGTATTTGTATTTGTATCAGGTTGATACATTGACGATCAGGAGGATCATGTATGATGATATGTATCAGGTAGATACTTGGTATGCATCAGGTAGATGCATTGATGATTAGGTGGATCAGGTATGATGACATGCAGCAGGATGTTGCAGTGATGATCAGGATGATCATATATGATGAGCTTCAGGATGTTTCTCTAGATGACATGCAGCAGGATGTTGCAGTGATGATCAAGATGATCATAGATGACGAGCTTCAGGATGTTGCTCCAGATGACATGCAGCAGGACGTTGCAGTGATGATGATCAGGATGATCATGGATACATCAGGATGATGTATGGTGAGTATCAGGTTGATACTCTATGGCCGTGGATCAGGTTGTGCAGATGAGCATGTAATCGGTGCCCTGGGAGATTTGCAGATGGTCTTTCGAGGTTTTGCCTATGGCATGTAATTCGGTGCCCTGGGACATCTGGCAAATGCTCTTTCGAGGTTTTGCTCTAGGAGGACATGTAATTCGGTGCCCTGGGAGATATGCAAATAGTCTTTCGAGGTTTTCCCTATGGCATGTAATTCGGTTCCTTGGGATATCTGGTAGATGCTCTTTTGAGGTTTTGTCCTATGGAATATAATTCAGTTCCCTGGGAGATCTGATAGGTTGGGCTGTGTGCCCGTAATCAGTTTTGGGATGCTCTTGCGAGGTTTTTCCATGACCACATGTAATTCGTTGCCCTGGGAGATCCTATAGGTAGAGCTGTGTGCTCGTAATAGCCTGGGATGCTCTTGCGAGGTTTTGTGGTGAGGTCACATGTAATTCGTTGCCCTGGGAGATCCTATAGGTAGAGCTGTGTGCTCGTAACAACCTGGGATTCTCTTTCGAGGTTTTGTGACGCACGTAATTAGTCCTGAGGATTCCACAGTATGGCCAGTGATGATGAAGACCTGCAGGTGGTGGGCCTACATCCAGTATGAAAAAGGAATGGCTTTGTAGAACTTCCTATGATGAGTAGATTCAGAGATTGATTGAGATAGCAGCAGCAGTGACGATGGTGATGACTCGATGACGATTATCCAGTGACGATGATCCAGAGAAGATGACTTGTGCTGATAAATACCTTCCTAGTTAAGAGGGAGTGTTGATGTATATGTAACTTCGGAATGTATTTCACATATATGTATATTGTATTCCTATAGAGATGGTATTATTCCTCTATAAGGAAGTGTCGTCATTTATATTGTAAATGTCGTAACTTATTCTTGATGGGTTATTAGACCACCTTGTTGGGGTTGGCCATGTGGGTCAAAGGGTTATTAGACCACCCTATTGGGGGTCGGCCCAGTCAGCATTATGTTATGTGGTTAAGTTCGAGCCTACATGAGTTAGGTAAAAAGGCAAGTCAAGTCAAGTATAAATAGAGTGCGGGAGGCACTCTATTTACTCACTCACTTCTCACTCATGCACTCAAGGAGGAGTGGCGCACTTATGGAGGAGGAGGATCTGCTGCTAGGTTGTGTCTATCTCTTATGGTTGGTTGTATCATTGCTCTATCTATCTCTAAGGAAGTTATTGGGGTTTTTCACCTTTATGGTTTTCCCCAAGTAAATCTTTGTGTCTCTTGTGTGCTTGCATTATTGTCTCCATGATTGATATGCTGTAGATATGATGTACATGTTGTTCTCTTAGTTAAGATCCTAGATCAGATTGAAGTAAATTCTGAAAATTTAACACTAAAAATTCAAAGTTAGCGGAGTCGCCAAAAACTGTTGCTTGGTTTTGCAACCAAGCTTGTGCAATGGGCACCTATCAACAATGTGATAGCAGTTTCAATATAGAAAGAAAAAACGATTATGAATTAAATCTAAATATAAACTAACATGTGCATATAACAAATAAATATAGAACGATTCATGGAAAGAACAAGAAATGAAAGAATGTTTTGTATTATAATACCTCAAATGGTGAGGATTTGTGGTGTTGAGCAGCTCCAAGGTTGAGATGCTTCAGGCTCCAATGGTCTATTCTCCAAGATTGCTACAATGGTCAAGAACTCAAGAGAGATTTTGACAGCATGAGGATAGGATGATGGATGGATAGTGAGGAGCCCCTACCACCTTTTTATAGTTTTTGGTGGTGGAGAATACAATTATGGTTTTGAGAAAACCAATGGTATTGACCAACATGGTTTAGGTACCTTTTTCCCTCTTTTTTCTTTTTTTGAATATTTTGAATATTTTTATTCCCTTTTAATATTTTTTGGAATTATGGACCCTTTTTGAGGGTTTTTTACGTTTTTTGAGGAAAAATATATCTTTTGAGGGGAAAAAGGGTGTATTATGGTCTTTTGGTGACCTTTTGATGGCTTTAGAGGCTCAAATGGTGGAAAAGTGGACAAATGGGTCATGTGAATAAGGAAATGAGCTAGTGATCACTTTTTGGGTGTTAACACACATGGTTTTGGCCCATGGTATGGCCTCAAGACACATTGTAATAATGCTATATAATGGCATAGGAATCCTTCTCATGATAACAAGTTACTCATTTGGTTTCTATCCTACATTTCTCTTATTTGATTGAGTTATTATTGGGGTATTGGTTCTGAGTGTCTTTCCTCGTATAGTTTGAGAGGTGAGGCGCAAAGAACCTTCTTTGAGCCTCACCCGTCCATGTGGCATATTTATTCTATGTTTGTCCATCTATGTTATTCATATCCCAGATCTCACTACTTTGTATTTCTCACAGTTGGTTCATTGTTCGCTTCATTTTTGAAGCTATCTCTTCTCCTCCTCTCTCGGAATTCAATTCTTCCGGGTATCAACCCCCAAGATCCGGATCAGTGAAAGAAGGATATGTTGTGGCATCTGACGCAACTAGAGATACAAAGCTGGTTTGATCAGAAGTTGCACGAATTTGCTGAAGAAGAAAGTCTGAACACTCGACTGACAGTAGATTAGTGGGTGGACAGATATATTCACGACGGTCTGCATGAATGGTTTTTCTGTGAATTCCCATTCCTTTTGTTCGAGTGGTTGGAAAATTTGACCTTTCAGAAGAGGAACCACCAAGGTGGTGAGCGGATGACCTGGACCCTGGAATTGATCCAAGAACTGCAGGAAGTCGAAAACAAAGCATCACGGGCTGTCGAAGTGTGGCTCGATAGCATCTTGGAAGGGTATATCACTGAATTTGTGGTTGATACACAAAAGTCTTATAGTAAAGCTGAAAGATATTTTTTCCACAGACCCCAGGGAAGGTTTCTGCTATCGCTCCAACTGTCCATTAAGATGTTGATTTGCGAGAAGGGTATATTGAAGATGCATCTAGATTAGTAAATGGCCTAGTGGGGGGAGGCCGTGGGTATCATGATAGTGGGGGGCGGTACATGGAATGATAAGGGGTAGATGGGTGCATTTCATGAAAAGACTATGAGTGAAGCTGAGGAAGAGTGTTGTCTTACAAGGGGAGGAGCAAGGTTTCGACAGGAGAAGAGGTAGAGGACAGGAGAAGGTCCTACTGCGATCGAACTGTAAGTTCGCGAAGGAAGACCACACGGGATGAAGTGACCTCAAAGTTCGGATAAGGACAACCAGGCTATACCCAGAATAAAGGCAGGACCAAACCACAACGAGAGCATACCCACACCTTCGCTCACTATTTTTCAACCAGTGAGAAACACAACTTCGAATCCACCGGGTCAACAAAACTTGATTGCTAGTAGTTCAACAACTATAGGAAGGAAGCCCAGGATGGTGGGAGAAGATGCTAAGTTGCCACTGTTCCATGGAAATGGGACAGATAACCCTAGACAGTACTGGTTTTTATGTGAAGCGGTATGGACCGTAAAATAGATCACTGATGATAATGCTAAGAAAGGACAGCTAGCATCAACCTCCAAGGTTGCACATTAGATTGGTTTATGAAGTTTGTTATAGTTCCTACAAAGCTACAAAGAAGACACTAGACAATATTAGGGACGGTTTGATTGCAGAATTCAGAAAACCAAAGTACCAAGCACAATATATTACAGAATTGAAAGAAATTAAGTAATATCCCAATGAGACGATGTGGGATTTTGACCAACGGTTTAAGACGCTAATGGTGAGGGTTAGTTTTGATATGGGTGTGGTCCAACATAAAGAATGGTTCATCATGGCACTGCTTCCGCACATTCGACTGTCGCTGATGCAACAGAATATTACAATGCCTAGTGAAGCCCTGGAGATTGCAATGTGGTTGGAGGCGTTGCCGATTGGTGAAAATGCAGTTAGGATGTTGCAGATACAAACATAGCTAGCTGACTTGACCATACAGCTACAAGATCTAAAGAAGGGCAAGGAGTAGCACGAAGAAGTACGGTGTATGCGATGTCGAGGAGAAGGGAATACTAAGGAAAATTTCCCTGAATTCCACAATTATTTGGTTTCGGGGGCACCAAACCCATTGAGTGTTGGTGGCATGTTGTGGTGTCGTGTTTGTTAGGTCTATGGGAACCGCCAAGAGGAATGTCCATACATGTAGAAGATGGTCACCAAACTGATGAATTTGTATTGCATGTTCTGTAAATCTTTGGGACATGATGACAAAGATTGCCAGGCATATGGGTTGCTTCATGAGAGAACGTATGATGCATTATATGTAAAGGACGATCAACATGCCGTACAACAACCGCAACTGCAGCCACAGGTAGCCCAGTCGCTACCTCAACCGAAGGTACAATTTGTACCGCAGCAGCAACCACAACAGTATATGCAGTAATATGCTACGATGCAAATGGCTCCACAACAGGCACAACACATTCAACAACCGCAGTATGTGCAGCAAGGGAAGGGCATGCAACTAGCTCCTATGCAGCAATAGTACAACCAACAACAGTACCAACAGCAGGGTGGATTCTGTGGAGGATTACGGGGTGGACGCGGCAGAGGATTTGGTCACGGAGGAGGACGAGGGGGTTGTCGACCTATTCAGTGTTACCACTGTGTGGTATGGGGGCACTATCAGCGCGATTTCACACTATTGCATATGCAGTGTACATTTTGCTTTGTTATAGATCATACAGTGGAGAATTGCCTGCAGTTGATTGCGCGATGGCAGGAAGGAAACATTCCACAGTTGTAGAATCAGAATCAGGTGTAGCAGCCAGTACAGAATTAGGTGCAACAACTAGTGCAGAACTAGAACCAACATCCAATTCAGAATGCTAATCAAAATGTGAACCAACCAGGGAACCCGACACCAAATTAGAATCAAGGTGCGAATGTTGCGACAAATTCTGTGGATCCAAGGCCACAGGATGCGGCTATCGCATTCATCACGTGGGGAGGAGCAGCAACAGGAGGGGACATTCAAAAGTTCAGGCAGAAGAAGGTATCATTTGACATTGATTCCAAGCATGATACATTTTTTCTGGCACATCGTGCGATGGACTAGGATCGCGGTAAAGCTAATATCTGCGACATGCCCCCTTTTTTTGATGCTACGTCAGAAGCCAGTCCATCAGCGCCATCTGGAACCTTGCATAAATTTGTAGAGAGTTTTTTATTGTTGGCAAGGGATCCCACTGCTCTTGATGAGATCAAGGGGTTGTTGCAGTGACCGACCAGGGGATGGCACGAGTCCACGGTAAAATCCTTGCAGCGACAGAAGACCAGTAAACTACTTGTTTGGTTAGGATGGAACATACAAATTGAGGACTATGATGTTGATTTGGTCATTCTAGATTTGGTTCGGATGTCAACCTCCTAACCAAGCAAGCATGGCAGAAAATGGGGAGTCCCCCATTGAGCTAGTCTCCTGTACAGTTCCGGTTAGCTAATCACACCAAGGTGACACCAATTGGGAGAGTCCCACGTCTGGTGGTGGACATTGTGGGAATGAAGACTTATGCTAAATTTGATGTCATATAAGTTGTTGAAGGAGGAATCTCTTATCCCATGTTGCTGGGGATTGGATGGGCTAATGACAGTGGAGTGGTAATCAACTTCAAGCGGTGGATGATGACTTTTGAAAACTGCGATCTCAGAGTCATAGATCTGTTGGATCCGACTGAAGGACACAGATACATTGAGCCAATGAAGGACGATGATCCCAGTATATGGGACCATGCATTCAATATTTCCGAAGATTATATTCATCCGAATGCCAACGGTGAGCTGGGATGGCGCAATGACAGCTGAGCGTCTTCCGACTATGATGACGCGTCAGAACATTGGCAGAACTGTTTGCATGAGGTGTCGCTCCACAAATGTGGGTTAATCACGTAGTCATTATGCCGCGTTGCGACTGAAACAGTTACATTGCCAATATACGAAGGGATGCCAAGTTTGTCTGACTTTTTGGCGGAGTTCAAGGAAAGACTTTCAAAACCACAGTGACTCCTGGCATTGGACAAAGTATTGAAGGCTGCTCCATCACGCTGGTGGGTGACACACAAGAAATAAATTGATGGTTGGTCGAAATGTAGGAGATTGATGACTGTTCGATTCGGGGATGCCGAGGTCTACCATGCAGGGAGATATGATGGTCGGAACGAACCTGGAGGCCATTTGATGGAGTGTCAGACATTATGGGCATCAGTACCAAGAGATTAGTGGGTCCATTCATTTATCCATACTTTGGACGAAATGCCACGGTCATGGTAGACTATAGCTGAATTACGGGGAGAAATCACTACTTGGTTGGATTTGACAATTTTCTTTACTCATACATTTAGTTTTGCTGATCCCTATGCGGATGTCCATAACGCTCTGCAAATCATCCGCAATGTGGTTCTAAAGGTTGTTCCCGTGGCGTATCCTGCGGATCCGCATACGCAGTGTCAGATGCAATCTATGATGGAATGTTATAATATCACTAGTGGACCTGAAGATGGTGATGATTTGAGGAATGCCAATATTCCAGAATCGAAAGGAAGTCATGATGTGGTAGCACCGGATGTGCCAAGCGATCCAATCAACTAGCCCTTGAAGATCCGTAAGATTAATATTGGGACAGAAACTACTCCCAAGTTCGCGAATGTTGGAGATTATTGGGATGATGAAATAATGGGAAAGGTCACTGACTTTTTGCATGAATCTGGTTTCAAAAGTTGTACAACATCACGTTGATCATTAAGTTTTGTAAGTTGTATAGTGACCCGATCAAACAAGTCTTTATGATCATTTCTAACAAGCTTGACACCCCCCAAGGATGAAGCTATATATGGGACCTTCCATACACCATGTCAATATATATTATATATGTTCACATGAATATACTCATGTCCATAAGACAACGTGTTACTTTAAATAGCATACCATTTTATCAAGTTGTACTGATGCTTCTTATGCTTACAACTTAGGCGATAGAAGTTTTGTATATCCTGCACCAAATACGAGTAATCATGGGAAATCAAGATAATAACAAGAATTTTTAAAGCTCAAAAACTAGCATCCCATTTACAAGAAGTGGTGACATCTTGAACTTACCCTTACCTGCGATTTTGTTAAACCTAGAGATTTATAGTTGGAATCCTCTCCAGATTCTTTATTTGGAGGTAAATACCTCATGTAGGGTCCCTCACAACTACATCATATTACAAATATTATTAGTACCATGAAAAATGATGATAAGAGATAGAACATCTATTCCAAAACTATAAAGATTACATTATTTTGCTAACAAACTCATGAATTAAAAAACATCACCAATTCATTTATTGCCTTAGCTTGTAGAAAAAATTAGATGAAATCTAACAAATGTAATAAATTTTGTTCATCCTAATTCCATTATAAATAAGAAATGAAAATATTACATTCTAGTGTTGTAATACAACAGGTATAGTAAGGTGTTCACTCAATGAATTTTCCATAAATGTACCATAACTAGAACTAAAACCCTCCCAAATCCTAGAATTACACAATTTTACATTTGGCATAAATTGGGCAAGGACCCATGCCTCATGTGAACTTTCTAATCTCTTGCATACAAGTGATTTAAATTATGAGCACCCTAAAATCTCTTGTTATTGGTTTGCATCTTCTCTCTATCACACTTATAGATTCTCCCTCTAGTGAACCCATAAATCATCTCTAATAAACTTCTTAGGTTGTAATGTTGTGCTACCCTAACATTTTTTTTCTCCTTGTTTATTTGAGGAAATAGGGTTTGTTGGTTGGTTCAATTTCATCCTTACGGTCTCTTACGAGCCTCAACATGGTATACAAGAGAGTGTGGGAATTCCTTACTAATTTCTCTATTGGTTTATGCGCACAACTAGGGTTTATGTCCTAGTTGCAACCCTAGAGTTTATTGACCTACTATTGTGTTGATTCAATGGACATTGATAAAATTATCTTATCAATCTTATCTTTTGTCATCCATAGCTGCATGCCCATGGTTTATTTTTAAACATTGAATTGATTAGTGATATTCTTGCTCAAGTATGCCTATAAATAGGATTGTGGAACTTGATTTCAATGAATTTTATCTTACAATATCGGTATGTAAGAATTGCTTGCTTATTTGTTTGTTGTTGATGCTTAAATTCATTTCATTTTACCCTTGCTCAAAATATCATAAGTATTCCATGTCTCAATTTCATTACCTATTTTATTTTGAACCTCATCTTTCCTTAAGCCATTTGCGAGTTCATTACATCATTTGTATCTCGGAGATGCATTTGTCTTGAGTCTTTGTACTTGTATTTATGCAAGGAAGGAAGGTGTAATGTCCCCATTTTGACCCTTATAGTATTTTGGGCTATAATGTAAATTATATTGTATGCACATTATGTATGATTCCTAGCGTGGATCTCAAGGCCAAGGCCCCGCTAGTGAACGCTCGACCTTTAAGAGGCAAGTATTGGATATTATGCCACCCATGTGTTAGTGAACCATGGGAATTGTAAATATGCATTTTAATATAAACGCCCACAACTAGCTATGTATTGCAACAAGATATGGGGGCATGATGTTACAAGGAGTTGATAGAGAAATATTCAAACCCTTGATCCAATCAATTCAAGCCAAGTGTTAATGAGAGAACCCATAAAACCCTCAACTACCCATGTTGACTTTTGTACCCAATCATTCATTTCTCCCAAGAGTTGGGTGAAATAGTTAATGCCTTGGGGAATGGGAGGTATAGATGTCCAAATTCGGGTATGGGAAAGCCACCCTACATGGAAAATCATGGTTGGATTCCTTAGCAAGAAAAGAGCCATGAAATTGCTCCCCAAGCCATTCTTCACCCATCAGTTTTGCTCTCTCACGAGTTTGGAGCTACCTGGTGGTTTTCCTCCATGGTTTTGTTGTGTTTTCCTTCATTTTCCTAGCTAGGAAGGGCTTTTTTGTGTTGTATAACAGTGGGGAAGAAGGGGAATCAATTTGGGGGTTTTATGGAGGCCGTTTGGGCCCACTAAATGCTCATACATCTATGGGATAAATCAGTTTTCTTCCCTAGGGTTGATTCCCTCTTCCTACAATCTGTTTTGGGTGTGCAACGATTTGGGAAAACCCATAGACCCTAATTTGTAATCCATTGTTGAAAATGTGTATCCATGCCTAGTTTTTGAGTTTGTTGTGTGTAAGATAATGTTGGCACTGAGATGGGTATTCATTGCTTTGGCTGTGCTAAGTTTGAAAGTCCCATTTTCCTTGTAAATATCATGCCCAGCTCGAGGGTGCTTTCTGAGTGTTGAAATAATACAGGCTGGGAAGAGACCTAAGGTTGGGTGGAACATTGCAGCAACATAGCTAGTTGCTTGGGACAACATTACAGTGAGATAAGGATATTCTCTCTATGTGTTTTACTTCTGCATTGTTTTAATTAATTGATGATTGTTATTGATATGCTGAATGCATTTGAAATGTGTGTGGATAGTTTTATTCCGTTGTGCATGTTTTCTTTGAGTAGCATCTGCACACATTTGTTTTTATGAATATAATGATATGGGCCGAGCTATGTAAAATCCCCATAGATTGGTATCATGTTCCCTTACTTGAATTGGGTCCGCAAGAGGGGACGTTACAGAACGAAATAGGGTTTGGGGGGGATTAGAGGATACTTGAAGTGTTAATGCTTGAGTCCTTTTGTGAGATGGACGTAGATCATAGGTCATGTGACAAAGAAACCCTAGAGGATACTTGGAGCTCTTTTCTTAGAGATCTTGTGTGAGGCATGGTTAGTGAAATAAAAAAATTGTACTTGATTTTGTTGGTTCTAGCTTGTTGTAGAGCCTTTGGTGTGGCTAGAGAGCATGGTGGGTAGTCAGAGATGCAAGCCACCAAGGAAGGTTGCAGGTTGACAGGATCTCTAGCATTGTCATGAATATACAAGGACATTCTGACAATTGCGGAGAAAGAGATAAGATGTGAAGAGATCTGTAGGATCCACTATGTCTTGCAAATGAAAATGGATCTTGAACGTAAATAGGTTTGTGGAACTTGATTTCAACAACTTCTATGTGACAATATCACTATGTAAGAATTTCTTGCTTATGTTTATATATTTGGTGCTTACTTTCATTTGATTTTAATTTTTCTCAAACTATCATAAGTATGTGAGAAATGAATAATTCCTTACCTTGTCACTAGAGGCTTGGAAAGTAGGATAAGATGCTTTAGTTTCATAACAAGCCCCAAGAAATTGTCAAAATATTTAATATTCTCTACTGAAAAGGGCCAACCACGTGAAGGTGGAATCTCTTATGGCCCCTCTCCCCCCCTCACATCACTCTCAATTCCCCATACCCAATGCTTGTACTTGAAAAATAAATTACGTGCACACATGCATATTTCATCACAAACAAACATTTACCATTCATTCAATAAAATCTAACATTAATTAAACCATTCATTCATTCATTCAACACATTAATTCAATAAAATCTAACATTCATTAAACCATTGATTCATTTAGTAGGCAAAAACTCATGCATTCCCTTATATTATAAAAAATAATTACACAATATTTCTTCAGTCACTTATTTCTATTTTTTTTTCTCTTTACAAAATCAACAAGAAGCTCATCTCCTGGAACTTCTTGTTCAGTTCTTGGTGCTTCATCAACTTGTCCTGATGTCTGCCTCATAGAGTACATCGATATATTTTGTTATTATAATGAAAATTATTTCATTTAAAAAAACATTACAAAGGTGTTTTTTAACCTATTGTGGCCACATCATGTTCTTCATATTCCTATCCAGGCTCAACCTATACAGTGTGACCCTCTACATGCTTTGTAGTTGAAACACGGAGAAGTACAATTAATGTTCACCATCTGCAATGTTATATATAAAATTGTAGCATATGAATAAATTCTTTACCAGGATTCGAATCATGATCTTCGATTGGTTGTTGTCCATCCTCGACATTAAGGGGATCATTTCTTTCCTGCTCAAAACAGAGTCAATATTTTATGTCATTTATTTAAAACGAATAGATTGCACAAGTAATAAATATTCATTAAACTATATAGATTTTATATACATGTGCACTAGATGGATCACCAGAATACTGTGTTTTCCCAAACAATATTGTTTGGAGTTCAACAACAGATCCAAAGTCGTGTTGGAAGCCAAGCTTCAATTCCTCCTCAGTGGGCACTTCTTTGAATCGGTCGGCCTGCATAGTTGCATAATGTCATTAATTTACTTTTTGCGGTGCAATAAAACAAAAATAATTTTCAATTTATTATTTGGATGCATTATTGGTTTTTTGATACTTACAATTTGTGCCACCAAATTCGAATAACCACCAGGCCCAAGCTTATGTTGACCAATTTTTTCTAGTCTTTCCTTTGTGGCCTTTGATGTGTCTGACAGCCTATTTAAGTGTTGAAATACATTAGATGTTCCAAATTCGATATAAAAATTAATAATAATAAGGTTTATAATTACATTGTGAAAAGTATTTCATACCTCCCTGTGCCTAGTGGTAGCTTTCCTTCTTTTCTCAGAGCCCTCTCTTTTTTGTCTTCCACTAGGGATTTCCACTCTCTTGATGGAATCATCAGAGGGCGCTCATACGTAGGGTTCCTTTCTAGGTGAACCCTATAATGGTACCAAACAATCTTCATATGTTTTCCATCCTTCTTTAGGACCGCGACTCGATCGAAGGTCTCGTTGCTGAATAGGCCAACCAACCGATTAGTGAGATCATATTTTAACTTTTTCATTTGTTTATCCCACCTTGGGTAGATGGTGGGCCCGAAGATATCCAAGTACAAATCATTTAGATGTTTATAAAAAACATCATTTCCTGCAAAACGTTCATGCCATCATAAGTTGAAAAAATATGTTTTATCTTTATATTACAATCGAATTATAAACACTAACTTGAACAATGTATAATTACCTGGGATCTTCTCTATATTTATTGGAACAATATCTTCGTCCACTAAAAATGTTGTCTATATTGTACCCGTGCTAGTGACACGAGAATATCCAGGAAATGCTACTTCAACAATATCAATACTAGCAGGCTCTGCATTGACCCCTTCTTCTACACGATCTGGTGTGCGTTGGTCACTAGCGGGTGCACTCACAAATGGCCTCAGGGGTGTCTCAGAACATTTTTCTGATTGTTCAGTCAACAACAATGTCTCATGAGTCGATGTACATGGAGTCGTTTTCTCATGTAACCACTCTCCACGAGCATCAGCAGGGCCAACACCGCCTTGACCACTAGTGTGTGGTTGCATAAAATCCTGTAAATACAAACCATATTTTATAAGTTCACTATCATATAAAAGTAAAAATTATAAAGTTCTAAATGAATTTATATTATGATTCAAGATTTTGCAACTTACTTGCAAGGCATGAGATCTCTTTACCAAAAAATCAACCTTGGATTTAATCTCATATGTCTGCGGCTGAATGAATAGAAGACAAAGGATATCCTCATTATTTTTTCTCAAGGTATTCTCTATCATCTTAACCGGGTCTAGAGAAGAACCAATGTCAACATCGCACATCAAATCATACACATCAAAATATATTGATTGTTTTGATGTTGTTTCATATGCCGAATCATTGGTCTGCAACAAAAATATATAAAACATTACTGACATAAAACAATAGACTGAGGAAAAAAGTATATTAACAAACATATCGATCATAATAGATTCCTAAAATTACAACTAGGTTTACCTGATGCCTCAATGATGGTGTCATTTGATCCACAGCTGGGGACTTTCTCTGATCATCCCCGTACAAAAAACAAGTAGAAAACATTATCATAATGAAACCAATATACACACGAAAAAGACATAACAAAAAAAACATTATGCTACATATTATATTGGTACAATTCCAATTAATTATATCTTCTGCCTCGACGAACGTCTACTCATCGGATCAATGGTTATAGGTGACCTTCCCCGATCTACTAATAGAGAGGTGCCCCCATCAGAACCCTACATCAAAAACATAGAAAAAATCATATAAACGAAACCAGAATACTCATGGAAAAAACTTAATAAGAAAACATTTTGATGCATTTAAACTGTACAATTACAATCAGTTATACCTGTTTCCCCAAGGATGTTGTCATCTGATCAACAACCGAGTGGTTTCCTTGATCAACACTCTGCAACAAAAATATAGATAATATTATCTAAATGAATCGAATATACTCTTCAAAAAACACAATAATTTGTTTTTTGTTCATATTAAATTTGTACAATGGCATCGATGTATACCTGCTGCCTCGAGGTAGGTCTGGTATCATCTACTGCTAGGGAGGTGCCCCTTATAGAACCTTGCATCAAAAACATTGAAAATATTATCTAAACGAAACCAAAATATGCATTGAAACAATATATTAACAAAACATTTTGACATATTTAAATTGTACAATTACAATTAGGTTTACCTGTTGCCCTGAGGTTGTTGTCGTCTGACCAACAGCTGGGTGGCTTCCCCGATCAACACTTTGCATCAAATATAGATAACATTATAAAAACCAAATGAATATACTCATGAAAAAACACATAAAAAAAACTATTTTTTCATATTATATTTTTACTATTACAAAAATGTATACCTACTGCCTTGAGGAAGTTGTACTCCTCTGACCAGCTGCCGAGAAGATGCCCCGATCACTACCCTATGAAGTAAATATAGAAAATTTAAATGAAATTATAACAATAAACTAACGAAAAATCCTTGAGATGTTAAATTCATTAATAAAAGGTTGGGTAAATTGTTAGATGTACCACTCCCATAGTAACCGTGTTTGTATCTACTCGATTCAAATTTTAATTAGTAAGCAACTCTTCCCCTATAGCTATTGATTTAATGGAACATACAAAAACACGGTTTCCTTCACGCCCCTCAAATTTGAAGTTGGGTTGCTTAATTGTAGATCCTGGTTGTGTACTGTTAATAAAAACCGCAATATTCCCTATGGCTTTTGGCCTTCCGTCAATGTACAACGTTGCTCCTTTATTTTTATCTTTGTCTTTCAGCTATAAATAATTTGCTGAAAATCCATATTTGCGCATACTTTGTGTATATTGGACCAAGAGCATCCAATATCTATAGTTGTAACACGGTCCAACATACTCCATTAATTTTGTACATTTGTCGTAACTGACCTTTATGCCATCCATGAAAAACAACCCCAAACCATGTAATGGCGACAATGCAATTCGATATATCCTCTCGTTCACAAAAAAACATGTTTTCAGTTGAGGAAGATCCTTGGGTACCCATTGCTTCTTTAGATGTTTGTACCTCAAGGGCACCTCGATGTTGCCTATTGTCTCATCATCATAGGAACATGATCCCCCTTCAGTGAGAAACAATTCCATGCGTTTATGGAATTTTCTTCTGGTCTTTTGACATCTAGCTTATATAAATCTTGTAGACCTGTTGGATGTCTCACTTTCCTCTATCCTTCCTAAACTCCCCTCGCTCGAGGAAGACAAATCTGACAAATACATGTTTGGTTCTACTTGCGCCATGGGAAAAAAGTTCAAATAGGACCTTGTTGGCCATGCATAGATCATATTAGAAAATTACAAGGCTTTAAGGAATGCATTTTCCACTATCTTCATACATAGTTAGCATGCCTCCACCAAATGTAAACTCCTTTCTTTTATTACATCTAATAAATAAGTACTACTGAAACTAAATAGAAAAACATTAACAAAACATAATTTTCATCTCTTTTGACTTTTCCACATTAACACTACCAGTTGGCTCATTGTGTTAAAGTAATCTTCAGTAAAATGTAATTACTAACAATAGTTTATCAACATTAACATGAGTAAATAAGATAGGTTTAGGGTACTTACACCGTAATTTGTAACCTTCTTGTCGGAAACTCAGAATTATTACTTTTAGTGAAAATTGTACCTCTCAAAGGTCATCCATCACTAGGAACCCACTGACCCTACTAAAGGGTCAGTACAAACCAGAGAGAGAGAGAGAAAGGTTGTATGCAACAGTAGTTAGACAAATACAATTACATTCATAACATAAGTTAAATAAATCACAAAAAATGATTACAACAAAAGTCTTAGTGTAAGTAAAAGTTTAACAAAAGAAACATATATGATCACCAACAATTTTCTCTGACAGGACAAGTCTTAACTACTTAATACAAAAAATTAAAATTAAAAATTAAATATAAAAATTAAAAATTAAAAGTCAAATAATAAAGTAACAAATAAAATAAAAAGGAGTCATAAATAATAACATAAATCATAAGTGGGGTACTAGGGTCATTTAGGGGAAAATTAACCATAGTACCCAAAGGACCAAAAACATTAAAGGGTGGTATAAACAACTCAAGATGGGCGAAATGACCCTACTAACCACACGCTAAGGACAAGGTACCACAAGACCAATAAATAATAGGGTGTAAGGACCAAAAGTAAATCAACCATTGTTGGGAAGGTACAACCAATCATCTCTCTCTCAAATGTACAAATGTTCCATATAACCTGAAAGTTCATCATCACTGTATAAAGAAGGGTCCACACGAATCATGTGGTCATGATGAGGTATATCGTCCATGGGAATGAGTATGATGTTAAACAAACAAATCTCATACATTAATGCCCATAATTTTTGGCACACAATTTGGAAAATAATTAAGGTTTGAGTGTGTCAAGCACACCCGATATCTAGAGTATGAGCAATATAACATCTAAACTAGCATATTGGATGCCAATTTTGTATAAAGTCCTGACAATGTGGGGTAACCATGCATCCATGCATCCATGCAATAGCTCCTTGTGACTACCTCTTATTTGACCTGCCAAAGACATGGAAGGTCAAATAAGGTAAAATATATGCAATAGCTCCTTGTAACTACCTCTTATATGCAATAGCTCCTTGTAACTACCTATTATTTGACATGCGAAAGAGATAGAAGGTCAAATAAGGTCAAATATATGCAATAGCTCCTTGTAACTACCTCTTATATGAAATAGCTCCTTGTAACTACCTCTTATATGCAATAGCTCCTTGTAACTACTCAAATGTAATTATTTCCATTCCCGACATTACAATTTATTTTGTAATTCTGAGATCAATTAAATAAGTAACAATGTCCTGAGAGTATTTCGTTCTTTGAATGATGTTTTGTCAACAAGAATTTCCAATTGCACCATTTTTTGTGAATAAAAAAAACTAATTGTAGCACAATGATGTAAATTTCCTCAACTTGTTTCTCCATCAAGCACATGCAAGGAGACCTAAGTGTTCATTTGGCATATAGAATTATTTTCCTATTGTGTCATTCATCATGTAATCTCATCCAAATTTTTACATCCAGGCCGGATAAAGCTAATAAACAAGTTTGGTGTACTTATTGGTGGAAAACAACTGGTTCATTTGTTAGCATTGAAATTGACTAGCTCCTTCATGATTATAAGATAAACTTCGTTCCTGGTTGAGATTGTCACGGTCTACCTATTGAGTTGAAATTTTTGTAGTCCATGAATCAAGAGGCAAGGAAGGACCTTAACCATTAAAACTAACAAAGAAAGTTGTTGAATTTGCTAAGGAAATTGTCAATCTGTAGAGTAGTTCACTTAAGAAATATGGTGTATGAGGAGACTGGGAAAATCCTTATATCACAGTTTCTCCAGAATATGAATCTACACAGATTGAATAATTGTTCAAATGGTTCTTTGAGGCCACATATATAAAGGTCGAAAACTATATCATTCAAGTCCTTCTTCACGGACTACACTTGATAGAGATGAATTGGAGTACCTTGAAGGAGATACATTAAAACGTGTCGATGTAGTTTTAAAGTTGGTTAATGTGTCTGAGAATTCCCCTAAGGTGCTGACAGATTTGTTTTCAAATGCGGGATTAGCTATCTCAACTACACCTCCATGGACAATTCATGGAAATGTTGTTGTTGCAGTGAATGAACAACCTCTTTATATAGTGGTTGAGGTACATACATAAGCACAAAAAATAGAATACATTGTTTCTATGACTGGTAGAGATCACAACAATCTTGTTTTTTCCCTAAATAATGGATAAAGGAACCAATTTCTCGTAGTGGTATAATATCTCATTTCCACTCTATAGTCTAAATGGATGGTTGATCTTCAAGTTAATGGAACATTTCTAGGTTCATATATTGAGCATTGTAGGTACATACATCCACTAGAAACTAGGGTGTTAAATTCATAAAACTACCTGTCACTACCTAAATGACCCATATCAAATGAGTTATCAGTATGTAAACTAGATCTTCACTTATTGTTGTTGTGGTTGCACTTAATTCGGCTAAGCAGACTCTTACTTGAATCAATTTATGCTCTAACAATAGCATCTACAACTGCAAACAATTTTCTTTTTATTGCAAATGAATAATCAGTGTCTTCATCATCAAATAAATACAAAAAATATACCTCCAAATGTACGCTCTTCTGTTGTGGGAGACTAAAGACATCAGCTCTTCTTCACTCCATGAGCGATTTTGTGTCCTCAGTGATGGATGTTTGCATAATAAAAATAATTATTATCTAGACACATTAAGATTACCATTTATTCTAGATACCTATAAAATGTAAGAATGCAGTAGGAGGGTCAATTACGATATCATGAAGAGTCAAGAAAGAATTAGTTAGAATATTTCCTAATTAAAATCCAAAATACAATTATTATCGACACACATTCAAATTTCCATTCATTCTAGATAACTATAAAAAATATTATAGTGCAGTAAAGTTGAGGCTCAATTAAGATATCATGAAGACTCAGGAAGGAATTGGTTGGGATATTTCCTCTCCCTCCTATTACATGTACCTCATATAGCTAAGCGTGGAAAACAATTATGGGTTAGTAAAGGAACTACTCCCATATACGCTGTCGTTGGTTTAACAAAGTACAATCAGAACCGATGCAAAATGTTATTATTAATGGAAAGTTGGGTAAATATTCCCACACATAGATTAGATTGACAGGATCACCTCATACAGTCATGGGATATTTCTTCACAATGGTAAGTTCTTACACTCTCACTCATGACAATGACCAAATTTAATTTCCATTAACGATGATGGTTGTGGATCACCTCATACAATAAAATTATCTTGTTGGTTGTGGAGTTAGAATCTCTTGGACAAATCGAGTGGTAAAATTGATTTGAGGTGAAGCTAATAGATTTGAGGATTTGAGGTGAATCATTCCAAGATATATAGTAAACTAGACCAAGTGTAGCATCAAATATCAATTAAGTATTCAAACATCTTAAACATGGCAATGTGTAACCAAATATACCACAGAGATATTATAAATATTCTAACCATTAACAAAATGCAAGAACCATTTACCAAAGTTGACATGTATGTATATCCAAACTAATGTAGCATTAAATCATAATATAATTGTATAACTCCCAAATGGATGTGCTAGAGCTTGTATATCAAAATTCCAAGTTCACAAGGTGTCAATTGAGTATACAGTATGAAGTGTAGAGCATCCAATGTAGTGCTCAGTGTAATTCAGTAGATACCAACAGTCTTAATTACTTATCAACCAATAAGGATATTCAGTGACATATATCATCAGTAAAAGACCTTGTCAAAAACAAGAGTAAAATGTATGTTCAAGAAGCCTTTTTCTACACCTGCTGTAGGCGATTTTCTAAGTTATATTTACACATAAATTTGACTCTTAATGCGTGCAAGAATCAGATCTACATTTTCTAATTATAAGTATTATGTTTACCAAGATATAGCCACTTCAAACATTTGCACAATGAAATATCAGACCTCATATTAAAGTATAAAATCACCCAGCAGTAGAAATATTAAACAAGATGCAAATAAGACAAAGATCCAACTAACTTAGAATTTAATAAGAGAAATACTAACTGAAACCCTTGGTTTTGTATGTGTGCAAATGAAGGGGAGAAGGGACAAATACATAGGGTCTGCAATATTTATTGCAGACTTGTGTGTATTAGAGTAGAGAGATTGGATGAGGATGGGGAAAATAGGGACAACAAATGGAAAAAAGAAAGAGGAGATGGCTGGTAGTGGGATGGACGCGGTCTAGAAGTGGAGAGGTAAGTGGGCTCAGATGGAGATAGGGGTGACCTTGAGTTATGAAGGAAGGAAGTGGGAGGATATACAGGGGGGTCCGAGGTAAATCCATTTTTATTGTCAGCTGTTTCCAAATCTTGTGATCTCAACCATATGAAATTTGTGGTTTAAGTTATATATAGATTCATCCATCATTTAAAGGAGTGTTTTTGGTGCCCTCCCCTCCTAATTTGAACGGGGGTACCGAACCAAACCACGGAATAAAGAAAGAATCCAGAAACTTATTTCCACAATGAATAGAGGTTTGTAGCTGCTACTTTCCACCAAAAGCATATTATGTTTCTTACAGACCCGAACGATAGGCATATAAGGGTGTGGATACGGTAAGCTAAATATGGCGATATTGTTTCCAAAAACAATGGAGCTAAACCTGTTGCCAAGACCCCACCCATTTCCAAAATGGAAATATCATGTTCGAGAAAAATAGGGTAAATTCAAGTAAACTAGGGTAAATTCCACTCCAAGAACAGGCTAAATTCATGTAAACAGAGGATAAATTTATAACCAGGTTGGAGGGATTCAATTTTCTCACTGATTTAGGAGACATTCTCTCCTCTGCTAGGACAATGTGGCCTCTTCTGTGACCTCTAGATCAGACAAAAAGTTCAGAATACAACATATCCTCCTTTGCGACCTCCAGTTCAGAAAACAATTTCCTTTGCAACCTTCGGCTCAGTAGGAATGTGGCTGATTCACTTGGTTCGTGGGTAAAGCTAGAGTAGGAATGCCAGCGTCGGCTTGGTTCATGTTTCTCTTCGTGCAAGAGCAAAGAGCAAAGATCGGTTTGTACTATTTCGGGATGTTGTGTTATGTTTATTATTATTATTATTATTATTATTATTATTATTATTATTATTATTATATATATATATGTATATATATATATAATAAACATAAAACCATATTAATAATATAATGCTATAGTTGTGATGAGATATGACATATCTCAAGAAATCATCCACTCCTAGGAAGTCCAAGTTGTGGGTATTGCAAAAACATTAACCATGTCATGGATGATATATCTCTAACCTATATGCAAAATCATATCCCTAGCCATGTGAGCCATCCCTATTATTACATATCTTAAAATAGGCAAAATTTACAAGCAACATATTCTATATGCAAGGATTGTATGATGTCCTTTGGCTATGTACCTAGTCCATGAAGCTCAAAGTCAAATGTAATGACCAAAAATTATATATTTCTACTATGGACCATGGAATGGTTTGTGAGAATGATACTAAGAGTGCTAAAACTAGACAAAGACACAAATTCCCACTCATAAATATTCCCTTTACATGGCAGGTCTGTTATCCTGGGGCCCCATCCATTTCCCATGAGCCCTCTAGAAAACATTTATGGCTTAATATCGTGGTACCATAGGTCCCATGCATGGCCCATGAGATCTAGAAAAAATGTTATAGCCTAAGGCCATAACATTAGACCATGGCCTAAGCCCTAAGAACTAAGCCCACTGCACCAAACCTTTAAATGACCCCCATTTCCCACTTGTATGCCATAGATAACCCACTAACCCTAACCCAACCCACTATTCCATTAGCCCATTTCCCCCTTCATTTTGATTATGGACATGATGGTTCCATACTAATAAATAAGTAATCATATTCATTCCACCCATTTTGAGAATCATAAGGATAACTAGAAGTAAGAGAGGCTGCAAAAGAATGTATGAATACATGTAGTGAACTATAAAAGACCTTATCCCTAGTTTTGAGAATATAGAGTAACAAAAGACTATTAACATTCATGTGTAACAATGTGTATAAACGTATACATTGTAGCCTTGGAAAGGGATAATCAATGCTTTGATGATTAGTGTTTGGGTTGTCCCTGGCATAGAGTTAGTTGTCCATAGATTTATGAAGACCATAATATTGTTGTAATGATATATGTGTTGGAATTGAATGGAATGAACCCTCCATTTCAAATAATCATCATTGTGTTAACAATGTGCTATGATGATGTGTTCTTCTTGGTTTTACATTCTTTTAGATTGATGTTTTATTATATGTTGTTATGAATAGTCACACCGCTGTACATTCTAATGCATTGTGAATGGTGAATTGAATGTTTGGAATATATTATTAATGTCTTGTTTATTGAATATGAGCTTATTTATGGTTGCACCAATCATATATTATATTCCCCCATAAACTTAAGTCTTAGAAATTCTAGACTACAACCCTTTTGTTGGATACCCACATGGACATTGTTCTACTCATTTGAGCCAAGACCTTGTTCTACTCATTTGAGCCAAGAAAATTTTCCATTATCATCACACCACTATGAAATGTGGGGGATTTCTCAATTATATTGGAATAACTCATTAGGGAGGATATCTAGGATCATTTTGAAGAAGAAATAAACATTTTTGTTATATAGAACCCTCCCTTAATTTAATGGCATGCAACAATTTAAGAACAAGTTATTGTCTAACGATTTGTATGAAATATTCTAGGTTGAGTAAGGAGTTTCCCATAGGCCTATTTGAATGGTTGTAGATGCTTTAAAATTATAACCCAATGTACCGATAAAATTAGAGCAATTGAGAATGCAATGAAGCATTACAAAAATATATTATAAGTGATGGAGGTATGAATGAGTCATGATTGATAGAGTTGGCGAACTAGAGAAAATTAGCATAAAGGTTGGCCAATGGTTAAGATGAAGGGGGTTGCTGATGAGGAAGGATCCACAAAGTGAAGGGAGAATGAAGTGACGTTTATAGGATCTGATTGACAAACTAAATTTTCCATATGAATGGGTTTAGGGGTGAAAACCTATTGGTTGGTTAGACATGTTGCACTATAAGGCTACATTCAAAGATAACTCTATCGAAGTAGAAAACGAGAGTTCAATTATGGGGGGGGAATTAAGAGAAGCATTGATAAATGTGTTTAGTTTATTTGGTGAGTAAGAGGCATAACTAATAGATGTTGAAGCACTATGAGGAAGCAGAGCTAGCACAACACACCTTACACATTTTTATCCAAATGGGGTAACTTTTGTGAACCTCAACAATCCTAGTTTTGTTACAAAACCTTGTAGTCAAGGGAAGTATGTGCATAGATCCTCTCCATGTACCATTAGGATTTTAAATGAACGGAAGCAAGCCTTTATTATAGTGTTGATCCAAAAAAAAATGTTGATTAGTAGATTCACTTAGAGTGAATACATATCAAGAAAATCATAGGATAAAGTATATGGGAGTGTGATGAAAGGCATTGAGACCAAATGCACAAATCAATGTACAAAATACTTAACATACAATATAAGGAGTGGTTTAGTTTGGGACTCTTGCACTTGATTGAGATTATTTTCATTCAACAAATGTGGGCTTCACAAAGGGAATCTCTTGAGTAGGTCATGATAATTGAGTTGATGATAGGATACCTTGTGACCTCCCAACTCCACGCAAAATTTTCTTTCACTTATGGCGCAACTACGGATATAACTTAATTCCAAAATGATGCTTTAACGAAACATATATAACATATATACGAGTCTACAATAGTTGAGGCAAGGCACAAGCAAGTATGGTGCACAATATATAATTTTGAAGGTCACTTATGAAATGAATGTCCTTGCTTAAGGTGGGGTTATTGGACACAATCTTACACAAGTTCCCTTTTCAAGAAGGTCGTCAATAGTGTACTGAAATATATGTGAAACATTTGGCCATATCACACAATTATACCCCATGTTACATGAATATTCATCAAAATTGGTGATATTATTTTGTGATTTATTTCTATTAAATACCTAGAACATTAAATTGTGAGGAATTGTAATCCCTATCAAATGGAAAGCACTTATATGTTAATATATGAATTAACATATATGTTATAACATATTTCAAACCATTATTGTCTCATATTTCTAGTTGTCTTCTATATATTTGTATTTTATTCCATCCTAATATTGCTTTATAGGGTTTACCTTGTATCATATGTGGCACAAAAAATATAGGGCTTACCTTGTACCATCCTTGAATGAGATAATGTGCTTCATATTTTACCTTGGTATTTTACCCTCCCACATAGTCAATGCATGCGTCTAGTTTAACCATGCCAAATTTCAGTCCGTACAAGCACAAATTAAAAAAATTTCAACTTTGGCCCCGTGTAGCACATTAATTAATCTATAGGTATGGTTTTTGATGCTTGAATTTTTAGTGTCAGTCATGTTTGAGTCTGGAAACCCTCCCACGCCATCAATGCATGCGTCTAGTCTAACCTGCCAAATTTCTGTCCAAGAAAGCACAGATTTAAAAAATTTCAACGTTGGCCCTGTGTAGCACATTAATTAATCTATAGGTATGGTTTTTGATGCTCAAATTGTTAGTGTCAGTCATGTTTGAGTCTGGAAACCCTCCCACACCGTCAATGCATGCGTCTAGTCTAACCATGCCAAATTTTAGTCCAAGCCAGCACAAATTGTTAAAAAATTTCAACGTTGGAGCCGTGCAGTACATGATCAAGCATGCCATTTGGGTTAGCATGATAATTGTGAATTTCCTTACTGAGATTCTCTTTGTTTCTAGAATAATTTTATATTCTCTACTGAACAGGGAAAACCACGTGAAGTTGGAAGCTCTTATGTCCCTTCCCCCCACCCCCTCACATCACTCTCAATTCCCCATAACCCAAAAAAAATCTATGTAAAAAAAAAATTAATTGTGTATTTTGTCATACTTTATAAGAAGCAATGCTTCTAATTATAACATATGTTAATATATAGGAAAATGGAAAAAACACTAACAAACGGTTAATTTATATGTACTAATAAAATTTGATATTTCTATCACAATATTAAATCAAAATGTATATAGTAGATATATTAAGGCATACCTCATACACTTCAATGGACTTCATTATCTTTTTCATCCAAGTCATCATCTGTATCATCCGATCCAGAGTCAACATTGTAAGCATTGGCCATATCATCATTGTCATCGATGTCAATTATGATCACCATGTCATCGTCAATCTACCTTCCCCTTTGGGTACTCCCCTTCGAAATTGTTATTGGAGTCTGGATCACAAATGCGATGTAAATTGAGAATTGACGTTAATTTAGGAAGATAATCACTAATATGTAATGTCCCTCCTATCCTACAAGGATATGGAGAGGACACTAACAATAATACTAGACATCTAGTCCCATACTTAATAAAATAAGCATTCATATAAATTGTAGATGGAGATATGCAAATGCATAAACATTTGAAAACACAGCAGAATTTAATTCCATTACACATCCATCATACATTCCAGATTTTCATGTCATTCATCAATTAAGCAATATCAAATTAGCAAATGAGAATACTTATCTTAAACCAAGTAGTCCCTGAGAAACCAACTACAATTCTACAACATTCCACCCAACCATAGGCCAATGTGCTCCTCAATCTCTCAGCACCACTGCCACCCCCGAGTTGGGCAAGATTTCCACAAGGAAAAGGGGAAAGCTGGCTCTCACATAGCCAAAGATACACCAGAATCAACCAAGCCAATCAGCAGTTGGGTTTCTCAGGCTGTTAAGAGATGGATAGAGGTGAATTACTAAGCTAGTGGCTCAACCATTGAGCTATGGATACTTCATTGGGATCATCAAGCCAAATCTGTCCTCTTCCACTCATGAATCTCCTGCTCACAGTTTCAAACTAAACAGGGAGGGACATAACAGCCAGAAATGCAAGTGATGGGCGTTTTTGCAGTAGGATGCCCAATGATGGGATTTCAACCAGTTTAGAAAAATGTGGGAAAGCCCAAAACAAAAATTGGAAAATGGGAAAACAACCCCCGGAGCATAATCGTTTTCAGAAAAACGTCCATGGGCATTTCATGGGCAGAAACGGCCTCTATAACCCCATAAAATCATGGTTCTCTTCTCCCAGCCACTATGCTAACCAAAAACGAGTTCCCATGCATGGGAGAATGCAGAGAAATGGTGAAAATGTGAAGGAAAAACCCCAGTTGGCCCCAGGCTGTGTGAGAGAGGAAAGACTGTGATTCAGAATGGCTTGGGAAGGAAAAACGTGGGTAATTTCTTGCCTTGCAAGAAAAAATTTGAATTCCCAGATTGATGGATTTCGCATACCCGAAATTGGCTGCCATACCTCATCATTCCCATGGCATTAACTGCCTCAACCAAATCTTGGAAGAATTTAATGATTGGGGCATAAGCCAAAATGGGTAATTGGGATTTCATGGGTTTTCTCATTGACACATGGAATGACTCCATTGGTTCAAGGGTTTGGTTATTTTTCCTCCCTATTCCTTGTAAGATCATGCCCCATCTCTTTGTTGCATTTCATAGTTGGCTGTGGGTTTTTCATTAAAATTGCATATTTATATGATGTTCGAATTTACATTGTGCACGGCTAGCACAAGAACCATATGCATCTATTCTAATTGCCGATACATAGAACGATAAATCAATGGCGGGGCCTTGGCCTTGAGCTCCTCACCATGACTAAATAACAATATTTACATCATTTACAATATTAATGCAATAGGTTCAAGATGGGGACATTACATTCCCCTCCCCTTGGAATAACACCGTCCTCGGTGTTCCAACACTTCCGAAATAAATACCCACTTTACATATGTCCAAAATTCACAAAATGTGGTAGGTTTGTCCTACATTTCACCCTTTAGTTGGGTTTTTCAGGACTAAGTCCTTTGGTATTTACAAACTGATCTTGCTTCCTGGGACCTTCTGTTGATGTATATGTAACTTTGGAATGTATTTCAGATATATGTATATTGTATTTCTATAGAAATGTTATTATTCCTCTATACGGAAGTGTCGTCATTTATATTGTAAGTGTCGTAACTTATACTTAATGGGTTATTAGACAACCTTGTTGGGGTCGGCCCTGTATAAGTCATGTGGGTCAAAGGGTCATTAGACCACCCTATTGGGGGTCGGCCCATTCATCATTATGTTATGTGGTTAAGTTCGAGCCTACATGAGTTAGGTAAAAAGGCAAGTCAAGTCAAGTATAAATAGAGTGCGGGAGGCACTCTATTTGTACACTCACTTCTCACACATGCACTCAAGGAGGAGTGGCGCACTTATGGAGAAGGAGGATCTGCTGCTAGGTTATGTCTATCTCTCATGGTTGTATCATTTCTCTATCTATCTCTGAGGAAGTTATTGGGCTTTTTCACCTTTATGGTTTTCCCCAAGTAAATCTTTGTGTCTCTTGTGTGCTTGCATTATTGTCTCCATGATTGATATGTTGTAGATATGTTGTACATGTTGTTCTCTCAGTTAAGATCCTCGATCAGATTGAAGTAAATTCAGAAAATTTAACACCTTCTAGCTCTGCATGAGGACATCGTTCCAAAACAATTCCTTCCTTTTCTTTTCCTTCCAACTAGTCCACGAACCTGGGGAATTTACGGTTGCTACCCTCTTGATATTCTCTTGTTGGGCAGTCACGGAGGCAATGATTTCTTCCACATCCCCAACATTTCATTAGCGGCTTTACCTTTTCCCAGTCCATTTCCTTTGATTCTTCCCACCTGGAACGTTTCTTAATCGAACGATTGGATGAATGCTTCTTCATTGATCCACTTTCCTTTCCCTTGCTGATTGCTCCCAGAATGATTTTTACCTCTTTTTGCAGACGAATTGAGTCCCACAAAGCCTCATGGTTTATCTCATTATGTTTCCTTTGTAGCTTGAGCATCTCCCCAAGATTTTCTTGGGTCCTGAAAATTGTTTGAAGAAGACTTTCAGCCAACTCTAATAGCCCTCGGTCTGCTGCCATGGTCAATGGGCACAACTGAACACACTTTGCTTACTAGCAACACTTTCTTGTGCCGACTGCAACCAATTTTTTCACTTTCTTACCTGTGAAATTCATCATGGGAATTCTTTGTTAGGACAAGCATAACATAAACATTAAGATTCGTCAATTATTTTCCTAATTGACATGGAATGTCCATGTTTTATTCATGGGACTTGCACACTTTCCATGCTTTCCCAACATACACATGAACTCATTCATGTTCATCCTTTCACGGGAAATTTACTATTTTAGCATTCACAATTCATCTCAAGCAATTAAACACAATATATTTTCAGCCATGATATGCACTCAACAATCTTTTTTTTTATAAATGCATCAATCAAAAGGAAAGAGAAGAGTAGGGGTTTCTCCCTCTTAGTCTTGTTCTATTATGGAGCTACACCATCGCTGTGGTTTCATGCTCCTTAGTCTCTTTCACTTCAATGTGAATGATTTGACTTTCCTTTCTTGGCTATGACACTTAGTGTCTAAGGTCTGTATATGGATTTTCAGCTAGGGCACCCTTCCCATTATTGCCTACAGAACCTTTGGCTAATAGGATCCACTCATATCCACTAGCACCATATTTCATTACTGCTCATATTGATCTCTTTAGGAAGGTCACATGTCCACATGCATCTCTAGAATTCCTTCATAATCCTTGCTTCCAGCAATACCTACACTCAAACATTGAATCAATTCACATGTTTAGTTCATTTTCATTGGGTTTATCTCTAAACGAGAGTTTAGGAAATCATAACCAAATCATATACACACGTATATTCATAAGCAAGAAGCTGCAAGGTAACTGAATAGTTATCTGTATTGGATGTCTTCACTTTATTCCACGAGATTCTTCCTTGCTTTACGAGCCTTGGATTTCCCGTGAACACAATAACGAATGTTGGGACAAAACGTAGGCTACTCCACAATCATTCGAATAGGCAATTCCAGGCCAGTACGATGACTGGTTTTATCAATCATTTCCTTCAGCAATATGCTAAGCTAGTGCTCCGACTAGTTTTATCAATTGTTTAAGGGGTGTTGGGCCAACGTACACGCTGCTTTACCATATCAAGTAGTTAATGCCCAGCTAGTCACTCTCTGGACTTATCAAGAACTTTATAGCGTTCAACCAGCTACTCCCTGGATTTCTTAATAATTTATATCGCCCACTCATTTACTCTCTGGATTTACCAGCAATTTATATCGCCCACTCATTTACTCTCTGGATTTACCAGCAATTTATAGTTTTTCAGGGTCTTTCCTTCCCGCAATGACCAAGGTTTCCAACAAAGAAACAATAGTGTATCAGCTTAGCTGTTAGAAGACTTATACCTGAAATCTTCATTATTCCAAACAAGACATAAATGAAAACAAATACTTATATGCATTGTGCATTTCCCCTCTGGTCCACAGGATCCTGCTTCACTTTGCAAGCCTTGGGGTCTCCTATGGACTTGGATATAGTTAATTATTAACCAGTATGCCTCCCCATCGACTGGATTTACCAAGCATTTGGTGGTTCCCAACCAGTCCCATACCTGGTTGGCCCTCTCCAGTTCCGAGCCAGCACATTCGTCTGGGTCATTGACCAATGGAAGGAAATTGCGCCACCGACCATTATAGGTCAAGGCTCTACTATGGAGCCATAGGCATCTCAGGTTTTTCAGTTAGTCCTCGGCGCCCTCCCTCCCACTGCTATCCCAGTAGAGATTTTATGCCTTTACTAATGCCACCACACCTTCTTGTACCATCTGACCATTATAGGTCAAGGCTCTACTATGGAGCCATAGGAATCTCAGGGTTTTCAGTCAGTCCTCGGCACTCGCCCTCCCACTGCTATCCCAGTAGAGATTTTATGCCTTTACCAATGTCACCACACCTTCTTGCACTATAACCCTTCACACACATCAACTCTTCATTCATATAAGGATGCCACTCCTTCTCGTGTGCAAATCGGTGGTTCCTTTTAGGAACTTTATAGGTGAATTTCTTGACTGCAGGTTAACATGACCCCTACTCACACAAGGATGATACCTTCTCTTATTACACATATTTTCGGTCCTATCCATCCCTTTTGGTAATATTTCACGTGAGCATAGAAAGGTTTCCAATTCCCATACAGTCCCTTTGCGTACCCTTCTTCACTTTTCCCTTTAATGTGCAGTATCAATCTGCATCTGCGTAGGCTAACAACACAAGAAGGATAAGCAAGCTCATCAGTATTGTTGTTCAATTCTTAACCACATTCCATATCATTCACTACCAAGTATTGAAACACCAGGAATGCGTCCATTCCCTTAGGGTGTAGTCAATATTGAAAACCCTATCATGACCCAGCACCAGAAAAGGTGTGCACCCCCTTTCCAATGTGTGCCATGTAGGTCCGTATCATACTCAAGCAGTCTGCAATGATATAAATAAGATAGAGCATGCTCTGCATATTAACCCTAATAATTTAGACATGCATGTTCTTGTCTAGGGTCACAGAATACTCATTCATTTTGCAGATGTGTCTCACATGCCTTCTGGGCATAACTTTACCATCTCACTTTCATGGTTTACCAACATGCGGTTCGGCTGAGACATTATTAATGGTGTTTCACCCGAAACCCATTTCCAAAGCATGGGGTCTTTCCCATTTGGTTTGGCTTTGGAAGACCATCACTCCTGGTCTTACTGCAATGTGTCTTCAGAAATTGATCCACTTAGCCATGATCCTGTTCTTATATTGTTTGGCTCTTGTTCATGGTAGGTTCCAATCTTCATCATGGACTTATCCATATTTTCCATGCCCAAAACAATCTACTTGAAATCTAAACTTCAATCAGCCAAATGCTTTGTAAGTTCCTATGCATATAATATTTCATTGCTGCCACAGTCACTGAAGCATTTTAATATCACCAAAACCATCTACTTCCTGTGAATTATTACCATACTAGAGTTGCATGGTTTGATTTCATCATTTTATGCAATTATTCTCTTGCTCTTAAGATTGATAATAGTTCACCATTCCATCTATTATCTAATTGCAATGAAACATACATCACAATCATGCATTCTCACAATGCATCTCATCATGTGCACCTATACCTATGCATGCACATTTACATCACTCACATAATCTTTTAATGTGCATTCACTCAATGCATAACCACAAGATTGTGCATAATATCTTAATGTACATTTTCTCAATGCTACCTTGCATTAAGTTATAAGTACTATGCGTTCAACATAATTCAAACATAGTTGAAGGGATCTTACCAAATCCTCTTTCAACATTCATGCAATTTATGCACCAATAACCATTACCTGCATGGCTGTCATTTACATCACTTGATGTTACCTGATCAGTTGGCCTCTTACCAAGGCTACACAATCATTTTTCCAACCTCATGATCATAGATTTGTTGCACCATCCCTTCCTCATACGGTTGTTGGTCATATGCAACAATCATCATCCACATCTTCAGCCATGCTTTGGTTGTATTTGATCCTACGACCAATGCGAACATAACTACTTATTAGTAGCCACAATGACTATCTTAAGTGGCTCATTGCATCTGTAAAACCTCACTATTTTACCACTATGTAATATCATATACATGCACAAACATTTTCACATGCACCGTGCAATATTTATTTTTAATCTATTACTCTCTTGCATTTCCAGCATCCTTATGCCATAATTTTTCAGTATATAAATACGATAGCGAGAGAGGAGTTAAGGAATTCTTCCCAATTCCTCATTCTGTTATGGAGTTCCTCATCCACATCATAGCTAATCCTTTCCTTGGATTCCCTACCAAGCATACAAGCAATCATTAGCTATGATATTATCATGAATTAGCAATTCAACATATACATATGTGCAATCATTCATTCTTGTTGTTTTCCAATATGCAATTCTTATGCTATAAACAGAATTAGTTTTAAGGTGAGGAATTTTCCCTTTCATCTTCCATAATGGATATCACAACCAATTTTTCTTACTAAGAATTCCACCACCCTTTATGCAATCCGTGCTCCTCATCCCAAGAGTGCATTTCACACTTTCAATGACTGTCTCTGGGGGACGACGGGGGTCAAGGGGGCTTGCCACCTTGTGGCCGCCACTGCAGGGCAGGTCGAGGGCAATGCCCTTGTTTTTTTTTTGGTAATTCCTTCAATTTCACGCAATATGGCGCATGAGTTCACGACCATTTTCAGCTTTTAGCGCCTGAATTTCACCCTGGAAAGCCACTGAAATTTCCTATTTCGGCAGACTTGGCAATCCTCTCCCGACCATCGCGGACGAACTCACCGATTTATTCTAGTTTCGCAAATGGATTCGCCGAGTTTCTTTTGGAACTTCCTCCGACACTGCGGATGAAACTCGCCAGTTCCTTCCAGTGTTGCGGATGAAAAACGCTAGTTCCTTCCAGTGCTACGGATGAAACTTGCCTGTTCCTTCCGGCATTGCGGATGAAACTCGCCAGTTCCTTCCGAAATTTTCTCTTGGATGCCGAAAAACACTTAGAAAAAAATTTATGTTGTCTCCGCTGTTTTGGATCAGCTCGGCGAGTTCTTCCGTCGTTTCGGATCAACTTGTCGAGTTCTTCCAAAACTTTCCCTTTGACGCCGAAAAATACTTAGAAAAATTTCTTCTTCTTTTTGCCGGGCACTTCTGTAGTTTTGTCGGCGCAACTCACCGTTGCGGACGAACTCGCCAAGTTCTTCTGACTGAAACTCAACTTTTTCTTCTGAAAAATTTTCCATCTTCTGCTGAACTTATCGACTTTCTGCTGCGTTGCAGAACAACTTTGCCGAGTCCTTCCGCAGCTTTGGGCCAACTTGCCGAGTTCTTCCTCCATTGCGGAACAACTCGTCGAGTCTTACCGCCGATTTCGGGGCAAACGCACCAGTTCTTTCCGCCGTTTCGGCGGAAACTTACGAGTTCTTTCCGCTATAAACACTTAGATAATTTTTTTTCAAATTTTCAAATTTTCTTAATGACCACAATTGAGCAGGAAACATACTTACCTCTGCAAGCTGTGATAGGTAGCCCATGAAGGCCCAATGCTGCAACCAGCAGCTCTGATACGAAAATGTAATGTCCCTCCTATCCTACAAGGCTATGGAGAGGACACTAACAATAATACTGGACATCTAGTCCCATACTTAATCAAATAAGCATTCATATGAATTGTAGATGGAGATATGCAAATGCATAACCATTTGAAAACACAGCAGAATTTAATTCCATTACACATCCATCATACATTCCAGATTTTCATGTCATTCATCAATTAAGCAATATCAAAGTAGCAAATGAGAATACTTATCTTAAACCAAGTAGTCCTTGAGAAACCAGCTATGCTTCTGCAACGTTCCACCCAACCGTAGGCCAGTGTGCTCCTAAATCTCTCAGCACCACTTCCACTCCCGAGCTGGGCATGATCTCCACAAGGAAAAGGGGAAAGCATGCTCTCACATAGCCAAAGATAGACCAGAATCAGCCAAGCCAATTAGCATTTGGGTTTCTCAGGCTGCTAAGAGATGGACAAAGGTGAATTACTAGGCTAGTGGCTCAACCATTGAGCCATGGATACTTCATTGGGCTCATCAAGACAAATTTATCCTCTTGCACTCCTGAATCTCCTGCTCATAGGTTCAAACTAAATAGGGAGGGACATAAAAGCCAGAAATGCAAGTGCTGGGCATTTTTGCAGTAGGATGCCCAACAATGGGATTTCAACTAGTTCAAAAAATTGTGGGAAAGCCCAAAACAAAAATTGGAAAATGGGAAAACAACCCCAGGAGCATAATCGTTTTCAGAAAAACGTCCATCTGCATTTCATGGGAAGAAACGATCTCTATAACCCCAGAAAATCATGGTTCTCTTCTCCCAACCACTGTGCTAACCAAAAACAAATTCCCAGGCATGGGAGAATGCAGAGAAATGGTGAAAATGTGAAGGAAAAACCCCAGTTCGCCCCAGGCTGTGTGAGAGAGGAAAGACCGTGGTTCAGAAAGGCTTAGGAAGGCAAAACGTGGGTGATTTCTTGCCTTGCAAGCAAAAATTCAAATTCCCAGATTGATGGCTTGCTCATAGCCGAAATTGGCTACCATACCTCATCATTCCCAAGGCATTAACTGCCTCAACCAACTCTTGGAAGAATTTAATGATTGGGGCATAAGCCAAAATGGGTAGTTGGGATTTCATGGGTTTTCTAATTGACACATGGAATGACTCCATTGGCTCAATGGTTTGGTTATTTTTCCTCCCTATTCCTTGTAAGATCATGCCCCATCTCTTTGTTGCATTGCATAGCTGGTTGTGGGTTTTTCACTGAAATTGCATATTTACATGATGTCCGAATTTACATTGTGCACGACTAGCACAAGAACCATATGCATCTATTCTAATTGTCGATACATAGAACGATAAATCAATGGTGGGGCCTTGGCTTTGAGCTCCTCACCATGACTAAATAAAAATATTTACATCATTTACAATATTAATGCAATAGGGTGAAGATGGGGATATTACATAATATACAAAATGTTTTGGTATACCATATATCCTTCCATCATAGAACCCTCAGGACGTGATCGTTGTTTAACGAAAACCTTCAAAAATTTCAAGTGCCTCTCAACCATCCACGTGGACCTTGAGTGTATAGGTCCACCCAATTCAATCTCCTCAACTTGGTGTATGAGGTAGTGTTCTTGTGCATTGAAAAATTCCGAAGGTATATGCTTTTTCATTTCACACATGAGACGAGTAATTTATCTCCTCCAATACTTTATATCTTCTTTATGGATTTCTTTAGATGACAACCATCTACAAGTGACTCAAACCAATCACGAGATTTAACAAAAAAAACATTATATTACATAACATGAATTAGTGCACAAAAATAAAATATAAGTTCTACGATGAATTAAACAAACACTAAGCGCATGCAAAAAATTGCTACTTACCTCATGTATTTCCCAAGATTATATATAACTTGTTTGACATTGTTGTCAAAGTTGTCTGGGAGAGATAGAGGTAGAACATACTGTAACAATATACAAATCGTTTCATTTTTTAAACAAAGAATAGACAAACAAAATAACAACAATATGCACTGGAATTTAAAAAAAAACAATAATTATATGCATACCATAATAATTTCCTTCATGAAGACATTCCAATATGCATTTTCTGCCCCGCAAAATCACCTTTCTTTGTTATGATATTCTTCATGTTCGCACAAAATCTGGTGGGAAATTTAATTTTTCGCATGACATCTTTTACAACATTACTTTGCTCCTCCCTTAACATCCATGTGTGGCTAGGGTTTTACCCCTAGCTTGTGCAAATGAGCACCTACTAAGGAGAATGGACTCCTTAGTAGCAGTTCAGTAAATGTAAATAATTAAGCTAAAACAGAAATTAAATTACTTCTAAAACATGCATGAAACATAAACATCAAATTTAAAGAATGGCTTTTTGTATTGATATTACCTTCAATGTGAAGGTTTGATGAAGCCCTTTGCAATGTCCGAGAGGATGCTCCAAGCTTCAATATGCTCCTTCTCCTTCTCCAATGGTGGGAATGGGCCAAAAGTGGCTCTCAAGGTGAAAGTAGTTCAATGATGAACTAGGGTTTCGAGAGAGATTTTGGCAGAGTAAGGGTGCTTGTGATTGTGGATATGGAATAAGGGATCTCCATCACCTATTTATAGTTTTTTGGTGGTGGAGTGCTGACCCATGGTTTTGGGAAACACATGGTTTTGTGAAGCTGTATAGGGTTTTTTCCTCCTTTTCCTCATTATTTTATATTTTTTATTCCCTTTTTAGGGGATTTTTGCTATTTTTGGAGGAAAAAGGGGTTTTTTAGCCTTTTTTAGGCTATTTTGATGGTTTTGTGGCCTTTTGGAGGCATTTTAGGCCTTTTGGAGGCTTTTTAATGGGATTTTTTGGGATTTTAAGGGAAATATAGTAGGAAAATGGACAAATGAGCCATATAATGTGGTAGATGAGGTAGTGAACACTTTTTGGGTGTTAACAGATTGCCCCCTGATGTGCGAGGGCAGGAGCTCATCGTATGGCCGATGGACATCATAAGTCATGCATGGGTTTCCTGGGGTGTGGAGAGAAGAGAAGAAACAAACTGAAGCCCAGAACAACGATCCCGAACAACGGCAAGAACTAAAAGTACATAACCTCAATAATGGATGAGGAATCATCTGATCATATGGACGAGGCGGGCATTCCCATGCTCGTATCAGGATATAACATAACAATAACAATGGGGTCCAAAAAATGGGGACCGGACATATACATGACCTCAAACACTGAATGAGGAATAATCTCAATATATGGACGAGGCGGGCATACCCATGCTCGTATCAAGATACATAAACAGAACTGTGAGGCCCGAAAAGGGGGACCTGTAAGATACATAGCCACTGTGTACATCATAAGAGTCCAGAGGGGACACAAAATCTGGGACATACTGCTGGGCGGACCATGTCTGAGCTGAAAAACTGATACACTGGAATAATCAACAGTGCTACTGAATGTGGTACCAAAGGAACTAATGAGCTGCTGGATCAGAGTGACAAGGGGTACACTCGCAATGGTACACTGAACTGGAACTGATCTGGGTACTCAAGGAAGCATAGAACTGGATGGCTTCCGAATACAAACGCCAACGCAGCCCGGACATCCACAGGAACATACAACTGGGCGTTCCGAAATGACTCACCAATGTGCTAGAGTCGGGGGAAATCCGGGGTCTTCGACTAAAAACTGATGGGATATAATCCTACGCGATCCTCAACGATGCGATCAAGGTGCTGAAGTCGAGCATGTGAGGAACAACCACTCGGAGAGGCAATGATGACTCCTCTCAGAATGATCCGTAGGCACTTACCACAGATGGTGATAAATCCAAGGCATAGGGACCTCTGGGTCTATCCTCTGGAATAGAGGGGTTGTCGTCGACAGAGGGAGACCTGCAACTATCAAGGCAATGATGTTTCCTTGACAGGAGCGCGAGGTGGAGAATCGAAATGTGATAGTACTGAAGGCAGGACTGACAAACTGGTGGTGACAACTGGGCAAGTAGAGTGGGTGGACTCAAACTTCCTTTGTTCAGAGTATGATAATGGGAATGATCTGGCAGCATATGAAACTGACTGAGGGGAAAGGGATCATAGCTGTAATGGATCTGGGAGGGTAACTGGCTGAGGGAGACTCAAGCTGGTGTAAAATGGTAGGGGACTGCAGAATACTCTGAACAAAGGCGACCTGATTGGGGGTGCTGCCGAAATGATCGATCATAGTGCCAGGAAGCACAGGAGGATACTTCTTCATGGGTTAATGAACTAGAAGAAGTGTGTGTAAAATGATACTGTCGTGTGGATTTTACGAGCCCAAGACAGTTCATGCTCGTGGTTGCTTTCAATTTTAAGGAGTCTGAAAGCGATAAGAAGACTCTGAAGTGATGGAATGGTACTGTCGTGTGGATTTTACGAGCCCAGGACAGTGCATGCTCGTGGTTGCTTTCAATTTTAGAGAGTCTGAAAGCAAGTAAGAAGACTCCAGGGGGTTGCTTTTTCGTAGATTTAGTCTCCAAGGCCCAAAGAAGCATAAAAGGATGCAATGAAGAACTCTTCTAGCTAGTGTGACTAGAGTATTCCTTTTTCGTAATTAGTCTACCAGGTCCGGAAAAGGGTTAAACTTATACCAGATAGACGCCCTTTCAGGTACTTTAACGAGCATGAAAGGAAGCAATATTGCTCGGCGATCTTTTCATTCTTTTAGGAGTCAGAAAAGAGCTTAACGGAAACTCCCTAAGTGCCTTTTTCGTAAAGGAGTTGTCCGGCCCGAAAAAGGGATAAAATTATACCGAACAAAAGGAATGGTCGGGCAAGGAGGAAGTGTTCAATCAAGGATCAGTAAGGATGATCAAGAGCGAGGGTAGTGGGGAACACTGGTGGGCCTCCTTGTGGGGTAGATGAAATGGTGGCAAAATAACGAAACATTTGCAGTATGACAGGAGTGAATGGCTCATGTAAAAATGTGGAACAATCCGATGGTAGCCGATGTGGCACGCAAACCGAGGCAGCAAGGTGTCAGGACACAATGTTGAAATTGTACCAAGTGAGAGCGAGAAATGATCTCAAGCATCATCACGAGCTCGGAAAAATGAATCCAGCGATATAAAGGATGTTAAAAATGGGTAACGGCCGATGTGGCACGCACACCGAGGCGACGAGGGCGTTCTGAAAAAATACCCGAAAGATCAGGGGGTGAGAGCGAGAAATGATCTCAAGCATCATCACCAGCTCAGAAAAATGAATCCGATGGTATAAAACATGTGAAAAATGGAGAACGGCCGATGTGGCACGCAAACCAAGGCGAATAGTGGCGTCTGGACACAATGTTGATATTGGTCCAAGTGAGAGCGAGAAATGATCTCAAGCATCATCACGGGCACGGAAAAATGAATCCGGCAGTGCAAATGGTGCGAAAAACGGAGGTCATAAGGACTCCGAAATGGTCAAAGGAAAGAACTATGCATATCAAATCAAATCTACAAGTGATATGTGACCTCAAAAAATGGTTGAGATCACAAGTGTGAAAAAGTGAGCAGGGTTAATGACCTACCCCCATGCTATGTGCATGGGGTTTGTGATTATGGATCACATATGTGTTGGTTTGAACGATGGGTTCATTGATGTGCTGAGATAGATGTAATGGGGAAGGTTCAAAATGATTGATCATGCCCCCTATCCCAGGGTCGAGGGAATCTATTATGCCCCTTGACTCAGAGGTGTCAAGGTGGTGCTCTATGATGGCGGGGTCAAGACCGGGCACTTCGGTATAGGACCAGGTAAAGACATCATGGAACTCTCGGAAAAGGTGTTTGTAGTCCTCAATCTCTTGTTCACTGCAGGAGGCTCCTAAGGCATTGCATTCATTGACGCCAGGGGGGTCAGAGATATCTATGTGGATAATGGGTGAGATATTGGCCATGTTACCCTCCTCGAAGGTGTCAGGAGCAGGAATAGGGTCCTTGAACTAGTCGACCTTGGTGGGGAGGAAGTCTTTGGACTCAACTGTGAATTGGGTAGCTGTGCTAGAGGAGGATTCTTTTGGGATGAAATAGGAACGGTGGTGCATGTCATCCCAGGGATAATCCGGGGCAGTCAGGGCCTCAAGAACTTCCTCATCAGTACGGAAAATTTGCATCGTCAAATCGGTTGATGAGGGAATGGTAGTGGAAGAGATCATGTAAATGGTGTTGACCTCCCCAGATGGGGGTGAGATCGGGGGGTGAATCTCTTCAATAGTAGTTGGTGTCGTCTCAAGATCCAGATTGTTCATCTCATAGAGAGCCGCTCTGTAATCCGGGAGATCAGGACAATGATGGGAGTAATGCCCGTAAACACTGCATATGGCGCAGGAGTGGTTGGTACGTAGGGACTTATCTTTAGGCTTGGGAGTGGGTTTTAGTTCGACAATTGGGATGTTGGGGTCATCATCGAGCATCTGCATATGCTTCTGCAATGCTGGTAACTGTGGGCATTGGTGGGTCGCATGGCCCAACTCGTCGCACAGCGAGCATTTGGGGGGAGCATGAAATACTGGAGGGTTTTTGACTGTCTTGGGAGGTGGTACAGCAGTGTAAGGTTGTGGACCTCTGCCCCCAGTGGGTTTGGGAGTAGGAGGAGGAGTCGTGGAGGACGAAGGGGTAGAGACACCGGGAGGTGGCTGAGAGGTAGTAGCCATGGGTTGCACCGGTTGGAGGACGACATCTGGTGTCGGCGGGCGAACGGGAGGCGAAAGATACCATACGGGTAATCCCAAAGTCAACCCAGGGAGGCTAAGGGTAGCCATGACCGGGGCGCTTACTACTCCTGATGGAGGGACTAGGAAGGGGATCGTATGGATAGGTGTAATACCAATGTGGCTAGGTACCAATGGAGGTTTAGGAAACAAGGGTGGTTGATTGTTAGGTGGTTGGTTGTCATGGGACAAGGTACATAAGTCAGACACGTCCGTGGGGGCCGAGGGAGGCGGAATAGATTGGAAGGTGGAAGTCATCGGCGCGTCTGAGTAGACTCCAGGCCCCGTAGAGGAAATAAACGAGGTGGTGGCACGAGAAACAGGTTGTTCAACCATGGGGAGAACATTTTCAGGTGCCGCGGGAGCGCTGGGATCATAGTAAGTAAGTTGGTCGATCTTGACCACGCGTCCATCATGGGGGAACATCATGGTACGAAAGACCGAGGAAGCAACCGCCCGCATAGCATACATGTAGCTGCGACCGAGTAAGAGGTTGTAATCAAGCTGGGCATTGATGACCTCGATATCGATGAGGACGGTTTTACCACCTAACTAGACAGGGACATTGGCTAGGAGACCTTGGGGCTGAGCCGAACGTCCGTCGTAGGTGCGTAACGCAGTGGTTGACTGCTGGAGTGTAGGGGATCCCAACTTCTGCCATACGAATGTAGACATAACGCATGTGGAGGCACCCTCATCGATGATGCATCGATGGATGACAAGATTCCGAACGGAAACAGAAACTTGGAAAGCTAAGGTAGAAGGCAGGCGTGGTTCGGACTGGTCCAAATCAAATGCCATCAAATTCGAATCATTTGGGTCAATCCCCCCAATGGCGGAGAGTAAAGTCTTGCGCTGGGAAGGGCAGTTCTTCAAGACTTCTAACGCAGACATGGCTGCGGGAGATTGGGCTAGGTCGTCTACAATGTTGTAGTTTGACGCAGCACGCGCATTGGGGTTGTTGTTGATACGGCGAAGTGGGAAACGAGCTGCTTTGGGAGCGCCATCGACCGGCGGGGGAGGGATACGTAACGCTTGATCAGTGGGATGAGCGTTAGCGGTTTTATCAGTGGGAAGGGCTTCAGAGGTGGAGCCATATTGGTTCCGACGGGTCTGTAGGTTGACATCATTGGAAGACATCATCAACAAGTGATGGGTACCTGAGTCAAACATGGGTTGATCAGGAGCGGCGTATGTGATCTGTTGTTGTTGGGGTTGCGCGTTAGCTTGAGGGGCCAACGGCTGAGTGTTCACCACGCCTTGGGTTGGTAAGGGGTTTTGTAGCACCAAAGGTTGCTGCTGAGGTTGTGGGGGGTTGGGCGGTGCTTGAGGAGCCGCATGCCCTTGGCGATGGGCATCATCAACCCAAAGTTGTCGAGCTCGCTCCAAATGTGGGCAAGTATGTGTGTAGTGGCCATAGAACCCACAGATAGAACAAGGATGGTTTGTTCTCAAATTAGGGTTTTTAGCCTGCTTGGGCGGGCGATCAGGGTTTTGGTTAGCGGGGGCCGCGTTGTTGTTGTCGGGGGGATTAGCCGGTTGACCGGCTTGATCTGCAGGTTGGTTGTTCCCACGATTACGGACTTTGCCGCGGTTCTGTTGGCCCTGGTTGCGTTGGTTGTTCTGGTTTTGCTGCGGGTTTTGTTGGGCGTAGACTTGCCCTTGGGCAACAGGTGGATTTTGAGGTTGTGGAGGTGCGGGAGCAGGCTGCGGTGGATGGTATGCAGGTTGAGGCTGAGCAGGTGCAGCAACCTGAGAGGGTTGCTGGTATGGCTGCGGAGCGGGTTGTGGGGGTGCCGCAGGGGCTGCCTGTGGCGGATAATAAGCGGGTTGGGCTTGTGAAGGCGCAGGAGCTGGGGAAGCCTGCTGATGGTAGTAAGGCTGAGGTGCGACTGGGGGAGCATAAGCAGGAGTCGCATAACCGAAGCACTGTGGTGGACATGAGGGTCCATGGTGGTGTGTCATGGGAGCATACGAGGTGGTTTCTCCAGACTGTGAGGCTACCCGCGACAGGTCGGGGCCAGGGGTAGGTCATGCTATAGAAAAGGGTTGGGGATGCGAAGAAACACGACCGATGATGTCGTCGGCGGCGTGGGATGCCCCCGGCGCATCGTGATGGGAGGACTCACCGCGCGGGGCGTCAGGTATAATGGTATAAAGGTAACCCGACTGAGCGTAAATGAGGTCGAACTGCTGTGCCTTAAGGATGGCCTCTTCTTCAGACTGGGGTCTTTCTGAAGCTACATCCTTAGCGATAACAGGAAGAAGGGACTTGAGGAACCAATCGAGGAAGATACGGTCGTCTAGTTTGATCTTGCATAAGCTACGGCGTCGATGCCACTCATGGATGTGGTCCGTGATATGGGTAGCCGTGTTTTGTCTACAAGATAGAAGGATTTCAACGCCTGCGTCATAGCGGACAGGCAACTGGAAGAACTGCAGGAATGTCGAGGAAAGGGAAGCAAAGGTGGCATGTGTCCCATGAGGTTGCTTGATATACCATTTGGCTGCAGAGCCAGTGAAGGTGCGCTGTAAGAGATGGAGGCGAACAGAGTCATCCACTATGGAGTTAGAGGAACACCATAGGTGGAAAGACATGATATGGTTTTGTGGGTCCTCACCGGCCTTGCCCTCGAAATTAGGGATGTCAGAGGGGAGCTTGGTGGGCATATGAGGCCACGTAGGGTTGTGTCGAATAGGGTCGTTGGTCAATCTGGCCAAGTCAGGTAGGTTGAGGCTAGCCATGAACGGCAAACTGGAAGAAGGATGTGACACAGTAGTGGGTTGGACCAAGTTGGGGCCAATGCCCCCAAGTGGAGGGACAGGATTTGGGGTGGTGCCCCCAAGTGGGGGAACTGAGGTAGTGGAGGATGGTCCAGCACCACCATGGGTAGTGTGAGCCACTGATGTAGTGGGGATAGGTATTCCCGCTGCGGGAATAGGTACTGTGAGGGGAACAGTAGATGAGGGTCCCATGGAGGGCATACCCAAAATAGTTGTAGTAACTGGTGTAATGGTGGATGTGTCACCAATGGTCCCTATCACAAATGGAGTGGAAGTCGCGCCATCCATGGGGCTAGTAGGGGCAGTGTAAATAGGGTTCTCAGACTCTTCTTCAGAATCGGAGGTAAAGTAAGGAGCGTCACTATCTGGTGACGGAGTCCTACGTCACTGACGAGTGGAGTCAAGTGACAAGGCTCTAGATCTGTGATGAGTGGTATCAACGGATAATGATCGGAATCTATGACGTGTGGTGTCAAGAGAACCGTGCTGTGGGGGCTCGCCCCTGAGGCGCCGAGAATGTCTCGGGGACTCAATGGTGACGGATGGTGTCAAATATCTGTGGGTTGAGGTGAGTATAAAAACAGCTCAAAAAGGCCTAATGCAACCGAGTGTGCAGAAGGAGAGCTAAAAAACAAGGCACTCAGGCTAACAACCAACTCAAAACACCCACTGCAACAGCTGTGCTACAATAGGTGGAGTGTCAACAAAGATGGTCAGAATACCAACAAGCAGCAGGTTTCCTAAAAGAAAAAATGGTGGACACACTAGACCAAAGGGAGGTAAAGGAGCATGCAAACACCTAACTAAAAGTATTCTGACTCAACTAAACATATCCTCTGCAAGGTGATGAAATCCAAGTCAGACAATATGAGTAGGAAATCCAAGTGGCTATGATATCCCCCTACCGGGAGGGACACCGGGTAGTCAATCCTAGAAGAATGGCAACTAAGATACCCCGTTCATGACACGTCCAGAAAGGTGAATCTGTCGTTTAGTTCGTTGACCGCAATACCCCTATACAGGGATATCCCGCGAACCGCGAAAGGTAGCCCTTCGGTTACTGAATGGAGTGCGGTATTCCACTCAGGCCTCTGGAACTAGTCTCCCGACTTCAACCCTCCTAAGGGAGAGGCCCTCTGATAAACTGGTCGTGACCGTGCCAAAACGTACTAGGGGATTTTGGTTCCCTATTTGGACAACAACTATGTCTCAAGTGAAATAACCGAGGGGTGTTATTGGAAGCCTATCCCCCCGATCCTACCTAACTACAATCATTCTTTTGTGTTCCCCAAGTGGGGTTAGAATGTTGGTTCAATTAGGTACTTTTTAAGGCTCACTTGATTTATGTGACAGAGTGTGTGCTCGTGAGGTTATGAACCCAAAATAGAAGTGCCACAAGGGGGGCAACTTCTAACTATCAATAATGCTGAAATTGAAACTTTTAACTTGCAAAATTTTCTGAATTAAAAATACTGAAATTTTAAAAAGATTATGTAAAGGGAACAGAAATTATGTTGCAGAAAGGCTGTAAGGAAGTGAGCTGCAGGTAGGACAGGGGGCTGTTCAGATGCAGAAAATATTGCAGCCAAAGGGGCTGGGCTCAAAACAGAAAAAATGCAGAAATCAGACCGCGGGTCTGTGGCGAAACAGAATAGGCAGACCGCGGGTTTGAGGGAAACAGTGGCGGTCAGGTCGCGGCTTTCGGGCCAACAGACGCAGTCGGGACGCAGAAAATAGGGAAAAAGACGCAGTTGGGTCGCGGCAAAAGGGAAAACAGACGCAGTCGGGACGCTCGAAAGAGGCAGATAGCCGCAGTCGGGACGCGGGAAAATGGCCGACAGGCGCAGTCAGATCGCGGCAAACAGGATGATTAGCCACGGTCGGATCGCAGGTAACAGACTTGAATCCGCCGGCAGGGCGTCGGAAGCAGTCTGAGAGCCGCGGTCGGATCGCAGGTAAAGGCCTGAAAGGCGCGGTCGGGACGCGACTGCAGAGGGAAAAGACGCGGTATGCGGAGGCCGAAAGGGACGGCCGAAAAGAAAAAATTAAAAACGAAACCAGAAATTCAAAATCTAGTGGAGTCGCCAAAACTATGGCTAGGGTTTTACCCCTAGCTTGTGCAAATGAGCACCTACTAAGGAGAATGGACTCCTTAGTAGCAGTTCAGTAAATGTAAATAATTAAGCTAAAACAGAAATTAAATTACTTCTAAAACATGCATGAAACATAAACATCGAATTTAAAGAATGGATTTTTGTATTGATATTACCTTCAATGTGAAGGTTTGATGAAGCCCTTTGCAATGTCCGAGAGGATGCTCCAAGCTTCAATATGCTCCTTCTCCTTCTCCAATGGTGGGAATGGGCCAAAAGTGGCTCTCAAGGTGAAAGTAGTTCAATGATGAACTAGGGTTTCGAGAGAGATTTTGGCAGAGTAAGGGTGCTTGTGATTGTGGATATGGAATAAGGGATCTCCATCACCTATTTATAGTTTTTTGGTGGTGGAGTGCTGACCCATGGTTTTGGGAAACACATGGTTTTGTGCAGCTGTATAGGGTTTTTTCCTCCTTTTCCTCATTATTTTATATTTTTTATTCCGTTTTTAGGGTATTTTTGCTATTTTGGGAGGAAAAAGGGGTTTTTTAGCCTTTTTTAGGCTATTTTGATGGTTTTGTGGCCTTTTGGAGGCATTTTAGGCCTTTTGGAGGCTTTTTAATGGGATTTTTGGGGATTTTAAGGGAAATATAGTAGGAAAATGGACAAATGAGCCATATAATGTGGTAGATGAGGTAGTGAACACTTTTTGGGTGTTAACACCATGGAAGTGAGTTTATATTAATTTTGTCTATGTTTCTATGAAATTGAATGACGTCTTTCATTGCATGGTTTCCTTCTTGAATGTCTTTGCAAATTTTGACATTTTTTTCTTTCTCACTTCTTCCATCCAATATTCGCCATAATGTTTCAGTCACATTCTTTCCGATATGCATTGTATCAAACATATGAGCAATTTGTAGGTGCTCATAGTAGGGAAACCTACTAAATGTTTTAGGATACCGTTTCATTCCTCGTGGAAGCCCATTAATGCCTTCATGATCATGATGGCCATCATGAATCGTATTTTATAAAGAAATTATAGAAATCAATGTCAATTACAGTAAAAAACACACAATAAAAAAATACATAACATTTCATATACGATGATTCATATGTACCGTGACGATTTCTATTATTTTGCAACTTCCATAGATGAGGTGTCATTCTCTGTCGTTTTAATGCAGTCTCTTGCTTCCCATTGAACAAATGTTTTTCGATAGTTCGATACATCTGATTCTTAGACATGAAGTGCCTATACTCATCAAACACCTCCATTCCTAAGATTTTTGAACAACGATATTTGATCTTAGGACCACAAACTGGACATGCAAATTTTCCCTTTGTTTGAAGACATACATAAAGAGATGGATTATCCATGTGTTGTAGGCACAACAGATCCCATGTTTTATGCAAAATATGGGAGCCCCAATTTCATATCAAAGAGTAACTTAATCGATTTCGGGGTTGTCTAGCCTGTTTGCCATTCATTTTTGCTGCCTTTGATTTGGTTTGATTTAGTTAGTAAATTTTTCTTCTTAAAATTTATGCATTTTTAGTGTATTTTTATGAATTGCGAAAATATGTTTTTAGTTCAAATTTCGATCATTCCACAACCCGCAACCCACAATTGCGGATTGTGGGATGCGGAAAGTTATTTTCAAGAAAAAGTGGTTCACAAACCCGCAACCTGCAATTGCGGATTGCGGACTCTTTGGTTTTTACCTGAAGTTTTTCATCCCGCAACCTATAATTCCGGATTGCGGGATGTGGAAAGGGGTTTTTAGAAAATTGCACAAGAAGTTTTTCTTTCTGCAACCCGCAATTGCGGATTGCGGGATGTGGAAACGGGTTTTAGAAAAATAAACAAAGAGTGGTTCGCGCTCCCGCAACCTGCAATTGCGAGATGCGGGAATGGTTTAACTATGTTTTATGTTCTGCAACCCGCATTGTGGATTGTGGATTGCGGAAACGTGTATATATTTTTAAATAACGAACGCCCGCACTTGGCATCCCGCATCTCGCATCCCGACTGTTGATATACGATGATCTGATGGCCTTGATGGCATCTAGAAAAATGATTTGAATTCTTCATTTTTCATTCTTTGGTAATTATTTCCGAGTGTTTATCTAGTTTTCGTCTGCGTTATGCTTGGTCAGACGTGAAATCTTTGAATCTAATGATTGCTTGATGATCAAAACTCTCGGATTTGACTGTTAATCATATGTGTTATTATGTAATCCTATTTGATCTTACACCAAATTTCAATTAATGCATGACTGATTGATATTTTGCTTGCAGAAACAATAATTGCAACCTGCACATCGTAGATGTGCAATCATGCCAGTTAGTTATACTCAATCAATGTCAAATCCTGTGGTCTTATTTCCTATAAGGATTGCTATGAATAATCTGTTGGTTTACGATGATAAATGCAAATTTTGGTTGATATTTTAATATCTCTGCTAACAATTGCATGTTGTAAGTAAAATGCAGAGACTTTGTAGTATTCCTGTCAAGCATTTTGTTGAGAAAGAGCCTCATCCAGTGGAATAATCTGAACTTGTTCCTACACCATTTGATGTTGATGTTTCTGATGATAGCATAGATAGTGAAGAGGGAGATGGTGAGATTCAATTCACATATGAAGGAATCCTTTTCAACAAGCAGAAGAAGGGTGAGAAAGGATGCGTTGATCAAGATAATACAATTGTTCGGGACTTAATCATCAACTTTCCACTTGTGTTTCCCGCAATTCCTCTCAAGAATGATCCGTTGGCTGATTTTTTGGTCTTTGAAGATATCTTTGGTTCTCGCAAATCCAAGGAATATTTCACAGTTCCTTTTCCAGCTACCATCAATAGCTCATGATCTATTTGGATCTTCCTCAGCTTACGATAAGATGATCTTAAAAGCATATGCTGCAATCTTTCGGAAACTGTATGATGCCCAGTTTGGGGTCTGAATTGGTTTATTATTCCTATGTATATGGATTGTTAGATGTTTTAGGCCAAGGGGCAACCTTTTCTTGGCCATTTTTAGGATAATTTAGTTTTGATTATCCCTGCTCCGTGGGAGATTTGATCCTGAATTATTACTTTGTAATTATTATTTAAGGGGTTTTAGATATCATAGAAAGCGATTGATGGTTAGGGGACAAAATCGCCAAAAGAGACTAGAGATGCTCTATTGTTGTAGACTATGTAATGTTTTACAGGCCTTAATACACAGTCAGATTTATTCAGTCACCTCTTTTGTTATAATTTGTCAAATGTCTTTGATCAATTGTGATTTTGCTTCAACACATTCACTAATATTGTTTATTATTTGCAGTCAGTAACATACATTGGTCTATAGTTTAGATTTATCTCAACTTATGATCTTTGTAATTGATGTTTTAAATGAATGTCTTTATCTAAAACATTTTATCTATTTCTGCAAATGATTCACATAAAACATTGAGTTAATGCTAATTTGTCAATTAACATTCTAGATACAGGATAAGCTTGTATGCACTTAATTCTTAAGCTATTATTGGTTGAATGTCTTTAACTGATTATATCTTGAGCTACTGAGTCAAGATCCAATTTTGCATGTCTATTAAATTGGTGAAAATATTTAGTAATTTTTAGATCAAGTTGTCTTGTGCACAAACAAATCATTCCGTTTAGAATAGGCCTGACTTAGATTAGATTTCCTTTCAAAGTTAGACTAAATCTTAGGATCATTCAAACTCTTATCTTTCCTCACAGGAAGAGAGATACTTTCTAGGATCAAACACTCAAAAGTGCCAGTGGAGGCCTTTGTATCCATGGGTGTTAACCACACCAAACAGCTCAAGGATAGGATAATACTTGCATAGGATTATCTGAAGCCTTTGGATGGGTTTTCATCCCTTGTTGTTTGTTTTGGATACCATTCCATCACCTACACACCCAAGGCATCAAAAAATGGTGCTAGAAGGAGGGAGATGTACCAATCATGCCTAAACAGAACTTAAACAGACCTCCTCGAGTAAGAGAACCGGTTGTCACACGCAGCCATACCCAAGCTTCAATGTCCACAGCAAAACCAGTACAAAATTCTCAAAATATTCCTGCCACCTTGTTGTGGCCACAACAGATCCCATGCTTAACTGAAGCACGGGAGCCCCATTTCTAAATAAACACAACAGCATTTGGGTAAGTTCTTTTGTAAACACCAAAATTTTTTGATCCATCTTGAAGACCCCTTACCCAATGCTTTTGGTCTTCCTGTTTGCCAAGCTTTTGATTTCTTTTTCTAAGTGTTTCGGTCTGGAGAAAACCTTAAGTTTTGAGTGTTTTGTTGTTTGTTTATTCCAACCCGAAACCCGACAATTTGCACACCCGAAACCCGACAGTTGCGGGTTGCGGGATTTCATTTTCTTTGTTTTCTGGTTGTGTCAACCCAAAACCCAAAACCCGACAGTCGCGGGTTGTGGGTTCTTACTTTTAATAATTCTGGGATATGTGTCCCTAAAACCCGAAACATGCTATAGCGGATTTCGGCTTTCGGGACTTCATTTTATTGTTATCATTTTGTGTGTTCCCAAAACCCGACAATGTCGCATTTCAGGATTCAGGAAAGGGTTTCATTTATGTTTACTATTATTTTTTCGAAACCCGAACCCAGAATTTCGGGTTGCAGCTTCGGGAAGTTGCCCTGCGTCTTTCTTTTGGTTTGCGATCTCGAAACCCGAACCCGAACTTTTGGGTTGCGCCTTTCGGGGATTACTTTTCTCGTTATGTTTTGCAAGTGTGCAATCCCGAAACCCGAACCCGACTTTTTTGGGTTGTGGCTTTCGGGAACCTTTTTTAATTTTGTGAATAAAGCATTAACAACCCGATCCCGAATCCTGATTCGGGTAATCTGAGTCGTTCATCCACTCTGATTGCACAGTCAGGATTTTGTCTCATAAATTCGATAAATAAGGGTTTTTCTTATTTTTTCCTTTATCATTTTTACTATCGAAATTACTGCGTTGTGCCGATTTTAATTGCGAATTTGTTTCTAAGAGTCGCTATTACCCGTTTTTCAGTTATTTTAGGTTGGGTTGTTGTCGTTGCTGCATTCTGCGTTCAGTAGTTTGGTTGTTTTGGATTCAGTAATGGCCTTCTTCTGTTATTTAATTGGACTCCGCAAGGCTTTGTGAATTATACTTTTTCAGTTTTTAGGAGTCGCTTTGGTCCTTTTGTTAATTAGCGATCTGGATCTGATCTAACGGATGAAATTGTGTTTCCAGTTTGAACACGCAGAATCTCTTGTCTTCATCATTTCGTAGTCAGATTTCTCGCCATGATTCCCATTTTTGTTTTAAATTCCAAGTCATGATTATCGGTCTGAATAGACTAGTAATGATGAGTTTTTAGACGTGATTTAAGTTATGCGAGTCTCGATTGATTTTGTACTTCCGCATGAGTCTTAATCCGGTTAAGGCATGTCATGGCTCATTTCGTTACAATTTGGATGATTGCAATGTCATAATCGTATGTTTTCCAATCATTGCGTCTCGTCTTGCTCAATCATTACAGTCTTATCAGTTGGCCTTAAATTACTAACAAACATGAAACCTTTAGTTCGTCCTCTGTATTCTTTAAGAGGAAAATTTGCATGTTGATGTTGTAAGTTTCTTCTTTACTCATTTGGTATGAGCAATATGCAGACAAGAAATGAATCTCTTGATGCATGTTTTGAAGATGAGGAACTTCAGCCATTGCTATATCAAGAACTTATGTCACCACCTTTTGATGCAGGTATTCCTAATATGAGCAATGATAGTGAAGAAGAAGATTTTGAAGCCATGTATGTTTGCATGCAACACCTTGACAAGAAGGAAAAGAAAACTCCTGAAGAGCTAACTGACCAAGATGATGCTATGGTACGAGATTTTATAATCAATGAAGAACCTGATATTCTGCCAACTCCTTCTGAGGTGGATCCCTTGATGGATTTCTTTGTTTTTGAGGATATCGCTCATAATCAAGGAGTTCACGCGGAAGATCCTCTAGAAGCCAAACCGTTTGTTGTTGATAGTCAACAATTAAGTATTGAGTTTTTGCTATGTTGTGAAGATCTCTTTTAATTGGAGGATGGATCCCAAGAAATCATTTTGTTTGAAGAGTGATGAAAATCATGAAAGCCAAGAAAGTTGCAAGTGGCAGGATTTTCTCGATTCATAGTCTAATACAATTTTTTGTAAATCCCTACCTATGGGGAATTTCTACCTGCACTCTTTTGTAATTTATTTACAAGACTCTTTTAATATAGTAAAGTCATATTTTTATCTATGTCTTGTTATTCCTCAAGTTTTTTTTAGAATTACTGATTGTGTATTTCAGATTGTCATCTACAGTGAATGTTATCATTTTTGCATATATACAATGTATGGATCTATCATATTGGTTCCCCCATATGACTAATTGATGCTGTGAGGTATTTCATTGAGTTTATTCAATATTAATACTTCCTTTATCGATTTCTGCAAATGATTCGTTGCACTCAATAATCATGGTTAATTTTTCAATTGACAAAAATGATTACAGATTAAATCTTGAACAGGCTTAAGTACTTGAATTATTTTCTTTTAATTTTCATTAATGGATTGTGATTTAAGTTAATAAGTAACACATTAAAAACGTTTATGTTGAAGGTGGTAATTTACTTGTTCATCATACCTCAATGTTGATTTTCATTATAACAAGCTTTATTTTTAGAATAGGACTAACTTAGATTAGTTTCCTCTTCTTAAATAGGTTAGGTTAGGTTAGCTTTACCATTTTCATAGTCTTTTTTTCCTTGATTGGAAAACTGACCTAATTGGTCAAATCACCAACTCTTAGAGTGCCAGTGGAGGCCAAATATCCATGGAGGATCACCATACCAAATAGGTTGGGGATAGAAATATCCTTGCATAGGTTCTTTTGAAGCCTTTCAACTAGGGTTTTCTTCCTATGTTGGGAGCCTTGGAACCCTTCCAGCACCTTTGCATCTAACCTGCACAACCAAGGCCTCAACAAATGGTGCTAGAAGGAGGGCCACGAGTACAACATGCCTAAACAAGCCACTAAGAAACCTCCTCCAGCAAGTACTTCAACGGTTCAAACTTGAAGCCAATTAAGGGCTTCAACATCTGAACAAACCACTGAGTCACAATCCACGGTTGTTCCTATTACACCTTCTCAAGCCACTACTATTGTTGCTACACCTACAGCACAACAGGTTGGAAGCGATGTTGTAATCATATCCCCTACTAGAGGATCAATTCTCCTTAAAGACATTTTGAATAAGTCCCATGACATTGTAACTATATTGAAACAAAGACTTGCTATTCAGCGAAGCCGTGGTCTAGCAGCTGTCAATTTAGATAATGTTTTGCAGACCAATGGTCAAGAGGGTCAATGAAACACGATTACACAGACCAGTGATCAACCAACTCAACACACAACTGATCCCAACAATGAACATCAACAGACAGCTGATAAAAACACACAACACCAAGAAATAGTTGATCGTTCAAGTTCTCCTGAGTATAACCTCAAACAACTCTTTCAGGAAGCACCAGATCGACCAAAACTTGGAACTAGTGGACCACCACCATCTCCCCATCCATCTTCATCATCTTCCTCAGACAGCGAATATTCTTCAATTTCTTCGTCAGAAGAAGAAGAAGAAGAACCACTAATGGCTGGAGAAGGCCAAAACATACCATGGCTCGACCAAGATGCAGTATGGGTACTTGGAGACCAACACAGGTTACCCAAAAAATCCTGAGAAATGGTTACCCAAGTTTAACCTAGATGACAAGTCACCTGCACTAGATCATGTTAAAACCTTCATGCAGGCTATTAGACTTAGAAGTGTCATTCACGAGGATGTGGTCTGCAGACTCTTTCCTTATACTTTTGAAGGAAAGGCAGGTACATGGTATTTTTCCTTACCAGAAAGGTCTATTATTTCTTGGGATGAGTTTGAAAAACTATTCATCCAAAATTTTGGAGATGACAAAACGCCGCAGGACCTTGTTTTGGAGTTATCCTCCATGAAGATCAAAGGAAAGGAAAGAGTTAAAGATTTTAATCAAATATTCTCATACCTGAAGAATAGAATTCCCACCAACCTTCTTCCTGCTGAAGAATTGTTGGTGGCCTACTATGAAGAAGGCCTACTTGCACCCATTGCAATATGGGTGAAACGAGCACATAAAGGCACCTTACTTGAAGCATTTGTTGAAGCAATTCAAGTAGAGAAGGACATGTTCTTCCTGAAAGATATTCGAGAAACTACATAAGAACAACCTTCCACTTCTAGAAGGAGAACCGATACTGCTCTTAAAAAAATTGTTCAAAACAAGGATCCACTTGACATGACTGATATGAAAAAGTTCATCTAGAAAATGTCAAACGAAATGGTTGATTTGAAGAAGACAAACAATGAAAATCAAAACCATAATAGAGGTTTTATAAGGCCACCTTTTAGGAGACCTTATCAACCTCCACCGAATCCTCCACCTCCTAATCCAGTAGAAGGCCTCACAAACGAATAAATTTATTATATTTTTAGAGCCTTAGCAACAGAATATCAAAACACCCCTAAAGTTTCTAATGATCAAATCAATTCAGATCCACAATTACCTGAAGGAGAAGAATATGAACATGAGGATCCACAAATCAACACTGTAAGTTACTTTTCAGAACATCCTATGTGTGAAGAAGAAGAAGAACCTGAGACTGTGTTCAATGTTGAACATCCTTACAACACGAGGTCTAAACCTCAACCCCCTTAGGAACCTTCATCCTCCACACCAGTTCCTAATAAAGGAAAGACTATTCCCCAGAAGGATACAATCATCCCTGAAATGGAGTACAAACTAGTTGAAGATCTTAAAATAGTTAAGGTAAACATCTCTCTATTTGAATTGTTGAAAATCCATTCCATGAGGGATACCTTACCCAAAAGTATGGTGGTCAATCAGCCAAGAGAATCACAGAATAATAGCCTTGATTCTTTCACTAAACTAGATTATCAAAAGTCTGGAGGTAGAAGAACTCCCCCTTTTCTGCTAACTTTTGATATTTTCAACTGAAACGTACATAACTGCATGATAGAATCAGGTGCCTCATCAAATATTATTCCTTTGTCTCTTTGTAGAAAGTTGAATGCCACATGGGAACCTTGCCCCACTCAGATAGTACAACTTGGAAGATCTAAAGTCAGAGTGGTAGGGAGACTTAGAAATGTTCTTCTTACACTGTCAACAAATCCTCGGATCCACCAAACAATTGACATAGTCATTGCTGACATCCCAGAAGCATATGGTATGTGGCTTAGTAGAGACTGGTCAGAAAAGCTAAAGGGCTATTTTGCTACTGACTGGTCCCATTTTTGGTTACCCTACAATGGACAACCAAACAAAATAAATATCAGTAGGGAGCCTTACATGAAACAGACAGTCACAGACTTAAATAACTCAAGTGAGCCTATAGTTTATTCCAACACACACATTGAGCATTTTACCTTTGATACCTTCTTTGGGGACTTACTAGCTGACATTTCACCACAAGAGAATGCACAGAATGAGTCATAGGTAACTCATCTCACCTCTATGCCATTCTCAGGAGACATCGTACATTTTTTTTTATGACTCTAGATCTAAGGATGGAGCTGGTGCAGGGTGTGTTCTCATAGATCCAAGAGGAACGAAAACTATGATTGCATGCAGGTTGGAGTTTGACTGTACAAACAATGTAGCTGAATATGAGGCCCTGGTGTAGGGACTTAAGAAGGATATTGACATGAAAGTGCAGATAATCCAATGTTTTGGGGATTCAGAAAATATTGTGAAATAGGTGAGGAATAAAATACACTGCTTATCTCCCCACTTGATGAATTATCAGAAACTGGTAAGAGATCTTACTAGTTCCTTTACTGCATTCAATATTAATTCAGTTCCTAGATCCCAAAATTTTGATGCTAACTTGTTGGTAAATACAACATCCATATTGATTCCACCAGAGGTCCTGTCTCCTCGAACATTCTCAATATAACTTATGTACAGGCCTTCCATATCAGACAACATAACTAATTGGAAAGTTTTTTACGATGATCAGTAGATACTTGATTTTCTGATAGCCCATGATATATTCCAGGATATGGGTATAGATGAGGCCGAACATGAAAAATCTCTCTCTGATCCCTCCAACGTCATCCCAAATTCTCTAATCAATTTGGAGAAGTTCTACGATTTGCAGGACAAGTTCAGACATAAAACGATTTGCAAAACCTAGAGCTCCTCGCTTAACTATGAGCAAGTTAACTTAGGTATTGAGCAAGAACCTCGTTTTATCAACTTGGGAGTCGATTGCACACCTGAAGAACGAAGGGCTATCGTTAAGCTGTGTAAAGAATATAAAGATGTCTTTGCCTGGGCCTATGACGAATTGAAAAAATTTGACACTAGAATCATGTATCATAACATACCCATGAAGCCGGAAGTGAAACCATATCAACAGAAGCTGCGCAAAATGCATCCTAGCTTAGAACCCTCAGTGAAAAAAGAACTAGAAAAGCTCCTCACTGCCCAGATTATTTTACCGGTGAGGCATACACAATGGATAGCCAAGTTGGTGCATGTCCGAAAGAAAAGTGGAGAAATTCGACTGTGTGTTGATTTTCAGAATCTAAATTGGGCTTCTGAAAAAGACAATTATCATGTTCCTCCTATGGAGCAGATTTTGCAAAGGGTAGCAAGGTCATAGATGTTCTCACTCCTTGACGGGTTTTCAAGGTATAACCAGGTTATGGTTGCCCCAGACGATCAATTGAAAACTTCTTTTAGAACCCCTTGGGGCACTTTCGCCTACAGGAGGATGCCTTTCGGTTTAATCAATGCAGGAGCCACTTTTCAGAGAGCAACGAATATAGATTTCTGAGGTTTGATGCACAATTCTATCATAGTCTATCTAGATGACATTACTATATATTCTAAGAAGCAACATAAATATTTTTTTTCTCTGAAACAGGTTTTTGAACATTGCAAGAAGTACGGAATTTCCCTGAACCCGAAGAAATCCATATTCGTGGTCATAGAAGGAAAGCTTATTGGTTTCATTGTTTCAAAAGAAGGTATGATCATCGACCCTGAATGCACAGATGTTATTTTGAAAATTGTCTTGCCAGGCTTGCGCAAAGCAATGCAGTCCTTCCTTGGTAAGATCAACTTTGTACATAGATTTGTACCTAATTTTGCACAGATAGTTAAACCTTTACAACATTGAGTTAAGAAAGATGTACAGTTTACCTGGTCAAAAGAATAGAAAGATGCGTTCATTGAAATTCGAAAGGCCATAGCCGAAGCTCCTGCTTTGATGTCCCCAGACTTTGATAAAGATTTCATTTTGTATACTTTTGCTACTGATTTCTCGTATGCAGATGTTTTAACGCAGAAGCATGACAATGACACATAAATTCCAATATATTTCATGAGTTCGACCTTCAAAGGAGATGAGCTTAATTATTCTCAAATCGACAAGAAGGACTACGTGATTTATAAGTCTGGCAAGCATTATACGCCTTATTTGTTGAAATCTCGGACCAAGGTCATTGTACCCTACTCTGCCATTAGGAATGTGCTGATCCAGAAAGAGTTGGGAGAAAAAAGGGCTCACTGGATGACAGCCGTGCAAGAGTATGATATTGAAATCAGACCTGCCAAATTTTCAAAGGACAAGGTCTCTGCTTGCTGACTGGGAAATAGAACGATCCTACACAACCGCAGATTGAATGCGATCAAGAAGAATAGTTTCCAACAAGTTCTATCAATGCCATTGATACCCCTTCCTCCGAGTGGTATGACCATACCAAATTTTTTCTAAACCATGGGTTTTCCCCTGAAACCCTTGACTTTCAAAAATGCAGAGCCATAATATTAAAGGTTGCTCCTTATCAATTCATTAATGAAGTCTTATTTAGAAAAAATTATGACGGAGTTTTTCTCAAGTGTTTGTAAAAGAATGAAACTGATAACATCCTCTTTCAATTTCATGCAAGACCTGCTGGAGGCCACTTTTCGAGAGAGACAACAAATCATAAGATACTCAGGGCCGGGTATTATTGGCCCACGTTGTTTAAAGATGCATATGCTTATGTGAGGATATGCGAACCATGCCAGAAATGTGCAGGAATGTTTAGAAAACCTACTTTTCCTCTTCAACCATTCACTATTCAGTTCCCATTCCAACAATGGGGACTGGACTTTATTGGACCTATCAAACCTGCCTCTTCTTTGCAACACAAATACATTCTTACAGCCATTGATTACTTTACCAGATGGGAAGAGGTAGTCCCATTTAAAAAAATGTAATGATGGCCAAGTAATTTCATTTCTTGACAATCATATATTCACGCGCTTTGGTTTCCAGAGTACCTCATTTTTTATAACGCGTCCTATTTTTCCTCGATTGGTTTGACTGAATATGCCTTTGAAAAAGGGATTAAGTTTAAATTTTCCGCCAATTACTACCCATAGGGTAATGGGTTGGCTAAGTCTTCTAACAAAAATCTGATCAATATTCTGAAGAAGACTATAGCTTCTCATCATAGGGATTGGCACACACAGTTGTACAATGCTCTTTGGGTAGATCGAATCACTCCAAAGGCAGCAATTGGAAAGTGCCCCTACTGCTTGGTTTATGGTAAGGAAGTTGTTCTTCCTTCCAATATCACCATCCCCTCACTATAGTTAGCTCAGTCTGTCCAAGAAGATGAATATTTTGTTGATGTATTTGAAACTTCGGAAGATATTCACTTGTATATTGTATTTGTACTTTATTGTATCCCCAACGGAGATGTTTTATTCCTCTGATTGGAAGTGTTGTCACTTATATTGTAAGTCTCATAACTTATACTTGATGGGTTATTAGACCACCTTGATGGGGTCGGCCCTATATGAGTCATGTGGGTCAAAGGGTTATTAGACCATTCTACTGGGGGTCGGCCTAGTCATCATTATGTTAAGTGGTTAAGTTAAGGTCGACCTAGTTGAGTAAAGGTCAAGTCAAGTTAGTGTATAAATAAAGAGTGTGTCTCTCTCCTTTTATACATTCTATTGTTCACTCACTTCACATTAGTGAGAGAGAGTAGGAGTGCGCACAAGTGGAGGAGGAGCATGTTGCTGAAGATGTCTATCTCTTGGGTTTGATCATCATGATCCTTGTATTGACGCTTATTCTATCTCTGAGGAAGTTGCACGGTTTTTCACCTTCCTATTTTTTCCCAGTGAAATGTTTTGTGTCTCTTGTCTCTTGTCTCTTATGCTTGATATGTTGTACATGTTTTTATTTTAGTTAAGATCCTAGATCAGAATGAATTAAATTCTGAAAAACTAACATGGTATGAGAGCTAGCCTAAAGGAAGGCATGATATGGCATTTATGAGACTTGTTGCACTTGCGACAAATTGCAAGCTAGGGCTTGATATGGAAAAAACCATTCATCATAGAAATTTCACTATAAATACATTTTGGTGAAGTTTCAGGATGTGAAACCTTGCAAAGTCGTATATAACATCCCCATGTACCTTGTGTCCAAAGAAAAACTTCTAATTCGTTGTACTTTGTGATTTATGATCAGTACAATCTAGGGTTTCTGCCTCTTCCAGATCTTAGTCATAAGTAGGTGACCTAGGAAAACAGGTCACAACTTAGGCTAGGAAGCTCCAAATGAAATTTCGTAAAAAGTGACAGGTAGGGAACATACTTTAATTTCATAGGTAATTTTTTCAAAGGATGAAACTGAATCAGTGACACGTGGCACGCCGTACAAGTTCGCTCTCCTGTTTTATCCCATAAATAGGTCACATTGTGACACTTGGAATAAATCTCTCTCAGAGAATCCAATTGTGGTCAGACTTGTGGGGTTGGAAAGATGACAGTTCAAGATACCACAGGATGAATTTTAAGACCCTTTCGATTCGTAATTTCTGAGTTACACCATAAACAATCAGGTGCATATTTCTGTCGAAACAGATTTGGATTTTGAGCACCTTCATTCTTGGATCATCACTGCTGTGGGAAACTAGGGTTTCGGATAAAGTTGAAATTGTTGGAATCGGAGACCACAACTGGATGATCCTCATCAAAATCAAAATTTAAAGACCAAGATCAAATTTTTTGGTTGGGCAGAAGGCCGAGCTTGATCAAAACCTAGTTCGGGATTTTTATCGGAAAGGTGGAAAATTAGGGCTTTTGCAAAAGTTGGAATTTTTTAAATCTGTGACCACGGCTGGAAGCTCCTCAGAAAAATTGAAGTTTAGAACACAAGATCAAACCTTTTGGATGGGAAGAAGACCGGGCTCTATCAAACCCTAGTTCGGGATCCTGTCTAGTGAATCCAAAAGTTTCAAAGGCAATTTTGAGGGGTCAAATTTTGTAGTTTTCAAAATTGAAGTATACCGGCTTGATCAGCTCAGTAAGCCACATCTTTCCATACATTCAAAAGTTTGAAACTCAAAGTTTGAATTTTTAGGGTTTCTCTAACAAGCCCTAATCCAGCTCCAGATCGAGTCTTAGCAAATCAAAGTGGATTGGGTTAATCCTAGAAGAAGATGATTTGGTCACCTGCATAAGTGAAGAAGTTCCAATTCCAGAGGGAGATGAGGCTGAGGCTTTACATGAGAAGGCTACAAGCAATCCCGACAGGTATGACTTGAAGAGATACAGGTATGTTTTGAAATCTGTTCATGATTAAGTTATGATATATTTGTCTTCATATTATTGAGGTTAGTACAATCTTGATTAAGCTTAGACTTGTCTCATCACCCCAGTAAAAGAATGAATGCATGTGAATGATAGAAAACATTCATTGATTAGGGTTATGACACTTATGATTGTACTAATGCACTATGGTTTTGTATGAGGTTAATGTTGTCCGCTAACATGAAAGGTACAAATCAAGTTCTAGATCAAGAACATATGACCATGGTGACATGAAGACAAAGACTCATGGATCACATAGAAGCTCCACTTACGAGGTATGTATAATTTTGTTCTACAATGGTTAACTTATGAGTTATGCAGGCTACTAAGCACAAGTCATTAAAGAGAACAAGAAGACATTGTTTGGGTATGTTAGACATAACTAGCAAACATGATAACCAGGTATGTTTTTCCTATATCAAGATTACAATCCTACCTTGTGTTAGGATATTATACTTTTGTATAAATGGTAATGTTTATTCTTGAAGTTAGAAGTTTTAGTCATCAATGGTTTATGCATATTATATTTCTTACTTTGATTGATGATATGACTAACCAAAAGAGTCCTATGGTCAAATAAGAATATGCATGAGTAAAATAAGTCTTGCCTGAAACCTTGAATACTAACGCTTATTACCTATGATCATGATCATACATATTTTAGGAACATAATGTTTTGATAGTATTGAGATTATACTAGTAGATGTATGATTGTGTACGAGATCTTGAGGATGACACTAGTGTACACTTAAGCATGCATAGTGGTCCAGGATGGATATAAGTTCAAGGATAGGTAATCCAAGTAGAAAAGATCAAGAGGGAGCGCACTCCAAAAGTTCTTGCAAAGAATCAAAGATCAAGAGGGAGCACTTCAGGAAGCAAAGATCAAGAAGGAGTCCACCCTACAACCAAACAAAGATAACTATTTGAATTGTCAATTCTTGTATACATGATTACTTAAATGATGTTGTCTAGTCATATACATACTTATGTTCCTAGATTTAGGATATGTATCATGCATATTAGAAAAGTGGCATTAATGAACAAGATACTACTAAATATGCAAATAATGGGTAAGTGGCCTATGGCACTGTACAACATTCCATTGCTACTTATCTAGAATGAATCCTCTTTGCTGATATGTTGGGAGTTGTGCACAATCTTAACAATGTTTTGGTAGAGATGGAAGGAATCTACAAAGTTACGGAATATGGATAAATGTTGTATTGAAACATTGGCCAAGATAATTGCATGACTGTATGACATATGTCTTTATGCATAAGAATGTGTTTTTGAAAAACTATGAGAAGTTTCTAATCATGCAATTGGACTTGTCTTGTAGGAAAGACCATGTACCATCAACTACAAAAAGGACTACAACATTTTTCCCAGCAATGAAGATCAAATAAAAACTATCTATTGAATATATTGAAGAATATGAAGTTCCCAAGATCCGGGATGCAGTAATGGAAGAATGCCATAATCGAGGAGTATCGGTCGATCATGAAGAATGATGTCTAGGATGTGATCCCGAGACAAGAAGGGAAGTCTGTTGTGACTTTCAAGTGGATCTACAAGATCAATCTTGATGCCGAGTTTGAGATGAAGGACTTGGGATGATGCACTACTTTCTAGGCATGGAGGTGTGGCAGAGTGCGGATGGAATCTTCCTTGGACAAAGAAAGTATGCAGTATAGATCTTGAAGAGGTTCAGGATGGTGGATTGTAAGGCCATGGCCACACATATGGCATCGAACTTGAAGCTTCTGTGTGATGCTTCATCTGATCTGGTTGATGTCATTATGTATCGTCAGATGATTGGGTCCTTGATGTACCTGACGAACACGAGACCAGATACTTGATTTGTGGTGAACACATTGAGCCAGTTCCTGATGGATCCCAGAGGTGTTCACTTGGTTGCTGTAAAGCACATTCTAAGGTACTTGAAGGGTACAATTGATTATGGGCTCAAGTATGATGTGAATCAAAAGTTTAACCTACGGGGTTATGTTGATTCAGATTGGGCAGGCAGTGCTGCAGATAGGAAGAGAACTTCTGGGTCCTGCTTCAGTATGGGATCAGGTGTGATCTCTTGGTTTAGCAGGAAGCAGTCCTGCGTAGCACTGAGTATAGCCAAAGCAGAGTATGTTGCAGCTTGTTTGGCTAGTTGTGAGGTAGTATGGCTCCGGAAGCTACTGTCTGAGTTATGTGATCTCCCATTGGAGGCTACTGGTATCTTTTGTGACAACCAGAGTTGTGTGAAGCTGTCTGAGAACCCGGTGTTCCACGATAGGTCAAATTATATTGAGATCAAATATCACTATATCAGGTATATGGTGCAGAGAGGAGCAGTGAACCTGTATATTGCGATGGATGAGCAGGTTGCGGATGTGTTGACGAAACCACTAGCCAGAGTGAAGTTTGAGTACTTCAGAGAGAGGCTTGGTGTTCTTCGGCTTGAAGATACTTCAAGGAAGAAGTGATGGACACATTTGCAAAATCCATTCCAAGCATGGTGAGAGGAGGATCCTTCCCATGGCTATCGATGTAAGCATTGTGTGATGAGCATCAGGATGATGCTCTTGTTACTGCTTTGGATATGCATCAGTTGGATGCTTTTATGATCAGTTGGATCATATATGATGACATGCATTAGGACGATGCAGTGACAATGATCAGGATGATCATGTGTTATGAGTATCAGGATGTTGCTCTGGATGATATGCATCAGGACGATGCAGTGACGATGATCAGGATGATCATGTGTGATGAGTATTAGGATGATTCTCTAGATGATATGCATCAGGATGATGCTATGATGATGATTAGGATGATCATATGTGATGATATGTATCAGGTGGATGTATTGCATGATCAGTTGGATCATGTGTGATGAGTTCTAAAGACACAGATGCACATGATCCATTCTCACATGGTGGTAGGTGTGTCCTCCCGTGGTGTAGATATAAGGGCCGGGGCCATTCCGACATGGTTGAAGTGTGTCTTCCCATGGTCGTTGATGTAAGAGTTGTGCCATTCGAGCATGGTTGAAGTGTGTCTTCCCATGGCTACGATATAAGTGTTGTGCCATTCGAGCATGGTTGAAGTGTGTCTTCCCATGGCTGCGATATAAGTGTTGTGCCATTTTAGCATGGTTGAAGTGTGTCTTCCCATGGCTGCGATATAAGTGATGTGCCATTCCTAGCATGCTTGAAGTGTGTCTTCCCGTGGCTATGGATATAAGTTCGATGCCATTCTCACATGGTTGAAGTGTGTCTTCCCATGGTGTAGATATAAGTGTTGATCCTTTCACGGATGGTTGAAGTATGTATTTCCATGCCAGTAAATGTAAGTGTTGTGTGATGTGCATCCGGGTTGTGCTTCGTGGACGATGAGATGACATGATCAATGTGATCATGAGTATCAGGATGATACTCTATGGCCATGGATAGGTTGTGCAGTTGCATGTAAAAGATCTTGGGAGATCCGATAGGTTGAGATGGGTGCTCATAATCAGTCCTGGGATTCTCTTTCGAGGTTTTGTGGCGGTCAAATATAATATTTCCCTGGAAGATCCGATTGGTTGAACAGTAAGCTTGTAATCAGTCCTGGGATGCTCTTTCGAGGTTTTGTGACACACGTAATAAGTCCTGAGGATTCCACAGTATGGCCAATGATGATGAAGACCTATAGGTGGTGGGCCTACATCCAACATGAAAAAGGGATGGCTACGTAGAACTTCCTATGACGAGAAGAATTCAGAGATAGCCCAGTGATCGAGATGACGAGTACAACAGCAGTGATGATGATGATGCTCCGTGACCCAGTAACGATGATCTAGCTCCAAAATTAAAGACTTGTGCCTATATGTATTGATGACTTGTGTCAAGAGAATACCTTCCTAGTTAAGAGGGAGTGTTGATGTATTTGTAACTTCAGAAGATATTCACTAGTATATTGTATTTGTACTTTATTATATCCCCAACGAAGATGTATTATTCCTCCGATTGGAAGTGTCGTCAATTATATTGTAAGTGTCGTAACTTATACTTGATGGGTTATTAGACCACCTTGATAAGATCGGTCCTATATGAGTCATGTGGGTCAAAGGGTTATTAGACCACCCTAGTGGGGATCGGCCAAGTCAACATTATGTTAAGTGGTTAAGTTGAGCCCGACCTAGTTGAGTAAAGGTCCAGTCAAGTTAGTGTATAAATAGAGAGTGTGTCTCTCTCATTTTATACATTCTATTGTTCACTGACTTCGCATTAGTGAGAGAGAGCAGGAGTGTGCACAAGTGGAGGAGGAGCATGCTGCTGAAGATGTCTATCTCTTGGATTTGATCATGGTGATACTTGTATTGATGCTTATTCTATCTCTGAGGAAGTTGCGGGATTTTTCACCTTCTTGGTTTTCCCCAGTGAAATGTTTTGTGTCTCTTGTCTCTTGTCTCTTATGCTTGATATGTTGTACATGTTGTTCTTTTAGTTAAGATCCTAGATCAGATTGAATTAAATTCTGAAAAACTAACATGGTATCAGAGCTAGCCTGAAGGAAGGCATGATATGGCATTTATGAGACTTGTTGCACTTGCGACAAATTGCAAGCTAGGGCTTGATATAGCAAAAACAAGTCATCGTAGAAGTTTCACTATAAATACATTTTGGAAAAGTTTTAGGATCTGAAAACTTTGAAGGTCATAGATAAAATCCCCATGTACCTTGTTTCCAAAGTACAACTTCTAATTCGTTGTACTTTGTGATTTATGATCAGTACAATCTAGGGTTTCTGCCTCTTCCAGATCTCAGTCATAAACAGGTGACCTAGGAAAAAATGTCACAAACTAGGCTAGGAAGCTCCAATTGAAATTTCATAAAATGATACAGGTAGGGCATGGACTTTACTTTCATAGATAGTTTTTTCAGAGCCCGAAACTGAACCAGTGACACGTGGCACACCGTACAAGTTCGCTCTCTTGTTTTATCCCATAAATAGATCACGTTATGACACTTGGCATAAATCTCTTTTAGAGAATCCAATTGAGGTCAGACTTGTGGGGTTGGAAAGATGACAGGTTAGGATACCACAGACCAAATTTTTAGACCCTATGGATTCGTAATTTCTGAGTTACACTAGAAACAATCAAGTGCATATTTCTGTCAAAACAGATTTGGATTTTGAGCACCTTCATTCTTGGATCGTCATTGCTGTGGGAAATTAGAGTTTTGAAGAAAGTTGAAATTCTTGGAATCGGAGACCACGGCTAGATGATCCTCATTAAAATAGAGATTTAGAGACCAAGATCAAATTTTTTGGTTGGGAAAAAGGTCGAGCTTGATCAAACCTTAGTTCAGGATTTTGATCGAAAAGGTGGAAAATTAGGGCTTTTGCAAAAGTTGGAATTTTTTAAATCTGTGACCAAAGCTGGAAGCTCCTCAAAAAAATTGAAGTTTAGAACACAATATCAAACCTTTTGGATGGGCAGAAGACTGGGCTTTATCAAACCCTAGTTCGGGATCCTATCCAATGAATCCAGAAGTTTCAAAGGCAATTTTGAGGGGTCAAATTTTGCAGTTTTCAAAATTGAAGTATACCGGCTTGATCAACTCAGCAAGCCACATCTTTGCATCCATTCATAAATTTGAAACTCAAAGTTTGAATTTTTAGGATTTCTCTGACAAACCCTAATCCATCTCTAGATCGAGTCTTAACAAATCAAAGTGGATTGGATTAATCCTAGAAGAAGATGATTTGGTCACCAGCATAAGTGAAGAAGTTCCAATTCGAGAGGGAGATGGGGCTGAGGCTTTACATGAGAAGGCTACAAGCAATCCCAACAGGTATGACTTGAATAGATACAGGTATGTTTTGAAATATGTTCATGATTAAGTTATGATATGTTTGTCTTCATATTATTGAGGTTAGTACAATCTTGATTAATCTTAGACTTGTCTCATCACCCTAGTAAAAGAATGAATGCATGTGAATGATAGAAGACATTCACTGATTAGGGTTATGACACTTATGATTGTACTAATGCACTATGGTGTTGTATGAGGTTGATGTTGTCCACTAACATGAAAGGTACAAATCAAGTTCTAGATCAAGAACATATGACCATGGTGACATCAAGACAAAAAATCATGGATCACATAGAAGCTTCACTTACGAGGTATGTATAATTTGGTTCTACAAGGGTTAACTTATGAGTTATGCAGGTTACTAAGAACAATGGTTCTACAATGGTTAAATTTTGATTTCTTTTTCTAAGTGTTTCGGTCTGGAGGAAAACTTAATTTTTGAGTTTTTGTTGTTTGTTTATTCCAACCCGAAACCCGACAGTTTGCACACCCGAAGCCTAAAACCCAACAGTTGCGGGTTGCAGGATTTCCTTTTCTTTGTTTTCCGGTTGTGTCAACCCGAAACCCGACAATTGCAAGTTGTAGGTTCTTCCTTTTAATAATTTTGGGATATGTGTCCCCGAAACCCGCTATTGCGGCTTTCGGCTTTCGGGACTTCATTTTATTATTATCATTTTGTGTGTTCCCTAAACCCGAAAACGACAATGTCGCGTTTCGGGATTCAAGAAAGGGTTTTGTTTATGTTTACTATTATTTTTCTGAAACCCGAACCCGGAATTTCAGATTGCGGCTTCGGGAAGTTTCCATGCGTATTTATTTTTGTTGGCGATCCCAAAACCTGAACCCAACCTTTCGGGGATTACTTTTCTCGTTTTGTTTTGCAAGTGTGCAATCTCGAAACCCGAACCTGACTTTTTCGGGTTGCGGCTTTCGGGAACCTTTTTTAATTTTGTGAATAAAGCATTAACGGCCCGATCCCGAATCCCGATTCGGGTAATCTGAGCCGTTCATCCACTCTGATCACATAGTCAAGATTTTGTCTCGTAAATTCGTCAAGAGTTTGTCTCGTAAATTCGATAAATAAGGGTTTTTCCTATTTTTTCCTTTATCATTTTTACTATCGAAATTACTGCATTGTGTCGATTTTTACTGCGAATTTGTTGCTAAGGGTTGCTATTACTCATTTTTCAGTTATTTTAGGTTGGGTTGTTTTTGTTGCTACATTCTGCGTTCAGTAGTTTGGTTGTTTTGGATTCAGTAATGACCTTCTTCTATTATTTAATTGGACTCCGCAAGGCTTTGTGAATTCTACCTTTTTATTTTTTAGGAGTCGCTTTGGTCCTTTTGTTAATTTGCGATCTGGATCTGATCTGACGAATGAAATTGTGTTTCGAGTTTGAACGTGCATAATCTCATGTCTTCGCCATTTCGCAGTCAAATTTCTTGCCATGATTCCCATTTTTGTTTTAAATTCCAAGTCATGATTATCGGTTTGAATAGACTTGTAATGATGAGTTTTCAGACGCAATTTAAGTTATGCAAGTCTCGATTGATTTTGTACTTTCACATCAGTCTTAATCCTGTTAAGGCATGTCATGGCTAATTTCATTACAATTTGGATGATTGTAGTGTCATAATTGTATGTTATTCAATCATTGCGTCTCGTCCTGCTCAACCATTACTGTCTTATCAGTTGGCCTTAAATTAGTAACAAACATGAAACCTTTAATTCATCCTCTGTATTCTTTAAGAGGAAAATTTGCATGTTGATGTTGTAAGTTTCTTCTTGACGCATTTGGTATGAGAAATATGCAGACAAGAAATGAGTCTCTTGATGCATGTTTTGAAGATGAGTAACTTCATTCGTTGCTATATCAAGAACTTATGTCACCACCTTTTGATGCAGTTATTCCTTATATGAGCAGTGATAGTGAAGAAGAAGATTCTGAATCCCTGTTTGTTTGCATGCAATGCCTTGACAAGAAGGAAAAGAAAACTCCTGAAGAGCTGACTGACTAAGATGATACAATGGTACGAGATTTTATAATCAATGAAGAACATGATATTCCTCCAAATCCTTCTGAGGTGGATCCCTTGACGGATTTCTCGGTTTTTGAGGATGTCGCTCATAATCTAGGAGTTCCCATGGAAGATCCTCTAGAAGCCAAACCGTTCTTTGCTGATAGTCAGCAATTAAGTATTGAGCTTTTGCTATGTCGTGAAGATATCTTTCAATTGGAGGATGGATCCCAAGAAATCATTTTGTTTGAAGAGTGATGAAAATCATGAAATCCAGGAAATTGGCAAGTGGCAGGATTTTCTCGATTCGTAGTCTAATCCGAATTTTTGTAAATCCCTACCTATGGGGAATTTCCACCTGCACTCTTTTGTAATTTCTTTTTTAAGGAGAAATGCTTTTCCTAGTTGAGGGTTGGGAATTTTGGATTTACACATCAGCAGGTGAAAGGACTAGGATACTCTGCTCATTAGAGCTTTTGTAATTTCTGTACAAGACTCTTTTAATACAGTAAAGTCATCTTTTGACTATCTCTTGTTATTCTTCAAGTTTATTTGAGAATTACTGACTGTGTATTTCAGATTGTCATCTATAGTGAATTTTATAATTTTTGCATATATATAATGTATGGATCTATCATATTGGTTTCACTGTATGTCTGATTGATGCTGTGAGGTATTTCATTGAGTTTATTCAATATTAATACTTCCTTTATCGATTTCTACAAATGATTCGTTGCACTCAATAATCATTGCTAATTTTTCAACTGACAAAAATGATTACAGATTAAATCTTGAATAGGCTTAAGTACTTTAATTATTGTCTTTTAATTTTCATTAATGGATTGTGATTTATGTTAATAAGTAACACATTAAAAAAATTTCTGTTGAAGGTGGTAATTTACTTGTTCATCATACCTCAAGTTTGATCTACATAATATCAAGCTTTCTTTTTAGAATATGACTAACTTAGATTAGTTTCCTCTTCTGAAATAGGTTAGGTTATCTTAGCTTCACCATTATCATACTCTTATTTTCCTTGATTGGAAAACTGACCTAATTGGTGAAATCACCAACTCTTAGAGTGCCAGCAGAGGACGAATATCTACGGAGGATCACCATACCAAACAGGTTGGGGATAGAAATTCCCTTACGTAGGGTCTTTCGAAGCCTTTCAACTAGGGTTTTCTTCCTCTGTTGGGAGCCTTGGAACCTTTCCAACACCTTTTCATCTAACCTGCACAACTGAGGCCTCAACATACCCCTGTCATAGAGCAGGAGACTAGAAGGGGCGACAACTTTATTCTTATATCACCCAATAGGGGACCCCGTACACTTGATAAATTGCTCAAAGGTTCTTATGATAGTCTTTCTAGGTTGCAACAAAGAATCGCTCAAGAGCGTAATCTAGGACTAGCAGCAATTCAACATTACCAAAACAATGATCCTCAAGCCAATAATTCTGATAATCAGAACTCAGGTGACCAAAATCCTGAACAACGTAATTCACCCCGCCACAATTTTCTCCTAGATTTGAATGTTGACACATTATTTGGGGAAATGCAAGAAGATCAACCACAAGTGAGAAGAGGTGGACCACCACCGCCACCACCTTCTTCTTCATCTTCTTCATCTGAAGAATCCTCAGATAGTGATTCATCCTCGAGCTCATGTTTAGAGGACATACCAATGGCTGAAAATCAAAATAGACCCTGGTTGGACTAGGATGCATTTTTTATCCTAGGGGATCAACATAGACTGCCTAAAAATCCTGAAAAATGGTTGCCTAAGTTCGATCTTGATGAAAAGTCGCCTGCACTTGATCACATAAATACATTCAGGGAATCCATCAGGCTTAGAAATGTCATCCATGAGGATGTAGTGCATAGGTTATTCCCATATACCTTCCAAGGGAAAGAATCCACTTGGTACTTTGCCTTAGAAGCTAGGCCTATCACTTCATGGGGTGATTTTGAGAAAATATTTATTCAAAAGTTTGGAGATGATAAGAAACCCGAAGACTTGGTAATCGATTTGTCTTGTATGAAAATACGAGGTAAATAAAGAGTAAAAGATTATAATCGGATATTTTCATATCTAAAAAATAGAATCCCTATTACTCTTCCTGCTGAAGAACTCCTGGTTGCATACTATGTGAAAGGTTTATTTATTCCAATTGTTATGTGGGTTAAATGGGCACAGAAAGAAACCTTGCAAGAGGCCTTTGCTGAGGCCATTCAGGTTGAGAAGGATATTTTTGGTTTGAAGGATAACCTAGATACTCTGGCAGAACAACCTTCCATTTCACGTAAGAAAACTGATGTTCCCACAAAACCTGCTGTACAGGATAAAGACCCTTTCGAAATGGGAGACATGAATAAATTCCTCCAGAAGATCTCCAATGAAATGGTTGACCTCAAGAGAACTAACACTGAAAACTAGAACACAAACAGGGGGTTCAACAAACAACCGTTTAGAATACCCTATCAACCTCAACAAAACCAAGTCCCACCCAATCCTGAGGAAGGGTTCAACTCTGAGGAAATTTTTTTTATCTTCAAAGCCTTAGTTTCAAAATCCCATCTTTCTCCTCACCACCCAGATCAAGAACCACAGGAGAATCAGGATCGTGAACCTTTGGATGAGGAAGAAGACCAATAGATAAATACTATTAGTTTCTTTGCAGAACTTCCCATGGCTGAGGAAGAAGAGGAGCCTAAAATAGTATTTAATGTCCAACATCCCTATAACACAAGGAGTAAAGGACAACCAACTCAAGAAGCTTCTACTTCTACGCCCACAACAAACAGATTCAAAACAACCATACAAAAGGATACACTTATTCCTGAGATAGAATACAACTTGATTGATGAATTAAAGAAGATGAAAGCCAACATCTATGCATTTGAAATTTTGAAGATCCCTCCTATGAGGGACAGTTTAGCCAAAAGCATAATTGTCAACAAACCCAGGGAGACTCAAAATAATAATCTGGAGACATACACCAAAACCAACAGTCCAAAAACTATTGGAAAAAAGACACCTCATTTTTTGTTAACCTTTGAGATCTTTAATAGAAACGTTCATAATTGTATGGTAGATTCAGGGGCCTCATCCAATGTGATGCCCTTATTAGTTTGTAAGAAATTAAATGTTGCTTGGGACCCATGTCCTACTTAGATTGTTCAGCTTGACCAATCCAAAGTGAGAGTAGTAGGGGAACTAAGGAATGTTATGCTAACTCTACTGTTGACCCGAGGATCGACCAGACTGTGGATATCATTGTAGCTGACATCCCAGAGATGTATGGGATATGGCTGAGCAGAGATTGGTCGGAAAAACTTAAGGGCTACTTTGCAACCAACTGGTCTCACATGTGGCTTCCTTACAATGGGAGGCCAAACAGGATAAAGATCAGCAGGGAGCCTTTTATGAAGCAGATTGTCACAGATTTGATTGACCCCAGTGAGCTTGCTGCATACTTTAGCTCGCATGTGCAACATTTCACTTTTGATACATTTTTTGGACACTTACTTGCAGATTTGTCACCTGCTGAGAGTGCACAAAATCAGTCTCAGATTGTCAATTTTACATCTGTCCCATTCTCAGGCGATATTGTACATAATATATATAGTGTAAATACGAATTTTAAGTTAGATTTGAATGATTGGACTTTGTTTTTCGATGGTTCCAAATCTATAGATGAACCTATTGCAGGTGGTGTCCTCATCGATCCAAAAGGAACCAAAACCATGATTTCCTGCAGGATTGAGTTAGAATGTACCAACAAGATTGCTGAGTATGAGGCCTTGGTGTAGGGACTCAGGAAATAAATTGATATTAATGCCCAAGTAATTGAGTGTTATGGAGATTCAGAAATAATAGTTAAGTAGGTGAGAAACAAGATTCATTGCATATCTCCTCATTTGCTTAATTATCAAAATTTGGTAAGGGACTTAACTAATTCTTTCTCTGCTTTTAATATTAGTTCGGTCCCAAGATCTCAGAATTTCGATGTTGACCTGCTAGCTAATACTGCATCTAGGATGATACCTCCGGAAGGTTTGTCACCAGATACTTTTTCTATTGAATTAATGTACAGACCTTCGATCCCGGAGAATATAACTAGTTGGAAAGTGTTTAATGATGACCAACAGATTCTAGATTTTCTTATAGCTCAGGACACATTTCAAGATGTTGTCATTGATGAAATTGAGCATGAAAAGTCTCTAGCTGATCCTACTTGCACTGCCAATTTGATTCCTAAGTCAATTATCAACCTGGAAAATTTCTACGACCTCCAAGATAAGTTCAAGCAGAAGGTAAACTGTAAAACTATGAGCTCTTCTCTCAATTATGAACAAGTGAATTTGGGAAGTGAACAAAACCCTCACATGATTAAACTAGGGGTTGACTGCTCACCTGACAAAAATAGAGCTTTTATCAAGTGATGTAGAGAATTTAAGGACATCTTTGCTTGGACATATTACTAGTTGAAAACCTTCGACACCAACATCATGCACCACAATATACCAATGAAGGAAAACACTAAACCCTACCAACATAAGCTAAGGAAGATGCATCCTATCTTGGAACCTTTTGTTAAAAGGGAGCTTGAAAAGCTCTTTGCAGCAAGAATTATCTTTCCGGTCAGGCATACACAGTGGATCGCCAATTTAGTACCTATTCACAAGAAAAATGGTGACATTAGGCTCTGTGTTGAATTTAGAAATCTTAATAAAGCTTCCAATAAAGATAATTACCCTATTCCCCCTATGTTACAGATCTTACAGAAAGTTGAAGGTTCAGAAATGTTTTCTCTCCTCGATGGTTTTTCAAGGTATAACCAAATCTTGGCTTCTCTTGATGGTCAAGTAAAAAAAATTTCAGGACCCCATAGGTAACGTTTTCCTATAGAGAAATTCCATTCGGGATGATAAATGCAGGTGCTACGTTCCATCGAGCAATGGAAATAGCTTCCAGAATACTTATACACGATTATGTTTTTGTATACTTAGATGATATTACTATCTTTTCAAAAAAAATGACATGAACAGTTGTCTGCCCTGAAACAAGTATTTGAACGTTGCAGAAGATACAAAATTTCGCTCAATCCTAAGAAATAAATCTTCGCAGTGACTGAAGCTAAGATGTTGGGATTTATTGTTTCAAAAGAAGGTATAATTATTGATCTAGAACATACAGGGGCCATCGCAAGGAACAGGTTTCCAGGTACTCGCAAAGCCATGCAATATTTCCTTGGTAAGATAAATTTTGTTCGCAGATTTGTCCCAAATTTTGTGCAAATTGTTAAACCTTTACAATTGATTATTAAGAAGGTTGAACAGTATAAATGGTTTGATGAACAACGAAATGCTTTTACTCAGATTAGGAAGGCTATTGTAGAAGATCCCACCCTTATGTCTCCTGAATTTAGTAAGAATTTTATTTTATATACCTTTGCTACTGACTTTTCCTATGTTGTTGTTCTTACACAGAAGCACCCAGACAATCTCGAAATCACCATTTCTTTCATGAGTTCAACGTTCAAAGGCACGGAGTTAAATTACTCCCAAATAGACAAACAAGCTTATGCGGTTTATAAATCAGTTAAACATTTTAGACCGTACTTATTGAAGTCTAGAACTAAAGTGATTGTGCCTTATGAAACTATCAGGAATGTTCTGATTCAAAAAGAATTGGGAGAGAAAAGAGCTCGCTGGATTACAGAATACGATTTGGAGATCAGACCAACAAAAGTGGTGAAAGGCCAAGGTTTGTGTCTGCTTACCGCTCAGTCAAATGATCTTGTAAAACAACAAATCGAGTGGGAGCAAGAAGAAGGCACCTGAGTAGGTTCTGTCAATCTTATCACTACTCAAGCATCTGACTGGTATGATGACATTAATTTTTTCTTAATTCATGGGTATGCTCTTGAAACCCTTGACTTTAAAATATGTAGAGCCTTAAGGTCAAAATTAGCACCATATCAATTCATAGATGGTGTTTTTTTCAGAAAAAATTATGATGGTGTTTTCCTTAGATGTCTAGAGAGAGCTCAAACTGAGAATATTCTTTTGGAATTTCATGCAGGACCTGCAAGAGGACACTTCTTAGGAGAAACCAATGCCCACAAGATATTAAGAGTGGGTTACTACTGGCCTACTTTGTTCAAAGACACTTATGATTACGTCAAAATATGTGAACCATGTCAGAAGTGTGCTGGAAAAATGAAGAAACCTGAATTTCCCTTGCAGCCAGTCACAGTTCAATTCCCGTTCTAGCAGAGGGGTCTAGATTTTGTTGAACCTATTAATCCTCCTTCTTCGCTGCAACATAAATATATTTTGACAGCTATGGTCTACTTTACCATATGGGTAGAGGCAGTCCCTCTTAGACAAGCGAACATGAGCCAACTAATTTCATTTCTTGAAAGTCAGATAGTCACGAGGTTTGGTGCTCCAGAATTCCTAGTGTTTGACAATGCTTCATACTTCTCCTCTCTTGAATTAACTCAATATGCCCTTGAAAAAGGGATAAAATTAAAATTTTCTGCCAATTATTATCCATAGGGAAATGGATTAGTAGAGTCTTCTAATAAGAATTTAATTAACATATTAAAGAATATAGTGGCTACTCACCAAAAAAATTGGCATACCCTGTTATACAATGCTCTTTGGGAAGACTGTGTCACTCCTAAAGCGGCCATTGAAAACTCCCCTTACTGCTTAGTTTATGGAAAGAAGGTTGTCTTACCAGCCAACCTCATGATTCCTTCCCTACATCTAGCACAGTCTGTGCAGGAAGATGAATCTTCCCCACTCTAGCACAGAATTGATACATTACTCAAACTAGAAGAGGACATGGAAAAATCTAAAAATAAGTTGTATCAACATCAACAACTTGTGAAGAGGTGGTTCAATGAGAAGTCTTCATCAGACAGGGAGTTCTCTGTGGGGGACTTAGTTTTAAAGTGGGACAAGCAACATAAGGACAAGAATGATTATACTAAGTTCCAACACTTATGTCTAGGACCTTTGATTGTTACAGAAAAGAATGGTCTTGGTATTGTCTGGTTACAAACACTCGAAGGTTTTTCATAAACCTACCCAGTGAATGTCCAGCTACTAAAAAAGTACTTTGTTTGAGGGGAGCATGTTGGTCCACTTGTACATAGAGTGTGGTTTGTTTTCTTTCCTTTGGTTTGATTGACTGTTTTGTTTCTTTTATGATCCTTTTTTTTTTCAAATAAGTCTACACATTTGACAAAGGTTGTTGATCAGTGTGTTTCTAAGACTAATACAATATGAAGTTTTCAGGTAGCATGTCAGCTATTATTTCATTCAGCCTATATCAGAAAATGATCTTCATGGAATCAAATAGTAAATTTTTTGCAGGGCCTTGATTGCTATCTTTCCACTATCATCAACATCTTTTAAATTTTTTTTCTGATTAATTGAAGTTGAAGAGCAGACTAGAGTTCTTTACCTTGTGTTTCATGAGTAAATGGCATAATCTCTCATATCCTGGTTAGACTTATCTGTTTTGGATGCCATTTTGAACATTTCGGTAATAATTTACCTCAATAAAAGTAGATTACAAGATGGGGGGTCTCATTATGAGCCAACCCATTATGTTCATAGATGTCCAAGTGGAATGACATCTCCACATCAAGCTACCAAACTTGTGAGATGACTTTCATCTCTAGCTGGAAGATGGAAGATCCTATCACAAGTCGGTCCATTCATGATCTACAAAGCATCGGTGAGTAACACTGCTGTCATGTGGTCACCAAGCCATGGTAGTGTCTTTTAATCTATGCACTAATAAATTATTTTTTTTTCTTTTGTAAGATGCTTTGTTGTATATAAGGATAAGGGGGATCTTATTACAAGCCAGCCCTACCATGGTCATGAATTTGATTTTTGACTGGAATTGCCTATTAAATTTTGAGCATTAATTCACAATACTCTAGGATCTTTACTGAGAGAATAACATATACAGTATATCAATTCATGACAATCACAGTAAGCATGACAAGCATCACAAGAATCAAAAGCATGAGAGACAAGAGACACAGCGTTTTCGTGGGGAAAACCCTAAGGTGAAAAACCCCACAACTTCCTCAGAGATAGAGAGAGCAATGGCTCAACCAAAGTACAACCAAATAACACTGAGATAGTCTCCTAGTAGCAGAGGATCCTCCTCCTCACTAGTGCGCCACTTTCTGAGTGAGAGTGAGATACTTTTCCGAGTGATCTAAATAGAGATCACCTGATCTCTATTTATACTGATATGTTTTCCCAGTGACCTTATGGGGCCGACTTGTCTAGCTAGGTACATCACATTATAATATATATATTTCAGGGCCGACCCCACACATGGTGGTCTAATAACCCTTCGGCAAGTACACACACTTACGACACTTGTCAATCCACATGACGACACTTCCTTATAGAGGAATAACACATCTCTAATAAGGGTACAATAAATATATATGAAATACATAGATGAAACTCATTCCGAAGTTACATATACATCAACACTCCCTCTTAACTAGGAAGGTATTTCTCGACACAGATCTGCTAGACAAGTCTTCTTCTCGGGATCATCATCATCGTCATCGTCACTGCTGCTGCTATCTTAACCAATCTCTGACTTTACTTGTCATATGAAGTTCTACAGAGCCAGTCGTTTTTCATACTGGATGTAGGCCCACCACCTGCAGGTCTTCATCATCACTGGCCATATTGTGGAATCCTCAGGACTTATTACGTGCATCACAAAAACTCAAAAGAGCATCTGCCATATATCCCAGGGCACGAATTACATGCCACAGGAAAACCTCGAAAGACTATCTGCAGATCTCCCAGGGCCATATTATATGTGACCTCACCACAAAACCTCGCAAGAGCATCCCAGGATGTTACAAGCACACAGCTCTACCTATAGGATCTCCCAGGGCACGAATTACATGTGGTCATGGAAAAACCTCGCAAGAGCATCCCAGAACTGATTACGGGCACACAACCCAACCTATCGGATCTCCTAGGGACAAATTATATGCCATAGGACAAAACGTCGAAAGAGCATCTCCCGATATCCCAGGGAAACGAATTACATGCCATAGGAAAAACCTCGAAAGACTATCTACAGATCTCCTAAGGCCAAATTATATTCCCTCCCAGATCCAAACCTCGAAAGAGCATTTTCCAGATATCCCAGGGCAACGAATTGCATGCCATAGGCAAAAACTCGAAAGACTATCTGCAAATCTCCCAGGGCCAAATTATATGCTCATCTGCACAACCTGATCCACGGCCATAGAGTATCAACCTGATACTCACCATACATCATCCTGATGTACACATGATCATCCTGATCATCATCACTGCAACATCCTGCTACATGTCATCTAGAGCAACATCCTGAAGCTCGTCATCCACGATCATCCTGATCATATAATGCATCTTCCTGATGCATACCAAGTATCTACCTGATACATATCATCATACATGATCCACCTGATCATACAATGTATCCACCTGATACATATACAAATACATGATACATATCACCATACATGATCCACCTGATCATACAATGTATCCACCTGATACATATACAGATACATGGTCCAAGCATCCAACATGATGCATATACAAAAATACATACACATGATCCAACCGATCATATCCAACATCCAACATGATGCGTACATACATATAAATGATCCAACTGATCATATCCAACATCCAACATGATGCATACATACATACATAAAAATGATCCAACTGATCATATCTAGCATCCAACATGATGCATACATACAAAAAAATGATCCAACTGATCATATCCAAGCAGAAACCAGAACATCATCCTGATGCTCATCATCCAGCGCTTACATCCATAGCCATGTGAAGGATCCTCCTTCTAACATGCTTGGAATGGATTCAGCAAATGTGTCCATCACTTCTTCCTCAAAGTGTCCTCGATCTGAAGAACGCCAAGCCTCTCTCTGAAGTACTCGAACTTCACCCTGGCTAGTGGCTTCATCAGCACATCTGCAATCTGCTCATTCGTCGCAACATACAGGAGCTTCACAGCTCCTCTCTGCACCATATCCCTGATATAGTGATATTTGATCTCTATGTGTTTTGACCTGTCATGAAACACTGGGTTCTCGGACAGCTTCACACAACTCTGGTTATCACAGAAGATACTAGTAGCATCCACTTGGAGATCAAATAACTCAGACAGTAGCTTTCGTAGCCATACTGTCTCACAACTAGCTGAACAGGCTGTAACATACTCTGCCTCAGCTATACTCAGTGCTACGCAGAACTGCTTCCTGCTAAACCAAGAGATCACACCTGATCCCATACTGAAACAACACCCAAATGTGCTCTTCCTATCTGCAGCACTGCGAGCCCAATCTGAATCAACATAACCTTGCAGATTAAACCTTTGATTCGCTTCATACTTGAGCCCATAATCCACTGTACCCTTCAGGTACCTCAGAACATGCTTTACAGCAACCAGGTGAACACTCCTCGGATTTGCCAGGAACTAACTCAATGTGTTCACAGCAAAGCAAATGTCTGGTCTCATGTTCATCAAGTACATCAAGGACCCAATCATATGACGATACATAGAGACATCAACCGTCTCAGATGAAGCATCACATAGGAGCTTTAGATTCGATGCCATAGGTGTGGCCATGGACTTGCAATCCATCATCCCAAATCTCTTCAGGATATCTACTATGTACTTCCCTTGACCAAGGAAGATCCCACCTGCACTCTGCCACACCTCCATACCTAGGAAATAGTGCATCCTTCCCAAATCTTTCATATCGAATTCAGCAGTAAGCTTCCTCTTAGTATCTGCAATCAGTCTATCATCTCTTGTTACAAATAAGTCATCCACATACAGGAGTAGAATCATAGTATTCCCTTCTTCAACCTTGTAGTAAAGGTTGGAATCCGCTTTACTCTTGGTAAATCCCAAACTAGATAGGAAACTGTCCATCCTACCATACCAAGTTCTGGGAGATTGCTTCAAGCCATACAGGGCTTTCTTCAATCTACATACATATGACTCCCTGTCATGTATTTCAAAGTCGAGTGGCTGCTCGACATATACTTCCTCTTCAACTACACCATTCAAGAAAGCAGTCTTGACATCCATTTGGTGTATTTTCCATTTCATTGCTGCAGCCAGGGCAAGTACTGTTCTGATGGAAGTATACCTGGCTACAGGTGCAAAATTTTCTTCATAATCTATTCCCTCTTTCTGAGAGAATCCACGAGCTACGAATCTTGCCTTGTATTTCTCTACACTGCCATCTGCAGCATGCTTGATTTTGTAGATCCATTTGGAAGTCACAACAGACTTCTCTTTAGGTCTTGGGACAACATCCCAAACATCATTCTTCATTACTGATTGGTATTCCTCAACTATGGCATCCTTCCATTCTTTATTTTCCGCTGCTTCTTCATAACTGGAAGGTTCTTTGTTCATAATGTCACAGAGTAAAGCAACATAGCTGGCATGTGATCTGGTTCTCTTCTTTGCTCTGTGTTCTTCTTCTGGAATGCCAAATCTTTCTGCATCTTGAATGAGCTCTCTAGCCCATGCAGGTTTCCTCTTGTGAGAGTTATCCTCACAGGGTGGATCTACAGGTTCTTGCAGATCTTCAAACTCACGGACAACTTCTGGAATTGCTTCAGTCATGGTAGTGTCTTGAAATCTAGTTTCCTTAGGTTCTTCATAAACTTCGATAGGTGCCTTCCTTGATTTGATGAATGTTGAGTTTTCATCAAATGTTACATCCCTGCTGACATCAATCTTCTTGAAGCCTGGAAAGTATATTCTGTAAGCCTTCGAGCTTTCACTGTAACCCACAAAGATACCCTTCTTTCCTGAAGGATCTAGTTTAGTCCTCTTTTCCTTTGGAACATGAGTGTATACTGGACAACCAAATATTCTGAGATGGTTTACTTCAGGTTTCTTACCAGAAAAGACCTCTTATGGTGTCTTGTTGTCCAATATCTTGTGGGGTGTTCTGTTCTGCACATATACAGCTGTTCTAGCTGCTTCTGCCCATAGATGCATAGGTAGATCCTAGTCATGCAGCATTGCCCTTGCTGCTTCCATGATAGTTCTGTTCTTCCTTTCTGCAACTCCATTCTGTTGAGGATTATAAGGAGCAGTCAACTCCCTCTTAATCCCTGAATCACTACAAAGCTTCTTGAAGTCACCTGAGGTGAATTCTCCACCATTGTCGGATATGAATGTTTTGATCTTCTTGTCAGTTTGATTCTCCATCAAGGTTTTGAATTCCTTGAACTTATCAAACACCTCATCTTTGTTCTTCAAGAAGTATACCCAAGTCTTCCTAAAGAATTCATCGATAAATGAGACATAGTAAACATACCCACTCAGAGAACTAGATGACATAGGACCGCATACATCTGAGTGGATGATTTCTAGGATGTCTTTTGCCTTGATTTCACTGCTTGGGAAAGCCTTCTTAATGTTCTTACCTTTTGCACATCCTTTGCAAACACCTTCATGTTTGTTCTTGATTTCAGGAAGACCCTCTACTTCCTTGCTTGCAATTGGAAGTGCCCTATAGTGCATATGAGCAAGTCTTCTATGCCAAAGTTCACTTGGCTCCATAGATTCATGTACCATGGCATGTTCAGGTTGTCCCTTCAATTTATACAAACCTCCCTCTTGCTCTCCAATCACTACTGCATCATCTATGTTCTTTCCTTTTGGCCACATTAGGACTTGGCCATCCACAAATGCAACCCTCATACCTTTTGCATCCAAAGAAGAGATGGAGAGTAAGTTATTCTTGAGCCCAGGTACATAAAAGGACTTCTTTCATCTTCAAAGATTTTCCCAAATCTAGGTTGTAGGAGGCTTCACCACTTCCTTTGATTGGGTATTGATAATCATTCCCAAGTTTCACCTCATGGGGCGATTCATGTTCAGATAGATTCACAAAAGATTCCTTAAACCCAGTCATGTGTTTGGAAGCCCCACTGTCAATTAACCAATCATTACAACCATGGGAGATAGTACCTGTGAGAGCAGAAATTAGAACATATTCTTCTTCACTTGATGAGTCATCATCACTATCACTTTCTGCCCTAGACTTCTTCTTTGGGGGTTCATCATCTTCGACGGCATGAGCATGATATCTTCTTTTGCTACCCTTATTCTTCTTGTTGAAGTTGTTGTTATTATCCCTTTTGTTCTTGGGACAATCTGAAGCAAAGTGACCCTTCTCATTGCATGTGAAGCATCTTAGATCCTTCTTATCCTTTTGATAGGATCTCTTGTGGCGAGAGTGCTCCTTCTTGGTTTTTCTTCTTTTGGTGTGAGCTGCAAGAGCTTGATCTTCACCTCCCATCTTTTCCTCATGAGCTACAAGTCTAGATTCTTCTTGAGAGCATTCTTCCCGCAATTTGTTTAAGGATACCAACTTCTTTCTTGCACAGATTCCTTGAATGAAGGAGTCCCATGACCTAGGTAGGCCATTAAGAGTGGTCATGACAACTTCACCATTCTCCACCATTTCATCTACTGGTTCCAATTGTTCCTTAATCTAGAAGACCCTAGAAAAATAAGATTGAATGGTTTCTCCATTCTGAAACTTTACTCCTTTCAATTGGTTCTGCAGGGTCATCTTCTGATTTATGTTCTTCCCTTCAAACAGCTTGGTCAAATATTCAACCATCTCCTTGGGTGTCTTAAGAGAAGACACATGGGGTATGAGATTGTCTTTGATAGAATCAGCAATGATTCTCTTTGCCTTGACCAAGTTCTTCTTATGCAATACCTTGGCCTCTTCATCCTCTGGGATAGGGATGTCTTCTTTCACATATTAGTACAACTCATTCTCTTCCAGGATTAACCCAATCCTATACTTCCAAGCTCGGAAGTTATCAGCTCCTTGAAGCTTATCCTCAAGCTTGGTGTGGTGAGACATCTTAAAGAGTACTTCAAATGGAAATAGAAAAGATTTAGATATTACCACTTGAAATGATGAAAACTCGATCTCGTCCCGGATTAGGGTTTGTCAAAAAAACCCTAAAAATTCAAAATGAGAATTTCAAATTTCTGAAAGGATAGAAACATGTGCTTTGATGAGATGATCAGCCTGGTGCATTCAAAATTTGAGATCAGCAAATTTTTACCCTTCAGATTTGATCTTTTGTCCTCCCGGGTTCACTCGGGAGAGCCCTGAATTAGGGTTTGAGTTTCCCAGAGATCTACCTAGCCAAAAATCTCGATCCAAAGCTCTAAACTTCTATTTGTGCAAGGAGCTTCCAGTTGTGTCTTCAGATTCCAGAAATTCCTATTTTTGTGGAAACCCTAATGTTTAGGGCCAAATCTGAAAATACTCGAAATTGAATTCTGATTGCACAGATAGATGCGCCTTGATGAGTAGAGTCAATCTACTATACTGATTTTCCAAAATCGGTGGAGAGAAACCCAATAAACAAGAAACTCAAGTTTCCATCACTGCAAAATGTCTTCTTCTCAGGTTAGCTCTGATAACATGTTAAATTTTGAGCATTAATTCACAATACTCTAGGATCTTTACTAAGAGAATAACATATACAGTATATCAATGCATGACAATCACAGTAAGCATGACAAGCATCACAAGAATCAAAATCATGAGAGACAAGAGACACAGAGTTTCCATGGGGAAAACCCTAAGGTGAAAAACCCCACAACTTCCTCAGAGATAGAGAGAGCAATGGCTCAACCAAAGTACAACCAAAAAACACTGAGATAGTCTCCTAGTAGCAGATGATCCTCCTCCTCACTAGTGCACCACTTTCTGAGTGAGAGTGAGATACTTTTCCGAGTGATCTAAATAGAGATCACCTGATCTCTATTTATACTGATCTGTTTTCCTAGTGACCTTATGGGGCCGACTTGTCTAGCTAGGTACATCACATTATAATATATATATTTCAGGGCTGACCCCACACATGGTGGTCTAATAACCCATCGGCAAGTACACACACTTGCGACACTTGTCAATCCACATGACGACACTTCCTTATAGAGGAATAACACATCTCTAATAAGGGTACAATAAATATATATGAAATACATAGATGAAATACATTCCGAAGTTACATATACATCAACATTGCCATCTATGGTTACCAAGCCATGGTAATTGCTTTCAGCCTAGAAAACTAAAAGACAAGGAGTCTCATGACTGAGCTAGCTTGTTTAGTTTCCATATCAAGTTTGTGAATGGCATTGCCAGCATCTGATCACCAAGTCAGGGCAATGGCTTTATATCAACATAAGTCTTATTTATAGCTATAAAAAAAATAAAAAATGAAATACACATGTACATCAATCAATAATTAATAAAGCCAAGGTGATTCATTTATTTTAATCCAGAATGGCTCTAAGTTTATTCCAAAGGTTAATCATAAATCTTCCCTTCCATGATTACATAAAGGTATAGGATTTATGTTTTCCTCCTATACTACCTTATCATATTAAGTATTATCATTAATTGGTTTTGGATGGGAATGTATCGATCATATGACTAACTCTGCTATTTTGATTGTGTTTTCATGAGATCATTTTGTAGATTCCAGATTGAAACATGAGTTGGTTAGCATGGCTACCTTATAACTAAGGGTTTCATTTTTAGAGATAACTGGTTCTTCCCATCCAGTCACCATTTGTTGTAGGCACAACACATCCCATGTTTTATCCAAAATATGGGATCCCCAATTTCATATCAAAGAGTAACTTAATCGATTTCGGGGTTGTCTAGCCTGTTTGCCATTCATTTTGCTGCCTTTGATTTGGTTTGATTTAGTTAGTAAATTTTCCTTCTTAAAATTTATGCATTTTTAGTGTATTTTTATGAATTGTGGAAATAAGTTTTTAGTTAAAATTTTGATCATTCCGCAACCCGCAACCCGCAATTGCAGATTGTAGGATGTGGAAAGATCTTTTAAATAAAAGGTGGTTCATGAACCCGCAACCCGCAATTTCGGATTGCGAACTCTTTGGTTTGCACCTGAAGTTTTTCATCTTGCAACCTGCAATTGCGGATTGCAGACTCTTTGGTTTGCACCTGAATTTTTTCATCCCGCAACCCGCAATTGTGGATTGTGGGATGCACAAAGGGGTTTTTAGAAAATTGCACAAGAAGTTTTTATTTCCGCAACCCACAACCCAAAATTGTGGATTGCGGGATGCGGAAAGGGGTTTTAGAAAAACAAATAAAGAGTGGTTCGCGCTCCCGTAACCTAGAATTGCGGGATGCGAGAATGGTTTAACCACACATTGTGTTTTATGTTCCGCAACCCGCAACACGCATTGCGGATTGCGGAAGGGTATATATATTTTTAAATAATGACCATCTGCACTTGGCATCCCACATCTCGCATCCCGACCATTGATAAACGATGATCCGACGGCCTCGATTGCATCTAGAAAAATGATTTGAATTCTTCATTTTTCATTCTTTGGTCATTATTTCCGAGTGTTGGTCCAGTTTTTGTTTGCGTTATGCTTGGTCAGACATGAAATCTTTGAATCTAATGATTGCTTGATGATCAAAACTCTCGGATTTGATTGTTAATCACATGTGTTATTATGTAAACCTATTTGATCTTACGCCAAATTTCAATTGATGCATGACTCACTAATATTTTGCTTGTAGAAACGGTAATTGCAACCTGCACATCGTAGACGTGCAATCATGCTAGTTAGTTATACTCAATCAATGTCAAATCTCGTGGTCTTATTTCCTATAAGGATTGCTATGAATAATATGCTGGTTTATGATGATATATGCAAATTTTGGTTGATATTTTAATATCTCTTCTAACAATTGCATGTTGTAAGTAAAATGCGGAGAGTTTGTAGTATTCCTGTCAAGCATTTTGTAGAGAAAGAGACTCAGTGAGTGGAATACTCTGAACCTATTCCTGCACCATTTGATGCTGATGTTTCTGATGATAGCACAGATAATGAAGAGGGATATGGTGAGATTCAATTCACATATGAATGACTCCTTTTCAACAAGCAGAAGAAGGGTGAGAAAGGATGCGTTGATCAAGATAATACAATTGTTCGAGACTTAATCATGAACTTGCCACCCGTGTTTCCTGCAATTCCTCTCAAGAATGATCTGTTGGCTGATTTTTTGGTCTTTGAAGATATATTTGGTTCTCACAAATCCAAGCAATATTTCATAGTTCCTTTTCCAACTACCATCAATAGCTCATGATCTATCTGGATCTTCCCTAACTTACAACATGATGCACTTAATGCATATGGTGCAATCTTTTAGAAATTGTATGATGCCCAGTTTGTGGTCCGAATTGGTTTATTATTCCTATGTTTAAGGATTGTTAGATGTTTTAGGCCAAGGGGCATCCTTTTCTTGGCCATTTTTAGGATAATTTAGTTTTGATTATCCATGCTCTATGGGAGATTTGATCCTGAATTATTACTTTGTAATTATCATTTCAGGGGTTTTAGATCTGATAGCAAGGGATGGATGGTTAGGGGACATAATGGGAAAAAGAGACTGGAGATGCTCTATTGTTACAGACAATGTAATGTTTTGCAAGCCTTAATACACAACTAGTTTTCTTCAACCACCTCTTCTGTTATAAATTGTCAAATGTCTTTGATGGATTGTGATTTTGCTTCAACATATTCACTAATATTGTTTATTATTTGCAATCAGTAACCTGCATTTGTCTATAGTTCAGATTTCTCTCAACTTATGATCTATGTAATTGATGTTTTAAATGAATGTCTTTATCTAAAACATTTTATCTATTTCTACAAATGATTCACATAAAACATTGAGTTAATGTTAATTTGTCAATTAACATTCTAGATACAGGATAAGCTTGCATGCACTTAATTCTTAAGCTATTATTGGTTGAATGTCTTTAATTGATTATATCTTGAGCTATTGAGTCAAGATCCAGTTTTGCATGTCTATTAAATTGGTGAAAAGATTTAGTAATTTTCAGATCAAGTTGTCTTGTGCACAAACAAATCATTCCTTTTAGAATAGGCCTGACTTAGATTAGATTTCCTTTCAAAGTTAGACTAACTCTTAGGATCAGTAAGACGCTTGTCTTTCCTCACAGGAAGAAAAATCCTTTCTATGATCAAACACTCACAAGTGCCAGCAGAGGCCTTTGTATCTGTGGGTGTTAACCACACCAAACAACTCAAGGATAGGGTAATACTTGTGTAGGATTATCTGAATCCTTTGGTTGGATTTTCATCCCCTATTGTTTTCCTTGGACACCATTCCAACACCTACACACCCAAGGCATCAACACTATGTCAATTATAATTATATATAAAATTAATGGATTATTTAAAAAAACATGTGTGCATAGTATATTAACTAGTTCATAAAATTAAATGCAATTAAAGTGGAACTTATAATTACAAACTGCAAAAATGGGTTAACCATGGGGCATCATGTATTGTCCATACAAGCATTGCATGGAATTGAAATTTCCTTTGGCGTATTGGTCTAGATATGTCATACATAGTGATGCCATTCCATAACTTTAGTAGCTCATCAATAAGAGGTTCGATATATACATTCATATCTTTAATTTGGTACTTACCTGATTGATTTGAACATATAAAATATATAATTATGAGAACCATTTAGATATATAAACCATGCACAAGAGAAAAATAAAAAAATATATATATGACATTATGCAACATAATACAACAAATGAGATGCCACTACATTAAAAAAAAATTGTAGACACAATATACATGGAATAATCATCGACAAAATTATGTGCTCCCTCTTTATTGAAAACCATGGAGGAATGTTATTGTTGATAACAAAAATAGGCCACACCGAGTAAATGGATCTCATCTCTGCAAATGGATTGACACCATATGCTGCCAAATAAATCCTAAGATTATGAGGTTTTTCTTTAAAGTGAGTCCATTTTCCCTCCATATCTCTAAATGCAGACCCATATGCAGGCATTCGAATAATGTCATCTTGACTTCTGTTTCGTGCATGGTAATCCATAAATTGCCCTATGTTTTTGCACATGAACATTCGTTTCAAACATGGAATAATGGGAATATAACGAAGAACCTTGCGAGGCACCTTTTTTGTTACTTGATATGTTCGATATCTACTGATATGATAGTCCAGACATTCTGTTTCAAATTAATGTTGATTATAATATATAACATGGTCATCGAGGCATGCATGAATTACTGCATACTGCATTCCAATTTCTTTCATGATGGCATATAAATCTTGATATGTGCAAGGTAAAATATTTGACGGTGGTAACAAAAATTCAGCTATCAAGCTACAACAAATTAAAATAAAAATCTAGTTAATATAATATATAAATAATATTAATGAAACACATTTCATCTGTATTAATTTGACTTATGAATTAACAATTAAATTATTAGATAAACAGTGATAACCTTTAGAGCGATCATAAATATTATGTGATGGAATATATTACATACCTTAACATCTGTGTGACTGATGTGTTTGAAAGACCATTCATAACCTTCAAGTTCATTATAAACAATATAGCAGAGATAAGATTTGTGTCGGAGCCCTCATAAAGGGGTTCGTATGCCTTCTCAAGATGAGTTAAATCATGAATATCATCAAAATCATGATTTTCATGATCATCATGATCATCATCCATTCTAAAATTAAATGTATCATGGATCAATGTACTTGTACCATCATCTTCAACTATGTTATCATTATGATCATCTTCTTCAATATGATCATTAACTTGTTCTCCATTATTCATAGATCCATGTTCTTCTGGTATTTGTTCTAAAAGAACTTCATCTGGACGATATGTCATAGGGTGTCTTTCCTTTATAATTACATGAAACCATCAATATATATAAGCTAATATAAGAAATATTAAAATAATACATACATTTACAAAAGCAATCAATATAAAAACATATATAATGAAAAACTTACAAATGGATGATATTCATGTCCCCCCTCAGCGTTTCCATGTTCCCTCAATGTTTTATGGTTGTTGTGATCTTTATTATTCTCCTCTTAAATCCCCTGCATTGACTACATGAATAATAACATTTCCCATCACCCTTTGTTTTCAGTCCATCCCACAATCTAGCAAGAAATTGTTGATTTTGTTCGTCTGGATCAAGAATATTTCTATTTGACATTTTCTCATAAAGAGATTGAATGAAGATTATTGATCTTAGAAAATCAAGCTCCACATTTCACTATTTTTAATCACAAAAAAAGAAATAATTGTGTATTCTCTTACGGAAAATAGTCCGTCGAAGAATAAAATAATTTCTACAAATCGTCGCTTGTATAGCAAACATGTCAGAATGTTTCCATAATTTATAGATTTTAAAATTTAAAGGTCTATCGGATATCCAATGATATGACCATAGTTACCATTATAGAATGTTAATTTTTTGATAATTTCATTTCATTATCATTCAAAATCACTAAGAGAATAACATGTACAACATGTCAATCATAAACACAATAACACAAGCACACAAGAGACACAAAGTTTCCTCGGGGAAAACCAAGAAGGTGAAAAACCCCACAACTTCCTCAGAGATAAGATAATCCAAAAACCAAGATCACAATGATCAAAACCAAAGAGATGTCTGTAGAAGATACTCCTCCTCCTCCACTTGTGCGCCACTTTCTCTCTTAGCTATGCAAGCTTGAGAAGTGAGTGAGTGAATAGAATGAGAGAGGCACACCCTCTATTTATACATTGACTTGACCTGCCAATAAACCAATAGGGCCAACTTCCTAAGGAAGCCTAATAACCCAACCACATGACCTAACTAGGGCCGACCCCACACCAGTGGTCTAATAACCCATCAATACAAGTGACAACACTTACAATGTAACTTGCGACACTTGCAAATACAAATGACGAGACTTCCAATCAAAGGAATAATACATCTTTGTTGGATATACAATAATATACAAGTGAATATTTTTTGAATTTATAAATACATCAACACTCCCTCTTAACTAGGAAGGTATTCTCTAGACACAGGTCATCAATATGTGTTGGCGCAAGTCTTCAATTCTGGAGCTGGATCATCATCACTGGATCACGGAGCATCATCATCATCATCACTACTGCTGTACTCGACATCTTGATCACTGGGCTATTTCTGAATTCTTCTCGTCATAGGAAGTTCTATAGAGCCAACACTTTTTCATGCTGGATGTAGGCCTAGCCTCCTGTAGGTCTTCATCATCACTGGCCATATTGTGGAATCCTCAGGACTTATATGTGCGTCAACAAAACCTTGAAAGAGCATCATAGGAATGATTACGAGCTTACTTCTCAACCTATCGGATCTCCCGAGATCTTTTCCATGTTAACTATCACAAAACCTTAAAAGAGTGTCTTGCATCCTACAAAAACTATAAAGAGCATCCCAGGACTGATTACGAGCTTACAGCTCAAACTATCAGATTTACAGGACTGATTATATGTGACCCCCACACCACAAAACCTTCAAAGAGCATCTTGCAACTTGCAAGTACTCTAAAGAGCATCCCAGGGCTGATTATGAGCTTACTGCTCAACCTATCGGATCTCTAGGGCTGATTACATGTGGCTAGGAAAAACCTTTAAAGAGCGTCTTGCAACCTGCAAGTACTCTAAAGAGCATCCCAGGATTGATTATGAGCTTACTGCTCAACCTATCAGATCTCTAGGGCTTATTACATGCCTCTAGTAGCAAAACCTCGAAAAATCATCCTATCTTAGACTATAGGATCTCCTAGGATCTTTTCTATGCTACATGCACAACCTGTGCACAGCCACGGAGTATCATCCTGATACTCATGATCATACTGATCATCATCATACCATACATCATCCTGATGCACATCATCATCACATGATCATCCTGATCATCGTCACTGCATCGTCCCGATGCATGTCATCATCGCATGATCATCCTGATCATCGTCCCGATGCATGTCATCATCATATAATCACACTGATCATACCAAGCATCCACCTAATGCATATCATCACACATGATCATCCTGATCATCATACATAGCAGTAACTGGAGCATCGTCCAGATGCTCATCACACAACTCTTACATCCACAACCATGGGAAGGATCCCCTATCACCATGCTTTGAATGGCTCCTGCAAATGTGTCCCATCACTTCTTCATCAAAGTATCTTCAATATGAAGAACACCAATCCTCTCTCTGAAGTACTTAAACTCTGGCTAGTGGTTTCGTCAACACACCTGCAACCTGCTCATCCGTCGCAACATACAGGAGCTTCACTGCTCCTTTTTGCACCATATCCATGATATAGTGATATTTGATCTCAATGTGCTTCGACCAATCATGGAACACCGGGTTCTATAACAACTTCACTCAACTCTGGTTGTCACAATAGATATAGGTAGCATCTAATGGGAGATCAAATTACTCATACAGTAGCTTCCTAATCCATACTACCTCACAATTGGCCGAAAAAGCTACGACATACTCTGATTTGGCTGTACCTAGTGCTACGCGGGACTGCTTCGTTCTAAACCAAGAGATCACACCTGATCCCATACTGAAGCAGCACCCCAAAGTGTTCTTCCTATCTTTAGCACTGCCTACCCAATCTGAATCAACATAACCCTCCAGGTTAAACCTTTGATTCGCATGAATGTGAGCCCATAATCGATTGTACCCTTCAAGTACCTCAGAATATGCTTTACAGCAACTAGGTTAATACCTCTGGGATCCGTTAGGAACTAGCTCAATGTGTTCACCGCAAAGAAAATATCTGGTCTTGCGTTAACTAGGTACATCAAGGACCCAATCATCTGATGATACACTGTGACATCAACCGGCTCAGATGAAGCTTCACACAAAAGCTTCAGGTTCGATGCCATAGGTGTGGCCATGGCCTTGCAGTTCATCATCCCGGACTACTTAAGGATTTCTACTACATACTTCACTTGTCCAAGGACTATTCCATCTGCACTCTACACACCTCCATGCCTAGAAAGTAATGCATCATCCCCAAGTTCTTCATCTCGAACGCGGGCAACAAGCTTCCTCTTAGTGTCGCCAACCAACCCATCCTCACCTGTAACAAATAGGTCATCCACATACAGTAGCAGTATCACTGGATTTCCTTCCTCAACCTTGTAGTAAAGGTTGGAATCTGCTTTACTCTTAGTAAAGCCCAAAATGGATAGAAAGTTGTCTATCCTACCATACCAAGTCCTAGGAGCTTGCTTCAAGCCATACAAGGCTTTCTTCAACCTGCACACATATGACTCCCTGTCATGTGTCTCAAAAACAAGTGGCTGCTCCACATACACTTCCTCTTCGATTACACCATTCAAGAAGGCAATCTTGACATCCATCTGGTGTATCTTCCACTTCATTACTGCAACCAGAGCAAGTATTATTCTGATGGAAGTGTATCTGGATATAGGTATTTCTTCATAATCTATTCCCTCTTTCTGGGAGAAGCCACGAGCTACAAACCTCGCCTTGTATTTCTCTATGCTTCCATCTGCAGCCTGCTTGATCTTATAGATCCACTTGGAAGTCTCCACAAACTTCCCTTCTAGTCTTGGGACCACATCCCAAACATCATTCTTCATGATCGACGTGTACTCCTCGACAATGGCATCCTTCCATTCTTTCTTTTCCACTGCTTCTTCATAACTAGAAGGTTCTTTGTTCATATTGTCACAAGGCAAGGCAACATAGCTAGTGTGTGACCTTGTCCTTTTCCTTTCCCCGTGTTCCTCTTCTGGAATACCATACCATTCTGCAACTTGGATGAGATCTCTAGCCCATGTAGGTTTCCTTTTGTGAGAGTTCTTCTCACGGGGTGGATCTATAGGTTCTTGCGGATCTTCAATTTCATGACCTTCTTCTGGAGTTGCTTCATTCATAGTGGTGTCTTGAATTCTGGTTACCATTGGTTCTTCATTGCCTTCAAAAGGTGTCTTCCTTGATTTGATGTATGCTGAGCCTTCATCAAATGTTACATCCCTGCTGATGTCAATTTTCTTGAATCCTAGAAAGTAGATTCTGTAAGCCTTCGAGATTTCACTGTAACTTGCAAATATGCCCTTCTTTCCTGAAGGATCTAACTTTGTCCTCTTTTCCTTTGGAATGTGTGTGTAAACAGGACAGCCAGATATCCTGAGATGGCTAACTTCAGGTTTCGTACTAGAGAAAACGTCTTCTGGTCTCTTGTTGTCAAGTATCTTGTGAGGTGTTATGTTATGTACATATACAACTGTCCTAGTTGCTTCTTCCCATAGGTGCATAGGCAGATCCTGATCATGAAGCATTACCCATGTTGCTTCCATGATAGTTCTATTCTTCCTTTCTACAACCCCATTCTGTTGTGGATTGTAAGGAGTAGTCAACTCCCTCTTAATCCCTGAATCACTGCATAACTTCTTGAAGTCTCCTGCAGTGAATTCCCCACCATTTTTGGATCTGAAGGTCGTGATCTTCTTATCAGCTTGATTTTCTATCAAGGCTTTAAATTCCTTGAACTTATCAAACACTTCATCTTTATTCTTCAAGAAATAGACCCAAGTCTTCCTAGATAAATCATCAATGAAGGAAACATAGTATACATACCCACTCAGAGAAATGGAAGACATTGGACCGCATACATCGGAGTGGATAGTCTCCAATATTCCTTTTGCTTTGATTTCACTGCTTGGAAATGCCTTCTTTGTGTTCTTCCCTTTTGCACATCCTTTGCAAATTCCTTCATGATTTGACTAAATTTCAGGAAGACCTTCTACAGCTTTGCTTGCAATTGGTAGTGCTCTATAGTGCATGTGTGCAAGCCTTCTATGCCAAATTTCACTTTGCTCCATGGATTCATGTACCATGGCATGTTGAGGTTGTCCCTTCAATTTGTATAATCCTCCCTCTTACTCTCCAATTACCACTGCATCATCTATAGTTTTACCTTTAGGCCACATAAGTACTTGGCCATCCATAAATGCAACTCTCATTCCCTTTACATCCAAAGATGATATGGAGAGATTATTTTTCTTAACTTCTGGTACATATAAAACATCTTTCATTTTCAAATACTTCCTAGAGTCTAACTTGTAGGAGGCTTCACCACTTCCTTTTATAGGATATTGATAGTCATCCCCAAGTTTCACCTTATGGGGTGACTCATGTTCATATAGGTCTACAAAGGATTCTTTAAATCCTGTCATGTGTTTGGAAGCCCCACTATCAATAATCCAATCATCACATCCATGTGAGATAGTACCCGTGAGAGCATAAATCAACACATATTCTTCCTCACTTGAAGAATCTTCACTTTCTGCCCTAGTTTTCTTCTTGGGAGGTTCATCATCCTCTGCAGCATGAGCATGATATCTCTTCTTGTTACTCTTCTTCTTGATGTAGTGATTGTTCCATTTGTTCTTGGGACATTCTGAAGCAAAGTGTCCTAGCTCATCACAAGTGAAGCATCGAACATGAGAGAAATATTTCTTCTTATGATGGAAGTGAGAATGTTTCTTGTTGTGAGATTTCTCCCTCTTAAACTTACTTCCTTTAGTGTGTGCTGTGAGGGCTTGATATTCGCTTCCCATCTTTTCTTCTTGGACCACAATCCTAGCTTCTTCTTGTGAACGTTCCTCCCATAGTCTATTGAAAGAGATCAACTTCTTTCTTGCACAGATTCCTTGGATGAAGGAGTCCCATGACATATCAATCATGAACACAATAACAGAAGCACACAAGAGACACAGAGTTTCCTCGGGGATCAATAAGATAAGCCACAAACCAAGATCACAATGATCAAACCCAAAGAGATGTCTCTAGCAGATACTCCTCCTCCTCCACTTGTGCGCCACTTTCTAACTTAGCTATGAGAGCTTGAGAAGTGAGTGAATGAATAGAATGAGAGAGGCATACCCTCTATTTATACATTGACTTGACTTGCAAATAAACCAATAGGGCCGACTTCCTAAGGAAGCCTAATAACCCAACCACATGACCTAACTAGGGCCGACCCCACACCGGTGGTCTAATAACCCATCAGTACAAGTGGCGACACTTACAATGTAACTTGCGACACTTGCAAATACAAATGATGGCACTTCCAATCAGAGGAAAAATACATCTCTGTTGGATATACAATAATATACAAGTGAATATCTTCCTAGTTTCAAATACATCAACATAGAATATATGTCGGATATCCAACGATATGACCATAGTTACCATTATAGAATATATGTCGGATATCTGAAGAATCCTATCGGTTATTCGACTATAGTCGTCGGATATCTGACTGCCGTTGGATATCCAACAATCCCATGTATCAATTAAAAAAAAATCAAAAATCATAAATTTGAAGGTGAAATCCGATGACATAGTCAATTTCGTTGTATGTCGTTGGATTTTCTCGTTGAATTTTGGGTCATAATTTGCTAGTGTCATAACAGAAAATTGAGGTAACTATATCAGTTTCTACAACAAAAATGGGATGGTTATCAGGCTTACTCTTACTTCTTACCACATAGGACAGTCTATGCTCCCTGTATAGTCTATTGTTTTTCCCAAAAACAGGGATGGTAGCATAAGACATGTCCATCTGTAGAGTTCCTTTTAATTTTGATGCCCAAGACCTAGATAATAACATCCCAAATGTAGGTGGAATATCATCCACTACCACATCCATGATTACATTCTTCTGAGGTATTTGAGTTAGTGAGACTACCATGTCTTTAATCAACCCTAAACATTAGAATTTTCTAGAATCAAAGGAGAAGAGATCTTTATAGGGCCTTGTGATTTCTAACCCCAGACTTTCCACCATTGATCTTGGCATGAGGTTATGTGAAGCTCCAGAATCTAACATAGCATTGTGTAAAATATGATCATGTATGTTTAGACTGATATAAAAGGGATGAACATCATCTTCTAGAGCACTTTCAAAATGGGGACCAAACATAAGAGTGGGTTTGTCATCATTAAAATTGAGTATCAGGATGCCTTCCTTCTTCTCCATTTACTAATTTCAAAATTTGATCTTTGTACTCTGAGTTTTTGAACAACTCATTTAAAGGAATTGAGATTTTAATCTTAGATATTTCATTCTCTAAACTGAAAGCAGAATGGATCTTTTCTATTGTCTTTACATTACCTTCATATATCTCTTATGGACCCTTTTTAGGAGCGTTTTCCCCCTTCTCAGGTGCCTTATTAGAGGTTAAATTTTTTGGGTCACCCTTCCTAGAAGTTTTCTTTGTGGATGAGAAGAAGATTGCTCAGTAGTAGCCTTTCTTTTGTCCACTGTTATCTTCCTACCTCTCAAATTATTTTGACTCTGAAATTCATAGATTGCATTTTGGAATCCTCTTTGGTATTGATCAGATTCTGATTCTTCTAGGCTACTATCTAACTGTAGGGTTGATTGGTCATGTTCCTCTTTAGTCAAATAGAACTGGGGTTGGATATGATCAAAGAGGTGGATCTTGTCAACAGGGTGCCCATCTTCTTCCTCTCCTACTATTAAGTTCTCAGCAAAAGGTGGTATGATTGGCTGATTCTCAACATTTCTAGGATCCCTTGGCTCTCTTGGTTTTCCTTATCGAGCAGGAGGTCTCCTATAATTGTTATTTCGAGCTTGAGGCTCTAGGTTTTCTCTGGAAGGAGGCCTATTTTCAAGGGATATCCTATCTACCATCCTTTCCATACTCCTAATCATCTTCTCAAATCTGGTATCAATGGATTGGGATGTAGAAGGTTGGGCTATCTCATTAGATCTCTTTTTCTCAGCTTCATTTATGTGCTTGATTTTACCCAAGGCCATCAAATTAGCTTCTACTTCTACAACTTCCTTTAACATTTAAGGTAGAGTGGAATATCTCCTTTATCTGAACATGAGAGCAAAGTCACTGTAAAAAAAATTAGCATAATGAAACTTGGATTCTCCCACAAGAGGCTTGATGTCCATAGGGATGGAATTATACATTCTCATGAATGTAGCTGAAAACTCTTGGACAATCTCAACATTGGTTTTCTTTGGTTTTTCATAATGAGGATAATTTGGAGAGGATTTTGTTTATCTTGCCATCTGTCCAGGAAAGCTTGTCCAAATATCTCATAGGTAGCAATTCCTCAATTTGGAAGGGCTTTGAACCACTTCTTCACTTCTCCTGCAAGACTTTGGGAAAATAAACTCATCTTGACATCATCTTCATCCACTTCTTATAGGTCTATAAAATCAGTAAAGTGGTCTACATGCTAATGTGCAGAACCATTTCCTTCCCCATCAAATCTCATGAGGCATTGGGAATAGCCCACGGGTAAGTCATGGAGATTAGCAGGGAGAGCTAAAGGATCAAATCGGGAAGCCATTTGTCTTAGATTTTGCTTAGGAGTAGGAGTAACAACAGGTATTACAAAAGGATGGCTTGGAACTGTAGGAGGAGTGATCAGGATTTGGGTATTTTTGCTAACAGCTTTAGAGAAGAGAAATAAATCATTGTTTTCTTGTTTAGCTTATGAATTTTCCCACAAAGCACTCAGATGTGTTTGGAATTTTCTTTGGTGAAATGGGGTTTTCTTTAGATCTAATTCATATTTAGACCTAAATCAAGATTGTTCAGTTTTTAAATCTCAAGAGACAATCTCTATATCCTGTGCCTCTTCTTTAGGTAGAGAAAAGACCTTGTTAATGGGGAAATACCCGTTTGTTCTTTCCTTGCTTTCCTAATGATCTTTTCTGGATATGATACAAACTTTTCAAGTTCAGGATCTGGATAACTTCAGGTAGGTTTCCTTCTAGAAGCCGAAATTCTTCCAAGAAATTCGCCAATCTGAAATTTGGAGTCACTGGGGAAAATTTTACAATGTTGAAATTTCTGATCCTCTGTTTACCCTCAGAGATTTTATTTGATGCTTTGAAATTATTTTTCTAGGAAAGAATTCCTTCGAATCCCTAGTATGGTCACCATAATGTTATCACTCAATATTCTCCTAAAATGTAGTATAAGGGACCATGAGGTAACTATTTCAAGCCAAGCTTTGGAGGATGGAAACTAGCCTTTACAACCACAGAGAGGGCCCTCTCTTTCACATTTCACTCAACACTTAGGATATTATTTGCACAAGCAGGTAATAAGGCTAGACCTTCAAATAATTACTTATAGGTATTATTCATCTGGTTGGGGTTAAGGACAAGAGCACCATTGGGCATGGAGTCAAACTTCAATGGATTTATAGTCACAAATGACTAATTTAGACCACAATTTGAGAGGCAGAGGCAAGGTAGATGAGGTTTTTCAAGTCAAATATATTAGCAGATGAAGGCAGAAAAGGAAACAAATTCCATCACAGAGCTGGAGCATTTGTAAATGAATTCTAACCTGCAAATTCAAGAAGAAAGGGTGGAATACCTAGTCATATGCATCTGAAGCATAAAATATGAATTTCAAACCATGTAGTCTTGATCTAGATACTGCAGAAGCAAACAATCAATCAAAATAAAAATGAAGAACACATGCACAGGAAGTAACATACATCAAAACACTCATCACAATAATCTATGCTCCAGAATGGGGTCTTCTCGTGAATTGGAAGGTCGAGCTTGATACATACGCGTAGCTTTTAATCTCTTAGAATCCAGAAACATCCAACCCTTGGGTTTAATTCAAAATATTCCTTTATAGGATTACAAAATATCAAACAAATTCTAACTAACTGACAACAATATTGAATTGGAATGGATGAGTTCATTCATGCCGAACTGCTCGAACCAATTTCCTTTGAGTCTGTTGGATGTACCGGTGAGAGACTCTGTGTGCTATCAATGTGCATTTAGGTCTTGGAAACCACCTGTTTGTCCTTTGGATTGGGCTGTTTTAGGTTTATTTGGGAAGCTAACCAGGCTGTGCTTCTCTTTGTCTTCCAAACTAGCTCTGAATCATGCCATTTATTTGTGAAGTTCTTCATTTCCACGACCGAATTTTTCCCTATAAAACACCTCAAATCCACAATTATCCTCCCGCAATCCGCAACGCGGGTTTCAGGAATCGGAAATCCAACTTTATGCCTTTGGAAAAATATCACTTCCAAAATCCGCATCCCGCAATGCGGGTTTCGGAAATAGAAAGGCCATTGCACGACCTCGCAGAAATCACCTCCACAATCTGCATTCCACAATGTGGGTTGCAGATATCGGAAACCTGAATTTGCACCCTGGAAAATTTATGCCTCCACAATCTGCATTCCATAATGCAGGTTGCCAAAATCAGAAACCCAAATCTGTGATCTCAGAAAATTTATGCCTCCGCAATCCACATTCCGCAATGTGCGTTGCGGAAATCAGAAACCCAACTCTACGCTCTTGAAAAATATTGTTTTGAATTCTGCAATCCGCAATGCGGGTGCGGAATGTCGGAAAGTAGGGCCTGCAGGAAAGCGAAAAAGAAGAAAATATTTTGATCGGATGTGTTGTAGATCGCTTCCCAGCAATTGATTTGGCTCTACTTTTCAATCTCGAGCGTTCATTCTGTATATTGCAAAAGAATTCCGCTTCCTTGTTTTTCCCAATTTTCTCACTGTTGCTCGATCATTTGGCTTGGATTTGCTTGACACTTACCCATTTTTGGGGGCTTTGTGATTCTTCCTTCAGCGAAAGAGGTAAATGGGCATGCTTGGGGTTCCAGTAGGGGTATTCCCTTTCCTTCTTTGGTGGGAACAATGATAGGGGTGTTAACATCCTCAATCTCGTATCCTCACCTAGGATATGTTCACCGAAGGAAATTTGGAAAACATCACACCTACCATCACTTTAGACATCTTGGTCAAACCAGGAATCGTGGAACATATCCACATAGTCCAAACTTGTTCTCCTCATGAACTCAAAACTTTTATAGCCTTGTTTAAATAGTTCTGCGACATATTTGCATGGAGCTATGAGGAAATGCTCGGGATTGATCCTGTTATTGTCATACATGAGATCAAAACATATCCTGATGCAAAACCTGTCCGGAAAACAATCCATCCAATGCAACCTAGGAAGACTGCGGCTATCAAAGTAAAGATAGAAAATATGTTGAAAGTTGGGTTTATTTATCTTGTTACCTTAACAGATTGGATCTCTAATGTCATCTTGGTTACAAAGAAATAGGGAACCATCAGAGTTTGCATTGATTACAGAGATCTGAATAAGGCTTGTCCTAAGGACAATTACCCTACCTCGTTTATCGACCAAATTATCAAAAATTGTGCGGGAAGTGTCATCTTTTCATTCATGTATGGCTTCTTCATCTATAATCAAATTGAGATCCACCCAATTGATCAACATAAAACTGGGTTCATATTCCCATGGGGTACATTCACATATCGCAAACTCCCATTTGGCCTTAAAAATGTTGGTGACACATTCCAACGGGCCATATCGTATGCCTTCCATGATATAAAGGATTTTTTGTAACCCTATCTTGACGATTTAGCTGTTCATTCAAATCGTCGTGACTTCCATATCGATCATCTGACAACTATGTTTCTCATATGTCGATGGTACAATATCCATTTAAATCCTCATAAGTGCATATTCTTTGTGGATTATGGATGCCTCCTAGGATTCATCATTTCGAAATATGGGATCTGCATTGATCCCCTGAAGGTAGAGTCCATTGTTTCCCTACCCCCACTCACAGATATTATATAACCTCAAATTTTGCAATGGGAGGACAACTACCTGTGTCATTTTGTGTGTAATTTTGCAGAGAAAAAACAAGGTTACTTGCATTTGTTAAAGAATGACGTCCTGTTCATTTGGGATGACTATGCCCAAACTTACTTTGACAATCTCAAACTTGCAATTACTTGTGCACTTGTGTTACAACCAACGGATTACACCAAGGATTACATCCTTTATCTTGCTGCCTCTACTTCAACTATCGCTATAGTTTTCGTACAAGAAGATAGTCACGTGAAGGAACATGTGATATACTATATTAGTAAGGGTCTCATTGATTCTGAAATATGTTATTCACATGTAGAGAAGTTATCTCTGGAAGAAATCATTGTTGTTCAGAAGTTTCGTCACTATATCCTACTTCGCACTACTACCATTATTGTTGGCTCTAACCCTATGTACCACGTTCTTACGCGTCAGGTATTAGAGGGAAAATATCCACGCTGGATCGTAATTCTCCAAGAATTCGATCTTCAGTTTGAGAAGTCCAAATCCAAAAAGTCTTTGGTATTTGCGGAAATCATTTGTGATCTTCCCCATACTGATTAAGAATCTAAGCCTATTGACTCTCTCCCCGATGAGTCCTTGTTTCTGATTAGTACTTATGACCCCTGGTATGGATATATCACATTGTATATCCAAACCCAATGCTTCCATCCGCACTTATCTTGTGATGAACGTCATCATATTTGTCACCATGCAAAATATCACCTGATCATTGGTCATATGCTATGTCGTTGTGGTATTGATTCTATTGTACGACGTTGTTTAACTCACGAAGAGGCTAAGCATGTCCTAAATGATTTCCACTCAGGGGCATGTGGCGGTCATCTTTCTGGGACGGGTACAACCCAGAAAATATTACATGTTGGATACTATTGTCCATCCATTTTAAAATATTGTATGGAAGTGTTCAAGAAGTGTCCTCCTTTCCATATTTTTCAATATAAAAAATGCTCACACCCAACCCCACTACACCCAACCCCACTACATCCAGTTATCATTGTTGATCCCTTTTCCAAATGAGGCATAGACTTCATGCATTGTAATCCTACCTCTGTTGGGGGCATGGTTATATCATTGTCGCAGTAGACTACTTTACCAAATGGGATGAATCTATTCCTACATACAAGGAATATGGTGAAACTTCCGCACTCTTTATGTTTAATCACATCATTGCTAGATTCATAGTCCCTCAAGCCATCGTCACCGATCACGGATCACATTTCCAAAACAAGATGGTGGATGAACTAAGTGCCAAGTTGGTTTTTCGGCTTGAAAAATGAACCCCTTACTATCCTCAATCAAATGGAAAAGTAGAGGCCGTTAACAAGGTCTTGAAAACCATGATTCAACGCATGGTGGGTACACACAAGTCAAATTGGCATGTAATGATTTTTTCATCCCTTTGGGCATACAAGACTTCTGTCAAAACCACCACTGGTTTCACACCCTTCTAGTTGTTGTATGTACTAGAGGAAGTATTCCTATTGAGTGCGAGATTCTGTCTGTAAAACTAGTTGTTGAACTTTTACCGAACACATTCGCCAAGGAAGAACAATTCTTATACTTGGAAAAACTTGACGAAACCCGTCGTGATGGAGCTCTGGCCAATGAAGCACATAATAAATGCATAAAGGACTAGTACGATAAATCCATAAAACTCCATATCTTCAACGAGGGTGATTTGGTCCTTACTTACGACCAAAAACATGATAAGTTGGGGGAAGGAAAACTTGAGTCCATGTGGCATGGTCCATATGTAGTAAAACATCTTTTGGAAAAGGGATCCAATGAACTAGTTGACTATGACAGAATATCTTTAGGGGAGCCTCGCAATGGGATCTACCTAAAGTGGTACTATGCTTAAGTCATCTTGCATTGGTACCTTGTATATATTGTACATGACGTGTGTTTTTGTTTGGTGTGACACTTTCTTTTAGTGTGCTAGGATCTTATCTCGATTTGTGCTTATACGATTTTCTTCCTGGATGTGTAGATGTCAACCTGTTATGGATTCGCAGATGGTGCTATCTGACACACCCACATCCTTGCCTCAACAGCCTGGGTACTATATTCCCCTACCGGTGAACTCATAAGCTCAGGAGGAACTTTCCTAGGTCCTGCAACCAACAATGTCGTTGAATATCACGTGGTGATTGGATTATTGACCGATGATTTTTCCCTTGGTGTGGACCACATTTTTATCTACCTCGATTCTCAACTAGTGGTCTCTCATTTGAACCATGTCTACGCCATTTGTGAACCTATTTTACTCCACTTGTTTTGGTGGGTACGTCTCTTGGAAAGGTCCTTTGAGTCCATTCAATACCTACACATTCTAAGAAGTATGAACATGTTTGTCGATTCTTTGGCTAATTTTGTATTGGATTGGTATATTGCACATTCATAAACTTTTTTATCAAAGATGCATAAATTGACATGACATGTAAACTATTCATAGTGTATAGGAAAGCACGCATAAGATCCAAAATCCATCATAGAAAACACAGTGTATAAAACAACTAGATAGTGTCATATATATATATATATATATATCATGTCTAGAAAAAATGTTGTACAAAAAGGGTACTGATAGAAAAATTATGAAGCTCATAATATTTCAGTGAGTCACATCTACAAAATATGAAGCATGTGGCTTTCAATACATCATCATATATGCATCCTATCCTTGAGGATGCTCATGATAACATATAATGGCCCTAGCAACCCAATGGAGTAACTGACCAAATCGTCTAGAGACTCCAGCTATCTTGCACTGGTAGTGTCGAGGAATATAATCTATATAAATATCTAGGATATCGAAAGTCAACCGCTGGAGGTTCTCCTCCAGCTCATCAAGCTCCTCTACTGACTACTGATGGACCACTTCCATATCCCAAACAACTCCTCTCCTCTCGATCGGTGAAGAACCCTCTGGTCTGGATGGAATAATGTCTGCATACACAAGATATGACATATCAGTGCTACACAAAAACAATTAAAATTATGAAAAACATAAAAAACAAAAGAGTTTCTTTCTTACCAATGTATCGCCATTTATCTCCATCTAGAAGAGCCAGATCAGGATCTCCTCTGAAATTTGTACCCGCATAAGCATAGTCCTCAACCATGACGAGTTTCTTGCTTAGAACTGAAGAAGGCTGACCCGTATGTGAACATAGGCCCACCACCTCAATGGCGGTCCATCACCTCTGAACACCTCACCATATGCAGATCTTGCAGATCGATATCATCAAGCTCAACCTACAAACGTAGCAGTGGAACCCTTTCCAAGAAGAAAGATACCATGATGGAACCATACCCAAACTGTTTCAACTCACCAATACGACACTCTATGGCATATAGAATATGGGCCTTGGTGTCCTGATGTGCATCCCTACTGCTTGCTACTCGCTCGATGGTAAAAAGTACAGTCCTCAAAGGATGGTCCCGTACATTTTTTATGGGAATTTTCCCACCTAACATTTGTGTGTGTAGCATACAAAACTATGCAATGAGGCTCTCAGTAGACTAGTCACTACCCCGAGGTCCAGATAATGATATAGGGTCCCCATGCCTTAACAATACTGTCAAGAAATAGTTTCCCTCCACATCCAAATTAATAATATGAGCCCCTACCCTGAATAACTACTGATCCGGGTCCCATAATCGGATCAAATAGTCTAGTAACTGGACCTACGCCCTCATTTCTTAGACATGAAAAAATTTAAGTAATCCTTACCCCTGCAAAGCATTGACGGAGTGTGGGTCATTTTATGCTTGTGCATCTTCTAGTTTGTGCTTACACTCCTTCCATTGGACCATTTTGGTGTCTAATACCTATATAAAAATCAATAATATAAGCATTAGGTCCCTTTACATGCTTTAGAAATTGTCTGTTTGGCCCCATTATCATTTTTGGAAGTCGAATTGTGCTGACGCACCCCGCATATGTAGAGAGTACGCCAGTGACACGCTTTTCCCATAGGGAAAGTGCATCACTGTTGGGTAACGCACTTTTTTTTATAGGACAATCTAACAAGAGCGGGCTCAAGGCGTGATCTTCCTAGCTTAATGCAAGACTGGAACAAACGAGACAGAATATGAAATAACTTTCCTATATCTAATTAAATATTGAGTGACTAGATGCTTTACCTTTCAGATCGCGGATCCTTTCTCCTTGATGTAGTTCCAAGATTTATGGTCTTCAGATCTCAGCTGCAAAACCTGTCAAGACATACAGAACAACACAAGTAGTAAAATGAATCTAAACAATAATATATCTAAGTAAGCAGTTAAGCAGGAAAACTACATAAACATCATCAATGCAACAACATTTGGTGGAAAGAATTTATATTACTGTATAAAAAGGGAAAGTACATAGAAGGAAGTGATTACAACCAAGGCTTAACGCAACAATCCTTCTCCAACAAGCCAATGCCAAAGCCTCCAAAGGAAGTATGGATCTCCCAAGAAATGGATAGAGATCTCCTAAGGTAATTTCACCAGCATGTAAGTATTGTAGGGTTCCTCCCTTTGGAATGGGAATGAGCTTCACTTATATAGGACTAAGAGGATAGGGTAGGTTGAGATATGGTAGGAGAGAGTTAAGGGATCCCACCAAAGGGCTAGGGAACCGAATGCCAGCTCTCCTATAGGCTAGGGATAGGGATCCACATCAGCCACCTTTGAGAATGGGCTTGAAGATGCTCCTTTATCCAATTAACTGACATCGTCGCAGGCTACAATAGGACAACTTGCAACATCGTAGGTTGCATTAAGATGACCTGTAGTGACCTCACTAAACCCAACAGGAATAAGTTAGTATCTCTTCCACGTTGATGACTTAGTCAAAGGAACTTTAGGTATGTTTACACTAACTATCATGATGGAAATATTTAGGTGTGACACTTCCCACAAGGGGAAAGCACATCACCCAGGGCGCGCAATTTTCCCTTCAAAATGAGCCAAAAAAACCCAAAAACTTGCTTTTAAATCAAAATTCAAACCATCAAAAACCAAGAGGATGATATTTAGGATTACCTGCAACTGACGAGAGTTTGATTGGCAGACCAAGGCTTCCGTAATGGTCATTGAAATATTCAGCTCCAAAGAGGTTTTTATCCACTATTCAACTTGGTAAAATGAATTGGTAAATAATTTTTATGTCACGTCCCCTCCCATCCAACCAGCTAGATGGAGAGGATCGTGACGGTTAAACCGGGCATCTAGCCCCCATATACATTGATTAAAAAAGCATTCAAATTCAAATGAATAAGAATATATACATACACAAATGCATAACAGATGTGATATTAAACTGGGCGTCTAGCCCTATGAAACATTTAATCATAAGAATGAACATCATATAACAGAGATAGATGGGACTGTTATGGTTTTAAGAAAATCACAGCGAAATATTAAGAATTTCACATCCATCATACATTTAAGGTGTTCATCAAATAAGTAATTGCAATTTAACACAAGAGAATACTTATCTTATACAGAAGTAGTCCCACGCAACTGGCTATGCAACTGCAACGTTCCACCCAACCGTAGGCCAGTGTGCTCCTCAATCTCTCAGCACCACTGCCACCCCCGAGCTGGGCATGATCTCTACAAGGAACCAGGGAACAACAGACTCACACATAGCCAAGCATACACCAAGATGAGCCAAGCCAATCTGCAATTGGGTTTATCAGGCTGCTAGGAGATGGAAGGGAAGAGTTGCTAAGCTAGTGAGCTCCAGCACAGAGCTAGGGATAACCTTGCAAGATCTATCTAGCTTGGCACCCACAATAACTACACACCCAGCACAAGGAAGTATTCTTTTCACTGCTGTACAGTCCCTCAAGCCATACCTTCCCTATCTAGTGCTCTCAGGGTATGCATAGAAGGGTAACCAAAGCCCTCTTGATCTTCTTGAGAGGTTGCCTCCCCCACTAGGTTTATCAAGCCACTTCTATCCACTACCACTCCAAACTTCAATTCACAGGTTCAAACCAAAACGAGGATGCACATAACAGCAGAACCCCACTTGCTGGGCATGAGAAAAACGTTTTCCACAGTGGGATGCATGAGATGGGGTTTTCAGCTAACTCAGAAAACGTGGGAACCCACAAAAACGAAATGGGAAGTTGGGAAACAACCCTGTGGAGTCAATCCGTTTTTAGAAAAACGTCCTTGGGCAATTCGGGGCAAAAACGACCTCCATATAGTCCCCAAAAACGTGGCCCTTCTCTCCCAGGCTGCTATATATACAAAAAGGAACTTCCAGGCATGGAAAAATGCAGGATTTTGCTAAAAAACGTGAAGGGAAAAGACCCAGATAGCTCCCACTGCGTGAATGAATGAAGACTGCCCCTTCCCCATGGCTTTGGGCACCATTTCGTGGGTGGTTTCTTGCCCCACAAGCAAAAACACGATTTTCCAAGTTGATGGCTTGCCCATGCACGAAAATGGCTTTCCCATACTCTTTCATTCCCAAGGCATTAACTGCCTTAACCAATTTCTTGGAAAAAAAATTAAATGATTGGGTACATGAGACAAAATGGGTAGTTGGTGGTTTATGGGTTTCCCCATTGACACATGGATTAATACCATTGGCTCAAGGGTTTGAATAGTTTCCCTCCCTTTTCCTTGTAGAATCATGCCCCATCTCTTTTGTTGCATTGCATAGCCGGTTGTGAGTTTTTTTCATTGAAATTCATAATTACATGATGTTTTATTTACATCGTGCCTATCTCGCACAAGAACCATAGGCATCTATTTTAATTGCCGATACATAAACGCTAAATCAATGGTGGGGCCTTGGCCTTGAGCTCCTCACCATGATTAAATATCAGTATTTACATCATTTACAAAAGGGGGTCAAAATGGGGACGTGACATTTTACTATTCACCCTTTTTTATATAAAACAATTGAATATTCCTTTATTAATATTTATTTTATGGGTTATTTATTATAGTTGACTTCTTTTTGTGTTTTAAAACCTTATAATGGACCCTAACTTGGTTCCTATAGTTTGTAGATAGAGGAAAATGGTGTTTTGACTACATTGGTGACCATCATAGAATTTCCGTGCTTCTTGTCAAGTGTGAACAAGTCTCTGAGTGTTTTTTATACCATTATCACGCTCGTTAAAACTAAGTGTTAAAGGTATCGAGCTTAGTCTTTGTTCCTTCTCGTGCTCGTAAATACATGAGAATAAGTCACCGAGTTATCTTTTATATTTTTTGGGGCTCATAAAAATCCTATGAAAAAGAAACCCCCTTGGATTTCTTCTTTAATCTTTTTTCAGAATCCCTCAATAGGAAAAGATCTCCCAAATAACTTGATTCTTTAACACTTGTAAAAGTGTATGCAAGGTCATCTTTTTGGTGATAGTTTACCCCTTTTTCCAACCAGCGAGACTATTTATGAAATAGGAGCACTCTAGTTAATCATGACTAGAAGAGTCATCTCTCATATCATTTTATCCTTTTTTGGGCGAGGAGACTAAAATTTATGAAAAAGTACTCATCGAAGTCTTCTTTAGTCCTTTCAGACTCTCTAAATATTAAATGGCATCGATTTTACCTTCTTTGGACTTGCTAAAATTTGATATTGAAGGGCCCTTTTTTGGGACGAACCCCTCCTATCTCAGGTTCGAAAAACATTTGAGATTGGACTTGTCTGAAGGATGAGCTATACCGAGCATCTGTTACCCTCCTCGAGCTCATTAATAAACAATGAGGTACTCATAAATCATGATGCAGAATAAGGAAAGAGTTTGCGTTTACTTGTGACAATGGAAGTACTTAGTCGCTCTTGAACATGGCACTCGTTTGAATTTCATTATTCTTGGATAATCTGCTTGTCCTTGAGTCTCACCAATTCCATGAGTCTTTTTACTCCTTTCAGTTATTTAAAGAATGCTTCTATCACTAGTTTCATTAGGTATTGGTGTCATTCTCATCATGTCAATGCTGCCAAGTCATGCCATCCCATGTTTAAGAGAGTTTTGTTGATCGATTCAATCTCTGCAGTCATTAGACCTTCTATTATGTCAGTCGCTCCAGAGTCAGTCTCAAAAATTTCTCTACAATATGATCTACTCCAAAACATATTTGATCTTGTTTCGTGTTGATGATAGGGGAAACACCATGGCCCTCCTTTGATGGGTTTATCCTTGTCGAATTCAACACATCATTTGAGGATTGAACCTAGAAACCAATCAAGTACCTTGGGCTTGCATGCCTTAATGGCAGGTTATATCGCTTTCAATAGTAAGTTCACACCATTGACTTCTGATTGAAATATTCCATCGAATGTTCTACCTTATCTCATTGATTCACATTCGACAGTATGTACTATGATACCTTGGGGATCATTGACATCAACGGTGATTTCCCTCATGCTTGTTAACGGTATACATTAATTACTAGTAATCAAGTGGTTTATACCATGTTCAACTTCAAAACATTGTAATCAAATGGTTATATTTGTATCATTGTGGGTTCGGCTTAAATACCCTGGGTTAACTCGTGTATCTTACCTAGGCTGCGATGGATATTTTTTGAATCATATCACACGGATCCACTATTGTATTGGTTGTGGCTATGTAATTATCTCATCATGGATCTACGCTTGTGTCGAGTAGCCATGATTGTGTTTAGTCAGTCTTTACTACCATGGATCTACAATGTATTGGTTGACAACCATGTTATGATTCATTTGAGACATATATCTCATATTATGTTGTACTACAAGAGTCTTTTTTCATCACTCCAACCGATGATCCTTGCCTCAAACCCTCATATTGCAAAACATCTTACCTACCCTATTTTTCTAGCTTCATGCTTTGAGGAGCATTATGTTATACCAAAATCTCGTCATCATGAGTTATGTGTCCTCTATTTTCCCTAATTCCTAAAGCACTTGGGCTTAATGATTAAAAGGATTGTTTTTGTTGACCCTTTAACATTTTGTTGTACCTCGATGCACCTTGCTCGTTGGAAAGGCGCGTCAGACCTTTGGTGACGCACTCTGCACATTTACAAAGAGCATCGATGATGCCAGTTTCCTTTGTACAAGGTGAATCATCCTTAAAAGACACAGGTTGCTTGTGTGCAAGGTGCGGCGATGTTGGTTAAAGTGGAAAAAGAGAAGCTTCAAGTGACTTATCAAACCTCTGATTGCATGGAGGCTTATCCCTCCATGTTAGGAAAGGTGGCACTCAATCCCCTTACCTAGTGGGATGATCACTTTAGCTTCTCCCATAAATCCTCAACCTCTCCTATCCCTTCAGGCCTATAAATATAAACCCCCTGTCCATGGTTAAGGGGGAGAAGGATAGAGTACTTACATGTTGGTGAAATTCTGTTAGGAGATCCCTTTCATACATTAGGAGGAAAAACCTTTGATCTTTGAGGCTAGGATCATTCAGAAGGTGTTACGACGTCAAAGATCGGTTGTAACCTCTCTCTTTGTACTTTCTGTAATTACATTAATGAAAATTCTTTCCATAAACATCTTGTCATTATAAGGTTTAGGATTGGCTTCTTTGACCACTAATATAGATTGATTTATGATTATATGCTATCATTACTTGTTTGTTTCCACCTGTTATAAGTTGTTTTGCAGCTCAAGATCTGAAGATCAAGGGCCATATCAAACAAGGATATATGAATTGTGTTCATAAGGTGAGTTACCTCTTTACATTCTTTGCAATTTGATCAATATAGGAAAGTAATTCGTGTTATGTACTTATTTTGTTCTAGATCTGAACCATTCGGACTAGGAAGATCAGTTTGTGTCTGCACTTACAGATTGTCCGCAAATAGTTAGACAAGCCAAGAGATCCAAGAGAGACACTTCAATGTTGGGGATGTGGAGGGGACCACATGATTAAGAACTGTCCACATCGGAATGGGAGTGAAAAGCAAGTTCACAACATCCAAGGAGCTGAAACAGTGGGTCAAGTGGCAAGGACAGTCCCTAGAATTCATGTAGCACTAGAGGACGTCCAAGCAGACCATCAGTCAACTGTGGTTGAAGTTGAAGGTAAGATTGCTAAGCAAACTATTTCTACTTTGATTGACCCTGGATCTACTCACAGTTATATCAGTCCTAAAATTGTTGAGATTTGTGATTTTAAGAAAACAAATCCTAGTAAATCATGGTTAGTCCAACTAGCCACTAGAACTAAGAGGAAGGTTAGAGAAATCATGAATAAATGTCCATTGGAAATGGGTGGGCTTTCGACTTTTTCATATCTGATTTTTTTTCCACTTGGTTCCTATGACATTCTCATTGGAATGGACTGGTTGGAGGTCCATGGAGTTAAACTTGATTTCTACAGCAATACTTTTGAGTGTATTGATGAAGAAGGAAACCCAAGGGTTTTAAAGGGCTTTCTAAAGGTAGTTTCTGTTAGGCATATTTCAGCCATGCATTTAAAGAAGTTCTGTAGGAAAGGTTGCCAATTGTATGCATCCCATATTTTGAAGAAATCATGAAATAAAATTTCCAAGTTGGAAGACCATTCTGTTTTGAAAGAATTCAAGGATTTGTTTCCCGATGAAGTTTCATGACATCCTACAAAGGGGGACATTGATTTTACAATTGATTGTGTTCCAGGATCTGCACCAGTTTCTAAGACACCATACATGATGAGTACACCAGAATTATTAGAGCTGAAAATGCAACTGCAAGAGTTGTTGGAAAAGAAGTACATAAGGCAAATTTTGTCGCCATGGGGAGCACCTGTACTTTTTGTGAAGAATAAAGATGGAACGCTTAGGTTATTTATTGATTATAGGTAGCTTAACAAGGTTACAGTGCAGAACAAGTACCCCTTGCCTCGAATTGATGCTCGTTTTTATCAAATGAGAGGGGAAAAGGTGTTCTCAAATATTGACATGAGATTGGGTTATCATCAAATGAGGATCAAAGAAGAATACATTCACAAGACAACCTTTAGAGAAAGGTATTGGAACTATGAGTTTGTGGCGGTGCCAAGTTTGGTCTCACAAATAGCTACATTCATGTGTCTCATGAATAGTTTTTTCGGCAGGTATTTGGACAATTGTGTTCTTGTATTTCTAGATGAAATTCTTATTTATTCCAAGAATGAAGAAGAGCACGAAAAACACTTGAGAATGGCTTTGCAATTGTTAAGTGAGTATAAGTTGTGTGCAAAGCTAAGAAAATGTGACTTTAAAAAAAATAAGATTCATTATTTGGGTCACATTATTTCTGAGGAGTGAATATCGGTGGATACTAAGAAGATTGAAGCCATCATTAATTGACCAACTCTATGAAATGTGACAGATGTGAGATCTCTTATGGGTCTTGTTGGTTACTACAGGAGGTTCATTGATGGATTCTCTAAGGTTGCACACCCAATCACTTCTTTGTAAAAGAATAGGATAAAGTTTGAGTGGACACCAATATGTGAAGAAAGCTTCCAGCTTTTGAAGAAGCTTCTCACAAGTGCTCGAATTCTAAAGATTCCAAATCCATAAAAAGATTTCGTGGTATGCACAAATGTATGTAAAGATGGATTTCGAAGATTTCTTATGCAAGATAGCCATGTGCTATGCTACCAGTCAAGCAAGTTGAAAGAGCATGAGAAGAACTATGCTACTCATGATTTGGATATTATAGCCATAGTGCATGCTTTGAAAATGTGGAGGCACTATTTAATGGGCAGAAAATTTGAACTAAGGACAAACCATTGTGGTCTGAAATATTTGTTTTAGTAGCCAACATTAAATGTTAGGAAATCTAAATGGATAGAATTTTTATGTGAGTTTTATTTTGAGATCAATCACATAAAAGGTAAAGAAAATAAGGTGGTTGATGCACTTAGTAGAAAAGTATATGAGATGCATGTGACAGCCATTAGTTCCTGTAAATCAGATTTGAGGCAACGGATTGTTGACTGTATTGTTGAGGATGAGCTGTATGTGCAAATAAAGAACAAATTGCAGTAGCAGAATTTGGAAAAGAGGTATGAAGGTTACCATTTGGAAGGTGATGGAATTCTTGTTTATAGAAATAGAATTTACATTCCTAATGTGGCATATTTGAGAAGTCTTGTTATGGATGAAATCCATAAAATGCCATTCCGGTCATCCGGGATACAAGAAAACAATTGCTACAATGAGAAAGAAATATTTTTGGACAGGAATGAAAAAGGACATTGCTGAGTATATTTCTAAGTGTCTGAAATGTCAACAAGTGAAGGTTGAACATCAACACCCAATAGGTTTGTTGCAGCCTTTGCCAATTCCGGAATGGAAATGAGAAGTGATTTCAATGGATTTCATTACAGTTTTTCCAATGGTAGTGAGGTAGCATGATTCCATCATGGTTGTGGTGGATAAATTATCTAAGGCAGAACAATTTATACTGGTTAAATCCACGTATAAAATAGATGCTATTGCCAATATTTTTATGAAGGAAATTTTTAAGTTGCATGGTTTTCCTAAAGCAATAATTTTAGACAGGGATACGAAGTTTACTTCAAATTTTTGGAAAACATTTTTTGTTGATTTGGGTACGCAACTGAACTTTAGTACCACCTACCATCCAAAAACAAATGGGGAAACAAAAAGGGTAAATCAAGTTCTTGAAATCTTGCTACGCATGTATGTGATGGAAAAACCATCCAAGTGGGAGGAATATCTACATTTGGTAGAGTTTTCATATAATAATGGGAAACAAGCATCATTGGGCATGAGTCCATTTGAAGCTTTGTATGGAAAAAGGTGTAGAACACCAGTTACTTGGGATAATCCAGTTAACGAAATTGTACTTAGTCCAGAATTGTTTAAGGAAATGGAATAAGAGGTTGCAAATATTAGGCAAGATTTAAAGGAATCCAAAGATAGATAGAAAATCTATGCAGATAAGAACCGAGTGCATAGAGAGTTTCATGTTGGGGATCATTTCTACCTTAGAGTGAGGCCAAGGAAGATTTCCTTGAATCTTGGAAGTTGTGCCAAGCTATAACCTAGATATTTTGGGCCATTTGAAGTGCTTGAGAGAATAGGACCAGTTGCATATAGAATTTCATTTCCTTCTAATACTAGAAATCGTAATTGTTTTCATGTTTCTTTGCTTAAGAAATATGTACATGATCCTAACCATGTGATTGATTGGGATGTGATTCAGGTGGAACCAGGGGGAGAGTTCCAAACTGAGCCACTATGCATCATAGACAGGAAAGTGACATTGTTCTGGAACCGAACCATCAGATACGTAAAGGTGAAATGGAAGCACTTCGGTCTCGATGAGGCTACGTGGGATTTGGAGGATTCAATGAGAGATGCATATCAATTTTTGTTCCAATTTTGAAAAAACACCGAGGATGGTGTTATTCCAAGGGGGGGGCATTGTAATATCCCTAGTTATGGCTTGGAATGTATTGAACCAAAATTATGTAAAATTATGTGAATATGCTAGTGCGAATTCCTAGTGAAAATCTCAAGGCCAAGGCCCAATTAGTGAATGTCTAGGCATGTATGATGTTTATATTTTATTTTGACCATTTGGTTGGATTTTGTGTTGAATTAGAATATATGTAAATATTATGTGCATAAATAATAAAATGGTCGAAAAATGGTTGTGTAAAGACAACCAAAGGGGCTATGATTCCACTAGAGGGGAAGAGGAAAGGGGTGCCATGGGTGGCTAAATCCTTACTTCCAAGTGACAAACTTATAACTCACCCAAAATTCTCCCATGTGATGAGAATAAGCCAATTATATCCTATTTTTACCATTTTCCAATCATTGATGCATGTGTGTGGTTGCTAGGAAAAGTTACCTCATGTAGTTAATGAAGCATGGGACTCATTGCACTTTTGTGGCAGTTCTGTCATGACAGAATTCAGTCTACAGCTGATAGGAGTCATTTCTTCTATTGTCAGAAGTTATGTCAGTTGTATTTTCACCATTTTCTCATATCCCTTGGAGTCAACCCTCATTCTCCCATTCTTTCATGCATATCTTCACTAGGAACCCTTACCCATTGAGTTCTGTTTCTCATAGGTTCTTGAGAAGCCACAAATTGAGGCTACATGTGGTTCTATATAATCCAATATCATATTGGACTTCTTCTATGCACACACTAGAAGCACCTAGCAAGATGGATCGCCCAAGAGAACCGTGGATCGGTGAAGGGGATTCCTAATCTAGAAGGGTGTTGTGTGGGGCAGGTATTGTGGAATCCAAGGCTGTGAGGGCTGAGTGAGACCCCTGTAGAGCTTTGTATGAGCATTTGGATAAGCATAGAGAGAAGAATGGGTTATGGGCTTAGAGAGAGAATCCTGTAGGTGTTTCCTTCACCCTAGTGGCCTCATAACCCAGCTTGGGGGTGGCCTCCCAGCAGAAAGAGTATATGTTGGATGGAGTGCCTATGGTTGGGTGGAAAATCTCTCTTACACAGCCAGTTGCTTGGATTTGTGTTGGATAAAGATAAGTATTCACATGCATTTGAATATGAAATGTTTTTCTTTCATGCCTGTAATGTTTATGCTTGTGTATTGCATGCTAGATGTGTGTGGATAGATTTTGATTCCGTTGTGCATGTTTATTTGCATTTCTGCACACATTTTATTTGTTGAAATTCGTATTATGGATCTGGGGTGAAATTTGAGAGCCCATATTTTGGATAAGGTCTGTTATACTTTCATCATTTAATTTAATAGATCTAGGATCTTAACTAAAATAACAACATGTAAAGCATATCAAGCATAAGAGACAAGAGACAAGATACACAAAACATTTCACCGAGGAAAACCAAGAAGGTAAAAAACCCTGCAACTTCCTCAGAGATAGATTAAGCACCAATATAAGGATCACAAATATCAAACCCAAGAGATAGATATCTTCAACAACATACTCCTCCTTCACTTGTGTGCACTCCTCCTCTCTCTCACTAATGTGAAGTGAGTGAATGAGAGAATGTATAAAATGAGAGAGACACACTCTCTATTTATACACTACTTCACTTGTCTTTTAACTTTAACTAGGTCAGCCCCAACTTAACTACTTAACATAATGTTGATTGGGCCGACCCCCACTAGGGTGGTCTAATAACCCTTTAACCCACATGAATCATACAGGGCCGACCCCATCAAGATGGTCTAATAACCCATCAAGTATAAGTTATGCCACTTACAATATAACTTGCGACACTTACAAGTACAACTGACAACACTTCCAATCGAAGGAATAATACATCTCCGTTGGGGATAAAATAAATTACAAATACAATATACAAGTGAATATCTTCCGAAGTTACAAATACATCAACAAGTTCCCCTCTTGATGGTCGGTTTGGGTGAGGGGGGACGTTACAATTGATTGTATGGGAGGATTTTAAGACTCATGGAAATCATTGAGATTGAATATTCATGTTTTGATATGAAATAGGAAAATAAACTTGAGCTTTAATTTATTAAATTTTCACCTAATTCTAGGTGATTAAAATATTTTATCTTGTTTAATTATTTTATGTTTAGTTCTTCAGCATCATCATGGATTTCTAACCATGAGCAGTGAATGGGGCCAACATTGAAATTTATTCAAAATGTGACTGGATGCGTTGAAAATTTACATGGTTAGACTAGGAGAATGCGTTGATGGTATGGGAGGGTTTTAAGACTCAGGAAAATCATTGAGATTGAATATTCATGTTTTGATATGAAATAGGAAACTAAAATTCAGCTTTAATTTATTAAATGTTCACCTAATTCTAGGTGATTAAAATATTTTAACTTGTTTAATTATTTTATGTTTGGTTCTTAATAAAACATAATAAAAAATTATGTCCAATTTTAAAATGCAAACAATATAATGAAATAATTAAGTTAACAAAGTTGCTTATTCAAATCATTGTGAGATACGTGCATTAATATGTTATTAACTTTTGTGTCCTCACGAACATATGTTGATATAAAATGAATGGAAGAAGCATCCAAGTAATCCTAATTTTTTCTGCCAACAATTCATACCATATTTTAAACATTTTAAGGATATTGCAATAGGTAATTTGTATTGACAAAAATAATGCTGAAGCATTTCAAATTTTAGGCAATAAGAATCATCATTTTTTAAGCATGGATTAAAAATTATTCTGAAAATTTAGAAGTCTTGGTCATTAACATCATTGTCTGCAACAATGTCATATAGTGTATCATTTTCAATGTCCATATGATATTTCAAGTAGTTAATAATATCTCCATCCTCATCTTGACCTGAATCATCTTCATCATCATTGAAATTTGACTCTAAACCATCCATATTGTTACGAGATGTATTTGGATCATCTTTTTTTATACCATCCACATTGTTGTCTTCCATAAAATCATCTAACTCTAGATTGTTTCCTTCTTGTGCCTGAACATAACCATCCTCAGCATCATCATGGATGTCAATTTATTCGATGTTTTCTAATCCCTCTCTCCTTTTTTTGGTCATCATTGTTTTGCTCAGTATCCACTAATGCATCGTCAAATACATGGCTTAATATTGGATCATAATGTATGAAAAAATCCATTTTGGGTCTAGAATATATTCATAGAAAAATACATGCACATGAACGAGTACATACATATATTAGATGTATGTTGTAAAATATTTATTGATGAATAAACACATGTATATATTTGCAATAAACAATGTATTAATATATTATTGATCACTACTGCTTCTTGTTTGAGTTAAAGAAATACCTGCTCACAATTAATTGGTAGAACATAAGGCTCCTTATCCTCTGGTAGGAACCTTGAGGAATCTATAGAAAACAATTCACTATAGGTATCATGTCTTTGTGTCCTCTCAAATTCTTCATACCATCAACACTTAAAATTGCAACATTTAAAAGAGTTGTAATCCAAGTCAATAATTTCTTTTATTTTCCGAGCATATTGTATAATTCCTTCAATAATATTCTTGTCTTTTGAGCTTGATCGAATGGATTGCTTGAAGTCAACCATGATGCCACAATCAAAGGATCATCTCTTTACTTCTACACGTTCTACACGATAATGTCGACCATATGCCCACATTGCTGGATATTTCCTTGCCTGTGAAAGACCATTTATTTTGGTTAAAACAAATATAATGAGGAATATTAAAATAGTTAATAGCGTCAAAACTGTAAGGAAAAAACATTTGTAAAATTCCAATTGTACCTTTCTTTAACATCCTCTAGACATGTTGATTTCATATTTTGTTATGTTTGAATCTATACCTGCATCTTCTACTTGATTTTGAATTTTTTCAGTAACCTATTCTAGTGTGCAATCTTTGCCCCATTCCCCTTGCAGATCAGTGGGAAACGGGGTATTCCTTGGGTTCAATATCTTAAACTGTCTCCTTTCTTCTAACACTTCTTCTCTCTTTTTATCATACAAATAAATCCATTTGTTCCCATGTGGTACAGAATGAACTTGTCGAGTATAGCACTTTCGTCTGCACCTATTACATGTCAAAATGTTTATTTCAAACTCCAAAGGCCATTTTGTTAATTTGACAAATAAATTACATAGTAAATTAATGATTGCAATAAAAAAAACCACAATGATAATGAGTTTACTTACTAATTTCTACTTGAAAACCATTAGATTGTGGTTTTTCTCCATCAATAATATCTTATGCTTGTTTTTCATCCCAGAAGTGTGTCCATATTCAAAATCATTACCAAGGAATTCACATAGGAAGAAAAATGCATCATTCAATACATACCCTTCAGCCATTCAACCCTCTGGATGTGAATTTTGTCGGACATATCCTTTTAGAGTTTTCATATATCTCTCAAAGAAAAAAATCCATCTCATTGATATGACACCCGCCAATTCAATATCTTCGACTAGGTGTATAAGTAAATGGACTTGTAGGTCCATGAAACTTGTAGGGATCTCCTTCTCAAATACACATACAATTTTGGCAATTTCCTTCTTCCATTTTGGCAGTTCAAATTCATGAATCTCCTTGGATGTCACCCACCTAATATAAGAATAGTAAATTAGTATGAACCTTTAGGAAAAAATTAAATGAAATACAATATTTCTGTGTCTCTCAAACATGAACAGTCCATACCACATACCTTGCAAATGCTGACAATTGACTTATGGCACTCCTCAAGTCAACGATAAGACATGAATCCCCCCTAATTACTAATGGCATGATATGATGTCAAACACATATATCAAATTTCATTGGTTATTTTTGTCATACAATATAATATCATATTATATTTAGTACCTAATCAATTTAACCAGTAAAATTTAAATGATGATATATAATACCTTCATAAAATTATGAAAATCATGTGTTTTAAATCTGGTGATATGTCCATCAACTGTAAAAGATTTATGCAATGATGACCCATAGCCAGTAGGTGTCCTTTTTGAACGTATGTCACTTTTTAGTTGGTATAGCTCTTTCTTTTTCAAAATCCATGGAGCTTCTACATATGTTTCATTTTCCCTGTCTGGTCACAAATATTTTCTATCAAATATGTTACCTGAAAGAGCAATATCTCTCCTCGAAGACAAGGTGTCCTTCTTTTTGCTTGATATCCGTTGAAATATTGCATCTATGCCTTTTTTGAAGATGTGCATAGGATCTAATAGGTGAGATATTAATAGATCCTTCCAGTAAGGGATATCATAAAATATGGATTTCCTTTTCATCCCTTCTGACATCTTAATTACAACTTGTTCTAGTTCTTTAATACAATCACCCCCATCAAATAAATCCTGCCAAGCTTTCAGTTCAACATATTCATACTTCTTAAGCTAATCAGATGGACCCATAATCATGGGAGGGCCTATATTTTCAACTTTTCCATCAAATTGATTCTTATGGGAGTTTCTAAACCTATGATCTGGTGGTAGAAAAAACATATTGTTTGCGTAAATAAATTTATGTAGATATTTAGAATACCACTCTTGAAATTGCTCTGCACATCTTGGACATGAAAATTTACCCTTTGTTTGAATCCCTATAGTTGAATAAGTAATGGCAATAACATCAAAATAATAATATAAAAGTAATTATGAAAGTATCGATGAAAATAAAACATGAGTGTAAATACGTAAATATTTTATCTTACCAAAACAAACACCAAGTCTTGGGAAATCATGGATAGTCCAACATGGCACACCATACAACATGAAGGAACTTTTTGATGGAGGACGTGGAATTTCATACATTCTTATGCCTTTCCATAGCATTTTCATCTCATCAATAAAAGGCGTGAGATAAATATCCATGTTTTTAACTTGATGCTTTCCTAGAAAAATGAGACTTGGCATAAGGTGCTCCTTTCTAACACTCATACATGGGGGAATATTGTATACTATCAATCCCACTGTCCAAATAGTACTATTTGTGCTCATGGAAGAGAATGGACACACTACATATATTGCAAGCCCAAACCTGATACTACAGGGTTCATCTTTGAATTTTCTTGGTCAATTTTCCTTTATGTGTTTCAATGCTTTGGAGTCGGCTGGAATTCACATGAATCCATCTTTACTCATTTTCTTTGCATGCCATTCCATCAATAGTGCAAGTGACTTGCAACGAAACATTTTTTGAATTCTAGGTATAATTGGCATGTGTCGTAAAACCTTAGTTGGTATTGTAGGGCCTTATGCATATGTACGATATCTCTTCTCTTTGCATACAAGGCATTCTACCTTGTTTTGAAATTTATCTCTATATAAAATGAAATCATTTATACATGAATGAATTTGCTTATACTCAATCGCCAAATAAACCAAAAAAAGATGCGCCTCTCTACAAGTTGATAGAAACACATTCTCCTTAGGAAATATTCTAGTTTTAATGCCCTGTAAGATTGCCAAAGATTAGATTAATTGAATGTTTGACTTATGATGAACATGTTTGATATGTCAATCTATATTAGGACTATTCATAAACGAATTACGTACACCAATTGACAATGCATTGTAAGAAATAGATTTCAACTCACTTCAATAGGGTGGTGAATCCTTTGTCTAACCAACCAAATAATGACTTGATTTCTAATAATATTAATGTGCATGCCAATTTTGAGGTTCTACTTGCACCCGATTTGAACACGGGTGTATTTGTTGCTTACTTGATGGATTCATTCAGGTTGTGATCATGAACATTACGTTGGTGGTGATTACCCTTGTTTTCATCGTTACTATCATCCATATGATAATTATTGTCTTCATTGTTTCCATCCCCAAAGAAAATTGTAATCATTTAATTCAATCCTTCTTCATGCACTGCATTTCCGTTATCATGATCACCATCATTAAGGCTAAGTGGCATGTCATCAGCGTATGTTAATCTCTTCAGTTGTTCAAATTTCTCAAGTGGTATAATTCTCTTTAAATATGCTCTTTTTTCCTTGGTATGGTTTAAAGGATGGTTTGGATCATCCCATCCAAATCTTAATAGCCCAGTTTGATATTTTGTATTAGTAGTCGTTCTTTCATCATCATATTCTACTTATCAACAAACACAACCATTATTTAATGTTTGGAAACAATTGGATAAATCATAAATATATCAATTTCAAAGAAATATAATCAAATATGGCTAAAGAAATTAAAATTTAAAAGGTATGAACATATATACATCAATTTAATAATGGGATATTATTTTCCAGACAGCTTTATTTATACAATGATTTGAATAAAACACAATTTTGACAACACATTTTATTTTTATCTTTTTTGTAAGTTAGAGATCTCTATTCTATCACAGAAAGTACAAAATATACAAAATTACCGAGCCTCTCACAAGGAGAAATCATCGAAGGTAGAAGAGTCTGAAATGCATGAGTAAGGTAGTCCATCAAATTCCCTATGAGTACTAAGACAACACAGTTTATAAAACATAAATCCACACTCATTTATTATTCTTTGGTTTTCTTCCCTTAAGAACATCCTTATGGAGACCTTGTTCTTCCCTTCTCTTTCACCTAGGAGTGAATTTTAAGAAATGGTAATCAATCAATAACTCATCCCTAGTGGTAAGTTCCATAATAGCCTCAACCATGATCAATCTATCAACCTCTCTTTCCATATATCCATTTTCATCATTTATAACCTCAACAAATTGACAATTCAGTCTTACAATAGGGTCCCTTCCCTTACTACTATTTATAAATCCCGCAATATTTTTGTGTGTGTATGCACGCCCAGCTATATACATAAGATGACCTCTATTCATTTTTTTCCACTTTCCAATTGGAGAATATGTGTATACATATTAAATTTAGACAATATGTGTTAACACCCAAAAAGTGCTCACTAGCTCATTTCCCTATTCACATGACCCATTTATCCACTTTTTCACCATCAGAGCCTCTGAAACCAACAAAAGGTCACCAAAAGACCTGAGTACACCCCTTTTTCCATTCAAAAAGATTATTTTCCCAAGAAAAGCATAAAAAACCCTCAAAAAGGGTCCAAATTCCCAAAAATATTAAAAAGGGAATTAAAATATTATTTTTATTCAAAAAAGGAAAAAGGAGGGAAAAGTACCTAAACCATGTTGGTCAATACCATTTGGTTTCCACAAAACCACAAATGGTATTCCCCACCACCAAAACCTATAAAAAGGTGGTAGGGGCTCCTCATTTCACATCCATCCATTATCTCATCCTTATGCTGCTGAAATCTCCCTTGAGCATTTTAGCCTTTGAAGCAACCTTGGAGAAGGAGACCTATTGGAGATTGGAGTTGCTCACCATTGGAGCCATTCAAACAACCTTCACCATTGGAGGTATTATCGCAAGCACTTGCTTGCCCCCCACTTTTCAATACAAATTCATTTTTTATTTTTCTTGTTCTTGTTCTTTACATGTTTACATTATTTGCTTAAATTATTGAATAGATCCATGATTAGTTTAGTTTAGATTAGATTGTTATTTATTTCTATTGAAACTGCTGCTACTAGTTAGCACGTGCCCATAGCACTAAGCCTGGTTGCAAAACCGGGCCAACAGTTTTTGGCGACTCCGCTTTGGTTTGAACAATAGATCTCTAGTTTTGCCTTTAATCTTAGTTTTTTATTTGTTTTTAACCTTTAGATCCATAGATCTGCCATCTTAGACAGCAGATCCATTGCTGCTCTGAGTTTTGGCCCCATTAACAGCCTGAAATTCTTAATTTTTGGGTTCGTTTTTCGATTTCCGTGCACGGCTTTCGCCTCGCGGTTTTTTGCCTGACAGTCGCACGTTCCATCGTGGCTTTCGGCCTTTTTTCCACGCGGTCCATCGCGGCCTTTGCCCTTTTTTCCACGCAGTTCACCATGGCCTTGCTGCCGATTTCCGCGCTACACATCGCGGCATCTCGGTCGTTTACCGCGCTGCACATCGCGACTGCGTGGCCTTTTCCCGCGCGGTTCATCGTGGCTTTGCGGCCTATTTGCGCACTGCACATCGCGGCTTCGCGGACTTTTTCCACGCTGCACATCGCGACTGTGTGCCCAAATCCCGCGCGGTCCATCGCGACTGTGCGACAGAAACCCGCGCGGTCCATCGCGGCTTTTCTGTCAAAACCCGCGCGGCTGAATTTTTCATTCGGCCATCCCGATTTTGAAGAAAATTTTTACTGTACTTTCTTCCCATAGAACATTTTTTATAGTATTAAATTCTGCATATTTTACAGCTTTGAAAAAAAATTTACTATTTAAAATGCATATCTAGAAATCTTTTTAAAAATTTTCAAGAAAGTGAAAGAAATGCTTATTTTGCATTTTTATCTAGGTTAAAATCTTTTCCTGTTTAGTTCTTTAAAATCTTGCCCTTAGCAATTTCCTTGAAAAAAGAAATCCATTTATTTCTTTTAAAGAAGTCTATTATTTGCTTTCAGAAATCACAAGTTTCTTTGTTTTTTGAGTTGATATTTGCAAAGCAATTTAATTCCCATTCATTTGAACAAAGTCATAAATATTTGCTTTTTTATTTTTGAAAAATCCTTTATTTTTTGAAAATTTCCTGTAAAGCATTTAATTTTTTCAAGTTCAGTTTACAATACCTCACGTGCACTCACTCGATCACTTAATTGAATTAAGCCTTAAAACGTACCCTAATTTCAACACACTTTTAACCCCACTTGGGGAACACTAAAAGAATTCTTGTAGCTAGGTAGTATTGGGGGGATAGGTGTTCCAATAACACCCCTCAGTTCTTACATCTGAGACATAGAAGTTGTCCAATTAGGGAGCTAAAATCTCTTAGTACTTTTTGGCGCGGTCACAACCGGTTTGTGGGAAGGCCTCTCCCTTAGGAGGGTTGAAGTCACGAGGATGGTTCCAGAAGCCTGAGTGGAATACCGAAATCCATTCAGTAACCGAAGGGCTACCATTCGCAGTTCTCAGGATATCCCTGTATTGGGATATTGCGATCAAAGGACCAAACGACAGATTTACCTTTTCTCGACGCGTCATGAACGAAGTATCCTAGTAGCCTGTCTTTAGGATTGATTACCCGGTGTCCCTCCCGGTAGGGGGATATCTAGCCGTTGTCTCAGCACTCATATTGTCTGACTTGGATTTCATCACCTTGCAGAGGATATCATTTGTTTGAGTCACAATACTTTTAGTTAGGTGTTTGCATGAATCAACCCACCCTTGGTCTAGTTACACCTATTTTTTATAGAAGTCGTTTGCATGTTGGTATTCTGACCAGTTGTTGCATTCCTCCACTTATTGTAGCACAGCTGCTAGAATAAGTGCCTTTTTTGAGGTTGATTTTTTGGCCTGAGAGCCTTCTTTTTCTTTACTCCCCTTCTTGCACCCTTGGTTGCATTAGGGTTTTGAGTCTTTTATATATATATCACCACCTGATACTTAAACAAATTTTTTACACAAAAAACATATTCTCACCATTGAGAATTTTAGACGCTCTCGTCGTCTACAGGGCGAACTCCCAGAGTTTAGTCCACTTGGCTCTCCACGTCACGGATGCAGAGCCTTATCCCTTGATTCGACACATCGTCAATCAACTAGACAGTCATCCGATTCTGACACACCTCACTTCACTTTTGATTTAGAGTTAGAATCCGAAAACCCCACAGAGTTACCACCAACCACCATTATGTCTGGAACACCATTTGATCCACTGTTTACCAGCACCATAGGTGAGACATCTACAGACCCTTCTGTGGTGGTGCCATCCATGGCGACTACCACCCCCCTGGGTATGCCCAACATGGGTAACACTCCACATTTAGGAATGCCCAACACAGGGCCTCCACCTGCCATGGGTATACCCAACATAGGGGTCACACCCCCTCTGGTTTCCACAAACCCTATCCCAGGAATCCCCACTGCTATTCCTAACCCAAGTGTAACCCATGTCGCACTTGGAGGCGCTGGCCCATACCAGACTACACCTATTGGAGGGCACATACCCTCCATACCTAGCATACCTTTAGGCGCTACTGGACCCCTACACCATATCACAATGGCTAGGCATGTCCCAGTTCCAGTCACCACATCTGCTAGCCTACCATACATGGCGAGTCTGAACCTGCTAGACTTAGCTAGGCTCACAAATGACCCCATCAGACATGATCCTGCGTGGCCTCACATGCCCACCAAACTCCCCTCTGACATCCCTAAATTTGAGGGCAAGGCAGGTGAAGACCCCCAGAACCATATCATGTCCTTCCATTTATGGTGTTCCTCCAACTCCATAGTGGACGACTCTGTCCGCCTCCGGCTTTTACCACTCACCTTCACTGGCTCTGCAGCCAAGTGGTATATCGAGCAGCCCCATGGGACGCATGCCACATTTACCTCCCTTGCCTCGACCTTTCTGCATTTCTTCCAGTTACCTGTCCGCTACGATGCGGGCGTCGAGATCCTACTGTCTTGCAGACAGAATACGGCCACCCACATCACTGACCACATTCATGAGTGGCGTCGCCGCCGAAGCCTATGCAAGATCAAATTAGACGACCGTATCTTCTTAGATTGGTTCCTAAAATCCCTCCTCCCTCTCATTGCGAAGGATGTGGCATCTGAAAGACCCCAATCTGAAGAAGAGGCCATCCTCAAAGCCCAACAGTTTGATCTCATATACGCCCAATCGGGTTATCTATACACAATCATACCTGACGCCCCACGAGGTGACTCTTCACGTGGTGACACACTGGGGGCATCACATGCCGCTGATGGCATCATTGGCCAAATCACCCCGAAACCTAAATCTTTCAGCATGGTGAGAACCATGCCCGCCCCAGACCTCTCTAGGGCTACATCCAGTTCCGGAGCAACAACTTCTTATGCTCCAACAAACCAAACCCATCACATTCATGGAACCTCTTGTCCACAACATTGTTATGGGAAAACGCCATCAGCATATGTACCTCCTACATACTATGCTCAACCTACTACACAGAACCCCATTCAGTTCTCACCACAACCGTTGCAGTACCCACAGCAAACTGCACCAGCTAATCCACCACATCCAATAGCTCAGGGGTACCAACAACCCCAACAAGCAACTGGACCACCTCCAGCTCCACCTGCATACTACCCACCGCAACCTGCTCCCGCACCTGCGGCTCCCCAGAATCCCCCCAATGCTCAAGGGCATGTGTACGCACAACAACATCAGCCCCAATACCAGAATAACCAACGCAACCAGGGTGGGAAACCAAACCGCGGAAGAGGACGTAACCGTGGAAACAACCAAAACCATAACCAAGCTCCACAACCTACCCATCCTCCGCAAAACAATAACGCGGCGCCCGCCCATCAGAATCCTGATCGGCCACCTAAACAGGCCAAAAATGCTAATTTACGAACAAACCATCCTTGTTCTATTTGCGGTGTCTATGGCCACTATACCCACGCTTGCCCACATCTGGAGCGAGCTCGATAACTATGGACAGATGACGCCCATCGTCAAGGGCAGGCGGCTCCTCATCCGCCACCCAACCCTCCACCACCTCAACAACAACCTTTGGTGCTACAAAACCCTTTTCCAACACAAGGGGTGGTAAACACTCAGCCGTTAGCCCCCCCACAGGGCAACGTGCAACCACAAAAAATCACTTACGCCGCTCCTGATCAACCCATGTTTGATTCAGGCACCCACCACTTATTGATGATGTCCACTGCCGACGTCAATATCCAAACCCGTCGGAACCAGTATGGCCCTACCTCCGAAGCCCCCCCCGCCGACAAGGATACTAACGCTCATCCCACCGATCAGCCGTTACTGATACCACCTCTTTCACTTGATGGCGCATCTAAAGCACCTCATTTCCCACTCCGCCGTATCAACAACAACCCCAATGCACGGGCTGCATCAAATTACAACATCGTAGATGACCTAGCTCAATCTCCCGCAACCATGTCTGCGTTAGAAGTCTTGAAAAACTGTCCTACTCAGCGCAAGACTTTACTTTCCGCCATTGGGGCGATTGACCCAAATGATTCGAAATTGATGACCTTTGATTTAGACCAGTCTGAACCACGTCTGCCTTCCACCATAGCAGTCCAAGTTTCTGTTTCTATTCGGAATCTTGTCATCCATCGATGTATCATCGACGAGGGTTCCTCCACATGCGTCATGTCTGCATTTGTTTGGCAGAAGTTGGGATCCCCTACTCTCCAGCAATCCACCACTGCATTGCGGGCCTACGACGGCCGGTCAGCTCAACGTCAAGGTTTACTACCCAAGGTCCCCGTCCAATTAGGTGGGAAAACTGTGCTCATTGACATAGAGGTCATTAATGCCCAGCTCGATTATAACCTTTTACTCGACCGCAGTTACATGTACGCCATGAAAGCGGTCGCCTCATCCGTTTTTCGCACCATGATGTTCCCCCACGAGGGACGCGTAGTCAAAATTGACCAACTCACATACTATGATCCCATTGCCCCCGCAGCACCCGAAAATGTTCTTCCCATGATTGAACAACCAACTTCTAGTGCAACTACCTCCTTTGTCTCTTCTTTGGGACCCGGACTTTATTCAGATACACCAATGACCTCTACATTCCAGGCCATTCCACCACCGTCACCGGATACCCAAGTCGCAAACCTCTGTACTCTTTCATAGAATACGCAAACATCCGGTGGTCAACCACCATTGATCCCCAGTCACATTGGTGTTACACCCATCCACACCATCCCCTTCCTATTTCCTCCTTCGGGTGTAGTAAGCGCCCCGGTTATGGCTACCCTTAGTCTACCCGGGCTAACGTTGGGATTACCCGTGTGGTATATTCCGCCTCCCGTTCGACCGCCGACACCAAACGTCATCCTCCAACCGGTACAACCTATTGTTACCACAAATCAACCTCCTCCTGGTGTCGCAATCCCTTCGTCGTCAACGACACCTCCTCCTAGCCTCAATATCCCTTCGTCGTCAACAAATCCTCCCCCTCCTATCAAGCCCACTGGGGGCAAAGGTCCACAACCATACACTGCTATACCACCCCCTAAGGCAGTTAAACCCCCACCGGTGTTTCGAGCTCCCCCTAAATGCTCGTTGTGCGATGAGATAGGCCATCCAACTCATCAATTCCCACAGTTACCAGCACTCCAAGAGCATATGAATATGTTGGACGATGATGCCGGCATCCCAGTCGTTAGACTTGAGCCACCACCTCAACCTCGCGACAAATCACTGCGCACCAACCATCCTTGTGCCATATGCAGTGTTTACGGCCACTACTCTCACCATTGTCCAGATCTCCCTGACTATAGAGCAGCATTATACGAGTTAAACAATGTCGATTTGGAGATATCTCCTACCCGAATCGAGGAGATCTACCCCCTGCCATCATCCTCGTCAGAAGAAGTCAATACAATATATATGATTTCAACAACTTTCAAACCAGAACCCCTTGATTTATGGTCTGACTACTTCAATACTGATGAGCAAATTTTGTAGACACTCACTGCACCCGACTATCCTTGGGATGATATGCATCATCGCTCATACTTCCTCCCGGAAGCATCTACATCCACCGCATCTAACCAGCTATCAGTCGAATCGAAAGATTTCATACCCACTAAGGTCGATTGGTTAAAAGACCCCATCCCAGCACCGGACGCCTTTGAAGAAGGGAACATGTCAAACATTTCCCCCACTATACAGATAGACATTTCCACAACACCAGGGAAACCTGAGCTCATCTCGCTGGGCGCATCTTGCACTCAAACAGAAACTCAGGCGTACAAAAATCTCTTTCAAGAGTTCCATGATGTCTTTTCCTGGTCTTATACCGAGATGCCTGGTCTTGACCCCGCCATCATCGAACACCACATTGATACATGGCCTGAGGTACCCCCTGTTCGTCAGAAACAGCGACCCATTCATCCTTCCAAACTCCCCGCTGTTAAAGTTGAGGTCGAGAAACTTCGCAAAGCAGGATTCATTTATCCTATTCCGGACACCACCTGGGTGTCGAACCCCGTTCCCGTCAACAAAAAGACAGGTTCCCTTAGAGTATGCACTGACTTCCGCGATTTAAACCACGCTTGTCCAAAAGACAATTTCCCCACGCCATTCATTGACCAACTCATTGATGAGTGTGCGGGCCATGAAGTCCTATCCTTCATGGACGGGTTTTCCGGATATAACCAGATTCACATCCGCAAGGAGGATCAGTACAAGATTGCCTTCACCACCCCATGGGGCACCTTTGCCTATCGCGTCATGCCATTTGGCCTTAAAAATGCTGGTGCCACTTTCCAGCGAGCCATGACCTATTGCTTTCACGACTTGGTCCATATCCTGTGAGTCTATATTGACGACCTCACAGCTCGTTCCCGAAAACGATCAGACCACCTTAATGACCTCCGGCAAGTTTTCCTGCGTTGTCGCAAATATAAAATCCGCTTGAACCCACACAAGTGTGTCTTTTGCGTCCCGGCAGGCCGCTTATTAGGTTTCATTGTTTCCCAAGATGGAATCACTGTCGATCCCCTGAAAGTCAAAGCCATCTTAGAACTTCCGCCTCCTCGCACGCTTCGGCAACTCCAAAGTCTACAAGGGCGGTCCAATTTCCTTAGACGCTTCGTTCCTGATTATGCCACCAAAGTCCATGGGTTATTACGCTTACTTTGTACCCACATACCCTTTGTTTGGGATGAGCAAGCAGACACGGCATTCGAAGCCCTCAAGAAAGCTCTCACACAAGCCCCCTCGATATCCCCACCGGATTTCTCTCAAGACTTCACCCTTTGTGTCTCGGCATCTGAACATGCTGTGTCAAGAGTTTTGGTCCAAGAAGATGCCTCCCACCAAGAGCATGTGATTTATTACGTCAGCCAGACCTTGTCTGGCCCGCCTCTGCATTACCCATACGAGGAAATATTATCCCTAGCCATAGTTTTTTCCGTACAAAAATTGCGACACTACATCCTACTCAGTCATACCACGGTCGTGGCCGACTCGAACCCTATGGTCTATCTCCTAACCCGGTGACTCCTACAAGGTCGTGTCGTGAAATGGGTCATTATCCTCCAGGAATATGATCTCACTTTCAGAACCCCCAAAAGCAACAAAGCCCTCGTGCTTTCTCACCTCATCACCGACCTCCCGTCCTCTTCAACATCACCCGTTATCCAAACAGACCTGATTGACGAGCAGATCTTCATCATTTCGTCCGACGACCCTTGGTACGGAGACATTTTGACTTACCTTCGTACGCAAAAATTTCGACCACACATCGATCGTGATGGACGCCGTTGCATACGACACCACGCCCCCCGATACCTCCTGATAGGGGATGTACTTTACCGACGCGGCATTGATACCATCTTACGCCACTGTCTATCCCATAGTGAGGCAAAACAAGTCCTTAATGATTGTCATAGCGGTGCCTGCGGAGACCATTTCTCCGGTATGGCCACCGCCCAGAAAATCATTCGGGCCGGTTATTTTTGGCCATCATTGTTTACTGATTGCATCACCGCAGTCAAGCATTGCCAGAAATGCCAGCTATTTGCCCCCAAAGCAAGAACCCCCCCCGCCCCCCTTCATCCAATCATCACCGTTGGACCATTCTGCAAATGGGCCATCGACTTCCTCGACTGCAACCCCACGTCAGCTGGCGGTCACAAACACATCGTTGTGGCTGTAGATTATTTCACCAAGTGGGCAGAAGCCATGCCGACCTATAATTGCAAAGTCGGCATTGCAGCACGGTTTTTCTTCAACCATGTTATCGCTCATTTCGGAGTGCCAAAGCAACTAGTCTCTGACCACGGCTCTCACTTTGAAGATGCTGTCTGGAAGGAATTATCAACCATGTTGAAATTTGAACACCATTTCTCTTCCGCTTACTATCCCCAAGGAAACGGCCAAGTCGAAGCGATCAATAAAATTTTGAAGACCATTCTTCAACGTACTGTAGACAAGCACAAATCCAATTGGCACCACATGCTCTTCCCGACACTATGGGCCTACCGCACCTCAACCAAAACCGCCACCGGTTTTACCCCTTTCCATTTAGTTCACGGTGTCGAATCCGTCCTCCCTATTGAGTGCCAGATCCTAGCATTACATATCGCCTTGTCCTTTATCAGAGATTATACCTCATTCATATTGAGGCCATGTAATATTTTTTGTTTTTGCAGCTTCCAAGGGCCGTGGCTCCAGTCTCCAACCGGTCTCTTCTCTCCCCTAAAACCACAGAAAAAGACAAATGAACTATGATGTCTATCGGCCATACGATGAGCTCCTGCCCTCACACATCAGGGGGCAATCTGTTAACACCCAAAAAGTGCTCACTAGCTCATTTCCCTATTCACATGACCCATTTATCCACTTTTTCACCATCAGAGCCTCTGAAACCAACAAAAGGTCACCAAAAGACCTGAGTACACCCCTTTTTCCATTCAAAAAGATTATTTTCCCAAGAAAAGCATAAAAAACCCTAAAAAAGGGTCCAAATTCCCAAAAATATTAAAAAGGGAATTAAAATATTATTTTTATTCAAAAAAGGAAAAAGGAGGGAAAAGTACCTAAACCATGTTGGTCAATACCATTTGGTTTCCACAAAACCACAAATGGTATTCCCCACCACCAAAACCTATAAAAAGGTGGTAGGGGCTCCTCATTTCACATCCATCCATTATCTCATCCTTATGCTGCTGAAATCTCCCTTGAGCATTTTAGCCTTTGAAGCAACCTTGGAGAAGGAGACCTATTGGAGATTGGAGTTTCTCACCATTGGAGCCATTCAAACAACCTTCACCATTGGAGGTATTATTGCAAGCACTTGCTTGCCCCCCACTTTTCAATAAAAATTCATTTTTTATTTTCTTGTTCTTGTTCTTTACATGTTTACATTATTTGCTTAAATTATTGAATAGATCCATGATTAGTTTAGTTTATATTAGATTGTTATTTATTTCTATTGAAACTGCTGCTACTAGTTAGCAGGTGCCCATAGCACTAAGCCTGGTTGCAAAACCGGGCCAACAATATGCTGACATGCTAGGATTATATTCCGCTAGCCTTCTCCATTCACCACAGTAATATGACGGACCATAATATGCAATTAATATCCTAGTGGTTTGTTGTGAATTGTTTATGTGTTTAGATCTCACATGTACATTTTCAACAATAAAGAGGCCTAGATTCGCTCCATGAATATTGGAGGATTTTATCATGTAGTTGTAACCCCAAAATTGAAACACCTCGTACACTCTAGGTAGTTATTGATCACTAGGCCAAGCGCAATATAGTCGACAATCAAATGTCTCTTTGTAAATTAATCTCAAACCCAAGGGAAAGTCATCATCTCCATCACATTCATTCTCATAGGGTATGTAGTCCACCTTCCCCTTGTATTTAAGCAAATTATGCATCTTTAAACCAATTCTTGTTCTATTACTTGTTTTCATAAATTCCTCATCTTCTGAGCTAGTATATTAGCACATATTTTTGTTAGATGTATCATCTGTTAATGATCATTGACATCTAGGATGGAATTCGGTGATCCATGATACTTTAAACCAAGAAATTTATCATGCAGCATCCATTAAGAAATAAATTAATTATTTAAATAATATCAAACAATGTTTAAAAGAAGTATATATGTTATTTATATCAAATTGGAAAATTCCTTACCACAATTCCTATTGGATTTGAATCGATTGTAGGATGAATACTACCCACTAGAATCTCATCATCTATGTAATGTCTTTGTGCAATCGCTCATTTGAATTGTTTTTTTCCACGTCATATAGAACATCCACAAACAACAATTTTCTCAAAGTATTCATCCCATGTACTATATCCTTAACCAACCTCTTCTTCAATGCAATTATTTTTTGTTTTTGGAGGATCCATTTTCATATCCTCTTCCACCCACTGTGTTTTTTGTGATTTAACAGTTTTAGGTCCACTCCCACATACATATGTTTTTTTGTTTTTTTTCTAGTTGAATGCTTAGGTTGTGCACTTGCTCCAACCTCCATTTGAAATAATCAACAACATGCATTAATTTATTTCAATATTGGATAATACATTATAAATTTTAATAATATTGTGAAAAAGGATGGGCGTATCACAAAATGCTTCCTAAGTTAAGTCAAAATGTGATTACCTGATCTCCTGCGACATCCGTTGTTTCCTTATTTGATATGACACGATCTTTTTCCATGGCCTCGTCTAGCCCCTATAATACACAACATGGTAACATTTCAACCAATATGCTATCCAACACAAAACCTCACTTTACTCATGTATTTGACATATTGATATCATGTTTTGGATTTGAAAAAAAACAACATAGTTTATATAACTTTATCCTGTCTATGTTGTAGCACTTGTGAATTCTAAAACACCATCCTCCTTTGGTTGAGGTTTCTTTCTATTCTTACCTTTATTTTATCTGCAAATTATGTATCTGATTCTATGGCTACCCACTTTCCTCTCATTCATTTAGTAGGTATATGACGTCCACATCCTTTGTCCATGGCTTCCTCTAGATCCTGTGTTGGGCCTGGCCCAAGTAAGGAATTTTTGGTATGACATTTTTGGGAAGCTGCAAAGTTGAGCGCAGTGCAGTATTGGTAGGTTGAGAACCGCGCGGCTAAGTGTCAGCTCCGCGAAGTGGTAGCACCATGCAGTGCCAGCAGAGCACCTATTTTGGGTAAAGAAAATAAGGAAAGTTCGAGCTGTGAAAGTGACCTGTTTGGGTGAGCGACTCCAGGATTCCCAGGAATGGGTATGGAGCAGCGTGAAGGTGATGAAAGTGACCTGGCAAGAGAGTGGCGGAAAATAGTTAGAAGCTAAGACACTAGGTCAACAGCGATAGGCAAGCCAGAGGGATGGAAAGCGAAATGCCATGATGCAGCATAACTGTTTTGTGAAGACTGCGGATATCAGAAGGGATTGCAAGCTGGGAGTGGTCCAACAGAATGGCTAGAAGCGTGTGAAGCAGTTGTCGACTGTGACAGGCTGAGTCGGCGGGTAACCGCACCATTTTGTAACCTAAGTGTTTTTATCCTAGGCATTGTAACAGACGTGACCTACGGGCACGATCTATAAAAGGGAACATTTTGTAAGGGAAAGGGATAATATTCTATTGAGCAATGTTGAATATAGATCTCTGTTGAGAGACGATTGTAAAAGGCTCTACAAGCTGCATGCACAGAGACCTACAGAGAGAGTAGAGAGTCTACAGCTGAGTGCGCAGACTAGAACTGTTGTACCATTCCCATAAATAATACAACAACAGTTCTTGTGGACGTAGCTCCCATCCTAGGGGTAAACCACGTTAAATTCTATGTTATGTGATTGTTTATGTGCTTGCATTTGTGTATTTGCTTAAGTTGAATGGTTCAGTGTTGTTTATGAGTTCATGTGTTCTTGATTTTATATGTATTAGCTATAAGGATAAAGAATGGGAATAATATGTTAAGTAACCACATGTGTGACTGAAGGTCGGATGCACCAGTGTTTCGCAGTCACATGAATGCATGAATTAATCGGATAAACGCTTAGTGCAGCACCGAAAGTGTGCAGTTACATTGTTGTTTGTTATAGTGTATACATTTGCAAGGTTCAGTCTAAGGTGTGTTGAATGCATAACTTACACTAGGTGAAAGTCTATCAAGTTGCATAAGTGTTGAAGAGGAAGTGCAGCCTTTGTTGTCCTATCGTAAAATAACCTTCCTGAATGTGCAGTCCATGGATGCATTAGTTGTATAGGATTTAATCGCAAAGAAAGTGACTTCACGCAGTCCCCAGTTCGCAGTGCGAATCCTGTAGCGCATTGCTCGTCAGTATGTTAAACACTCATCACCTGGTTGTGGAAACCTGATTCCGCAACCTCCCCATTAGCTTCTCCTCAGGTGAGACCTCAGTCTGTTCGCAGGATTTTTCCAAAAGGGCCGATGAATAATGGGTTTTGTTGGTTCCATAAACTGCGCAGAACCTAGGTCTTTCTAGAAAACCTCAAAAACAGTATAAGCAGCCAACAAATGGTTTCGTTGTTGCGCTTGAACTAGTGATGAGTACCAAAAACTGGCATCCATACAAGAAAGAAATATGGAACTGGGTGGACATGATAGAAGGAGATTTTGCCAGAAAGGAGAATAGACATCCGCATCTCTCCGACGTACATTGGTTAAATAAATACCTGTGGAAGTATGTTCACAAAATTTTATGGGCACGTTTTGGAAACGAGTTGCACGAGTGGTTTTCAAGACTTGCAGAGCGAAAGAGATGTTTCCAAAAAGGAGCACCTACTGAGTGGACCCCGAAGCTCATTCAGAGGATTAAAGAAGTAGATAGTCCACTCTCACGAGTAGTCAATTTTTGGGTTGACAGTATATTAGAAGTTTGCATTACAAAGTTCGATGTTGACACCTCGAAGTACTACAGCGCAGCTGAGGAAGATTTCTTCAAAGGTTTCATAGGTAACCTGAACAATCTGAGTTTATATATTAAAATGCTTTTAGCTAAGAAAGGCATTTTAAGAATGTAGTAAAATTCCTAGAATTTTTTGAATCTGTAATGGTCGATAACACATATAGTGATTTTGACGAAGATACACATAATTTAAGAAGTGGAAAAAGATATAAGTATACAACTAAGAATACTTTTAGTGAACACGGAATTTGCGTAGATACTGAGTTTCAACCTGATACTGATAGCCAAACAACCCTTCCATCAGCCACCTATTAGCCTCCAACTCCGCAGAATCCACCAATCGTTAATATTGCACCACCTATTTCATAGAATCCACCAGTTCAGAACCCTCCAGTTGTTAATATTCCTAATCCTCAGAGTGTCAATACCAGTAACACTGCGAGAGTGAGCCCTCAGACCATTCCTACTCAGACCATCCGGACTTGGAATATTCCAATTCAGAACATTCCGCGCAATAACATCCCTAACATTGCACAGATCACTACGCAAAACACTGCTACACCAAGAAGGAGAATGACTGGCAATATTAAACTATCGATATTTAAAGGAATAGGTATAGAAGACCCTGAGCAACATTGGTTTCTATGTGAATCCATCTAGAGTGTTAAGCAGGTCAATGATGATTCTTTTAAGCAAACGCAACTCATCACTACATTCAGAGATAGAGCCTTGAACTGGTTCATGAAGTATTCTCAGGGACAGAATAGAACCTTAGTGGAGATTAAGGGTGCACTATTAAGAGAATTCAAGAAGCCACAGTCTGAATCCCAATGTATAATAGAATTAATGGAGATTAAGCAAAAACCTAATGAGACAGTCTGAGAATTTGACCAGAAGTTGAAAACATTGTTAGATTAGGTCAGTTCTGACATAGCACCACAACAACACCAAGAATGGTTCATAGCCGTGCTATTGCCCCATATCAGACTTCCATTGATGCAATAGAAGGTGGCTTCGCAAGCATAATCCATGGAGATCGTGATGAAATTAGAAGCTTCACCTATAGGAGAGACTAGCAATAGAATGGTCCAGCTCTAGAATTAGCTAGCTACCTTGACATTACAGTTGCAGGACATTAATAAGGGAAAATAGCAAAGAGAAGAAATCTGGTGTACCAAATGTAAGGGAGAAGGACACCTGAAGGAATGTTTTCCTTTGTTTCAATATTACCTAGACCATGGAGCACCAAATCCACTGAATCAGAACCAAGGGCCATGGTGTGAGATCTGTAGAACTAGAGGACACCAGCCAAAAGATTGTTACTTAATCCAGAAATATGTGCGAACACCTAAGAATTTATATTGCACATTCTGTAAATCCGTTGGACATGATGATTCCAACTATAGAGCATATGATCTCATGATGGAAAGAAAGCAATATATAGATCATATGTGTGGTGGAGTATACATAGTTCAAGAAGAAACACTGTAGAACAAGGATAATGCATAGTATCATCAAGGCGCATACAGAGACCGTGGAGGATTCCAAGGAAGGGGAAGAAACATTGGCCCAGGACAAGGAAGAGGAAGAGTCTAGATGATCTGTTATAACTGTGTCCAGCCAGGTCACTTATCTAGATATTGTACTAATGCATGTACTACCTATAGTTATTGTAAATCTTTTGATCATGTTATTGAGGCATGCCCAGTGTTAGAAGCAGAAATGCAAAAGAGAAAGCAAGAACCACCTAGCCCAAATATTCAAATGATCGCAGCAGAGAAAAGGACGAGGGATCCAAATGTTCATGTTGTGATGCGAAGTGGTGTTTCCACAGGAGGAGATAACGAAGCAGAAGCTTAGACTTCTGGGAATTTCCAAGCAAAGCAGAATCCTGCTGAAGGGGTCTGGATCAGAAAGCAACTGGGAAAGCACCTCATTTCAATTTGGAAAGAAACAAAGAAGTCGTCGAAGAAGCAAGGGACATATTCAAAGAACCATCACTTGTGACACCTAGAATCCCTTTACGAAGTGAAACAACGCACATACAAGATATGCCAGCAGCGTATGATCAAACCAATACCACAGCAGAAATAGGTACTTTTGTTGCACAGTTCCTACGGAGCTGCATGAAATTATTAGAGAGTGCAGATGCTGCAGTAGAATTACATAATTTACTAGATCAATTTGAACAGTGCAATTCTACGAATACTTCCCAAAACGCAGTTCATTGGATAAAGAGCCATAAGAGAACAGGCCGAGAAATGAGGCTCAATGCCCAGATTAGAGATTATGAGATGGATGAGATAATCCTTGATTTAGGATCAGAGGTAAATGTCTTGAGCAAGCAGACATGGAAACAGATGGGGAAACCAAGGTTAGCATGGTCACCCATACAGTTGAGGTTAGAAAATCAATAGAAATTCATACCTTTTGGGAGATTAGCTAATGTACTTGTAGACATCAATGGAGACAGAAGATCCACGGAATTTGAGGTTATCGAGATGACTGACGACAGTAATCCATATCCAACATTATTGGGGATAGACTTGGTGATGGATAACCTCGCGATCATAAACCTGAAGACTAAGAAGATGATATTTGAAGGGAAGGATACTAGGGTCATCACACCATTAGACCCTTTGCAAGGAGAAATATACAATGATCCAATACAGGAAGAATCCATAGCACAAGATCTTGATCACATTTATAATATGACTGTGAATCAGGGTGACTACATCAATCCTACGGCGGATGGAGCATTAAGTTGGCGATGTGACAATTCTTGCATATTAGACTTTGAAGGAGGACTGGAGAACTGGAAAAGAAGAATGCATGAAGTATTTGCAAGAAGATGCGTGTAGGTCACAAAGTCATTACGCTATATTGGAACAGAGGTAAGTCCAATCCCAACTTATGATGGTTCAACTAACGTCTATTCATTTATTCAAGAATATACTGTACCAGTTGCAGCTAAACATCGCATACCAGGATTGGATATCGCACTGCGCGCTACACCTGCAAGATGGTGGGATGCGCATATGCATACTTTGACCACATGGGATGAGTGCACATGATGCAAATACGATTCACAGAGAAAGTGAAGCTGACATTTGAAAAGTATAATGGAAAAATGGATCCGAGGCATCACATTGAGATCTGTTCAAAAGCATGGGAATCCATACCACAGACATAATGGGTTCATCTGTTTGTGCACACATTAGAGCATATTCTAGAGAATTGGTATACAGATACAGAGCTTCGCAAAGGCACAACATATTAGTCTATATTAACTGCGAAATTTCAGAGAACGTTTAGCTTTGAAGATGAATCTCCAAGCATAAACGAAGCTCTGCAGATTATCAAAGAAAGGATATTCAAAGAAGAATGTCCAAGTATAAACGAGGCATTGGAGGAAATGAAAGAAAAAATATTTGAAGATGTATAGGTACCTGTGAACCTACAGCTAGGGTGGGAAAAAATGATAGAACATGCCCTTGAATTTTATAACCTCGCAGAAGAAGAAGAAGATCCAGAGTCCGAAGGAGCTCACGATGTAGAGGGACCTTTACTAGAAATTCCAAATATGAGCGGACCTATAAAAGCAAGAAAAGTAAACATTGGTATGAGTGAAGAGCCAATGTTCACATTCATTGGAGACTACTGGGATGATGAGACGGTCACGCAGATCGTGACCTCCTACATGAGTATCGGGACTTATTTCCAACAAAGTTTGCCAAAATGAAAGGCATTTTGGGTGACTTGGGGGTTATGAAAATACCTTTCAATCCAAGCATGAATCCCGTTAAACAGAGGCCTTATAGACTGAACCCCAGATATAAAGAAAGAGTTAAGGCATAAATTGATAAGATGCTACATGCAGGAATCATTGAGCCAGTTGAAGATTCAGAGTGGATAAGCCCTATGGTTATCCAGGACAAAAATACTAAAGGTGAAATAAGAATCTACATAGATCTAAGGAAAATGAATGATTCTTCGCTGCATGACCCATTTCCTACTCCATTTATAGATGAAGTATTGGACAATGTTGGAGGAAATGAGGCCTACTCATTTACTGATGGATGTTCTAGTTACCATCAGATCAGGATTGATGAAGCAGCCATACATAGACAACATTTGCTACTGAATGGGGATCATATCATTATATAGTGATGCCATTTGGGTTGAAGAATGCACCTGCCATGTCTTCTAGAATTGTTGTGTCTACATTCAAAGAATTTATCCATAAGTTATTAAAAGTCTATTTTGATGATTGGACTATCTTTGGCTTACGGAAGAACCACTATGAGAATATGATAATGATGTTAGCAAAATGTAGACAACATCAGATCTCTTTGAATTTGAAGAAATGTATCTTTTGTGTGCCCTATGGAATTCTATTGGGACATATTGTCTGTAAACATGGTTTGATGGTTGACCTTGGGAAGATCGCAATTATTGTGAACCTGCCAGCACCGAATTCAGTAAAACAACTGCATAACGCATTGGGACATACATGGTACTATAGACAATTTATCAAGGGTTATGCGCAGATAACTACGCCAATGGAGAAGCTACTGAAGAAAGAAGCACAATTCATATGGAACGTAGAATGTGAGAAAGGCATAGACACGCTAAAGGATAAAATGGTAATTGCGCCTATTCTTGTTTTTCCGTATTGGGACAAGCAATTCCATGTACACGTTGATGCTTCATCCATTGCACTTGGTGTTGTGCTAGCTCAGACAGGAGAAGGGGGCATTGACCATCCCATTCCATTTTCGAGCAGAAAGCTCTCATCAACTGAAGAGAACTATACGACCATAGAAAGAGAGAGTCTCGCTATGGTTTATGCACTCCAGAAATTCAGGCACTAATTGTTGGGTGCACACTTCTCAATGTTTACTGACCATTCCGCTTTGAAGTATCTAGTCAATAAACCAATGTTAGGGGGGAGAATATGCACATGGCTACTACTCTTTCAAGAGTATGACTTTGAGATCATTTTTAAACCAAGCATATTGAACCTAGGACCTAACCATCTATCAAGGATTGAGTCCAGCGAATAACCCACAAATCTTGAAGACAATCTGCCTGACGCGTAGTTATTTTCCATACAGGTCGCCAATGATTATTACAAGGATATTGTAGACTTTTTGACTACATGGTTGGCACCTATAGAGTTCACTATGCAGCAGAAGAAGCAGTTGGTAGTCAGAGCAGCAGACTTCACTATAATTGCAGGATAGTTATATAAGTTCGAATCAAATGAAGTCCTGCGCAGATTTGTGTTAGAGCATGAGAATCCATTTATATTGGATGATGCACATTCAGGTGCATCTGGAGGTCACTATGCAGGAAGAGATACCGTGCAGAAGATATTGAGAGTAGGGCTATGGTGGCCTACAATTCATAAATATTCAAAGGAACATTGCTAGAGTTGTGATGTCCATCAGAGGATAGGAAGGCCGTCGCGAAGAGATGAAATGTCATTGAAACCACAATTGACACTACAGGCATTTGAAAAGTGGTCTATTGATTTCATGGGACCTATTAACCCACCATAAAAGAGGACTGGTGCAAGATATATTATCACCACGACTAATTATCTCAGCAGATGTGTAGAGGCTAAACTAGTGAAGGACTGTAGCGCAGCCACTGCTGCACAGTTCATCTTTGAGAACATCCTTACCATATTTGGATTCCCGAAGATTTTAATGAGTGATCAAGGGACTCACTTTTTTAACAGAACTATTGAATCTCTTATTGAAGAGTTCCACATTTATCATCAGAGGAGTACACCGTACCATCCTCAAGCAAATGAAACTGTTGAAGCTTTCAACAAGGTACTGGATAATGCACTGACAAAGGTATGCAATGTAAACAGGGATGATTGGGATCTGCGTATTCCAGCTGTGTTATGGGAATACAGAACAACTTGCAAGAATTTAATAGGCCATACACCTTTCAGATTGGCCTATGGACAGGAAGCTGTGATGCAAATGGAGTATATTGTACCAAGATCAAGGATTGTTGCATTCACAGGCATGGAGGATGAACAAACAATAGAAGAAAGGCTTCTACACTTGGTTGGATTGGAGGAAGATCGCTTCATTGCAGGATTTCACCAGCAAGTGTAGAAAGATAGAGAAAAAAATGGCATGATTTCCACATCAAGAACAAGCCCTTTCAGGTAGATGATCTAGTCCTTCTATATGATAGCAAGTTCATGAAATTTCCCAGCAAATTTAAAATGCATTGGCTTGGCCCATACACTAGTATGCATGTTACTAACGGTGGTGCAATTCAGTTAGCCACATTAGCCAGAGATAATTTACTAGGTTTGGTGAATGGAAGTAGACTAAATCCCTATTGGGATAGTCCTACTTCGCAGAACCCTCAGTGATCGAAAGAGAAGGAAATTTCTAAGTGTCAAGTACAGTTAAAATTGGGCACTAGAAATTGGGTAGAGTCTGTACACAGTTTTGGTCCGATACACGAAGATTTATGGAAAGGATACATGTACCGCGCAACACTACTTGAGAAGTGAAGTTGCACAGATCAAAACAAAAAAGAAAAAACACATAGTTCGAAGCTCAAAAGATAGCTGCACAGATCAGATAGAACAAGAAAGATGAAGAGTTCAGAAGAAAGAAGCACGACACCGCAAAGTAACCGCGTCAAGATAGTGACGACCCGTCGCGTAGTTTGACTCCACGCTCAAGAAACTAGCTGTTAAAATGTCGGTCGGAAAACTAGCCGTTACACAGTGACTTTTTCGACGATCGCTTCAGCATTTAACACAAAAATATTCGTTCTGAAGAATTTAATGAAGGGAAGGACCCGAATACCCAGCGGATTTGGCCAACGGACATGCCATTGAATTCTTATCTAACCATTGATGGGAGCGGCTAAGACCAACCGCACTTATAAATACCGCTATGTCTGGACTCGCGGGCATTAACGAAACTCTTGAAATTTTCCACACGCCATTTTTCAGTCTGTTTCAGTAAGTGATCAGTTAGCCCATGAGTTTGCAGAGAAAATTCCAGTGAATGTCTGAAGATTCCACTATTGAGCAAGAATTCACAGTCGAGCAGGCTGTGAGGGTGTTTAAGCAAACCAGGATTGAAGGGTTTATGAGAAACCCTGCTAAGAAGGTTAGAACAAGGACAAGGTTCACGCCATTCACCACAACACACTGCACCTATGCAAGGAAAGGGAAAGGAACCAGTGGTTGAGAAGACAAAGTCAAAGATGATGAGCTTAAAGCTTCCAGAAGTTCCGCTGGGCGATAAAGAAATCCCATTAAATTTGACCCCTCAGTACATCTTTCCGCGTGCATAGGATGCACCGGCCGTTAATCTCTATAGAAATGCGAAGTATGAGATACCACTTCCACCCATGTCCAAACATGTGAAACCATAAGTGAATCTGGTGGGTGATCTCACAGACTGTAAGTTTGAAGACTACGACTTACTTCAGATGCAGAAGGATCCAGACAAGCCGAAGTACCCACAATGTCATCCAGATAGATATATGTGCTGGAAGACGGATGTAAAGAACAACCAATTGTTGGTTGCGTAGAATTGGTTATTTGAAGTACTGGAATTAGGGTTGTTGAACCTGTTGAGTCTTCCACACTTCGACCGGAGCCTAGAACATAACGTGGTGGTGCGCACACTCATATCACATACACACCAAGGATACCTTTAGTTAGACAAAAACGTTGACCTTAACATAGACCTAATCCATCGGATCACAGGATTGAGCAAGCGAGGCGAGGACCCTAAAAATTTCTTTGTCAGCAAGTCCAGGGATAAGGAAGTCATAGCAAAGATGAAGGAGACACGTCAGATTCCGAAAGGAAAAAGAGGATTCGTCATGGATGATATAAACGGTGATGCTACACAATTTGTAGTACAACTACTAGGAGGAAAAATACTGCGGAAAGCTAGACCTACAGAAGTACCATTCGGTGCAGTGCTCCTTAGGTCGAAGGTAGCGCAGGGTAGAAGATTTAACTAGTGCCAATATCTACTGAACGAGTTTCTGGAAGATGTCCACGAAACTCAGGTCAATGGCATCATTTTCTATTACAGTTGGTTGATGATATTGATTGTGTTTGTAGGGTGGAAGTATCCACAACCCTATGTTGGCCTCACCTCAGCCAGTAATGATTGTTGAGGACCCAAATATGTGAATCTCTGGGCAAGTCTGATGCCAAAAAGACAGCGCGCGTTGAATGAAGTATTCTACACATACTGTGAGCAGCTATGCGATGTCATTGTTAGCACACCACACATATCCAAATAGGTAAAATCTAAATATATTCGCACTTTAAATTTTTACGCTGACATGCATTCCATCTACATTTCAGCGAAGGCGCAAAAAAAGAACCCAGAATGGTTCCAAGGGAATTATCACATGGATGAAGCAAATATCGACCTCATTATGAAGGAATGGATAGATGACCAACATCAACAATTGCAAGAGAATTATAAGTAGCTGCAAGAAGCAATCTTAAACAGAACTAAGGCACTTGAATGTGAGTAGGAGCAACGAAGAAGAATAGAGCATACTGTCGCTTCAGTCTGTGCAGAGATACTAGAATGCGACAAGCAAACAGAGCTCACGGATACTATCCTTAAGATCGGCTCGGTAGTCAGCAATATTAAGTCTGGAATGAAAGACATGGAGACTGATTATCAAGCAAAGATTGTTTCCTTAGAAGCACAGAATCAGCCGAAGACACCACCAGATCAGGAAGAGCTCATAGCAGCAGAAGTGAAAGCAGCCACAGAGAAAATATCCAACAAAATAGAAAAGTGTCAAAATTTGTTGGAAAAAGATACTAGAATGTTTACTATGTTGCAAGAGGACCCTCATTTGCTGGAGGTCCAAACCAGTTTGCAAGAAAAGCTCCACAGATTTTATGAAGTCAAGGAATTGAAAAGGGAACTTATAGTTTTTCAAGAAAAGGAGGCTGATGCTTCGGAAATTCACATCCCCTGCAGGAGGAAGACCATTCACTAACGCACTAGATCGAAGAAAAATTGAGGGTACTCTGTGACGCATAGGATTCAGTGCAAGAGAAACTCAGGACGACTTAACCCCATATGTGTTGGAAACCATCAAAATCATTGAATAGGATGCCAAGGATACAGTTGCTAGGTTGAGCGCAACGTATCAAGAGTTAGCTACTAAAATAGCTCCGCAGGAGGAAGAGAAGCTCATGGAAGTAGAAGTGGAAAGTGAATAACCTACAATAATTCATTAATGAAAATACACAAGATAGTGGAAATAACAGAACTCAGAATTGCTTTATTGATCGCAGTCCACTTTGAGGGACAAACCTCCTTTGAGCAATCTCAATACAAATAACTTCATGGTACCTTCATTGGCCTCAACACACACATATATACTAAGTCTATGCCCAATACTATGGGTCAATACCATGGGACATATAATACTACGAGACAACTTACAAATCATATGCATCCAATACTATGGGTCAATACCATGGGATAATACAAACTATGGATCAACAAATACTACGGGAGGACTTACAAAGCATATGCATCCAACAACAATATACTAACAAAGTAAAGAGAAGGGTTGACATGGGTTCCTAATATCCCCTCTCCCTTAGAAAAAACTATTTTTCTCTACGTGCCCGCATCTCTGCTTTAGACAAATGCTTGATAGGAGTTGGTCGAGGAGCTGGCGTGATGGGAGGTCGTTGGGAACCCATATTTCTGAAGGGAACAAAGGTGGGTTTGGAGTGTTGTTGGGATGCAATCTTGTCTTCTGCCAACTTATCCAACCCAAGGGCTTCCATCATTGTGTTGGGACAAAACATTTTGACCTCTAAGCGGATTTCATCCTTAAGACCACTTATTAAACAACTTCTGTAGAAATCATTAGACAATCCTTCTGTGTGATTGGCTAGTTTCTCAAATTTTGTCTGATACTCTCTCACAGTGCCGAATTGGTGAATTTTAGTGAGTGCTCCAGTGAATTCATCAAAAGCACTAGGATCAAATCATTGCAAAATGAGTTGGCAAAAATCTGTCCATTTGGGCTCGTCATGAGCCTTGATGTACCAACGATACCATTGAAGAGCTTCCTATTCCAAATGAAAGGATGCAAGTGGAACTTTGTTGACATCAAAAGTATTATGCAGACTGAAATATTGTTCTGCCGGATAGATCCATCCAGTCGGATCAATACTATTGAAGCGAGGAAAATCAAGCTTGGGACCACGAAAATTGTTGGAAGAAGAGAACCCATTGTATGAAGAAGACTCTGACTATCATTTATTGTTCATGGCTGAATGATCAAGATGGAGGCTGAGAAAATTTTCATCCAGATCCTGGAGTTTGGTTTGGATGGCTGCAAGTGCTTCCTCCATGGTTTTTTCTCTTGCGCAGGTGACAACCATAACCAGGAGTTTTTTTTTTTTGAATGGGTAGATAAACAAAAACAAAAACTGTTTTAATAAAGCAAAATCTGGATTTGGGAAAAAATTGATGGGTAATTTGGGTTTGACTAGGTTTTGGACACTTTCTGATGGACAGGGAAGCAAAAAATGGGGATTTCAAAAGCAAGGTGAAAGAATGAGAAAATTTGGAAGAGAGGGACAAAGAAGCAGAAATAAGAAATGAACACTGTGGTTAAATTTGAAGGCGAGTCGATGAGAAATGAAGAAGTTATGGCAAACCCTAAAAATAAACAAATGTGAGATTTTTGGCTTTGGGAAGTGGAATTTTGGATAGGGTCCTCAAGAATGAAATATGCAGAATGGGATTGCAGGGGTGTCAGGGAAGTTTCAAGGGAAACAGAGTTAAAACAAGGGAGATATGGCGAAATGGATCTGCAATGACGCGGAAGGGATCGGAAACAAATGGATCTACAACGACATGGAAGGGATCGAAAAAATATGGATCTGAAACGATGCGGAAGGGATCGACAACAGATAGATCTGAAACGATGTAGAAGTGATCGACAACCATTCTGGACAAAGGAAATCTGCGATTTATCAGCTGAAAATAGATATGGACCCCATTTGCTCGGCTTCCTAACGGTTCATCGGATCAACTTGGCCACCAATGATGTCCGACGACTTGTGTTTTGGGGCAGTACCCCTCACTCACAAGCTCAGGTAAAACTGATAACCGCTTTGCCATAAACGACATCTCTTTGTTTACCTCACGGGTGGGAACTAATCAATCAAGTAGGGTTCGTTTCCCTTTTCACTTGCAGGTTCTCTCAATGGGAAAACTACTTTGGGGTTCCGGTGGTACTCCTCATAATGAGTTTTAGGGCTTATGCCCAAGTACTTCCCATAGTTAAGTGGATAGGGATTATTCCCAGATCCGAACCTGCAATAGATGCAAAAAAAAAAATTGGCAGAAATTTCACCCAACGAGCCCAAGAAAGTGCTCTAATACCAAATGTGAAGAACCTGCAATAATTAATTAATGAAAATACATGAGATAACAAAAATAACAGAACTCATAATCACTTTATTGATCGCAGGCCCCTTCGAGGGGGAAACCTCCTTTGAGCAAGCTCAATACAAATAACTTCATGGTACCTTCATTGGCCTCAACACACACTTATATACTAAGTCTATGCCCAATACAGTCAATACCATGGGACATATAATACTACGAGACGATTTAAAAATCATATGTGTTGAGCCCAGAATTGGCCCTTTTTTACCATCATTTATCATCTTCCCTGCCCTTGTCCTACACCAATTACCTTGGCAATTAGACTTATTGTCTTTATCTTATTCCCCAAATTACCAAGGTATGGCCGATTATTGTTTTATTGTATTAATACTTATGATTGTGATAATTAAAGCTGTGCATCTCTTAAATTGTGCTGACATGATGTGATTTATGAAGGTAGTTGAGACAAATAGAATGCAGGAATATCGGAGCTGAACAATTCATGAAGGAAGGGACGTTCATTCCTTGTAGAAGGTTCCTTGGGGCTCGAATCATCCATCAAGACACAGTCGTGACAGGGAAGTTGTAACAGAATTTGCTATCTTAAGTGTGTTGCTGCTCGAGTTTAGCTGTGAGCTGAAAGGACCGCCACTCCTGGGGCAATTAATAATCCTCTCATATTTGGATATTTCTGTTCTGCCACGCATTGTAACAGCTAGATTATTTGGGGCGCATGAAGATCAGAGATCTTCATGGCTGCCCAATTATAGGATTGGATGTTACAATTTGTATGTATAAATATGGGAAGTTGCCTCGACCCAGGGGCTGGACAGCAAACAATTAATTTATTTTGTATTAGCAGCCAAGCCAAACTGTGTACTCATTCTTCTGTTAATATAAGGGGTTACTTCTGAGTTAAAGAGAGTGTTGTTCAACCAGCGTCTCTGTGTGAAGACTGGGCCCATCTTCCATAGAGATTGCTGAGTTAAATTAGGATTTTATCTTTCTTGTTGTGTGATGCTTTGTTCTTTCTTTTGTATGCAGCAGCAATATTTATTGTGTGGATTTCTCAGTAAAAGATTACATTTCTGTGAGATTGGTGAATGGTACAGAATAACAGTCGACTGAGTCAGGGTTGCTTTACACATTTCAATTTCTGTTCACACTGCCGTGTTCATCCTACAGTTGAGACGTGATCCCAGGAGCTCTTACAATTTAGCTTTCCTGTTATGTGTTGATTGATTTTCATTTCGCAATTCAGTTTCTGAGAACAGTTGCTTCAATTTCTTTCATTTGAAATTCTAGAGTAATGTTCAGTTCATGCTTTATGATTTCCAGCTTGATTAGATTAGACAAGTGATTATTTTAGAATACGAATGATATTTCCTTTTGCAATCGTTGATTAGATCTGATATCATTTCTTCTTGATGCATAATAGAAAAGAATTATAGTATAGCAGTTAGAAGGCAATTGGGATTGCATAGATTCTTGGGATGAACATGGATGATAGAAGATAAAAGTATTCACTTCTAATGGTTTTGTGTTTAAGCATATATTGTGCACTTATCCTTTGAAATAAAAAGAATTTCTCGGGTTGACAATAAATTTCATATGCTCTGTGTGTTTGATATTAATTTATCTGCAAATAGAGTGCTTGACATTTTGGCGCCGTTGCCGGGGAAGGATGAAAATTAAACACTAGTCATTAGTTGCATCTGATAATTGCTTTTAGATAGTCTTTTTGTTTGTTTTTAAAATGATCTGCTTTGCATGAATACGAGGAGGGTAAAACGCGATCACCTCCCAACCCCCAAAACCCCACAAATTACTAACAGTGCAGGTGGTTCGGGTCGTGGTCGAGGTCCACCACTGGGTAGAAGAACATTCATCGACGACCTTGTTGACAAAACTGATTCAGCTGTCAGACCTCGTCAACGGGAGACTCCTATCAAAAGAGGCCCTGCTGATCCTGGAGCACCAGCATCAGGATCTATAGTGGAAGATACAGGAGCAGCTGTGATTCCTGCATATACCCCTGCTAAAGAAGGAACGGCTGATTCAGCTGTTGCAATTGAAGAATACGCAGCTGTTACAACTGAAGAATACGCAGCTGTTACAACTGAAGAATACGCAGCTGTTACATCTGAAGAATACGCAGCTGTTACAACTGAAGAATACGCAGCTGTTACAACTGAGGTAAGGAACAAAGGAACGAACGAAGGAGAGGATACAGAAGAAAAGATGAATAACAGACATGAGAACGAAGAGGAAGAAGTAGTGGTACAATACCATCGTGAAGATGATTCCCTGCCAGAAGAAACCATGGCTACATTGCAATTCCCAATACAGCAGCTAGAGGGGACAGCTCCTATGAAAAACATCTCACCGTCGGTGTTGCCTCGCTTCCATGGCAGGGCGGCAGAAGATCCAGACGAATTCCTTTTTGAATTCGATATCCTCTGTCGCAGCTATGATTATGTCACAGATGCCCAAAAGTTGAAGCTTTTTCCTGCCACCCTGAAGGACAATGCATTACGATGGTTCATGAGCCTTGGGGGAGGAACTGTTGCTAATTGGAATAAGATGAAGCAAGTGTTCCTGGAAAAATATCAAGAATATTGCAACACCAGGGACAAAAGGGAGGAGTTATTCAAGATGGTACAGAAGGAGGATGGAAGTTTGGAGGATTTTGTAGAGAGGTTGCTGTACAATGTGCAGAGAGCTGGGCAGACGAACATGGGACTAGATGTGCTTAAGATAATCCTACTTCGAGGGATCAGGGACGATTGTTTAGACATGCTAAATTTATTAGGAAAGGGAGATATCTCTAAAGAACCCTTTGAGACAATTGTGGAATTATGTAAGAGATACTCCAGGGGATCTTCTAGGCATAACAAGAAGAATAAACGAGATAAGCTGGAATGTGATGTCTTCGACAGAACTCAGAAGTCATCCAATGGGGGAGCTACACGGGCAGAGATAGGAAATCTTCTTGAAAATTTTAAAACAGAAATGATGAGCTCTATCTCTTCAGAGATTGATGTCTTGAAGGCCAAGCAAAGACAGGCAGTGGAGGATCTCACACTAGGAGTGTTTTGTCCCCGATGTAGAAAGACTCATCCACTGAAAGAATGCCCTCTTGATAAAATACAAGTGTGTCAGCTGTGCAAGCTGAACCATGATATGAAAGAATGCCCCACATTGCCCCAAGTGAAGGATGTTCTGCAGGCATCAACTCTAGAGGTGGATTCAGCCTACTTCATTGCACAGAAGAAACCCTGGCAGCCCCGGAATCAAGGTATGTCTCCCGATTCATTTCCATTTTTGAATAATTTGAATAATTGTAATACTAATATGCAAAATGTGAATACACAATTCCCTTCAAATTATGCTCAGTGGAATTCCCCTCAACCTGCGATGCAAGGTTATAATTCATGGAGTCCTTGGACACAGCCACCACATCAACCTACTTCATGGTCTCCTGGATGGAGGAACTTCCATCCTGGGAACCAGTTTCCTCAACCACCTCCACCTCAACAGTTACCATATCCTCCATATCCTCAATTTCATCAATATCCTCAGTACCCACCTCAGCAGTCGCAGCTGCAGCTGCAAAATAATCCTGTTCCTAATATACCAATACGGCCTCAGCTGCCTGCCCAACCTAACCCTAACCCAAATAATAAAACAGTCCACCAATTGGAAGCTCTCAATATGCCGGCCTACTCTCTCTCCCCTGTACCTTGTAATGATATTCTCCTACGGTCTGGGAAGATAATAGAACATGTAATTTCAGAAAATATCCCACCGTCTGTGCATGACAAAGAAGAGAGTTCCCAGCATCCATTTGATCCGGTTCCTATCACTGAAGGTGCTGAGCATCCCTCAGATGGGACGGCTGAAACATTAAACGATAAATCAGATAACACGCAGCCTACTCAGCTGGTAAGGCAGCCACCATACCCTGAGAGACTGATGCTGCCAAAAATAGGGGGGCAACCTCAGTTCAATCTCTTAGGAGAATTGAAGAACCTTTATGTTAAGATCCCCCTTTTGCAGGCTCTTCAAGATGTACCTATTTATGCTAGAACTGTTCGGGACCTGTGCACTAAAAGACCGGGAAGGAAACCCAGAGATCCTCCTACTGTTCATGTCATAGGGAATTTATCTGCTTTAATGACCGGAAAAACCCCTATAACCAAATATGAGGATCCTGGCAATCCTACTGTCACTGTACACATAGGACAAACGCAGATACCCAACGTACTAGTAGATTTAGGAGCTGCGATCAATGTTATAACAATGGAGACTATAAAGAAGCTCGGATTTACCAATATTAGACCGACCCCTGCCATCTTAGAATTGGCAGACAGATCCACTATCAGACCCGAAGGGATTTTGGACGACCTTGTCATTTCAGTAGACTCATGGGAATATCCTGCCGACTTTCTGGTATTACAACCAAAATCACAGCTGGGGGGACACCCATTGATCTTGGGGAGGCCTTGGTTGGCTACAGCTGATGCTTGCATCAGCTGCCGATCAGAATCTATGACTATATCTGATGGTATGGAAACCAAAAACCTCACCCTATACCCTCCAGCACGGCCGAGTCTAGAAACTGAAACTTCCCTTTGGATAGAACAGGAAGAGGAGGAAGATGTTCAGCCATTACTAACAATAGGGAAGGCACTAACTTTCAAAAATGAAACAGAAGACGATGCCATTAATAATTTCATTAGGGAACCTGCTTCAGTAGATAAGGAAGTTTATCAACTCCTGAACAGTACCCTCGGTAAGGAAGAACAAGAACAGCTTACGGAGGAAGCACTAGTCAATGACACAAACATAATCCCAGTTTTGAAAAACTCGAGAAGCATTCCTATTGAGGTAGAGCCTGGAAGAACTTTGAACATCAACCCTGGTCTCTCCTCAGAAGAACAGATGCGCCTAACCAATCTCTTGAAGGAACGTAAGGGGGCATTTGCCTGGGAGTATACAGACATGAAGGGTATTCCTTCCAGTCTGTGCACTCATCATATTTATATTAAAAACGACTCCCGGCCTGTATGTCAACCCCAACGACGCATGAAACCCAATTTGAGGGATATAGTGAAGGAGGAAATCCAGAAACTCTTGGAAGCAGGATTTATCTATCCTATTTCAGATAGTGAGTGGGTTTCCCCACTTGTAATTGTGCCCAAGAAAAATGGTAAATGGAGAGTCTGTGTCGATTATAGGGAGCTGAACAAAGCTACACAAAAGGATCATTTTCCTCTGCCCTTTATTGACCAGGTACTTGATACCCTATCAGGGAAAAATTTCTTCTCCTTCCTGGATGGGTTCAGTGGGTACAATCAAATCGAGATTGCTCCAGAGGATCAGGATAAGACCACCTTCACTTGCCCTTGGGGAACGTTCGCCTACAGGGTGCTTCCCTTTGGCTTGTGCAATGCACCTGCAACGTTCCAAAGAGCTGTGATTGGCATATTTTCTGAATTGGTTAATGATAGCATGGAAGTTTTTATGGATGATTTTACTCCCTATGGTGAGGATTTTGAGGAAGCACTGGAAAATTTAAAGAAAGTTTTAATTCACTGTGAACAGGCTCGCCTCTCACTAAGCACTGAAAAATGCCACATGATGATGAGTGAGGGGGTGGTATTAGGACATTTCATCTCTACTGATGGTATTCAAGTGGATCCTTCAAAAATTAAGGTGATAAAAAATATACCAACTCCTTCAACTCAGAAAGAGGTGCGAAGTTTTCTGGGACATGCTGGATATTACACGAGATTCATAGAAAACTTCTCCAAACTTGCTTCTCCTTTGTTTTCATTGTTAATGAAGGACGCACAGTTTGTGTGGAGTACAGCATGCCAGACAGCATTTGATAAGCTTAAAGAGAAACTGTCCACAGCCCCTATTTTAAGGGGACCTAATTGGACCATACCTTTCCACATTTCTTCAGATGCTTCTGATACTGCCATTGGTGCAGTACTAGGACAGCAGGATGGTCAAGTACCTTATGCTATTTATTATGTTAGTAAAAACTTAGCCCCTGCTGAACTAAACTATACTGTTACTGAAAAAGAATTCCTTGCTATTGTTTACTCTATTAATAAGTTTCGGCATTACATTACTGGGTATCCTACATTTGTGCATACTGACCACTCTGCCATTAAGTATTTAATGAACAAACTTGTCACTAATGCCAGAGTAACCAGGTGGCTTTTATTATTATAGGAATTTGATATTACTATTATAGATAAACCTGGAAAAGAAAATGTTGTTGCTGATTTTTTATCACGATTTACTAACAGTGATGACAGTTCACCTGTTGAGGATGCTTTCTCGGATGAACATTTATTCGCACTCTCAGCTCATTCACCCTGGTATGCAGACGTTGCTAATTATTTGGTTGCAGGGAAGCTTCCGCCACATATGTCTAAACGAGAGAAAAGAAAAATTATTCAGCAAAGTGCCAGGTATTGTTGGCTCAAAGGCCATCTCTTTTACACAGGACCTAATCTTGAGATTAGAATATGTGTAAGGGAAGATGAGATCTTTCATATACTAAAGGCCTGTCATGATGAACCTTGCGGAGGACACTTTGCAGAAAAAAGAACAGGGCATAAGGCGTTGCGGATGGGCTATTATTGGCCGACACTGTTTAGAGATGCTAAAAGATATGTTCAGTCCTGTGACAGCTGCCAAAGGATGGGCCAACCTAATAAGACAGATCAGATGCCTTTACAGCCCCAAGTGGTACTAGAACCGTTTGATAGATGGGCATTGGACTTTGTTGGTCCTATCAACCCTCCTTCCAAACAGAAGGTTTACATTTTGGTGTGTACAGATTACATGACCAAGTGGGTAGAAGCTGTAGCTTTGGCTAAGGCAAATGACCAGGCGGTGATTGATTTTCTGTACAGTGAAGTTTTTACCCGTTTTGGGGTACCAAAGGAAGTAGTTACCGATGGGGGACCACAATTTATTTCACACCAATTTGAATCCTTGCTCCGGAAGTATCATGTGTAGCACAAGATAGCTTCACCTTATCATCCCCAGGCCAATGGTCAGGTGGAAAGCACTAATAAAGTTATCGAAGCAATCCTTACTAAAACAGTTAAAAGCCATCGAAGGGATTGGGCTAACAGGCTTCCAGAAGCACTGTGGGCATATCGCACGACTTGGCGCAACACTACGGGATTTTCTCCCTATGATCTGGTATATGGAAAGAGTGCCATCTTTCCAATTGAATTTTTGATCAAGACCCTGAAAACAGCCATTGAAATGAACCTAGATGTAACAGAAGCCCAGAAAAGAAGATTGAATCAATTAAATGAATTGAATGAGAAACGGTTAGCTGCAGTAGACCAGACTGTGCTTCTTCAGCAACAGAGATCTAATTGGCATGACCGATTCATCAAAAAGAAAATCTTCCGTGAAGGAGACTGGGCACTATTATACGACTCCAGATTCAAGAAGGATTTTAAAGGAAAATTACGGACAAGATGGCTGGGTCCATATTTGGTTGACAGGGTATTTGACAACGGCATTGTTCGCCTGGTTACCATTAATGAAAACCGTATACCATTACTTGCTAACGGCCGCAGACTGCGACTGTATCGGAAACCCATTTCGAAAGATGCATTCATTTCACAGATTGCTGCTGATCCAGACTATCAAATGGCACCAGAGCAGGAACTTTTCTCTACCTTTGCCAAACCTTAAACTGAAAATTGTATTTGCTGTACATAAATAATTTCTTGCTGTAGCGTATAGTTGTTGTTTTCTTTTTTTTTGCATTTGATCGTTTTGCTTGCTGTCGCCTTTCAAAAATTTTCAGGGAAGCACCAGGAGAACGACCAGTTTGGGCCCGTTAATAAAAATCTCCCTGTGCCTCCCTTGCTCTAAAAATAATAAATAAATAAATAAATAAATTCCGACAGCTGCAACATATTTTCCGGTAGCTGCAACATATTTCCCGTTAGCTGTATATCCTTTTCCGGCAACCACATTATCCTTTTCCCTAGCAGCCGCAAAAATCCCTTTTCCTGCTTGCCGTCGATTTTTATTTATTTATTTATTTATTTATTTATTTATTTTTTTTTTTTTTTTTTTTTTTTTTTTTTTTTTTTTTTTTTTTTTTTTTTTTTTTTTTTTTTTTTTTTTTTTTTTTTTTTTTTTCCGGTGGCTGCAACATTAGCGGCTGCAACATCGGCAGCTGCAACCCCAGTTCCCGCGGCTGCCACCTCATCTCCCCCACGGCTACCATCTCATTTTTCGCAGCTGCCACTCCATTTCCCAGCGGCTGCCACTTCATTTACCAGCCACGGCCATTTCATTTCTCGGTAGCCGTAATGCCCTTTTTCCGTTAGCCGTCAATCTTTTCCAGCAGCTGCAACTCTGGTAGCTGCAAATTCAGCGGCTGCAACTTCGGAAGCTGCAACATCTTTTTCCTGCAGCCGCCACCTCATTTCCCAGCGGCTGCCACCTCATTGACCAGTCACTGCCGCATCATTTCCCTGCAGCTGCCATTTTTTTCTAGCGCCGCAACATATTTTCCATAGTCGTAAAATTTTTCTCGCCAGCTGTATGTTTTTTTTCCGCCCCCGTAAAACTTTTCCGTGACAGCGGAAATTTTCCCTGATATCGTAAATTCTTTTTTTCCGGCTGCCGTCAATTTGTTTTCGGTGGCTGCAACTTCTTTCCCGCCAGCTGCAATAGCTTTTTCATTGGCCGCGCTATCATTTCTTTGGCAACTTGCAGTGGTAACTCCCGTGTTAACAGAAGAATTGTTGCAACCTGCTAATCATGATGCTGATTCATCCCAGTCATGCCGACGAACTCATCATTTCAACCCCGAGGATGCGATGGCTTGTGTTTCACCAGCGAAGGAAATTAGTGCCTTATCCGAGTCATCATGATCCCACGTCTGACTGTGCACGCGTTCGGCTCCGTGACGTCACCAACTGCATGCTCCACCAGTTTCCGCAGCCTTTCGACGCACAGTTTTATGAGGTATGGCTTTCATTTATCACGTGATTAAGCATTGATATCATTTAAACGATATTGGTCGTACCTTCACTCGTACCACCATTTATACCTGATTAAACCTTTCCCTCGTACGACGTAATACTAATAACTGCCACCTTCCCCAATTCGGCATGGAAATTTTAAACGCTTCTCTGTGCTCAACTTTCCGAATTAGCTCATTCGCTCAACGTCTCCGCTCAATGATTCGTGTATTCTCTGTGCTGCAACTTCCATTCTGGGATCCTGTAATCTGTCGAATAGCAGTCTCATCTTGCAGCCAGGACCATGGGCATTCCAGTTCGCCATGAACCTTTCAATACCCGGGAACTCAGACGGAATCTGCAAGTTCTGGCCATTTTTCAAGCTGCTAGCTGGGTCGAGTTCTTTGAGCGATTGGACGGATTCGAATGGGACGCAGCCCTGCAATTTGCCTTGAATCTTACTAAAACGCACTCCACGGTGTGGGGGCTGTGTATAGGCATCTATGAGGTCATTATATCCGAGGTTACAGCTATCCCGATGGTGGGAAAACCTTGGTTTAACCGTCGAGTCCCTGCAATGGTTGCACGAGAAGAATTTTTACTTCCAGGGGAGCAAGTTGAAGCATCCAGGAGAGGGATTGCACTGAAGTCACTGCCGCAGCCATGGGACCAGGTTGCTGTCTTCCTCAATAAATACATTACCTGCGAAGGTAGATACCAAACTGTGTATAACTCTGAACTTCCTTTGCTTTCTCATCTCCGCCATGGCATTTTGTTGAATATTCCATTTTATTTATTGCACGACTTGCGTCATATGGCAACATTTGTTCAGTCTGCAAAGCACCCACTGTCCTCTCTCACCCACCATGGCCTCATTAAGTTAATTATTGTAAGAACCCTTTCCCAACATAATATAACATGGGAACAATTTATAACCCGACCACAGCAACCTGTTCCCTTGAGGGTCATCCCATTGCAGCAATTACAGGTTCCGCCACAACAGGAGGACCGGAGTTCCTCCAGTGAAGTTGGGTGGAGGGATGAAAGAGAAGAAGAACAACTGGGGGCATAGGCAGGACCATCCGGGGTTGGTAAAACCACAGAGGAAGAATAACCAGGCGCACAGTCAGAGCCATTCGAGGTGTATGAATCCCCAGCACAAGCAGAACCAGTGGGGGATGAAACTGCATTTGAAGGAGAGCGAGGGGAAGCACAAACAGAGCCATCAGGCGACAATGTAGATGAAACCTTTGTGGAAAACCTAGATAACAGGGCAGCTCCGACAGCAGAAGGTGAAATTGGAGCAGCATCAAATGCTGCGACAATGGAACCTGAAGATGACGGAGCTAGAGCAATGGAAGAAGATATTGAGCTGGTCACAATCGAGTCTTCACCTAAGTGGGTAGGAGGAGGAGCTGTGATTGAAGAAGAACAGCATGGGGGGCAGGGAAATATTCCTTTGACTTCAGTTTTGCCCCCCTATATTCCAGCTCCACAAGAAGAAACACCACAAAAAGAAAAGCCACAAAAGAAAACACCACAAAAAAGGAAGAGGGCCACCAATGAATTTGATTTAGTAGCACCAATCAGAAGGAAACGAACTCGATCAATCACAGTAGCAGAGGCAGCTAGGAAAAAATGGGCAACCTTAGAGACACAGGTTGAGCCCCCAATCCTTACACCAAGACCGAGGGATGCTCCACAAAGGCCAGTGGAGGAAGAACCTGGAATTGAGGGACTCTTGTATGAGAATGCAATGCTGAAACAGGACCTCCAAGCACTTAGAAGGGAGCTGGAAACTTGGAAGGAAACCTGCAGAAAGCAGGGTGGAAGAAAAATGTACACATTAATAGAGGCTGCAGACCAAGTGGAGGAATCAGCTTCTGCTGGAGCTGGAGAAAAGGATGAGCGAATACTCTGCCCCACCTGTGGAGAAATCTTTGAGGAAGCAGGCCATAAAATTTTACTTAGTACTTATTCAGCACAACAGCCTGCAGCCACAGTAGGGAAAGTAGTGGAAAAAGAAGGTGCTGTTACATAAGAACCAACACTTTTAAACATCCTCGCTACAGCTGCCACTTCCCATGATGCAAAAATTATAGAACAGATGGGAGAAGAACTTGGAGTGGAGGATGCCCTGGAGATTTATAAGGAATGTATGGTAACCCCAAAATGCTCCCACAACATAGAGATTATAGAACAGATGGGAGAAGAATTGGGAATGAAGGATGCTCTGGAGCTTATAAAAGAATATAGTGAGACCCCAGAATGTTCCCACAATACAGAGATCATGGAGCCGAAGGATACTCTGGAGGTTAGTGAAGAATTTTATGCTGTAACCCCAGAACATTCCCAGGACACAATAATTTTAGAAGAAGAGACGGAAAGGCAGGACAGTGATAAATTGGAACAGGATGCTGCAACACAAGAACCAGCAACCCTGAATATAGGTGTCCAACCGGCCAAGCAGACAGGAGAAGAAGCTGGGACAGAGGATACTCTGGAATTTAATGATGAACTCTGGGTTGTAACCCCAGAGGACTCCCATGATACAGAACTCATAGAAGAGGAGCTGCAGCAAAAGAAGGATGAAGAGGTAAGCCAGGATGTTGTTACACAAGAACCAACATCCTTGGAAGCTGCAACAAGAACTCCTGAATTGCAGTTGGAAGATAAACTGGGAGTGGATATCATTCCTGATACACAGTGGAGTGAAGATGAACAAGTACAGACACCATGCTCAGGTGACACTGAAATCTTGGAAGAGGAGCTGCAAATTGAAAAGGATATCCAGTCTTAGCAGCAGAAGGACAAAGAAGACACTGTTACACAAGAACCAGTGTCTCCAAAAGCAATAAAGGTAGCTGCTGAAGAAGGATTAAGGGATGTTGCTGTTACACAAGAACCAGCAACTCTCCTGTTAAAATTAGATGCGCTGGAAGACACTGTCCCACAAGAACCAGTGCTTCCACCTCCTAGAGATGTCATTGAGTTGGATTCAGATTGAGGATTTCTTTTCATCTCCCCCAGGCACAGCATAATGAGACTGCAGAAAGATTCCCACCACACCAAGTACATTCCCAGATATCAGCAAGTAGCAGTGGAAGGGAAATAGTGAAGTTGGAAGATGCTAGGTTACTCACAGAAGCCTTTCAAAAGATAGATGAGATGTCTGAGTTCCCTACATTCCTTCCTCTCTCCTGGATAGAGCTCAGTTCACGATTCAGATGCAGGTTGTTGCATGAGGACATGCAACAGGGTAGTTGGGGGGAGATGTTGAGCCCAGAATTGGCCCTTTTTGACCATCATTTATCATCTTCCCTGCCCTTGTCCTACACTAATTACCTTGGCAATTAGACTTATTGTCCTTATCTTATTCCCCAAATTACCAAGGTATGGCCGATTATTGTTTTATTGTATTAATACTTATGATTGTGATAATTAAAGTTGTGCATCTCTTAAATTGTGCTGACATGATGCGATTTAGGAAGGTAGTTGAGACAAATAGAATGTAGGAAGATCGGAGCTGAACAAGTCATGAAGGAAGGGACGTTCATTCCTTGTAGAAGGTTCCTTGGGGATCGAATCATCCATCAAGACACAGTCGTGACAGGGCAGTTGTAACAGAATTTGCTATCTTAAGTGTGTTGCTGCTCGAGTTTAGCTGTGAGCTGAAAGGACCGCCACTCCTGGGACAATTAATAATCTTCTCATATTTAGATATTTCTGTTCTGCCACGCATTGTAACAGCTAGATTATTTGGGGCGCATGAAGATCAGAGATCTTCATGGCTTCCCAATTATAGGATTGGATGTTACAATTTGTATGTATAAATATGGGAAGTTGCCTCGACCCAGGGGCTGGACAGCAAACAATTAATTTATTTTGTATTAGCAGCCAATCCAAACTGTGTACTCATTCTTCTGTTAATATAAGAGGTTACTTCTGAGTTAAAGAGAGTGTTGTTCAACCAGTGTCTCTGTGTGAAGACTGGGCCCGTCTTCCACAGAGATTGCTGAGTTAAATTAGGATTTTATCTTTCTTGTTGTGTGATGCTTTGTTCTTTCTTTTGTACGCAGCAGCAATATTTATTGTGTGGATTTCTCAGTAAAAGATTACATTTCTGTGAGATTGGTGAATGGTACAGAATAACAGTCGACTGAGTCAGGGTTGCTTTACACATTTCAATTTCTGTTCACACTGCCGTGTTCATCCTACAGTTGAGACGTGATCCCAGGAGCTCTTACAATTTAGCTTTCCTGTTATGTGTTGATTGATTTTCATTTCGCAATTCAGTTTCTGAGAACAGTTGCTTCAATTTCTTTCATTTGAAATTCTAGAGTAATGTTCAGTTCATGCTTTATGATTTCCAGCTTGATTAGATTAGACAAGTGATTATTTTAGAATACGAATGAGATTTCCTTTTGCAATCGTTGATTAGATCTGATATCATTTCTTCTTGATGCATAATAGAAAAGAATTATAGTATAGCAGTTAGAAGGCAATTGGGATTGCATAGATTCTTGGGATGAACATGGATGATAGAAGATAAAAGTATTCACTTCTAATGGTTTTGTGTTTAAGCATATATTGTGCACTTATCCTTTGAAATAAAAAGACTTTCTCGAGTTGACAATAAATTTCATATGCTCTGTGCGTTTGATATTAATTTATCTGCAAATAGAGTGCTTGACAATATGCGTCCAATACTATGGGTCAATACCATGGTCTAATACAAAATATGGATCAAAAAATACTAGGGGATGACTTACAAAGCATATGTGTCCAACAACAATATACTAACAAAGTAAAGAGAAGGGTTGAAACGAATTCCTAACAAAAAGTGGCTCGGGGACGAGCCACATGTAAGTGTTAGGGCCCTGTTGCGCCTGACCCAAGGCAATTTTGGTACGACAATTTTGGGAAGCTGTCAAGTTGAGCGCAGTGCAGTATCGGCAGGTTGAGAATAGCACAGCTAAGTGCCAGCTCCGTGAAGTGGTAGCACCGCGCAGTGCCAGCAGAGCACCTATTTTGGGTAAAGAATATAAGGAAAGGTCGAGTTGTGAAAGCGACCTGTTTGGGTGAGCGACTCCAGGATTCCTAGGAATGGGTATGGAGCAGCGTGAAGGTGATGAAAGCGACCTGTCAATAGAGTGGTGGAAAATGGTTAGAAGCTAAGCCACGAGTTCGACAGCGACAGGCAGGCCAGAGGGACGGAAACCTACACGCCACGATGCAGTATAACCATTTTGTGAAGACTACGGATGTCAGAAGGGCATGCGAGCTACGCGTTGTCTAGGAGAATGGACAAAAGCGTGTGAAGTAGTTGTCGACTGCGACAGGCAGAGTCGGCGGGTAACCGCACCATTTTGTAACCTAAGGGTTTTTTGCCTATGCATTGTAACAGACCTGACCTACGGGAACGATCTATAAAAGGGCACATTTTTTAAGGGAAAGGGTTAATATCCTATTGAGCAATGTTGAATATAGATCTCTATTAAGAGATGATTGTAAAAGGCTCTACAAGCTGCGTGCACAGAGACCTACCGAGAGAGAATATAGTCTGTAGCTGAGTGCGTAGACTAGAACTATTGTACCCTTCCCATAAATAATACAACAACAGTTCCTGTGGACGTAGATCTTATCCCAGGGGTGACCCACATTAAATTCGTTGTTATGTGATTTCTTATATGCTTGCATCTGTGTATTTGCTTAAGTTGAATGGTTCAGTGTTGTTTATGAGTTCATGTGTTATTGCTTTTATATGTATTCGCCATAAGGATAAAGAATGGGAATAATATGTTAAGTAACCACATGTGTGAATGAAGGTTGGATGCACCAGTATTTCACAGTCACATAAATGCATGAATTGATCGGATAAACACTTAGTGCAGCACCGAAAGTGCACAGTTACATTATTGTTTGTTATAGTGTATAAGTTTGCAAGGTTAAGTCTAAGGTGTGTTGAATGCATAACTTACACTAGGTAAAAGTATATCAAGTTGCTACACTAGGTAAAAGTATATCAAGTTGCATAAGTGTTGAAGAGGAAGTGCAGTCCTCTGTGGCGTTGTCCTATCGTCTAATAACCTTCCCGAACGACAGTCCGTGGATGCGTTAGTTGTATAGGAGTTAATCGCAAAGAAAGTGACTTTGCGCAGTAACCAGTTCGCAGCGCGAGTCCTGTAGCACGCTGCTAGTCAGTATGTTAAAAACTCATCACTTGGTTGTGGAAACCTGATTCCAAAACCTCCCCATTAGCTTCAAATCAGGTGAGAGCTTAGTCTGTTTGCAGGCTGTTGCCGAAAGGGTCGATGAATAAGGGCTTTTATTGGTTCCCTGAACCACGCAAAACCTGGGTCTTTCTAGAAAAACTCAAGAACAGTATAAGCAGCCAACATCCAGTAATAGACAACAATGACATTAGTCACATAAATTATATGCACCAAGAGAATTTTGTTTATATTATCTTATTAATATGCTCTCTTTTAACGGTCCATGCAAGGGGCCCCATATCATCCTCTCTATTGCAAGTGACTAGAAGACCAGTAAGAGGTCATGTGTGGTGGTATGACTAGTTATTATTATCCTTGAAGGCATGAAATCATCCTAAAGGGCCTAATATAATTTTTTCCTCCTATGAAAATGCATATAGCCTCATGAGCCATATTCCTATTGTTAAAACATCCAATTTTCATTATGTAAGTTGTAGGTAAGAGATCGCAACTCCCTCTAAAAAAAGTTATGTTTACGTTTGTAGTTTAGAGTTATGAAGGAATAGTTGAATCCCTAGAATGTTTTTATTGCAAAGAATAGATGTTGAAATATGTTCTATGTAATGCATGTAAAATATCCTCCAATAGCTACACATCATGCAAGATGATAGGTGCTAAATTAGGCGCCATCGACGCCCCATTTAGCGTCCAAAAATGATTACATTTTTGGACAATATCGGTGCTAAATATGACGCCAATGGTTCCCAATTTCAATAACTTAGTTGGATATTCTTATGTTAATATGTCAATTTGCATTTCTTGTGTTGAGTTGTTTATTTATGTGTATCTTGAGTTCTTTTGTGCTCCCATCAGTCATAGAAACCTTATAAATCACCAACCTTTCACTATGATCAAGTCCTTATAAATAAATATCCAATCATTGATTTATCAAGTCCTTATAAATAAATATCCAATCATTGATTTATCAAGTCCTTATAAATAAATATCCAATCATTGATTTATCAAGTCCTTTTACAAAAACCCTAGGCCAAAGGAGACATGCAATACCATGTAATACGTCATAACCCATAGACAACAAACTTGATCTATGTTGCAGCTTTACAAATCATAGTGAGTACCTATAGAGTGCACAGAGAGATTATAGAGAGCCACCAATGACAAGACACAAGTATAGAAAGCCTCCAAGAAGAAGACACAAGTCATAGCAAGCCTCCAAGGACAAGACACAAACCCTAGAAGGAGCAAGAACACCTGCAGCAAAATTCTCGAGACAACTGTAGAGCAAAACCAAGTGCACAAGAGCAAGAGAAATATGTCATAATCACTAAAGGATATCATTTATATATAGACATCCAACATGACTCTTACACGAATTTACATTATGGCCAACTTGCACTTCACATAACCAACGTCTAGCTTGGGATTTTCTTCACAAATTTATAACTTTTACTTGACTTCTTACATCATATAAAAGGTTTTCCTTGGCCAACACTTCAAGGCATCACATCCACTCCACAAGGAGGATTATCCCATCATTACTTAGGTGTTATACCATCACACCAATCTAGGAGGACCACCCTATCATTTTTTAGGTGTTATAGAATCACTCCAATCTAGGAGGACCACCTTATCATCATTTATGGTGTTATAACATCACTCCAATCCAAGAGGACCACCATATAGTTATCTAGGTGTTATAACATCATGCCAATACGGAGGACCACCTATCATAAAATCCACCCTGGATGACCATGGTGTTATAACATCACTCCATCTGGAGGACCACCATATCATTATTTAGGTGTTATAACAACACTCCAATCCAGGAGGACCACCTATCGTCAACTCTAGTCAAGAGGACCATGGTGTTATAACATAACTCCATCTAGAGGACCACCATATCATCATCTGGGTGTTATAATGTCACTCCAATCCAGGAGTACCACTTATCGTCAAATCCAGTTAGGAGGACCATGGTTTCATAATGCATATGTACTTGTATTCCTACAAGAGCATTCCATTTTCCATATCCATTGGGTGAAGGTGGTGTGGTTAATATTTGGTTACATATATGAGGCAAGTGAATACAACTCTCCCATATCTATTTCATGTATATACAAGATACGTGGATACACATACATAAAGTTTAGAGAGGTGTAAAGAAAGCTAAACATCTTGCTTTATCTAGCCACAGACAGGTTGCTTTTGACTTGCGCAAGAAACCCTACTTTGGTTTTAGGCAATGGCTATGAGGACGAGAGGGAGGTTGTAAAAAACTATACTCCTTCCCAACTCTCATCCATTCAGTCACTCGTAGAGATTAATAAAATTATCATATCCATGAGAAGATGAATACATTATAGTACATTTTTATTCAACAGTTTTAGGATGCCTTTTGAGAACATTCTAAAAATAACCCCATTCTTGTGTGCCCGAGTGTTGGTTGCATGTAGAATTGGCATGGGAAACTGTGCGTGCATGAATCAAATTAACCAAACCTAAAACAATGCATGTTCTCCATCTTGAATCCTCCTCAAAATTGGACATAAAAGTGTTGAGCAAATCGCGACCTCACAGTCGACAGGGGTTCACCAACTGTCGACACATACCACAGTCTCCCTGGGCACCGACCTGGGTAGGTTTGAGCCCACCCAGTAACACCCGCAGAGCGGATGAGGTCTCATCCGAGGCGTCCAGGAAGAGCAGGAAAAACCATGTTTCCACCGAGGGAGGAGGCAAGTTGCGACAGTATGATACCAACATCAATTCTAAATATTCATCATGAAGTTATAGCACATCACTTTAATCGCAACATTTAACATTACAGTAAACAGATATCTATAACATATTTTTGCGGCATTCACCTCATAGCGATAGAAACACATAATTGCATTAAGACAAGATAATAACATAAGTATCGAGCAACATTACACACCGATTGCACCAAATCATCATCCTTATATTACTGTGGCAAAAGCAGTACATAAATCTCTGTGCAATTCCCTGCATTATCCTTCTGTCAATCTCTGCATACAGCTCTATTTCTATCTTCTATCCATCGACTCCTTCTTAACACTTACAATTCTCATCTATTTATAGGCTTCCGCCAATTACAATACTTGTCCACTTTCCTAACCAACACTTAAGGACAATCAACTAATTGACTTGGTCTAATGACCCAAAAACCCGCATATTGCGGTACAATTGACTCGATATTACAAAATACATGACCCAAATCTCGCCAACTGCGGTATACTTGACTCAATATTACAAAATACATGGTCCGAGTGACCCAAAACCTGCCCACTACTGTATCCTTTGGCACAAAATACTCCTTTCACACCTTCATCCAACGTGTCGTGGCATCAGCAGTACTGCGATCTTTCCTCATCAAACTGCCTACCAACAGGCCCCCAACAGAATCTTGTGGCTCACCCTCAAGCCACGTCAACTGCTGGACAGAGTACACGTCGTGGTCCTTGCCTTGAAGTCTGCATATGGCTGTTCGACATTCCTCACCAGCTCCTAAGCCTCCCGAGTTACTGCCTAACTGTTGACCACATCTTTGGTTGATGGGTGATCGACAAGCTTGTCCATGACCTGTTGTCGATACTTTTGTACTGCTGGGAGTGCTTCATTGGCCTACAGCATTAGCTTCCCACCAGTGTCCTGGAATTCTTCTAACCGGGCTGCATGCAGCTTCTGGCGTTCATCTGCCTTGGCAACCCGTTGTTGCAAGTCCTTTAGTTCACACAACTTAGTGACTTGCTCCATCGATGGAAAAGTTCTCATCGCAGCCTTCAATGTGGCCACCTGGCCCTCCGCTTGCTACCAGGTCTTAGTGAGATGTTCAATTTGCTTATCATGAATGATGCGGCCCCAACACTCTATTGTTTCGGTGGTGAGCCTAGTCACCTTCGTCTCTAGCTCCTCCATCTGGGTGGAAACTTCCTCAATTTCCCTTCGTCATTCATCCAGCTCAGCTTGAGGCGTACTGGGTTTCAACTGAGCCTTCAAGTGGTCATTCTCCTATCGCAACTGAAGAATAGCAGCTCCCAGATGCTGCACTCAGTGAAACACATCTACTTCTTTAGTGGGATCCGGGACATATTGATAAGCCTCCACAATCACTCTGTCAACCTGAGGACTGTCATCCCACATGCGAGCCTTCTTTGCAATAAGGAAGTCTTGTTCCTTTTTGAGTTCTTCAATGGTGCGACTGGTCTTGGCTCACTCCTGCTTAAGGTCAGCTTCAAGGTCATCCACTACTTTTCGTGCTGCAGTAGCTCTACCTATAATCTCATCTTTATCGGCGGTCACAGTGGCCTCTCTTTCCTGCAAGTGTTTACATCTCTTGCTGATTTCATGCATTCTATCCACCATTTCCCGGGAGGCACCCCTTTGCATTGTCATCAGTGCCATTGTCGATAGTGCATTCACATTGACAGTCACCTAGTCAATCGGCTGCAGCACCTTTTTCAACTCCTCGTTATTGGTCACAACCGTAGTCGGGGGAATGTTGACATTCTTTACCCGGGGCATGGTGCAGATCATGATCGTCTCCTGCATGGGTACACTGCCAGGTTCTGTTTGTAACACCGCATTACCCAGAGAATCCATATGGGTAACAAGCGTAGAGAATCCCTCCTCCACTTTAACAAACATCTTATTGGCAGCCGCTGTGGCGGCATGGTTAATGGCTGTGATTAACCGGCCCAACTGCGCCTCTGCTGGTAAAGACATCTCGCTGATGGTGGCATGCTTGTGGTGTTGTTTTGTTCGATTTTCCTCAAGAGCACGATCGCTATCGCCCGCAGTTGGTGTGCATTGTGACTCATGATCGAAACTATGATGACTCTGCTAATCCTGAGCTGATACTCGATCCGTAGGGCCCTTTGGTGGACCTCCAGCATCAATTTATGCAGAACTCATGGGTTATCGCCAATCCTCCAGCAACTCATTCACAATAGCCTCCAAATCTTCCGCTATTACTTTATACCTTGTCTGCAACCATTGTCGATTAACATCACGGAGAGCCTATATATGTATGACACTCGAGCATATTGCAAATTCCATGACAGGTGTGAATCATGCCACAGTGTCTGCGGATATTCTCGGGACCTGTGTTGCTGCGTCACAAAGCATTTCTGAGTACAGCCAAAATTGCGTTTGGCACTCCGGGATGCGCTCGGTCTCTCGCACAAACCGTAGATTCTGATAGCGTGCCCCTCGGCATTCCGTTGCAGCCAGGCAGTCCATACCCTGGTAGGTGTCGGGCTCTTTCCATGCAACTAGAGCAATCAGCAGCAACATCCAACTATATGAGAAGGTGCGTCTACCCACTTGGACATCTGCGATGTCCTCCATTAGTTGGTTCAACATATATAAGGACCAGTTCATCTGCACCCCTTCTGCGCAAGAAACTATCCCCGAATTACATTGGTTAGGGCGACCTCCCCTAATCACTTTACAGCACAGGATCATAATGCCCACGAGTACAGCCTGATTATTGCAGCTACGGGTGCGATACCCACGCCAATTCGATTCCAAGGCATATTTTTGTGCCAACCTACATGCTTGCTTCTTCTCATTGTGCTTTCCTTGAATAAACTGCGCTGGATAAACACCATTCTTGGGTAAGCCGGTAATGTGAGAAATCAAGTCAATAGTAACCGGGACCTCTCTGTCCAACCATAATGAACCTCCGTGGAAGCATGACAAGAGCTACTTTACACAATTTCCAACTTCTACCAAGTGCCCAAAATGTGGCATGTTAATTAGCCCTAACAAGCTAGCCTGTCACAGTCCTAGTGCCCATTCATGTACCTGTGGGTCCGGTGAATTGCATGTCTCATGCACATATGGTGCGGATGCAATTTCGGGTTGAGCCACCATGTCATGGTCCTCATAACGCAGGTGCTTCAGTGCCATCCCAATGTCCACCAAGCACATCATCCCAGCCAGGAGGGTAGGCATCTTCACACTGAACTTTGGTTTCAGATTTAGCTGATGCGGGGGGGCATCCGGTCGAACAGGAGGGATGTAATCGAGGATATTAATTGCGGAGTGTCCTAACCATGGGGTAGGGGGAGGAACGACACGACTAGACTGTCCCACCTGCTTCGGTACTCTGCCAGCCACTGCAGATTGAAGTAACCTCTTACTCGTTTTGGATTCAGAAGACTGACCCCCTCGACGCTTCTTAGCGACACTTGATGTTCCTACTGGCATGTTGGAAACCTCGGCTCCAAGATCAATAGTGGTCGAGGATGCGCCTTCTCATTCTACAACAACTGGAACAAATGGAGACTCTACTTCATTGCTAATGTCCACTGTCTCCAGTTCTCCTAGCATACCTCACCACTCATCATAATATACCTAACAGTAACTGACTGAAATCATGGAAGCGCTCCACAACAACTCGGCTTTCTAATTTCTTGATGTCTTCTGCCCGACGCTAAACCATACTTATAACATCGATCCAAATCGGCCATAATTATGACTGAATCATGCATTAACTCAACCAAATCCTCGCATTAATGAGGGAAATCCACCGGTGATCCTGTCCTTCCCTCAGCCGTAACCACCATTAATGCCCATAATTTGAAGATGCCATTAATTAATGATCTCCACTTTTAGCATTTATTACTGATTTGACCGGGTCTCCATGCGGCCATATATCGCTGACTGTGCCAAAATTACGGTACAAGCCTCCCTGCTGTCACATACCTTCTTCTGTTGGTGCGCCATCTTTCACCAAGCAACTTGCAACAATCATTGTCATCATTTTTTCTTTTTCTTTTTTTTAATGCCACTCAGACATCGCACTGTTCCAAGCCCATGCGATAGGGATCCAACCTATGACCATTTACCAACTTGGGGAGCATCCCCCCATCCAATTGCTGCAACTGAACCGCTCTTCCTGAAGTAACACTATTGATGCGGTAGGGACCTAGCCAATGCAGCTGCAACTTGCCTGGATGTTTCATAAACTTACTATCATATAGTAACACTAAGTCACCTGGCTGAAACTATTTTTTTTTGATGTGGCGATCATGCCACTCCTTCTGGCGGTCCTTCTCTACCCCTTGGTGAAATCCAGCGATAAATCGATCCTCTTCAAGCTCCACCAATTGTGCTAGACATTCGTCTAACGCTGCAACATCATCCATGCTCGTAACAGCCACAATTCATAGACTTGGAACAATGTACTCCATAGGCATAATTGCTTCCTTCCCATATACCATCTTGAAAGGTGTCTGACCAGTCAAACTTTTACATATGGTGTGATAGGCCCATAATACCGCTGGGATTTTCAAATCCCAGTCATCATGGTTCACTTTACACACCTTTGTCAACGCATGATCCAATACCTTGTTAAACGACTCCACCGTTCCATTTACCTATGGGTGATAGGGTGTACTCTTCTTATGCTGTATTTGTAATTCTTTCATCAGTGCGTTGATAGTGTGGTTGAGAAAATGGTTTCCTTGATCACTCAGCAATATCTTGGGGCAGCCGAAACGAGTAATAATGTGGTCGAACAAAAATTGAGCAGATGTTGCAGCGGAGCAGTCAACTATAGGTGTTGCCTCAGCCCATCGGGTCAAGCATTCTATCACTGTGATAATATACCGCACACCTATGTGTTTCCCTGGTGGATGGATCAGTCCTACAAAATCCACAACCCATTTTTCAAACGGTTGTAATCTTACTTGCAGTAGCAACGGCATCTTGTCACGTCTGGATGGCTTGCTAGTTCGTTGAAAAATATGACAAGACCGCGCATAGTCTGTCACATCATTATGTAATGTGGGCCACCAAAGCCCTGCACGCAGTACTTTCCGAGCAGTCGCTCGACCACCGTAATGTCCTCCTGCGACTCCACCATGTGCCTCATCCAATATCTGCACTTGCTCATGCGGTAAGACACATCTGCGGAGGATCTCATCGACACCCAATTTATACAACTCTCCTGTGATCAGTTGAAAGTTAGCAGCCTTGAAAACCAATTGCTTCTTCTGAGTAGTGGGAAAGTCATCGGGCGCGGTGCCAGTCACCAAAAACTAAAGGATGTCATCAAAATACTGATCAGCAGCGGCAACGTGAAACAACTGGGCATCCGAAAACTTGTCTTCGATATTAGTTGGTTCCTCCCCTGTATCAATCCATGACAAATGATCTGGTCCAACATTCAACTGCCCTAGTTTCACAATGACTTTGAAATCAAACTCCTGAAACAAAAGTAGCCATCGGTAGATCTTCCCCCCCAACACAAGCTTATTGACCAAGTATTTCAATGCAGAATGATCAGTAAACATTTTAAAGTGGCCACCCAACAAATAATGCCTGAATTTCTACAACGCATAAACCATGGCTAGCCCTTCGCATTCTATGGTGGTATAGTTTCATTCTGCAGAAGACAGCTTTCGACTGGAAAAAGCAATGGGATGATCGATGTCGCCTTCTCCTGGTTGAGCCAATACAACTCCTAGTGCAACCGATGAAGCATCAGCATGGACATGGAATTCCTTACTCCAGTCCAGAAAGACCAAGATTGGGGCCGACACCATCTTCGCTTTGAGCATGTCAAAACTATCCTAACATTTCGGGTTCCACTAGAATGCCGCATCCTTCTTTAGCAACTTTTCCATAGGGGCAGTAATCGCAGCATATCCCCTAATGAACTTGCGATAATATCTCGTGTGACCCAAGGTCACACGCAACTTCTTAATAGTGGTCGGCAGTTGCAACCCCAAACTAAGCGCAATTTTGGCTAGATCAACTAGCAATCCCTTATTACACACAATATGACCCAACAATATCCCAAACGGTGCACAGAAAATACATTTCTTCAAGTTCAGCGATATCTGATGCTGTCGGCATCGCTCAAGCATTAACCATAAATTGGCCAAATGATCACAAATCAACCCATAAATGGTCCAATCATCCATATATACCTGCAAAAACTTCTGAATAAAATCTTTGAATGCGGAAACAACAACCTGGGAGAATATTGCAGGTGCATTCTTCAAACCAAACGACATGACCATGTACTGAAAGCAACCCCATTTAGTAACAAAAGTTGTCTTATGGCGATCTTCCTTGGTAATGTGAATCTGATTCTAGCCAGAGAATCCATCAGTGAAAGAGTACATCTCCTGGCCACCCACTCCTTCAAGTACTTCATCCGTAAACGAGGTCGGAAACGGGTCATGCAAGTAGGCATCGTTCAACTTCCGCAAATCGACACAAATGTGCACTTCGCCTATTTTCTTGTCCTGCACAACCATAGGACTGATCCATTCAGACTCTTCCATAGGATTGATAATTCTAGCATCCAACATCAGATCAAGTTCTGCCTTGACCTTTTCTTTATGTCGCGGATTTAGCCGATAAGGTCGCTGTCAGACTGGCTTAGCGTCTGGTTTCAACGGAATCCTCATCTCTCCTAAATCACCCAAGATTCCCTTTATTTCAGAAAACTTCGTGGGAAACACGTCCTGAAATTCATGCAGTAACTCGGTAACCTTACTCATCATCTCATCATCCCAATAATCCCCAACATTAGCAAACTTGGGAGTAGCTTTAGTTCTGATATTCGTCTTGCGAAGTTGCAATGGTTGACTGAACAGATTACTTGGTCCAACAGGTGGGACTATATCGTGACTTCCTTCAGATTCGAGAATGTTAACATTCCGGGGATCATCATCATCCTCCGGGCCACCACTAATGTTGAAGCATTCCATGAGAGACTGCATCTGATTGTGGGTGTGCGGGTTGACAGGGCAGGCCACAGGAACAACCTGAAATATCATGTCATGGATGAGCTGCAAGGCATTATGGACATCAGGGTTAGCATCCGCAAATGTGAAGGTATGAGTGAAATAGATTGTCAACTCCTCCCATGTTGTAATGTAATGGCACAACTCGACTGCAATGTACCACAAGCACAATATCTCTTCCAAAGTATGGACAAAAGCATGAAGCCACTCATCTCTAGGTCGTGCTACCCACAATCGTTGGCACTCCATCACATGATCACTGGTAGCATTCTGACCATCATACTTGCCAGTGTGATAAACCTCAGTATCACCAAACCGAACCATTATCAACCTTCGACACTGTGACCAATCTGTAATGAATTTCTTATGTGTCGCCCACCAGCGCGTTGGAGCAGCCTTCAGTGCTTCCTCCAAGGCCAATAATCGTTGTGGTTCTGGAACGCGGTCTTCAAATTCTACTACAAAGGTGTTTAGGCCAGGAAACCCCTCATAGACAGGCAATGTGATCGTTTCGGTCGCAACACGACATAAAGATTACGTAACTAACCCACATTTCCGGATGGATACTTCATGCAGTCGATTCTGACAATGTTCTAATGCATCATCAAAGTCGGAAGACGCAGAGCTCTCACTGTGCCATTCCAACTCACCGTAGGTGGTAGGATGAATGTAATCTTTAGAAATGTTGAATGCATGGTCCCATCTAGCGGGATCGTCATCTTTTACAGGCTCCACGTATCGGCGTCCTTCAGCCGGATCCAAAGGGGTGATAACTCTAAAATTAGGATTCTCAAAGGTCATCATGCGCTTCTTAAAGTTGATTACAGCTCCACTGTCGTTAGCCCATCCGATCCCCAAGAGTGCGGGATAATAGCTTCCTCCCTCAACCACTTCAATAACGTCAAAATCAGCATAAGTCTTTATTCCCTCAATATCAATCATGAGCCGCGGGACTTGCCCAATGGGTGTTACTTTCGCATGGTTAGCTAACCGGAGCTGCAAAAGAGACCAGCCCAATGGGGGACTCCCAATCTTCTGCCACGCCTTCTTGGTTAAGATGTTAACATCCGAACCAAGGTCAAGAGTCACAGAGTCAACATCATAATCACCAATCTGAATATTCATTCGCATTTCCTTTCTAGTCTTCCGTCGCTGTAACGAGTTTACTGCCGACTCCTGCTGTCCTTTCGGAAGTCACTGCAACCATCCCTCAATCTCAACCAGGGAAACTGGGTCTCATGCCAATGATAGACAGTGTTCAAGGAACTTCTGCAATGTCCTTGGTGGTGGTCAGTTGGCGTTTGATGTGGCAACAAGGACAGACAGCATATCTCAAACAACAGCCTTACTGCGGTCTTTCTCCAAGGTGCGATGCGCTTCCAGGAATGTCTCTCACTCCGGATCGATGTCGAAGGGTACCATCTTTTGACCATCTAACCGAATCAATGGTCATGAACCATATTCCCCGGTCGTCTTGCCTCCATGAGAGACAACAGCCACTGAAGCATCTTGTGGTCGCGGTTCTGCAGAAATGGTCGCAATACTTGTACCCTGCATCTGGTTCTGCTACAAATTCCCTGGTTGATTTACGTTCGGATTGGCATTCGGTGGTGGTCGCGGGGGATGATTCTGCACTGGTTACTACACCAAGTTCTGTACCGGTTGCTGTACTGGGTTCTGTAGCTGCAGAGTGTTCCCAGCCTGCCATCTTGCAATCAACTATGGACAATTTGTCGACTGTATGATCATTATCAGAACAAAACATACACTGATTCTGTAGCAGTGGGTAGTCGCACTGATAATGCCCCCATATTGCACAATGGTAATATTGAACAGGTCCTCGATCACCTCGGCCTCCTCCTCCATGACCAAATCTACCACCGCGTCCGCCCCTGTAGCCTTCCCGGTAGCCACCCTACTGGTATTGTTGCTGCATTGGTGCTGCTAGAATCCCTTGCGCTTGTGGTGCATACTGCAGTTGCTGTATCTATTGTGGTTGTGGGGGAGCCATCTGTATTGGGGTGTATTGCGGCATGAACTGCTGCGGTTATTGTTGCTATGGTGCAAACTGCATCTATGGCTGGGCTACCTGCGGTTGCATCTGTGGTTGTTGCACTGCACCCTGATCGTCCTTGACGTAGAATGCATCGCACATCCTCTCTTGCAACAACCATATGCATGGAAATCCTTGTCATCGTGACCCACCGACTTGTAGAATGTGCAGTAAATATTTTGTGGGGTTGTGACCATTTTCTGCATATATGGGCAATTATCATGACCGTGTCCAAACACTTGAAAAATGTGACACCATGGCATACTGTTTCCATTCAATGGATTTGGTGCACCTGACACTAAGTAATTATGGAAATCTAGACAATTATCCTTCGTATGCCCCTCTCTTCGGCATCACGTACACCACACTTCATCACGTTGTTCCTTGTTCTTCTTTAAATATTGCAACTGTATAGTCAGGTTGGCAAGTTTTGTTTGTATCTGCGACATCCCGGCTGCATTTTCTCCGATCGGTGACGCCTCCAATCACATTGCAATCTCTAGAGCTTTGCTAGGCGTTGATATGTTCCGCTGCATCAGCGGTAGCCGAATATGGGGTAGCAGTGCCACAATGAACCATTCTTTATGTTGGACAACGCTCATATCAAAACTAAGCTTTGCCATGAGCGTCTTGAATCGTTGGTCGAAATCCCATACCGTCTCATTGGGATATTGCTTAATTTCCTTCAATTTAGTAATATATTGATCCTCCAACTTAGGCCGTCTAAATTTAGCAATCAGCCCATCCCGAATCTCATCCAGTGACTTCTCTGGGGCCCCCGTAGGGACTAAAACAAACTTCATGAACCAATCTAATGCACGACCTCGCAGAGTCGTGGCTAACTGTCCTTTCTTAACATTGTCATGAATGATTTGTTTCACAATCTAGACCGCTTCACACAAAAACCAGTACTGTTCTGGGTTGTCTGTCGCACTTCCATGGAACAACGGTAGCTTAGCATCATCTCCCTCCATCCTGGGCTTCCTTCCTCCTATCGATGTGCTACTACTACCAATTAACTTCTGCGGTGTCGAAGTAGTATTTCTTGTTGGCTAAGAGTTAGTAAGCGAAGGTGTGGGTACGTTGGTGCTGGGGTTTGGTCCTGCCTCTATCCTGGGCGTATCCTGGTCATTACTATCAGGACTGTAAGGCCACTTCATCCTGTGTGGTCTTCCTTCGTGGTTTTGTGGTTCGATTGCAGCAGGACCTTCTCCGGTCCTCTGCCTCTTTTCCTGTCGAAACCTTGCTCCTCCTCTTGTAAGACCACTTTCTTCCTCGGCTTCGCTCACAGTCTCCTCATGGTTTGCCCCCATCTACCCCTTTACCATTCCATGTACCATTCCCCTGCAGTCGCGGTACCCATGGCCTCCGCCCACCAGGCTGTCTACTGATCAAGGTGCATCTTTAATATACCCTTCTCGCAGATTAGCATCTTAATTGATAGTTGGAGCGACAACATAAACCTTCCCCTTGGTCCTCGGAAGAAGTATCTTTCGGCTTCGCTATAGGATTTCTTCGTGTCGACCGCAATTTTAGTGATATATCCTTCTAAAATCCTATCATGCCAAACTTCAATAGCCCTCGATGCCTTATTATTGACTTCCTGCAATTCCTGAATCAATTCCAGGGTCCAAGCCGTCGGCTCACCACCCTAGAAGTTCCTCTTCTGGAAGGTCAGCTTCGACAACCATTCATATAGAATGACCGGAAATTCACAGAAAAACCATTCATGCAAACCGTCATGAATATATCTTTCCACCCAGTGATCTATCATCAGTCACGTATTCCGACTTTCTTCTTCAGCAAACTCCTGCAACTTCTGATCAAACCATTTTTGTATCTCCAGCTTCGTCGGGTGCCACAACATGACCTCCTTCTACTCTGCACAGGGTCCCAGCAACGGAACCATTTGTTGACAAAATCGCAACCTCACAGTCGACAGGATCTCACCAACTATCAACACATACCGCAGTCTCCCTGGGCACTGGCCAGGGCAGGTTTGAGCCCACCCAACAACACCCGCAGAGCGGATGAGGTCTCACCCGAGGCATCCAAGAAGAGCAGACGGAACCATGTTTCCACCGAGGGAGGAGGCAAGTTGCGGTAGTATGATACCAACAGAAATTCTAAATATTGATCATGAAGTTATAGCACATCACTTTAATCGCAACATTTAACATTACAATAAACAGATATCTATAACATATTATTGCGGCATTCACCTCATAGCAACAGAAATGGATAATTGCATTAAGACAAGATAATAACATAAGTATCGAGCAACATTACACACAGATTGCACCAAATCATCATCTTTATATTACTGTGGCAAACCAAAGGCAGTACATAAATCTCTGCACAACTCCCCGCATTATCCTTCTCTCAATCTCCATATACAACTCTATTTCTATCTTCTATCCATCGACTCCTTAACACTTACAATTCTCATCTATTTATAGGCTTCCTCCAATTACAATACTTGTCCACTTTCCTAACCGACACTTATGGACAATCGACTAACTGACTTGGTCTAATGACCCAAAAACCCGCATACTGCGGTACAATTGACTCGATATTACAAAATACATCACCCAAATCTCGCCAAATGCGGTATACTTGACTCAATATTATAAAATACATGATACGAATGACCCAAAACCCGCCAACTATGGTATCCTTTGGCACAAAATACTCCTTTCGCACCTTCATCCAACATGTCGTGATGTCAGCAGTTGCGCGATCTTTCCTCATCAAACCGCCTGCCAACAAAAAGTAGGGCTTCAATTCTCATAACAAACACTCAAATATTGATGAATATGTGCTACAATATTACCCAACATATCACTCCCACTTAATCTTTGGAAAGTCTCAACAAAGGGGAACCAAATTTGGAAAAGGAACTACCTCGTGTAGAATATAATCTATTGAAATTAGCGCGGTAACTATAGATCCTCTTGCAATTCAACTACGGATAGTTCCCTACATATGTTCGTTGAGAGTTTACCTACAATATATACTTTCCTTGCTAGTCAAACTATTGTCACTGATAGTCTACAGGATATGTTTATAGTCATTTTGATATGTGTTTGTAATAGGCCACCTCAAGGGAAGATCCAAAATTATTTGTTAATTCTAAAGAAAGAACAATATCTAGGTCATTCACATGCAAGTAATTAATGAGAAAATTGAGGTGAAAAGACTAGAGGTAACAAAAGAGGATGAGAGCATGAGAGGATTAACTCATCTCTAGCTCCATTTCCTTGTTTGGAATTGCATCCATCAAACTTCAGTGTCCAAACTTAATATTTGATTGTACTCTATTTTGTTAAATGTGCATATTAGTGGATTATGGGATAGTTTAAACCCCATTCTCAACTTCCAAAGCACGAATGCCAAGATCAACTTCATAGGATTGTACCTCCATTGGTGTTATTATATTATGTGATGAGGTCCTTTAGTATTGGTTCTCTCTTTATTCTATTATAATTGGCTTGTCCTATCCATGGCACAAAGTCCCTTTGGATTAAGTAAGAGGACACATGAATTATATTCCTTAGATTAAAAAAGGGGTCCAGTTTTGTTCCCTTCATTATATACAAAGAAGGATTTGATGTTGGTATATACTATACTGATGAACAATTTATACGCTAGTCAGACCAAATTCGAGATAAATTCAAATAAAAAACACAAAATGGATAAGTATTGTTGATGATTTGTTGTTTTGAAACCATATAACAATTTTACAATTAAGATGTTTTGAGTGAACACTTCACTAATCATTTGGTCTAGAGAAAATGGCCATGATTACAAGTGAAGTGTTCACTAAAACATATCCATATAAAATTCATTACGTAATATATATATATATATGGCTTCCTGCAAGAGCATTCCATTTTCCATATCAATTTGGTGAAGGGGGATATCTAGCCATTGTCTCAACATTCATATTGTCTGACTTGGATTTCATCACCTTGCAGAGGATATCGTCTGTTTGAGTCACAATACTTTTAGATTAGGTGTTTGCATGATCTTTACCACCTTTTGAGTCTAGTTACACCTATTTTTTCTAGGAGCCGCTTGCATGTTGGTATTCTGACCAGTTGTTGCATTCCTCCACTTATTGTAGCACAGCTGCTAGAATAAGTGCATTTTTTAGGATTGATTTTTGGCCTGTGAGCCTTCTTTTTCACTCCCCTTCTTGCACCCTTGGTTGCATTAGGGTTTTGAGTCTTTTACATATATATCACCACCTGATACTTAAAACAAATTTTTACATAAAAAACATATTCTCACCATTGAGAATTCTAGACGTTCTCGTCGTCTACAGGGCGAACTCCCAGAGTTTAGTCCACTTGGCTCTCCACATCACGGACGCAGAGCATTATCCCTTGATTCGACACATCATCAATCAATTAGACGGTCATCCGATTCTGACATACCCCACTTCACCTTTGATTTGGAGGTAGAATCCGAAAACCCCACCGAGTTACCACCAACCACAAGTATGTCTGGAACACCATTTGATCCACTATTTACATCTACCATAGGTCAGACATCCGCAGACCCTTCTGCGGTAGTACCATCCACGGCAACAACCACCCCCTTGGGTATGCCCAATATGGGTAACACTCCACATTCAGGAATGCCTAGCACAGGACCACCACCTGTCATGGGCATGCCCAACATGGGGGTCATACCCCCTTCGGTTTCCACAAACCCTATCCCAGGAATCCCTAGTGCGATTCCTAACCCAAATGTAACTCCTGTTGCACTTGGGAGTGCTATCCCAGGAATCCCTAGTGCGATTCCTAACCCAAGTGTAACTCATGTTGCACTTGGCAGTGCTATACCAGGAATCCCTAGTGCGATTCCTAACCCAAGTGTAACCCAAGTTGCACTTGGGAGCGCTAACCCATATCAGGCCACACCTTTTGGAGGGCACATACCCTCCATACCTAGCATACCTATAGGCGCTACTGGACCCCTACACCATACCACAATGGCTAGGCAGGTCCCGGTTCCGGTCACCACATCCGCTAGTCTACCATACATGGCAAGTCTCAACCTGCCAGATTTAGCTAGGCTCACAAATGACCCCATCAGACATGATCCTGCTTGGCCCCATATGCCCACTAAGCTTCCCTCTGACATCCCTAAGTTTGAGGGAAAGGCTGGAGAAGACCCCCAAAATCACATCATGTCCTTCCATTTATGGTGTTCCTCCAACTCCATAGTGGATGACTCAATCCGCCTACGGCTTTTACAACGCACCTTCACTGGCTCCGTAGCCAAATGGTATATCGAGCAACCCCATGGGACGCATTCCACATTTACCTCCCTTGCCTCGACCTTCCTACAGTTCTTTCAGCTACCGGTCCGCTATGATGTGGGCGTCGAAATCCTACTGTCTTGCAGACAGAACACGGCCACGCATATCACTGACCATATCCATGATTGGCGTCGGCGCCGAAGCCTATGCAAGATCAAATTAGATGACCGAATCTTTTTAGACTGGTTCCTTAAATCCCTCCTTCCTCTCATTGCGAAGGATGTAGCGTCTGAAAGACCCCAGTCTGAGGAAGAGGCCATCCTTAAGGCCCAACAGTTTGATCTCATCTACGCCCAGTCGGGTTACTTATACACGATCATCCCGGACGCCCCACGAGGTGACTCTGCACGCGGTGACACACCGGGGGCATCACATGCCGCTGATGGAATTATTGGCCAAATTACACCGCAAGCAAAACCTTTCAGTATGGTGAGCACCATGCCCGCCCCAGACCTTTCTAGGGCTACATCTAGTTCCGGAGCGACAACTTCTTATGCTCCAACAAACCAGACCCATCACGTTCATGGACCCTCTTGTCCAAAACATTGTTATGGTCAAGCGCCATCAGCATATGTACCCCCTACATACTATGCTCAACCTACGGTACAAAACCCCATGCAGTTCCCACAACAGCCCATGCATTACCCACAACCGGTTGCACCAGCTAACCTCACACCTCCACCAGCTCAGGGGTACCAACAACCCCAGCAGGTAACTGGACCACCTCCAGCTCCACCTGCATACTATCCACCGCAACCTGCTCCCGCACCTGCGGCTCCTCAGAATCCCCCCAATGCTCAAGGGCATGTGTACGCACAACAACATCAGCCCCAATACCAAAATAACCAACGCAACCAGGGTGGGAAACCAAACCGCGGAAGAGGACGCAACCGTGGAAACAATCAAAACCGTAACCAAGCTCCACAACCTACCCATCCTCCGGAAGACAATAACGCGGCGCCTGCTCATCAAAATCCTGATCGGCCACCTAAGTAACCCAAAAATGCTAATTTACGAACAAACCATCCTTGTTCCATTTGCGGTGTCTATGGCCACTATACCCATGCTTGCCCACATCTCGAGCGAGCTCGACAACTATGGACAAATAACGCCCATCGTCAAGGGCAGGCGGCTCCTCAGCCACCACCCAACCCCCCACCACCTCCACAACAACCTTTGGTACTACAAAACCCTTTTCCAACACAAGGAGTGGTGAACACTCAGCCGTTAGCCCCCCCACAGGGCAACGTGCAACCACAACAAATTACCTACGCAGCTCCTGACCAACCCATGTTTGATTCAGGCACCCACCACTTATTGATGATGTCCACTGCCGACGTCAATATCCAAACCCGTCGAAACCAATACGGACCGACTGCTGAAGCCCCCCCCGCTGAAAAGGATACTAGTGCTCATCCCACTGATCAGACATTGCGTATACCTCAGGTTCCACTCGATGGCGCTTCTAAAGCACCTCGCTTTCTCCTTCGCCGAATCAACAACAACCCCAATGCACGGGCTGCGTCCAATTACAACATTGTAGATGACTTAGCTCAATCTCCCGCAGCCATGTCTGCGTTAGAAGTCTTAAAAACCTGTCCTACTCAGCGCAAGACTTTACTTTCCGCCATTGGGGCGATTGACCCAAATGATTCGAAATTGATGACCTTTGATTTAGACCAATCTGAACCACGGCTGCCTTCTACCATAGCAGTCCAAGTTTCCGTTTCTATTCGGAATCTTGTCATCCATCGATGTATCATCGACGAGGGTGCCTCCACATGCGTCATGTCCACTTTTGTTTGGCAGAAGTTGGGATCCCCTGCTCTCCAGCAATACACCACTGCATTGAGGGCCTACGACGGCCGGTCAGCTCAACCTCAAGGTTTATTACCCAAGGTACCCGTCCAATTAGGCGGGAAAACTGTGCTCATCGACATAGAGGTCATTAACGCCCAGCTCAACTATAACCTTTTACTTGGACGCAGTTACATGTACGCCATGAAAGCGGTCGCCTCCTCCGTCTTCCGCACCATGATGTTCCCCCACGAAGGACGCGTGGTCAAAATTGACCAACTCACCTACTATGATCCCAACGCCCCTGCAGCACCCGAGAATGTTCTTCCCATGATTGAACAACCCGCTTCTAGTGCAGTTACCTCCTTTGTGTCTTCTGTGGCACCCGGACTTTATTCAGATACACCAATGACCTCTACATTCCAGGCCATTCCACCACCGTCACCAGAGACCCAAGTCGCAAACCTCTGTACTCTTTCGCAGAATACGCAAACATCCGGTGGTCAACCACCATTGATCCCCAGTCACATTGGTGTTACACCCATCCACACCATCCCCTTCCTATTTCCTCCTTCGGGTGTAGTAAGCGCCCCGGTTATGGCTACCCTTAGTCTACCCGGGCTAACATTGGGATTACCCGTGTGGTATATTCCGCCTCCCGTTCGACCGCCGACACCAAACGTCATCCTCCAACCGGTACAACCTATTGTTACCACAAATCAGCCTCCTCCTGGTGTCGCAATCCCTTCGTCGTCAACAAATCCTACCCCTCCTATCAAGCCCGCTGGGGGCAGAGGTCCACAACCATACACTGCTATACCACCTCCTAAGGCAGTTAAACCCCCACCGGTGTTTCGAGCTCCCCCGAAATGTTCATTATGCGATGAAATTGGCCATCCAACTCATCAATGCCCACACTTACCGGCACTCCAAGAGCATATGAATATGTTGGACGATGACATCGGCATCCCAGTAGTCAGATTAGAGCCACCTCTACAGCCTCGCGACAAATCACTGCGCACTAACCATCCTTGTGCTATATGCAGTGTTTACGGCCACTACTCTCACCATTGCCCTGATCTACCTGACTATAGAGCAGCGTTGTACGAGTTAAACAATGCCGACTTAGAGATATCTCTTCCCCTCATCGAGGAGATACACCCCCCACCATCATCCTCGTCGGAAGAAGTCAATACGATATATATGATTTCAACAACTTTCAAACCAGAACCCCTTGATTTATGGTCTGACTACTTCAATACTGATGATCAAATTTTGGAGACACTCACTGCACCCGACTACCCTTGGGATGATATGCATCATCGCTCGTACTTCCTCCCGGAAGCATCTACCTCCACCGCATCCAACCAGCTATCAATCGAGTCGAAAGACTTCATACCCACCAAAGTCGATTGGTTAAATGACCCCATCCCAGCACCGGATGCCTTTGAAGAAGGGAACATGTCAAACATTTCCCCCACTATACAGATAGACATTTCCACAACACCAGGGAAACCTGAGCTCATCTCACTGGGTGCATCCTGCACTCAAGCAGAAACTCAGGCATACAAAAAACTCTTTCAAGAGTTCCGAGACGTCTTTGCCTGGTCCTATACCGAGATGCCCGGTCTCGACCACGCCATTATTGAACACCACATCGACACATGGCCGGAAGTACCCCCTGTTCGTCAGAAACAGCGACCTATTCACCCTGCCAAGCTCCCCGCTGTTAAGTCTGAAGTTGAGAAACTTCGAAAAGCAGGGTTCATCTACCCTATTCCGTACACCACCTGGGTGTCGAACCCCGTTCCTGTCAACAAAAAGCAAGGCACCCTTAGAGTATGCACTGACTTCCGCGATCTAAACCACGCTTGTCCAAAAGACAATTTCCCCACGCCATTCATTGACCAACTCATTGATGAGTGTGCGGGCCATGAGGTCCTATCCTTCATGGACGGGTTTTCCGGATATAACCAGATTCACATCCGCAAGGAGGATCAGTACAAGACTGCCTTTACCACCCCATGGGGCACCTTTGCCTATCGCGTCATGCCATTTGGCCTTAAAAATGCTGGTGCCACTTTCCAGCAAGCCATGACCTATTGCTTTCACGATTTGGTCCATATCTTGCGAGTCTATCTCGACGACCTCACAGCTCGTTCCCGAAAACGATCAGACCACCTTAACGACCTCCGGCAAGTTTTCCTGCGTTGTCGCAAGTATAAAATCCGCTTGAACCCACACAAGTGTGTCTTTTGCGTCCCGGCGGGCCGGTTGTTGGGTTTCATTGTTTCCCAAGACGGAATCACTGTCGATCCCCTGAAAGTCAAAGCCATCTTAGAACTTCCCCCTCCTCGCACGCTTCGGCAGCTTCAGAGCTTGCAAGGGCGGTCCAATTTTCTTAGGCGCTTTGTTCCTGATGACGCCACCAAAGTCCATGGATTCTTACGCTTACTTCGTACCCACATACCCTTTGTTTGGGATGAACAAGCAGACACGGCATTCGAAGCCCTCAAGAGAGCTCTCACACAAGCCCCCTTGATATCCCCACCGGATTTCTCTCAAAACTTCACCCTTTATGTCTCGGCATCTGAACATGCCGTGTCCGGAGTTTTGGTCCAAGAAGATGCTTCCCACAAAGAGCATGTAATTTATTACGTCAGCCAGACCTTGTCTGGCCCACCTCTACGTTACCCATATGAGGAAAGATTAGCCCTAGCTGTAGTCTTTTCCGTACAAAAACTGCGACACTATATTTTGCTTAGTCATACCACGGTTGTCGCCGACTCCAACCCCATGGTCTACCTCCTCACCCGGCGGCTACTACAAGGTCGTGTTGCTAAATGGGTCATTATCCTCCAGGAATATGACCTCACTTTCAAAACTCCCAAAAGCACCAAATCCCTCGCACTAGCTCACCTCATCACGGACCTCCCATCCTCCTCAACATCACTCGTTATCCAAACGGAACTGATTGACGAGTAGATCTTCATTATTTCGTCTGACGACCCTTGGTATGGAGACATATTGACTTACCTTCGTACGCAAAAATTCCGACCACACATCGATCGTGATGGCCGCCGTCGCATACGACACCACGCCCCCCGATACCTACTGATTGGGGATGTACTTTACCGACGCGGCATTGATACTATCTTACGCCGCTGCCTATCCCATAGTGAGGCAGAACAAGTCCTCAATGATTGTCATAGCGGTGCCTGTGGAGGCCATTTATCCGGTATGGCTACCGCCCAGAAAATCATTAGAGCCGGTTATTTTTGGCCATCATTGTTTACTGATTGCATCACCGCAGTCAAGCATTGCCAGAACTGCCAGCTATTTGCCCCCAAAGCAAGAACCCCCCCAGCCCCCCTTCATCCAGTCATCACTATTGGACCATTCTGCAAATGGGCCATTGACTTCCTCGACTGCAACCCCCCGTCAGCCGGCGGTCACAAACACATCGTGGTGGCCGTAGATTATTTCACCAAGTGGGAAGAAGCCATGCCGACCTATAATTGCAAAGCCGACACTGCGGCACGGTTTTTCTTCAACCATGTTATCGCTCGTTTCGGAGTACCACAGCAACTAGTCTCTGACCATGGCTCTCACTTCGAAGATGCCGTCTGGAAGGAATTATCAACCATGTTGAAATTTGAACACCATTTCTCTTCCGCTTACTATCCCCAAGGAAACGGCCAAGTCGAAGCGATCAATAAAATTTTGAAGACCATTCTCCAACGCACTGTAGACAAGCACAAATCCAATTGGCATCACATGCTTTTCCCGGCACTATGGGCCTACCGCACCTCAACCAAAACCACCACCGGCTTTACCCCTTTCCATTTAGTTCACGGCGTCGAATCTGTCCTCCCTATTGAGTGCCAGATCCCAGCCTTACATATCGCCGTTGAGCTCCTACCGGATACTTCCCCGATCGAGCAACGTTTACTGCTCCTAGAGCAGGCCGATGAAGATCGGCGCACCGCCATTCAAAACATGGAAGCTGCTAAACAACGATCGAAACTAAGTTACGACAAACGCGTCCACCCAAGAACCTTTTCGGAGGGAGACCTTGTCCTCGCTTACGATCAAGCTCATGATAAAACCGGAAAAGGAAAATTCATGTCTATGTGGCAAGGCCCCTACATCATACACACCTGCCTCGGGCAGGGGGCATACATTCTGACCGATTCATAAGGAAACACCCTACGCAACCCACGCAACGGGTTGTACCTTAAACGATTTTACCCATAGAAAATCTGATGGACACCATCGTCCATTTTAGTATAGGCATACATTTTTCGTTCACAAAAAATTTCAAAAACCTAAATATTTGTTTTTCTCTGCATGACCACAGATGGAGCCTCTTCCACTCTGCCATGTCGGTTTCGCTGATGGTGCAAGCCGTTGGTCTCCCAATCTCGCCTCCGCAGCTTGGGTAATATACTCCCCTTCACATGAGTTAATTCACATTGATGGAGTATGTTTAGGTGCCGCCACCAATAATCAAGCTGAATGCGATGCCGTGACCGGTCTCCTGGCCGCTGCTCTCCAGATGAGCATACGTCACCTCAACGTTTTCTTGGACTCACAGCTCCTAGTTTCCCAGCTCAACAATGATTACCAGGTACGCGATCCCTGTCTTTTCAGAAAATTCCTGCGCACTAAACAAATGGTTAGACAGTTTGAATCCATTACATTCACACATGTCCCAAGACACCTCAATAGTGTAGCAGATAATATGGCCAACAGTGTCCTCGACTGGCACACCAATCACATCATGTCATATCCATAAACGAAAAATGCATCCATGTGCAAAACATGTGCCTCCACGGGCATATACAAAAAACCAATATTGCATCCACGTGCATAACATGTGCCTCCACGGGCATAAAACAAACAAACCAAATAATGCATCCATGTGCATAACAGGTGCCTCCACGGGCGTACATAAATCAACAAACACACTGCATCCACGTGCATAACATGTGCCTCCACGGGCATATACAAAAGACAAATGTGCATCCACGTGCATACACGACAATATATCTAAAATATATATCCACATATATATACAAATCAAATAGTCAACATGTCATAAGTGCCCTCAGCACTCGATATACAAAAAATACATCTGTCATACAAAAAATGCTTCCCCATATGCTCATCAGCATTTGGGGGCAGATACTGTATCATCTACTCATCTAGATCCTGAGGATCCTCAGGCTCCTCCTCCGGCTCCTCCTCCACCGGCCCCGCCGGGTCATGACGAACCCGAACTCGCCGCTCTGCTGGCCCCGCTGGATCGTCCCTCAAACGTATCCTCCCCTGAGCCGGCCCTGCCGGAGCATCTCCTCTACCACCCCCGTGTCTCGCAACAAACACCGCTGCCCTCAACAGAAGTGACTGCCACTCATGCGGGGCACCAAGAAATCCCTGCAAAATGTCCCGATCAAGGTCCCTCCAGCTATCCTCGGGGAGCCCAGCTACGATCCGGGCTAAAGTCCGTCGGACACCATCTATAGCGTCGTCGTGAGGGCCAACCCCTCGCCCACGGGCTGCATATCCTCCACCACGAGGAGGAGGTACAGGTACAGGGGGACGAGCAACCACCATCGCCCGCCCCTGCCGAGCCACATAGTCAGGTGGTGGTACTGGACCCATATCTGCACAAAGCAAGTAAAACCATCAGATACTATACAACAGATATCATCATGATAAATCATACTACATATGATATAATATCACATAATACACAAAAACATACCGTCTAAGCTCCAGGCCTGTCCTAGGGCACGTGGCATCTCTGGGTCACCCCGGTAGTCCATGCCGGCGTAGGGATAGTCCTCGATCACCAGAGGCATCTGCTCCCACTGCTGATAAAAATCCTCTGTGAAGTAGCCACGGATACCACCGCCAGCACGGGGCATCATCTGCCCCCACCTCATCATACGAGGCTCGCTCGGAAGACCAGCACGAACGGGTACATGTGGCCGCAAGGTCGGCACCCGCTCGAAGAAAAAACAGCATAAAAAAGAGGCATAACAAAACTCGCCTCCCTCTCTAACGGCCTTGTCCAGATCTCTCCGGACACCAGCCAGGAACATCTACGCCCAAGCATAATAAGTACCCCATAGAACGGAATCCACCATCATAGTCTGCCCACCAAACATACGATGCGGTGCAGCAGCACCCAATATCCTCAAAACGCAAGCACCAACAGCTCGCATATCCCACTCACGTAGGAACTTCAGACTACTAGAGCTGTTTACCAAAACAACATCATCCACACAGAAGGTCTGTAAGAGGTCCTCCATATCCACACCCGGAGGCAACCTCGGAGAAATATCACCCACCTCACCCAAGCGAGGCAAACCGGTCAAAAAATATACATCAGTGAGAGTAATCTCTAACCTCTCACCACCAATAATGAAGGCACCCTCTGCCGGCACCCACCACTGCACGAGCTTGTTCAGGAGTCGCCTCACTGAACGTATAGGAGGAATCTGAGCGAACTTCAAGAGTCCGCTCATGGCTAGGGTCTGTCTCACCCCTCCATCAGTCTCAATCCTCAACATAAGCTCACCATCAATCTCTCTCTCCCGCCACACGGACTGAGCTCTCCGCAACATCCTGCCAAGAAAACACAGGAAATTTTTAGCCCCAGCACAACAAATTTTAGAAAAATCCCATCACGGCTTTTACACAAAAATCCGCGATGGCCATCGCGGGATCCATGAAAAAACCCGCGATGAACATCGCGGGTTTTGGCCGGACAGTCTCGATGAACATCGCGACTGTCCCCCATGAACTCGCGATGAACATCGCGGGTTCCGACCTCACAGTCGCGATGAACATCGCGACTGTGAGCCTAAAACCCGCGCGGTTCAGCCCCGAAACCCACGCGGTTCCACGTTGGAGAGTCAACGTGGAGTTTCGCGGCCTTCGGGGGCCCACCGCCAAACAAAAAAGACATAATTGACTAGGCTAAGGCGAATAGAGTTACCTGCAACTTGCTAAATCGAAAACCAACGGTGAAATCTCCCGGAAATCGAGAAATAGCTCTGACAGCTCTATCAAACTCGCACGTAACAATGACAAGTCATATTGGGCCCCACGTCCTATTTATAGAAATTCCACAAATTTCAAACAACCATTGCGGTAGCATACGAAGTCCATTTCTCAAACCGTTGGTACCGTTGGGATCAGCACAGCGAGAACTTCATATAGGTTCCTTCCGTTTCCCGTTTTCACTGGGTCCATTTTCTGACCATTTTTTAGCCCCTCTCGTCGCCTCGGTTTGCGTGCCACATCAGCCGTTCTCCATTTTCGATGTGTCTTATATCGCCGGATTCATTTTTCCGTGCTCGTGATGATGCTTGAGATCATTTCTCGCTCTCACATTTAGATTTTTCGGGCATTTTTTCCACGCCCCCTTGTCACCTCGGTTTACATGCCACATCGGCCGTTCTCCGTTTTCGACAATCCTTATGTCACCGGATCCAGTTTTCCGCACAGATGACGATGCTTGAGACCTTTTCTCTCCCTCATCAATCCATTTTTGTTCGGTATAATTTTATCCCTTTTTCGGGCCAAGCAACCCCTTTTTACGAAAAAGGCACTTAGGGAGTTTCTGTTAAGCTCTTTTCTGACTCCTAAAACAATGAAAAGATCGCCGAGCAATCTTGCTTCCTTTCATGCTCGATAAACGTATTTGAAAGGGCATCTACCTGGTATAAGTTTACCCCTTTTCCGGACCTCATAGACTAATTACGAAAAAGGTATACTCTAGTCACATCGGCTAGAAGAGTTCTCCATCCGCATCATTTTATGCTTTTTCGAGCCTTGGAGACTAAACTTACGAAAAAGAAACACCAATAGAGTCCACTTACCGTTTTCAGACTCTCTAAACATGAAAGCAACCATGAGCATGCGCCGTCCTGGGCTCACAAAATCCACAGGACAGTACCATTTCAGAGCATACTTTTATCCCTTCTTGGAGCTCATTAAAACCATGAAGAAGTAATCAATGGTGCCTCTTGGCACTACAACACATCATGTCTACTCACATAGCAGCTTCCCCATTTTGGTCGCCTTTGTTCAGAGTATTCTGCAGTATGTCACCCTCAAACTCCCTCGACAGCTACCATCAGCTACACCCCCCCCCAGAGTCAGTACATACCCTTCAGTCCCTAAAAGATGATCCCCACACCTACAAGTCAGTTCCCTACGCTGCCAGGTCAACCACGTCATCATGCTCTGAACAAAGGAAGTTTGAGTCTACCCATTTTTGACCCAGTTATTTCCCATCCCCACAAGTATGTCAGTCCTACCAGCAGTATTACATCACTTCAGTTCTACACCTCGTGCTCCTATCAAGGAAACATCATTGCCTTGTTAGTTGTTGGTCCCCCTCTGTCGACGACAACCACATTGATTCCAGAGGATAGACCTAGAGGTCCCTGTGTCTTGGACTCATTACCATTTATGATGAGTGCCTACGAATCATTTCGAGAGGAATCCTCAGTGCCTCTTCGAATGGTTGTTTCTCACATGCTCGACTTCAACACCTCGATCGCATAGTTGAGATTCGCACAGGGTATTGGTCCGTTCAGTTATTAGTCGAAGACCCCGGATACCACCTGACTCCTCCACATTTGAGAGTCCACCTATGGACACAACCAGTTACATTTTTTCTATACATATCCGGGTTGCGTATGGCGACAGTATTCAGATGTACCCCAGTTTTATACTCCATCGAGTATACAGATACAAATACTTCTCAGAGATAACTCATAGTCTTTGAGTCCCTACAGATGTTGGACACCTTCAGTTTCAGCAGTTCCTCACTTATTCCAGTGTATCAGTTATTGAGATCAGCTATGATCATGAGTATATCCCACAATAATGTCCCCTCTGGACCATTATGATGTACCAGTATATTTCTTTACGTATTAGATCCCCCTTCTTGGGACTAATTGTTTTGTATATGTCTTGATACGAGCATGGGAATGCCCGCCTCGTCCTTTATCAGAGATTATACCTCATTCATATTGAGGCCATGTAATATTTTTTGTTTTTGCAGCTTCCAAGGGCCGTGGCTCCAGTCTCCAACCGGTCTCTTCTCTCCCCTAAACCCCAGAAAAAAGGACAAAAGAACTATGATGTCTATCGGCCATACGATGAGCTCCTGCCCTCACACATCAGGGGGCAATCTATTAACACCTAAAAAGTGCTCACTAGCTCATCCCCTTACTCACATGACCCATTTGTCCACTTTTCCACCATCTGAGCCTCTGAAACCAGCAAAAGGTCACCAAAAGACCTTAGTACACCCCTTTTTCCATTAAAAAAGATTATTTTTCCAAGAAAATCATAAAAAACCCTCAAAAAGGGTCCAAATTCCCAAAAATATTAAAAAGGGAATTAAAATATTATTTTTATTCAAAAAAGGAAAAAGGAGGGAAAAGTACCTAAACCATGTTGGTCAATACCATTTGGTTTCCACAAAACCACAAATGGTATCTCCCACCACCAAAACCTATAAAAAGGTGGTAGGGGCTCCTCATTTCACATCCATCCATTATCTCATCCTTATGCTGCTGAAATCTCCCCTTAGCACTTTTAGCCATTGAAGCAACCTTGGAGAAGGAGACCTCTTGGAGTTTGGAGCTACTCATCTTGGGAGTTGCTCAACATCAACCTTCACCATTGAAGGTAATATCGCAAGCACTTGCTTGCCCCCCATTTTTCAATACAAAAAATTATTTCTTATGTTTCTTGTTCTTGATTTTGAAATGTTTACATTATTTGCTTAGATTCTTGCTTAGATCCATGAATAATCTTGTTTATTTAGTTTCTTGTTTTTATTTCTATTGAAACTGCTGCTACTAGTTAGCAGGTTCCCATAGCACTAAGCCTGGTTGCAAAACCGGGCCAACAGTGTGGTCAAGATCTAGTTACAGATCTAAAGCAAGTGAATACAATTCTCCCATATATATTGCATGTATAGAAAAGATATGTGGAGACACATACATAAAGTTTAGAGAAGTGTAAAAGAGGCTAAACAACTTGCTCTATATAGATACTAATAGTTTACTTTTTACCTGTGGGAGAAACCCTAGTGTGGTTTTAGGAAACGACTGTGAGGATGGGAGGGAGGTGGAAAAAACATCTACTCCTTCTCGAATCTATTCCATTCAATAACTTGTGGACATTAATAAAATTATCTTATCTATGAGAATATGAATGCATTATAATGCCTCTTTATTCAACATTTTAGGATTTATTTTGAGAACATTCTAAAAATAATCCCAAGGTTGTGTGCCCTAGTGTTGGTTGAATGTTCACTTGCCATGGGAAACTATGCATGCATGAATCAAATAAAGAAAACCTAAATCAGTGCATGTTCTTCATGTTGAATCCTTCTCAAAAGTGGACATAAAAGTAGTGCTTCATTTCTCAGGAAAAGCACTCAAATATTGATGAATATGTGCTAAAATTGGACACATCATAGCACTCCCACTTGATCTTGGAAACTGTAAATAAAGGGGCACCAAATTTGGAAAAAGGAATTTCCTCATGTAGAAGATAAACTATTGACATTAGTGCATTAATTGTAGATCCTCTTACAATTCAACTAAGGACAGTTCCCTGCATCTGCTAGTAGATTTATCATTCATCAAATCTCAATTAGATGCTTAAAATCACTCATGGGAGAGTTGACTTGTGACCAACTCTATTTCCTATAATTTGTTGTTAAATTTTTAGAATTTACTTCAATCTGATCTAGGATCTTAACTGAGAGAACAACATGTATAGCAAATCTACATCATCTCAATCATGGACACAATAATGCAAGCACAGAAGAGACACATAGTTTACTTGGGGAAAACCATAAAGGTGAAAAAACCCCAATAAATTCCTCAGAGATAGATAGAGCAATGATACAACCAGAATACAAGAGATAGTCTTCTCCTAGCAACAGAGCCTCCTCGTCATAAGTGCGCCACTTTCCGAATGAGAGAAGTGTGTGTAATGAGTGATCAAATAGAGATCTCCCGATCTCTATTTATACTTGTCTTGTCCTGCCCAATAAACTAATGGGGCCTACATGTCTAGCTTAACCCATGGTTAACTTCATCCGGGCCGACCCCACACTTGGTTGTCTAATAACCCTTTAACCCACATGGCCGACCCCCAATAGGGTGGTCTAATAACCCTTCGACCCACATGACTTATACAGGGCCGACCCTAACAAGGTGGTCTAATAACCCATCAAGTATAAGTTATGACACTTGCAATATAAATGACGACACTTCTTTATAGAGGAATAATAACATCTCTATAGGAATACAAACACTTCTGTATAGAGGAATAATGCCATCTCTATAGGAGTACAAAATACATATATGAAATACATGGGTGAAATACATTCTGAAGTTACATATACATCAACACTCCCTCTTAACTAGGAAGGTATTTCTCGACATAGATATGCTAGTACAAGTCTTCTTCTTTGGATCATCATCAGCGAATCATCATCCTCGAATCATCGTCATCGTTACTGTTGCTGCTATCTCAATCAATCTTTGAATCTACTTGTTATAGGAAGTTCTACAGAGCCAGTCCTTTTTCATATTGGATGTAGGCCCACCATCTGTAGCTCTTCATCATCACTGGCCATACTGTGGAATTCTCAGGACTTATTACATGTGTCACAAAACCTGGCGGTAGCATCCCAGGCTATTACGAGCACACAGCTCTACCTGTCGGATGTCCCAGGAGCACATTACATGTGACCCATCACAAAACCTAGCTGAATCACCCCAGGCTTTTACGAGCACATAGCTCTACCTGTCGGATCTTTCAGGAGCACATTACATGTGATCTCACCACAAAACCTGGCTGAAGCATCTGAGGCCTTTTTCATCCTGTCCAGATATCCCAGGAGAAAATTACATGTGGTCCACCACAAAACCTAGCTGAAGCATCTGAGACCTTTTTCATCCTGTCAAGATCTCCCAGGAGAAAATTACATGTGGTCATGGGAAAACCTGGCTGAAGCATCTGAGGCATTTTTCATCCTATCCAGATCTCCCAGGAGCAAATTACATGCCATAGGACAAAACCTCGCAAGAGCATCTCAGTATGTTATAGGTACACAACTCTGACCTGAAGATATCCCAGGGCACAAATTACATGTCCTCCTAGAGCAATGTCTCAAAAGAGCATCCTAGGCTGTTACGGGTACACAACTCCGACCTATAGGATCTCCTAGACATGCTCATCTGCACAACCTGATCCACGGCCACAAAGTATCATCCTGATACTCATCATACATCATCCTGATGTACACATGATCATCATCACTACAACATCTTGTTACATGTCATCTGGAGCAACATCCTGAAGCTTGTCATCTATGATCATCCCGATCATACACTGCATCCACCTGGTACATACCAAGTATCTATCTAATACATATCATCATACATGATCAACCTAATAATACAATGTATCCACCTGATACATACACAGATACATGATCCACACAATGTATCCACCTGATACATATCAACATACATGATCTCAGTATCCACCTGATACATATATAGATACATGGTCCAAGCATCCAACATGATGCATACATACATAAATGATTCAACTGATCATATCCAACATCCAACATGATGCATATATACATAAATTATCAAACTGATCATAACAAGCATCCAACATGATGCAATGATCCAACTGATCATAACAAGCATCGTCCTCTTCAGATCATATCATCGTCCACGAAGCATAGCCCAGATGCACATCATCCAGCACTTACACCACCGACATGGGAGAACACATCTACCACCATTCGGGGAAGGCTCCAGCCCTTAATTTTTCACCATGGGAGAACACATCTACCACCATGTGAAAAATGGCTCAGCAATTACATCACGACCAAGGGAGAACACAACAACCATGTCAAAAAAGCTCATGTGCATATGCATCTTCCAGACTCATCACTTCTTTTTGGAAGGAACCTCAATCTGAAGTGCACCAAGCCTCTCTCTGAAGTACTCAAACTGCACTCTTTCCAACGGTTTGGTCAATACATCTGCAACCTGCTCATTCGTCGCAACATACTCTGCTTCGGCTGTACTCAGTGCTACATAGGACTACTTCCTGCTAAACCAAGAGATCACACATGATCCCTATCTGCAGCACTGCCTACCCAATCTGAATCAACATAACCCTGTAGATTAAAAATTTTTATTCACATCATACTTGAGCCCATAATCAACTGTACCCTTCAGGTACCTAAGAATATGCTTTACAGCAACCAGGTGAACACTCCTCGGATCCGTCAGGAACTGGCTCAATGTGTTCACCGCAAAGCAAATATCTGGTCTCGTTTTCGTCAGGTACATCAAGGACCCAATCATCTGATGATACATATTGATATCAACTGGCTCAGATGAAGCATCACACAGAAGCTTCAGGTTTGATGCCATAGGTGTGGCCATGGCCTTGCAGTCCATCATCCCGAACCTCTTTAGGATCTCTACTGCATACTTCCCTTGTCCAAGGAAGATTCCCTCTGCACTTTGCCACACCTCCATACCTAGAAAATAGTGCATCATCCACAAGTTCTTCATCTCGAACTCGGCAGCAAGCTTCCGCTGCATGTCAGCAATCAATCTATCTTCACCTGTAATAAACAGGTCATCCATATACAAAAGTAGTATTACTGGATTTCCTTCCTCAACCTTGTAGTAAAGGTTGGAATCCGCTTTACTCTTGGTAAAGCCCAAATTGGATAGAAAGCTGTCTATCCTACCATACCAAGTTTTGCACGTATATGACTCCCTGTCATGTGTCTCAGAACCAAGTGGCTGCTCCACATACACTTCTTCTTCAACTACACCATTCAAGAAAGCTGTCTTGAAATCCATCTGGTGTATCTTCTACTACAGCTAGAGCAAGTACAGATCTAATGGAAGTGTATCTGGCTACAGGAGAAAAATTCTCTATGCTACCACCTGCAGCATGCTTGATCTTGTAGATCCTCTTGGCAGTCACTACAGACTCCCCTTCAGGTCTTGGGACTGCATCCCAAACATCTTCATGATCGACTGGTACAGCTTGATCATGGCATTCTTCCAAGATCCTAGGAACTTCAATATCTTCAATATTTTCAATAGATAACTTTGTTACTTGAACAAATGTTGTAGTCCTTCTTTTGTAGGTGATGGTATACAATCTTTCCTACACAACAAGTTAAATTACATGATTAGAAAACATCTCATAGTTTTCAGAACAAATTCTTACACATAAAGAAATATGTCATACAGTCATGCAATTATTTTTTCCAATGCTTCAATACAACATTTATCCATATCCCGTAACTTTCTAGATGCCTTCCAATCTCTACCAGAACATTGTTAAGAGTGTGCACAACTCCCAACATGTCAGCAAAGAGGTTTCATTCTAGATAAGTAGCAATGGAATGTTGTGTAGGGCCATAGGACACTTACCCATCAAATGAATATTAGTAGTATAATGTTCATTAATGCAATCATTCTAATATGCACAATACATATCCTAAGTCTAGGAACATAAGCCTATACATCATTGAACAATTTTATTTAAACAAACAAATATGTAAGAAATGGTAATTAAAATAATTATCTTTGTTTGTTTGTTGGGTGTACTCCCTCTAAGTATTTGCTTCCTTGCAGGAGCTGTTGAAGTAGCTTCTTCTACACATTTCTGTTGTGGAATGCAGAAGGATGGTTAACTCCCTCTGGATATCTGCATTCTTGCAAAAACTACTAGAGTGAGCTCCCTCTTGATCTTTGCTTCCTGGATTACCTATCCTTGAACCTATATTCATCATAGGTCCCTATGCATACTTATTAGTATCATGATTGTGTTATCCTTGTAATCTCATACATTCATTAGTATATTCTCAATACTATCAAAGCACAACAATCTTAAGCATGTATAGTCATGATCATTTCAAACAGAAATAATAAGCATTAGTATTCAAGGTTTCAGGGAAGTCTTCGTTTACTCATGCATATTCTTATTTGATCATAGGACTCTTCTAGTTAATTAAATCATCAATCAAGATAAGAGATATAATATGCATAAAACCCGTGATTACTTAAACCTATACCTTCATGATTCTTCTGGTTAGTCGTATCATCAATTATGGTAAGAAACATAATATGCATACAACCATGACTATTCAAACCTATGACTTCATGAATAATCATTATCAACAACATAACAGTATAAGATCCTAACACAAGGTAGGATTCTATCTTGATATAGGAAAAACATACCTGGATTAGCATGCTAGCTAGTTATGTCTAACATACCCGCATAATGTCTTCTGGTTCTCTTCAATGACTTGTGCTAGTAACCTGCATGTCTCATAAGTTATCCATTGCAGGACCAAGTTATACATACCTCGTAAGTGGATCTTCTAAGTGATCCATGATAATGGATGACTCTTTGTCCTCATGTCATCATGATCATATGTTCTTGAACCAAAACATGATTTGTCTATCTTGGTGTACCTTTCGTGTGAGCGGACAACATAAACCTCATACAACACCATAATGCATTAGTACAATCATAATTGTCAACACCCTAATGCATGCATTCATAATTTTGTTAAGGTGATACGACAAGTCTAAAATCAAGATTGGTCTAACCGTAATAACATGAAGACAAACATATCATAAACTTAATCATGAACAAATATCGAGACATACCTGGATGAGTCACACCTATCGAGATAGGTTGTAATCTTCTTATGTAAGGCCTTAGCCTCATCTCCCTCTGAAACACGAACTTCTTCACTTATGTACGTGACCAATCCACTTGATTTGCAGGAACTGGATTTGGAGCTGTATTAGGGTTTGTTAGAGAAACCCCAAAAATTGAAACTTCCGAAAGGATAGAAATATGTGCCTTGATGAGCTGATCAAGCTGGTATATTCAGAATTTGAAAACTGCAAAGTTTCACTCCTCAATTTTGCCTTTGAAACTTCTGGATTCACTAAACGTGACCCTGAAGTGGGTTTTGATGAATCCCACTCTTTTTCCCAATCAAAAGTTTTGATCCAAATCTCTAAGATTCTATTTTCCTGAGGAGATTCCACCCGTGGTCACAGATTTCAAATATTCCCATTTTTATAGAAGCCCTAATTTTCCACTTTTCTGATCAAAGTCCCGAACTAGGGTATGATCAAGCCTGGCCTTCTTCCCAACCAAAAATTCTGATCTTGGTCTCTAAATTTTGATTTTGATGAGTAGCACTCAGCCGCGGTCTCTGATTACAAGAATTCCAACTTTCTCCAAAACCGTAAATTCCGGAAGCCATGAATGAAGGTGCTCAAAAATAATTTTGTTTTGACAGAAATATGTACCTGATTGTTTCTGGTATAACTCCAATCTTTTCAATCCAAAGGGTCTGAAAATGTTTCTTGAGATAGCCCGACCTGTCATCTTTCCATCCCGATAGTTCTAACCTCAATTGGATTATCTGAGAGAGAGTTATGCCAAGTGTCGCAACGTGACCTGTTTATGGGATAAAAAAGGAGAGCAAACTTGTACGGTTTTCCACGTGTCACTAGTTCAACTTCGGCCTCTGAAAATGTTTCCTGATATAGTACAGTCTGTGTACTACCTATCACGTTTTACGAAATTTCATGTGGAGCTTCCTAGCCCAAGTTATGACCTTTTTCCCAAGGTCACCTATTTTTGACTCAGATCTGGAAGAGGCGGAAACCCTATATTGTACAGATCATAAATCACAAAGTACAACGAATTATAGGTTTTCCTTTGGACACAAGGTACATGGGGATCTGATATTTTACCTATAAAAGTTTCATATCCGAAAACGTTTCCAAAATGTATTTATAGGGAAATTTCTACGATGACTGGTTTTTTCTATATCAAGCCCTAGCATTGTAAGTGCAACAAGTGTCATACATGTCATATCATTCCTTCTTTCAGGTTAGCTCTGATACCATGTTAAATTTTCAGAATTTACTTCAATCTGATATAGGATCTTAACTGAGAGAACAACATGTACAACAAATCTACATCATATCAATCATGGACACAATAATGCAAGCACAGAAGAGACACAGAGTTTACTTGGGGAAAACCATAAAGGTGAAAAAACACCAATAGCTTCCTCAGAGATAGATAGAGAAATGGTACAACCAGAATACAAGAGATAATCTTCTCCTAGCAGCAGAGCCTCCTCCTCATAAGTGCGCCACTTTCCGAATGAGAGAAGTGTGTGTAATGAGTGATCAAATAGAGATCTCCCGATCTCTATTTATACTTGTCATGTCCTGCCCAATAAACTAATGGGGCCTACATGTCTAGCTTAACCCATGGTTAACTTCATCTGGGCCGACCCCACACTTGGTGGTCTAATAACCCATCAAGTATAAGTTACGACACTTCCGTATAGAGGAATAATAACATCTCTATAGGAATACAAACACTTCCATATAGAGGAATAGTGCCATCTCTATAGGAGTACAAAATACATATATGAAATACATGGGCGAAATACATTCTGAAGTTACATATACATCAACATTTGCTACAAGCATAAATGACAACAAGCCCTCCATGATAGAAAACACATACATTATTGTTCCAGGTTTGTTTCCCATACCTATGCTCGTGACTTTGGTGTGACCCTTATTGGATTGTTGTTAGAGATATAGAGAATGAGAGAGCTAGAGATGTAGAAGATTGGTCTACTACATAAAAAAGAAGAAACTATATCCCAAACCCTGACCTACTAGAAAAATAAAATGAGGACTATGATACTCCAAGCAATGATGATGAAAAGGGTCTAAGGATCAAGGAACAATTGTTGAATAGGAAGGTGGCTTCCAGGGGAAATATGCTCAGTCTATTTCTAAATATCTAGGATTTCTAAGAAATCCTACCTCTACATATGTAGCCAAATTAGCATATGGTATAGTCACTATTGTAATCTTTTCCTTCTTTAAGTCTTATGTAAGTACAATGTCATCACATCATGTCCCAATTTCTCAAAATGATGTTGTTGAAATTCTCTTCATGTAGCACCCACCATACCAACTATTGTGAATGTTATTGTTGAGAGTTCAAATACATATATACTTTCCTTGCTAGTCAAACTATTGCCACTTATAGTCCACGTGATGTGTTTATAGTCCTTTTGATATGTGTTTGTAATAGACTGCCTCAGGGAAAGATCCCAAGTTCTCTATTAATGCTAAAGAAATAACAAAATCGAGGCCATTCACATGCAAGCAATTAATTAGCAGATTGAGGTGAAAAGACTAAAGGTAAAAAAGAGGATGAGAGCATGAGAGGATTAAGTCAACTACAGCTCCATTTCCTTGTTTGGACTTGGATCCATCAAACTTCAGTGTCCAAAATTAATCCTTGGTTGTACTTTCTTTTGTTAAATTTGCATCACTGGATTGTGGGATAGTTTAAACCTCATTCTTAACTGCCAAAGCATGAATTCCAAGCTCAGCTTCAGATTATTATACCTCCATTGGTGTTATTATATTATGTGATGAGGTCCTTTAGTGTTGGTTCTCTCTCTATTCCGATCTAATTGGATTGTCCTCTCCATGGAAAAAAATTCCTTTTGGATTAAGAAAGAGGACACATGAATTATATTCCTTAGATTAAGAATGTGTCCCGGTTTTGTTTCCTTCATTGTATACAATTAAGGAATTTATGTTGGTAGATACTCTAGTGTTGCACAATCTATATGCTAGTTGGACCAAATTCAGGATACATTCAAACAAAAAACTCAAAATGGATAAGTATTGTTGATTATTTGTTGTTTTGAAACAATATAAAATTTTTACAATTAAGATGTTTTGAATTAACACTTCACTCATCATTTGGTCTAGAGAAAATTCCCATGAATACAAAAGAAGTTTTCACTTTTTTAATATTAAAAAAATAAATCCCAATGATGACACCATGTGTTCTTTCCACACATGGCACATGGAATGCCTCAACAAAACTCTGCTCCTCATCCATGTGATCCTACCAAAACATGTATCCTTTAATGCAAGGGAAGATTCTTTTCTCCTATACATAGAGAGAGGAATCACGAGAACTTAATATTGGTTCATGATTGCGTGAAGCTGCCACAATTAGTAAGGTATGCTGCCATCCCCAAGATGATAAAATGGAAAAACCATTTGTTGGCTGGGATCCCCTCAAAATTTTCTCAAGCTTCCAGGATGAAATACCCTTGCAAATTCCATTTTTATTATTAACTTCAAACTTTTCATAATCTATTTCCACAATGTCTCCATCAATTGAGCATACAATTGGATATTGCTCATACCCTAGGCTTTGTTGACATGCATTCAAAGACCATCCATAATTGAAATTTTGAGATGGTTCCAAGGATTGAGAATGTGTCAAGAATATACCATCTTTATATTAGCATATACTTGTTTGTGATGTTCCTCCTTGTCCCTAGATATGGTACCTCCAAACATTTGATGATGAGTTTCTTTGATTGGACTATGACTACTCTAGTTTCCAATTTGTTGTAAAAAATATTTAGCATTAGGAAATCTGATGATATCATGCTACTATTGATTTTCACTATGTTGTGAATCAAGAAAGCTTTCAATTGAGAAGAAAAATTGGAACACGAGACAAGTCAATAACAACCTTTACTATGGAAAATTAACGGCCTTTTAAAAAATTCTTATGTATGATGAATTGAAGTGCAAGTACCATTTCATGGAAATAGTTTAGCAATGATTAAAATAAAAACCAAATGTTTGCATATATGCAAATTATAAATTTTTTGAATGTTAATATATCTTATCCTAAGGATAGTTCCGCTAAACATGTAGTAAATTAAGGGTATATCAATGGATGGTAGCTTTAGTTGAAGTCATTGGGAGACCAAAAGTGACAAGTGTAGTCATTCTTATCCAAGGTGCCTCCATAGTAGTTTCATCTAGTGGATTTTGTTTTCCATTTGGGATTCGTTTTCACTGGGAGGATCATGCATTGTTTTTAATGTGCTTTAACTTTTAAGTTAGATATTCATTTAGCAAAGTCTTCAGTATTCTCTTTGTTAGTATCGTATAATTTTTTCCACAATTGAAAAAACATTTTGGTTTCTAATTTCCCTCATTAAAGCTATGTCCTAAAGTTATCAAAGCTAATAATCGGTAATATCATTCCCCTATAAGTGATTTCTTGAATATATATGTTAATTGAGTTGCACATAGATCCTTTGAATTCTTTGCAGTGTTGTGACCTCCAAGGTGATATCCCTTTTTCACTATATTTGTAAAACACTCACACCAAACAAGATCTCCTATGCAATAGTGTTAGTAACCACTATCTTTTATGGATTCGAATGGAGAATGAAGAAGAAATACTATGAAACATAAGTGGTGTAGATGTTATTAATCCAAAGTAAGCACATCACTATCAAAAGCAAAGTATAATGTTGATTAGGCACTAATCCTAAACAAGTATTGTGGCATAAACGTGATAAGAAAGGCATGCACAAGTGAGTATTTCCACCATATGGTTCACTACTTATTACTTTTCATTTAAGATTTAGGTTCAACATTTAATCAGGATTCAAATAGACCAAATCACAATTTATATCAGCATGTGATATTCCTCTTTCATGTCTGTTCTATTAGCAAAATCTATCATTTAGTGAGTATATTTTGTGTAGATAATTAGTCCACATCATAGTAATGTATCTGCATTGAGTTGTGTGACCATCATTGCAAAAATAGATCAAAGAAACAGTATATCAGTATAGTACCACTCAGTTTATAACCCTTTCTTAAGGTGCTTAACATCAGTATTAGCATCAATCATTTCACCATTTACAACCACAAATAGCAGCATCCAATAGATCAACATTTTGTCATTTAAATACACACACTAACCTATATTTCTTGGTTTAGCAGGTCTTTCAAAGAGAAGCAGAGGGATAAAACTTGGAAAGCCACCTAAAAAGAGACCTTAAAGCCTCATTCTAGATATTATGGAGTTGCTTGATGAGAGGAAAACCTAGAAGAGAGGATTGCTTAGGATCTAAGGAAGAGATTAGAGACGGGTTGGGGCTACAACAAGGTTTTCAGGACCAAATAAAGGAGGCCGAAAGTCATAAATGCCAGAGGGGAGAGGGTCAAGGCCTTAGGAGAGTTGGACAAAGGTTGGAGAAGAGAAAAGAAGGGAGGCTAGAGGTTGGGAGAGGATAAAAATGGGAGGTCGAGGAGGATTAGGGTTGGCTGAGGAGGAAAAAGGAAAGGTCGTGGGGAATAAAAGGAGGCCCTAAGACTATTAGGGTTTAGATTTAGTGTAGATTTAGGGTTTTATTTTTACCTTTTTAGGGTTTTTTACTATTGTTTTAGGGTTTATATGATAGTAAAAATAAAAATAAAAACTGACCTAATTAAGAAAACTAAATATATTGCAGACCTAGATGTCAAACCGTAATTTATTATGACATGAAATATTTACAAATGTGAATGCAAAAATTGATAATAAGAATATTTTTTGATAACTAGAGTTTTAATGGATGAAACCCTAAACCCTAGGCCTAGACGATAGGTGACCATCCTCCATCTTGGAGTAAATTTCTCTTTGACTTCTAAACTAGGGCTTCCTACAACAATCTCTAGGGTTAGGTATAGGAGCCCAATCTAGGACAAAATTAGAGATCCAAGGCCAAACTAGGGAAAACATCCTCTAGGGAGGGTTTTCCACCATGCAAAGAAGATAGAAGGAAGGCAATAAGGCCTAAATAAATAAATAAAATCAACTCTATAGCCACCATTCAATCATCAAGAAGCAATAAACTCACCCCCTCCCTTCCTTGAGCATTCACAATTATCCATTTCATGGGTTATTAGGTTCAATAATAGTTGCAATGTTGAAGATAAATCATGTTATAACTTACAAGCTAATTATCTAAATAAGCATTTACACTAGAAGCAACTTGCATTCTTTCACATTTCCCTGACTCCAAAGACCCACCCCCTCCCTTCCTTAAGCATTCACAATTCTCCAAAGCATAGGTATATTTTTTTAATTTTTTTAATCCATTACCACTTAGTATTCCAAAATATACACATCTAATCCCAAGTCTGATATGCAGCTCAAGGTTGTGATTTCATGGTTTTATATCTCATACTCCAGTATTTAGTATGCCATCATTTGTGTGATATGAGACATGCATCCTTGTGCTTTGCAATCTCTAGGTTTGCATCAAATATGCGCTTAGAGAGGTCTATGCAAGTTTCCATATTCAATGCATTGTGTTATCACTTGGTAATTTTCTTGGTTGTGAGGGAAAATTCCCAAGGTAACCTTGAACCAATCTTTAGGACTGGAAATTGGCCTTTCCAATCCATAGGGGTCTCCCTCTATGAGTTAGTTATCTAATGTCACTTCAACAACAACTCATGTATCTAGAACAATGTCTAGATATTATGATAATCAATAGTTTATAATTTTTTGTAGGGAAGAGAGGAAAGTAACCCTTGGGAATGGAGTCAAAGGATAAGTACTAATCAAATATTTTAACAACTGGTTTATGAAGAAATCAAGGTTTAAAGGAAACATAGTTACAATTCACATAGATAATGAATTTTAAATAAGCTGGAAAATGAATTAAGAAAACTGTTCATCAAAATAGGGCATCTATCAAGGATGAATCCTATATTGACTTTAGAAGAAATGGTGAAACATTTGAATGTTTATGAAATCAGAGCATCTGACAATGGATGAATTATGATACATTTATCTTCATTCAAATATAGAAGATAGACATTAAATGAAAAAATGGAAATAATTCAAACACAATAAAACAAACTTAGGAACTGCAACACATGAATCTTTGATATGAAAACCTCAGGTACTTCTATATTAAAAATATCTGATTAAATTCAAAATTATCTGCACATGATAGGTCTTGTTTCTCCCAATCTGAAACCTCCATTACATTGTAAAACTTAAAATATATACAAATGCTACCAAAAGCAATTCTTAACAAACTATACGAAAAATAGAATACACGAATTTGTTTTGCCTAAGGATCACAACTTTGCAAACTTTTCGCTTCCAGTTGTTAAGTGAAACAAGTAAGCTCGAGGAGGTGACCACATGTATTTCTTATCTCTTTATCTCCTTATGCTTTGATTTGATTAAAATATATCGATCAAATTTTAGATTTAAAGAACTGTCATATGCTGGTTGGGTGAGTCACCAGGATGAAAAGCAACTGTCAACATTCAATGCAATCTATAATTAGTTTTTCCAAATATTTCAACCTCTTTCCATTGATTTTGAGAAGGAATTCCGTAGTCAACCATTTCTTTAATTAGGACATCTAATTCCACACATAGTGCACATGAAATAGGAGGAAAATTTGTTCTAATCATTTTGAATTGACTAAGAATTTCAAACTCATATGTTAGCTTGTCAACAACTGTCTCTCCCTCAGTTAGCCCTTGATCTAAATATTCAAACTTGGAATGATTCATACAAACTTGAGTTAACGAATTACGATATTCTCCTTGAGGAATTAACCTTTCCTTATCACCCCAAAAGGAAGGAAGCCCTTTTTGAAAAAGATAAATGAACATGTTCTTAAAACTTTGCACACTTTGAATCATCGACTATGTGTTTCCTCGTACAATTATTACATGATTGTGCTTTCCAATGATTTTCCTGGCCCAAATGATAATAGTTGTTCTATCCTTTATTCCTAGAGTTCGTAAATCTGCATTAGGTACCGACAACTCGTATCGTATTCAGAAATTTGACTGTGTTGTGGGCTATTTCTACAGGTCTTTTTTGCAATGTTCCATTTATGACTTTACATCTCTGAAGATCTGTATTTTCTACAACATTTTTATCATCTATGACGTTCAAATATTGTTTGAATTTAGTAATATCAACTGCTAATGAATCCCATATGAGATGTTTTTCTCCTTGTAAAGGAACTTTTCCCTTCGCCCATTACTTGATCTTAGCATTTCTTTCTTGCAAAGGATTTTTTTCTTTCTGAATCTGATTATTATTTTCATCCTTTTGAACCATTTCATGTTTGAGTTTTTTTTATTTTCTTCTTTAAACTTCTTGATCTCAACTGTAATACCCCAATTTGGACCCTTAGGAAATATTGGTCCTAATGTAAATATTGTATACACACGTTGTATGTTTCCCTAGCGTGGAGCTCAAGGCCAAGGCCCCGCTAGTTTATGCTCGAACTTTATTTTAAATTAGACACGCTGATATTTTGTTACCCACGTGCTATTAAGCCATGGGACATTGTAAATTGATGTAAATATTTAACATTGAAATAAAATACCAAAAACTGACTATGGAGGCAACGAATGAGAAGGGGCCACGTGTATCCACTAGGGAGTGGTGAGGGGGCTATGGGACTAAACCCTAGGCTTCCATTTGTCATTATGAGAACCCATTGACTTCCCTAGGTGACATTAATGCCTGTGGTAAGAAAGTGGTTGAGATTTCAGCCCATGGCTTCAATGGAGCATGGGCAGCCCTGAAATTCGTATGGGTGGGAATGGGCTCTGTTGGCTTGGACAAGAAGTCACTCAACCTCATGGGAGGTTGCTTCATTCTCACCCCATTCCATTGTGAAACTACCTAGCATCATTCTGCATCCAAAAACGAGTGCCAGCAGTGAGAGAACCAGAAAATCGCGACCTTGAGAGAACCCAGATTTTGAAAGACCAAAAACGCCCAGATTTAGCAGGGGACAAGGAAATCCAATGGGGAATCCATTAGCATGAACCTTGGGGCGAATTCTGGAGCATTAGCTACCCCGAAATCAATAGGATAACCCAGTTTTTGCAGCCCAGAAAACGAGTGACGGATTTGAGCTACTTGGTGAGCAGGATGGTGAGAAATCAAGTTGGGAATGACTATGGAGAGGTTGGGTGTGCTTGATAAACCCGGTGAAGGTTAGGAACTCAAGGATTAACAGCTCGACCTTTCTATGCCCATCCTGAAGAGCACTGGAGGGAAGATTTTCCTGAGGGACTGTGTAACAGAGAAGGGGACCTTCCTTGTGTTGGATGTGGTAGGTAATGTGGGTGCCTGACTGTTGAACTCACTTGAGGGGCCTGTAGCTCTGTGGTTGAGCTCACTGGCTTAGCATTACCCTCCTCTATCTTCTTGGATGCTTGACTGAAACCATGGCTGTGAGAGCACCCAGCTAGTCCTCCTTAGTGGATACACAGCCCAGCTAGGGGGTGACCTCTCAGCTGAAAGAACACAAGCTAGACAGAGGTCTATGGTTGGGAGGAACGTTGCTCTTCCATAGCCAGTCGTTTGGAACGTTACAATTAAAGATGAGTATTCTTGTGATTTAATTTATATACAGTCTGTGTTTTGCAATGCATTCATGTTAATGAAACGAAAGGAATCATGTTTATGCAATATGATAATTAATGACTGTTACATGTATGGTTGAGTTATGTTAATTCTATGCTCTGCAAACAATTTAATTAATGACTGTTGTTTATCTGTTGAATGCATGATGAAACTATGTGCATATGTGATGTTTAATTCCGCTGTGTAGTTATTGAGTTTAAGTCTGCACCCATAAGTTTTTAAATTGCATGCGTTATGAGTCAAAGTATTGGGGCTAAGCCTTTACGAAAGCCCTATGTGTTGTTAATGTTTCCCTTCCCACATTCGATGATGGAAGGGGACGTTACATCAACATTCTTTAAATTAATCTGTGACATAGCCTTTGTCAACTGCTCTGTAGATGAATCATTCTCTTGATTTGTACTTACAGTTACAACTTTTAATAATAATTCATCTTTTTCATTTTGCCATTGCTTCTTCTCATTCTCAAATTGCAGAACCTTACCTTTATAATTCATCATCTCCTGATAAATAAAATCATTTTCATGTTGCAATTTTGTTAACTCTGGAGCTTGTACATGTTGAGTTCCTGGAATATTCAAATTCTTTTTGAGCCCATGAATTGTATTTTATTTTTCATCAAGAAGTATTTTAATAGGTTGTTTATCAGTAGGGTATGCTCCTAGAGCAATAACATCTTATTGTTTCTTTTTAATTTGTGTTTTCCATACCTTTCTTTTTGCTTTCTCCTACTTTAACTGACCTTGTAATTTTGTAACCCTTGTTTCTAACTTTGAAACATTTAAAGTGTCTTGTAAAAGGTCAATATATATCATCTCACTAGTTTTTTGGTGTAAATGAATCTTGTCAGGCACATTTGATTCATCAAAATTTATTTTCACTTCTAACACCTTATCCTCACTTTCAACTACAATATTCAGAGTTTTCTTTTCTTGATCTTTAACAGTAACCAGTGAAACTTTGTCCTTTGATATTTGTCAAACCTCTGGAAACAAATTTTGATTTTCTACCAGAAATTGCTTTTTATTTGTTGTGTACTGTGAAACCAAGTCATTTATAGACTTAAATCAAGAACCTAAGTCATCATCATGAACATATGAATATGAATATTGTTGAATTTGAATAGCAGGTTGTAGGGGTAAAACATTCTCTTTCGGGTCTACTAAGACTTGTTCTTTTAAAATAACAATTTCTTTATCTTAATCAAGCTTGAACCTTTTACTTGAGGATTCCTCATCAATATTCATACTTGTTACTTCTGATATAGTCCTTTTATTTTTTTGTCTTGGATGGATTATGAACTGGTATAGCAAAATAATATGTTTGAAATATATGAACTTGAGATTCCTGAGCTTTATTAAACTCTCCTTAGTCCTAACACTTGTTGGTCTTGATTGAAGTTTTGTAAATTGGAAATTTTATCCAATCCTTCAACTGTTTGATGTTCAAATGCTGCACTTTTGTTGTTTTGCCTTCTCTGTGATATAATATGACAAGGATCATATCTAATTTTATCAACTTCCTGAAAATTCATCGATTTCAACAAGTTTTACACTATAGTAAGCGATGATTTACTTTTGATGACAAATGGTCCAACTTTGAATGAAAACTTGATATATGATGCCTTATTGGATTTTTTGAAATGTATATTTTCTGAATGAAGTCTTTGTCTAAAAAAATCAAGCGAAAGTATCCTTGGAGTCAGAAATGCTGGTAGAATATAAGGTGCATTAATAAATCCATAAACCTTGATAATAGTATGATCCTTGCACAAAAACCAATCTCTTGTTCCAGTTTATGGAGTGTGTTGTTACATGATTTTCATCTCCTATGAAACCCTTGGAAATTCAACAATAAAAATAAGTCTATTGATTCTGTACATGATTCTATGGATAAAATCAAACATTTTAATATTCTTTGTCTCAGCTGAGATAATTGAACGATCTAAGAAAAATCTTGGATCCTAAAGCTTCAAGTCTGCTTGATTGTAGTATATGAATGCATTTAGAAGATAATTCTGGTACCAAAAATGCTTCAAAGTGTGGAAATTCACTAGTTGAGCATGAATTACCTCATATAGGAATTCATCAAAGTTAAGGCAGACAATTTGGCTGGACTCTGATAGACTCACCTTCACAAGAAACCCTAACATGACTTCAATGAAAAATTTATCAATATCAAGACCTAAAATTTGACTCAATAGTGATAAAAACCAGTTGTACATCCTCTTTGAAAATATTTACATCATATGGAAATGACAAAGTTTTGACAGTTTGGCCAGACTTCAAGACTTTGGAAAGGAATTTATGTTTCATATCCAAACTACATTCTCGGTAAACCCTAATAGATTCTTCTTCGTTAAATGACATAGTGGTTTGGGGAAATGGTTCAAATAACCCTAATGAATCTCTAATGACCTGAGAATTTACATGACATAGGAGTTTAGACCCATTAGAGGCAATAATTTTTCTTTCAGACTCTAAATAGGTAGTTGCACACCAACTGACGAACTCAAGAAAATGATAAATTTTTTCCTGACTGAAATGAGAAATCAATGAACTGGAAATTTGAAAAACATCCATACATATGGTATCTAATGTAGCTAATATTTTTTTAGACTTTGAGATGCTACGGAGAGATAAGATAGGATCGAAAATGTCTCCTTCACTATTGAATATGAATTTTTCTTTTTCATCCATGTAGTTACAAAGTAAAAAAAAAACTAGAATTTCTTCCATAGAAAGAGTCATAGTAATTTACCCATTGGTGCGATAATGTAGAGAAGAGTGATTCACGGGAAGACGATGTCATTGTGAATTCAACCAACCAACTTTGAAAATGATGGATAGGAAGACAAAAATGGTGGACAAAAATGACGGACAGACATTGTAAAATAGGTTTCAGAATATTTGAAAGGAGGTTTTGTACCTCCTGCTCCAATCCTAGGAACCAATCAGTGGAGGACAAGTGACAAGGAAATTTAGATTTCGAAACCGCTTAAGCACTATAAAATTCATGCAATTTGATCCTCTGAAATGAGAAGAGAGTCATTGATGTGGCCATGCCATGATCTTCCGGAAATGTGGGCCCCATCAGTGTGTCTACAGTGTGGAATTCTCATTGACATTAAAGGGTGTCATAAACATGGACCCCATCAATGTGTTTACGGTGTGGATTTTTCATGGCCAAGAGATATATCACTTATTGTGACCTCACTAACTCAACTTAACATATTGACTCGTATCACTTCGTTAACTAGAGATAGAATAAGGAGTTATGATAAGATTAAGTATTTTCTCTAACCTATTAACTTGTAGCATTCAAAAAGTAGAGATAATAAGCCCAAGGATAATAATATGCACATAACTCCATGAAATAGCTCATAAAAAATTTGATGAAGTATTTCTTTATTGTATTGACTCGTATCATTTCAGTAAATTATAGATAGAACATGGATAAAACATAACTATATAGACATGTGCTTATATGACGAGTATAAAAATAGTAATAAGTAAAATAAGGTGATAAATGTAGATAACATAACGATGGGATCGTGACCTTTCAAGGCCTGCATTGTTGTTTGAAATATTGATCTAAAAATATTGAGGGGATAAAAATACAAAGAAGGATTAATCGGGACAAATCTTCAAAGTCTAGACCCCAAACTTACTTATGTTGTCTTACTGTAATGAAAGATCTTATTAACAACTTAATTCCTCTTCAAATGTGAGGGAGATAATAAGGAAAAAGATGATCATATCATACTAGGTTGACCTATCAAGACGATTTTCCCTCTATAGCCTCATCTTCAAAGTATCAACTTGAAATGAAACCTCCTTCATGAAGTAAGTATTACTCAGTGTCTATCCTTTTAGGCCCATAATCAAATAACATTTCTTTTGAAGGTTTTCCTTATTGTCAAAAATATTGTTTTGAAAATATTACGAGGCAAAAAAGAGCAAGAAGGGTTAATCATGACAAGTCTTTGAAGTATTGGATTCAAATGAATGAGAGGGCCTTCCATGGCTTGGAAATATTTACTCCTACCTATCTACCTAACTACCTGATAGGGATTTTCAAAGTCTTATTGGAATGTGTAAAGACCTTGCCATTTCTTTTGTAACTAAGTATTCCCCAAATGCATTTTCTTGATTTTTAGCTAAGTAGTTGCTTACCTTCTTACCAGAAATGAATGAGCAATCAATGCATATGAAGGTGATGAAGATACAAAGGAGTCAAACTTGTATAATTTTAGAGTCATAATTACTACTAGATGCAATAAAATTTTAAACTTGTCATGAATGAGTAATTTGGTACATGGAAAGTAGTATTGTGGCAATTCATGGTTCCATCCTTTACTTCTACATATCATGAAGCAAAGACATCTAGAGGAGAATCGTCACTGACAAAACTTTGCTTAGTGTTGGAATAATGAAGCAGTGTGAATAGGTTTTTTTAGACATGATTTGAGGCCCTTGAGTCTATAGACCATTCACTTTGAGGAGACTCATTGACATTCAATGCACACATTGTGGCAAGAAGAGCCATGCATTTAATTTCATACTAAATTACTATTCTTGTTGTTAGGTTTGTCCTCTATTGTTCTATTTTCCATGGAAATTGCATGATTTTTGAGAAATGGAAATCTTCCAATGCAAATAATTAAAAATGAAAGTGAAAGAACAAAATTCACTATATTTGAAATTATTCACAAACTTTATTTTTTTGCATGCATGCATTTGACTTCATAATTCACCTTTGAAGGTCACCATACAGATAGGATCCTTTTCCTACGATATAAGGCATTGCTTAGGTTTGGTTATTGAGTCTACTCTATTGTTTTAAGTGTTTTCATCATGCTTTCATGTGTGAAGTAATTTTCCTTCTTCCACGAGGTATTGAATCTTTCTCTACATGGTCCACATAGTTATTTAGGAAAAAGGTACATGGCAATTCATGATTTAGGGTTTTCCAATGTTGTGGAAAAAAATATCTGGGGTTTTCCAATATTTCAATAAATCAAATTCTTGGAGACTTTTTTTTAATTGAGTTATTTTCGCCATTTCTTAAAGTTTATGCTGCTACATAACTGTTGATGAACCCAAGTGCACCTCATTTGTTGATTTTGATAATAGCCATGCTTTAGTTATCTTGTGGTTGGATTGGTACTATAACATTATGGTAAGGTATGGTTAAAATAAGAAAGGTAGAGTTTGAATATATGTTTATGTATGGAATGTAGATTATCATCTCATTGAATTATGAGGGTAAGCGAAATGGAGATATATGTGGTGTATGAATGTATAAATTCTGAGAGGTTAAATGGAGAGGGTTTGTACTTAAGATTAAATCGAGCTTTTTCTTCACTTAATGGAGAGGGTTTGTACTTAAGCTTATGTAATAGAAATTACAATTGATAGTTAAATTGTAAACAAAATTTGTATGATCTTAACTAACGTTTATTATAATTGTTGAATGTTTTACATCATTGGAATGTGTCATGTCCCCAAATTTTGACAAGGTCTATGTCACTAGGTCATAAGAATTAAAATATTTAATTAATGATTCCAATAGTACTAGGAAAAGAATTAAATTATTCCAATGGATTAATTTTGGTTTGGAGGCATTTAATTAATTAAATTCCAAAATATGCACTTTGGAATAATTAATTAGTTGGTTTGAGTAATTTTATTTCTAATTTCTAATATTTGGATTAGAAATAATGATCTAAGCTAAGGAGGGCAAATTAGAGATTCCAAGTTGACCAAGGAGGATGGAAATTGCTAAAAATGGTCAAAAACATGTTAAAAGCAGCAAATCAGGATAAAATCGGGAAAATCAGAATAAAGCAGGAAAATCACGATAAAGCAAGAAAGAAGTATAAAGAAGGAAACAAGATAAATAAGAAAAGAAAGACAAAGTTAATCCAAAAGCAGGAAATTCCAATCCAACTCATGAGGATCCACTAGTGGAGGTGACCTTCTCTCACAGGTGGAGATGACTTAGCCAATAGGTTATTCACTCTATAAAAGAAAGAGAGAGAGATCTATTCAGAGCTTTTAGCTTATTTGTTTTATGAATTTGAGAGCAATGAAGATTCTCATGATTGGAGAGATGTGCCTCTAATCTTAGTTGGGTGATGTGCCCCAATTGTTACCATTATACTCCGTTATGTTCCAATAGAAGATCCAGTTGAAGACCATTGAAATCCATGAAATTTTGTTGTTGTTGAAGACTCTTTTATGCAAGTTTTATGAATACATATACATAAAAATTCATTCTCATATGAATTTTTGAAGGAACCATAGTGAATCCTTCCAATCAAAATTCCAATTCTTCTCTTCTTCTCTGTTCTCTCTTCTCAAGAATGTTATGGCATCAAGAGGTGATGCAGCCACTGATTCTCATGGATATGATATGATTTAATAATAGTAAATATTAATCTCTTATATCATTCATTACATTTCTTATTGCAGAAGTATGATATTTTCTTCAATTTCTCCACCCCCTCTAGAATTCCCTAGATTTTGACTAGTTTCTAGAATGTTTATGGTAGATGAATGAGAATAGATCCAAATGAGCTCATTTATATTCCAGATGTTATATAACATGTTTTATGATCCAATACATTTCTGATAAGAGGAATTCCTAGAATGCTAATTTACTCATCTTTTTGTAAATATTTCTTAGATATTTATTAAAATTGATGGAGTTATATATGAATGTATATTAACTGATATTTTATGTTTACTATCCTCTTTGATTAAAAAATAATCATCCCTAGATTCCAGTCAGAGTTTAGACCAATACTAGTCTACATATACTGGGTGCCCAGAAGCATTGGAGTAGAGTTCAAACGGGATGATATTGAAACATAAATTTTCCTAGTACTTTATGCATAGGTATTAAAATATATCATGTCCTTCCATCCATCCATAGCCTTTGATCCTACCCCCCCTCTAGTCAAACTAGCTTCCAAAAACATTGTTTTTAATTAATTATGTGTAGAAGAATGTTTTTGTATCACTAATCCTAGTTGGTACATTACAGTGGTATCAGATCACTTTCCTCCACCCCTATGGAAATAAATATCATAATTTGAATAAAATTTGTATACATGAGGCTAGTTCTAGTTGCAGTCAATGAAGCAAAATCATCATGCAGATTTTCGAGTAGTTTCAAAAGAGATGATGGTTATTATGGTGAATAGTGGTATGATGGAGATTTTTATTATCCAAGGTCTGAATTTGTTGAGGAAGTGAACTTAAAAGAACCCTTTGAGTACCTCACATCTTACTATTCATTGAGTGTTGAGATTTTAAAACTCACATCTTTCAGAGAGTTTTGCACATATGAGATCCAGAGATTGTTTCAAGATCCCTACTCTAGCTTTAAAAAGGTGAAGATTGCATTGATGGTAAATGATGTGTGCAAAGAAGTGGGATTCTTGCTATCAAAGAAAGTCAAAACAGTGAAACACGTGGATTCCTTGAAGACGAACAATCCATATAGAAAGGAACTAAGTTGTAGAGAAGAAAAGAGGACCAAAGGTGAAGCTTCATTGGAGCCATCTGCACATGGTTTCTTTGGAAGATTATTTGGTTTTTATACAAGGAGAGACTCCAAATGTATTCATCTGAAGGAAAACAAGGGGGAAGATACATCCATTCATGTGTAGAAGCAAGAGGAAAGTACAAATCAATCATCCATAATCATTGAGAGGAGTAGTGAACTACCTAGATCCATTGTTAGTGAAGAAAGGGCTATGGTTCTTGAAGAGGAAGCCAAGTAAACAATTCTTACTAATGAGGTTTGTGCATCATATGATGAAACCCCCACTTGCATTGCTGATTATCATTCAAATACACTGAAAATGGATGAAAGAGAAACTACTAATGGTTTCTCTAGTACCCGTGGAACATCTACTTGTGGATGTTCGAATTTTGTTGGATTACCTACTGATGGGTGCTCACATCTCTATGTTGGTGACATAGAGATCATATTTGAAGATGTTTCTACAATCGAAAGTACCATTGATCATTATTATGGAGTTCTTGCAATAGTGGAAGCAAACCAAGGATCAATTTCACCTTCACCACTTGAATTTTATGAGGGTGATCCAATGAAGTTTGAAGAAGAGAAGGTTCTATCTCATTAAATTTCCTAATTTGGTAAAGGTGTTGCAAATATACTTTCCTTTGAGCATGAATATGTTGAATTTGCAGCCATTTATGAGGAGAAAGGAGTAACTTCACCATCACCACATAAGCTTCATGAAGCTAATCCAAGGAAAATTGAAGAAGAGGATGTTCACTGTCATGAACCTTCCTTCCTTGAAGGGACATTTTAGATGAATACATTGAAGATCAAGGATACCCTTTACATTCTCCATGTCACTCATGCTTTAGTGTCACAATATTGTTGGAGATTTGTATCAATGGAATATCCACTTTCCATTGAAGACATGGAGAAGATTCAGAAGTCAATGACAAACATCAAAGGTAAATTTTCACAATTGCTTTCTGACAGATATTTTTTTTTTATCTTTCGGGATTGTATCATGATGCATTATTGAAGAATGAAGAAGAACTTGAAAATATCTCATATGATTTGGAATCCACCCAAGATTCTTTGAGAAGTACTCAAATTACTCTCTTGGAATCTCAGATGCAAGAAGAGCAACTTCAACAAGAGTTTCTAAGATCTCATATTCCCTCCTATGTTCCAATCAACCATTCCCTTTTGGTTGATTATTTTCATATTTCTATGGAGGAATCTCATGTGATGGTGGAACATGATGAGCATGCTGATTTGAATGTGATTGAGAGGGCTGAAATCAATCAAGAAGGTAACCAAGAACTTTCCTTGTCTCAAAGAGATTATGGGTTGCCTCATGATGAGAGATGCATAATTTTGGAGGGGACAAATGGTCTCACATTTGATGGATCATCCCATGATGATGAGGTACATAGATCCACATTCTTGGTGGATAATTGTTTCAAATATTTGATTCAATCTATTTCACCCCACACTTCTGTTTCAGACACATCACGTGAATATGAGAATTGGGTGAAAGGATCTTTCTTGATAGTACCCCAAGAGGAGCAAGAGGATCCCACAATCATTCTGGATGATTTGATGGTCAATCCATGGGGTTTGAAAAAGGCTCATATTCCTCCCAGCATCCATGATCTTGATTTCATATCCTTGGAATCAAGTAGCAGAGAGTTATATCCGTCTATGGATAGATGCACCACAAAGTTGAAGACTCCAGGAGGTAAAAAAAATTATGTGTAAAATTTTGAATGCCTCTGACATTGATATGTTTTGTGATTGGCAACATAGGTACATATTCCTTCCATTAGATTCCATTCATCCACACATGGATTGGATTGAATATTATATGTTCCACATGGAGTCTCCTCGCAAAAAAATTCATGCACATGGTAGGTGGAAGACAACTAAACAAACAAGCTGCCAAAGGAATTTGGTGAGCTATTGGAGATATGCACTTGAAGAAGCCACAAGCTCCTTACTTGGACAAGATTTGGTGAGTGTTTGTTCATCCACTGATTGGATGAGTAAATACTTGATGGAGGTATGCAACACAAGTTATTTCCACTTGAGTGGAACCAGTGGTAGAGAGTTGAGTCATTTGTTGATGTACATGTAACTTCAGAATGTATTTCATATATATTTATTGTACCCTTATAAGAGATGTGTTATTCCTCTCTAAGGAAGTGTCGTCATGCGTATTGACAAGTGTCGCAAGTGTGTGTACTTGGCGACGGGTTATTAGACCACCATGTGTGGGGTCGGCCTTGGAATATATATTATATTGTGGATGTACCTAGCTAGACAAGTCGGCCCCATAAGGTCACTAGGCAAACAAGTTAGTATAAATAGAGATCGGGAGATCTCTATTTTCATTCATTCGGAAACTCACACTTCTCTCACTCAGAAAGTGGCGCACTAGTGAGGAGGAGGATCATCTGCTACTAGGAGACTATCTCAAGTGTATTTTGGTTGAACTTTGGTTGAGCCATTTCTCTCTCTATCTCTGAGGAAGTTGTGGGGTTTTTCACCTTAGGGTTTTCCCCACGGAAACTCTGCGTCTCTTGTCTCTCATGATTTTGATTCTTGTGATGCTTATTGTGATTGCTATGCATTGATATACTATATATTTTATTCTCTCAGTAAAGATCCAAGAGTATTGTGAATTAATGCTCAAAATTCAACATGGTATCAGAGCTAACCTGAGAAGAAGACATTTTGCAGTGATAGAAACTTGAGTTTCTTGTTTATTGGGTTTCTCTCCATAAATTTTGGAAATGTAGTATAGTAGATTGACTCTACTCATCAAGGAGAATCTATCTGTCCAATCAGAATTCAATTATGAGCATTTTTAGATTTGGCCCTAAAAATTAGGGTTTCCACAAAAATAGGAATTTCTGAAATCTGAAGACATAGCTGGAAGCTCCTTGCAAAAATCGAAGTTTAGAGCTTTGGATTGATATTTGTGGCTGGGTAGATCTCCGGGAAACTGAAACCCTAATTTAGGGCTCTCCCAAGTGAACCTAGGAGGACAAAAAGGAAAATCTGAAGGGTAAATCTTTGCTAATCTCAAATTCTGAATACACTAGGTTGATCAGCTCATCAAGGTGCATCTTTCTATCCTTTCAGAAAGTTGAAATTCACATTTTGAATTTTTAGGGTTTTTTCGACAAACCCTAATCCGGGACCAGATCCAGTTTTCAGTATTTCAAGTGGTAAGACCTAAATATTTTCTATTTCCATTTGAAGTACTCTTTAAGATGTCTCACCACACCAAGCTTGAGAATAAGCTTGAAGGGGCTAATAACTTCCGAGCTTGGAAGTATAGGATTGGGTTAATCCTGGAAGAGAATGAGTTGGACTTGTATATACAAGAAGACATCCCTATCCCAGAGGATGAAGAAGCTAAAGTATTGCATAAGAAGAACTTGGTCCAGGCAAAGAGAATCATTGTTGATTCTATCAAAGACCATCTCATACCCCATGTGTCTTCTCTAAAGACACCCAAAGAGATGTTTGACTCTTTGACCAAGCTATTTGAAGGGAAGAACATAGATCGGAAGATGACCCTGCGGAACCAATTGAAAGGAGTAAAGTTTCAAAATGGAGAAACCATTCAATCTTATTTTTCAAGGGTCTCCCAGATCAAGGAACAACTAGAAGTAGTGGATGAAATGGTGGAGAATGGTGAAGTTGTCATGACCACTGTGAATGGCCTACCTAGGTCATGGGACTCCTTCGTTCAAGGAATCTGTGCAAGAAAGAAGTTGATTTCCTTTAGCAGACTACAGGAAGAATGCTCACAAGAAGAAGCAAGGCTTGTGGCACGAGAAGAAAAGATGGGGAATGGAGATCAATCTCTCACATCTCACACCAAGAAAGGGAAGTCCAAGAGAGAGCCATCTCACTCCAAGAAATATTCACATCACTTCAAAGAAAGAAGAATATGTTTCACTCGTAATGAAAAAGAACATATTTCCATAAATTGTCCCAAGAACAAGAAGGACAAAAACAAATTCAACAAGAAGAAGAAGGGCAGCAAAAGAAGGTCTCATGCTCATGCTGCCGAGGATGATGAACCACCCAACAAGAAGGCTAGGGCAGAAAATGATGATAGTAATGATGACTCATTAAGTGAAGAAGAGTATGCTCTAATCTCTTCTCTCATAGGTACTATCTCCCATGGTTGTAATGATTGGCTAATTGACAGTGGGGCTTCCAAACACATGACTGGGTTTAAAGAATCTTTTGTAAATCTATCTGAACATGAATCACCCCATAAAGTGAAACTTGGGGATGATTTTCAATATCCCATCAAAGGAAGTGGTGAAGCCTCCTACAACCTAGATTTTGGAAAACCTTTGAAGATGAAAGAATTTATTTATGTACCTGGGCTCAAGAAGAATTTTCTCTCCATCCCTGCATTAGACGCAAAAGGTATGAGGGTTGCATTTGTGGATGGCCAAGTCCTAATGTGGCCAAAGGGTAAAACAATCGATGATGCAGTAGTGGTTGGAGAGCAAGAGGGAGGATTGTACAAATTGAAGGGACAACCTGAACTTGCTATGGTGACATGAAGAAAATGATTCATCCATAGTCATAGATCACATGGAGGTATGTATAATTTGTTTTTGCAAACGTTAACTAGTGAGTTATGCAAGTCATTGAAGAGAACAAGAACACATTGCTAGACATAACTAGCAAATATGGTGACCAGGTATGTGTTTCTTATATCATAGGATCTATTATATAAGTATGCATGACATGATTGATGATGTTTATTCATGAAGTCATAGGTTTGAATAATCATGGGTATATGCATATTACGTGTCTTACCTTATTTAATGTTATGACTAGCCAGAAGAGTCATAGGTTTGAGTAATCACAGGTTCACACATGTTATGACTAACCATAAGAGTCCTATATAAACCTTGAATGCTAATGCTTATTATTTATGTTTGAAATGATCATGACTATACATGCTTGAGATTATTGTGTTTTGATAATATTGAGAATATACTAATGAATGTATGATTTTGTATGATATTACAAGGATAACACAATCATGATACTAATAAGCATGCATAGGGACCAAGGATGAATATAAGTTCAAGGACAGGTAATCCAGGAACCAAAGATCAAGAGGGAGCACACTCCAGTAGCTCCTGCAAGGATGCAGATATTCAGAGGGAGTTAACCATCTTTCTACATTCCACAACAGAAAGGTGTAGAAGAAGCTACTCCAACAGCTCCTGCAAGAAAGCAAAGACTCAGAGGGAGTCCACCCAACAAACAAACAAAGATGAGTATTTTAATTACCACTTCTTACATATTTGTTTGTTTAAATAAAATTGTTCAATGATACATATGCTTATGTTCCTAGACTTAGGATATGTATTTTGAATATTTGCATTAATGAACAAGATACTACTAATATGCATATGATGGGTAAGTGGCCTATGGCACTGTACAACATTCCATTTCTATCTATCTAGAATGAAACCTCTTTCCTGACATGTTGGGAGTTGTGCAAACTCTTAACAATGTTTTGGTAGAGATTGGAAGGCATCTAGAAAGTTACGAGATATGGATAAATGTTGTATTGAAGCATTGGCTAAGATAATTGCATGATTGTATGACATATTTCGTTATGTGTAAGAATTTGTTCTGAAAACTAGGAGATGTTTTCTAATCATGCAATTTAACTTGTTGTGTAGGAAAGATCGTATACCATCACCTACAAAAGAAGGACTACAACATTTGTTCAGCAACAAATTTATCTATTGAAGATATTGAAGTTCCCAGGATATGGGAATAATTCCATGGTCCGTCGATCATGAAGAATGATGTTTGGGATGTAGTCCCAAGACCTGAAGGGAAGTTTGTTATGACTTCCACATGGATCTATCAGATCAAGCATGCTACAGATGGCAGCATAGAGAAATAGAAAAGTGATGAAATAGAAAATACACCAGATGGATGTCAAGACTGCTTTCTTGAATGGTCTAGTTGAAGAGGAAGTATATGTGGAGTAGCCACTCAGTTTCGAAATACATGACAGGGAGTCATATGTGTGCAGATTGAAGAAAGCCTTGTATGGCTTGAAGAAAGCTCCCAGAACTTGGTATGGTAGGATGGACAACTTCCTATCTAGTTTGGGCTTTACCAAGAGTAAAGTAGATTCCAACCTTTACTACAAGGTTGAGGAAGGGAATCCTATGATTCTACTCCTGTATGTGGATGACTTATTTGTAATAGGAGATGCCATATTGATTGCAGATACTAAGAGGAAGCTTGTTGTCGAGTTCGATATGAAAGATTTGGGAATGATGCATTATTTCCTAGGTATGGAGGTGTGGCAGAATGTAGGTGGGATCTTCCTTTGTCAAGGAAAGTACACAACAGATATCCTGAAGAGATTTGGGATGATGGATTGCAAGGCCATGGCCACACCTATGGCATCGAATCTGAAGCTTCTATGCGATGCTTCATCTGAACCAGTTGATGTCTCCATGTATCGTCAGATGATTGGGTCCTTGATGTACCTGACGAATACGAGACCAAATATTTGCTTTGCTATGAACACATTGAGTTAGTTCCTGACAGATCCGAGGAGTGTTCATCTGGTTGCTATAAAGCATGTTCTGAGGTACCTGAAGGGTACAGTGGATTATGGGCTCAAGTATGAAGTGAATCAAGAGTTTAACCTGTAGGGTTATGTTGATTCAGATTGGGCTAGCAGTGCTGTAGATAGGAAGAGCACATCTGGGTGCTGCTTCAGTATGGGATCAGGTGTGATCTCTTGGTTTAGAAGGAAGCAGTCCTGCGTAGCACTGAGTACAGCAGAGGCAGAGTATGTTGCAGCTTGTTCAGCTAGTTGTGAGGCAGTATGGCTACAGAAGCTACTGTCTGAGTTATTTGATCTCCCATTGGATACTACTGGTATCTTCTGCGATAACCATAGTTTTGTGAAGCTGTCTGAGAACCGAGTGTTTCATGACAGGTCAAAACACATAGAGATCAAATATCACTATATCAGGGATATGGTGCAGAGAGGAGCTGTGAAGATCCTATATGTTGCGAACGGATGAGCAGATTGCAGATGTGTTGATGACGCCACTAGCCAGGGTGAAGTTCGAGTACTTCAGGGAGAGGCTTGGTGTTCTTCATATCGAGGACACTTCGAGGAAGAAGTGATGGACACATTTGTTGAATCCATTCCAAGCATGTTGGAAGGAGGATCCTTCACATGGCTGTGGATGTAAGCGTTGGATGATGAGCATCAGGATGATGTTCTAGTTTCTGCTTCATATGATCAGTTGGATCATTTATATGTATATGTATGTATGCATCATGTTGGATGCTGGATATGATCAGTTTGATTTTTTATATGTATGTATGCATCATGTTGGATGCTTGGACCATGTATCTGTATATGTATCAGGTGGATACATTGTATGATCAGGTAGATCATGTATGTTGATATGTATTAGGTATGATCAAGTAGATCATGTATGTTGATGGATACATTGTGTCGATCATGTATCTATGTATTAGGTGGATACACTGTGTATGATGATATGTATTAGGTAGATACTTGGTGTGCATCAGGTGGATGCATTGTATGATCAAGGTGATCATGGATGACAAGCTTCTTTAGATGACATGCAGCAGGATGTTGCAGTGATGATGATTAGGATGATCATGTGTACATCAGGATGATGTATGGTGAGTATCAGATTATACTTTGTGGTCGTGGATCGGGTTGTGCAGATGAACATGTATGGGGGATCCTATAGGTTGGAGTTGCGTACCCATAATAGCCTGGGATGCTCTTTCGAGACATTTCTCTTGGAGGAGATGTAATTTGTGCCCTTGGAGATCTTCAGGTCGGAGTTCTGTACCCGTAACATCCTGAGATGCTCTAGCGAGGTTTTGTCCTATGGCATGTAATTTTCTCCTGGGAGATCTGGACAGGATGAAAAAGGCCTCATATGCTTCAGCCAGGTTTTTCCATGACCACATGTAATTTTCTCCTAGGAGATCTGGACAGGATGAAAAAGGCCTCATATGCTTCAGCCAAGTTTTGTGGTGAGATCACATGTAATGTGCTCCTAGGAGATCTGACAGGTACAGTTGTGTGCTCGTAACAACCTGGGATGCTTCAGCCAGGTTTTGTGATGGGTCACATGTAATGTGCTCCTGGAAGATCCGACAAGTAGAGCTGTGTGCTTGTAATATCTTGGGATGCTGCAGCCAGGTTTTGTGATGCACGTAATAAATCCTGAGGATTCCATAGTATGGCCAGTGATGATGAAGACTTGCAGGTGGTGGGCCTACATCCAATATGAAAAAGGACTGGCTCTATAGAACTTCCTATGACGAGTAGAGTCAGAGATTGGTTGATATAGCAGCAGCAGTGACGATGATGATGATGATGATCCCGAGAAGAAGACTTGTCTAGCAGAACTGTGTCGAGAAATACCTTCCTAGTTAAGAGGGAGTGTTGATGTATATGTAACTTCGGAATGTATTTCATCTATGTATTTCATATATATTTATTGTACCCTTATAAGAGATGTGTTATTCCTCTATAAGGAAGTGTCGTCATGTGTATTGACAAGTGTCGCAAGTGTGTGTACTTGGAGACGGGTTATTAGAACACCATAAGTGGGGTCATCCCTGAAATATATATTATATTGTGGATGTACCTAGCTAGACAAGTCGGCCCCATAAGGTCACTGGGAAAATAGGTTAGTATAAATAGAGATCGGGAGATCTCTATTTTCATTCATTCGGAAACTCACACTTCTCTCACTCAGAAAGTGGCGCACTAGTGAGGAGGAGGATCATCTGCTACTAGGAGACTATCTCAAGTGTATTTTGGTTGTACTTTGATTGAGCCATTGCTCTCTCTATCTCTGAGGAACTTGTGGGGTTTTTCACCTTAGGGTTTTCCCCACGGAAACTATGTGTCTCTTATCTCTCATGCTTTTGATTCTTGTGATGCTTGTCATGCTTATTGTGATTGTTATGCATTGATATACTGTATATGCTATTCTCTCCATAAAGATCCAAGAGTATTGTGAATTAATGCTCAAAATTCAACATCATTGGGATAGTGCATGTTTGTCTTTTGGATCCTGTGGCAGAGAGTTGAGCCATGAGATTACTTCATTGGAGATATATACCCATAAGGGTATTGGATCTACTTGCACTTGTGGTTTTTCATTGTATTCATCATATTTTACTTGTGAGCAGTTGATGAGGCATTTTTTGTGTTTGTATGATGCATATCTTTCTCATGATTGGATAAGGGATTTCCACCCTTGTCATTTGAGCTATAGCGATGACATTTTTTATTCTTGTGTGCATTGGGCACATGAGAACTTTCTTGTTGGAGTGGAAAAAATTGATGAGGTTTGGCCCCACTCTTTGGAGGCATATTTGGTGGTGCGTAGTCTTTCCTTGATTGGGTCCTACCATGGAGAGTTGCATATCTTTATTGAGGGGCCCTCAAAGTTTCAGGGTTGCATTGGAAAGGCTAATTTTCCAATATGGTGGTATGATGTTTTCATCCTTCCTAGCATTTCATACGATGATGATTTTTTCTTGTTACTAATGTTTGGTGAGATGCATCATGATCAGTGGGATCCTGGTATTCCAGGGGATGACATTTTTCCACACATGACACTGCTACTTGGAAACTTGCAGTTGAAGCAGTGGGATCCAGGCATTCTTTTTCCAGATAGATTTTGTTGGATGGTATTCCGATCCATGGGGGTGTCATGCAAGCAATGGGATCCTGGAACTGCTTGTCTTTGGAGAAGTTGTTTGCATGTTGGCATGATGGAGCAAGCCAACCATCTTTTATATCAATTCATCTATGTTTGCACTTGGTTTCAGTTTCCCACATGGGGAACACCTCTTTGGATGGACTGATAGTTTTCATAGTAGTGGTAGCTTTGCATTTATGATATTTATATGGGATCTTAGCGCACTTTCCAATTGCTTCACTTGGATAAAAGTAGGCATGTTCATTTACAAATGTAGTGGAGATTTTCTTTGGAGAGATGATTATGATCACATTAGTGCAACAAAAGCATGATGGACCTTTTGGGATATTTTTCCTTAGGACAAGCAAATTTTTGGGAGGGAAGACTGTCATGTCCCCAAATTTTGACAAGGTATATGTCACTAGGTCATAAGCATTTAAATATTTAATTAATGATGCCAATAGTACTAGGAAAAGAATTAAATTATTCCAATGGATTAATTTTGGTTTGGAGGCATTTAATTAATTAAATTCCAGAATATGCACTTTGGAATAATTAATTAGTTGGTTTGAGTAATTTTATTTCTAATTGCTAATATTTGGATTAGAAATAGTGAGATAATCTAAGGAGGGAGAATTAGAAAGTCCAAATTGACCAAGGAGGATGGAAATTTCTAAAAATGGTTAAAAACATGATAAAAGCAGCAAATCAGGATAAAATCAGGAAAATCAGGATAAAGCAGGAAAATTAGGATAAAACAGGAAAGTGGGATAAAGAAGGAAACATGATAAAGCAGGAAAATTAGGATAAAGCAAGAAAGCGAGATAAAGAAGGAAACAGGATAAAGAAGAAAATAAATACAAATCTAATCCAAAATAAGGAAAGTCCAATCCAAATCATGAGGATCCACTAGTGGAGGTGACCTACTCTCACAGGTGGAGATGACTTAGCCAACATGTCATTCATTCTATAAAAGAAAGAGAGAGATATATATTCAGAATGCTTGGCTTATTTTGTTTATTAATTTGAGATCAATGAAGCTTCTCATGATTGGAGAGATGTGCCTCTAATCGCAGTTGGGTGATGTGCCCCAATTGTTACCATTCTACTCAGTTATGTTCCAATTGAAGATCCAGTTGAAGACCATTGAATACCATGAAAGTTTGTTGTTGTTGAAGACTCTTTTATGCAGGTTTTATGAATACTTATACAACAAAATTCGTGCTCATATGAATTTTTGGAGGAACCACAATGAATCCTTCCAGTTAGAATTCCAATTCTTCTCTTCTCTCTTCTATCTTCTCAAGAATGCTATGGAATAAAGAGGTGATGAAGCCACTGATTCTCACGGATATGATATGATTTAATAACAGTCAATATTAATCTATTATATAATTCATGACATTTATTATTGCATAAGTCTGATATTTTCTTCAATTTCTCCACCCCCTCTAGAATTGCCTAGATTTTGACTAGTTTTCAAAATGCTTATGGTAGATGAATGAGAATAGATCCAAATGAGATAATTTGTGTTCCAAATGTTATATAAAATGTTTTATGATCCAATACATGTCTGAGAAGAGGAATTCTTGAGCCTTCCTTTCCTGTTTGGAAGCTCCTAAAGTTTACTAGCTATGCAATCCTAGAATTCTAATTTACTCATATTTTTGTAAATATTTCTCAGATCTTTCTTAAAATTTATGGAGTCATATATTACTGTATATTGAATGATAATTTATGTTTATTAGCCTCTATGAGTCATAAATAATCATCACTAGATTCCATTCATATTTTATACCAATACTAGTCTGCATATACTGGGTGCACAGAAGCATTGGAGTAGAGTTCAAACGGGATGATATTGAAACATAAATATTCCTGGTACTTTGTAAATAGGTATTAAAATATATCAGATCCTTCCATCCATCCATATCCTTTGATCCTACCCCCCCCCCTCCAGTCAAACTAGCTTCCAAAAACATTGTTTTAATTAATTATGTGTAGAAGAAAGTTTATGCATCACTAATCCTAGTTGGTACATTACAGAATGACATCTTAGATGTAACTTATTTGAAATTTTATTATCATATTTGCACGTTGATATGATGTAATATGATTATCATTTCATTTCATATGTAATACTATATATAACAGAGATTAATTATTGCATGAAATAAATAATAACTTTTCATTCTAAATGTTTTTTTTGCAGAACAAGAATCTTCCAAAAGATCTAGACAACATTGGGTCTGATGCTAAGATTGTAGATGAAGCTCATGGTGACACAGATACAGATGACAATGAGGCTGATGTCGATGCGGATGATGATGATGATCATGACTACAATGGTGATGATGATGGTGAGAGATTTGTTGGTAGCAGCTATTGACATTCATGATCATATAGACTACATCATGGATCATTTTTGATATATTAATTATAATTCCTCTTTTCATGGTTACTATCATGTGTATCATTTTCACGGCCTCCATGACCATATTATTGAGTTGTATCATGTTGACATGTATCATTTTGACTTATCTCATTTGGACATGACGTATCATATTGACTTGTATCATTTTTTCTTACATAATTTATCATTTTTATTTGTATCATTTTTACATGATGTATTATTTTGACTTATGTCGACTATTGGACATATATCATTTTTACATGTTATTGATCTACTGGCATAATTGACTTTCACTTGTCTTAGTTATATATGATGATGATATTATTAGTATTGACTTGTTAATTTTTATATATAGAAAGTGGTTGATGATTTTGGATGCATATTTATACGCATGATGGTTTCAATTTACTTCTCATGATGGATGTTGTCAAATTCACTTAAATTATAGATATTTGACCCACTTGTTTTAATTATAGATGATGATCATGCTATAATAATCATCTTGGTTTTTTATATATACTCGATTTTGTAGATTCTATTTTGATAGAGATTTAATAAGTATAATGATGTTGTTAATTTGTATGGATGTATGTTTCCCTAAAAATTATTTATAAATGTTATCCTATAAAATATTTCAAATGCATTTATATGAATTACTGTATAATCATATAATTTATTTAAGAGACATGGTATATTTAACTAATTAAATTGAAATAAACATATTAAATTAATAACTGTAAGCAAAACAAGAATAATTTTTTGAAGCAAAATTGGAAGCCATGCCAAAAGCAAAACTGGAATCCAAACTATAAACAAAACAAAAAGCAAAATGGGAAGCAAAATGGGAAGCAAAATGGGAAGCAAAACTAGAAGCAAAACTAGAAGAAAAACTAGACGACAAACTAGAAGCCAAACTAGAAGGAAAATCGGAAGCAAAATTGGAAGACATATCAAAAGAAAAACTAGAAGGCATATCATTAGAAAAACTGGAAGCAACACATGGCACTAATCCTGGCACTATTCCTAGCGCTATTCATGGTGCTATTCGTGGCGCTATTTTTCCAACGTGAAATATAGCTCTAATTTCGGTGCAAATTACGTCGCTAAATAGGGCGCAATCATAAATAGTCCAAGTTGCACCCAGTTTTGAGTCGGGAAAGGTGTCTAATTCATGAAATACACTAAATTACGGTGTTATTTTAGGTGTTATTTTCCTGTTCTATTGTAGTGAAGGTGCATCATACACAATATTCCCTGGAATTTGGCCCCTATGTGAGAGAAGGAACAATAGCCCTACAAACCCTGGCACCTTGTCATGTCCCAAATTTGGTATTGGGTCACAATGGCCTAATCACATTGGCCCTATTCATTAGAGTTTGTCAAATTGATGCTAAAGGTCAAATAATTGCCAAGGAGGAAAATTACTAGTTTCCTAGGTTTGGGGTGGAAGCTTTGGGATTTGGAATAAGGGGGATAATAAATGATGTTTAGACATTATAAAGGTTCAAGTTTAATAAATAGAGTGAATAAAGAAATTCAAGAGAAATCCTAAGTGACAAATGGTTTTGGAGACATATGGAGGATGTGGGACCCACACTAGCTTGATTTTTCATAATACATGGTATCTCTCTTTTGCAAATTCGAATTAATGGGAATGTGAACACTCTTGGGTGAGTTGGTAAGTCATAACACATTTAATTGAGCATATTAGGTCGAATTTGGAAGGATTGGTAACCTTCATGGAAGATAAAGAGTCAAAGTGGAAGTTTGTGGACACTTGGGCTAGATTCCCTAGCCCCTATGACACCAATGATGGAGCATCTATGACAACTATGACAAATTGTAGACCTGACCTCTGACATCTGACCACTATGACATGTCAGCCCCAAAAATAGGCTCAAATAAGGCGAATTTGGGAGTTGGAGAAGCCAAAGAGACTCAAAATCGAATTTGGGAGAAGATGGAAGGTTGGAACTAGGAGACAAGTGGCAAATGTGGAATATTTCCTAAATGAAAATCTATGAATCTATTGAGAGGATTTCGACCCTTAGAAGGCTAATGTTGGTTATAAAATGTAGAAATGAAGTATGAGAATGGCTTTTGATGATTTGTAGAATTTGCAATTGCATTTGGGAAGAGGGAGAGCTAGTGGATGACTAGTTTCTTGCCTTAGCCAATTTCGAGGGTGAAAGATTCCCATCCAAGTTGGCAATTGGAAAGGCCATTCAGACCTTTCATTTGGAGCTTTAATGGAGTCTTTATTTGCAGGTGTAAGCTACAGGGAATCTCATGGTTTCTTCTATTGCAGCTCGCTCCTTCAACCATTTCCAGTTTTGATGGCATATTCTTGATCCTTGAGGGAGGGCGTTTTTGGTGAGCTATTGTACTCTTTGGGGAAGCTTTTAATGCCCCATTTCTCTTGTAATATGAATTAAATACTCTGTTATTCATCTCCAAAAAGTTTCAGGTCAAAATTCCAAGTAGAAATGTATAAATCTCATTTTTAATGGAAGAACAATGCCATTTCCCCACTACCTTGTTATGAGCCAATGTATTGATGATGATTTCGAATGAATGGATGATTCTGTGATATATTTGTGATAAATATACTGCCATGGATGTCTTCTAAAATTTTCATGTACTGTACTTGAGCATTTGAAGCATTTTTACTCAGTTTAGTTGTATTGGGAGGTGAAATAGTGCCATTCCCCCAAGGGTCGAATTGGGGATTTTTGCAGTTGAATGGGAGAGGGTGAGAACAGTTGTAATAATCCATTAATGGTGCATATGAGAATTTAATAAAATACTTAACACATTACATACCTCTGTTCATAAATTTGAGTGGGTTTGGAGGCATTTGGGAAGCCATTTTCAGTACTTAGCCCAGGGGGATTTGAACCCCAAATTACAAGTAAAATTGCATAATTGGTCCAGAATCTTAAGAGAGTTTGCAGAGGTATTTTGGTGGACATATTTCATCCATAAACATCATATTCAAGTTCTAATATCATTCATACACCTTCCTTGAATATTTGAAGGCATTTGGAGTCAATTTGAGACCTAGAGACCAATACTAGTCAAAGGAAAATCACTAGTAAAGTTACCTACATTGATCAGAATTGAAAGAGGATTTGCAGAAGTATTTTAAAGGTCCAAAGGAATCCCTGAAACACATATTTATGTTCTAATATCATTCATATACCTTATCAGAAGATTTGGTATCATTTGGGGCAAATTTGGGACCTAGAGATCAAAACTAGTCAAAGGTCGAACTAGGGAAAAAAAGTGGAAAATTGCAATTTTAATAAAATTCCTAATAAGGGACATTACAGTGGTATCAGAGCATGGTCCTTGAACCTGTGGATTAGGTACATACATTCAATAATAATAGGAAGCCATGTCTTACTATTATAATGAATCCTATGAGTACAATTCTTATGAGGAATATGCAGATGCTTATGAGCAATATGAAGCAGAATGTGAATGGTACAAGGAAGAGATGCCATCATGCAACACTTCTTACAATTTCAAGATAAATGAAGATTATTCTTATGACTTTAAATCTGATGAATATGAGTGTGTCACACCAACCAAGGATAATTCTATGAGTGAGTTCCAAAGATGGAGAGCAAAATATAAAACCTTGCCCCAACAATATCAAAAATATCAAGAATATCTTGCTTTTAGCAAAAATACACAAAATGCCATGTCTTTTGAGTACTATGCTGAACATGTTTTTGAAAATAGGCCCAAAAATGAAGATGTGGAGTTAGTGAAGAAAGGTTTATGCTCTTCTTGTAAAAACCCTTGGAGCGAGTATCATATATGTGTGCATGAAATGATGTCCTCCTTGAGGAGAGCTTTTGAGATTTATTCAAGAAGGGATTCCAAATATACTGATCCTAAGGAAAACAAGGGGCAAAATGAATCAGCTTGCTTGAAGGAGAAAAATGAAGAGGCATCACAAGAGCATGAAGAAGATTCTATTGAAAATATGGAAGATCATTTCGAGACACCTTCTAGCTTAGACATGAACCAAAGAGCATCTACTGATGGATGCTTAAACTATGAAGGAGTACATACTGATGGGTGCTCACACCTCTATGTTGGTGACATAGAGATCACTTTTGAAAGTGTTGATGCAAGCCCAAGTTCCATTAAGCATGATAATGAAGACCTTGTAGCAGTTGAAGAAGAACCAAGATCAACTTCCCCATCACCACTTGAGCTTCATGAAGTTGGTCCAAGCAAAAATGAAGAAGATGAGGAGGTTCATTTGCAAGAGCCTCATTTTCTTGAAGGGTCCTTAAAGATGAATGAAAAGAAGATCCAAGAGTCCCTCAGCATTCTCCATGACACTCAATCATTGGTGTCAAATTCTTGTTGGAGAGCTACTTCATTGGAGGAAACATCCTTCATTGAAGACATGGAGAAGATTCAAAGAGCAATGTGCAACATCAAAAGTAATTTCATGTCTTTGCTTTTTGATAGAAACCATTTGTTTGAGCTTAATGAGTTGTTACATGATGCATACTTGAAGAATAATGAGGATATTCATAAGCTCACAATTCAAAATGAGCAACTTCTTGAAAAGTTGCAAGATACTTGTTTTTCCTCCTAGGTTTCAGATTGTCAAATGGTAGATTATTTGGAGGATTCTCATGACATGGTGGATCATGAGAAATGTGGGAATTTGAATGTTCTTAATGTGTTTGAATATTAAATTGAAGAGATCCAAACACTTGATGTGGTGGAAGAGGAACTTGAATTGTCTTTTGATGAAGGTTATGCAATTTTTAAAGAAGAGCATGATTCCTCTACATTGGAACAAATCTATGACAAAGGTTTCCCACTTTTGAAGGAGCTGCATGATACTACCCACATGGCTACTTTCCATGATGAAAATTCTGCACTTTTTGATCATTTGGGTGAGTTAGTTCATTCTTCTACATCCTACAATTCCATGTTTTGCAGTATTAGTCTCAATGAAGTATGGGTGAAAGGGTTATTTTTGATGGTGCCACATGAGGAGTATGGAACTCCTAGATTTACCTTTTATGATGACATGGTTGGAGCACATTCTTATTCACATTTGAAGCAACATTATTTGTCACTTTATGATGATGCAAATCTACATGGATGCACCTATGATATGCATTTGAGTCACTTGAAGACTCATGGTTTTTCTTACTCAACACTTGATTCATTTGATGTTGGACGAACTTCATCCAACACTTGGGAGAATAGATTTATGATTGGAGAACATTTTTGTTGCAAGACACATACTTTGTTATATCTTTATGACTCTCACATTCAGGGATGTATGGGTGAGACTTCTTTGAGTCATTTGAAGTCTCCTTGTTTTTTCTGCTCACTATTTGGTTCTGATTTTAGTGAAGATTCTTCATTCACTTCTTGGATGAAAGAATACATGGTTGAATATTTTGATGCATATCACATCCTTTTGGAGCAGCATTATAGGACATGGGATCCTCACCTATGTCATTGGAGCAGATTTGATTGGTCACTTGAAGCTTGTATGCACTTGGAAAATGGTGGTCTACTTGCTTGGAGGTATAAGCACTTTCATGACTCTTTGATGAAGCATATCCTTGATGTACATTTTCATTATGTTGTTATGTACTTTTATGATATATATTTGGTACTCATGATGTTTGGAAGGATGCATACAAGAAAATGGGATCCAGGAATCCTCTTAACTAATGGTGTGGGTTGGAGAGCACTCTTAATTGTTGGGGTGCAATACAAGCAATGGGACCCTGGAATAATTTTTATCTCATTGGTTTCATATTTTTTGGGGAAGCAAGCAGTATGGGAGATGGATTCCCCACTTAATAAAGTGATTTTAATCAGAGTAGTGCAGCAGCAAGCATGGTGGTTCCTCTCTAAAATCTTCATGGAAACTCAAAGACTCAAGGTTGGGCAATTCAATGGCAACTTCAAAGAATTATACAGAAAGCAGGTTCTTCAACACCCACGTTTAAAATTGCTTGAGGACAAGCAATATTGGGAAGGGAGGATTTGTCATGTACCAAATTTGGTATTGGGTCACAATGGCCTAATCACATTGGCCCTATTCATTAGATTTTGTCAAATTGATGCTAAAGGTCAAATAATTGCCAAGGAGGAAAATTACTAGTTTCCTAGGTTTGGGGTGGAAGCTTTGGGATTTGGAATAAGGGGGATAATAAATGATGTTTAGACATTATAAAGGTTCAAGTTTAATAAATAGATTGAATAAATAAATTCAAGAGAAATCCTAAGTGACAAATGGTTTTGGAGACATATGGAGGATGTGGGACCCACACTAGCTTGATTTTTCATAATACATGGTATCTCTCTTTTGCAAATTCGAATTAATGGGAATGTGAACACTCTTGGGTGAGTTGGTAAGTGATAACACATGTCATTGAGCACATTAGGTCGAATTTGGAAGGATTGGTAACCTTCATGGAAGATAAAGAGTCAAAGTGGAAGTTTGTGGACACTTGGGCTAGATTCCCTAGCCCCTATGACACCAATGATGGAGCATCTATGACAACTATGACAAATTGTAGACCTGACCTCTGACATCTGACCACTATGACATGTCAGCCCCAAAAATAGGCTCAAAGAAGGCGAATTTGGGAGTTGGAGAAGCCAAAGAGACTCAAAATCGAATTTGGGAGAAGATGGAAGGTTGGAACTAGGAGACAAGTGGAAAATGTGGAATATTTCCTAAATGAAAATCTATTGAATCTATTGAGAGGATTTCGACCCTTAGAAGGCTAATGTTGGTTATAAAATGTATAAATGAAGTATGAGAATGGCTTTTGATCATTTGTAGAATTTGCAATTGCATTTGGGAAGAGGGAGAGCTAGTGGATGACTAGTTTCTTGCCTTAGCCAATTTCGAGGGTGAAAGATTCCCATCCAAGTTGGCAATTGGAAAGGCCATTCAGAACTTTCATTTGGAGATTTAATGGAGTATTTATTTGCAGGTGTAAGCTACAGGGAAGCTCATGGTTTCTTCTATTGCAGCTCGCTCCTTCAACCATTTCCAGTTTTGATGGCATATTCTTGATCCTTGAGGGAGGGCGTTTTTGGTGAGCTATTGTACTCTTTGGGGAAGCTTTTAATGCCCCATTTCTCTTGTAATATGAATTAAATACTCTTTTCTTCATCTACAAAAAGTTCCAGGTCGAAATTCCAAGTAGAAATGTATAAATCTCATTTTTAATGGAAGAACAATGCCATTTCCCCACTACCTTGTTATGAGCCAATGTATTGATGATGATTTCGAATGAATGGATGATTCTCTGATATATTTGTGATAAATATACTGCAATGGATGTCTTCTAAAATTTTCATGTACTGTACTTGAGCATTTGAAGCATTTTTACTCAGTTTAGTTGTATTGGGAGGTGAAATAGTGCCATTCCCCCAAGGGTCGAATTGGGGATTTTTGTAGTTGAATGGGAGAGGGTGAGAACAGTTGTAATAATCCATTAATGGTGCATATGAGACTTTAATAAAATACTTAACACATTACATACCTCTGTTCATAAATTTGAGTGGGTTTGGAGGCATTTGGGAAGCCATTTTCAGTACTTACCCCAGGGGGATTTGAACCCCAAATTACAAGTAAAATTGCATAATTGGTCCAGAATCTTAAGAGAGTTTGCAGAGTTTTTTTGGTGGAAATATTTCATCCATAAACATCATATTCAAGTTCTAATATCATTCATACACCTTCCTTTAAGATTTGAAGGCATTTGGAGTCAATTTGAGACCTAGAGACCAATACTGGTCAAAGGAAAATCACTAGTAAAGTTACCTACATTGATCAGAATTGAAAGAGGATTTGCAGAAGTATTTTAAAGGTCCAAAGGAATCCCTTAAACACATATTTATGTTCTAATATCATTCATATACCTTCTCAGAAGATTTGGGATCATTTGGGGCAAATTTGGGACCTAGAGATCAAAACTAGTCAAAGGTCGAACTAGGGAAAAAAAGTGGAAAATTGCAATTTTAATAAAATTCCTAATAAGGGACATTACACACCTCCCTACAAACACATTCCTATTAACATAGGAAACAAAATTCCTACACACTTTGGAATATCATGAATTTGAGAATCTCATCAGTGCAATAATACTCAAAAGGGGAAAATAATCCCTCCCTAATTTAGAAAAAAACAAAAAACATAACATAAATGGGACCTGCTAACACCATTGTTAGAGACCTAGCTCAAATAATCATTTCATAAGACTAATCATTGTGGTATCTCTCTACAATAAATGTTTTTTTGTGTACCCACTAATACCATTGCTTGTGACCTACCTCCATTTATTTCTCTCAAGAAATTGATCATGTTGGGTTATATATTAGATAAGGTCTTTAGTGTACCTAGGTTGTACCATGAGAAATCAATTCAATATGTCTACCATGGATGAAGTAAACCAATTGGTTCAATCTCTCCCCTATTATATTAGCATAGTAGAAACCAATATGTTGTCTTTCACTATGAAGTAGGCCTTTGTTTTTATCAAATTGTGAAGGTAAAGGGTAAGCCTATGGAGAGTTACAATGTACTTGGTGGAGGCTCCCAAAAGGTTAAACATATTGAAGAGGAAGACAGTCCCAATAATGACTTATTATTTTTTTACCATTCCCATAGTATGATTCCCCACCTTCCTATTGTTTGCTTAAATAAGTTTGATATGTTAGATCCAACCGATTGGAATGACCAAAAGGAACACTACTTTTCCCTCATGTTGTAGTATATTATTTATTGGAACTCTGAATAAATCTCCTCTATCTAGATATGAAATTTCGATAGTGGTGGTAATGGCATAAGAAAGCATCTCCATGACTCACTACATTGAAGCAGTATGTGAAAAAGTTGTTTTCCCGCTTGATCAAGAATATAATTTTTATGGGCCAAGTTATCAAAGTGTGACAAACCAGCATGTTGAATTACTATAATGATGTTTTTTGAATATGTATCTATTAGAACATAAAATTTAACAAATGGGTTTTTTAAGAAATTATTTTTCAGTGGTCTTAAGGAGCCAATCAGAGCCCAAGTAGAGATGAACCATTGTACTACTTAGTTGGAAGCCACTCATCTTGATCATTGTGCATGAGTTGTATCCTATTCTTGCTCCAAACGCCCCAACGTTTCTCCATTTCCATACTCAAATATGGTGTCTCTAATAAACTTGTGCCAACCTTTAAGGTCCACAAGTTGACATGGGATGAAATGGAAGAACATCAACTCAAGGGTCTCTACTACAACTGTGATGAAAAATGTTATCTCGAGCATAAATGTAAGAAATTAATTTTTTAAGGCCATTTCTGAGGAAAATTTTAATGGTGAATCTGATGGAGGTACTCAAGAGGAAGTGACTCCCACCAATGAGGAAATTCTTCCTCTTGACAACTAGATGAAGAACTATGAATCTCCCTTCATGATTTGGCTGGTATTTCTTCACCTCATATATTAAATTTGGTTGACTATATCAATAATCAAAACATCATTATTTTAGCTAATAGTGGTAGTAACCATAATTTCATTTGTCACCCCATTTCCCATTGAAAATGGGGGATCTATGAGATGTGGTGGCCAATGTGAAAATGTGAAACTTCAAATGGGTGAATACTCCTTGAAAACTCACATGTTTTTCATTGAAATGGGTGGTTGTGATATTTTTTGGGTTTGAATGGCTAAGAACATCAGGCCTCATCACTATGGATTTCCTCAAATTATACATGAGTTTTCAAAAGGATGGCACTTACTACATGTTGAAAGGTATCAAAGAAATCTATCCAAAAATAATCCACTCGCATTCTATGGAAAAGCTTATAAAAAAGGGTCATCCTTGCATCATTGCACAATTCCATGCTATTCAATACTTTGTAGATGTTTCTCATCCAATTCATCAAAATATGCGATTATTATTGAACAAATTACCAACAAGTATTTAAACTTCCCAAAGGATTACCACCCTAAGTGTGAATTGTGTGATCATATTATCCCACTCAAGCTAGTATCCTATCACCTAATGTACACCCATATCATCATGTTTTTTCAAAAAATAATAAATTGAAAATATTTTCCAAGAGCTATTAGCTGCAGGTATCGTATATCCTAATACCAAACCCTATTCTTCTCTAGTTTTCATGGGTCTTAAAAAAAAAGGCAATTGGTGCATGCATCCTGATTTTAAAGCTCTTAAAAAATTGAAAATAAAATATCACTTTTCCCATTCTGGTCATGGATGCAAATCTCTTACATGATCTACTTGGATAACAATTATTCAACAAACTTGATCATCATTCTAGTTGTCACTAAATTCGCATGAAGGAAGTAGATTTTCCAAAAAACAAAATTCACTCTCATGAAGATCATTATGAGTTTTTAGTGATTCATTTTTCTCTTTCCAATGTGCCTTTTGTTGAAATATTGTAACTTCTAAAGAATATTATATTTGTACTTTATTATTCCGGAGATGTTTCATTCCTCCATGAAGACCTTATTGTATATTCGAAGATGCTTATTCCTCCGTCGGAATGTGGTAACTTGGGTTATTAGACTTCCCTAGTGGGGTCAGCCCAGATTCAGTTGTAATGGGGTGTTTAACCCAGTGGTTAAAGTTGGGTCCGACCTAGTTAATGTAAAAGTCAAGTCAGAGTTGTGTATAAATAGAGGAGGTGTGTTCCTCATTTAACACACATTACACTAAATTGTGATTAGCACATAGGTGAGGGAGAGATCTACTATGGAGGAGAAGGAGCTCATGTCTAGGGTTTACATCTTTGTATTTGCTGGTCATCTATATTGAGGAAGCTTTGTTGGGTTTTCTACCCCATGAGGGTTTCCTAGGATAAATCTGTGTCTCTTGTGTTTATGCTATGCTTGTTGTTCTTTTAGTGATCCTATATATGCTATTGTTGTGAAATGGAATGTAATGCCGATATTTTCTGTATTAGCATATTGAATATTAACATGGTATCAGAGCTAACCTGAAAGAAGGCAATGTATGGAACTTACGACACTTACTTCACTTGCGACATTTTGAAGGTTAGGGTTTTGTATAACAAAAACCAATCATCGTGGCACTTTCGCTATAAATCCATTTTGGAGAAGGTTCAGTATCTAAAACCTTTACAGGTCGTAGATAACATCCCCATGTACCTTGTGTCCAAAGGAAACCCTCATATTCATTGTACTTTGTGAGTTATGATCAGTACAAGTTAGGGTTTCTACCTCTTCCAAATCTCAGTCATAAACAGGTGACCTAGGAAAAAAGGTCACAACTTGGGCAGGAAGTGTACATTGGGAGGATTCTATTGTTTGGGATCTACCATGATCTCATGGTTTAGCAGGAAGCAATATAGTGTGTCTCTCAGTATAGATGAAGTGGAATATATAGCTACTTGCTCTGCTAGTTGTGAAGTGCTATGGCTTCGGAAGTTGTTATAAGGATTGTTTGACTTAGAGATGGACCTCACTATGATCCTGTGTGACAACTAGAGTTGTATCAAGATGACAGAGAATCCAGTGTTCCATGATAAGTCAAATCATATAGAGATCCGATATTTCTATATACGGGATATGGTGCAGAAAGGAGCTATCAATCTCGAGTATATGAGCACTGACGAACAAATTGCTGATGTGTTGACCAAACCTCTGTCTCAAGTAAAGTTTGAGTATTTTCGAAACAAGCTTGGTGTAGTTCAGAATGACGCTCCTCGAAAGGGCGAGTGATATGGTCGTTGATGATGATATTGCCTATATCGAGGGTAAGGTTGATGATGTGGATACTATCTTGATGAGGATACTGTATCGATGATGTGGATACTGTATTGATATGGATACTTGTATCGATGATGAGGATACTTGTATCAATGACGAGGATACTTGTATTGATGATGAGGATACTTGTATCAATGACGAGGATACTTGTATTGATGACAAGGATACTTGTATTGATGATGAGGATACTTGTATTGATGATGTGGATACTTGTATCGATGATGAGGATACTTGTATTGATGATGAGGTTACCTGTTTCGACGATGAGGTCGATGATGAGGTTTCCGGTTACAACGATGAGGTCGATGCATGGTCCTTAGAATTTGTCTAAGTGGACAAGGAGGGATTGTATCATCCCTGGACTTAGGTCCCTGAATAGATCCGTAGACATATGTCTCCGAGAAGTGGTCCCTAGTGGACGAGAGGGATTGTATCATCCCTGGACTTCGGTCCCTGAATTGATCCGTAGACATATGTCTCTGAGAAGTGGTCCCTAGTGGACGAGAGGGATTGTATCATCCCTGGACTTCGGTCCCTGAATTGATCCGTAGACTCTTGTCTTCGAGAAATATGTTGGTGAATGATGTAATGTGCACTCCTAGACTACTCAGCAATGGGTGATCATTCACGAAACCTATAATGATTTAATGTTCGCTCCTGGATTAGCAGGTGATCATTCACAGGTTGTAAATCCTAGATTTGATTTAGGTCACACCCCAGTTGAAATATTACTAGCTCTGTGGTTGACTGGAATGATGTAATGTTTTCTCCTGGACTGCTCAGTGTAGCAGCAAGTGATCATTCACAGGTCCTGTAATGATGTAATGTTCACTTTTCGACTGTAGCAGGTGATCATTCACAGGTGATAAAATCCTAGATTTAATCTAGGTCAAATCCAGTATGAAAAAGGACTAGCACTATGGTCGGGATTGCATCATCCCTGGATGCTTGGTTCAAATTGTACGTGATGGGGATTGCATCATCCTAGAACCACTAGTTCAAAATGTACATGATGGGGATTGCATCATCTTAGAACCACTAGTTCAAAATGTACGTGATGGGGATTGCATCATCCCCAGACTTCGGTCCCTGAATTGATCCATATACATATGTCTCCGAGAAGTGGTCCCTAGTGGACGAGCAGGGATTGCATCATCCCCAGACTTCGATCCCTGAATTGATCCATATACATATGTCTCCGAGAAGTGGTCCCTAGTGGACGAGAGGGGATTGCATCATCCCCAGACTTTGGTCCCTGAATTGATCCGTAGACATATGTCTCCGAGAAGTGGTCCCTAGTGGACGAGAGGGGATTGCATCATCCCCAGACTTCAGTCCCTGAATTGATCCGTAGACATATGTCTTCGAAAAAGAGGTCCTTAGACTTTGTCTAAGTTGACGAGTGGACTACATCGTCCCTAGACATGTTATGGTGTCTTAAATGGATCATGTGTATTGCAGGGTATGTTGCTACAAGATGTTGATCGTGATGGTCTAGATGACGATGATGTTGATCGTGATGGTCTAGATGACGATGATGTTGATCGTGATGATCAAGATGACGATGATGTTGATCGTGATGGTCTAGATGATGATGTTGTTGATCGTGATGATCTAGATGACGATGATGTTGATTGTGATGATCTAGATGACGATGATGTTGATCATAATGGTCTAGATGACAATGATGTTGATCGTGATGATCTAGATGATGATGATGTTGATCATGATGGTCTAGATGACGATGTTGTTGATCGTGATGATCTAGATGACGATGATGTTGATCGTGATGATCGTGTGATAGCAATGATGATGATCGTGTGATGACGATATTGATGATCATGTGATGACGATGCTAATGATCGTGTGATGATGATGCTGATGATCATGTGATGATGATGTTGATGATCGTGTGATGACGATACTATTGATCAAGAGGATCCAGATGATGATGTTACTGTAGCTGTTCGAGTGCTACAGAAGATGAAGACTCAGTATTGAAGATGTTCCAGTAACTGCTTGAGTTACTGATGATGTATAAAGAAAGCTTCCAATGATTTCTAGATGTATCATGTATGATGTTGATGACTCCTTGCTCGTGCAAATGTTGTTATAATATCCTTCTCATTAAGGGGGAGTGTTGAAATATTGTAACTTCTAAATAATATTATATCTGTACTTTATTATTCCGGAGATGTTTCATTCCTCCATGAAGACCTTATTGTATATTCGAAGATGTTTATTCCTCCGTCGGAATGTGGTAACTTGGGTTATTAGACTTCACTAGTGGGGTCAACCTAGAGTCAGTTGTAATGGGGTGTTTAAACCAGTGGTTAAAGTTGGGTCCGACCTAGTTAATGTAAAATTCAAGTCGGAGTTGTGTATAAATAGAGGAGGTGTGTTCCTCATTAAACACACATTACACTCACTTGCGATTAGCACATAGGTGAGGGAGAGATCTGCTATGGAGGAGAAGGATCTCATGTCTAGGGTTTACATCTTTGTATTTGCTGGTCATCAATATTGAGGAAGCTTTGCTGGGTTTTCTACCCCATGAGGATTTCCTAGGATAAATCTGTGTCTCTTGTTGAATTTTCAGAATTTACTTCAATCTGATCTAGGATCTTAACTGAGAGAACAACATGTAAAAATAATCTACAACATATCATTCATGGACACAATAATGCAAGCACAGAAGAGACACCGAGTTTACTTGGGGAAAACCATAAAGGTGAAAAACCCCAATAACTTCCTGAGAGATAGATAGAGCAATGATACAACCAGAATACAAGAGATAGGATTCTCCTAGAAACAGAGCCTCCTCCTCCACAAGTGTGCCACTCTCCATAGTGTAAGTGAGAGAATAGAATGTGTAAAATGAGAGAGACACGCTCTCTATTTATACACTAACTTAACTTGACCTTTACTCAACTAGGTCGGCCTCAACTTAACCACTTAACATAATGATGAATAGGCCGACCCCCACTAGGGTGGTCTAATAACCCTGACCCACATGGCCTACCCCCAATAGGGTGGTCTAATAACCCTTTGACCCACATGACTTATACAGGGCCGACCCCAACAAGGTGGTCTAATAACCCATCAAGTATAAGTTACGACACTTACAATATAAATGACGACTCTTCCGTATAGAGGAATAATAACATCTCTATAGGAATACAACCACTTCTGTATAGAGGAATAATAACATCTCTATAGGAATACAATATACATATATGTGAAATACATTCCAAAGTTACATATACATCAACACTCCCTCTTAACTAGGAAGGTATTTCTCGACACAGGTCTTCTAGCACAAGTCATCTTCTCTAGATCATCGTCACTGGATAATCGTCATAGGAAGTTCTACAGAGCTAGTATTTTTTCATACTGGATGTAGGTCCACCACCTGCAGGTATTCGTCATCACTGGCCATACTGTGGAAATCTCAGGACTTATTACGTGCATCACAAAACCTTAAAAGAGTCTCTTGACTAGCAAGAACCCTAAAGAGCATCTGAGTCCTTTTTCATCCTGTCCAGATCTCCAGGACTTATTACATGTGACCCCACCACAAAACCTCAAAAGAGAATCCCAGGATTGATTACGAGCACAAGGCTCAACCTATCGGATCTCCCAGGGCACAAATTACATGTGGTCACCACAAAACCTCGAAAGAGCATCCCAGGACTGATTACAAGCATAAGGCTCAACCTATCGGATCTCCCAGGGCACAAATTACATGTGGTCATGGAAAAACCTCAAAAGAGCACCCCAGGACTGATTACGAGCACACGGATCAACCTATCGGATCTCCCAGGGAACAAATTACATGCCATAGGACAAAACCTCGAAAGAGAATCTGCCAGATATCCCAAGGAAAAAATTACATGCCATAGGCAAAACCTCAAAAGACTATCTGCAGATCTCCTAGGGCACAATATATATGTCCTCCCAAGCAAAACCTCGAAAGAGCATTTTCCAGATATCCCAGGGTACAAATTACATGCCATAGGAAAAACCTTGAAAGACTATCTGCAAATCTCCCAGGGCACAAATTACATGCTTATCTACACAACCTGATACTCACCATACATCATCCTGATGTACACATGATCATCCTGATCATCATCGTCCTGATGCTCATCATACATGCTTGGAATAGCTTCTGCAAATGTGTCCATCACTTCTTCCTCAGAGTGTAATCAATCCGAAGAACACCAATCCTCTCTCTGAAGTACTCGAACTTCACCCTGGCTAGTGGCTTCGTCAGCACATCTGCAATCTGCTCGTCCATCGCAATGTACATGAGCTTCATAGCTCCTCTCTGCACCATATACCTGATATAGTGATATTTGATCTCTATGTGTTTCGACCTGTCATGAAACATTGGGTTCTCGGATAGCTTCACACAACTCTGGTTATCACAAAAGATACCAGTAGCATCCAACGGGAGATCAAATAACTCAGACAGTAGCTTCCATAGCCATACTGCCTCACAACTAGTTGAACAGGCTGCAACATACTCTGCATCAGCTATACTCAGTGCTATGCAGGATTGCTTCCTGCTGAACCAAGAGATCACACCTGATCCCATACTAAAGCAGCACCCAGATGTGCTCCTATCTGCAGCACTTCCTGCCCAATTTGAATCAACATAACCCTGTAGGTTAAACTTTTGATTCGCTTCATACTTGAGCCCATAGTCCACTGTACCCTTCAGGTACCTCAGAACATGCTTTACAGAACCCAGGTGAACACTCCTCGGATCCGTCGGGAACTAGCTCAATGTGTTCACCGCAAAGCAAATATCTGGTCTCGTGTTCATCAGGTACATCAAGGACCCAATCATATGACAATACATAGTGATATCAACCGACTCAGATGAAGCATCACACAGACGCTTCAGGTTCGATGCCATAGGTGTGGCCATAGCCTTGCATTCCATCATCCTGAACCTCTTCAGGATCTCTACTGCATACTTCCCTTGTCCAAGGAAGATTCCATCACTCTGCCACACCTCCATACCTAGAAAGTGGTGCATCATACCCAAGTTCTGCACATATATGACTCCCTGTCATGTGTCTCAGAACCAAGTGGCTGCTCCACATACACTTCTTCTTCAACTACACTATTCAAGAAAGCTGTCTTGAAATCCATCTAGTGTATCTTCTATTTCATCACTTTTATATTTCTCTATGTTGCCTTCTGCAGCATGCTTGATCTCGATAGATCCATATGGAAGTCATAACAAACTTCCCTTCAGGTATTGGTACTACATCCCAAACATCATTCTTCATGATCGACGGATCATGGCATTCTTCCCATATCCTGAGAACTTCAATATATTCAATAGATAATTTTGTTGCTGAACAAATGTTGTAGTTCTTCTTTTGTAGGAGATGGCATACGATCTTTCCTACACAACAAGTTAAATTGCATGATTAGAAAACATCTCATAGTTTTCAGAACAAATTATTATACATAAAGAAATATGTCATACAGTCATGCAATTATCTTAGTCAATGCTTCAATACAACATTTATCCATATCCCGTAACTTTCTACATGCCTTCCAATCTCTACCATAACATTGTTAAGAGTGTGCACAACTCCCAACATGTTAGCAGAGAGGTTTCATTCTAGATAAGTAGCAATGGAATGTTATACAGTGCCATAGGTTACTTACCCATGCATATTAGTAGTATACTGTTCATTAATGAAACTATTCTAATATGCATAATACACAACCTAATTCTAGGAACATCAATATATACATTATTGAACAGTATTATTTAAACAATAAAATATGCAAGTAATGACAATTCAAATACTTATCTTTGTTTGTTTGTTGGGTTGACTCCCTCTCAGTCTTTGCTTCTTTTCTGCAACTCCATTCTTATGTGGATTGTGAGAAGTGGTCAACTCCCTCTAAATATCTGCATCCTTGCAGAAACTACTGAAGTGTGCTCCTTTGCTTTCTTGCAGGAAAAACTGGAGTGTACTCCCTCTTGATCTTTGCTTCTTGGATTACCTATCCTTGAACTTACATCCATCCTTAATCACTATGAATGCTTATTAGTATCATCATTGTGTTATCCTTGAGGTCTCATACATAATCACACATTTATTAGTATAATCTTAATACTATCAAAACACAATAGTCTTAAACATGTATATTCATGATCATTCACAGATAATAAACATTAGTATTCAAGGTTTCAAGGAAGTCTTCTTTTACTCATACATTTTCTTATTTGATCATAGGACTCTTCTGGTTAGTTGAATCATCAATTATGGTAAGAAACATAGTATGCATACAGCCATGATTATTCAAACCTATGACTTCATGAATAATCATTATCAACAACACAACAGTATAAGATCCTAACTCAAGGTAGGATTCTAGCTTGATATAGGAAAAACATACCTGGATTAGCATGCTAGCTAGTTATGTCTAACATACCCACATAATGTCTTCCGGTTCTCTTCAGTGACTTGTGCTAGTAACCTACATGTCTCATAAGTTAACCATTATATGACCAAGTTATACATACCTCGAAAGTAGATCTTCTATGTGATCCATGACAATGGATGAATCTTTGTATTCATGTCACCATGAGCATATGTTCTTGAAGTAGAACATGATTTGAATTTCTTGGTGTACCTTTTATGTTAGCAAACAACATAAACCTCATACAACATCACAATGCATTAGTACAATCATAAGTGTCAAAACCTTAATCAATGAATATCTTCTATAAGGTAATATGACAAGTCTAGTAATTAATCAAGATTGTACTGTAATGATATGAAGACAAACATATCATAAACTTAATCATGAACAGAATTCGAAACATACCTGTAAGCCATACCTGTCAATATTTCTTGTAATCTTCTTATGGAAGGCCTTAGCCTCATCTCCCTCTAAAACAGGAACTTCTTCACTTATGCAAGTGACCAATCCATCCTCTTCTAGGATTAACCCAATCCACTTGATTTGCAGGAACTGGATCTTGAGCTGTAATAGGGTTTGTCAGAGAAACCCCAAAAATTCAAACTTTGAATTTCAAACTTCCGAAAGGATAGAAATATGCGCCTTGATGAGCTGATCAAGATGGTATATTCAGAATTTGAAAACTGCAAAGTTTCACTCCTCAATTTTGCCTTTGAAACTTTCGGATTTGTTGGACGTGAACTCGAACTAGGGTTTGATGAAGCCCACTCTTCTTCCCAATCAAAAGGTTTGATCAAAAGCTCTAAGCTTCTATTTTTATGAGGAGCTTCCAGCCTTGGTCACAGATTTCAAAAATTCCCATTTTTGCAGAAGCCCTAATTTTCCACTTTTCTGATCAAAGTCCCGAACTAGGGTGTGATCAAGCCCAGCCTTCTTCCCAACCAAAAATTTTGATCTTGGTCTCTAAATTTTGATTTTGATGAGTAGCATCCAGCCGTGGTCTCCGATTACAAAAATTCCAACTTTCTCCGAAGCCCTAAATTCCGGAAGCCATGAATGAAGGTACTCAAAAATAATTTTGTTTTGACAGAAGTATGTACCTGATTGTTTCTGGTGTAACTCTGAACTTTTTGATCCATAGGGTCTGAAACGTTTTCTTGAGATAGCCTGACCTGTTATCTTTCCATCCCGATAGGTCTGACCTCAATTGGATTCTTTGAGAGAGATTTATGCCAAGTGTCGCAACATGACCTGTTTATGGGATAATACAGGAGAGCAAACTTGTACGGCATGCCACGTGTCACTGGTTCAACTTCGGCATCTGAAAACGTTTCCTGCGATAGTACAGTCTGTGTACTACCTGTCACTTTTTATTCAATTTCATTTGGATCTTCCTAGACCATGTTATGACCTTTTTCCCAAGTTCACCTGATTTTGACTCAGATCTGGAAGAGGCAGAAACCCTATATTGTACAGATCATAAATCACAAAGTACAACGAATTAGAGGTTGTCCTTTGGATACAAGGTACATGGGGATTTACTATTATACCTATAAATATTTCAGATCCAAAAACTTCGCCAAAACGGATTTATAGAGAAAGTGCTACGATGACTGGTTTTTGCTATATCAAGCCCTAGCATCGTAAGTGCAACAAGTGTCATACATGCCATACCATGCCTTCTTTCAGGCTAGCTCTGATACCATGTTGAATTTTTAGAATTTACTTCAATCTGATCTAGGATCTTAGCTGAGAGAACAACATGTACAGCAAATCTACAACATATCATTCATGGACACAATAATGCAAGCACAGAAGAGACACCGAGTTTACTTGGGGAAAACCATAAAGGCGAAAAACCCCAATATCTTCCTCAGAGATAGATAGAGCAGTGATACAACCATAATACAAGAGATATTCTTCTCCTAGCAGCAGAGCCTCCTCCTCCACAAGTGCGCCAGTCTCCATAGTGTAAGTGAGAGAATAGAATGTGTAAAATGAGAGAGACAGACTCTCTATTTATACACTAACTTGACTTGACCTTTACTCAACTAGGTCGGCCTCAACTTAACCACCTAACATAATGCTGACTAGGCTGGCCCCCACTAGGGTGGTCTAATAACCCATCAAGTATAAGTTATGACACTTACAATATAAATGACGACTCTTCCGTATAGAGGAATAATAACATCTCTATAGGAATACAACCACTTCCGTATAGAGGAACAATAACATCTCTATAGTAATACAATACACATATATGTGAAATACATTCCAAAGTTACATATACATCAACATCTCTTGTGTTTATGTTGTGCTTGTTGTTCTTTCAGTGATCCTGTATATGCTATTGTTGTGAAATGGAATGTAATGCTGATATTTTTTGTCTTAGCATATTGAATCTTAACACCTTTCACCTTCTGGAGAATCATAAACCAGATATTTAGACCCTTCATATGTAATTTTTCATGGCCTTGTTTGATGACAACTTGGCCTACAACAAAACTTGTGCAGCACATGTGGCACATGTGGATTAGGTATTACAACCTCTTTGTAATCACAAGTTGTTCCTCAAGCATTCTAAATGTTCTTTTTGTGCTTTTGAAATAGAATATTTTTTAAACATTATTGGTGGGGAGGGTGTCCATTGATCCTAATAACACTCATGCAATGAAATATTGACCTTTCCCTAGGGTCCTCAAAATTTTACACATCTTTCTTGGCCTTGCAACTTACAATAAAAAGTTTGTTTAAAAATATTGTTAAATTGTTCCTCCCCTCACCACCCTAATAAAAAAGAATTCCTTTAATTCAAATGAGGATGTTAAAGAAGCTTTTCAACCTTTAAAATATGATATATGAACTACACTGGTACTCACCTTGCCTAACTTCAATAATACTTTTGTTTTCTAATGTGATTCCTTGAGAAGGGATTGAGGGCATGTTAATGCAAGAGAGAAACCCACTCACTTTCACCAATAAGAAATTATGTGATAGAAAATTGGTAAAATCCACCCATGGGAAGGAAATGTTAGATAATCTCCATGCAATTGATGTGTGGCATTTTTACTTAATGGTGCAATAATTCCAAATTAAAATAGACCATTGTGGCCTGATATATTTCCTAGAACAAATATTGTCCTCCCCATAGTAGAAAAATTGGGTCATGAAAATGTTAGGATATGAATATGAGATTATCTACAAGAAGGGAAATGAAAATGTGGTGAATGATTCTCTCTATGGGAAGTAGGATGAGGAAGGTTCCCTATTTGCCTTATATTTCCTAGCACTTAATTGGATACAAGAGGTACATCAAGAAAGTTCATAGAATTCCAAGATCATGCACATGATTCACAAGCTACAAGATGACCCTCAAACACATCTAGGCTATGCTTGGAAAGGTGATGAGATTTCTTATAAAGGTTGTATTTGTTTTGTTTGAGATTCCCCTTTCAAATCCACGATGTTATCTAAATGACACTCCTTTCCCATAGTGGGTCATTTTGGGAATGCATGAATATGGACATCCACCTTTGTGGAAAAATGTGAAACTTTACAAATGAACAAGGGGGGGGACAACAAAGCCTCCAGGAGAATTACAAATACTACCCATTGCTTCCACTATGTGGGATAACATTTCTATGGATTTCATTATAGTCGACTTACCAAAATCTGATAACAAATCAATGATCATGGTAATTTTTTATCACCTTCCAAATATTCTAACTTGTATGCTTTACAACACCCTTTCAAGGCCTCCACCATAGCACAAGTATTCATATATAATATTTTCAAAATCCATGGAACATCTAAATACATTATGACTTATCGCGATCCCACCTTCACTAGAAAATTGTGGTAGGATTCATCTCAACTTCAAGGTACCCAAATGGATCTCAACACAACATATCACCCCAAAACTGATGGCCAAATAGATGTAGTAAACAAATGTTTGGAAGCTTATCTGCATTGTTTTGCTTCGGATCGACAATCCCATTGGATTTAGTGGTTTCTCCTGGATAAATGGTGATACAATACTAAGTTTTACTTGTTACCACCCAAACACTCACTTTATGTGATAAATTCCTAAAGCACAAGACATTGGAGGAACCAAGAGGTGTTATTGTAGTGATAGTGGTCAACCCCTCTTATTTCCACCAAGGTCTTACTTGTGCTTTAGTAATTTATCACAATAAGTGAGGGTTTGAAAGGTAACACTACTAAAATGAACCCTTTGATGCAATATATGGACATCCATCCTTTCTATTGGTCTCATATTTACAAAGATTCTCTATGTTTCAGGAGGTGGAAAACACCTTGATAGACCATGATGACATTATTCGTAGTCTCAAAGATAATTTGGTGTTGGATCAAGATCACATAAAGAAACAAGCCACTCAACATTAAGTCAAACTTTATTTTTAAGAATGGGATTGTTGGGCGCGGCCCAAGAAGAGGGAGTTATGAGGAGAGGTACAGCTAGGCGAGGCCTAACATTGACCATTTTTGGGATAAAATCAACTCCGCAAATCCCGGGCATAGGGTATGGAGCGAAGCTCAGTAGAGAAGAAATGATATGTTTCCTTAGTAAAGACAAAGTACTAAGGACAACCAAAGGTGATTGATGCAGTTAAGGGTTGAGCGGTGACCTGATTGCTACAGGAGAAGGAATTTATGAAGTGAAGTGTTGTAAAGGACACGACACTACAGAAGCTATAGGTGCACTATCATAGAAAGCGCCAGAGTCAGAGGAAGCGGCGCCAAAGGGACAACAAATTTAAATATTAGCGTGGTCTACATGAGAACCACAGTGGTTTTCGGGTGTTGGGTACTATGGGGGTTGGCCCATAGTTATTGTAATATGTGACCTTCGGGCACACCTAGATATAAGGGTATTTTTGTATGAGGAAGGGTTGGCTTTTGGGTTGGTGTTTTCAATTGGATTAAGTGTAGTATAATATCAACAATAAGGGAAAGAACATACTCTACAATGGAGTGCGTAGAGATCTGATTGTAGAGGAGAGTTTGCAGCGGAGTGCGCAAACTGGAACTGTTACCCTTCCAAGTCAATATAAGAATGCTTCATGTGGACATAACTCTCGCCTAGGGGTGAACCATGTAAATCTATGTCTTTATGTATCTGAGTTTGTGATCTGCTTTGTATACAAGTTTAAGGTTTGTTTATGTATTTTCTTTTGTGTACATTAATGGTAATTTCATGCTAAGTAAATGGAATACCTATATATGAATGTTATGGAGGAACACTTAGAATGATGAATGCGTAGCTAACTGGTGAATACAGTAGAGATTCAATGTAGTTTTGTATACTGTTCACTAGCTGAGAAGTGCGAAGTCATTTGTTCACTCTATTTTGCTAGTCGATGTCAGAGAAGGATTTTAGAAAGGTTGTTAACCACATATGCGCATCGCCACGGTTACAAAATCTTGATTCTATAACCCCCCATATTCTCTTCGAGTGAGACTTCATCCTGTTTACAGGTTGATGCCGAAAGGGCCAATGAAAGGGGTTTTGTTGTTGTTGAGCACGAGTATCGCCGAACCCGGGTCTGCCTAAGCAAGCCAACAAATAGTTTTGTTTCCAACTTTGGACTAACATTTTGGTAAGGTGTCATGTTGATGTGGAATCCAGAGAAGAGTGAGATACAAAATTGGGTGAGTCAAACCGAACGCATGTTTGCGAAGAAAGAAAACAAACATCCTCAGATTACTACAGAACAGTGGCTACAATGATACATATTTACTGAGTTGCAAGACGTTTTCTTCGCATCTTTTGCTAATAAGTTACATGAGTGGATATCTAGGGTAGTAGAAAGAAAAAATTGTTTCTAGGGTGGAGAACCTACAGTTTGGAATCTAGAGTTGATACAGAGGCTTAAAGGGATTAATAACCAGATTTCAAGAGCAGTGTATTTTTGGCTGGATGGATTGTTGGAAGACTATGTTACATAGTTTTTTGTGGACACTTTAAAGTCCTACAGCACATCTGAAAGATAATTTTTCAAGGGATTTAGAGGTAAGTACTTGAAAAACATGATTTTATGCAGTAAAATGTTATTAGCTGAAAAAGGTGTATTAAGAATGCAGTCAGATTCCTAGGGTTTGAGTCTGTAATGTTAAAAAACACATATAGTGACATAGATGAAGATATTGGCATCCTGCGTAGTGGAAAAATATATAAAAGTAGCACTAGAAAGAGGTCTCGTAAGGTTGAACCTCGCACATTCCTAGAAATTGAGTTAGAGAGTGATAGAAACTCGTCTCAGGCTGAGTCTGATAGTCAGACGGAACCTAGAAATATTGGCTATCATCCTATCACTCTGCAGAAACCTATAGCTGTTGAAATAAATATTACTAGTTTGTAGAACACTAGTAGTAGTAATACTGCAGGAAAAAATACAAAGAATCAACCGAGTGGTGGTACACCTACACCATTTCACTCTGTAGGTAGTACTGTAGTATTTCAGAAACCTACACCTCCTATAAGAAGAATGGAAGATGATATAAAGTTACCTGTTTTTAAAATAACCGACCTAGAAGATCCAGAGAAACATTGGTTTCTCTGCAATGTTGTCTAGAACGTTAAGCAAGTACAAGACAATGATATAAAGCAAGCCCAACTAGTTACTACATTCAAATATAGAGCTTTAACATGGTTCATGAAATACTTTGTTGGACATAATAGAACATTAGCTGACATCAAAGTTGCGCTGATTAGATAATTTAAGAAGCCTAAATTAAAATCTGAATGCATCATAGAGTTGAAAGAAACAACACAGAAACCTAATAAGACCGTGTGGGAATTTTATCAGAAGTTCAAATCCATGTTGGATCAAGTTAGCTTTGACATCGCACTACAACAGAATCAAGAGTGGTTTATATCTGCATTGTTTCCCAACATTAAATTACCATTGATGCAATAGAAGGTTGTTTCATAAACAAAAGCATTGGAAATTGTGATGAATCTAGAAGCTTCACATGTAAGAGAAACTAGTGTAGCTATGGTACAAATATAGACACATCTAGCAAACTTGACATTACAACTATAAGATATACAAAAAGGAAAAGAAGTAAGAGGAGAGGTTTGGTGTACTAAATGTAAAGGAGAAGGACATTCCAAGGAACATTGTCCTGTATTCAGATATTACCTCGCTAATGGGGCACCAAACCCATTAAATCAACCTCAAGGATGATGGTGCAATATTTGTCGATGTAGAGGACATCGACGAGAGGACTATTACCTACTTCATAAGTATGTACAAATACCAAAGAACCTGTACTGCACATTTTGTAAGTCATTTGGCCATGATGACACCAATTGTAGAGCATACGACCTCATGATAGAAAGAAATCATGATGTCTATAGATTTCAAGGAGAAAGACAAAACAACAATGAGAATGCACAGTACGATCAGGGTACATACAGAGGGCATGGTGGATTTAGAGGAAGAGGATGTAATATGGGCCCAAAACGAGGTAGAGGTCAGATTGTACGTTATAATTATGGTCAACCTGGACATTTAGAAAGAGACTGTCAGAACCCTTGCACTACTTGTAAGTATTGTAAATCTTATGACCATATCAATGAAGCATTTCCCATTTTGCTAGGAAAAATGAAAGAAAAAATACCAGAAGGACAGAACCAAAATATTCATATGATCACAGCTGAGAAAAGGAAGGAAGATCGCAACATCCATGTTGTGACACGAAGTGGAGTTTCGACAAGAGATGATAGGACAAACGAATCTTCTACTTTCGAGAATCATATAAACGAACCAAAGACTACTAATGGACATTAGTTAAGGAAAGTAGTTGGAAAGATACATGTATTCGACCCTAACAGAGAAAAAGAAGTATTCATGGAAGTAAGAAAATAATTTCAAGACTTGGGAGCTTCGACTACAAGGATCCCTTTGAGAAGTGATCATACACATGTACTAGGTATGCTAGTATTGTATGATGGGTCGCGAGCTTTTCCAGAGCAGGAAAGTACTGTAACAAAATTTCTACAGAGTTGCATGAATATGCAAAGGCATGAGCACGCCTTAGGGGAACTACAGAATGTAATGGGCTATTACAAGCAACATAGTACAGTAAACAATGCACACAGAGCATTCCATCACGTTAAAAACCATAAAAGAATAGGAAGAGAAATGAGGTTAAGCATGTAGATTGGATATTTTGAAATGAACCAGGTGTTGATGCCCCGAAATTCGCAGCACTAGCAGTAGGGATTCTCCTTGGTAAGCAAGCCCAATTAGATTGCTCACTGTTTGGTTTGGGGAATCCGTTTGGTTAATGGTTCGGCTACCATGTGTGTAATTGTTTAAGTTCTTTACCGGTTGCGGCCTAGTTCACCATTTATGTAATTTTATCTTTAAAGTATGAAATCCAAGTTCCCTAATCAAATGCATATAACTTGGAATAGACAAGTAGGGGCCTCACAAAGTGATGCGCAGGTTCTTACCTCTCATCTTACCACACCCACCTTATAAATTCGCTTATTTTATACCTTAAAGTAAACTAACTATCCTATCCAATCCATGCAGGGAGCAAATTTGAATTAAGAGTAATATACTGGAAATGTAAATACAAGTCTAATAGATAGTTGTTTCAACACAAGATTCACATTTACAGCAGAAAGAATACCGAAGATAGCTCTGAATAGCAAAATAATTCATCACCAATGAATTAGTTCAAGAAATTTATAACGATCTCATTGTATGAGTTATGAATGCAAGAAGAAATAGTTCCACATTAAGCATTCCACACATTCCAGGAAAAAATATCGGTGCAGCTTTCCCCAGCAAACATATCCTTCTTATTAGCAGAAAAATAGTTCTCTTACAAAATGGTACAACTTCTATTATTCCAGCAAAATTCCTTACATCTGTATTCTCCTCCTCTATTTATCTTACAAAATCATTTTTCCTTTAGTGACTCTTCATTTACCCTAACCCTAGGAATTCCCAAAATTTTGTCTTCTAGTGCTTACATCAGAAAATACAAAAAATATATTCACAATTTAGATTTATGTGGGCCCAGCTAAACTAGAATAATATTCTCCGCACGCATTATCCCCTTCAGTTATGACATTAAGTCTGGTAGGCTCCAATACTTGTAAAGAGACTTCATGATATGACAGTTGAGTCTCAATGTGCGCCAACCCTTCTACGGCTTTGCAGGTATCTTCCAAGAAATATGCATGTATGGATGCTTTCCCTACAAAGTGGTGAATTTATCTATTAGTGAGGGCATCCAACTTTCTGATGTATTTTAATTCCCCTTGAAACCCACTCCGCAATTTTTCTATGCATAGATACTTTGAAGGAATTTCGTTCATGTTTTGGAGCGGAGAGAGATGACAAGTTTCATGAACTTGCGGGATTTTCTCGTAAAAATCCTGACATTTCTAAATAGTCTTTGGAATTTCAAAATTTAACTTTATGGCATCCTTCATGCAAAATTCCAAAAGCTCCATTTCCGACTTCAAGTTTGCTGCTGTCTTCAGAGGCAAATTGTCAAGGTATTCAAAATTGGTTTCTCTCTAAACCATTTGGCTTCTGACCTTTTCTACAACATCATAGAGTCTCTTCTTGAACTCTATCGATTCTACAGCTATCTCATTCATCCTTTCCATCGCCAACTTCATCTTGAATATTCCATTCATCAGAAATTCTTGGGAATGATATATTCGTGAGAAATTCCAGCTTTCTCTTGTCTGCTAAATCAAGTTTCTCCGCCAAAGACTCGTTTTCCTTAACCAACTCTTCCATCTCAACTTTCATCTCTTTAACTTGTTGATTTGTAGTTGACTCTCTTGAATCCAATTGAGTGATTTGGGATTCAAAGTCACCCCTTTCTCCTTAACTGCACAGTTAATGCATTCTTTTTGCTTCTAAATTCTGGTATTCATCCACTATCCTTTCCTTCTTAGATAGAATGGCGTCATGTTTTCTTTTCAGTTCTATCCCTTCTCCCCGTATTTTCACCAAACTATCTTTCAACTTGAGAATTTTCTCTTTATTTCGCTCCACGTCGCTCATCAACTTGTCAAGATTGTATGCACTTTCTTGCGCAGCAACTACGTTGACAGATGCCATGAACTTAGGGTCCCTTTGGGTACCCTCCAAGATTGTGCTTTCCTGAATAGTAACAACATCGGCATGGGATGGTAATTTCAGTCTCTTTTTCGACCTCCTCAGGATAGTCTTTCTTTTTGAGTCAAAAAATATTGTGTCTAATATGGCTACCTTATGATGCTTCGATGGGGTGAACGGGGTGAGGATGAGTTCATGGAATGGAAAGTGGCCTCTGGTGAGCATCGCATCAGACATTTTAGGTGATTCTATGTCCATATTCTGTCTATTTGGGTTTTCCTTTTCCACAACTTCCTTTAAATTTTCTTCTTCCTTTTGCTTTTGTTGTTCTGCCACTTCTTCCTTCTATTGTTTCTCCAATTCTTCCACTCTTAGACTGTCCGCTTGTTCCTTTTGTATCCTTTGTGTTTCTTCTTTAAGCTTCTTCTCTGCTTCTCTTTGATGTTCTTTAGCAACTTCTCTTTCCTGCCTCTCAGTCTCTTCTTTAAGCTCCATTTCTGCTTCCTTTAGTTGATTTTGTAACTCTGCTTCTTTTGTAGCTTTTCCAGTAGTATTGGAACCACCCCTGCTTTTGGGAAAAAAAGAACTTGTTCAACTCGGTCATGTTTCTTGCGCTCCGATACACTTCTTCATCTTTCAAGAAGAGATGCGCATATTGAAAGTTAATCTTGCAGGAAGCACAATGGGCAGCGACCTTACCTTCACTATTGTTCCTTCTGAAAATATTTGTCCCAAAATGAAAGGCCTCTAAATTTATAACAAAAACCTCAGCTTATTTTTCCTTGGTGAATTTGTATGCACCAATAACTATTAGGTAGTGGTGGGTAGGAAGCCCTTTTCTTGTCATGAAGAAAATTCCCAACCCCATTGATGAAAACTTGCCTTACGACCTCTTTATGTACAACAAAATCAGTGGCATATTGAGGCAATAGAGACTGGGGTTGGGTTCCCCCATACATCCTAATATATGTCCCTTCTGCGGAGAAGTAATAATCTCCACGTTCATCGATAACTAACAAGGAATTATCGGACATACAATTCAGTTCTTCTTTGAATAATAGACGGTACAATGGCATGATTAACCCCTCACAAATCTGTCTGTTGTGACTTATGTATTTGTGAGCCCATGTCATATGATAGGCTACATGGAGGGGAGATTCGGATGGCTTCCAAATACACCCCAAAACAAGGGAAGGGTGTTTGATCAATAGACAATCCAAGAGGTAAGAGGGCATGAAAAATTTAGCTTTCCTCTGTGTCAGTCCTCCTTGCGTTGCAGCAATGTGTGACACCATACTCTCAGAAATGATATCTTCCTAGTTGAAAATTGCACCATGTGTGGTGATATGGTACATCATTAGTACCCATCTGATTTTATATGTACTTCCGCTCGCTAAGCCAAAACTAGGATTAACATCAGAGCTATGACTCTATACGGGGTCCGCAAGTATTCACTATCGTATTCTCCGGTAGTCCTTGGTCTCAACTATCTTTCAGATACAATCATCTTATTAGCAAACTCGAAGTGATCCATATTGTCCCCTGCTATCCAGTTGTCGGTCAACATGATTTTAGGGGAGGGAAGCTTGTAGGATGTAGCTATGTGAAGTGGTTGGAAGGACGCAAGCCCTTCTCCCTTGAAATATGAAATGATCCTAGTATTAACATCCATGTGGGGAAAAATCCACCTAATAACTTCTGAGCACGGGAATAATTCTGGGTGTGTGGCCGCCTTATGGAGGTCAGACCTCTTTATGTTCTGGTAGACCATTCACTCTTCGATGGAAGCGTCAGGTACATTTCCATCTCCGATGGCTCTGTATAGTTTGCCCCATTGGAATTCTGGAGTGATCCCTGTCATGGCTTGAGTATCTCCGAACATCGTTTCTAGTGAGGTATCCAATAATATTTCTATGTCTTAGTCTGATTCTTCTAGCTTGGACTTTCTCCTGTAGGCCGCTTATGTATAAGTCTTATGAGACACAAGATGGACAAATGAGGGAAAAATTATTCATAAAAAATTCATTACTCATGGTATAAATGAGCAAAAATGAAATTAACATCTGAATGTTTTGATTGTCTGTTTTATCCATGAGAAAAATAAGGTTTTTGGTCAATTTCAAATTTATGTCTGGTTGGTAGCCTATCTTCTCCGAAACAATGGGTACAAAGTCTTACAAAAGAAACAATTTGGAGACAAAACAGTGGTTGATTAACTGAATAATTTCATGCAATTATTAACCTCTGTTTGGCTTCAGTGAGCATGCAAATGATGACTTGTCACAACTTAATTTGACAAAAACATTGCGAAGAATTTCATTAATACACAGTGAAGAATTAGTTACAAAAACTTTAGGCTTAGAATTTCATTAGTACACATGTTGTAGAGAGGCCATTAAAACTGTGCATAGTCAATTGCATTTTCTGTATTCCCATTGCACCAAATTGATTGAAAATAAAAATAGTGTTGAGCATAATGAAACTTTATGCATTTATCTATCGGCAGGGGAAGCATAACGAATTCATAAGCGAATAACATGACAACTTGCAACACATTGTTTGAATGAAAACACAACCGACGATTGGGTCATGTCCAAACATTCCTCATTTTGTTGTTGAAACCTCAAATTCTGTGTGGCCCGAGATGGTCCAATAAGGTGAAAGGATTTCAAAAACACAATGTTGCAGTTAGAGGGTGCTTTGGGCGTGCATGAAATAAGTGTTGCAAACGTGTACCCAGGGCTTAGGTGTTTTCTTGGAGAGGAAAGGGGTAACCCTAAGAAGACAAGCTTGGTCAAGCTTGTGCGTCGCATAGGGGAAAACGGTAATCAAAACCTAGGAACTACATCCTCACCGACCAACTGACTCCCTCTCAAATGTTTAAGCGAATCAAAAGGTACGAGGGATACAACGAGCTGCTAGACACAAGAAAACCCCGTTAGGTGAGGCCATGGAATACTCGAAACCAAAACTGGATGAACCCTAACCCAACAAGGCCCTCAACAACCGTCCAACATTTAAAAGTGACCAATAAAAAACCAAAACATTTAAAAAGAATAGAACAAGGGCTACAGGGTGCCTACCTGGAAGTTGTGCACTGGATGAGAAGGAGAGCTTGGAAGCATTGAAATTCTAGCGTCCAATGAGTGATGGTAAAAACGACATTTTCTTCTTGCTCGAACGTTGGTAAAAAACATTAACCCCCTCTCGCTATATATATAAAAACAAACTCCCTATCATTAATGCGAACGGAGTTTTGGTGGATGGAGTCATTAATGACCGCGCCCCCTTTTTGTTGCGTCAAGGCCAACTCCGTCGACCGTTTCAGCGTGAATTCTTCATTCTCCGCGAAATGGTCGGCATATACTTGTTGGGTTGCTGCGACTGGTTGGCATGAGTTACTAAACAACTGTGACCGATCGATGTGATTTCTCTGGAATTCTGCGAAACAATCGACATGATCTTCTTTGGTTGTGGAAACCGTTTGGGAAAGTGGCTCGATCGTTGCTAACTATCGGTGCAATTTTCCCACGCGCTCTGAAAGATCAACACTAACTCGTCAAACAAATGTGAAATGGTCGATGCTAAATAACTTGAATGCCGCAATCGGTCAGCACTGAATCGTTGGAATGATGTGAAATGGTCAGCGCAATTCATCTAAAAAATCCAAAACCGTCGGCATATACTTTCCACAAAACTGCAAAAGGGTTGGCGAAAACTCATGTAAAAGTTGCGAAACGGTCAGCAGAAACTCATCCGATGGCTGCGACAGTTTTAGTGTAAAAACCTGAGTTTCTACTTAGTCCAAAAATTGCTTTTCCTATGAAAATTTTAAGCCCAAGTTCTAAGTGTTAACAGAGAAAAAATTTCAAGAAGACCTAAAACTCTAACTTAAGAAAATAAAGGACGATCCCTAAGATAAAATTTTGGGGAAGCGGTTTCAGAAGCAAGAATTAGCGATTAGCTGGTGAACACAAATCTCTGAATAATCCCTCTTTAAGGTCAGAAAATCTTACATGTTGTTGGCCCCTTATATAACATAACATTTTAAATACCAGATTTCATATAGGGGAGTAGTCCTACATCCATCACATTGGTCATTGAGGAAAAAGGGTAACTTTGAACCATACTTCTTCACCACTCTCCCAAGGCCAAAATGTGGGTTTCATTTTAGTTCCATCTTCTGGGTGCTCGCTAAATAGGACTCCACAGGATCGTAACAAAATCACATAGATGTATTCGTTTGTTCCTCATTCCCATGCTGTCAGCATTTCTTTATATGCTTTCTTTATTGACGAATTTTGTCATCTGAGTCTTCCATGATAGCTTTCTTCAATCTTCAATATTTGAATTGGGTCCTTCCATCCATAATGTCCTTTTGTGTGAGCAAGAGAGTTAATTGTTTGTCATGCTCACGGACAAAGAAGGACCTTGCTAAGCTGAATACTACGGCAACTTTCTTGATTAGATATCTTCATTTTTCACAACCATTTCTTCAATAGAGATGGAAATTTATGGAAATGTGACTCTTTGATGTAAGCTCCTTTGGATTTTAATTTGCAGCATGGGATCATTTTAAATGCTATACATCTATGAGGCATGCTTTCTCTTTGTGGGTCCATCATGGTGAGCTACCTAAGATGGTTATTTATGTGAGATGAATGGAGCCCCAAGATAGTAATTCAGAAATCATAAGTCTTAGTTAATTTACAAGGATTACATGACTCAATTATGAAACTGAAGCAAATTTTCCCTTTCTAAAAAATGATCAGAAAATAGCAATGTCACATAGAGAAAATGTTCTTTTATAAATAGATAATGAATTTTCAGGAGATACCTTTGAGATTGTTCAAATTCCTATATTTCCATATACCGATATGTTGAGTCGAGTTTTATTTGAAACGGAATAAAAGGAATCAAACAATAAGCAAACAAAATGAAGCTAATGAAAAGCAGACAAGACAAACTAGACTAATCAATTCAGAAAACAACAAAGTTGAAAAGGAAAAGTTTATTTATGTACAAAAGTGCTCCTAAACCTAAGTAAAGTACTGTTTCAGAGAAAGGCCATTGACAGGGAAATTCTCTTCCTCCCCTTGTAAATCTTGCAGTTTGTATGTCGACGAGCCAATCTTTTCGGCAATCTGGTAAGGCCAAGCCATAATTGTTGAAATTTCGTATGCTTCCCCTTTTCATCATGTGGGTGATCCCACTTCAGAACTAAGTCACCTAACTCAAAACTTCTTTTACCAGACTTTTGTTTATCAAACCATCTCTTGACAATGTCTTGATGTTGATGGAATCTATCCTTGGCCTTTTGTCTTGATTCTTCGAGTTTTAGCAGGGTATTGATTCGTGACTGTAGGGTTTCACTACTGGAACCTCAAGAGGCCTGGGCTAATTGTAGGGATGGAAGTAGTATATTAGGTGGGAGTATGGCTTATTTCCCGTAAACTAGCGTATAAGGGGAGACTCATAAGGAATTATTTGGATTAACCCTATCTTCCCATAAAGCATTTGGAAGGGTTGTATGCCAGTTCCCTTGACTCTCAATAACAATTTTCTTTAAGATTCAAATGAGATTATTGTTTGTAGATTCAGCTAGTCCATTCCCCTGGGATAATAATTTGTTGAATAATGAAATTTAATTCCTCTTTCATGAGAAAATGCAGTTAATTTAACTGACGACAAGTAAGTTGCATTATCAAAATCTAAAGAAATTGGAACCCCAAACCTGGTTATGATATTTTCCTGCATGAATCCAATGACTGCGTCTTCGTTCACTTTACGCATAGGAGCAGCTTTTGTCCACCATGTGAAATAGTCAATGGCTGTTAGGATATACCGGTTTTGTAGCGAATAATTTGGATTAATTTATTCGATAACATCTATGCCCCATTGCTTGAATGTTCAGATATAATAATTAGTTGCAATGGACCTATTGCTTTTGGCAATCTGCCAGCACTCCCTTGACATACATCACATTTTATGGCATGAGGATGAGAGTCTTTGAAAAGAGTAGCCCAATAATATCTGGTTCTTATTATTTTTTGATCAATAGTATCACCAGAATAATGTCCCCTTGTAGGGCCATCGTGTAATTCTTTGACCACCTTATCAACATCTTCTTTCTCGATACATCTAAGAAAAACTTTATCATTATTTTTTCTGAAAGGTACTTCATCTATAATTTGATAGGATGTTGATTTTAATTGGAGTGCCCTTCTTTGTTTAGGAATCCATTGTTCTGTTAGGTATCCTTGTTGTAAGTAGTGTACCAAATCCCTATACCAAGATTTTGGAGCAGTGAATATAGGACATACCTCAATTAGATTCAATTCAGCTTCATTTTCTCACTCCTGATATTCGTTGGCTGAATTTTCAGTGATCAACTTACACAAACCTTGACCTTTAATGATAGTGGTTGGCTTAAATTATAAATCATACTCTTGCAGAGCAGTTACCTAGTTTCCTCTTCTTTCCTCCAATTCCTTTTTCGCAAATAGAGATCTGACAGCCGGGTGAGGTACTCTAACTTTCGTTCTATTTTTTAAAATGTAAGGCCTGAACTGTTTTACCGCTTTAAACACTGCATACACTTGCTTATCCACGTCTCGATAATTTAGTTCATCCCCATGTAACCTACTGCTCATGAAAGATATTGGATATTCGTCTCTGGATTCTCCTTTCTGGGTGAGCACTGCTGCGAGAGAAGTATCTGAAGCAAAGGTGTATATGATAAAATATTTTTCAAAATATGGACTTCTCAAAGAAGGTGCATGAGCTATGGAATCCTTTATGTCTTTGAACGCAATCTTCTCGATGTCGGTCCATTTAAATTGCACACTTTGCCTCACCATTTGCTGCAAAGGTTTAACAATTTGCGTGAAATCAAGCACAAACCTTTGAACAAAGTTAATTGTGCCCATAAATTATTGCATAGATTTTTTATTATGGGGCATGGGAATATGATTTATAGCTTCAACTCTCTCTGGATCTATCGAGATTCCCTTTTTCGAGATGATGTAACCCAAAAATTTTCCTTCAAGAACAACAAAAACACTCTTCTTTGGGTTCAGAGATATACCATATTTCCTACAACAGTCGAAAATATGTTTTAAATGGAAAACATGGTCTTCTCTTTTCTTGGAGAAAACTGTTACATCATCTAAATATATGACCACACAGTGGATGAATAATCCTTGGAATGCAATATACGTGTCCCTCTCGAGTGTGGCTCCAACATTCATTAGGCCAAAAGGCATTCTCCGATACGCGAATGTTCCCTACTTCATGCTAAATGTAGTTTTTAATCGATCCTGTTCATGCACCAATACTTGATTGTAGCCAGAGTATCCATCTAACGGGGAGAACAATTCTGAGCTTGATACCATTTGCAATATCTGCTCCATTGTTGGCACATGATAGTTGTCTTTGTTCGATGCTCTATTTAAGTTTCGAAAGTCGACGCATAATGTTATTTCTCCTGATTTCTTCCGTACAAAGATGAGATTGTCCACCCACTCAGAGTGTCAAACTTTGAAAATAATCTTAGCATCCAGTAATTTTTTTAATTCCTTTTGTATCAATGGTTCAAGTGTTGGATGCATCCTTTGTAATTTTTGTTGAAATGTTTTCACACCTGGCTTCATGGGTATCACATGTTGTATGATGCATGTGTCATACGTTTTCAAATCTTCGTAAGTCCATGAAAAAACATCTTTTGTATTGCTGGAAAAGTTTGATGAACTTACATCTTTCGCCTGGTGAACAACATTTACCTAGATTAATATATTTGGGCTCAGATTCTTTACCCAAGTTTACTAACTCATGCCGCATCAAGGAGCTATTGGTATTGACATTGGTTGGTATTCTAAATTTGTTCTGTAAATCAAACATACCTTCCAGAGTCTTTAATCCTTTCAGCATAAAATTTCCTTTACTTGCGTCTGTATTCTTCAAATCCAAATCATGTTCATCTTCATCAATGATGGATTCTTTAAAGGCGTCTTCATTCGTCAAGAAGCTGATGATTTGTTCATCATCATTAAACACCCTCATATTTGTGACATTATCAGGTATAGATGGCCTGGAAATCAATTTGATAGAGCATTTGTTATTTGTCGGCACTAATCTAGAAGCAAAAGTAGCTAATAAATCAGTAGCAACATTCTATAATCTAGGAATGGCATTTACGTTAAAAGCATCAAATTGTGAAATCAAATTCCAGACTTCAAACTAATATCCTTTTAAGTGTGGAGACAAACAATGAATTTTATTTCTTATCTGTCTAAAAACTATTTCTGAATCACCAAAGACTTTTAAATTCTTGATATTCCAATTAATAGCTCTTTTTAAACCTTGAACTAGAGGTTCATATTCAGCCGTGTTGTTTGTACATTCAAACTCTATCCTACAAGAGAGAAATTGCGTGTTTCCTTCAAGATCAACTAGAACACAACCGGTTTCGGATCCCTCTTGTGTTTTGGAACCATCAAAGTACAAGATCCGACATTTAGTTTATGTTTTAACTACGTCAGTATTATTTCCTAAGTCAGTAACTAGTTCTACTATGTTACAATCAATGTCATCAATCTATGAGAATTGAAGGAGATCGGACTGTTTCTCTAAATCATGGCTAACATATTCCATTTAATAGTTTTCTGGTTCAAATTCTAACAAATAATTCCCCAACACCGAAGATGAAAAATTCATAGGATCATTATTTTCCTCCAATTGAGTTACATTCTATTTCATATGAGGCTCTCTTAGTACCTTGATCTGATTTTGCTTGTTCTGATATGGTAACCACAAGTGAGACCAATCTGTTGCAAAATAACCATTCAATTTCCTATACCAGTCCCTGCTCAATATTAAACCATAAGCTTCAGGTATATCCACTACCATGATATCTATGAATTTACATACCCTCGGATCTGCAGATAATCTGATAAGTACACCTTTCATCTCCCCTATGACTTTAAGAACAAACCTATCCAGTTGTATGATTTGGGAAGGAGATGGTATGGGTTTCCCATTGATTTTCTTATAGATGGATAGTGGCATAACATTGGATGAAGATCCAGAATCTAGCAAGAAATTATGTACGTTATGATTAAATATTTCAAAAGTTAATAGGAAAGGCAGAGTCCATGATTTTGATTTTCCACCAATGCTTGCTTCGTTAATCTCAGTATCAGACTTAATGGTTTCTAAGGTACTGCTTGATTGTGGGTCAAAAGATTCTAACAATTTATTTCTCTGCTGGTAAAGATTACATAACTCAAATAAAGATATATTCGCTTTAGTTTTCTTGATGTCTTCAACAATATCATACCCCATATTGTATTATTTCATGCTTCTCCCACCATGTCCTGGCTTGTTCACTATGGATTTTTCCTGTTTATTTATTATTGGGCTTGTTTATTTCACAAATTCAATATTTACTTTGGGTTGAGGTTTGGTGATGCCAATGTTTATCTTTGGAGCTTCCTTTGTGATCTTCAGCTTAGGAAACACGAGGCTTTGATCTACCACCAGTCCTTTACTTCTAGTGGCAATATTCACCGATGATACTTGGACCTCTTCTGCTTGATCTTCTTCATTAAACCCTAAAGTGGGTTCCCAGTCCCATAATACCATTGTTTTCTCTTCAGTTGTCTCTTCTTGCTCTTTTTTTGGATCTTATTCTACCTCTTCTTGATTTGTCAGTTGTGCATCTAATAATTGATTCATTACTAAAGTCATCGAATTAATCCACTGTGGGAAGCTCTTTTCAGAATGTTGTTCTTGATTAAAAGTGCATAAATGTTCCATGCCAACCTCATTCAGATTTAGGATAGTAGAATTAGTAATAGGTGGTAAATACTGTCCACTTTATTCCCTTTTCTTGTAGAAGGGATTGAATGGTTTTCTAAATGTACTAGCTCCCTTCTATTTCTCTAAGTCCACTATTTTGTTTGATAATTTCTATACCATTTTAACCACTTTTTCCAATTCATTCGAGGGTTATTCTTTAGGTCTATCTAATATGAGAGGCTTCTTGCTAGCCTTTGGTTTTACTTCAGATTCTAATGCATGTTTCTAAATGCTATCCAAGTCAGCTTCTTCATAATTTTCTATTAAAGTATCCTCAATTTCCCTTTTAACAAACATGGCTATAGGTGGATACAGTGCTATAGTATAATATTCCACCACGGATTCCTCAGCGGGTTGTCTTGCATCACTAAAATTATTTAACGGAGTAGTGAATCTTTGATTAAAATCCTGCACCTTTTCTTTCTTATCCATTCTCATAGATAACAATTATTTCATGAGTGTGGCAATGGTCTTTTGATTTCCAAATTTGTTTAAAAAACATTTTTCAAAACCATCCTAATATGCTATGGAATTAGCTTGTAAACTGAATTACCAAGAATATGCCCTCGGCTCAAATGTGTAAGGGAAAATTCTACAAACCACATATTCATGTTCAACATTTAAAATATTCAGAGCCAAGTAGAAACTCTTCAAGTGATTTTCGACAGAGATGCCTTTTCTAGGATCAAACTTGGGCAGCACCCATTCTGGATGTTTGGGTAAATCGTGCAATGGAGCAACCAAATTAAGTGGCCATCTATATTTCCATAACTCACGGTGGTGAATGAGGTGATGAATGTGGTGGGGTATGAGTAATTTCCTGAGCTAGAGGAGATTCGGGTCTCAACTGACCAAGAGGCTCTGTGATTTCTTGAAAAGATAAATCCAACAACTCTTTCAAATTCTCTACAAGCACCAAATTTATGGTGTATTGGGTTTCTTTCTTAGGAAATCGCCTTCTAGGTAATGCGGGAATTACGTTTATCCCCCCAAGTTTTCTTACGTAGGACCATGTATGTCTCCGGAAATGGTCTATCTCCTCAAATGGGACAGCGTATAAGGATTCTTGGTGTTCACTTCTAGAGTTTATATTTTCTTGATCTTTTGGTTCCAGAATGAAATATTCTAGTATAGTTGTTTCAAGTGGGTTTCAAGAGGAATCTCTTCGTACAAATGGGTCTCCTCTGCCAGCCATGCACTGGTGGCCTTCCTTCTAGCTCCAAAGGTGTTGATTTGTTGAAATTCGTAGCACCAGCAGTAGGGATTCTCCTCGGTATGAAAGCCCAATTAGATCGCTCACTGTTTGGTGTGGGGAATCCGTCCGGTTAACAGTACGGATACCATGTGTGTAATTGTTTAAGTTCTTTACCGGTTGCGGCCTGGTTCACCGTTTATGCAATTTTATCTTTAAGGTATGAAATGTGAGTGCCCTAATTAAATGCATATAACTTGGAACTGACAGGTAGGGGCCTCACAGAGTGATGCGCGGGTTCTTACCTCTCGTCTTACCACACCCACCTTATCAATTCGCTTATTTTCTACCTTAAAAGAAACTAACTATACTATCATATCCTTGTAGGGAGCAAATTTGAATTAAAAGTAATATACTGGAAATGTAAATACAAGTCTAACAGATAGTTGTTTCAACACAACATTCACATTTACAGCAGAAAGAATACCAAAGATAGCTCATATATAATTAAAACAATTATTACTCATTTACACATAAACCTTTGCATAGAAAGAAAAATCATTCATCACCAATGAATTAGTTCAAAAAAGTTAGAACGATCTCACAGTATGAGTTATGGATGCAAGAAGAAATAGTTCCACATTAAGCATTCCACACATTCCAGGAAAAAATCTATGTGCAGCTTTCCCCAGCAAACAGATCCTCCTTATTATCAAAAAAATAGTTCTCTTACAAAATGGTCCAGCTTCTATTATGAAAGAAAAATTCCTTACATCTGTACTCTCCTCCTCTATTTATCTTACAAAATAATTTGTCCTCTAGTGACTCTTAATTTACCCTAACCCTAGGAATTCCCCAAAAAAATTATTCTAGTGCTTACATCAGAAAATAAAATAAAAAAGATATTTACAATTTAGATTTATGTGGGCCCAACTAAACTAGAATAATATTATCCCCACACATTAGACCCTTCAGTTATGACATTAAGTATGCTAGGCTCCAATACTTATAAAGGGACTTCATGATATGACAGTTGAGTCTCAATGTGCGCCAACCCTTCTTCTGCGGCTTTGTAGCTATCTTCCAGGAAATATGCATGTATGGATGCTTGCCCTACAAAGTGGTGAATTTCTTCTTCGGTGAGGGCGCCCAACTTTCTGATGTATTCTAATTCCCCTTGCAACCCACTATGCAGTTCCGCTATGCATAGATATTTTGAAGGAAGTTCATTCATGTTTGGGAGTGGAGAGAGATGACACTTTTCATGAACTTGCTGGATTTTCTCGTAAAAATCCTGACATTTCTGAATAGTATTTGGAATGTCAAAATTTAACTTTTTGGAAGCCTTCATGCAAAATTCCAGAAGCTCCATTTCCAACTTCAAGTTTGCTGCTGTCTTCAGAGGCAAATTGTCAAGGTATTCAAAATTCATTTCTCTCGAGACCGTTTGGCTTCTGACCTTTTCTACAACATCATACAGTCTCTTCTTGAACTCTAGCAATTATGCAACTATCTCATTCATCCTTTCCATTGCCAACTTCATCTTGAATATTCCATTCGTGAGAAATTCTTGGGAATGATATATTCGTTCTTGAATTTTGCAGGCTTGATCGCAAAATGGAGTTATGTCTGGCTTCCTCTTATCTACCAACTCTAGTTGCTCCGCCAAAGACTCCTTTTCCTTAATAAATTCTTCCATATGAACTTTCATCTCTTCAACTTGTTAATTTCCAGCTAACTCTCTTGACTCTAATTGAGTGATTTGGGCTTCAAATTCACCCCTTTCTCCTTCCATAATCATTAACTACATAGTTAATGCACCCTTTTCTGCTTCCAAATTCTAGTATTCATCCACTATCCTTTCCTTCTCTGATATAATGGTGTCATGTTTTCTTTTCAGTTCTATCCCCTCTCCCCGTATTTTCATCAAATTATCTTTCAACTTGAGCATTTTCTCTTTATTTCACTCCACGTCTCTCATCAACTTGTCAACATTGTCTGCACTTGCTTGCGCAGCAGATACGTTGACAGATTCCATGAACTTAGGGTCCCTGTGGGTACCCTCCAAGATTGTGCTTTCCTGAATAGTAACAACATCGGCGTGGGCTGGTAATTTCAGTCTCTTTTCCGACCTCCTCATGATAGTCTTTCTTTTTGAGTCAAAAAATATTGTGTCTAATCTGGCTACCGTATGCTGCTTCGATGGGGTGAACGGGGTGAGGCCGAGTTCATGGAATGGAAGGTGTCCTCTGGTGAGCATCGCATCAGACACCTTAGGTGGGTCTATGTCCATATTTTGTCTATTCGGGCTTTCCTTTTCCACAGCATCCTTGGACTTTTCTTCTTCCTTTCGCTTTTGTTGTTCTGTCACTTCTCTTTCTGCTTTTTCTTTCATTCCTTCTTCCTCTTTTCTTCTAAATTCCTCAACATTCTACCTCTCAGCTTCTTCCTTCTATTGTTTCTCCAATTCTTCTACTCTTAGCCTGTTCGCTTGTTCCCTTTTTAGCCTTTATGTTCCTTCTTTAAGCTTCATATCTACTTCCCTTTTTTGTTCTTCAGAAACTTCTCTTTCCTGCCTCTCGGTCTCTTCTTTAAGCTTCCTTTAGTTGCTTTTGTAACTCTACTTCTTTTGTAGATTTGGTAGCAGTACTAGAACTACCCCCGCTTGTGGGACGAAAGCGCTTGTTCATCTCGGTCATGTTTCTTCCACTCCGATACACTTGTTCATCTTTCAAGAAGAGATGCACATATTCAAAGTTAATCCTGCAGGAAGCACAATGGGAAGCGACCTTACCTTCGCTATCGTTCCTTCTGAAAATATTTGTCCCAAAATGAAAGGCCTCTAAATCCTTAACAAAAACCTCAGATTCTTTTACATTGGGGAATTTGTATGCACCGATAGTGAATGGCAGCGGTGGGTAGGAAGCCCTTTTCTTGTCATGAAGAAAATGCCTAACCCCATTGATGAAAATTTTTCTTATGGCCTCTTTATATACAACAAAATCAGTGGCATAATGAATAAATAGAGAAGGTGGTTGGGTTCCCCCATACATCCTGATATATGTTCCTTTCACGGAGAAGTAATAATCTCCATGTTCCTCGATAACTGACAAGGCATTCTTGGACATACAATTCGGTTCTTCTTTGAAGATTAGCCGGTACAGTGGCATGATTAACCCCTCACAAATATGTTTGTAGTGACTTACGTATTTGTGAGCCCATGTCATCAGATAGGATACATGGAGGGGATATTCAGCCGGCTTCCAAACAAACCCCAAAACAAGGAAAGGGAGTTTGATCAATAGACAATCCAAGAGGTAAGAGGACATGAAAAATTCAGCTTTCTTCCAGGTCAGTCCTCCTTGTGCTCAAGCAATGTGTGACACCATACTCTCGTAAATGATATCTGCCCAGTTGAAAATTGTACCATGTGTGGCGATATGGTACATCAATGGTACCCAGCTGAGTTTATATGTACTTCCGCTCACTAATCCAAAAAATCGGCTTAACATCAGAGCTATGATTCTATACGGGGTCCGCAAGTGTTGACTATCGTATTCTCCACTAGTCCTTGGTATCATTTATCTTTCAGAGACCATCATCTTCTTAGAAAACTTGAAGTGATCCATATTGGCCCCTTCTATCCATTCTTCAGTCAACATGATTTCAAGGGAGAGAATCTTGTAGGCTACAGCTATGTGAAGTAGTTGGAAGGACGCAAGCCCTTCTCCCTTGACATATGAAATGATCCTGGTATTAATATCCACATGGGGAAAAATCCACCTGATAACTTATGAGCACGAGAATAATTCTGGGCATGTGGCCGCCTTATGGAGGTCGGACCTCTTTATGTTCTGGTAGACCATTGACTCTTCGATGGAAGAGTCAAGGACATTTCCATCTCCGATGGCTCTGTATAGTTCGCCCCATTGAAATTCTGGAGTGATCCATCTCACGGCTTGAGTATCTCAAAACATTGTTTCTAGTGAGGTATCCAATAGTATTTCTACGTCTGAGTCTGATTATTCTAGCTTGGACTTTCTCCTAGAGGGTCGCTTATGAATAAGTCTGATGAGACACAAGATGGAAAAATGAGGGAACAAATTATTCATAAACAATTCATTACTCATGGTATAAATGAGCAGAAATGAAATTAACATCTGAATGTTTCGATTGTCTGTTTTATCCATGAGCAAAATAAGGTTTTTAGTCAATTTCAAATTTTTGTCTGGTTGAAAGCCTATCTTCTCCGAAATAATGTGTACAAAGTCTTACAAAAGAAACAATTTGGAGACAAAATAGTGGTTGATTAACTAAATAATTTAATGCAATTATTAACGTTTGTTTGGCTTCAGTGAGCATGCAAATGATGACTTGTCACAACTTAACTTGAAAAAATCATTGCAAAGAATTTCATTAATACATAGTGAAGAATTAGTTGCAAAAAATGTAGGCTTCTTCTATGTGAACTTAAGGTTTAGTACACATGTTGTATAGAGGCCATTAAAACCGTGCATAGTCAATTGTAGTTTTTTGTATTCCCATTGTACCAAATTTATTGAAAATAACAACAATGCTAAGCATAATGAAACTTTATGCATTTATCTATCTGCAGGGAAGCATAATGACTTCATACACAAATAACATGACAACTTGCAACACATTGTTTGACTGAAAACACAACCAGCGATGGGGTCATGTCCAAACATTCCTCATTTTGCTGCCTAAACCTCAAAGTTTGTGTGGCTCGAGATGGTCCACTAAGGTGAAAGGATTTCAAAAACACAACGTGTTACTTAGAGGGTGCTTTGGGCGTGCATGAAAGCAATGTTTCTCACATGTACCTAGGATTAGGTCTTTTCCTGGAGAGGAAAGGGGTAACCCTAAGAAGACAATCTCGGTCAAGCTTGTCGTCGCACAGGGGAAAACGGTAATCAAAACCCGGGAACTACATCCTCACCGGCCAACTGACTCCCTCTCAACTATTTAAATGACTCAAAAGGTACGAGGGCTGCAGCAAGCCACTAGACACAAGAAAACCCCACTAGGTGAGGCCATGACATACTCGAAAAGAAAACTGGTTGAACCCTCACCCTACAAGGCCCTCTACAACTGTCCAACATTTAAATGCGACCAAGGAAAAACCAAAACATTTAAAAAGAATAGAAAAAGGGCTACAGAGTGCCTACCTGGAAGTCGTGCACTAGAAGAGAAGGCGAGATCAGAAGCGTTGAAATCCTGGTGTCCAACAAGCAATGGTAAAAACAATGTTTTATTCTTATTCGAATGTTGGTAAAAAAGATTAACCCTCTCTAGATATATATATAAAAACAAATCCCCTATCATTAATGCGAACGGGGTTTCGGTGGGTGGGGTCATTAATGACCGTACCCCCTTTTCACTGCATCAAGGCCAACTCCGTCGACTGTTTCGGCATGAATTCTGCATTCACCATGAAACGGTCGGTGTATACTTGTTGAGTCGTTGTGACTGGTCTACGTGAGTTACTAAACAAATGTGATCGATCGACGTGAGTTGTCCGGACTTCTATGAAACAATTGACATGATCTTCTTTGGTTGCAGCGACCGTTTGGCAAAGTGGCTCGATCGTTGTGAACTGTTGGTGCAATTTTCCAAGGCACTCCGAAAGATCAACGCTAACTCATCAAACAAATGCAAAATGGTCGGTGCTAAATAACTTGAATGCCACAATCGGTCGGCGCTAAATTGATGGAATGTTGCGAAACAATCGGCGAAATTCGCCTAAAAACTCTAAAACGGTCGGATTATACTTGCCACAAAATTGCGAAAGGGTCGGCGAAAACTCGTCTAAAAGCTGCGAAACTGTTGGTGGAAACTCATCCGACAGCTGCGACCGTTTCAGAGTAAAAACCTGAGTTTATACTTAGCACAAAACTTGCTTTTCCTATGAAACTTTTAAACCCAATTTCTAAGTGTTAATAGAGAAAAAATTTCAAGAAGACCTAAAACTCTAACTTAAGAAAATAAAGGTGGGGCCCAAAAATAAAATTTTGGGGAAGAAGTTGCAGCAGCAACACCAGGTCATTCTAGATATGGGTTCAGAGGTGAACATATAGACAAAAAAAACATGGGAGAAAATGGGGAAACCAAAGCTATCTTGGTCTCCTATACAGTTGAGATTAGCTAACCAGCAGAATATTATACCTTTTGGCAGGTTATCAAGAGTTCCTGTTGATATTGATGGAGTGCGAAGTAAAGCAGAATTCGAGGTGATTGAGATAGTATACGAAAGTAATCCTTATCCTGCACTACTAGGGATTGATTGGGAAATTGATAAGCTTGCAATTATCAACTTGAATAAAAAACAAATGATATTTGAAGGATGGGATATCAGGGTTATTGCACCCCTAGATCCTTCACAAGGAATGAGGTATGTTGAGAAAATAAGAGAGGAATGCAGAGCTCAAGAACTAGAAAACATCTACAAGATGATAGTTAATCAAGGAGATTACATTAATCCCACAGAATATGGAATGTTGAGCTAGATATTTGACAGTTCCTGCATATCAGAGTCAGACACAGGACTGGAGAACTGGCAGAGTATAATGCATGAAGTATGAGCTAGACGATGTTCGAGAATGACAAAGCCACTTCGCTGGATTGGAGTAGAGGTAAGTCCAATTCCTACTTATGAGGGTTTGAGTAGCATACATGTATTATTTTGTGAAGAACCTACAATAATTAATTAATGCAAATATACGAGATATCAGAAATAATAGAACTCAGAATCACTTTTATATTGATCACAGGCCACTTCGAGGGGGAAACCTCCTTTGAGCAAGCTCAATACAATTAACTTCACGGTGCCTTCATAGGCCTCAACACACACTTACATACTAACTCTAGGCGCCAATACCATGGGTCAATACAAACCATGGGCTAGTACAAACCATGGGCTAAGTCTATGCACCAATACTATGAGTCAAAACCATGGGCCAATACAAACTATGGATCAACAAAACTATGGGCGACTTACAAAGCATATGCGCCAACAACAATAACACAAACTATGGATCAACAAATACTACGGGACGACTTACAAAGCATATGCGTCCAACAACAATATACTAACAAAGTAAAGACATGGGTTCTGTTGTTGCAGCAACACCCCTCCCCAAAATTTTGTACATGTTGGGGCCCCTCCTGTATTTTTCGTACAAAGTCTGTTTGAGGAGACATCCCAGGCGTCCGCTCTGTTTTCAGCATAAATTTTTCCTTCCCGGCTGAGCTGCTTGCCGTCAATCCGCCCATGTTCTCCCCATTAAGCCAAAAGATAACTTAGTTTTGCCCAAACGTTTTGAAGTAATCCGGACTTTGTCCCGAAACAGCGGGAGTCAAACGTCCAACCTTTCCGAGAGGAGGACCTAGATTTCCTTTGTCAAAATCCGCGGGAGCCCTTGGGCAAAACCACCCGAAACGGCGGAAGCTTTCGATCAAGTCTTCCGCGACCACGGAAAGGTTCGCGTTGTTCTCCCGAAACGGCAAGGAATTCAACAAAGCCATCCGAAACGGCGGAACAATTCAGCTCTGTCTTCCGAAACGGCGGAAGCCATTCGGATAAACTCGCCGAAATAACACAAAGCAGTTCATCATTTTCTTCCGAAGTAAAAGCACTTGGAAAATTTTCAATCGTTGCTTCTGCGGAACGGTTCAAGCTCCGAAACAACTTAGTTCCCGAAACGGCGGAGCCTTTCATTCGAACCTCCCGAAATGGCAGGGCTCATTCACCTTAGTCTCCCGAAAAGGACTTAGATTTTCTTTCGATGAGAAGACTGCGGGAACAAAGGACTTAGAGAATGTTTAGTTTCAACCTTCCGCAACGACGGGAGTTTAAGTGAGCCCACCCGAAACGGCGGGAGTTTTCAGGGAACCCTTCCGCAACCGCGGGAGCCCTCGTAAAATCCTTCCGCAACGGCGGGGGAATTCAAGGAACCCTTCCGAAACAGCGGAAGCCGCCGCGATATCTTTCCAAAAGAAAATAAGCGGGAACGTTTTATGAAACCCTTCCGCAACGGCGGGGGAATTCATGAAAACGTCCCGAAACGGCGGAAACCATTTGGATAAGTCCCGCGGAGAAATTCACGATTGCCTTCCGAAACCTTGAAAAGACTTAGAAGTTTCTCAAGAAGCTGTCGCGGAAGCCTTCAGCTTTTGCTTCCGAAACAGCGGAAGCCTTCGGGCTACCCTCCCGAAACAGCGGAAGCCAATTGCTTACCCCGACCGGCAAAAGGACTCCGAAACGATCCCGGGTGAATTTGCGGAAAATATAAGTTTTGCTTCCGAAACGGCGGAAGCCATTCCCAAAAGCTTTCCGAAACTAGCGGGAGCCGTAGCCAAAAAACTTTCCGAAAATCAACGAGACTTTGAAGTTTTGGTTCACGGAAGCTTTCGCAAAAGTCTTCCGAAAATACCGGGAGCATTCGCTATACCGTTCCGAAAGGGCGGAAGCTTTGGCGTTACCCGTCCGCTACGCGACAGACTCTCGCGGAAGGCTTCGCGTTTCCTTTCCGCTTTAAGCCCCGAAACGTCGGAAGCTTTCATCGAATCCTTCCGCAACGGCGGATGCAATTCACGAACTGGCCCCGCAAGTGGCGGTCGCACGGAAACCGAGGTGCTTTGACGTGACCGCTACGCGCGGCGAATTTAAACCCCGTTTTAACCACGCCACCTACCCAATTAAATGCTCACACGTGCCATTCCTTATAAAATACCGTGGGGGGGGGCTCGACCAATACACCATTGTTTTGAACCGGCCAGCGACGTGTGATACCGTGCAAATCGCTCCAGCTCACCTCGCGCCTCCGTGCTCGCAGCCACCTTGCTCAAGCAATCCCCACGGTGCCAGGTAGGATCTTCACCTTGTTTTTCACTACTGAGCTGTCCTTTTGGGGAAATTATTGGGTTTTAGTGGGATTGTGACGGGCAAAACACCCGTCAAGGGCTATGTTTTGCCCGTCAGGTACAGTGAACGGAGTTTTCGTTTCACATAATCGTCGTGGGCCTTCGTAAAACGTATATCTTATGTTGATGGGTGCGGGCAGTTAACCATGCCTTATGTTGAATTTAAACCCCGGGCCGCGCCCCTCGTCGTGGGTTAAGTTATCGAAACCCTATGGGCTTTCCATATCCCTGACCGTGAACCCTGGGCCCTTTTCCATAAACCCCAGTCCCTACACGCGAAGCCGAAACCCGTAAGCGGTTAAGCCACGAGAGCCAAAACTTGAAGCCGCCCTAGCTCTCCCCGTCAGTTTGTCCCCGGCGCCGTTACCTTCGCTCAGACCAAAGCCTCCCATAGTGACTCGGCAAGTGGCCGCGCGTGACGATAGCATCCATAGCCCTCACCGAGTCAACCCGCCTCTTCCCCGCCTTCGACCTCTCCAACCGCAGCCATAGCGAAGGACTTCTCCTTCCGCGAAGCGGAACCGGAGGCCGATTGCTTCCGCGAATCACCTATCGGTCCAATAAAACCAATAGCGTCCGCAACATAGCTTATCCCACACTCATCGTTTACGAGCTTCAAATGTTTCAATGTGTGTCTTATAATTGAAATAATGTTTTACTTCCTAAATACATGCTTCATTGATTTATCTCATTAAAACAATTGTTGCTCTCTGCTGAAACCATACAACCTGTGGCTCAAACTCATGATGAATTGTATATGGATGTTATCAGGGATAATTCAATATGCCGAAACCCAGTAAGAAGAAGGCGAGGATGACAGAAAAGAAACCTGCTCCTCCTAAGATTGAAACCTCGCTCCAAGACACCAGGTGCACCACTGGTGTCCCTCCAGAAATCAGATGGGATGACATATACAGAATGATCAGGGACCAAGAGATCCCAGATATGTTGCTGGAGGAGGCACCGATCTATCAAAATATCAGAGCCTCAGGCATAACTAGAGCCGCTACCCGCCCTGAGCTGTTCCCCTGTGCTGAAGTGATCGGGTGGATACTCCAACATGCAGATGCTGATGGGAGAGTGATAAATGATAGCGGGAACATGGCTATCGCCTCATTTCAACCCGCGTATCTGGCGGCAGCCTACAGGTTTCCCCGTGTCCAGCAAGCTCTGACCGATGAATGGTTAAACCAGATGGACAATGTCGAGATGGCCAAAAAGCTACTGGTGCAAGGGAAACATTTGAGGAAGAAAGAGAGGGAGGAGTATGACGTACAGAATCTAAGAGCTCCTTATAGATTGATCGCCCTGATGCTGTGTAGAATCTTCGGCATGCCCGATGGCACAGTATACAAGATTCAGTGGGTCCCTATCATTCACTATGTGGCATTTAAGGGGACAGTGTTTGACTGGGCCACCATCTTGTCAGATAGTCTGGCCTCAATGATAAGTGCTGCTAAGCCCGGGCTGGCCTCGAAGAAGGCTGAATTCTTCATGTCCTCATACCTGATAGATTGTATCTTGGCCAAGATAGAGTTCCCCGGATTGGGGTGTACATGGGATAGGGCCACAGCCCCGGTCTACACTGCATTCAAGATGTTGTGGGCTCAGAATTACAAGCCCAGCTACAAACTCATTTGTGAGGGGTTCATCATGCCCCTATACGAGAAAATGTTCAAGGAAGAACCAAGTTGCCTGTCCCAAAACGCTTTGGAAGTCCTTGAGGATTATGGGGATTTCTACTTTTCAGAACAAGGTACCTACTTGAGAATGTTCGGAGGGACTAAGCCCCCATACATATTGCCGCAGTATGCCACAGACTATGTGGTGCTCAAGGAAGCAGTAAGACAACTCTTCTTGGATGGGATTGGAGCATTCCTCCACAAGCTACACAAGGCTTCCTTTCCCCCCCTACCTTTCTGCATAGGTGCTTACACGTTTTCAGGGGTGGCCTCTGCCGATGAATTTGTTCAAGAGTTGAGGGCCTTCCATTTCGGTGAGGTCATCTTCCACAGGAACGACAGAAAGGGTAAAGTGGCCGAGCATTGCAAGGGGAACTATGCGAACTTCGAATATTCCCACTACCCCGATGCCGAGGAGGAAGCTTTCAGAGGCATCAGCAACATGGCTGAACTACGGATCTGTCGCCAAAGTACTGGAGCGAGCTCTAGCTCAACCAAAACCCAGAAGACCATCCAGCAAAAGGAGAAAGAAGCCAAAGATGCCCGAGCTCAGGAAGAGCTCAGGTTAAGAGAAGAGCTCAGGTTAAGAGAAGAGGCAAGGTTACAAAAGGAAGTCGAGGAAGCAAGGAAGCAGCAGGACGCTGAAAATGAGAGACTGTGGAAGGAGGCTGAAGAAGCCCAAAAGCAGAAAGAAGCAGAAATTGAGCAAGCTGAAGCAAGGAAGAAAGTGGAGGAAGAATTGAAGGCAAGAGAAGATGCCCAGGTAGGTGGGTCCGGTGCGCAGGACATGGAGATAGACACCTCTCAGGCAGGTGGCTCTAGTACCCAAAGGGAAGGGACAGACCCCGCTCAGGAAGTCCGGACCCCACCTATGGAAGAAGACATAGACATCATAAACCGACCAATTGTACCGTACACTCCATCTGGGAAGCGTACGGTGTCCAAATGGAATGAGTTTGTCTATGACAAGAAAAGAAAAACAATGGTCCTCCAATCAGAAGAAAGGATTAAAAGTCCTTTCCATGACGACATAGTTACCCACCGAGAGGTCGCTGTCATGCAGAACACAGATGCGGATCCCATTGCCATGGCCTCCGCAGTTATAGCGACAGCACAAGCATCATTTGCCAATGTAGGGGTGATAGTCAAAGAAAATATATTGACAAAGAAAAGAGCACGTACCCTGCAGCGAAACGTGGCTAATGAGCAAGCTCAAAGAGACCTGGCAGTGAACAAGTATAATTGCTTGTACGCTGAGCACAAGGAGTTGGCAAACAAGTACAGCTACCTGGAGGAGGAAAAGGACCAGCTAGCACTCCAAATAATGATTGCAGAAGCAGAGAAGAGTGGAGCAGAAGAAAAGGCTTCCCAGCTAGAAACAGACAAGCAGGCATTAGCTGAGCGTTTAGAGCAAGCGGAAAGAAGAACCTTGGACATGTCCCCCTTCCACGAGCTGTCATGCAATATACTACAGCAAGTGCATGGCTCTCAAGAGCTAATCACTGATGAGGTGTGCAAACTCAAGGCCATGACGGTTAGGCTAAAGGAGGTGAATGCGGAAGCCCACAGGCTCAAGGCTAAGAATACCCGTGTCAAAGCAAATGTCATAAGTCAGATGGCATGGAGGGAAGGGAAAGGAGGTTTCCCCCCGCATCTTCCTTTCAAGACCGTGGAAGATTTTAATGAAGATATAGCCTTGTTGGAGTTTGGCCGGAACTGTGCCAATAAGCTGATGGCCAGTGTGCAGAAGACCACAGATAGAATCAACAACCTGTACCAAAAGCTCAAAGGAGTCCATGATAACTGCTCATTAAGTTTCCCTCAGACCCTAGAAGACTTCCCGGGAAAAGAGCAGCGGTTATCTCAACTGAAAGAAGAGCTAGGTGTCCAGATGGAGTATGTGAAAAGCATTGATGTCCTTGCCATAGATGATCTCCAACATTACATCGGTTCATCAACATTTCACAACCATCTGCTGAAGGAAACATATCAAGTTGCTGAAGCAGAAGTACAAAGCATTAAAATAGAGCTCGAGAAGAATATAACTTCTCAGAAAATCCTGTTTCCTGCTGCAGCAAACATAATCATAAGGGATACAGGTGTGTGGCACAGTTACATAGAAGAGGAGGTCAGGAAAGCTGCAACAGCAGCAGAAGCATCAGTAGACCCGGCAGCCCCTCTCCCAGCAGTCTCTTCCCCAACAATGGCAGAAATTCTGGCCAGTCCCATTCCCCCTTCCCAATTAGGAGCAGCATCAGCAGGGGAGTCGAGGACCTCTTCCCAGGCAGCATCAGCGACCATCAACTTGGGCGACCCTTTGCCAGGAGAAGCTCACGCACAGGAATGAAGAAGCTGAATTCAGTGAGCCACTCTTTTCAGCCAGACACGTGCCCAGCAGGGAACGCTTTGAGTTTAGCAAATTTTCTGTTATATGTAAGGCGTAAGCTGTGGGACAGCTGTCCCTATTCTTTTTGTCAAAATATTTTGTAAATGAAGTGACCATTTTTTGGTGATCGATTATATTAGAAATCCCTGTAAATGACAGGTGGGGGATGCTAGGTGTCAGCCCAGAGGGCAAATTTGTAACTATAAATAGAAGCTAGGAAAGATTAGGCATGGACTTTTGGCAGGGAATGAAAATTTTGGGCGAATGATATGAGCTATCTTGTATCGGCTCTGTAAATTGAATTTTCTAATAGAAGCCACAGGAGATGGACGTTTTGCTTGGAATGTTGGGTTGCTTTATGTTGGACTATTCTAATGACTGCAATTCCGCAATGTGAGATCATTCTTGACTTCTGAATTATTTCTTTGTATTAATGATTTTGCTCTTATCTATGCATGCGTCCTCTCTATTTCATGGACAGTGAATGCGTTCCATATTAAATCAGGAGCTACCTGCTGATACTTTTACCATTGCTGTAGATTTTTCTTCTAGAACGAATGGCTAACTGTTCTTTCTTCAGGATAATTCGTATGGCTCATTGTTCATGCTTTTAATTGCTCCTTGCAGGGATCTTTTAGTTTAATTCCAGTTTCGTTCTATCTAGAGCTGTTTCTTTATTCTTGTTACTTAGATCAAACAATTTTGATTTCTTCTGTTCATAAGCAATAAATTCGTTCTGTAGGTTCAGTGTAGATCTGTTTCCTTAATCCTGTAGCTTTTCTCTGTTTATTTTCTGAGCAACAGATGCGTTCCATTTTAAATGAGAAGCTATCTTCTCAAGATCCTCATCTTGCTGTAGCTTTGACCGTGAGAAATAATAGTTATCTGTTCGTTGCTTATGATATCTGTTACAGCTGATTGCTCTCCCCTTAAGCGTGTTCCCCTGCAGGGATAGGTAGATGTGTTCCTGTTTCTAAATTTAAATCTGTTTCAGTTGCATTTAGACTAAGTATAATTTAGGCATGTGCATCTCATATAAAACACATAAAATCCAAAAGAAAGGTGGATCGGGCCATAACCGGTAAAATCGGATTTAAAGTCCAAAACCACGGTTGCCGGAACCGCTAACCGGACGGATTCCCTACACCAAACGGGAGATAGTCTAATTGGGACCGTCTCTCGGGGAGAATCCCTTTCTGATTGATGCTACGATATCCGAGGCATCAACAGTTTTTGGCGCTAGAAGGAGGGCCTGAAGTGCATGGCTGATAGAGGAAAATCTTCCACGGTCATAGATAACACTGAAAACCCGCTTGAAGAAAACTTTTCAAACAGCCCAGATCTTGGATTAACAGACCAAGAACGCCTCGTTTCTGACCCTGAGCCTCAGGAAGCTTTATACGCTGTTCCTTTTGCAGAAATAGAGGACTTGAGAAGACATACTAGATCTTACGTTAGACAGCTAGGTGGGTTAAACGCTGTCAACTTCCTCCCTAAGAAAACTACACCCAGAAAGGAGCCGCAATATACCCGTGATTCGATCCTCGTTCAGAGTTTTGAAGAACTGGTAAATCTAACGTTGGAAGAAATCTCCGGCACTCTTAACAAGTCAGACCAAGAAAATCTCGAAGAAATTACCACTCCCAAAAGTACTCCACCGAATTCACCTTACAATTCTCCACCAGGGTCTCCACGTCCGAACCCAAACATGGCTGTACCTGCCTGGAGAGCAAGGGGAGCGCTGAACCTAGCTGGACCATTCCATAATCTCCCTAAAAATCCAGAAAAGGTCTTGCCTAAGTACGATCCAGGGAAGGCCATTTCGGCGGAGGATCACCTCAAGAGTTTTTACTTAGCTCTGAACCTTTTAAATGTACAACATGAAGACGTAGTCTGCAGGTTGTTTCCGTATACATTCGAGCCTAAGGTATCATCTTGGTACTTTAGCCTTCAACCCAGCTCAATCTCTAGTTGGGATGATTTCGAAAAGTGTTTCCTCAAGAAATACGGGAACCAAAAAACTGTAGCCACGCTTATGAAAGAGCTCTTATCCATGAGAATGGAGAAGAAGGAAAAGGTTCAAGACTTTAATCAAAGATTCACAACGCTGTTGAATAACTTTAGTGAAACTAACAAACCCACAGAAGAGTCTTTGATTGAATACTACACAACAGCTCTTGAAGGTCCAATCGCAATGTTTGTAAAACGATCCAAGAAAACGACCCTAATAGAGAATTTTGAGGAAGCTCGAAAGGTAGAGGAAGAGGCTGATAGCATAGCTAAACATGCCTTAGATGTGGAAACAAAACCAGCAGCTAGCAAGAAACCTTTGCTCCTCACGAGAGGCAAAGAAGAGCCATCTACGGATATGGAAAACGTAGTTAAGATGATGCAGAAGTTATCTAACAAAATCGTAGATCTTGAAAAGGACAAGGCTGCTAATACATCTAGGAAAGCTTTCAAGCCATTCTATAAGAGAAGGGAAGACGGGGAACAGTCTCACCCACCAATGAACACTGCCCCTGTTCTAAATTTGAATGAGATTGGGATGGAGAATTTCTGCACCTTTCACCAAGAACCACACTCGGAGAAGAGCTGCCCTCAATGGATCAATTCCATGAGCTTGGTCATGAACCAAATGTTAGATTCTCAGATCCCAGACCAGGATGATCCTCCAGAAGAGTCAGGCCCTGAGTTAGAGGAACCAACCCCGGACACTACTATGGTATTGTGGGATTGGATACCTATGACTGAATTAGTAGAAGAAGATTACGCAGACAGCTCTCCCTCTACCATAAATGTTGCTACTCGCAGCAAGGGCCCAATTGCGGATCCTGTCCCATCCACCTCTTCCCATAAGCCTAAGATTACAAAGGATCCGCCCAGGAGGCATATACCAATCATCCCACCACAGCCCAAAGTAAACCAGACAGCGGCCAAACAGCCAAGTGCTGATAACACAGTTCAGCCGCCTAAGGAGACCTTGAACAAAACAGATCAGTCCACTCGAATTGGGAATGAATCCGATATAGGGTATGATATTATCGAAGATATCAAGAAAGTTAAAGCAAACGTATCAATATTTGACATGTGTAGCTTGCCCCATCAACGAGACAAACTACTTCATGTTTTACAACCAAAACCCAGCGCTACATTAACAGATTCTCAAGACAATCCTGAAATTAACGAAGCTAGCATCGGTGGGAAATCCAAATCCCAAACATTGCCATTTCTGCTGACATTCGAAATTTTTAATCACAATGTTCATAACTGTCTGGTAGACTCCGGAGCTTCTTCAAACGTCATGCCACTTTCAATTTGTAAGAAAATTAATGGGCAGCCCGTACCATCTCCAGCTCAAATCATACAATTAGACAGGACTGCTGTCAAGGTTATAGGGGAGATGAAAGATGTTCTAATTAGACTGTCAGCCGACCCTAGAGTTTGCCAATTCATTGACATAATGGTGGTCGATATTCCTGAAGCTTATGGGCTGATTCTGAGTAGGGATTGGTCTACCAAGTTGAGCGGCTACTTTGCTACCGATTGGTCTCATCTATGGCTGCCTTATCAGAACAGGCAGAATCAGATTAAAATTCTTAGGGAACCTCATATGAAACAAAACGTAACCCAGCTAGAAGAAAAGAATGAGGCTGTAGCTTTCTCTTCCTCGGTCCTGGGAAATTACTTCTTGGAAATGGATCCGGGTAACTATCAATCTGAAACCTTTTGCCATGAATCAGACAAACAGTCCGATCTCCTTCATTTTTCTCGGACTGATGAGGTTGATTGTAACATAGTCAATTTAGTTGCTAACGTAGACCACAAAGAAACTAACTTAGTTGAATCTAAAGATACCTTTTGGACATTATACTTTGATGGTTCTAAAACTCTGGAAGGATCCGGAGCCGGTTGTGTTCTAATGGATCCAAAGAAGAACAAGTATTTTTTGTCTTGTAGATTAGAATTCGATTGTACTAATAATACCGCTGAATATGAAGCTTTGGTGCATGGTTTAAAGAAGGCCATTGACTTAAATGTTAAGTACCTGAAGGTTTTTGGTGACTCCGAGATAGTAGTTAGACAGGTAAGAAACACCATTCATTGCCTCTCACCGCACTTGAAAGGTTACCAGGCTGAGGTATGGGATTTAATCATGTATTTTGACGCTTTCAATATAAAATCAATTCCTAGGTTGCAAAATTCTGCTGCCGATTTGTTAGCAACATCTGCTTCTAGATTGGTGCCGACAAATAATAAATGCTCGATTGAATTGATTTTCAGGCCTTCCATTCCCGATAACATCACAAACTTCAGAATCTTCGATGATGACGAGCAGATTATCAGCTTCCTGACAAATGAAGACAGTTTTCAAGGAGCTGCAATAGATGAGGAAGAACATGATGATGATTTGATGAAGAAGGAAGAGGAGAAGGGAAATTTCATGCCAAAAGGGGTAAGGGCCCTCGAAATGCTTTTCGATCTTCAAAATAAATTCAAAAGACCAGCTAATACCAAAACTAACAGCTCATCAATGCAACATGAGTTGGTTAATTTGGGTACCGAGGCAGAACCAAAATTTGTCAACCTTGGCAAATGCTGTTCACCAGGAGAAAGAGAAAGGTTCATTAAGTTGTTTAAACAGTACAAGGATGTTTTTGCATGGACCTATGAAGATCTGAAAACATATGACGTCCGCATCATTCAGCATGTTATACCAATGAAAGCGGGTGTCAAACCATTTCAGCAGCAGTTAAGGAGGATGCATCCCACTCTTGAACCGCTGATCCAAAAGGAATTAAAGAAACTCCTGGACGCAAAGATAATCTTCAAAGTTAGGCATTCCGAATGGGTTGCAAACTTGGTTCCCGTGAGGAAGAAATCAGGAGAGATTAGGCTATGTGTAGATTTCAGAAATCTAAACAAAGCCTCAGATAAAGACAACTACCCCGTGCCTTCAATGGAGCAAATCCTACAAATGGTGTCTGGATCTGAATTGTTTTCTCTCCTCGATGGGTTCTCTGGCTATAATCAAGTGTTAGTAGCTGAAGAAGATCGTCTCAAGACTACCTTCAGGACTAAGTGGGGAACGTTCGCTTACAGGAGAATGCCGTTTGGTCTGATAAATGCTGGAGCTACATTCCAAAGGGCGATGGATATTGCCTTCCGAGGATTGGGTGGGCAATGCGTTGTTGTTTACTTAGATGATGTTACAGTCTTTTCGAAGAAAAGGGAAGATCATGTTGTTCATCTGAGACATATCTTTGATCGTTGCCGGAAGTATGGTATTTCCTTAAATCCCAAGAAGAGCGTGTTCGCTGTACCCGAAGGTAAGCTATTGGGTCATATCATCTCCAAAGAGGGAGTGTCAATCGACCAGGAAAGAGTCCAAGCTATTAATAAGATTCCGATGCCTCACAACAAAAAATCTATGCAGTCTTTCATGGGCACCATTAATTTTGTCCGCAGATTTGTTCCGGATTTTGCACAAATTGTTAAGCCATTGCAACAGATGGTTAAACAAAGCATACAATTTAAGTGGACAGATTTGGAGAAGGACGCATTTAGAAATATCAAGGCAGCTGTAGCTAAAGCTCCTTCCTTAAGAAGTCCAGATTTCGATAAAGATTTCATCCTGTATACCTTCGCTTCGGACGATTCTCTCGCAGCTGTACTCACGCAAAAAGTGGAGTTGGGGGACGAATACCCAATTTCGTTTATGAGCACTGGTCTGCAAGGGGCTGAGCTGAATTACCCCGTAGTGGACAAGCATGCCTACGCGGTCTTCAAAGCAGTCAAGCAATTTAGGCCATACATTTTGAAGAACAGAACTAAAGTCATAGTTCCCCATCCAGCTGTTAGATCCCTTTTCGTTCAAAAGGAATTGGGAGAGAGGAGAGGAAACTGGGTCACAGCTCTGCAGGAGTATGATTTGGAATTTAAACCGGCTACAATCATCAAAGGACAAGGTCTATGGAAGTTACTGGCTGGAAACTCGACTGATGAAGAGCACCATTGGAAAAATGAAGCCGAGCTCAATTCGGTTGAGGTATGCCATATCTTCACAACTCCCCGGTCATGGTATAGAGATCTAGTGCACTATTTACAGCAGGGATATCTACCCGAGCACTGGAATTCTAAACAAAGAAGGGCACTCCGCTTGAAATCGGCACCCTATCAAATCATTGATGGGATTCTTTTTAGAAAGAATTATGACGGAATCCTTCTTAGATGTTTGGAAAAGGAGGATGCAAACAAAGTTGTCAAAGGATTGCATGATGGCCCCGCAGGTGGCCATTATTCAGGAGAGACGACAGCACACAAGATACTGAGAGCTGGTTATTACTGGCCCACTCTGTTTCGAGATGCCCACACATATGCACGAAACTGTGATGTATGTCAAAGAAGCACTGGGAAGTTACCTAAGGCCGCAGGCCCATTGCAGCCTGTCATCATCTCTGAACCTTTTGAGCAATGGGGCATAGATGTTATCGGAGAAATAAATCCAAATTCTTCCTTGCAACACCGATACATTCTGACAGCTACCGACTATTTCACCAGATGGACGGAGGCCATCCCACTGCGCAAGATCAATGAAGATACAGTTATCAGCTTCTTGAAAGAGAACATCATAACCAGGTTTGGGGTTCCAATTTCCCTTGTTTCTGATAATGCTACTTATTTTTCATCTTGCAAGATAAATGAATTTGTTTATGAATGGGGAATTAAGTTGCATTATTCAGCCAATTACCACCCTCAGGGAAACGGATTAGCTGAATCCTCAAACAAGAATCTGATTCGAATCCTTAAGAAAACAGTGATAGAAAACCAGAGAAGTTGGCATGTGGCTCTCCCAAATGCCTTATGGGCAGATAGGGTAACCCCGAAGAATGCTTTAGGTGTCTCCCCTTTCACTCTTGTCTATGGCAAGGAAGCCATACTTCCCCCAAACATCTTGCTGCCATCCTTGCAATTGTCCCAAGCCTCTCGGGGTTCTGGTAGCCAAGCCTTACAATCCAGGATAAACACCCTGCTTCGACTGGAAGAAGCCCGACACAAAGCTAAAGACCGATTTCATCAACACCAGGACATAGTTAAGAGATGGTTCGACAAGAGGAAATCCGGCAAGAGGGACTTTGAAGTTGGGGATTTAGTCCTGAAATGGGACCATAATCACGAAGGCAAAGGAATGCACACGAAATTTCAACATCTATGGGTAGGCCCGTACCAAATTTCTGCAAAATTGGGCCCATCCACTTATAAATTGACAAATCTCGAGGGAGAGGAAGTAGCCCTTCCACTCAATGGCCTCGCCCTGAAACAGTACTTCGCGTGAGTCTCCGTGAGACTTCCTGTACATAAATAAAGTTGTCTGTTCGCTTTCGCTGTTAGCTGTTTTATTTTTCGGCCATGATGTTTCTTGTTTTGTTATTTGATCTTTTCAATAGGTTTTTGTTTTCTGAAGCACCCTTTTTTGTTGGGTCTCCCGCTGAAGGCAGCTCTCTCAAAGAAAACTTGCAACCCATGAGTCTGGGACCCTGCTCAGTAAACCCGGTCTGCTGTGCTCTCGCTGAAATATTCAAGAGGGGGGAAGCCTACCCTGCTAGTCACATTAACCCTGTTCAATAGCAGAGACCCATGGCCATCTTCATTACTATCGTTGGGTTCCACCCACTCTCACACTTCATAGGCATCTCAAGAAAGGTTACCTAAGTTGGACCCATGGAAAGTGGCACTTCTCGAAGACACGGGGTATTGAAATGACTCCATGCTGCTGATTTAAAAGCCAAAATGGCCTACATTCAAGAGTCTGTTTTCCAGGGATTCTCGCCTCAATTAAAGCATGGCTGAGACAAAACAAAAGGGACATGTAAAATCAAGAAGGCTGTCCAAAAGGCCCAGCTCAAAATAGGCTCCTCTCCGTCCGTGAAGTTTGATCAAATCAATAAAACCTCTAACTCACACAAAAGGACATTATGGATTGAGGAGCCCAAATCAAAGATCGGTCCAAAAGAAAATATCCCTGGAAGGCTCAAACAGCTAAGCTGTCCGAAATACAAGCATCCCAAAGGATGCCAGCAGCATGGGAATGAGGAACAAGAACAATAGTGTCCATGAGGAAGTGTTGCAAATCCTGTGGAGTCCGGCAGTAGTGACCATTTGAGGGATGACCCTCCTAAAATGAATCTCATATGCTGGCCCTCTGAGAGTGGTGAAGATGCCTCGGTCGAAGCTCCCCTTTCCCAATGACTAGCAGGAAAAGTGCTCCTTTCCCCGCATGAGTCTAAAATGCTCAGCTGAGTAGTGCACCCGAGACGGATGTTTTAATGAAGTTCCGGACCATGTAGGGTATTTTTTCAGAGATCTGTGTTCGCCAGCGACTCGCCATTGTTGTTGCAGCAACACCCCTCCCCAAAATTTTGTACATGTTGGGGCCCCTCCTGTATTTTTCGTACAAAGTCTGTTTGAGGAGACATCCCAGGCGTCCGCTCTGTTTTCAGCATAAATTTTTCCTTCCCGGCTGAGCTGCTTGCCGTCAATCCGCCCATGTTCTCCCCATTAAGCCAAAAGATAACTTAGTTTTGCCCAAACGTTTTGAAGTAATCCGGACTTTGTCCCGAAACAGCGGGAGTCAAACGTCCAACCTTTCCGAGAGGAGGACCTAGATTTCCTTTGTCAAAATCCGCGGGAGCCCTTGGGCAAAACCACCCGAAACGGCGGAAGCTTTCGATCAAGTCTTCCGCGACCACGGAAAGGTTCGCGTTGTTCTCCCGAAACGGCAAGGAATTCAACAAAGCCATCTGAAACGGCGGAACAATTCAGCTCTGTCTTCCGAAACGGCGGAAGCCATTCGGATAAACTCGCCGAAATAACACAAAGCAGTTCATCATTTTCTTCCGAAGTAAAAGCACTTGGAAAATTTTCAATCGTTGCTTCTGCGGAACGGTTCAAGCTCCGAAACAACTTAGTTCCCGAAACGGCGGAGCCTTTCATTCGAACCTCCCGAAATGGCGGGGCTCATTCACCTTAGTCTCCCGAAAAGGACTTAGATTTTCTTTCGATGAGAAGACTGCGGGAACAAAGGACTTAGAGAATGTTTAGTTTCAACCTTCCGCAACGACGGGAGTTTAAGTGAGCCCACCCGAAACGGCGGGAGTTTTCAGGGAACCCTTCCGCAACCGCGGGAGCCCTCGTAAAATCCTTCCGCAACGGCGGGGGAATTCAAGGAACCCTTCCGAAACAGCGGAAGCCGCCGCGATATCTTTCCAAAAGAAAATAAGCGGGAACGTTTTATGAAACCCTTCCGCAACGGCGGGGGAATTCATGAAAACGTCCCGAAACGGCGGAAACCATTTGGATAAGTCCCGCGGAGAAATTCACGATTGCCTTCCGAAACCTTGAAAAGACTTAGAAGTTTCTCAAGAAGCTGTCGCGGAAGCCTTCAGCTTTTGCTTCCGAAACAGCGGAAGCCTTCGGGCTACCCTCCCGAAACAGCGGAAGCCAATTGCTTACCCCGACCGGCAAAAGGACTCCGAAACGATCCCGGGTGAATTTGCGGAAAATATAAGTTTTGCTTCCGAAACGGCGGAAGCCATTCCCAAAAGCTTTCCGAAACTAGCGGGAGCCGTAGCCAAAAAACTTTCCGAAAATCAACGAGACTTTGAAGTTTTGGTTCACGGAAGCTTTCGCAAAAGTCTTCCGAAAATACCGGGAGCATTCGCTATACCGTTCCGAAAGGGCGGAAGCTTTGGCGTTACCCGTCCGCTACGCGACAGACTCTCGCGGAAGGCTTCGCGTTTCCTTTCCGCTTTAAGCCCCGAAACGTCGGAAGCTTTCATCGAATCCTTCCGCAACGGCGGATGCAATTCACGAACTGGCCCCGCAAGTGGCGGTCGCACGGAAACCGAGGTGCTTTGACGTGACCGCTACGCGCGGCGAATTTAAACCCCGTTTTAACCACGCCACCTACCCAATTAAATGCTCACACGTGCCATTCCTTATAAAATACCGTGGGGGGGGGCTCGACCAATACACCATTGTTTTGAACCGGCCAGCGACGTGTGATACCGTGCAAATCGCTCCAGCTCACCTCGCGCCTCCGTGCTCGCAGCCACCTTGCTCAAGCAATCCCCACGGTGCCAGGTAGGATCTTCACCTTGTTTTTCACTACTGAGCTGTCCTTTTGGGGAAATTATTGGGTTTTAGTGGGATTGTGACGGGCAAAACACCCGTCAAGGGCTATGTTTTGCCCGTCAGGTACAGTGAACGGAGTTTTCGTTTCACATAATTGTCGTGGGCCTTCGTAAAACGTATATCTTATGTTGATGGGTGCGGGCAGTTAACCATGCCTTATGTTGAATTTAAACCCCGGGCCGCGCCCCTCGTCGTGGGTTAAGTTATCGAAACCCTATGGGCTTTCCATATCCCTGACCGTGAACCCTGGGCCCTTTTCCATAAACCCCAGTCCCTACACGCGAAGCCGAAACCCGTAAGCGGTTAAGCCACGAGAGCCAAAACTTGAAGCCGCCCTAGCTCTCCCCGTCAGTTTGTCCCCGGCGCCGTTACCTTCGCTCAGACCAAAGCCTCCCATAGTGACTCGGCAAGTGGCCGCGCGTGACGATAGCATCCATAGCCCTCACCGAGTCAACCCGCCTCTTCCCCGCCTTCGACCTCTCCAACCGCAGCCATAGCGAAGGACTTCTCCTTCCGCGAAGCGGAACCGGAGGCTGATTGCTTCCGCGAATCACCTATCGGTCCAATAAAACCAATAGCGTCCGCAACATAGCTTATCCCACACTCATCGTTTACGAGCTTCAAATGTTTCAATGTGTGTCTTATAATTGAAATAATGTTTTACTTCCTAAATACATGCTTCATTGATTTATCTCATTAAAACAATTGTTGCTCTCTGCTGAAACCATACAACCTGTGGCTCAAACTCATGATGAATTGTATATGGATGTTATCAGGGATAATTCAATATGCCGAAACCCAGTAAGAAGAAGGCGAGGATGACAGAAAAGAAACCTGCTCCTCCTAAGATTGAAACCTCGCTCCAAGACACCAGGTGCACCACTGGTGTCCCTCCAGAAATCAGATGGGATGACATATACAGAATGATCAGGGACCAAGAGATCCCAGATATGTTGCTGGAGGAGGCACCGATCTATCAAAATATCAGAGCCTCAGGCATAACTAGAGCCGCTACCCGCCCTGAGCTGTTCCCCTGTGCTGAAGTGATCGGGTGGATACTCCAACATGCAGATGCTGATGGGAGAGTGATAAATGATAGCGGGAACATGGCTATCGCCTCATTTCAACCCGCGTATCTGGCGGCAGCCTACAGGTTTCCCCGTGTCCAGCAAGCTCTGACCGATGAATGGTTAAACCAGATGGACAATGTCGAGATGGCCAAAAAGCTACTGGTGCAAGGGAAACATTTGAGGAAGAAAGAGAGGGAGGAGTATGACGTACAGAATCTAAGAGCTCCTTATAGATTGATCGCCCTGATGCTGTGTAGAATCTTCGGCATGCCCGATGGCACAGTATACAAGATTCAGTGGGTCCCTATCATTCACTATGTGGCATTTAAGGGGACAGTGTTTGACTGGGCCACCATCTTGTCAGATAGTCTGGCCTCAATGATAAGTGCTGCTAAGCCCGGGCTGGCCTCGAAGAAGGCTGAATTCTTCATGTCCTCATACCTGATAGATTGTATCTTGGCCAAGATAGAGTTCCCCGGATTGGGGTGTACATGGGATAGGGCCACAGCCCCGGTCTACACTGCATTCAAGATGTTGTGGGCTCAGAATTACAAGCCCAGCTACAAACTCATTTGTGAGGGGTTCATCATGCCCCTATACGAGAAAATGTTCAAGGAAGAACCAAGTTGCCTGTCCCAAAACGCTTTGGAAGTCCTTGAGGATTATGGGGATTTCTACTTTTCAGAACAAGGTACCTACTTGAGAATGTTCGGAGGGACTAAGCCCCCATACATATTGCCGCAGTATGCCACAGACTATGTGGTGCTCAAGGAAGCAGTAAGACAACTCTTCTTGGATGGGATTGGAGCATTCCTCCACAAGCTACACAAGGCTTCCTTTCCCCCCCTACCTTTCTGCATAGGTGCTTACAAGTTTTCAGGGGTGGCCTCTGCCGATGAATTTGTTCAAGAGTTGAGGGCCTTCCATTTCGGTGAGGTCATCTTCCACAGGAACGACAGAAAGGGTAAAGTGGCCGAGCATTGCAAGGGGAACTATGCGAACTTCGAATATTCCCACTACCCCGATGCCGAGGAGGAAGCTTTCAGAGGCATCAGCAACATGGCTGAACTACGGATCTGTCACCAAAGTACTGGAGCGAGCTCTAGCTCAACCAAAACCCAGAAGACCATCCAGCAAAAGGAGAAAGAAGCCAAAGATGCCCGAGCTCAGGAAGAGCTCAGGTTAAGAGAAGAGCTCAGGTTAAGAGAAGAGGCAAGGTTACAAAAGGAAGTCGAGGAAGCAAGGAAGCAGCAGGACGCTGAAAATGAGAGACTGCGGAAGGAGGCTGAAGAAGCCCAAAAGCAGAAAGAAGCAGAAATTGAGCAAGCTGAAGCAAGGAAGAAAGCGGAGGAAGAATTGAAGGCAAGAGAAGATGCCCAGGTAGGTGGGTCCGGTGCGCAGGACATGGAGATAGACACCTCTCAGGCAGGTGGCTCTAGTACCCAAAGGGAAGGGACAGACCCCGCTCAGGAAGTCCGGACCCCACCTATGGAAGAAGACATAGACATCATAAACCGACCAATTGTACCGTACACTCCATCTGGGAAGCGTACGGTGTCCAAATGGAATGAGTTTGTCTATGACAAGAAAAGAAAAACAATGGTCCTCCAATCAGAAGAAAGGATTAAAAGTCCTTTCCATGACGACATAGTTACCCACCGAGAGGTCGCTGTCATGCAGAACACAGATGCGGATCCCATTGCCATGGCCTCCGCAGTTATAGCGACAGCACAAGCATCATTTGCCAATGTAGGGGTGATAGTCAAAGAAAATATATTGACAAAGAAAAGAGCACGTACCCTGCAGCGAAACGTGGCTAATGAGCAAGCTCAAAGAGACCTGGCAGTGAACAAGTATAATTGCTTGTACGCTGAGCACAAGGAGTTGGCAAACAAGTACAGCTACCTGGAGGAGGAAAAGGACCATCTAGCACTCCAAATAATGATTGCAGAAGCAGAGAAGAGTGGAGCAGAAGAAAAGGCTTCCCAGCTAGAAACAGACAAGCAGGCATTAGCTGAGCATTTAGAGCAAGCGGAAAGCAGAACCTTGGACATGTCCCCCTTCCACGAGCTGTCATGCAATATACTACAGCAAGTGCATGGCTCTCAAGAGCTAATCACTGATGAGGTGTGCAAACTCAAGGCCATGACGGTTAGGCTAAAGGAGGTGAATGCGGAAGCCCACAGGCTCAAGGCTAAGAATACCCGTGTCAAAGCAAATGTCATAAGTCAGATGGCATGGAGGGAAGGGAAAGGAGGTTTCCCCCCGCATCTTCCTTTCAAGACCGTGGAAGATTTTAATGAAGATATAGCCTTGTTGGAGTTTGGCCGGAACTGTGCCAATAAGCTGATGGCCAGTGTGCAGAAGACCACAGATAGAATCAACAACCTGTACCAAAAGCTCAAAGGAGTCCATGATAACTGCTCATTAAGTTTCCCTCAGACCCTAGAAGACTTCCCGGGAAAAGAGAAGCGGTTATCTCAACTGAAAGAAGAGCTAGGCGTCCAGATGGAGTATGTGAAAAGCATTGATGTCCTTGCCATAGATGATCTCCAACATTACATCGGTTCATCAACATTTCACAACCATCTGCTGAAGGAAACATATCAAGTTGCTGAAGCAGAAGTACAAAGCATTAAAATAGAGCTCGGGAAGAATATAACTTCTCAGAAAATCCTGTTTCCTGCTGCAGCAAACATAATCATAAGGGATACAGGTGTGTGGCACAGTTACATAGAAGAGGAGGTCAGGAAAGCTGCAACAGCAGCAGAAGCATCAGTAGACCCGGCAGCCCCTCTCCCAGCAGTCTCTTCCCCAACAATGGCAGAAATTCTGGCCAGTCCCATTCCCCCTTCCCAATTAGGAGCAGCATCAGCAGGGGAGTCGAGGACCTCTTCCCAGGCAGCATCAGCGACCATCAACTTGGGCGACCCTTTGCCAGGAGAAGCTCACGCACAGGAATGAAGAAGCTGAATTCAGTGAGCCACTCTTTTCAGCCAGACACGTGCCCAGCAGGGAACGCTTTGAGTTTAGCAAATTTTCTGTTATATGTAAGGCGTAAGCTGTGGGACAGCTGTCCCTATTCTTTTTGTCAAAATATTTTGTAAATGAAGTGACCATTTTTTGGTGATCGATTATATTAGAAATCCCTGTAAATGACAGGTGGGGGATGCTAGGTGTCAGCCCAGAGGGAAAATTTGTAACTATAAATAGAAGCTAGGAAAGATTAGGCATGGACTTTTGGCAGGGAATGAAAATTTTGGGCGAATGATATGAGCTATCTTGTATCGGCTCTGTAAATTGAATTTTCTAATAGAAGCCACAGGAGATGGACGTTTTGCTTGGAATGTTGGGTTGCTTTATGTTGGACTATTCTAATGACTGCAATTCCGCAATGTGAGATCATTCTTGACTTCTGAATTATTTCTTTGTATTAATGATTTTGCTCTTATCTATGCATGCGTCCTCTCTATTTCATGGACAATTAATGCGTTCCATATTAAATCAGGAGCTACCTGCTGATACTTTTACCATTGCTGTAGATTTTTCTTCTAGAACGAATGGCTAACTGTTCTTTCTTCAGGATAATTCGTATGGCTCATTGTTCATGCTTTTAATTGCTCCTTGCAGGGATCTTTTAGTTTAATTCCAGTTTCGTTCTATCTAGAGCTGTTTCTTTATTCTTGTTACTTAGATCAAACAATTTTGATTTCTTCTGTTCATAAGCAATAAATTCGTTCTGTAGGTTCAGTGTAGATCTGTTTCCTTAATCCTGTAGCTTTTCTCTGTTTATTTTCTGAGCAACAGATGCGTTCCATTTTAAATGAGAAGCTATCTTCTCAAGATCCTCATCTTGCTGTAGCTTTGACCGTGAGAAATAATAGTTATCTGTTCGTTGCTTATGATATCTGTTACAGCTGATTGCTCTCCCCTTAAGCGTGCTCCCCTGCAGGGATAGGTAGATGTGTTCCTGTTTCTAAATTTAAATCTGTTTCAGTTGCATTTAGACTAAGTATAATTTAGGCATGTGCATCTCATATAAAACACATAAAATCCAAAAGAAAGGTGGATCGGGCCATAACCGGTAAAATCGGATTTAAAGTCCAAAACCACGGTTGCCGGAACCGCTAACCGGACGGATTCCCTACACCAAACGGGAGATAGTCTAATTGGGACCGTCTCTCGGGGAGAATCCCTTTCTGATTGATGCTACGATATCCGAGGCATCAACAGGTTCCTAACATATTTCATGAATATAGAGCATCAGTTTTAGATGAACATAGGTTATCAGCTCTAGATATAGCATTGCGAACTACACCTGCTAAATGGTGGGATGCGCAGAAGAACAAATTGAGCACATGGGAAGAATGTAAGCACTTAATGGAAGTTAGATTTTCTGAACAAAATGAGAATGTACAAGCAAAGTAAAATGGACAGACTGATCCCAGAGATCATATAGAATATTGCTTGAAATCATGGAGGCATATTCGAAAGACAGAGTGGGTTCATATGTTTTTGCACATGTTGGATTCAATAGCAAAAAACTGGTATATAGAAACAGAACTTTGACACAGTGCAACAGATTGGAAAATCATGACAACTTTCAGTTAACTTTCAATTTTGAGGATGACTGTCTGATCATTAATGAGGCTCTATAGATCATTAAAAAAAAAAATTGCTGATGTTCCATTTCCTGTGTATAGTCAACCAGATTGGGAAATACAATTTTACACTGGATGAAGATAAAAATGAAGACCCTCACAATGTGAATATACCAGAATCTGAAGGAAAACGCAATGTATAAGGACCTGCCTTTGAAATTCCAGATATGAGTAACCCCTCCTTTAAGACCGAAAAGATCAATATTAGCACGGATGAAGAACCAAAGTTCGCATCTATTGGAGATTATTGGGATGAAGAAACAATGGGACAAATCGCAAACCTAGTGCACAAATATCGGGATTTGTTTCCTTCCAATTTTTCTGAAATGAAAGGCATTTTAGGTGATTTGGGAGTTATGAAAATACCTCTCAAGCATGATGTGAAGCCTATCAAAAAAAGACCTTAAATATTGAACCCCATATATAAAGAAAGAGTGAAAGAATAAATTGATAAAATTCCAGAGGCAAGGATCATTGAACCAATAGAAGAATCAGAATGGATAAGTCCCATGGTAATTCAAGACAAGAAAACTAAAGGAGAAATCAGAATTTGTGTGGATCTCAAAAAATTGAATGATGCATCTATGCATGACCCATTTATGACTCCATTCACAGATGAAGTACTAGATAATGTAGGTGGATAAGAGGCATACTCTTTTACTGATGGATTTTATGGCTACCATCAGATCAGAATTGTTGTGGAAGATAGACACAAGACTACATTTGCTACTGAATGGGGATCATTTCAATACATTGTTATTCCTTTTGGATTGAAGAACGCACCTGCCATATTTTGAAGAGTAGTTGTAGTTGCATTTAAGGATTATATTCATAAATTCCTAGAATTTTACTTTGATGACTGGACAATATTTGGCCTTCTGAAGGACCATCATGTGAACTTAAGGATGATGTTAGAAAAGTGTAGACAGTGTCTGATTTATTTGAACGTAAAGAAGTGTGTCTTCTATGTTCCTTATCGCATATTGTTAGGACACATAGTATGCAAACAAGGATTGATGGTTGATCCAACAAAGATAGCTATCATAGTAAATCTCCCATATCCTAATTCAGTTAAGCAGCTATGCACTACATTGAGACACAGGATATTACAAGAAATTCATTAATGGATATGCGCAGATAACTGTACCTATGGATAAACTATTGAAAAAAGAAATGAAGTACGAGTGGACTAAATATTGCCAAAGAGGATTGGATACACTGAAAGAGAAAATGGTCACAGCACCTATTCTAGTCTTTCTTGAATGGAATAAGCCATTTCATGTACACGTAGATGCTTCATCTATAGCACTTGGCATCGTATTAGAAAAAACTGGTGATGGAAGCACTGACCATCCAATTGCATTTTCTAGTATAAATTTATCTTCAGCATAAAAGAATTACGCCACAATAGATAGAGAAGGCTTAGCCATGGTGTAGGAATTATTTTCTAGGTTCACACTTTTGCATATTTATTGACCATTTAGCTTTAAAATACTTGGTCAACAAACCATTGTTAGGGGGGAGAATATGCAAATGGATTCTACTTTTTTAGGAATATGATTTTGAGATCATAGTGAATCCAGGAAGATTGAATGTAGGAACTTACCATATCTCAAGGATTAATTAGGGAGAGGAACCTAGTAATTTGGAGGATAATCTACCAAATGAACAGTTGTTTTTTATTCACATAACAGATGACTACTTCAGAGACATTGTACAATTTCTAACTACAGGGTTAGCACCTATAGAATTCACTATGCAGCAAAAGAAACAGTTAGTTGTTACACCGTAATCTTCCACCCTGTGAGCATCAGCATTCTTTGGCCTGTAGGATCCATTTCACTGACTCAGATTCACTTTATATCCTTCAGCCCCACTTTGCCCTATTTGTATTCCTATCTGCATGTTGCATCATTATAGCATGCATACCTGCGAGTTGCATCACTATAGCCCGCGAGTATCAAGTAAAATGGTAAAAATCACTAGTTTATTACTTCTTACTCCCAAAAAAAGGTCATTGGGCGACCTTTGGCTCTCCATCTGCCTAGGTAACGTCTCGATGTGTCCTTTCACTTACCTTTGAGAGGACTATATATTGAGCACATATGGCTTATGAATGGGAGGGGAAAGAAGAGCAAGAGAACTCTAGTGTATTTTTGCCCTATCTTGAGTCTACACTCATTGATCCTTGTAGTTATGAACCCTTTATGTTCACCTTCCAAACTCTTATCTAGTTTGAGTTTTCCATTCATGGAGGATTGTTGGAGCCTAGGCCACAGCTATGGTAAAGCTGCGAATTTTGAGGAAAAAGCACAAGTGTTGAAGGGAAAGTGCTAATTTTGAATAAGCACCAATTTTTGGGCAGAAGTAAACGGTGCGCAGTACGGTGCCAGATGGACAAGCTCAGCGCAGATTACAAACCGGAAATTGCGGAGCTCGCGAGCACACGTCAAAGGAGAATGAATGTGGCCGAGTAGAAAGCTCAGCTACCACAATAAATGAAGCAACAGAATAGAGGGCTCATCTACCCTCATTAAGGCTAAGTACATAATTTATGGTTGCTCTGATCAAGGAAGAGCAACGGACCAAAGCATTGAAGGTGAAGTACAAGGAGCAGTGAATGGTGAAGAGGCGCCCATACCCACAATCTGCGCCAAAAGTCACGGAACCTGCAGGAAACGGTGACGTGACTGCAAGCGGTGCCTACAGTACACCTAGACATGTCCGTGGTTAGGGTTTTTAGGGAATACTGTTGGGAAAGGCCCACAGTTTTGTAAAGGTGCGACCATCATGGCCACCTATATATATGTGTAATTGTAAAGGAAGAGGGTTAGACGTAGGCTAGCTGTTTGAGATATGTTAGCTAGTCACTGAGTTGCAGACAGTCTGAGCCGACATCTGAACCATTGTAATCTCTGTAGAGGAAGAGACTAGATCTAGAGAAGGGCTCCCAGCTATGTGCGTGGAGTTTCCTGGAAAGATCTAAGGCGGCAGCTGTGTGCGCAACATATTGTGTAATTCCATTTCTGATTAATATAAGATACACTTCCCGTGGATGTGGTTTCCCCATGGAGGTGAACTACATAATTATTTTTGTTATGATGTTGTGTTGCGTGAATGCATGTTTTAGTTTACTATCTGCGTTTACATGAATGTTTCATTGTCTTTATGAATGAGTATATAAAGCCAGTCCTGGAAACTCCCTTAGAAGTTATATTCACGCACTATCGAAGGAGTCAATAGGAGCACCATTGCCGCAACGCTTAGGAATGCGTTACTGTGCTGGACGCGCAGGCAGGAACGATCCATAGAGTATCGACACAGAGGGTAATTGCCTTGTGTGCAGGAGCGGAGATACCGCGCAGCTAGGCTGGTAAGTACGAACTTCAGCGCTGTTGCACTAAGAGGTCAGTGGAAGAGTAAGATGTTCCACTTTGAGGACTCCTCCTGTAAGAGAGAGAAGGAAGATTGCAGTCTCTGCGTCGCCTAGGTTAAGGAAATCTGATTCCCTAGCCCCCCCATAGCCACTTCGGGTGAGACCTCGAGCTGCTGCGCAGCTCGTTGCCGAGAGGGCCAGTGCACCAAGGGGTTTTGTTGCTGTGCTTCATTAAAACCTGGGTCTGTCCAAAAAGCAACCAACAAATGGTTTCGTTTCCTTGAGACTTGTTATTCCGGTGACGTGTGAAATACTGCTGAAGCCAACAAATGGTTCTGTTGCCTTGAGACTTGTTATTCTGGCGACGTGTGAAATACTGCTGAAGCCAACAAATGGTTTCGTTGCCTTGAGACTTATTATTCTGGCGACGTGCGAGATTGATGCGAAACCCAGAGAAATAAGGAGCCAACAAATGGTTCTGTTTCCTTGAGACGTGCTCAGCTAACAAATGTGCTACTGGAATCCTACAGCTAAAGAAATTCAAGACCGGTTTGATTTAAAGGCTAGAGAGTTCGCTAAACGAGAAAATAGAAGCTCTAGGCTTCAGATAGAAGACTGGTTGCAGAAGTATATTTATACTGACCTTCACGAAATTTTCTTTGTCACATTTGCACTTGAGTTGCATGTGTGGGTAGCCAAGTTAGCAGATACTAGACCCACTGTGCATGTTGATCGACCCGTCGCTTGGACGCCTGATTTAGTCAGCAGTTTGAAGCGGGTAGATAATCCTGTGTCCCGCGCAGCAGACTTTTGGTTGAACAGTCTGCTGGAAGGCTTCATCACTGAGTTTGCAGTAGATACGAGAAAGAGTTTCAGCGAAGCTGAGAGGAGTTTATTCCAAGCACACAGAGGTAAGTTCTTAAATTATCTGAACTTATGGATTAAAATGCTTCTGTATGAAAAAGAAAAACTATGCATAGCTTCCGATGAATAGCATAGACAAGTAATGTCCGCAGATTCTGATAGTGATCTTGAACTTATTGGTTGCACTCATAGTGGAAAACGGTATAAAGTAGGCCTTGACCAACATTATTTTGAGTCTATCCCAGAAGATAGTCAAGTTCCTAGAGCGATCCATATAGAGAGACAAGGGAGTGCTCATATCCCTTATCACCCTTTTACACCGCAAAAGCCAGACGGGGCTCAGTATAACCCTGCAGTAACACCTTCTAGTAGCCCGCACGGTACTTCTAGTACCTCAGCACCACCTTTGTTTAACCATCCCGGAGGCACTGCTACAGCACCTCCACCTCAACCTAGCGCAAGAAAGATGGGTGATGACATGAAGCTACCAACTTTTAGAGGAACAGGGATAGAAGACCCTGAGCAGCACTGGTTCCTCTGTGAAGCCATTTGGACAATTAAGCAAATTAATGATGATGTTGTTAAACTGGTTCAGTTAGCAACCACACTAAGAGAAAGAGCCTTAACCTGGTTCATGAAATACTCAGCAGCACAGAATAGGACGCTTGCTGATGTCAGAAATGCTATGATTAGAGAATTCAAGAAACCTAAATCAGAATCACAGTGTATAATAGAGCTTAAAGACATAAAACAGTTACCTACAGAGTCAGTATGGGACTTTGACAAGAAGTTCAAATCCTTGATAGATCAAGTAAGCTTTGAGTTTACACCGCAGCAGCATAAGGAATGGTTCATTGTTGCGTTGCTTCCACACATTAGAATTCCTCTTATGCAACAGAATCTCACTACACAGGAACAAACTCTAGAGATGGCTATGAAACTAGAAGCTTCACCAATTGCTGGAACAAGCAACGATGTTGCGCAATTGCAGAACCAATTAGCAAACCTAACCTTGCAAGTGCATGATATTAAGAAAGGCAATGAAGTTAAAGAAGAAATTTGGTGTACAAAATGTAAAGCGCAAGGTCATTCAAAGGACCATTGTCCCGTTTTCATAGAATATATTGCAACAGGAGCACCTAACCCTTTACCACAGGCTCAGGGGCCTTGGTGTGAAATCTGTAGAACTAGAGGTCATAGACCACAAGAATGTCACTTGTTACAGAAATACGTACAAACTCCAAAGAATCTATATTGCAATTTCTGTAAATCAGTAGGCCATGATGAGAACAATTGCAGAGCATATGATCTTATGATGGAAAGAAAACATGATATTTATAGATTACAATCAGAGGAACAAGGACCCACAACAGTTCCACAGTATGACCAAACTCGCGACGGCCGAGCAGGAAATTATAGGGGCCGTGGACGCGCAACAAATTTTGGTCGTGGAAGAGGACAGATCACTTGTTACAACTGTGGAGCGCAAGGTCATTTTGCAAGGGATTGCCAAAATCCTACCACCATCTGCAGATACTGCAAATCTTATGATCATGTGATTGAAGAATGCCCTCGGTTGATGGCTAAGATGCAAGCAAAGACGCCACAGGTCAATCAGAATATTCAGTTGATTGGAGCAGAAAAAAGAGAACCAGATCCTACAGTTAATATAGTGACGCGCAATGGAGCAACCACTGGTGCGCCAGAGTTGGGAACTGGAAAGCAAGCGATGCAATGGGTGCGCCGCGCTAATATTAAACCAGCCCTGCTTGACCTGCAGAAGCAAAAAGAAGCATTCAAGCAAGCTCAAGAGTATTTCTCAGATCGGAGAGACTCAAGTTCTGTCGCAATTCCGCATAATGATAGCAGATCACAAGTGCTAAGACAAGACAACCTGGCACAAGAACATGCCACTACATCTGGAAGACCTGATGATGAAGAGGATGCACTAGGAAGTGTCCATGCTTTCCTGAGAAACTGCTTAAAGTTGTCGCGCAGTGAAAAATCAACTATGGAACTTCAACACCTATTGGATAAGTGTCAACAATCTGCTTCGATAAATACACCGCAGCGTGCTGTTCACCAGATTGGAAGTCATACTAGAACTGGAAAAGAGATGAGGCTCATAGCGCAGATTGGAGCATTTGAAATGGACAAAGTCATTTTAGATTTGGGCTCAGAAGTTAATGTTCTCACCATGCAGACATGGGAACAGATGGGTAGCCCTTAGCTTACAAGATCTCCTATCCAGCTAAGACTCGCGAATCAACAACGAGTCTCTCCATTGGGCAGATTACCCAATGTACCTATTGATATTGAGGGTATAAGACGTTATGCAGACTTTGAAGTAATCAAAATTCTGGATGATAGTAGACCTTACCCAGCACTTTTAGGCATATACTGGGCATTTGATAATTTGGATGTCATTAATTTGAAGAAAAGACAGATGACCTTTGAGGATGACCAGATTAGGGTCATTGCACCGCTTGATCCTATTCAAGGACCAAGGTATATTGAACCCATTTGAGCAGAAGAAGAAGTGCGCCACATGGAAAGTTTGTATCAGATGACTGCTAGTCATAGTGACTATGTCAATCCCACAGCAGACGGCCATATCAGCTGGCGATGCGATAGATCGTGCACATCAGATTCAGACGCAGGATTGGAAAACTGGCAGAATCGTTTACATGAGGTTTCTGCAAGGCGTTGCGCCATGATGACTAAATCCATTTGATGGATTGGCACAGAATTGAATGACACTCCAATTTTTGATGGTTTAACTGAAGTAAGTGAATTCATACATACATATGAACAACAAATCCCAGATGAGAAACGCATACAAGCATTAGATATAGAAATGCGCGCTACACCCACAAGATGGTGGGGTGTGCATAAAGAGAATATTCACACATGGCAAGACTGTCACAGATTGATACTGCGCAGATTTCAGGAAACTACAGCAGAAGTGTTGCGCAAATATGATGGACAGAGTGACCCCAGGTCACACGTTGAAGCATGTATTCATCAATGGTCACATATTCCAGAAGATGAGTGGGTTCACCTATTCATCCACACGTTGGATACAGTTCCAAGGAACTGGTACACTGAAACAGAATTGCGCAGAGGCACTGTCACTTGGCCTATTATGATAGAAAGTTTTCAACTTACCTTCAGCTTTGAGTCAGAACATCCGAGCATCGACCACGCTTTAAAGTGTATTAAAAAGAAGGTATTTGAACCATGTCCATTACCAGAATATTCCCAAACAAATTGGGCTGTCCAGATGGAACATGCCCTGGAATGCTATAATTTCACTACTGAAGAAGAGGAAGATGATCCTCGCAACATCAATATTCCGGAGTCAGAAGGGACGCGCAATGTTGAAGGTCCTCAGCTTGATATCCCTGCCATTACAGAACACATCAAGCTCAAAAAGATTAACATTGGTACAGAAGCCGAACCCAAGTTTGCTTCTATAGGAGATTATTGGGATGATGAAACTGTTGGGCATATTTCATATTTATTACGTGACTACCAGGATATCTTTCCCACCAAGTTCACAGAAATGAAAGGCATCCTAGGAGACTTAGGATTTATGCGCATACCTCTGAAAGCAGACGCCAAGCCAGTAAAACAACGCCCATACAGATTGAATCCGCGATATAAAGAAAGGGTTAAAGAAGAAATCGATAAGATGCTCGCAGTAGGTATTATGGAGCCAATAGAGGAAAGTGATTGGATTAGTCCTATGGTGGTATAAGAGAAGAAGACAAAAGGTGAAATAAGAATCTGCGTGGACTTGCGCAAGCTGAACAACGCATCAGCGCATGATCCATTTCCTACTCCCTTTACAGACGAGGTGCTTGATAATGTTGGAGGACAAGAGGCTTACTCCTTCACTGATGGCTTTTCGGGATACCATCATATCAGAATCCATTCAGACGACCGCCATAAGACCACTTTTGCGATTGAATGGGGCTCATTCCAGTATACGGTAATGCCCTTTGGTCTTAAAAATGCTCCTGTTATCTTCTCTCGAGTCATTGTTGTTGTTTTTAAAGAATTCATTCATAAGTTTTTAGAAGTCTATTTTGATGACTAGACTGTGTTTGGTTTACTAAAGAACCATATAGGGAACTTGTGCATGATGTTAGAAAAATGTAGACAGTATCAGATTTCCCTTAACTTGAAAAAATGTATCTTTTGTGCTCCTTTTGGTATTCTCTTGGGTCATATTGTATGCAGACAAGGACTCCTGATGGATCCTGCGAGGGTTTCCATCATTGCTAATTTACCTGCACCCAACTCAGTCAAACAATTGCGCACTACATTGGGACATATAGGGTACTACAGAAAATTTATCAAGGGTTATGCAAAGATCACTGCACCTATGGAAAGATTGCTGAAAAAGGATTCAAAATTCCAATGGACAGAAGAATGCCAACAGAGCTTGGATACACTTAAAGAAAAGATGATCACTGCACCTATCCTAGTTTTCCCAGATTGGAGAAAACCCTTTCATGTTCATGTAGATGCTTCTTCCATAGCATTGGGGTTTGTGCTTGCACAACCGGGAGAAGGAGGTATTGATCACCCGATTGCGTACTCTAGCAGAAAACTGTCCACAGCCGAGAAGAACTACACCACTACAGAAAGAGAAGGACTCGCTATGGTGTATGTCTTACAGAAGTTCAGACACTATCTATTGGGCGCACATTTTAAAATGTATACTGACCATTCTGCTTTGAAATACTTGGTCAATAAGCCAGTGTTAGGGGGGAAGAATTTGCAGATGGCTACTGCTCTTCCAGGAGTATGATTTTGAGGTTATTATCAAGCCAGGTAGATTGAATGCAGGACCTGACCACTTATCTAGGATAGAGTCAGGGGAGGAACCTTCAAATTTGGAGGACAATCTGCCTGATGCGCAGTTGTTTTCTATTCAAGCAGCAGACGAGTATTATTCCGACATTCTTGAGTTTCTCACTACCGGGAAAGCGCCAGTTGAGTTTACAATCCAGCAGAATAAGCAACTTGTTTTCAAAGTCGCAGACTTCACTTTGATAGCAAGCCAGCTCTATAAGTTGGGCCCCGATGAAGTCTTGTGCAGATGTATCCTACCGCATGAGAAGAACTCCATCATCGCAGAAGCGCACTCAGGAACCGCAGGAGGCCATTTCACAGGAAAGCCAACTGCGCAGAAGATCTTAGCCGTAGGTCTTTGATGGCCAGCATTTCACAAGGATACTAAGGAATTCTGAAAATCTTGAGATGTGTGCCAGCGAACAGGAAAACCTTCCAGAAGAGATGCAATGCCACTAAAACCCCAGATAACATTGCGTGCTTTTGATAAATGGGCCATTGATTTTGTAGGACCTATCAACCCTCCAGGAAAGAGAACCGGTGCAAGATACATCATTACAGCTACTGAATACCTCACCAGATGGGTTGAGGCTAAGCCAGTTAAGAACTGCGACGCTGCCACTACCGCGCAGTTCATTTTTTAGAACATTATCACTAGGTTTGGATGTCCACTAATTCTAAAGAGTGATCAAGGTACACATTTCCTGAATGAGACTATAGAGGCCCTTACTGAAGAATTCCACATTAGTCACCATAAGAGTACACCCTACCACCCTCAAGCTAATGGTATGGTGGAGGCATTCAATAAGATTCTCGAGAATGCCCTGACGAAGATCTGTAATCAACAAAGAGATGATTGGGACCTTAGAGTCACGGCTATATTATGGGCTTACAGAACCACATGAAAGAAATTAACAGGTCAAACACCTTTTAGTTTGGTGTATGGACAAGAAGCAGTTATGCCCATGGAATACATTGTTCCCAGTTTCAGAATTGCGTAAATTACAGAAATGGCAGATACTGATACTATGAGTGAAAGACTCTCACAATTGCTTGCCTTAGAAGAAGACAGACTTTTAACCGGATTCCATCAACAGGTACAGAAGGCAAGACAGAAAGCTTGGCATGACAGGCATATTAAGAATAAACACTTTGAAGAAGGAGACTTGGTACTCTATGATAGTAAATTCATCAAGTTTCCAGGCAAGTTTCGTGTACATTGGTTAGGCCCTTTTCGGGTCATAAAGATAACAGAAGGAGGAGCAGTTCAGCTTGCGAAGCTTAATGGAGAATTGATTCCCACAATGATCAACGGGAGTCGGCTCAAGCTTTATCGTGACGGCCACTCCGCCCTGTCGAATTAATACATTGCTAAAGAGATGCAGATGTCCAGTGTAGTTGAAAGAGGCATCGTATTATCAGTCTACATGGAAGTTGCAAGACACTTCCAGTCTCTGGCTTCCCGCGCAGTTCGTTGAAACATCCTCGCATGTCCATAAAGTTTGTTTTGAGCGACCCTATTTTTGCGCTCTTGCGAAGTTTTTCCCCGGGTCATCGAACCGTCGCTCTTGCGGAGTTCCCTGTGTCAAGTTGTCGTTTGAGGAGTTCTCGTTGTGGACCCCTCTATATGCACAGTTACCTATACTGAAATGACCCGCCGAAAAAATTGAATTACAGTAGTCCTATAGCCGCTTTGAATATTAATGGAGGATAAGTTCTCCATTTAATTGTATCCGCTCTGACAGAGTCGGCTTGATCTCCCTAAGATCTGCATTTATGTCATGCGCCGAAAGCTTTAGCTTCTCCCGGAAGGCTGTCAGAGCCCGTCCATCACAATTAATGCACCGCAGAGGCGCGGGGGTAGGATTCTTGCCAACACATGCATAGGCACCTACAGCTAGTAGCCCCACTTGCCCGCATTTACTATCGCCTTTAGCTATAAATACCCCGCACTTGTATATTTTCGGGTTACTTTTCTCGAGTTGCATAGTCTTGTTTGAGAATCTAAGTTATTGTTTTCAGAGCCGAGTTGTGTAGACTGCTTCCTTTGTTTTCAGCATTCGTATCCTACGTTGTTCCGCCAGTTGTCTGTTCAAGTCCTTTTTGTCTATACCGGTTCACGACGGAGAACCTCTCCACCGAAGAAATTGTTCGTCAATTTAAGCACAGAGGCTTAGATTTCGGCATGACTACCCTGGTGACGACCTCGACTTACATGCACCCTAGTTGGACTGATCCCAAGCAATCTCCGGGAACGAGGGTGTCTCAGCAGCAGCAACCAGACGAACCCGTTCCAGATCCGTTGGCCACTATGGTGAATTACATTCCGCCGCGTCCAGATGATGAACTAGAAGTGCATATTCCGAATAATGCAAAGTATCCGATTCCGCTGCCACCAGTGCCTGAAGGTGTGCGACAAGAAGGGTCCCTGCTTGGACACCTTCCACTAGTCAAGTTTTCTGATTTTAACTTGGGAGACTACAGAACATATCCTCAGTTTGCGCCTGATCACTATCTGACGGTAGTCCACAATCCCACCAGAAAGGTTGATGAATTCATCCCGAAGGAATTCGCAGCAAACTTAGAGAAACCTGGACTGTTGAACTTGTTGACGCTACCGCACTTCGGGCGTAGCAATGAAGTCAATGCAGTTGTTAAGGCACTGCTATCCTGCGTTCATGGTGGTTACCTTTGGATGGGGAGGCCAATCGATTTAAATGTCGACTTGATCCATCGTATTACCGACCTATCTAAGGTTGGTAAGGACCCCAATATTCATTTTGTTGGAAAGGACAAAGACAGAAAGTTAGCTGCACAGTTGGTGCAGAAATACAAATTGACAAGAGGAGGTCGGGCTTATGACCTCACGATAATTGAGGATGAAGCACTTAGATTTATAGGCAGTCTTCTTGCAGGCAGACTTCTCACAAAGTGCAGACCTAAAGAAGTTACTGGAGCTATCGTGGAGCTCGCTATAGCAGCTGCGGAGGGAGAGCAATACAACTGGTCTCTCTTCCTCCTCAATTCTTTCTTGGAATACTGTCGGAACGTCCAAGACACCCATGGTCATTTGTTCCATTTTTCTTGGCTTTTAATTTAATGCACCTTGGTCGGGTGGAAGGAGCCCCCCAACACTCAGTTCCTTCCGAGTCGCGCAGGAGAGGTTGCGGGAGTGCGCTATGTCAACCTATGGGATTCTAATAATCTCGCGAAGCGCAAGATGAACCGCGCTGTATTTTGTGAATACTACCATCTCCTCAAAGATACCATTCAGGAAATGCCGAGGCTGAGTGAGGAGACAACAAAAATATATGAAGGGAAGTTGGTTTTTTCCGCCAACTTGAATGAAATTTACCTCCGCCCTTGCGAAATTCAGGACGAATGGGCCGTAGGCCTTTACAGGATGACTACTGAAGATGTTGAAGAAACTATCAAGTCTTGGTCGGATGAATGGAGGGAGGCCGCCGAAATCGCATCCGCGATGCCACCCCCTGCTGTGCAAGAGAAGGATAAGGGAAAGGAAGCTCTTGAGCAAAGAAGTGATGAAGGTTCAACAGAACCAGCGACCAAGAAGCAGAAGGTGTCGCATCCCTCTAAGACCATTGCCTCGGGGATCGACCAGTACTTGAAGGAGCAATTTCGTGAGCTGTGGACCACGCACGCTCACATCAGAAGTGCTCTAGACCTGCAGTTCGTAGAGTTAAAAGGTCTCGCAAGAAGAGTTGCACATACCCATGCGCCAGCATCTACTTTGCAGGCGCCGCAAGCAACCACAAGTACCGAGCGAGTTGAAGTACTTGCAGAGAGGCATACTGTCGTGCACATCCCACCTACAAGCATGACACTTCCGGATCCTTTGGCCGCACTGCAGGTAAGCGCAGTTGGGCCCGTTGAAATAAATTTGTCTTTGATTCCGATAGAAACCTTGCAACTAGTGCAAGAGAAAGTTTATGTTGAGTTGAGAGCTAGAGAGCTCTCCACATTCCATGCAAACCAAAGACTCCAATCGGAGGGGATAGAGCTGAAGGCAAGCTATAAGAACATCTCTGAGAAGCTTGCACTTTATGAGGCACAAGACACTCGGATAAGAAACGTAGTTGATGAAATCGCCCAAGAGCTGCCAGCCTGCGAGATTCAACCAGACCTTCCTCTAGTTGAGAAATTTCAAATTATTGGTGGAAGGGTGAAAACCCTAGAACAGGAAATAGTTGCTATGGCAGAAGACCATAGAAAGCAGATCGTCGAGTTGGAAGCTCGTGTTGCAGCGCATTCTATAGATCATAGGCAGGAACAATTTGAAGCGCTGCGTAGAGCTTCCACACAAATGAAGAGCAAAGCAGATGAAGCCGAGAACCTGATGACCTAAGCTATGGAGGCTTGGATGGAGCTTGAGAAGCTCCCTTTGAAAGTCGATCTTTTGGAACAGGTACAAGCCGCAGAACAGTCCCTAACTGTTCTGACTGAAGAAGCTAAGGCATTATAAGGCTTAGCAAAAATGAGGAAAATGAGTGAAGTGCGAAGAATACAACAGCAACTGCACAAGCTCAGGAATGAAGATGCTAAACTCACCAATAGCATTCAGCCATTTATGGATGAGTACGCTGAACTTGCTTCCCAAGCCAAGGAAAAGATTAAAGAAATTGTAGAATCTCAATAGATGGTTGATGGCATAACTGAAGAGGAAGCCACTGCAGAAATGGTGCAGACAGCTGTGGAGTGCGTCGATGAAATGGACTCTGCTATTGCGCAGTGGAAGAAAACATTTGCTGAGACCCAAGCAAAAGCAGATGCGCAAGTAAAGAGACCACACACTAGTGTGAGTGGCTCGACGATGAGCCACAAGTAAGTGTTAGGGGCCTGTTGGATCCTAGGCCGCAGCTATGGCAAAGCTGCGAATTTTGAGGAAAAAGCACAAGTGTTGAAGGGAAAGTGATAATTTTGAATAAGCACCAATTTTTGGGCAGAAGTAAACGGTGCACAGTACGGTGCCAGATGGACAAGCTCAGCGCAAATTATGGACTGGAAATCGCGGAGCTCGCGCGCACACGTCAAAGGAGAATGAATGTGGCCGAGTAGAAAGCTCAGCTACCATAATAAATGAAGCGACGGAATAGAGGGCTCAACTACCCTCATTAAGGCTAAGTACAAAAGTTATGGTTGCTCTGATCAAGGAAGAGCAACGGACCAAAGCATTGAAGGCGAAGGACAAGGAGCAGTGAATGATGAAGCGGCGCCCATACCCGCAATTTGCGCCGAAAGTCAAGGAACCCGCAGGAAACATCGACGTGACTGCAAGCGGCGCCTACAATACACCTAGCCATGTCCGTGGTTAGGGTTTTTGGGGAATACTGCTGGGAAAGGCCCACAGTTTTGTAAAGGTGCGACCGTCATGGCCACCTATATATTTGTGTAATTGTAAAGGAAGAGGGTTAGATGTAGGCTAGCTATTTGAGATATGTTAGCTCGTCACTGAGTTGCAGACAGTCTGAGTTGACGTCTGAACCATTGTAATCTCTGTAGAGGAAGAGACTAGATCTAGAGAAGGGCTCCCAGCTGTGTACGTGGAGTTTCCTAGAAAGATCTAAGGCTGCAGCTGTGTGCGCAGCATATTGTGTAATTCCATTTCCTGATTAATATAAGATACACTTCCCGTGGACGTGGTTTCCCCATGGAGGTGAACTACATAATTCTCGTTGTTATGATGTTGTGTTGCATGAATGCATGTTTTAGTTTACTATATGCATTTACATGAATGTTTCATTGTCTTTATGAATGAGTATATAAAGCCAGTCCTGGAAACTCCCTTAGAAGTTATATTCGCGCACTATCGAAGGAGTCGATAGGAGCACCATTGCCGCAGCTCTTAGGAATGCATTACTGCGCTGGGCGCGCAGGAAGGAACGATACATAGAGTATCGACGCAGAGGGTAATTTCCTCGTGCGCAGGAGCGGAGATACCGCGCAACTAGGCTGGTAAGTGCGAACTTCAGCGCTGTTGCACTGAGAGGTCAGCGGAAGAGTAAGACGTTCCGCTTTGAGGACTCCTCCTGTAAGAGAGAGAAGGAAGATTGCAGTCTCCGCATCGCCTAGGTTAAGGAAATCTGATTCCTTAGCCCCCCCATAGCCACTTCGGGTGAGACCTCGAGCTGCTGCGCAGCTCGTTGCCGAGAGGGCCAGTGCGCCAAGGGGTTTTGTTGCTGCACTTCATTAAAACCCGGGTCTATCCAAAAAGCAGCCAACAAGGATTGAAGTGGTGGAGGCACAAGTGGATTAATCTAGATCTTGGTTCAGATTGTTTGCCGACAAGAGGTCGTATCACTTTGAACTTCTTCTTGTTTATTAATAGAAATACTCATATTCTCATCCATTAATGTTGTAAATGTTGTTTATCTTATATTGGGTTGCATTTACTTGTTATATCATGGGCCATTGCTATTGATGATGTTAATGCCATTTATATATTATATGTACTTGTTGTATATTGGATGTCAAGACTAATTTGCAGATTCAAGTGCATGGATTGAAAAGCTCCAATGAGGATCTACATCAAATGTTTGGATCGAGGTTGTTTATCTTCTTCCTTATCTTAGAATTGTCATTTATATAGCATAGTTTTGAGAATTGAGTTGATTTCTGGTAGTCATCTATCTGTTGTGGTACACCCCAAGCCATAGTAATTTTTCTCCAACACAAAAATGGTGACTCCACTGGGGAAAACATCCATCTTGGGGATTTTTTGAGCATTAGTGCATAATTAGAGTTGCTGCTTGTCGAAGCTCTGTGTCACTTATCTGCCGCTGAGATACACTATAGAAAACTTATTTTTTCTAAGCCATTGGACTCTCTATTTGCCATTTTACCTTTCCTCACCCGCGGGCTAGCTTAGCTCTGCCCGCGTACACCCGCCTCTATTTACTCTACTGCTCGCGGGTACCCGCAGGTATTCCTTTGACAGTAGCTTACAACTCTGACTTTTGTTGGTTTATGACTTTGGTTGTTGCTGGGTTGGTTTTGGTTGATCCCGAGTCTTTGTTGGCCTGTTTCTTAATGTGATGAACCTGCAATAATTAATTAATGAAAATACACGAGATATCAGAAATAATAGAACATAATCACTTTTATATTGATCATGGGCCACTTCGAGGGGGCAACCTCCTTTGAGCAAGCTCAATACAATTAACTTCACGGTCCTTCATTGACCTCAACACACACTTATATACTAAGTCTATGCCCAATACTATGGGTCAAAACCATGGGACATATAATACTATGGGACGACTTACAAAGCATATGCGTCCAATACTATGGGTCAATACTATGGGATAATATAAACTATGAATCAACAAATACTACGGGATGACTTACAAAGCATATGCGTCCAGCAAAAATATACTAACATAGTAAAGAGAAGGGTTGACACGGGTTCCTAACATCCACTCTCCCTTAGAAAAAGCTTTGTCCTCAAAGCTTTGGTTGGAGAAATTGCTGCAAAATATGAAGGAGTGGTTCCCCGGTAGCATCCTCGGGTTGCATTGCGGGCCACTGACGCCTTTGGAGTGTCAGGGAGGATTTCTTGGAAGGCTGTAGACGAAGAAGAACCCTATCAGCTGCGTGGAAATGCGCTCAGAACGGTGTTGATCGGCTTGTTGTTTCAGGCGAATTCTGGCCATGTGAAGATTGTCCTGCGGAATGAGAAGAATCTGATCGCGGTTGTGAATAAGTGAGTCACTTTCCTGAACTGCGGAGCTGCTAAGGGTGTATGGAAGAATAACTAGCGGTGTCTGTCCATAGACTGCTTCATATGGTGTCCTTTGAGATGTGGTATTGTACCACCAGAGCGCTGCTAGGAAATCCATAGAAAGAGTTGGCCAAAGCTGTGTAGGGATGGGCAAGGGTTTGAGCAATCCCGAAAGGAGTGTCGTTTAACCCTTGTTGACCTGGAAAGTATCACAGTCAGCCACCATTTGTTGAATTGTCATTTTTAGTCCCTGCCAAAAGAAGTTACATTGTTCCCAGTCATACATTTTGAAGAACCCAAAGTACCTTGCTAATGAAGAAGCATGGAGCTCATAGAAGAGATAGCCTTGTTGAACATATTGCAACCAATTGGGAACAAGCAGAGAAAGAGCTGTAAGAGAAATTGGGTCATTAATTGTGCGAGAAGGAGCATCTGCCACTATATTTTCCTTACCCTTCTTGTAAGTGATCGCATAGGGATAACCCATTTCAAGTGTGTTGGGTAGGAGACCCATTGTTCCAGAAAATGTTTTAGACTCTGGAGATCAGTCTTGATGCAGAAATAATTCCCTAATAGGTATGGCTGCCACTTCTGTACTGCATGCAAAAGAGCCATCAGTTCCTGCTGAGAGGTAGATGCGACTAAATTCTTACCGGAAAGGTCTGTTGAAGGCGGAAAGCTCATTGGTTCAGCAAAGACACTGGCATATCTATCCAAGGAAGTAGTGGAAACCATTGATGGGTGCATCTGAATGGAATGGAGCTGAGCGATGACACCATGTGAATTCTTCTTAAGGATTTTTTCCAAGTGATGTGAACTGATGATGCGGAGAGACCTTGGTTGTAATCCCATTAATTTTTGTTGTGCCCCATTGAGTGAAAACTGCATCCAAAGTTCCGCAAAATCCCATAAGATGGGGCCAAGTGTGCGTAGCCATTGAACACCCAAAACCACATCACATCCTCCTAAGGACAAGGAAAACATATCAGAGCGCAGGTTATAATCTTCCATAGAGATACGCACATTGTGACACTTCCCCTTGCAAAGTAAGGTGCCCCCATTGGCAACCATGACTTCAAAGTTGGAGCAAGGATGGACAAAACAATCAGCCTGTTTGGCAATCCGAGGGTCAATGAAGTTATGAGTGCTACCAGAATCAATGAGTATGGTAAGAGGGAGCTTCTTGAAGTATCCCCTGACTCGCATTGTTTGTGGGATAGTGACGCCGGTTACAGCATGGAGAGAGATCTCGGGTGGGTCGTCCTAATATGGGGTGTCAATAGGAGGGTGTTAAACGTCGACCTGATCATCTATTGTATCTGGAGCTTCTTCATCAAGTTCTGAGGCAGGAGGAGAATCCACATCCAAGAGATAGAGCTTTTGTTTAACACATCTATGTCCCCGAGTGAATTTCTCATCACAATTATAACAAAGCCCTTTTTCTCGGTGTGCCTGCATCTCTGTTTCAGACAAATGCTTGATAGGAGTTGGTTGAGGAGCAGGCGTGATGGGAGGTCGTTGGGAACCCATATTTCTGAAGGGAACAAAGGTGGGTTGGGAGCGTTGTTGAGCTGCGATCTTGTCCTCTGCCAAATTAGCCAACCCTAGGACTTCCATCATTGTGTTGGGACAGAACATTTTGACCTCTGAGCGGATTTCATCCTTGAGACCACTGATAAAACAACTCCTATAGAATTCATCAGACAATCCTTCTATGTGATTGGCCAGTTTCTCAAATTATGTTTGATACTCTCTCACTGTGCCAATTTGGTGAAGTTTAGTGAGTGCTCCTGTGAAGTCATCAAAATCACTAGGACCAAATCGTGGCAAAAGGAGTTGGCAAAAATCTGTCCAGTTTGGTTCGGGATGAGCTTTGATGTACCAACGGTACCATTGAAGGGCTTCTTGTTCCAAATGAAAGGATGCAAGTGGAACTTTCTGGACATCAAAAGTATTATGCATACTGAAATATTGTTCTGCTTGGTATATCCATCTAGTCGGATCAGTACCATTGAAGCGAGGAAAATCAAGCTTCGGCCCACGAAAATTGTTGGAAGAAGAGAAGCCGGTGGCTACAAAATATTCTGGCTGTCGGTTATTGTTCATGGCTGAATGATGAAGATGGAGGCTGAGAAATTTTTCATCCAGATCTTGGAGTTTTGTTTGGATGGTTGCAAGTGCTTCCTCCATGGTGTTTGCTCCTGCGTGGGTGACAACCATAACCAGGAGTTTTTTTTTTTTTTGGTTGATTGGGTAGAAAAACATAAACTTCTTTAGTAAAGGAAAATCTGGATTTGGGAAAAAATCTAAAGGGAAATTGGGGTTTGACTAGGTTTTGGACACTATCGAAGAGACAAGGAAGCAAAAAATGAGGATTTCAGAAGCGGGGTGAAAGGATGGGAAAATTTGGAAGTGGGGGACAAAGAAGCAGAATTCGGAAAGGAACTCTGTGGTAAAATTTGAAGGTGATTGGGTGAAATCTAAGGAAGTTATGGCAAACCCTAAAAATAGACAAATGTGGGATTTCGGGCTTTGGAAAGGGGAATTGGGGATAGGGTCCTCAGGAATGCAATATGCAGAATGGGATGACAGGGGTTCCCCAAAAATTTCAAGGGAAACAGAGTGAAAACAAGGGAGATATGGAGAAAAAACTGGATTTTATACCTTTTTTTTTTTCCAGACTGGAGCGGCTACGGCTTGGAAGGGATCTAGAACAGATAAATCTGCAACGGCCCAGAAGTGAGCGGAAATAGAGGGATCTAAAATGGTGCCGAATGTATTGAAAATGGTTGGATCTGGAACGGCTTTCAGAATGGATCTGAACGGCTGGATCTAAAACGACGCAGCAGTGATCGACAACAGTTCAGCTGAAAATAGATATGGACCCCAGGTATGTATGGCTTCCTAATAGTTCAGGTGTTTCACTCGGCCACCAATGCTGTCTGATGGCTTGTGTATTGGGGCAGTACCCCTCACTCCACGACTCAGGAAAAACTGATAACCGCTTTGCCACAAATGACAACTCTTGGTTTACCTCATGAGTGGGAACTAGTCAATCAGGTAGGGGTCGTTTCCCTTTTTGCTGGTAGGTCCTCTCAATGGGCCAACTCCTTTGGGGTTCCTGGGGTACTCCTCAGAATGAGTTTTAGGGCTTATGCCCAAGTACTTCCCATAGTTAAGTGGATAGAGATTATTCCCAAATCCGAAGCTGCAATAGATGCAAAAAAATTTTGGCAGAAATTCCACCCAACGAACCTAAGAAAGTGCTCTGATACTAGATGTGATGAACCTGCAATAATTAATTAATGAAAATACACGAGATATCAGAAATAATAGAACAGAATCACTTTTATATTGATCATGGGCCACTTCGAGGGGGCAACCTCCTTTGAGCAAGCTCAATACAATTAACTTCACGGTCCTTCAATGACCTCAACACACACTTATATACTAAGTCTATGCCCAATACTATGGGTCAAAACCATGGGACATATAATACTATGGGACGACTTACAAAGCATATGCGTCCAATACTATGGGTCAATACTATGGGCTAATATAAACTATGAATCAACAAATACTATGGGACAAATTACAAAGCATATGCGTCCAACAAAAATATAGTAACATAGTAAAGAGGAGGGTTGACACGGGTTCCTAACACTTAACTGTTCCATGCCTTGGTTGTGACCAGAACTCTTCGTTTCTCTTGGTTGAGCCTTGTTGGTTTTTTACCCATCTTTGGATTTAGCCTTGTTGGTTTTTTCCTTTTGAGATCATTTCTTTGGCTGAGTCTTACTGTTTGGTATCTGCCTAGTTGTCTTAGTGATCTCCTTGGCATATCAGTGACTAGATAGTAGGATTTTGCTTGCATTTTTCATTTCCATATATTGAAAAATACAAAAAAATATATACATAGTTTTTGCATTTTCCTTTCATTTATAAGAGAAAATACAAACAAACAAAAAATTCTTTTATGTATTGCATCTTGCATTGAGTGCTTTCTGCCTTCATTTAGATTTTGATTGTGCATTGAAAGAAATATAAAAGGCTTGCATATTTATTTCGAAATCATTGGTTTGATTGTGCATATTAGGGGCATTATTTTCATTGGATATATGAGTCTAGGATTTGACGATTTTGCATACCATTGAGTCTTACACATCACTAGTTTCACGATCATATCCCTTGAGTAATCATAGCCATTAAAATTAACGCTTAATCTTAAAATTGATTAGACTGATTTTATTTATAGGGTACACCAACTAGCATAGGTTTAGAGTCTTGGAATAGTCCATTGTGAGTTAACAATCCAAGACTACTAGATGAATCATTAGGTGTCTGATCAGGAAGTGGAGGAATCCATGGTATCGATCGGTGTTCTCAGGAAGCTCTACTCAAGCCAGAGTCAAGAAAGAGGTTACGGGAGGTTGGCTAAAGGGATATCCCTCTAATACCGGCTGAACGTGGGAGATATTTCCAGGATTTGTTCGTATCTGGGGGTACCGGAGGTTTGTCCTCTTGTGCTTCGGGCTTAGCTACCCTTCCCATACAATGGATCCCACCTACGACTGTCCCCCTGAGCATTGGTTATATTGCGGTGACCATAGTTTCCTTACCTAGGTATTTCACAGGGTACTTGCAGTGGTTATACTATTTGTGTCCTGAGTCAGATAGGGATTGGACAACATAGTTTTGTTTGTGCAGTGAACTTGACCCTATAAACACAGTGAAGCCTGGGTGTCTCTATAACTGATTCTGTTACCTATGGCTATAGTTTGGGAGTCTCAAGCCTCTCCTAGGAGAGACATACCGGCTCTAGTGTCAAGAGCTCATTTAGCCACTCTATTTGTCTTCTCTTGGTTGTAGTTTCTCTAGGTGTGTGCTTTTAATTTACTATTTTTTATCGATAGTTGTCCTTTAGGGGATGTTTTGATTATATATTCTCTCCGGAGATATCGTGGCGCGGATCCCTACTGTCCACCGGTCCTGTCAGTTGGCTGGTTTAAAGTTGGTCGAGCTTTCACGTCGTGTTGCTAGAGGATGCCGAAGGGCTCCCTCTGAGTCTTCGGATTCTTACGAGACTTACGTCTAGGACATCATGACTGCTACACATCCCGATACTGAGGAAAAACCTTCGAATCCATCGGGAAGAGTTCACCACACTTCTGATCCCCATACTCCTCGTCAGGAGTAGGGAGGTGATCCACCTGAGACTCAACCTGGTTCTATTTGGCCTAATCCACTTGAACGAGATCCATTCGATCCTTCAAATCTAGAAAATTATCTTTACGGAATGCCAACCTTACCTGAGGACGAAGAACAGGATGACACGTTCATTCCTTCATTTCCATGCAGTTATAAACATGGGATGCCAGAGTCACATGATGACACTGGCCCTACGATTAACCCAACAACACTCTCTTTTTGTATTCCTAGTCATAGTATCGTCGAACCTTTCACTACGTTCAATATTCATGTTGGCACTAGTCATGGTGTTAGCCATACTATACCCACTGGGGACACTACCCTCGCTGGGGGAACTACGTTGTCCACCCACACACATAGTATGGGGATTGGTCATGTTCCTCCTAACAATGCTAATGTTGGAAGACGACCACCTCCTAGGGTTACCCAACCTAATAGGAATGTTAATCGAAACACAACTCGCCATCCACCACCTAATACACGTGCCACTACTCTTCAACCCAAGACTACTTTTACAGATGATAATGTTCCTCCCAACCACGGGGGTGGAGACATACCGCATAATTTTTCGTCCACTGTCGCCACTAGTAATGCTAATGTAGGGGGTGGGAATATCTCCTATCCACATGGAAATCATGCCACCATTCCTGCTACTAGTCACACCAATATTGGAGTTGGGAATACTTCCCATGCTTCTGGTCACCACACGACTGCTCAAGCTAATCGTAATGCAGGGGGTGGGAACATACCATACCATTATGGTCATTACAACATGGTTCCCTCTATGAATAGTAAATACATGTCCCATAGTCATGGTGGCAACCCTTACTACAACACAGTCATTGTTGGCCACCAGTGTAACCCACCACCCCAATATGATGCCAAAAACACGCACATACCTGCTTACTCTCAAATGGGTCAGGAAGAAGGAGGTTATCAATCCTATGGCCATGGGAAAGCTTACGGTCAGTCAGGTCCTTATTATTAGCAGTTTAATCCTCATGATCAAGCTTTTGGTCCATCTTATAACTCGATTCCATTTAACCAACCTTTTATGGGGGTTTATAATCAAGCTTTCCAACCTTAGCTCCCGTTCCTTGCACGCTTGAATCTTCCAGATCTTTCGAATCTCACGAATGATCCGGTGTGTCATGACCCTACTTGGCCCCCGGTCCCTACCAAGCTCCCTTCGGACATTCCTAAGTTTGAGGGGAAAGGTGGTGAGGACCCAGGAGATCATGTCAAGACATTTCACCTTTGGTGCTCCTCCAACTCATTGAATTACGATTTCGTTAGATTGCGACTATTTCAATGCACCCTCACGGGGGCAGCCGCGAAGTGGTACATAGAGTTTCCTGGAAACACCTATAGGGGTTTTAATGAGATCGCTTTGGTTTTCTTGGATCATTTCCGGTTGCCAGTTCGCTATGATACTGGCACTGAACTTTTATCTACCTTTCGTCAGAATAAGGCCACGCATATTTCTGACCACGTTCAAGAGTGGCGTCGGCGGAAGAGATTAATGAAATCCAACATTCCTCCAGAGTTCCTATTGGAATGGTTCCTCAAGTCTCTACTCCCATACATTGCTAAGGATGTTTCAATGTCCGGTATTGTGACTGAGGAACAAGCTATCTTGAAAGTCCAGCAGTTAGACTTATTATACTCTCAATCTGTCATTTTGTATGACATCATCCATGACGCACCCCGTACATGTCATGAGCCCACGTCAGTTCCTGGACCACATGCCGATGGCATCGTTGGATCTACAAGCACTCACCCTGTAGATTTGGTAGCTAATCAAATGCAGAATTTGTTGCTAAACTAGTCTACTCCCGGATAGGTTCACACCTTGTCCACTTCCACCCCATCATCCGATGTACACAGTGTGCAAACGACGAACCAGTCAGGTAACCAGCAACCTGGTGGTAAGAAAAAGGGGAGAAATAATCGTAAGGGTGGAAACAATGGGAATAACAATAGCAATCGCAATACCCCCCGTAAGGATAATTCCAACCCTCCTCGGGAAGGCGAAAATGCTTGTGAGGATCGTAAACCTAGGCATAAGGTGAAGTTTCCTTGCAAGCTTTGTGGGGAAGACCACCTTACTCACTTATGTCCTTGTATTGAAGAAGCATTTAAGCACTTGGCATAGATCCCAGCTATGTTGAAGGATCCTCTACCTCATCACCAAAACATGGCTTCGCATGCTCCCACCACCGGTTATGGACCTATTGAGATGGAAACGTCTTCTTCCAATACTAGTGGTTATGTATGTGTGAACATCGTTCAATCAAAGGTTAGTGTTGCCACTCGTCAACACGATTATGATGCACCACAACCCAATTTGGGGAGTGAGCCTCCCCCTCCTCCTGACAATTCCTTGCATATCGAGAAGCCCTCTATTATGCCGCGGATACCGAAAGGTGTTCTTAAGCACTCTACGCATAATCCTAATGCTGGAGCTTCCCACAACTACTCCATCATAGAAGATTTGGGCCAAACTCCGTGTGCCATGTTGGCTCTTGAAGTTTTGCAAGCCTGTCCTTCTTAGAAGCATGCTCAATTGAGTGCGTTAGGAGTTCGGGATGGGGGAAGTCCCACTGTTATCAAGTTCGATACTACTGATGTTCAACCTCGCTTTCCCTACCACGTGGATTTTCAAATCCAGGTGGTGTGCCTTCATATTTTTTTCAAACTTACTATGGTTGACGAAGGTGCTTCTGCGTCAGTAATGTCGTTAGCTTGTTGGAAAGCTCTTGGCTCTCCTCCCCTACTCGCATCTAGAACCACGCTCACTGCATTTGACGGTCATTCATTTAAGCCGCATGGAATTATCCCTTCCCTTGTTATCTCCTTGGGAGGTAAGTCTGTTCCTATTGAAGTCGAGGTGGTTGATGCACCCATCGACTACAACCTTTTACTGGGTCAGAATTGGATGTATGCCATGAAAGTTGTTGCATCCACTATATTCAGAGTTATCTGCTTTCCTCACGAAGGCAAGATCGTGACCATTGATCCGCTGGATTACGTTAACTCCTCTTCCACAACATCCATGGGATCTATAGTCCCGCAGGTTACTCATTCTCAGCCGGTAACTGGGAACATGGGTGTTGGAATGTACCATTCATTGATGGGAACTTATGATTTTGCCACACCTGTGAATTTTATTGGAACCATTACCGACGATGCGTCTCCTCCTTCGCGCAATATGTCATTTCGGACTTCTTATTTTGATGATCCATGAACTTTACCATCCATGAGTTCCACGTCTTGAAACATTTCGCATGTCGGGATGTCTATGCCACTGTCTATAGATGAGCTTGCTTACCAGCATATTCAACAAGCCACTACAGAACCGGATCTCTCTTCTTCCCAGACAATCGAGGAAGATCCCGTTACGCTGCCAGTTTGGGCAGCCAACTCGTCTTGTTCCCATGATTGCCTCGATGATACTTTGCATTCCGATGAAGCTATTATGGAGGCCATGTGTGGTAGTGAGAGACCTTGGGAAGATATGCACCATCGCTCTTATTTCCTTCCCAAACTCGAACTCACCAAATGAGAAGAGTTTAGGACGACTCTAGCAGAGATGGTTGGTCACCCTGTGGCTCTTTTGGAGTCACATGATGTTTTCGCAGAAGGGAATATGGCTAATATTTCCCCAACTATGTCGATCAATATCTCTTGTACTCCTGGAATAGTCGATAATGTTTACATGGGTAATGATTGCACTCCTGAGGAGATTTCTATTTACACCGAATTGTTTACAGAACTTCGGGAAGCTTTCGCCTAGTCATATGAGGAGATGCCAGGAATAGACCCCTGCATTGTTGAATTTGGGATTAGAAAGTATCCCAACGCTAAACCGGTTCGACAACGCTTACGTTCTGTGAACCCTAGAAAGGCAGCCGCTATCAAGGCAGAAGTGGAGAAACTGCTCAAAGCTGGTTTCATCTACCTCGTTCTCCTTACCGAATGGGTGTCAAACCCCGTTCCTGTGGATAATAAGCAGGGAACGATCCATGTATGCACCGAATTTAGAGATTTGAACCGTGCATGTATGAAAGACAACTTCCCCACACCATTCATAGATCAGATCTTGGATGCTTGTGTCGGAAGTGAGATTTTTTCCTTCATGGACGGATTTTCTGGATATAACCAGATTCAAATCAAACCCGAGGATCAACATAAGACAACTTTTATTTGTCCTTGGGGAACATTTGCATATCGACAAATGCCCTTCGACCTTAAAAATGTTGGAGCTACGTTTCAGCGCGCCATGACCTACACCTTTCACTTTCTTAAAAAGATTATGGAGGTTTTCTTGGATGATCTTGCTGGCCATTCTCACAAGAGAATGGACCACCCCAAGCACCTCCACATGATTCTCGAATGATGTATACGATAAAATATTCGATTGAATCCTAACAAATGCATATTTGCTGTCAGGACGGATCGCCTTCTGGGCTTCATAGTTTTGAAAGAGGGTATTAGAGTCGAACCTCTAAAAGTTGAGGCAATACTTCAGTTTCCTCCTCCGCATAATTTGTTACAACTTCAGAGCCTCCAAGGGAGAGCCACTTTTCTACGTCGTTTCGTAGTCAATTATGCTAATATTACCAAAGGTTTTGTGCGCTTATTGAAGAAGGACACACCTCTTATCTGGGATGAGCGAGCCCAGCAGTCTTTTGACGCCCTTAAGAAAGCTTTGGTATCGGCCCCTGTGCTTAGTCCACCAGAATTCGCATGAGATTTTATCCTTTATGTGGTCGCGTCTCAAGAGATGATAGGCATGGTCTTGGTTCAGGTGGATGATGCGCTTGTCGAGCATGTCATCTATTACCTTAGTCAAAATTTAGTAGATGCTGAGCTAAGATATACTCATGTGGAAAAGCTTGCGCTGGCAACTATTCATTCAATCTAGCAGTTATGACATTACATTTTGCTTAGAGCCACCATATTTGTCGCGCATATCAATCCGTTTCATTTTGTGCTATCACGACGCCTTATCAGGGGGAAGTATAATAAATGGATTGTTATCCTTTAGGAATTTGATCTCGATTTTGCTTCGGCAAAGATAGTGAAATAGTTGGTATTTGCTGAGCTTATACCAGACCTTCCGAGACTTGATGAGGATGTCATTCATGAAGATTCCTTTGTGGATGAGCACTTATTTCTTATCTCATCAGAAGACCCTTGGTACGGGGATGTCATTGTATATCTCCAAACTTTGAAGTTTCCTCCGCACTCTTCACGAGATGAGCGACGGCATGTGAAACATCATGCTAAAGATTATACAATCGTCGGTGACACTTTGTATCGCTGAGGAAAGGATTCTATCCTCCGTCGTTGCTTAACTCACGAAGAAGTGGAGCGGGTGCTTAATGATTTCCATGCTGCGACATGTGGTGGTCACTTATCTGGGTTTGCTATAGCCCAACGTATTATGCGAGCTGATTATTTTTGGCCTTCCATCTTTAAGGATTGTATTAATGATGTGAAGAGATGTCACCCTTGCCAAGTGTTTTCTCGGAACATACACTCACATCCAATGCCCCTTCATCCGGTCGTCACCGTCGGTCCCTTCACCAAATGGGGGGTGGATTTCATGGATTGCAAACCAGCTTCGGCTGGGGGGCATCACCATATTATAGTGGATGTGGACTATTTTTCCAAATGGGTTGAGGCCATGCCTACCGTTAAATCCGATGGTGCTACAGCATCCCACTTCGTATTCAATCAAATTATAACTCGGTTCAGTATTCCGAAATAGATTCTCACTGACCATGGAAGTCACTTTCAGAACAAGATGATGGAGGATTTGTCCCTCAAGCTTGGGTTTCTTCAAGAACATTCGTCTTCTTATTATCCCCAAGCGAATGGTCAAGTAGAAGCAGTAAATAAGTCTTTGAAGACCATTCTCTAACGTACCATCCAACAAAGCAAGACCAATTGGCACATCATGTTATATCCTGCCTTCTGGGCATATCAAACCGCAGTCAAGACTGGCACCGGGTTCTCACCATTTCAGCTAGTTCATGGTGTGGAGTCACTTTGACCGATTGAATGCGAGATCTCTTCACTTAAACTAGCCATAGAGCTCCTCCTTGATACGATGGGTCTTGAGCAAGGTTTAATCCACCTTGAGTAACTTGACTAATAGCATCGAGATGCTATTGTGGCCATAGATGCCAACAAACATCATGTTAAGGTTCAATATGATAGGTTTGTCTGTCCCTGATAGTATGCTGAAGGTGACTTGGTCCTCTTATATGACCAAGCTAAAGAACCCCTGGGGGCAGGCAAGTTCAACCCCATGTGGCACGGTCCTTACATCGTGAGGCGTGTCCTGGAAAAAGGAGCCTGTGAATTAGAAGACTATGAGGGGACTGTCTTGAAGGAGCCTAGAAATGGGCTCTACCTCAAGCGGTATTATGCTTGAACCTCTGGTTTAGGCTGATACTTTTGTATACTATTGTATAGTTGCTTCTGTACATAGTTTAGATTTTTTTTGGTTTTCGGGTCTGTTGATTAGATTCTGTTTGTTTGACAGATGTCAGCAGAGTTTCCTACATTCTTAGGATTCGCGGATGGTGCTAGCCATCCTACGCATAAGCTTGCTTCTGCTTCTTGGGTTATTTTCTCACCTGACCACCTAGTTGTGTCCTTTGGAGGTGCTTGTCTTGGTCCTACATCTAACAATGTGGCTGAGTATAGTGGCGTCATTGAGATACTTCAGGATGCCATTTCCCATGTCATCCAGTCTTTAGAAGTCTTCCTGGATTCACAACTAGTTGTGTCTTAGCTGAATGGGTAGTACCATGTGCGAGATCCTACGCTATTACAGAAACTCGTAAGGGTAAGAATCTTGGAACGATATTTTGTTTCAATTACGTACATACATGTTCCGAGAAGTGTTAATCATATATCTGATGCATATGCTAACTATGTATTAGATTGGCATTTGTCACATTCATCATGAAGCACACAAATATAAGAAGACATTCATACATTTGTACATACACACATATAGTAGAACCAGAGAACCAAATTTATATATATATAAATATGTCCAAAATGGTAGTGTCATACAAAACTGGAGCCCGTAGCCCTAAAAACTATACATATCGATACAAAAATGAGATCCTGAGATATCTAATATTTACAAGGAGGCCTAGCTACCACCCCGATAGCATGTGTCTCATAGAAATACTATACTGCATTGGCTACCTACTACAGTAGCTGCACCCAGTCACCCGGAACCCCCACTACTTGGTGCTGCATGGCCTTAGGTAGTCTCGCCACCTCTATCTGTGGAACTCTAGCAACCATCCGTGTGAGGTTGCACCGCAAGGTCTGTAGTGTGTGTCTTGCTGCAGCATCGCCTGCCTCCTCACCCTTGCCCAGACGACCATGTCTTGAGAAGCCATCAAGTCTCACTGGGCCTTTGTCTGTGAGCAAACAGTCAACCATTAGCACATGATACTACCACCAAATGTTTTTTTGCATTTGCATCTATAATAAAAAATCCATAAAAATTTAATACACAAAAAACAAAAAAGAGTACTCACCAATGTCTCTGAATGCGACGTCTAGTGGGAGTGGCATGTCCCTATCCTGGCTGAAGTCTATCCCTGCATAGGGGTAGTCCTCTATGGAAATGACTTGTCGGTCCCACCAGTGGAAGAAATTCTCGGTATATGGTGATGCCAGACGGCCACCACCTTGTCATGTCAATATCTCAGACCACCGGGTCAGGGATGGATCTCGGAGACTATGAGGAGGGACATCCACCCTCGAACTAAGCCCTGGAACCCTCTCAAAGAAGAAGCTGCATAGGATGCTCCCATACCCGAAGTTCTTAGCCTCCCCTTCTTTGCATTCTATCAGTTGGGTCTTCATAGACCGCAACAGTGTTGTACACCAGTCAAACACTATAGGATGCATGCATTGTGATGCATAAAACATCACTGGACTGGATTCCTGGTGCAGAGCTTTGGATCCTGTGATCCGCACTAAGGTAGCCACAATGATCTTCATGCTCATATTCACTATGGCATTGACGGGAACCTGACTTCCCACCGGGCGTGTTTTTGCAAGGAAATACCATGCTATGTAGTCAAGGACGGTGATCCCACCACCCACAGTACGAGACCGAAGACTAGCTTCCTCACCGCGATGAGACAAACCGGTAATGAAGTAGATGTCGTCCACTTACAGTGTGAGGATTTTCCCATTGAGATTGAAGTTTTGTGCATCCACATCCCAATAGTCGATCAAGCGCCGAAGTAATAGGTTTTGGGCCCTCAAACCCCCTATACTCCATAATTTGTATAACCCACATGCTTGCAATGCCTGCTATGCTTGCACATCATTGCACACGGCCTCATCAAATTGGTCATGCTTCCTCTCCCTCCACTCTAGAACCATCCTGGAGTGAAGAAAAACAAGCATTTTAGTCAAATTCTTTTAAAAAACCAACTACACAACCGTACCCGCGGGTTGATTTGTATACAGGTGCGGGTACCCGTGGTCAACCTTTGAGTTTACTACGCGTTTGGTGCCCTACCCGCGACCTACATAGCTATAGCCCGCGGGTAGCGCTGAAGCCATTTAGGGCTTAGCCAAGAAAAAGATCCCACTGTTGAAAATCAAAATGAAAGCATTGAAATGAAAGGTATGGATGAGACTACCAACCTGCTCCAAACGGTTCGATGAATGGTCTCTCCTAGCTCCGAGAATCGACAACTGAACTTTTAGGTGAAAACTAACTAAAAGCTTCAAATGTGTGAATAGTAAAAATGAATTGTGAATTGTAATTTTTTATTACTATTTATAATTTTCAGGCCCCGCTTGTCTATAGTTTTTACCATTTTGTGTCGTTATGGACTAATATAATGTCTTGGAGTAGTATTTTTTAATCAGATTTCTTCAGCGAGAGTTGTTCTGGACCTTTTCACACCTACGGCAGGTACGTTTCATACCTAGCATATAGGTTAGATTCCCTTTCCATGTGCATTATGCATTTGACCTATTGACCATTTTCATAAACCCTAGGTGCGACCCCGCTTCATAACTGACACAGAACCTCACATTGCTATAGAAGTGTCATTATGCGGCGGTAGGGATTTTCTGAACATGGGTACCCTAGTTAGAACCCCTTTGTTCATTTTGGTGCCCATGCCGTTGTTTGTCCTTAGGTTTGGGAGTCCTTCGTAGTTACGCCATGACATTGCGATAAAGACTCATACTCTACTTTGTCTTATGTTGGCCATTTCCCTTAAGGACTCCCCTCAGTTATATCATGTTGTGATTGCATTGCATCATCCTGCTTGCCGCTTGATCCTTGTGTCGGCTCCCGCTTACTCAGTTGTTAGCCTGGTGCCTGAGCACTTTTCCCTGTCGAGCCCTGCAGAGCTTATATATTTTCCCTTCACAATTTGATCACCTTTTGACCCTGAGGGAACATCCCCCTCGAGTGTCCACATCCTGCATGCACTTCCTTGCATTGATCATAGGTATGTTCCACTACTTGGAACTAGTCTGCTCGTTATTTGACACTCGTTCCCTCACTTGTTGTACTATAAGCAATTTTATTCTTTTTCAAGCTTTTCTCAAATATGAAAAAGACCAAAAAAATATCAAATATTCCAAAAAGCCGGATGGGATTATGGTTACTACTTATTGTTGGAAGTTGTTGTGTCGCCTTTGAACAGAGCATTCATTCCACTTCATACATTATGAGTCGGGACTATAGTTGGACCTTAGGAGCTGTACTTGTTTCTCAGTTTTCTCTACCGATTGGTTAAGCTTCCAGTCATTATGGAGCCCTTTGTAATGCCTCCTGCATTGCATAGTTTATGTCAAGTCTATGCTGCCTGATTCTATCCATCTGCTCATGCTCTTGTTCAAAGGAAGTCCTAAAACCAGTGTCGACCACTCCTCAGATCTCTTGAATATTGCATGTCGACCATCCTTATTGTGTCAGTCCATTTTACCTGACTTCTTCCAAATATTTTAGCGTAGCTGGTACCTCGTGTTGGTTGATGGGGGATGCCTTAATGCCCTCCTTCCAGTGAGTCTCATTCCATCAACTTCAACCCATTTATTTCAGGACTTAAGGCTTAGAGTTCGGTTGAGTACCTTGAGGCTTGCAGTCATTAGTGGCAGGTTCTCTCGCCATCGACAGTTTTGGGAATACATCAATTTCTCCTGATCGATGGATTCATCCTAGTGTTCGACTTCAACTCACTTATTCACACTTTGATGATTGTACTCTGTGCCTTGATGCCCATTTTCATTATTGGTGGGTTATCTCACTTCTGTTAACGGTATACATCATTGACCGGTAATCATACAATGTCACATCAGGTTCGACCCCAACTCCTTTTATTCACTTGATGGGACTTGCACTGCCGAAGACTTGTGTAGAAGACCCCAGGAGATAGTGGCATTCAGTATGCTACTTATGACTTTGACTTTACATCTGAGATATCACCTCTCAGACATCAGCAATTTGTACCTCCATTTTGCACCAGTTGTTTGCTTTTCAGCAGGAGACCATATCTTACTGTAGAGGGATCATGGCTATGATCACTTATGACATGTATTCACTATGTACTGCCTATTCATGGCCATTATATCAGATTGTTGTATCACTGACATGTATTCAGGGATACTATTGTACTATGACGAGTGAGCTGCTCTTTCCACTTGTGTCTCCATCACTCCACTTCTGAGTTTTATAATGTATTTCGGCCATCGTAGCATCAGTCTCTGACCTCACACATTAGGGGGCATCTATTACACTATAATATTCCACCCTATGAGCATCAGCATTCTTTGTCCTGTAGGATCCATTTCACTGAATCAGATTCACTTTATATCCTTTAGCCCCACTTTGCCCTATTTTTATTCCTACCCACATGTTGCATCATTATAGCATGCGTACCCATGAGTTGCATCACTATAGCCCACGGGTATCAAGTAAAATGGTAAAAATCACTAGTTTATTACTTTTTACTCCCAAAAAGCAGTCATTGGGTGACCTTTGGCTCTTCATATTCCCAAGTAACGTCTCGATGTGTCCTTTCACTTACCTTTGAGAGGACCATATATTGAGCACATCTGGCTTATGGATGGGAGGAGAAAGAAGAGCAAGAGAACTCTAGTGGATTTTTTCCCTATCTTGGGTCTACACTCATTGATCCTTGTAGTTGTGAACCATTTATGTTCACCTTCCAAACTCCTATCTAGTTTGAGTTTGCCATTCATGGAGGATTGAAGTGGTGGAGGCACAAGTGGATTGATCCAGATCTTGGTTGCCGGCAAGAGGTCGTATCACTTTGTACTTCTTCTTGTTTATTAATAGAAATACTCATATTCTCGTCCATTAATGTTGTTTATCTTACATTGGGTTGCATTTACTTGTTATATCATGGGCGATTGCTATTGATGATGTTAATGTCGTTTATATATTATATGTACTTGTTGTATATTGGTTGTCAAGACTAATTTGCAGATTCAATTGCATGGATTGAAAAGCTCCAATGGGGATCTACATCAAACGTTTGGATCGAGGTTGGTTATCTTCTTCCTTATCTTAGCATTGTTATTTATATAGCATAGTTTTGAGATTTGAGTTGATTTAAGGTAGTCATCTGTCTGTTGTGGTACACCCCAAGCCATAGTGAGTTTTCTCCAACACATTAGTGGTAAGATCAGCTGATTTTACCTTGACTGCAAGACAAATATATAAATTGGGACCAAACGAAGTGTTGCGTAGATGTGTACTAGAGCATGAGAGATCTATCATACTTACAGAAGTACATTCAGGAGTATTTGGAGGAAACTATGTAGGGAAATATATTGCGTAGGATATTTTGAGAGAAGGACTATGGTGGTCTACTATACGTAAAGATTCAAAGGAGCATTGCAAGAGTTGCGATGTATTCCAGAGAACAAGAAATCCATCTCGTAGAGATGATATGTCATTGATGCCACAGTTGAATTTACAAGCATTTGATAAATGGGCTATTGACTTTGTGGGACCTATTACCCCACTAGGAAAGAGAACTGGCTCGAGATACATCATTATAGCTACATATTATCTAACTAGATGGGAAGAAGCAAAACCAGTGAATGACTGTAGCGCAGCTACAATAGCGAAGTTCATCTTTGAAAACATCTTTACAAGATTTGGATGTCCAAATATTTTGATGAGTGATTAGGGAACTCACTTCTAGAACATAACTATTGAATCCTTGATAGAAGAATTTCAAATATATCATCAAAAGAGTACACCATACATCCACAAGCTAATGGCACTGTGGATGCCTTTAATAAAGTATTGGAGAATGCATTGACCAAGGTATGCAATACAAACAGGGATGATTGAGATCTCAGAATACCATCAATATTGTGGGAATATAGAACAACTTGTAAAAATTTGATAGGTCATACACCTTTTAGGTTAGAGTATGGACAAGAAGTTGTCATTCCCATGGAATATATAGTACCAAGCTTGATAATTGCAGCATGCAAATACATGGTTGATGCTGAAACGATGGATGAGAGACTGTTGCAAATGATTGGATTGGAGGAAGATAGCTTCATTGCAGGATTTCACCAACAAGTGCAAAAATATAGATTAAAGGTATGGCATGATAGACATATAAAACACAAGTTCTTCCAAGTAGGAGACCTTTTTCTCCTCTACGATAGAAAATATTTGAAATTTCCTATAAAATTTAGAATGCATTGGCTAGGGCCATACACTATTAAACATGTTATCAATGGTGGCACAATGTTGATAGCCACATTACTTGGAAAAAATTACAAGGAATTGTCATTGGGAGTAGGTTAAATCCTTACAGGGATGGCCCTACTCCTACAACCAGAAATTAGACAACGCAATGTGTTTTAAGTGTCAAGTGTAGTTGGAATTGGACATTAAATAGAGAGTAGAGTCTGCACACAACAGTTTTGGCATAATGTGAAGTTCACAGATTTGAAGATGTGCTGGGAAGCACACATAGCAAGTCAAGTTTTGAAGTAAAGAAGGGGGTAGTGTTATGAAGTTCCATCAAGAAAAAGGGAACAATAAGTAAGCTTCTCCACTCACCTAACCTTCTGCAAAGCTAGAGAAAACTAGCCGTTACAGTTTTTTTGGGAAATTATCCATTATGCGGTACTTTTGGGAAACTGGATTTTTCTGCATTAAGGCATACTTGTCCATTGAATACACATTTAATGAAAGGAAAGGACTAGGATCTAAGCTATATTTTGACAACGGATATAGAATTTAATGTTAACTTAGTCATTTTTGGGCACGTCTCAGTTTGGGTTATGGATTTAAATAGTAAAGAAGTGCATAGTTACCTATTTTACCGTGATTATTTTTTATTTTTTTACCGTGAGTAAATTATGAGCTTTTATTAGTGAAGAACAAAGCATTCTGACAGTACATGTCTGAGCAAGAAGAACTACAGTAACTATTAAATAAATTTCAACAGTCTAGTCTAGAAGCAGTCATGAAAACACCTGTCAAGAAAGAAGATCAAGAGAAGGGTGGGTCTTCTAGAGCCTCACCTTGGCATGCACTGGAATCCAAGCAGAATGATAAGCAAAAATCCAAGGAACAATAGAAGCCTCAGTCTGCAGAAATACCAAGAGAACAGCTGGAAGAGTGACCTCGCAAGAGGCCGATTCTGTTGATACCTGAATACATTCTGCCACGAAAGGATGATGCATTGATGGTAGTATTAAAGAGAAATACTCAGTATGACATTCCCATGCAGCCGATGTCAAGCCACGTTTGTGAAAAGGAAAACTTGATAGGAAATATCCTGGATGTGAAGTTCACAAATTACAATCTACTGGATTCGAATAAGTATCTGCAGTTCCATCCAGACAGATATATGTGCCAAAATTTTGATGAAGGCACTAAGTAGAAAACTATACAAGCACAGGAAAGGATTGCACCATTACAGTTTTCAGGACTACTGAACCTTTTAAGAATTCTGCACTTCGGGCGAAGTCCAGAGCTAACAGTCGTTGTGCACGTGTTTTTTTCATGCACACACCAAGGATACCTGTGGCTAGACTGCAAGATAGATATAAATATCGATTTCATCTACATGATCACCCATCTAAGAAAATGAGGGACTATCCCCGCAATGGAATTTGTGGGTAAGAACAAGGATAAAGACCTCGCAAAGCAGATGAAGAGAAAGTTCAGACTAGTTAAAGGAACTTGGGGCTATCGGAAAGACCAAATTCAAGATATTGCCATGAGGTTCACAGTGCAATTTCTCGCAGGAAGAGTGTTAAGAAAATGCAGACCGACGGAAGTGTCAGCTTCTGCGATCTCCCTAGCTAATAAGGCTAAGGAAGGGCTATTGTTCAACTAGGTAGGCTACCTATTGAATGAGTTTCTGGATGATGTAGCAGATGCATAAGACAATGGCTATTAGTTTCACTACAATTGGTTGATAGTCCTCATCACATTTGTGGGATGGACCGAGCCAAAGTACCAACAGAATGTACCATCATTTTTAGGCGACTGTCGTGGACCTCGGTACGCAAACATGTGGAGTAATGCGAGGCCAGAAAGACAAAGGTTGAACAATGTTCAACTATACACATTTTACCAATAGTTATGCGAGGTGATTACGTGCACTTCGTGCATTCCAAAAGAGATAACATCAGTATATATCTGGAAGATGAGATTCAGGGATGACCTCCATTCAATATTTATACAACCTACAGATCCAATGAATCCAGAATGGTATGAGGGTCAATATCAGCTAGATGCACAAAATATTGACCTCATTATTGAGGATTGGCCGCCCGAATGGAAAATTGATGCCAGAAGCACTACCACTAACATATGATGATAGCGCCAATGACAGTGATCAACAGGAAAAAAATGGTGCTGAAGGAGGTGATGATCAGGAAGAAGAAGAGAAAGAGCATGAACAGCAGCAGGCTAGCGATCATCCAGTAGGAGAAAAGAGAAAGAACCCCACCACAGATGTTCCAGAGGGATCAAAAAGAAAGAAGAAAAAATCGAATAAGACTCTGCTTGACACGAAGTTAAAAGATTATGACTATGACTACATCGCAGCTAGATTCCATGCACATATTGAAGAAACACTCGCAAAAAAAGATAAGAAGCAAGAGTAGCTTCAAGCAAGCATGGAAGAAAGCATCGTCGAGATGAAAATTATGATGGAGAGATTTGAACAAGTATAGAGAGATATAATGAAAGAATTAGACTCTGAAGATAGATCAAAGGAGGAAAGCCGGAGAACAAGGAAAGCACCCGCACTAATGATGCGACCTCAGTTGGTGCACATAGAGCCAAAAAATGTCATATTCCCATCCAACTAAGTCACTGAAGGTGCGAAGCATCTCGCGCACTTAGATATTAATGTGGGAATGTTTCCTATAGAAGGACTGCACAACCTACATTTGTACGTCATAGAAGAAATCAAAGATAGGGACATGATAACATATAACCAGCATCTGAAGTTGGAAGAAAGATACAATGAGCTTAAGAGAGAATTTCGACTGAAGATGGATGAGCTAGCAGATGCTCGCAAGAGGCAGAAGAAGTTGAAGAAGGTCATCGAAGAAGTCTGTGCAAAAATCCTAGACTTTGATGAAGAAACCGAAGTAGAAGCAACTATATCCAAGACTGGTGTTGCAGTCGACAATATTTAAACAAAAATGGATGACATGGAAATTGGATATAAAGAAAAGACTGCAAACTTGGAGGCTAGACAACAACTTGGAACTCAACCAGAAGTAAAGGAAGCAAGAGCTGAAGAATTAAAAACTTCGACAGAGAGAATCTCCGCGGAAGTTGTGAGGTGCCAATATTTATTAGAAGAAGTGACCAAGTCATGGGCCATATTTCAAGAAGACCCATACTTACATAAAATTCAGGGTGAAGTCCAAAATAAGTAGAAGGACCTCAACACAATGAACACGGAAATGAAGAACTTTCCGCCGAGGAAGAGAATCCAAAAGTTCATAGAAATAAAGGAGCTTCAGAAAGAAATGAAGGCATTACGGGAAAAGGAATAAAAAACTCAGCAAATTTACAACCAATGCAGGAAGAGGCATTGGCTCTCTCCGAAGAGATTGAGGTGAAGCTGCAAGAGCTTCGCGTAACAGAGACAACAGTTAAGGATCAGATGCAAGAACCATTATCTGTGATGCTGCTCAATATAGTGAAGGAATATGAGCAGGAAACTAAAGAGGTTGTTGTGAAGTTGAGCATAACATATAAAGAGTTCGCAGCAAAGATGAATACCCAAATCCATGTGAAGACAAAAAATACTAGTGTAAGTGGATCGGGGATGAGCCACAAGTAAGTGTTAGGGGCTAGTTGGGAGTGGCCCAAGAAGAGGAAGTATGAAGGATAAGTACAGTCAGGTGAGTCCTGGCATTGACCATTTTTGGGATAAAAGTGACTCTGCAAATCCCAGGCAGAGGGTATGGAGCGGAGCTCATTCGAGAAGAAAGGGCATGTTTACTTAGTAAAGACAAATTACTAAGGACAACCAGAGGTGTTTGATGTAGTTAAGGGTTGAGAAGTGACCTGACTGCTACATGAGCAGGAAGTTATGAAGTGAAGTGGTGTAAAGGACAGGCCACTACAAAAGCTACAGGTGCACTGCCAGAGAAAGCGTCAGAGTCAAAGGAAGTGGCGCCAAAGGGACAACGAAGTTAAAGCTTAGCATGGTCTACAAGAGAACCACGGGGGGTTTTGGGTACTATGGGGGTTGGCACATAGTTATTGTAATATGTGACCTTCAGGAACATCTATATATAAGGGTATTTTTGTATGAGGAAGGGTTGGATTTTTGGTTTGATTAAGTGTAGTAGAAGATCAATGATAAGGGAGAGAACAGACTCTATAACTGAGTGTGTAGATATATGATTGTAGAGGAGAGTATGCAGCTGAGTGCACTGACTGGAACTGCTACCCTTCCAAGTCAATATAAGAACGGTTCTTATGGACATAGCTCCCGCTTGGGGGTGAACCACATAAATCTATGTGTTTATGTATCTAAGTTTTTGATGTGATTTGTGTACGCGTTTATGGTGTGTTTATGTATTTTATTTTGTGCATACATTAATGGTAATGGCATGCTAAGTAAATGGAATACCTATGTATGAATTTTATGGAGGAACACTTAGAATGATGAATGAGTAGCTAACTGGTGAATAGAGTAGAGATTCAACATAGGTCTGTATATTGTTCGCTAGCTGCGAAGTGTGAAGTCATTTGTTCACTCTATTTTTCTAGTCGATGTTAGAGAAGGATTTTAGCGAGGTTGTTAACCACATCTGCGCATCTCCACGGTTACAAAATCTTTATTCTGTAACCCCCCATATTTGCTTCGGGTGAGACTTCATCTTGTTTAGAGGTTGATGCCGAAAGGGCCAGTGAAAGGGGTTTTGTTGTTGCTCCATGTGAGTATCGCTAAACCCGGGTCTACCTAAGCAATCCAACAGAGATCAATTGTTATTGTGCCTCCAATCATATAACTAGACATGAGTTACGTAGAAGAGACACCATAAGTTAGCTTCTAATTTTTATGGACCCCATATTATACTTGAACATATAGGGCATATGGGTTACAAATTGGCCCTAACCAATCATTCTAAGCTGCATGTGGTATTTCATTTGTTTTATTTTAATAAATTGTTTAGGTTCATATGCAGAGTTCAAATCAACCTTCCAAAATTGGATGAGGGTTCCATTCAGTTATATCCTGAGGCGATTTTGGACAAACATGGATGTCATCGTCGTCGACACATACATGAAGTTTTGATCCAATGGAAGGATATAGACCCTGAATATGCTACATGGAAACCAACAAATTGTTTCCAACAATTTTCTTATCTTTTCCCTTGACGACAAGGTTTCTTTGTAAGGGGGAGGGCATGCTAGGGCCCCACCCTAATTCCCTTAGTTAATGGAATAAATTGTTACTTAACCTACTGAGGTTCATATTTGATATATGAGTCACCTTGAGGTAATAGTGTGTGAAATATAGAAATGTAAGTGGCCTCATTATAGAGGGTCCACTAGATTGTGGTTGAGGCCTCATTAATGGAGGTCCAATAGGTGATTAGGGTTTTGATCATTTAGAAAATATGTACAGTTGTATAATATATTTAATAGGTTTCCAAGTATACATTATTCGAATTGGAAATTTTCTCATGTTGGAGATTGTCCCTAGGGAAAATTTTAGGGCTTAAATTTTTCCCATGGGCTAAATTTCAATTTTTTCCCAAGTGTTTTTTGTATATTTCCATTTTTTTTTAGGTCGCCCAAATTCTATATGATAAAATTATTTTACCCTAAAAACAACCAAAAGTTTTCATAATTTATGTAAAACCCTTAGAAATTTCGAATATGTTTATGAAAATATCACCAAACATTTTATAGTTGTCATTTAAAGATTAGTAAGATTCTCTAAGTTTTCCACACTTTAGGTAAAGTATGCTTAAAATTTTCCCCAGTTGTCCTCTCAAAGAGACAAGTGAACATTGCATCTAGTTATAGGTATGAATAAAGGTTTACTTGATGCTATCCTCCAATTTGTGCTATATTTATTTGTTTCACATGGCTATATTTCCATCCATCTCGCGATGTTTAGTTGCTTCACACAAGTATATTCTTTCTATTTTTCTTTGAATATTTGATTTGAATTAATAACAAAAAAAACATAATTTAAACATACATATTAAGATCTTAACCATATGATGAGCATAAACATAGTCATATGTTGTGAGCACCAATGCACTTAAGTGCAAACATTTTTGTCATGTTTGCATTCAAGTGGGAAAATTAATGACTATTATGGTTTTGGCCATGGAAAAATTTAGCGGCGAAATTTAGCCCATGGGCTATTTTTCAATGGCTTTTTTCCAAAAAATGATTCACCAATTTCCATTTTTTTTTCTAAAATGACTTGCCCAAATTCCATGGGATAATTTTTTTTATTCTAAAACTCGCCAAAATTGTCCAAAAACTATAGAAAGTCCATAGAAATTTGAATATTTTTACAAACATTTCGCTAAATATTTTATGGTTGCAAGTTTAAGAATTAGTAAGATTCATCAAGGTTTTTACACTTCAAGACAATTATGGATCCTTAAAAATTTCCGTGGTCTTGAAATGTTTTGATTTACCTTTGACTTGTAATAAACTCTTATGGGAGAAAAGCCACACACTCCAAAGCACACTCAATGTATTATTTGACAACTAACAAATAGTTACAATACATTATAGAGTCCTTGTAATCTCAATAGGGGTGCTCAACGACATAAGGATTCCAAAGAAATTTTGATAGCATAATAATTAGTTAACTCACACATTGTTTTCCTCCAACCCTAGCACTCAATAAATATGCATTACAAAACTATAAACTAGTTAGGTTTTCCAATTCTACATGTTGGCAACCACTAGCCATTAATTGGCCAATTGTTGTTGCTTAGCATTTATTGTCTGCAACTAATCATCATTTATTCCTTACCATTGCTAAGATTTGTTCCTTGCCATTGCTCAACAATTATTACTTGTTATGTTGCCAGACTACAAGGTGTGTATGACACCCATGTCCCAACATAGATCCATTTTAACTTTGGATCTATTAAGTATTGATAGAGATTTATGAAAAAAGAGATACAAACATCTTGGTACTTAAAAGCTCTTAAATTAACTAATATAGATCCATCTTAATTTTGGATCTATAAGTATTGAGAGGGATCCCAAAAAAATGTAAATCTTTTACTACTTATTTTATATATAGATAGATAAATATAACCACTTAGTTGATAAATAGCAAACAAATTCATAAATTCTCCTTCTCAATGATACATTCCAACAAAAAAAAAATGGTCTTAAACTCTTCTTATTACATTATTGATATGATTTGATTTTAAAGTGATAAACATTGTGAATGGCATGGCCTTTCTGGTATGATTGTGACTGACTTGCGATAATAACGTAGAAAATTTGTTGGACTATCTATGTGAATATCATGGAGGAATTGTTCTCTGCATATTTGTGGATGGGATATCCTCGATTTTCCGTTAATTATTGGAAAGATTGTAATCTTTGACAATTTTATATACTATAAAATATAGAACTTTTTCATGTGAAAAAAAACATAGAGAAATTGTTAGACTAATAACTTATGTTACATATATCCTGTGGGATACCTTATGCGTCCATCTCAAATTGATGACATTTTCTTTTTTCATGATGTGGGGAGCATGTGCTTAGTTGTTTTTTATAATATACTGCAATTACTCATAGGATATTTCGATGTCTTTTCATATAAACTGCAATTACTCATGTGCTTAGTTGTTTTTTATAATATACTGCTATATATTTGATGCCCATGTTGTATAACTTTGTTTGACTATGGTGTTTATCAATTTACGTTAATGAAAATGAAGGTTTTTGGGTATTTCTCGTAGTGTGTTGAGAAACTTTCACAATGCACGCAAATTTAAGATCACGTTTTGTTATTTTTTTAATATATATTTGTTTGTTTTGCATGGTCTTGTTTGGTTCAATGGATAGTTATTTTGTATTTGGTTTAGGTTATGTGGTTTCACAATTAGAAAATTGAAGGTTGGGTGGTTGTTTTAGTTTATGTGTAAGTATTTGAAATTAATGTAAATTGGTTAATCACGATAGATGATTTAGATCAATTAACAATTGTGTAATTTACATTTTTAATAACAAATAAATTGATCAGTGTCTGCTCCTTATAGAAAACAAAATTTTGAAGTGAAAAGGGATCCATAAGGCCTAAATTTATTAATGTGGTTCATGCCTATATACTTGCATTATTTATATTAAACAACTATTTCATTAAAAATAAATATATTCATAGTTTGTTTATTTTGGATGATTTTTATTAAAAAATAATTAAATATTTTATTAATATTGAAACTTTGAATTATATTTATAGTGACGATGATAATGATGATGATATTATTAATGTCCACTGAGATTAATTTTGGTCTATAAGAGTTTTTAAAAGGTAAGGAGTCACTTGGTTTTCCTTAGAATTTTATTTTTGTCCTAGAAAATATTTAGGAAGGCCAGTTGTAGCGAATATTTTAAAATTGCACTCTAATGTGGGTGTACATAGGACACTCTATAAGAAAGTGTTTTTCATCTTCAACCCTCTTAGTGTCACAAAGTTGACAAATTCTTTCATCCCATGATGTTTTAGGAATTTTTCACAACCCTATTTCACTATGAAGCTTGTGAGAGTTTGTACTTATTTTAGAAATGATGATTTTCTTATGTATACTACTTAAAACATAGATATACTTTTGATCTTTCAGATTAGGCTTGATCACCTCCTTATAATATCCTAGTTTTCTTCTATCCTCTGATTCTTTATTGCACAAAAAATTCTCCATAAATTTGGATGTAATAATACTTTTAATATTATCATTATTTTGCATAGTGACCTCTTCTTCAATCCCCAATGATTTAACCAAGAGTGTGTGGCTTTATGTCAACCTCACTTAAGCCACAAGTGGCTTTGACTAAAGCATGAATTAATCTTAGGAAGCCTCTTGTCTCCCATGTTGTTTATCGTGTTCTTGTATGTTAGGTACATAGTCATAGCCATGCTCTCAATGGGGAAGAGACCTGCTTCTATGAGGAGGATAGAATAGGGTATATGGCCTTTAATTTTGAGATTATATGTTATAAAGTGCTTTTGGGGTTTCTATATCCTTCTCCAAGATTCTCTAGATATGCTACATCCTTGAACTTCACATCCATATGAGATAATAGGAATAATGAGAGTCTTCTTATCACAAAGCCAAAGGTATGTCGATTTACAACTATTTTCAAGTTTGTAATAAGCTTTCCACCTCTAATTAATCATTTTCTCAATGTTATAGTTCCAATTAAGCTTGTGATGAAGATCGATTATGATATATTTGTATGAAGTCACTTCCTCCAAGTTGTGTTTATCATACATGAAATAAGCATAAGTGACCTTTTGGGATTTGAGTGTCATAACCTTTGTTTTGTCAATCTTAACAGTCATACCCATACTAGAGAAAAAATACTTGAGCATTTTTAGTTGCTTGTCGATATCATAGGAACTCCTCACCAGAAGAACAATATCATCAATGTAGAGAAGAAGGGTGATGACTATACCAACCAAAATCATGCTGACAAAACATTTGTCTTCCAATCAACCCTTTATCTTGTCATCTATGTACCAAAAGGTGTAGGGGACAAGGAAAAACATTTCTTAAATCCTATATGTAATAGCCCCAATTTTGACTTTGAATGTATTTAATCAAAATTATGTAAATGATGTAAATATGCTAGTATGGATTCCTAGTGTTGAACTCAAGGCCAAATCCGAACTAGTGTATGGCTAGGCATGTATGATGTAAATATTTTTATTTGGACTATGTGGTTGGCTTATCATGCCAATTTGAAATATATGTAAATATTATGTTGGAAAATAATAAAATGGTCCAATATGGTTGTGTAAAGGGAACCAAAGGGGCTATGATTCCACTAGAGGGGAAGAGGAAAGAGAGCATATGGGAAACCAAATCCTTTGCTACCAAGTGTCAACCTTAGAACTCATCCAAATTCTGCCATGTGCTTTAAATGAGCCGTTTACTTCATCTTGAATATTAAACCCAATCATTGAATGCATGTGTGAGGTTGGTGGGAAAAGTCACTTCATGCGGTTATTGAAGCATGGGGGTGGTGACAGTTTTGTCAGCTGTTAGAAGTCCTTTTCTTCTATGGTCAGAAGCTATGTCAGTTGTCTTTTCACCCTTATCTCAAATCCCTCGGAGTCAACACTCATTTCTATCATTCTCTCATTCAATTTTTCACTCTACATAGAGCTTCTTATTACTGTTCATGACCATTACCATACTATGTTTTAACCTAGAAATTCAAATTTAGAGACAGCGCTACAGACTTGAAGGGAAATTAGATGTTTATATGTGAGCATAGAGGTTGGAAAATATAGGAACCCTTAACCATTTATTTTTTTACTCACAGATGCTTGCGAAGCCATAATTTATGCTACAGGTGGTTCTCCAACAACATACAATAGATTGGACTTTTACTACACACACTGGTAAGCACTGTAAGGGTTGGATTTCCCGAGGGAATTGGTGATCAGTGAAGGGAAATGCCTTCCTTGTGTTGTGTGGGGAATTTGGAAGGAGTCCCATGGTTGTGATGGCTAAGTGAGATCTATGTAGAGCTCTGTATGATGTTGTGTCTAATCATAGAGAGTAGAACATGATGTGGGATGAGTGAGAGAAACTTGTGGGTATTTCCTTCGCCATGGTGGCCTCATAACCCAGCTTGGGGGTGGCTTATTAACATAAATAGTATATTCTTGACAGAGTTCCTATGGTTGGGTGGAAAATATCTCTTACACAGATAGTTGCTTGGATCTTCTTTGTTAAAGATGCGTATTCTCTCATCTTTGATGTGCAATGATTTTATTATTATGCATGTGCTAATTATGCTTGTAAATGCATGTTTTGTGTGTGTGGATTGAGTTTATTTCCGTTGTGTGTGTTTTTATTTTATATCTACACATGTATTTAATTATTTTTAATTTGCAATATGGCCATGGGGTGAAATTTAGAAGCCCGTATTTAGTTAATGTCCCCTTTCGTTGGTCGGATTGGGTGAAGGGGACAATAAACTATACTACAATTAATTTATTTTGACCAACCTTCATAGTTCCTAAGCTTGGAAATAAACTTCTTGTGCAACCTTATTGTAGAAGCTCTCAACTCGAAAGGTACTTTTACCTTTTCTAATGTATGCCAAAGGTTAGTTCTAGACACTATGTCATATGATTTTCTAAGGTCAACAAGGGAACACATAATATTGTTTTTATCATTGTGACACTCCTTAACAATGATCCTAAGCATAACTAGGTGGTTCATAGTTAAATGATAGCTCCTAATTATAGTCTAGTCTTTAGCTCTTTTTTTTGTTCTTTCCATCCATATGTTGATCTTCTTTTCCATAATAATTCCATATAACGTGGCTAAAAGAGGGATCCTATATTAGACATGATTTTTTTTTTCTCTTTGGCTATAAAATAGGAACAATAATGATTTATGTCTAGGGTTTAAGGAAACCTTGCTTGGTTTCTATAATGAAGAGATTGTAGATGTGAAGGATGGGGATAGGCCCATCAATTTTTAAATTTAAACTTGGTATCCTTCAATTTCCTTAGATTTCCCTTTTGTGAGTTGTTTAACCCCAAACACGATGTCTTTTAAAGAGAAAACTTATTCCTTTGTAAAAATTATTTGAATGGTGTCCACGACATCAAGGGATTCATAAAGGTTTTTAAGGTAGGAATTCCAGTCCCTCAAGGGAATAATATTTTTTTTCTTTAGTTTTACGACTTAGAATTTGCCTCCAAAATTTATTAAGATCTAACTTAGAGAGGTGCAAAATATTCTCTTTCTTTTTATTCATATATTACATTTTCTCTTTTTAATTAGGTCTTTGTACATACATATCTTTTTGTATTTTAAGGAATCGTTAGAAGCATCCCTAATGTATTTTCTATCATGCTTGCACTCTTTATCATATCAAGGGTTGGACGTTCTATTTTCATTTTTACATGACACCGCAATAGAGAACTTGTTAGTGGAAGTAGAGAGGGTTGTGGTAAAATTGTGATAGAGATCTTCAATAATGTCCTTTTTTAATCGTATATTTAATTCCTTATTTAAATCCCTTAAAATTATATCAGTTTTATTTTTATTGAATATCAAGTGATTTTGGTTATTATAGTCTTCTATTATGGGGATTGTGTGCCTATCAAAGTTTAGAGTTAGGGTTAAAGGTCTATGTTTAGAGTTGGGCTCATGGTCATTTAAGATGTCAAAATTTACTATTTGGTTGTAAAAGGGATAACAAATATCACATAATATATGAAACTACTTCCAAAAACATGGATGAGTCAACTTGTTGGATTTTTTCCACTTTATATGGCCATTGCAAATTATTATATCTTGACAACTACATAGCTTAATTAGCTTGGTACCAAAACAAATTCGCAACCTAGTCTTCAAATTTTTGTTTATATCTTCTATCTAAGACAAAGTCCTTATTTAGCCATAGAGGATTAGGGTTGGATTCATTACCTAAAATAATATCTTGGTTAGTTGTTGTTCTAGCATTAAATCCTCCTAGAAAGAGGATGTTTCCTTCATTTCTTAGGCTATAAAAATCATGTTCTAAGCCAGTTTAAGGATGTTTTTTATCTAGATTGTGCTTCTTATAAAGGGTAGAATTAATAGGCATAAAATAACATATTTCTATATAAATATTCTTTTCATTGATATCTGAAATTTATATCCACATATATTGATTGAAAGGATCTTTCTTGTGAATCCTAGTATAAGGAAAATTGTTATTCTTTATGTGACAAGCTATGCCTACAATCTTTATATAGTAAGATCTCTTATTCCATACTAACCAGAAGACAAATCCTTCTATGTTAGGGACCTTATATTCTTCATGCTCCCAATTTTCAACAAGCAATATAATATGATTTTCACTTGGGATCCAGCTTGACACATGACCTTTTATCCATCGAAAACCACGACAGTTCCAAGAGAGGATATAGAGTGTCCCAAATTCCTATTTATTGTTATATTTTTTGTCTCTATCCCTAATAACAACTTTTGTATTGGGTGTTCCCATGAAGATGGGTAACACTTTTTGGTAAGACGCAACTACGGATTGTCTGAAACATGAGCTCGATCGAGGGTTATTTAAGGCCTCGATCGAGCTTTCAAAAGCTTGATCAAGGGTTTAAACAAGCCCTTGATTGAGGTTTTTTAAATAGCTTGATCTAGGGTTTAAATAACCCTCAATTGAGCTTTGGAGCTTAATGGAAGGTTAGCTAAACCCTCAATCGAGCTATTAGCTTAATAGCTTGATCGAGGTATTATCTCGATCAAGCTATTTGAGCTAATATTTCTTTTACATATAAAATATAATATTTTTTATGATTGTTATAATTTTTTATTTTGTTTAAACATGATAATAATACATAACATTTAAAAAACATAATTATTTTTAGCTTAACGTGATTTATGGCCCATGGTTTTGCTAACCCATGGTAAATATTCCAATGGTACCGCATCACATCAAATACCATGAGTTAACAAAACCATGGGCCATAAATCATGTTCGGATTCAAAAATATTTGAAATGGATATGCTTGTAAATATTACGTATTATTATTTAATGTTTAAACAAAATTTAGAAGAAAAAAATCATAAAAAATTTTAAATTTTATATGGAAAAATGTTTAAACTTTATATGTAAAAAAAATAATATTAACTCAACTAGCTCGATCGAGCTATTACCTCAATTGAGCTATTTGAATTAATATTTTTTACATATAAATTTAAACGTTTTTATATTAAATAGATCGATCGAGCTTTAGTTTAAACTCTCGATTCAGGTATTTAAGAAAGTGCTTGAAACCTCGATCAAGGGTTCTAAGTTCATATGATAATTTATTTATATTTTATTTTCAAACTTACACTTACAAAACCATGTCCACAAGTTTGAATCAACACAAAGAAAAATCACAACATAAAAAGTACACAATCAAAAATTTTCAAAAAATATGTATGCCCTAAATCAATGTGTCATCTTCAAATGGAATTTTTTGTTTTTCAATTTTTGTAACCAGTAAAAAAAAAATTGCATACACACACGTGTACAAAATGCGATTAAAATTTTCAACGTCAGTTTTGAAAATTAATAAAAATTTTAATTTTACAACATATATTAAAACAAATATGTGTGCCCTAGTGTATTTTGTGTAGAATGTGTTCATATAGATATTTTTTCAAAAATTATGCATTCATCACTAAATTATTTTACATGCACACAAGTCACTTGTTAACTTTTCATGAAATTTACAAGAACAAACCTATCATTAAATGAAATTTTGGCATATGAAATAATATTATTGTTTTTTTCCTAAGTAGGATGAGAACGGCAAACACAGGGCCCACCCTAACTATCCCATATCATGATGTGGACATCTTGAGCTAGGGCCCCATCGATGGTACAATTATCAGACACCTATCCTAGATGGGACACACAGTAAACTCATTCCATGCAAAGCACATGGATGTAGAAATCCATTATTAATGTCCCACATTCTCAATCTTCATCAAACTGTGGGAGTGTACCACAACAGATCTTGCAACACAAGGAAAGGGGAAAAGTAGTACAATACCATGACACACTCTGTGTTCACCTGTGCAGTACAGGACATTCTAATCATGGGAGTAATATGGTTTATTAACTTCAGAGGAAGATGAGACATCTCTATCATTTTCCTGGCCATATTCAAAGGAGAAGGAATTTAAGATAGGAAACAAGGAAACATATAGAAAAATCTATGGCGAGAGGCAGAGGATCCAAACGTGATGAAACAGATAGTCAGAAGCCAATGACACATCATCTTCAGGTAGTAGGGACGACCAAATTCTATAGGAACTTCATCCCGAAGGCTCTCAATATGGCAAGAAACAAGAATTAGATCGAAATCCTATAAGCAAGAATATGGTAGGAAATTGTCTTCGTTCAGGACGTGGATGAATTCTAGGTGTTGGAAAAGTAGGTAACAGACCCAGGGGACTCTCAAGCTCAACAAGTCCTCTATGAGAATTTGTTGATCACCTATTGGATGGAGAATATTTTACTCGGCTACATCCTGAAGGAACAGAAGAAAGAATCAGAACCTCTAGTGGAAGAATTGAAGGTTCTTGGTGAATTGTGTGGTGACGTTGAAATCTTGAACTCCAACCTAACCCAACTTGGGCTTCATTTAGGAATCAAATTCATTCCCCAAACTGCTACTCTGGTTCTCAACTCCAGTTATCATGAGTGAGGTGAAGGAGATGACGATAAATGAACATTGGCATTGACACAAAGTAGCACAGTCCTTCAAGAGGATGCAACCAAGAAAACGATGGAAGACTGGATCCAAAACATTAGAGGCACAAGGAACATGGTCATGATTTATGAGCGCTCGATGGTCCTACATTGGGTCACAAAAACAATGATGAAACGAGTCCTAACAGATGACAATATGGTCATTTCCAAACGCAAGCAAAATATTGCGGCTCTAGAAGACCAATGTATATTGAACAATATCATGGCAGGGAAAATGGTCATCATGGGAAAGCGTCTAGATGCAAAGAAAGTGTAGGTTTCTACTTCAGTAGGAGGCATCTTTGATAACACAATTAGGACAAATTGGGACAAATTGTTATTCATTTTTTATTCTAAGTCTTTAATATTGTTCTTCATATTATGATTTTCTAGATTATCAACCTCTCCTTATTTTGATTATTTATTTCCTTGGATTTTCTTTTTTGTTTCTTGGAATCTCATCTCTATTTTCACAAACTTATTCTCCAACCTAATTATTTTAATGTCTATATATTGTCCTCAAATGATGCAAATGTATTATCAAGAATTTCCCTAACTCTGTTTGAATTTTAGATTCTCTCTCTCCCTTATGTTTATCTAGAGATTCGATATATTCACAAAGACCATCTAAGGTTACCTTGTTAGGTCTCGCCTTTTGAGATGTTTTTGGTAAATGCGATAAATAAATCATATTGGAATAAAGAAATAAAGAGAAATCAAATTATAACCAAGATTAGGAGAGAGAGCTGTATTATGAGAAGTAGCTCCTGCCCCTTCTTAGGTCAACATCGTTAATTAGAGTTTGAATAAAAAGGACCCAATGAAAATGCCCCGTAAAAATGCCTTAGTGAAATTACCCGGTGAAAACAACTTCAAAATAAATAAAATAAAATAATGAGGAAATAAATTATAACCAAGGTTGGGAGAAGGAAATTGTGCATTTGATTAGGTCAAGCTCATGGATCAGGGTTTAAGGGGTATGCCATGAAAATCCCCAAATCTTGAAAATGCATGATGAAAATGCCACATGAAGAAACATTATGAAAACAATTTTGGAATACATAAAATGATAAAGAATTAAGAGGAAACAAAAGGAACATGTGGGCTTTTTTTGGTATGCTATAAAAATATCCAGATCTTCAAAATGCGTTAAATTTCCTGAGTGAAAATGCCCAATATTAGAAATATATAATGAAAATGTCTCGATAAAAATGCCCTATGCCCAAGATTGAAAAATATTTAGAAAAATATTAAATAATAATGACTTAATGAAAAATACTATGAAAATCTCATATAAAAGTGCCTTCATAAATATACCACTTCACTAAAAAAATTGTATTTATAGTATGAACATTTCATTAATATTTTTAATATTTAAAATAGGTTTAAATTAATTTTAAAATATGTAAACAATTTAAAGTTTTTAATTTTATTTAATTATAAAACTATCATTAATTTTTGTTTTAATTTTGGATTAAAAATATACATTTATAAATAATAATAAATGGCATGAAGAATTATATATTGAGTATGAGAAGAATGTGGGTAGAACTCGTTGTAACAAATGCCAGGCATGCTGGCGGCCATGGCTCCATCCATGGCCGCCCTCACCCCTGCGATGCTCTCTGATCTGGCCGTCTGAGTGTTTGGAGTTGAGGCGGCGCCTCTGCGCGGCGACCCATTGGGCTCTCCTTTCCAGTGGCGGCGACGGCGATATACTGTGCTGCGGGGACCTGCTCCAGGGTGGGGCAACTTTGGCTCTTCGGAATCGACGGCATGGCGACTGAGGGGGTCTGTAGCACAACCTTGCCCTAATTTTTCACTGCTGGCGGTGACTGGGTGTCAATATTTGGCATGGATGGCGGAAAGGGTTCTGTGGAGCATGGGCTCCCTCAGAACGGGTGGCGGTGGCGGCAGCAGCTTGACGGCCGATCTTTGGACGGCGGCGGTAGCTTGACGATGACGGCCTTTCCTGATGTCTTATGCCTGGTTCCTGGGGTGTTTTCCCTTTTTCTTTGGTTTGTGGTTGTTTGTTGTTACAGAAGTCAGTGGCTCTGCTCCCTATTTCTTATGTCTTGGACAGATCGTATTTTACTTTGTTTTTGTCCGTTTTTTTTATTATTAGCTTCTTTCTTTTACTTCTGCATCTGTAGCTCTTTATGAGCGGGTCTTTAAGGAGCTCTCTCTAGAGAGATTGTAAACTATAAACTCTGGTCTTTTTTAGGTTTTGATTATCAGCAAAATCACTCTCATAGAGTGACGACGATCTCAATGTAATTTTGTACTCTCAAGATGAAATAAAATTACTGCTTTTTTTTCAAGAAAAAAAAATATTGAATATGAGAAATGAAAGATAGAATGGCAAAGAAAACTCATGCATTGGTTTTCCCCAAAATTGTTAACTTAACATATAATACATTTCCAAAAAAAGTTTTAATACTTTATATAACATATTTTATAGTTTTCTTTAAAAAAAATTGCAAAGATCATTTTGATGAAAGCTAGATTGGCAAAGAAAACAGATGCATCCATTAGCCCAAAAAATGTTGAATTAACATATAATACATATGTAAGAAAATTTTTAATATTTTATATAACATATTTTATAACTTTCCAAAAAAAGTTATATGGCAAAGATCATTTTGATTTTCCACTTTATATAACTAACATAGTTATATTTACTTTCATAAATTTTGTAACAAATACAATTTTTTAATTACAACTTTGGTCTTGTATTCTAAAGCGTTGTTATCTATACACACCATATTGTAAGATAAAAGCAGCTCTACAAAACTAAGTATATAAGTATATTGACTTACCGTATTCATTATACATTTCATACAGACAATTAAAACCAAGTTATATTTTATTATAAGATTGATCCCAAAGAAGTTCTAAAACTAAATTCTATTTTGCTATGTAATTGGTCCCAAAAATAAGAATTCATTACAATAGAACTTCATTTCATTAGTCAATATAGTTTCAAGTGATTCTCTTCCATCAATGAGCAAATATCAACATGTGTGAAAGATGAAAGAATTATCATAATTATTTCTAGATAATTTGGACAAATCTAGTATGGCATCTCCCAAGTAATGCAATCTACGTTTCTTCTCCACATTTTGACAACCTTCACTTTTTTTTATGATATCCAAAGAAACATTCTTTCAACTCTCTTCAGACTCAATTGATCAGGTATTTGAATCCATGTTATAGCCTCAAAATCATCTTTGAGATACCCCGAATAGGGTTGCATACCTTATGATCCTTAGACATGTAGTTGAACGAGCTTAAAATCCATGTTTAGATCATGTCAGAGGTTCCATGGGTCGATCTCAACCCCAAGTAATCGATGGCTTGTAGTGACCTTACCATGGCCTGTAGCTCTCTTTTTATATTATTTACCAAACCAATGGATGACCAGAGACCACTATATCGACTAGAGGGGATCTAAAGGTTATTACCGGCTCAAAGAAAACAAATAATAATTCATCCAAAACTAGAATTAATTTTTCCTCTTTTGCATATATACAATGGAAGATAGAGTGCTTTTTCCCAAATGTAATAGAATACAATATCAACGAACCAATTGATAAGGCGGGTGTTTTTTTAGTGTGGCAGGTGTTTGGGTGCTTTCTGACTTTGGAGAAAAACAAGTAACAACATTTGCTTAGGGATTGGGAAACACCACAAACAACCAAGATGAAGCACTTGTGTTACTATCTAAGGGTATTCAAATGACTAAACACGTAAACATAAAAAAGAATCTAGTCTTCGATGACTCAACCATCAACATCAAGAATATGATTGATCACTTTATTCCTAAAAGATGGGACCTCGAAAGAATCACCTCAGGATTTCAAGTGTCTATGCTAGAATTCAAAGAGAGAGAGTATTACCACATCCTTCATGGATTGAAATTCAAAGTTGATTGAATGGAGAGTGTAGCTTACCTCCTATCATATGTAGAGTTAGAAAAGGGAGTGGAGGGGGGGGGGTCGTTCATCCCCTACCATAAAAATTTTCACCAATCCCAAGTTTATGATCCATATTAAATCTCTGAATAGGTGGATCCTTTCCTTCACTGCATGCCATGGGAAGCCTCATTACTCTTGCATGTCCCCGATTATTCGACAACTTGACCAATATCATCAAGCATATGATTGATCGATCTATATCTAAAAGGTGCAAGCTCAGTCAAATCACCTCACAAATTCAAGCATATGTGCTATCATTCAAATAAATAAAGTATTACCACATCCTTCATGGATTGAATGTCAAAGTTGATTGAATGGTGAGTGTAGCTTATTGTCCATCATCAGAGAGTTAGAAAAATGGGGGAAGGGGGTTCATCTCCCTACCCTAAAAAGCTTTTACCCACTCCCATGTTTATAATCAACATTAAATATTTGAATAAGTGGCTCATTTCCCTCACTGCATGGCCTAGGAATCCTCATTACTCCTACATGTCCTCTCCCTAGGTCACATAAGTAAGTGTTAATGAATACCTCGGTGAAATGATGTAACAAAACAATGTGGTATCATTGCACTTCATTCTCAGTATTGGTTCAAAATATGTAGAATGTCATGGCCTCACAGTTGTGATGTTTATTAAAGGAAATATTTGGTTTCTATGTTAGGTTTCATTCTATTAGTTTTGAGTGGTATTTGTCTTCTAGTGTCAATTAACAACACCTCAAATTGTTTCTACTTTGAGACCCACATAGATTTTGGTCATTCTTTCTCTCGAATTATCCTAAGGAAGCCTCCAAGACTAAGCATCAAGTGTATCAGTGGAATAGCGGAGCACAAAGGAAACTCCAATATAATTATAAGGGGGTTCCTATCAACAAGCTTCTATTTGTTTCAGGTATAGGGAATACAAAAATATTGAGGGAACTAACTCATGGGCCTTTGTTTTCTACAATCTTGTGTTATAAAGTTGTATATCCTAGCATGGATTCTCATAAGCACTCGAGCATATGCATCCATGTCGAGGTTCAAAAATTTGTTAAACAATGTGAGTGTTGAAGCAATGACTACCAAGACTCAATGGAAGATGTCCTAAGTAAATGGGAACATTGGTGGAAGGATTGGGAGAATCGAAGTGCTAGGGAGGTGAAGACTCTTAGAAGGAAATAGATTACGATGAAGCAAAAAATGGAAAGAAATGAGAGTTGAATTTTAATGCTTGAGATTGACAATTATACGTAGAAGGATAAACTAGAAGAAGAAGAAACTAAAATTTGGGAGCTCTAGGAGTGAGTCTTTCAACTTGACCTAGAGTAGAGACCAAGCTTCAAAGATATAAGGATCAAGGAATTTCATGAGGCTTCAATAGGATCTCCATGATTAGCAGTTATGGAGGAAGACATGGTGGAACAAACTGGAGCTAGGAATCAACAAGAGAACTCCTACCTTTATTCGACAACAAGCCATAGAATACCCAACACCTTTGGGAACTTTTAGTTTGTCATTTATTTATATTTTTTGTAAAAGTTTATTGTTACTAGGCCAATTTGTAAGGTTTTACACCAGCCACAATATGTAGTCTTTTAGGAATGTTGTTTCAAATGATTGGGACCTTTTTATATTTCCTATAGTACTGTAATGGGCTCTATATATTTTGTCTCTTTTTTTAACCCACGGGATGTATAGTTAGGCCACAACCCTCTCTTTTTTAGTACAAAATAACATTATTGTTTCCGTCAAATAATAATAATAATAATTTCGATCAACATGGACTCTCATCCTTGAAACATAGTAGAACATGGTGAGAGGCTCAAAGCATGTTTGATAGGGTCAAATATCAAGCCTCAAGGAAAATTTCATACATCAAACATTTTCTCCCATAAAAGGAGGGAAAGTTAAAGAATGAGAGATATTAAATTCAAGGTAGTTTGGATCTCATCCAATATAGTGGTAGTGATGTTTTTATAATACTATGGGATAGCATATATGGATTGGAGCTCAAGTTGTAATGTTGGATATATTTTTAAGAATAAGAATATTTTTCCCTTCCCAAGTATGTTTCCTCATTTGGGGTTTTACCACGTATATTTGGTGTTCTCTTGTCTATTCTTTTATCTCCATTTTTAGTCATGTTCTTTGTTACTTGATTAGATATAAGACTAGAATTTCTTATGGTATCAAAGTGGGTTGTTATACTCTAAATTCTTTAGTAAAATATTAGATTTTTGTTTCCAAGCAACATTGTCCCATGTTTTTACTTAAGCACTTCATATTTTGTAGTTTTATGACCCGATCTACAATACCCAACTGGTAGTTTTTCAGACTTGGGATTTATTCTACATATTTGAATTATGTTTTCAAACCCTGACCCTTGTGGAGAAACGTTTAAGGTAAAATTGGGCAGTGAATTTTAGATTGATTTATGTAACTTTTTGTGCATATTTTGAATAAACGAATTGAATATATGAGTTACTCTCACAAAAACTACATTTCAAAAAAAATGGTATCATTTGGAATCCGAAAATTGGAGATGTCATTGTTTTAAAATCAATTATTTTCCAGTTTTTTTTGTGACAGATGCATGGAATGCAGACCGAATATCTTTTGACAAAGTACCCATAGTTTTGTTCTATTTTCGTAGGTGGATGCATAACGGCTTCTCCAGTTCAAAAAATAGGTTGTAATAAATATTATGAGAAATATTGATGGATTTATGGTCATTTTAAACTTTCAACATTGGTAAGAAAATTCTAATTTTAAATCACTTTCTTCTTTTTGCAACAATTCAATTTTTTTCATTTTGGGTTTAAGACTTTATCACCGTGACTTTAGAAGTTGTTTCTATTCCTACATTAGTTGTATCTAACTATATCTCTTGGAAGAGAAAGATGATTGACATGCTTAGGAGTAAGAATTTATGGAGGTTAACTAAAGGTAATCTCGCCAAACCAACTAATACAAAAGAGTTGGAAGTATGTGAAGAGAGATGTGATCAATTGAGAGGACTCATTGGACAAAATATTTCAGATAGCTTACAGCTACACATTGAGGCCGAGGATAGTCCTATTGAGTTATGGAAAACTCTAGCTTCTTTATTTGATAAAAGTGATGATGTTTTTGCTTTCTATCTTGAAAAGAAAATCCTTGAGTTAAACCTTAAATATTTTTATATTATAGAATCATTTCTTACTGAAATGAAAAATTAAATAATTGTGGTAAAGATTACAAAAGAATGGCAATGCTCTAACTATTCTTGTTGAACAAAAAAATACCTTCTTGCTTTGATATGTTCATCCAAACTAGGAATAGGGTTGTTGAAATGTCAAAAGGTACTTACACACCCTATTTTGATGATTTTTTTAAAGGTTTGATAAATGAGCATGATAGCTTAATTGCTAGTGGTCAATTGTCTAATAATAAATCTCTAATGACACAGTAAAAAACCATAATAAGAATTTTAAAATTCTAAAAACATAATCAATGATCAACTTCTATTGATTATGCTTCTAGTGTTTCTAACATTGTGTCTAACAAAAATAAAGTGTTTAATCCCTATAAGTATTGTGGAAAAACCAACCACCCTGAAAAGAGTTGTTTTAAATGGAGATGTGAACTTGCAAAAGAAAATAAAAAGTGTTCCTAAGAACAGTCAATGTCCCTATGTGCTTATTATGTTCAATCAAGTAATCATTCTTCTAATGTGGAATGGATAATGGATTCTGGTGCTTCTAATCACATGATTGGCTTAGCTTCTTTATTTAATTATTATTACACTAAAAATCACACACAATAGAAAGTATCTATAAGTGATGGTAATCATCTTTCAGTTTTAGGATCTAGTAATGTTAGTGTTCCTAATGGTACTTGGTACTTTGGAAGATGTGTTTCATGTTCAAGGAATGCCCATCAACTTGCTTCCTATTTATCGTGCATGTCCGAAAGGTTATATATTTGAAGCTTGGCCTGATAAGTATGTGTTAAAAGATATCAAACAAAATATCAAAATTGTTTCTTTTGGTCCTGTTGATCATAATGTTGGATTATATAAGTTGACTGGTTTCGATTCACATAAAAATAAACGTTTTATTCCTATGTTTCTCACGTTGATGAACTAAGAAAATTATGGCATGAAATATTAGGTCACTTGAATTATGGAAAACAACAAATGATGTCTAAATGATACATGGCTTACCTTCAATTTATTCCACTAAAAGTGTTTGTGAAAGTTGTGTTCTTGGTAAACATCGTAAGGAAATGTTTGATAAAGGTAAATCTTGTCGTGCTAAAGAACTATTGGTTATCCTTCCTTTCCTTTGGGTTGACTTGAGTTTTGCGAGGTTCTTTCTAGTCTTTGGTCCAACAAAATCCCCTTCATTGGCCCCTTCGGAATCAACTTGTGAGTAGGATGAAGTCTCACTCGAAGCGAAGATGGGTGGTTACAGAATCATGTTTCTATAACCTGGTGACGCGTGGTTATGTTATGTGAACTGATGTGCACAACTTAATCAAAATCTACTTCGCAGTTCATTACCACCCTGTATCTGCGCATTCCGCAGATTTCAATAGCTTACAGACTTCGTCGAATTGATGTTACGTTGCTTCTATGACTACGCATTTATCATACTTAACACAACTTCGTGATGTTCATACATGCATATTCCACTACTTAACATATCATTCGCATTCGCATTCATATGAAAACACATATAAGCATAAATATTTATGAACATTCAAAGTAACAAAGATTCAATCACATAAAACAAGTCTTTACGTGGTTCACCCCCTAGATGGGAGCTGCGCCCACAGGAATTGTTCTTATATTTATTGGACGGGGTTAAAAGTTCCAGTCTACAAACTGAGCTGCAAACTCTTCTCTACAATAGATCTCTGCGCACACAGCTGCAGAGTATTTTTCCTTTCTTAGATCTCTCAAATCTAACATAAGTCCAACCAAAATCTAACCCTTCCTTATACAAAATTGCCTTTTTTATAGATTGTTCCCGAAGTTCACATCTTTACAATAACTATGGGCCAACCCCCATAGTACCCTTAAACCCAAAATGGCATGTTTCTTCTGTTGACCATGCTTTATCTTTACTTAATTGGAATCGCAGTTTTGACCGCGCAGATCTGATGCTACAGTGGCGTGTCCTTTGCACCGTTCCACTTCTTTACTCTTTTCTTCTGTAGCTGATAGTCCATCGCTTCATTCATAACTGCTCCAACTACTTCGATGGTCCTTAGTACTTCGCATTTACTAAGGGAACATATCCTTTTCTGCCACTTCACTTCGCTCCATACACTTCTCTCGGGAATTGGGGAGTTTTTTATCCCAAAATTGGTTGATGTTAGGCCTCTCCTAACTTGTACCTTCGCATCAAAACTTATTCCACTTGGGTTGCACCCAAAAATCCCCTAACACTTACTCGTGGCTTGCCCCTAAGCCACTTTGAATGGGTTGTTCCAACTGCGCATCCCCTCGGGTATTTAATTTCACAGCAAACTCCTGATAAATTGCATTCAACTTCACAAATGTGTCCTTGGATTCTTTCTCATATTCCTTAACTATTTGGAGCATCTCCTCTGAGATGGGTTCTAGAATTTTCTCCTTCACAATACTCTCTATTGTCTGGAGTTCTTGAAACTTCTACTCAATTTATTCAGAAAGTGAAAGCGCCTATTCCTGCATTAACTGTAACTTTGAGGAAGTTTCGGCTTCCTTTACCCTTAATGCTTCCAGCTCCTTCTGAATTTCCTTATTCTCTACAAAATTTTGGATCCTTTTCCTTGGTGGATAATCCTTCATAGCCATGTTCACAGAATCAAGATCTTTCTGTCATTTTTGTACCTCATCTTGAATTTTCTATAACTCAAGTTCTTCCTTTATCATAGCCCATACCTTGGTAATTTCATCAAGTAGGTCTTGACATCTCACTACTTCTGCGGATATTTTTTCAGTGGAAGCCTTCAATTCTTCGGCTCTTGCTTATTTATCTTGCTGCAAGGTGCCATATTGTTGTTGGGCTTCTAAATCAACAATCTGCCCCTTGTATCCAATCTCCATAGTTTCCATTTTATATTTGAGGTTATCTACGACGGCGCCAATCCTCAAAATAGTGGCTTCTACCTTAGGCTCTTTTGGGCAGTCTAGGATCTTTGCACAGACTTCGACAACAACTTCAATTTCTTCTGCTTCTCCTGCGCATATGCGAGCTCCATTTTTTTTTAGTGCGCATTGATCCATTAGATCCTTGTAGCTCTCCTCCAGCTTCAGATGCTGGTTATAAGAGACTATGTCTCTATCTCGGATTTCTTTCACAACCTGCAGATATAGATTATGTAATCCCTCGATGGGAAACATCCCAACATTAATATCGAGGTGTGCGAGCTGCTTCTCACCTTTAGTGAGCTCATCAGTTGGAAATATGACATTCATCAGCTCAATTCTAACTAACCAAGATCTCATTGTTAAGGTAGGTTCCTTTCTCTTCCTTTGGCTTGACTCTCCTGACCGATCACCAGAATCTGGTTCTCTCACCAATTCTTGCTAGACTTGTTCAACCCTTGCAACCAAAATCTTTAATTCTGCGAGGCTCTCCAGCATTCCTACTTGCACTGCTTCTTGTTTGCTTTCCTTCAATGCAAGTGTTTCTTCAATATGCTCTAACACTCTGACTGCGATTAAATCATAGTCATCATCATGCAACTGCGCATCGAGTGGAAGCTTAGTAGCTTTTTGTTTCTTCCTTTGCATTTCTTTTGGCATGGCTGTATCGGTTTGCTTTATTTTCTCTCATGCTGACAAGCTAGCAGCTTGCTTCTCTTCTGCGCCTTGACTTGGTTCTGGATTTTGCGTGCTTGTTGTATTATCACCTTGGTCTTGTGGATCTCCAGCTTCACTTTCTTCTGAATTGGTGATCAATGTGGATAGGAAATCAACATTCCATTCTGGTGGCCAGACTTCCATAATCATATTGATTTTATGTGCCTCTAACCGATATAGTGCTTCAAACCATTCAAGACATGTGAGATGTACTTGCGTCTGAATGTAAATGAAGTGTAATCCAGCTTTGAAATTCATCTTCCGGATATAGCGAGTTGTCACTTCCTTAGTGATACGCGGAGTCCTCTGAATGACTTCGCATAACTACTCACAGTAAGTAAGCAACTGTATGTTGTTTAACCTTTGTCGAGCTAGCTTCGAGTTTACCCACATGTTTGCAAACCTCGGTCTGCGGCAGTCTCCAACGAATATCGAGACATACTGCTGATAGCGAGGCTCCTTCCATTCTACAAAGGAGACCAGTACTGAAAACCAACTATAGTAGAACTAACCTCCATTTTCTTGTGTATCGCGGATGTGTTCTAAGAATTCATTCAACAGGTAGCTTTCCCAGTTGAACTGAAAGCCATCCTTAGTCTTCGCAACTAAGGATATTGCAGTGGCCGATACCTCATTCGGTCTGCATTTCCTTAGGATATTTCCTGCAAGGAGATGGACTATGAATTGCGTGGTTTGATCCTTTATCCCAGCAGTTGTCTAACCACGGCTTCCTTTGGCATGACCAAATTCGATCTTCATCCTTGCAGCCAACTCTTTATCCTTGTTCTTCCCAACGAACTCTACTGCAGGATCAACACCTTTTTCGCACAAGTGTGTGATCCAGTATATGAGATTGATGTTAATGTCTATATTGCAGTATAACCACAAGTATCCCTGGTGAGTGCATGAAAGTAGTGTGTGCAGCACTGTTGTAAGCTCTAGGATTCTATCAAAATGTGGGATGCGTAGTAGGTTCAACAACCATGATGGCTGCAATGGCGCAATCCAGTCTTGCAGGTGAATTGTTGCTTGATTGGTAACTTCATCATACCTTCTGCACATATATTGATCTGGATGGAATTGTGGAAATTTTTCTTCCTAGAGAAAGTCATGGTCCGCGAATTCGCACTCTGGAATTTTACAGATCAAATTCTCCTTAATCCACACATGGCTTTACGTGGGCTTCATTGGAATCTCATGCAGAGGATTCTTCATGAGAAGAACCTATGACGCATCCCGTTTCCTTGGAGAGATGTATTCTGGAACCAGCAGGATGGGTCTCTCTTGAGTCATTGCTGGTGGAAATGGCTTCGGAACACTCGCGGCCTTCGGCTTTTCCTGCTCAATGGGCTTCTACTTGTCTTTCTGCTTATGTTGTGGTACATTCCTCGGTGAGTTTCTAGATGAACCACCGCATTCTGGGACTAATTTCTCTACGGGCATATTCATGACTCCTTCTAGACCAGAATGTCGGAAGTCACTCAAAATGTCATTTAAGGTCGAATGCTCAGACATATACTATCGGATAACGATTCCTTTCAACTAGTAAACACTTGGAAATTACAGGCAGTAAAAAGGAAAATTTATGGTAAAAATGGTAAGTAAACGGTCTTTACTATTTATAGGCATCCCAACACTAAGGCGTGCCCAAAAACAACTAACTTGGCATTAAATGCTATGTTCGTTGGCCAAATATTGCGTAGATCTTAGTCCTTTCCCTTCATTGAATGTGTCTTCAATGGACGAATATGCCTTAATTGAGGAAACATCCAGTTTCTGAAAGTACTATATAACGACTACTTTCCAAACAAAGACTATAACAACTATTTTTCCTTTACTTTGCTAGAGGTCACGTGAACTGCGAGGTTCAGTGCGCATTTCTCTTTGTTTACTTTTAACTTCGCAATGCGATTCCTTTTTTACTTCTCTAGTGGATATGTGAATTGTGAGGTTCACTGCACATTTCTCCTCTCCTTGGTGTTAACTTCATAGTGTGAGTCCTCTCTTACTTCACAACTCAGCTTGCTATGTGTGCTTCGCTGCACAACTTCCATTTTTTTGAAAACTTCGCATTTTACTCAAAACCGTGTGCAGACTCTTATTCTTTAATTTTTAGTGTCCAATTTCAACTGGACTTGACACTTAAAATTTTCTTGCGTTTCTTAACTGATAGCTAGGAAAGTAGGGCCATCCCTGTAATTCTTTAGTATACTTCCATTAACAATTCCTTTCAAATTTTCTCCAAGTAGTGTGGCTAACTAAACTGTGCCACCACTAGTGACATGTTTAACAATATATGGCCCTAGCCAATGCATTTTGAATTTTCCAGGAATTTTCATAAATTTACTATCATAGAGGAGGACAAGGTCTCCTACCTAGAAAAATTTAGTCTTCATGTGTCTATCATGCCATTCTTTTTCTCTGTCTTTCTGCACTTGTTGGTGAAAAATTGCAATGAAGCGATCTTCCTCTAGTCCAACTAAGTGTAGTAGTCTTTCTTGCATTGTCGAATCATCTGCCATATCTGTAAATGCTGCAATTCTCAAACTTGGTACTATGTATTCCATGGGTATGACAAATTCCTTTCCATATGCTAATCTGAAAGGTGTATGACCTGTCAACTTCTTACAAGTTGTTCTATATGCCCATAATATTGCTGATATTCTGAGATCCCAGTCATCCCTATTTGTGTTGCCTAATTTGGTCAATGCATTCTCCAAGAATTTGTTAAAGGATTCTTCAGTTCCATTAGCTTGTGGATGATATGGTGTGCTCTTCTGATGGTAGATTTGAAATTCTTCTGTCAAGGCTGCAATAGTTCACGAAATGGGTTCCCGGATCACTCATTAAAATATTTGGACATCCAAACCTTGTCAAAATATTCTCAAAAATGAACTGCGTGGAAGTAACTGCGCTACAGTCCTTCACTGGTTTTGCTTCGGCCCATCTCATTAAATAATATGTAGTTGTGATGATATACCTTGATCTAGTTCGCTTCCCTGGTGGGTTAATAGGTCCCACGAATTCAATAGCCCATTTATCGAAGGATTGAAGTGTCAGTTGTGGCATCAATGGCATCTCATCTCGACGAGATGGCTTTCCTGTTCTTTGGCATACATCGCACTTCCGGCAGTGTTCTTTTGATTCTTTGTGTATTGTAGGCCACCATAGTCCTGATCTCAAAATTTTCAGTGCGGTATCTCTTCCTATGTAGTGTCCTCCATATACACCTGAATGTGCTTCGACTAGTATACTAGGTATTTCATGTTCTAGTATGCATCTTCGCAATACTTAATCTGGTCCTAATTTATACAATTGTCCAACAATTATGGTAAAGTCAGCTAATCTTACCACTAATTGTTTCTTCTGCTGCATAGTAAACTATGTAGGTGCTAATCCTGTAGTCAGAAATTCTATGATATCCCTGAAGTAGTCATCTGCTATATGGATAGCAAACAACTACGCATCTGGTAGACTATCCTCTAGATTAATTGGTTCTTTGGCTAACTCAAAGCGTGATATATGGTCAAGTCTTGCATTCAATCTTCCTAGTTTCACAATGATTTCAAAATCATATTCCTGAAATAGTAACAACCATCTGCATATTATTACCCCTAACACTGGTTTGTTGACCAAGTACTTCAAAGCTGAATGGTTAGTAAACATGAAGAAATGTGAACCTAGCAGATAGTGTTTAAACTTCTGTAAGGCATATACCATCGCTAAGCCTTCCCTTTCTGTTGTGGTATAATTCTTTTCTGCTGAAGAGAGCTTTCTACTTGAAAATGCGATGGGATGATCAATACCTCCCTCACCTGGTTGATTTATTACAATTCCAAGTGCTATAGACGAAGCATCTACATGTACATGAAATGGTTTATTCCAGTTAAGAAATACTAGAATAGTCGATGTGACCATTTTCTCTTTTAGTGTGTCCAATCCTTTTTGGAAATATTCAATCCAACTGTACTTCACCTCTTTCTTCAATAATTTCTCCTTAGGCGCAGTGATCTATGCATATCCTTTGATAAAAAATTTATAGTATCCTGTATGCCCCAGTGTAGTGCGTAAATGCTTCACGGAGTTAGGTGCTGGAATATTTACAATGATTGTGATCTTTGTTGGGTCAACCATCAATCACTTCTTACATACTATGTGTCCCAATAGAATTCCATAGGGAACACATACGATGCTTTTCATCAAATTCAAGGAAATATGGTAATGTCTACACTTTGCTAACATCATTCTTAAGTTCACATAATGATTCTTCAAAAGTCCAAATATTTTCCAGTCATCAAAATAGACTTCTAATAACTTATGGATATAATCCTTAAATGTAGCTACAACAACTCTTGAAAAGGTAGCAGGTGCATTCTTCAATTCAAATGGCATAACAGTGTACTGATATGATCCCCATTCAGTAGAAAATGTGGTCTTATGTCTGTCTTCTATAGCAATTCTAATATGACGATATCCATAAAATACATCATTGAAAGAGTATGTCGCATGTCCACCTACGTTATCTAGCACTTCGTCTGTAAATGGAGCATGAAATGGGTCATGCAAGGATGCATCGTTCAATTTTCTGAGGTCCACACAGATTCTGATTTCACCTTTAGCTTTCTTATCGTGAATTACCATACGACTTATCCATTCTAATTCCTCTACTGGTTCAATAATTCATGCATCAAGCATCTTATCAATTTCTTCCTTAACCCTTTCTTTATATCTGGGATTCAATCTATAAGGTCTTTGCTTAATAGGCTTCGCATCTAGCTTGGGAGGTATTTTCATAACTCCCAAGTCACCTAAAATACCTTTCATTTTAGAAAACTTGGTAGGAAATAAATCTTGATATTCGTGCAGTAGGTCTGCAATTTGTCCTATTTCTTCTTCATCCCAATAATCCCCAATAGAAGCAAACTTTGGTTCATTCTCAGTACCAATGTCGATCGTTTTGGTCTTCACAAGACTACTCAAGTCTTGGATTTCTAAATCAAGCCCTTCAACATTGTATTCTCCTTATGACTCAGGTATATGCACATCCCGAGGATCTTCATCTTCATCTAATGCAAAGTTATAACATTCAAGGGCATGCTCGAACTGTATTTCCCACTATGTTTGTTTATGTATTGGTAACAGGGTATCGTGGAATATCTTCTTTTTAATGACTTGCAGATTCTCAATGATACTCAAGAAATCATCCTCAAAACTGAAAGTGGATTGAAATTTAGTTATCAGTATGTGCCAATCTATTGTGCCTTTGCGAATTTTTTCTTTTGTATACCAATTATTTGGTATTTGATCCAATGTGTGTATAAACATGTGAACCCATTATTTCTTAGGTGTATGTATCCAAGCTTTCAAGAAAAGTTCTATATGATCTCTAGGATCAGTCTATCCATTTTATTTTGCTTTTTCTATCTCATCATGCTCTGCAAATTTGATCTCCATCATGTGCTGACATTCTTCCCATGTATTCAGGTTCTCTTTATGCGCATCCCACCATCTAGCAGGTGTAGCTTGCAATGTTATATCTAGAGCGGCTAACTTATGTTCTCCTGGAACTGATACTAGATATTCATGAAGAAATGCATGGATATTTCCCAAACCATCATAAGTAGGAATTGGACTTACCTCTGTTCCAATCCAACGTAGTGACTTTGTGATCTTTGCACATCGTCTTGCTGATATTTCATGCATTCGTCTCTTCCAGTTCTCCATTCTCGTGTCTGATTCTGATATGCATGAACTGTCGCATCTCCAGCTCAATGTTCCATCATTCATAGGGTTAGTGTAATCTTCCTGATTCATTGTCATCTTGTAGATGTTATCCAGTTCTTGAGCTCTACATTCTTCTTGGATTGATTCGATATATCTAGGTCCTTGTGAAGGATCCAAGGGTGCGATGATTCTGATGTTTGGTCCTTCAAATATCATTTGTTTTTTCTTGATATTGATGATTACGAGGTTGTCAATTTCCTAGTGAATCCCCAATAATGTAGGATAAGGATTTCTATCATATATGATCTTGATAACCTCAAAGTATGCTTTACTACGTTCTCCATCAATGTCTATAAGAACACTTGGTAATATCCCAAAGGGTATAACCTTTTGTTGATTAGATAATCTTAATTGTATAGGAGACCAAGATAACTTTGGCTTTCATATATGTTGCCATGTTTTCTTTTTCAGGACATTGACCTCCGAGCCTAGTTCAAGAATGACCTGGTTCATTTCATAATATCCAATCTGCGCATTCAGACTCATTTCTCTTCCTGTCCGTCTATGGTTCTTGATATGATGAACTGCTATGTGTGCATCATTCACCGTGTTACGTTGTTCGTAATTTCCCAATAGGTTTTGTAATTCCCCTAAGGCATTTCCATGCCTTAGCAAATTTATGCAGCTCTGTAAGAACTGCATTATAGGACTTAGCTGCTCTAGCGAAGTTTTCGATCCATCATACGAGATCGGCATATCCAGTGTCGGTGTCTAATCACTTCGCAATTGGGTCCTTGTGGTCAAAGGTTCCACGTTCCGAAATATTTTTCTTGCTTCCATGAATGCCTTTTTCTCTTGGCTAGGGTTAAATGCAGACATTTTTCCTATTTCTTTTCTTACCCAAGGGCTATCAGTAGGATTTGGTTTGTTTAAGTGATCTTCGGAATTCAAAGCTTCAATTTTCCTATCATCCCATGTCACGGTTCGACTTCGTGTCACAACATAAATATTGCGATATTCATTTCTTTTCTCAGCAACAATCATCTGTATATTCTGGTTCTGTCCTTCTGGTCTTTTCTCTTGCATTTTTCCTTGCAAAATGGTACATGCTTCAATGACATGGTCAAATGACTTACAGTACGTACAAGTAGTGCATGAGTTCTAATAGTCTCTTGCTAAATGTACTGGTTGAGCGCAGTTATAGCATGCAATCTGACCTCTTCCCCTGTATCCACCATGTCCTCTATATGCACATTTTCATTATTATGCGCTATTTCTCCTTGGAATCTGTAGACATCATGCTTTCTTTCTATCATGAGATCATAAGCTCTGCAGTTGGTATCATCATGTCCAACTTCTTTACAGAATGTGCAGTACAGATACTTTGGTGTCTGTAAGTATTTCTGAAGTAGGTAACAGTATTCTAGGAGCTATCCTCTACATCGTAAAATATCACACCGTGGTCATTGTTGTTGATTCGATGGGTTGGGCGCTCCACTAGTGATGTAGTCTCTGAATACAGGACAATGTTCCTTGGAATATCCCTCTCCTTTACATTTTGTACACCAAACCTATTCTCTTGTTTCTTTTCCTTTCTTCATATCTCATATATGTAATGTCAAATTGGCTAGCTGTGTCTGTATTTGTACCATACTTGTGCTAGATTCTCATATGGGAGAATATTCTAGGTTCATCGCTATCTCTAATGCTTATGTTTGCGATGCTACTTTCTATTGCATCAACGGTAATCTAATATGGGGAAACAATGCAGCTATGAACGATTCTTGATGTTGTTGCAGTGCTATTTCAAAGCTAACTTGATCTAATAATGCTTTGAAATTTTTATCAAACTCCTATACAATCTGATTAGGTTTCTGTTTGATTTCCTTTAACTCTATGATGCACTGAGATTCTGACTTAGGTTTCTTGAATTCTCTAATAAGCACAGTTTTGATATCAACTAGCGATCTGTTTTGTCCAACTTAATACTTCATGAACCATGTTAGAGCTCTGTCTCTAAATGTGGTAACTAGTTGAGCTTATTTTATAGCATCATCTTGTACTTGCTTAATGTTCCATATGGCTTCACAGAGAAACCAATGTTGCTCTGGGTCTTCTAGACCAGTTACTTTAAAAATAGGTATTTTAATGTCGTCTTCCATTCTTCTTCTAGGAGGTGTAGTGTTCTGATATGATGGAGGTACACTACTACTTGACTGATTCTTAGTATTTTCTCTTGCAGTATTACTACTACAAGTGTTCTGTGAACTAGTAAGATTTATGTCTTCAACTATGAGTTTATGCGGAGTAATAGGATGATAAACAGTGTGTCTAGGTTTTGTTTTAGTATTAGACTCAACCTGATATGAGTTTCTACCACTTCCTAACTCAGTTTCTAGGAATGTGCTAGGTTTGGCTTCACGAGACCTCTTTCTAGTGCTAACTTTATATCTCTTTCCACTTCTTAAAATACCAATATCTTTGTATGTGTCACTGTCTGTGTTACTGAACATTACAGAATTAAACCCTAGGAATCTGATTGCATTTTTAAGACTTATTTTTCAGCTAGTAACCTTTTAATGTATAAAATTAGATTTTTCACGTACTTACCTCTAAATCCTTGAAAGAAATATCCTTCTGCTGCGCTGTAGGACTTCAACGTGTCCAAAACAAATTTTGTATTATACCCTTACAGTAAGCTATCGAACCAAAAGTCTATTGCTCTTGAAATTTGGTTGTCAATGCCTTTAAGCCTCTGAATCAACTCTAGATTCCAAACTGTAGGTTCTCCACCCTGGAAATGTTTTTTGCATTCTGCTATCCTAGATATCCACTCATGCAACTCAGTAGCAAAAGAGGCGAAGAAAATTTGATGCAAGTCAATGAATATATACCTTTATAACCATTATTCTATGGTAAGACTTGGATGTCTGTTCTCCTTCTTTGCAAACTCAAGTTCTGTCTGACTTACCTAGTTTTCTATTTCTATCTTTTCTAGATACCACATAATACATTACCAGTTCCTAGCGTGGCAATGGAACTTGTTTATTGCGTTTCCTTCTTCACATTCTCATAACATAACAAAATCGCATATCGCTAGTTCTTTAGCGTGACAATGAAACCATTTGTTGGTTACTCTCCTTTCCTTGGGGTTGATGTTACAGCATAATTTTCCACCTTGTGGGCATCAGTATTCTTTGGCATGCATGATCCATTTCACTGACTCAGATTCACTTTATGTCCTCCAAAAAACACATTTTTCCCTATTTTTCTTCCTATACACTTGTTGTCCCATTATAGCCAGCGTACACGCAGGTTGTTCCACTATAGCCCGTAGGTACCAAGTAAAATGGTAAAAATCATTAGAAAATTACTTTTTACTCCCAAAAAGCGGTCTTAGGGTGACCTTTGGCCCTCCATATGTGTAACATCCCTCCAAATTGGCCTACTATTATTATTATTTTGATGTAATCGTGAAAATGGCCATGGTGAGGAGCTCAAGTCCAAGGCCCCACCAGTGGACCTTGAAACTAGTGTTATGGTTATATGGGTATTATAAGCCTAGAAAATTAAGAACAATAAATGCGAGTAAACGATAAGTAACTAAATCCTCCAACAAGAATGGTAAGATGGCTAGGAAGTCGTGAGAGTTCTGTTTTAGTCATAGATAATTGAGGGTGAAGAACTAGTGATGTTTACTTTAATTTCTTAAAAGAAAACCACTGAAGTAGAGTCTAACATAAATTTAATGACTAGATAGATTTTATATAAGTAGGTATTTATGTCTTGCATACCTTTATATGAAAGGTTAAATAATTGTGATAACTACTTGGATACTATATATATATGTATGTCTCATTTGTATATTTTTATAAGAATTATTGCAATTATTTCTACAATTAATAAAAAGGCGATAACATAAATTAATAATACAATTTAATGTTGGTATCCTCATTGTTACAATGCTAATGGGATGAACCAATAAATACTTCATTAAGAAGATAGTATGATAAAATATGATATCCATCTATCCTAATAAGTATGGTGCTACGTAAGCCAACTTTCTTATGGAAATAGATGTTTTTATATATATACATAAACAAAAAAATACATATGTTATCATGAAATGGTTAAAATTGCACAAATCTAAATTATATAGTTATATATATAAACAATGTCTAAATGTTATAAATATATGCACATAGCCAAGTTATATATGAAAACAACTGGGAAAAATATGTTAGATAATATATATTTCTTTTATAAAGAGTGGCTTAAAAGACATTCTATTAACTATTATATATATGTACCTATGTATGTGTGTCTCATATAGGAAAGTTTTAGTTGTGATAACTATTAAGGGGAATGTTTCTATATATATCTATATATGCGTTAAATACATATATATAAATTAACAAAAGGTATAATAACTATCAAATAGGAATTATCCATGTATTATGGATATGCGTTAATTATATAGGTACTTGTTCCTCTAAACAAGAAAGTGAAGGAACACCTTTTATAGTTCAAACTGTCACTCGCATAACCATAGGGATATCTATGGTTAGTGTCTCCACATAGAAGTAATGACGATTGTTGAAGAAGAATCCGAGAGAGCTTTTTTAGCAAGCTGTCTCCTTAGTGGAGCTATTAAAATCCTAACAACCAATAGCGTGCGTTACTTCCTTCGCCATCTGTCTTCTATTAAACCCACGATCCTCCACCTTCGGATAGCTCGAGGAGAGCTGGAAACCTTCTTAAAGGGCCGAATGACGATTGACCATTGGGAGGGGGGACTCTTACGTTTTGGGGAAAGTTGGAAAGTCGATTTGCAAATAGGGATGCGACGCAGTAAGGATAGGAGGGTAACAGGATCTGAGTGTTGCTTAAATGGTAATCGAAAATCCGATTCATCCATGCTTGCATATGGAGACGACCCCTTTATCGATGAGGATAGGAATTCGTATCCGTGATATGTTGTGCTAATAATGAGGTCGGTGTATATATTGGTACAACATTAAGTTCGCAGGAAGGGGACAACGAACTCATCCCTGTTTTGTCTGCATTTTATATAATCTAAGGGAAGTACTGTACTGCATATTTTATTTATATTAGGGTAAAAAATTGGTACCTGTTGGAATCGCAGTCTGCGATCTCTACTTAGTCAAATTTCGAACATGTCTCGATCAATCGATCGCTCTACATTACATAATATACTTGCTCTATCTAGTGATCATCCTTAATCTCTATAAATATTCTTTTTAACCTCAGTATTACTGCTCTCAAAAGTGCTTTTATTTATTCCCATGTAACAAATTTTAATAAGACGTCGTTGCTGTGCAAGGACTAGGAATTTCGATCTCCATATATTTCTTTATTACAGTTTTCTCTTAAAAAGAAAACCTTTGAACTCGGTATTGTTAATAATACTCATGGCAGAAGTTAAATCCGTCGATCTCTATCTTATGGTGATAACAATTGGCTCGTGCCTGTATATCTGGCTCTTGAAGCCTGTTATCGCTTGATCAGTTCGGTCTTTACCTTCATTATACTAACAAATGATTCATACCAGCAATAGGGTATAATTCCGATTTCCGTTTGTATTAATGCAGGGGTTTAGTGCCAGCACATACCCGAACTCATTTGCAGATTTGGGTTGTCTGTGAAGCCATCTTAAGAGTGGAGTCTATATTGCCAGGCTGTACGACCGTTAATCTTAAACTTCGGTGAAGTATTCCTGGGTAGTTTGTGTTAAATAAACTCTGCTCAATCCCGAAAACTCTGAAGTATTTCTGCTTTTATAATTTCTTTGTCTAAATGCCAGGTAGAATATATAGATATAGATATAGATATATTTAAAAGATGGATCTTGGTAGACAATTATCTAGGTTAAACGTCCAAAAATGATATTTATATATATATAGGATGAATTTGATAAATGATTATCTTCGATTTAATAATTAATTTCAAGTATAAATTATATATGCAACTATCCTGAAGTTGGGTAGTGGGTTACCTAGTTCTAAAGTTTAAATGCTAGGGATGAATTAAAGCTTAGTTTTCTGTTCCAATCATATTGTATATATATATATATATTTGTACCATAAAGAAGGGCGTAGAAAAATGATGAGTAAGTAGGCTTGGATACCGTTGAGTTGTTTATATACACATTTTTATGATAGATTAGGTTAGGTTTAAAGGTCTTGGATTACTTTCTTAGGTTAAAGCACTTAGTATATTGAATATGGTTGATACTTTACTTAACCTTTACATAAAAGAACAAGGAATATGATAAGTTAATACCTTTTAGCATAACAAAAGGGAGGTTGACTTTGGTTAAAATAATATAACTTTATGTTGTTAAAAGGGGGTTATTTGAGAGAAAGGATTTCAAGTAATAATAGAATAAGTATATAAAAGGGTTGGTCATTAAGCTGAATAATGATGAAGGGATTTTTCCCATGTATAACTCAGTCAAATATAGTAGGGAATAATGAGCTAATAAATCTCTATGGAATGTTAGAGTTAAATGTCTAGGATTTTTCCTCCATGATTGGAAGGCTCCTATGACAGAGAAAGCAGAAACTATGCAATAACTAAGTTGCAAGTTGTAAACACTCTTTTTGATTAATAAAATAATAAAATCTTTTGTAGACGTAGCCCTAGATTGGGCGAACCACATTAAAAAAGTCTCCTTATATGCGTCACTACATGTGTACCTTATGTGCATTTTCCTTGTGAGGATTTTATGAACTTTTATGCGTGATCTCTCTCATACGTGTGTTATGTGTTTTTCTTATATATCCTTTTATATGTCTTATCTCTTTAAATGATGTTGTCATTTACTTTAAAATATGAGTATACATACGCTTGGTATGGTATGTCTTGTAGTTAAATTTCATATTGATCGGGAAATGCATCTTGTTAATATGTCGAATGAATTATTTAAGTTGGATGTATCTGCGACTTGATCTTTTTTTTGCGCTTAAATGATCTAGTTTCCTTACATATAAAGTTGTAATATTAATGTAATTATTATTTGTTTGAGCACATTTTGGTTGTTACTATTGAACAAATCTATTCAAAAGTAAATCAAGTTATTTATGGAAAAGTAATTTAGTGACTATCTTAAGTATCATATTTCCTAAAATAATTAAAGACGGCTAGACCTGAAACATAGATGTACTATCTTCGGTTATAAATGTCTCAAATAAGATAGGAGAGAAGTTCAAGTAGAGAGTGTATAATTCTGTATTGATTAGTTAAATGTTTGGTACATTTATGCATCTTAACTCATATGTATAAAGTTTTTATACAACTAAATAACCATAGCGAAAAATTTACCTTGAAATTTTGCTAAATTACTCTTATGAAATGTTGGGTTCGTGACAAATGGTATCAGAGCACTAGGTTAAAACACTCGGGCCTAATGGGCTCAACATTGATTGAGTAAAGCATGAAGGTTGACAAATTAATCAATCAAGTTGTTTTGTTTTGTTTTGGATGCATGGACTTGAATGTACGAGGGAGTAATGTTGATGGGGTTTAAAATTCCAATTTATCCAAAAGAGTAACAGATAAGTATTCCACCATTGTTTTATTACCAAATTTTGAATCAGGTATGTTTTCCTATATTATGAGTTTTTTTTCTTTTTCTTTATGCAAATACTTATATTGTTGTATGGTATTGTTATGAAAAGTGGTAACTTGTTGAAATGACTTTCGTAATTGTGCAAGATTACGAACATACCTCTTATTTTTAAATTTAAAATTTCGTAGAAGCATCATTTAATTCCGCATTTTTAGTTGTTCATATTTTATTACTAAGTGCATTACCTATGAATATTACTAGCTTAAAAGTATAGTTTTATCAGTGTACTCCGAAGAAGTAAGTTTGTAGATTAGGCAAAGTCACTTGAACACCTTCCATTTCAATGCATGGTTGTTACAACAGATTCATATAATGTTATTCAGAAAATATTTCCTTCGCAAAAATAGGATAGAAGATGATTAGGTAAAATACTTGTTGGTAGAAGTGATACTTAGTTATTATTTAGGTGCATTCTTCAAAATAAATAGTTGGTTTTCAAATATTAATGATAGAATGTACATCTTCCTACTTCAGTTTTTGCTAGCATGCTAATTGCAGAAATAAATGTTGACTTGTTTCATTCTCTTCTATGGATCCAATAGTAAGGAGTCCGTAGTCTAAGAAAATGTTATTTTGAGTATTGGTAGCCAAAATGAATCTCACATATCCTAGGTTACAAGTCGTGTGTAAGTCGTGAACAAATTCATGTGATAAGATGATTAATGTGTGTGAATATTATTCTTGCTTATGAAAAATCGTCATTTAAAAAAAACAATTAAGATTTTATTACTTAACATCAATTGTATAAATCATTTCAGAATTTCTTACCATCATTAGAATTTGTAAGGATAAAACCTAAATTGTATTATTGCATAGCAGTGATTTCTAGGAGTTTAAGTAAACTTACTTTTTGGAATGCAATTTTAATTATTTTCTTCATAGACAGATTCTTGGTAGGATTTGTTATATCTACTAATAAAAGATTGGCGTGCATCAAGTAAAAGGGTTTTGTTAAGTAGGAGTTTGATTACCGGAGAAGAAGAATCATAATCTTGTTGTGATTAATTGAGCATAGAATCCTTTAGCATTTGAAAGTAAATAGAATCATTAGATAATAAGTCCCAATTTGAAATGAATCTAGATGAAAACTAAATGTTTGAACTATGGTACCAACATATTTTCGACAGGATATTGAAGAGTTCACATCGGGATGAAGTGAAGAGGACGCACAAGATAATTGAACGAGCATGCGTATGATGCTATGGAACTAAAGTGCGATTGAAGAAAATAAAATTTTCTTTATACTGACATTTTAGGAAGTGATCTTAACTTCAACTAATGACATGATCAAGGAAGAACGTTGATTATAAAAGAACTTATACAGATCAGTTGAGCTAAATCGCTCAAAAGTAAGTAATGATTTACTTTATCCCAAATAATGGTAAGACCTATGATTGATGATGTGTAACCATGAAAATGCAAAGAATATGATAGGTGAATATATTTTGTTGTTATTATGTTGCATATGGCATGCAAGAAAATAATAAATGTTTGTTACAAAGAAATACTTCCTGGACTCAGGCAGAGGGGACAACATCAGGAACTCAGTAACTAGTTGTTGTTATGGGATAACTACCCTAATTATGGTCATGTTTCCCACGGAAGTGGAACAGAGTAGGTGGAGTGCTCGTTGAATGTTATACTGACCCAAAAAGACCTATGCAATATTTATATCCATCGAAATGAGTAGAGGAAGGGCTCATGTTTTCCTTGTGGTTTTGCTGGAAATTGCACACAAGAGGTTATCTGAGGAGTAACTTTTTCCTTGTGGTTCTGTCATATGCACATAAGATGTTCGATGAGGGGAAGCTATGTTTTGAGTTGTATTGTAAGGCTATCATGTTCCTCCTGAAAGTATGCAGATGGTATTCCTGCTGAGTTTGCAGAAGGCTCGTGTTTTGTATGCAAGTCTCTATGATTGCTGAAATACAAAAGAACGTTATGTATGCAAGTCTCCATGATTGTTGAAGTACATAAGAGTTTTGTATGAAAGTCTCCACGATTGCTGCAATACAAAAGTGTTTTATGATCAACAAGGTTTTGTTGAAAATAATTGTTTTATGATATAAGCAAATGATTTGTCTAGTAATTAGACTATGAGATGTATTTATGTATGAAAGCTATGCTAGAGTAAGCAAATATTCCTTCAAGGATGAGGATGAATGCTAAACATTTACTATTTTGAAATTTTGTATACTTGTGTTATACTGAAGAATATCATAAAATCTTGTACGATTTACACAATGTGAAGGTTATAAGTGAAGAGAGCTTGCGGAAATCGTAAAAATGTGAAGACGACTAAGACAGAAAAATAAAGCAAGCAAAAGATGGTGAAAGGATGCAAAAGACAAACTGTCGAACATCGAGCATGGTGTTATCCTTAAGAGGAGGAGTATGTAACATCCCTCCAAATTGAACTACTATTATTATTAGTTTGATGTAATCGTGAAAATGGCCATGGTGAGTAGCTCAAGGCCAAGGCCCCACGAGTAGACCTTGAAACTAGTGTTATGGTTATATTTATATTCTAAGCCTAGAAAATTAAGAACGATAAATGTGACTAAACGATAAGTAACTAAATCCTCCAACAAGAACGGTAAGATGGCTAGGAAGTCGTGAGATTTCTATTTTAGTCATAGATAATTGAGGGTGAAGAACTAGTGATGTTTACTTTAATTTCTTAGAAGAAAACCACTGAAGTAGAGTCTAACATAAATTTAATGACTAGATAGATTTTATATAAGTACTTGTTTATGTCTTGCATACCTTTATATTGAAGGTTAAATAATTGTGATAACTACTTGGATACTATATATATATGTATGTCTCATTTGTATATTTTTATAAGAATTATTGCAATTATTTCTACAATTTATATAATAGCCAGTGACTATTCTAAATAGTATTATTAATAATAAAAAGGCGATAACATAAATTAATAATACAATTTAATGTAGGTATCCTCGTTGTTACAATGCTAGTGGGATGAACCAATAAATACTTCATTAAGAAGATAGTATGATAAAATATGATATCCATCTATCCTAATAAGTATGGTGATATGTAAGCCAACTTTCTTATGGAAATAGATGTTTTTATATATATACATAAACAAAAAAATACATATGTTATCATGAAATGGTTAAAATTGCACAAATCTAAGTTATATAGTTATATATATAAACAATGTCTAAATGTTATAAATATATGCACATAGCCAAGTTATATATGAAAACAAATGGGAAAAATAGGTTAGATAATATATATTTCTTTTATAAAGAGTGGCTTAAAAGACATTCTATTAACTATTATATATGTACCTATGTAAGTGTGTCTCATATAGGAAATTTTTAGTTGTGATAACTATTAAGGGGAATGTTTCTATATATATATGCGTTAAATACATATATATAAATTAACAAAAGGTATAATAACTATCAAATAGGAATTATACATATATTAAGGATATACGTTAATTATATAAGTACTTGTTCCTCTAAACAAGAGAGCGAAGGAACACCTTTTATAGTTCAAACTGTCACTCGCATAACCGTAGGGATATCTATGGTTAGTGTCTCCACATAAAAGTAATGACGATTGTTGAAGAAGAATCCGAGAGAGATTTTTTTAGCAAGCTGTCTCCTTAGTGGAGCTCTTAAAATCCTAACTACCACTAGCGTGCACTACTTCCTTCACCATCTGTCTTCTATTAGACCCACGATCCTCCAACTTCGTATAGCTCGAGGAGAGCTGGAAAACTGCTTAAAGGGCCGAATGACGATTGGGAGGGGGGCTCTTGTTACACAGAAATATTCCACCCTGTGAGGATCAACATTCTTTGGCCTGTAGGATCCATTTCAGTGACTCAGATCCATTTTCATCCTTCAGTGATACTAGTTTATCCTATTTTTGTCCCTACTCGCATGTTGCATCACTATAGCATGCGTACCCGCGAGTTTAATCCCTATAGCCCGTGGGTATCAAGTAAAATGGTAAAAACCACTATTTTATTACTTTTTACTCCCAAAAAGCGGTCATTGGGTGACCTTTGGCTCTCCATCTGCCCAAGTAATGTCTCGATAAGTCCTTTTACCTACCTTTGAGAGGATTATATATTGAGCACATATGGCTTATGGACAGGAGGAAGAAGAGAATAGAAAAGGCACTCTAGTGGATTTTTTCCCTATCTTGAGTCTGCACTTATTAATCCATGTAGTTGTGAACCATTTATGTTCACCTTTCAAACTCCTTTCTAGTTTGAGTTTGCCATTCATGGAGGATTGAAGTGGTGGAGACACAAGTGGATTGATCTAGATCTTGGTTCAGATTGGTTGCTGGCAAGAGGTCGTATCATTTTGTACTTCTTCTTGTTCATTAATAGAAATACTCATATTCTCGTCCATTCATGGTGTGAATGTCATTTATTATACATTGGGTTGCATTTGCTTATGATATTATGGACCATTGTTATTGATAATGTTAATGTTATTTATATATCACATGTACTTGTTAGATATTGGTTGTCGAGACTAATTTGCAGATTACAAGTGCTTGGATGTGCGTGGATTGAAAGATCCAACGGGGATCTACATCAAACGTTGGATCGAGGTTGGTTACATTTCTCCATTGTTTTAACATTGTCATTTATAATAGCATTGTTTTGAGAATTGAGTAGATTTCTGGTAGTCATCTGTCTGTTGTGGTATTCCCAAGCCATCCAATACAGAAATGGTGACTCCACTGGGGACAACATCCATGTTTGGAAATTTTTTTGAGCATTTTCCATATTTAGAGTTGCTATTTATCAAAGCTCTGTGTCACTTATTGGCCGTTAGGATACACTATAGAAACATTGCTTTTTCTGAGCCTCTGGACTCTCTGTTTGACCATTTTATATTTCTCACCCGCGGTCTAACTTAGTTATGCCCGTGTACACCCACCTTTGTTTACTCTATTGCTCGCCGGTACCCGTAGTTATTCCTTCGACAGTAGCATGTAACTCCATTTTTTGTTGGTTTATGGCTATTGGTTGTTGCTGGGTGAGTTTGGTTGATTCCTGAGTCTTTGTTGGCCTCTTTCTTGATTGTTTCATGCCTTGGTGGTGACCATATCTCTTCGTTTCTCTTGGTTGAGCCTTCTTGGTTTTTCACCATCTTTGGTTTTAACCTCTTGGTTTCTTCCTTTTGAGCTCTTCCTTTTGGCTGAGTCTTGTTGTTTAGGATCTGCTGGGTTGTCTTAATGATCTTCTCGACACTTCAGTGACTGAATAGTAGGATTTTGCTTGCATTTTTTCATTCAATATATATTGAAAAAATACAAAATATTCATTTAGTTTTGCATTTTCCTTTCTGTTTATAAGAGAAAATACAAAAAATATTTTATTTCCATGTACTACATTTTGCATTGAGTTCTTGTTGCTTTCATTTTAGGTTCTACTTGTGCATTGAAAAGATAAAAGTTGCATATTTATTTCAAAATTGTTGGTTGATTTTGCATATTAGTGACATTGTTTTATTGGATAGATGAGTCTAGGATTAGACAATGGTGCATATTATTGAGTCTGCACATCACTAGTTTCACGACCATATCCCTTGAGTAATCACAGCCACTAAAATTAACGCTTAATCATAAAATTGATTAGACTTATTTTATTTATAGGGTACACCAACTAGTATAGGTTTAGAGTCTTGGAATAGATCATTGTGAGTTAACAATCCAAGACTACTGAACAAAACATTAGGTGTTTGAACAGGGCGTGAAGGAATCCATGGTATAGATCGGTGTTCTCAGGAAAGCTCTACTCAAACCAGAGTTAAGCACGAGGTCACGGGAGGTTGGTTGAGGAGATATCCCTCTGATACCGGCTAAACATGGGAGATATATCCAGGATTTGTTCATATCTGGGGGTACCGGGGGTTCATCCTCTTGTGCTTCGGGCTTAGCTACCCTGCCCATACGACAGGTCCCACTTGCAACAGTCCCCCTGAGCATTAGTTATATTGCGGTAGACATAGTTGCCTTACCTAGGTACTGCACAGGGTACTTGCAGTGGTTATGTTGTTTGTGTCCTGAGTCAGATAAGGATTGGACAACACAGTTGTGTTCGTGCAGTGGACTTGACCCTGTCGACACAGTGAATCCTGGGTGTCTCTATAACTAATTATGTTACCTCCGGTTATAGTTTGAGAGTCTCAAGCCTCTCCTAGGCGAGACATACCGGCTCTAGTGTCGGGAGCTCATTTAGCCACTCTATTTGTCTGCTCTTGGTTGTAGATTCTCTAGGTGTGTGCTTTTGATTTACTGTTTTTTTATCGATAGTTGGCCTTTAGGAGACGTTGTGTATCTCTCCAGAGAGAACGTGGCGTGGATCCCTACTCTCCGCCGGTCCCATCGTTTGACTGGTTTAAAGCCAGCTTTGGTTACACAACGTATTACTAGAGGACGTCGGAGGGATCCCTCTGAGTCTTCATATTCTTACGCAACTTACGTTGAAGATTACATGGCTACAAATCCCAATATTGGGCAAGACCTTTCTACTCCTTCGGGTAGAGTTGAACATACTTCCAATCCCCAGATTCCTCATGAGGATTGGGGAGGCGATCCACTTGCGACTCAACCTGGTTCTATTTGGCCTAATCCACTTGATAGGTATCTGTTTGATCCTTCGAATCCATACAATTATCTTTACGGGATGCCCGACTTACCCGAGGAGGAAGAACAAGACGATCCTTTCATTCCTTCGTTTCCACGCGATTCTAGATATAGGAGGCCTGAGACTCATGATGATTCCGACCCTATGGTCAACCCCACTGCACTCTCTTTTGGTATGCCTAGTCACAATACGGTCGAATCTTCCACTATGGTTGGTACTCATGCTGGCACTAGTCAAAGTGTTAGCCATAGTATACCCACTGGGGGCACTACCCTAGCTGGGGGCATTACGTTGTCCACTCACTCACATAGTATGGGGACTGGTCCGATTCCTAACCATGCTAATGTTGGAACGCGACCACCTCCTAGGAACACCCAACCTAGTTAGAATGTTGTCCGAAACACGACTTGCCATCCACCACCTAATACACATGTCGCTACTCGTCAACCTAGGACCACTTTCGCACACAATTATGTTCCTCCCAACCACGGGGGTGGACACATACCGCATACTTTTGCATCCACTACCGCCGCTAGTAATAGTAATGTAGGGGGTGGGAATATTTCCTATCCGCATGGACATCACACCACCAACCCTACTACTGGTCACACCCATATTGGACCTGGGAATACTTCTCATGCTTAGACCGTTTCCAGTTTCCAGTTCGTTATGATACTGGTACTGAATTGTTGTCCACCTTCCATCAGAATAAGGCCACACACATTTCTAACCACGTTCAAGAGTTGCGTTGGTGGAAGAGATTAGTGAAAGCCAACATTCCTCCAGAATTCCTGTTGGAATGGTTCCTCAAGTCTTTACTTCCATATATTGCTAAGGATGTTTCGATGCCCGGCATTATGACTAAGGAACAAGCTATCTTGAAAGTCCAATAGTTAGATCTTCTTTATTCTCAGTCTGGCATTTTGTATGACATTATTCCTGACACATTGAGAATAAGACATGAGCCCACGTCAGTTCCTGGACCACATGCCGACGGCATCGTGGGGTCTGCATGCACTCGCCCTGTAGACTTGGTAGCTAATCAAATGCAAAATTTGATGCTAAACCAGTCTACACCCGGACAGGTTCACACCTTGTCCACTTCCACTCCGTCATCTGATGTACACAATGTGCAATCAAGGAATTCGTCGGGTAACCAGCAGCCTGGTGGTAAGAAAAAGGGGAGAAAGAATCGTAGGGGTGGAAATAATGGAATTAACAATAATAGCAATATTAATAATCCTCATAAAGAGAATGCCAACCCTCCTCAGGAAGGCGGTAATGCTGGCGAGGATCATAAACCTAGGCATAAGGTGAAATTCCCTTGCAAGCTTTGTGGGGAGGATCAACTTACTCACTTATGTCCTCGTATTGAAGAAGCATCGAATCATTTGGCACAGAGCCCAGCTGTGTTGAAGGATCCCCTACCTCATCACCAAAACATGGCTTCGCATGCTCCCACCACTGGTTATGGTACTAATGAAATGACAACGTCTTCTTCCAATACTAGTGGTTATGGATGTGTGAATATGGTTCAGTCAGAGGTTTGTGTTGCTACTCGTTAACGTGATTATGGTGCACCACAACTGAATTTGGGGAATGAGCCTCCCCCTCTTCCTGATAATTCCTTGCATATCGAGAAGCCTTCTATTATGCCGCAGATACCAAAAGGTGTTCTCAAGCGCTCCACGCATAATCCTAATGCTCAAGCTGCCCAAAACTACTCCATCGTAGAAGATTTGGGCCAAACTCCGTGTGCCATGTCAGCTCTTGAAGTTTTACAAGCCTGTCCTTCTCAGAGGCATGCCATTTTGAGTGCATTAGGAGTTTAGGATGGGGGAATTCCTAGTGTTTTCAAGTTCGATACTACTGATGTACAACCTCGCTTGCCTTACCACGTGGCTTTTCAAATCCAGGTGGTTTTCCTTAAGAGCTTCGTCAAACGTACTATGGTTGATGAAGGTGCTTCCGCGTCGGTAATGTCGTTAAGTTGTTGTAAAGCTCTTGGCTCTCCTCCTCTACTCACATCTAGAACTACACTCACTGCATTCGATGGTAGATCTTTGACGCCGCATGGAATTATCCCTTCCCTTGTTGTCTCCTTGAGAGGTAAGTCCATGCCTATTGAAGTCGAAGTGGTTGATGTGCCCATCGACTACAACCTTTTACTGGGTCGGAACTAGATGTACGCTATGAAGGTTGTCGCGTCTACTATATTTCAAGTTATTTGCTTTCCCCATGAAGGCAAGATTATGACGATCGATCAACTGGATTATGCTAGCACTCCTTCCACAACATCCACGGGATCAGTAGTCCCGCAAGTTTCTGATTCTTAGTCGGCAACTAGGAACATAGGTGTTGGAATGTACCCCTCGTTGATGGGAACTTTTAACCATTCTGCACCTGTAAATTTTATTGGAACCATTTCCGACAGTGTGCCTTCTCCTTTGAATAGTATCCCATTCCAGACTTCCTATTGTGGTGATCCATGGATTTTTCCATCCGCGGATTCTATGTCTAGAGACATTGCGCACGTTGGGATGTCTATGCCTTTATCTATAGCAGAGCTCACTTATGACACATCCAACAAACCACTGCAGATCCGGATCTCTCTTCTCCCCAGACAGTTGAAGAAGATCCCGTTACGCTACCAGTTTGGGCAGCCAGCTCATCTTGCTCTCACAATTTCCTCAATGATACTTTGCCATCTGATGAAGTTATCCTCGAAGCCATGTGTGGTAGTGAGAGGCATTGGGAAGATATGCACCATCGATCTTATTTCCTTCCCAACCTTGAGCTCATTGAGCAGGAGGAGTTTAGGATGACTCTAGCTGAGATGGTTGGTCACCCTGTGGCTCTTTTGTAGTCGCATGATATTTTCTTGGAGGGGAATATGGCCAATATTTCCCCAACCACTTCGATCAACATCTCCCGCACTCCCGAAAAGATTGAGAATGTTTACGTCGGTGCCAATTGCACTCCTGAGAATATTTCTATTTACACTGATTTGTTTACTGAACTCCGGGAAGCTTTCGCCTGGTCATATGAGGAGATGCCAGGAATAGACCCCTGCATTGTTGAATATGAGATTAAAATGTATCATGATGCTAAATCGGTTCAACAATGCTTACATGCTGTGAACCCTAGGAAGGCAGCTACTATTAAGGAAGAGGTGGAGAAACTGCTCAAAGCTGGTTTCATCTACCCCATTCCTCTTACCGAATGGGTGTCAAACCCCGTTCCTGTGGATAAGAAGTAGGGAACGATCCGTGTATGCACTGATTTCAGATATTTGAACCGTGCATGTCCAAAAGACAACTTCCCCACGCCATTCATTGATTAAATATTGGATGCTTGTGCGGGAAGTGATATTTTTTCATTCATGGATGGATTCTCGAGTTTAATCAGATTCAAATCAAACCCACGGACCAACATAAAACGACATTTATTTGTCCATGGGGAACTTTTGCATACCGAAAAATGCCCTTCGACCTTAAGAATGCCAGAGCTACTTTTCAACGAGCCATGACCTATGCCTTTCACGATCTTAACAAGATTATGGAAGTTTTCTTGGATGATCTTGCTGGCCATTCTCACAAAAGAGTGGACCACCCAAAGCACCTATGTATAATTCTCGAATGATGTATCCACTACAAAATTCGATTGAATCCAAACAAATGCATCTTCGCTGTTAGGACTAGTCGCCTTCTAGGATTCATAGTCTCGAAAGAGGGTATTAGAGTCGATCCTCTCAAAGTTGAGGAAATACTTTAGTTGCCTCCTCCACATAATCTGTTTCAACTTCAAAGCCTCCAAGGGAGAGCTACTTTTCTGCGTCAGTTCATAGTCAACTATGCCAGTATTACTAAAGGTTTCGCATGCCTATTGAAGAAGGACACACCTTTTATCTGGGATGAGCAAGTCCAACAGTATTTCGACACCCTTAAGAAAGCTTTGGTATCAGCCCTCGTGCTTAGTCCGCCGGACTTTACAAGAGATTTCATTCTTTATGTGGCCACGTCTCAAGATACTATTGGCATGGTCTTGGTTCAAGTAGATGATGCGCTCGTCGATCATGTTATCTATTATCTTAGTCAAAATTTAGTAGACACTGAACTAAGGTACACCCACGTAGAAAAGCTGGCACTTGCGACTGTTCATGCAGTCTAGTGGTTACGACATTATATTTTGCTTCGAACAACCATTGTTGTAGCTCATATCAATCCATTTCAGTTCGTGCTATCATGACGCCTTATTGGGGGTAAGTATAATAAATGGATTGTGATCCTTCAGGAATTTGATCTTGATTTTGCTTCTGCAAAATCGGTGAGATCATTGGTGTTCGCTGAGCTTATGTCGGACCTTCCACGGCTTGATGAGGATGTCATTCATGAAGACTCTTTTGTGGATGAACACTTATTTCCTATCTCGACTGAGGACCCTTGGTATGGGGATGTCATTAGATATCTCCAAAATTTGAAGTTTCCTCCGCATTATTCGCGAGATGAGCGACGATGTGTGAGACATCATGCTAAAGATTATACTATCGTCGGTGACACTTTGTATCACCAAGGAAAGGATTCCATTCTCCGTCGTTGCTTGACTCACGAAGAAGCAGAACGGGTACTTAATGATTGCCATGTGGGGCCGTGTGGCGGTCACTTATCCGAGCTTGCTACAGCCCAACGTATTATGTGAGTAGGTTATTTTTGGCCTACTATCTTTAAACATTGTATTAACGCTGTGAAGAGATGTCACCCTTTCCAGGTGTTTTCTCGGAACATACACTCGCATCCAACGCCCCTCCATCCGGTCATCACTGTCAGTCCCTTCACTAAGTGGGGGGTGAATTTCATGGATTGCAAACCAGCTTCGGCTGGGGGGCATCATCATATTATTGTGGCCATGGATTATTTTTCCAAGTGGGCTGAGGCCATTAAAGCCGATGGTGCTACTGCAGCCCATTTCTTGTTCAACCAGATTATCACTCGATTCGGTATCTCGAAAGAGATTGTCACTGACCATGGAAGTCACTTTCAAAATAAGATGATGGAGGATTTGTCTCTCAAGCTTGGGTTTTGTCAGGAACACTCGTCTTCCTACTATCCTCAAGCGAATGGTCAGGTTGAAGCAGTAAATAAGTCTTTAAAGACCATTCTCCAATGTACCATCCAACAAAGCAAGACCAATTGGCATATCATGTTATATCCTGCTTTGTGGGCATATCGAACCGCAGTTAAGATTGCCACCGGGGTTCTCACCATTCCAGTTAGTTCACGGTGTGGAGTCACTTTTACCAATTGAATGCGAGATCCCTTCGCTCAAGCTAGCCATAGAGCTCCTCCCTGATATGACGGAGATTGAGCAACGTTTAGTACACCTCGAGCAACTTGACAAACACCGTCGAGATGCCGCTATGGACATTGATGTTAACAAGCGTCGTGTCAAGGTTCAATATGATAGGTCTGTCCGTCCCTGGAAATATGCTGAAGGTGACTTGGTACTCTTGTATGACCAAGATAAAGAACCCCTAGGGGCAGGCAAGTTCAATCCCATGTGGCACGTTCCTTACATTGTGAGGTGTGTCCTTGAGAAAGGAGCTTATGAGTTAGAAGATTACGAGGGAGTTGTCTTGAAGGAGCCTAGAAATGGGCTCTACCTCAAGCGGTATTACGCTTGAACCTTTGGTTTGGGCTGATACTTTTGTACACTATTGTATAGTTTTTCTGTACATAGTCTAGGTTGCATTTTTGGTTGTCGAGTTTGCTGATTAGCCTCTATTTGATTGACAGATGTCAGCGGGATGTCCTACATTCTTAGGTTTCGCGGATGGTGCTAGATGACATACGCAGCAGCTTGCTTCTGCTGCCTGGGTTATCTTTTCACCTAACCATCTAGTTGTGTCCTCATGAGGTGCTTGTATCGGTCCTACATATAACAATGTGGCTGAGTATAGTTCCGTTGTTGAGCTACTTCGGGATGCCATTTCACATGACATCCACTCTTTAGAAGTCCGCCTGGATTCACAACTAGTTGTGTCTCATCTAAATGGGCAGTACAGTGTATGAGACCCTACATTACTACGGATATTCCTTAAGGTACGACTCTTGGAGATACATTTTGTTTCCATTACATATATTCATATTCCAAGAAGTCATAATTATATATCTGATGCATACGCTAACTATGTATTAGATTGAAATTTGTCACATTCATCATGAAGCACGTAAATACAAAGACATTCATACATTTGTACCATACACACATATAGTAGAACCGAGAACCAAAGTTGTATATATATATAAATATGTCCAAAAATGGTAGTGTCATACAAGACTGGAGCCCGTAGCCCTAAAAAATATTCATATTGATACAAAAATGATGAGACCATAGGATATCTACTCCCTCCAAGGAGGTCTAATGGTCGCCTCGACGAGATGTGTCTCATAATAGTATTGTACTATGTTGGCCATCCATTGCAGTAGTCGCACCCACTCACTAGGAACACCTACTACCTAGCCCTGCATAGCCTCAGGTATTAGGGCTACCTCTATCAGTGGTACTCAGGAAACCATCCATTATATGTTGCGCCGCAATGTCTGTAGTGTGCGCCCTGCTGCAGCATCTGCTGCCACCTCATCTCTACCCCGATGACCATCTCTTGGGAAGCCCTTGGGTCTCACTAGGCCTTTGTCTGTGAGCAAATAGTCACCCATTAGCACATGACATTACCACCCAAAAATATTTTTTCATTTCAACTATAATAAAAAAATCCATAAAAAATGTAAAAAACACAAAACCAAAAGAGTACTCACCGATGTCTCCGAAAGCTACACCTGGTGGGAGCGGCATTGTTGGAGCCTAGGCCGCAGCTAAGGTAAAGCTGCGAATTTTGAGGAAAAAGCACAAGTGTTGAAGGGAAAGTGCTAATTTTGAATAAGCACCAATTTTTGGGTAGAAGTAAACGGTGCGCAGTATGGTGCCAGATGGATGAGCTCAGCGCAGATTATGGATCGGAATTCGCCGAGCTCGCGCGCACACATCAAAGGAGAATGAATGTGGCTAAGTAGAGAGCTCAGCTACCACAATAAATGAAGCGACGGAGTAGAGGGCTCAGCTACCCTCATTAAGGCTAAGTACAGAAGTTATGGTTGCTCTGATCAAGGAAGAGCAACGGACCAAAGCATTGAAGACGAAGGACAAGGAGCAGTGAACGATGAAGCGGCGCCCATACCCGCAATCTGCATCGTAAGTCTCAGAACCTGCAGGAAGCAGCGACGTGACCACAAGCGACGCCTACAGTACACCTAGCCATGTCCGTGGTTAGGGTTTTTGGGGATTACTGCTGGGAAAGGCCCACAGTTTTGTAAAGGTGTGACCGTCATGGCCACCTATATATATGTGTAATTGTAAAGGAAGAGGGTTAGACTTAGGTTAGCTGTTTGAGATAAGCTAGCTAGTTAGTGAGTCTTCTATTGTGTTGTTAGAAGACAAGAGTTAGAACTGGATAGCCGTGAAGCTAATCCCTGAGTTGCAGACAGTCTGAGTCGACGTCTAAACTATTGTAATCTCTGTAGAGGAAGAGACTAGGTCTAAGAGAAGGGATCCCAGCTGTGTGCGTGGAGTTTCCTGGAAGGATCTAAGGCTGCAGCTGTGTGCGCAGCATATTGTGTAATTACTTCTCTGATTAATATAAGATACACTCCCGTGGACGTGGTTTCCCCATGGAGGTGAAGTTCATAATCCTCATTGTTATGATGCTGTGTTGTGTGATTGTATGTTTTAGTTCACTATCTGTGTGTACATGAACATTGCGTTATCCTTATGAATATGTTAAGTAAGTTCTCAAAGATTCCCTGGTAGTTATAATCGTTAAGTGCCGAAGGAATCTGTAGAACGTTGTTGCTGCGGCGATCGAGGAGCGTGTTGCTGCACCGTGGCGCAGGGCCGGAAACGGTACAGTTGGACGTAGAGGATAATCGCCTCGTGCGCCGGAGCGGAGATACCGCGCAGCTAGGCTGCAAGTGAGAACTTTAGCGCTGTTGCTCTGAAGTCTGCGGAAGAGTAAGACGTTCCGTTTCGAGGAATCATCAAGGAAGAAAGAGAAAGATAGCAGTCTCCGCGTCGCCTAGGTTAAGGAAATCTGATTCCTTAGCCCCCCCATAGCCACTTCGGGTGAGACCTCGAGCTGCTGCGTATCTCATTGTCGAGAGGGCCAGTGCGCCAAGGGGTTTTGTTGCTGCGCTTCACTAAAACCCGGGTCTGTCCAAAAAGCAGCCAACAAATGGTTATGTTGCCTTGTTACTGTGAGACTTGTTATTTCGACGACGAGCGAGATTGATGCAAAACACAGAGAAAGAAGGAGCCAACAAATGGTTATGTTTCCTTGTGACTGCTGAAGCCAACAAATGGTTCTGTTCTTGGCTTTGACCCTATTACCTTGAAGGCAATGTGCTACTGGAATCCTACAGCTAAATAAATTCAAGACTGGTTTGATTTAAAGGGTGGAGAGTTCGCTGAACAAGAAAATAGAAGCTCTAGGCTTCAAACAGAAGACTGGTTGCAGAAGTATATTTATACTGACCTTCACGAAATTTTCTTTGTCACATTTTCACTTGAGTTGCATGCGTGGATAGCCAAGTTAGCAGATACTAGACCCACTGTGCATGTTGATCGACCCGTCGCTTGGACGCCTGAGCTAGTCAGTATTTTGAAGCGGGTAGATAATTCTGTGTCCCACGCAGTAGACTTTTGGTTGAACAGTCTGCTGGAAGGTTTCATCACTGAGTTTGCAGTAGATACGAGAAAGAGTTTCAGCGAAGCTGAGAGGAGTTTCTTCCAAGCACATAGAGGTAAGTTCTTAAATTCTCTGAACTTATGGATTAAAATGCTTCTGTATGAAAAAGCAAAACTATGCATAGCTTCCGATGAATAGCATAGACAAGTAATGTCCACAGATTCTGATAGTGATCCTGAACTTATTGGTTGCACTCGTAGTGGAAAACGGTATAAAGTAGGCATTGACCAGCATTCTTTTGAGTCTAGCCCAGAAGATAGTCAAGTTCCTAGAGCAAGCCATATAGAGAGACAAGGGAGTGTTCATATCCCTTATCACCCCTTTACACCGCAAAAGCCAGACGGAGTTCAGTATAACCCTGCAGTAACATCTTCTAGTAGCCCGCACGGTACTTCTAGTACTTTTGTACCACCTTTGTTTAACCATCCCAAAGGCACTTCTACAGCACCTCCATCTCAACCTAGCGCAAGAAGGATGGGTGATGACATGAAGCTACCAACTTTTAGAGGAACATGGATAGAAGACCTTGAGCAGCATTGGTTCCTATGTGAAGCCATTTGGACAATTAAGCAAATTAATGATGATGCTGTTAAGCTGGTTCAGTTAGCAACCACACTAAGAGAAAGAGCCTTAACTTGGTTCATGAAATACTCAGTAGCACAGAATAGGATGCTTGCTGATGTAAGAAATGCTATGATTAGAGAATTCAAGAAACCTAAATCAGAATCACAGTGTATAACAGAGCTCAAATAAATAAAACAGTTACCTACAGAGTCAGTATGGGACTTTGATGAGAAGTTCAAAGCCTTGATAGATCAAGTAAGGTTTGAGTTTGCACCGCAGCAGCATAAGGAATGGTTCATTGCTGCGCTGCTCCCACACATTAGACTTCCTCTTAAGCAACAGAATCTCATTACTCAGGAACAAGCTCTAGAGATGGCTATGAAACTAGAAGCTTCACCAATTGCTGGAACAAGCAACGATGTTGCGCAGTTGCAGAACCAATTAGCAAACTTAACCTTGCAAGTGCATGATATTAAGAAAGGCAAGGAAGTTAAAGAAGAAATTTGGTGTACAAAATGTAAAGCGCAAGGTCATTCAAAGGACCATTGTCCCGTTTTCATAGAGTATATTGCAACTGGAGCACCTAACCCTTTACCACAGGCACAGGGGCCTTGGTGTGAAATCTGTAGAACTAGAGGTCATAGACCACAAGAATGTCACTTACTTCAGAAATATGTACAAACTCCAAAGAATCTATATTGTAATTTCTATAAATCAGTAGGCCATGATGAGAACAATTGCAGAGCATATGATCTTATGATGGAAAGAAAACATGATGTTTATAGAGTACAATCAGAGGCACAAGGACCCACAGCAGGTCCACAGTATGACCAAACTCGTGACGGCCAAGGAGGAAATTATAGGGGCCGCGGACGCGCAACAAATTTTGGTCGAGGAAGAGGACAGATCACTTGTTATAATTGTGGAGCGCAAGGTCATTTTGCAAGGGATTTCCAAAATCCTACAACCATCTGCAGATATTGTAAATCTTATGATCATGTCATTGAAGAATGCCCTCAGTTGATGGCTAAGATGCAAGCAAAGATGCCACAGGTCAATCAGAATATTCAGTTGATTGGAGCAGAAAAAAGAGAACCAGACCCTACAGTTAATATTGTGACGCGCAGTGGAGCAACCACTGGTGTACCAGAGTTGGGAATTGGAAAGTAAGCGATGCAATGGGTGCGCCGCGCTAATATTAAATCATCTCCGCTCGACCTGCAGAAGCAGAAAGAAGCATTCAAGCAAGCTCAAGAGTATTTCTCAGATCCGAGAGCTTCAAGTTCTGTCGCAATTCCGCATAATGATACCAGATCACAAGTGCTAAGACAAGAGAACCTGGTGCAGGAACAAGCCACTGCATCTGGAAGGCTTGATGATGAGGATGCACTAGGCAGTGTCCATACTTTTTTGAGGAATTGCTTAAATTTTTTGCGCAATGAAAAAGCAACTATGGAACTTCAACACCTATTAGATAAGTGTCAACAATCTGCTTCGACGAACACACCGCAGCATGTTGTTCACCAGATTGGAAGTCATACTAGAACTGGAAAAGAGATGAGGCTCACAGCGCAGATTGGAGCATTTGAAATGGACGAAGTCATTTTAGACTTGGGCTCAGAAGTTAATGTTCTCACCATGCAGACATGGGAACAGATGGGTATCCCTCAGCTTACAAGATCTCCTATCCAGCTAAGACTCGCGAATCAGCAACGAGTCTCTCCATTGGGCAGATTACCCAATGTACCTATTGATATCGAGGGAGTAAGAAGTTCTGCAGACTTTGAAGTAATCAAAATTCTGGATGACAGTAGACCTTACCCAACACTTTTAGGCATAGACTGGGCATTTGATAATTTGGCTGTCATTAATTTGAAGAAAAGACAGTTGACCTTTGAGGATGACCAGATTAGGGTCATTGCACCACTTGATCCTATTCAAGGACCAAGGTATATAGAACCCATTCGAGCAGAAGAAGAAGCACGCCACATGGAAAGTTTGTATCAGATGACTGCTAGTTAGAGTTACTATGTCAATCCCACCGCGGACAACCATATCAGCTGGCGATGCGATAGTTCATGCACATCAGATTCAGAATCAGGATTGGAAAACTGGCAGAATCGCTTACATGAGGTTTCTGCGAGGCGTTGTGCCATGATGACTAAATCCATTCGATGGATTGTCACAGAATTGACTGACACTCCAATTTTTGATGGTTTAACTGAAGTAAGTAAATTCATACATACATATGAACAACAGATTCCAGATGAGCAGCGCATACAAGCTTTGGATGTAGCACTGCGCGCTACACCCGCAAGATGGTGGGGTGCGCATAAAGAGAATATTTACACATGGCAAGACTGTCACAGATTGATACTGCACAGATTTCAGGGAACTACAGCAGAAGTGTTGCACAAATATAATGGACAGAGTGACCACAGGTCACACGTTGAAACATGTATTCAGCAATGGTCACATATTCCAGAAGATGAGTGGGTTCACCTATTCATCCACACATTGGATAGAGTTCCAACGAACCGGTACACTGAAACAGAATTGCGCAGAGGTACTATCACTTGGCCTCTTATGATAGAAAGTTTTCAACTTACCTTCAGCTTTGAGTCAGACCATCCGAGCATCGACCACGCTTTAAAGTGTATTAAAAAGAAGGTATTTGAACCATGTCCATTACCAGAATATTCCCAACCAGATTGGGCTGTCCAGATAGAACATGCCCTGGAATGCTATAATTTCACTATTGAAGAAGAGGAAGATGATTCTCGCAACGTCAATATTCCAGAATTAAAAGGGACGCGCAATGTTGAAGGTCCTCAGCTTGATATCCCTTCCATTACAGAACACATCAAGCTCAAAAAGATTAACATTGGTACAGAAGCCGAACCCAAGTTTGCTTCTATAGGAGATTATTGGGATGATGAAACTGTTGGGCATATTTCAGATTTATTACGTGACTACCAGGATATCTTTCCTACTAAGTTCACATAAATGAAAGGCATCCTAGGAGATTTAAGAGTGATGCGCATACCTCTGAAAGCAGACGCCAAGCCAGTAAAACAACGCCCATACAGGTTGAATCCGCAATATAAAGAAAAGGTCAGAGAAGAAATTGATAAAATGCTCGCAGCAGGTATCATTGAACCAGTAGAGGAAAGTGATTGGATTAGTCCTATGGTGGTACAAGAGAAGAAGACAAAAGGTGAAATAAGAATCTATGTGGATTTGCGCAAGCTGAATGACGCATCAGCGCATGATCCATTTCCTACTCCCTTTACAGATGAAGTGCTTGATAATGTTGGAGGACAAGAGGCTTACTCCTTCACTGATGGCTTTTCGGGATACCATCAAATCAGAATCCATCCACATGACCGCCATAAGATGACTTTTACGACTGAATGGGGCTCATTCTAGTATACGGTAATGCCCTTTGGTCTTAAAAATGCTCCTGCTATATTCTCTCGAGTCGTTGTTGCTGTATTTAAAGAATTCATTCATAAGTTTCTAGAAGTCTATTTTGATGACTGGACTGTGTTTGGTTTACTAAAGAACCATATAGGGAACCTACACATGATGTTAGAAAAATGTAGACAGTATCAGATTTCCCTTAACTTGAAAAAATGTATCTTCTGTGCTCCTTTTGGTATTTTGTTGGGACATATTGTATGCAGACAAGGACTCCTGATGGATCCTGCGAAGGTTTCCATCATTGCTAATTTACCTGCCCCAACTCAGTCAAACAATTGCGCACTACATTGGGACATACAGGGTACTACAGAAAATTTATCAAAGGTTATGCCAAGATCACAGCACCTATGGAAAGATTGCTGAAAAAGGATTCGAAATTCCAATGGACAGAAGAATGCCAACAGAGCTTGGATACCCTTAAAGAAAAGATGATCACTGCGCCTATTCTAGTTTTCCCAGACTGGAGAAAACCCTTTCATGTTCATGTAGATGCTTCTTCCATAGCATTGGGGGTTGTGCTTACACAACCAGGAGAAGGAGGTATTGATCACCCAATTGCTTACTCCAGCAGAAAGTTGTCCACAGCCGAGAAAAACTACACCACTACAGAAAGAGAAGGACTAGCTATGGTGTATGCCCTACAAAAGTTCAGACACTACCTATTGGGCGCACATTTTAAAATGTATATTGACCATTTTTCTTTGAAATACTTGGTCAATAAGCCAGTGTTAGGGGGAAGAATTTGCAGATGGCTACTACTCTTCCAGGAGTATGATTTTGAGGTTATTGTGAAGCCAGGTAGATTGAATGCAGGACCTGACCACTTATCTAGGCTAGAGTCAGGGGAGGAACCTACAAATCTGGAGGACAATCTGCCTTATGCGCACCTATTTTTTGTTCAAGCAGCAGATGAATATTATTCCGATATCCTTGAGTTTCTCACTACTGGGCAAGCGCCAGTTGAGTTTACAATCCAGCAGAAGAGGCAACTTGTTGTCAAAGCCACAGACTTCACTTTGATAGCAGGCCAGCTCTATAAGTTGGGCCCCGACGAAGTCTTGCGCAGATGTATCCTACCGCATGAGAAGAACTCCATCATCGCAGAAGCGCACTCAGGAACCGTAGGAGGCCATTTCGCAGGAAATCCGACTGCGCAGAAGATCTTAGCCGCAGGTCTTTGGTGGCCGACATTGCACAAGGATACTAAGGAATTCTGCAAATATTGCGATGTGTGCCAGCGAACAGGAAAACCCTCAAGGAGAGATGAAATGCCGCTAAGACCCCAGATAACACTACATGCTTTTGATAAGTGGGCCATTGATTTTGTAGGACCTATCAACCCACTAGGAAAGAGAACCGGCGCAATATACATCATTACAGCTACTGAATACCTCACCAGATGGGCTGAGGCTAAGCCAGTTAAGAACTGCGATGCTGCCACTGCCGCGCAGTTCATTTTTTAGAACATTATCACTAGGTTTGGATGTCCACTAATTCTAATGAGTGATCAGGGTACACATTTCCTGAATGAAACTATAGAGGCCCTTACTGAAGAATTCCACATTAGTCACCATAAGAGTACACCCTACCACCCTAAAGCTAATGGTACGGTGTAGGCATTCAATAAGATTCTCGAGAATGCCCTGACGATGATCTGTAATGAACAAAGAGATGATTGGGACCTTAGAGTCACAGCTGTACTATGGGCTTACAGAACCACATGCAAGAAACTAACAGGTCACACACCTTTCAGTTTGGTGTATGGACAAGAAGCAGTTATGCCCATGGAATACATTGTTCCCAGTCTCATAATTGCGCAAATTACAGAAATGGCAGATACTGATACTATGAGTGAAAGACTCTCACAATTGCTTGCCTTAGAAGAAGAAAGACTCTTAGCCGGATTCCATCAACAGGTACAAAAGGCAAGACAGAAAGCTTGGCATGACAGGCATATTAAGAATAAACACTTTGAAAAAGGAGACTTGGTAATCCTCTATGATAGTAAATTCATCAAGTTTCCAGGCAAGTTTCGTGTACATTGGTTAGGCCCTTTTCAAGTCATAAAGATAACAAAAGGAGGAGCAGTTCAGCTTGCGAAGCTTAATGGAGAATTGTTGCTTACAATGATCAATGGGAGTCGGCTCAAGCTTTATCGCAACGGCCACTCCGCCCTATCGACTTAATACAGTGCTAAAAGAGGTGTAGATGTCCAGTGTAGTTGAAAGAGGCATCGCATTACCACAGTCTACACGGAAGTCGCGAGACACTTTTAGTCTCAGGCTTCCCACGTAGTTCCTTGAAACATCCGCACATATCAATAAAGTTTGTTTTGAGTGAACCTATATTTGCGCTCTTGCGAAGTTTTTCCCAGTCGTCGAACCGTCGCTCTTGCGGAGTTCCCTGTGTCAAGTTGCCGCTTGAGGAGTTCTCGTTGTGGACCCCGTCCATCACAATTAATGCACCGCAAAGGCGTGGGGGTAGGAGTCTTGTCAATTTATGCAGAGTCTCCTACAGCTAGTAACCCCACTTGCCCACATTTACTATCGCCTTTAGCTATAAATACCCCGCACTTGTATATTTTTGGGTTACTTTTCTTGAGTTGCATAGTCTTGTTTGAGAATCTAAGTTATTGTTTTCAGAGCCGAGTTGTGCAGAGTGCTTCCTTTGTTTTTAGCGTTCGTATCCTACGTTGTTCCGCCATTTGTCTGTTTAAGTCCTTGTTGTATATACCAGTTCACGACAGAGAACCTGTCCACTGAAGAAATTGTTCGTCAATTTAAGCGCAGAGGCTTAGATTTCGGCATGACTACCCCAGTGACGACCTCGGTTTACACGCACCCTGGTTGGAATGATCCCAAACAATCTCCTGGAACGAGGGCATCTCAGCAGCAGTAGCCGGATGAGCCCATTCCAGAGCCGTTGGCCACTATGGTGAATTACATTCCGTCACGTCCAGATGATGCACCAGAGGTGTATATTCCGAAGAATGAAAAGTATCCGATTCCGTTTCCTCCATTGCCGGAAGGCGTGCGACAAGAAGGGTCCCTGCTTGGACACCTTCCACTGGTCAAGTTTTCTGATTTTAACCTGGGCGACTACAGAACATATCCTCAGTTTGTGCCAGATCGCTATCTGACGGTAGTCCACAATACCACCAGGAAGGTTGATGAATTCGTCCCCAAGGAATTCGCAGCAAATTTAGAGAAGTCTGGACTATTGAACTTGTTAAAGCTACCGCACTTCGGGCGTAGAAACAAAGTCAATGTAGTTGTTAAGGCACTGCTATCTTGCGTTCATGGTGGTTACCTTGGGCTGGGGAGGACAATTGATTTAAATGTCGACTTAATCCATCGTATTACTGGCCTATCTAAGGTTGGTAAGGACCCAAATATTCATCTTGTTGGAAAGGACAAAGACAGAAAGTTAGCTGCATAGTTGGTGCAGAAGTACAAATTGACAAGAGGAGGTCGGGCTTATGACCTCACTATAGTTGAGGATGAAGCACTTATATTTACAGGCAGTTTGCTTGCAGGCAGACTTCTCACAAAGTGCAGACCGAAAGAAGTCACTGGAGCTGTCGTAGAGCTTGATATCGCAGCTGCGGAGGGAGAACAGTACAATTGGTCTCTCTTCCTCCTCAATTCTTTCTTGGAAGACTGCCGAAACATCCAAGAGAACCCCGGTCAGTTGTTCCATTTTTCTTGGATTTTAATTTTATGCGCCTTAGTCGGGTGGAAGGATCCCCCGAACACTCAGTTCCTTCCGCGCCGCGCAGGAGAAGTCGCAGGAATGCGATATGTCAACCTCTGGGATTCTAGCAATCCCGCGAAGCGCAAGATGAACCGCGTTGTATTTTGTGAATACTACCATCTCCTCAAAGATACCATTTAGGAAATGCCGAGGATGAGTGATGAGATAGCAAAAATATATGAAGGAAAGTCGGTTTTTTCTGCCAACTTGCATGAAATTTACCTCCACCCTTGTGGCATTCAAGAAGAATGGGCCATGGGCCTTTACAGGATGACCACTGAAGATGTTAAAGAAACTATCAAGTCTTGGTCGGATGAATGGAGGGAGGCTTCCGAAATCGCATCTGCGATGCCACCTCCTGGTGCGCAAGAGAAGGATAAGGGCAAGGAAGCCCCTGAGCAAAGAAGTGATGAAGGTTCGACAGAACCAGCGACCAAGAAGAAAAAGGTGTCACATCCCCCTGAGACCATTCCCTCGGGGATCGACCAGTATTTAAAGGAGCAATTTCGCGAGCTGCGGATCGCGCATGCTCACATCATAAGTGGTCTGGACCTACAGTTCGTAGAGATAAAAGGTCTCGCGGGAAGAGTTGCGCAGACCCATGCGCCAGCATCTACTTCGCAGGCACCACAAGAAATCACAAGTACTGAGCGAGTTGAAGTACTTGCAGGAAGGCATACTGTCGTGCACATCCCGACTACAAGCATGACACTTCCGGATCCTTTGGCTGCACTGCAGGTAAGCGCAGTTGGCCCCATTGAAGTAAATTTGTCTTTGATTCCACTAGAAACCTTGCAGCTAGTGCAAGAGAAAGTTTCTGTTGAGTTGAGAGCTAGAGAGCTCTCTACCTTTCATGCAAACCAAAGACTACAATCGCAAGAGATAGAGCTGAAGGCAGGCTACAAGAATATCTCCGAGAAGCTCGCATTTTATGAGGCACAAGACATTGGGATAAGAAACGCAGTTGATGAAATTGCCCAGGAGTTGTCAGCCTGCGAGATTCAACCAGACCTTCCTCTGGTTGAGAAAGTTCAAATTATTGGAGGAAGGGTGAAAACCCTGGAGCACGAAATAGTTGCTATGGTTGAAGACCATAGAACGCAGATCGCCGATTTAGAAGCTCGTGTTGCAGCGCATTCTACAGATGATAGGCAGGAACAATTTGAAGCGCTGCGCAGAACTTCCACACAAATGAAGAGCAGAGCAGATGAAGCCGAGAACCTGATGACCCAAGCTATGGAGGCTTGGACGGAGCTTGAGAAGCTCCCTTTCAAAGTCGGTCTTTTGGAACAGGTACAAGCCGCAGAATAGTCCCTAACTGTTCTGACTGAAGAAGCTAAGGCCTTAGAAGGCTTAGCAAAAATGAGGAAAATGAGTAAAGTGCGTAGAATCCAACAGCAACTGCACAAGCTCAGAAATGAAGATGCTAAACTCACCAATAGAATTCAGCGATTTATGGATGAGTATGCTGACCTCGCTGCCCAAGTCGAGGCAAAGATCAAAGAAATTGCAGAATCTCAACAGGTAGTTGATGGCATAATTGAAGAAGAAGCCACTGCAGAAATGGTGCAGACAGCTGTGGAGTGTGTTGATGAAATGGACTCCGCTATTGCGCAGTGGAAGAAAACATTTGCTGAGACCCAAGCAAAAGTAGATGCGCAAGTAAAGTGACCACACGCTAGTGCGAGTGGCTCGAGGACGAGACACAAGTAAGTGTTAGGGGCCTGTTGGAGCCTAGGCCGCAGCTATGGTAAAGCTGCGAATTTTGAGAAAAAAGCACAAGTGTTGAAGGGAAAGTGCTAATTTTGAATAAGCACCAATTTTTGGGTAGAAGTAAACGGTGCGCAGTACGGTGCTAGATGGATGAGCTCAGCGTAGATTATGGACCGGAATTCGTGGAGCTCGCGCGCACACATCAAAGGAGAATGAATGTGGCCGAGTAGAGAGCTCAGCTACCACAATAAATGAAGTGATGGAGTAGAGGGCTCAGCTACCCTCATTAAGGCTAAGTACAGAAGTTATGGTTGCTCTGATCAAGGAAGAGCAACGGACCAAAGCATTGAAGACGAAGGACAAGGAGCAGTGAATGATGAAGTGGCGCCCATACCCGCAATCTGCACCGGAAGTCTCGGAACCTATAGGAAGCGGCGACATGACTGCAAGCGTCGCCTACAGTACACCTAGCCATGTCCGTGGTTAGGGTTTTTGGGGATTACTGCTGGTAAAGGCCCACAGTTTTGTAAAGGTGCGACCGTCATGGCCACCTATATATATGTGTAATTGTAAAGGAAGAGGGTTAGACGTAGGTTAGCTGTTTGAGATAAGCTAGCTAGTTAGTGAGTCTTCTATTGTGTTGTTAGAAGACAAGAGTTAGAACTGGATAGCCGTGAAGCTAATCCCTGAGTTGTAGATAGTCTGAGTCGACGTCTGAACTATTGTAATATCTGTAGAGGAAGAGACTAGGTCTAAGAGAAGGGCTCCTAGCTGTGTGCGTGGGGTTTCCTGGAAGGATCTAAGGCTGCAGCTGTGTGTGCAACATATTGTGTAATTCCTTCTCTGATTAATATAAGATACACTCCCGTGGACGTGGTTTCCCCGTGGAGGTGAAGTTCATAATCCTCATTGTTATGATGCTGTGTTGTGTGATTGTATGTTTTAGTTCACTATCTATGTGTACATGAACATTGAGTTATCCTTATGAATATGTTAAGTAAGTTCTCAAAGCTTCCCTGGTAGTTATAATCGTTAAGTGCCAAAGGAATCTGTAGAACACTGTCGTTGCGGCGATCGAGGAGCGTGTTGCTACGCTGTGGCGCAGGGCTGGAAACAGTACAGTTGGACGCAGAGGATAATCGCCTCGTGCACCGGAGCGGAGATACCGTGCAGCTAGGATGGAAGTGAGAACTTCAGCGCTGTTGCACTGAAGTCTGCGGAAGAGTAAGACGTTCCGTTTTGAGGAATCATCAAGGAAGAAAGAGAAAGATAGCAGTCTCCGCGTCGCCTAGTTTAAGGAAATCTGATTCCTTAGCCCCCCCATAGCCACTTCGGGTGATACCTCGAGCTGCTGCGCAGCTCGTTGCCGAGAGGGCCAGTGCGCCAAGCAGTTTTGTTGCAGTGCTTCATTAAAACCCGGGCCTGTCCAAAAAGCAGCCAACAGGCATGTCACGGTCCTGTCTGAAGTCTATCCCTGCATAGGGGTAGTCCTCGATAGCAATCACTTGCCGGTTCCACCAGCGTAAGAACTCCTCAGTATATGGTGACACCAGATGGCCACCACCCTGTCATGTTAGTATATCAGCCTACCGGGTCAGGGTTGGATCTCGGAGACTGTGAGGAGGGACATCCACCCTCGGGCTAAGTCCCGGAATGCTCTCAAAGAAGAAACTGTAGAGGATGCTACCATACCCAAAGTTTTTGGCCTTCCCCTCTTTGCATTCCGTCAGTTGTGTCTTCATAGACACTAGCAGAGTAGTACACCAGTCAAATATAGTAGGCTGCAAGCATTGTGATGCATAAAACATCACCGATCTGGATGCCTGATGTAGTGCTTTGGATCCTGTGATCCGCACCAGAGTTGCCACTATGATCTTTGTGCTCAAGTCCACTATGGCATTCACCGGAACTTGACTTCCCACTGGTTATGTGTTGGCGGGACAATACCGCGCTATGTAGTCTTGCACAGTAATCCCACCACCCACGGTCTGTGACCGAAGACTAGCCACCTCCCCTCTACAGGACAAACCAGTAATGAAATAGATATCCTCTACTTCCAGTGTCAATGTTTTCCCGTTGAGGATGAAGTGTTGAGCATCCACATCCCAGTAGTTGATCAAATGACGGAGTAGTAGGTTTTGGGCCCTTAATCCCCCGAGACTCTAGTATTTATATAAGCCACATGCTTGCAATGCTTGTTGTGCTTACAAATCGTTGCGCACAGCCTCATCTACCTAGTCATGCTCTCTCTCCCTCCACTCTAGAACCATCCTGGAGTGCAAAGCAAGAGATTTTTAGTCAGTTTCATGCTTAAAAACTTCTTCATGGTTGTACCTGCGAGCTATATTGTAGACTGGTGCGGGTAGACGCGGGCAATCAGTTTTTTGACTACGCGTTTGATGCCCTACCCATGACCCACATACTTATAGCCTGCGGATAGCGCCGAATCCATTTAGGGCTTGGCCAAACAAAATAACCCACCGACCAAAATTGAAATAAAAGCACTTAAATGAAAGGTATGGCAGTGACCACTAACCTGCTCCGAATGGTTCACTGAACGGTTGCTCATAGCTCCCACGATCAGTGCTTGAAGTTTCAGGTGCAAACTTACCACTCAAGTCCAAAATGGTGAATAGTGAAAATGAATTGAAAATTATTAAATTTCATTACTATTTATAATTTTCTGGACCCACTTTTCTATAGTTTTGTCCATTTTGGGCCGTTATGAACTAATATTGTGTCATGGAGTAATTTTTTTTCAACAGATTTCCTCGGAAAGAGTTGTTTTGATCCATTTCACACCTACGACAGGTATGTTTCACACCTGGAATATAGGTTAGATGCCATTTCCACATGCATTATGCATTTGACCTGTTGACCATTTTCATAAACCCTAGGTTCGACCCTGCTTCGTGACTGACACAGAACCTTCACACTGTTATAGAAGTGTCATCATGTGGCGGTAGGACTTTTCCAAACATGGGTACCCTAGTTACAACCCCCTTATGCATTTTGGTGCCCATGCCATTGTTTGTCCTCAGGATTGGGAGTCCTTTGTAGTCACGCCATGACATTGAGATAAAGACTCATACTCTTCTTTGTCTTATGTTGGTCATCTACCTTAAGGAATCCCCTTAGTTATATCATGTTGTGATTGCATTGCATCATCCTGCTTTCCGCTTGAGCCTTGTGTCGGCTCCCTCTTACTCGATTGTTAGCCTGGTGCCTGAGCACTTTCCCTGTCGAACCCTGCAGAGATTATATATTTTCCCTTCACAATTTGATGCCCCTTTGACCCTAAGGGAACACACCCCCGAGTGTCCACATCCTGCACGCACTTCCTTGCATTGAGCATAGGTATGTTCCACTGCTTGGGACTAGTCTGCTAGCTATTTGACTCTCGTTCCCTCACTTGTTGTACTATAAGCAATTTTATTCTTTTTCAAGCTTTTCCCAAATATGAAAAAGACAAAAAAATCAAATATTCCAAAAATTCGGACGGGATTATGGTCATTATTTCTTGTTGGCAGCTGTTGTCTCGCCTTTGAACAGAGCATTCATTCCACTCCGTACATTATGAGTCAGGAGTATAGTTGGGCCTTAGGAGCTGTACTTGTTTCTCAGTTTTCTCCATCGATTGGTTAAGCTTCCAGTCATTATGGATCCCTCTGTGATGCCTCCTGCATTGCACAGTTTATGTCAAGTCTATGCTGCCTGAGTCTATCCATCTGCTCATGCTCTTGTTCAAAGGAAGTCCTGAAACCAGTGTCAGCCACTCCTCAGATATATTGACTATTGCATGTCAGCCATCCTTATTGAGTCAGTCTGTTTCACCTGAGATCTTCTAAATCTTTCAGCATTGTTGGTACCTCGTGCTGGTTGATGGGGGATGCCTTAATGCCCTCCTTCCAGCGAGTCTCGTTTCGTCGACTTCAACTCATTTATTCTGGGACTTGAGGCTTAGAGTTCGGTTGAGTACCTTGAGGCTTACAGTCATTAGTGGCAGTTTCTCTCACCATCGAAAGTTTTGGGAATACATCAAGGTCCCTTGATTGATGGATTCATCCTAGTGTTCGACTTCAACCCATTTATTCACACTCTGATGATTGTGCTCTGTGCCTTGATGCCCATTTTGATTATCAATGGGTCATCTCACGTCTGTTAACGGTATACATCAATGACCGGTAATCAGATGATGTCTCATCAGGTTCAACCCCAACTCCTTTATTCAATTGATGGGACTTGCACCGTCGAAGACTTGTGTAGAAGACCCCGGGCGATTGTGGCATTCAGTATGCTACATATGACTTTGACTTTACATCTGAGATATCACCTCTCAGATTTCAGCAGTTTGTACCAGTTGTCTTCTTTTCAGTAGAAGACCATATCTTACTATAGAGGGATCATGGCTATGATCACTTATGACATGTATCTACTTATGTACTGCCTATTCATGGCCATTGTATCAGATTGTTGTACTATACCAACATGTATTCAAAGATACTATTGTATTATGACGAGTGAGCCGTTCTTTCCACTTGTGTCTCCATTACTCCACTTCTGAGTTTTATAATGTATTTCAGCCATCGTAGCACATTTCAGTCTCTGACCTCACACATTAGGGGGCATCTATTACACAGAAATATTCCACCTTGTGAGCATCAACATTCTTTGTCCTATAGGATCCATTTCAATGACTCAGATCCATTTTCATCCTTCAGTGATACTAGTTTATCCTATTTTTGTTCCTACCCGCATGTTGCATCACTATAGCATGCGTACCCACGAGTTGCATCTCTATATCCCATGGGTATCAAGTAAAATGGTAAAAACCACTATTTTATTACTTTTTACTCCCAAAAAGCAGTCATTGGGTGACTTTTGGCTCTCCATCTGCCCAAGTAACGTCTCGATGAGTCCTTTCACCTACCTTTGAGAGGACTATATATTGCGCACATATGGATTATGGACGGGAGGAAGAAGAGAATAGAAAAGGCACTCTAATGGATTTTTTCCCTATCTTGAGTCTGCACTTATTGATCCTTGTAGTTGTGAACCATTTATGTTCACCTTTCAAACTCCTTTCTAGTTTGAGTTTGCCATTCATAGAGGATTGAAGTGGTGGAGGCACAAGTGGATTGATCTAGATCTTGGTTCAGATTGGTTGCCAGCAAGAGGTTGTATCACTTTGTACTTCTTCTTGTTCACTAATAGAAATACTCATATTCTCTTCCATTCATGGTGTGAATGTCATTTATTATACATTGGGTTGCATTTGCTTATGATATTATGGACCATTGTTATTGATAATGTTAATGTTATTTATATATCACATGTACTTGTTAGATATTGGTTGTCGAGACTAATTTGCAGCTTACAAGTGCTTGGATGTGCACGGATTGAAAGCTCCAATGGGGATCTACATCAAACGTTGGATCGAGGTTGGTTACATTTCTCCATTTTTTTAACATTGTCATTTATAATAGCATTGTTTTGAGAATTGAGTAGATTTTGGGTAGTCATCTGTTTGTTGTGGTATTCCCAAGCCATAGTGAGTTTTCTCCAATACAACTCTTACATTTTGGGGAAAGTTGGAAAGTCGATTTACAAATAGGGATACCGCGCAGTAAGGATAACATGGTAACTAGATCTGAGCGTTGCTTAAATGGTAATCGAAAATCTGATTCATCCATGCTTGCATCTGGAGACGACCCCTATAGCGATGAGGATAGGAATTCATATCCGTGATCCTTGCAACCTTTGCAATGATGGTAACGGAGTTTCCAAGTCGATGATCCTTGCAAAAGTGGATGGGGTTGATCTCTATAATGACTCCTAGAAGATACAAACCTCAGTGATAAAGAGAGGCAAGTGCATTGTACTTGAGGTTCCGTATGATTATCTTAATTTTGTGGTATATTGATATATACATAAATGTCGATACTATGTTGTACTAATAATGAGGTCGGTGTATATATTGGTACAAAATTAGGTTCGCAGTAAGGGGACAACGAACTCATTCCTGTTTTGTCTGCATTTTATATAATGAAGATGGAGCTAATCTAAGGCAAGTACAGTACTGCATATTTTATTTGTATTAGGGTAAAAAATTGGTACATGTTGGAATTACAGTCTACGATCTCTACTTAGTTAAGTTTTGAACATGTCTCGATCAATCGATCGTTGTACATTACATAATATACTTGCGCTATCTAGTGATCATCCTTAATCACTATAAATATATTTTTTAACCTCAATATTACTGCTCTCAAAAGCGCTTGTATTTATTCCCAAGTAACAAATTTTAATAAGACATTGTTGCTGTGCAAGGACTAGCAATTTCGATCTCCATATATTTCTTTATTACAGTTTTCTCTTAAAATGAAAACCTTTGAACTCGGTATTGTTAATAATACTCATAGCAGAAGTTAAATCCGTAGATCTCTATCTTATGGTGATAACAATTGGCTCGTGCCTATATATATGGATCCTGAAGCCTGTTATTGCTTTATCAGTTTGGTCTCTACCTTCATAATACTAACGAATGATTCATACCAACAATAGGGTATAAATATGGTTTCTGTTTGTATTAATGTAGGGGTTTCGTGCCAGCATAGACCCGAACTCTTTCGCAGATTTGGGTTGTCTGTGAAGCCATCTTAAGAGTGGAGTCTATAGCGCCAGGTTGTACGACCGTTAAGCTCAAACTTTGGTGAAGTATTCCTGGGTAGTTTGTTTTAAATAAACTCCTCTCAATCCCGAAAACTCTGAAGTATTTTTGCTTTTATAATTTCTTTGTCTAAATGCCAGGTAGAATATATATATATATATATATATATATATATATATAGATGCCTATCAAGGATGAATTTGATAGATGATTATCTTCGATTTAATGATTAATGTCAAGTATAAATTATATATGCAACTATCCTCAAGTTGGGTAGTGGGTTACCGCGTTCTAAAGTTTAAATACTAGGTATGAACTAAAGCTTAGTTTTCTGTTCGAATCATATTGTATATATATATATATTTTTGTACCATAAAGAAGGCCGTGGAAAAATGATGAGTAAGTAGACTTGGATACCGTTGAGTTGTTTATATACATATTTTTATGATAGATTAGGTAAGGTTTAAAGGTCTTGGATTACTTTCTTAGGTTAAAGCACTTAGTATATTGAATATGGTTGATACTTTACTTAACCTTTAGATAAAAGAACAAGGCATATGATAAGTTAATACCTTTTAGCATAACAAAAGGGAGGTTGACCTTGGTTAAAATAATATATCTTTATGTTGTTAAAAGGGGTTTATTTGAGAGAAAGGATTACAAATAATAATAGAATAAGTATATAAAAGGGTTGGTCATTAAGCTGAATAATGATGAAGGGATTTTTCCCATGTATAGCTCAGTCATATATAGTAGGGAATAATGAGCTAATAAATCTCTATGGGATGTTAGAGTTAAATGTCTAGGATTTGCCCTCCATGACCAGAAGGCCCCTATGACGGAGAAAGCAAAAACTATGCAATAACTAAGTTGTAAGTTGTAAACACTCTTTTTGATTAATAAAATAATACAACCTTTTGTGGACGTAGCCCTAGATTGGGCGAACCACGTTAAAAAAGTCTCCTTATATGCGTCACTACATGTGTACCTTATGTGTATTTTCCTTGTGAGGATTTTATGGACTTTTATGCATGATCTCTCTCATACATGTGTTATGTGTTTTTCTTATGTATCCTTTTATATGTCTTATATCTTTAAATGATGTCGTCATTTACTTTAAAATATGAGTATATGCTTGGTATGGTATGTCTTGTAGCTAAATTTCATATTGATCGGGAAATGCATCTTTTTAATATGTCGAATGAATTGAACGAATTATTTAAGTTGGATTTATATATTCTCCATTATCTTAGCATTGTCATTTATATAGAATTGCATTGGGATTTGAGTCATTTTATGGTAGTCAGTTGTCTGTTGTGGTCTGCCCCAAGCCATAGGAAGTTTTCTCCATAACAGTTGACCTGGGTTCTGCGAGGTTCTTTCTAGTATTTGGTCTAAAAAATCCCCTTCACTCGCCCTTTCGGCATCAACCTGCGAGTAGGCTGAAATCTCACCCGAAGCGAAGATGGGTGGTTACCGAATCGGGTTTACGTAACCTGGTGAGGCGCGGTTATGTTATGCGAACCGATGTGCGCAACTTACTCAAAATCTACTTCGCAATTCATTACCACCCTATATCTGTGCATTCCATAGATTTCATCAGCTTACAGACTTCGCCGAATTGATGTTACTTTTCTTCTATGTCTACGCATTTACCATACTTAACACAACTTCACGATGTTCATACATGCATACTCCACTACTTAACATATCATTCTCATTTTCATTCATAAGAAAACACATATATAAGCATAAACATTCATGAACATTCAAAATAACAGATATTCAAGCACATAACACAAGTATTTACGTGGTTCACCCCCCAGATGGGAGCTACGTCCACGGGAACTGTTCTTATATTTCTTGGAAGGGGTTAATGGCTCCAGACTGCACACTCGGTTGCAGACTCTTCTCTACAATAGATCTCTACGCACACAGCTGCAGAGTCTTTTTCTTTTCTTAGATATCTCAAAATCTAACATAAGTCCAACCAAAATCTAACCCTTCCTTATACAAAATTTCTCTTTTTATAGATTGTGCTCGAAGGTCACATCTTTAAAATAACTATGGGCCAACCCCCATAGTGCCCTTAAACCCAAAATGGCATGGTTCTCTTGTTGACCATGCTTTATCTTTACTTCGTTGGAGCTTTGTTGTTCTTTTGTGCTGCTTCCTATGGCTCTGCCGCTTCTCTGACAATCGTAGTTCTGACCGTGTGACTCTGATGCTATAGTGGCATGTCCTTTGCACCATTATGCTTCTTTACTATTTGATTATGTAGCTGACAGTCCTCCTCTTCATTCATAACTACTCCAACTACTTCGATGGTCCTTAGTACTTCACATTTATTGAGGGGACGGATCCTTTTCTGCCACTTCGCTTCGCGCCATACCCTACTCCCAAGAATTGCAGACTTGTTTCTCCCAAAACTGGTTGATGTTAGGCCTCGCCTAACTTGTACCTTCACCATAAAAAATTCTTCCACTTTGTATGCGCCCAACAAGAACCATTAGAACTCATTCATAGTGATATTTGTGGTCCACTTGAAACTCCTTATTTGTATCATGCAACCTGTTTTCTTACTTTTATTGATGATTATAGTCACAAATCTTGGGTTTATTTTTTGAAACATAAAAGTGAAAACTTTTTTTTTTCAAAAAATTAAATCCATGGTTGAGAATGAATTTAGTAAAAGTATGAAGACTTTGAGAATTGATAATTGGGGGGATTCATTAAAAAGGAATTTAATGCATATTTATCTAAGCATGGTATTCAACATCAAAAGATTGTTCCTTATACACCTCAACAAAAAAGGGTAGTTGAAAGAAATAATAGAACTTTGGTTGAAATGGCTAGATGTATGCTTTATTCTAAAGAATTACATAAATCTTTTTGGGTTGGCATTATTTGTTGTACTAACTATATCTTGAATAGAGTTCCTACTAAAGCAGTTTTGCAGGTTACTTCTAAGGAAAAATGGAATGGAAGAGAACATGATATTAGTAACTTTAAGGTATTTGGAAGTGAATGTTGGGCTCATATCTCAGATGAAAAATGAAAAAAATTAGAACCCAAGTCTAACAAATGTATTCTCATTGGTTATTGTGAATATTCTAAAGCGTACAAGTTGTTTGATCCCTTTACCCAAGGTGTCATTATTAGACGATATGTTCACTTTGATGAATTCTCTCATCCTCCTGAGTCTGTTGAACCTCATGTTACATTGAATTTTGTTACTACTATATATGTTACTCCTTACTCTCTGTTTGTTCCTATTATTGATTCTAGTTCACCCTCTTATTCAAGTGCTCCACTTGAATGTTCTGAAGATACTAGTATGGTTCATACCACTACTTCTCTTCTTGTTTGAGCTCGGAAAACTCTTGAATCTATAGATTCTAAGATTGGTCCTCCTTCTGATACTCGTAGATTTGAATCTGAATTTTACCTTATGAATAATGTTTTGGCCACAAATGATTCCTCTACATATTCTCAAGCCAAAGTTAATCCTGAATAGGATAAAGCAATGCAAACTGAGTGTAACTCGTTATTGAATAACAAGACTTGGACTCGTGTTACCCTTCCTCCTGGAAATAATTGATTTGGATGCAAGTGGATATACAAAAAAAAGTTTACTGTAGATGGAAATATTGAAAACATAAATATCAGTTAGTAGCAAAGGGATTATCTCAATAAGAAGGTATATATTATACTAAAAAATTTGCTCCAATTGCTAAAATTAACACAATAAGAACTATTATTTCACCTGTTGCATCATATAAATGGGAAATACACCAAATGGATGTTAGGAGTTCCTTTTTTAATGTTGATCTTAGTGAATACATTTATATGCAACAACCACCTAGATTTATTATTGTTGAACTTAAGGTTTGGTATGCAAATTGAACAAGTCTTTATATGGCCTTAAGCAAGCACCTAGAGCTTGGTATCGAAAGATTCATGATTATTTATTGAAGAATGGTTTTAAGTAGTGTGTATATGATCCAAATATGTATGTGAAGCACTTTGATGGTGATGTTTTCATAATTGTACTTTATGTTGATGATGTTATTATTACTGGAAGCCATCTTACTTTAATATAGGAAATGAAGGAAAATCTTAAAAGTGAATTTGAAATGACCAATTTAGGCCTATTACATTTTTTTGGGTTTACAGATTTGGCATATGGAAGATGATATTTTACTATCCCAGCCTAAGTATGCGATATATTTTCTTGCTTGATTTAGTATGAGGGATTGTAAGTTTTCACCTACACCATTTCAGTCCAGTGTAATGTTACTATTGATTGTGATACTCTTCTTGTTGGTGCGACATTATATTTTCGGCTTGTGGGAAGTTTGATATATTTGACACATAGCAGACCATATATCTCTTTTTCAGTCAGCATGGATTCGATGTTTATGCAAAAGCCTCATGAAAATCATTGGATAAAAACAAAGATCATTCTCATATATTTACAGAGGACATTGCATTATGGTGTGTTCTAGTCTAGCATGGCCATAGTCCGACTCAATGGTTATACAGATTATGATTGGGCAAGGGATACTTCAAGTAGAAGATCTACTATAGGATATATCTTTAGCTTTTCTCAAGTCCAATTTCATGGTCTAGTAAGAATTTGAGAACTCTTTCTATTTATTCTTGTGAATCAGAGTACAAGGAATCTAAGGAAGTAGCTAAAGAAGCAGTGTGGATCTAACATGTTCTGACAGAGCTTGGTCTAGTATAGAATTCTCCTACTGAGTTGAGATGTGACAATTATAGTGCATTTAAGCTTGCATATAATTTAGTGTATCACTCCAAAACTAAACACATTAACTTGGATACTCATTAAATCATAGATCTTGTTGTGGATGGAATTATTTGTTTGGAGTATTGTCCCACAGAAAACAAAAGTAGCAAATATCTTCACCAAATCCATAAGAGAAGCAAAGTTCATGTATCTTTGTAGTTTGTTGGGCATGCGAGAATTTGTCATCAAGGGGGATTTTTGATGTAATGGAATCTTCCTCCTTTTATGTGTTTTTCTCCCAATCATCATTAAGGGTGAGTGTTGGAATGTGTAAATTTAATAATGACGCCGTCTAAAAGTGCGACGATTTCGCCCGTCCGACCAAAACTTGGTCAGAATACGGCGTTATGAAATCTAAAAATATGGTTATTTGTGTTGATTAAATCATTTTTTGAACATCTCGATGAATTCAACACCCTAGAAAACCCCTAGGGCATCCAAATTATGCAGGATTAATACTGTTATTTGAGATTCTAAAAATTCTATCCCAGATTCCGGCGTATTCGTGTTTGAAAATACGATTTTCTCCAGGCGAAATGATAGCAGTTTTAGACAACTCAATTAAATAATTAAAATTTTAATGATGTCTAGTTGATGTCCTAAGATGTCATGAATAACATTGGAAGGAAAAATCAAACAAAATAACTCTTAATATTATAATATTGAGTTATCCCACATTTATAATGGAGAAAAATACTCCTTTTAGCATTAATTATATAGAGAGGTGGATAATCATTTATCCCATATGTATTTTTGGATTTTATTCTTCCATACCTCTCGGTATATAATAGAGGTGAAGGGGAGCCTTTGGAGGAATCTTGTAAATGCATTATTATGTATTTGTAATACTTTGTGATAGCATATGTGGAGTTGAGATCAAGTTGTAATGTTGGAGATATTTTGAGGGATAAGAATATTTTTCCCTTCTTGTGGATGTTTCCCCATTTGGGTTTTTACCACATATATATGATGTTCTCTTGTCTATTATCTTATATCCATTTTTATTCATGTTCTTTGTTACTTGATTAGATAGAAGATTAGAATAGCTCATTCTATGCATGTTTTGTATTGTTGTATGATTTTCTCATATTCTCAATATTCTAACAATATCTACTCACCATAAAGAGTCTCTCATCCTTTTGTGGATACTACACTTTACCATTCGAGGATGAACAACTTATCCACACTTGAAGTTGGTATCTTAGTGGCCAAAACCTAGGATATCACCAGGGAGAAATTGTGGGAGCAATTGAATCCTGAGTTAGATCTTGTTAGCTATTTGAAATGTTGCCATCCCTTCTAGAACATATCCCCAACATCATTACTTGATAACTTACCTCTATCATACCTTCACTAGCCATCATTAGGGGATTTCATCACAGCCGATAGGTGAGATATCTGAAGGCCTAGTTACATTTGAGAGGAAGGATGCTATGTATTTTAGGGAATTTACATTTGCTTTATTGTTTTTTACAATATCACCTAATTGGTAACTAAAAAGAACCAACTTGTGATCATTTTCACAAAAACCTCAACACATATCACTCACTTTGCACGATATTGCATCTATTGTGGTTGTCATATTTTTGTATTTATTCAATTATGTTTATATCCATGTACCATCACTATCAGTTGATCACATAAAACACAACCATATAAGAACAAATAAATCTAGGGAATCCCCTTAGATTGTAAGGACTTTCTCCTCTCCAAATAGGCATTCTCACATTCTCTCCATGCTGTTAACGAGAGAGATACTCTAGCTAGGAACACTCCTAGGCATCATTTTTAGGGTTAGCTTAGAAAGGGAGAACCTTGATTAAATATCCCATTTATCCACCTCTTGGAAATCATACAAATCCCCTTACCTCTTCATATCATGGAAGAGGCATTAATTCATCTCCACCTCGTGGAGGGGATACCCCCCTATCGTATCCTTCTTCAAGAGAAAGGAAACCTCCATATTAACTATCTCAAGGAGGAAATACACCTCCATTCACACCACTCTCATCTCCATATTCTAGGTCCCTTTCTTGTTTCCCCCATGAGAGTGGAAATAATTCCAATGTCCCAACTCACATTACCTAGACTCACTTTGGGAATATCGGTGTGGTATTTGATTCCACCTTATCCCAAAATGTCTCCCAATCCAACAACCCACTATGATTTTATCTCAGTATCACCCATATGTATACCATTAGGACCACCTACCAGGTCAATACCACCTATTAACCAACCACAACCATTTGTCACTAAAACTAATGCTAAGGGCATGGAGCGAACTAAGTTTAAATACCCCATGGTACCAAGTACTACCCTTGAACCTAGATTCAACCAATCATGCAATCTATGTGGAAGTAAGGACATGCCACTAACATCTTTCCCACCTTGTCAGAGCTCAGGAATTTTCTCAACACCCATATTAGTGAAACCCATATGCCAACACTTTAGTAGGGGGCATTCCAACCATCTCAGTTGCACCCAACACTAAGACCAATACCAAGACATTGCGCACCAATCATGTGTGCACAATATGTTCTTAGTTTTGTAATTATACACATCACTATCCTGAACTCCCTTGGTTTGAAGACACATTCGCAATCATTTCCTCACACACCTTGTGGTTGAAAGCCCCTCATCTGATTATTAAGAAATGGCTTCCATCAATGTTGTCACTACAACAGTACTAAAACTGTAGGTACCAATGCCAAAGGTTCCCACACCAGCTGTGCAAACCCATGGGTGTTTGTCATGTGGGATCCATACCCATATGATCTCAAGTACTTCTAGCACAATCATACCTAACCGTGCCACTAGACTACGAATCCCAGCCCATGTACTTAACCTTGAACGTTCCACCAACCCATGTAGAATGTGTAGGATATCAAACCATTACTCGTTTGAGTGACTCGTACTACATGCGAAATGAGCAGTATGCTTAGATAAAATGAATCTAGAAGACAACCCTCCTCCCCATAGGGAAAACCCACTAGCATTGCCCATAGAAGAATTCATCTCCTAGTTGAATACCATCGATCACATTGACATCATCAATATGTGATCATTATCCATTTTATATACCAATGACGACACATTGTCATCATCTTCAAAAGAGGAACATGTTCAACCACCAAATCCAACCTATATTGTGGAAGATAACCATGATCCATTACACAATTCTTAGACATTAGGATACCTATACATGTGTTGGGTATCATTGGGAGAGATAGTGTTGAGGGATAAGTCTATTAGTGCGGACACAAACTGACCTCCCTATTTTAGACAGTTTAAATTAAAACAAAACATACATAAACACACTTTTTTTCTCTAAGTTTTCAAAATATAAGTGCAATTGGACATGAAAATAATATGTTTTATTTGAAGGTTGTCCTCTCTTTAGTCTTCTATATTCTACTTCATTGTAATTTTGGTAGAATACCTGCTCAAGATAATAGAATAAAAGATACAAGTGCAATTACATAGAACTTATGCATAAAACCAAGGAAGTGTGCAACAAAAACCATGAACAAGTTATTGTGGGAAAGGAATGCATTTACTGTGTTAATAAATGATAAAGAGAGAGAGAACAACCAATAGCCTTGGCATTGTAGGATTGCTCCCAAAGGTACACTTTTCTCAACTTACTTTCCTTGCTCCAAAATAATGACTATCAAGGAATGGCCACAACACTATGAAACTATCAAAATTTCTCTAGCATTTGGCTACCAAATCAAAATTCCACCCCCTACTCTATGGGATTGGGCTTGTATTTATAGGCTCAAATGGATAAAAGGAAGAGGAGAGAATAAGGGGAGAAGGATAGGATAGGATCCCAAAGACTCTCGAGTTTAGTTGAAATCCACCCTAATAGGAAGGGATCACCATCCATGAGGGCCTCGTTCTAGAAGATCCTGGAAATTTCTCTTTTTCCATTCATAAAGAAAGTGCCGCACCTTGGACAAAGGAAACATGTGACACTGTTGCACTCTGTAGTGATGCAACCTACAACAATAGATATTTTCTTATGTTTTCAGAGAGCAAGCTACGACACCCTCTCAAAACAAAGTTTTTAAGGGAAATTTCTCATGATTCTCATCTTCCTAGCAAGTTATTTGCATTTTATTCAGGATTTAAGGCAAGGGTGAAGGTGCATTTTCCATCATCATGATGACGACGAAAATTATATGTAATATATCCCCCCCAAAAGTATGAAGCTAGAGAGGAGTGATAGATGAAATACTTTTTCAAATGAGTGTTAAGGGAAGGAACCCATTGGTCGGAAACATGGCAACAACAAACAAGGAATTACAGTATAATAATTTATCATCTCTGAGATAGGCATACCAAATGACTCATAGAATGGCTGTCGATCAATACATTTCATATCCATGTCAAGAAATATAGGTCATGGCTATGAAAATACACTGTAGATCCATGCCAAAAGACTCAAATATGGACATATCTACCAAAGATACACCATAGATCTATGTCGTAATGACTCAAATTTGAGCATATCCATTGAACATACATTGTGTATCTATGAAATGATACATACATAAAATACTCCATCTCAACCTGGAGAAGGTAGACAATACAAGTGAACGCCTACAAAAAAAATCAAGGTCTTCATCCCGATCTCGAATGGTACGATTATATCAATGTGAATAGAGGTTTTGGCGTCAAACATGGTAGAAACCACTTGATTACCGGTCTTTGAGGTATATCGTTAACAAGTGTGAGGGAGATCACCATTGATGCCAATGATTCTCAAGGTACCCTATTACATTCACTCGAATGTGCATTGATAAGCTTGAAGTTGAACACTCAGTGAAAACTTCCACTCAGAGGCCAATGATGCAAGCCTATTGTTGAAAGCGAGGAAACCTGCCATTGAGGCATGCAGGTTCAAGGTACTCACTAGTTTCTAAGTCTAATTCTTGGAAAACGTGTTGAATTCGACAAGAATAGACTCGTCAAAGGAGGTCCATGATGTTTCCCTCATCATTGACATGAAATAGGAGCAAAGAGTTTTGGACTGATTTTGAGTACATAATGACTTTGGGACTAACTCAGGGATGGCCGACACGAAAGAAGGATTAATGATTGCAAAAAGGGGTAATGCAAAAGAGGGATTATAGGTTGATTCTCTTATGAAACAACAAGGTCTGACATAATAAAGGACTTCTCTCAAACATATTGACATGAAAATTGTATTTGCAACACTAACTCAACAAGGATCACAAACCAATGAGTAGACATATGGAAGAGCATGATCGACGAGAGACAACCAGATTTCCCAAACTTGAGCAAAAGGGTGAAAGTATTTCATGTTCAAGAGTGACTTGCTTCCATCAATATAGGTTCAAAAACATATCCCTTTCCATATTTTACCCATCATGATTGATGAGTACCTCCTTATTTTTTAACGAGCTTGAGGAGGACACCAGATGCTCATTATAGCTCATATTTCGGATGAGTCCAATCTCATATGTTTTACGAACCTAATAAAGGAGGGGTTCGGTCCCATAACGGTCCTTAGAAGTATGATTTTAAGAGTCCAAATAAGGAAAACTTGGTGATTTTTCATGTTTAGAGAGTCTAAAAAATACTAAAAGAAAACTCCATATGGCTCGTTTTCATGAAAATTGATCTCCTCACCCGAAAAAGGATAAAACAACACGAGAGAGAAATCTTCTAGTCAAGACTCACTAGATTATTTATTTTTCGTAATTAGTCCAAATGGTTTGAAAAAAAGGGGTAAACTATCACCAGACAGACGTCCTTTCAAGTTCCTTTATGAGCATTAAAGAGACAAGTTCACTCGGAAAATTTTTCATGTTTAAGGAGTTTGAAAATTTATTAAAGAGAAACTCCATGAAGTTCCTTTTTCGTATAGCTAGTCTCACGAGGTCGAAAAAGGGATAACCTATCACTCGAAAGACGCCTTTGTCATGGTTGATAACTAAATACGACAAAGGTCAAAAGTAAACTCGACACAGTTCCTTTTCCATTTGAATATTCTATCGAGGCCGAATAAAGAGTTAAACCTATACTTGTTAGACAATTCCTCATTATTTTACAAGTACGAGAAAAGAGAACTAAAATCGACACATTTTTAAATAGATTTTAACGAGCAAGACTATGGCATCAAAAGCGCTCGAAATATTTTTCATGTTTCAACCAGAGCACGAAAAGGTAAAAATTAAGCTCGACACCTCTTACTATTTTTAACAAGCTCAAAGAAAGGTTGGAAGAATGATCAGGGTGTCTGCTTCCTTTGTTAACGAGCTTGCAACAGAAAATTAACCATGCTCAAAGTATCTACTTCATTTTTTAATAATATTGCAACAGAAAATGAACCATGCTCGGAGTGGTTGTTTCTTTTTTTAATGAGCTTGAAATCGAAAATAAACTATGCTCAAAATGATACCCATTGGTGGGTTTCTTCCCAACATGATATCCAAATTTCGGTACTTTGGGTGATACCCATTAATGGGTTTCTCCAAACATAATGTATAGAGGTTGGGATTTTCCCCCCAGCATGATCAGTAAAAGCTAGTGGATTAGCTCAAATATGATGTCTATAGACTGGAGACATGCCCCTCAAGATTCGTTTCTTCCGCTAAGTCTTCTTCTTCACTCGATTAGACTCTTGGTTACTAATTGATTCACAATAGTGGGAAGAAGAAAGAGGATCAAGTGAAAAAGGTGGAGTAAAGGAAGGTTCAGGTACTAAGTATGGTGGAATACTCAAATCAATGAGAGGGGGATCTGTTTCATTTTTTAACAATCTTGACATAGACAATGAACTATGCTCATGATTATCCGTTTTATTTTTTAACGATCTTGACACAGAAAGGGAACTATGCTTAGTATTATGTGTTTCATTTTTTAACGATCTTGAAATAGAAAGGGAACTATGCTCAAGATTATTTGTTTCATTTTTTAACGATCTTGACACAGAAAGGGAACTATGCTCATAGCCCTTGGCCATGGTTTCAAAGAGGTCTCCATCAGACGGAAGATAAATAATCTGGAAAGAATACATGCCAAGAGATTCTATAATGGGGGGGATATCATGCTCCAACACCTCCATTGAAGGTTTCACCATGTCAATTGGCGGATCTAAATAGAGAGAATTTGATCATACAGTGAGAGGATATTTATCAGTAGCAATTGAAGACATGGTAGATAATGCCACATAATTATCCTATGGTGGGGGGATACCACTTTAACGTAAGAAAGATTTATAATTTGAATGGTTGGAAATCATACAATCATCAGGTCTAGCAAACAAAATCTGATTGACGGTCATGATGTTTCCATTATGGGGAAAATGCATCACTCGAAAAAGTGTGGACACGATAAATTTCATAACATAGAAATAGTCCCTCCCAAGGAGTAAATTAAAATCCAAGGGGCCTTGGACTACTATGACATCAATACTGACATTTTTCACTCCTAATTTTATGGATAGTTTAGGAAGGATCCCTAAAGTTTTGCTAGATATTCTATTAAAATCTAGTGGATGATTAGTAGTTGGCACAAGTGTGAATGCCTAAATCTCGCACATATGCGACATTTCAACGATTTTTGTATTAAGGTGTCATCAACATAAAGAATGCAGTTCACCAAAGGAATCCTCAACAAATCTAGAAGGAAACATGAGTCCAAAAGTTCCCAAGACTATTCAAAAGAGGAGTTCATGCGTCTGAATTCTTGTTAACCCATGCTATAGCACATGTTATCAGTTCAGTGCCCGCGCGATAATCGCATGGATTTTCCTTCAATATCCATGCTACTATCAAAACAATCAGACCACCTACTTCCTGTGGTGCATTAAAGTCTCCATCACCGCCATTAATACATTTTTTTCTCCTCACACAATTGGTGGCATTAAATATCCCCCTTGGTGTACCTTGGAACTAGTTCATGGAGTGTATGAATTCACATTTGGATCTAGTTGTTTCTTGGCCACCTATTGGCCTACAAAATAAAGCCATTGACATGCATTTTGTAGAGGGAAAGAAGAGAAAATTTATGATGTTGCATTTGTGTTGGAGCTTCCTCATATCCCACCTCTTCCTACCTTTATAATCATTCCGAAGCTCCCCTTCCACCTTCCTCCAAGGGGCAATATTTTATCTCCATTGTTATACCACCCACTTAGCATATAGTTTGGAGAAGAGGGATCTCCCTAAGGGATATTTTTGGATTCCCTTGAATACAACACCTTCTAGGTGTTGTAAATCTTGACCATTGGGTAATACAAATTGTTTTTTCATACATTTGGTTGTTGTTGGAGTTTTCATTCTCCCCCCATTTCCTTTTGTTGTATTTTGTTTAATTTTATTTCTTTTATGTGAATTCCACTAAAAATATCTTGCAGGATCATTTGGAGGACAACCAATCACCACCAAGGGCTCCAAGGACTGAAGCCTTGCTTCAACCTACAAGGCCTATCCCCTTACCAAGTGGAGGGATGAACACTTGTGCTATTTTTTCCACAATAGTTATAATGGCGACTCCCCTTATTTTTGTTTATTTATTTTAAACTAGGTTGTTTTATGCTAAGTTATTTATGGGTGTTTATCATTTGCAGGAGATCAAGTTTGCCCCCCTGTCTTCCACACTTAATTTTTACACAGTAGCGTGGATCCCGACCTCTCAACTGCATTGCACACACAAAAATGCCTTCGACAATCGTACTACTCGTGCAGGTAAAAAATTCACAACTCGCGTGGCATTCCTTTGTTTGACCCATGTACCTTGTATGTGTCCTGTCCACACTACAACGCATTTGTTTTTTTTTATTTTTCCATGCTACCGCATGATAGGGTATTGTTTTCCCGTACTACAGTCATTTGGTTTTATTTTTATCTACATGCAAAAATCTTGCATCCCAATTTCTTCTCACTAATGAACTCAAATTAAATTAAATTTCAATAATTACTTACTTTTTTAGTAATTAGTCCACATAGACCAAGATTAGAGAGTAAAGAGTTCATATCTCTTGAAATTTACCTAGGTAAGCAAGTTTGAGGCTTTCAACGGGCCTCATTATTTTCACTAGTAGTCAAGACCTCTCTTGTTTATGCTCAATTGACATGTTTTTAGGATCAAATCTAGTGTACAATACACTTTTTTCACACAAGCAAGGACCCAAAGACTCTTGTCCCCCTAAGTATGCTCTTCACCTCAAACTTCTTGTGAGCTTGGTGAATAAAAAAAGTGTTAGAAGTGTGAAATACCTCCATTGCACACTTTTTATTAGTTAGCATTTTGATTTGCAAAGCACCTTGAGCATCTTTTAGAGTTAAAAGTATATCTACATTTGCATATGCATTATACTCTTCTAGTTAATTTGCTAATGGTCAATTTTCTTTCATCACATGTGTTTGCACCACTAGCACGCACTAAGAGACCTAAATACTTTTATGGCTTGTCTAAATCTCCCCGATTTGGCCAAACTCATCAATGACCCAATTGCACATGATCCAACATAGCCATCTATTCTAGATAAAATTCCTTTCGATATTCCAAACTTCAAAGGGAAGCAAGGAGATGATCCCGCCAACCATGTCATGTCCTTCCATATGTGTTTGTCTTCTAATAACATAGTGGAATATTCTATAAGGCTTCGCCTCTTTTAGCGTACCCTCATCGGAACAGAAGCCAAATGGTATGTAAACCTACCGAGATCGGCCCATGCAACCTTTGTGATGTTGGCCACCGCACTTCTCACTTACTTCCAACTCTCGATTTGAAACTACCTTGGTCTCAAAATTCTCATTGATTTTCAACAAAATACATCCACCCACATCGCGGACTACAACCATGAGTGGCGTAGATGTCGCACATTGTGTAAAATCAAAATACAACCACTTTTCTTGTTGGATTGGTTCATTCAATCACTTCAACCATCCATATCTAAATATGTCTCCACCTCCATGCTACAAAGCAAGGAATAGGATATTATGAATTCCCAACATTTCAATATCATATATGCACATTCTAGATACCTCTACACTATCCTCCCTGATGCCCCTTAGCATCGGTCATTGGATCCTACACCTGCATGCTAGTCACATTCGGTGAATGGGCTTATTGGCTCCATTTCCAACTTAGGAAAGGTTCCTCCTACTAATTTGGCACCATTTAATATGGATCCACAATACCCATGCATGCAACCTATGTCGGTACCCCATCCTTCGGTACCAACCCCACTAGTTGTTCAGTTATAGTATGGACCCTACAGTCATACTTTTCCAAATGTTATCCAAACTAAGATGGTTCCTAATCCACCAATGGAACAATTTTTTCCTATGTCCTCATATTATGGAGTGCAAACCGCATTTATTCCACCCTTGGGATATAACCCTTATCAACCTTCCTTCACTCAACAAGCTCAACAGTTTCAGTAGTTGAACACTGTAAACCCCTAGAATCTTCAGACTTAGGGGAATAAGAAAGGGAAGAACAATCAAAACCAGCAGCTGGGGCAAGGGTTCAACCCTCCCACATAGAAAAATTAGAATCTGGGTAATCAAAATGCATGTACTAATAATCCCCCCAAGCAAGGGAAGAATGAAAACATGAGGACCAATTACTACTGCTCCATTTGCGACAAATATGGTCATTACACCCATCACTTCCATCTTATTCCCAACTTCCAACGGTTAGTGAAAGCCAAGAAGAAGATAGTGACAAACCCCCTCATGCCCTGAAACCTCCCCAACCTCAAATAATTGTATTACAATATCCCTTTGCAAATCAAGGGTTCATCACACAACAGCAAGATCCTCATCCCTCCAACGATGGCTCTTTTTAAAATATCTACACGTTGGATGTTAATCTTCAGACCCGATCCAAAGGTTATGATAGGATTGAATATCCCCAACTGGAATACATCCCTATCCCTTCAGGTGGGTCTCTCCAAATACCTCACCCAAGTGCCAAAAATTTCCTGTGAATTCCCAAGGTTCCACTTCGGCGTACCCCTAATAACCCCCATATGAAATCCTTCCACAATTACAATATTGTGGATGACTTGGATTAGTCCCCTACATCCATGTCCATGTTAGAGGTGATACATTCATTCTAAGCCCAACGAAAGGAATTACTCAACACACTCGGTGACATCGATCCATCTGATTTGTGCCTCATGAGTCATGACCTTTGATCTTGACAAAGGTGAACCATGACTAACCTCGTTAGTCGAATTTGAATTCCATGTCATAGTAAAGAACATTATGATTCATCGTTGTATCATCTATGAAGGTGCATCCACTTGCGTCATGCCCAGTAATGTTTGGAAATTATTAGGGTCACCAGATCTAGTCCCCTCATCTATATCCCTTCGTGCATATGATGGGAGACCATCCCAACAAAGAGGATTATACAAAAATTTCCCCATAGAGCTAGAGGGAAAGATGGTCATGATAAATATCGAGGTATTTGATGCTCAAATCAACTACAACATCCTCTCGGGGCATAGTTACATGTATGCCATGAAGGCGGTTGCATCCTCGGTATTCGGTATCATTATGTTTCCCTTAAATGGGAATATTTTCACCCTCGACCAGCTTAAATACTACGATCTCAATGCCACTAGTAACCCTGACAATATCCTCCCTATTGTCATCAACACCAATCAACCCTATGTTGACATTTCCCTTGGAATGTATAAGGACTCCAATTTTTTAGGAGTGTACTCATGGCCACCACCAAATATTCCCACATCAATCGATGGCCTAATGTGCACAATTTTAACTGCTAAAAAATGGGGCCGCCTCCACCTCAACACCATCACCAGCACCACTGTTGAGCCATGGCATTGAACAAACATTGAGTCCATCGATACCTCCAATATTCCAGATCTCATTCTTGTACCCTCCCATATGTGTACAAGGGACACCGATTATGGATCAATTAACTTTAACTGGGCTCACTTTGGGTATTCCGGTATGGCACCTTACCCCACCCTACCCAGAAATGGCTTCCAAACAAGTTGCTCACTATGATTTTGTCCTTGTTTCGGCTATTACACCTAAAAGGACTATGACACATGTCGTTACGACAACCAAACCTATGACATCCACAACTAAACCACAGTCGGTCGTCACTAAGACCACCAATGGGGGAACCAAGCAACCGAAGTTGAAATGTCCCTTCCTACCAAACCCTACACCCGACTCATCGATGGTCGCTCAACCTAAAATAGGGGGAATCAACCAAAAATGGTTTAAATCCCTAGTGATGACCAATACTCCCACCATGAGATTCACACCTCCATGTGCTCTTTGCGGGAAACAAGGCCATGCGACCAACCTGTTCCCCACCTTGCCAAAGCTTCAAAAATTTATCAATACTCTAGTCAGTATAACCCATGCTCCACCAACCATAGAAGGGGGCACATCATAATCTCCCACACGTAAGTCCAAGACACTGCGTACAAATCACGCATGTGCGATGTGTTCCTAGTATGGGAATTACACACACCATTGTCCTGATCTCCCTCGATTTTGGGATGCTTTGGAAACCATTCACCTCACTCCAGTGATGATCGAGGAATATTCCCCCTCAATTCAGGAAGCAACCTCTATAAATGTGGTCACTACATTAGAGACAACACCAATGGAACCTCCCACACAAACAACCTCAACGGTTGTTCTGTTTGTGGATCCTACACCGCCGCAAGATCCCCAACCTACCACAACACCACATAATAAATGCTCTCCCTACGAGAATTATGTGCATATGCTTCCCCCTAGATCCATCACCAACATTTTGGATCAGGTCAATTCCCCAGAAGTACAAGCACACTTCTACGTCTAAGTACAATGACCCTTCCAGTCTTGTGGTGAGACCTCGCACTTCTCGTTCCAATGCCCCATTCTATGCGTCGAACGAGAAGCTCATCTCAAACTAATGAGACTCCAAGATCAACTTGCATCCCTTGGTGCAGCCTCGCATGGTTCACAAACCGACGAGGTAGTATCCACCTTGCAAGATACCATCGATGTTGAATCCCCTTTGGACGGTGTCCTCACTCGTAGTGATTCCTCATCTTCCGACGAAGATGCAAATCACCAGCAAACATTCCCGAGTAATGAAAAATTTCCAGGGGCCACACATGTTAAATGGTGGAATGATATCCCATGTATGGTACTACCAACGATTCCTACATTTAATGAACCACAAACACAAAGAAGATGCCCAACATCTCATGTTACCCTTATTTTTGTCAACATTTTATTTTCTTTTTGTCTGATCTGTTGGTTGTGCATCCTAATCTTCTTGATTCAGAGATGTTGTTGTTTCAGTTGTGTTTGTACCCCAGTTTAATATGATGTGCAGGTGTACTGTACACTCGTCCTAGAGCGGGGTGTGGGGGGGCATCGCCCCCCCATGGGGGTCCGGGGGCTAGTGGGCCCTCGACGGGGGTTCTGGGGCAGCGCCCCCAAGAAAGGGGTTTCAAGGGAGAAGCTCTCGAATGAAATTTTTTGGGTTGTTTGTTGGCCAACATGTTACGATCCCATGGTATTTTCCCATGCTATTTCCCATTTAAAATGAATACACTGTAATACATCGTGTAATGTATTGTAAATATCTATGTGATTGTGTAAGAGATACTGAGAGAGAGTGAAGAGGAATTTGCAGCGGATGTGTTGTAGGTTGTATCCATTCATTTATTGGATGGTATAATAATAAAAGGACTGGAAATTTCTCCATGGACATAGCCCACATTGGGTGAACCACACATATTGGTGTCTCTCTTGTATTGTGTTTATGTGATTTATATTTTCATCTTGTTTATTGGTATTGCTCTGCGATCATGTTTTTCTAACAATTGGTATCAGATCCAAAGATCTATTTGGAAGATAAACTCACATGAAATAAGGGTTCCTAGTTTGAGTGGGAGCAATGGAGGAAGAAGGAAAGTTTAATCTCGATGCAAATGGAGGACTATCTGTATCAGAAGGATCTATTCTTACCATTGGGAGGAAAATCAAAACAGTTGGCGACTATGAAGGATGAAGAATGCGAGGTTCTTGATAGAGAGGAACTGGGAACAATATGGCTACGCCTAGCTTCGTCAGTGACTTCCAATATCTCAAAATAAAAGACAATGGAGGGTCTGATGAGAGAATTGGGTAAGCTGTATGAAAAACCCTCGATCTCCAACAACGTATTTCTAATGAATAATTTATTTAATATGAAGATGTCAGAAAGTGGATCTATTTCTTATCATTTAAATGAATTTAGTACGATTACAAATCAGCTAAGTTCTGTAAAAGTGAACCTTGATGATGAGGTTAGGTATATTCTATTCTTATAATCATTGCCAGAAAGATAGAATGGCTTGGTCATGTATGTAAATAAATATGTCTCAAGTTCAAACACTTTAAAATTTGATGATGTTGTTGGTGTTATTCTTAGCGAGGAAATGCGAAGGAAAAGAACAAGTGAGATATTAGGTAATGCGTTGACCATGGAGAGTAGGGGAAGACAAAGGGAGAGAGAAAAGAGCCTAAGTAATCATAGCAAGTCCAAGAAGGGAAGATATAATTCCAGACTGGGAAATATAGAGTGTTGGAACTATGGAAATAAAGGAAATCTGAAGAAAGACTGTAGATCTCTAAAGAAGAAAGGAGATGGACAGCAGGAGACTACTCAGGAAGCAAATGTAGCAAGTGATATGTTACAAGATGATTTGATTCTTGCATTAGATAGTAATAGTGATTACTGGGTAGTATATCCAAAGGCTTCATGTCATGCTACACCCCTTAAGAAATTTCTTTATGATTATGTTCAAGGTGATTTTGGACATTTTTTATTGGGTGATGATGAACCATGTAAATTTGTTGGAATGGGTAAGGTATGGATAAAGTTAAAGAATGGAGGTGAATGGCTACTAAAAGATGTAGGGCATATTCCTACAATAAAAAGAAATATGATCTCAATAGGGAAGTTGGGAGATGGTGGATGTTTATCTACATTTGGAGAAACGTGGTGGAATATCACTAAAGGTTGATGGTGATAGAATAAGGAGACATGATAGGTACGTTGTATTTATGTCCTCATAATACTAGTTTTTCTATCTCTTTAGCTTCCACAGTAACAGAGGAAGCATTGTGGCATCATAGGCTTGGCCACATGAGTGAGAAGGTGATAATAGAATTAAAGGTAGGGTTAGATCTACAGTAACCAACTATCTTACTATGAAATGGTGAGGTTCATTGTCAGAAATACACAATTATCTAACATTCCCTAATACTTTTAACCATTTAGAATTCAAATCAAACTTGGAAGAAAAAATTTAAACTCATGGATAGAAGGGAAATTGAATTGCTTCATATTATGCCAAGGAATTAAAATACTTACTTACAATAGAGCTTGAGATGCATCCATCCTCCCTTGCATAGAGCCATCCTTCTCCATCCTTGCTTTTGAGGAAGATGAGCTTTTCATTCTCCAAATATCCCCAGCATGGCTTTGCTTTCACCCTTTTCCTCCCTTACCATGCCCCAAATGCCTTTGTTTTATAGTATTGGGAAATGGGATCTCAAGTTTCACCTTTCAATGTGGGATTATCCCTTTTCTTGATTTTTTATTCTTTTTACCCAAAAAACCACTTTCTATAGTATTTTTAGGCTTTTGTCATAATCTCATCATTCTTAAGTACAATTAATGCAATCTTATGCACTTCTTTTCACTGTTGATTGGTGGAGACTATATTTGAACCTTCAATTGAGTAGTTCAATCACTGAACCATGTCTCTTTAGGATCCTTCTTTCTTCACTCAATCCTTTCGATCATGGAAGTAGTGATTAGATAAGAGAGGACTTTTCTCTTGTGTACTTGTCTTTTGTCTTTATGTTGTGGGCGCATACTAAAGTGTGCTTCTACCTTTCACTTTGTTAAGGGTGTTAATTTGATTGTTAAAATATGCCTCCTAATGTGTGAGGTTCGAAGCAGAGCTAAGGGAGGAAATACATTATTTTTATACTGATATTCCTCATACCGATACTCTTCATACTGATACTCTTTATTGATCAAAGCCAAGGATGAAAAAGGATTAGCTCATAGGCACAGGATTTAGGAGAACACCTACAAGTCAAACATAGCAATTTCTCAAATATACAATATCTTCCTGAGGCGGGCATACCCATGATTAGCAATAAACAAGCATGGCCACGAACAATACATAGTGGATCCATGTCCAAAGTAAGTTTTTGTAGAAATGTAAACATACACTTTTGATGAGTGCAAAAACAAGGTTTCCATCGAAATTCTGACATGGTAGTTTAATATTGCGCAACTCAGGAAGTGCATCGATGAGTGATACAACTGTTTTTCCCAAGGTATTCAATACAAACCGACAATATTATGAGTTTATATCATGCGAATAATTGAATTGATTTTGAGCATAATAAAATGCCATCTGATTATCGATCATTGATGTATCTAGTTAACAGATGCGAAGAGACCCAATGATAATGATGATGGACACTAAGGTAATGAGTACAAACTAGAAAGTGTGAATATATGTTGTGAAGTCGAACACTTGTAGAATCAAATAATCAGGGGTGATTGATGTATACCCACTGTCATTTGAGAGGAAACCTGCCACTAATTACTGCAAGATCCAAGGCAATCCTGGGTTTCTAGATTCATTTCCTAGATGATGATTTGGTGTCGATAGGAATAGATCCATCGAAAGGAGAGCATTAATGCATCCCATATCAACCGAAAAAATATCAATAGTCTGATCTAATTTGGCATGGCTACGAGATCCAACACTATATACTAACACAAGGAAGGCCGACATGATTGGTCAGGAATATTTGAGGAATGGTCGACTCTGTTTGAACTTCCCTTGACCACATAACATGATGAGGAATGGACACTTGAAAACATAGGACTTTGTGTAACCGACCTTAATGAAATCCACCAATTCTAGATGCATTAATGAAATATCCATTAGTGATGGGAAGGATAACCCATCAGTGGAGATCTGTTCAAAATACTGGTACAGTTTCCTAAGGCAAATGTGGATGGTGTACTGACAACGGATATCAAATTATGTGTCGTGTTCAAGGGAGACAAGGATAACTGTTGCCATTTTATTCAAGTATATAATATGAAATGATTCAATTCTCCTTCTTTTTGGATTTTTGTGTTTTTTAATTTGTATGGTTTTTTCAATTATCAGCTCGAAAAAGAATAAAGAATGCTATAGTAGATGGGAGGGAACGAGTGTTGCATGGGCATAATCCTACTTTTCAAGGGCATGGGTCAGGCCAAGGAAAAGATACATATTGCAAACAAGGGCTGAGCTAGTTGTGCACACTCTTACAGATGTTCCCTCCATGGGCAGGTTATTTGAAGCAGGGTTATGTGTCGATGGACGGTGAAATAATACCATGTAACTTAGCTTATCCAATTTGGTATGATGGTCAAGTAGGAATGGTTCAATGAGGTTTACTTCATTTAGAGTCTTGTGAAAATTTCCAAAATCATAAATCATCATGCATCATGGTATATCTCCAACTACCTGAATCAAATAGTTTGAACTATCAAAGTATCCAATTCATGTAATCACATCCATTTCACTACCCAACTGTTTAGTCAGAAATTGGTTCAAATGTGCATTTAATATCTAAAAAGATAGCCAAAATTGAAGAATTATGCATCAATCTATCATTCAAAAAGATATGGTTATACATGTATGAATAAAAGATAAGTAAAAATAATCATTTTTTACCATATTCCTTGTAGGTATAGCCGATGTGTCATGTCCCCATTTTGACCCTTGTAATATTTTGGGCTATATTGTAAATATTGTATGCATACTATGTATGATTCCTAGCGTGGAGCTCAAGGCCAAGGACCTTCTAGTGAACGCTCGACCTTGAAGAGGCAAGTATTGGATATTATGCTACCCATGTGATAGTGAACCATGGGGATTGTAAATATGCATTTTAATATAAATTCCCACAACTAGCTATGCAATGCAACAAGAGATGGGGGCATGATGTTTACAAGGAATTGGGAGGGAAATATTCGAACCCTTGATCCAATCAATTCAATCCAAGTGTTAATGAGAGAACCCATGAACCCTCAACTACCCATGTTGACTTTTGTGTCAAATCATTCATTTCTTCCAAGAGTTGGTTGAGGTAGTTAATGCCTTGGGGAATGGAGAGGTATGGCTGTCCAAATTCGAGTATGGGCAAGCCCCCCTTCCTATAATTTTTTGTTTGGCTTCTTGGGTAGGAAAAGAGCCATGAAAGTGCCCCCAATCCATTATTCACCCATCAGTTTTTCTCTCTCACGAGTTTGGAGCTACTTGGGCATTTTCCTCCATGGATTTGTTGTGTTTTCTTTCATTTTCCTAGCTGGGAAGGGCGTTTTTATGTTGTATAACAATGGGGAAGAAGGGGAAACGATTTGGGGTTTTATTGAGGCCATTTTGGCCCACTAAATGCTCATACATATGTGGGAGAAATCGGTTTTCTTCCCTAGAGTTGATTCCCTCTTCCCACAATCCGTGTTGGGTGTGCAATGATTTGGGGAAAACCCATAGACCCTATTATGTGAATCCCATTGTTGAAATGTGTATCCATGCCCAGTTTTGAGTTGCTGTGTGTAAAATAATGTTGGGATTGAGATGGGTATCCATTGCTTTGGGTTGTGCTGAGCTTGAGAGTCCCCTATTCCTTGTAGATATCATGCCCAGCTCGGGGGTGGTCTCTGAGTGTTGAAATATTAAAGGCTGGGAAGAGACCTATGGTTGGGTGGAAAGTTGCAGCGACATAGCTAGTTGTTTGGGACAACATTATAGCGAGATAAGTATATTTTCTCATGTGTATTTACTTCTACAATGATTTAATTGATGATTATTCTTGATATGGTGGATGCATGTGAAATGTGTGTGGATGATGTGTTATTTCGGTGTGCATGTTTGCTTGATTGCATCTGCACACATATGCATTTTATTGTAATACCATCGGTTTTATTCATGATGAAGGGGGCTAAGTTTTTGTAAAAGCCCATATTTTAGTGCCATGTTCCCTTACTTGTGTTAATAGATGGGAGGGGACATGACACGATGGATGAAAGGAAGCATCTTCGTTCAGCATAAATTTCTAGAAGTTGTGAACCCTTTTTCAGTGATCTGCCAGTTGTGGGTGAGTTTTCATGCCAGACTAGGAAATTTTGAAATAGTTTCACATGTTTTTGAAGTTTCCGAATATTTTCATTCTTTTGTGAATTGTTTTGGGTTTTATCTTGAAGAAAAGAAACAAAAAGAGAAAAGTATTTACACTATTCCTTTTGGTGTGTGCAAAGTTACTATTCAAAATGTCTAGAACCTCAACACACTTTTTGGTTTATGATGTAAGCTAGTTTATTTCAGATTTTACTTATGTCTTTAAATGATATGTTCAATTAAATTGCCATGAATAATATACATGATTTCATTTTTTCAGTATGATGTAAATGACTTAGATACCAATCAAGTACGTAGTTGGCTAAGGAATTGGCCAAACTATTCAGACTTCTAGGAACGTGAATATATTAAATGAACTCCAATTGATGTTCTAAAAGACGTACTTGTAAAATATTTCTAAACAGTGTAGGATTTTGAACCTGATACTAACCATTTAAATGATATACAACTAATTCTGAGTCTATTTTGACTATTATCCGTCGGATGCCAAGGGTGATAGCCTCGACAAGAAGCTCAATGACTGCGCTATATTCTGCAACATTGTTGGTTGCAGATCCAAGAAAAATGCCTTTTGAACTTAGAACTTCATCATTAGGTGTGAAAATCACCCATGTGGTGGAAGTAATGTTCCGAGAAATACGGATGGCGCCATCCACATATCCCAAATATGTGAAGGTTTCTTGTTCCATCTTCCAAAGTGACAATGCCAAGAAAGATAAGTGTGTGCTCAAAATAACTAACGTACAAAATTTTATACAAAGAATACACAATAATACAACAAGTGTTGCAAGGCATTAGTGCCTACACAAACTATTTATTCAGATAGAGACCTTTTTTGATATCTAACATGGGTTCCCCATCATAATTGATCAATTCATAAGCTCCTCTCTTCAACACAGTTTTGACAACAAGTGGGCCAAACCATTTTGGTATAAATTTCCCTTCTCCTATTTTGTCTTGGTCTTGGTCATAAACTAAAACCAAATCACGTTCAGAAAAGACTCGGCGACAGGATGATTTATCATATTGAGTTTTAACCCTTTTCTTGTGTGCCTCCACATTTAGAGAAGCTTCCCTTATATTTTCATCCATAGAATCAAGATGGAGAAGCCTTTATTTTTTTGCAGAAGTGTTAGGTAGGAGTTTGACTGTTATTTTTAATGACGCGATTTCGCATTTAATCGGAAACACAACCTCTTGTCCAAAAACCAATTGGAAAGGAGTGAATCTAGTTGCGGTTGTAGCAATGGTACAATAATCCAAAAGAGAGGAAAACAAAAGTGCCAATTAGTTTTGTTCTTTTTTTTTTGTATATAAGCTTGAAACCTTCTATTAATGGGGAAAAACAAAATATGATACAAAAAATTACAAACGAGCTACTTCGGCTTGTGCCACCCGCAAAGACTTAGCGTGGCCTACTACACAGAACATATCATTGGGGTTCAAATTACATACATACAGTGTCCATGCTCAAAAGTGGACACCGGAAGATCCCAAGATTACAAAAGAAGCTTCTTCAACATAAGAACAAAGCCACATGAGGAGCTCAAAAATGGACAACTGGATAACCAGATATTATCAAAGCCGAAACAACTGAAAATCAAAATAACCCTTCTGGGCTGTAGGTCAAAACACTAGAACCTTCCAAGAACCAAGAGTGTCATCGACTGCTAACCACAAAACAACTACATATCCGACTGAGCACATCAAATGCCAGGGACTTCTTTCCACAGAACACACCAAATTCCCAGGACTGCTTACCACAAAATAGATGCACAACCAACCGAACACACAAAATGCCAGGGGCTGCTTACCACAACACAGAAATAGAACCGACCAAACAAATTACCACCCCTAAGAAGATGGATTTCCTGCGACAGGAGAATCCTCCTCTTCTCTGATGTTTTCGTGAGGAGTCTCTGTCGCCTCCTTCAGCACCCTCTTCATCAAAATAAATCCCGAGGAATTGGCCTACTGACCTCCTTTCATAATATTCAAAGCTTCACGGATACTCTGGACAAGCTGGGTGCAGGATTGAATTTCCCGCACCAGTAGGATTCTCGCCATCCAATAAGGACTCTCCACCACCTCCCTCCCAAGCTGGGCCTCCACCTCATTCACCAAACGAATTTCTTTATATGCGATCTTGGAACCAATATTTGACGGAGTTTCCTCCAGGTACAGGGCACTCCAATTCAAAGGTTGGCGTTCAGACGAGTTCCAATTCTTAGAATGATGATGGGCCGAAGACGGACCAACCTCCAGATCCTCACCACTCGGGTGCCCAAAATTCTCACTCTGTCTTCCTCCTCTGCGACTGCATGCTCTCTTCCGCATAGCCATGGTATCACCACAAATAAATGACCAGACACAAACTTCTCGCAGCACAAGCAAAGGTGGAAGAATAGAAAAAGAAAAACCACTACAAATGCCCCTCAACCAGATAAAAATGTAGGGATTGTAGCCAAGACCCTCCATTCAAACCATTCTTATACCCAGCCCCCTGGGAAGCTCAATTACTACCCATCCAAGGCAATGATACGAAGCCATCACTCCCTCGACAGCCATTTCTCGTCTTTTCAACATCTCATACTTCCTCATTAAAACCATATCTCCACTGAAAGTTCTTTCCCATGAACTAAATCTAAGTAACCCATTCCTCCATTTATTCATGGATCTGCTCCACCCCAATTACGAGGTACGGAGGGGATTTACACCTGTTGGGCACTCATACCAACTTCGATCAATCATTCTACTGACAGCTCCATCGATAAGCCTGCCTGCCCCACTACGTCGGCACTTCCGGCTTTGTTAACTAATTAGTCCCCGCAAAATTGATTTTTGGCTGCCTCAGGCACAAAGGTTCATACGTGTTTATCCCGTTGCGACCCACCTCCTCTCTACTTCTCTCAAGATTCCTCCAATCCTAACGCATTTTCGTCTGGCTGTGATGTAAGCCTTTGAAGGTGCTGTCTACCATCATAAATAGATCAAGGATCGAGGTGTCATTCCGATCCTGCATTGTCCTTCCATCCATATGGCTTGTACTGCTCCCATGTCCTTCATCCATGCAACCCTCCATGTGTCTTATATCTTCTGCCACCAGCTTCTTGCACCTTTCTCTAAGTTCATTGTCTTCTATTTCCGGTAAGGTTACTCTGAGAAAAGAGCTGCCGGTGTTAACACCTTTGTTGGCTAAGGCGTACACCACCTTATTTCATCTCCTTTGTATATGCAGAAACTGAAAAGCCGCTTGGCCATGCACCAACATTTGCAGACCTCTTAGACAACTTTCCGATCTCCAGTTACTCAAAATTTTATCAATGGCGGATCCGCATTACACCCTTTTTTCCATAGCTATTATAATTAAGGAATCTCCTTCCACTTCCAGTGGCATCCACCCCTTCTGAATAGCCCACCTGCACCCACTTAGCATACCTTCCAGCTCGGCCACATTGTTCATATTTTCCCCCAGGTCTCCCCAAAAGACCTCGAGAATGCTTCCAGATTTATCATGAACAACCCCCCCGTAACCAGCATCTCCTAGGTTTCCTTTTGTAGCTCCATCAAAGTTGAGCTTAAACACCCCGACAGGAAGACAACTCCAAATCTCTGGACTAAGAGGTCGAGGATTCAAATTAGGCAGGCAGAAAATGCTAACAGGTAAGTTAATGATTCCTCAAGCGTTTAAAATTATTCTTTCCTGAATGTCGTTACTCATAACATCCTGGTTCCACTATCTCAGGGTGAGGGATTCTAGTAGATAATTTTCCAGAATACTCCACACCCCCACAGGGGTATTTTGCTTGCCTTCAAAAATTTGTCGATTTCACTCCTTCCAGGTTACCCACACCACAAAACCCAGGAATAGCTCCCATAACTCGTTCAAGATGTCATTTTTAAAAGCTTTGGCCGACCAATTTGCTATTGAAAGGTCAGGCTAGTCTTTCACTCTGGCTGTCTTACCGAAACGTTCACCTCCTTTATCCCATAGGAATGAAGCAAATAGGTAGGAATCCAGGAGGTGATTAATGGTTTCCTCATTCTGCCTACACATTGGGCATATAGACGGACCTATAAAACCCATCCTTTTCATATTATCCCAGGTTAACATTCGTCGATGGAGAAGGAGCCAGCAAAAAGTTTCCTCTTTGGGCCACCATTGCCCCTTCCATATTTTCTTCCATCGTTCCTCTTCCTCCAGTAAATGGGTTCCCATCAAGAGCCCCATGGCTTCTTTTATATTAAAATTCCCTTAGGAGGAATACCCCCATCTAATCATATCTTCCCCCTCCAAGATAGGGATTTTCCACTTATTGAGTACCGTGTAGAAATCCTCAATGTTCTCACTCGACAATAAGGCCTGCCACGATGCCTTACTTTTCCATACTCTAAAATGAACTTTTTTAGTCTGCATTTCCCATAATTCCTGCACCACCCTTGGTTGATTAATATCAAAATATGACTGGAACGTCGGGTCCATTATCAACATTCCAAAACAAGGAAATTGTTGCCAGGCATCCTCCCTAAAATGGGTGGTGGCCCCTTCTTTGATTTCCCAGAAGCTATGTTTCTGGATAATGTCCCTATTCTCCATAGAAGCCTTCCAAATGTTCTACCCCGGGCCTACCGTATTGAAACAGATAAGCTAATGCTTCAACCAGCAGGGGGCATATTTCATGTGCCATAATCTTTCCCATGGTTCTATTGAGTAGTTAATCCACTTCCACCAGATTTTGCTGCCCATGATATTATTGGACTTCACCGAGTCACGAAGGCCTAACCCTCCATTTAACTTCAGTCTGCATAGGGTTTCCCAATCAACCAAGGCCCATTTCCTCTGACCCTTAGCGCCTTCCCAAAGAAATTTTCTTTGAATGTTGTGAATTTGCTTGAGAACCGTCTTAGGCACTGCCAACATAGAGAACAAGTACACCAACATAGCCTTGAGGACCGATTTCACCAGAGTGATTCGACTAGGGAGATTCAAAGATCTGAAGGTCCATTCTTCCAACTTAGTCTTCATTTTATCCAGAAGGTCTTTCCACGAAATCTACCGAATGGTAGATTCTGCCAGGGGAGCTCCCAGGTACTTGGAGGGTAAGGTCCCTTCTAAAAATTCCAGGATTTGGATTATATTCCTTCTATTGATTCTCGAGGTATTAAAGAAGTAGACTTGGGACTTATCCTTATTGACTTCCAAGCCGCTAGCTAATAGAAACACGTCCAGACCCTCTTTAATCCCATGGGCTTCCTGAACACTGGGAGGGCCCATTAACATAGTATCGTCCACAAATTGTTGATGGGTTTGAGCTTCTAGACCGTCACATAGGGGCAATCCCCTAATTTTGTTTATTTCCTTCAAAGAATTCAAAAATCGTCCCATCCCTTCGGCTGCAATGATAAACAAGAAAGGGGAAAGGGGGTCCCCCTGCCTTATACCTCTTAAGGCTTTGAACGTCTTGGAAGGGGTACCATTCACCAGGATGGAGAAAAAGGCAGAAGAAACCAACCTCATCACCCAATTAGTCCAATCCCTATTGAACCCAAATTTACTCAATATTTTGTCAAGAAAAAGCCAATTAACTCTATCATAAGCTTTAGAAAGATCAAGCTTGAGTAACATACCAGGGATTTTGTCAGTTTTAAGAGAATGAATAATCTCATGTATCAGGATGATACCATCAGTTATTTGGCATCCTTCCACAAACCCTGCTTGCTTAGGAGAAATGATAAGTGGAAGAAGGGGACGTAACCTGTTCGCTATTACTTTAGTTATTATCTTGTAGATCACATTACAGAGGGCTATAGGTCTGAACTTCCCTGGATCTTGAGTTCCTGACTCCTTTGGAATGAGCGACAGGTGGGTCGCGTTAAGGGATTTAAGAATAGTTCTCGATTTTCTAGAGTTTTCCACCAACGCTAACACTTCATCCTTCAACCAAGACCAACAAGCGTGAACGGAATTAGTGGTGAAACCATCAGGGCCTGACGCTTTGTCCTCCGCCATCTGTTTCACTGTCTCCTCCAACTCTTCCATCTCTATTCGTTTCATCAAAATCAAGTTGTGGTCATCATTTATCACCTTGGGAATAACCTGCAAGATTTGGGCCTGTGCTTCATCCTTGAAGACCTCTGGTTCCTCCAAAAGATCTTTGAAGAACTCATTCAAAGTTTCTTCCAGGTCTTCCTGTGATTCAGCTAAGGTGCCATTCCTTCTTTTGAGACACACAACGTGATTCGCATGGCGATGTTGGATGGACGCTCTATGAAATAATTTTGTGTTTCGTTCCCCTTCCTTTAACCATCGGTTCCTAGACTTATGTTTCTAGAGGAATTCCTCCTGTCTTTCCCACTCATTGAATTCCTGAAGCATATATTGTTCTTCCTGCTTTACTTCCTCCGAGAAGCCCAGGGAAATATATTTTATCTACACTTCTTTCATTTTTATATCTAGCCTCATTTTTTCTTGGAAGATGTTCCCAAAAGATTCCAGGTTCCAATGCTTAATGTTACTTGTTAAGGCTTTTAACTTTTGTTGGAATTTGTACATCAACGTACCCTCAAAAGTCGGAGAGTCCATCCACCACTGTTTGAGTTTCTCGAGGAATTCATTATTGAGCAACTAGAACTATTCAAATCTGAAAGGTATACAGAGATTTTCCTCGATCCACGACCATTCCAAATTGACAGGCCAATGATCAGAACCCGCTGATGGGAGAATGGCCACATTCAAGTCCCCTCCTGCCAACATGATCTATTCTGTGACTAGAAACCAGTCTAACCGACAGGCGATACTTCTATCCCCTGCCCTTTTGTTATTCCAAGTAAAAGTACCATTTGTAGCTCTAATATCCACCAAGCCCAATGATTCAATAGTGTTGTTGAAGTGTTCATTGATGGGACTTAGTTGACATATACCACCTTTTTTCTCCTCAAGGTGACGGATCAGGTTGAAGTCTCCTCCCAAGATCCAGGGAGAAGGTCCCACCTGATCTTTGAGGGATTTTAAAGAGTCCAGGAAGGATAGTTTCAAATTAAGCATTGATGGACCATACACATTTGATAGGAATCCACGGGTTCTCGTTCCCAACAACTCAAACGCAGCCGTGAGGTAGAACTTGGAGGAAAAGAAACCTGTAGAGCAACTTTCCTTGGGTTCCACAAAATCCCCATGCCCCCTGTTGTTCCTCTTGCATCTGTCACGATAACTTCACAGTTATGCCACACCTTCCTACTGATATCCTTAATTTCTTCTACTGTACATTTAATTTCTTGTAGCAACATGACCATAGGTTTCTCCACTTCGATTTTCCTTTTCAGAAGCCGGATTTTAAGAGGGATTTTGCAACCTCTTATATTCCAGGTTGTGATCCGCATTATTATACTATTTTGGGGTTGGTCACTAGAGATGCGACGATAGTCGGGTACTGACCTGAATTAACCAGTTGTGAACCAAGAAGTTGAATCCTTTGCGCATTGCTGTGTCTTCCTCACTTATCCTTCCTTCCTTTCTTTTTTCCCCCTTCGTACTCTTTCATTGGATCTGACATGATTCCCAATCATTTAGGTTGCTTCGATTTGAGTATGGCTTTCTCTAGCAGGGTGATTTGACTTTGTGAAAGAGGATTTGGGGTGTTCACCGAGACAACCACCTCAAGGGATTCCAGATCTATCCCTTCGAAGGTCATTTCCACTCCTTCTTCATCTCGAATTTCCACTTCTTCCATTGTTTCTTCAAGTGCTATATCTGGTATCGGATTTACTTCGGCTCCTGGGTTTTCTAGTGTATGATTTCCCAGAGGGGTTGCATTTTCCTTTTCCACCTGCAAGACTGCAAATCTATTTTGGTTTTGAGATTTCTTGTTCACCTCAAGTCCAACTGCCCTCTTGGCTGATCTTTTCTTGGTTGTGAATTTAGTAAACCCATCTTCCTGTTTCTTCTCTTGGTTACTGACCCTTCCTGAGTTCTTGTTTAAGGGGCAATCCCTGAAAAGATGTCCATGTTCATGACACCTTCTGCACCTAAAAGGTATTTGCTCATAATCAATGGCCTGAAACCACTCCTCATCATCCCCTGAAATGTCAATTCCTTTTGGAAAGTCCTGGGAAATGTCCATGTACAGACATATTCTTGCATACGAAGTGTATCTCATCTGTTTTGTCTGTTCAGACACTTTAACAAATACTCCCAAGATATTTCCAATTTCTGTGAGGATCTCCTCTTTCTAGTATTCCGTTGGAAGGGAATAAAGACATATCCATACTGGTGCAATGGTAAGATTCACCTTATCCGAATTAAAACTTTCTTTCCAGGGCCTTAGGTATAGCCCTGCTGATTGAAAGAAGTATGGGCCATTATCAAAGATCCTGGTTCGATCGACTTCATTAAAGAATACCACCGTGAAAAACCCTTTAGCTCCAAGCTGGAGATCGAAGTGTCCTTGGGGTTTCCATGTGGTGTTTATCCACCATAACAGGGCTTTCTCAGATGGCCAGATTCCTACAAATTTTCCAACTAGAGCATGCTCTTTCATATGTTGTATGTCCTCTCTGATTCTATCTGATTTGATCTGAAGTCTTGGTATCTTTCTTGATTTTGGCATACATTGCCCTGGTTTTCATGGTTCAGAAGTTAGTTTAGTTTCTTTAATTACTCTGCTATGAAACACCTTATTCTTCCCATCTAGGGTTTTTGGAGCTTCCAGAGCCCCTTTTCCTTTATTATCCATCACTCTGGGGTCTGGGAGTCGAGCCTCCCCTTCCCCTTGTGTCTCCATGCTACTTAACTTGCAGTTGCAAGGGATCTGAACCCATTCCAAGCCTGTTACTGCTTCTGGATATAATAGTCTATTCTTGCAACACTGTAAATCCTCTAGTTTTGTTCTTGGTAATCATCCTCTAGAACATATTTTTCAAAACCTTATTAATGGCTTCGACTTGTCCATTAGCTTGAGGGTAATATGGCGAGGAAAATTCCTGCCACAATCCTGACCTGTTGGTAAGTTCATCCATAAAAGAATTCCTAAAATGAATTCCATTATCAGTAATGATCTCTTTGGGTACACAAAACCTTGATATCACGTGATTGAATAGAAAATAGGATGCAGTTTTACCCGTGCTGTTTAAAGTAGGCATCGCCTCAGCCCACTTGGTGAAGTAGCCCACTACTACGATGATGTAGTGGTGGCCATTGGCTGAAGGCGGGTTGATTTTCATAAAATAAATGGCCCATTTTGAAAATGGACCCACGGTTACTACGGGGTGTAATGGATCAGGATGTGTGCGCATTTTTCTTGTGTAGATTTGGCAAGGGTGACACTTTTTAACCGCATTGATACAATCTTTAAATATTGTAGGCCAAAAGTATCCTGTATGCAAGATTTTCTGGGCAGTTTCCAACCCAGAAAGATGACCACCACATGCCCCAGCATGGAAATCATTCAAAACTTGTTCATCTTCATTGTGTATTAAACAACGTCTTAAGATCATGTCTTCTCCTCGACAGTACAAATTATCCCCTATGATGAGGTATCTTCATGCTTGGTGTCAAATGTGACGTCGTTCAATGCTAGAAAATTGAGGATCAATCCTTTGGGTTTGGAGATATGTGATAAATGTTCCATACCAAGGATTTGATGTTGCGATGAGGAATACATGTTCATCTACCCAATATTCAACAGATACAATATCCTCTTTCTCACAGGGTAACTCAGACATTAGTTCAACAAATGCCAACGACTTCTTCGCTTTAGCATTTTTGAACTCGAGATCGAATTCTTGTAAAATTACTATCCATTTTGAATATTTTCCACCGATGATATGGAGGGACAAAATGTGTTTCATGGGGTTCATTTCAACCACTATGGTAATTTTTCTTGGAAGTATATAATGTCTAAGTCTTTGGATAGCATGAACTATTCCCAAGTCCAACTTCTCAACCTTGGAATATTTCAATTCGGGACTTGCAAGGACCTTACTAAGATAGTAAATAATATGCTCTTGTGATGATTCATCTTCTTGTGCCAATACTATTCCTATGGTGGAACTAGATGCTGCCAAATATAGAAAAAAGTCTCTACTTTAGTTCGGTGGACTAAGTGCCGGGGAAGACACAAAAGATTTCTTTATTGCATCAAATGAGTGTTGAGCTTGGTCATCCCATATGAATAGTGCATCTGTTTTTAGGAGACACATGAAACCTATAGCTCTTTCAGCAAAATCCTCGACAAATCTTCTCAAGTAATTAGCTTTCCCTTGAAGGATTTGAAGTTGTGTTATTGTTTTTGGGGAAGGAAACTGAAGTATTGCCTCAACCTTGACGGGATCCACCATAATCCCTTTTTTTGAAACTATGAAACCAATTAATCTCCTAGAGTCCACACAAAACATGCATTTGTGTGGATTCAACCTAATGTTACATTTGCGACATCGAAAGAAGACAATTAGTAAATGTGCACTATGTTCAGCTCTCCTTTTAGATTTGGATTCCAAGTCATTAAGATAAACCTCAACGATTTTCTTAATGTCATGAAATGAGTATGACATGGATCTTTGAAAAGTAGCCCCTACATTTTTAAGGCCAAATGACATTTTCCGATATGCAAAAGTCCCCCAAGGGCATATGAAAGTTTTTGTATGTTGTTCTTCCTTTTTTATCTGGATTTGGTTGTAACCGGAGAATCCGTCCATAAATGAAAATATTTCATTGCTGGCACATTCGTATATAATATGATCAATGAAGGGTGTGGGATAGTTGTCTTTGGGACAAGCCAAATGTAGATCCCTAAATTCAGTACAGAACCGGATAGTTTCTTGTTTTTTTAACAGGAACAGGATTGGATACCCATTCAGTTAAAGGAACATGATAGATGAATCCAACTTTCAAAAAAAATTCGACTTCTTCTTTGGTGGCAGATGATTTTTTAGGATTAACCTGACATATTTTCTGTCCCACTGGTTTAACATTATCATAGGTTTTTATCTCATGTTCAAATATGCTGGGATTGATTCCCGACATTTCTTCATAATACCAAGCGAACACATTGCAAAACTATTTGAATAGAGAAATGTAATGTATGATTTCTTCTGGAGAGAAATCTGCACCTATATTGATGTTTTCAACGATGCTAGGATTAATGGATATATCGATTGGGATGGTTTTCGAAATATTTTCCAAATTTCCTTCTGAACTCAAATTGTGTGTTTGGACAAGGAATTGGTATTTTTCCATGTCATCATCGAGGTAAAGATTTTCGGGTTTGACCTCTAATGAGCCTATCTTTGGAAGAAATGAGGATCTATGATGCATGTCTTCCTAGGTTCGTTCAGAGATATTCATGACAAGGTTGGATTCATCGGAGGAAAAAGTCTAATCCAGGATGTCATGAGTGCTAGGAGCATTTATGGCCAATATTGGTGAAGTGTACAGATCATATTCCTCCATATGGGAAGGATTTTGATCTCACTCTGCCGAATCCATTTGAATAGCCTGATAAGAAATATCTACGACATAAAGGGGAACACTACTCTCTATTTCATTATGTTGCATAGAAGTTGGTATATTTCCATTACTCTTTTCAACTAAGATGTCCTCTTTGGAGGATCCCTCCGATGAGGTGGATCCAACTTTGGTATGGACTTAGAAAAAACTTTTAATGGAAAGTATACTTCTGATGTAATAGTGAAAATTGGAGCAGTGCTAGGGGTCAATACCGGTGGTGAAATTGAGAAATTTCCCACGAGGGATGAATATTTGAACATTCCTACCCCAATATATTGAATCACCATTTTGGAATCCCTTACAAAAGGTACATTTGAGTGGAGACCAGATCCAGGTGTGCAGTAGTCTAGCTGATCGATTGTGATAATATTCCCTTGGTGGGGAAACCGAATAACTTGGAATACTAAAGACACTGCAGTCGTCATCTTATGTATCCAACTACGTCCCAATAGAAAATTGTAATCTATGGGAACGTCCACTACCTTAACATCTACTTGAACTATTTTACCCCCCAGTTCAACTAGGATAGTCATGATAATTCCATGAGGTCGGAATGAATGACCATCAAATGCTTTGAGTATTATATGGGATGGTACTACGGTGGGTGATCCCAAAGCTTTCCAACATGCTAGTGACATGACACAAGTTGAGGCTCATTTATCCAAAATGGTTCGAAAAATGTTCTTACCATGTGAAGTCACTTTGATCTGAAATGCAATTTGTGATGGAAGCCTACATTTGCACTGTTCTAAGTCAAAATTTATCAAATTGCAATCAGATGGATCGATAGCACCAATAGAAGACAATAGTTCCTTTCGTTGAGCAAGAGATCTTTGCAATACTTCCAAGGCTTACATTGCACAAGGATATTGAACTAAGTCTTCAACCACATTGTAGTGTTGAGCAACTTATGCGTTAGGATTGTGTGTTGTTCTACGGAAAACCCCTTTTGGAGGCCGAGGTACTATGTCTGTGGTTGGTTTCTCAATTGCTAGAGAACCACTAGGCTGAGATCCAGTTGTTTCTGCATCTTTCAAAGGTATGTCATAATAACAAGCCCTTTTTTGAATGTTTGTTTAATGTTCATCAATCGTGAAGATATTAGCATTGGGTGGATTTCCCTTTTGTGGGGGGTTTTCCTGGTTTCACCCTGGTGGAGGTAATGGTACTGCATCAACCATCTATTTTTGCTGGGTGAAAGGTTGATTTAGGATGACATGTTGTTGTTTCCCTCCTCGTTGTGCCAACATTCGATTAATATCATCCATATGAGGACAAACGTGAGTAGGATGATCCTCTTGGAAAATTTTGCAAGGGTATTTGTTTTTCTGGTTTTCCTGATTGCATCCAATAGAATTATTCACCTTAGGTGCATCTCCCCCTACTGAATTAGTATTGGTATTCTTCTTATGTTTCTTCTTTTTTCCTTTTGGTTCCGCAGTTTGAACCGTAAGTACTTCAGAAGTTTGGGTGGGAGTTGTGAATTTATATGTTTCCAGGCCAGCTGCGAGTTGTGAAGTCTGAACCGACATTTGTCCCAATTGTTGGGTAATCTATTCAAGTTGGTTGATGGATCCAATCACACCATTGGTATGAAGTCCTTTTGGTGTCCTAGCTGGATCAGATGCATGTCTTACAACATGGGGTATCAAATCATAAAGTGTTCCCGATTGGGAATATATCAAATCCATCTATTGAGCACTCTGAATAAGTTTTTCGTCGATCATGGCTCTTGACATGGATACATCTTTGGTAAGATTTGGTAATAGTGATTTTATGAACCAATCTGCTAAGAATTGATCAAGTATTTCGGCTTTTATAATCCTTCAGCAACTCCTCCATTCGTTGATATGATATGATATGTGAGTATAAGTGGACTTCCTAAGTGAATTTAAAAGTTTTGTTCTTGTCTCATATCGGATAGGTAATTGAAAATGTGTCAAAAAAACCATAGCTAAAGATGAAAATTCTATGAATGTATTGCGGGGAAACTCAATGTACCATTTCGCAGCAGTTCTCGTTAGGGTCCACTGAAACAACCTTAACCTAACACTATCATCAACTAAGGAATTGGATAAACACCAAAAATGGAATGTCATCACATGATTTAATTGATCTTCCCCTGGTTTTCCGTCAAACTTGGGTATGTTTGAGGGTAGTTTAGTTTGTAATGTTGGCCATCCATTCAAATGTAGAACAGGATCATTAGTCAACCAAGATAAATCCAGTAGATTCAATGCTGCTAGAAATGGTGATTTGACTGGTTCTGTAGCAAACATTTGATATGTGGGTGAAGCTTGATGGCTTCATTGTTGTTGTCCTTGGGCTTGAAAAGAATTCCAAGAAGGATTACCTCCTTGCGGAGATTTCATTCAAAAATATTGGTTACTTCCTGAATGTTGTCCATTCCATTGCGAAACATGATGCATGTATGGATTGCCCCATTTCGGAGGTATGTTCAAATAATATTGGTTACTTGGTGGAACATTACCATTCCATTGCGAGATGGGATTAATGGGTGGATTTCCCCCTTGCGGAGGTGGGACCCAATAAGATTGGTTACTTGTCAGAATTTGACCACTCCATTGATTGTTTCCTTGGTTTTGATAAGCGTTCCAAGGTTGATTTCCCCCTTGTGGGGGTGGTACCCAAGAAGATTGGTTACTTCCTAGAACTTTCCCAGTTCATGGTGGAAAGGGGTTGATAGGTGGATTTCCTCCTGATGTGCTACTTGTTGGGGGTATGGGATTTCCCCCATGATTTATGTTATGAAAAGTTGGATGATGACTTACTGAGGCATTTCCACTCATATTTGGAGCATAACCCCAATTGGAATTATTGTTCCATGGTCCATTGGTTCCGCCGGGAATATTAACATTCCATGGTGAAGGGTTTCCCCCAGAAGTAGAACTTGGAAAAATGTTAGGTATACCAAGAGGATTTTGGTTTACTCCTTGACTATTTTGACCTTGATTAGCCAAACCATATGGAAAACCCATATTTGGTAAGGCACACCCTCCAGTAGGGATCCCTGCAAATGAAGTGGATGTACTTCCAGGATTGGAACCCAAAACTTTACCAACTGGAACTGAAGTGCTGCTTGAACTTGAACTAATAACAGATATACTAACTATTTGGATTGATTTAGAGGTCAAATTAGAAATATTGCTACTTTCAGCAACTATTTGAGGTTGTGATGATGTAGTCCCTTGCGCTCCTAATGAATCCATAGGTTCAATTGTTGAATTTTGCATATTATTCCAATAACTAAAAAGAGGATTGATGTAATCCGATGACTCACTGATGTGAAGTATCACTGGGTTTGAAATATTTGTCAAAGGTGGGTTGACATGAGTAGTTTTGTTGTTCTCTAGTGTTTCAATTTCAAATGGAGCAAGGTTATCAACAATGTCTGTGTGTTCTTCGTTAGGTGAAGTTTCAGTCTTTGTTTTATATTGTTCTTCTCTATTGTTATTTATTGAATCTAGTAGTTGTTCAGTTTCCAAGTCATGAGGTTGGGTTTTTTTAATCCATCTCCGTGAGGTAGCGAGGCCTTCAATTTATGGTGACTCACCTCGATGCCACCATGACTGGCGGATCAAGAGAGTGGCCACTTTGAATATTTTGATAAAAGGATGTGTTTAAAATGATATTCTAAATTACAAATATAATCAAACAATCCTAAGGCAGTCTAGACTCAAAAAAAGGAAAAAGTGTCCACACAATTAAAATTCCTATGAAACAAAGCAAGCAGACTACTTTCCCAAAGAACCAAAGCTCAGTGAAAAGTTGAATTAGAGGGCCTTATGAAACTAGTAGCTGCTGATGGATATCAAGCCTCAAACAATTACTAAAAGCGAAGGTATGAGAAACAATTACAATAAACTTTAATCGCCATGGGTGCAAGTATTGGTTCTTGACCAATCGCCCTCCCAAGGATTAAAAGCTTCAAATTATGTCTTAGGAAATGAAAGTGTCCCTACTCATAATATCCTATGTGATATGTTGGGAATAGAAACTAAGGTTACCACTTCACAATCGACGATCGGGCGGAATAGTTGTAAGTCTAGGACAACTCTCATAACCATATATTCTAGAAAAATGATGTCACCCCTAGGACTTGTCACTTTACATAGAATTATGTGATGAGATCATGTCCCACTAAACAAGCAAGAGGGGTGTAACCACCCTTAATTATCCATATTGACCTCATGCTTGACTCATGTGTTAAATGTGCTCTCCCGACAAGCGTTTTTTTCTACTAATGGATTTAAAATATCAATAATCAATGCTAGTTTCAAAAGTTTTGCATCCCAAAAGTGTTAACTCTCCAAACCTAATCCAAGGCACTAACCTATTCTTATTGGTGATATGAAAATAAAATGTTGGTTAGTTTTAGATTAAGTGCCAATTTTAATGGTAGTTTGCTTAGTTTCAGGAGTGGAAGTGAAACTGGTGGTTTGTTGACTCAAAAAATATGAACCAAACAATGCAATATGCTCACTATTCTACCTTTCAATTCGATGAATGTTATAAACTAATGAAAGGTTATAGGTTCATGCGTGTCTTTCAAACATGCAAAATGTTTTGGTAGAATTTTTATATTTAGAAACAGTTCTTTTGAAATATGGATAATAACTAATTTCAACAATCAATGTAAACCAAACAAATATCTTGGTGAAAATGAATCTACTTCTATTCAAGAGGGCTCTCTTCTTCTCGTTTGCAATTCCACCTGAAAGTACAATAAAAGAGGATACGAATATCCCTTTTGATTACTTATGAATTAAATTCTTACACTTGAGATCTACTTTCTCGTTTGTAGTGCCACCCGAAAGTGAAAGCAAAGAGGGTATAGTAGCTTGAGAACTGTATGCGAAAATTGAAATCTACACTATTACACTTGATATCCACTTTCTCTTTCATAAGCTCACTCGAAATCCCAAGTGAAGAGGATATGGTGGCTCAGACAGAAAATTCTTGAAAACTCAAATCCTATACTATTACACTTGAGATCCACTTTCTCATTCACAAGATCGCTCGAAATCCCAAGTGAAGAGGATACGGTGGCTCAGACACAACTTATCACAAGAAAATGGATATATGAAGTTACACCTTTCTCTAATTGTGCATAAGCATAATGAAATACTGTAGATCCAAAAAAAAAATTGACTTAATTAAATTTTGTATTTGGTTTTGAAAAAATTGAGACAAGAAGGAAGAACCAAGCTGCAAAAACTTTGAAAACTGGTCGACACGCCCTCTGCAATAGAATAGAGAATTGAAGAGGATTCAATGCACCTTCCACACAACCAGGGTGCATTGCTGACACCTTTTTCTAGTGTGCAGGATGTGTTGGTGACCCTTCAATGCACCTTTCCTTCATACAAGGTGTGTTGGTGCTGCAAATCAGGAAAACCATATATCTAGATCAAGAAATGTCGAGATCTAAACCTTCTTATGAATAATTTTGACTATTTAGGAGTTGATTAGGTCAATATCTGATATTCTAAAGATTTGTAAGCATGAAACATAGGTTCTTTAAGAGATTTAAGGCAAGCTTTAAGCAGATCTGCAAGATTGAATTACCAAAATATTGAAGAAATTTTGAAATAAAATCAACTAGTAAGGTCACCAATTTGATGATAGATTTAAAGGTAGGGTTAGATATACATTAACCAGTTATCTTACTATAAAATGGTGAGGTTCATTGTCAGAAATACACAATTATCTAACATTCCCTAATACATTTAACCATTTATAATTCAAATCAAACTTGGGAGAAAAAATTTAAACTCATGGATATAAGGGAAATTGAATTGCTTCATATTATGCCAAGGAAGAAAAATACTTACTTACAATAGAGCTTGAGATGCATCCATCCTCCCTTGCATAGATCCATCCTTATCCATCCTTGATTTTGATGAAGATGAGATTTTCATTATCCAAATCTCCCAATATGCCTTTGCTTTCACATTTTTCTTCCCTTACCATGCCCCAAATGCCTTTGTTTTATAGTATTGGGAAATGGGATCTCAAGTTTCACCTTTCAATGTGGGATTATCCCTTTTCTTGATTTTTAATTCCTTTTACATTAAAACCCACTTTCTATAGTATTTTTAGGCTTTTGTCATAATCTCAGCACTCTTAAGTACAATTAATGCAATCTTATGAACATCTTTTCACTATTGACTATTGTAGATATTTCTTCCTATGGGTAAGAAGAAGCCCTCTTAGGATAAAGCAAGATATAATGACTGTATACTAAGACAAAAATGAAACAAATGCGATCTTGAATCCTAGATTAAACAAGCATTTCAGAGTTTCCGTATTGAAGAGAATGAGAGAAAGTAACTCACCTTTCACTCTTGATGTTTGTTTCACTCGTCGTTCAGATCCCAAAGTCCTCGCAATGAACCTGTTAAGATCAAACAATGCAAAAGCATATACAATTCTCCAAGATCTCTGAATCACAAGTTATTATCCATATCTATATAGATGCAAATCATGAAATTGAAACACAATCAACACACATGACTTGGGAAACAAGACAAGTTAACTTTATTACAACTTGAAGATGCTTACAATGGTTGCTTGATGTCCAAGACAACTTTCAGCTCCAAGTCCTTCCTCTAGCTATCTCTGTAAAATTCTTGAGATCATAGGTTGGATGCCTAAAAATTCCTCCCTTTGGCCCATGGAAGGATTCTACTTTATAGTGTTTGGAAGGGTTAACCAAAAGGAAAGTAAAATGGACATAATGAGTGTTTAGTGGATCGGGCCTACTAAACAGAGAGAGGGATTGGGATCGAATCAAAGTTGGTAATCCCAAGAAAATCTCTCGAAATGTGAGCTCCCAAGATCCACGGTAAAAATGCTAAAAGAGGATTGTCGCGCCCCTGGGTCTAAGCATAACACGACATTATCGCACCCCAGGGTCGGAGCATGGCGTGAAAACCCTAATTATCACGCCCCAACAGATGTGCAAATAGTGATAATTAATGCAGTTTTGTGACATGTGGCAGGTAAGATGTCTTCGGTATTGAGGCCATAGACTTTAATCCTAGGTGTCCAAATGATCATTAGGGGGAAGTGTCGTTTCGGTCACTTGGTGTAAGGATGCGACACTAGGGTTTAGTGTTTAATATTGAGGTATAACAGATGCCCCCTAAAGTGTGAGGTCAAAAGAGACTAATGGCCAAAAGACTTTACAAATACTTTGTGGAGATAGCATCAAGGGGAGCAACGAGGAGCTGAAACATAAACAAAATGTCGAATATACCACCGAGGTGGGTATTCCCATGCTCATAAACAATTGACTCAAAGCATGGCTGCCGACCAATACATTGCAGATCCATGAGTACTGAGATGATATAGACTGTAGACAAATCATGGCTACTGTGAAAAATCATAGATCCATGAGACAATAATGACACAACCACAACCGATACATAAGTGGATCTGTGTGACAATACAAAAGTGAGGCCTTCCACATAATGACTAGGTGGAAACCTGATCAAAATCGCCATTCCAGCCTGGACATAATCAATAAATGAAAAGGTGTCTAGGGACTTCTACCCTATCCCAAGCGATACAAATATAGCCATGTGATTACAAGGTGTTGAATTCGAACATGGTAGAAACCATTTGATTACCATTCAATGATGTGAACCGTTAACAAATGCGAGGGAAATCACCAATGATGACAATGAACCCCAAGGTATATTTAGTACATCCCAACGAAATGCGAATAGATGAGTTGATGTCGAGCACTTGTGATATTATTCGATCAGAGGTCAATGATGGAAACCTACTGTCGAATACAAGGAAACCTGCTATTGATGCATGCAGGTACCAAGGTATTGATGGTTGAATCCTAAGCCTAATTCTTGGATGGTGATTTGGAGTCAATAGGAATAGACTCGTCGAAGGTGGGCCATAATGATTCCCACATCATCGACATGAAATCAGAACAAGAGATAGTATGTAATAATGGAACAAAAGAAAATGTACTGACACAACGGAAGACTTGACATAGTAGATGACTTAGAGAAACACAAACCCTTTGAACATATAATGGCATGAAGCAGAACCTGGCAGCATGGATTATATATAGCAGAGAATAAACACATGATGAGTAGGATCGTGGCCAAAGAGATGACTCGAGATGATGACCATAACTAAGAAAGAATAGATAAATACCCAAAAGGAGAAAAGGGACAGAGGTATGCCATGTTCAAAGGTGACGACTGACAAGCTGCCAACAAGATAAACTTGAATTATTTCCCCTTTTCCCTCGACATAATGGACAAGTACCTCTTTTTTGTTTTACGAGCTTGAAGAGGATAACAGATGCTCAGTATAGCTCATCTCATAGATGAGTCTGATCTCACATGTTTTACGAACCTGAGAAAGGAGGGGTTCATCCCAAAGTGGGCCCTTTGATGTTGAATTTTAATGAGTCCAAGGAAGGAAAACTCGGTAGTTTTTCACATTTAGAGAGCCCGAAAAACTTAAAGAAGGCTCCAGAATGCAGTTTTTCATAAATTTAGTCCCTTGTCCCGAAAAAGTGTAAAACAATTCCTGAGAGAACTCTCCCAGTCAAAAGTTGACTGAGGTATACCTTGCTCGTAAATAGTCTATACGAACCTAAAAAGAGGTAACCAATCACCGAATAGACGACATTTCAAATAGATTTACAAGTGTGAAAGAGACAAGTGCACTTGGCAATCTTTTCATAATGAGGGAGTCTGAAAAGAGCTTAAAGAGAACTCCGATGATATTTTTCGTAATTTTTTAATCATTTCAGTCCGAAAAAAGAATAAAATAATACCAAAAAGATACTTTCCTCATCATTTTACGAGCACGAGTAAAGTCGACTGAGCTCGACACCGTTTACTTAATTTTAACAAGCACAACACGGGTGTGAAAAAGTGCTTGGAATATTTTTCAGGTTTTAATCTAGAGCACGAAAAAGATAAAGTCAACTCAAATGAAGGTCAAAACAGTGATATATCGCCAGTGTGAACAAAGTATAGAGATCCTGTCAAAAATGGTCTGTGAAACCTTGGAAAAAGAGATTAGTAATGTGAAAAATTTGACCTAAAAAGATATTTTAAATAAAATAATGAGCAAAAATATAGTCATGCAACTTATATAAGCAATAGGTAAAAATAGAAAGTTACCATTTTAACTTGGCTATTTTTTCTCATAGAGGGATTTTTACCTATTGAAGGGAAAAAATTCAAGTGATAATATCCAGAGATCTGAGGCACCAATCTGACAGCCATCTGCACCAGGTAAGAGCTCTTAAGCTCCTCTTTCAATTCATGTTCTTATTTTTTGATTTCTCATCAGCCTTGTAATTTTTTGAGGAAGTCCTAGGGTGCTTTTTCGTGTCTGGAATTATCGTGGCCTTCCTTTGTCAGGAAACGCAGCAAATCCATAATTACCGCCCTATTGCTTTCTTTAGAGGCGCGATAATTCACAGTTTCCGCACTTCTAGGCAATGCCTAGGAAGGATAATCGTGGAAAAAAGAAATTTTTTCTTGATGTTTCCTCATGTTTGACATGAAATCAGACTTCCAGTTTGTCATGAATGCTTTATTTGGTTTTTGCAGGAGTTTGCATTTCATTTGAGGAAAAATGGTTGATTGGAAGGAAAGGGAACATGAAGTTGATGATCAGTTGGCTGCAGATGACCAAGCGACACTAAATGCGTTGCGGGCATGTGGGTTGCTCAAATTTTTTAAGACCAAGGGCATCCGAAAACAGGGAAAAATGTTGACTCACATAATACAATTGTGGGATACTGACATTCAGGCTTTCTAAGTCGGAGAGCATACTCTCGAGATTGAACTTAAGGATATTTAATTTCTCACTAGCCTCTCTAAGAGAGGGGCGCAGGTGAACTTGACGGGGCACAGGGCCTTAGAAGAGAGTACAAGTGACTTGATTGTTCATTACTGCCGACAAGGTTCTTCAAATAAAAGTGGGAAAGTGGCCATCAAGGATGTGATAGAGCTTCCGATGAGAACTATATTGTTCGCCACAACACAAGCGATGGGTAGTGTGAGCCCTCATCAGGAATCTTGAGCACAAATGACTCTCACCGTAGACTGCATGGCACCAACTTTGTTCAACTGGTGTGAGGGGATGCTATCCAACCTCAAGGAACAAGTAACCAAGTGTAGAAATGGAGATACTCGCCAATTTGGGTATGGGAGTATCTTAGTCACCTTGTTTTTGGAGAGGGTGCCATTACTGCGTCCACATATATCCATGCCTATCCGCCCTGTGACCGAGCCTCGGATGGGTCAATGGAGAGACTACGCAGGACGGCTCGGGGGACCACAAATATTAGCCTTCGGTGAGGATTTCTTCTTGTGGCTCGAGGAGCAGATCGTCATGATCGAGGACTACCCCTATGCAGGGGTGGATTTTCGAGAGGACATTGACTTGGCACTACCCGATCATGAGTACTAGGACAATTCAGGTATATGACCTTCACCAGTATATTTTTAACCTTTTTATATATATATAATTTTTAGTGATTATTTAATGTGTAAAAATATCTAATGTATATACATGTGCATGTCGCAGATCGTGGACCAAGGAGACCAGCGGGCTACTCGCCGTTGTGCCAAGGTGGGATCCAGCATCAGGCCACTGCTGAGGAGGAAGAGGAGCATAAAGAAGAAGCAGGAGGTATTCACAATGTAGAGCGGAATCTTGAGGGTTTGACCTTTGGAGTTCCTGCTATGAGGATAGACGACGTCCCTCTCATCTCTAGCGGCATACTATGGGTGTGCCTAGGCATATCGACCAACTCCTTCGTAGGGTGGCTATAGCTATGGTATGCTACCATGAGCAGCGCGAGGATCGCGATTAGTCTCCTTACACAGTCGTATCTTCTTTTTGCGGCATGCACATGATATGTAGGCCAGAGGGACAAATTTTGTATGGGATGGAATCCCAAATTTTGTCTTTAGACACAACTTTATCATATGTATTAAAAAGAACACTTTTATATGCGATTATATATATATGTGGACTTATTTCTATGATTTATTCATTTACAGTGGCTTGTGTGTTTGATTTATGATGTATTTTTAATGTATGAGCTAGATGCCAATCCAACATGTAGTTAGCCAATGAGTGAGCTACAAAATTGAATTCTCTTGGTATATGTTGATATGAAATGTAATCAAAAGATCGTTCCAAGAGGTGCACCCTTCTAAATAAGAGAAGTAATATAGGATCGCGAATAGTGTAGACACGGTTCAGATGGGACACCACGAGTTGGGAGTCTAGAAAGATTGATAAGGACTAGATTCCAAGGGAATCAACTTCAGTTAAGAGTCTGATGACTGCATGGTACTCTACAATGTTGTTGGTTGTGGGGCCCGAGCAAGTGCCTCCTAAGGATACCAACTCGCCAGCAGGAGAATAGATAACCCATGTTGCGGAAGCAAGGTTTCGGGTGTGTTGGCTAGCACCATCCGCGAATCCGTAGTAGGCAGACATCTGCGCATAGAAGCACAAGTCAAGGTAAATGAGGATACTTGAAATAAAATCCATGCACACACACATAAAAGAAATAACTGAAAACAAACTAAGTACATTATGTACAAGATGTCTCGCACAGGATAAACCTACGTGTAGAAACATTTTAGGTACAGCCCGTTGTGGGGTTGTGCCAAGGATATACCATCACAGTCAACGAGCTCGTAAGCTCCTTTTTCCAATACACGCTTTATAATGAAGGGACCATACCACATCGACTTTAGCTTTCCTTTTCCTAGTTTGTCATGCATTTGGTCGTATGTGAGTACGAGGTTGAACGAATTTTTCATACTGTGCTTTGATGAGTTTCTTATGGGCTTCATTAGCTAAAGCAGCATTGCGGCAGGTTTCATCTAGCTTGGCTAGATACATAAACCATTCCTCTTTGGAAGTTGTATTGGGAAGTAGCTCTATGGCTATCTTCAATGATGGAATTTCACATTCAATTGGAAAAATGGCTTCCAGGCCATACACCAGTTGGAATGGTGTGAAGCTGGTAGCGCTTTTCACTGAGGTTCGGTAGGCCCATAATGCCAAAAAGAGAGCTAAGTGCCAATTGGACTTATGAGTACCCACAATGCGTTGAATCATGTGCTTCAAAACTTTGTTTATGGCTTCAACTTGGCCGTTGGCCTGTGGGTAGAATGGGGTTGAGTTTTCATGATGAAAACCCAACTTGGCACTCAATTCTTCAATCATATGGTTCCTAAAGTGGGAACTGTGATCGGTCACAATAGACTGCGGTACTACGAACCTAGCTATGATGTGGTTGAATATGAATTGTGCTATTTTTTTACCGTCTTCCGCAAAAGTAGGCATTACTTCAGTCCATTTTGTGAAATAATCAATGGCTACTATGACATACCCATGCCCCTCGGCTGAAGTGGGATTACAATGCATGAAATTGATGCCCCATTTGGAAAAGGGGCAACGACAACAACAGGGTGAAGTGGAGCAGGATGCGAGCATTTCTTGCTATGGAAGAATTGACAGGGTGGACATTTCTTGACCATTTCAATGCAATCTTTGAAAATCGAGGGCCAGAAATATCCCGCTCGTAAAATATTCTAGGCCATAGCCATCCCAGAGAGATGACCACAACATGATCCAGAGTGGAATTCATTAAGAACATGTTCATCCTTGTCCAAAGTTAAACAACATCAAAGAACATTGTTGACATGTAATGTCCCTTGTTAGGAGTTTTATCAAAATGGCAATTTTTCACTTTTTTCCCTAGTTAGACCTTTGACTAGTTTTGATCTCTAGGTCCCAAATTTGCCCCAAATGATCCCAAATTTTCTGAGAAGGTATATGAACGATATTAGAAAATAAATATGTGTTTTAGGAATGCCTTTATACCTTTAAAATACTTTTGCAAATCCTCTTTCAATTCTGGTCAATGTAGGTAACTTTACTAGTGATTTCCCTTTGACTAGTATTGGTCTCTAGGTCTCAAATTGACTCCAAATCCCTTCAAATCTTCAAGGAAGGTGTATGAATGATATTATTACTTGAATATGATGTTTAGGGATTACATATGGCCACCAAAATACCTCTTCAAAATCTCTTAAGATTCTGGACCAAGTATGCAATTTTACTAGTAATTTGGGGTTCAAATCCCCCTGAGGTAAGTACTAAAAATGGCTTCCCAAATGCCTCCAAACCCACTCAAATTTATGAAAATAGGTATGTAATTTGTTAATTATGTTATTAAGGTATCATATGCACCATTAATGGTTTATTACAATTGTTCTCACCCTCTCCCGTTCAACTGCAAAAATCCCCAATTTGACCCTTGGGGAAATGGCACTATTTCACCTCCCAATACAACTAAACTGAGTAAAAATGATTCAAATGATCAAGTACAGTACATGAAACTTGTATAATACATCCATGGAATTATATTGATCACAAATATATCAGAGAATCATCCATTCATTTGAAATCATCAACATTACATTGATTCACAACAAGGTAGTGAGGAAATGACACTGTTCTTTCATTAAAATTGAGATTTATACATCTCTACTTGGAATTTCGACTTTAAAATTTCTGTATATGAATAGTAGAGTATTTAGTTCATATTAAAACATAAATTAGGAATTATAATCTCCCCCAAAGAGTACAATAGCTCACCAAAAATGCCCTCCCTCAAGGATCAAGAATATGCTATCAAAAACATAAATGGTTGAAGGAGTGAGCTGCAATAGAAGAAACCATGAGATTCCATGTAGCTTACACCTGCAAATAAAGACTCCATTAAATCTCCAAATGAAAGGTCTGAATGGCCTTTCCAATTACCAACTTGGATGGGAATCTTTCACCCTCGAAATTGGCTAAGGCAAGAAACTAGTCATCCACTAGCTCTCCCTCTACACAAATGCAATTCCAAATTCTACAAATGATCAAAATACATTCTCATACTTCATTTCTACATTTTATAACCAACATTATCCTTCTAAGGTTCGAAATCCTCTTAATAGAGTCAATAGATTTCCATTTAGGAAATATTCCACATTTGCCACTTGTCTCCTAGTTCCAACCTTCCATCTTCTCCCAAATTTGATTTTGAGTCTCTTTGGCTTCTCCAACCCCCAAATTCGCCTTCCTTGAGCCTATTTTTGGGTCTGACATGTCATAGTGGTCATATGTCAGAGGTCAGGTCTGCAATTTGTCATAGTTGTCATAGATGCTCCATCATTGATGTCATAGGGGCTAGGGAATCTAGCCCAAGTGTCCACAAACTTCCACTTTGACTCTTTATCTTCCATGGAGGTTACCAATCCTTCCCAATTCGACCTAATATGCTCAATTAAATTTGTTATAACTTACCAACTCACCCAAGAGTGTTCACATTCCCATTAATTCGAATTTGCAAAAGAGAGATACCATGTATTATGAAAAATCAAGCTAGTGTGGGTCCCACATCCTCCATATGTCTCCAAAACTATTTGTCACCTAGGATTTATCTTGAATTTCTTTATTCACTCTATTTATTAAATACTTGAACCCTTCTAATGTCTAAACATCATTTATTATCCCCCTTATTCAAAATCCCAAAGCTTCCAACCCAAACATAGGAAACTAGTAATTTTCCTCCTTGGCAATTATTTGACCCTTAACATCAATTTTACAAACTCTAATGAATATGGCTAATGTGATTAGGCCATTGTGACCCAATTCCAAATTTTGGACATGAAAAATCCTCCCTTCCCAATATTGCTTGTCCTCAAGCAATTTCAAACATGGGTGTTGAAGAACTGCTTTTTGTATAATTTTTTGAAGTTGCCATTGAATTGCCCAACCTTGAGTCTTTGAGTTTCCATGAAGATTTTAGAGAGGAACCACCATGTTTTCTGCTGTACTACTCTGATAAAAATCACTTTATTAAGTGGTAAATCCATCTCCCATACTGCTTGTTTCCCCAAAAAATTTGAAACCAATGAGATAAAAATTATTCCAGGGTCCCATCGCTTGTATTGCACCCCAACAATGAAGAGTGCTCTCCAACCCATACCATCAGATAAGATGATTCTTGGATCCCATTTTCTTGTATGCATTCTTCCAAGCATCATGAGTACAAAATATATATCATCAAAGTACATAACTACATAATGAAAATGTACATCAAGGAGGTGCTTCATCAAAGAATCATGAAAGTGCTTATACCTCCAAGCAAGTAGACCACCATTTTCCAAGTGCATACAAGCTTCAAGTGACCAATCAAATCTGCTCCAATGACATAGGTGAGGATCCCATGTCCTATAATTCTGCCCCAAAAGGATGTGATATGCATCAAAATATTCAACCATGTATTCTTTCATCCAAGAAGTGAATGAAGAATCTCCACTAAAATCTGAACCAAATAATGAGCAGAAAAAACAAGGAGACTTCAAATGACTCAAAGTCTCACCCATACATCCATGAATGTGAGAATAATAAAGATGTAACAAAGTATGTGTATGCCAACAAAAATGTTCTCCCATCATAAATCTATTCACCCAAGTGTTGGATGAAGTTCCTCTAACATCAAATGAACCCATTGTTGAGCAAGAAAAACCATGAGTCTTCAAGTTACTCAAATCCATATCATAGGTGCATCCATGTAGATGTGAATCATCATAAAGTGACAAATGATGCTGCTGAAAATGTGAATAAGAATGTGCTCCAACCATGTCATCATAAAAGTTAAATCTAGGAGTTCCATACTCCTCATGTGGCACCATCAAAAAGAACCCTTTCACCCATACTTCATCGAGACTAATGTTGCAAAACATGGAATTGTAGGATGTAGGAGAATGAACTAACTCACCCAAATCATAAAAAAGTGCAAAAGTTTCATCATGGGAAGGATCCATAGGGGTAGTATCATGCAGCTCCTTCAAAAGTATGAACTCTTTTTCATAGTTTGGTTCCAATGTAGAGGAATCATGCTCTTCTTTAAAAATTGCATAACCTTCATCAAGAGACAATTCAAGTTCCTCTTCTACCACATCAAGTGTTTGGATATCTTCAAGTTCATCTTAAAACACATCAAGAACATTCAAATTTTCACATTTCTCATGATCCACTATGTCATGAGAATCCTCCAAACAATCTACCATTTGACATTCTGAAACATAGGAGGAAAAACAAGTATCTTGCAACTTTTCAAGAAGTTGCTCATTTTGAATTGTGAGCTTATGATTATCCTCATTATTCTTCAAGTATGCATCATGTAACAATTCATTAAGCTCAAACAAATGGTTTCTATCAAAAAGCAAAGACATGAAATTACCTTTGATGTGGCACGTTGCTCTTTGAATCTTCTCCATGTCTTCAAGGAAGGATGTTTCCTCCAATGAATTAGCTCTCCAACAAGAATTTGACACCAATGCTTGAGTGTCATGGAGAATGTTGAGGGACTCTTGGATCTTATTTTCATTCATCTTTAAGGACCCTTCAAGAAAATGAGGCTCTTTCAAATGAACCTCCTCATCTTCTTCAATTTTGCTTGGACCAACTTCATGAAGCTCAAGTGGTTATGGGGAAGTTGATCTTGGTTCTTCTTCAACTGCTAAAAGGTATTCATTATCATGCTTAATGGAAATTGGGCTTGCAACAACACTTTCAAAAGTGATCTCTATGTCACCAACATAGAGGTGTGAGCACCCATCAATAGGTACTTCTTCATAGTTTAAGCATCCATCAATAGATGCTCTTTGGTTCATGTTTAAGCTAGAAGGTGTCTCGAAATGATCTTCCATATTTTCAATAGAATCTTCTTCATGCTCTTGTGATGAATCTTCATTTTTATCCTTTAAGCAAGATGATGAATTTTGCCTCTTGTTTTCCTTATGATCAATATCTTTGGAATCTATTTTTGAAGAATTCCCAAAAGCTCTCCTCAAGTGGGACATAATTTCATGCACACATGTATGATACTCACTCCAAGGTTCTTTACAAGAAGGGCATACACATTTCTTTACTAGCTCCACATCTTCATTTTTGGGCCTATTTTCAAAAACATGTTCAGCAAAGTACTCAAAAGACATGGCATTTTGTGTATTTTTGCTAAAATCAAGATATTCTTGATATTGTTGGGGCAAGGTTTTATATTTTGCTCTCCATCTTTGGAACTCACTCATAGAATTATCCTTGGTTGGTGTGACACACTCATACTCATAAGATTTAAATTCATAAGAATAATCTTCATTTCTCTTGAAGTTGTAAGAAGTGTTGCATGATGGCACCTCTTCCTCATAACATTCACATTCTGCTTCATATTGCTCATAAGCATCTACATATTCCTCATAAGAATTGTACTCATAGGATTCATCATAATAGTAAGACATGGATGCCTATTGTTCTTGAATGTATGCACCTAATCCACAGGTGCAAGGACCATGCTCTGATACCACTGTAATGTCCCTTGTTAGGAGTTTTATCAAAATGGCAATTTTTCACCATTTTCCCTAGTTAGACCTTTGACTAGTTTTGATCTCTAGGTCCCACATTTGCCCCAAATGATCCCAAATCTTTTGAGAAGGTATACGAATGATATTAGAACATAAATATGTGTTTTATGGATGCCTTTGGACCTTTAAAATACTTCTGAAAATCCTCTTTCAATTCTGGTCAATGTAGGTAACTTTACTAGTGATTTCCCTTTGACTAGTATTGGTCTCTAGGTCTCAAATTGACTCCAAATCCCTTCAAATATTCAAGGAAGGTGTATGAATGATATTAGTACTTGAATATGATGTTTATGGATGAAATATGGCCACCAAAATACCTATTAAAACTCTCTTAAGATTCTGGACCAAGTATGCAATTTTACTAGTAATTTGGGGTTCAAATCCCCTTGAGGTAAGTACTGAAAATGGCTTCCCAAATGCCTCCAAACCCACTCAAATTTATGAAAATAGGTATGTAATGTGTTAAGTATGTTATTAAGGTCTCATATGCACCATTAATGGTTTATTACAACTGTTCTCACCCTCTCCCATTCAACTACAAAAATCCCCAATTCGATCCTTGGGGAAATGGCACTATTTCACCTCCCAATACAACTAAACTGAGTAAAAACGCTTCAAATGCTCAAGTACAGTACATGAAACTTGTATAATACATCCATGGAAGTATATTTATCACAAATATATTATATAATCATCCATTAATTCGAAATCATCAGCATTACATTGATTCACAACAAGGTAGTGGGGAAATGACACTGTTCTTTCATTAAAATTGAGATTTATACATTTCTACTTGGAATTTCGACCTGAAACTTTCTAGAGATGAAGAACAGAGTATTTAATTCATATTAAAATAGAAATGGGGCATTAGAAGCTCCCCCAAAGAGTACAATATCTCACCAAAAATGCCCTCCCTCAAGGATCAAGAATATGCTATCAAAAACGGAAATGGTTGAAGGAGTAAGCTGCAATAGAAGAAACCATGAGCTGCGTTGTAGCTTACACCTGCAAATAAAGACTCCATTAAAGCTCCAAAGGAAAGGTCTGAATGGCCTTTCCAATTACCAACTTGGATGGGAATCTTTCACCCTCGAAATTGGCTAAGGCAAGAAACTAGTCATCCACTAGCTCTCCCTCTACACAAATGCAATTCCAAATTCTACAAATGATCAAAATCCATTCTAATACTTCATTTCTACATTTTATAACCAACATTAGCCTTCTAAGGGTCGAAATACTCTCAATAGATTCAATAGATTTCCATTTAGGAAATATTCCATATTTGCCACTTGTCTCCTAGTTCCAACCTTCCATCTTCTCCCAAATTTGATTGTGAGTCTCTTTGGCTTCTCCAACCCCCAAATTCGCCTTCATTGAGCCTATTTTTGGGTCTGACATGTCATAGTGGTCATATGTCAGCGGTCAGGTCTGCAATTTGTCATAGTTGTCATAGATGCTCCATCATTGGTGTCATAGGGGCTAGGGAATCTAGCCCAAGTGTCCACAAACTTCCACTTTGACTCTTTATCTTCCATGGAGGTTACCAATCCTTCCCAATTCGACCTAAGATGCTCAATGGCATGTGTTATAACTTACCAACTCACCCAAGAGTGTTCACATTCCCATTAATTCAAATTTTCAAAAGAGAGATACCATGTATTATGAAAAATCAAGCTAGTGTGGGTCCCACATCCTCCATATGTCTCCAAAACCATTTGTCACCTAGGATTTCTCTTGAATTTCTTTATTCACTATATTTATTAAATACTTGAACACTTCTAATGTCTAAACATCATTTATTATACCCCTTATTCAAAATCCCAAAGCTTCCACCCCAAACCTAGGAAACTAGTAATTTTCCTCCTTGGCAATTATTTGACCCTTAACATCAATTTTACAAACTCTAATGAATATGGCTAATGTGATTAGGCCATTGTGACCCAATTCCAAATTTGGGACAGCGGCACCTAGAAACGATGGCGCTCAAATGATCTAAGTGATCATCCTGATCCTGAGAATGAGCGAGGAGGTCATCAAGATATGGTTCTACAATATGTTTAATGTCATGAAATGCGTATGAAATCGCCCGTTGGAAAGTTGCCTCGGCATTATTGAGGCCAAAGGGTATCTTTCGGTACGCAAAGGTCCCCCATGGTAAAATGAAGGTTGTCTTATGCTGGTCGGCAGGGAGTATGTCTATCTGATTATAGCTGGAGAAGCCATCCATGAATGAAAAGATGACACTCCCGGCACAGTTATCGATAATCTGGTCAATAAACGGAGTTGGATAGTTGTCTTTTGGACAAGCTTTCTTCAAATCACGGTAATCGACACAGACTCTAATTGTATCCTATTTATTTGCTATGGGAATGATATTAGACACCCATTCTGTCAATGAAACAGGATAAATAAAACCAGCATGCAAAAGTTTTTCAATTTCTGCTTTGATAGCTGTTGCGTTGCGGGGATGAACGGGCCGGAGTTTCTGCTGAACTGGTCAGGCACCAGGAAAAGTTTGGATCTCATGGACCACGATGGAAGAGTCTATTCCTGGCATTTCTTCATAACTCCAAGCGAAAATGTCGCGGAATTCTTTGAATAAGGAAGTATAGAACTCCACCTTGGTGGTTGTACATGTCTTTCCTATGTGAATGTTTTCCACGACACTAGGTTTCACTGAAATGTTAATAGGAGCAGTTTCCATGATGTTAGCCAAGTTTCTTTCGGAGAATATATCGTCGAATGAAGTGAGAAACTTGGGTTTAACAATTTCAAGTGAACTGCTGGATTTGGTGTCTTGCTCGCTCACCTAGATAGTAGGGAAAGAATACCGATGATGGTAATCTTCCTAGGGTGGTTCATCGATGCACATAACCTCCATGATTGATTTGTCGGAAGGAAAAATTAGTGTGAGAGGATCGATAGGTGGTGACGAGGATCCAACCTCAGATGAGATTTGTTCCATGGCGTGATGCATAGTAGGATCGACCCAATCTGTGGCTAATTGGATTGCCTAATAAGTTGAGAGGTTCCCATTTAAAGGCATGGAATTGCCGTAGGTTTCAAGATCCGTAGGACCCGGTATCATCCAAGAATCAACAGATCCATTGGATGGGGTGATACTTGACGATATCATGTTGATGGCATGGATAGGGGATCTAAGCTCTGGGAATACTCTGATGAGGGAGGAATCCTTCATAAGACCAACGCCAACATATTCAAAATGATACTGGTACTGACCCAGCAACGGGACATTGTGGGCGGAGTTCGAATGAATGTCTGGAGTACAAAAGTCTAACTGATATATAGTGACAATATTCCCTTGGTGAGGAAATTGTACTATTCAAAAGACGGAAGATGCAACGGTGGTCATGGCGTCGAACCAATTCCGGTCGAGCAGAAGATTATAATCCAATGGTGCATCTACGACTTCTATGTGTATAGATACTATCTTTCCCCCTAGTTCAATGCCAATCACAGGAATGAGTCCATATGGCTGAAAACCGTGTCAGTCAAACACTTTGAGAGTAGTGGGAGAAGGTGTAACTTCAGGTGAGCCTATGGCCCTCCAACAAGTCAAGGACATGACTGACGTGGAAGCACCTTCATCTATGACAATGCGATGAATGTTGTTTCCATGGATATTTGTTTGGATCTGGAAGGCTAACTGGTGAGAATGCCTAGGTTTAAAATACTCCAAGTTAAAAATAATCATGTTAGAAGTATCTAGGTCCACTGCCCCCAGTGCTAAAAGTAAGGTCCTGCGCTGCATGGGGCAGTGTTGGAGAACCTCGAGAGTCGACATCGCGCATGGTACTTGAGAGAGGTCCTCAAAAATATTCTAATTTTGGGCTGCTCGCGCGTTAGGATTAAATGTCGCCTTTCGGATGGTGCCCTTGGGTGGGTGTAGCACTATGTCTGTGATAGGTCTCTCAATATGGATATGACCATTGGGGGGAGGGATGATAGAAGGATATTCAGAAGGGGACTTGACATTGGTTGTCTCTGGTTTGTTTGAACTTGGAGGGGTATCATATGTCCTTGCTCGAGTGGATATATGAATCTCTTCATTACTCATCATCAAAATTTTGCGGTTTGCAGACGTTCCTCCACGGGGTGGGTTGTTCGGATTTCCCCCTTTAGGGGGATCGTGAGTAACCATTTGTTTCTATTGATGGGGGGAAGGATTGGTTAACACTGTTGGGTGGGAGGATCCTTTAACAAATTTGTTGAATTCGTCCTTGTAAGGATAGTCTCATGTGTAGTGATCTTCCTGGAAAATCAATCAGGGGAACTTTGCTTTCCGACATGGTTTGGGATCATTGTTGGTTGGTTGTAGCTTGGGGTTCTCCTATTGGTTAGAAGGTTTCTTGGATTTTCCATGGTTATTCTTCTTCTTTCCCCCAGATTGTTGTGACGTGGATTGAACCACATTCACCTCAGAGGAAGGAGCAAGAGAGGTAGAAGCTTTGGGAGCAGCCTGAGGTGGGGAGGGGGAAGCCGTAGCTTGCTTCCCACTTGGTTTGGTGGCAGGCTGAGCCTTAACTGAACCGACGATATCGTCGATGGGGGGTTTAGTGGTGGTATTGATTGGATCAGTAGTGGTGCAGGAGGCATGGGGAATAAGCTCGTATAAAGTTTCGGATTGGGTATATACCAAATCCATATACTGAGTGCGAGAAATTGCTTGTTCCCCCGTGACAGGTCCACCCATGGAAATATCCCTAGCAATGGGAGGCAGGAATGACTTCATGAACCAATCAGTGAGTAACTGGTCCAGAATGGGTAGCTTAATTAACTTGCGGCATCGACTCCACTCATGAATATGATCCAAGATATGTGTAGAAGTGGTTTGACGTAATGAGGTCAACAGGTCTGTTCCAGTCTCGTATCGGATGGGGAGATGGAAATGTGTCAGAAACTGCATGGCTAGGGTATTGAAATCATGAAAGTAGTGTTGTGGCAGCTCGATGTACCATTTTTCTTCCATATCGGTGAGTGTGCACTGGAAGAGCCGTAACTGAATGGAGTCGTTCATTAATGAGCTCGAAGAACACCAAAGATGGAAGGTCATTACATGGTTCTTGGGGTCAGGTTGGGCATCGAACTTGGGAATGTCCGATGGTAGTTTGGCTTGGATGGGTGGCCAATGAGGTTCATGCCATATGGGATCATTAATAATCCTGGACAAATTGGGCAAGTATAGCATGGCCAAGAAGGGAAGTTGGCGATTGGGTTGCGGGTATGAGTAGTAATTGTATGGCGTAGGGATGCCTGTACGACCTTGCACAGCATAATGTTGCGTATTGTACCCATACATGTTTCCCGTGGGATACTATTGCAAGTTCTGAGGATAGTAGACCATCTGGTTAATCGATTGTGTGTTCGAAATCATGGGATTGATCATCTGATTCGGAATCACAGTAGTAGCCGATTGCTGAACGTTCTGCTGAGTAGGGACGAAGGGTATAGTAGCCTGGGGTTGTTGTGTCCCAAGAATCTTTCCTGTTCCTTGTTGGGGTATAGTTCCCTGGGATTTTTGCGTCCCGGGAATGTTTACAACACCTTGTTTGGGTGCAGGATTTCCTACACCAGGGTTAGGGGATGCCTGAAAGAATGGTGTCCATGGAATATTGGTTCCAGCCTGATGAAGAGGTGGAGGCTGAAGAGGTGGGTTCCATGGAGTATTCGCGGCTGAAGGATAAGGAATGCCAGAGTTCAAGTTGGGGGGAATGAAAGTTTGAGTAGCTTTCCCCTCAGCTTGATTCCAGTTTCCAAACAAAGCATATCCCCCACTCTGTGGGATTTGGGATCCCCAAGAAGGAAGAGTCCCTGATGAGGAATGTTGAAAATGGGGTCCGGTTGGGATACCGGCATGAGGTTGTCCGCTGTCGGGTGAATTATACGTGCCCAATTGAGTAGATGGTGCTGATTGAGAGGGTTGTTGAATGGTACCAGTGGGGGTGTTAACAAGTGGTATTCCTCTAGATGAAGGGCCTTGTTGAGCTGATGGAAAAGAAGTAGGTGTTTGTTGAGTGGACCCACTTTGAATGGTACCAAGGGGTTTCCCTCCAGTAGATAGATTGGATGGTCCGATTGGAGGAGGTTGGTTACTGGGGCCAATGTTCCCAAGAGATGGCTTTCCTCCTACGGGTGGGTTTGATAGTCCACCCGAAGTGGGTTGGTTATTGGGATCAAAGGTTCCAGTAGACAGTTGTCCTCCGGAAATTATGTAAATGGTGGTCGAAGGTGTACCTTCGATTGGAGTATATGATCCAATAGTACGGGTAGAAGTTCTTCCGATGTTAGCAAGGTGGGGTAATGTCGATTAGCCCATTACCCCAGCTTGAAATCGTGAAAGTAGTGTTGTGGCAGCTCGATGTACCATTTTTCTTTCGTATCGGTGAGCGTGTGCTGGAAGAGTAACCGAATGGAGTCGTTCATCAATGAGTTTGAAGAACACCAAAGATGGAAGGTCATTACGTGGTTCTTGGGGTCTTCTCCGGGTTGGGCATCAAACTTGGGAATGTCCGATGGTAGTTTGGATGGGATGGGTGGCCAATGAGGTTCATGCCATATGGGATCATTAATAAGCCTGGACAAATTGGGCAAGTATAGCGTGGCCAAGAAGGGAAGTTGGCATTTGGGTTGCGGGTATGAGTAGTAATTGTATGGCGTAGGGATGCCTGTACGACCCTGCACAGCATAATGTTGTGTATTGTACCCATACATGTTTCCCGCGGGATACTATTGCAAGTTCTGAGGATAGTAGACCATCTGGTTAATCGATTGTGTGTTCGAAATCATGGGATTGATTGTCTGATTCGGAATCACAGTAGTAGCCGATTGTTGAATGTTCTACTGAGTAGGGACGAAGGGTATAGTATCCTGGGGTTGTTGTGTCCCAGGAATGTTTCCTGTTCCTTGTTGGGGTATAGTTCCCTGGGATTTTTGTGTCCCGGGAATGTTTCCAACACCTTGTTTGGGTGCAGGATTTCCTATACCAGGGTTAGGGGATGCCTGAAAGAATGGTGTCCATGGAATATTGGTTCTATCCTGATGAAGAGGTGGAGGCTGAAGAGGTGGGTTCCATGGAGTATTCGCGGTTGAAGGATAAGGAATGTCGGAGTTCAAGTTGGGGGCAATGAAAGGTTGAGTAGGTTTCCCCTCAATTTGATTCCAGTTTCCAAACAAAGCGTATCCCCCACTCTGTGGGATTTGGGATCCCCAAGAAGGAAGATTGCCTGATGAGGGATGTTGAAAATGGGGTCTGTTTGGGATATTGGCATGAGGTTGTCCGCTGCCGGGTGAATTATACGTGCCCAATTGAGTAGATGGTGCTGATTGAGAGGGTTATTGAATGGTACCAGTGGGGGCGTTAGCAAGTGGTATTCCTCCAGATGAAGGGCCTTATTGAGCCGATGGAAAAGAAGGAGGTGTTTGTTGAGTGGCCCCGCTTTGAATAGTACCAAGGGGTTTCCCTCCAGCAGATAGATTGGATGGTTCGGTTGGAGGAGGTTGGTTACTGGGGCCAATGTTCCAAAGAGATGGTTTTCCTCCTATGGGTGGGTTTGATGGTCCGCCCGAAGTGGATTGGTTATTGGGATCAAAGGTTCCAGTAGACGATTGTCCTCCGAAAATTGTGTAAATGGTGGCCGAAGGTGTACCTTCGGTTGGAGTAGATGATCCAATAGTACGGGTAGAATTTCTTCCGATGTTAGCAAGGTGGGGTAATGTCCATTGGACCATAGCACCAAAGGTGCCGATTTGTGGGGGGGATCTTCCGTATGTTCAAAGTGGGGATGGTGAGAACATTGGGTTATCCCTCATAAGGGGTGTGCCCCCTGAAGGTATGTCGAACATATTGTATGAAAACAAGTGTGTGGAGTTTAACTGATGGGTATCAGGAGTCACGTCCATGGGGACTTGAAAATTATGAATACCATCGAGGGTTGGGCCCAAATTTGTATCACATAAGGTGGAGGCAAGGTCAAAATGCGAGTTGTCCGATCAGGGTCTAGAAAGAGGTGAGGTATAGTGAAATATGAGGGTGTGTATCCATCAGCATAGGAGTGATGAAACTATGTACTAGATGGAATATGGGGAGCTTGGTAACCAGGAGGACGGGTGGGGAGTATTGGGAAGATGATGAGAGCATTTGATCTGTATCACGCCTGAATTGTTCTAATGTTAGAGGAGAATTATCTAGACTAACCATACTAGATTGGATAGATGCCATAACCTCTTGTTCTGAGGGGAGATCAGGGAGGGACACGGTGAATGGTATATTGCTAGAACAAACTCATTTCATGAGTGTGAAAACCAAATGGTGTAGGGTGGCAGGCGGAGGTTCTTCCTAGGTAGTAAACAAATCAAACTTAGGTTGAAATGGTGTGGTAGGTAGTTCAGTTTCTTCAATAATTTCAACATATCCATTCAGGACTCGAATCAACTCGGACATGTCTTCATCAGATCCTTCAATGGTTCCAATAGATCCCTCAGGAACATTGTAGAAAGTGTTTGCCGGCAGGGTAGTGCTAGCCTCTGGGAGGATGATGACCTCTGGTATAGCATCATGTGCAGTACTAACTTCAGCAGCTAATGTGTTTTCCACTGTGGGAGAAGGTTTTGGAATGAGAGTGGGTTGTGGGACAGCTGGAATCTCAGGTATATTATTGGTCTCAGGGACTATAAGCGATTCTGAGACAATGCTAAGAGTGATAGGTATAGAAGGAGCTAAAGATGTAGTACGAATAGGTGGTGGAACATTCCCCCATCCAGCCCTGCGGCTGGCAGGGGTAGGAATACGTGATGTGGGTGGAATAGAAGTCTGTGGTGGTGGTGGTGGTTCAGGGCTTCATCCTTGATTCCTCTGTGATGGTCGTTGATCAGCCATAATGGAGGGAATACAAGTTTTGGGGGCAGTCTCGTAGAAAATAACTCAAAAACCCTAAAGCAACCGAGTGTGCTAAAGGGGAGCTAGAAAAAGGCAAGGCTCATAGGCCAAAAAAGAAAGCTCAAAAAACTATACTGAGACTGGCGTCACAATAAGCGAGCTGAAACAAAGGTGCCCAGAATGCCAACAAGCAACACTAAAAAGGAAAAATGACCCTCTAAGAAGATGAAGTTGCAAGCAAAACCTCCTAACTAAGAGCTGGAGACCTCAACACGTTGTATCCTTCGCAAGGTAATGAAATCCAAGTCGGACAATACAAAATGAGAGACCAATAATGGAAGGATATCCCTCTACTGAAAGGGATCCTAGGTAAAGAGCCCTAGAAGAAAAGTCACTAAGCTACCTCGTTCATGGCACATCGGAGAAGGATACTGGCACTTCTACCTTATCACCCCTGTATCACCTATACGGTAGAGTACAAGGAAGATAATGGATCGATATGCCTTAGGCGCTAAGTGGAGTGTGGCATTCCACAAATTCCATCCAGAACCAGTCCTCGCAGCTTACCCCCGAAACAACGAGAGGCCCTCTCCACAAATTGGTTGATGACCGTGTCAATAAATACTAGAGGATTTTAGCACCCTAGAGGACAACCACTATGTCTCAAATGAAAAATGACAAGGGGGAATTATTTGGATGCCTATTCCCGGTGTCCTACCTAACTGACAAATTCTTTTTCTCCTCAAGTGAGGTTATAGTGTGTTGAGTTAGGGAGTGTAAATTTTAATGGTTGTATTACTTAATCGGGTAATGGAAGTGAACCTTATGGTGTTATGACGAATCAAACCATGCAAATGAACATGAATCGAAATGAGCCTTTATGTTCGATGAATGCTAGCTAAAGTAAAGGGAGAGTTCTTCAATCACAATACATGAACTTTTTCAAAAGAAATGAAAAAACCACTCCAAAAACAAACTTTTTGTTTTCTTTTAAAATAGGCCAAACTAATGAAAACTACTTTCAGAATGCAACTGATCTACAACTAATGGCACTTCAAAAATGAGTAAATTTATGTGACAAACAATGATAAGTGATTCACTTCCCAATATGCAAAATTATAAATTTGATCTTTTCAACAAAATCAAGACAATGTTCCAAAAGAAATCTTTCAATGTTGATTTTGATAACAAGAATGGAAAGTTATTGCTATAAGAACAATGTAGTCTTGAAAACCATATAATCAAGGAAAGACAAATAGTAGCAAAACTTGATTATCGTGAAAGAACCAAGCCAATGCAAGAATAATGAGGAGGTGACCAATATGGGTGTGGTGCCACTAACTCAAGAAATCCAAGAACAAAACAAATAAAATCAAACCACAACAGACTTGCAACTTATTGAAAAGTGACAAGGTATGTAGACAAGAGGCAACAGGTAATGAGTAAGTGGGTATGGTAATGAATGACCATGAACCTAAAGATGTCCAAAGTGTCTACAAAACTTCAAAAAATGAAATGCAAGCACTGTATTACAACTGGGCATGTAACAAAGGTCTGATAAATATCAGAGCAACAACCAAAAGCAGAGAAGTCAAAAATTGACCAAAAGGAACCAAGCAAACTGAGAAAAAACCTTTTTTGCAGATATTATCGTGTGGTTGTAATCAGCCCAGGCGCGATAATTATGAATTATTGTTGGCAGGCGGTTTGATGAGGAAAGATCGCGGTACTGCTAATGCCGCGACACGTTGGATGAAGGTGTGAAAGGAGTATTTGGTGCCAAAGGATACCGCAGTTGGCGGGTTTTGGGTCACTTGGACCACGTATTTTGTAATATTGAGTCAAGTATACCGCAGTTGGCAGGTTTTGGTTCATGTATTTTGTAATATCGAGTCAATTGTACCGCGGTATGCGGGTTTTTGGGTCATTAGACCAAGTCAGTTAGTCAATTGTCCATAGTGTTGGTTGGGAAAGTGGACAAGTATTAGCCTATAAATAGATGAGAATTGTAAGTGTTAGAAGAGTCGATGGATAGAAGATAGAGATAGAGCTATATGCGGAGGTTGACAGAAAGATAATGCATAGAGTTGCACAGAGATTCATGTACTGCTTTTGGTTTGCCACAGTAATATAAGGATGATGATTTGGTGCAATTTGTGTGTAATGTTGATCGATACTTATGTTATTGACTTGTCTTAATGCAATTATCTGTTTCTGTCACTATGATGTGGATGCCGCAATAATATGTTATAGATATTTGTTTACTGTAATGTGGAAATGTTGTGATTAGAGTAATGTGTGATGTGCTAGAACTTCATCAGGAATATTTAGAATTGTTGTTCGTATCATAATGTCGCAACTCGCCTCCTCCCTCGGTTGAAACATGGTTCCATCTGCTCTTCCTAGACACCTCGGGTGAGACCTCATATGCTCTGCAGGTGTTGCTGGGTGGGCTCAAACCTTGCCGGTGCCCAGGGAGACTGCAGTATGTGTCGACAGTTGGTGGACCCCTGTCGACTGTGAGGTCGAAACTTGGTCAACAAATGGTTCCGTTGTTGGGACCATGTGCAGAGTAAGAGGAGGCCATGTTGTGGCACCCGACGAAGCCGGAGATACATAGCTGGTTTGATCAGAGACTACGGGAATTTGCTGAAAAGGAAAGTCGGAACACGCGACTAATAGTAGATCACTAGTTGGGAAGATATATTCACGATGATCCACATGAGTGGTTCTTCTCTGAATTTTCGGTTGTTCTGTATGAGTGGTTGTCAAAGCTAACCTTCCAGAAGAGAAATTTCCAAGGTGGTGAACCGACGGCTTGGACCCCGGAGTTGATCGAGGAGCTGCAGGAAGTCGATAATAAGGCATCACGAGCCGTTGAAGTTTGGCTTGATAGCATCTTGGAAGGATATATCACTGAATTTGCGGCCGACACGAAGAAATACTGTAGTGAAGCTAAAAGATACTTCTTTGATGGACCAAGGGGAAGGTTTTTGTTGTCACTCCAACTGTCAATTAAGATGCTAATCTGTGAGAAAGGTATATTGAAGATGCACCTTGATCAGTAAGCAGCCTGGTGGGTGGAGGCCATGGGTATCACGACTGTGGGGGGAAGTCGAAGGAATGGTAAATGGGTAGATGGGTGCAAACCATGAGGAGACTGTGAGCGAATCCGAGGAAGAAAGTGTCCTTATGAGGGGAGGAGCAAGGTTCCGACATGAAAAGAGGCAGAGGATAGGATAAGGTCCTACTGCGATCAGACTGCAAGACCATGAAGGAAGGCCACACGGGGCGAAGCGACCTCACAATCATAACAGGGAAAACCAGGCTACGCCCAAGATAGAGGCAAGACCGAACCCCGGCACAAACATACCCACCACTCCGCTCATTGACTCTCAACCAGCAAGAAATAATACTTCGACACCACCAAGTTCGTCAATACCGCAGAAGTTAATTGGTAGTAGCACAGCGACAGGAGGAAGGAAGCCCAAGATGGCCGACGATGATGCTAAGATACCATTTTTCCATGGAAGTGTGACAGACAACCGAGAACAATATTGGTTTTTGTATGAAGTGGTATGGACCGTGAAACAGATCGCTGATGACAATACTAAGAAAGGATAGTTAGCCATGACTCTACAAGGTCGTGCCTTAGATTGGTTCATGAAGTTCGTTTTAGTCCCTACGGGGACCCCAGAGAAGTCACTATATGCGATTCGGGATGGGCTGATTACTGAATTTAGACGACCTAAGTCAGAGGCTCAATATATTATTGAATTGAAGGAAATTAAGCAGTATCCTAATGACACGGTGTGGGATTTTGACCAGCGATTCAAGACACTGATGGAAAAGGTTAGTTTCGATATGAGCACTGTCCAACATAAAGAATGGTTCATTGCGTCACTATTACCCCACATTCGACTTCCGCTGATGCAACAAAGCATATCGACGTATAGCGAAGCTCTAGAGATTGCAATGCGATTGGAGGCGTCGCCGATTGGAGATAATGCAACCGAGATGTCGCAGATTCAGACGCAGCTTGCCAACCTGACTATACAGTTGTAAGATTTAAAGAAGAACAAGGAACAACGTGACGAAGTATGGTGTACGCGATGCCGAAGAGAAGGGCATATGAAGGATAATTGTCCATATTTCCATAATTATTTGGTGTTAGGCGCGCCAAACCCGTTGAATAGCGGCAGTATGCTATGGTGTCACATTTATTCGATATTTGGGCACAGTCATGATAGTTGCCCGTATATGCAGAAAATGGTGACAACCCCATGAAATCTGTATTGCACCTTCTGTAGGTCGGTAGGACATGATGAAAAGGATTTTCGTGCATATGGGTTGCTACAGGAGAGAATGTGTGATGCATTCGATGTCAAAGATGATCAGCACGCTGCACTGCTACAGTCGTAGGTAGATCAGCCGATACCGCAGCAGCAAATGCAGTTTGTACCGCAACAGTTGGTACTGCAATATACACCGGTGAACCCCCCACAGCCTTAGTACATGCAACAACCACAGTATGTACCACAAGGGCAAGGGATGCTGCCAGCACCCATGCAGTAGCAGTTTAACCAACCTCAGTATCAGCAACAGGGCGGCTATCTGGGAGGCTACAAGGGTGGACGAGGTGGTGGATTTGGTCATGGAGGAGGAGGTCGAGGTGGTCATGGACCTGTTCATTGTTACCACTATGTGGTATGGGGGCATTATCAGCGCAACTACCCACTGCTACAGAATCAGTGTACGTTTTGTTCTGGTAATGATCATACATTCGAGAATTGTCCACAGTTGATTGCAAGATGGCAGGATGGAAACACTCTGCAGCTACAGAACCCAGTACAACAATCGATACAGAACCCGGTGTAGCAACCAATGCAGAACCAGCCCCCGTGACCACCACCAAACGCTAATCCGAACATAAATCAATCAGGGAACCTGCAGCAGAACCAAACACATGGTACCAATATTGCAACTATTTCTGCAGAACCACGACCACAAGATGCTTCGGTGGCTATTGTCACTCGTGGAGGCAAGACAACTGGGGAAGATGGTCCGGGACCACTCATTCGCTTGGCTGGTCAGAAGACGGTAAATGTTGACATTGATGCAGAGCGGGAGACGTTCCTGGAAGCACGTCGCACTTTGGAGAAAGATTGTGGTAAGGCTGTTGTTTGCGATATGCCGCCTATCTTTGATGCCACATCAGATGCCAATCAACCACCACTAGGGATATTGCAGAAGTTCCTTGAAAGCTATCTCTCATTGGCACGAGACCTGGCTTCCCTGGTTGAGATTGAGGGATGGTTGCAGTGATTTCCGAAAGGACGGCGGGAGTCAGCAGTAAACTCCTTACAGCGACAGAATACTGGCAAGGAAATGCGAATGAATATTTAGATTGGTGACTATGATGTTGACTCTGTGATTCTTGACCTTGGTTTGGATGTTAACATGTTAACCAAGTGGGCGTGGCAGAAGATGGGGAGTCCCCCATTGAGCTGGTCTCCTGTGCAACTCTGGTTAGCTAACCATGTGAAGGTTACACCGATAAGGAGGGTTCCACGGCTCACGATTGATATTGAGGGCATGAAGACTTATGCTCATTGAAGTAGTTGATGGAGGAACTCCTATCCTACGCTATTGGGGATCGGATAGGCTAACGATAGCGGAGTTGTAATCAAATTCAAGAAGCGCATGATGAATTTTGGGAATCGTGATTTTCGAGTCATCGCTCCGTTGGATCCGACTGAAGGATGTCGATATGTTGAGCTTGTCAAAGATGACAATCACACTAGCTGGGATCATGCATTTAATATTTTTGACTACATTCATCCCACGATCCATGGTGAGCTAGAGTGGCACAGTGAGATTTCTGTGCCTTCCGACTCTAATGATGCATTAGAGCACTGGCAGAACTGGATGCATGAAGTACCGTTTCGGAAATGTGGCTTAGTTACACAATCCTTATGTTGGGTTGCGACAGAAACAGTCACACTTCCTGTCTATGACGGGTTTCTTGACCTCACTAAATTTTTGGCAGAATTTGAAGAATGGTTCTAAGAACCCCAGCGATTTCTGCCCTTGGAGGAAGCACTAAAGGCTGCTCCAACACGCTGGTGGGTGACACATAAGAAATCCATTAAATATTGGTCACAATGTCGAAGGTTGATGATGGTTCGATTTGGCAATACTGAGGTTTATCACACCAGCAAGTATGATGGTCGAACTGATCCCGGTGATCATGTGATGGAGTGTCAACGATTGTGGGTAACGCGACCCAGAGATGAGTGGGTTCATGCTTTTGTCCATACTTTGGAGGAGATACCGCGCTCATGGTATACTACAGCCAAGTTGCGCTATGACATTACAACATGGGGGGAGTTGACAATCTATTTGACTCATACCTTCACGTTTGCGGATGCCAACCCTGATGTCCATAATGACTTGCATCTCGTCCGTGACGTGATATTTGGGGTTGTCCCCGTGGCCTGCCCTGTCGACCCGCACACCCACAATCAGATGCAGTCTCTCATGGAGTGTTTCGACATTAGTGGTAGCCCGGAGGACGAAGATGATCCCCAGAATGTTAACATTCTTGAATCTGAAGGAAGTCGCGATGTGGTACCACCTATTGCACCAAGTAATCCGTTCAATCAGCCGTTGCAGCTTTGCAAAATGAATATCGGCACTGAGGCTACTCCCAAGTTTGCTAATGTTGGGGATTATTGGGATGATGAGATGATGAGTAAGGTTACCAAGTTATTGCATGAGTTTCAGGACATGTTTCCCATGAGGTTTTTAGAAATGAAGGAAATCTTGGGTGATTTAGGAGAGATGAGGATTCCATTGAAACCAAACGTTAAGCTAGTCCGACAGCGACCTTATCGGCTAAATCCGCGACATAAAGAAAAGGTCAAGGTGGAACTTGATCGGATGGTGGATGCTAGTATTATTGAACCTGTGGACAAGTCAAAATGGATCAGTCCTATGGTGGTGTAGGACAAGAAAATAGGCTAAGTGCGCATTTGTGTCAATTTGCGGAAGTTGAACGATGCCTGCTTGCATGACCCCTTTCCGACCCCGTTTACTGATGAAGTACTTGAAGGAGAGGGTGGCCAGGAGATGTACTCTTTCATTGATGGATTCTCTGGCTACCATCAGATTCGCATTGCCAAGGAAGATCGCCATAAAACAAATTTTGTTACTGAATGGGGTTGCTTTCAGTACACGGTCATGCCATTTGGTTTGAAGAATGCACCTACGATATTTTCCTGGGTCATTGTTGCTGCATTCAAAGATTTTATTCAGAAGTTTCTGCAGATATATATGGATGATTGGACTATTTATGGATTGATTTGCGATCATTTGGCCAATCTACGGTTGATGCTTGAGCGATGCCGATAGCACCAGATATCGCTGAACTTGAAGAAATGTATATTTTGTGCACCCTTTGGAATACTGTTGGGTCATATCGTGTCTAAGCAGGGACTGCTGGTTGATCCAGCCAAAATTGCACTTATCTTGGGGTGCAACCGCCGACCACTATTAAATAGTTGCGCACCACCTTGGGTCACACAGGATATTATTGCAAGTTTATCAGGGGTTATGCTGCGATTACAGCTTCTATGGAGAAATTGTTGAAAAATGGTGTGGCATTCCAGTGGAACCTGGAATGCTAGGCTAGTTTTGAAACGCTCAAGGCAAAGATGGCATCGGCATCGATCTTGGTCTTTCCGGACTAGAGTAAGGAATTCCATGTCCATGTTGATGCTTCATCGGTTGCTTTAGGGGTTGTATTGGCTCAACCAAGAGAAGGCGACATTGATCATCCCATTGCTTTTTCCAATCGGAAGCTGTCCTTTGTAGAATGTAATTACACTACCACAGAATAAGAAGGTCTAGCCATGGTTTATGTGCTATAGAAATTCAGGCACTATTTGTTGGGTGGCTACTTTACAATGTTCACTGATCATTCTACATTGAAATACTTAGTCAATAAGCCTGTGTTGAGGGGGAAGATTTGTCGGTGGCTACTGTTGTTTCAGGAGTTTGATTTTGAGGTTGTTGTGAAGCTGGGGCGGTTGAATGCTGGACTAGATCATTTGTCACGGATTGATACAGGGGAGGAACCGACTAATATCGACGATGGGTTGTCGGATGCCCAACTGTTTCACATTGCCACTGCTAATCAATACTTCAATGACCTCCTTCAGTTTCTGGTGACCGGCACCGCGCTTGATGACTTTACCACTACTCAGAAGAAGCAATTAGTCGTCAAGGCTGCTAACTTTCAACTAATTGCCGGAGAATTGTATAAATTGGGTGCCGATGAGATATTGCACAAATGTGTCTTGCCGCATGATCAGGCGCAGATATTGGCTGGGGCACATGGTGGAGTTGTGGGAGGACATTATGGCAGTCGGGCGACTGCTAGGAAAATACTATGCGCAGGTCTTTGGTGGCCTACATTACATAACGATGCGACAGACTGTGCACGATCTTGTGATGTTTGTTAACGAACTGGCAAGCCGTCCAGATGAGATGAGATGTCGCTGCTACCTCAAGTAACATTGCAACCATTCAAGAAATGGGATGTGGATTTTGTTGGACCGATCAATCCACCAGGGAAACGTATAGGTGCACGATACATCATTACAGCAACATAGTATTTGACCTGATGGACTGAGGCAGCACCTGTAGTTGATTGCTCCGCTACAACAGCTGCTCGATTTTTGTTTGATCACATTATCACTCGTTTCGGCTGCCCCAAGATATTACTGAGTGATCAAGGCAGCCACTTTCTTAATTGCACTATTAGGGCATTGATAGAAGAATTGCAGATACAACATAAGAAGAGTACACCCTATCACCCACAGGCGAATGGAATGGTGGAGGCTTTTAACAAGGTATTGGAGCATGCGTTGACAAAGGTGTGCAATGCAAACTGCGATGACTGAGATTTGAAAGTTCCAGCGGTATTATGGGCCTATCGCACTACATGTAAACGACTGACTGGTTAGACGCCTTTCAAGCTAGTATATGGGAAGGAAGCAATTATGCCGATGGAGTATATTGTCCCAAGTCTACACATTGCAGCTATTACAGGAATGGATGATGTTGCAGTGTTAGACGAACGTCTATCACAATTGGTGGAGCTTGAAGAGGATCGATTTATCGCTGGCTTTCACCAAGGGGTCGAGAAGGACTTCCATAAGGCATGGAATGATCGCCACATAAAAAACAAACAATTTTAGCAAGGCGACTTAGTGTTACTATACGACAGTAAGTTTATGAAACATCCAGGAAAGTTGCAGATGCATTGGCTGGGTCCCTATTGCATCCATAGTATTACTTTAGGAGGAGCAGTTCAGTTGCAGTGATTGGAAGGGAGGATGCTCCCCAAGATGGTAAATGGTCACAGGTTGAAGCCCTATCACGTGGGCGTGGAGCAGTGTGATGTCTAAGTCGCATTGGTTAAAAAAAATAAAAAATAAAAAATAAAAAAATGATGATGATTGTTGCAGGTTGCTTGATGGAAGATGGCGCACCAATGAAAGAGGGTATGCGCAAGCGGACGGGGCTTGTGCTGCCATATTAGAGTAAGTCAGAGACTCATGGCATTGTAGTGCTCAGGCTCGATGATGGATTTGGGAGAGTATGACAAAGTGGTGTGATTACTGGCCACCCTCTCTACATAGTATTACCCTTGACTAATTTGGCTGGGTTCACACATGGCAATGGCATGTTTTGCACATGGCATGCTGTGCCGGGACGATCAGTTGGGTTGTTCACATGGTGGCACGTGGGATCTTTGTTGGCAGCATGGTCGCCCCCTCCACTGTGACATTCGGCTAGCTCTTACACATAGATGAGAGGTACCGGGGCATCATTCCCCCCATCATGACAAGGGAGAGCCCGGCTATAAGTAACCAAGGAAGTTGGTAGTTCACCCTACAGAAGTTGTTTTGACATAGAGTGGTTATCCTGGTCAATCAATTTGGAAGTTGAGTTGTGAGGAATTCCAAGGAGGCTGTGGAAATGATTCACTTTGTTTCCCATGGTAGCACTCCAGGGGCCCTGCGAGCCCGAACGATGACTGTCCCTGAGCGCCTTGATATGAGAGGTGCACTTACGCTGTGTATTCCTAGGCCGGTGCCAAGGCGACTGTGGTATGCGTCGACAATGAGGTTCTGCATAATTCAGTATGCAGTAGTTGTTCGAAGGGTACTGCTATTTTTTATCAGAACGCTGGTTGAGGTGGTAGCTCACTGACTTTAGTAGAAGACGGGCACTGGAACGAAATAGATGTGCCAGATTCGTTCGTCGTTCTCACCCCTTGGCACTGTTCATCCTCTTTTCTTTTCAGTTTGCACTATTTCATGCGACTAGAGGATGAGTTTGCGACGTACCTATCAGCGAGCCAAGGGTCGCCTACTCTCGTGTAGGGCTTACAGAATTGGTAGCTGAGGATCTGTACAGCCAAAAGAAGGAGACAACATTGCATGATCTAAACAGCAAGAACAAATGCAGTTGACGTGGCTCAAGGGCGAGCCACAAGATTGTGTTGGGGGCCTGTTGGCAGGCGGTTTGATGAGGAAAGATTGTAGTACTGCTGACGCCGTGACACATTGGATGAAGGCGCGAAAGGAGTATTTGGTGCCAAAGGATACCGCAGTTGGCAGGTTTTGGGTCACTTGGACCATGTATTTTGTAATATTGAGTCAAGTATACCCTAGTTGGCGGGTTTTGGGTCATGTATTTTGTAATATTGAGTCAATTGTACTGCGGTATGTGGGTTTTTGGGTCATTAGACCAAGTCAATTAGTCAATTGTCCATAGTGTCGGTTAGGAAAGTGGACAAGTATTAGCCTATAAATAGATGAGAATTGTAAGTGTTAGAAGAGTCGATGGATAGAAGATAGAGATAGAGATATATGCAGAGGTTGACAAAAAGATAATGCGGAGAGTTGTGCAGAGATTCATGTACTGCTTTTGGTTTTCCATAGTAATATAAGGATGATAATTTGATGCAATCTGTGTGTAATGTTGCTCGATACTTATGTTATTGACTTATCTTAATGCAATTATCTGTTTCTGTTGCTATGATGTGGATGCCGCAATAATATGTTATAGATATCTGTTTACTGTAATGTGGAAATGTTGCGATTAGAGTAATGTGTGATGTGCTAGAACTTCATGATGAATATTTAGAATTGTTTTTCGTATCATACTGCTGCAACTTGCCTCCTCCCTCGGCGGAAACATGGTTCTATCTGCTCTTCCTATACGCCTTGGGTGAGACCTCATCTGCTCTGCAAGTGTTGCTGGGTGGGATCAAACCTGCCCAGGCTGGTGCCCAGGGAGACTGCGGTATGTGTCGACAGCTGGTGGACCCCTGTCGACTGTGAGGTCGCGACTTGGTCAACAATTATCGCGTTCTAGAAAGAGTGTGGGTAGCAATAAACTGGTAATTATCACTCTGTAAGAAATGGTAGGGGTGTGATAATTTTCAGAAAGAGGATAAGTGCGGGAATTTTAGAAAAGTTGTTGATTTTTCAAGGGTTTTCCAACCTAGAGGACTCACTAATCATTGATAGAGGTTTGATGCAAAGTGGAGGGAGGTGAATGGAGGTCAAACAGACCAACTTTCACAACTGGTTTGAAAGAATATCAAATTCACAATCAAAGATAGATGAAAGTAAAAGAACTCAAAACAAAAGGGGTTCAAACCAGCGGAGTCGCCAGTTTTTGTTGTAGAGATTTATTCCTACGGGTAAGAAGAAACCCTCTTAGGATAGAGAAAAATATAATGACTCTATACTAAGACAAAAATGAAACAATGCGATCTTGAATCCTAGATTAAACTAGCATTTTAGAGTTTCTGTATTGAAGAGAATGAGAGAAAGTAACTCACCTTTCACTCTTGATGTTTGTTCCGCTCGTCGTTCAGATCCCGAAGTCCTCGCGATGAACCTGTTAAGATCAGACAATGCAAAAGCATATACAATTCTCCAAGATCTCTGAATCATAAGTTAGTATCCATATCTATATAGATGCAAATCATGAAATTGAAACACAATCAACACACATGACTTAGGAAACAAGACAAGTTAACTTTATTACAACTTGAAGATGCTTACAATGGTTGCTTGATGTCCAAGCCAACTTTCAGCTCCAAGTCCTTCCTCTAGCTATCTTTGTAAAAGTCTCAAGATCATAGGTTGGATGCCCCAAAAGTCCTCCATTTGGCCCATGGAAGGCCTCTCCTTTATAGTGTTTGGAAGGGTTAACCAAAAGGAGAGTAAAATGGATCTAATGAGTGTTTAGTGGATCAGGCCTACTAAACAGAGAGAGGGATTGGGATCGAATCAAAGTTGGTAATCCCAAGGAAATATCTCGAAATGTGAGATCCCAAGATCCACGGAAAAAAGGCTAAAAGAGGATTGTCGCGCCCCTGGGTCTAAGCATAACATGGCATTATCGTGCCCCAGGGTCGGAGCATAGCGCAGCAACCCTAATTATCGCACCCCAACAAATGTGCAAAGTGCGATAATTAATGTAGATTGGGTGACACATAGCAGGTAAGATATGACATGTGGAAAGTAAGATGTTGTCTTCGGTAGTTAGGCCATAGACTTTACTCCTAGGTGTCTAGATGATAATTAGGGGGAAGTGTCATTTAGGACACTTGGTGTAAGGATGTGACACTATGGTTTAGTGTGTAATATGAAGGTATAACATTGACTGGTGGAGACTAGATTTGAGCCTTCAATTGAGTAGTTCAATCACTGAACCATGTCTCTTTAGGATCCTTTTTTCTTCACTCAATCCTTCTGATCATGGAAGTAGTGATTAGATAAGAGAGGATTGTTCTCTTATGTACTTGTCTTTTGTCTTCATGTTGTGGGCGCATAGTAAAGTGTGCTTCTACCTTTCACTTTGTTAAGGGTGTTAATTTGATTGTTAAAATATGCCCCCTAATGTGTGAGGTTTGAAGCAGAGCTAAGAGACAAAATACATTATTTTTATACTGATATTCCTCATACTGATACTCTTCATACTGATACTCTTTATTGATCAAAGAAAGGATGAAAAAGGATTAGCTCATAGGCACAGGATTTAGGAGAACACCTGCAAGTCAAACATAGCAATTTCTCAAATATACAATATCTTCCTGAGGCGGGCATACCCATGCTTAGAAATAAACAAGCATGGTCACGAACAATACACAGTGGATCCATGTCCAAAGTAAATTTGTGTAGAAGTGTAAACATGCACTTTTGATGAGTGCGAGAACAAGGTTTCCATTGAACTTCTGACATGGTAGTTTAATCTTGTGCAACTCAGGCAGTGCATCGATGAGTGATACAACTGTTTTTCCCAAGGTCTTCAATACAAACTGACGATAGTACTAGTTTATATCATGTGAATAAATGAACTGATGTCGCGCATAATAAAACATTATCTGATTACCGGTCATTGATGTATATTGTTAACAGATACGAAGAGACCTATTGATAATGATGATGGACTCTAACGTACTCAGTACAAACTAGCAAGTTTGAATAGATGTTGTGAAGTCGAACGCTTGTAGAATCAAATAATCAGGGGTGATTGATGTATACCCACTGTCATTTGCAAGGAAACCTACCACTAATGACTGCAAGATCCAAGGTACTCTTGGGTTTCTAGATCCATTTCCTAGATGATGATTTGGAGTCGATAGGAATAGTTCCATCGGAAGGAGGGCATTAATGCATCCCACATCAACTGATACGAAAAAAAGATCAATAGTCTGATATAATTTGGTATAGTTGCGAGATACAACACTGTATACTGACACAAGGAAGGTCGACATGATTGGTCAGGAATATTTGAGGAATGGCCGACTCTGTTTGAACTTCCCTTGAACACATAACACGACGTGGAATGGACACTTGGAAACATAGGACTTTGAGTAACCGGCCTTAATGAAATATGCCAATGGCAGATGCATTAACGAAAGCTCCATTGGTGATGGGAAGGATAGCCCATCGGTGGATATCTGTTCAAAATACTGGTACAGTTTCCTAATCCAAATGTGGATGGTGTATTGACAACAAATACCAAATTATGTGCTGTGTTCAAGGGTGACAAGGATTGACTTTTGCCATTTTATTCAAGGATATAATATGAAATGATTGAATTCTCCTTCTTTTTGGATTTTTTTGTTTTTTAATTTTTATGGATTTTTCATTTATCATCTCGAAAATGAATACTTAACGCTATATTACATGAGAGGGAATGAGTGTTGCATGGGCGTACTCCTATTTTTCAAGGGCACTGGTCAGGCCAAGGAAAATACCCATATTGCAAACAAGGGTTGAGATGGTTGTGCACACTATTACAAATGTTCCCTCCATGGGTAGGCTATTTGAAGAAGGGTTATGCGTCAACAGACGGTGAAATAATACCATGTAAATGAGCTTATACTATTTGGTATGATGTCCAAGTAGGAATGGGTCATTGAGGTTTACTTCATATAGAGTCTTGTGAAAAATGCCAAAATCATAAATCATGGTCTACCTCCAACTACGTTAATCAAATAGTTTGAACTGTCAAAGTCTCCAAGTCTTGTAATCAAATCCATTTCACTACCCAACTGTTTAGTCAAAAATTGGTTCAAATGTGCATTTAATATCTAAAAAGATAGCCAAAATTGTAGAATTATGCATCCGTCTATCATTCAAAAGGATATGGTCATACATGTATGAATAAAAGACAAGTAAAAATACTCAATTTTTACCATATTCCTTGTAGGTATAGCCGATGGGTGAGAGAATGCATCTCCTTTCAGCATGAATTTCTAGAAGTTGTGAACCTCTTTTTAGTGATCTGCCAGTTGTGGGTGAGTTTTCATGCCAGACTAGGAAATTTTGAAACAGTTTCACATGTTTTTGAAGTTTCTAAATATTTTCATTTTTTTTGTGAAATTTTTTGGGTTTTATCTTGAAGAAAAAGAATCAAAAAGAGAAAAGTATTTACACTATTCTTTTTTGTGTGTGCAAAGTTACTATTCAAAATTTCTAGAACCTCAACACACTTTTTGGTTTATGATGTAAGCTAGTTTATTTCGACTTTTACTTATGTCTGTAAATGATATGTTCAATTAAATTGCCATGAATAATATACATGCTTTCTTTTTTTGGTATGATGTGAATGACTTAGATGCCAATCAAGTACATAGTTGGAAAATCAAGTACGTAGTTGGCTAAGGAATCAACCAAACTATTAAGACTTCTAGGAATGTGAATATATTCAATGAACTCCAATTGACGTTCTAAAATACGTACTTGTAGAAAATTTCTATAAATGTAGGATTTAGAACCTGATACTAACCATTTAACTGAGATACAACTAATTCTGACTCCACTTTGAATACTATCCGTCGGATTCCAAGGGTGATATCCTCAAAAAGAAGCTCAATGATTGCTCTATATTATGCAACATTGTTGGTTACATATCTAAGAAAAATTCCTCCTGAACTAAAAAATTCATCATTAGGTGTGAAAATCACCCATGCGGGGGAAGAAATGTTCCAAGAACTACAGCTGGCGCCATCCGCATATCCAAAATATGTGAACGTTTCTTGTGCCATCTGCCAAAGTGACAATAATAGGAAAGATAAGTGTGTGCTCGAAATCACTAAAGTACAAAATTTTATACAAATAATACAACATAATACAACAAGTGTTGCGAGGAATCATTTCCTACGTAAAGTATATCTTCAGATAGAGACCATTTCTAATCTCCGACATAGGTTCCCCATCATAATTGATCAATTCATAAGCTCCTCTCTTTAACAGAGTTTTGACTACAAGTGGGCCAAACCATTTTGGTATAAATTTCCCTTCTCCTATTTTTTCTTGGTCTTGGTCATAAACTAAAACCAAATCACCTTCAGAAAAGACTCAGGGAAGGGATGATTTATCATATTGCATTTTAACTATTTTCTTGTGTGCTTCCACATTTAGAGAAGCTTCCCTTTTAGTTTCATCCAGAGAATGAAGATGGGATTCCGTTTCGTTTTAACCATTTTCGACTGCTATTTTTAATGATGGGATTCCGCATTCAATTAGAAACACAACCTCTTGTGCATAAACCAATTGGAAAGGAGTGAATCTGGTTGAAGTTTTAACAGTGGTACAGTAATCCCAAAGAGAGAAAAACAACATTAAGTTCTAGTTAGTTTTTTTCTTATTAATCGTTCTCTGCAACATAGTTTTCGAAACCTTGTTAATGGCTTCGACTTGTCTGTTAGCTTGAGGGTAACATGGCGAGGAAAAGTCCTGCCACAATCCTAACCTATTGGTAATTTCATCCATAAAAGAATTCCTAAAATGACTTCCATTATTAGTAATGATCTCTTTGGGTACACAAAACCTTGCTATCACGTGATTGAATAGAAAATAGGCTACAATTTTACCCGTGTAGTTGAAAGTAGGCATCGCCTCATCCCACTTGGTGAAGTAGTCCACTGCTACAATGATGTAGTGGTGGCCATCAACTGAAGGTGGGTTGATTGTCATAAAATAAATGACCCATTTTTAAAATGGACCCATGGTTACTATAGGGTTTAATGGAGTTGGATGTGCACGCATTTTTATTGTGTAGATTTGGAAATAATGACACTTTTTAACCACATTGATGCAATCTTTAAATATTGTAGGCCAAAATTATCTTGCACGTAAGATTTTATAGGCAGTTTCCAAACTAGAAAGATGACCACCACATGCCCTAGAATGGAAATCATTTAAAACTTGTTCAACTTCCTTGTGTATTAAACAACACCTTCTTAGATATTTGAGAGGTACTACCACTCATGCATTGTGTTTTGCAGGTTCAGACACTATTCTACAAGGATATGTTGATGAAAATATGGCAGGTGATAAAGATAGTAGTAGGATCACCACAGGGTATGTCTTTATTGTAGGTGGAACAACAATAAGTTGGATTTTGAAACTACAAAAGGTTGTATCACTTTCAACAATAGAAGCAGAATATTTTGTTGCTACAAAGGGTAAGAAAGAGATGATTTGGTTACATAGTTTCATGGAGTAATTGGGTGAGAAGTAGGAGAATAGCAGGTTGTGCAATGACAACTAGAGTTCCATTCATCTTGCAAATAACTTGGCCTTCCACTCTAAGACTAAACATATACATCTAAATTACCATTTCATACGGTCTGTTCTGGAAGATGAACTGTTGAAGCTGGAAAACATACACACTAGCCAGAATCCTACAGACATGTTGACAAAGGTAGTAACCAAAGGGAAACTGAGTTCCTTCCCGATTCTAGTCAGCCTTCAAGCATGAAGGTGAAGGTGAGAAATTTTCCAGGTCCAAGGTTCAGAGCATAGTCCAATAAGTACAACAACGATGGAGTTGATGTGATCATTCTCCAAGTGGGTTATTGTTGGTTGTGGATCCTGATCTTCCTTATTCATAGATGTTGTTCAGCCGTGTTTTCACCCTAGTTTTATATGATGTGAAGGTGGACTGTACACTCATCCGAGTGGGAGGTGTGTGGGGGCATCGCTTAATTTTTGGGTTGTTTGTTGGCCAACAGTTTACAGGCCCATGGTATTGGGTAGCTCATGGTATTTTCCCATGGTAATTCCTATTTAAAATGAATACATTATAATACATTTATGTAATGTATTTTAAATATATATGTGATTGTGTAAGACATACTGAGAAAGAGTGAAGAGGAATTTGCAGCGGATGTGCTACAAGTTGTATCCATTCATTTGTTGGATGGTATAATAATAAAAGGACTAGCAATTTCTCTGTCGACATAGCCTATATTGGGTGAACCATGTAAATTGGTGTCTCTGTAGTATTTTTTTTATGTTATTTATATTTGCATCTCGTTTATTGTTATTTCTCTGCGATCTTGTTTCTCTAACATGATCCACGGTTTTGGATTGAGAATAAGTCTATATTCTCTTTATGCAGATGACTTCCCAACCTGACATCTACATCGGCTACAAAGACGGTGCAAGTTGATGGTCCAAGAACCTCGAATCAGTTTCCTGAGCTATTTATTTCCCTTCCCACATACTACACCGCACCAACGGAGTGTGATTGGCAGCACTCATTAATAACCAAGAAGAATATTATGATGGCATAGGTTTCTTAAGTGATGCCACTCACCTTGGCATACACCATATATGAGTACACCTAGACTCCCAAATAGTTGTCTCACAACTAAACAATGTATTTTGTGTTCTCAATCCACTCCTTTTATGCAAGTTCTTGTGCGTACAGTACCTTCTCACCCAACAATTTGAAACCATTACTTTCATGCACATACCAAGAAATACAAATGCATTTGTTGGCTCTTTCGCTAACGATTTCTTGAACTAGGACCCGATACATCACAAGACTTCCTAGTCCTTCACACCCAACAAACAAATATATAAATATATGTGTGTGTGTGTGTGTGTGTGTGTGTCACACCTACTACTACACATACATGTATATCATCATCATCTTTCATAAGTTGATAACCATTCGCAACATACATGTCAGTATATACCACTATATATGCATCACATCAACATATAGAAAACATGAACCATACATCCATAACATACATCGACACGACATAAACAATAGAAGTCTATCGCATATATCGTAAAAATGGTGTTTGTGTGTGTATATATATATCATCAAAAAATCAGTTTCATGTATAAAATGTCCCTCCAGGGTCATATACATAATACCCTTATGGGGGATACATCATATAAACCACCTCCCATAGGCTCTATCAAAAACATATAAAAAAATGGACTCATAGCTCTCTACAAAAACATCAAGTTGCCCTGCCAGCTGGTGGATCATGAGACCCCATGATAGCCAAAGGTCATACGGCCTCACCTCTCGCCACCTCGGGGTCTTGTCCTTTCACAAGTCTTGGTCCCTCTTATGGCCTCTGTCACGGTGGAGGAACTACACCCTCCTGCACCTCCCTTTATATATGGCATGCCACCACCAACATACACATAATGGGATGCCACGTCGGCCCACACTCTGCTGGTAGCTGAATATTCAATGCCAACTTGTCATTTTTTAGGTCAGTGACACCTATGTCGTTAAACCCTATAGACATCATGTTGAGCCGCCTCTCTAAGTTGTCCAATGCAATGGATATCGTCTCCCATGTACCTACTCCCTCAGCAGGATATCCTCCCACTACTGCTCCCCCAGCCACAATAGCTCCCCCAATAGCTAGACCCTCTCCTACTACCACTTTGGCCCCCTATCTCATCAACGATGCCCCCTGGCCTTACGGGGTAGCCACACTGGACCAATATATACATCACAAGTGGGAAAATTCTATCAGTACAGGAAAAAACATATATAAAAAATTTGCAAAGAGAAAACATGTACAACAATATATGTAATTATCAGCACAACCATAAAATCATACCTATAGCGTTGAATCCCCCTACAGGAGGTGGCAAATCCAGATCGCCCCGACCCCAATGTGATGCTCCCACACATCCAAAATGTGGTGGGTATAATCATCCCCCATCATTCCACCACCAACCTGGGGCATTACTCGCCCCTGGTACATCATCCAAGGCTCTTGAGGCCCCCTCGAAGGACCACTATTGGTGGCCTCAGTTTCTGGTACCGTTTGAAGAAATAGGATCACAGAACGTGCCCGTAACAAAAGGTCCTCCTCGAACCTCCCCACCACAGACCGCTCAACAATTCCATCATAGTCTGGAGAAATATTGATCCCCAGGCCACTGGCCAATCGAAAATCACCCACTCAACAAGCGCTAACTTCCCACCCGTAATATATTTGGGGTACGCAACCCCAAAAAACTCACTACAGCTGTCACTACGTCCCTCATTGGAAGAGCCCTCATATGGCTCATCAGAATCTGACAAACTCTAGTCACCATCGCAATACCGATCCACCAATACAAGGGTCGTATGCCCCTCCATCTTTGGGGGGAGTGACTCCCCCACCCCATGGTGAGAAAATCCAATCAAGGAATAGATATCCTGATTTTTAATGCTCAGGTCCTCCCCACCAAACCTGCAGGACCCCACATATTGATCAGTATCCACATAAGATACTTTGATGACCTCATCAAGGGGAACTTGAAGAACTTCAAGATCCCTACATCATGTAGTGTTTGGGTCGCTACCATATCCCCAAGTACTAGTGGCATAAGATCGTCATAGTTCCACTCCCTCCACTCTATAGCACCCATAACATCCATAATGAACTCAAACTCACCTACACAAGGAAAAATTTCACCCATAACACACCAATCAAACAAAACCATAAATATGTGCAACCTCCTCTTATGAAGCCCACGTGTAGCACATCATCGACAAAGACAAGTCGCGCCCTATGCGCAAGTATTTCACTTACCCGCATGACACCAATGCGTCGGATTTAAACTAATTGGTCACGCTATATAGTGCAGCTGTCTGAAGAATAGTCACACTACACCATCATCCGGTCAAGCAACCGACATCCCGCGTGTAGCGCGGAACAGTACATTTTTTTCATGCTATGTTCCCGCGCTACTATCGTGTGCAATTTTGGGAAAATACCACACTACTATAGTGCACTATTTTTCCATTATCTCGTGCTATAGAACGAGATTCCCCCAAAATCTTGTCTGGTAGCCAATTAAGGGCTAAATCAAATCCCTAACACCCTAGGGACCCAATTTTCCTATATCTACTTGGACCCAAAGTAAAAACATAAGGTTACGACATACATGTAACTCACAGATCATCAAATGCATGATCGGATCTCCCAAAATCACCACAAAAGTGCTCTAGAAGGTTGTCAACGAATAGTACAAATGATTTCAAAATGTGGCCCCACCCCCTATTTGTATTCATTTGGCACAAATTTCAAACTTACCCTGCGGACAAACCGTAGCTCTGTTTTACAAACTATTCACACCACCACAATCAGTGCCTCGAGATCTTCGACATGTATCCGACCAATCCTTATTTTGAATAGTTTCTCCTGGGCCTTATTTTCCACAACCACCCCTCAGGTACATGCAACATGTTTTAGTTTTCCATTTGTTGCATTATTAATACCTTGGTCATGTTCTTTACTACACTTGGGTATGTGTTCCATATTTGCAGGATCACGACCAAGAAAGGCATGAGACTCTTGATTTCCCATTATAAGAACAAGACTCTATCTCTCAGAAATGGTGTTGGGATTCTTACCACAGGTATCATTTTTAAACTGACATATAGGAAATGTGTTCCCTCTGTTTACAAATACATTTACCAGTATTCTCGTTGATAACCATAGGGCCCTAATATCCATGCTTGATGTGCCATCAACTTCATCATTGTGAATAGAATTTCCCCCCATGGGTGTACACATCATCTCCAACCTAATCATAAATTGACACCCATGATGTCAAACCCCCACAAGTCTGAGGAATCTGATCTAGCTTGAAAATATCACCCCTAGCTCATCATGTTTTAGCTGTGCATTTACTCCCCTAACTCTCACAGTAGATGCCATCCAATTCCTTGGCACATGTTACGATCAAGATTCACAAATACCACTTATAGCTCCATGAGAACTCTACCTTCCATAATTTCCTCGTATCATTACCTCTGTGAAGACACTTATGGGGCCCCCACCCTTAGAAGTAACCATTTCTATTCAATTCTTCCCGCGGGAATAATATACATGGCATTGATTCATGGGGAACCCCTCTTCACATTTACAAACCTACTACCACTTCATCTTGGAAATCATCCTCCAACCCACTCAAAACTATGGGGACTCTTCCCATCATCAAATTGGTCCCCGGACACACCCAAAACTATGGGGACCCACCATTATTCTTTATGTACAAATTGTTCCACCATCACATAACATTGCGGGAACACCCTATTCTTTTTGGCAACAACCCATGGTCACCTTTCATCGATGTATTTGAGTCTCAATATCCTTAGTAGTATTCATTTTTTCGATGACCATTACTCTTAGTATTGTGTCTCCATCAAAGCCATTTCCTTTGCAGTTTGTCTTCATCTATCTCAATATGTACCTTTCCAAAAGGAAGGCTTCCATCCACACTCCCCATGTTTAAATCGATCAAAGGAAGTTATGAGCCCCACTCTTATCATCCATTCTTACGTCGGGTATGTCTGTCCAACAATTAGTTACACATTGACCTTGGTTCTTAGGATACGACCCTCGTCTTGTCATGTACTTAAGCTCTCTTCGATGTCAAAACACTATATTCTTAGAGTTGCAGTTGTACCTTGGGATCCCTTTCAATCACTATAAGTGATCACCTCTCACTTAGTAGGGAGAGTCATTAGTGCTCCCTAACTTAGTGGTTTCCCCTATGCTTGAAATCAAAACATCTATCCCATCAGGGGGGATGTAATTTTGAAGGTAGCAGTGTTCACATTTACAAACCATGGTAGCAGTCCATCTGGAATAGTGAATTTCTCTCTCATAAAAATTCACAACCACACTGGTCCCCTACCCCCATGGGCTTATCATGATCATCAGCAATCCCACTTCTTCAACACCTTGCAGCAGTCCCTGGTTTATTTACTCTCAGATGGATCGAATCCACCTTCATCCATGGCCCAACAATATAGTTGACTTGACGCCTTGGTCCTCTCTCATTGTAATCACATTGACATCATTTCATGAGCATTGGTATACCCACCTCGTTTATATAACACACCATTCTTTACTACAGCTCCAATGGTCATCACTAACAATATTCCCCCATGGGAGGCCCCTATCATCTACCTATGATTTGTCCCACATAACAGGAGAGAAACACGAGAAACGATGATGCATTATCGGCTCTACAGTACCTTTTGAACCTCATACATTAGGGGCATCTATTAATGCCTAAATCTCACACATATGCGACATTTTGGCGATTCTTGCAGTAAGGAATCATCAACATAAATAATGTAGTTCAAAAAAGGCATCCTCAACAAATACAAAAGGAAACATGAGTCCAAAATTTCCCAAGACCAGTCAAAAGAGGAGTTCGCACGGTTGAACCATTGTTAACATGCGCTATAGCGCATGTTATCATTTTAGTGCCCATGCAATACACGTGCAGATTTTCCTTCGAGTATTGTCAAAACAGTGGGACCACCTAATTCCCACGGCGCATTGAAGGCTCCATTAGCTCCAACAATATGAATTTGGCTCCTCACACACTTGGTGGCATTAAATATCCCCCTTGGTGTATCTTGGAACTAGTTCATGGAGTGCATCAGTTCACATTTGGATCTAGTTGTTTCTTGGCCACCTCTTGGCCTATAAAAGGAAGGATTTGACATGCATTTTGTAGAAAGAAAGAAGAGCAAATTTATGTTGTTGGATTTGTATTGTAGCTTCCTCATAACCCACCTCTTCCTACCTTTGTAAGCATTCCCAAGTTCCCTTTCCACCTTCCTCCAAGGGGCAAGAGTTTCTCTCCATTGTTCTACCACCCACTTAGAATATAGTTTGGACAATAAGGACCTCCCTAAGGGAAATACAAAGTGGTTTTGCATACATTTGGTTGTTTTTGGAGTTTGTGTTCTCCCCCCATTTTCTTTTGTTGTATTTTGTTTAATTTTATTTATTTTGTGTGAATTCCACTAACAATCTCTTGCAGGATCATTTGGAGGAAAACCAATCACCACCAGGGGCTCCAAGTACTGAGGCCTTGATGCAACCTACAAGGTCAAGCCCCTTACCTAGTGGAGGGATGCAAACTTGTGCAATTGTTTCCACAAGAACAAGCTTAGAAAGACCTATAGCTTGCCAAGCAGTTGAAGTTAAAATACTAACAGATTCCCCTTCATCAATGATAGTGCGATATATGTCATTATCGCAATCCCGCACATTGATTTGGAAAGGCATGCATGAAGGAAGAGGAGACTCTACTATCTTGTTCCAATAAAAGGAAATGACCTCAGTACTTGGAGGGGGTTCCATTGAAATTGGTGGAATTCCCCCTTGTCCAGTACAATCTGAATTGACAAAGAAAACATCAGTGGAATTCAATTCACTCTTCAAGGGAAGAGTGGGATCAACCGAAGATCAATTCATATTCACTACTTCATCACCCAAAGGTTGGGTAGAGGAGGACTCTTGGGAAGCAATTGAAAGTTCTTATTGGTAAATGAGATTTCCTTCAAACAATTGTGAAGTCTCCCCTATATGAGGGAAAAGGTAATTATAATGAATTCCCTTTCATAACTTACAAGGAAAATTGACTTTTCCCCTTTTACCCCCAACCTTATTATCATTGGTCGATTGACCGTCATGAGTATGACCTATAGAGGCTGGTGAGATGGGTTTTTCAGGATTCTGGGACCACACTTTTAAAACCTTTGGAATACTAGGGAAATGGTTAAGAAGGTGATCACCCTTACAAATATTGCAAGGGAACTTGGGTTTGTGACCTATGTTCTTAGGATTATCAACATTATCAACACTTGCAACATGATTAACAAATTAACAGTGGATGATTGATTTCCCCCTTGCTTATTCTCCCCCCTCTTGTTCTTCCTTTTCTTCTTCTTCTTATCCTCCGGGTTACTAGCATCTAGGCTTTCACCAGGCATAGAAGAAGAAAGGGAATAAGATGCGATAGGTGAAGAAGGAAAAGGGTAAACATGAGGTTGGTGTTCTTGAGGTGGAGGGCTTGCATTCGAGGCATCAGTAGCATATGGGATCACTGAAGTGGAGAACAACCGTACGGGTAACCCCACAGTGAAACTAGGATGATTCAATGTAGTGATGTAGGGAGGACCACCATTTCCAAAACAAGGAAAATAAAAAGGTTTCCCGTGAAAGGGGTCCCTTGGTTGGTAACCTCCAGAATTGTTTCCATAGATACAAACTCAATATAGGGTATGCTAAATCAAAGAGAACACCCTACCACAGTCCCTATAATATAAGAGCAAGAAAATAACTCTCTTGTACCAGAGAGAAAGGAAGTAGGGATATTCCGGAGACTACAGATGAGGTCGTCAATGAAGAAATGAGAAATAGTTACGATTCCCATCGCATCTCTCCAAGGTTCAAGTAAAAGATCATAATCCAGTACCCTCCTGGTTTATTGAGGGTAAAATCATCTATTGCAGGTACTATAAGGATCGAGGTACATAAAAGACCCCCCTTACAGTAACTTGTGTGGATACCTAGGAAAGGTTTCTATGTTTACCACTTCACGCTCAATGATCAGGGGGTACAATAGACCATCGAATAGGACTGGGGATTCCAGAATTAAATCCATGACCAAAATACCATGAAGAAAAGGAATCTCCCCAAGGATCTACCAGTCCTTCAAGGCCCCAAACTCACATAGCCCCACTAAATGAATGGAAAATGGATCTCAATTGTTCACCTAGCTTGACCTCATGTTTGAATCTTTTGTTAGAATATATTTCCCACCCACGCCGAATGTTACTAATGGATTTCACAACTCTCTTTAGTATCCTATTCTCTTGTTTCAATAGCCTTGAATATTTAACTCTCCACCCTACTATCAAGGCCCTAAAATCCTACACTTGTTGGTTTTCTATAAAAGATAAAGATCTAATTGATTTTAAATTACGTCCTTGTTCCTTTTAATGGTTGTTTGTTACTCAAAAGGGTAAATGGAATTGAAACTAATGATGTTATGACTCAACACTAAGCCATGCACACAAAAATGAAATGCAAATCTTTCAATTTCGATATATTCTATCTATAGAAAGGAGCAAGAGGTTTCAAGTAAAGAAACTAGCATAACATTCAATGCAAGAAACATGAACTCTTCTTTGAATGCAAAATGCTTATAATTCAAAAAAATAAAAAAATTCATTTCACTTAAAATGTAAGCTAAAAATGCTCCAAATACCAACTAGTATGCAATCACTTTTTGGTTTTCCAATTCTTACAAATGCAATGAAATTTTTTTAATGCAATTTCTTTTGTTTTCTTCCTTTCAAATGAGATGAAAAGAACTAAATTCAAACACAAAGGATCATGAAACAAAAGAATGCCAACTAAAAAATGCAATCAAGTAGGTCAACAAGCATTAACAAAACTCACTTCACAGAATTCTCTCAATACTTGTCACTTGCAAACCAAGTAATCCAAATAAAACTGAATGAAATAAACATCTAATGGAAACCACTAAATGATTCAAAGACAACAGTTCCACAAAAATCAATACAATTTAGCAAAAACAAGTGAATACAATAGCCACAAGCAGTTCCATAGTGAACAATAACTATAAAGAGTAGCAATAAAGCCAAGAAACAAACTAGCCAGAACTCTGAGCAGAAGAAACTAGAAAAAAATTCCAAATTTCACACATTTCGTAGTCTGCAAGCCAACACAGTGCAACAATATTCAGTGTCTAAAGGTTATACCAAATCCCAGGTGTGACAGTGTCTCTATATACTCAAAAGGAAATTGTGACAGGAAAAATCAGAGTTCTAAAAATGCAGGGATTTCGACACAACTCAAAAGACTTAGGGTCGGAGAGTCAATCTGGATTTCCCAATGACTCTAACAGTCAAATCCACACAAAAAAAGGAAAAAGAAACAAGATCTAAAAGGGACAAAATTTTAACAAATCCTATGTTCTCTCCACAACAGAGATGCCAATTTTGTTAACGGATAAGTCTATAAGTGTGGACAAAAACTAACCTCCCTAGTTTAAACAATTTAAACTAGAACAAAACAGACAGAAACACACTTTTTCTCTAAGTTCTCAAAATATAAGTGCAATTAGACAGGAAACTAACATATGTGATATGAAGGTTGTCCTCACTTTAGTATTCTATCTTCTACTCCATTGTGATTTTGGTAGAATACCAGATCAAGATAAGCGAATAAAATATACAAGTGCAATTACATATAACTTATACATACAGCCAAGGAAGAGTGCAACAAAAACATGAACAAGTTATTGTAGGAAAGGAATGAATTTACTATATTAATAAATGATAAATATAGAGAGATACAACTAATATCCTTGGTGTTGTAGGATTCCTCCCAAAGCTACATTTTCCTCAACTTACGTTCCTTGCTCCAAAAAAATGACTATCAAGGAATGTACACAACACTATGGAACTATGAGAAATTCTCTAGCATTTGGATACCAAATCAAAATTCCACTCCCTACTCCATGGGATTTGGCTTGTATTTATAAGCTCAAATGGATAAGAGGAAGAGGAGAGAATAAGGGGAGAAGGATAGGATAGGATCCCAAAGACTCTGGATTTTGGCTGAAATCCACCCTAATAGGAATGGATCACCATCCATGAGGGCCTTTTTCTAGAAGCTCCTTGAAGTTTCTCTTTTTCCCTTCATAAAGACAATGTGCTATCTTGGACAAAGGAAGCATTAGACATTGTCACACTCTGTAGTGATTCAACTTGCAACAACAAATATTATCATAGGTTGTCAAAGAGCAAGTTGCGACACCCTCTCAAAACAATTTTTTTAAGGGAAATTTCCCATGATTATCATCTTTCGAGGAGGATATTTTCATTTTATTCAGGATTTAAGGAAAGGGTGAAGGTATATTTTCCATCATCATCATCATGATGAAAATTCCATGTAAAATATAGTCCATGCAACCATACCAATAGTCTACATTCAGCAAAAATCTCACCCACAAGTCAACATACTTCATGGGATGTCGCATGAATGCACAAATGTTCTACCATCTAGATAAGTTGGATCAATTTCCAACACCAATAGTCTCTAATTAAAGTATCCGATGCCAATTCCCCCCTACATTGTTCCTTTCATTAGAAACAATGTAGCATCTTATCAGTTTGAAAAACTAGAGCTATGTTTGACAAATTGTCAGCACCACCATGATCAGTGTCATGAGATCTTCAACATGGTACCATTAGTTCCGTCCTCCATGAAACTTCATTTGGCGTCTAGTTTTATGGCCATATCCCTAGGTGCACCATGTTTCTTGTCAATTTTTTTGCATTGTCAATACTCGTGTCAAAATCAATATTATACTTGGTTACTTGTGTCATGTGTGTAGGATTATTATTAAGAAACACCCTCTCATCAGTCAAAAATGGTGCACATACTTCAATCACGGGTATATCATTTTGACTTGGCATATTGGCAACGTATTCCCCCTGTTTACATTGCATTTACCTAGTACTCCCACTGATAGCCATAAGGTCCATATTATCGATCATGACATTCCATTAATTTCATCATCGAGAACAACATGTTCCCCCATGGGTGTGCGCACCATTACAACCCATTCATACTTTGGCACCCATGATGTCGAACCCTCCCAAGTCTGAGGAGACTAATAACTTACCCAGTTTGTCAAGTTGAACCCACATACCATTTCCTTGCTTTCTACTCATCTCATCTCTCAGATTCGCTGGAACATGTTACGATTATGATTCACAAATAACCTCTCATACCCCCATGATAAATTTACCATCTGCATTCCTCTTTGTATCATCACCCCTCAATAAGACAACAATGGGGCCCCACCCTCTGAAGACACCAATCCCACTTATTTATCAACACATGAACATTCTACATGGAATGGATTCATAGGGAACCCATCTTCTCATCTTCAAAAACCATTCCATCATCATAAAAATGATTCCTTGACTCACTCAAAACCATGGGAATCCCACACATAAAAATAATTTGGTTTCCCAATCCACTCAAAACCGTGGGAACTACATCCACAATTCTTTATGTACAAATCATTCCCTGATCCACATAAAACAATGGGAACCCCATCAAATAATTATTTGTTAGCATCCCTTGGTCACCCTTGATCAATGTACTTGATTCCATTTAACACCAACATTATCATTTGTTTCATTCACCTTACCGCATCAATATTGTGTCTCTGATAAATCCCTTCATCTACAATTTATTTCCCTTTGTTGCACCCTACATCACCATTTGAATAATGTTGTCTTCAATCACTCACCCCTATTTACATTGATCAAGGGAATTCATGAGTCCCATGCTTATCAACCAGTCTTGTACCAAGTCCGCCAGTGTCCCTGTCGGTTACAAAATTATCTTGGTTCTTGAGATAAGGCCCTTGTCTTATCACACGCTTCATCTCTCATCAATGCCATATCATTCTATTCTAAGAGTTGAAATGGTTACAGTTGTACCTTGGGGTCCATCCTCATCCATATAAGGGATCTCCTTGAACTAAGTAGGGAGATTCATAAGTGCTCCCTAACTCATTGGTATCCCCTTTGCTCAACACCAACAAGTCTATTGAATCAGGAGGAGTCGTATGTTCTAATGGTAGCAGTGTTGACATTTATTATTCATGGCAGCATCGCATCTACTATAGTGAAGTTCTTCCAACAAATTCATCCTTACTCAAGTCCCCCACCCTAGTGGTATGTTCATGCTCATCAACTATTCCACTTCTTTAGCACTAGTAACATTATTTCCAATATTCACTTACTCAACCAATGACCGAAGCCGCCTTCATCCTTATAGCAATAGTATCAAGAGTCGAAAGGGAAAATTTTGAAGATTCAAAATTTTCTCAAAGTGTAGAAACCTTGGCAAATCTTATTAATTCTTAAATTTGCAACAATAAATTGTTTGACGATTTAAAAAATAAAATATTCAAATTTCTAAGGACTTTATATAGTTTTTGGACAATTTTGGTGATTTTTAGAGTAAAAAAAAATATCCCATGGAATTTGGGCAAATCATCTTCGAAAAAAAGGAAAATTGGTGAATCTTTTTTTTGGAAAAAAAGGTCAAAAAATATTCCATGGGCTAAATTTCACCCATAAAATTTTCCTTGGAGTCGACCCATTAGTCCCTCTTCTTGTAATTTATTCTAAAAAAATTTCATGAGCATAGGTATGCCTATCTCATTTGTATAAAACATCATATATTCTTTAAAACTTCAACGGTCATCACCAACAACCTTCCCCCATGGACACATATTTTCACCCACAAGTACTTGATAAGTTATTAGAACATGGAGAGAAATAAATGATGATGTAGGTCATCCCTATAGTACCTGTTATCACACAACTTGTAGTTTCCCCTAGAGGTATCCCATCTGGGACGGTAGAGGAGACAGGCAACTTCTTGGTGACCAAAGAGATGCCACGGTTCCCAATGCAAGGTGGCAGTCACGTCAACCGAGGCACTCTTCGCTTTAGGTCAAGATGAGACAAGACCTAGGGGGAGACCCTATAACCAATCACAGTTGATTGGACCCAAACAAAGGTTTCTAAGGATAAGTAAATGAAGAGGTACGGAAACCAATGCAAGGTTGAGTGGACCTAGATGTTAAAGTATGGTTGAAGGTGGTTTGGGAGATTGTTAGTGTTTCAACCGATGTATGATTTAGGCCACATAGTTAGGTACAATGATAAGTTACACCACCATATGCTACACAAGTGGATTCTAATTTCTTGGGATATGTGAAATGGCTTGAAGTGGATCCACAAGGTGAAGCTAAGGGATGGAATTGGTACTAGATATTGTGTAATTAGTAGATCTATGGATCTAAGTTGATTTTAGGAGTACCCATGTACCAGATCTAGGGTTTGACACAATTCCCAAGGAGTGCGACTTGCTTTGAGGAGGACTAGTGCCTTGTTGGATGGGCTAATGGGGTCAAAAGGTATGTCAAAGTGTAGATCAGGACACCTAGGAGACAACTCAAGTGGGCTAATTGAGATAGAATGGTTGGATCTTGCTAGATCTAGGTTTTCATGAAATGACCCTAAGTGGACCACAATCCCTTCAAACAAGGAATGCTACCCCCAAGGAAGATCGTCACAAAATGATACTCTAGACCTAGGTTTCAAGGTATGGCCGTTCCAAATCCACAAAAATCTCAACCACCCACTTCCTCAAAGTGGGCAAACTCACCCACCCAAGGGAGTGCGACTATGCTCAAGGAGGGCTAAAAGAGGGGTTAAGTGGACCAAATCAAGTCCAATGGCCACCAAACTATAGATCCAAGTAGCTTATGCCCCGATCTATGTGGAACTAGAAAATTATGTCAATCCAAGGGTTAGATCTTACTAGATCTGAGTTTTAAGGTGCCAAGAAATTCAAAAAGGGGTTTTAATCCCTTAAAATGTGGAATGATGCCCACAAGGTAGAAATACTAAAGTAATAGTCTGGGGGTAGGTTATCAAATGTGTAGATTGCAAATCAAGTGGGATCTCACCTACCCATGTGCTAGATCTAACCAAACGAGCCTCTCTTAGGGAAGTGCGATTTGGTTCAAGAGGGATTTTTGCCATGAAAAGTGTGTCAATTTTAACCCAATCACCACCAAACTATAGATCCCACTAGGGGTGGATGCTATAGAGGTGGGTTCTTAATATCTCTTCAAAAGAAAGGCTAGATCTAAGTAGATCTAAGAAAAACCAAAAACAAGGGTTTTAATCAATTAGGGTTTTTATGATCTAGAAATTATGGATGATTCAAGGAAGAAGAAGATCATACCTTTGGAGCATACCTGGATGAAGAGATGAATGCTAGTTGAGACGAGGATTACTTTTGCCAAAGATCAAATGGAGAATTTGTTGAAGCCCTCTTGCCAAATCGATTTTTCCAAGCCACATATGAGTCCCTCTAACCTGTCAAAACCAAGGAGCAAAGCATCAATCAGTTTAACATGTTGAAGGTAGATACAAGCAAGAGAGAGATAAGCATAGAATAGTTGGCACAAAGACAAAACTACTGCCTGTTTAACCAAAACATATTCCTCCAAGCTTGAAGTGCAAGCCTCCCCACCAATTCGCAATTGTCAAAAACGTCCTCTTAACCTGTAAAAAAGATATGGCAAATATGCAAGATAGCTACAATGGATCCTCCAGTGCAATGGACAAAAGCATTTACAATCGAAACAACCAACATCCACTCCAATCCAAGCATGTACTCCAAAAGATAGAAATTTTATTCCAAGAGCCAAAAATCTCTAGATGATTTTACAATGAGAGGCACCCTCCTTAAATAGGATGGGGAGAGAGTACAATCCTAACCACTTTTTACATGAGTGGCTAAGATTAAAAGATCAAAAGATCTAATCAACGGCTAATAATAAATCATAACAATACATCACATGGATCACCCAATATAATAATGACGTCCCCACTAAATGGTACAAAGGGAGGATGACGTCATCCACTAGAGGGGTAAAAGTACAAGAATCCACCTCATGATGACTAGGACATGACAAAATAAGCACATGGTGGGGCTAGGAGGCACCAATCCTTACTAGCTCATCCCCAAGGCACAATAAAATAATAAAATATGTCCAATATAATATAAATGATCAAATCTGTCCTCAAAATCTGTGATAGACAAGCAATAAAAGACCTCCTGTGATCAATGTGGGCATACCTACATGGTGAAAACTGGCTAGAAGATAGTGAGATCACCCTGGAAGACCTCTGTGAAAAAAAAATGGCAAAACCTTGCCTCAATTGCCCAAATCGAATTCCTCAGTGACCACTTTATCCCATTTTTTAACTGCCTCGGTAACTGTGAAAGTGCCAAAACTGCCTCCTAGGGCATCTGCGTTGTCCATCTGAGCCCACCAGGCTCTCCAGAAGGGGGGGTAAATGGTAAAAACAAGTGGCTGGACCACCCCGTCCACATACAGCGCCCTATGTGAACTGGCCTCTCATGGCCCCTCCTGCTCAGGCTGGGAAATCAGCCCCAAATCTGGTCAACAAGTGTAAAACAGCATCAATCACTGTCAGAAGTGCCCGGAACTGAAAGATAAGTGTCTCATTGGATCCAGAAGACCCAAATCCACTAGAAATGTGTACTCATACACCATGGGTTGCCCTAATGGGCCAGTTGTAGGGTCCACCATATATGGACAATGCATAATCTGCTGATCTGAAGTAATAATAAAACATGCTGAACTGCATCAATCATCATCTGCATCATATGTACATCATATGATCTCATCATCAAGTATGTGGGACCATGAATCATCATAAATAAGCATATATATATGGCCCACATCATCACGGATCCCAAGAATATACAACCAAGGATAAATCACATCAGTAGACTAGGACATGCCTCTCTAATCATTCTCACAGCCTAGCTCAAAGTATAACATCCATTCAGTGGCATTAATCAAGTTAGCATATTCCTTTGTTATATAAAATTACTTGCACAATAGTTCAAATGACAAACTCACCCATTGGACATGGTCAAACTGCTAGTGAAGGATGAAGGCTAGGAACAAGGTTGGGCCAAGGGTTTGACTTGTCTAACTTAACTCAAAAATAATTTGGACTGGGATAAAGGGGAAATCTACAAACTCTGTGCTGGACAAAATAACACGGGGAATGGTTGTGCCTCACAAATGGATAAGTTGTTCAGAGAGTGCTTATTCAACTTAGGCATCATGTCTACATCAAGTTGATCCAGGTTCATTAGGATCATTCAGTTTTATTTCATGGCCTTTTTGGCCTACATAACTCTTCGGATCTCAGGTGCGCTGATAAGCACAACTAGTTGCAGCTTGCATCTAGGGCATGTTTTTCAAATACATATAAGGTCAGCAATTGTTTAGATATAGCTTTTAAGAACCATTGCTTTTTGGACCTTTCTTATACTCTTCGAGGAGTATTTTTAGCTGTTCATCGCTCTTGCCCTTTTTAGTTTCCATGGGCGAATTTGTAAGTTTCCATAGGTAGAACATGAGCTTTTAGTTTTAGCCAACAACATCTCAAGTGACTAGGGGGAGTTCGAGCCAATGCCAAACATCGGGACAACCGACCAGAATGATTTAGGCCTACAATCCAACTCACCAAAGGCAAGTTTTGTCACCAACTTAGAGCCGAGACACTGAATATACAGGGATGTGGTCCAAACACAGAGGTAGAAAAATGGGGAAGTCCTCAGTATCACAAAATTCAAATGAGATAGGTCAAGGTATAAAGTCAAATAGGAAAGTCATGTATGGGTGGAGTCAAGTGAATATGGAGCCTACACTAGCAGACAACTGGTGTCAGGAAAGACCATATCCATGTAAGGTGAAAAACCAGTGGGTTTTGTTAAATGACCTAAATGTGCAAGCAATTGTCCATTTTATGATTTATAGTTCATTTTAAACAGTTTGCCACATCAGGAATAATATACCAAGCAGACGTTGTGAACATGACTAAATCAACAATATAATAATCCACAATCAGTGATAACATATCCACAGATCATACAACATCATCATAGTAATAATCATCATGTACTATCTGAAACACTGTTGCAATACATCTCTAAGCACTGAACTAAAACTGTATGGGATAAAGGGTCACATCGGTCATCAAATCTGAACTCTCAAGGCTCAGCCTTGACACAAGGTCTAACATAAGTCTGAATAATATACTGCTATGATCATGAGTGATCCAAAATATACAATCATCATAGCCATGCTCCGAATAATGGAAGCTCTGGAATGTGCAGATATCTGCTAAGCAAGAATAGTAGCCCCGCTACTATGGTTTGATAACATCTGGCTCCAGCTGGGACAAGTGCTCTAAGGGAGAGAGCGCTTGAGAACCTCAGAATCTATGGTCTCGATCTGCTCTGCATCAATCTTCAATCCAGCACTGCACCATCCTTGCTTTCAGCTTTTATTTTGCACTTATTCCTACTCTCACAAACACTAAAACACCTCATAAAGCATGTATGGGACAAATATATAAAATAAAACTGAAAATGACTTCTATTCTAAAACAGAAACTGAAATGAGTAAAAGAAAAATATAAACTAACATGGCATATATTATTTATTCATCATTCATTATTTTTATTACTGTGCAGGAGGAAAAGAGAACTTCTTTTAAACAAGCAATCTCAACTTGCACAGGCAGCCAGACATATAACAGGAAATTAACATTCTTAATTGTGTGCAGGAGAAGAGACAAGCTTAGGAAGGAGCAAGGCTCAACTCAATAAAGCAGAAAAACAAGCAGACACTCCAAGCATAAAAGAAAAAGGGACAATACTCATCACACAGAAAAAAAAAAAAAAAAAAAAAAAAAAGGCACACAAATCCTATTGCTCAAGTGAGCTTATTCAGAAGCTACCTACTCTAAACAGGCAAGACAAGTCATAGCAGGGAAGGTCAGGGATGATAATCCCTTAACTTCCTCTGGTTGATAGGGAGTAAGATACGTTGGCCAGCCCCAGTGGTGAGAAAACACATCTCACCCATGCAGCGCTCAATAGTGAGCGGTCCAACCCAAAAGTTACCTGATCCCATGGATCGTATATAGAATAAATCATTAGGCATCACGACCCTATCACCAATTTCGAACCTTCGGTGATTTATAGATTGAGGGATGGCTTCAATAACATGTTCAGGAATAGGTTGGATATCGTAATTGCATAGAGGTTGAGGTGTAACTATGCTTGAATTCCTATTAGGAGGGATTGCATCAAATCTGGGAGATCCATCGTCTAAAGGCACAGCTACCCTACCAATCAAGACTTCTCTTACTATTCTCCTATGAGGACTTTCTACTTGTGGGTGAATGATATACTTTGGAGTTTCCCCCACTGTCCAAAAGTCTTTATCAACCTGCTCGTCACTTTTAGAATGGGCTATGGGTGATAGGTTTTGATTTTCAATACTTCTGCTAATGCCTTCTCCAGATGGGATAGGAATGGACATGTTTTCTAAAGATGCCAGATGGTCTTTAGGAAGGGACATATGACTAGGAATTGTGCTAGGCATACTCTGAGCTCTTATACCCAAATATGTTGATGAAGAAACAAGAGTATGGAATGAGACTGTGGAGTCCATATTCTCTTCACCAACGGGTAATTCCCTAGGCAAAAGGAAACTAGGGTAAGGTGGAAGCCAACTTGGTTCAGCGGGTTCCTCCTGAAAAATGGCTAGATTATTCAAAGAAGAATCTTCCCCAGGGGCATCATGGATCAAGGCATGTTCTTGCCAACTCATAGAGTTTTCATTCACTTGCCTCAAAACCCCATCCTCCAAGGACACATGGGACAAATGATCAGGGACATCAAAGAAGTGATAACTAACTGGTTCTTCATCACTCCCCTCGGATGAGGGAAGGTGTGTTCCTTCATTGTTATTTTCCCAAGGAGTGATGTGAGGTAAGCATTGTCTTCCTCTTTCTGTGTTAAGGTCAACTAGGAAAAACCACTCATGTACTGTCCTAGGTATATACTCACCCCTTCTAATTCGATCAAAGTTATCCTCAGAAGTGTTTAGCTGAGTAGTGGGCTCAGGCTGTTCAATGTGTGGCCCTATACTACTAGGCTGGTTCGAAGTCCTAAGTGACTCAAGGTTTGCTTCCCTAACAACAATAGCTCTTTCCCTTTCTAGACTAGGATCATCATCATGGCCACCCATGACCATGAAGATACCTTCAGGTAATAACTCACCCTCACCAAAAGTGTTCCTCACACCATCCTCATAATTTTCGAGATGCCCATCATAAAATGGCTCCCGGTACACCCTAACCAAAGACCCATCAGAGTTGAGGATAGTATCATATGATAAATCCATCTGAAGATGTCCCCCTAGCCCAACGGACCACTTACTACAAAGGAGCATACCATAAGCTGGAGGGAGATCTATAACTACTATATCCATTAGCATGGATATGTCGGGGCATGAAAACAGGTCAGCTCTTAAGTTTTTAATCAAACCAAAGACATTAACTGGTTTAGAGTTAATCCCACAAATGTTCCCATAAGGCCTAGTTATTTTTAATCCCATGGCTTCCATGACTTGCAAAGGCATCACATTCATGGAGGCACCAGAATCCAACATACAATTATGAAGAAGGGTATCACCAATGCGAAGTGTAAGATAAAATGGTTGGTGACCACCATTCTTTCTCTCATATAGGGCAGTTTGGATGTTAATGGGAGGGTCATCCTCTTCATCAACCATAGCACTAGGTGCTGGGTTTTGAGAAGATGAACCTTCACCACTACTTGTGGCAGTCTCAGGGATACTCTCGAAAAACTCTACCACTTGCTCCTTTATTGATGGGATTTTCATTAACTCAGTGGGTGGAATGTTATGCATAACTTTGTCCAACTCTCTCTCGATGTTGATATCAAAGTCATACCTAGGCAAAGGGAATGGCTCACTCACTGGACTAGGCAGCTCATTGCTTCTCTTTTCACTAAAAGGTATAGGCTTTTGGCCATCCTTTCTTCGTTGATAGGTTTTATGGGGAACTTGACTACTACTACTAACTTGCTCAGTAGCATAGATGGAATGGCCAGGGTTGGTTTCTTCTATGGTGTCTTCTTCATGATCAATCAAAATCCTTCTGAAGTCCTTATCAAGTTTTAAATTATCAACCCAATTAATGTTCTTTGGAGAATCTGGAATATCATCACCATGGATGGCATACTCAGGATCTTCCAACTTTTGCTCTTCAGACCAGTTTATGATAGGAGGTTCAGGCGAAGCTTGGCTCACAGGGTTTCTTCTATCACCTTCATTAGGCTTCCTTTGTTGATTCCAATAAGGTTTATGGCCATAGGGCTGCCTATATCTATCCCCCTCTTTGCTCTTAGCTAGATCCCTAGTTAGGAGAGTTAAATTTTTCATCATTTCATGCATGCTCTCCATCATTTCATTGGAATCTTTGTTAGGTTCCTTACTCTTCTTAAACTTAGGCTCAGATCTGGATGAAGGTCCACTGATTAGGTCAAAGAAATTTTGTTTTCCCATGGAAGCAGCGTTTGCCTCAGCTTTCTTAGAATTATCTTGTGCTATCTTCAAACTACTAGGGTCTTTGTCTTTTAGATGGTAACCTAGGTAACCTTCGTATGCATTGAGGTAATGAATCAAGATGGCTTGATCAAGGGGCCTTATGTTACTTGGGATGTTGGAGACAGTCTTATCAAAGCGTTGGTTAAACTCATGGACAGACTCATTCTCCTTCTTTTTGATGTCAAAAAGTTGGTGTAAAAGGAAGCGCCCATCTAACTTGACTGACCACTCTTGCTTAAGTTTATCGGTGAATACATCATATCTATTGATTGATGATGCAGGAAAGCGGTCAAACCATTTGCGAGCATCACCCTCCAAGGATGCAAAGAGACCCCTTATAAACACATATTCTTCCTCAGCCCCATAAGCTTCCATATGAGCCCAGACATTGTCTATGTGGTCCTCAATGGAGGTGGCACAGTTCCCATTGAATTTTGGGATCTTTTCAAAGTACTTGTCGGGCATGTTATGGGGAGCACCCAAGATCTAAGAAAAGTCTAAGGGAGAGGCCCTAGCCTTGTTTCCAAAAGCACGAGCAACAGGAGGATTGTTTCGGTTGTTGTTACCAGAGTTAGATTGACTTTTTCCAGCCATTGGATTGACTAGGACTGAAATAGAGTTAAGATTAGGAGATGAGGGAGGAACCGAATTGAACAAAGGGGATCCCAAGACACGGTTTGGAGAATCTGAGTTAACAAGTTTCCAAAAGAAATTAGATGATTGGGCTTTAGGATCTCTTTTGTGATAGGTGAGTGGAGTTCCTTCCAATTGATTTGGATTTGATTTACTTCGAGTGTTATAAGGATGACTATGAGCTCGCTCCTCAGCGGAGTCACGATTAGGAGTCGCCAAGTAGATTTTTAAGCTCTGCTACCAAGATGTATGTCATTTGAAATGAAGGGAGAGAATGAGACACAAAGGTGTGTTTGAACCAAGGTAGGCCTCTACCTCCCTGGAAACGGCACCAAAAATGTTATCACACAACTTGTAGTTTCCCCTAGAGGTATCCCATCCGAGACGGTAGAAGATATAGGCAACTAAAGAGGTGACCAAAGAGATGCCACGGTTCCCAATGCAAGGTGGGAGTCACATCAACTGAGGCACTCTTCGCTTTAGGTCAAGATGAGACAAGACCTAGGGGGAGACCCTATAACCAATCACAGTTGATTGGACCCAAACAAAGGTTTCTAAGGATAAGTAAATGAAGAGTTACGGAAACCAATGCAAGGTTGAGTGGACCTAGATGTTAAAGTATGGTTGAAGGTGGTTTGGGAGATTGTTAGTGTTTCAACCGATGTATGATTTAGGCCACATAGTTAGGTACAATGATAAGGTACACCACCATATGCTACACAAGTGGATCCTAATTTCTTGGGATATGTGAAATGGCTTGAAGTGGATCCACAAGGTGAAGCTAAGGGATGGAATTGATACTAAATGTTGTGTAATTAGTAGATCTATGGATCTAAGTTGATTTTAGGAGTACCCATGTATCGAATATAGGGTTTGACACAATTCCCAAGGAGTGCGACTTGCTTTGAGGAGGACTAGTGCCTTGTTGGATGGGCTAATGGGGTCAAAAGGTATGTCAAAGTGTAGATCGGGACACCTAGGAGCCAAGTCAAGTGGGCTAATTGAGATAGAATGGTTGGATCTTGCTAGATCTAGGTTTTCATGAAATAACCCTAAGTGGACCACAATCCCTTGAAACAAGGAATGCTACCCCCAAGGCAGATCGTCACAAAATGATACTCTAGACCTAGGTTTCAAGGTATGGCTGTTCCAAATCCACAAAAATCTCAACCACCCACTTCCTCAAAGTGGGCAAACTCACCCACCCAAGGGAGTGCGACTTTGCTCAAGGAGGGCTAAAAGAGGGGTTAAGTGGACCAAATCAAGTCCAATGGCCACCAAACTATAGATCCAAGTAGCTTATGCCCTGATCTATGTGGATCTAGAATATTATGTCAACCCAAGGGTTAGATCTTACTAGATCTAAGTTTTAAGGTGCCAAGAAATTCAAAAGGGGGTTTTAATCCCTTAAAACGTGGAATGATGCCCACAAGGTAGAAATCACCAAAGTAACAGTCTGGGGGTAGGTTATCAACTGTGTAGATTGCAAATCAAGTGGGATCTCACCTACCCATGTGCTAGATCTAACCAAATGAGCCTCTCTTAGGGAAGTGCGATTTGGTTCAAGAGGGCTTTTTGCCTTGAAAAGTGTGTCAATTTTAACCCAATCACCACCAAACTATAGATCCCACTAGGGGTGGATGCTATAGAGGTGGGTTCTTAATATCTCTTCAAAAGCAAGGCTAGATCTAAGTAGATCTAAGAAAAACCAAAAACAAGGGTTTTAATCAATTAGGGTTTTTATGATCTAGAAATTATGGATGATTCAAGGAAGAAGAAGATCATACCTTTGGAGCATACTTGGATGAAGAGATGAATGCTAGTTGAGATGAGGATTACTTTTGCCAAAGATCAAATGGAGAATTTGTTGAAGCCCTCTTGCCAAATCGATTTTTCCAAGCCACATATGAGTCCCTCTAACCTGTCAAAACCAAGGAGCAAAGCATCAATCAGTTTAACATGTTGAAGGTAGATACAAGCAAGAGAGAGATAAGCATAGAATAGTTGGCACAAAGACAAAACTACTCCCGGTTTAACCAAAACTTCTTCCTCCAAGCTTGAAGGGCAAGCCTCCCCACCAATTCGCACTTGTCAAAAACGTCCTCTTAACCTGTAAAAAGATATGGCAAATATGCAAGATAGCTACAATAGATCCTCCAGTGCAATGGACAAAAGCATTTACAATCGAAACAACCAACATCCACTCCAATCCAAGCATGTACTCCAAAAGATAGAAATTTTATTCCAAGAGCCAAGAGCCAAAAATCTCTAGATGATTTTACAATGAGAGGCTCCCTCATTAAATAGGATGGGGAGAGAGTACAATCCTAACCACTTTTTACATGAGTGGCTAAGATTAAAAGATCAAAAGATCTAATCAACGGCTAATAATAAATCATAACAATACATCACATGGATCACCCAATATAATAATGACGTCCCCACTAAATGGTACAAAGGGAGGATGACGTCATCCACTAGAGGGGTAAAAGTACAAGAATCCACCTCATGATGACTAGGACATGACAAAATAAGCACATGGTGGGGCTAGGAGGCACCAATCCTTACTAGCTCATCCCCAAGGCACAGTAAAATAATAAAATATGTCCAAGATAATATAAATGATCAAATCTGTCCTCAAAATCTGTGACAGACAAGCAGTAAAAGACCTCCTGTGATCAATGTGGGCATACCCACATGGTGAAAACTGGATGGAAGATAGTGAGATCACCCTGGAAGACCTCTGTGAAAAACAAATGCCAAAACATTGCCTCAATTTCCCAAATCGAATTCCTCAGTGACCACTTTATCCCATTTTTTAACTGCCTCGGTAACTGTGAAAGTGCCAAAACTGCCTCCTAGGGCATCTGCGCTGTCCATCTGAGCCCACTAGGCTCTTCAGAAGGGGGGTTAAATGGTAAAAACAAGTGGTTGGACCACCCCCTCCACATACAGCGCCCTAGGTGAACTGGCCTCTCATGGCCCCTGCTGCTCAGGCTAGGAAATCAGCTCCAAATCTGGTCAACAAGTGTAAAACTACATCAATCACTGTCAGAAGTGCCCGGAACTGAAAGATACGTGTCTCATTGGATTCACAAGACCCAAATCCACTAGAAATGTGTACTCATACACCATGGGTTGCCCTAATGGGCCAGCTGTAGGGTCCACCATATATGGACAATGCATAATCTGCTGATCTGAAGTAATAATAAAACATGCTGAACTGCATGAATCATCATCTGCATCATATGTACATCATATGATCTCATCATCAAGTATGTGGGACCATGAATCATCATAAATAAGCATATATATATGGCCCACATCATCACGGATCCCAAGAATATACAACCAAGGATAAATCACATCAGTAGACTAGGACATGCCTCTCTAATCATTCTCACAGCCTAGCTCAAAGTATAACATCCATTCAGTGGCATTAATCAAGTTAGCATATTCCTTTGTTATATAAAATTACTTGCACAATAGTTCAAATGACAAACTCACCCATTGGACATGGTCAAACTGCTAGTGAAGGATGAAGGCTAGGAACAAGGTTGGGCCAAGGGTTTGACTTGTCTAACTTAACTCAAAAATTCTTTGGACTGGGATAAAGGGGAAATCTACAAACTCTGTGCTGGACAAAATAACACAGGGAATGGATGTGCCTCACAAATGGATAAGTTGTTCAGAGAGTGCTTATTCAACTTAGGCATCATGTCTACATCAAGTTGATCCAGGTTCATTAGGATCATTCAGTTTTATTTCATGGCCTTTTTGGCCTACATAACTCTTCGGATCTCAGGTGCGTTGATAAGCACAACTAGGTGCAGCTTGCATCCAGGGCATGTTTTTCAAATACATATAAGGTCAGGAATTGTTTAGATATAGCTTTTAAGACCTTTCTTATACTCTTCGAGGAGTATTTTTAGCTGTTCATCGCTCTTGCCCTTTTTAGTTTCCATGGGTGAATTTATAAGTTTCCATAGGTAGAACATGAGCTTTCAGTTTTAGCCAACAACATCTCAAGTGACTAGGGGGAGTTCGAGCCAATGCCAAACATCGGGACAACCGACCAGAATGATTTAGGCCTACAATCCAACTCACCAAAGGCAAGTTTTGTCACCAACTTAGAGCCGAGACACTGAATATAAGGGGATGCGGTCCAAACATAGAGGTAGAAAAATGGGGAAGTCCTCAGTATCACAAAATTCAAATGAGATAGGTCAAGGTATAAAGTCAAATAGGAAAGTCATGTATGGGTGGAGTCAAGTGAATATGGAGCCTACACTAGCAGACAACTGGTGTCAGGAAAGACCATATCCATGTAAGGTGAAAAACCAGTGGGTTTTGTTAAATGACCTAAATGTGCAAGCAATTGTCCATTTTATGATTTATAGTTCATTTTAAACAGTTTGCCACATCAGGAATAATATACCAAGCAGATGCTGTGAACATGACTAAATCAACAAGATAATAATCCACAGTCAGTGATAACATATCCACAGATCATACAACATCATCATAGTAATAATCATCATGTAATATCTGAAACATTGCTGCAATACATCTCTAAGCACTGAACTGAAACTGTATGGGATAAAGGGTCACATCGGTCATCAAATCTGAACTCTCAAGGCTCAGCCTTGACACAAGGTCTAACATAAGTCTGAGTAATATACTGCTATGATCATGAGTGATCCAAAATATACAATCATCATAGCCATGCTTTGAATAATGGAAGCTCTGGAATGTGCAGATATCTGCTAAGCAAGAATAGTAGCCCTGCTACTATGGTTGGATAACAGTACCATCCAAACCTCATAGATCATGGGGCATATTTTAATGCTTAAATATTGCACACATGTGACATTTTGGCTAATCGTGTAGAAAGGCATCATCAACATAAAGCATGCAGCTCACCGAAGACATCCTCGTCATATCCAAAAGATAAATTGAGCCCTAGAATATCTAAGGAAGTCATCATGCAGCTAAAAGCACTATACACCCATGTTATTTAGCACAACCTTCCTCTTTAGTAAGCCACGCGTACCTGCATGGAGTTTCCTTCAAATCCCATGCAAATTTCAACATAGTATGACAATTTAATTCCATAACACATTCAAAGATCAAAATGGATCTCTTGGCTCCAAAATTCGAATGAGACTCCTCACATGCTTAGGAACATTCAATATCCCTCCCATGTACTTGGAGTTTGAAAATCCTCACAGTAGATCTAAGAGATGATGTATACCTCACAAGAGAATGATTATGATTTAGCAACAAAATAGAAGAAGAGTGGTCAATACAGTATAATGAGCAACAAAATAATATGGTACAGTAGAACTCGGATAGAAGCAATAATACTTCACACACACTAGTTAATTAATCACAATAAGGACAAATAAACAATACAATGCATCAGGAATTCGAATGCCTAAGGTGGCAATTCGAATTAGCTTTCATGGAGTGATCAAAATATCACTGGAGTGTCATTGGATCACAACTGGTGTCATCGGAGCACAACTGGAAGTCTTCATCATCATCAGTGGAGTCATCAATGCTCAAGTAACTGCCAACCATCAGTCAAACTGAGTTTGGTAGGTGTAACTGAGTGTAACTAAGTGTAACTGAGTGTAACTGACTGCAACTGAGTGTAACTGACTGTAACTGAGTGTAACTAAGTGTAATTGAGTGTAACTGAGTGTCACTAAGTGTAACTGAGTATAAACTGAAGACAACTGGACTGGTTGGTGAAGAAGGGCGAGTTGATTCCTAAAATCAAGGAAGAAGGGCGCATTAAGAAATTGGAGGGATAAAACTAAATAGTGAGAAGCTCCTGGGGGCTGGCTAACTGAGGACTAGGTGCTAGACTGATGACTGGGATGCATGCAAAATGCATGCAAACCCTAGAATGCATGCAAACCCTAAAAGTGCATGCATGACCTAAAATGTACCGGTGGGACTAGGATGGAGTATAGGAATATCCTAACATGGAGAACCAGTTCAAAGGAAAGAGTGTTCACATTTGGATCTAGATGTTTCTTGTCTTCCATTTGGACTATAAAAGGAATCTATGGGCATGCATTCTATAGGAGAAAATTATAACAAAGTTATGTTGTTGGAATTGCATTGAGAGCTCATCTTTCAATCCACTACCTCAATTTTGCATGCAAAATGTTACACCAAAATCTTGTCATCGTGAGTTATGTGTCAACTCCGTGCCTTAATCCCTGAAGTTCCCTTGGCTGAAACATCTAGAGAAAGTTGTTGTCCTTGTGTTTCCACAATTTCTAGTTGCACTGGTGCATCATGCTTTCCACCAAGAGGCGCCATACCATGGCTGGCGCATCATGCTCTCTAGAAAGTTGTGCCATTGGCTCTTGTTGAATTTATGCAAGTTGTGCCTACCCCTTCTTGGCGCCAGTCATCTTCATTCAAGGTGTGCCAGGGTTGGTTATTGTGGATAACAAGGAGTTTCGAGCGACTTCTCGAAGCTTTGTGACATAGAGGTCTATCCCTAGTTGATAGGAAGACTAGTATGCGGTTCCCTAACCTAATGGGAATATCCCTTAGACCTATCCCCTTAATATTCAACCTACTCTATCCATTTGGCCTTATAAATATGAAGCCTCTCTCCATTTGGAATGGAGGAAGTACTATAGTACTCTCATGCTAGTGGAATTATCCTAGGTGATCCCTACTCATCCTTTGGGGGGGGACATCATCCTTTGGAGGCTTGGCTTGGATTGTTGGATGGAATTTGCAACGTTGAGGCTTAGGTTGTGACTATCTTTCTCTATGTATTTCCCATCATTTACAGTAATACAAACTCTTTCCATAAATATTGTTGTGTCGATAATGTTTAGATATTTCTTCCTTAACTGTTATCATCGATCAGTTCATATTTAGATATGCTTTTACTATTTTCTTGTTTCCAAATGCTTGACAAGGTTTTGCAGCTCAAGATCTGAAGGCCCTGGAGCTTGGAGCAACAAAGAGGAAAGGATTTGCAGATATGGGGTAATTCATCTACCTGTTCCCTTGCATCTCTATTGATCTGGGAAAGTAGATTGTGTTTTGTACTTATTTGTTCTAGATCAACTTGGACTAGGGAGATCTTGCTTGAGTCCACTTGAGTATATTGTCCATAAACAAATTTAGCGACCATATACCGAGCATCGGTTACCCTCCTCAATCTCGTTGAAAAATAAAAGAGGTACTCATCAATCATGATGGGGATAAGGAAAGAATTTGTTTCACTATAATTACGGCAATACATAGTCACTCTTGAAATGGAACTCATTTGCATATGCATTCAGTACTTGGGTAATCCATTTGTCATCGAGTCACTGGTCCCACAATTATTTCCACTCCTATGGTTCATCCAAAGAATGCTTCCACTATCAGTTGCATTGGGGGATTGGTATCATTCTCGTCATGCCAATACTGCCAAGTCATGCCATGCCCATGTTCAAGAGGAGTTTTGGTCATTCATTCACTATCTGTAGTCATGTCACCTTCCATCATGTTTGTTGGCTCGTCACACTATTCTTTAACTCTTCAAGATAGACCTAGGTTATGCGTGGTTCAAGGAACCAACAAACCCCTTTTCACCAGCCCTTTCGGTAGCAGTCTACGAGCAGACTGAGGTCTCACCTGACATGAAGATATGGGGAGGTTGTGGAATCAAGTTTCCACAGTCGGGTGATGCACGGTTCAGAATGGCTTACGACGTGGATATTCTTCTCTCTGGTGGTCCTCCAACTAGCGAACAACACGCTACAGGACGCGTGCTGCGGAAAAACCAAGTAGACAAGGCAGTTGCGCTACCTAGGACTATGTGGCTAGACACTTAGACACTTTCAGCATTCATGAGATCTAATTAACTACGTAACTTGTTCCTTTATCCATACACATTACTTAGATTATTCTGCATCTGATGTCTTCTTGAAATGAAATATGCATACATTCACAAGAATTTACTGCTTGTATATCTAACTTAGAGCAACATTACTTAGAATTTAATCTTGTTGTTCACATTCCAGAAATTTAGACAATAATGCAAACATGAAAATATAAATGTGCATAAGAAACTACAACATCATAAGAAAATAACACATTCACATAAATATCATCACACAACATAGGATTTAACGTGGTTCACCCCCAGGATGGGAGCTATGTCCACAGGAACTGTTGTTTATTATAACTGGGAAGGGTTCAACAATTCCAGTCTACGTACTCATCTGCAAACTCTCTTCTCTCTTCAATGGGCCTCTGCACACACAGCTGTAGATAATCTCTACAATAGTCTCTCAACAGAGATCGACAAGAATCAATAAAAATCAACGATTAACCCTCAAAAGATCAACCCTTCCCTTACAAAAATGCCATTTTTATAGATCGTGCGTGCAGTTCGCATCTTTACATTCATGGAGGGATAAGTAAACCCTAAGGTACCCAAAATGGTGTGGTTACCCTGCTAAACAGATATGTTAGGCCATGATAGTGACTTCATCGTTGTGGCCATCCTTCTGAGCGCGGTAATGTTGCTTTCAGCCCCTTTGCTGGCTGCATGCCGACAAGTCGCTTTCATCCTGTTGTTCCTTCTCTAACAGTTTTGTGCACCCGGTTCACTTAGTGCTGCCTTTGCTCGTGCTAGTGGTGTCTTTGCTTCTTCGCCACTCCTTACCCACCTCCTAGGAATCTCAAAGTATCTTCCCCAATATAGTTCGTTGATCGATCTTACCAGAACTTATACTGTTTTCTATCCAAAATTCTGTTATGCTGGATCTTCGCAGAGCTGGCACTTCGCAGCACTAGATCTTCACAGCGTTGTAACTCTTACTTTGATGATGCTACACTGCGTTGTAACTTTGTAGCTCCAAAATTGACTTGTCCAAAATTGGCTTAACTTGGGCCATTCCCAACAAGCCCCTAACACTTACATGTTGCTCATCTGTCATAATCCTTCTAGGAGGCACAGTATTCTGTGTTGTGGTAGGAATACTACTGCAAGAAATGTTCTGAGTACTCACTCCTGCGATGTTACTACTACTGATATTTTGGGGGTTAGCATTATTGTCAATTGGAGAATTCTGTGGAGTGATTGGCTGATAGGTAGCTACTGGAGGTTATGTCTGGATATCAGTCTCAACTTGGAACTCGGTGTTTATGCGAATTTCATGTTCATTAGGGTTCTTTTCTACACTAGACTTGTATCTTTTACCACTTCTTAATTTATGAATATGTTCTTTTGTATCATTGTCGTTAGCTCTAAACATTACAGACTCAAAACTTCTAGGTGTATTACTGCATTCTTAAAATATCTTTTTCTGCTAAAAGCATTTTGATATATAGACTCAGATTGTTCAGGTACCTACCTCTAAATCCTTTGAAGAAATATGCCTCTGCTGCGTTGTAACACTTCATCGTGTCCATAACAAACTCTGTAACGTAGCCTTCTAGTATGATATCAAGCTAGAAGTATACTGCTCTTGAGATCAGACTATCCACCTCTTTAATCCTCTGAATCAGTTCTGGAGTCCATGTTGTGGGTTCTCCTCTCTGATAACAAGTTTTGCATTCTGCTAATCTCAACAACCACTTGTATAGATCGTTGCTAAAGGCTGCGAAGAAAATTTCGTAAATATCATAATATAGGTATCTTTGCAACCATTCTTCGTTAGAGAAACACGGATGTTTGTTCTCCTTTATTGCAAACTCCTTCTATGTATTGTACAGCCAGATCTGTATTTATTTTCTCTTGGGATGCCAATATTCTAAACACATCACCAGTTCGCCACGCCCAACAATGTTGGTTGTCCTTGATTCAATCTCACACATTACTTTCTGATTCACTCCAAACATCTTTGATCGCGTTTTGTTTCAATTATGGGGGATTCGTCATGGCCCTCCTTCAACGGATTCATCCTTGTCAACTTCAACACATCATTCGGGGATTTAATCTAGAAACCAATCAAGTACCTTGGGCCTGCATGCCTCAATGGCAGCTTACCTCGATTTCAACATGAGTTCACATCATTGGCTCTTGATTGAAAGGTTCCATCAAGTGTTTGACCTCAACTCATGTGATTCACATTCGATGGTATGTACTATGATAACTTGGGAATCATTGACATCACTGGTGATCTCCCTTATGCTTGTTAACGATATACATTAATGACCGGTAATCAAGTGGTTTCTACCATGTTCGACTCCAAGAAATTGTAATCACATGGTTAGATTTGTATCATTGAAGGTTCAGCTTGAAGACCCTGGGTTGACTCATAAATCTCACGCAGGTTTCTATGGAGATTTTTTTTAGTCATATTATAGGGATCCACTTTGTATTGGTCGTGGTCGTGTTATCATCTCATCACGGATCTACGATTGTGTCCAGTAGCCATGATTGTGTTCAGTCGGTCTCTACCACCATGGATCTGCAGTGTATTGGTCAGCATCCATGTCATGAGTCATGTGAGACTCGTATCTCAAAGTCAGTTGTACTGCAGTAGCTTATTCCATCCAACAAATCCTTGTTGTCGATCCTTCACATTACAAAGCATTTCACCCATCTTATTTTACCAGCTTCATGCTTTGGGGGGCATTATGTTACACCAAAATCTCGCCATCATGAGTTATGTGTTAACTCCATGCCTTAATCCTTGAAGTTCCCTTGGATGGAAGATCTAGAACAAGTTTTGTCCTTGTGTTTCCACAATTTCTAGTTTCACTGTCGCATCCTGCTTTCCAGCAAGAGGCGCCATACCATGGATGGCGCATGATTCTCTATGGAAAGTTGTGCCACTGGCTCTTGTTGAATTTATACAAGGTGTTCCTACCCCTTCTTAGCGCAAGTTGTCTTCATTCAAGGAGCTCCAGGGTTGGTTAATGTGGATAACAAGGAGCTTAGAGTGACTTCTCGAAGCTTGGTTACATGGAGGTCTATCCCTAGTTCATATGAAGATTGGTATTCGGTCCCCTAACCTAATTGGAAGATCCCTTATACCTCTCCCCTTAATATTCAACCTACTCTATCCATTTGGCCTTATAAATATGAAGCCTCTCTCCATTTGGAATGGAGGAAGGACTATAGTACTCTCATGCTGGTGGAATTATCTTAGGTGATCCCTACTCATCCTTTGGGAGGAAAACATCATCCTTTGGAGGCTTGGCTTGGATTTTTTTATGGAAGTTTCAACATTGAAGCTTAGGTTGGGACTATCTTTCTCTATGTATTTCCCATTATTACAATAATACAAAATATTTCCATAAATATTGTTGTGTTGATAATATTTAGAGCTTTCTTCCTTAACTGTTATCTTAGATCAATTCATATTTAGATATTCTTTTAGTGTTTGCTTGTTTTCACATGCTTGACAAGGTTTTGCAACTCAAGATCTAAAGGCTTTGGAGCTTGGAGCAACAAAGAGGAAAGGATTTATAGATCTGAGGTAAGTCATCTACCTGCTCCCTTGCATCTCTATTGATCTATGAAAGTAGATTGTGTTCTGAACTTATTTGTTTTAGATCCACTTGGACTAGGGAGATCTTGCTTGAGTCTACTTGAGTAGATTTTCCATAAAGACAAAATATCTCGTGCTTTCTTCCTCTAAGAAGAAAGTGTTTCTCCATTGTTCTATGCTAGTTATCTTGCAATTGTGTGGACAAAAAGGACCTCCCTAAGGGATATTTCTAGCTTCCCTTTGAATCCATTGCCTCCTAGGTGACACCATTGTATTTAGTTGGATTGTTGGGAAATCAACATTTGGTTTGGCATACTCTTGTTCTATTTATTTTGCTTAGAACTTGCCCATTTTTTTTTTTTAGTTTTGTTTTATTTCTTATTTAGAGTTTTATTTTCTATCTTTAGTTTGGGATACTAAATCATTCACAATATTGGTTCCTTTTTGCAACCTCAAAGAATTATCTCAACTATGGGATGGATACTCACCCTTGTGGTTTTTTTCCCACAATAGAGACCCTAGACAGAATTTTTCTAAGGTTAACTACAAAAGGTTTAGCTAACCTAAGATACTAATCTAGCTCTTGTTTTTTATAAGAGGTGCCTAGCTATAAGTATTTTATTAGATTCAAGACACACTCTAAGCTAATGACTCGAAAATGAGATAAATGGCCATAAAAAGGTGGAGCATGATACATAAGCAAACTTGGGAATTAATAATATATGACTGGACTTGTAGTTAATGTATCATATAAGAATTCATATAACTATGGCATTCACTATTGAAGTGAGATGATATTATTCAATACATTATCATCTAATACATAAGCAAACTTGATCATTAATAAGATATCACTAGACTTGTAATCAATGTATCATATAAGCATTCATATAGCCATGGCATTCACTATTGAGGAAATATGATATTATTCAATACAATATCATCCATTATTGAGGCAATATGATATTATTCTATACAATATCATCCATGAATCATTAGGATAATCCACATGTGAAATATAACAACAAATTATGACAATTAGGAAGAATGTGAATTTCCTAATGAGCAAATATAAGAAGTTGTTTAAGTTATAAGGCAACGTGAATTACAATAAAGCATTCATATGTGAGAATAGGTTCCACTACAACTCATAAACATTATAAAATGAAAAGTATGAATTGCTACCAAGCTAAGAGATAACGGTAAATTGCATGTACAACTCAAGACATAGGAAAAGTACAAGTGCAAATTGCTAATGAGCTAGTATATCACAAGAAGTTATTGCATGAGGATTGAATCAAATAATTTACATGTGAAAATCAGCTCATAACATTAGGAAAGTGTGAATTTCTCCAAGTAAATTGCATGTGTTCATGTGGATCAAATGAGGCATTCACAAATTGTTCATTTAATTTACCAGGGTAGTGAATTGTATTAGGTATTTAGGAGTTGGAGCACTCAAATTCAAACACATGTGAGATTATTAAGGCATAGAATACTCGCTATTCATTAAGATTCGTCCAATATGATCAAGAGATAATATCAAAGTATGTTAAGAAATAAATAAAGAAGGAAGATTTAATTTGTTTAGTCTTCAGTGTTTAATCAAATTACCAACAATAGTAATCATGCATTTAAGTTATTAGGAACAAAAACTCATGTGCACAATGCTAGTATGTATTCATATAAGATATTCAACACTAAATATTGATGTAGATTTCAGATCTGAAAATGAGGCATATCACAACAAGATAAACTAGTAATAACTTGATAAATTGAAAGATCTAAAATAACCTACTAGTTGAGTATTTGAATCATCTAACTAGAACCAAGAATTTAATATTAAAATGCCATAAAAACTTATTAAGTATCGTTGGGTTTTACTTATATTATGATGTGTTGAGCTTATTATCTTTATTATGTAATATTTAGGATTTAAAATGATCCAAGGGGGTGAGTGAATTGCTCCCCTAGGAGTCACTTACAATGATGGATCCGTACATGTAAGATTCAAAGAAAATATTAGAAATTTGAATAATGGAGGAAAAATTGAAAAGAAAACCTGAATTAACTATTAAAACCTAGATCTAGTTCCTTATATAGAAACATTTGTTGGGAAATGGAGTATTAACAATCTCAACAATGGATGAGTAGTCTTCAAGTGATAGTGGAGGATCAACAATCCCTCTCCTTTGCTAGCTAAGGATAACCAATAGATCTCCTAGTCCAAACCTATGATGGTTGCTCTAAAATTAAAGAGCTAAAGCAATCCATCCATAAACAATAAATCACCACAATATTTATTAAATATTCTTAGTGAATGATGCTATCATAAATGAAAAGAGGTTGCATCAATCTAATCAACTAAAATAACATTCAAACATAGGAAACAAGGTTGCAGAAATTATTTCCTACTTTACTAAGTATAAAATAGCATACCAATTTACCTAGACCCTTGTGAAGAGCCTCCTTCCACCAAGAGAAAATCTAAGAACTAATGCACCAACAATAAGATCCTTAAGAGATAAGAGAAAATGCTTCAGCGGAGTATACTTTCATTCCAATATTTTTGTCCCCTAGCAATAAACTCAAGCCTCTCTTTTATAACTTAAAAGGGAAAATTACTCATGAAGTGGTCAAAAAGGTAGTTACAAGTGATTGATAATCTGAATATGATGATTTTCTATATCAATCACTCCTTTACAAAAAAAAAAAATTCCAACCATCCAAGTCGTTTTGCCTTAGTGGGGCGAATTTCCTCCTTGACTTGTAAATAACGATAAAAAATGATAATACCATGAGTAATCTTCAAAACCACGAGCAAAAACCATAGGAGGAGTTGAGACATGTTCCAATACAATGGGTTGTCTTCCTCAATCCAAGCATTGGTCAAATAAGCCACAAATGAGCAAGTTGTTATTCGTTGAGCCACAAGATCCATGACAAGAGAGGACCAATCCAAGTGAAGAAGTAAAAATGGAGGGTTGAGATATTTTCTTGAGTTGAGATTAGTGTTAAAATATTTTGATGTTCCTCAACATATGTTCTAATGTGCTATGTCACCCAATATTCCCCTACATGTGTGTCAATATGCCACCTAGGCAAATCGACCCTTAGGGAAAACTGTAGTAATTTCCCGAACAAAATGATAAAGTGAAATCTCAATGGAGAAATATAACAAAAAGTGCACTTTTACATCTCAATGACAAATTAGACCCAACTTAGGCTTGTTTAAATAAAAACCTAGTGGTTCCATGTATTAATATGCCATTATGCTTAAATAAGCTTATGAAACCCCCTAGTTCCTAGAAAAAACTCCAGATGGACAATGCTTTGGAATCTAAAGGTTGGGATCAATAGAAGGGACAAATGGGTGCCTATAAATGCCATATTATTGTGGATATATTGACTGTATTGTTCCCATGCACGTTGATGAAGTTTTCAGGAAGCGCGTTGACATTGCACTTACTGACCCCTGTATATCTAACCAAACTGAGAGAGAATTCTGACATGCAAGCATGGGATGTGAAAGAAGAGACAAATAGGTATCCAAATCTATCATCATATCTAGAAAACACTGAGTATATCAATTCCATTCACATCCATGAAAATCGTGACTGCAAAACACTAGGGAAAGGCCAACCACCTTTCTCGAAGAGAATGATATGAGGTAGTAGTGATCAATATGATTTCATATACATATGTAAGTGGGAAAATGGGTATCCATATATGTGCTCAAAATCAATAGATCCCATATACGAAAAAATATATGAATTAGACTCCTCTTGGCCACTATACAAAATTGAAGACTGGCACTGAATACTTTGTAACCCTAAAGAAGACCTGATGAAACTCTATAGAAATGGAATGAAGTTGTACGATGATCATAGTTGTCCCTAGTGGACCAGCAACCAAGGGAGACCACATGGAAAAATACATATAGATGTAAATTATCATCAAAGTGAGTCATCGTATAGTTATTCATGACATAGATGATAATATACCAAGACCACAAATATATTCAAACAAGTTTCTGAGAAAGATAATTTACAAATTAACATGTACCATGACGATAACTACGTATTTATAAAGAAAATTTTCTTCTTCGGGGTGGATTGGATGGACCAAACCAAGTTGGACAAGTGAATTTTTGGTCAAAGGTGATTTGACTTCTTAAGATGTAGGATAGTGGAAAACTCGGTTATATTCACCAATAGGGAATTGTGTCTCATAAATGGGTGGTGTGTAATGAGTACTACTCCCTTAACCTTTAAAAGCATACCCCCCCCATTTTTTTCTTTTGTTAGCTCATTCTAGGACTTGTCTTCATGGAGTTGTCTTCTTTTATTTCTTGGACTCTCTTTATTCTTGTACTTCTTCCTTTTGGAGACCTTGGCCTTTATTTTATTTGAAGGATCATGGCAAGTAAAACTTGCTTCCTTCTTCTTTGCTTGATTTTTTCTTTGATTTGGTATTCATTTTTCTTTTCTTTTTTATTTTAGGTACATTAAGTCTTGGACTGGGATATTTCTTCAAATTTCCTTTTTGAGGCATTGATGGGGAAGAGAATTTCATGTTTCAAGTTTGGGGAGGGGCATTCCTCCATTGAAACTTTATCTGCTTGATGATAGTCAATCACAGGAATTTACAAGAAAACCTCCTATATCATCAAAATGATCATTGCAACACAAACATGCTTGAGACACAATGGATAACTAGGAGGCCTTCATGGTGAAGGGGTCACAAATAAGAGGTCAAGATTCAATCTATAATCTTATCCAAAAGATTGCAAAACAAAGTATGAAGTGGTAATGAATGATGTGTGAAATTGAAAAAGGTGGACCCTAAGAAGCGGGGAAAGGTCTTTTTAAAGACCAATAATCATCTTGGTTCAAGTACATAAATAAATCAAGGATCTACTACCCTAGTCAACCTATGGTGTCATACTACTAACTATACTCATAAAATAATCAATACATCAAATATGGTAGTAGTAACATTTAATACATCATTACAATATACATCATCATGGCATGGAATAGCAATAGAAACATGGCATATATTTCATTATCATCGTAATCACATCAAAAGAAGGCCCAAGGGTATAAAATATGGGCCTCAATACTATGGAATGCAAAGTCCTCTAAAGCAAAAGTAAGTGTCAAAAAGTATACCTGCAGAATGTGGCATAACAGTCACATAATGAGAATAATAGGGAAGATTAGATGTTGATCCACAATGCAAAAGAGTTCAACAACAAACTATGGATCAGGTTTTTAGATGACTATCTTGAAGAATTTATCGAGGCTCATAATAAAAAATTGTAGACGAAGAGTTAATTCCAATCCTTGAAGAAAAGAAGATGGGGGCCACATGCCACTATGAGGTAGTTAAGGAGGAGAAATAAAGGGATTAGAAACACCTCAAGAGAGATGGAGGGAGATTTCATCTAAACTCAGAGCTAGGGAACCACACCCTTCTGTTGGATTGCAAATATCCATATTCACATCTCATATGTAAAAATATATTCTTAAAAATAAGAAACTAAATGGATTAGATTAAAATTTACTCCTCCCCTACTTCTTCCCTTTGGTGATGATCAAAGTGTAGATGATAAAAAGGAAAGAAAAATATGGAAGCAAGAAGAACAACCAGTAGGTTACTACAGTGTAGGATCCCCCACAACAATTGTTTCATATGACGGTAGAGAAGTGCATGCAAGGTATCATGGTCCATCAACACTAAATGGATAATGACACAACCTTCATTTTTGTTGCACAAGGTAGTGCAACCGGCTCTAATTAGGGGGTATGATGGTCCTCATTTTGTTAGGTTTATTGGTCCATTTTTATGGTATATATAGGATTAATAAGGAGATATAAGGCATTATATGTGTATCAAAGAAGATAAAATATGTGATAATTAACCTTTAAATCCTTTTATGTGTTTGATTAATGAATTTCTTGATATTTGGTAGGTGTTGTCCCTCCTTTACTTTGACTTTCCTTGAATTTCTCTAACTGGTCTAATGTGGGTGCACTTGAGTTGAGTAATTGCATAGATAAGAATATTATGTCAAGGTATGGATTCCATCACTAGTGTTGGTTATTAATTCTACACCTAGTCCCATACACAAATCCATGCTCAAGCTTAATTATTGGTTACATCCCAAAGGGAAAACTATTTTATCGGAAATATGATCCATATAGTGCCTAAGTGACCTACTTGTATTCATCACTTAGTATTTGATACTTCATCCATCATGTAACCTTTTTTTAATAAAGATATACATTGATATTTCTTTGAATATTTAAAGGTTTTCTTTAGGTTCCTGTAGTAGTCTTTGAGAGGGATCCCTCAAGATGGCACAAGAAACTCTAAAGTAGTTCGTTTAATTCCTTAGAATATATTTTTTAGCTATGATTTATTCACTCATCTACGCATTTCATATTTCCTATAGTTTCATGTGTGTTTCTTGTAGTATGAAGTTTTCATTATTTAATTGTGAATAGATAGTAGCATTTCCTTTTCAGTACTTCAATGGTTTTGTTTTTATTATTCTTTAATTATATTTCTTGCATTATATTGTATTATTCTAGCCAAGATTTTGCCAAAATATTATCTCCAACTCATATTTTTAACAAGATTTTACTAGTCAATTTTTAGGCAATTTCTCAAATTGACCAAGATGTAAGTGACGGGGACTGAAACAATGAGTGAGGATGGTGGGGATGAGATTAGGTTATGGAATTTATATGTCTAAGTGTGAAGCATCAAATAAATATGGTATGAGCAGAAGTCCTTGACACAAAGTACTAGAGCCATTCACTTTTCAGCAACATAGAAATTATGTTGCCTACTTCGAGTCTTCCTGGGCTTCTAGCATATGCCAGCAAGACTGGGTGAGGGTACTCAAATTTTATGGAATATTTATATCATTCAATTAACTTATAAAATATACTGGAATAATTTCTAGGTGAACTTGGAAAGGTTTGGAGTGATTGGGAGGCCAAATGCACACTGTGGATTGCTGAGCTAGTCAAATTACAGGCTCTTCCAAATGAGGGTAAATGCATCCAAATTCTTAATACAGGGACTGATATGGAAGGTATAATGATTTATTGACCTCCTACAACTATCAAGGAGTCAAACTGATGCTCAAAATTGAATTAGCAGTAATAGTGGTAAAACTAGTCTAGTAAAAACACCCAACGAGCTAGTCTTGCAATTTTATTCATTAAACTGCTTCCATGATTTATAAAATATGTTCTGAAGTATTTAAATTCTCTGATAAAACAAAATTAACAGATACAGGTCAAAAATAATATATCATAACTCTTCTTTTAATTATCCAATTGTCTCCCAAAGTTACAATGCCTCACAGGCTAGAAATTCATTACAAAATGATGGAGAATGAAGAAGAGAAGTAGGAAGATTACTGTGTCTCTATTCTGAAGTAGTTATCATATCACCTACAGGTCATATTTCTGATATTGACTTCATATTTAACTTCTAATCATCACTGGGGCGCATTTACTAAGCCATCGCCCTCCTCCAGGGAAAACTCCTCCAAATTTAGCTGAGAATGAAGATAGAAGTGGAATAAGAGTATGAGGATCAGATATGAAGTGATTCTCTGGTAATATGCATCTATGATCTAGTGATTCTCCACCAAAACTAGCTGCAAATCCTCTATAGAAGTGATCTGCTCCTCAAGTTGACTGTAGATCTGAAAGGATGGACTGATAAGAATTTTATTGACTGAAATAAAATCTTCTGGACCTGAATACTACTCATTTAAAACTATGGGGCCTTGGGGCACATCACTCAACCAAGAGAGGCTCAGAGCTCTCAAGACAAAATTGAAAATGACAAAAGTTGTTAGTGAGAGTTGGAAGCATTATTTTATAGAATTCATGTTGACCTATTGAGTAATTCAATTGGCTTGGTGACCTATGAGAATGGGTCACCCATGAGTGGATATACTTGCTTACTTTTCTTCTTACACCTTTTCTCTCCTTTAGAAATTGTGCCCCTTTTGTCTCAAGATGTTTCCTTCCTTGTAAAAATTTTCTAATTTGTAATTTGAATTCTCTTTTGGAAATTTCGACCTCCCTTAGATTTTTATGGTTTTTTCCATTTCTTTCTTTTTGGTAACATCTTACACCTTCATGCTTTTCATCCCTTTCTATTTTCTGACCTCTAGTTCTGATTTAGAAACATTATCCTCAAGGGTATTCCCTCTTGGACCACTTGCACACATCATCCACTTTCCAAAATATTAATAAATAGATATAATTTATAAAATTAATTAATTCCTCACTCCAAAATCCAAAATCCAAAATTATTTAATTAAATTAGAGGCCTAACTCAAAAATTCTCAATTAATTAAATAATTTACCTTAGCACTTAGTTTGGGGATTAATATCTTCATCAGGGGGGGCACCATATCCATTTAATTCCCAAAATTCACCCTTAGGAATATTCCCTTAGTCAATTTCTTCATCCATCCATTAATTAATTAATTAATGCTTAGGTGACTTAGGCTAAAATCATCCCCATGCACCATAGAAAAATTTGGGGACATGACAGTCCTCCCTTCCCAAGATTGCTTGTCCTCAAACAATGTCAGGATTCCACCAATATTTTGCTCCACCACTCTGATTATAATTGTCCCCATCCACTGAACAAACTGAAAATTAAACTTGGGCCTTCAAAAAGATAACTATGAAGGGGAAAACAAAAACTACATTGCAATTTATATTTGCAATTAACCAACAAATGAACAAATTTTTCAACCCAGTTAGGATAACCGAGTAGAATTCCTGGATCCCATTGTTTCTTCTGCAAGGACCAAAATTGTTCTATCACCTTTGGCAATCTGTCACTCCAATGAATTCCAAGATTCCAAAGTATCAACTGTATTTTCCCAATCATCAGAATCAATTTAGAGAATCTGTCATCAAACATGTGCCTTTTCAACCAAGGAATAACTGAAAGGACATTACTGCCAACCAAACCAAGTGGAGAGAAAAATGCTTCTTCAAGTGAAAACATCCAATTCTCAACTCTCTACCATTGGATAAAAAATGCAAGCATCCCTCCAAGCATGTGGATTCCCTCCACATAGGCCAACTTCTGCAAGTAAAATGTTCCATTAATTTATCTTGGCAACTTGCCTACTTAATCTCCTTCCCTTGACCATAAGCAGAAACATTTTTGCAAGGAGTTTTCATGTTTGTCAGCTAATTTTTCACCCAATCCATATGTGGATGAGACATCAAATGGCTTCAAATTATGCCTTTTCTGCTGCTTGCAAATCATAGAAAAATCAACAATGTTAAAAACAATTTTCTTGCAACAAAACATACCAATCTTACCTTCCAGGTTTTCATTTTCAGTGATGCCTCTATCCATCCATCCAATGGAATAATCAAAGATCCTGCTTGCTGATTTACATGATCTATAATCATCCATGTCTTCTGCAATAGGATCTATGTTCCATGGGGAAAGATCATGATCCTCCTGTTATATATGCGACACAAACAAGGAAAATTTCTTCACCCATTGTTCATTCCTCATTGGTGTTACTAAATCCAGGACATATGGGAAAGAACTGTGAACCTTGTTTGTATGTATGCAACCTTCAATAATCAGACTTATGGCTGCAACTTCTTCATTATTGCATGGCCCAAATTGGGTGCTCTCATCCCACTCTTCCATGGGAGAGTGACTGTCTTCAAGGAACAACTCAAGTTCCCTTGGAAAAAAGTCAAGTGCTTAGTTCTCATCAAACTTTTTTGCACACTCTTAAAGCACATATAAACATGAATGATCCTCATGATCCACCATCTCATGAGGTTCCTCCCTATGATCAAGAATGCTTTTATCCAAATGAATTCGATTGAATGGTGTGTAGGAGGGTAGGGGGGCCTTTTCAACTTTTCATGCAGCTGCAATATTTCTGTCTTGGATTCTTGGAGGGAATTTTGAGTGCTTCTCAAAGAATCTTTGGTGGCCATAAATTCATCATTGAGATTTCTGATCTCTTCATGATTATTCAAGGATGCACCAGGAAACAATTCTACAAGCTCCAACAAACTAACTCTATCAAAAAGAAGGTTCAAGAATTTACCTTTTATGCTTGTCATGGATTTCTGAAATTCTTCCATGTTTCTCATGTAAGACTGCTCCCCCAACTTCCAACAAATATTATTCATTAAGGCATTGGTTTTTGAGTATTGCTTCCCCAAGCAAAATAATGAAGCTTATGCCTTGGTTGTTTTAGGGTCAATATTCTTGGGGGATCTTCTGGAAGAGGATCCAATAATTCTCATGAAGTGTGAAACCACTGAATCCAATGAATATTCAAATTTATCCATTCTCTCTCCCACAAAAAGTTGATCTTTTACTGTGGAACATGCAACCTTTCCCTGCATATGGCTATCAAAATAACCATACTCTCTTCTTCCATTCATGATATCATGGGACATACTTATATAGGGTACTTCTTGGAAATTTTCTTCCTCATACTGTGTACAATACTCTTCATACTGCTCAACATATTCATCATCATATTGCTCATAAAAATCATCTTCTTCTTCATACAACTCAAACTCTAAATATTCCATGATAGTACTAATTCCACAACTGCAACTTGAAGATAGTGCTGAGCTAATTTTCCACTAAGATTTACTTTCCACAGGATGATCCAAGGAAAGTGCTTTGATACCACTGTAATATTCCATCCAATATTTGGCCAAAATATTATCTCCAACTTAGATTTTTAACAAGATTTTACTAGTCAATTTTTAGGCAATTTCTCAAACTGAGCAGGATGTAAGTGACGTGGACTGAAACAATGAATGAGGATGGTGGGGATGAGATTAGGTTCTGGAATTTATATGGCTGAGTGTGCAGCATCATATAAATATGGTATGAGCAGAAGTCCTTGACACAAAGTACTAGATCCATTCACTTTTCAACAACAAAGCATTTATGTTGCCTACTTCGAGGCTTCCTGGGCTTTTAGGATATTCCAACAAGATTGGGTGAGGGTACTTAGAGTTTATGGTATATTTATATCATTCAATTAACTTATAAAATATACTGGAATAATTTCTAGGTGAACTTGGAAAGGTTTGGAGTGATTGGGAAGCCAAATGCACACTGTGGACTACTGAGCTACTCAAATTAAAGGCTCTTCCAAATGAGGGTAAATGCATCCAAATTCTTAATACAGGGACTGATGTGGAAGGTATACTGATTTATTAACCTCCTAAAACTGACAAGGAGTCAAACTGATGCTCACAATTGAAATAATGGTAAAACTAGTCTAGTAAAAACACCCAACAAGTTAGTCTTGCAATTTTATTCATTAAACTGCTTCCATGATTTATAAACTCTTTTCTGAAGTATTTAAATGCTCTGATAAAACAAAATGAAAAGATACAGGCCGAAAATAATATATCATATCTCTTATTTTAATTATCCTATTGTCTCCCAAAGTTACAATGCCTCACAGGATAGAAATTCATTAGAAAATGATGGAGAATGAAGAAGAGAAGTAGGAAGATTACTGTGGCACTATTCCGAAGTAGTGATAATACCACCTACAAATCAGATTTCTGATATTGGCTTCATACTGAATTTCTGATCATCACTGGGGCGCATTTACTAAGCTGACTCCCTCCTCCAGGGAAAATGCCTCCAAATTTAACTGAGAATGAAGATAGAAGTGGAAGAAGAGTACAAGGATCAAATATGAAGTGCTTCTCCGGTAATATGCATCTCTAATCTTTGAAAATACTAGCACATTATTCTTCCTGAAGAACTTGGGCATATTTAATGAAAACTTGCTCCTCCTGCTAGTGATTCTCCACCAAAACTAGCTGCAAATCCTCTATAGAAGTGATCTCCTCTTCAAGTTGACTTTAGCTATGCAAGGATGGAATGATATGAATGTTATTGTCTGCAATAACATCTTCTAGACCTGAATACTACTCACTGAAAACTATGGGAACTTGGGGCACATCTCCCAAGAAAAACGGTTGAGGCACATCACTCAACCAAGAGAGGCTCAGAGCTCTCAAGACAAAATTGCAAATGACAAAAGTTGTTAATGGAAGTTGGAAGCATTCTTTTATAGAATTCATGTTGACCTGTTGAGCAAGTCAATTGGCTTGGTTACCTGTGAGAATGGGTCACCCATGAGTGGATATACTTGCTTACTTTTCTTCTTACACCTTTTCTCTCCTTTAGAAACTGTGCCCCTTTTGTCTCAACATGTTTCCTTCCTTGTAAAAATTTCCCGCTTTGTAATTTGAGTTCTCTTTTGGAAATTTCAATCTCCCTTATCTTTTTATGGTTTTTTTCCATTTCTTTCTTTTTGGTAACATCTTACACCTTCCTGCTTTTCATCCCTTGCTATTTTTTGACCTCCAGTTCTGATTTAGCAACATTATCCTCAAGGGTATTCCCTCTTGGTCATCCACTTGCACACATCATCCACTTTCCAAAATACTAATAAATGGATTTAATTATTAAAATAAATTAATTCCTCACTTCAAAATCCAAAATCATTAATTATTTAATTAAATTAGATGCCTACTCTCAAAATTTCCCAATTAATTAAATAATTCACCTTAGCACTTAGTTTGGGTATTAATATATTCATGGGGGGGGCACCTTATCCATTTAATTCCCCAAATTTACCCTTAGGCATATTCCCTTAGTCAATTTATTCATCCATCCATTAATTAATTAATTAATGCCTAAGTGACTTAGGCTAAAATAATCCTCATGGACCATAGCAAAATTTGGGGACATGACACAGATATTCACTAATTCATAGTATGCTTGGAAATAGCTTGTTACAATTAAAAGGCATTCTCTCTTATAATTTTTTAGAGCCTCATACTCAGTGACTAGACAACCTTGATCCCCTTTCTTCCTATCCTATATATTGGGTTGGACCTCACTAGCCCAAGAGGAAGTGGGATTAAGTAAAGGGACATTGGATCTACAATACACTAATTTAACAATTTTTATGTAGTAGTTATATGTTAGTCCCTTATAAGTTGCATATACTTTGCATAGCACCTCTGAATTTTTCATGTTCCTCGAGATGACAATTTAAAGTCATAAGTCAAGGATTCCAGCATTATTTTTTATAATATTTGGCCCTCCACTTAGCATGTTGATAGGAGACAAAAATTAATGTTCACAATAGTTGTACTAATGTTGATGCTGGACAAAATCGATGACACTATGTTGGGAACCAGGGAGAATTCAATGAGTTCAAACATGCCATTGCTCAGGATTAAGCGATATTAATTTGATCAGGGAAAATGTTGGTAGTAAATACTAGCATGCTTGGCAATGATGTTAGTTGGGATTTGTTACATGCTCTAAGAATTATGGAAAATGAGCCCTCTACAGTGCATGTCACTTCAATATTCACATGTACATGAGATCAAGTTGATTGAAGGGTTGTAAACAATGAGTCCAGATTGTTCATTTGAGCTCCCATTGGCTTACTCGACATTTCTTTATTGTAACAACCCTTCTCTTTCCTTCTTCACAACTTCATGTTTAAGCCATTCTCTACAAGTCAATAACCAATACTTAGTATTATTCTTGAGAATCATGGTGCCATAAAGAGCTATTGTGGTAATATTGGAGTGAGACAAAATTCTTGTGGAATTAAATTTAAAGGGATACATATACTAAATCCAAAGGATTTGAGTTGATAAGGTAACTCATACACTCCCATGTTGTTTACATGCTGAGTTAAAATTTTATAAATTTTGTGTTTTAGACTTTCAAATGAATCCTCATCAACCTCATAATATTTCCCTTTAATATTAGGTCATCAATAATAATAGGTCTCTATTATAGAAACAAATTCCACTCCTTATTTGACCATGGATGGAGGTACCATGCACCTAGTCTTACAACTATTCTCTTTCACCAATTTCATTCTTGGTCGGTGGTATTTTGGTAGTAAAATGGTTAATGAATTATTTTGTTCTATAGCAGGGATTGGATATTAAAATGTGTCAATTGCTTAGTTCTATAAAAAAACTTGAGACTCCCATTTGTCAACTCTACATTCTTTACCTTTGTTTCCCCTTATGAGAATAATAAATTTATATATGGATGAAATAAGGCATCACCCTAAAGTAAATATTTCAAAAACAACTGCAAGAAAAGGGATGTGCATGGAATTTATAAAGGGAAAATGAATATACGACACGAATCACTATCAATTTCAAGCACCTTTGCACCAACTAGACATAGAATTCCCTCCAGTTCAATTGAAATGTTAAAAACAACAGACGAAGTAAATGTTAATTTTTCTAGTGATAAATTCATATGTATGATTCCTAAATAAATGTTTTGTTTTAGATGGTTTTCTTGTAGGGGACAAAGGAAGAGGAAGTATAAAATGTGGAATGAAGGTAACAATAAAAATATAAGGTTCTCATTCCATTTCGATGTGAATTCTTATGAATTTAATAAATTGACTTAAACGTGGCACCTTTTTTCGATGGATAGGACCTTGCACATCCACCTTCCCTTCGTTAAATATGTCATCACCCAAGTATCATAGAATAACCTCAATCTCCTCATCATAATGAAAATAATGTTTGGGGTGAAAAACCTCACTAAGAATACCCAATAAATTTGGGATAGGGTGCACCCAACCTCGAATAGCAAAATTTCAATGTTTTTCTAATCGTTGCCTTCGTGAATTCATCCACCCATTCAATTAATAGTGAAAACCCTAAGTTATCTTGGTTAAAAATTCCTCTTGATTTGAAGGGAAAGCAAAATCTTTTGAAGCTACCATATCCAAACAAATAAAAACCCCTGCCTACCACTCTTGTCATTGCCCACTCAAAAGAAAGGTCTCTTGAGGAAGAAACAAGGAATAGGGGTGACATTTCGCAGTTGGATATTTTCCCAAAAATTTCATCATGTTGAATATATGCATCACATCTTATGATTTTGAATAACTTTATGGTGGGTTAAGAATGGTTATATCCTTATTAAAGTAAGCATTGAATTTGTAATTTAAACATTATATGATGATTTGGAAAAGACAATTGATGTTGTTGTTGTGTTTTGAACTCTTTGATTTTTGATAGACTCGAAATATGATAATGAGATGATTGAATGGATGTGATGAGTGAATAATGTATTTTAGGGAAGTTACAAGGGAACATCATTCCAATTATAAGCATGATTTATTTTATACTATGGGTTTGAGTAGTTACTTATGAATTTAAAATGTCACTCCTAAAAATGTTGGGGATACATAAGGTGATGAGAGCCTCAAATTTCATTCTTCGATGGAGTATTATTGACAATATTTAAGTGCCCTCCCCTTCATTTTCACCCTTTCCTTACTTCATGTGCCTTTTGATAATACCTTGCATCATTCCCTAACAATTTCCTCTTGAAAGGGGCCCTCCTTAAAGAATGGAATTGAGTTAAAAGTTTGTATTATGATAATTACATTACTTTATGTTATCAAAGAATCAGTTATAAACATGATAACTACCACAAAGAGATATAAATAGATAGGAGACTAAGAAATGGATCATCATCTTATCGAGGAAGAAAGAGTATGCTAGAGCCTATCTTTTAATCTTTTTTTTTTTCATTTCATATCCCATGCTTTGTTTTATGTAAGCTATAGCTTTGTTTGTTGCAAGTAGGAGAATTTCATTAAATAATCGAAGATGATGAAGTAAGATTAATGGTTCTACTTTTTTAAAGAGGTAAATTGATTTTTGTGCTTGTCTAAGTTATAAGTTCCATCATTCACTAGTACAATATGAGAGATTAGTGACCAGGTGACCAAAAAATTTGGTCACCAAAGTTTTTTGAAGGGAAAAATGACCAAAATTGAGAAATTTCAAGTGAGATAACTAAAAATGACCAATATGGTCATTGGATAAGCACTAAACTAAAAATGACCAAGATAAATGGCCAATTTGGTCACAGGATAAGTAAGCTAAAAATGACCACATAACAATTGGTCATGTGTTTGGTCATTTTTAGTTGTCATCATTGCCTATTCTCTATATGTTTTAACATGAAATGATGATCACTTTATCGCCTAGTCACTAATCTCTCATATTGTACTAGTGTATATGCGCGACATCCACTGAGCATTTAGTGTGAGTAGGTGATCGCATTAACTGCAAAGTTCGTGGTGGACATCTAGTTCGCACACGTGGGGAAACTTGCAGGAAAGCTTATGTCTCGAATATCCTATTGGTTTGTTGAATGATCATTGGCCGTGTGAGTGACTTCGTTGATCTCTCTCAGTATGATTTATTGATATGTAAGATGGTATATATTTTAGTCGTTTTGTTCGTTTTGTTGATATTTCCCCTTCTCTATGTTTCGACAATGTGTTCTTGTTCATGGTGTTCTTTGGTCGGTCCTCTTTCCTGGAACATACTTATCTGCGTGTTTCATTCAGTTGTTCATCATTTCATTGAAGAACATGTAATGAGTGATCATCATGTAGAACTGAGACATGTCCCGCTATCTAAAATTCTTTCTATTTAAATTCAATTAAGCCCATTTTTGGTCATTCTCCTTGCATTATCTAACCTATATGGGATCGTCGATATGGTCGGGTGGCTGGGGTAGTCGGTTGTGGTCGTCCCCACCCGGTATCGACCCTAAGCCCTGTGGCATCGAGGCTCCTTCACCCACAAGCGCGCGCCAGTTTCTCTATCTAGGTGATATATTCTAACCTATATGTAAAAACAATATATATAAAATGCAAAATTAAAACTTTAATACATAGGTATAATATATATATTAAAATTTTAATTCTGCATTATATAAAATATATTAATTATATAAACAAACAATTTATAAAATTACAGATAAATAAAATTAAATTAAAAAAAACGGAATATAGTATAAATAAAATACAATATATTAATTAAAAACTATTTATAATATTAAAATGAAATGAGATATAAAAGCAAAAAACAAAACGTTACACCATCAATTGACTTACGACCTACCTGCATTGCAGAGCAGGGTCATTCCACCCCATCCTTCGCCTTTGAGTGCCTGTCTAAAATATGAGTCATTTCCCATACCCACATTGTAGGTCGGGTATTATGGCCGAGTTATGCAAGGAATTTCTTTTGGAATGCTCGGGCCGCAATGCACGTTGGGTATTACGGCCGAGTTATGCAATAAAATTGGTTTTGGAACCCTCGAGCGTCTATGAGTTTGGATAATTATGCATTCAGGGTTAAGAAGATAACACTACAATGTCCAATTTGCAACCAGGGTAATTTTGATGCCTCGGTTGTGTATCTGCTAGAATGGTGTTCAAGGAAAAGAACGGGAGATGAAAACCTAGCCAAAGGATTCAGATAATCCTACGCAAGTATTACCCTATCCTCGAGTTGTTTGGTGTGGTTAACACCGACTGATATTTGGCCTTCGTTGGAACTCTATGAGTTGGTGAGCTTGCTCCTTAAAAGGGAGGCTTCAAATTAAATCTGAAACTAATCCTAAATGTGTTTTAAAAACAATCTACAATTAATAATCTTGCAACTATTAGAAGAAATTATATAGCTACAGAAATACATATTTCAACTAAAATACTAACCTATCTAAATGTTAATTAAATTAATAACCTATCCCGGGAGCAAAGTAATTTGAAATTGAGAGAAATGATTTAATGTTCAAAAGAATAATTGGATCATCAATGATTTAAAAACATTTAAACATTGATGTCATAAGCACATCAATTCTAACATGAGAAGTAAGACATTATCTTCACTATGCTAAAACTGTTTGAACGTAGAATCGTTTCTACAAATCATTAAACATAATCAGATTAACAAATATACTACAGACATGCAGAAAAATGAATCTGATTACTATTCAAAAGTGCGTAACAGAAACATCTTATTAGACACAAATGAACAAATGAATAATAACTGCAGAAAAATGAAAGGTTCACATCACCATTTCAGTTTCATAAAGACATTTACAAAGCTGAACATTGATGATCAGCAGCCTCCTCAGTCTAGCTCTCTTCCAAGTAAAAATACACAGAAAAAGAGTTTAGCAGAACAATGACAATCCTTCTGGTCTGTAGAGACCACCTCTCTTCTCCCCCCTTCTTAGATAATAGAAGGTATGTATTTATACAGAGAAAATCACAGGAAAAGATCAAATCCATTTCCCCAATTGTTGAGCCAACTAGCTGAGTTGTTCCATTTATCATATCCATCAATGAGAAAAATCTGGGAAAATCCATTTTTGAAAAACCAATCGGATCTCCCAAATGAAGAAATTTCTGAGAATTCTACACATTGGCAAACTAATTGGGCATATTCTGCACAAAACCCATGCCTCAGTATTTCCAGATTCATCTCTATTAATCCAAAAATCGTGTCCAAAAATCACTTCTTTTCACTTGACACGTTTTAATCGATCCAAATTCGGGATGTAAATTCTTCAATTTGATTCCTCTAAATCCAAATCCACACCTATACAATTCAGAAGATAAATCAAAATATCAGTCAAAACTAACAAAAGAAATCCAAATTAATAAAATCCATTTGCAAAATCAAAATATAAGGAAAATAGTTAAATCTTATCCAAATCCAAAATTGACAATTCAGGTATATTTTCGGGGTGTTTAAGCTCTTCATTTGGAAAAAATAATCTTCCCAAATCATTCCCCATCCTTCCAGCTTTCCAACAAACTATCTCGGGTTTGATTTGGACTTATAAATCTGAAGATATTGCTCCCGAAAGTTAAGACTCAGCAGCTGTTGATTTCATTGCGGAGTGAATTGTGGCCATTGATCTAACAATTGAATCCATTATCTCATATTAATCATTTTCCAAAACAAATAAAACCAAAATCAATAATCCCAAAATATCGGAAATCACATGTCGGGAATGAAATTTTGAATTTGAAAAAATCATTTAAACATATCAAAATCGAAAACCAAAATTAAAAACTCCAAGTAAAAATGAAATTACCAAAATTTACAGACCCAAAATTAAATTAAAACATAGCATAAGATAAGCTTAGGGTCCAGAAATTGCGGAAATGACAAAGTAAAAATTCGAAAAAAGTGATTCCTGCAATCCGCAATCCATTAGAGATTGCAGGTTGCGGAAATATCAAATTTTAATAAGAAAAACAGTACCTTCCGCAATCCGCATTCCGCATTTCCAGATTGTGGGTTGCAAAACAATTTTTAAAAATGAGAAAACTTAAACCTCTCGCAATCCGCAATTGCGGATTTCGGGTTGCCGAAACATAGAAATTTAAATCACCAAATGTAAAAGTGCATAAAATGATAAAAAAAATTTGAAAAAATGGAATTTTTTATTTATTTTTTTCAATATTGAATGAAGTAAGGGAATAACAATCGATAAAAGTTTAAGAAAAATCTATAAATATTTACAAAATAAACGAGAATCCAATATTGGAAAAATATCAAACTTAGAAGTGAAAATCCAAACCATTTACAAGTTAATTCTTAAGAAAATAATTGTTGGAAACAAGTTAGGCATATAGGAAAAGAATCACTCATATAATATAGCAAAGTTAATGAATTCCATAAATAGGTTTCTAACATAACCATTTTCTAAGAATAAAAAATCAAGAAAAGAATAATAATATTTCTTTTTGCAAAATAATAAATGAAAATCCTTTTAATTTGCAAAAGGGAAAAATATAAATTGCATTTTCAAGATCAAATTAGCTTATTTAGAGGGAATGACTTATCCATGATCAAACTAATTTACATTCATGAATATCTAACTTTAATCCCACTAATTCCCAAATAATCATAAACAAAAGACTCATTGAAATTAGGGAAATTAGAACTCACATAAACTAAAACACATGTGTTCTTCAACTTTCATGACATTAAATTGTGTATAAATTTAATATATGGATTCAATCAAATATGCAAAGTAATTTGATGAAAGCTAAAGCATGACCATGATTAACTAAAAGATCTAAGTAAGCCTAATTTAAACATTAAAAAGTATTAAACTAACATAAGCAAACAAACCCAAAAACTAAGATACTTTACAATATTGACATTATGATTGTAGGCATGCAAAAGTTAAAATAAAACTTCATCAAGCTCAAATATCATACTAATGCAATATCCAAAATCATGAGAGAAGAAACCAAAAGATCAATCGAAATCCCAGAATGAAGTTAACAACCAACCATAATCTCGAATAATCAATTTGTGCAGTGAAGACCAAATCTAGGTGGGGAATGTGAGGAACAACATAGTAAATTAACCACCAAGATCATGGAACCAACTCAAAAGAATCCAAAGCAAATAAGTAAAAATGGAAACAATCCAAATAATTATTCAAATCACACAGTTTAATCTCATCTGCAGGATAAAAACAAATCAACAATTAAGATTAAACATGCAGAAGCAGAGTTGCGAAATTTTTATTCCTGCAAATATGTACATTCATCCCTTAATCCGCAATCCGTAATTGCAGGTTGCGGGATGCAGGATCGCAACCTTTAAAAGAAAATAAATCAATATTTTCGCAATCCGCAATCCGCATTGCGGAATGCGGGTCGTGGAAACGCAAACAACTAAACTCAAAAAATAAACTTCCCGCAATCTGCAATCCACATTTGCGGGTTGCATGTTGTGGGATCGCAAGACACGAAAAATTATTGAAATAGTTTCTGCAATCCGCAATTGTGGGTTGTTAGTTGCGGAAACACAACATTCCAAAACTAAAAATAAGGGTCCCACAATCTACAATTGCGGAATTGTGGGATTGCCGGTTTGCGAAAAGACTTATTTTTGGGAAAAAATGAATGATTTCTGCAACTCATAAAAACACGTAAAAAATCAAAGGAATTTACAAAGGGAAAAATACTAACTTAGTCAAATCATCACAAGGACATCAAAGCATGATAAGTAGGATGAAAAACCTCAATATGACTAAGGAAATTAATCATTATCTTTGCATATAAAAATTAAGGGCTCACATGTTTTATTGAAAACATGGGATCTGTTGTACCTACAACAAATGGCGACACACTGAGACGAAGCAGTTATCTCTACCTTGAAAATATAGGAGTTTTACATGGATAAGGAGATGAAAGATGAGGCTTTTAACAAGAATAAAGCTTTCCCTAAAGCATGTGTACCACATTAACAAGTCAACCTTGTAAAGATCTACTCAGTTGCAATTGATTTTAATGATACCCTTCTAACTACCAGTTGGAATGCAAAGAAAAATACTAATTGATTAGATTTTTAACAAAATATGTTCTTCATTGAAACATGCTCTAAATGAGCAATTTGTGATGACGAGAAGATGTTATCTTAATTTTTTACCTCTAATACCATAGGCATGGCCCTACTGCCAGCAAGCGTCTATAGCCTCGACAGAGTTACCTTTTAACTCAATAAGTTGCTTTTATCACATCCACTAGTTAAATATGTGAGGCTTATCAATCCTTGTTAAAGATTTGCATCCTTAGGAAAGAAATTGGAAACCAATGTCCTGATTTGGTGATCAGATTATGATAGTGTCATTCACACCAACTTATAGATAATGAGTGGGTTGGCTCGTGATGAGAGCCCCCATCTTGCAACCATTTTTATGGCTACAAGCCAGTATCCTGGCTTGGTGACCAGATATTGATAAATCCATTCCATAAGAAGGCACGACCATGAGAAGGTCGGCTTATACTAAGACCTCATGTTTCCCAATTCACTCCTAGAGATGTTAAAGAAAAGGATTGGGATATGTTATGTTAATCTCATAAGAGATTACTTAATGGATGGGGAAGTGAATATACTCCTTAAGAGAGTGGGATGGTGTTAAGAGGTTTGAGATAATAACAATGAAAGTCTCATTTATTTTCTCCTAAAGAAGGATCCAATTAGAACATAATTGCATAATCTAGTTAAAAAATAACTTTGTGTATTGATTTGTGATAATTAAAAGGAGAAAGATAATCAATGCATCTAAGTTTATGTATTAAGGTAAAACTTGGAAAGTGTTCCACCACGGGAAAAGGGATAGTCTCTTCTTAAAAATCACCTTGAAAATATTCCTTCACATACAAGACTTCAAAAGATGTAAGCTTGAAATGACTAACTTGCCCCAGAGTATCATTAACTAAGGATCAGCAATCCCCTATCAATGAATGTTTTGAAAATGTTTGATAAATAAAACATGATTCAAAATAAAGAATGGTAGAATAATTGGAATCAATTTTTCAATAATTAACATTTCAACCTTTCACCCCAATGCAAATGATTATCAAACTAAGAATTCCAAGCCTAATCAAACAATTTTAAAAATGAAACAAAAAAGTGATCTAATCTAAATAAAATTAAAACAAACGAGGCTTTACAATTATGACTAACATCTCATGTGGAAGAATATGTGTTTAAAGTTTTGTGGTAGAAAAGAATATTTGATTGATAGTATTATTCACCACATGAGATATTGAGCCAATCGAAGCCTCTTTATTTAGAAAACTAAATTAAAAGAAATGTAAAATCATTGTAAAAAGTAGGCCTTAACAAATTGTCTTATGCTAACAAAAGTGAGGTTTGTTGTCGTGTTTGTAGAATTGAAGGAATTTGTTATTGTGAAAAGAGTAATTATATCAATTCATAAATTGTAAATGATTAATTGAATTGATGATAATGAAAATCTTAAAATAAATTTATTCTCCTTCAGTTGAAGAATTACGATCAACATTGTTATTTCGCATAAAGTTGTTTAGGACAATGAGGCCTCCTTTATTAAAGATTATGTACAGAAAAAAATGAAATGATACTAAACTAAATTGTGCTCAATTTGCAACAACAAAATATGTAAAAACCCATTTTTCAAGTGCATATCCAGAAAAGATCAAATTTCGTGTGTAATGAAGATGTTCTAATTTTAACTACTTTGTCTCAAGTTAAAATATTCTTGCTCTTAAAACTTGGAAAATAATTAATTCAAAACATTTCATGACAAGATCATTGTAATCTAAAACTAAGGACATAATTCAAACATGAATGCCTTGAACCAGTAAAATAATAGGCGAGAGCATGAATAATAGAAAGTGAAAGTGGATCAAAATACTTCCTTGAATGCATTTAAAGAAGCGTCGTTTCCAACTTGCACTTGGCTTGTCGTCACAAATATTTTATTGAAGAAAAACCAAAAGAGTAATCTAGTTACTAAAGAAATGAACAAAACTAATCTATTATACACCTACTCCTACACTACTCTAAAAAGAAAATAAAAACTAAGTATACTCAAATTTCCAATGGAGCCAATCAAGTAACTTTAAACCTACAAGAAAACACAAATAATGCATTAGCAATAAAAATATTAAAAATGGAAATCCAAAAATTGTAAAAACTAAAATAAGCTTCTTATTTACAAAGAAATGAAAGTGACATGGAAAATGGTTCAAAAATTATTGTTCCATCATAAAAAGTAGCTTGGAAATTATTAAGACCATGATTCAAAAGAATATCATAAAAATTGAAAGTGGAGAATATTTTCTTCATAAATATGTGAAAATCATATCACATCCAAGAACTATGCAAGAAATTAACCTCTCTCATATAAAAAATCTCACACAACTGCTCAAAGACACAGAAATTATGCACAAGAATGGAATTCTGTATTACTTCTCATGAATAATAATTACACCAGCCAACATATGAATGTTGTAGGATGTTATTAAATAATATTACAGAAATAATTTGAATGGCTAAAGATGCCAAAAGAATCTTCCATCCATCAGAATTTATAAAACTGCCCATCCCCCCTAGGTGGCAAGTTGGCTTTCCAAATCTACCCAAAAGATCACGAATTGCTAAATTAGTGAGCTGAAGGTGAAATATAGGTAAAAAAAAATTCCAAATACGAAATTTGGGTTGAAATAGTGTTAAGGAAAGTTTTTGGTGAATAAAACACTTTCCTAGGTTGACTAGCTCTTTCCTTTGGGGGAAAAAGCAGTAAAAGCGGCAGCTTTCTTCACAAATGCGCCCTTCTTCACAAATATTATCCAGAATTGTTTAGGAATGGCCCAACTGGCCTAGGAGACTTGTAGAACACACCTCAGATGGAATCTTATCCTCCCAAGTTGCCTTGTGGGCCTCACAATGGCAATTTCCTCAATTATTACATAGAATTAACCACAAGTGATTAATTAAAGCATCTTATGTAAATAATTAAATGGTAGGAAGGCTTAAATATTCCAAGACACCCTCTTAAGTCTAACTTGAATGGTCTAAAAAATCAAAATATATAAAAATGCTAAGGGCCCAGTAACAAGACTTGGTCATTCTGTACAAAATATTGTCGGTCCACAAAACAAGGATAGAAGGAAAACCTCATGGGAAAAACCTTCCCTCAAAACATGGACATATCAAAATTTAAAGGTGGTTGATCAACCCTTCACTCCACCACATGTCCAACCATTCCAAGCAGTGATCTAAGATAGCTGAATGTCTTCTCTGTGAAATCCTTGGTGAAGATATCTGCAGTTTGCTCACCCGTGGGGCAATACTGCAAATCTATGATCTGGTCATTCACTAGTCCTCTGATGTAGTGCATATGAATCTCTATATGCTTGGTCCTCTGCCTCTATACTGGATCACATGAAACTCTAATGGCACTTTGGTTGTCACAATAAATGACAGTAGGAGTACTGAAAGCAATCTCAAACTCAAACAAAATCCCCTGCAACTAGACACACTGTGTAGCAGCATTCACTGCTCCTCTGTACTCTGCCTCCGTTGAAGATAGTGCTATGGCATTATGTTTCTTGCTGGACCAGCAAACAGGGCCAACTCCAAGCATAAAAACAAATCCTGATGTGGATTTCCTATCACGACTATGACCATCCCAATTTGAATCTATGAAACCCAAGAGATCTAAGCTAGAATTTGCCACATAGTGAATCCCATCACTCTCTGTGCCCTGCACATAATGAAGGATTCCTTTTGCAGCCCTCCAATGTAACTCATGTGGCTGCTCCATGTATCTAGATGCCACAATCACATCATATGCAAGATCTGGATGAGTGTGAGTCAAGTAGAGTAAGCTGCCAATCAATTGTCTGTAGAGTGTACTGTCAAAAGGCGGTGTAGATTCCGCTTCTTCCATTCTGAATCCAGAAAGGAATGGAGTATCAGAAGGCTTGCAATCATTCATCTTAAAATTATTCAACAGATCAGAAGCATACTTTGACTAACATACCTTTGTACCTTCTTTTGTTTGTGAAATTTCAAGCCCCAAAAATTGCTTGAGAAATCCCAAGTCACTCATGGAGAATGCTTGGTGCATTGCGGTCTTAAGAGCTGCTATTTGTTCAGTGATATCAATTGTGATTAGAAAATAATCAACATACAACACTATTAACATAATAAAACCATCAACAAACTTCATATAGACATTTGGATCAAATTTACACTGAACATAGGATTCTGACAGCAAAAAACTGTCCATCTTCGCATACCAAGCCCTGGGGGCTTGCTTGAGTCCATACAAAGATTTTTTCAAACTGCAAACAAGGTTTGGATCTGACATGTACCCCTGTGGATGCTGCATATATATCCTCCTCGAGTTCCCCATGAACGAAAGCACTTTTCACATCCATGTGATACTTCCCACCGCTTGGAAGCTGCCACTGCCAAAACTAGTCTAATGGAGTCTTTCTGAGCTACCGGTGCAAATGTTTCTTTATAATCAAGTCCTTGGACCCGAGAATACCCCTTTTCTACCATAAGTTCATTTTACTTAATGGCTGTACCATCCACTGCACATTTAGTCTTATAAATCAATTTGCATCTTACCAACTTTCTGCCTGCGAGGAGCTTGACTAGCTCCCAATTTTCATTCTTCTGCAAAGAATGGAACTCCTGATCCATAGAAATCTGCCATATAGGATCATGTGAGGCATCCTCATATGTTTTTGGATAATAATATATCATCATATAGCACTTCTCAGAAAGATAAGGATCATTCACATTGACAGCAGTCTCAAACTGTGATCTAGTCCTCCTTTGGTCCTGAGGGTTCCCTGCTAGTTCACCTGCTGCTTGAAAATTTTTTGCAGCCCAATTAGGACTTTTAGGTGAGTTTACATCTGCAATAAATTGATCCTCATCATAAAAAATATCAGAATAAAAAATATCAACAACATCACTTACTTCTTCTTCAGTCGGCGGTGAAGATGAGTCTTCAATTTCTGCGTTCTGAGAGGGCTCTTCCTCAAACTGCACACTTCTTTCAATGAATGCTTTATGAGTTGTCATGTTCAGCAACTTATATGCTTTGGAGTCCTCTGAATATCCCACAAACAAACATGGTTGTCTTTGGGGCTGCATAGCCCTCCTCTTCTCAATCGGAATCCTAGCCCAAGCCTTTGAGCCAAAAATACTTAAATGAGAGATATCCGGTTTTTTACCTATCCAAGCCTCGAAAGGAGTGATACCTTTGAGAGATTTGTGTGGAACTCTATTCTGAATATATGTGGTACAATTTATTGCTTCATCCCATAGCTTAGGAGACAAACCCTTTTCCTCAAGCATGCATGTGTACATCTCCTTAAGAGATCTGTTCTTTCTCTCAGCAACCCCATTCTGCTGAGGTGTATATGAAACTGTATGTTGCATCTGTATGCCCGATGAGGCACAAAATTGCTGAAACTATGATTTCACATACTCACCATCATTATTAGACCTTAATACTTTAATATTCCTACCAGACAGATTCTCAACTGAGGCTTTGAATAGCTTGAAAAACCCAAAAACGTCTGATTTAAGCTTGATGAAATAAACCCAACAGTACCTGCTAAAATCATCTATTAATGTGAGAATGTATTTTTATGAATTCAATGACTCATGAGGGAATGGACCTGCTATTTCAGTGTGTATAATTTCCAATGGTTCAGTGGTTCTCTCAGTGGTAGATCTCCCATACTTGTGCTCAAGGTGTTTTCCTAGGATGCAGGATTGACAGACACCTTTGGAAAATTTGATATTGGGAAGCCCTATAACCATCTCTTTCTCATGAAGTTGGGAAAGGTATTTGTAGTTTAGGTGGCCAAATATTTCATTCCATAGCTTGTTGGACTCATTGGCATGGGTCATTAGAGTACAAGGTGAGGAGTTTGGCACAAAATGAGAAAACTTGTAGATTCTAGAACAGTGGTCAGCAGTACCAAATGCAATTATTTTTCCTGTTGAAATTTCCGCTATTTCAACATCATTGGGGGTAAAGGTGACTCTCTTGGGAATCCCTGTATGGGTCATCTGATAGACTGATAGTAGGTTTGCAGCAAGTTCAGGGACATATAAAACATTATTAAATGACCCAAACTCGAGATATATGCTACCTTTTCCTTTGCTAGAGGTTTCAGAATTGTCTCCCAATACAATATTCGGACCACTGGAATAGTCAAGTGAAGTAAAATACTTACTTGCAGACACCATGTGTCTTGAAGCACTGGAATCAATGATGAATGATGAATATTGGGAAGTGTCGGCCATCAGTGCATGAACTCTCTCTTTGTCATCGAAATTTGATCCTCCATCTTTTCTTCTTGCGCTCTCTGGGAGAGGGATGCTGGATTTCTCCAATGGTTGAGTTAATTGGTCAATGATCTTCTTCATACAAGAGCTTTCGGGATGAAATCTCTTGCTGCAATATGTTCACTTTGTCCTCTCATTCTTCTTGTTTGGATTCTTCTTGGAGTTTGATGGCTCTCCATTAAAATTCTGCTTGTCTTTCCGCTCACCGGTGGGCTTCTTGAAGTTTCCTTTCTTCTTTCCTTTCGAATTCTTTGAGTCTCCAACACTTAGACAATGGTATTTTGATGGATTTTTAATGGATCCCATTAATACCAGCTTGTCTTTCTCTTAAGTTAACGACTCCATGAATTTTGAAAGTGATGGGCTCTTCCAATTTTTAATTGCTTTCCGGGTGGAATGGAAGGTGGAGACAAAAATTGAATAGTCCGGGCCAAGCTTGGAGAGAATGGACAAAACTAATTGCTCATCTTTATTGTCTATTCCACATTGCTTCAGATGCAATACAAGAGACTTGAATTTGGAGAAGAAGTCTTGTAGATTATCAAAATTCTGTGGACTCAAAGAGACTAGCTCGTTATCCAATTGGTGGCCTCTCAATTCATCGGTTTTATCGAACAATTATTGAAGTTTCAACCATACTTCATTGGGTGAAGTGAGGCCATCAAGATGAAATAAGAGTTCTCTGGATGTAGTGATACATAACATCCCATAGGCTTCATCCCTTCGATTATGCCATTTAGATTTCTCTTCTGTTGAGGTTGGCTCAGCTTCTGTTGCCATGGTCACCTTGTAGAGCCCTTTGCTCCTTAGTAGAATCTCCATCTGTGCTTTCCAATCAAAGTAATTGAAAGGAGTGACGATGATCTATTGTGTATGATCCATTACTGCAACCGAGATAACTTTTGGACTGAAATTAGAACACTTATGGATTCCAAAATGCGCCCTGCAGAGAATAGAATTCACTCGGTGAATTGATCAATGCGCCCTTCCTGAGACTGTTGGATTCTGCAAGACAATCAATAGATGAAAGGAATAGCTTGATGGCTCTGATACCATGTGAAAATCAGTTGACATCGAAGAACTATGCAAGAAATTAACCTCTCTCATATAAAACATCTCAGACAACTGCTCAAAGACACAGAAATTATGCACAAGAATGGAATTCTGTATTACTTCGCATGAATAATAATTACACTAGCCAACATATGAATGTTGTAGGCTGTTATTAAATAATATTACAGCAATAATTTGAATGTCTAAAAATTCCAAAAGAATCTTCCATCCATCAGACTTTCTAAAACTGCCCTCCCCCCTAGGTGGCAAGTTGGCTTTCCAAATCTGCTCAAAATCTCATGAATTGATAAATTAGTGAGCTGAAGGTGAAATATAGGTAAAAAAAATTCCAAATATGAAATTTGGGTGGAAATAGTGTTAAGGAATTTTTTTGGTGAATAAAACACTTTCCTAGGTTGACTAGCTCTTTCCTTTGGGGGAAAAAGCAGTAAAAGCGGCAGCTTTCTTCACAAATGCACCATTCTTCACAAATATTATCTATAATTGTTTAGGAATGCGCCCAAGTGGCCTAGGATACTTGTAGAACACACCTCAGATGGAATCTTATCCTCCCAAGTTGCCTTGTGGGCCTCACAATGGCAATTTCCTCAATTATTACATAGAATTAACTACAAGTGATTAATTAAAGCATCTTATGTAAATAATTAAATGGTAGGAAGGCTTAAATATTCCAACAAAATATATCATCGTTATTGCATTGAAAGAAAAATATCAAAATTTGAATCTTATGAATGATCAATTTCGTCTTCTTGATTTTTATTTAGATATTCATTCTTGTCAAGTGTATCAGCTTTATTTGATTTCAAATTTTTGGATCGAAATAATTTTTCATTTAAATTTGATTTCTGGAAAAAATGTTGTGAAATTCAATCTCGATTTTAGCCAACTCATCCTATAAAGACTTATGGTTCTCATTTTATTCGTAACGATCATAATTAAAAGATGAAGATAAAGAATTTTCAGATTTCGTAACATGGGTAGAATCAACATTTTCTTCAAAATATGGAGTGTAATTAGCATCTTCATAACTTTCTATTCTAATATCCATCGTTTGATTAAATGAAGAAGAGTGAATATCGCTTATAAAAGAAGTTCTTTTAGAATCATTAGAAATAGATGAAAAATCCTCTTCATAATTCTTGAAATCTTCATTTTCATTGATAGTTGGGTCATTATGATCAAATTGAGAAAAAGGAAAATGTTCAAAACTTGGTTGAACAAATTGTTCATTACATAGATTGAAAGTATCAGGATTAAAATTTTCCTCAACGGTTTCAGATTGAGATTCTAAACAATGAAGGGATGATGTGAAACACTCATCGTACTTGCATCCATTTGAAAGAGGAAAATGATGATTGGAATTTGAAACTAAATTTCTTTTGGAATCTAAATAAGATTGAATTTTAGATGCAAAATCTATTTGTTTCAAATTACGTAATGCACTTAGAATGTTTCTTTCATTTTTAATAGACATAACTTCATTGTGGAAATCATTAGTTTGCTTATTTAATTGAACAATTTGTGAAACCTTTGATTATTCTTCAATAGATTCAATATCAGATGAAACAGAAGGATTAAAAGGATCTAAATGATACCTTTTCAAGTCATTTTCAAGCTCTTGAGCCTCCTTACATGCTTTATTAAAATTTGTTATTCCTTCACGTAAGATGAACATAGCCATAGTCTTAGGAAGAGATCTAACATACCAGCAAAAAGTGAGTTGTGCTGGAGGCCGATGTTCTTCCTGTAAGCTATAATATACTTGACGGAAACATGTATTGAAATCCCGAATTGACTCTCCATCATTTACCTGCATATGTCTTAGATTCTGATGAATTTCGATTATATCATAATCTTCAAAAGCATCTCTAAAAACATTCTTAAATTCTAACCAGCTAGAAATTGAATTCAAAGGTAAAAAATAAAACCAAAGATAAGCCTTACCTTCGAAGGTAAATGGGAATAATCTGCAAGCAACATCTTCATGTATGACATTAAATAAATGCCAAATAGATTCATACCTTCTAATATGCTCGGTGACAGAAACATTACCTTCGCTGTCAAACTTTGGCAATATCTCAACTGCCTTTTTAGGGAGCTCATGTAAAGGCCCTTGTAGGCTTAACGCAGCATCACAATCCCATGTAGGGAAATGTGCTGGTTCATACCCTCCTTCTAGCGCCATTTGTTGATGCCTTGGTTGTGGATGTGCCAAAATGGTGTTCAATGCAAAAAATAGGGGATGAAAACTCAACCAAAGGCTTCAAATAATCCTACGCCAGTATTACCCTATCATCGAGCTGTTTGGTGTGGTTAACACCCATGAATATTCGACCTCTGTTGGCACTCTATGAGTTGGTGAGTTTGCTCCTTAAAAGGGAGACTTTGAATTAAATCTGAAACTAATCCTAAATGTGTTTTAAAAACAATCTACAATTAATAATCCTTCAACTATTAGAATAAATTCTATAGTTACAGAAATACATATTTGAACTAAAATACTAACCTATCTAAATGTTAATTAAATTAATAACCTACCCTAGGAGCAAAGTAATTTGAAATGGAGAGAAATGATTTAATGTTCAAAAGAATAACTGGATCATCAATGATTTAAAAACATTTAAACATCGATGTCATAAGCACATCAATTCTAACATGAGAAGTAAGACATTGTCTTCACTATGCTCACGGGGGGTTCACTCTGTAAACTTGTTACCTAGCACGATCGTTCGCAAGATATTAAATAATATCCCTAATTTCACTAAATATTGGAAAATGCCTCCTAAAATTGTATTGTTGAAGCCCCCTCCCAATATACCTTTCTAATTAAGAAAACCCCTAGTTTCACCAGATTATGTAGGTATCCATTTTTATCAACCTATTTTTAATACCCCCTTTATATAATATTATCAAGTTTTAGCAAACAAAATCCCTAACGCATCTTAGTATAAGCAAACATGATGCTAAATAACATAATAGTATAATGTTCATAATGATCCCACTAAGATTGCAGGGGCGACATTGGATATGGAAAACCCAATGAAATAGTAATGGGGAAGCAGGGAAAATTTTAAGGACCCCTTCTAAATTTATGTATATAATAAATGGGCAAATCACCATGATACATGGGAAAGTGTGAAGGCTATTTTATCAATAATATAATATGTATATATAATTTCTTAGCAAAACATTCACGAAATTATAGAATTTTGTAAAATATGGGCGAATATTTCATGGAATTATAAAATCTTGTAAAATCATGGCGAATATTTTATATAGTTATAAAACCTTGTAAATTCCTTGGCGAATAATTCACAAAATTATAAAATCTTCTAAAGTATTGGTGAATCTTTCACTAAATTATAAAATCTTGTAAATTATTAGCAAATTGGTTGAAATTTGACAGAATAAAATTTCCTAGATGATTTTTTATTCACTTTGTATTTTCCATGTACTCTTACAATCGAACACCTTCTAAACAAAATCCAAACTAATTTGTTGACTTTACTCATCACAACTACTTATGCTAGTAAGTTCATACCTCAAAGATATAATGTAGAGATAATTTCATAAATATTTGCAATATAAAATTGAGCACTTGGTCAAAATGTGCAATTAATTTATCCCACGAAATTTGGTGTACAATCAATTTTCACAAAATGTGTGGGACCTAATCATCCCCTTCAATTGAAATTACTACGAGAAAGAAACTAGTTTCTTGAAGCACTACTTGAAATAACAAGTTTCAATAAATGGAAATTTTGAAACACATTCTTGATGGACATATTGGCTAAATAAATGGAAATTTTGAAACTCATTCTTGTTGGAATTGTCTCCCTTGTCTCATTGGCCTTTTTTCCTTTCTTGTGATTGTGAATGGTTTGTGTTGCTTTCTAGGGAAAAGCCTTCAACATTAGTATTATCAATTTCTAGTGAAATTGCATTTATCTCACTTTGATCAATAGGGGAACCTATCTTATCATCCATTATATGGATATTCGATCAATATTTCTTAGAATAGTTGACGGCTCTCTCATTGATAGATTACTCGAAAGAGCTTCAATCATTTAGAGAATGTAGATTCTTTGATTGAGGCTTTTTAAAGTATGATAATTCCTTTGTTTTGATGCTTTCTTTCTATGATTGTTGTTTTACATCTCACTTATAATTTTTTTAATAAATTTAAACTTTAAGAGTAAAATAGTCGGCTAGGAGGGTGCTAAGATGAAATATGAAACCATAGGAAACCCTAATGGCTAGTGTAAGGAAGGCGCTCGATGTGAGTAAGGATGACTAAATAGGCCAACCTTGGTATTAAGACTAAGTGTTTGGAGCACTTAAAAGTCATATAACAAGGAAGCCTAACTATCACTCAATCATAGGGGTCATTTCCTTAATTCTTCGACTCAATCGTCATGGAAGTTGTGAATTTTATTATGGGATATGATTGGCTTATGCTCCTTCACATGAAAACCATGTTTAACCTCCATATAAGTCTTTGTGCAATTCAATCATTCTTTGGAAGCCTTGGCATTATGAATATATAGGTGAATCGACGTGATAGTATGTGTGGGATTAACCAAGCCATTCCATACAACCTAGGCCTTCACTCATTGCATCTTATTTCAATTTTAAATTAGCTCTTCTTTGGTGAAGAAGTAGAGGGGTATGTCGATGAGATTTGCTTATCTCAAAACTTTCTAACCCTTTGGTCCTCACTTATTCATATGATCTTAGGGTGATTTAAATACCCATCCCTGGCTTCTTCTTTGGAACATTAGCTCGATGAGATAGGCACTCACAAAAATAAAATGAACATGGTGAAGATGTGTGCTTCTTGTAGCCATCACAATATGTGTTTCTACTGCTACCAGGAGATGTGAAGCTCATCGTGATTACCGTGAAGACAATATAGCTTCAGCATTAAGATAATGGGAGAGTTGGAAGAGAGATTGGGATGCGAATAATGACAAAAATTTAAGGTGATCAAAAGAGAACTAATTTAAATGCAAGGATATCTAGTAGAGTATAAAAGTAAATTGGTTCTTTCAAAAATTGATATAGAATTTCAAAAAGAAATAATAGAGGAAGAAATGAAAAAGTGAAGGAATTGCATTGTATAATCCATTACTAAGCTCCCCTTAATAATCTACTATTAAGGAATAATCATACTATGGACTCCATACAACAAAGGAAAACAAGATTCATCCCTCATGGTTTCATTAGCATGTCAAAAGACAAGTAGAGATCATGGACTATAGTAATTTCATCAATTATGCCATGTTATAGTTTTGGTTTTGTGATAGCTTGAATTCCACTTTCATATTAGGAGAAGCCAAATATTCTTGGAAGGATTCATGAAACATTTATGAACAATAAGTGAATCGCTATTAAAACCTATATACGTGTGCATTGCAAATAAACTATGCTAAAATTGAGTAATTAACAATGAAGAAATGGATTTGATTGACAATATTGCTTTTACTATTTTATAAAAAAACACAACCAAGATTCATGTTTTTACCAAACTTTTGTATTTACATATTGTAAATAAGATTGTAACTATTTTATTTTTTACTAATATATCAAGTATCAATTACTCTTTAAAAAAACTAAATTATATAATTTATTAACCATATCAAGTATCAATTACACTTTAAAAAAACTAAATTATATAATTTATTAACCAATAAAAATAGAAATAAAAATATTTTAAATTTGAAAATATAAAAAAAATAAAAAAAAATAAAAATTAATCATATCAAACATGACAACCATTTGACAACCATTTAAGAAATAATGTTGTGAGAGCAATTTAAGAAATAATGACCTTTTAGATTGAACAAAAACATGTATATCTTTTCTATAATTTAATTAATATATAAGTATCAATTATGTTTTTAAATTAAATTATATAATTTATTAATGAATAAAAAGAAAAAAAATCATATTTTAAATTTAAAAATTTTAAAAATCATATAAAAAAAAAATCAAATATAATCATAATAAACTTGTAAATTATTGAAAAAATAACTATTTTTAGGTTTGGAAAAATTATGTAGTATTTTCTTACCATTAATTCAACAACCCAATAAAATCTGGATTTAAACTTTATGCTTATTAACTATGAACTTTTGATATCTCTAAGCCAAATAATGTGTCAACCTGTGAATGATACAATATATATATATATATTCCTCTTTTCTTTACAATTAACAAACTTAACATCAGTTTCCTTCACCATTAAAAGTTTTGAAAATGGAGAGACGACGATATATTGAGAGAATTATGAATAGTGATATAATTAAGGCTCAGGAGAGAAAATATTTGACAAGGCAGCGAGGCATTTAAACGGTAACAGAGAAGGCAAGGTGCTATGGAAACCAAGTCAAAATCATGACCATTTTGCACAAGTGGACAGTGATGTCGAGTGTTATCTTTTGACTTATTACATTATAAGATCAAAGATGACCGCGAACTTGAGACTACCTTGGATACTGTAGATATAAGCTAGTTATACAACAAGTCGAATAGAGGATAGTGAGACTGCAATGGTGGACACTACTACATATAGGGGGGTTTTGAGACAATACTTGAGACAATATTTACAAAAAATGTCTCAACTTAAGACAAATTAAGAAAAAAAGAAGGTTGTGTATTGTCTTAAATATTGTCTTTAAGCGAGTGTCTTAAATTATTGTCTTAAACTAACGTCTCTATAGAGACAATATAGAATACATCAATTATAAACCATATTGTCTCTATAAATGACCATATTGTCTCAAGTTAAGAGACAAATAAAGTTGTGTATTGTCTTAAATATTGTCTCTTCAAAGACTATAGAATGCAAATATTTCATCTCTATAAAGACAATATCACTTTTGTCTCTAGAGAGAATATATAAATAATGTATAGAAAACATTTAATCATTTCAGAAAAATCAACTAAAGCTTATTTTATTAAAAATAAACTATAATATCCTATATTCTATTTTTTTATGATGGGGCATGGTGGAGTTGAACCACCAACCTTCTGCAATGCAGATGCTCTACCATTGAGCTAACACCCTTTAAAGAATTAGGGGAGAGAGGTAATTTGTTTTGCAACACGCAATAGTTTTTACTGTTATCAAATATACATATAGATAAATCTATGCAAGGTAAGTAGATACATACATAGAAGTAACTACATAGAAACAACACATCACATGCAGAAATGAGATTACAATTGACCCATCACCTTAAAGATAGAAAACTTCCAGGAATAAAAATCAGTTTGGAGACTATAAAAATAACACAGGATGCTCACCTGAAGTAATACCTCCACATAAATTTTCTGGCACAAAGAGAAATGCCTAGAAACACAAAGTTACTTTTAGATAAATCATTGCAATTTTTCAGATCAAACAAGTCCTTTAGGGAACATCTTGTTCAAATAAGTATGCCCAGAAAAAATACATGGCAGCAAAAAAAATAACGTGAGATATAACTGATTCAAGAAAAATAAGGGAACAAAAATTAGAATTTGCTCCCAATTTTTGTAGCACCAGCATCCATAAACAAAAAAAGTGTGAATGAAAGCTCCCCAAACTTGAATTTAATATGTTGTAGGACAAGAAAGTGCAGATTGCAGGCCACACACCTTGTCATATTTACATAAGAGGGACAGAACATGAAAAATTGTAGTCAAATTGAAAACTTGGAATCGAGTGCAGAACTTAACCACAATAATTTTTCTAAGAAGTGAACAATTAAAAAGGATATACTCGGACCATATTTTTCTTTTTGTACAAGGAATTATCAATCTTTCCTTTCTAAACAAGGGCAATAATATTTTTAACATGTGAACATTAAAAGATTTGAATTTTTTCTTAATCACAATTACTAAGTTAAAACAGAGTATTTAACCCATGTTACCCTCATTTTGTTTGGGTGTGTCATATGCATAGCTGGGCATAAGAAAAGGAAATCTTGGGCACATAGTAGTAGTCTTGGGAACCAAAAATTCACCTCTAGTCATGGTAAAGAAATTATGAGCATAATGAAGTTAGTCTTTTTATTAAATAAGCATCAACCTTTGAAGCTCAAAAAAGAGGATATCTGATAGAAAAATAAAGTATCCTGAACCTCGTTGAGAAATCCCACATTTGGGAAGTCAAGAGAATTGTAAAGGCACTGAACTCAAACCTGATGCAAATCCTGATCATGTTTAGAGCTTGTAGCCATAAAACAACAGTTCTGGTCCTAGGAACAATAGTAGAGGGTTTCATTTCCAGGTCTAGGCGTGGGCATCATAAATAAACAAGAAAATAACCCATCTTTTTCAAAATCTGGGTGGATCTGTATGAGAAAGAGTCATGTCAATGTCTCCCTTGGCATGCTGCAATAGTAAATACCCATTTCTTGGTGTAAAGACCCGACCTGTGAGCAAAGAAGAGTTAAAGGCTAACTGATATTTACATACACTTTGGGAGGCGATTTTGTGGTAGAGATAAAGAACAGGCCGTAGCCTCAGAAATCCTTCCTTGTCCCTGTATTTCTTATATGTATGTTTGAGGTCACTTGGGATGGAACACTACACCAAGTGGAAGCTTATTGGCACCACTTTGGAGGGTTTTTTCCATCATTTCTAGACAATATTGTTTGATGATAATGTGCATCCAATTGAAGACTTGACCTCCAAAGGCATGTCAGATTTGGAGTAGTTCTGTGACAACCTTGTTCAAGTTGTATCCCTATTTTCCATGCAACCTATAGCAGCAATACAACCACAGATATGAGGAAAGGATTACAAGTTTGTTTGGCAGATATACTGCCATCATGGAGGTATCAAAATCTCAGACCGTAGAGGAACTAGTAATAGTAAACAAGAAGACCTGGGCTAGTTCTTGATGTTTATGGGAATCCTATGCATGGTTTGGCATATTATTAACCTTGGAACATAAACTAAATATTGTTTTTATCCAGACGTAGAATATCAAACCATGACTAAGTAGCATGAAAATGGATGAAAATTTTCAGTGAAAGTGCAACTTGAGGTAGCATTATGAACTCTTTCTGGAAGGACATCCAACCTGTGGAGGGTGTGTTCCGTTGTTCCAACCTTGCATGCCTTAATTTGAAGTGCTTTGTTCCAAAGCTAAGGTACATCTAGTTGTTAATTGTAATGTAGCTATTAAAAAGATGAATCATATCAGCCCTGGAAGACAACTCTTGTCTCTGCACACCTTTCAGTCAGAAGTTAGGCAATTATTTCAGATCTCAAATGAGCAACACTCAGTGATGTTATCCATGTAGGAATACTATGTGCAAGAAGAGCCCTACCTTCAGACCTCAATGCACACGTTCAAACTTAGGTCTAATCCTCAACATGCTCTGTCTCATCAAGGTTTGAGAGGCCGTTTACTATGGTACAGGGGTTATACCCCTGTAGGGTTGCAAAAACAGTCATTGGTAGAAAAAGAAGGATCTGTAAGCCTCAAATTGCATCTTAGTCTATCAACAAGGTTTCTTTATCTCAGGCTCCAGTTCATTTCTATCTTGAATCCCTAGTAGACCACTGTAATTCTATCTCAAAATCTCGTCATTGGTTGTATCCAAACTCATGGAAATAGTGCAACAAGGGAGGAGGTTTAAAGGTGTCCATTGAGGAATCTTCCTTACCACAACCTCAGCGCACCTATTTTTCTCTATTCTAGTGTCAGAATCTTCCCTTATGTCTCAGCTCAGTATCAATAATACAACAATGTTACAAGGTTGATTTATAGTGCATTCCAAGAAGGGCTAGCTCATTGAGTATTCTTTGGAGGACATCAACATGTGAAGCTACTCATTTCCATGGTTTATGTGGACATTCATTATGTGTAGAGGTGACGAGATTGAGTTGGCTTACCTTGTTGGCATTGGGAATAGTTTCCTTGTGGGAAAATCATGCTAAGAAACCCCTTGGATTGGTTGCTTCCAACTCATCTGTAGAGGTTTCTTAAGAAACCATTTACGCCATGGAAAATGATTTTTGTTAATATATGGGAAGAAAGTGGTTGGAAGGTTATTGGAGATACCATTGACATGCACACATGGACTTTGCTAAGGGTGCCAAACTTCTTGATGACATTGCTTGATGGACAAATAACCTTGAGAAATCCCTCAATGGTTTTTCAGCCCCTTCTTGGATGTTGCTTGATGAGCAAGTCATCTTTGAAGAGGCCTTGAGGGATAATATGGGCATCTTGCAGTCGTTTGTGGGTTTGGACCCCCGTTGAAGGTTTAAATAAGATGAAAAGATTCTTTAAATGAGATGAAAAAATGGCATTGAGAAAATATGGCATCGATATCTTCCAAAGTTCCATCTACTTCGTCCTAGAAATGTTACAAAAGGAAATGTTATATTAAGAAGAGACATAAGCACAATTCAATAGTTTGCATAAGCAGAGTTGCAAAATAGATGTTGAATGCCAAAGATAATGGGGAATTTCAATAGAAAAGTTGCGAGAATCTCTAGGGATATAATATAATATAAAGTCAACTAACAGTTCCAAGATCTTCCAGATACTCCACATGTGCATGGTGTCATAGACAATGGAGTCATGGACAGATTTAGTTGAAGCGATTCAATCCTATTTCAGTACAAATTAATTCAATACCGGCCATTGCTTAAAGTTTAACTTCTAAAGAATAGAAGAGAGTAAGCATCAAATGGGATACAAAACATGAAGAAGCACGCAAACTAAGCACACCCACACACAGAAAAAGTAATGATATTTTGTAACAAATAAAAGATAATCTCTTAAAGGTCGATTGCAAATTAATAAAGGGGTGAATATTGACTTTGTTATGGTTGGTCACTTGTATTTCATGGGGTGACAAGTGATGAAAATTTGATGCCTTGGGTCACTTATAGCAGATATGTGTTGATGTATATGTAACTTCGGAATGTATTTCACATATATGTATATTGTATTCCTATAGAGATGTTATTATTCCTCTATACGGAAGTGTCGTCATTTATATTGTAAGTGTCGTAACTTATATTTGATGGGTTATTAGACCACCTTGTTTGGGGTCGGCCCTGTATAAGTCATGTGGGTCGAAGGGTTATTAGACCACCCTATTGGGGGTCGGCCATGTGGGTCAAAGGGTTATTAGACCACCCTATTGGGGGTCGGCCCAGTCAGCATTATATTATGTGGTTAAGTTCGAGCCTACATGAGTTAGGTAAAAAGGCAAGTCAAGTCAAGTATAAATAGAGTGCGGGAGGCACTCTATTTACTCACTCACTTCTCACACATGCTCTCAAGGAGGAGAGGCGCACTTATGGAGGAGGAGGATTGCTGCTAGGTTATGGCTATCTCTATTGGTTGGTTGTATCATTGCTCTATCTATCTCTGAGGAAGTTATTGGGGTTTTTCACCTTTATGGTTTTCCCCAAGTAAATCTTTGTGTCTCTTGTGTGCTTGCATTATTGTCTCCATGATTGATATGCTGTAGATATGCTGTACATGTTGTTCTCTTAGTTAAGATCCTAGATCATATTGAAGTAAATTCAGAAAATTTAACATGGTATCAGAGCTAGCCTGAAAGAAGGCATGATATGGCATGTATGACACTTGTTGCACTAACGATGCTAGGGCTTGATATAGCAAAAACCAGTCATCGTAGCACTTTCGCTATAAATCCGTTTTGGCAAAGTTTTCGGATCTGAAATTGTTACAGGCCGAAGCTAAGATCTCCAGGTATCTTGTGTCCAAAGGACAACCTCTAATTCGTTGTACTTTGTGATTTATGATCTGTGCAATATAGGGTTTCTGCCTCTTCCAGATCTGAGTCAAAATCAGGTGACCTTGGGAAAAAGGTCATAACTTGGGCTAGGAAGCTCCAAATGAAATTTCGTAAAAATTCACAGGTAGTACACAGTCTGTGCTATCTCAGAAAACGTTTTCAGAGGCCGAAGTTGAACCAGTGACACGTGGCACGCCGTACAAGTTCGCTCTACTGTTTTATCCCATAAACAGGTCATGTTGCGACACTTGGCATAACTCTCTCTCAGAAAATCCAATTGAGGTCAGACCTGTCATGATGGAAAGATAACAGGCTGAGCTATCTCAGAAAACGTTTTCAGAGGTCGAAGTTCAAACAGTGACACGTGGCACGCCGTACAAGTTCGCTCTTCTGTTTTATCCCAAAACAGGTCACGTTGCGACATTTGGTATAACTCTCTCTCAGAGAATCCAATTGAGGTCAGACCTGTCAGGATGGAAAGGTAACAGGTCAGGCTATCTCAGGAAACTTTTTTCAGACCCTGTGGATCAAAAATGTCGGAGTTACACTAGAAACAATCAGGTACATATTTATGTCAAAACAGAATTATTTTTTTGGTACCTTCATTCATGGCTTCCGGAATTTAGGGCTTTGGAGAAAGTTGGAATTTTTGTAATCGGAGACCACGGCTGAATGCTACTCATCAAAATAAAAATTTAGAGACCAAAATCAGAATTTTTGGTTGGGCAGAAGGCCGGGCTTGATTAGACCCTAGTTCGGGACTTTTATCAGAAAAGTGGAAAATTAGGGCTTCTGTAAAAATGAGAATTTTTGAAATCTGTGACCACGGCTGGAATCTCCTCAGAAAAATAGAAGCTTAGAGCTTTGGATCAAACATTTTGATGGGGAAAAAGAGTGGGCTTCATCAAACCCCAGTTCAGGGTCACGTCCAGTGAATCCGGAAGTTTCAAAAGCAAAATTGAGGAGTGAAACTTTGCAGTTTTCAAATTCTAAATATACCAGTTTGATCAGCTCATCAAGGCGCATATTTCTATCCTTTTGGAAGTTTGAAATTCAAAGTTTGAATTTTTGGGGTTTCTCTGACAAACCCATATCCAGCTCCAGGTCCAGTTCTTGCAAATCAAGTGGATTGGGTTAATCCGAGAAGAAGATGGATTGATCATCTGCATGAGTGAAGAAGTTCCTGTTTCAGAGGGAGATGAGGCTAAGGCCTTACATAAGAAGATTACAAGCGATATCGACAGGTACGACTTATCGAGGTATGTTTCGATATTTGTCCATGATTAATTTTATGGTATGTTTGTCTTCATGTTATTACGGTTAGTACAATTTTGATTTTAGATTTGTCGTATCACCTTAACAAAATTATGAATGCATGATAGAAGATATTCATTGGTTAGGGTGTTGACACTTATGATTGTACTAATGCATTATGGTGTTGTATGAGGTTTATGTTGTCTACTAACATGAAAGGTACACCAAGAAAGACAAATCATGTTCTGGTCCAATAACATATGATCATGATAACATGAGGACAAAGATTCATCCATTGTCATGGATCTCATAGAAGATCCATTTACGAGGTATGTATAACTTAGTTTTGTAATAGTTAACCTATGAGATATACAGGTTACTAGCACAAGTCATTGAAGAAGAAAAAGAAGACATCATGTGAGTATGTTAGACATAATTAGCTAGCATGCTAATCCAGGTATGTTTTTACTATATCAAGTTAGAATCTCACCTTGTGATAAGATCCTTTATTTAAGTATACTTGGCATGATTGATTATGATTATTCATTGAAGTTAATAATCATGGTTGTATGCATATTATGTTTCTTACCATAATTGATGATATGACCAACCAGAAGAATCATGAAGGTATAGGTTTGAATAATCACAGGTTTTATGCATTTTATATCTCTTATCTTGATTGATGATTCAACGAACCTGAAGAGTCATAGGTTTGAGTAATTACAGGTTTAGACATGTTATGTTTATTATGATTTGACTAACCATAAGAATCCTACATAAACCTTGAATGCTAATGCTTATTATTTATGTTTGAAATGATCATGACTATACATGCTTGAGATTATTGTGTTTTAATAGTATACTAATGAATGTATGATTTTATATGAGATCACAAGGATAACACATTCATGATACTAATAAGCATGCATAGGGACCAAGGATGAATATGAGATTCAAGAACAGGTAATCCAGGAAGCAAAGATCAAGAGGGAGTACACTCCAGTGGTTTATGCAAGGATGCAGATATTCAGAGGGAGTTGACCATCTCTCTACATCCCACAACAGAAAGGTGTAGAAGAAGCTACTTCAGATTAGGACTCCAGCAGCTCCTGCAAGGAAGCGAAGACTCAGAGGGAGTCCACCCAACGAACAAACAAAGATAAGTATTTGAATTGTCATTTCTTAAATAATACTATTCAATAATGTATATACTGATGTTCCTAGAATTAGGTTGTGTATTATGCATATTAGATTAATTGCATTGATGAACAGTATACTCCTAATATGCATGGGTAAGTGGCCTATGGCACTGTACAACATTCCATTGCTACTTATCTAGAATGAAACCTCTTTGCTGACATGTTGGGAGTTGTGCACACTCTTAACAATGTCCTGGTAGAGATTGGAAGGCATCTAGAAAGTTACGGAATATGGATAAATGTTGTATTGAAGCATTGGCTAAGATAATTGCATGACTGTATGGCATATTTCTTTATGTGTAAGAATTTGTTCTGAAAACTATGAGATGTTTTCTAATCATGCAATTTAACTTGTTGTGTAGGAAAGATCGTATGCCATCTCCTACAAAAGAAGAACTACAACATTTTGTTCCAGCAACAAAGATATCTATTGAAGATATTGAAGATATTGAAGTTCCCAGGATCTGGGATGAAGAAATGAAATACCATGATCTGTCGATCATGAAGAATGATGTTTGGGATGTAATTCCAAGACATGAAGGGAAGTTTGCTATGACTTCCAAATGGAACTATCAGATCAAGCATGTTGCAGATGGCAGCATTGAGAAATATAAAAGTGATACACCAGATGGATTCAAGACAGCTTCCTTGAATGGTGTAGTTGAAGAAGAAGTGTATGTAGAGCAGCCACTTGGTTCTGAGACACATGATAGGAAATCATATATGTGCAGAACTTGGTATGGTGAAGATAGATTGATTGACGACACGCAGCGGAAGCTTACTACCGAGTTCGAAATGAAGAACTTGGGGATGATGCACTATTTGTTTTTGGCATGGAGGTGTGGAAGAATGCATATGGAATCTTCCTTAGACAAGGGAAGTATGTAGTAGAGATTCTGAAGAGGTTCGGGATGATGGACTGCAAGGGTATGGCCACACCTATGGCATCGAATCTGAAGCTTCTATGTGATGCTTCATCTGAGCTAGTTGATGTCTCTTTGTATCGTCAGATGATTGGGTCCTTGATGTACCTGACGAACACGAGACCAGACATTTGCTTTGCTGTGAACACATTGAGCCAGTTCCTGACGGATCCGAGGAGTGTTCACCTGGTTGCTGTAAAGCATGTTCTGAGGTACCTGAAGGGTACAGTGGATTATGGGCTCAGGTATGAGGAGAATCAAAAGTTTAACCTGCAGGGTTATGTTGATTCAGATTGGGCTGGCAGTGCTGCAGATAGGAAGAACACATCTGGGTGTTGCTTCAGTATGGGATCAGGTGTGATCTCTTGGTTTAGCAGGAAGCAATCCTGCGTAGCACTGAGTACAGCTGAGGCAGAGTATGTTGCAGCCTGTTCAGCTAGTTGTGAGGCAGTATGGCTACGGAAGCTACTGTCTGAGTTATTTGATCTCCCGTTGGAAGCTACTGGTATCTTCTGTGATAACCAAAGTTGTGTGAAGCTGTCCGAGAACCCAGTGTTTCATGACAGGTCGAAACACATAGAGATCAAATACCACTATATCAGGGATATGGTGCAGAGAGGAGCTGTGAAGCTCCTGTATGTTGCGACGGACGAGCAGATTGCAGATGTGCTGACGAAGCCACTAGCCAGGGTGAAGTTCGAGTACTTCAGAGAGAGGCTTGGCGTTATTCAGATCGAGGACACTTCGAGGAAGAAGTGATGGACACATTTGCTGAAGCCATTCCAAGCATGTTGGAAGGAGGATCCCTCACATGGCTGTGGATGTAAGCGCTGGATGATGAACATCAGGATGATGTTCTAGTTTCTGCTGGATTTGATCAGTTGGATCATTTTATGTATGTATGTACGCATCATGTTGGATGCTGGATATGATCAGCATCATGTTGGATGCTGAATATGATCAGTTGGATCATGTGTATGTATTTTATATGCATCATGTTGGATGCTTGGACCATGTATCTGTATATGTATCAGGTGGATACATTGTATGATCAGGTGGATCATGTATGGTGATATATATCATATGTTTTGTATTTGTATCAGGTGGATACATTGATGATCAGGAGGATCATGTATGATTATATGTATCAGGTAGATACTTGGTATGCAGCAGGATGTTGCATTGATGATCAGGAGGATCATGTATGATGATATGTATCAGGTAGATACTTGGTATGCAGCAGGATGTTGCATTGATGATCAGGATGATCGTAGATGATGAGCTTCAAGATGTTGCTCCAGATGACATGCAGCAGGATGTTGCAGTGATGATCAGGATGATCATAGATGACGAGCTTCAGGATGTTGCTCCAGATGACATGCAGCAGGATGTTGCATTGATGATCAGGATGATCATAGATGACGAGCTTCAGGATGTTGCTCCAGATGACATGCAGCAGGATGTTGCAGTGATGATCAGGATGATCATAGATGACGAGCTTCAGGATGTTGCTCCAGATGACATGCAGCAGGATGTTGCAGTGATGATTAGGATGATCATAGATGACGAGCTTCAGGATGTTGCTCCAGATGACATGCAGCAGGACGTTGCAGTGATGATGATCAGGATGATCATGGATACATCAGGATGATGTATGGTGAGTATCAGGTTGATACTCTGTGGCCGTGGATCAGGTTGTGTAGATGAGCATGTAATTCGTTGCCCTGGGAGATTTGCAGATGGTCTTGCGAGGTTTTTCCTATGGCATGTAATTCGTTGCCCTGGGACATCTGGCAAATGCTCTTTCGAGGTTTTGCTCTGGGAGGACATGTAATTCGTTGCCCTGGGAGATCTGCAGATAGTCTTGCGAGGTTTTGCCTATGGCATGTAATTCGTTTCCCTGGGATATCTGGCAGATGCTCTTGCGAGGTTTTGTCCTATGGCATGTAATTCGTTTCCCTGGGAGATCCGATAGGTTGGGCTGTGTGCCCGTAATCAGTCCTGGGATGCTCTTGCGAGGTTTTGCCATGACCACATGTAATTCGTTGCCCTGGGAGATCCTATAGGTAGAGCTGTGTGCTCGTAACAGCCTGGGATGCTCTTGCGAGGTTTTGTGGTGAGGTCACATGTAATTCGTTGCCCTGGGAGATCCTATAGGTAGAGCTGTGTGCTTGTAACAGCCTGGGATGCTCTTGCGAGGTTTTGTGATGCACGTAAAAGTCCTGAGGATTCCACAGTATGGCCAGTGATGACGAAGACCTGCAGGTGGTGGGCCTACATCTAGTATGAAAAAGGACTGGCTCTGTAGAACTTCCTATGACGAGTAGATTCAGAGATTGATTGAGATAGCAGCAGCAGTGACGATGATGATGACTCGATGACGATTATCCAGTGACGATGATCCAGAGAAGATGACTTGTGCTAGAAGAACTGTGCTGAGAAATACCTTCCTAGTTAAGAGGGAGTGTTGATGTATATGTAACTTCGGAATGTATTTCACATATATGTATATTGTATTCCTATAGAGATGTTATTATTCCTCTATACGGAAGTGTCGTCATTTATATTGTAAGTGTCGTAACTTATATTTGATGGGTTATTAGACCACCTTGTTTGGGGTCGGCCCTGTATAAGTCATGTGGGTCGAAGGGTTATTAGACCACCCTATTGGGGGTCGGCCATGTGGGTCAAATGGTTATTAGACCACCCTATTGGGGGTCGGCCCAGTCAGCATTATATTATGTGGTTAAGTTCGAGCCTACATGAGTTAGGTAAAAAGGCAAGTCAAGTCAAGTATAAATAGAGTGCGGGAGGCACTCTATTTACTCACTCACTTCTCACACATGCTCTCAAGGAGGAGAGGCGCACTTATGGAGGAGGAGGATTGCTGCTAGGTTATGGCTATCTCTATTGGTTGGTTGTATCATTGCTCTATCTATCTCTGAGGAAGTTATTGGGGTTTTTCACCTTTATGGTTTTCCCCAAGTAAATCTTTGTGTCTCTTGTGTGCTTGCATTATTGTCTCCATGATTGATATGCTGTAGATATGCTGTACATGTTGTTCTCTCAGTTAAGATCCTAGATCATATTGAAGTAAATTCAGAAAATTTAACAATATGTTTCTCATGTTAAGGGAAACCTCTAGCCCAAGGTGGCTACCTTTCTCTAGCTCCTCGTTCAAAAAAGAACCCTCACGTGGGATAAATTGGAAAAAAAGGCTTCATTGGACCAACCTATTTCCATCTTCGTAAGCAAGTTGGGGAAGATATTGAAAATATCTTCAACTCTTGTACCTTCGTCAACTCGCTCTGGGACAAAGGAGCAGAGACTTTCAAGACCACTAAACAGGACCATGCAAGCATCAACAATACACTTCTTAGTTGGAAACATTTTCAATTCAATAGTCCCTTGCTGGACAAAATCTAGAATCTCTTTCCCCCTTTTCTCCTTTGGGAAACGTGGAAAGAAAGGAACAAGATATTCTTCAGGGCACAAGCCATGACCATGGAGAAAATTTGGAGCAAAATCAAAGCCAACATAAAGGAAATTGCCGACACGCAACAATGGTCAGAGAAGGACAAACAACTCAGTGAACGGGAAGCTATTATTCTAAGAACTTGGGACCTCAATCTCCAATTCAAGACTGACCCTCCTTACAATCTCAGGCTGAAAATCGCTAGTCCCAACAGTTGGATCCCTCCTACTATCAACTTTGTCAAGCTCAACTTTGACAGAGCCTTGAAAGGAGATACCGGGAAATCTTGATATGGGGGAGTCTTCAGAGACAGCAAAGGACACATCCTAAGAGTATCTATAGGGTACATTGGGATCAGTAGCAACAATACTACCGAGCTAGACACCCTATTGGAAGGATTGAAAATTGTTAAAAATCAAAGCTTCAATGATCCCATGGTGTGCACAAGACCAGATATTGCACATGCAGTGGGACTTGTGAGCAGATATATGAACAATCCAAGTAAAGAACATTGAAAGGCAGTAAAGGAAGGAACCTGTGGGAGATCAAGGAGCACTAGAGCTAATATGCATGAACTTGTCCGTGCGGCGCCAATATTGTTGAAGGAGGCAGGGAACACATCCGACTCATTGTTCTTCTGCATTATTACGTGTCAGGGAACCATGGCCACAACCCGCCTCTGCCTGCGACACTATGCGTTGAATGAGGACATTTGGGTTGAGATCAGAAGCATTCACGAACAATATTACTGGGACGAGGATGAAAATGTTCATTCAAAAGTGTAGTCATTATTTCGGTCACATAGTTAATTTTTTAGTTGGTGGAGTCAACATAAATAAAAAGGGGGAAAAGTTTGAGACGTAAAAGACAATTGTCTTAAATTAATGTCTCAAAGGACCCCTACATGTAGTAGTGTTGTATCAATATCAAGAGAAAAAATAATTTTGACAAAATCCATTCTTAAGCCCCTATGAATACTATCTGCAGATCAAAGTGTATTCTCAATAAAACGATCTTTATAAGATCAAATGATGGATTTCATCGATCCAAACAATCTTAGATAAAATAAAAACAAATCATTCTTAAAAAATGACTTTTAACAACAAGAGACCTGTGTCCAAGTTATATCTATCTATATATATATATATAACTTAAGCAATACTCTTAATCTTTTAAATAGTGGTTGGGTAACTCTTTAAGCAATAAAAATAAAAATATGTCAATCTTTATGTGATCAGGACTAAAGGCCCGCTTCATCTTTTGTTGAGGTATATATGACTATATGACTATATATATTTAATTTTCCGTATTTTTAAAAAATGGGTGCCTCTATCTGAAGCAAAGGAAGTGTTGAGCATTTTTAAAAGGAATGCCTATATTATGTCCAAATATTATAGCTAAGGACAACCTAATAATAGGCATTGTATCTAAAATAAATGTAAAACAACCTCAATAAGTGACAACCTAATAGATCCTGGCATTGGCATGAGAAAAAAAGACATTAACCTTCAGCAAAGGTACACAGAAAACCAATGAGGTATTTGGAAGCTTCTTCCTATCATAGCCACAAAATTCAAAATTAAATGTTTGAACTAAAGTGTGGTCATTCCTATTTTAACCATTTTGTACAAAACATAATGGTAAGATTGTAGAAGAAAAACTCAATTTGAGCCCTTGAAGAAATTTGTGGGATCTGATTTAAAATCATGGCAATTAAAAATGATAACCCTAGAAAAACTTCATCCTTTCTTATTGGATTTCTATGAACACGTCCTTCAAATTGGCATTTTGTTGTGATCCGCAGCATGATCTTGTTAATTAATACCACCTTTCAAAATAAAAAAAATTCCGAAACAGAAACATGGCATCGAGAGAGAGAATTGGGAGTGAAAAAAAGCTACAGAAGAGTGCACTACATTGCATGGGGGAGCCATGGACTCTTATAATTTATTATGACTATTCGGGCATGAATTTGCGAAAAGTGAAGGAAATTCATTTTTCTACATTCTTAAAAGGTTGGATTTATTTTCATGTCAAATTTAAATTATTAACATAGATATCAAGCTTGAGAACATTATCTTGTTGAGTCGTTGACTACCATTCACCCTACCAAAAATATGAGGAAATATGGTATTTTTTAGGGCACCAAATTAAAATCATTATTCCCACCTTGAACACGTGGATTTCACACACTATCCAACATAACATGGTTAAATGCAAATTAATCTTTTTGTTCTTGGAAATTGATCATTCTGTTTAATTAAGCCATCCCTATACTCGTTGTTGCCATATTTTCTACAATGACTCTGTGGGTAACCATTTTCATTTCCTTAACAATAGATTATATCAGAGAACATTGAACTTACTTATATGAAAACACACCTTCTGCCTTGTTGTTCAATGTTGTATGACGTCTTGAGAAACACCGCTTCCGGTAACAACAATCAGCAATGTTGTATGACGTCTTGAGAAACACCGCGTCTTGAGAAACACCGCTTCCTGTAACAACAAAATTGTTGTATATATGTGAACAAATATAGATTTAATGATACAAATTACACAAATATACAAATATTTTTGGGGGCTATAAAAATTGTGAATCTATGCACTACCATATTTCAAGTTCGCTGATAAATTGAAAAACTAACCACTTTCAAAATTTCACTAGTCACATGGAAGAAACAATGGAAAACAAATCCATCAGTTTAATAGTTTTGCACTAATTCTATGCCCCTATCCATTCATCAGCTGAGTTGTCAATGAGTCAATGATGGGGCAGGGGAATGGAATTTCTTGACTTTTATAACTTCAATCCAGATCTAAAAATAATTTGTAAATACGACCTAAAATCAAATGCAGCGGACATGGTATGAGAAAGTCTCAAATACAAACCATCTCAATAATTTCTCCACTATAAAACCTAAAACCCATCAAAATTTGCTAATAATTTATCCACCACAAAACCTAAAACCCATCAACATTTGCTAATTTTTAAGAGGCTCAGCCACTACCCAAAAACCTAAATGAGGGGTAGTTTAATAAACCCTAGTTTCCACATTATTTGGATTTTGTTTTGGTTATCTTGATTTTTTAGTGAGATAATAACAAATTATAGTGTTTACGAAACCCAAATACAAAAAAAACATAGAAAACAAACATACAGTGCCTACCTGGATATAGCAGTTGTTGGGTAGATTTATCAAAAATTAGCTGGAATAAAAAATTCGGCAATGGTTACCACAACACCCATTCTCTTCCAAGGCAATGCACCCTTCATAAGGGTTTATTTTCACGCCCAAAATTCTGGTCAGAATCAAAACCACCGCTCCTATTCTCACGATGCCCTGTTCTCATGGAGCGCCCTGGGATCCCTATTGCAACTATTTAGCATTGCATATATCTCCTATTGAAGTCATTCCATGCTATTTTAATGATTTTTGGAACACTACAATCAAATCCACCCACAACGCCTCTTCTCGTCCAAGGAAGCAAACCCTTCAAAAAGGGTTTTTTCAAACCCAAAATGCTGGACAGAATCAAAACCAAGACACTGATTCTTACAATTCCCCCTCACTTCCAATGAAACCCACCCTTTAGAACGAATTTCTTCAAACCCTAAATGCTACAAGGAATAGTTGAAAACCCAAAATGTTGGCTGAGATCAAAACCATGCCACCGAATCTCACAACGCCCCCTCTCTTCCAATGAAAGCCACCCTTAAAAATGGTTTGCTTCAAACCCACAAAGCCCCCTCTCTTCAAATGAAGGCCACCCTTAAAAATGGTTTGCTTCAAACCCAAAATATTGCACAGGATACTTCAACATAATATTTGTTTCGAACTAGGAAGCAACGCCATCAGTAAATATGCAGGATTTCAAAGTTTTAACCATGGCTCCCTTTCACAGGACTAACAGAGCCACACGTTTATCCTGCAAAAAATGGAGCCAAAAATCCACGGGCTCTGCGGGAACTCCGTGTTGTGTATGACAGCTGGGAACTTTTTAGACAAGAGACATCGGACATGCATTGAAAAAAATAATAAATATTAAATATTAAAAAATAATAAATAAAAAAGTTGGCAGCGAAGTTAAAGACAATATAAGTTTTTATCTTAAATAATCGTCTTAAATTGCAAAGGGGAGAAGTAATAATGATAGCTCTTCTCTAAATTCAGAATTAATGATAGTCATTCTCTAAATTTAAAATTGAATATTTCACTCTTCATCTTTAACTTTTTTAATTCATTATATTTTTATTTAATTTTATAATAAATTATAAGACAAATAATAACTAATATTAATTATTGGAATGTATATACAGTAGCTGTTACAGCATTCTCGACTCGTGCGTTTATAGATTTATCTCATTTTTTAAATACTTCCAATTATATATATGCATAATTCTGTTTTTCATTTTATGCAAAGAAAAATGATAATTTTTTTTACCTCGTGCTTGTTAAGCAAGCTCACGTGATCTATAAATGAAATAAGCATTCAATTACTTTAAAATAATGCAGCGAAATTACTTTATTTTTTAAATGTGTAACCTTTGGTTTTTTAATTTACTAACTAAATTACTTTCCAAGAAACGAGACGCTGCGGGGAATTTGCATTGTTTTTAGTTGTCCTGGTTTCTTCTGCTCGTTAATTTCCAATTATCTCTATCTACCTCTGCCTACTTTCGAAATAAAATAAATGGGATTTCATCTAGATCTAGGTTTGGATCTGCTAGATCATTACTTTCTTTACTCTTTAGCAGCATCATGGTTTCATGACCTTCTTTACTCTCTCTTTTCCCTCTGTCGAATTACTAGATTAAGTTAGTAATTATCAATGCATTTCGATTAAGTTAGTAATTATCATTCTGTAATGTCGAATCGGAATTATAGTATTTTTCCCTCACATTTCAATAATTTTCCCTCAATATGTTTCTCTTTTCGGATTAGCCGAAGCCCTGGCAGTAAAAGAAAACACCGCTAGCTTCGATCTGAGTGGGACTATTGTGGAGATCGTTTTCTTGAAAATGATGTCTTTAAAGCCCTGTTCAGGCTAGGGTTTCTGGATTTGGAACCAACAACAAAAACACCCAGCTTACTTGTAATCATTTACCTATTGTGGGGTTTCTATTTCACCGCCTGCCTCTGATTTCTTGGTGCGATCATGCTTCGGACTTATGCTTCCTTCGTTGCACCAGAACGTATGGTGTCAATCTTGTGTTTTTAGCCAACAAACCATACATTTGAACAACATAACACAGGTCAAAATATTCTTTAAGATTTCTCAACATGATTCACAGGGTATTTTCAACTCAAAACTACGGCCCAAGCAAAACTTAAAAGAATCTTCATGGAATTTAATTTGGATATATTGGCGACTATTTTCTCTGATAACGAAAATAAAAAGAACACTTTTTGGGGAACTTCTCAGTGCAGTTTCAGATCTGCACAGTTTTGCATCTATATTGTCGGATAGACTCCTTATTCAACACCGCAACCTTTCTTTATTATTTTTATTCTTCATTTAATCACTCCTTGGACCTCCCTCTTATTGGATAACAACAAGTATGATACCTCTCCTTGTTTGGTTAACTACTTCTTACCGGAAACTACTATGAAATCCCCCCTTCCTTTGGTTATAAAATATTATCGTAAAAACTATCCATATCGACTTCTTATCCATCTACGTTGCATAATACAAACGGGCCAGAAGTTGTTTAAAATATGTTATTAAATCTATTACTCCTGTATCTAGTAGGAAATCAATGGAAACATCAAAGAATACTGCAACCCTAAAACCAGAGGGTATTATTAGATTTCCTGGGTGGCATACCTGACTAATAATCGTTCAAATTTTTAGAAAGGACACTGATAGGTCATATTTTGGCTCCAAATCAACCCGCATATCTTCTTGGAAAAAATGATCTAGGACAAAATTTACAACCCTAATTCGGCAGATTACAAAACATCTCTGAGTTAAAACAAAACACACAGAACATCACACAGTCAGCCATCATCTTCTACCCAGAGTTTTCAAGGCAACCGGCGAGGCTTACCGGTTGGTATAGCTATTTCCAACCTTCAACGTGCCATTGAATATTACCCTGCAAGAACAATACAAATGTGGTTAAAACGGTATCTCAGAAGGAAAGATTATAGTATCGAAATTCTAATAACCGTTAGCACTCACGTATGAACATTACAGCGAAGGAAATCAAACACATTACCTTTTTAAAATGATACCCGTAGCAGCAATGAACACCAAGACAGATGCAACTGCAACGAAACCTCTACTTCGTCGAAGAATGCTGGTATAGTTGGAGCCAACACCAACCATCCCATCAACTACTTTAAAATAGTGAAACAGTGCCGAGAGAGGTAGCAACTTTGGCAAGGCCCTTGGCCATTCATTTCAAACCATGTATTAAAAAATACAAACCCTCAACAAGTCGGGGTATCGAACCACCCAAAGACAAACTCTAAGACTGCCAAACGAGACATTCACCATTGTACAAGAATCTGGAGAGAGCTCGGCTCTATAAATTACATAGGTTACGAGTTCAAGACTCAGGAGCTACGCCTCCACAGGCAGAACAACCAAACTACAAACCCTCAGCCTGTCGGCCACGCAGAGCTACCACTACCCAGTAACAAAAATCACAATAAACTCATCGATCGCAGCAAATGTAGGGTTTAACCACATGCATTGAAACCCTTTCCAGATCAACGGTGGAGATCACCGGTGGGATTTACGAAATCACAAACCATCTAACACATTAAATGAGCCATCACTACCACAACCACGAAGGAACCAACTCGACAACGTTTAAACCTTTTTCAAGTTACAACTCAGCACTCAGTTGATGCACCAAGATGCTTTCACGTGAACCAAGCTTACTAAGCCATCCACGAGGGAATCCCACTATTCTCGTTAGTTGAAAACATTCAATGCATAGGATACAATCACATCCGCCAACCTGTAAACCATATTAACATTCACATCATACAACGTGGATATAGTTATGGTAAGGTCGTATTATACACCCTTGTAACATTAAGTTAAGGGTTGGTTAGAACTTCACCGAGGTCGCATAAGTATCATCGAGGTTACATAAATGCACACAACACATAATAGAATATCTCCAAAGTTCACATAGTATCTTAGGATCATATAGTATTATATGTTTACAAATTATCGATCAAGTTTGTATAATATCGCATTTTGCACAGCATCATATGTTTGTATAGTTCACTAGGGTGGCATAATATCACATGGGGCCACACTATTGCACATAACACACAACATATAATATGTTATGTATATAGTTTGTAATTGTTTGATAATGTCCCAAACACCATATAAATAGATAATATAAATAATCAAAGAAGATTGTTTATATATACATGCCATTGTATAGTGAAATATAAGACTTGTTAATAAATCAAATTATCATGACCATGGTAGAAGTATAGATCCTAGGCAAGTTAGCAAGATAGTTATACATAGAATTTCCACAAATTGCCACGGAGGAAGAAGGTAGCTAATTACATACAATTCAACATGAATGGAAACCAAAAATAATTCTAGGTACAACACTGTGAAACGAAAATTATAGATCTTCTCTGAAAAATTGTTGAATACTTGTCGCAACTTTAAACTCTTACCTGTAAACTGTCACAAGTACGAAATCACATGCTTTAGCACAAATGCTAAGTAAGCCTCGGGGTGTCCATAGGACCCCTTCATCAATCAATAAAAGTATATTAGTCAAAGATAACTGATTCATAAATCATAACATCAATAATAGAAGTTGTAGTAGTATTAATAACATCAAGACATAAACATAATTCTGTTAGTTGAAATTTCTTATACGATAAACCAGCATAGTATTTATTACAGTAGGATAATCTTTTATGCTTTGTTCTATTCCACACATATTAAATAAACATTAATTGTCATGTAGAAAAATTTTAAACTTTTGTGATTTTTCCGGGATGTTACACATTTAACTACATCTCTTAACTTAAAGATGAAAAACAATATAACATCAATTCAAACCAAGCCTAAATAAGCTATTAAATGAGGATTACTCAAGGACAATAATCCAAAGAGAATTCCATCAATATTATCATTGGTAAACTATTATCAAATTTAAGCAAAACTTAGGATCATAATCAATATCAAATAAAAATGGAAGGTCTTTAAGTTTTAGGTGGGTATGAATCGATCTCGTGATTTGGACATATGAATCCATCCCATGATTTGGAGGTTATTCCTCAACACTCCCAAATAAAATAACCCCCAATATTTATATTCATATGTCAAATTAAAAACCCCCCTTGACCCCTTAATACGGGGCAATATATTTTTGAGGTTTTTAAGAGTATTCAACCCCCCAATATGAATGGACGTGATATGATATTGCCTCACTAGTGAACCCCCCGTGACTATGCTAAAACTATTTGAACGTAGCATCGTTTCTGAAAATCATTAAACATAATCAGATTAACAAATATACTACAGACATGCAGAAAAATGAATCTGATTACTATTCAAAAGTGCATAACAAAAACATCTTATTAGACACAAATGAACAAATGAAGAATAACTGCAGAAAAATGAAAGGTTCACATCACCATTTCAGTTTTATAAAGACATTTACAAAGTTGAACATTGATGATCAACAGCCTCCTCAGTCTAGATCTCTTCCAAGTAAAAATACACATAAAAGAGTTTAGTAGAACAATTACAATCCTTTTGGTCTGCAGAGACCACCTCTCTTCTCCCTCCTTCTCAGATCATAGAAGGTAGGTATTTATACAGAGAAAATTACAGGAAAAGATCAGATCCATTTCCCCAATTGTTGAATGTGAAGAACCTGCAATAATTAATTAATGCAAATACATGATATATCAGAAATAATAGAACTCAGAATCACTTTTATGTTGATCACGGGCCACTTCGAGGGGGCAACCTCCTTTGAGCAAGATCAATGCAATTAACTTCACGGTGCCTTCATAGGTCTCAACACACACTTATATACTAAGTCTAGGTGCCAATACTATGGGTCAAAACCATGGGCCACTACAAACTATGGATCAACAATACTACGGGCAACTTACAAAGCATATGCGCCAACAACAATAAAACAAACTATTGATCAACAAATACTACGGGACGACTTACAAAGCATATGCGTCCAACAAAAATATACTAACAAAGTAAAGACATGGGTTCCTAACATCCCCTCCCCCTTAAAAAAATATTTGTCCTCAAAGCTTTAGATGTGGAAATTGTTGTTGAATCTGAAGGAGTGGTTCCCATGTAGCATCCTCTGGTTGCATGCCGTGCCACTGAATTAAGACCTCTGTGATAGAGAGAGAGAGAAGCTGACGAGTGCGTCGATTGAGGATGGCCTCCGGCTGCAAAAGGATGGATCCTTCATTATCTAGTTTGGGTAAAATCATTTGTCCATTGATGTTGGTGCCAAGAACTTTCTTCAGACAAGAGACATGAAAGACTGGATGAATGCGGGAAGAAAGAGGAAGTTCCAATTTATAAGCAACGGACCCAATCTTCTAAAGAATCCGATATGGCCCATAGAACTTTGGAGCGAGCTTATGATGCCCTTTGAGTTTCAGGGAGGATTTCTTGTACGGCTAGAGACGAAGAAAAACCATATCACCTACTTGAAAAGTGCGCTCAGAATGGTGTTGATCAGCTTGTTGCTTCATGCGATTTCTTGCCATGTGAAGATTATCCCGCAAAATGCGAAGAATCCGATCCGGTTTCGAAGGATCGTGTCAACTTCCTGAACTGGTGAACTGTTGGGGGTGTATGGAAGAAGAACTAGAGTTGCCTGACCATAGACTTCTTCATATGGGGTGATTTTAGAGGCAATGTGGTAAGAGGTATTGTACCACCATTCAGCGAGAGGGAGCCACTTTTCCCACTGATGTTGTTGTTCAGAGGTGAAGCAACGAAGATAAGTTTCCAAGCATTTATTGATAATTTCATTCTGACCATCTGTTTGTGGGTGATACCCTGAACTCATCTTAAGTTTGGTGCCAGTGTGGCGAAATAGTTCTGTCCAAAAATGACTGGTGAAAGTCGCATCACGATCCCATACAATGGAAGAAGGGATGCCATGAAGACGAAAGATCTGGTCTAGGAAGATTTGAACGACTGAGGAGGCTGTATAAGGATGGATAAGAGCACAAAAATGACTATATTTGGAGAGGCAATCAACCACAACGAGAATCACTGTCTTCCCGCCATATTTAGGGAGCCCTTCAATGAAATCCATAGAAATATTTGTCCAAATCCGTGTAGGTATGGGCAAGGGTTCGAGCAATCCTGGAAGGAGTGTTGTTTCACCCTTATTGCGATGGCAGGTATCACATTCAGCCACCATCTGTTGAATTGTCCTTTTCATGCCCTACCAAAAGAAGTTATGCCGTGCCCGTTCATACATTTTGAGGAACCCAGAGTGCCCTGCTGATGGAGAAGCATGGAGTTCATAGAAGACAGCCTGTTGAAGATTTGTGCTCTGGGGAAGCACCAGATGACCCTTGTATCTCAGAAAAGCACCATCCCAAGAGTAATGTGGTACAGTAGAAGGGTTGTTGGTCAAGCATTGGATGATTTGAGATAAGGAAGAGTCATTGACATAACCCTGTTGAATAGATTGCAACCAATTTGGAACAGGCATAGAAATAGCTGAAAGAGAACCTTTGGCATCAAATGTGTGAGAAAGAGCATCTGCCACAATATTGTCTTTACCCTTCTTGTAAGTGATCTCATAGTCATAACCCATGAGTTTTCTAACCCATTTCTGTTGTGCTAGGGAGGAGACATGTTGTTCCAAGAAATATTTCAGACTCTAGTGATCATTCTTGATGCAGAAATGATTCCCTAATACGTATGGTCATTGTCACATACCCCAATTTTGTGAAAATAATGTAATTATTTTTATCATATTTCTAAGACATTAAGTTAAATTTAATGCTTAGTAGAAATTGATGACTCAGCAGAGTCACTAGAAATGGAATGTAATTCTGAATATTTTATTATTAATAAATAAATTATGGAGACAACAGCATGGGAGAGCTGTTAAAAGAGGTTACTGGTCTAACTGGTGGATGGAACTAGGTGGAAAGGCAAAAGACAAGTGGCAGCATCCTCAAAACACTTCCTAACTTGCAGGTGGCAACTTCCCTATATTTTGGGGTCATGATTCCCCAAGAAAGTGGAATCTGAGCAGGTGGCTCATTAATGACAGTTAACCCAACAAAGACCTAGGCAATCTTTTAAATAGTACTCAATGAACTGAGTTGGGGGTTCAATAGTTCTGGAGGGAGAATACATTCAGGTGAATGCTATTCAGGAGTCCCATTGAGGAAGTGGGAAATACAATAAGGAAGTGGTTTGAGAGGGATGCTGCAGTAACTTGGTTCTAGTTTAGCTGTTTAGCTGAGTGAATTGTTTTGCTGCACCTAGTTCCAGACAGGGAGACCAGAGCAAGCTCGGGGGTCCTGAGAAGTGTTGTCTGGGCACTCTCTAGGAATTGGTAGGGAGGAACAGCCTCCCATTGCTGTTGTTGTCCTCAGTTTGAACAGGTTCTGCTACCTATTTCTATTTGTTTATTAAATATAAATGATTGTATGTTACGTTATCTTCATTATGTCTGAGTAGTATTTAATTCATTAGAAGTTTGCAATCCCTGATTACCTGTGGTAGATTTAATAAGAATTACTGTGTTTCAGCATTCTTTCATATTATTATTATCTTCCAGATAAAGCATTTACAATGCATGCCATACAGTAGTAATACTGTAAGCATTAGTTAATTTTGTAATTTTTAACCTAATTTATTATTGTAATTATCGTTAGCATTATAATTATATTTGCAGGACATTTATAGCTACAGTTAGGGTATGTATGTCAGAGTGTAAACCCTAGTTAAGAATGGATCAGTTTTAAATCCATTATTTTTTTTAATCAAACACAAAACCCTTGCTAAAGATTAACCATTCTTTATCTTTCAACAAAACGATTATGCATTAAACCTTACCAGAACTGTATCATACAGATTTTATTAACAGACAAATAACTAGTTATTGTTTTAGGAACTTGGAATCAACAGAACTATATTCAGCTCGATGTCAAGCTTAACTTATTTAGTCTTATTTTCTGTAGCCTCCATATTACCCACAGAATAGTAATATGTTTAACTGAGTTAGTAACTAAACAATATCATGACAGGGAATGAATCCTATCACCCTAGTTCTATATTACGAATTCATCAACAGAGAAATAAATCTAATTACTGTTTTAAAAAAATTAAATAACTATAGAAAAGTATTTTAACTCAGCTATCAAGCTCATCTGTTATTTTTTTTGTAAAACTCAGCTACCAACAGGAACAATTTCAGAATAATAGATTAACATTTAAAAAAAACAAAAATCATAAACATAGATTTCAACATCTAAACAAGATCACTGTGGTACGTTTTGGATCGAAACTATCCTTCCTTCAAAACTGTCATGTATCATCAGAACTTTAATCAAAACTTCAGAACTGTATAAAAATTGAGTGCAAACTTACAATTATATCCTTCACTTGTTTCCTAAACTGACAAAGCCATTTTTCCTAATGACTTAGTAATCAGGAAAACAATTTTGTAACAGTTAAAAATTTAGCTAAACCCTATCTTTTCGAATGTTACGATTTTGCAAAAATTCAAATCCATACAACAAATTCATCTATGGCCGCAGCCTCGTCATTTGACGAAAGCATGTTATAGAAAGTTAAAGCACACAACATACACCAGCTCGTTATACAGAATGACTGTACCAAGTCACTTCTAAATCTTAAATTACACAGGAAAGACATAGGAATAAAACCTTTGCTTGTTAGTTAATACATTGTTTTACTGACAGCCGAGTGCACAAACTCCTGTAGAAGTGGTTTTGAAAAGAAAAACATAGTACAAAACAACGAAGTAATGAATTCCATTAAACAAGCCAATTCAACGGGCAACTTTTATATTAAGTTAAATTTAAATAAAACCTGGGTGGTACACCCTAAATCCTTCGTGAGTGCAGTAATGAAGGTAAAACCATGAGGTCGTAACCCCATATTCAGAACAGGCTCCTAGCCTTGTTCTCTACACTTTAATACATAACAACTCGTTTGTAAGAACCCTACAACACCCTAAGAGAGACCATTAATTTACAGTCGGCTGAAGCCATAATGCCTCTATCCTATGACAGGGATAAAACCTATCAAGATCTTGCAGGGTCAAGCTTTTAAAAGACTCAACAGAACGACGATAGCCATAGATTCATGTCCTTCGAAGACCAAACCCTAGTCGCCCAAACAAAACCCCAAGGAGAAAAATGCCATGGTAAGTACCAGGCTTACCCGGAGGAGCCAAATGTCGAGAGCTGCGTCTTGTACACCTTCTGGAGTGTTCAATACCTGCTTAGCACAGAAAACAACAAACCAGTTACCTGTCTATTTTCTCAACAAAACGAAACAACAATCTTTCAATTTTATTTTTGAAAATAACACTACGAAGCCAACTGTAATAGCTCACCAGAAATTTGAATGAAGAAACAACCACAGGGACTGGTCTTGAAGCCACAAGCGATTAAGTGGGAACCCTACCCTTGCCCACCAGAGAAGGAGTTGGCGAATTCAAAGATACATTCCACGATGAAGGTGGTTTCAGAATTAAGCGAAAGGGATGCAACAATGGAAGCCGTGACTGGTATGAAACTAGTAACAGAAAGGATAGAACCCTAGGGTTTTCATAAAGAAACTATAACTGGTAAAAAGTAAAAACACGACTCCTGAACCCTATAATTTGACAAGCACAACGAGCTATAACAGCGTGGGAGTAGATATCACCATGGTTTCAGCAAATTTTGGGCAGGGAAAAATCCACAGAGCGGCTGAGCCCGAAGGCGAGGGAAGAAATGATAAGGAGTAGGGTTAGTCAACCTCTTATGTCATGAATACTCGGATGAGAATTAGCCACGTATCCTTTTAATAATTCTCATGCAATGGGTAACTCTTACATAGTTTGTTTACGATGATAACTTCATCATTGTGCCAATTAAAAAGGATAATATGGATATTCCATAGGGTCGTGATACCATATGATTGAATCCATGATTTGAACATTTCTATCAAACGTTGTATAGTGAGTAACATCACTTTGTCTACGACCCATTAATCAAGCAATTGTTTTTAGCATTTAACATTTCAATGAGAACTTCACCTTGATGCCAAACAAAATCATAGTAAGAGTAATATGAATTATTGCTTGGTGATATTGATAGTTGCAAATGCATAGTTTGCTTACAACTTGAATTATAAACATCGTTTTAAACCCAGTCTTGGAGTATTCTAACATAAAGAAGATATATATTAATTGCTTTAGAAGACTTAATAAAGATAGGGGTGCAATGCAAGCGCCTTTTGGGTTGATAAAAACCTGTTACGACATTTCCAAATTATCATAACAAGTATTCCACTACTTCGGATTTCTTATAAACATTTAGACAATTCACTCAGGATAAGCTTATAAATTTAGAATCATTGATATAAAAATAACTTGTCCAACTTATACAAGCCTGAGATGATTAGAAGGAGACTTGTAAATGGTAGAATATCTAATTAATGCTGACAACAGGTAAGAGATTTTTTTTACTATGCTAAATATGAGGCGCATTTGCAATATAGTAACATCATCAATGGAAATTATTCCACAGAGTTGTTTAGTTCTTGGACACTTCAGAAATACAGCTATCATCATTGCTAGAAGTTTCAAATTCAATAATAGAAAGAATAGAGAAGTTCGTATGCAGAATGCTACCTTCAAACACCTGAAAACTGAGTTAGCATAGACCTTTTATTCGAATGAATTTTGGTACAGCTAATTGTATTATAACACTTTAAAGGTATAATTGTCGCAACCGCACCTTACCTGTAGATCTGTAAAGAGAAAAACAGTTTGATGCATTAGCTCGAAAGCTAAGTAAGCCCAGCCTGTTATGGCAAGTTCCCTTGGAGGTTACGACACAATAGAACAATCATTAACAGAAAAGAGATAACCATAATAACATTTAAGTACAACAAAGATCTTTCATACACACATACAACCAAGTAAGTTAAACAGACAGTTAAAAGACTGCATTAAATAACATTTATTGCTATCTTAAAAAAATTTAAATATTTCGAAAATTTATGAGTTTTGACATGTGGTATCAGAGCATGGTTCATACACTAGCCCTAGATATGGCTCCAATAGTTTCCGCAGAACAGTGCCACTGAAAAGAAAAATTTATATATATAAATATCATGTACTAACTTGTATTTTCTATTTTATAAAAACAGAGCAGAAAATTTTCCTTTTTTCTGAATCTAACAGGCAGGTATGGAAAAGCTAGGAGAATATGCTGAGGAGGAATCTCCAAACACTGCGACAAGACAGATGTCGAGAGAACCTGTGACAGAGGAGGTAATTGCTCACTCCTTGGAACTGATGCAGACCATAAAAGGTTTAAAGACGGAAATAGAAACAGTCAAGAAAGATAACGAAAGAATTCTAAAAACTCAAGAGCAGCTAAATCAATTATTGATAGAAAAATTTCAGACAGAAGGAAGAAGCAAAAGAGCTGAATCAGAAGAAGCTAGTCATCAAAGAGGATCTAAAAGGATGAAACCAACTAAATCTGACAGCAGTTCATCATCTGACGAAAGAAGGGAACAACATAGCTATCGCACTACTAGTGACAACAGTGAAGCTAAGTTGCATAACAGAAAGAAAAAGTACAGAACTTATGAAGATATTTCTGGGGAGTTTAAGAAAATAAAACCCCCAACTTTCAATGGAGAATCTGAGATAGGAGAAGAGGCAGAATCCTGGTTACCCGGGATGAGAAAATATTTCCATATTTACAACTATTCAAATCAGCTGAAGGCACGAATGGCCATCTACAACCTTTCTGGAAAGGCGGACATATGGTGGCAAGACCTGAAAAGGGTCAAGGGGATCAAAGAAAAAGAAGTCAATTGGAGTACTTTTAAAAGGTACTTCAAAAAGAAATTCTTGTCTGAACAATACTATGAAGAAAGGGCCAAGGAATTTTATGAACTGAAGCTAGGATCTATGACTATGAAGGACTTAAACAGTAAATTCTTGAGTCTGTTAAGGTATGTGCCATATTTTGTCGAAGAGAAACCAAAAATACAGCGGTTTCTTAGCTGCCTGCCCTATCATATCAAGGACAGAATTGAATATGATAACCCCAAAATGCTGGAAGAGGCTATGCGAAAGGCTAATTTCTGTTATGAACAGAATAAAAAGAAAGAAGGGATAGCCAGTTGGAAAGCTAAAAAGAACAGCAATCAGCATGAGTACAGGAAAAAGGAGTTTATACCCCAGAAAAATTTCAAGAATAACAAGAATGGAAACCATTTTAATGGTAAAAGCTTCCAGGGAAACAAAAATGGAGCTGCTAATCATTCCAACAATTTCAAGGGCAGCAAAGAGACTTCTAACAATAACGGAAATTACACTAAGAATTTTGAAAGGAAGGAGCCTGTTAAGTGCTGGGAGTGTAATGGCCCACATTATGCTTCAGTTTTCCCAAATCGAAAGAAAACAATCAGCAATATTCATACTATACAATATGAAATGACTGTTGGAGACTTTGCAGGGACTATGCCCCGAATCAATGCAGCGCTGGAGAACCGCCAAGCTGACTATCAAACTTCCATGGTGGAAGTAGGAGGTATGATTAACAAAACCCTTGTAACTATTTTAATAGATCCGGGTGCTAGCCTTAGTTATATTTCACCACATATAGTAGAAAAATGTAATCTGACTATTGAAAGATTTGATAATTCTTGGTCAGTACAACTAGCCACTGGGGCAAAAAGGAAGGTGAATTGCTATGTTAAAGAATGTACTTTAGATATGAATGACTTTCAAACTACTATTCAATTAAATATTCCGCCACTTGGCTCGTATGACATGCTTATTGGTATGGACTGGTTAGAACAACATAAGGTAGTTTTAAACTGTTTTGACAAAACTTTTAGGTGTGTAGACAGTAATGGACAGCCCGTAACTGTTAGGGGTATTCCTAGGAAAACAGTAGTTAGGCATATTTCTACTTTACAACTTAAAAGGGTAGTCAGAAAAGGGTGCAAATCCTATGCTGTAACTATTACAGATGAGACAGATAAGTCTGAAAGCAGCAAGATAACAGTAGAGGATATCCCGATAGTAAATGAATTTATTGATGTTTTTCCTGAGGAAATCCCAGAATTACCTCCTAAGAGAGAGCTGGATTTTACAATCGAGCTGGTACCAGGTGTTGTACCCAGTTCAAAGGATCCGTATCGTATGAATATTCTGGAGCTTAATGAATTAAAAACTCAATTAAAGGAGTTAATAGACAAGAATTACATTCGACCCAGCGTATCCCCTTGGGGAGCACCAATAATTTTTGTTAAAAAGAAGGACAGAACTATGCGACTTTGCATAGATTACCGTCAACTGAACAAGATGACGATTAAAAATAGATATCCGTTACCTCGCATGGATGATCTGTTTGATCAGCTACGTGGAGCTACGGTGTTCTCTAAGATAGACCTGAGATCGGGTTATCATCAAGTGAGGATTAAAGAAGAGGATATATTTAAAACAGCTTTCAGAACGAGATATGGACATTACAAATTTGTCGTAATGCCATTCGGGCTTACTAATGCCCCAGTCGTCTTTATGTGCCTGATGAATAACATAATGCACAAGTACTTAGATAAATTTGTGGTCGTATTCATCGATTACATTTTAGTTTATTCTAAGAATGAAGAGGAGCATAAAGAACATTTACGGATAGTCTTACAAGAACTAAGAGAGCAGCAGCTCTTTGCGAAGTTCAATAAATGTGACTTCTTCAAAGATGAAATCCAATACTTAGGACATGTAGTCACCAGGGAAGGGATTTCAGTTGATCCTGAAAAGATCCGGGCAATTGAGGATTGGCCAGTACCAAAAGACGTAATAGATGTTAGGTCCTTCATGGGAATTACCGGTTACTACCGGAGATTCATTGAAGGCTTTTCAAAAATAGCCAACCCAATCACTTCCTTGCAAAAGAAAGGCAAGAAGTTCGATTGGAACATGAAGTGTGAAGAAAGCTTTAAGAAATTGAAGACTTTATTAACAACCGCGCCTATTTTAAGAATAGCAGATCCTAATAAGGATTTTGTAGTCTGCACCGACGCTTGTAATGATGGTTTAGGCGGAGTGTTGACTCAGGATGGGCATGTCATTTCCTATGAGTCCAGGAAGCTGAAGATTCACGAAAACAATTATGCCACTTATGATTTGGAACTAGTTGTCGTTATCCATGCTTTAAAGATGTGGCGACACCATTTAATAGGCAAAAAATTTACTTTAATGAATGATAATAAGGGTCTGAAATTTCTTTTAGATTAGCCTAATTTAAATGCAAGACAAGCCAGGTGGTTGGCCTTCTTAAGTGAGTATGATTTCGAAATTCAGCACATAAAAGGAAAGGAAAATAAGGTGGTTGATGCTTTGAGCAAAAATGCAAGGCTGAATTTTGTATCAGTTAGCAGCACTTATACCTCTGATTTGAATGAACAGTTGTCTGAAGGGATAAAATCAGATGAAATTTATCAAAAGTTACAAGTTACAGCTAAAGATGAACCTACAGAAAGTTTAATAAAGGGTTATAGCCTAAACAAAGAGGGATTTTTATTGTTTAAGGACAGGCTGTATGTTCCAAATGTACCTAAAGTTAAACTGTTAATTTTGGACGAAGTTCATAAAACCCCTTATTCAGGGCATCCAGGCTACCAGAAAACTGTCACCATGTTGAGAAAAGATTATTTTTGGCCTAATATGAAATCTGAAGCAGCTGAGTATATAGCTAGATGTTTAGACTGTCAACAGGTAAAAACAGAACATCAGCATCCAGCTGGGTTATTGCAACCTTTACCTATTCCTAGTTGGAAATGGGAGATAATCAGCTTAGATTTCATTACGGGATTACCCAAAAATCAGCATTAGAATGATTCAATTATGGTGGTAATAGATAAATTAAGTAAATTAACACACTTTATTCCTGTTAAAACCACTTACAAGGCTGCAAACATAGCTGATATATTTCTGAAACATATTTTTCGGTTACATGGTGTCCCAAAAGTTATTATTTCAGACAGGGATCCTAAATTCACATGGAATTTTTGGAAATCCTTGTTTAAATGATTAAACACCACACTGAATTTCAGCACTTCCTTCCATCCTCAGACGGACGGACAAACTGAAAGAGTTAATCAGGTACTGGAAGATCTGCTAAGAATGTATGTTAAAGATCAACCAGGTAAGTGGGAGGATTATTTACATTTAGCAGAATTTGCATACAATAACAACTATCAATCGTCAGCTAAGTTCAGTCCTTTTGAAGTTCTGTATGGACGTAAATGTAACACTCCTATCTCTTGGAGTAATCCAGTAGATAGATTAGTGTTAGGTCCTTATTTATTAAAAGAGATGGAACAGATTGTGAAACAAGTGCAGGAAAATTTGAAGATTGCCCAGGATCGGCAAAAGAGTCAAGCAGATTTGAAAAGAACTCCTAAAGAGTTCCAGGTAGGTGAACATGTTTTCATCAAGGTAAGGCCAAAGAAGAGCTCCCTAAGACTAGGAAGTTGTGCAAAATTAGCGCCACGTTACTGTGGTCCGTTTGAAATTTTATCTAGAATCGGTCAAGTTGCTTATCAGCTAGCCTTACCACCTAATTTAAAAGTACACAATGTTTTTCATATTTCTATTCTGAAAAGTATGTTCATGATACTACTCATGTTATTGACTGGAACATTGTACAGGTAGAACCAGAAGGGGAAGTTCTGGTGGAACCGGATTGTATCCTCGGGAGGAGGGAAATTACTCCGCGGAACCGCACCATTGGACAGTTGAAGGTGCAATGGAAGCACCTTAGTCCTGAAGAAGCTACCTGGGAATTGGAAAGTAAGATGCGGGAAGCATACCCAAATCTATTCCAGCAGGTGGCTGAGGATGAAGAATAAGTAACATCGAGGACGATGTTACATTTTAAGGGGGTGTGTATGTCACATACCCCAATTTTGTGAAAATAATGTAATTATTTTTATCATATTTCTAAGACATTATGTTAAATTTAATGCTTAGTAGAAATTGATGACTCAGCAGAGTCACTAGAAATGGAATGTAATTCTGAATATTTTATTATTAATAAATAACTTAGGGAGACAACAGCATGGGAGAGCTGTTAAAAGAGGTTACTAGTCTAACTGGTGGATGGAACTAGGTGGAAAGGCAAAAGACAAGTGGCATCATCCTCAAAACACTTCCTAAGTTGCAGGTGGCAACTTCCCTATATTTTGGGGTCATTATTCCCCAAGAAAGTGGAATCTGAGCAGGTGGCTCATTAATGACAGTTAACCCAACAAAGACCTAGGCAATCTTTTAAATAGTACTCAATGAACTGAGCTGGGGGTTCAATAGTTCTGGAGGGAGAATACATTCAGGTGAATGCTATTCAGGAGTCTCATTGAGGAAGTGGGAAATACAGTAAGGAAGTGGTTTGAGAGGGATGCTGCAGTAACTTGGTTCCAGTTTAGCTGTTTAGCTGAGTGAATTGTTTTGCTGCACCTAGTTCCAGCCAGGGAGACCAGAGCAAGCTCGGGGGTCCTGAGAAGTGTTGTCTGGGCACTCTCTAGGAATTGGTAGGGAGGAACAGCCTCCCATTGCTGTTGTTGTCCTCAGTTTGAACAGGTTCTGCTACCTATTTCTGTTTGTTTATTAAATATAAATGATTGTATGTTATGTTATCTTCATTATGTCTGAGTAGTATTTAATTCATTAGAAGTTTGCAATCCCTGATTACCAGTGGTAGATTTAATAAGAATTACTACGTTTCAGCATTCTTTCATATTATTATTATCTTGCAGATAAAGGATTTACAATGCATGCCATACAGTAGTAATACTGTAAGCATTAGTTAATTTTCTAATTTTTAACCTAATTTATTATTGTAATTATCGTTAGCATTATAATTATATTTGCAGGACATTTATAGCTACAGTTAGGGTATGTATGTCAGAGTGTAAATCCTAGTTAAGAATGGATCAGTTTTAAATCCATTATTTTTTTTTAATCAAACACAAAACCCTAGCTAAAGATTAACCATTCTTTATCTTTCAGCAAAACGATTATGCATTAAACCTTACCAGAACTGTATCATACAGATTTTATTAACAGACAAATAACTAGTTATTGTTGTAGGAACTTGGAATCAACAGAACTATATTCAGCTCGATGTCAAGCTTAACTTATTTAGTCTTATTTTCTGTAGCCTCCATATTACCCACAGAATAGTAATCTGTTTAACTGAGTTAGTAACTAAACAATATCGTGACAGGGAATGAATCCTATCACCCTAGTTCTATATTATGAATTCATCAACAGAGAAATAAATCTAATTACTGTTTTAAAAAAATTAAATAACTACATAAAAGTATTTTAACATAGCTATCGAGCTCATCTGTTATTTTTTTTGTATAACTCAGCTACCAACAGGAACAATTTCAGAATAATAGATTAACATTTAAAAAAAACAAAAATCGTAAACATAGATTTCAACATCTAAACAAGATCACTGTGGTACGTTTTGGATCGAAACTATCCTTCCTTCAAAACTGTCATGTATCATCAGAACTTTAGTCAAAACTTCAGAACTGTATAAAAATTGAGTGCAAAGTTACAATTATATCCTTCACTTATTTCCTAAACTGACAGAGCCATTTTTCCTAATGACTTAGTAATCAGGAAAACAATTTTGTAACAGTTAAAAATTTAGCTAAACCCTATCTTTTCGAATGTTACGATTTTGCAAACATTCAAATCCATACAACAAATTCATCTATGGTCGCAGCCTCGTCATTTGATGAAAGCATGTTATAGAAAGTTAAAGCACACAACATACACCAGCTCGTTATACAGAATGACTGTACCAAGTCACTTCTAAATCTTAAATTACACAGGAAAGACGTAGGAATAAAACCTTTGCTTGTTAGTTAATACATTGTTTTACTGACAGCCGAGTGCAAAAACTCCTGTAGAAGTGGTTTTAAAAAGAAAAACATAGTACAGAACAACGAAGTAACGAATGCCATTAAACAAGCCAATTCAACGAGCAACTTTTATATTAAGTTAAATTTAAATAAAACCTGGGTGGTACACCCTAAATCCTTCGTGAGTGCAGTAATGAAGGTAAAACCATGAGGTCGTAACCCCATATTCAGAACAGGCTCCTAGCCTTGTTCTCTACACTTTAATACATAACAACTCGTTTGTAAGAACCCTACAACACCCTAAGAGAGACCATTAATTTACAGTCGGCGGAAGCCATAATGCCTCTATCCTATGACAGGGATAAAACCTGTCAAGATCTTGTAGGGTCAAGCTTTTAAAAGACTCAACAGAACGACAATAGCCATAGATTCATGTCCTTCGAAGACCAAACCCTAGTCGCCCAAACAAAACCCCAAGGAGAAAAATGCCATGGTAAGGACCAGGCTTACCCGGAGGACCCAAATGCCGAGAGCTGCATCCTGCACACCTTCTGGAGTGTTCAATACCTTCTTAGCACAGAAAACAACAAACCAGTTACCTGTCTATTTTCTCAACAAAATGAAACAACAATCTTTCAATTTTATTTTTAAAAATAACACTACGAAGCCAACTGTAATAGCTCACAAGAAATTTGAATGAAGAAACAACCACATGGACTGGTCTTGAAGCCACAAGCGATTAAGTGGGAACCCTACCCTTGACCACCAGAGAAGGAGTTGGCAAATTCAAAGATACATTCCACGATGAAGGTGGTTTCAGAAATAAGTGAAAGGGATGCAACAATGGAAGCCGTGACTGGTATGAAACTAGTAACAGAAAGGATAGAACCCTAGGGTTTTCATAAAGAAACTTTAACTGGTAAAAACTAAAAACACGACTCCTGAACCCTATAATTTGACAAGCACAACGAGCTATAACAGCGTGGGAGCAGATATCACCATGGTTTCAGCAAATTTTGGGCAGGGAAAAATCCACAGAGCGGCCGAGCCCGAAGGCGAGGGAAGAAATGATAAGGAGTAGGGTTAGTCAACCTCTTATGTGATGAATACTCGGATGAGAATTAGCCACGTATCCTTTTAATAATTCTCATGCAATGGGTAACTCTTACATAGTTTGTTTACGATGATAACTTCATCATTGTGCCAATTAAAAAGGATAATATGGATATTCCATAGGGTCGTGATACCATATGATTGAATCCATGATTTGAACATTGCTATCAAACGTTGTATAGTGAGTAACATCACTTTGTCTATGACCCATTAATCAAGCAATTGCTTTTAGCATTTAACATTTCAATGAGAACTTCACCTTGATCCCAAACAAAATCATAGTAAGAGTAATATGAATTATTGCTTGGTGATATTGATAGTTGCAAATGCATAGTTTGCTTACAAATTGAATTATAAACATTGTTTTAAACCCAGTCTTGGAGTATTCTAACATAAAGAAGATATATATTAATTGCTTTAGAAGACTTAATAAAGATAGGGGTGCAATGCAAGCACCTTTTGGGTTGATAAAAACCTGTTATGACATTTCCAAATTATCATAACAAGTATTCCACTACTTCGGATTTCTTATAAACATTTAGACAATTCACTCAGGATAAGCTTATAAATTTAGAATCATTGATATAAAAATAACTTGTCCAACTTATACAAGCCTGAGATGATTAGAAGGAGACTTGTAAATGGTAGAATATCTAATTAATGCTGACAACAGGTAAGAGATTTTTTTTACTATGCTAAATATGAGGCGCATCTGCAGTACAGTAACATCATCAATGGAAATTATTCCAGAGAGTTGTTTAATTCTTGGACACTTCAGAAATACAGCTATCATCATCACTAGAAGTTTCAAATTCAATAATAGAAAGAATAGAGAAGTTCGTATGCAGAATGCTACCTTCAAACACCTAAAAACTGAGTTAGCATAGACCTTTTATTCGAATGAATTTCGGTACAGCTAATTGGATTATAACACTTTAAAGGTATAATTGTCGCAACCACACCTTAACTATAGATCTGTAAAGAGAAAAACAGCTTGATGCATTAGCTCGAAAGTTAAGTAAGCCCATCCTGCTATGGCAAGTTCCCCTGGACGTTACGACACAATAAAACAATCATTAACAGAAAAGAGATAACCATAATAACATTTAAGTACAACAAAGATCTTTCATACACACATACAACCAAGTAAGTTAAACAGACAGTTAAAACACTGCATTAAATAACATTTATTGCTATCTTAAAAAATTTTAAATATTTCAAAAATTTATGAGTTTTGACAGTCGCCACTTCTGTACTTCATGCAAAATAGCCATAATTTCCTTCTCATAGGTAGAGGCAGCTAAATTCTTACCTGAAAGGGATTTTCTAGTGACCGCAATGGGATGTTCATCTTGAAGGAGAACAACACCAAGTCCATTGCCGCAAGCATCACTCTCAATAGTGAAGGGCTTGGAAAAATCGGGCATAGCTAGAACAGTGTAGTACACATAAATTGTTTTAGTTTGTCAAATGCACACTGAGCAGCATGTGTCCATGTAAAAGCATCCTTTTTCAATAGAGCAGTTAATGGAGCTGCAATCTTCCCATAATCCTTGAAAAACTTGCGCTAGTAGGCAGTCAACCCCAAAAAACCATGAAGGCTCTTAAGTGTCTGAGGATGTGGCCAATTGTTCATGGAATCGATTTTGGCAAGATCCACACAAACCCCTTGGGCTGAGATAATGTGCTCGAGATACTCAACTTCCTTCTGTCCAAAAACACATTTAGACTGCTTGGAATGGAGATGATGGTCAGAGAAAAGTTGCATGACAAGATCCAGATGTTGGAGATGTTCATCCCATGTTTTACTGTAGATGAGGATATCATCAAAGAATACTAGAATGAATTTCCGCAAGTAGGGTCGAAATATTTTTTTCATTAAGGCTTGGAATGTGGAAGGAGCATTAGTGAGGCCAAAGGGCATGACCAAAAACTCATAATGGCCATCATGTGTGCGGAAAGCTGTTTTAGGGATATCATCCTCATGAACCTGAATTTGATGATACCCAGAACGAAGATCCAACTTGGAGAAAAAGTGAGCCCCATGAAGCTCATCAAGAAGCTCATCAACAACAGGAATTGGAAAATTATCCTTGATGGTGAGGTGATTAAGTGCTCGGAAATCAATGCAGAGGTGCCATGACCCATCCTTTTTGCAGACAAGAAGAATTGGAGAAGAAAAGGAACTAGTGCTTGGGCGAATAATACCTTGCTTCAATAAGTCCCGAACGAGCATTTCAATCTTCTTTTTTGGTGAAATGGTTAGCGATAGGGCCTGATTTTGGGAGGAATGCTACCAGGAAGGAGCTGAATATGATGGTATTCTGGCCTTGAAGGTGGCAATCCCACTGGTTTAGCAAAGACACCTGTATATCGATCCATAATTTGTTGTATATCCAAAGGAGTAGTGGAGACCGTTGATGGTTGCATCTGAATGGAATGGATCTGAGCGATGACACCATGTGAATTCTTCTTGAGGAGTTTTTCCATGTGATGTGAACTGATGATGCTGAGAGAACCTGGTTGTAATCCTGTCAATGTGTGTTTTTTTCCATTGAGGGAAAACTGCATCCAAAGTTCAGCAAAATCCCATAAGATAGGGCCAAGTGTGCGTAGCCATTGAGCACCCAAAACCACATCACATCCACCTAATTTCAAGGAAAACATGTCAGAGCGTAAGGTATAATTTCCCATAGAGATACGCACATTTAGACACTTCCCTTTGCAAGGTAAGGTGCCCCCATTGACAACCATAACTTCAAAGTTGGAGTAAGGATGGATAAAACAATCAGCTTGTTTGGCGATCTGAGGGTTAATGAAATTATGAGTGCTACCAGAATCAATGAGTATTGTAATAGGAAGCTTCTTGAAGTAACCCCTAACCCGCATTGTTTGGGGGGTGGTGATTCCAGCTAAAGCATGGAGAGATATCTCTGGCTGGTCATCCTGAGACGGAGGGTCAATAGGCGGTTCTTGAATGTCGACCTGAGCATCCATTGTTTCTGGATCTTCGTCACCAATTTCAAAGGCAGGCGGAGAATCCACATCCAAGAGATAGAGCTTTTGCTGACCACATCTATGTCCCCGAGTGAATTTCTCATCACAATTATAGCAAAACCCCTTTTCTCTACGTGCTTGCATCTCTGTTTCAGAAAAACGCTTGATAGGAGTTGGTCGAGGAGCCTGTGGTATAGGTGGTCGTTGAGAACCCGTATTTCGGAAGGGAACAAAAGTGGGATTGGAACGTTGTAGGGTTGCAATCTTGTCTTCTGCCAACTTAGCCAACCCTAGGGCTTCCATCATTGTGTTCGGACAAAACATTTTGACCTCAAAGCAGATGGCATCCTTTAGACCATTGATAAAACAACTCCGGTAAAAGTCATCAGACAATCCTTCAGTGTGGTTGGCTAGTTTCTCAAATTCGATTCGATACTCTCTCACAGTGCCAATTTGGCGAAGTTTAGTGAGAGCTCCTATGAAGTCATCAAAAGCACTAGGACCAAATCGTTGCAAAAGGAGCTAGAAAAAGTCTGGCCATTTTGGCTCTTCATGAGCCTTGATGTACCAACAGTACCATTGAAGACCTTCATGTTCCAAATGAAAGGATGCAAGTGGAACTTTGTTGACATCAAAAGTATTATGCAGGATGAAATATTGTTCTGCACGATAGATCCATCCAGTTGGATCAGTACCATTGAAGCGAGGAAAATCAAGCTTCGGACCACGAAAATTGCTGGAAGTAGAGAACCCATTGTCTGATGAAGACTCAGACTGCCGTTTGTTGTTCATAGCTGAATGTTCAAGATGGAGGTCGAGAAATTTTTCATCCAGATCCTGGAGTTTGGCTTGGATGGCTACAAGTGCTTCTTCCATGGTTTTTTTTTTTTTTTTCCAGACTGGAGTGGCTACGGCTCGGAAGGGATCTGAAACAGATAAATCTGCAACGGCCCAGAAGTGAGCGGAAATAGAGGGATCTGAAACGGTGTCGAATGGATTGAAAATGGATGGATCTGGAACGGCTTTCAAAATGGATCTGAACGGCTGGATCTGAAACGGTGTAGCAGTGATCGACAACAGTTCAACTGAAAATAGATATGGACCCCAGGTATGTGCGGCTTCCTAACAGTTCAAGGGTTTCACTCGGCCACCAATGCTGTCTGACATCTTGCGTATTGGGGCAGTACCCCTCACTCCACGACTCAGGTAAAATTGATAACCGCTTTGCCACAAATGACAACTCTTAGTTTACCTCACGGGTGGGAACTAGTTAATCAGGTAGGGGTCATTGCCCTTTTCGCTGGCAAGTCCTCTCAATGGGCCAGCTACTTGGGGGTTCCTGTGGTACTCCTCAAAATGAGTTTTAGGGATTATACCCAAGTACTTCCCACAGTTAAGCAGATAGGGATTATTCCCAAATCCGAACCTGCAACAGATGCGAAAAAAAAAATTGACAGAAATTTCACCCAGTGAGCCCAAAAAAGTGCTCTGATACCAGATGTGAAGAACCTGCAATAATTAATTAATGCAAATACATGAGATATCATAAATAATAGAACTCATAATCACTTTTATATTGATTATGGGACACTTCGAGGGGGAAACCTCCTTTGAGCAAGCTCAATACAATTAACTTACAAACCATGGGTCAAAACCATGGGCCACTACAAACTATGGATCAACAATACTACGGGCGACTTACAAAGCATATGCGCCAACAACAATAACACAAACTATTGATCAACAAATACTACAGGACGACTTACAAAGCATATGCGTCCAACAACAATATACCAACAAAGTAAAGACATGGGTCCCTAACATTGAACCAACTAGATGAGTTGTTCCATTTACCAGATCCGTCCATGAGAAAAATATGGGAAAATCCATTTTTGAAAAACCAGTCAGATCTCCCAAATGAAGAACTTTCTAAGGATTCTGCACATTGGCAAACTAATTGGGCATATTCTGCACAAAACCCATGTCTCGGTATTTCTAGATTCATCTCTATTACTCCAAAAATCGCGTCCAAAAATCACTTCTTTTCATTTTACACGTTTTAATCAATCCAAATTCGAGATGTATATTCTTCAATTTGATTCCTCTAAATCCAAATCCATACCTGTACAATTCAGAATATAAATTAAAATATCAGTCAAAACTAACAAAAGAAATCCAAATTAATAAAATCCATTTGCAAAATCAAAATATAAGGAAAATAGTTAAATCTTATCCAAATCTGAAATTGCCTATTCAAGTAGATTTTTGGGGTATTTAAGCTATTTCTTTGGAAAAAATAATCTTCCCAAGTCATTCCCCATCCTTCCATGTTTCTAACGAGCTATCAGGCTTGATTTGGACTTATAAATCTCAAGATATTGCTCCCGGAAGTTAAGACTCAACAACCGTTGATTTCATTGCGGAGTGAATTGTGGCCATTGATTTAACAATTGAATCCATTATCCCAAATTAATCATTTTCCAAAACAAATAAAACCGAAATCAATAATCCCAAAATATCGGAAATCACATGTCGAGAAGGAAATTTTGAATTTGAAAAAATCATTTAAACAAATCAAAATCGAAAAACAAAATCAAAACCAAAATTAAAAACTCTAAGTAAAAATGAAATTACGAAAATTTACGGACCCAAAATTAAATTAAAACATAGCATAAGATAAGCTTAGAGTCTGGAAATTGCGGAATGACAAAGTTGTGGATTCCGGGTTGCGGAAATATCAAATTTTAATAAGAAAAACATTGCCTTCTGCAATCCGCATTCCGCATTTCCGGATTGCGGAAACATTTTTTAAAAATGAGAAAACTTAAACCTCCCGCAATCTGCAATTGCTGATTTCGGGTTGCGGAAACATACAAATTTAAATCACCAAATGTAAAGGTTCCGCAAAGGTTCATAAAAATGATAAAAAAAAACTTGAAAAATAAATTTTATTTTTTTTAAATATTGAAAGAAGTAAGGAAATAACAATGGATAAAAGTTTAAGAAAAATCTATAAATATTTACAAAATAAAGGAGATTCCAATATTGGAAAAATATATATAAAAACATAAAACTAAGAAGTGAAAATCAAAACCATATACAAGTTCATTCTTAACAAAATAATTGTTGGAAACAAGTTACGGAACAGAATCACTCCTATAATATAGGATAGTTAATGAATTCCATATATAGGTTTCTAACATAACCATTTTCTAAGAATAGAAAATCAAGAAAAGAATAATAATATTTTCTTTTGCACAATAAAAAATGAAAATCCTTTTAATTTACAAAAGGGAAAAATATAAATTGTATTTTCAAGATCAAATTAGCTTATTTAGAGGGAATGACTTATCCATGATCAAACTAATTTATATTCGGGAATATTGAACTTTAATACCACTAATTCTCAATTAATCATAAACAAACGACCCATAGAAATTAGAACTCACATAAACTAAAACACATGCGTTCTTTAACTTTCATAACATCAAATTGTATATAAATTTAATATATGGATTTAATAAAATACACAAAGTAATTTGATGAAATTTAAAGCATGACCATGAATAACTAAAAGATCTGAGTAAGCTTAATTTAAACATTAAAAAATATTAAACTAACAGAAGTAAACAAACCCAAAGACTAAGATTATTTACAATATTTACATTATGATTGTAGGCATGCAAAAGTTAAAATAAAACTTCATCAAGCTCAAATATCATACTAATGCAATATCCAAAATCATGAGAGCAGAAACCATCAGGTCATTCAAAATCTCAGAATGAAGGTAACAACCAGACATCATCTCGAATAATCAATTTGTGCAGTGAAGACTAAATCCAGGTGGGGAATGTGAGGAACAACATAGTAAATTAACCACCGAGATCATGGAACCAACTCAAATGAATCAAAAGAAAATAAGTAAAAATGGAAACAATCCAAATAATTATTCAAATCAGGCAGTCTAATCTCATCCGCGGGATCAAAACAAATCAACGGTTAAGATTAAACATGCAAAAGCAGAGTTGCAGAATTTTTATTCTTGCAAATATGTACATTCATCTCGCAATCTGCAATCCGCATTTGCAGGTTGCGGGTTGCGAGATCGCAAGACACAAAAATTTATTGAAATAGTTTTCGCAATCCATAATTGCGGGTTGCAGGTTGTGGAAACACAACATTCCAAAACTAAAAATAAGGGTCCCTCAATCCACAATTGTGGAATTGCGGGATTGCGGGTTTGCGGAAAGACTTATTTTTGGGGAAAAATGAGTGATTTCTGCAACTCATAAAAACATGCAAAATATCAAAGGAATTTACAAAGGAAAAATACTAACTGAATCAAATCATCAAAAGGACATCAAAGCATGATACGTAGGATGAAAAACCTCAATATGATTAAGAAATTTAATCATTATCTTTGCATATAAAAATTAGGGGTTCCCATGTTTTATTGAAAACATGGGATCTATTGTACCTACAACAAGTAAACCCTCAATCGATGGAGGAGTTGGTTTTCGAAGTGCAGTGACAAGATGGATGACTATGTGGACATTCATTAGAGTTATGAATTAACCACCAGTGTGATAAGAGCTCTAATTGGCACCAATTTTTTTGTTTTGGCGGGAGGGAAGGGGGTTTCTTTGTGTTTGAGAGGCATTTCGGTTGAATGGGGTGTGAAATCAGGGTTTAGGTCAATTAAAAGCAACTCTTTCCGATTGGAAATTGAGTTTGGGGTTTGGAAATTTCACTATATAGTTGGACTTCTTGCAATGGAGAAAAACCTAGCATTGGAGAGAACTTGGAGGCTCTTGAAGAGGCGAGTGAGGGATTCTGCAGTAACGGAGTTAAAATCTACTTCTCCTTCTCAGGTTAGTGAATGCTCAGTTTCCTCTCCCATTTTTGTCATGTCTTCTTTGTGCCATACCTTGCACACTCGTGAGATTCTGCACTGAAAGCATGTTCCCAATTTGAAATTATTTCTGATGTGATTTGAACCCTCACCTGACAGAATTTGTTTCTTCAGAACAGGCGAAGCGTGGTTTATTTTTTATGTAGCTTTCTGTGGTTTTTATTGCTTATGTGGCTCATCATGTTTTATGAAACAAATATGTAGTGACATGTCGCTGTTTCATTAACCCGGTCCTCGTAAGCCTTGGAACAATGAAGAAACCTTACTATAGAACCCTCACCTATTGTAGGAGAGTGAAGGATCACATTTCATTTTATTTGCAAATCATTAAATCATATAGAGTCGATCGGGAAATGAGTCAGATTGTGAGAGACAAAAAAATATTGGTGTAAATTGAGCATATGGAGTAAATATGTATGTTTTTTGTTGTTTATTATTATAGATTGTATAGATATTTTGCTTACACTGGCAGATATTCTATAGAATTGTTTCAGCCAATTCCGTGTTTAGGTTCAAGACCTGGAGTTTATGGATTTGCATTGTTGCCATTCTTGCCTTTATGCCTTTGGAGTCTTCCATTTTCGTCGAAATCTATGCCCAAATTCTATTTCCCCTTAATTTTGGAAGGGCATCAAATTGATAGCGAAAAAAAAAAGCATGGCTCTATTCTTGTGGCCTAATGATTTCATTGCTTGTATTTTGTTGTGAATTGGTTCTATGATCTTGAATTTATCCATGTTTTCATTTTTCTGTGTTTGTCCTTTGTTATGGTGGTGGAAACCATCTACTCTTGGTCCTAATGTTTCCAAAGACATTTGTTTCATTGGATACGTTCCCAAGGTTGATATTTGTGCTTTTGTTGGGGATTAGTTCCAACTTTTTTGCTTGCATGTGCTTGAACAGGAAGCAAAGAATGGACATTCATGGTGGGTTAAGTGATTTCACATGTGTGTTTCTTCTTATATTCATTGGTAAAATTTATAGTTCCTTCCTAGAAATTATTGATGGGTGTGTCCCTGGATTGGTGTGAGCTTGCTCGTGTTTTCTAGGCATACCGATGGTAGCTCTTAATATTTGTGATATATATGTGGAACAACTTGCTAAAAAACAATGCCGAGACAAGCAAGTAGATTTTATGAAAATTGTAGAATGGAGCTACGACATAGATTGATTCATTTGCTTCCATGCTTGTTTTTTAGCATAGATACTGGTGTTTTTTTTCATTATTTGCTTGCCCGTGATGATTGTGTTTGTTTCAGTCATTTCCAATTCTTGCCCAAAAAAAATTGTGGTCTTCAAAAAGCTAGTGTAGATTATTTCAGTGATTTATTTTTCCTTGTATATTAACTTTGCAATGCACAAATAGCGCAAGCACAACTTGCAAGGCCATTAAAAACCCTTACGCCTGCAATGCATAAGGCCATTAAAACCCCTTATGCATGCAATGCAAAAACAACACATGCACAAGTTTCATCCTCCAACATATGCATTAACCTCCTGCCCCCCCATGGGATGAATCTGAACTAGACTCTACATTTACACCAACCATTTTCTAAGCATCCTGAAACATTGTTTGAATTAAACCCACTATGAAATGCATCAAATTCCCAAATGACCCAAAGGGACGAATCAAGAAATGCATACTTAAATTGTATTGCAATTTGGACTTTGTCCTCTTGATCTATGTCATCTTGTTTTGTTCCTTATGTTCTTAGATATGTTGGTGTCAAGGTTGAGGTTTTGTTGCTCTCGATCCCCAGTTGTAGTTGTTATTTACACTCATAGTACATTGTGTTAAATAGTAATAATTCTATGTATCCTAGAGGATTGCTTGCAATATTTTTCAAATGTGTGAGTGGAAAATGTACCTCAATCTAGACAGTTGGGAGTGTAGACTGTGTATATTTCCACCAAGTTAGATGCCAAATGGCCTCGTGTTCATATTCTTCATTTATGTCCTTTTGATCCTTGTCAACAAGGTTTACTGAATTCCTAGAAACTAATATAATTTGTTTTAGTCAATGATAGTTCTCAGATAGGCTATTTGTTGTGATCATTTTAAATGAATAATATGGTCTTCGTTTGTTGAAAAATCTTATGTTCTCTTCCAGCTGACAAGTCATTTTTCCTCTACCTAGGGTTTACCTATTAGAACTAGATGGCTAGAGTAACGGGGTGGGGCTTTCCTAAAACAAATACTTGTATCATTCATTAGGTGCCTAGAATCCAATTTCCTTTGATATGAATTGCTAGCTACACTTATTCTCTATGTTGATAATCCAAAAACCTAGGACCATAGAAACATGGAAAGTGGAAAAATTAAGTCTTAAATTCCCTTTTTTTCTAGGAATTGGTTTTGATATTGCATTTCAATTCAAGATGAGATAGATGAAAAGAGTTGAAAGTATTATTAACATATCGGTGTCATAATTGAATACAGAAAATTGAAGATGAGTCAACGGCCATTTTTATCATTGAATGAATACCATGCAATTGATGAGAGAATAGTCGATGAGAATAGATTGGATAAATATGCATGCCCATGTAATTATTGTCGCAGTGGGAAGAAGAGAAGAAGGCAAGTGATTTTTTAACATATGTTGAGATTCGATCATAGTGGTATAAGCCCTTTCCCTCAAAATAGTTATCCAGATAGGATACCATTGCAAAGCATGAGAGACGTAGAGGCACCAAGCATAGACAAAGAGGAAACAAACGTGGATGAAGAGGCAACAATATTAGATGAAGGGATTGAAGTTGATATAATGATGAATGAGGGTTTCAAGGATCAATGGCACAAATTGATGGAGGATGATTCAAAACCTGTGTATCGTACTTCCATTTTAAGTCATTTGACAACAATCATTCTAATTCTTAATTTGTAAATGGTACATGGTTGGAAAAATGAGAGTGTTGATGAGTTATTGGCATTGTTACATCAGTTGTTACCACCTGACTCCACATTTCCAACAAAATGAAGTGCATGTAAAGCGCAAATCACTAAGCTAGGCTTACAGTATGAGAACATCCACACATGTGTGAATGGTTGTGTATTATTTCACAAAAATCATGCAAGTGAGAATGAATGTCTGAAATGTAAAGAACCGATGTATAGACTAGGGATGAAATCAAATTCAGCACCTAGAAACGTTCTTCGCCACTTTCCATTAATCCCATGGTTACTTTGAATGTATAGATGTCGATACATTGTTGAGATTATGCAATGGCATGCCCAAAATCAAAGCACCGTTGTAAAACAATGGTCTGTGGTTGATTCTAAGACATGGATGGAATTTGACAACAAATGGCCTGATTTTTCCCAAGATCCTCATAATATAAGGTTGGGTTTAGATCTAGATGGGGTGAACCCATCTCAGACCAGAGTACTAAATGGTCAACATGGCTAGTGTTTTTGATCAATTATAACTTCCTCCATGCTTAAAAACAAAACCATTTTTCTTAATGTTTTCATTGAATATACCAAGAAACAAAAGTGTGACTTTAGATACAATTTATGTTTATTTAGAGCCATTATTTGATGAGCTAACAGAATTGTGGAAAGGAATTGAAGCAATTCAAATTTCAAGGGACAATGATTCAATCCAGTTTACTTTAAGAGCATCTTTATTGATTAAGATACATGATTTTCCTACGTATGGCACATTGACTAGTCTCAATGTTCATGGATACCATGGATGTCCGACATCGTGCTTACCTTAAAATGGAGCATCCATATCATCGACAAAATTCAAGTAGTTTGCGTAAGTGTATTTATTGTGGACATCGTGCTTACCTTAAAATGGAGCATCCATATCATCGACAAAATTCACGTTTCAATGGTGACGAAGAGAATGTAGAAAAAAGAACGCAATTTATTGAAAATGGTGGCATTCATGGTAGTAAAAATGATCCACTCAATGAAATTGGTGTAAAAATATTGTGCATACTCTATAAGTTGCCATACTTTAAGCATATAACCATTAGGCATACTGTTGACTTTATGCATATTGAGAAAAACATAGCATTTGCTATTATAGAAACTCTTTTTGGTGCATATGATACAGTTTCATCACACCTAGACCTTCAAGAACTAAAGATTCATCGAAATCTTTGGGTTGAAAAATATGGTGATGGAAAATATAGAAAACATATTGCTCCTTATGTGTGGAAAAAGGAACAACGTGCACAGTTCTTAACATTGATGTCTCAGACTCGCTTTCCTATTGGATATGTGAGTAGTAATGTTAGAAGGAAAACTGACATTAATGGCTTAAAAGGCTTCAAACCCATGACTATCATGTCATAATCGAGGATATTTTACCTATTGCGGTCATATGAACTTTGGAAAAGGGGCCAAGATTGGCAATTATAAGGTTGGGCCTAATATTGAAGAGAATGAGTATGCATGTGTTAGATCCATCAAACTTTGATAATTTGAGGGAAGAGGTTGTCGAAGTCCTTTGGTTATTGGATGGGAATTTGCACCAACAATATTCAATATTTATATGCATCTTCTTATACATCTAAAACATGAACTAGAGCATTGTAGCCCGATAATAACGAGATGGAGGCATCCTATAGAACGATATATGATGGTTCTAAAAAAAATTGTTCATAACAAGGCAAAACCAGAAGGAAGCATGTGTGAGGGATATGCAATGCAGGATGCCATAGAATTTTGCACAGAATATATGAAGGATTTTAATAATGTCAATCGACGTGTATGGGATGATGACTAAGAGGAGAGAGTTGCATGTGAATTATTAGAAGGAAGTGGATGTCGCTTCAAACTATCAACCGAGGAAAGAACTTTGATACATGCCCATGTTCTTCAAAACACATCCTCATTTGATAAGTGGTGCAGGTGAAATATTATGTACACGATAATTGATTGATTTAATTTCATTTAATAATTAAATTATTATCATTCTTAATATATTTTATTTTCATATTCTATGTAGAAAATATGGAGAAGAGATTCAAACATGGATGTGTCCATCTCGAAAGCGTACACTTAAGGATTTGAATATTGGAGTTGGTTCTTTTCCAAAATTTGATTATTGGATTGTTGATGCAATTAGTGATGCACGACAAGAAGGTCGGGATATAACGATAGAGGAAATTGAGCCTTCACGACCTCCAAATATATCAGCTACTTCTTTCAGTGGGATGTGGGTCTATGGTATTCACTTAAGAGTGGAAGAAAGGACATAGGAAAGGAAAATTGTGATTGTATTGTTAGTGTTGAATTTCATCACGACACTGAAAAGAAACTGTATGTTGGATTCATACAGGAAATTATTCAAGTTGATTATGGTAATTGGATCAAACCATCTACAATACAACGTGATGAGTATGGATTTGTACGTGCAAATACAAGCCAAATGTTGTCAAATAATAATGAGCCATATGTTTCCCCTCTTCAAATTACCCAGTCATTTCTAATTGGTGATCTAACAAGCCCAGGATGGTCATACGCCATTCAAGTAGAGTCTTGTCTCAAAAGGAAATTCATGGAATATGTTGATATAATGGTCGATGAGCAATGTACTAGTTTACAATAAATATTGGAAAAAGAAGTTGAAGATGACAATATAGCTATATTTGAAGAAGAAAATTTGATTCCCAATGAAGATACTGAGATAGAGAATGTAACACATGGTAAGGAAAATATATTGTATGAGGACGATGGATATAATGAAGCATATGCATACACACAAGTGAGCACGATTTTGATCTTGATGGCAATGCAAATCATGATGATGATGATTTTTCACATTAAATTTATGCAATAAATTTTCACTATGCAAATTTTATTTTATTAATTTTGTCATGGTATTAGCCAATGGTTGTACTAAAATCTGTACTAAGCTTTGTATGGATTTTCTTGTTTTGGCCATGGGATTAGCCAAATATTTTTTTTTGGTATTGTGCGATGTTTCAAATATGACTTCCTTTTGTTCCTTACTATCAAATTTTGTCTAACAAATTATATAAATGGATGTTTTTGAGTTTCAATGTTAACAAAATATGAAAGAATGCAAAATATTATGTGGTCTCGCATCTCCTTTCATCACATGGTAAAATTTCAAATATTTGACAACATACATAGTCATCCCACTTCAAGAATCCTTTCCAAATTATTTTAAAATAGTGAGATGTGATCTTTTTTATAACTCCAAAAATGACACTTTTGTTGATCTCGACTCTAAACAGAGGTAAATTAGTGTAATAGGGAGAAGTAAAACAAGTTCATTCTCTGAAATTATAGCATCATATTTTTCTTCCATCATTTTATCATTGATCATAAGGGCACTACCTAGATGCATTAATTGTTCTTAAAGAACACCAAATGTATTATTAGCCATGACCCACAATTAGTTCACCAGAAATGGTCCAATGCACGGTATTTATTTGTGTCAAGAGAAGCAATATTTTTTCTTTGATTTGGTTTGTCTTATGGATGCAATGCTAGACTACTTCTGTGGGGTTAATGTTGATCAAATGGAACAACAATATGATAATTGGAAAATTATAGGGTAATGTTGATCATGGGGGTACAAAATAATGTTGATGGGGGTGGTGCTAATCATCCTTGTTTTTATTAGAATATAGTTATATTTGACTTGTGTTTTATTTTGAAGTTATGACTATGAAGATGTACCAGGTTTTTTATATATTCATAATCATGATGTAATTTTGATTTTATATGGGGGGAAGATAGATGGAGCATTGATTAATTATTCCCCATTTGGGGAGATACAATTGCATGAAGCATGAATCTTGTTACATTCTGTACTAGATAAGGGAGGCAGACTGATAGGATTTATGATATGGATTCCTTAGAATGGCTAGTATATATATATGGTGGTTTGGTGTCATTATAGCACCTTGTTGCATTGATCTCAACGGTGGTTCCATGTACTAATGATGTGTGTCCATGTACTAATGATGCTCTCTATGAGATATGTTGGACATAAAGGCTATGAATAATACAGGTCTGAGACGTAAAAGTGGTGAAAACAATGATGAAAATGTTGTAGAATATGACCTTGTTCGTAAAGAACAAATTGCAAGAAATGAAGAATATATGTCATCTCTTGATTTGGGAAATAAATAAGTATTTATTCCTTGTACCTTTTCACTTCTATGCTTCTTTCATGAAAGTTGTTTATAATATATTTCATGGCATAACCTATCTATGCTTTTGATTCTCATTTGATAAGTTTTTTGTTTTATAGGGAAAAGTTGGCTTCTAGAGAAAAATAGCAGAACCAAAAGGCAAGAAAAGGCACATCATTGCAAACTCATGGTTTGGAAAATCAGTAAGTAGTTATTGCTCGTACTTTTCCACTTTATGCATATTTTATGACATTTGTAAATAATCTATTTGATGATGTGGGCCATCTATGCTTTCAATTCTAATTTAATAAGTTTTTATTTTATTTTATAGGGTAAAGGTCGATTCTACACAAAATGAGCAAAAACAAAAGGCAAGCAAATGAACATTGCCTCTAGCTCACAAAACCCCATGCCTTGGTGGATCAATACATGGAGAAGATGCTGAGAATACTATTGATCTGCTTCCTGATATACCATATGATGATGATCATGTCCAAGTTGATATTGATGAAGACTTCGTACATTCTCGATCAGAATCAAGTATGTGAGACCTTTACTTAAAATTAAAACAAAGATTTGAAGGCACATCTGAGCAAATTTGTGAGATATCTATTGCCACACCTAATTATAATATGGCCAACAGGGAACCAATTAGACCTTCAGTTGCCAAAGAAAAAATATTGTTGTGTCAACAAATATGAGTTCTCATTCAGCATCACCTAATCTTGATTTGATTGAACTAATTAGGCCTTCAGCTGCCAAAGAAAAAACGCATGTTGTGTCCACAAATATGAGTGCTCGTTCAACATCACCCAATCTTGATTCGAATGAAGATATACCAACTTTCATAAAAAAACAAATATTTAGTCAAGGAATATATAGGTCCATAGAAAGAGAATCCAAAGTGAGGAAATAAAAAGGGAAAAAGGCTTATTTGGTTGAGGTAAAAGATGGTGAACCCGTTGGACCAAATGCTTCAAGGTGGGCCTCAGAGTTTGGAACGAGAGTAAGGTCTCATTTGGATGTCACCAAAGTCAGTTTTGCAGATCAAGATGAAAGAAATGTGGATCGAGTGATTTCACAAATGGATAGCGTCTTCGAGACTGTTGGTGGAAGGATTAGCACCAAATATTACAAGACCATAATGAGAAAATTGATTAATCATTTTAGGCATAAATGCAGAAAATCCATATTGGATGGAAAAGATAGGGATAGAAGCTTGACTCCCAAACAGTGGGAATATTTGAAGGAAAGTGTGTGTGCTAAAGAGTGTGCAAAATAGCACAAAAGCGAAGAAATCAAGAGATAATGTGAAGGATCGATTTTTTTGGGTCATGGTGGGTGGCGAGCCAATCAAAACATGTTTGTAAGTATATGTATTTTTTGTAGAATACATTATGTATGGAATTTTTGTAAGTATATTTATAAGTACATTGTGTTATATTGCATTTTGATTCGTATTTATATCCAACTAATTATGTGTTGATAATGATTTGTAGGTTCATGGAGCTAATAGATCAGAACTGGATGTGAGTGAAATGGTTGACCATATAATAATGGCAGATTTAGACAATTCTAAACATGATCATATATCAAGAATTCCAATTGGAATATCGCTGCCATCTAATGAATTAGTCGAGAAAAGCCAAACCACATCTACTATTCAAAACAACAATGAGAATTATAAACATGTAATGGAATGCATAAATGGGTTGACAAAGACAATGTCAACAATAGCCTCCTCCATTCAACCTATCGTCACTTCATGGAAAAATAAGGGATGTCATAGTGATTTAGATGAGGTAAGATAATTATCATTCCCCTGTGAATATTTGTTCACTTGATTTCATAATATGATTTAATTGGTTTATGTCTTATTTTTAGTATTTTAATGATATATTTAATATTTTTCTACTATATTTTTGTGTCGTTATAATGATATACTTGATTTGTGCATGATGTAATCACATGCAGGATAAAATTAAAGGAAAAAGTGTAGTCTCATAAATTCAAAAATATCCCAACATTGATGTGCCTCATCATTTTCAATCAGTTCCAAATCATGTTGGACATATATCAAATATTGACTCTGTGAGTGCATTTAATTTTGTTATATCAATAATTATGCATGTTTTTGGAATTTAATTGTAATTTTTTTTCTTATATTTATGTATACTTTTTTTTTTATAGTGCCCATTAACTCTAGCAGAACATGAAGAATTCCATATAGGTGATAAAGTTAACATACTAGATCCATGTGACAGTTCTATTGCCGGTACTGGATGAATTCAATCACTTACTATGATCCATGGAGTGCCACTTGGTCCAAAAGATGCCAACGTAAATTTCATTCATGTCATAGGTAACATCCCCCTTTCCTATGAAGATAAAGTTGATGGCTGTGAACGTTTGAAGGAGACAGAAATGAGTTTCATTCGGTGTCCGAAGAATTTTTTGGGAAAATCATCGATCTAGATGATCATGTTTTATGGATCAGCTGCTTTTAGTTTTTTCAGACCTTTTCTTTTTTCTTTTAGTTTTTATTTTTGAGATTGAAATTTGAGTTGTTGTTTACATTCTAATCTATTTTGGGAAAAATCATGCTCCTAAGCCCTCTTGTTGATAGGTATCCTATAATTGTATTATGTTTTAGACAATAGATTGCATCTAGATTTTTCTAAACATATGTTGGAAGATCTTTAGAAAAGCTCTTCATTTCTGGGTTGTAGGTCACATTATTGAAAAGGAAAATATGAGGGCTTTTTTATTTGTGAGCTTGTAATTTTACTGTTTCTTGACCAATTTCATTTGAGTTTTCTATGGCTCTTAAGGCCTTTTTATGCATGAAACAAATGTGTGGAAACGTACCCTAATTCAGGGTATTTAAATTTTATATAATATCAGTGATTTAAGGAGGTGTTATCACTTACCATTTGTTAATTTTCGAGCATTAATTCACAATACTCTAGGATCTTTACTGAGAGAATAACATGTACAGTATATCAATGCATATCAATCATAGCAAGCATATCAATCATCACAAGATGCAATCATAAGAGACAATAGACACATAGAGTTTCCATGGGGAAAACCCTAAGGTGAAAAACCCCACAACTTCCTCAGAGATAGATAGAGCATTAGCACAACCAAAGTACAACCCAAGTACATAGAGATAGAATCCTCCTAGCAGTTGATCCTCCTCCTCACATGTGCTCCCACTTTCCGAGTGATGGATAAGTGAGTAAGTGAAGTGATCAAATAGAGAGATCTCGCTCTCTATTTATACTTGTTCTGAGAAGCCTAATAAACCTATGGGACCGACTTGTATAACTCAGCCTAATAACCCTAGGTTAACTTAATCAGGGCCAACCCCACACATGGTGGTCTAATAACCCATCATCAAGTTACGACACTTGTCAATACAAATGATGACACTTTCATATAGAGGAATAATACATATCTATAGGAGTACAATAAAATACATAGATGAAATACATTCCAAAGTTACATATACATCAACACTCCCTCTTAACTAGGAAGATATTTCTTGACACAGATCTACTAACACAAGTCTTCTTCTCAGGATCATCGTCCTCGAATCATCGTCATCATCACTGCTGTTGCTATCTCAATCAATCTCTGATCTAATAATCATAGGAATTTCTACAGAGCCAGTCCTTTTTCATACTCAATGTATTCCCACCACCTATAGGTCTTCATCATCACTGGCCATACTATGGAATACCCAGGACTTATTATGTGCCTCAAAAAAACCTCGAAAGAGCATCCCAAGACTGATTACGAGCACACTGCTCAACCTATCGGATATCCCAGGATATTTTACATGTTGACCTTCACAAAACCTACTCAGAGCATCTCAGGATGTTACAAGCAAACCGCTCTACCTGTTTGTATCTCGATAGAGCATCCCAGGATATTATGAGCACACCGCTCTACCTGTCCAGATTTTAAAGGATCTTTTCTATGTGAACTTTTGTAAAACCTACTCAGAGCATCCCAGGATGTTACGACCAAACCGCTCTACCTGTCTAGATCTCAATAGAGTATCCCAGGATGTTATGAGCACACTGCTCTACCTGTCCAGATTTTAAAGGATATTTTCTATGCGAAACTGTAGCAAAACCTACTCAGAGCATCCCAATATGTTACGAGCAAACCACTCGACCTGTCTGGATATCGATAGAGCATCCCAAGATGTTACGAGCACAACGCTCTACCTACCCCGATTTTAAAGGGTCTTTTCTATGCTACCTGTAGCAAAACCTACTCAGAGCATCCCAGGATGTTACGAGCAAATTGATCTACCTGTCTGGATCTCGATAGAGCATCCCAAGATGTTACAAGCACATTGCTCTACCTGTCCGAATTTTAAAGGTTATTTTCTATGCTACATGCACAACCTGTCCACAGCTGCAGAGTATCAAACCGATACTCACCATACATCATCCTAATGTACATCATCACATGATCAACCTGATCATCATCATAGCATCAGCCCGATGCATATCATCTGGAGCAACATCCTGAAGCTTTCCATCTGTGGTCATCCTGATCATCATCATAACATCAACCTGATGCATATCATCTAGAGCAACATCCTGAAGCTCGTCATCTGTGATCATCCTGATCAAACAATATATCCATCTGATGCATACAAAGTATCTACCTAATACATATCATCATACATGATCTACCTGATCATATAATGCATCCACTTAATATACATAATGCATCCACCTGATACATACATAAGTACATGATCTACCTGATCATACAAGTATCCACCTGATACATATACAAATACATGATCTACCTGAGCAAAGCATCCAACATGATGCATATACAAATACATGATCACACTGATCAAAGCATCCAACATGATGCATATACAAATATATGATCACACTAATCAAAGAATCCAACATGATGCATATACAAATACATGATCACACTGATCAAAACATCCAACATGATGCATATATAGAGCAGTAACTGGAGCATTGTCCTGGTACTCATCATCCAACGCTTACATCCACAGCCATGGGAAGGATCCTCCTCTCACCATGCTTGGAATGGCTCCAGCAGATGTGTCCATCACTTCTTTCTCGAAGTGTCATCGATCTGAAGAACACCAAGCCTCTCCCTGAAGTACTCGAACTTCACTCTGGCTAGTAGATTTGTCAACACATCTGCAATCTGCTCATATGTCGCAACATACAGGAGATTCACTACTCCTCTCTACACCATATCCCTGATATGGTTATATTTGATCTCTATGTGTTTCAACCTGTCGTGGAACACTGGATTCTCAGACAGCTTCACACAACTCTAGTTTTCACAAAAGATACTAGTAGCCTCCAACGGGAGATCAAATAACTCAGACAGTAGCTTCTGGAGCCATACTGCCTCACAACTAGCAAAACATGCTGCAACATACTCTGCTTCGGCTGTACTTAGTGCTACACAGGATTGCTTCCTGCTAAGCCAAGAGATCACACCTGATCCCATACTGAAGCAGCACCTAGATGTGCTCTTCCTATCTGCAACACGACCTACCCAATCTGAATCAACATAACCCTGCAGGTTAAACTTTTGATTCGCATCATACTTGAGCCCATAGTCAACTATACCCTTTAGGTACCTCAGAATATGCTTTACAGCAACTAGGTGAACACCTTTGGGATCTGTCAGGACTTGGCTCAATGTGTTCACTGCAAAGCAAATATCTGGTCTAGTGTTCATCAGGTGCATCAGGGATCCAATCATCTGATCATATATCGTGACATCAACTGGATCAGATGAAGCATCACACAGAATCTTCAAGTTCGATGCCATAGGTGTGGCCATGTCCTTGCATTCCATCATCCCGAACATCTTCAGGATCTCTACTGCATACTTCCCTTGTCCAAGGAAGATACCATCTGCACTCTGCCACACCTCCATGCCTAGAAAATAGTGCATCATCCCCAAGTCCTTCATCTCGAACTCGGCTGCAAGCTTCCTCTTGGTATCGGAAATCAAACTATCATTACCTGTTACAAATAGATCATCTACATACAGAAGTAGTATCACTGGATTTCCTTCCTCAACCTTCTAATAAAGGTTGGAATATGCTTTACTCTTGGTAAATCCCAAACTGGATAGGAAACCATCCATCCTACCATACCAAGTCCTGGGAGCTTGCTTCAAGCCATACAAGGCTTTCTTCAGTCTGCACACATATGACTCCCTGTCATGTGTCTCAAAACCAAGTGGTTTCTCCACATACACTTTCTCCTCGATTACACCATTCAAGAAAGTTGTCTTGACATCCATTTGGTGTATCTTCCATTTCATCACTGCAGCCAGGGCAAGTACTGATCTGATGGAAGTGTACCTGGCTATAGGAGAAAAATTCTCTTCATAGTCTATTCCCTCTTTCTGAGAGAATCCACGAGCTATGAATCTTGCTTTGTATTTCTCTATGTTGCCATCTACAACATGCTTGATTTTGTAGATCCATTTGGAAGTCACATCAGACTTCCCTTCAGGTTTTGGGACAACATCCCAAACATCATTCTTCATTATTGATGGGTATATCTCGATCACGGCATCCTTCCATTCTTTCTTTTCTGTTGCCTCTTCATAACTGGAAGGTTCTTTGTTCATGATATCACAGAGTAAAGCAACATAGCTAGTATGTGATCTGGTCCTCTTCTTTTCTCTATTTTCTTCTTATGGAATGCCATACCTTTCTGCATCTTGAATGAGCTCTCTAGCCCATGTAGGTTTCCTCTTGTGAGAGTCATTCTCACGAGGTGGATCTACAGGTATTTGCAGATCTTCAACTTCACGATTTGCTTCTGGAATTGCTTCAGTCATGGTAATGTCTTGAAATCTGGTTTCCTTTGGTTCTTCATGATCTTCAACAGGTGTCTTCCTTGATTTGATGAATGCTGATTTTTCATCAAATGTTACATCCCTGCTGACATCAATCTTCTTGAACTCTGGAAAGTATATTATGTAAGCCTTCGAGCTTTCACTGTAACCCACAAAGATACCCTTCTTTCCTGAAGGATCTAGCTTGGTCCTCTTTTCCTTTGGGACATGTGTGTATACTAGACAACCAAATATTCGGAGATGGCTGACTTCAGGTTTCTTACCAAAAAAGACCTCTTCTGGTGTCTTGTTGTCCAATATCTTGTGGGTTGTTCTGTTCTGCACATATACAGTTGTCCTAGCTGCTTCTTCCCATAGATGCATAGGTAGATCCTGGTTGTGCAACATTGCCCTTGCTACTTCCATGATTGTTCTATTATTTCTTTCTGCAACTCCATTCTGTTGTGGATTGTAAGGAGAAGTCAACTCCCTCTTAATCCCTGAATCATTGCATAACTTCTTGAAGTCGCCTGAAGTGAATTCTCCACCATTTTTGGATCTGAATGTTTTGATCTTCTTATCAGTTTGGTTCTCCATCAAGGTTTTGAATTCCTTGAACTTATCAAACACTTCATCTTTGTTCTTCAAGAAGTAAACCCAAGTCTTCCTGGAGAAGTCATCAATGAAAGAGACATAGTAAGCATACCCACTCAGAGAACTGGATGACATCAAACCACATACATCGGAGTGGATAATTTCCAAGATACTTTTTTCCTTGCTTTCACTGCTTGGAAATGCCTTCTTTATGTTCTTTCCTTTTGCACATCCTTTGCAAACACCTTCATGCTTGGCCTTGATTTCAGGAAGAACTTCTAGAGCTTTACTTGAAATTGGTAATTCTCTATAGTGCATATGTGCAAGTCTTCTATGCCAAATTTCATTTGGCTCCATGGATTCATGTACCATGGCATGTTCAGGTTGTCCCTTCAATTTGTACAATCCTCCCTCTTGCTCTCCAATCACCACTGCATCATCAATAGTTTTACCCTTTGGCCACATTAGGACTTGGCCATCTATAAATGCAACCCTCGTGCCTTTTGCATCCAATGTAGAGATGGAGAGTAAGTTCTTCTTGAGTCCAGGTACAAATAACACATCTTTCATCTTCAAGGATTTTCCAGATTCTAGGTTGTAGGAGGCTTCCCCACTTCCTTTGATAGGGTATTGATAATCATCCCCAAGTTTCACTTTATGGGCTGATTCATGTTCAGACAGATTTACAAAAGATTCTTTAAACCCATTCATGTGATTAGAAGCCCCACTGTCAATTAACCAATCATTACAATCATGAGAAATAGTACCTGTGAGCGCAAAGATTAGAACATACTCTTCTTCGCTTAATGAGTCATCATCACTTTCTGCTCTAGCTTTCTTCCTGGGGAGGTTCATCATCCTCAACAGCATGAGCATGATATCTTCTTTTGTTATTCTTCTTCTTGTTGTTGAAGTTGTTGTCTTTCTTCTCCTTGGGGCAATTTGAAGCAAAGTGTCCCATTTCATTACATTCGTAACATCGAACATGAACATGAGATAGATCTTTCTTCTTGTGATGAGGATGAGAATGTTTCTTGTTATGATATTTCTCCCTCTTAAACTTGCTTCCCTTAGTGTGAGCTGTGCTAGCTTGATATTCATTCCCCATCTTTTCTTCTCGTGCCACAATCCTTGCTTCTTCTTATGAGAATTCTTCCCGCAGTCTGCTGAAGGATACCAACTTCTTTCTTGCACAGATTCCTCGGATAAAGGAATCCCATGACCTGGGTAGGCCATTCAGAGTGGTCATAAAAAATTCACCATTATCCACCATTTCATCCACTGCTTCTAGTTGTTCCTTGATTTGAGAGACCCTAGAAAAATAATATTGAATGGATTCTCCATTCTGAAGCTTTACCCCTTTCAATTGGTTCCGCAGAGTCATCTTCTGATTTATGTTCTTCCCTTCAAATAGCTTTGATAGGGAATCAAACATCTATTTGGGTGTCTTCAGAGATGACACATGGGGGATGAGATGGTCCTTGATAGAATCAGCAATGATTCTCTTTTCCTTGACCAAGTTCTTCTTGTGGAGGGCTTTAGCCTCTTCTCCCTCTGGGACAGGGACCTTTTCCCATATGTAAGTATCCAATTCATTTTCTTCCAGGATTAACCCAATCCTATACTTCCAGGCTCGGAAGTTATCATCCCCTTCAAGCTTATCCTCAAGCTTGGTGTGGTGAGACATCTTGAAGAGTACTTCAAATGGAAATAGAAAAGATTTAGGTCTTACCACTTGATTTGCTGAAAACTGGATCTGGTCCCGGATTAGGGTTTGTCAGAGAAACCCTAAAAATACAAAATGTGAATTTCAACTTTCTTAAAGGATAGAAAGATGCGCCTTGATGAGTTGATCATCCTGGTGTATTCATAATTTGAGATCTGCAAAGCTTCACCCTTCAAAAATTCCTTTTAATCTTCTCGGGTTCACTAAGGAGTACCCTGAATTAGGGTTTGAGTTTCCCGGAGATTTACCCCACCAAAAATCTTGATCCAAAGCTCTAAACTTCGATTTTTCCAAGGAGCTTCCAGCTATGTCTTCAAATTTCAGAAATTCCTATTTTTGTGGAAACCCTAATTTTTAGGGGCAAAACTGAAAGTTCTCATAACTGAATTATGATTAGACAGAAAGATTCACCTTGCTGAGGAGAGTCAATCTATCATATTGCTTTTCCAAAATCTATGGAGAGAAACCCAAAAACAAGAAGCCCTAGCTTCCGCAACTGCAGAGTGTCTTCTTCTCAGGTTAGCTCTGATACCATGTTAATTTTTTAGCATTAATTCACAATACTCTAGGATCTTTACTGAGAGAATAAAATGTAAAGTATATCAATGCATATCAATCATCACAAGATGCAATCATAAGAGACAATAGACACACAAAGTTTCCGTGGGGAAAACCCTAAGGTGAAAAACTCCACAACTTCCTCAGAGATAGATAGAGCAATAGCACAACCAAAGTACAACCCAAGTACACAGAGATAGACTCCTCCTAGCAGCTGATCCTCCTCCTCACATGTGCGCCAGTTTTCGAGTGATGGATAAGTGTGTAAGTGAAGTGATCAAATAGAGAGATCCCGCTCTCTATTTATACTTGTTCTGAGCAGCCTAATAAACCTATGGGGCCGACTTGTCTAACTCAGCCTAATAACCCTAGGTTAACTTAATCAGGGCTGACCCCACACATGGTGGTATAATAACCCATCGACAAGTTACGACACTTGTGACACTTGTCAACACAAATGACGACACTTCTGTATATAGGAATAATACATCTCTATAGGAGTACAATAAAATGCATAGATGAAATACATTCCAAAGTTACATATAAATCAACACCATTGATAATATTAATGATGTTAAAGCTATTATGCAAACACCCTAGCAGTGATCTAGGGGCCCCATCTCACTCCTGGGGTTCGTGGTCTGGTACCAAGCAGTATAGTGCTATGGAAAACGTCCCAAGCACTTATGACAAAGCCTTCCAATATGTATGCACTGATGACTTTCTCCTTGATTATTCATATGGACAACATACCTATAGAGAGAGTCAGAGAACTTGTGTTCCCTTCCTTGTGATGACTTATGGTGACTTGTGTAGCGTCCCTAACCTACAAGAAATCCAAACGATGTTTTATTTGTGCAATTGCCTCCCTAGAAGGAAGTAGTCTAAAAATTTGACGATTTGGGACGGAATATACATGTTTAATCGGTAGGATTTTGGAAAAATATGACCATAATTTTTCAAAATCCATGTTGCAGCTGTCAATTTATGAATTTTTGGGGTGCCCAGGGTTTTTTAGGGTGTTGAATCCATTTTTACCATCAAAATGACGATGGAAACATTGCTAAATACAAATTTTACAAAATACAAAATGTCGGATTCCATTGAAAAATAGTCATCTAGTCCAAATCGTCGAGGTTTTATACAACTTCCTTGAGAATCCACTAACGATTTGTCTTGTCCACATAGTCATCCATCATGTCACTGCACTTCGGAAACCAACTCCTCCACCGATCGAGGGTTTACCCTGGTCGCAAATTGGACATTGCATTGTTATCTTCTTAACCCCGACCACATAATTCTCCGAACTCACAGACACTCGAAAGTTCCAAAACCAATTTGCTTGCATAACTCGGTCATAATACCTATCCTGCAATGCAAGGCCCAAGGGTTCCAAAAACAATTCATTGCATAACTCGGTCGTAATACCCGGCCTGCAATTCGGGTATGGGAAATGACTCATATTTCAAACATGCACTCAGAGGCAAAGGCTAGGGTGGAATGACCCTGCTCTGCAATGCAAGCAAGTCGTAATTCATTGATGGTGTAACGCTTTGTTTTTTTATATATTTCATTTCATTTTAATATTATCAATAGTTTTTAATTAATAAATTTTATTTTATTTATATTGTATTGTATTTTATTGGGTTTGCAGGTCATTCCATCTTGAGTGTTCACTTTTTTTGGCTTCTCCTCCTTCCAGCAAGTCTATCCATACCTTAGCGTTCTTGTTTGGGGGTTATATGAATTTGGGATGAGTCTTTTCCTTCTCACGTGTGATCTAATCTTCAATTTTATGCTACAGGTCTATTTGTGTTTGAAGGGGTTTATCCAACTAGGGTTTGTCCTAGAGACCTAGAGTTCCTTGGATATTAAGTCCATAGGACGTGTTGAGTCTCTTAATGGGTTTTGTTGATGGTTAGTGTTTGATCTTTCACCATCCGTCCCTTCTGTAGTATCCATACCCGTCCCTTCTGTAGTATCCATATGTCCTTCTCTGTATTCACTCTCTCATGTATGTGATGTTGTCCCATGATTGGTATGCCATGAGGGTTGATATTTGATCTTGAAGCTTTATCTGAGTATACACCAGAGGGAAGGATTTGTTTGGAAAAATATTTTGTTTTTGTGATTAGTAGCTTATGTTTTATTCTGCTATATTTTCATGCTTCAGTTTAAGTTTCATTTTATGCTATCAATTGTTATTTATGTGCATAGATATCATCGGGGATTGGTTGTGATGGTTTAATGAAAAGGTAAAGCTATTCCCATTTTTTGAAGTCAAAAAAATAATTGGCCATTCATAAAATAATTGAAACTTAAAGAGAATCTAAGGCAAAATTTGTTGAATTTTGGAGATGTCTTTCATATTATGGGTTTCATATCTGGTTAGGGTTCAATATTATTTTCAAGTTGTAGTTTGAAGGTTGTTTTGTGGAAACACTCTCAACGTCTTTTATTATACTTGAGTTGCTCAGGAACCATCTGTCATGGGAAAATGTTTCTATTCTGTGTCAACTTTGTAAAAAGTGTGTTCATCTTTATGCAGTGTATTTGCAACAAATACCCCGACTGGAGAACAAATAAATCAGATAAATTGAGGAGGAGCTAGATGCAAAGGTTATCCTTCTATGGAGGTGGGCATATTGTTTTTACTTGTATAAATTTTTATGTTTTTTACACATTTTTTGTAGCCTATTGTGCACTGGAGTGAAATGGTTGTGGAAAGGTATTGTTAATTTGCAGATAAAGATTCTCATGGTGACTAACATGTGTTGGTTCCCTGGTTTTTATATGTATGCTACTTGCTCAGGCCAGACTTGAGAGTTGAAGACCAAAGGAAATGGCTCTAGAGAGGGCATGTGCAAGGAAATCTATTGGTGTTCTTTTGGATGGTTTGTTGATGTTTGATTGGTGCACCTAGTTTCAAATTAATATGCAAGAGATTTGATCTTATTTATTTGCGAGATTCTTTCCTAATAATCACTATTACAAAATGAGAGATAAGTGATGAAGCGACCAAAAAAATTGGTCACCACAGCTTTTTCAAGGGATAAATGACCAAAATTGAGAAATTTTAAGTGAATTGACTAAAAATGACCAAGATAAATGACCAATTTGGTCATGGGATAAGAGCTAAACTAAAAATGACCAAGATAAATGACCAATTTGGTCAGGAGATAAGAAATAAACTAAAAATGACCACATAACAATTGGTCATTTATGTGGTCATTTTTAGTTGTGACATTTTGGCAATGGAAAATTATAATTTTGATAATGAATTTGTACAATTTACTAAATTTTAACACTGCAGATGGATTCAGAGACCCCCTTCTATGATCTGATCCTATCCCAAGTGATCATCCTATTTCTCTGCATTTATATATGTGCGACTATTCCCTTTTAAGGTGGAAAGATATTGGAGTTTAAGTCTGGCATCAAAAAGCATTGGTAGGAGATTGTTCGTATAGGGCATGCAGTAAGCCCCGTTGAAGATGCAAAAAGTCGTGTTGGGAAGCAGTGCAATGATCCGTCTCAAGCTTCGTTCTCTTCGATTCTCCAAGTTCTCACTTTTGTTCCTCTTATCCTTCACTAATGGATTCTTCGAATAGCAGCTTCTATTTCCATGAATCTTCTTCATCCCGCAGAGATAGACATGTTAAAAGATGTCCGTGGTTAAATAAGTATCTGAAGAAAACTAATTCTAATACTTTATATGATACTAAAGTCGTGTCTCAGGAGTATGACCCATAGCCCAATTGGACATTACCTGAAATTGATGTTGATAAGATCTATGATCTTCCTATGTTTAATTTTCATGCTGCTCAATTGTTCGAGTTCACATCTGGTAATATCCCTATCACCGGTCGTCAGTCAGTTTACCAAGTTCCATTAATCAAGCACAAAGATATTGAATGGGGTTTAGAACATGGTTATAAATACATTCATATTGGCTTGATACAGTTTGGTGTTAATCCTTTAGTCCATCCTAGTTTAAACACTTCCTGTTTAACCTGTATCCTTGACTCCCGTCTAAATAATTTTGCAGATGCTTTACTTGGCGGTTTCCAAAGCCCCTTGAACAATGGCCCTGCTTGGTCATCCCTTGTCCCCAGATACCAAGTGTCGCTCACTGATCCTTATATCAATGAGCTTTTATAGGCTTATATTCATTTTTTCGGCTTTGATGTTGCTAGACAAGCCCAAATAGCCCAATTACATTCCACTTTTTGTATTCGGTTCGTTTCACTACAATGCTAGCAATTAATCCTAAGATAAGCAAAAGATCTCTTCAGGAGGGGGTAGTAGTAGGTCCCAGCAACACTACACCTTGACAACTGGGTTTTTCCCAAGTTACCTTACCTGATGAATGGAATAGCAGTTATTCACCTTTGTCCCAAAAATATCCCAAACTACAACTCATAATAGTACATTCATCAGATGGAAGTACTTCTCTAATATTTGGTTCCAATCAATGTTTTAATACATCTACCTCTTCACCTAGTCTCAGTAGGTATTTATCTCATTCTGTTACTCTTCCAAGAAGAATACCTCCTGCTATACATATGCAGCCATATGATAGTCATATGCACCAACACCTTACTAATCATAGTCAGTTCCCTTCTTCCACATGTAAATTCTGCAAGGAAAAAAATATTCCAAAAAAAGAAGAAGAAAAAACATTCCAATTTATTGATGAGTCGTCCTCCAGTCTACCAGTACACAATGGTCAGCATTCCAACTATTCTGAATGTTCATCCCTCTTCAAGGATATAAAGAGCTTTACTCTTCCAAGAGAAAATCCTGGTCAGTTAGTTAGATTTTCTGAAAGGAGATTGGATACAGGCAATTCTACTCCTACATTTAAAGAAGGAACATTACAAGCAGATCTGCAATTTGTAAAACTTAGGAATCCCACAGATCCTGAACTAGCAAACCAAATAAAGCTATAGAATTATACAAACTTCCAGTCAGTTTGTATTGCACAGAATCTCAACGATGTGGCTCTAGATGTCTTAGAACTTAAAGAACATTTGAAAACATTACTTTGCACCATTGATCATATTTTTGGTTCCATAGATCATTTAAATCATGCTCAAGAAGATTATAGCCAAGTCTGTCAGCAGTTTGCAGTCATCCATTCCACAACCTCTTTCACCTCCCATATACAACCAGATTGACAAGGAAGGCTATAAGTTTAATTACCATCCTGACAGTTCTAGCTCCCAGAAATATTTAAAGCAGCTAAGTCCTCATCAATTGCAGAGAATCCAACAAGGTGCTGGATTAGCAAGAGATAAATTTGAATTAATGAAACAAAGAGTTGCAGAGTTAGAAATGCAAGAAATAAAAATGGCATCCTCCCAAGTCTCATTTGATTCCAAGATTGGAGAATCTTCGGTCCCTAATCCTAGTAAACAAAATAGAGCTGAAACATATTTCTTTCATAATCAAGCTAGGAAGGTTAAAGGCCATGATGTCAGCTAGGAAAAGTTTAGAAGTACGTTTGTCAGAGGACAAATGAGTTGAAAAATGTTGAGGTTAAAATAGATTCCAAAGACTTATCAAAAGGATTTGGAAATACATTGATTATTAATCTGGATTGTTTGTCTCATGAACAAATTTTGAATTTGTTCCAAAAAATAAATGCATGGGAATTTCAAAGAAAAGTCGAAACCAAATCTTCATTGAAAGACATAACTACTCATTTAACTTGGGCTTTCATAGGAATTGTCAAGCTTTGGTGGGAAAATCTTTAAAATAAAGAAAAATAGCACATTATTGATGATACTGATCCTCTTGAATCCTTATTCCAAGCACTAGCACATGAGTTCCTTGGAGCATTGCCTCCAGATGCTTCACACACTGCTCGAATGTATATGTCACGGAAGCTTTGCAATATTGATTTACTTCTAGATTATTTTTGCACTATGCAGTCCATGCTTTATAAAATCACTGATCATCAGAATGTCGCATACCTCCGACATTATCTTGCCTCTCTTCCTGGTAAGATACCTAAATTAGTTTCAAGATATCTCAGTGATCACCGTGTAAATATTGAAGATCTTTCTTTAGCTGGTATTCATCAGCATGTGTTAACAACTCTCCAAAAAGAATGTATCGCCATGAAGACACAGAAAAATTTGAAAAAATAGATCTTACTCTCCAAGTCAGCTTGTCAGCAGTTTCGTGAGACTGCTAGTTATGGATGCTTCAAGCCTAAACCTCCAAAGGCTACTTCTTATTCCTGCACCTATTCCTCCTGGAAGAGTGGTGGATCCCTTTCTCGTTCTTCTTCCAAGACAGCTTTCAGAAAACCTTCCAAAAAAGTTTTCTTCAAAAATAAACAAAGAAGGTTTGTCTTCAAGAAAAGACCAACACCTTTGAAAAAATCATCCTGCTATATTTGTGTCGAAATAGGCCATTGGGAAAATGCTTGTCCTAAAAAGAAAACAAAGATGCAACATAAAATCTGTGAAATATTCAACACAAAATATGATCCTTTTGAATGGGATCTAGTTGCAGAATTGCAATCAGGTGATGAAGGTTTTTCAATCCATGAGTCAGAAAATGAATCTGAGTATGATACTGACACACAAAGAATTGATTTCAGAAAATTATCAATAGAATCCTCAGATAGCAGAGAAAGTGAATGTACATTCATTAGCAACTGTCTAGTTTTAGAATGTTTCATGTTTTCAGTTTCTCCAGTAAGAAAACAAATAGAAGAACTTGAAGAAAGAAAGTCCAACCTTTCTCCAGGATTGGTAATAATCAGAAGAAGATTGCAAGAAAAGATTAATGAACTCTCTCAGCGGTTACCAGAACCAAAGAATACAGAGTTCAACCCAAAAGATGAAAGTTGGTTTGATGATTTCCCAAAAGATCAAGGTGAGTCATTTCTTTTGAAGAAAATAACTTACCTTGAAAACAAAGTAAAATATGAAAGAGAACAGTTAGCCAATTTGGCTACAAGCATTCAGAGTTCTTTGCATAAGTTGGATGAGTTAAATTCAGAATATATATAGCTTACAATGAGAAAATATCACAGCTTTTGTCCAGCACAAGAATCTACTCCTTCTGATACAGTCATTGAAAAAAAGAGTCTTGGTGACCGGATGGTCATTCCGATTGGAATAAAAACAAAAGTCTATAAGCTCTATGAACTTGATGCACAGCTAGACACGGGTGCCATGAGCAGTTGTTGTAAGTATAAAGCCATCCCTACATATTTTTGGCAGCCTACATCTATCCATTTTAGAGCTGTAAATAAGGAACTCATTAAGATTAATTTTATAACTCCCGATTTTCCTATCATGTTAGGAAAGGTCAAGACGTTTGTAATATTATATTGCTTAGATATAGGAGCTGATATTATGTTGGGTCATGATTTTGTTAAGAAACACTTACCTATGGCAGTCATAGAAGACTCAGTTGAATTTACAGCGCAAGGTTTAAAAGTGTTAGTACCAGTCAAAACATAATTCATAGTTAGAATATATGTTGATAAACCAGATGTGGTTGAGGAATCAATAAAAGATCTGACTAAAATAAAAAAGACTGTCAAGCATGCTAATATCCATGGCCAAGATATTCTAGTAGAGATCACTAGAAGATTAAAAGAAGACTGCACTTCAGACTATCCATATGCATTCTAGAACAGAGAGAAATATCATGTCATCCTTCCCTATAAGCAAAATGCAGTTATCAAGCCACAAAAAGCTTCGGCCAAAAACATGAGTCCTACAAAGCAGAAAGCTTGTAAAGAGAAAATTCAACAGTTGATAGACAGGAAATTAATTGAGCCATGTAAAAGTGCATGGGATTGCCAACCTTTTATGTCAACAAGCATTCTGAACAGAAAATAGGTAAAAAGAGATTGGTTGTTAATTATGATGAATTGAATCAAGCTTTAGAACCAATCAGGTATCCGTTGCCTCATAAAGAGCTGATTTTGTCAAAAATTGTTAAAACTAATGTATATAGCAAATTTGACTTGAAAAGTGGATTTTGGAAAATTGGTATAACTCCAGAAGATCATTTTAAAACAACTTTTGTTGTTCCACATGGACAATACCAATGGACAATCATTCCATTCGGTTTGAAGAATTCTCCATCAGAATTCCAGAAGTGCATGGAAGACATTTTCAGACCTTTAGAGTTTGTGATTGTCTATATTGATGATTTGCTTTTGTTTAGCAAAGATATTGCTCAACATAAAATGCATTTAGAAGAATTTTATGCATTTGTATTTAGGCATGGCATTGTTTTGTCTTCTTCACCAAATAAGTTTGTCATTGCACAAACTACTATTGAATTTTTGGGATTGAAGATTTCTCAAGGTAAACTCACTCTCTAGCCACATGTTTTGCATAAATTGTTGAACTTTCCAAATAAATTTCAAGACATCAAAACCGTTCAGAGATTCCTTGGTTGTCTGAATGATATTCGGCAGTTTTATCAAAATCAATCCAAAGATACAAAACTGATCCAACAAAGGTTAAAAGTAGGTTCAGAATGGACAAATGCCATGACAGTTGCAGTTAAAAGGATCAAGGCTAATATTCAAAACATTCCACCATTGTCATTACCAGATCAAGATCTGCCTTATATTTTAGAAAAAAATGCATCTGACCAAATTTGGGCGGAATTCTTACTGCAAAAACACTCTAAGTGAGAAGAAATATGTGCATATACTTCTGGCGCGTTCTCTGAGGCTGAAATAAAATACCCCTCATCCCATAAGGAAATCTTAGCAGTCAAAAAAGGAATACGGAGATTCAGATTGTTCCTCAAAAGTGTTCATTTTATAGTTAGAACATATTTGAAGCACATGAAAGGTATGCTTGGCAATAAAAGATTGCTTGAACAGGGAAATGCCTGAGTATTCAGGTGGGCGGTATGGTTAAAAGGTTTTGATTTTAACATTGTTTATAAAGCTGGTAAAGAAAACCATCTTGCAGACATGCTCACTAGAGAAGGTACTCTCGTTCGTAACATCAACGTATTCACTCGTGGTGAATCCTCTTCTTCTCAGGGTGGTATGAGAAACACATTTTCTGTACAAATTTGTCATGAATGCCATCTACATTTTTGCATTGATTGTCTAGAAGATAGAGTAAAGAGTCTTTCGACATAACTTCAACAACGAATTCTTCAAGATAGAATGGATTCTTCTCAAGAAAGACACAGCTATGATATTAACTACATCATGTTAGTTAAACATGTAAATATGGTTATTGGTCATTTTCGGCTCTTCATAGGAGAAATCCAATTTTATGCATATATATTTGATCCATCACTCTGGTGGATTGATTTCTATGCCATTCATCATATTTTCGGAGCACTTTTCCAAGATTATAATTTGCTTCTACTGTGAGGATGTTCAAAACAATTATAGGATCTGTAGTTCATGGATGAAGATCTTGTTTTTTCTTTATGTTCCAAGAATTACGGCATTGGAGAAAGCCTCTCCATTTTTGTTTGCATCAACATTACAGCATGAGTTAGAAGAAGGGGCACTTGGATTCAGCGTGTTCCAGTTCGAATTAGTATGGAAGGGTGCAATAGTCAAGCCTAATCCTGACACTAGTCAAGTGTTAGATTTTGTTATTGAAAATAATTTCTTTGGTGAAGTTTCAATTCCAGAATGCTTTCGTCAAAGATATTTCATCCAATCACCATTTTCTTCCTGTTTCTGAGAGAATCCTCCAACATGGATGCAGAACATCTTGTCATATGGTACAACTTCAAAACAAGTCTATTCCGCATATCATGGTCAAGGCTCTGACAGTGATGATGTCTATGATGGAATTCATTCCAAGTTCTTTGATTCTGATCACAATCCACCAGACTGACTTTATGTCATTTCTTTCGTGGGTTCTCGTGAAAAATATCCACTTTGTAACTTTTCATACCATAATAATGGTCTGGTAGTTTATCGGCCATTTTTTTTTATTTCTCTGTGTCATATCTTTTGTGGGTTCTCGTGAAGAATCTCCACTTTGTAACCTTTCATACAATAATAATGGTCTGGTATTTTGTCGGCCATTTGTTTTATCTCTTTGAGACATTTCTTTCATGGGTTCTTTTCAATAAAGAATATCCACAGTGTGATTTGCAAATATTTTCCGTAATATCTCAATCTCTTTTGAGATATGTCATAGATCTGTCATAAGGGACAAAATCTTATCCCAAATATTCCTAGCTTCTTGAGGAGGCTTCTTCCTCTTATAAAAGGAGGAGGGATTTCTCATTGAGGACATCCAGAATTCGAGCCTAAGATTCAGTGGTAATACTCTCTTTGTAATACTGTGTTGGTTTTTCCAGAAGTTAATAGAATATTTGTGTTGGCCCAAATATATGTTATGTTGTTTATGCATTCTCTGTGTTTTGGTTATATATTGCTATACTAGTTTGCATATGATGGAGTACCCAGGAGCCTTGGTAGATTTCAACGTGCTGATCTCGATCCATTAAAAGGTCCCTGTGCTTTGTGAAAATGTGTATCAATTATATATGTTTCCACTGTGTATTGTGATTTATTTCTAGGGGGTCTCCGAATCCATTTGCAGTGTTAAAATTTAGTAAATTGTAACATTGTAGATGGATTCATAGACACGAGCTGGTGTTGAAACATGATGCCATAGGAGAACCTACTAATATTTTTTGCAAGATCATTTCATCTATACCATCACATCTTGTTCGATGTGCTTAGCATGTCCATATCTTATTTCACCATTTTTGCTTCTATATTATCTCTTTGACGGATCCTCCAAGCTACATCATCATAGTGTGGTTGAGTTGAGTCTTAGATATTTGTTGTCTTTTCCTCTCGGCATTATCATGTCCTGAATTTGGTGTCATTGTGTTTTGGAGAAAACTCACTATGGCTTGGGGTGTACCACAACAGACAGATGACTACCAGAAATAAACTCAATTCTCAAAACTATGCTATATAAATTGTAACGTCCCCTTCTCCTTAGAACAACAGGGAAGGAGACATTAACAACATACCGGGCTTATGGCATATTTAGCCCCAATAATTTTTGCACATAAATAACTAACATTTAAAACTTCTATATGCAGATTCGATTCAATATAAACACAGCGGAATTAAACAATACATCTGCACACAGTTTCATCATGCATTCAACATATAAACAACAGTCATTAATTAAAATGCTTGCAGGGCATAGAATTAACATCAAGAATACTTATCTCGAATTATAATGGCCCAAACGACTGGCTACGTGAGAGCAACGTTCCACCCAACCATAGACCTCTGTCCAGCCTGTATTCTTTCAGCTGAGAGATCACCCCCGAGCTGGGCTATGTATCCACTAAGGAGGAACTAGTTGGCTCACTCACAGTCAAGGTTTCACTCAAACAGCCATGCTAAGCCAACACACGGTTGGGTTTCTCAAGCATGCAATAGGAGATGGAGGAGGATGCTAGTCCACTGAGCTCAATCCCAAAGCCACATACCCTTCAAACTAGACTCAGCAATCCCATCCTCTATTCATACATCCACAATTGGATTTCTCACAAATCTGTCACAAACAACCCCAAATCCGTCACTCGTTTTCTGAGCTGCAAAAACTGGGTTTTCCCATGGCTTTTGGGGTAGCTATTGCTCCCAAATTCGCCCCAAGGTTCCTACCAATGGATCCCCCATTGGATTCCTCTGTCCAATACCAAATCGGGACGTTTTTGGCTTCCCAAAACGTGGGTTTCCTTCAAGTCGCGATTTCTGGTTTTCTCATTGCTGGGAGCTCGTTTTTGGTTGGGCAAAGATGTCCCATACTTCCACAATGGAATGGGGATAAGGATGGAGCAACCCCCAAGATGTAGAGTGACTTGTGGGACAAGTCATAAGAGCCCATACCTTCCCATACTAATTTCAGGGCTGCCCATACTCCATCAAAGTCATTGACTTAATTCTTCACCCACTCTCTTACAACAGGAATAAATGTCATCTAGAAAGGTCAAATGGGTTCTCATAAAGACATATGGCAACCTATGGTTTACTCCCATAGCCCCCTCACCACTCCCTAGTGGATACACGTGGCCCCTTCTCATTCGTTGCCTCCGTAGCCAGCTTTTGGACATTTTATATTGCCTGATGTTTATTTACATCCTATTACAATTTCCATGGCTTAAGAGCACATGGTATCAAAATATCAAATACTTGCCCTTTAAATAAAATTCGGCTTTCACTAGCGGGGCCTTGGCCTTGAGCTCCACGCTAGGAAAACATACATCACATGTACGCTTATTTACATTAAAGGCTCATATATCCTAAGGGTCGAATTGGGGTATTACATAAATGACAATGCTAAGATAAGGAAGAAGATAACCAACCTCGATCCAAACGTTTGATGTAGATCCCCGTTGGAGCTTTTCAATCCATGCACTTGAATCTGCAAATTAGTCTTCACAGCCAATATATGACAAGTACATATAATATATAAACAACATTAACATCATGAATAGCAATGGCCCATGATATAACAAGTAAATGAACCCAATGTAAGATAAACAACATTTACAACATTAATGGACGAGAATATGAGTATTTCTATTAATAAACAAGAAGAAGTACAAAGTGATACAACCTCTTTTCGGTAACCAATCTGAACCAAGATCTGGATCAATCCACTTGTGCCTCCACCACTTCAATCCTCCATGAATGGCAAACTCAAACTAGATAGGAGTTTGGAAGGTGAACATAAAGGGTTCACAACTACAAGGATCAATGAGTGTAGACTCAAGATAGGACAAAAATCCACTAGAGTTCTCTTTCTCTTCTTTCTCCTCTCATCCATAAGCCATATGTGCTCAATATATAGTCCTCCCAAAGGTAAGTGAAAGGACACATTGAGACGTTACTTGGGTAGATGGAGAGCCAAAGGTCACCCAATGACCGCTTTTTGGGAGTAAAAAGTAATAAACTAGTGATTTTTACCATTTTCCTTGATACCCGCGGGCTATAGTGATGTAAATCACGGGTACGCATGCTATAGTGATGCAACATGTGGGTAGGAATAAAAATAGGGAAAAATAGGGCTGAAGGATATAAAGTGAATTTGAGTCAGTGAAATGGATCCTACCGGCCAAAGAATGTTGATGCTCATAGGGTGGAAGATTACGGTGTAATAGATGCCCCTTAATATGTGAGGTCAGATACTGATGCTACGATGGCCAAAATACATTATAAAACTCAGAAGTGGAGTGATGGAGACACGATTGGAAAGAGCAGATCACTCATCATAATACAAGAGTATCCCTGAATACATGGCGTTAATACAACAATCTGTTACAATGGCCATGAATAGGTAGTATATAGTGAATACATGTCATAAGTGATCATAGCCATGATCCCTCTACAGTAATATATGGTCTCCTGCTGAAAAAGAAACAACTGGTGCAAACTGGAGGTACAAACTACTGATATCTGAGAGGTGATATCTCAGATGTAAAGTCAAAGTCATAAGTAGCATACTGAATGCCACTGTCGCCTGGGGTCTTCTATAAGTATTCAACAATGCAATTCCCATCAAGTGAATAAAAGGAGTTGGGGTCGAACCTGATGTGACATCATCTGATTATCGGTCAATGATGTATTTCGTTAACAGACGTGGGATAACCCACCAATAATGAAAATGGGCATCAAGGCACAGAGTACAATCATCGAAGTGTGAATAAATGAGTTGAAGTTGAACACTAGGATGAATCCATCGATCAGGGGACATTGATGTATTCCCAAAACTGTCGATGACGAGAGAACCCGCCACTAATGACTGCAAGCCTCAAGGTACTCAGGCGAACTCTAAGCCTCAAGTCCCGGAATAAATGGGTTGAAGTCGAAGGAATGAGACTCACTGGAAGGAGGTCATTAAGGCATCCCCCATCAACCAGCATGAGGTACTAGCTATGTTGAAATATTTGGAAGAGCTCAGGTAAAAATGGACTAACTCCATAAGGATAGCCGACATGCAATGGTTAAGAGATCTAAGGAGTGGCCAACACTGGTTCAGGACTTCCTTTGAACAAGAGCATGAGCAGATGGATAGACTTAGGCAGCATAGAATTGACATAAACTGTGCAATGCATGAGGCATTACAGAGGTAATGACTAGAAGCGTAACCAATCAGTGGAGGAAACTGAGAAACAAGTACAACTCATAAGGTCCAACTATAGTCCCGACTCATAATGTACGGAGTGGAATGAATGCTCTGTTCAAAGGAGACACAACAGCTTCCAACAAGAAGTAGTAACCATAATCCCGTCTGGCTTTTTGGAATATTTGATTTTGTTGGTCCTTTTCATATTTGGGAAAAGCTTGAAAAAGAATAAAGATGCTTATAGTACAAAAACTGAGGGAACGAGTGTCAAATAGCGAGCAGACTAGTTCCAAGCAGTGGAACATACCTATGATCAATGCAAGGAAATGCATGCAGGATGTGGACACTCGGGGGGGATGTTCCCTCAGGGTAAAAAGGTGATCAAATTGTGAAGGGAAAATATATAAGCTCTGCAGGGCTCGACAGGGAAAAGTGCTCAAGCACCAGGCTAACAACTGAGTAAGCGGGAGCCGGCACAAGGCTCAAGTGGAAAGCAGGATGATGCAATGCAATCCCAACATGATATAACTGAGGGGAGTCCTTAAGGGAGATGGCCAGCATAAGACAAAGTAGAGTATGAGTCTTTATCCCAATTTCATGGCGTAACTACAAAGGAATCCCGAACCTAAGGACAAACAACGGCATGGGCACCAAAATGCACAAAGGGGTTCTAACTAGGGTACCCATGTTCGGAAAAGCCCTACTGCTGCATAACAACACTTCTATAGCAGTGTGAAGGTTCAGTGTCAGTTACGAAGTGGGGTTGCACCTAAGGTTTATGAAAATGGTTAATAGGTCAAATGCATAATGCACATGGAAATGGCATCTAACCTATATGCCAGGTCTGAAACGTACTTGCCGTAGGTTTAAAAAGGCCCAGAACAACTCTCGCCGAAGAAATCTAATTAAAAAATACTACTCTGAGACATTATATTAGTCCATAATGGCACAAAACAGTAAAAACTATAGACAAGTGGGTCCTGAAAATTATAAATAGTAATAAAAAATTACAATTCACAATTCATTTTTACTATTCACCCATTTGGAGCTTTTGGTTAGTTTTAACGTAAAAGTTCAGTTGCCGATTCTGGGAGCTAGGAGTGACTGTTCATCGAACCGTTCAGAGCAGGTTGGTAGTCTCATCCATACCTTTCATTTCAATGCTTTCAATTTGATTTTCAGCGGTGGGATTTTTTGTTTCGACAAACCCTAAATGGCTTCAGCACTACCCGCGGGCTATAGCTATGTGGGTCGCAGGTAGGGCACCAAACGCGCAGTCAATGCAAAGGTTGACAGCGGGTACCCGCACCTATATACAAACTAGCCCGCGAGTACGGCCGTGTAGTTGGTTTTTTAAAAGAATTTGACTAAAAAACATTTTTTTCTTCACTCCAGGATGGTTCTAGAGTGGAGGGAGAGGGAGCATGACCAAGTTGATGAGGCTATGCACAACGATGTGCAAGCACAGCAGGCATTGCAAGCATGTGGGTTGTACAAATTCTTGAGTATAGGGGGTTTGAGAGCCCAAAACCTATTACTCTGGCGATTGATCGACTATTGGGATGTGGATGCACAAAAATTCAATCTCAATGGGCAAATCCTCACACTGGAAGTGGACGACATCTACTTCATTACCGGTTTGTCTCGTCGGGGTGAGGAAGCTAGTCTTCAGTATCGTACTGTGGATGGTGGGATCATCGTCCTTGACTACATAACGTGGTATTTCCCCGCAAACACACGCTCGATGGGAATTCAGGTGTTTGTCAATGCCATAGTGAATCTGAGTATGAGGATCATTGTGGCTACCTTAGTGCAGATCATGGGATCCAAAGCTCTGCACCAGGCATCGAGGCTGGTGATGTTTTATGCATCACAATGCACGCAGCCTATAGTGTTTGACTGGTGTACCACACTGCTGGGGTCTATGAAGACCCAACTAATAGAATGCAAAGAAGGGAAGGCTAAGAACTTCGTGTATGGGAGCATCCAATGCAGCTTCTTCTTTGAGAGGGTTCCAGGGCTTAGTCCGAGGGTGCATGTCCCTCCTCATAGTCTCCGATATCCATCCCTAACCTGGTGGTCTGATATCTTGACACGATAGGGTGGTGGCCGTCTGGCATCACCATATACCGAGGAGTTCTTTCATTGGTGGGACCAAACATTCATGGCCATAGAGGACTACCCCTATGTAGGAATAGACTTCCGCTAGGATAGGGACATGCCACTCCCACCAGACGTTGCGTTCCCAGACATTGGTGAGTACTCTTTTTGGTTTTTTTTTGTGTATTAAATTTTTATGGATTTTTTATTATAGATGTAAATGAAAAAATCTTTTTGGTGGTAGTATCAAATGCTAATGGTTGACTGTTTGCTCGCAAATAAAGGCCCAGTGAGACCTGATGGCTTCCCGAGACATGGTTGTCGGGGCAAGGGTGAGGAGGCAGGCGATGCTGCAGTAGGACGCACACTACAGACCTTGCGGCGCAACCTCACACGGATGGTTGCTAGAGTTCCACAGATAGAGGTGGTGAGACTACCTGAGGCCATGCAGCGCCAGGTACTGGGGGTTCCGGGTGACTGGGTGTGGCTACTGCATCAGGTAGCCAATGCAGTACAATAATTCTATGAGACACATCCTGTCGGGGTGACATCTAGGCCTCCTCGTAGAGATTAGATATCTCAGGATCTCATTTTTGTATCGATATGTATATTTTTGAGGGCTACGGGCTCCAGTTTTGTATGACACTACCATTTTGGACATATTTATATATATAAAAATTTGGTTCTCTGGTTCTGCTATATGTGTGTATGTACAAATGTATGAATGTCTTCTTATATTTATGTGCTTCATGATAAATGTGACAAATGCCAATCTAATACATAGTTAGCGTATGTATCAGATATATGATTAACACTTCTTGGAACATGTATGTATGTAATGGAAACAAAATATCGTTCCAAGATTCTTACCCTTAGGAATTTCCGTAATAGCATAGGATCTCACACACGGTACTGGCCATTCAGCTAAGACACAACTAGTTGTGAATCCAGGCGGACTTCTAAAGACTGGATGCCATGGGAAATGGCATCCCAAAGTAGCTTAATGACGGCACTATACTCAGCCTCATTGTTAGATGTAGGACCAAGACAAGCACCTCCTGAGGACACAACTAGGTGGTCGGGTGAGAAAATAACCTAGGCAACAGAAGCAAGCTGCTGCGTATGACGGCTATCACCATCCGTGAATCCTAAGAACGTAGGAAACTCTGCTGACATCTGTCAATCAAACGGAAGCTAATTAGCAGACCCGAAAACCAAAAGAAATCTAAACTATGTACAGAAGCAACTATACAATAGTATACAAAAGTATCAGCCTGAACCATAGGTTCAAGCGTAATACTGCTTGAGGTAGAGCCCATTTATAGGCTCCTTCAAGATAGTCCCCTCATAGTCTTCTAATTCATAGGCTCCTTTTTCCATGACACGCCTCACGATGTAAGGACCGTGCCACATGGGGTTGAACTTGCCTGCCCCCAGGGGTTCTTTAGCTTGGTCATAAGAGGACCAAGTCACCTTCAGCATACTGCCGGGGATGGATAGACCTATCATATTGAACCTTAACACAAAGTTTGTTGGCATCTATGGCCACAATGGCATCTCGACGCTGCTCTTCAAGTTGCTCAAGGTGAATTAAATGTTACTCAAGACCCATCATATTAGGGAGGAGCTCTATGGCCAGTTTAAGTGAAGGGATCTCGCATTCAATCGGTAAAAGTGACTCCACACCGTGAACTAGCTGAAACGGTGAGAACCCGGTGGCAGTCTTGATTGCGGTTCGATATGCCCACAAAGCAGGATATAACATGATATGCCAATTGGTTTTACTTTGTTGGATGGTACGTTGGAGAATGGTCTTCAAAGACTTATTGACTGCTTCTACTTGACCATTCGCTTGGGGATAATAAGAAGATGAGTGTTCTTGATGAAACCCAAGCTTGAGAGACAAATCCTCCATCATCTTGTTCTGAAAGTGATTGCCATGGTCAGTGACAATCTCTTTCAGAATCCGAACCGAGTTATAATTTGATTGAATATGAAGTGGGCTGCTATAGCACCATTGGCTTTAACGGTAGGCATGGCCTCATCCCATTTGGAAAAATAGTCCATAGCCACTATAATATGGTGATGCCCCCCAGACGAAGTTGGTTTGCAATCCATGAAATCCACCCCCCACTTGGTGAAGGGACCGACGGTGACGACCGGATGAAGGGGCACTGGATGCGAGTGTATGTTCTGAGAAAACACCTGGCAAGGGTGACATCTCTTCACAGCATTAACACAATCCTTAAAGATGGAAGGTCATAAATAACCAGCTCACATAATAGGTTGGGCTGTAGCAAGCCCAGATAAGTGATTGCCACACGCCCCAGCATGGAAATCATTAATCACCCACTCCGCTTCTTCGTGAGTTAAGCAACGACGGAGAATAGAATCCTTTCCTCGCCGATACAAAGTGTCACCGACGATAGTATAATATTTAGCATGATGTTTTACACGCCATCACTCATCTCATGAATAGTGCGGAGGAAACTTCAAAGTTTGGAGATACACAATGACATCCCCATACCAAGGGTCTTTTGACGAGATAAGAAATAAGTACTCATCCACAAAGGAATCTTCATGAATGACATCCTCATCAAGTCTCGAAAGGTCCGACATAAGCTTAGCAAATACCAACGATTTTGCTGACTTTGCCGAAGCAAAATCGAGATCAAATTCCTGAAGGATAACAATCCATTTATTATACTTCCCCCCTATAAGGTGTCATGATAGCACGAACTGAAACGGATTGATATGCGCGACAACTATGGTGGTTCTAAGCAAAATGTAAGGTCATAACCATTGGACAGAATGAACAGTCGCAAGCGCCAACTTTTCCACATGAGTGTATCTTAGCTCAGCGTCTACTAGATTTTGACTAAGGTAATAGATGACATTCTCGACAAGTGCATCATCCACCTGAACCAAGACCATGCCAATCATCTCTTGAGACACAACCACATAAAGGATAAAATCTTGTGCGAAGTCTGGTGGACTAAGCACAGGGGCCGATACCAAAGCTTTCTTAAGGGCGTCGAAAGACTGCTAGGCTCGCTCATCCCAGATAAAAGGTGTGTCCTTCTTCAGTAAGCACGTGAAACCTTTGGTAATATTAGCATAATTGACTATGAAACGACGTAGAAAAGTAGCTCTCCCTTGGAGGCTCTGAAGTTGTAACAAATTACGTGGAAGAGGCAACTGACTCGTATTGCCTCAACTTTGAGAGGATCGACTCCAATACCCTCTTTCGAAACTATGAAGCCCAGAAGGCGACCCGTTTTGACAGCAAAGATGCATTTGTTAGGATTCAATCGAATCTTGTATCGTATACATTGTTCGAGAATAATGCGGAGGTGCTTGGGGTGGTCCATTCTCTTGCGAGAATGGTCGGCAAGATGATCCAAGAAAACCTCCATAATATTTTTAAGATTGTGAAAGGCATAGGTCATGGCACACTCAAACGTAGCTCTGACATTTTTAAGGCCAAAGGGAATTTTTCGATATGCAAATGTTCCCCAAGGACAAATAAAAGTTGTCTTATGTTGGTCCTCGGGTTTGATTTGAATCTGGTTATAACCGGAAAATCCGTCCATGAAGGAAAAAATCTCACTCCCGGCGCAAGAATCCAATATTTGATCTATGAATGGTGTGGGAAGTTGTCTTTCGAACATGCACGGTTCAAATTCCTAAATTTGGTGCATACATGGATCGTTCCCTGCTTCTTATCCACAGGAATGGGGTTTGACACCCATTCGGTAAGGGGAATGGGGTAGATGAAACTTGCCTTGAGCAGTTTCTCCACCTCTGCCTTGATAGTGGCTGCTTTTCTAGGGTTCACAACACGTAAGCATTGTCAAACCGGTTTAGCATTGGGATACATTCTAATCTCATGTTCAATAATGCAAGGGTCTATTCCTAGCATCTCCTCATATGACCAGGTGATAGCTTCCCGGAGTTCTGTAAACAATTCAGTGTAAATAGCAATCTCCTCGAGAGTGCAATCATCACCGATGTAAACATTCTCGACTATTCCGGGAGTACGAGATATATTGATCGACATAGTTAGGGAAATGTTAGCCATATTACCTTTCACAAAAACATCATGTGACTTCAAAAGAGCCACAGGGTGACCAACCATCTCTGCTAGATTCGTCCTGAACTCTTCTCGTTCGGCGAGCTCGAGTTTGGGAAGGAAATAAGAGCGATGGTGCATATGTTCCCAAGGTCTCTCACTACCACACATGGCCTCCATAATATCTTCATCGGAAGGAAAAGTATCATCAAGGAAATCATGGGAACAAGATGAGTTGGCTGCCCAAACTGGCAGCGTAACGGGATCTTCCTCGACTTTCTGGGAAGAAGAGAGATCTAGTTCTGTAGTTGCTTGTTGAATATGCTGGTAAGCAAGCTCAGCTACAAATAGTGGCATAGACATCCCGACATGTGAAATGTTTCCAGATGTGGAACTCGTGGAAAGTAAAGTCCACAAACCATCAAAATAAGAAGTCTGGAATGACATATTACGTAAAGGAGGAGACGCATCGTCGGTAATGGTTCCAATAAAATTCACAGGTGCGGCAAAATCATATGTTCCCATCAATGAAGGGTACATGCCAACACCCATGTTCCCAGTTGCCGGCTGAGAATGAGTAACCTGCGGGACTATGGATCCCGTGGATGTTGTGGAAGAGGAGTTAACGTAATCCAGCTGATTGATGGTCACGATCTTGCCTTCGTGAGGAAAGCAAATAACTCTGAATACAGTGGATGCGACAGCTTTCATGGCATACATCCAATTCTGACCTAGTAAAAGGTTGTAGTCGATGGGCGCATCAACCACCTCGACTTCAATGGGCATAGACTTACCTCCCAAGGAGACAACAAGGGAAGGGATAATTCCATACGGCTTAAATGAACGACCATCGAATGTAGGGAGCGTGGTTCTAGACGTGAGTAGGGGAGGAGAGCCAAGATATTTGCAACAAGCTAACGACATTGCTGATGCAGAAGCACCTTCGTCAACCATAATACGTTTGACAAAAATTTGAAGGCACACCACCTAGATCTGAAAAGCCATGTGGTATGGTAAGCGAGGTTGAACATCAGTAGTATCGAACTTGATAACAGTGGGACTTCCCCCATCCTTAACTCCTAACGCACTCAAAAGAGTATGCTTCTGAGAAGGACAGGCTTGCAAAACTTCAAGAGCCAACATGGCACATGGAGTTTGGCCCAAATATTCTATGATGGGGTAGTTGTGGGTGGCTCAAGCATTAGGATTATGCATAGAGCGCTTAAGAACACCTTTCGGTATCTGCGGCATAATAGAGGGATTCTCGATATGCAAGGAATTTTCAGGAGGAGGGAGGCTCACTCCCCAAATTGGGTTGTGGTGCATCATAATCGCGCTGATGAGTGGCAACACTAACCTCTAACTGAACCATGTTTACACATCCATAACCACTAGTATTGGAAGAAGACGTTGTCATCTCAGTAGGTCCATAACCGGTGGTGGGAGCTTTCAAATCCATGTTTTGGTGATGAGGTAGGGGATCCTTCAACACAACTGGGCTCTGTGCCAAATGCTTCGATGCTTCTTCTATACGAGGACATAAGTGAGTAAGGTGGTCTTCCCCACAAAGCTTGCAAGGAAACTTCACCTTACACCTAGGTTTACGGTCCTCACCAGCATTTCCACCTTCCCAAGGAGGGTTGGCATTATCCTTACGGGGGGTATTGCGATTACTATTGTTATTCCCATTGTTTCCACCCTTACGATTGTGTCTCCCCTTTTTCTTAGCACCAGGTTGTTGGTTACCTGACTGGTTTGTCGTTTGCACACTGTGTACACCGGACGATGGGGTGGAAGTGGACAAGGTGTGAACCTGTCCTGGAGTAGACTGGTTTAGCAACAAATTCTGCATTTGATCAGCTACCAAATCTACGGGGCGAGTGCTTGCATATCCAACGATGCCATCGGCATGTGGTCCAGGAAATGACGTGGGATCATGACGTGTACGCAGTGCGTCAGGGATGATATCATACAAAATGTCAGACTGAGAGTATAATAAGATTAACTACTAGACTTTCAAGATAGCTTGTTCCTCAGTCACGATGACGGACATCGAAACATCCTTAGAAATGTATGGGAGTAGAGACTTGAGGAACCATTCCAACAAGAACTCTGGAGGAATGTTGGCTTTCACTAATCTCTTCCGCCGATGCCACTCTTGAATGTGGTCAGAAATATGCGTGGTCTTATTCTAATGGAAGGTAGATAAAATTTAAGTGCCAGTATTATAGTGAACCGGCAACTGGAAATGATCCAATAAAACCAAAGTGATCTCATTAAAACCCCTATACGTGTTTCCAGGCAACTCGACATACCACTTCGCGGCTTCCCCCATGACGGTGCGTTGAAATAGTCGCAATCTAACGGAATCGTGATTCAATGAGTTGGAGGAGCACCAAAGGTGAAATGTTGTGACATGATCTCCCGGGTCCTCACCACCTTTCCCCTCAAACTTAGGAATGTCTGAAGGGATCTTGGTAGGGACCGGGGGCCAAGTAGGGTCATGACACACTGGATCATTCGTGAGCTTCAAAAGATCTAGAAGATTCAAGCATGCAAGGAATGGGAGCTAAAGCTGGAAAGCTTGATTATAAACCCCCATAAAAGGTTGGTTAAACAAAACTATGTTATAAGATGGACCAAAAGCTTGACCATGAGGATTAAATTGTTGATAATAAGGAACTGACGGACCATAAGCTTTCCCATGGCCATAGGATTGATAACCTCCTCCTGCCTGACCCATTTGAGAGTAAGCAGGTATGTGTGTGTTTTGGGCACCATATTGTGGTGGTGGGTTATACTGGTGGCCAGCAGCGACTGTGTTGTAGTAAGGGTTTCCACCATGATTATGGGGCATGTATGTACTATTCATACCGGGAACCGTGTTTTACTGACCATAATGGTATGGTATGTTCCCACCCCCGGCATTAGGATTAGCTTGAGTAATCGTGTGGTGACCAGAAGCATGAGAAATATTCCCAACTCCAATATTGGTGTGACTAGTAGCAGGGATGGTGGCGTGATGTCCATGTGGATAGGAGATATTCCCACCCCCTACATTCGCATTACTAGTGGTTGCAGTGGACGCAAAAGTATGCGGTATGTGTCCACCCCCGTGGTTGGGAGGAACATTATCATTCATAAAAGTAGTCTTAGGTTGACGAGTAGCGGCACATGTATTAGGTGGTGGATGGCGAGTCGTGTTTCGAACAACGTTCCGATTAGGTTGGGAAATCCTAGGAGGTGGTCATCTACCAACATTGGCATTGTTAGGAGGAACATTACTAGTCCCCATACTATGTGTGTGGGTGGACAACATAGTGCCCCCAACGAGGGTAGTGCCCCCAGTGGGCATAGTATGGCTAACACTATGACTACTGCCAGCATGACTACCAACCTTAGTGGAAGGTTCGACGGTACTATGACTAGGCATACCAAAAGAGAGTGTTGTCGGGTTGATCGTAGGGCCAGTGTCATCATGTAACTCTAGCATCCCGTGTCTATAACTGCGTGGAAACGAAGGAATGAACGTGTCGTCCTGTTCTTCATCCTTGGGTAAGGTTGGCATTCTGTAAAGATAATTTTTCGGATTTGAAGGATCGAATGGATCTCATTCAAATGGATTAGGCAAAATAGAACTAGGTTGAGTCTCAAGTGGATCACCTCCCCACTCCTCACGAGGAGTATGGGGATCGGAAGTGTGGTCAACTCTACCCGATGGAGTAGAAGGTTTTTCCTCAGTATCGGAATGCGTAGCAATCATGACGTCTTGGATGTAAGTCTCGTAAGAATTCAAAGACTCATAGGGAGCCCTCTGGCGTCCTCTAGCAACACGGCATGAAATCTCGACCGGCTTTAAACCAGCCAACCGACGGGACTAGCGGAGAGTAGGGCTCCGCGCCACGATATCTTCGGAGAGAATATATAATCAAAATGTCCCCTAAAGGCCAACTATCAATCAAAAACAGTAAATCAAAAGCACACACCTAGAGAAACTACAGCCAAGAGCAGACAAACAGAGTGGCTAAATGAGTTCCCGACACTAGAACCAATATGTCTCGCCTAGGAGAGGCTTGAGACTCCCAAACTATAGTCGTAGGTAACAGAATCAGTTATAGAGACACCGAGGCTTCACTGCGTGTACAGGGTCAAGCCCACTGCACAAACACAACTGTGTTGTCCAATCCCTATCTGACTCAGGACACAAATAGTATAACCACTGCAAGTACCCTGTGCGATACCTAGGTAAGGCAACTATGGTCACCGCAATATAACCAATGCTCAGGGGGACAATATCAAGTGGGATCCGTCGTATGGGCAAGGTAGCTAATCCTGAAGCATAAGAGGAAAAACCTCCAGTACCCCTAGATACGAACAAATCCTGAAAATATCTCCCACGTTCAGCCAGTATCAGAGGGATATCCCTTCAACCAACCTCCCATGACCTCGTGCTTGACTCTGGCTTGAGTAGAGCTTCCTGAGAACACCGATCTATACCATGGATTCCTCCACTCCCTGATCAGACACCTAATGTTTTGTCTAGTAGTCTTGGATTGTTAACTCACAATGATCTATTCCAAGACTCTAAACCTATGCTAGTTGGTGTACCCTATAAATAAAATCAATCTAATCAATTTTAAGATTAAGTGTTAATTTTAATGGCTATGATTACTCAAGGGATATGATCGTGAAACTAGTGATGTGTAAGACTCAATGATATGCAAAATCATCAAATCCTAGACTCATCTATCTAATGAAAACAATGCCCCTAATATGCACAGTCAAACAAGCAATTCCGAAATAAATATGCAAGCCTTTTATATTTCTTTCAATGCACAATCAGAATCTAAATGAAGGCAGAAAGCACTCAATGCAAGATGCAATACATAAAAGCAAAAAAAAAAATTGCATTTTCTCTTATAAATGAAAGGAAAATGCAAAAACTATGTATATATTTTTTGTATTTTTCAATATATGGAAATGAAAAATGCAAGAAAAATCCTACTATCTAGTCATTGATATGCCAAGGAGATCACTAAGACAACCAGGCAGATACCAAACAGTAAGACTCAGCCAAAGGAATGAGCTCAAAAGGAAAAAACCAACAACGCTAAATCCAAAGATGGGTAAAAAACCAACAAGGCTCAACCAAGAGAAACGAAGAGTTCTGGTCACAACCAAGGCATGGAACAGTCAAGAAACAGGCCAACAAAGACTCAGGATCAACCAAAACCAACCGAGCAACAACCAAAGGTCATAAACCAACAAAATCCGGAGTTGTACGCTATTGTTAAAGGAATACCTGCGGGTACCCGCGAGTAGTAGAGTAAAGAGAGGCGGGTGTACATGGGTAGAGCTAAGCTAGCCCGTGGGTGAGGAAAGGTAAAATGTCAAACAGAGAGTCTAATGGCTCAGAGAAAGCAATTTTTCTATAGTGTATCTCAACAACAGATAAGTGACACAGAGCTTCAACAAACAACAACTCTAATTATGGACTAATGCTCAAAAAATCCCCAAGATGGATGTTTTCCCCAGTGGAGTCACCATTTCTATTTTGGAGAAAACTCACTATGGCTTGGGGTGTACCATAACAGACAGATGACTACCAAAAATCAACTCAATTCGCAGAACTATGCTATATAAATGACAATTCTAAGATAAGGAAGAAGATAACCAACCTTGATCCAAGCGTTTGATGTAGATCCCCGTTGGAGATTTTCAATCCATGCACTTGAATCTGCAAATTAGTCTTGACAGCCAATATACAACAAGTACATATAATATATAAACGGCATTAACATCATGAATAGCAATGGCCCATGATATAACAAGTAAATGCAACCCAATGTAAGATAAACAACATTTACAACATTAATGGACGAGAATATGAGTATTTCTATTAATAAACAAGAAGAAGTACAAAGTGATATGACCTCTTGCCGGTAACCAATATGAACCAAGATCTGTATCAATCCACTTATGCCTCCACCACTTCAATCCTCCATGAATGGCAAACTCAAACTAGATAGGAGTTTGGAAGGTGAACATAAAGGGTTCACAACTACAAGGATCAATGAGTGTAGACTCAAGATAGGGAAAAAATCCACTAGAGTTCTCTTGCTCTTCTTTCTCCTCCCGTCCATAAGCCATATGTGCTCAATATGTAGTCCTCCCAAAGGTAAGTGAAAGGACACATCGAGACGTTACTTGGGCAGATGGAGAGCCAAAGGTCACCCAATGACCGCTTTTTGGGAGTAAAAAGTAATAAACTAGTGATTTTTACCATTTTACTTGATACCCATAGGCTATAGTGATGCAACTCGCGAGTACGCATGCTATAGTGATGCAACATGCGGGTAGGAATAAAAATAGGGAAAAATAGGGCTGAAGGATATAAAGTGAATCTGAGTCAGTGAAATGGATCCTACAGGACAAAGAATGTTGATTCTCACAGGGTGGAAAATTACGGTGTAACACATTGTGTTTGGCTCATCATATTGGTCACATTCATATTTTGTTTGAACAAAACCATCATCGTTTGGCCCTTTCGGCGGTCTGTTAAAGTTTTAGCAAGTTCATGTATTTTGCATCATGTTAGCTAAAAATTGTCAATTTCACAACCTCCATTAATTCTCCATGTGCGTCCATTTATCATGGTTCTCCTTGCACCTAAATTTGGAAAGTTGTAAAGTTCCCCTTAAGTCTCTCCCTTGCAAAAAATGCCAATATTCTCCATTTTGAAAAGAAAGAAAAAATCCTCCTTTTTGTAAAATTATTTTTAAAAGGAGTTACCATGATTCTAATATATAATATTATTATAATATGTTATTAATATAATATAAATATATTTTATTATATATTACATCGAAAACTGATTAAATAGATTTTCTTTTATGTTTGTAAAGTTTTAGAAGGGATATTGAAATCAAAACATATTGGGCGATCTCTATTTTTTTTCATACCGCTCCACTCCTTACACAATGAAGGCTTATTCTGCGAGGAGATCAAACTTCCAACCCAGAGAATATCATCGTGGCGACGAAGGAATTTAGATACTTTCGACACTTTTGTTCAGCATGGTTTAGCCAAATTTGGAGAAAACCCAAGTTTTTTACTAGGGTTTTTAACTCAGGAAGTGTCGAGCAAGGTAAAAAACTGAATATTTCTAAGCACAAAAAATGTTGATTAATTTATGTGGTTCAAACTTAGATTTTGAACTATTTTAGGTGCCTCAATTGTTTTTTTACTTATAAATAGGGCTCAGTTCCGCAAGTCTGAATCACAGATTCTTTGTATTTTATCATGCGATGGAAATTTGCTAATGCTAACTTATTCAGTTCTATTTGTACAATATGAGGAATGTCCATGGCATCCTATTGATTATTTTTGTGATTTTTTGACATGTTTATTTTTTAAACTTTTACCCTCTAAATATTTTGCAATATGTTGTTGTCTCTGACATATTTGTGTTTGCAGAGCCATGGCCTTCTAGCATTGCAGGAGGCTATAAAGGCCTATCTTGTGGGGTTATATATTCCTTCCACAACCGTCGAGAAGGAAAACCTATTTCCACAGCAAACCATTAAATGGAAATGGCGTTATATATAATTTCTCGTGAATGGGAATAATTATTTAATATTATGGCCAACTTTCGAACCCACGTCGCGGGATTCAATAGGTAGCTTGCTGACCACTATACCATGGAACCACTTTTCACTAAAAAAACCTCACAAACAGTTTTATAATATAGTGGTTAGAATTTATTTAATTTAACTTTTGGATATGTTATTATTTTGATAAATATAAAGTAATATTTTAAGGAGAGGTTTGCACATCCTAATATTTGATCCCTCTAATGTCTTAACTTAACTCCAAGGTCTTAACTTGTGCAATGGAAATGTAAATATTTTTTCCTGAAACCTGATTGAAACCTAGGTTACATCAAAACCCTAGGGATTCTTCATGCACCTTCTCTGGATATGGCGAGGCCTCTGGTGATTCCCCTGGTGTAGCCGACCTGAAACATTGTTTGCATTTGCAGTAGCATTCATCTCCGATTGATATTTTTCCGACTTAGGGTACAAAGCCCAGGGTTCAAACTGTTGACCTCTGTGTACCAAAGGGATTCTTGTCAAATACCCCAATTTACTACATTTTTTTTCAGCATTTTCCCCAACGACAACTATCTTTCTCTGATCTCTAGATAACCCTAGCAATTTCCACAATCTAAAAGAATTAAATAGATAATATTTTCTCAAACAGATATTATAATACTAATTTACAACAACAAGATATCTATCACCAGAACTCAATTCATTTCACCTTTTGTCCTTCAATCCTATGAAAAAGGCCTATGGAAAGACTACTTACTATAATTCTTTCTACAACAAAGTGGATTGTTTTAATGGTTTACTACTTACTTATCTTTGGATAATACTCCACTCTTGTGTGATGACGGGTGTGGCTTCCAGACTTGGGATATAATACTACCCGTGTGGAGCTTCCAAATTTCTCCTCTCATTTCTCTAAAGGAGTGGTAAATACCACTCAACCCAAGCTTAACCTATGTATAACATGGTTGTTTAAGGAATTTGGGGTCTATATGTAAACAAACTAAAGTTATAAACTACGGTGCTCCATCCATACATTTAAAGTAAAGAAGCATAGTACGTCGTTACCAAGGTTTTAAGCATACTAAAGAAATTTCTACAAAACATCTCGTCGGGGTATTTCAAAGTCTTCAAAGGTCCTTATGCACCATACATTTGATGTGAAACCTTGAGAGTCCAGTCACTAGCATTTAAGTGGTAATGAAAACACTACGGACATGACAGTACTACTTTTCCCTTTCGAAAAGTAAGGAGGTCTTCTCATACAGTATCCACCACAGAATTCATTCAGTAGGCAGTACCTCTCGATATCAGCAATACTGACAAGGAGTAAAAGACCTGAGCTAGTTGAGAAGGTTCATTTGGCCCTCAAAGCCTCAATCTGGGGTTTCACGTTTTCTCCAAGGTTCCACTGTTCTTTTTAATTTCTTCCTAAGGAAATTTAATTTCGCTAAGGATGGGAACATGATGGTAAGCAAGTTATTTTTACTGTACAGGAAAACTGGTTCAGTTGATCCATGCGGTGGCCTGCTTCCAGGTTTGAATAAGGTACCATAATTATATTATGCTTTTCTTTATTTAACTGCTTCAAACAAGATACAATGTATACCCAAACTAACTCCTGAAATCCTTCTTCCGTGATGACAGGATTACCATGGTCATCTACCTGCGTAACCAGCAAGGTTCGATACGGGGTAAGCAATAAACCCTTATTGCTATTATCTTTGTTGTATGAAAGGGCTCTGGTGGGAAATGAGTCTTTTAAGGAGGTCTAATGGGATGGCCGTGACCTAGATTGGATTTTAGACTAGATTTAAACACAGTATTTCTCATTAAGTGTTAAATCTGGCACTATATACCATGGAACTAAATATGTAACATCGTCTTGGACTTTAGATTGTAAAGTCTACAAGCTACTCTTCCGAAGTAGATAATGGAATCGACTCCATTTTAATCAAAGGAACCTAAAATTTGTTATTTCTTATTTGCGTCATTAATCTGTTATTTAAACAAGGGTCTGGGCATACTTTGGCTTGATGCGTCTTTTCCTCATAATATGTCTTATTTACGGTGGTTGTAAGAGATTGGGAGATATAAGGTTTTCAAATATGTTGAGTTTGTACTCGAAAAATGTATGCATATACTTCCATTTTGTATCGCTTTGGACAAGGGCGTTGACCCATTTCATTTACAGTTTGTAACTTCAAAATGTTACCCAAGAAAATGTTTTTGCTCAGAACTTTATTTAATAAGCATGTGGACTTATAGAATAGAAGGAAAAGTGCATAACTTAGGTAACATTCAGTATTTTATGTTGCTTAATGACTTCATTCGTAAAATGTAGATCCGTCTTTCTTTTGCAGAGGTTCCATTTTCCATCTTAGGGTTTCAATGAGTATTTTCTACACCATTACTGGTTCTATGCAACTAAACCTCTGGTATGAATTATTCCAACCCCAACAGTGAACTCAGGGTTTTCTCTCTAATTTGAAACCATAGATGTGTCTCTTTTCCAAGAACTTATTCTTTAGTCTTGGAATATATATATATCTATAAATATATTTATCGCCGACGATGCATGTTATGGTTGTACAGAACATAACTAGGGATTTCAGAATAATGGGAGGGTAAATACCGTACCTTAAATTACCCTGACATACTTGTTGGCAGGCGGTTTGGTAGAGTACTATTGCAGCATCTCCGATGCTGCGACAAGGCAGAAGATGGCGCGAATGACGAGAAGATGATGTGGATGGCGATCAATGGAAGATTAGTTATGCATTTTGGGTCAATTGTACCGTGGAATGCGGGTTTTGGGTCGTTTGGACCACATATTATGTAAATGTTGAGTCAATTATACCGAGGAATGCAGGTTTTTGGTCGTTTTTGGATAAGTCAATTAGACATTGGGTCATTTGTCCATAGTGTCAGTTAGGAAGTTGGTAGTAAGTGGACAAGAGTTGTAAGGCAGAAGGCTATATATAGATAAGAATTGTAAGTGTTGAATACACAATTTTGGGAAAATTAGCATACAATAGAATCCACAGGAGAGGAATGCGAAGCTTTGATGTTGTATGTTCTTGGGGTATGTTTTGATGCCAAGAGTCATAGAGGAGATTTAGTTTTTGTAGAGGCATTGTATTTGAGTTCACAATGATAATATGATGAAGCTTTTTGGTGAAAATCCTGTGTTCAATTCATTCAGTTATGTGATATTGCAGCATACGAATAATGTTATGTTTCTTTGATGCGATACTTGCTTTACATCTACTATTGCTGCAATGATGAATGTATCGATTGAATGTCGCTTTAATACTATGTTGAATGCTTAAAAATCTATGTCATTGTGTTACAATAATTTTAAGTATCATTAGCCACAACCATCCTCCTCCATTCAGTGGAAACATGGTTCCGTATGCTCTTCTTGGATGCCTCGAGTGAGACCTCATCTGCTCTGCAGGTGTTGCTGGGCGGGATAAAACCTGTACGGACCGGTGCTCAGGAATACTGCGGTATGTGTCGACAGTGAGCGGGACCCCTGTCGACTAGCATTATGCTAACAAATGGTTCTGTTGCCAGGACCATGTACGGAGTGAAAGGAGGACATGTTGTGGCACCCGATGAAACCGGAGATCCAAGAATGGTTTGATAAAAAGTTGCAGGAATTCGCCGAAGAAGAAAGTAGGAACACTCGATTGACAGTAGGACAGTGGGTAGATAGATACATTCACGTGTTAAATTTGCAGAATTTACTTCAATCTGATCTAGGATCTTAACTGAGAGAACAACATGTACAGCAAATCTACAGCATATCAATCATGGACACAATAATGCAAGCACACAAGAGACACAGAGTTTACTTGGGGAAAACCATAAAGGTGAAAAACCCCAATAACTTCCTCAGAGATAGATAGAGCAATGATACAACCATAATACAAGAGATAGTCTTCTCCTAGCAGCAAAGCCTCCTCCTCATAAGTGCGCCACTTTCTAAATGAGAGAAGTGTGTGAATGAATGATCAAATAGAGATCTCCCGATCTCTATTTATACTTGTTCTGTCCTACCCAATAAACTAATGGGGCCTACATGTCTAGATTAACCCATGGCTAACTTAATTCGGGCCAACCCCACACTTGGTGGTCTAATAACCCTTTGACCCACATGGCCGACCCCCAATAGGGTGGTCTAATAACCCTTCGACCCACATGACTTATACAGGGCCGACCCCAACAAGGTGGTCTAATAAACCATCAAGTATAAGTTATGACACTTACAATATAAATGACGACACTTCCGTATAGAGGAATAATACCATCTCTATAAGAGTACAAAATACATATATGAAATACATTCTGAAGTTACATATACATCAACACTCCCTCTTAAATTGGAAGGTATTTCTCGACAAAGATCTGCTAGCACAAGTCTTCTTCTCCGGATCATCATCAGCGAATCATCATCCTCGAATCATCGTCATCGTCACTACTGCTGCTATCTCAATCAATCTCTGAATATACTCATCATAGGAAGTTCTACAGAGCCAGTCCATTTTCATACTAGATGTAGGCCCACCACCTGCAGGTCTTCATCATCACTTGCCATACTGTGGAATTCTCAGGACTTATTACGTGCGTCACAAAACCTCGCAAGAGCATCCCAAGCTGTTACAAGCACATGGCTCTACCTGTAGGATCTCCCAGGGCCATATTATATGTGACCTCACAACAAAACCTCACAAAAGCATCCCAAGTTGTTACGAGCACACAGCTCTACCTATAGGATCTCCCAGGGACACATTATATGTGGTCACCACAAAACCTCGCAAGAGCATCCCAGGCTGTTACAAGCACACAGCTCTACCTATAGGATCTCCCAAGGATAAATTATATGTGGTTATGGCAAACCTCACAAGAGCATCCTAGGTTGTTACGAGCACACAGCTCTACCTATAGGATCTCCCAGGGACATATTATATGCCATAGGACAAAACCTCGAAAGAGCATCTGCCAGATATCCCAGGGATAAATTATATGCCATAGGAAAAACCTCGAAAGACTATCTGCAGATCTCCCAGGGCCAAATTATATGTCCTCCCAAAGAAAAACCTCGAAAGAGCATTTGCTAGATATCCCAGGGCTAGATTACATGCCATAAGCAAAACCTCGAAAGACTATATACAAATCTCCCAGGGCCAAATTATATGCTCATCTGCACAACCTGATCCACGGCCATAGAGTATCATCCTGATACTCACCATACATCATCCTGATGTATACATGATCATCCTGGCCATCATCACTGCAACATCCTGCTGCAAGTCATCTGGAGCAACATCCTAAAGCTTGTCATCCACAATCATCTTGATCATATCATGCATCTACCTGATGCATACCAATTATCTACCTGATACATATCATCATACATGATCCACCTGATCATACAATGTATCCACCTGATACAAATACAAATACAAAGACATGATCCACCTGATCATACCTGATACATATCAACATACATGATCTACCTAATCATACAATGTATCCACCTGATACATATACAGATGCATGGTCCAAGCATCCGACATGATGCATATACAAAATACATACAAATGATCCAACCGATCATATCCAGCATCCAACATGATGTGTACATACATATACATAGAAATGATCCAACTGATCATATCCAGCATCCAACATGATGCATACATACATATACATATAAATGATCCAACTAATCATATCCAGCATCCTCCTGATGCATGTACAGAGAAGTAACTGGATCATCATCCATGATCCTCCTGATCATCATAGCATCGCCTTCTTTAGATCATCTCATCGTCCATGAAGCACAACCCAGATGCACATCATCCAACACTTACAACACCGACATGGGAGAACACATCTACCACCATTCGGGGAAGGCTCCAGCCCTTACTTTTTCACCATGAGAGAACACATCTACCACGATGTGAAAAATGGCTCATCAATTACATCACGACCAAGGGAGAACACATCAACCATGTCAGAAAATCTCATGTGCATCTGCATCTTCCGGACTCATCACTTCCCTTTGGAAGGAACCTCGATCTAAAGTGCACCAAGCCTCTCTCAGAAGTACTCAAAATACACTCTGGCCAACGGCTTGGTCAATACATTTGCAACCTGCTCATCCATCGCAACATACTCTACTTCGGTTGTACTCAGTGCTACGCAGGACTGGTTCCTGCTAAACCAAGAGATCACACCTGATCCCTATCTGCAGCACTGCCTGCCCAATCTGAATCAACATAACCCTATAGGTTAAACTTTTGATTCGCATCATACTTGAGCCCATAATCAACTGTACCCTTTAGGTACCTCAGAATATGCTTTACAGCAACCAGGTGAACACTCCTCGGATCCGTCAGGAACTGGCTCAATGTGTTCACCGCAAAGCAAATATCTGGTCTCGTGTTCGTCAGGTACATCAAGGACCCAATCATCTGACGATACATAGTGACATCAACCGGCTCAGATGAAGCATCACACAGAAGCTTCAGGTTTGATGCCATAGGTGTGGCCATGTCCTTGCAGTCCATCATCCCGAACCTCTTCAGGATCTCTACTGCATACTTTCCTTGTCCAAGGAAGATTCCATTTGCACTCTGCCACATCTCCATGCCTAGAAAGTAGTGCATCATCCACAAGTTCTTCATCTCGAACTTGGAAGCAAGCTTCCACTACGTGTTGGCAATCAATCTACCTTCACCTGTAACAAACAGGTTATCCGCATACAAAATTAGTATCATTGGATTGCCTTCCTTAACCTTGTAGTAAAGGTTGGAATCCGCTTTACTCTTGGTAAAGCCCAAACTGGATAGAAAGCTGTCTATCCTACCATACCAAGTTCTGCACGTTTATGACTCCCTGTCATGTGTCGTAAAACCAAGTGGCTGCTCCACATACACTTCTTCTTCAATTACACCATTCAAGAAAGCTATCTTTAAATCCATCTGGTGTATCTTCCATTTCATCACTACAGCCAGAGCAAGTACAGATCTAATGGAAATGTATCTGGCTACAGGAGCAAAAGTCTCTATGCTACCACCTGCAGCATGCTTGATCTTGTAGATCCTCTTGGAAGTCACTACATACTCCCCTTCAGGTCTTGGGACTGCATCCCAAACATCTTCATGATCGACTGGTACTCCTTGATCATGGCATTCTTCCCAGATCCTGGGAACTTCAATATCTTCAATATTTTCAATAGATAACTTTGTTGCTTGAACAAATGTTGTAGTCCTTCTTTTGTAGGTGATGGTATACGATCTTTCCTACACAACAAGTTAAATTGCATGATTAGAAAACATCTCATAGTTTTCAGAACAAATTCTTACACATAACAAAATATGTCATACAGTCATGCAATTTTTTAGCCAATGCTTCAATACAACATTTATCCATATCCCGTAACTTTCTAGATTCCTTCCAATATCTACCAGAACATTGTTAAGAGTGTGCACAACTCCCAACATCCCGGCAAATATGTTTCATTCTAGATAAGTAGCAATGGAATGTTGTGCAGTTCCATAGGCCACTTACCCATCAAATGCATATTAGTAGTATACTGTTCATTAATGCAATCATTCTAATATGCACAATACATATCCTAAGTCTAGGAACATAAGCCTATACATCATTGAACAATTTTATTTAAACAAACAAATATGTAAGAAATGGTAATTAAAATACTTATCTTTGTTTGTTTGTTGGGTGGACTCCCTCTGAGTCCTTGCTTCCTTGCAGGAGCTGCTGAAGTAGCTTCTTCTACACCTTTCTGTTGTGGAATGCAGAAGGATGGTCAACTCCCCTTGGATATCTGCATCCTTGCATAAACTAATGGAGTGAGCTCCCTCTTGATCTTTGCTTCCTGGATTACCTGTCCTTAAACCTATATTCATCCTAGGTACCTATGCATGCTTATTAGTATCATGATTGTGTTATCCTTGTAATCTCATACATTCATTAGTATATTCTTAATACTATCAAAACACAATAATCTTAAGCATGTATAGTCATGATCATTTCAAACAGAAATAATAAGCATTAATATTCAAGGTTTCAGGGAAGTCTTCTTTTACTCATGCATACTCTTATTTGATCATAGGGCTCTTTTGGTTAGTTAAATCATCAATCAAGATAAGAGATATAATATGCATAAAACCCATGATTACTCAAACCTATACCTTCATGATTCTTCTGGTTAGTCATATCATCAATTATGGTAAGAAACATAATATGCATACAACCATGACTATTCAAACCTATGACTTCATGAATAATCATTATCAACAACACAACCCTATCGAGGGTATGAAAACCTATGCCGAATTTGATGTCATAGAAGTTGTCGAAGGTGGCAGCTCTTATCCCATGTTGTTTGGGATTGGATGGGCTAATGACAGTGGAGCTGTAATCAACTTCAAGTGACGGATGATGACTTTTGAAAATCGTGATCTCAGAGTTATCGCCCCGTTGGATCCAGCTGAAGGATGCTGCTACATAGAGCCAGTGAAGGACGACGATCCCAGTGGATGGGACCATGCATTCAATATTTCTAAAGATTATATACATACGATTGCCAATGGTGAGCTGGGATGGCGCAATGACATCTCTGCATCTTCCGACTCTGATGATGCGCTAAAATTTTGGAAGAACCGCTTGCACGAAGTGTCGCTCCGTAAGTGCGGGTTGGTCACACAGTCATTATGCCGTGTCGCAACTAAAACGGTTACACTACTAATATATGAAGGACTACCTGGCTTATCCGACTTTTTGATGACATTCAAAGAAAGAGTTTCCGAACCACAGCGCTTGCTGGCATTGAATGAAGCATTGAAGGATGCTCCAGCATGCTGGTGGGAAACACACAAGGCATCTATTAATGGATGGTTGAACTGCCAAAGATTGATGATGGTATGTTTTGGTGATACGGAGGTTTACCACACTGGGAAGTATGATGGGCATACCGATCCTGGTGGTCACTTGATGGAATGCCAACGGCTATGGGTATCGCAACCAAAAGATGAGTGGGTCCATGCTTTTATCCATACTTTGGATGAGATGCCACGCTCATGGTATAACACAACTGAGTTGCGAGGGGAAATTTCTACTTGGCTGGAGCTCACGGTGTGTTTTACCCATACATTCAGTTTTGTGGATGCTGATCCAGAGGTTCATAATGCATTACAGATCATCTGTGATGTCATTCTGTAGGTTTTTCCAGTAGCATATCCTACAGACCCGCACACGCACTTCCAGATGCAGTCTCTCATGGAGTGTTTTAATATTAGTAGTGGGCCAGAAGATGGTGATAATCCACGGGATGTGAATATCCCGGAGTCAGTTGTCGGATAGGTATAAACTCTCTTAGGTTAAAGTAGACTTTAACTAACTCTAAACTAAGACAAAAAGATAACAAATGCTACCTTGAATTCCTAGATCTAAACAGACATTTCAAGATTAAACTGCTGAAAGAAACGAAAGAGATCTAATTGACCTTCAATTCAATTGCTCGTCCTAATGGTCGCTCCAATTTACAAGTCCTCGCTAATGAACCTATCAGAATGAAACCAAGATATAAGCATATACGATTCTCTAGAAACTTGAAATATGAGTTAGAATCTAAATCTATAATAGATACAAATCATATAATTGAAACAAAATCAACACACATGATTTGGGAAACAAGACAAGTTATGTTTTATTACCAACTTGAAGTCACTTACAATGGTTGCTTGATATCCAAGCCAACTCCCAGCTCCAAGTGCTTTCTCCTCTAGCTATCTCCACAAAGATTCAAGATCATAAGTTTGATGTCTCCAAGAGTCCTCCCCTTTGCTCATGAAATGCCTCTCTCTTATAGTGTGTAGTAGGTTTAACCATCAAGAGAGAAGAATGGATCTTGGGAATTTTTAGTGGATCAGGCCCACTAATCTAAGAAGGTGGGTTAGGATCGAATCAAGGATACCAATCCTAAAAAATATCTCGAAGATCAAGATCCCACAAGCCATGGAAAAAAGGATAAAAAAGGAGTACCGCGCCTCTTAAATTGAGCGTAGCGCGGTAGTGTGGACTACCGCGCACCTAAGCTGGAGCAAGGCGCGGTAGTGTAGGTATATGAAGTCTCAGTTGGGTTGATTTTTGACAGGATAGGTTTGTCTTCAAGGATCATTCATCATTTTTCTCTTCTGGGTGTTTTAAGCAATAGGGGAAGTGTCGTCAACTATTTTTATGGTGAAGATGCGACACTGTGAAATATGGAGGTATAACATGGATGAGATGCCACGCTCATGGTATACCACAACTAAGTTGCGAGGGGAAATTTCTACTTGGTTGGAGCTCACGGTGTGTTTTACCCATACATTCAGTTTTTTGGATGTCGATCCAGAGGCTCATAATGCATTACAGATCATCTGTGATGTCATTCTGCAGGTTTTCCCAGTAGCATATCCTACGGACCCGCACACGCACTTCCAGATGCAGTCTCTCATGGAGTGTTTCAATATCAGTGGTGGGACAAAATATGGTGATGATCCGCGGGATGTGAATATCCCGGAGTCAGAAGGAAGTCGCGCTGTAATACCACCTGATGCGCCAAGCGACTCGATCAGTCAGCCGCTGAGGATCCGCAAGATTAACATTGGGATAGAGGACACTCCGAAGTTCACAAACATCAGGGATTATTGGGATGATGAGCTGATAAGCAAGGTCACTGATATGCTCTGCGAGTTTCAAGATGTATTTCCTGACAAAATTTTCTGACATGAAGGGGATTTTGGGCGATTTAGGGGAGATGAAGGTTCCATTAAAACTAGATGCTAAGCTGGTCCGGCAACGACCTTATCGGCTAAATCTGTGACACAAGGAGAGGGTCAAGACAGAACTTGATCGCATGTTGGATGCTAGTATTATTGAACCAGTTGAGGAGTTGGAATGGATTAGTCCTATGGTGGTGCAGGATAAGAAGATTGGTGAGGTGCGCATTTGCGTTGACCTAAGGAAGCTAAATGATGCATGTTGCACGATCCGTTCCCCACTCCATTTACTGATGAAGTGCTTGAAGGTGTGGGTGGCCAGGAGATGTAGTCCTTCACATAGGGTGCTCTGGCTATCATCAGATCCGCATTGCCAAAGAAGATGGCCATAAGACAACTTTCGTTACTAAATGGGGCTACTTTCAATACACTGTAATGTCATTTGGTTTGAAGAACGCACCTGCGATATTTTCGCAGGTTGTCATTGTTGCATTTAAAGACTTCATTCAAAAAAATTTACAGGTAGACATGGACGACTGGATGGTATATGGGTTGGTCCGTGATCATTTGGATAATCTACGGTTGATGCTCGAACGATGCCGACAGCACCAGATATTGTTGAATCTGAAGAAATGTATCTTTTATGCACCGTTTGGGATATTGCTCGGCCATATTGTGTGTAAGAAAGGGTTGTTGGTCGATCCGGCTAAGATTGCACTCATTTTGAGTTTGCAACCACTAACCACTGTTAAGCAGTTGCGGACGACTCTAGGACACACGGGGTATTATCGCAAGTTCATCAGGGGTTATGCTACGATTACTGCCCCTATGGAGAAGTTGTTGAAGAGGGATGTGCTATTCCAGTGGATCCCGGAATGTCAGGCTAGCTTTGAAACACTGAAGGCAAAGATGGCGTCGGCACCGATATTGGTATTTCCAGATTGGAGTAAGGAATTCCATGTCCATGTTGATGCCTCATCGATTGCGTTGGGTGTCATATTGGCTCAACCAGGAGAAGGCGGCCTTGATCATCCGATTGATTTCGCCTGTCGGAAGTTATTCTCTGTAGAACGAAATTACACTACCACTAAGCGGGAAGGTCTAGCAATGGTCTACGTGCTGTAGAAGTTCAGGCACTATTTGTTGGGTGGGAACTTCAAAATGTTCATTGAACATTCCACTTTGAAATACCTAGTCAATGAGCCTGTGTTGGGGGGGAAGATCTGCTTCTCGCTACTTCTTTCTCAGGAGTTTGATTTTGAAATCATTGTGAAGCTGGGCTGGTTGAATGCTAGTCCCGATCATCTCTCGCGGATCGATACAGGAGAGGAGCCGACCAACATTGAAGATGGTTTACCAGATGCTCAACTGTTTCGGATTGAGGTTGTAGATGGATACTTTGCAGAAATCATACAGTTTCTGACAATGGGTACTGCACCAGATGAATTCACCACTTGTAAGAAGAAGCAGTTGGTATTCAAAGCTACAGAATTCCCGCTAATTGCAGGAGATTTATACATAATGGGTGCCGATGAGGTATTGCGCAGATGTGTCTTGCCGCATGAGCAAGCACAGATATTAGAAGAAGCACATGGAGGAGTAGCCGGAGGACACTATGGCGGTAGGGAGACTGCTAGGAAAGTGTTGCATGTTGGGATCTGGTGGCCTACACTACATAATGATGCGAGAGACTATGCACAATCCTATGATGTCTATCAGTGAACTAGAAAATCATCTCGACGCAATGAGATGTCGTTGATGCCCTAGTTGACATTACAGCCGTTCGATAAATGGGCGGTGGATTTTGTAGGACCGATCAATCCATGAGGGAAGCGCATGGGTGCACGCTATATTATCAATGCGACAGAGTATTTGAATCGATGGGAAGAAGCTGTACCAATCATTGATTGCTCCGCAGCCACATTTGCGCGGTTTCTCTTTGACCACATTGTCACTTGCTTCGGCTGCCCCAAGATAATATTGAGTGATCAAGGAAGCCACTTTCTTAATTGCACCATCAGGGCATTGACGGAGGAGTTACAGATATAGAATAAGAAGAGTATACCCTATCATCCGTAGGAGAATGGCACGGTGGAGGCTTTCAATAAGGTATTGGAGCAGGCGCTAACAAAGGTGTGTAATGTGAATCACGATGACTGGGATCTCAAAATCCCAGCAGTATTGTGGGCCTATCGCACCACATGTAAATAGTTGACAGGGAAGACACCATTTAAGCTGTTGATGGACAAGAAGCAATTATTCCCATGGAGTATATTGTTCTGAGTCTGTGCATCGTGGCCGCAACAGGACTGGATGATGCAGCGGTACTAGATGAACATCTAGAGCAGTTGGTGCAGTTGGAGGAAGATCGTTTTATCGCTGGGTTCCACCAGAGGGTCGAGAAGGATCGCCAGAAAGCATGGCATGATCGACACATAAAAAACAAACAGTTTCAGCAGGGTGACTTGGTGCCATTGTACGATATCAAGTTTATGAAACATAAAGGAAATTTGTAGATGAATTGGCTTGGTCCGTATCGCATCAATAGTATTACTTCATGGGGTGCAATTCAGCTAGAGCAGCTGGACGGGGCGATGCTCCCAAAACTAGTGAATGGTCATAGGTTGAAGCCCTATCAGTTGGGCTTGGAATATCGTGATGCCTGAGTCGCATCGGGGCAAAATATATATATATATATATATATATATAAGAGAGAAGTTGATTGACTGGTGGCAGGATGTCACACCACCATGGATGAAATGCGGAAGCAGGGAGGCTTCTGGCGCAAGTTTGGAGCGATCGGAAACACATGGCAGCGCTGCGGCTGGGTCAAATCAGGAATCATGACGAATCATTAGCAAACGGAACTTTTTTCTGTTGACGGGTATGATTATTAGTTGGCTCGGATTACCGCAAGACGCACGCACGTTTGGAACGAACAGCACACCGTGGCAGCATGGCCGGTGGCACCCGGGGTGATGGTTTGCACACTCGGCATGAATGGCAGCCGGCAATAGTATGGTTTCCCCTCTGCACGTCAGAAGTCTGGTTCATAAACACAAGGAACAACGAAATGATCTAATTGGCACCTTATGTGAATGGGTTTTGCAAATGATTGCCAAGGCCGATGAACGGTCGAACACATTGTATAAATATAGGGCTCGAGGATAACAGGATCACTAAGGTTATTTTCAGTTCAAAGAGATTATGTTACGAGACGTTCGGGCATCCAGCTAAGTTAGGAATTCTAAGGAAGTTGTGGAAATGCTCCATTTTATTTCCTGTGGTAGCACACCAGGTGCGTTGAGGGCCAGAACGACAAGTGTGCATTAGCGGTTGGAGCAAGCTACGCCTTGGACACTCCAGAGTTACAAGCATGAAGTTTTGTCCGAGATTTCTAGCAGTTGGTGATGGTTAGAAGTCTCGTGGTCCCTACGACCACACAAAATGGGGGGGTCGTCGCCCCCAGGTCCCTGTAACTTGTGCTTACTGGTGCGAAACAAATGTGCCAGAGCCGTTGCCCTGTTTCGCCCCTCAGTTCTGTTCGTAAACTTCTCCTCAGTCTGCACTGGATTCCTCGAGACCAGAGGATGAGTTTGATAGGTAAAGGACAGTAAGTCGGGGGATGACCACTTTTGGGTGATAATTACATGACAGCGAGTCGACAATCAGTGTAGCAGATGGAGCAAGACAACACCGCATGATCCAAATAGCAAGAACAGTTGCAGAAACATAGTTAAGCAATAGAAGAGTCCGAGTACACCATGTCCTACTGATGTGGCTCGAGGGTGAGCCACAAGATTGTGTTGGAGGCTTGTTGGCAGGTGGTTTGGTAGAGTACTATCGCAGCATCTTCGATGCTGTGACAAGGCAGAAGATGGCACGAATGACGCGAAGATGACGTGTATGGCGATCAGTGGAAGATTAGTTATGCATTTTGGGTCAATTGTACCGCAGAATGCGGGTTTTTGGTCGTTTTTGGATAAGTCAGTTAGACATTGGCTCATTTGTCCATAGTGTCAGTTAGGAATTCAGTAGTAAGTGAACAAGAGTTGTAAGGTGGAATCCTATATATAGATAAGAATTGTAAGTGTTGAATACACAATTTTGGGAAAATTGGCATACAATAGAATCCACAGGAGAGGAATGTGAAGCTTTGATGTTGTATGTTCTTCGGGTATATTTTGATGTCGAGAGTCATTGCATAGATTTAGTTTTTGCAAAGGCATTATATTTGGGTTGACAATGATAATATGATGAAGCTTTTTTGGTGCAAATCCTGTGTTCAATTCATTCAGTTATGTGATATTGCAGTATACAAATAATGTTATGTTTCTTTGATGCAATACTTGCTTTACAAATACTGTTGTTGCAATGATGAATGTATCAATTGAATGTTGCTTTAATACTATGTTGAATGCTTACAAATCTATGTCGCTGTGTTACAATAAGTTTAAGTATCATTAGCCGCAACCATCCTCCTCCATTCGGCGGAAACATGCTTATGTTTGCTCTTCCTGGATGCCTTGGGTGAGACCTCATCTACTCTGCAGGTGTTGCTGGGAGGGATAAAACTTGTCGGGGCCGGTGCTCAGGAAGACTGCGGTATGTGTCGAAAGTGAGTGGGACCCCTATTGATTGGCGTCGAGCTAACAATACTTGTCTAAATAAACACTATGTTTAAGGGATGGCTATGATCTCTTTCTGCTCATTGTCAAGTGCAAACCAGATAAGGCTTGGCCTACCCTGTCCCTAGAACTTTACTATTAAACGGTTAAGATCTTTACAATCGGTTTATATATTTGAAAAACCATTTTTATACAGTTTTGTACAATAAATTCTATTCTATGTCTACATTTTTACTGTCATGTTCAGTTTATATTTTCTTATTCCAATACAGTCTTGGGATTGATTAATTTAGATGCATTTACAAATACTTAAAAATCTGTACAAATCGATTTAGACAATGCTTTTTGTATTCGGCTTTAATACAAATACTTCTACAATATGCCTATATTAAAATAATGAAGCATGTCTTTCAAAACCAGACCAATTAGATGGTATAATCCTACTAGTCGATAGGACTATGGCTTTCAAACTATTATAGCATTAAGTCACAATATCTTTGTGCTATTCAATAACTCTCAAAATCCACCATCCAAATTTAATAAAGAGATTTCCATGCTAAATAATACAATTTTACCCTTCAAAATCTGGTTTAAAATTTTAATCACATAGGTCGAAGAAAATTTCAATAGACCTTTCCAATATTCAGATCCGTCGTAGCATTCGATGGACAGTCACATATAATCATTTATCAAGAAAAATTTGCAACTATATAAATCTAAGAATTTAAAAGAAAAACCTGGTAAATAACTGAATTTGGTGGGAACAACCACCTTCCTCCCAATCGAAGATTCAGATCACTTCCAAATCACCCCTGAGCTATATCATGCATGCGAAAATAGGGATAGTCAACCTCTGTTCATAAATCTCAGTTTTTCCCAAAAGAAACTTTCCTAACACAATGTGCTCACATAGAAAGGAATTCAATTCCAACATACTAAGCGGCGTCCCGCCTCCCACATATGCTCTCTTCTTATAGTTTATTTTTGCCTAGGTCTTTCCACTAGCATCCAATTCCTCATGGAATTTTCGCAACTAACAAAATCCCTGATTTCCAGGGTGTGTCTAGTGCCATTAATGCACTTCTGACACTCGTTCCAACTTCTCTGAGGTTAACTCCAACTTGTCCCTTACCTTTCCATGCATGATCTCCTCATTTAACAGGGTTGTTCCATTCCATTCATACATAGATTTTATATGAAATGTGTATTAAATTAGTCCTCCTAGGACTTATTTGGAAGATTTCATATCTAGCCATTTTATTTAAAAAATTCGACAATAAATAAATTAAAAAAATTAAATTTTTTCAGAATGTTTTATTCTTTTGTGGGATGTCACACTTCCGGACCTACGTTGCAAAGAGAGAGGGATAAAAGTTGCAGGAGGGCCTACGATTCACTTTCGGAAGGGAGTAACAGGCACATATCTGTCTTTCTGGATGAAGCTTTAGTCAATGAAAACGAGGGGTAATAACGAGAAAGATTCATAGGGTTTGCCTGCAGTGGAGTGATTTTGCATGGTTTAAGATCCATCCTTTTGTTTGGGTATTGGTGTTGTATAAACGAGGTTACAATGCCATGTTGTGGACTAGACATCGGGGTTAGTTTCATGAAACCCTGGCCTAGTTAATGAGGCGGTCGTTTTGTTTCTTTTACATTAGGGCACAATGGTTTCGTAATTTTCATCCTTGAGACTCTCTATCAACTGGCGGAAGATGATGATGGGTCATGGAGCCTATGGTGGTTGTGTCTCCGAGGGGATCCAGAAAGCTGTAAATCGACATATATTTATAGGCCCTCAACTTATTCCTTGTCACATCAACAACTTATGCTTCTCTCTATCGCGATGGTTCTATTTTGTTGGTGTTAGACACCTGATGTTGATGACAGTTGGAAGACTTCTTTGTCAATGTTGAGGCCAACTGTTGCTTCTGTTGATGTCAATCTAACTGTAGACTATTGAAACATGACGAGTCACGAATATATGCTGCAGTTTCTAAATTTGGATACATATCACTCCTCCTCCCTTTAAAGATGATGCCCCCATAATGTTTATTCAATCTCTAATTCAATGTTGAGTTGAATTGAATCTAACTTGAGGATGGATCAATGGCCTTCCTTCTTAGAAGATCATGGCCCTCCATGATCTAGTCCTTAAGATGTGGATAGTCACTTAAGGAGCTCACAGATTATGCATCACCAAGCATCCTCAAAGTGTTGTAAACTAGGTGGGAACTTGGGAAGGTAGAAATAGGAAACATATTAGCATGATACTAGCAAGTGGATCCCTCCCTAAAGAATCTTTCAATGTCCAATAGAATTACCTAAGATCCATCAACTACTTTTAGTTTTCTTTTGGGCACAACCGGGATCCAAATACCTCTTGTTTCAGGCTCAAGTCTTGAACCCACTGTGAACCCCTTGTGTGGAATTTAATAGAATGTTTAACATAAATGATTTTCCGCAATGATATGATCCCACAACAACCACGAAGGAAACTGGATCCTCAATACTGACCAATGTTTCAAGTACAATTTCATTCAATTCCAGCTTATCATGTCCTTTACTAGGCATTTAAAGCTGCAAGGGCTCCTCGTAATTATCCTGATACTGTGGTGCAGTCTCTTTGTTAGGTATCCTCTACTTTATTAGCTCTCTCAATTCTTTAAGGCTGATGAATGTCTCTTGTTTTCCCTGGACCATGACAGGATAGCAAGAGGCAATGATGACCATGGTAGTGAAGATAATATCTGATAAGCCCATTTGGGTATTCTTTTTTAGCAAGGGAGTGAAATAGCGAGGCACTAGGATATGGATTCAGTGCGGTTTGAGCGGTAGGGTTGTAAGAACAATAGCAACCACCGACTGAAAATGTGGTGTTGGTGACATATTGGTGTGTGTGATATATTGGTGTGCGGTGATATATAGCAACCTTGAAGGATGAGTCCATTATTAGCTCCAGAAACCTCCTCACACACACTAATAATAAGTTTCGAGTTGTTTGAACGAAATAGATCCGTGGTGATGGAAATATCTCTCTTATTACATAATTTAATTTGTGTAAAAACTACATGGAAAATTGACCCAAACGAAAAATATTGAAACCTAGCAAGTTGAAATGAGCTAAAGCTTACAAAAAATATGTCTGAAATGTCATATAGCAGCTAATAACTATCTCGAAATGGATTCCTATGAACAAAATAAGACATTGAATAGGTGATATTAAAGAATAAATACCTTTAAGAGATAAAAAAAAATCTCAACAATATATTTATGTTCGATAGTCGCACCCTTTTGTTGCACCTTATCTGGGTGCACACACAAATTGGCCTTTCTATAAAATTTCTTGACAGAAGAAGAAGCGATGACATTTGTCAATGATATTGGCTAGCCAGCCAACTTCTGGCCAAAGAACCTGTTGACATCAAAAGTAATGAATGAATATGAATTACACATGAGACTGTTCATTGGTTAATATAGAAAGTTCATCAATAGTTGGATCTCTCTTTAGAACCCCACTAGAAATCCAATTGCATATTAATAATGTACAAACATGTTACAACTTCTAGCAATAAACCTGTGTAGAAGCTCATTTATGTTCTACAAACATCAACAAATGGATAGAAATAAATATCTTATGATTCTTAATAGAATATTTTACTAATTATTTCACTTGATGTAAACTATAAAGGTACAGAAGATATAAGTTATTGATTGACTATATCGACTATATTCCACTTTGCACAAGAAAAATATTTTTTTATGAGCTTGTTTCAATTGACTTGGGATGTGCAATATATGGTAAGCAAATCATTACTTACTCTATGTTTGTTGTCAATTTTCATCCCTATTATATAAGTTGTAAGAATCTTTTGAAATGCTCTCAATGTGTGTAACAGAATTAGCATGTAAAAATAGACATATTAAGTGAACCAATTCACATACCATTCATTAACAGTGCATGTTTGTGATACAAAAATGAAAAAGTTGAGTGTGAATTTGAGAAATTTCCTATTGTTCCTCTGGCCATCTCAGAACCAGAGTAATCTGAAGAATGCAAGCAGGGCACCCACAGATGGGAACCCATAGTGGCTACTAATCTTGAGCCCACAACTAAAGAATGGGGGTATACCCCCAAAGACAAAGAACTTCCCCCTGATTTGGGCTCAATTCCTAATTTCCTATAGCATCTTATCTATTTGTTCACTCTAGCCTAATGGCCTGGTTGTTTGTACTTGCTGTTTTATTCCTTGGGTGTTATGGACCTTTGTGACACTTTAAAATTAGTGGCCCTATATTGCCGCTTTTGATTGATTAGCTTCTTTTTCCTTATGGCCAAGTACTAAAAATAAATTTTGTGTGTGAGATACAGAGAAATGTCCACAGATAAACCAAAAAGCAATGGAACTGCCCAATATGTCATGCACATAAAATATAGAACTCACTTCAATTAGAAAAAGTTGACCCTCTAGTTTAATCACTCACATCATGCATTTGGATGTCTCCACACTTTCAATATCACATTCAGCGACATGCCCCTTTTCAATAGGCCATTGAATAAATAAGGACGTGCTAAGGCCTTAAAATAATACAGGATCAGAGCCTAGACAACATAATTATAAATAACTCTTCAAAATTTTATCAATTAACATCCTATCAATTCATAAATGATATTGTTCTCACCCAAAATTGTGGAGAATAGATCTCCACCAACATCATTATGACCTACTACATTTAGAAGCTCTATAAAATATGGAGAGAAATAACATGTTAAAAGCAAGAAAATGAAAAATATTTGTTAAAGCTAGCCATAGAGCACTCTAGCATCATCTCCATGGTAAACTTAGTAGTTGACATTGTTTGCTAATAACCATCAGTCACAGTTTTTTCAATAGGAAATGTTAAATTATTAAGTTTCTAATGATAGGTGGTTGTTGGTGTAAGCTAAGCCGCTTTCTCATTATTTTCACATTCCTCTGCCATTGGACCATTCTTGTCAATATCTCCATTCTCTACTACCATGCTTGTTTTGGCTATCTGCATAGCTTGTCTACAAGCAATAAGCACACTTTAGAATATTGGACTGCAATAGTGTTTGCATTATTGTGTAAAATTTGTGTACATTACTAGATGATGGAAAGTGTAGAAGCTGTGATTGTCCTGAGATATTCGTTCTGATCAGCAACAATAAGATATTGCATTGATCTTGGGTCCTGGAATGTTTTGGAGTTGGCTCGTTGGTCTAGGGTTGGCATCCTTCTTCACTGTTGCCATTGATGTTTTATGGTTGCCTTTCACTGCTCGGCAATTGCCAACCATTGGTTAATATTTTTTTTGGGGAAACTGGTTAATGTCTTTGGACCTCTGCACTCTCTGCTAATCTACAACATATATTCTCTCTCTCTCAGGAATGTTTATGCCCCCAGGTAAGGGCCAGACATGTTCCTTCTGAGAGGCTAGATATGATCTAGAAGTCAATTTTTGTGAGTACATGCTAGTACATTGTTGGTACCTGTTAGACACAATCTCCATAGAACACTTGCACCAAAAGAAAAAGTTAATATTGAGTCCATGCTACGCTATTTAGCAACCAGTCTTCAGGTTAATGCGTCATTAAGTTGGACATATTTGTTCATTTTTGTATATGGGTTGATTGAGGATGGTATGGAGGAAGAAAAAATGGTTACAAAGACATATTTGTTTAGTAAATCTAGTGTAGCATCTTCAAAATCATCAGTCTCATCTAAAAATTCAATGGAGATACGTGTTGATCATATGCTAGATGCACCCAATAGGTATCTAATTACAATGTTTTCACTGAGACTTCTTGAGAATCATCTGAAAAAGGTCAAAGTAGATAAGAGTGATCACTATTTAATATCTATGCTAGACTCCTTTATAGAACTACTAGGGCACTGTCTAAAATCTAAGTATTAAGGAGTTATATCACATTCTGTGAAATGTCTTGCTTGTCTATTGAGACTTCCCCTTCCATATATTGATATTCACAGTAGCAACATTACCTCCTCGGTTTTTAATATGGTTCTGAAATTAGGAAAGAGTGACAGTCCCGTAATGCAATATTCTGTTAATTTAATTTCTATGCTTTTGAGACATGCAAATACAACCATCTCAAATGATCAATTAAAGTTGCTTCTCCAATGCCCACTCTTTATTTATTTTGAGAGTAGCTCAACTACCATTGCACTATCACTTTTGAAGGCAATTGTTAGGCGGAAGCTACTGGTTCCATATCTATATGATTTGATCACTAGAGTTGGATGCTTGATGGTAACTAGTCAAGCTCTACCCATTCGCCGGCAATGTAGTCAAGTTCTTTTACAATTTCTTCTTGACTACCCTCTTGGTGCCAAGCGATTGCAACAACACTTGGATTTCTTAGTTGCAAATCTTAGGTAATGTTTTGTTAATGTACTGCCAATATTTCAGTTCTATTATTATATGTATAGAAGTTAAATTTTCTTTTAATTGCTATTGTTGCATCTATGAGCATACAAGTGGAAGGGAAGCTGTACTGGAAATGTTACATGAGATTATTCTGAAATTTCCCAGTAATGTGATAGATGAGCAGGAAGAGACAATTCTCCTACCATTGGTGAATCGCCTTGTTAATGATAGTGACAATCAAGTTCGAGCTATGGTAGGAACAATTTTGAAAGTTTTGATTGGACGTGTCAGTCAGCGTCCATTGCAATGGATGCTAGCATTCAGTATTTCTTGGTATATGGGTGAGAAACAACAGCTATGGCGTCCATTTGCACAGGTATACTTTCTCTATTTTCTCAAAATAATAACCAATATTGCACATTGGATCATCTCGTAATAATTAATTTGATATCATCTTTATTTCTGTGATCTATCCGCGCAATTATGTATGGGTTGTATTAAGTATTTTCCAAATAATCTTATCTAATTGAAACTCTTCCATGGTTAGTGGCTGTTTAGGTTGATGAGCATCCAATTTAAGTATTGTTAGATGTTTTGCTATGATGCTTATCTAGTATTATAGTGCAACTAAATTCAATTACCATCCTTTGTGGCTAACTAGAAACAATGTTGCAATTATTGTTTTGGGGGATATATTGTTGAAGGTCTAGAAATAATCTCAGGAAAAATATTGGAAATTGTCGGAAACTATTGACTTGGATTTGAAAAACTCAGAAAATATTGTAAACATTGGCAACCTGAAAAACTAAGAAAACTCAGAAATCTCTAGATAAATCATAGATATTTGCAACAATATAGAATGGAGAACCTACATTACTGTGTTATTTTTAGTCATAGATACCTGCAAAGAACCAGTTATAGCATTCATCTCTAACTGAGGAATGTAAATAATGCAACTCCAGCCAAAGTATTGCCCATAATTAAACAGAACCGACAATAGAGTATAGACCTAACATAATTCATTGTAGGTGGGAAAACTAGCAAGGGACTTTAAGAGGTGAAAAGACACCCAATGCATCAAGAGTTTGAAATACATAGATGATAGAATAGATTTTCTCCTCTGCAAAAAAACAACCTAAAAAGGGCAAATTTATGTTTAGCCTATATCATAATATATATATATATATAATACAAAACATGTTAATTAGTGAGATTAATAGTAATCTATTATAGAAAAAGAGAGTCCATCTTTTCAAGTAGGATACATATCACAGGAAAGGGACATCCACTATCCACCATAAGACAACATTTTCAAGTACCATGTCTTATTTAGATGTTCCTGACACTGAAAAATTCTATACAAATCAAGAAAATAAAAGCAACAGTCAAGATACAAAGCGATGATACATTAACCTTCTATCCTAAACAATTAAAAAAGCTAGCTTATCATGATGGAAATAGTTATCAACGACAAGACTTAGTCCTAGTTTCTATTGAATTTAGTCCAAATATGTATTATATTTTAATCTTGTATTTTTTATTTTGCATCTCAGCTACCTCGTTGTAAAAATATTTAATAAGTAACTTGGTCAAAGAAGATCACTCTCCATCAATTTTAAACTTCTATATATCCCTGATACAATATAGAGTGCACAACATTTAGAGTTGTGGCAATCTCCTTTGCACTTTCATTTCTCTGTTTGTGTCTAAGAGTTTGCATTGTCATTCAATTGTGTCCTCATATCACTCAGTATCAGAGCCTGTGATTAGGGCTTTTACAAGTTCTACAATTCTGGCTCCATAAAGGTTTTCTTATGCTCAGAATTCTGCTCAAAATCTTATCTTCAAGCAAAATTTCCAGGTTTCTCTAGTGATTTGCAGCTCACAGATGCCTTCCCTACCAATTTAGGGTCATTGACATGATGCAGGTAAGACCTTATTGTTCAAGTGTATTACAATATAAAATACACTTAGTTTTGTTATTATTATTGTATTTTAGCTTAGCACTTGTTATTATTATTGTATTTTATTATTTTATATTGTTATGTTTTTCCTTCGCTCGGTGATGTCAAGAGAAAACTTGCTTAACCATTCAAGCTATGCTTCTTTGACTAAATGATTGATAAATTCATACCCAATATCATATCATGTTTCATGGTATATGTGAAAACACATATTAAATTGGTTGATATTGAAGATTCTAATTTCCCTGTTGCTACCATCAGAATTTGAATGAACACAACATATCTTGTTTCATGCAAGCACCATGTGAAACCCACATATTAAAATTGTTGATATTGAAGATTATATTTTTCCTATTGTTACCATCAGAGTTTGAAAGTTTGAATGAACACAGCATATCATGTTTCACTTTCATGGAACATGTGAAGCCCGCATATGAAAATGCTTGATATTGAAGATTTAAATTTTCCTGCTTCCTGCCATCAGAGTTTGAATAAGCAAACCTTTAATAACACCACATGGCATGAACCTATTTCTGCATATAGGATTATGAAGACATCTTTATGGGCTACTTGAGTGATGATACATGTTGTTAAATGCTAGTAAAAAATGCACTACTAAAGCAACAACTTAATTCACTGGTTGTAATATTTCCAGATGTTTATTATCAAGAAACATTGTAGAGACTTCTCATAACTCATCACTATGAATATGCGTGTTTTTTATTTAAACAAACAAAGAAATCTTCCCAATTATTCACTGCAAATCTACTCTAAATTCTAATATAGAGCATTCTTAATAACTGCAAGGTGCACGACCCATAAGGAATTTTATTTAAGGGTGCTAGCTCAATGGTAGAGCACCTGCCTTATAGGCAGGAGGTTGGTGGTTCAATTCCACCGTGCCCTATTTATATTCTGAAACCACTAAAAAGAGATAAATGACTAAAAAAAGACCAAAATTTCCATATAAACGACCACCAATACAACATGAGAGATAAGTGACCAAAAAAATGACCAAAATATGCATATAAATGACCACTTTTGAGTTGGGATCGCTGGTAGCAAATTAGCAGTCATTTATCATGTGACAAAAAATTTGGTCATTAATTGTGACAATTAATGACAAAATATATTACCAAATTAATGACCAAATATATGACCACAAGATAAGCTATAAATGACCAAGCTAAATATGACCACATTTTGGGTTGCGTGATATATGACCGCTAATTTGCTACCAGTGGTCACCAACTCAAAAGTGGTCATTTATATGCAGATTTTGGTCGGTTTTTTGGTCACTTATCTCTCATTTTGTACTAGTGAATATTTCTTCTAATATAACTTCTATGTTTATAAACAAAATACTCTATTTTACAGGTGGTCAACAACATCTGACTCAGACCCATATAATGCTTATGAATATTCAGAAGGGATCACTGACATGCCACATCCAGGACAGTTGAAAAAAGAGGAGTGGGAGAAGCTTAATGAAATTTTAAGCTACAATTCTATAAATAAATTCTGTGTGCTTTCTGATAAGGAGCCTCTAGACATGCTACAGTACTCCTTGGATGCTACTGTTGGGAAAAGTGCAGCTCGAATTGTAAACAACCAAAAATTGGAAATAAGTTATGGTAATCTTGAGAGTCTTCCTGTTGGTCTTAGAATTTATCCCAAGAGCCCTCATTGTGATACAAAACTGAAGTTAAATGGTGTTTTTTCTCCTAAAGGATCCCTTATACATGTCATATTTTCCTTCCCTTTGAGTTGATCTCAACATTTAGCTTACCTTCATCCCTAAATACTTCATGTTGAAAACATCAAATATTTATTGATTCTCAGTATGCATGTTTTTTCCCCACAGTGTCGACAGTGAAGAGAAGGAATATGCACTTGTGGCTACATTTGTACACTCTCCTATTGGTGAAAAATTAGATTGTAAACTCTCTGCAACCGTGTCACCTTGCCATGTCACGGTATTTTTATATTTGTGGATATGGTTTGGTTTCGGAATTATTTAGAGATACTTAGGTTTTATTTTTAAGAAGTCTTTAGCTTATGTATTTACTTTTCAAATATTACATTTGGTGTCTTAGTGCTAGATCTACTTCAGGATATTTTACATGCCTTATATGTTCATTAATGTGTGTTATTGGCTAACTAGTAATATTTAGATAGCTAAATTCTGTATATTCAATTTCACTCATATTTTATTTGCAATTCCTATGGATTTTTGCAAATACATCAATTGCATCTAAGGACCCCATAGCTTGAGTAACCCAGTTGCATCAATTGCATCTACTTTTGATCAATTTATCAAATAAAAGACTTCAATTAGAGGAGCAAAACCACTTTCTGTAACATGGTCAATATTGATCTCCAAGGTGTGTACTTCATTCATAGATTAAACCCATCCTCACTAAAGAATATATCTCATCACTTGCCACACTTGAAAAAGTATAGAATCCTGTAAACCTCAAGTCAACTGCTTAGAGGAGCACCCAATACAAAAGATATGCAATTTAATGTTTCCGTCTTCCTTTTTTGAGTATAGATACTAAGGTAATATCTATGTTATGATGGTTTGATGTAAAATGTATATGGTGCTTTCTTTCAGATATATAGGAATAAAAAACATATCCATGATAATAAAAAAATGTAGGAATGTTATACAGAAAGAAAATTTATAGTGTCAAAATAATTGGCATGGGAATCTTTCGAAGTAGACCTTTCTTCACAATTATTTGTCCATCTTGTTCTATTACTTTCCTTACCTATGGTGATGGATATTGGCGTAGATTGAGGATCCCATGTAGCCTTAAGTGATTTTGTGGTTCATGCAATTGCAAATAGCCTCATTTTTCTTTACTTTCTCTCTTGGGACAAAGACACATTGTTATGGTTGGACATTACTTCATGGTGGAGAAAACTACAGAGCTACTAGGCATGGTTTAGTTTTCTTTCATGCTAAGTTTGCATATAACTACCACTTCTAGTCACGCAGTCACTTTATCAAAGGACTCAAGTTGATGTTGCTCTTGATTGTGTACAATGTCTATGACCAACCATATCATAACATTGTTTCCTATCTCTTAATCACTTTTTCTATGTTGGGACATGACTATTTGCACCTTTCCTATTAAATCCTTTTGGATTTGAGTGGAAATAATTTGTGGATGACTGGACAGATTGGAACAAGTTGATCAATAGTCGTGGAGGTATTGGTGTTCCACGGGAAAAAGGTTTCTCGGTATTTATTATTCCGTAGGTGATAGCCTCCTTAAAACCTGTAACAACCATGTAGAAAGGGCCTCAAGAGAGCGATGGCATGCTCTAAATCATTTCAAATCAGATCCCAAGGAGGACAACCCATCCCAATGGCATAAAACCTATCCAAATTGGCCATAAAGGCTCCAAGGGGCTGAACATTGCACCAAAATTCTAAGAGAGTTGTCAAAGACACAAAATGACATGCAAAAGTGCCCTAAAAGGAATGCAAGGACACCTCTAATGACTAGGACCTCAACTGATCCACACAATTCTTTGTCCATTGTAATCATCACCCAAAGATGGAGGGCTTATACATATCAAGTTCATTCCATAGAATTATGTTGCAATGTGATGAAGGGGATCACAAGTAAAGGTTGTGACATATAGACCTGCTAGTGCTGCTACAAATTGGAGTATACTACTCTTTGAAGTATTTAACACTTAGAAAACTTAGTTTTAAGGTTGTTGCTACACGAAACCATCATATTTGTTGCTCAGAATATGCCCATATTTGTAAAGAATGATGATTACAGTTGTAAGAAGGTCAAGGGAAGGGTTGTATGTTAGAATTTTCAGTGGGATGATGACCCCATGTACGATAAATCTAAAATTTTGTTCATGTCCTCATCTAGGGTGATAGTATGATGGATAAGTGTTATAGGTCTACCTATATTTAGACCATATTTTCCATGAAAATGTTATATGAATGTCCTAGCATCATTTTTTCCCTTAAACCAAAATCCTAAACCCTCATAGTATCTCAATCCAAGCATGCTATGATATTATGTCACAAGATGAAATCAAACCCCATAGTTGAGACATTAAATGTGTCATGAGAATCCATTTGCAGAAGCATAAACATGAGCATCCAAATCCATCATCCATATGTTACCCCACTTAAATTGTGATGATCACAAGTGGACACCCATGCAATTTGAGGGGGAAACAGGGGATTTTCTTGATAATTGTAAAACAACCTTGTAGTTTTGGTGAAGTTCTATATTGAAATATATTTGCAATACAAAATTATATTTAAAAAATAAAATTATAAATACAATGCTCTAACTATGGTAAGTAAAGGAATAAAAGCCACAAGCACTTCATTGAAACTACATGATAATAAAGACATACCATTTGTTATCTTAGTTATAGAGGAACTCTCTAACTTTGTTGTAACTTTTATATTAAAGTGATATTATTCTACAAAGGATCTTCCTGTAAACTAGTTCATCCAACAGTGCCTCAATTTTTTATGCTTTTATGAGTAAAAAATTATTTTGATCATGTTTTACTTGTCTATTGGAATACTAAGTTATAACAAGTTCATAATCAAGGTTATAACCAATTGTGATAGTTTAACACTTCTTTGTAGAAATCAACTCTTCTTGGAATCATTTGAGTTGCTAGGAACTCCAAGGTTTATAGTTCATGCATTCCACACAGTTTAATACATTACAGGACTTCAAGGGTACTAGCTCAATGGAAGAGCACCTGCCTTACATGCAGGAGATTGGTGGTTTGATTCCTCCATACCCTATCTACAGAAATCAGTGAATATTTGCATATAAAGTGACTAAGAAAGACTAAATTAGTGACCAAAAATGAGATATAAGCGACCAAAACAATGACCACAATTCGCATATAAATGACCACATGACAGTTTTGGTGGCTAATTTCCGGTCTCTTATCACGTGACAAAAAAGGTGGTAACTTTTAGTTTGGTCGATTATAACCTGTCTGTGGTCATTAATTTGCCCATATTTTTGTCACTAATTTGGTCGTATATTTCGTCATTAATTGTGACAATTAATAACCAAAACTATGACCAAATTAAGGACCAAATATATGACCAGATTAATGACCAAATATATCACCAAATTAATGACCACAAAGAGAACCTATAAATGACCAAACTAAATATGACCACATTTTTTGTCGCGTGATAAGAGACCGGAAATTAGCCACCAATGATCGCCAAATCAAAAGTAGTCATTTATATGCAGATTTTGGTCATTTTTTTGGTCACTTATTTCTCATATTGTACTAGTGATTCTATGTTGGTGCTAATGCGTGACATGGTATGCAGATCATAAACTAGAACCAATGTCTTGAAATTGCGTGCTAACACTATGTTATGCTTAGCTTTGTATTTGTTTATTGTTCCATTTTACGTATGGTTCTAAAAACATCTCAATTTTTTTATTTTATCTCGGTCCAAATATATTGCAAAGATATATGGAATGATGTTGTAGTGTGAAAATTTTTATGGAAAAAAAATTTCAACAAAATATATTCGAGACTCTTGTATTCACTTATCTCTCTCTCTTACTTTTTACCCCATGTTTATATTTTCATTTTCTTTAACTTGATGTATCTTAATTAATGATTTAGAGTTGTGTATGATATTTCTATTACTATGATTAACATTGATGCATTTAATATTGTTGTTTAAAATCATATTATTCTTCAAATGCATTGTTGTTTCTTATTCTTCAAATGCATTGTTGTTTCTATATGATTATGATGCAACAATACTTGTTGTAATATGCATTTTTTCTTTATTTCTTCTTATTCAAATATTGTAGTAGTGAGTTAATCTAGACTATATATATATATATATATATATATATATATATATATATATATACTAAAAATCAAGAAAATGTCCTCTTGCCTTTGATTTAGAATTTATTGTCCAAGAAACTTAAAATATAATGGTTGTATTCATGTCTCCTCTCGTCAAGCCTCGAGGAAGGTCGAGTTTGTTGATCTCATTAAGTCCATTTTTTAGATCAACATTTTTTGGTGACCATAATGGGGAAGGAAATCCTCTACATTAATTTTTTATATTTTTGTTGTTTATAAACTAGACAACATCTCCTATTGGTGATTATGTGACAAAAACTTTTGGATCAGTTAAGAAAAATTAGAAAATATTTCAAAATTGATAATCTCTAATCAACTCTTGATGTTGTTGTCCCTTTTCTCAACAGAGTTGAATTGTGAATTGTGATAAGTATCTTTTCACCCCTTTTGATGCATTGATTAATATTCTCCTCAAATCTCCATGACCTTACCAAGCATCTAGTAGCCTAACATTCTATCTCATATTCCTGACCAAAACAATTTGACCTCTACTTTCTTTGATTATATCTTAGACTACCATGTCGCAGGAACAACTCGATTAATCATGAAACCTTATTTATCGATAGATTGAATCCCAAGAACATAGAGACATTGTTGAAAGATAGCTTCACAATTTCTCTTTTCAATTGTAGGTTGTTTTATGATCACCCCCCTTTCCATTCACGCAGAATCAGGGGAATTACCCTGAATTTTATCCTTTAACAAGAGTAAGGAGGTGTAAAAAACTAATACAAGGCTTCTAAAAGAAGATCATTCATTCTCTTTTAGATTCTGAGGCATAATTTACAAGCGCACTTAGACCCATTACACCAAAAATAAATAACATGAAGTCTTTTCCAAGTTCAAGTCAAGCCTCTACCTCTCAAAAGATTGGGAGTATGTACAATAATTTTAACCTTGTACAATCTATGGTCAATCCAAGGAATTTAATTCGTAAATATGGATTGTTTTAATTTGAGGAGGATGTTAATGCCACTTTGTGGCATGTCCCTTCACCTTTGAACTTGAACCCAACAACTTTCCCTCTACCAAAATTCAAACAACACTTACCAATATTTTCTAGTGATTGAACTATTTCTATTAACGAGCATCTTAAAGATTTCTAAAATGCTCACCAAAGCATTGGCTCTAACATTAATGATAGCTATATGCACCTCTTTGTTAACACATTGGAAGGAAGGGAAGTTGTTTATTTCTTTGAGCTATGTCCAAAATCCTTCTCCACATGGGTTGAACTGTGTTACTAGTTCAATTCAACCTATGGGAAAACCACAAATCCCAATAGATTTGTTAAAAAAACTACAACAATCTAAGTTTTAATCCGATGGAGACTATAAAATCCTTTAATATCCGGTCTACTAAACTTTACAACAAAATTATTGAAGTCATTAGGCCACATAATCAATCTGTCCTGATGCATTATTACAATGATTTGCCACCGCCTTATCATCATTGGTTAGAGGAGAAAAAAAGTTGATAACTTAGGGTCTACTTTGCAAGCTTGCATCAAATATGAAAAACAAGCATTAAGGATTGGGATGCCTCTTGTAAACACAAGCGAATGGAATGATATGTCAAATTTGTTACAACTGATACAAGACATCAAAAATAGAAAATTGCCTTTTGAGAGAAGGATCAATGCCCCATCCGCCCTGGAATCCTCATCACAAGACTCTTGTTGAGTTCACCACCTAAATTTAATCCCAAGAGGCTATCTTGTGTCGCTCTTGTGTAATTTTTGCAAGGATAATCATGATGAGGCCACGTGCAATCATAGAAAAAGTACAAGGGAAATAATATTAAAAAATAAACTAGACTCAACTATAGCTACTCTAGATTGGGTTGATGATAATGATGTCATGGTCATTAATACTAGGAGTCAGTCTTAGTCCAAACAAAAACAAGAATGCTTCCCATTCTGATCCGAATTTTAGGGGGCATATGGTCTAAATTCGGATGTATAAGCCATAAAAGCATTAAATGAAGAGGCCACCCTCTCATATCCATGGTATTTGGTAGCACATGGTTTTGGCCCATGGTATGGCCTCAAGACACATTGTAATAATGCTATATAAAGGCCTAGCAAGCCTTCTCATGATAACAAGTTACTCATTTGGTTTCTCTCCTATTTTCTAGTGTTCATTGTGAGATTATTTAGATCTGAGTGAGCTATTGGTAATTAGTTTTAGAGGTGGGGCTCCTCTTTGAGCCTCACCTCCCATTCACTTCATGTGTTTTTGTTCATGCTTATTCTTATGCAATATTAGGGTTTTCATGTGAATTTTATGACAGATTTGCATGCTTAATCTCCTTCTCTCTCGGCATTCAAGCCTTCCGGTTCTCAGCTCCCAAGATCCGGATCAGTGGTATCAGAGCCAGGTTCGCTCTCCATTGGGACAATATTTTGAAGGATTATGCGGGTTCAATGGAGGTTCCACAACCTCTACAACAACCCATGCTTCTCTACAAACCCTTGGCATCTCTATACTCAACACTCTCACATTTAGCAAACTTTGAACAGGTTCCATGGACTGTACAAGAGGTTTCAGAGGCTCTACCATAGCTCATCGGAAAGGTATTTCTGTCAGTTCAAATGGGTATTTCACGGAATTTCATTTTGTTTCCCCGTTTGTGAGATATGCTTGTTTGAAGTAGCATATGTTTGTGCATAATGCGGCCGGACGCTAAAACAACTTTAAACAAGTACTACTGACTCCACAGAATGTCTCAAAGGCTCTACCATAGCTCATTAGAAAGTTCTTTCCGTCTGCTAAAATGGGTATTTCACAGAATTTCATTTCGTTTCCTGGTTTGTGAGATATGCTTGTTTGAAGTAACACATGTTTGTACACAATGCGGCCGGACGTATAAACACTTTAAACAAGCGCTACAGACTCCACATAACATTTCAGAGGCTCTACCATAGCTCATTCGAAAGCTCTTTCTGTCAGCTAAAATGGGTATTTCACGGTTTTTTATTTGGCTTTCTGGTTTGAGAGATATCATCGATTGAAGCAACATATGTCTGCAAAATAGTGTGCGCGCGTCTCTTGAGCTTCAACAAACATTTTCTCACTATCTGGGCCACCCCAGACCAAGTATGTTATATGGATAGAAAGGTCTCTTCGAGACCTCAAATGGGTCTTCAACAGAATTCAATTTCACTACATGCATCAGAAGCTATGAATGAATTTGCAGCAAGACATCAATTGCACCAAAGATCATGAATTTTCAATTTTTTTAAATCTTAATGTAATCATGGTTATGGGTTAACCACACAAAACCCATGGTTATGGGTCAACCACACAAAACCCACAGTTATGTATTGTAATCACGGTTATGGGTCAACCACACAAAACCCATGGTTATGGGTTAACCACACAAAACCCATAGTTATATATTGTAATCATGGTTGTGGGTCAACCACACAAAACCCACGGTTATGGGTTAACCACACAAAACCCTTCTCTTCAATGGAAACAAGCTTGTCATTGCCACCATGGTTATGGGTCAACCACATAAAACCCACGGTTATGGGTCAACCACACAATACCCATGGTTTTGAGTCAACCACACAAAACTCGTCTCTTCATTGGAATCAAGCTTGCTATTGCCATCATGGTTATGGGTCAACCTCGCAAAACCCACGGTTATGGGTCAACCACGCAAAACCCTTCTCTTCATTGGTAACTGGCACATTGTAATCATGGGTCTCTTCTTAGCATGAAATGATGGGGACCATCATTTTCTAAGGGGGGAGGAATGATCCGAATTTTAGGGGGCATATGGTCTAAATTCGGATGTATAAGCCATAAAAGCATTAAATGAAGAGGCCACCCTCTCATATCCATGGTATTTGGTAGCACATGGTTTTGGCCCATGGTATGGCCTCAAGACACATTGTAATAATGCTATATAAAGGCCTAGCAAGCCTTCTCATGATAACAAGTTACTCATTTGGTTTCTCTCCTATTTTCTAGTGTTCATTGTGAGATTATTTAGATCTGAGTGAGCTATTGGTAATTAGTTTTAGAGGTGGGGCTCCTCTTTGAGCCTCACCTCCCATTCACTTCATGTGTTTTTGTTCATGCTTATTCTTATGCAATATTAGGGTTTTCATGTGAATTTTATGACAGATTTGCATGCTTAATCTCCTTCTCTCTCGGCATTCAAGCCTTCTGGTTCTCAGCTCCCAAGATCCGGATCACATTCTGCACCTAATTCTTAGAAGGTATTTATCGCTACTTACAAACAAGTAGGAGCTCATATCCCCTCTCCCATTACTAAAAAATATCAAGGTCCTTATATTTCCTCATACCAAAAGTACAACATGATTGATGAACCAACCCATATTAAATCTAGTGCCACCCTATTAGATTTGGCATCTACACCAAAACCACAAGAAAACATTAAAAAAAATTTGGCAAGAGAAGCACAATTTAGTGCGCAAACCTCAACAAGACTTCCAAGTATGAACTTGGTCATGGAAACCAAAGAAGATCTCCCTGAAGAAGTTGCCATGGCTAAGATCCAATCCCGATCACCAATCAAGAATACTCCCTTTTACATATCCATGAAGATCATGGACAAGATTGCAAATTGTTGCCTCATTGGTGGAGGTTTGGGCCCAAATGTCATGTAAAAAACCATTATGGAAGAATTAGAATTGTCATGTATGAATGAAAACTCTCGAAAAATATTGGCTTTTACCAAACAACAATAGGATACTATCGAGGAATTCAAATATGTAACCCTTGTTCTCTATGCCCATTTGGAGATCCAAACTACTCGTAACACTCAATTTATAGATATGGGCATTAGCAATTATTCGGTAATATTGGGTCATGATTGAAAAACCTTAACCGACAGCTACATGTCCATGGATGGCACACACATGATCATATAAAAGGGATCTAAGAATATCATCGTACATAGGGAAGATTGTATCTCCCCTTATATCGAAATCCTTTGTGAACCGCATGTGAATTTCATCGAACCTGGACTTGGAATATACTCAATATTTATTGAAGAAGAAGCTTTATGTTCTAATGAGAAGATTTTTGATATATATGACTAGATCTGGCACATGCACTTTGATGGTACTTTTTTCATAGAAGGAAATGGTGTCGGTATAGTGATATATTCACCCAATGGAAAGGTGAATAATTTTTCCTTAAGACTTAACTTTGCAAGCACGAATAACATGGCATAAATTGAAGCACTTCTTCTAGGACTTGAGAATACTGTAGAGTTAGCTTGTAAATATTTAACTATTTTTTGGGATTCTGAGTTAGTCATCAATTTGATGAAAAGGATTTACACTCCATCCAACAATATTTTTAAGTGTTATACTCAGTTAGTGTGTGATTCCCTCTCAAAAATTTATATTTCAACTTGACCTTTATTCCCATGGATTTGAACTCCATTGTTGATAAACTAGTTTCTTATGAGGCTCGTCCTAATAGAAAAATGATCCTAGATAGGACAGATTGTACCATTATATCTCTTTATCAACCTTGTGTTCCTAATAACATGGAATCTTGGCAAGTATTCCTAGATGCTAAAATATTTTTTGCTTTTAATGAAAATGAACCCAAAAATGAGGAAGACATTGTTTGACTAGAAGAAAATGAGTTCCCTAAGGGTGTCTCACCATTAGAAAACTCATTCTCTCTCAGTGATGTTGGGTTCAAGAACAATGCTACCTAGGAAAATTCGATAAGAAAAATATGAGACATTATCCCAAATAACATCGGTATAGAGGATGAGCCATGATTACTTAATATTGGTGCACATTGTTCAAACCTAAAAAGACAAAAGTTCGTTGAGTTGTTTTGATAATTCCATGACATATTTTCTTGGTCTTATGGTGACTTGTGTTATTTTGACCCTAGGATCATTGAGCATGCCATTCCAATAAAGGAAATTTCCACAGCTATTATGAAAAGGAAAATATCAATCAACCCAACACTAGAAACCACCATTCGAAAAGAGATAGACAATATGTTAGAATCCCATATCATTTTTCTACTAAAATATTCATAATGGGTTGTGTTGTCGCCTATTTTACCCCAAGGTACTCTAAAATTCCAAGAGCTTGATTATAGTCCAAATCAAGGCAAGTTTGGGAGTGGCATGAATGGTTCATATTAAGTGGTCATATTTCAACTATGAATCACATCTATTTGCGCTAATGAACCAACATGAGAGATATAAAAGGGTACCCCCGCACAATTGGCCCAAATTGCTTATGCACCTTTCCAACACTTATCGACATTTTTCACATTAAAGAAATAGCAGGTGGGATATAAAGGGGTTACCTCATGCGAATGTCTCATATTGCTTATGCACCTTTCCAACACTTCATTGGGACCATTCACGCTAAATCAATAGTATATGAGATATAAAGGGGGTATCTTTGCATGAAGGGCAAGAAAGTTTGTGCACCTTTCAAACGATTCATCGAGACCATTCATGATAAAGAAGTAACACATGGGATATAAAAGGGATACCCTATTCCAATGGTGGATATATGTATACTCACACCCACGTCAAGTCATCTTAACCATTTGCGTTGTGGGTTTTCTTCCTCCGGTTGAAAATAGCGATTAAATATTGGTCGGAGGGCCCAAGATTCATCGAAAAACAAAGGATTCTATTGAAGATATCGTCATGATTTACATATTTTTTACTTTTATATCTACACAGAATCCAAGGAAAGACATAGTATTCCACGTTGGCTCTGCTCACCAATCAAAGGAAGATATGTCATACAAACAACTCAAATTGGCTGGCGGTGCCACCTTAATTCCCCATGAATTCAACACAAATGCTCATACATATCGAATTGAATGAGGATATTTCTATTTTGTAAATATATCAAATTCATCCTCTTGACTCTAAATCACTAGAGAATTTCCATGCCTTGTTGTTGATAATTGTGCCTAAAGCTGATTTTTCACATAACGAACCTCTTGCACCTACCAAGGATTTATTTTTGACAATCATCATTGTTCAGAGCACATACACCACCTCAAGACTAGGCTAGGAAATTCATTGATAACTCCCCTCTTATTTTAGCAAATTTCATTGTAATTGCTTTCACCCATTGCATAATAATCATTTAAACAATATCTCTACCTCTTTGTCCTCCTAAAACAAAATATGTTTAGGAATACGAAAGTTGCTTCCATGATCTTTTCCTCCCTATCTATGTCCTCTAGGTCTGATACCAGTGACACCTCATCATTCTAGGGTTCCCCTTTTGTAGACAAATTGGCCTTGATATCCCCCCTAGGACCATGAAGCAAAACGCTAAGCAGCTTATTGGGGCTGCCTATGGAAAATTCTTGTCACTGAAATCCAATAACAAGTTATGGATATCTCAACTAACCCAACAAATAGTTCCCAACTCTTTCCTATTTCTTGAGTTCATACAACTTTGTTCCAAGCACTATAACCTCGTCATGTCTACCATTACTATTGATGACAACCAAACTTATTTATTCCATATCACCGATCTATCCATATCTCAAATTCTAGGCACCAACCTTGAGAGGGATGTACTGTCACATGAAGCACATACAACTAGTTACATGAATTTGAATCAATCTCAACGAGAAAAACTCTTCTCTCATCTCAATTCCAATCAGGGAAGAGAGGAAATTCCTCCATCTCCTTGGAGATGGAATAATTTCTCATCTTGGACCCAATAATTCATTATCGCTTTTACCCTAATTTTGGGTCGATGGGATCATAAAGAGGTTGATGAAGGACTGGTGGCACTCATTGATGCATAAAATGACTGGAATACATCTCAATTTAAATATGTCAAGGCCATAGCCACTGTAATGATGACCCAATTGGCATATTTTCATGTCACAGGGGTATTCAGGTACCCCTCTTCCCTAATTTATCTCTTAATTTTCCACCAACCTCAGTATTTTGAGGTTCTTGGTCTTCAAAAGAACAAAGAGGGAATCTAAACATGGTGTGTGATTAGATTCCCTAGGTTAAGAAAGGGGATTAAGGAACCAAATGGTTATGTTTTTTGACAGGCTTTATGTATATACCAATGATACTCATTGGTTATAGGAAAAGATTCAGAAAGAATGCTTAGTGAAATCACACCGTATATGCAATTGGGAGAGTCTGTAAAAAGAGGTGATTAGTACCTAGGACCCAATTACATTGTAATAAGATTATATGGTCCTAAAATGACACCACATAGGTTTCCTTTACTACTCACTCTTAGTATTTTTGTACTAGAGTATGTAAGGCAAATGATGGAGGTGGATAACCTTCAATTTGTAAAATCAAGAAAGAAAGGAAGAACTAGATTTCCCATAGCTATGGGAGGGTATTGTCGGTTGTGGATCCTAATCTTCCAGTCTCATTGATGATTTGTTTCAATCGTGTTTGTACCCCAGGTTTGGTTATGATCTCGGCATGTGCAACGGGGGGTCCATGGTTTACGGGCCCATGGTTTTGGGTAGCCCATGGTATTTTCCCATGGTATTTCCCCTTTAAAAGGAAGACATTGTAATACGGCTGTGTAATGTATTGTAGCATTGTAAAGATCTGTGAGATCGTGTAAGAGATATTGAGAGAGAGTGAAGAGGAAGTTGCAGCGGATGTGTTGCAGGTTGTATCCCTTCATTTGCTGGATGGTATAATAATAAGGACTGACAATTTCTGTGTGGGCGTAGCCCGTCTTGGGTGAACCACGTTATATTGGTGTCTCTCTTGTAATGTGTTTGTGTAATTTATATTTGCATCTTGTTTATTGTTATTGCTCTGCAATCCTATTTTTCTAACAAGTATTCTATTAATGAAAAAAAGGGTCTTAAAGAGGTGTTGGATATTTTGAAGGGTTGGATTTTCCCTTGGATCAGCAATGTAGATATGATCCTCATGTCCTAATAAGACAAGAAAATGGGAGAAAAATCCCAAACCCATAAGACCATGATCCTTGACCATCCATTAAAAAAATTGGCTAACAAGGATACATTTGAAAAGGTGGAAAGGATTAGCAAAGGAGAGGCAGGTCTGGCTAAAAAGTGATGTCAAGTTTTTTGTACACCTACTCCAAAGGCCTCAGAATTTTCTCCTTACTATACATTTTACAGGCCAAAAGGATCCATGGTGACGAAAGAAGATATGACCTTCGAGGCCCCTACACAAGAAAGGTATAATGAACTTATCCATGACAATTTTAGTTAACATAAGAGGGGAACATGGTGGAAATTGTGCAAATACCTTGGGAAGAGGGATGTTTCTTATCTTGGCATTGTTGAAGACACAAAGTTCAACAAAATATATGATGAATTCCATAAATTTGATGATGACGAAGACCTATGGATAATAGGATAGGTGTCAAAAGAAGGAAAAGGATAGGTCATTCCCTCGTCTTAAATTAAATATTTTGGAGAAGGGAGTGGAGAAAAAACCCCTAAGATAAATATCCCTCCTCCTAAGGAAGTGATACCTTACGCAAAGGCACTCCCCGTTATGAAATCTATGGGTTTTACGCAGGAACAAGGGTTGGGAAAGGACATCCAGGGTAACACCCAACCCATTCAAGTTGAAAGAGACCAACTATATTAGGGCTAGCCCGTAATAACCCTGATCAAGTCGGATTCAATTTTATACCAAAATTAAAATGTAACATAATTTTGGCTAGCAAAAACTAGTTAACAAAACTAGTTAGAAATAAATTGGTCTAGGGCACAATTAGGTGACTCCAGGATTATTAATTTAGGATATTGTGGATCTGAAAAATGTATGCAGAAGAAAATATGACAAAATAAGGGCCAAATTCCAAGTCCTATGCACAAAGAACTGGGTCCATTTACATTTCAACAGTCAGCTGGAGCTAATGTCTACTTTGAGGCTTCATGGGCACTCCAGCATATGCAAACTAGACTCATATGTTCACACCTAAATGAAACCAATGGTGTATGTAAGGCATTAAACTCCCTATTGAATTATGGATAAGAGTTTCAGGGAATTTGGGAGGCTCTGGGTGAATTTGGGAGCCAAAGGGTCAAGGGCGCTAAGTAGGATTGCTCAACTAGCAGTTTTCCAAACTCTCCCAAAAAGGAAAATGTGTCTTTTAATTCTCATAAAAAAGGTTTGGGATGCTTTAGTATTGTCTCAGGAACCTCAAACAACCATCATATCAGAAAATAAACCCATAGATAATTTTTACTGGCAAAAGTGGTAAAACTAGTCATTAAAAAATGCATAAAGAGCTAGTCTTCAATTTGCTTGATCCAAATTGCCTCTAGGGATTACAAAATTGACTTATGAAGTATGTTAGGTCTCTGATATGAATTTATTAACATCATCAAGTCGAATTTGAGGCTCTTGAACATAAAATCAAAGGACTTTAAATCATTAGATCTTCAAGGGTTCTCCAATGATAGAAAATATTACAAATCTTGAGAGAATGAGAAAGAGAGGAGGAGGAGGATAGGAAGTTCTGAAATGGATCTGATATATTGGTGAAATCAGAGCTGATATCTGTAGATGGGTGTGCACGGGACCTCCTGATCTACACTGGGTTCCTTCACTAAAATTGATTGCTTCCTCCGGGTGAACTCTTCCAAAACACTCTCCAATGGCACTATTACTGAGGATCACTCTATGGATTCTTAAGATTCTTCAATAATGGTATGATGTAGAACTATATATCAGAATTCCATGGCTCTGTGTCTGATCATGAGAAAACTGGAACATGAATGGCATTGATGGATTCTCTGGAGTGGAATGGTTTATTCATCAACTCCTTCAAATCTCTACACAATGGACTTAGAGGCTTGGAATATTCATAGGCTGTAATTATTTGGACCTGAAATAAGAATATCCATGGCTTAAATAGAAGGAATAATATCATAGAATAAGAATTGAAGAGAAGTAATGGGGCTCATCTCCCATTGGTTGGCTAGGGCACATTTCCTTGCCTTGGTAAGTTAAAGTGCTCACACATAATTTCAATAATGATCAAAAGTTGTGAAAAGGTGTTCCTTGGATTCTTTTATAAACTTCTTGATGACCTGCTAAGAAATTTGATGTGCTTAGTGACATGTGAGAGCCCTTCCAGATTTTCCCTCCTTGAGTGGATAGGCTTTCTTGCTTTTCCTCTCTCTAACAGCTTTTCATCATTTTAGAAATTGCACCCTCCGTGACTTGAGATGTTTCATGTTTTGTAAAATAGTTTCCTACTTTGTAAACTAGCCTCTAATTTGGAAACTACGTCATTTGGGATGTTTCCTGATTTGTTAATTGACCTGCTTTTGGAAAATACACCCTCCCTTGGATTTTCTGGATGTTTCCAATTTTTTGCTTTTGGCAAGTTCTTACACCTTCCCTACTTTTCATCTTTTGTATTTTCTTGCCTCCAATTCCATTTTAGATACCTTATCCTCATTAGGGAACCCTCTTGGCCCACTTGCTCAAAATTTAGGAATGATTATTTATAAAAATAATTAAAATTAATAAAATTATTGTTTATACTAGACTTAGGATCATTTTTATTCTAAGCATACAAAAATGAAATAAATTTATCTCCTTAGGGGTTATTTTTTCCCCTTTACCCATGGGAACTAAATGAGCGAAAATTGGGGACATGATAGTCCTCCCTTCCCAAAATTTCTTGTCCTCAAGCAATTGAAAACAACTCCAACCAACAATGAACCCAACCAATGACTTCACTCCTCAAAATTTGTTGTTGGTTGTCTAGAGTTGGAATACTCCAATCCAAGCTTAAATACCAAGGTTCCATCATGTTTTTGTTGCTCCACTCTGATTAGAGTCATTCTCAAAATGACTAACTCATTTAACAAAATTTTCAACCCAACTAAGACAGCTGAGAAGAATGCCTAGATCCCACTGTTTGTGTTGCATGTATCCTAGTGGCACGGTTACTTATGGAAAATTGTCATTCCAAAGAATTCCATGGTTCCAATATCTCAACTGCATATTCCCAAACATCAAAATCACTTGGGAGTGTCTATCATCAAGCATGATGCCAAGATCACACCACCACATTGAAAGTTGATAACTTCCAATGCAAAACTAAATATCACTGATAATTCCCCACCAAACATGGAAGTCCTCAATCTAGGGATGAATCATATCAAATCTTCCCAAGGAACGAGTGGTGACCCATTTCCATCTAAGAGTACTGAGAGAATCATCTAGAAACCATAGATGCTCATGCCACTGCTCACATGAGATACATGTTATGTCTAATGAATATTTTCTGATGCAAGGAATAAATTTCCCTTTGGGGTTTCTTACCTCTAACATTTCTCCACTCAACCAATCAATGTATGAACAAAAACCACATCTAATTGGTCCAAATGAACTTCTTTTATCTTCCCCATGTGCTATCCTTGTTCTGGTTCCAAGGCTCAACCTTCTGCAACTTATTCCACCCAACTGGCCCAAGTGGAACTTCCATGCATTCCTATGCATGATGGAGGCATCCGATAGATGCCTCTGTTGTTTCTTGTCAAACTGGGAAGGGAATGGTGCACTTGTCAAACCATGTGGCTTCACCATTAATTCATCAATGGGATATATGAGAGCCTCCTGCTCCTCATGGGGAACCAAAAGAAAGAATCCCTTTACCCAATCTTCATCCCTATGTGTGTTGGCTTCCATATGTGTGTGGGATGGAGAAAAATGAACCAAATATATGCAACATTCATCCATCAGACTTGAGGTTGGTTCAACTATAGTGAGATCATGTGCCTCCTTCAAAACTGTGTAACAATCTCCTAGAGGCAAATTATAATCTCTTTGCAAAAGAATAGGTTCTTGGCCTTCATCTTGCTTAAATTCAAACTCCCCAAGCACATGCAAATCAGAATGTACTTCATGTGCCATCATCACATGAAGTTCCTCCTCTACACCATGAATACAATCAGCCATATGAGAATGATTGTCTACAATGTAAGAAGTGAAAGGTGATCCTTGCAACTCCTCATCAAGTTGCTTAATCTGATGCTCAGATTCTTGAAGTGCACAAAGAGCACTCCTCAAGGAATCCTGGGTGGTCTTCAACATGTGAGTGAGATTTTTAACATCTTCTTCATGTTCCAATGAATCACTATCATACATATCCACAAGCTCCAGTAAATTATCTCTATCAGACAACAAATGCAGAAAATTACCTCTGATGTTTGTCATTGCTTTCCTAATGGTCTCCAAGTATTCAATGGATGATGGCTCCTCCATCGATGCAGCTCTCCAACAATATTTTGACACCCATGCAATAGTGTCATGCAGAATGTTCAAGGCCTGATGGATCTTCACTTCACTCATCTTCAAAGACCTTGTAACAAAATGTGGTTCTTGAGGAAAAACATCCTCTTTTTCCTTCTTTTGATCAACTTCATGATGAAGCTCAGGTGGTGAATGATAAGTTGACCCTTGTTCACCTTTACCAATTGCAAGATATTCATCTTCATGAGAACTATATCTTGCAGCAACCTCTTCTACACATATTCCTTCCCCACTGATATCACCTTGCAATGACTCATGCTCCTCCAATGATTCATCTCCATTACTGCCTTCATAATTAACACCAAAAATTTGAGCCTCCTTACCGAAGGACTCAACCATGCCAACCTTCTCACTGTAAGTGTCTCCCATATAAGAATTAAACAAAGGGATACAAAAATCAGAAATGTGGCAATACCTTTGTATCATTTCTTTCTCTTCATGTGGTGGAGCTATGGTGGCTTGTCCTTCCACTAAATCTTCTGGTTCACATCCAATTGATGTGTGCTTGTCTTATGCTTCATTATGAAGCTCACGCGGTGACTATAAATATGATTTATGTTTATCCTTTGGATCATATCAAAAATATTCCTCACCATCGTCAACATGCCCAATCTCTTCTGAAATTATATTGAAATCACCCATGAATAAAGTGAAGGTGAATTCACCTTCCTTGTTGCCAACAATTTCTCTGAATGTTGCTCTTTTTTCTTTGCTACATTGTTCTTCTGATGGATGCAACAATTCAAAATTTTATTCATGGAATGAGGTGGAGGGTCCTTCTAGGGGTTTCCATGAAGAGTGGCCCTTGCCAAAACCAGAATTTTGACTTCCCTTTTGTAGCTCCTTTTCATCCTCTCCAAGTGGTAAATTTGCATAGGCATGATTTTCTTCCTCGGAGTCCCCATGAAAACTCACATCTATAAGTTTTTATTCCTTATGCTTCACTTATATATGGGATTGGGATAAATCCACATGCATTCCTAAAACTTCATATTCAATTTTTCCTCCTTCTTCTCCACCTGAAGAACTAGGTGGCTCTTGATCTCCTTGATTGATTTTGCATGGCTGTGAGGACACATCCTTGTCCTTCTTTTCAATCTCATCTCCTAAGAGAAAAAATATTGTCCCCACTTATGTACACACACTATCAACCATATGTGAAATATTTAATTCATTTTCTTTTCAGTAGGGTTCCTTGAAAAATCTCTTCATTTCCAAATATTAGTAGTCTTGGAAAGACAGAACCTCCCTTATCGCTTTCTTCAAGGCAATGTATTCCATGAGATACTGGAATGATCCCTTCAAATTCTTTCCACATGAAATTTTTCCATAATCACATTTAGACATAGTCATATCAGATCCTATGTCATCTTCAAACACTTGGTCACTAAACTAACCATCATCAAATCTCTTCAAATAAAAATCTCCAAAAGAGGTCATTTCCGCCTCTTCATATGACTCAAAATCAAATTCTTATTTTTCTTATATGAGCCTCATTTTGTAACTTGAAGGTTTGATCTGAAATATTCTTCAATCAAAGAGATTCTTTCCCATAGGGGTGGAGGAAAGTGCTCCGATACCACTGTAATAACCCTAATCAGGTTGGAGTCAATTTTATGCCAAACTTAAAATGTAACAACACAATTTTGGCTAGCAAAAACTAGTTACAAATGAACTGGTCTAGGGAACAATTAGGTGACTCCATGATTATTAATTTAGGATATTTTGGATATTAAAAATGTATGTATATTTGTGTAGAATCCAATATGAAAGAAACAAGACCAAATTCCAAGTCCTATGCACAAATCACTGGGGCCATTTACATTCCAACAATCAGTTGGAGTTGATGTCTACTTTGAGGCTTCCTGGGCACTCCGGCATATGAAAAATAGACTCAGATGTTCACACCTGAATGAAACCAATGGTGTATGTTAGGAATTAAACTCCCTATTGAATTATGGATAAGAATTTCATGGAATGTGGGAGGATCTGTGTGAATTTGTGAGCGAAAGGGTCAAGGGCGCTAAGTAGAACTGCTCAACTAGCAGTTTTCCAAACTCTCCCAAACAGGATAAGGTGTCTTCGAATTATTAGAAATAAGGTTTTTAATGATTTAGTATTGTCTCGGGAACCTCAAACAACCATCAAATCAGAAAATAAAATTATACATAATTTTTACTGGCAAAAGTGGTAAAACTAGTCATAAAAAATGCATAAAGAGCTAGTCTTCAATTTGCTTGATCCAAATTGCTTCTAGGGATTACAGAATTGACTTATGAAGTATATTAGTTATCTGATATGAATTTATTAACATCATCAAGTCGAATTTGAGGCTCTTGAAAAGAAAACCAAAGGACTTTCAATTATCAGATCTTCAAGGGTTCCCCAATGATAGAAAATCTTACAAATATTGAGAGAATGAGAAAGAGAGGACGAGGAGGATAGGAATTTCTGCACTGAATCTGATATATTGGTTAAATAGGATATGATAGTTGTATATGGGTGTGCACTTGGCCTCCTGAGATTCATTGGGAGCCTTCACTGAAATTGATTGCTTCCTCCGGGTGAACTCTTCCAATACTCTCTCCAATGGCACTATGACTGAAGATCACTCTCTGTATGCTTAATATTATTCAATAATGGGATGATGTAGACCTGTAGTTAAGCATTCCATGGGTCTCTGTCTGATCATTAGCAAATTGTAACATGAATGGCATTGATAGACTCTCTGGATTGGAATGGTTTCTTCATCAACTCCTTCAAATATCTCTAATCTCTACACAATGGACTAGGAGGCTTGGACTCTTCATAGGATGTAATTATTTGGACCTGAAATAAGAATATCCATGGATTCAAGAGAAGGAATAATATCATAGAAGAAGAATTGAAGAGAAGCAATGGGGCTCATTTCCCATTGGTTGGATAGGGCGCATCTCCTTGACTTGGTAAACTAAAGTGCTCACACATAAATTCAATAATGATCAAAAGTTGTGAAAAGGAGTTGCTTGGATTCTTTTATAAACTTCTTGATGACCTACTAAGAAATTTGATGTGCTTGGTGACTTGTGAGAGCCCTTCCAAATTCGCCCTCCTTGAGTGGATAGGCTTTCCTGCTTTTCCTCTCTTACAACTTTTCAACCTTTTAGAAACTGCGTCCTCCTTGACTTGAGATGTTTCCTGCTTTGTAAATAGTTTTCTGCTTTGTAAACCGTTAGAATATGTAATGATGACTTATGTGATATATTGGTAAAATATCAATTAAATGCATAAAATAACTCTAATGTTATAAAATAGAGTTATCCCACATGCATCATTGTAAGTATATCCTTTATAACTATTCTCTATATAAAGAGGAGGAAATTCATTTATCCCATGTCATGTATTATGGGATGTATTGTAATCCAAACCTCTTGGTATATAAGAGAGGTGAAGGAGAACCATTTGGGTATGTGTTGATTGTAATTCATCACACATCACATGTTGTGTATGTCATTTGTATACACATTGTATGATGGAGCTTGACATGTCATGTATTATGGGATGTATTGTAATCCAAACCTCTTGGTATATAAGAGAGGTGAAGGAGAACCATTTGGGTATGTGTTGATTGTAATTCATCACACATCACATGTTGTGTATGTCATTTGTATACACATTGTATGATGGATCTTGATGTGATGCATATGTGAGGATGCAATCTAATCTTTGAGATCTTTTTCATATTAATGGAAGATGCCACCCTTCCTGTGGACGTAGCCCAAATGGGTGAACCACGTATATCTGGTGTATTATTTTCCTTTTTCTCTTTATGCTCTTATTTATGTTGATAACCTCTTTATGTTCGGATATGTAATATTGAACAACCTCCTGGTGTTCTTATTTAACTTTCCCTTTTATAGCCTTTTTGTTTTCATTCTTATTCTTCCCTACGTGAGAGGATTTTGATGCGTTGTCCTGCTTGGTGTGATGATGAAGCATTAATGAGATGGCATTATTCAAATCAAACCTTGAAGGTCCAGGGAATGCCCTGAACAATAAATCTTTTTAGTTCTTTTTATTACCCTCTTTTATTGGCTAAAATTTTATGTATCAATATTTTTTGGCCTTGAGTCATTTATTTCATATGCTTCCTAAAAGTATTACTCCTTGGGGGTCATGAAGTCCTGGGTCATGAAGACTCTCTTGTGTGTGTTGCTTTCTAGCCCCATTCTCTTCTTTTCGAAAAATATTACAATGTTTGCATGGCAGTTAATACAAGTTGATTTCTAGCTTATCCTCGTCATAGGAACTTGAAGGATTTGTCTAATTCAGAGTAAGGTGTATAGTCCATTGACCCCATGTTTTGGCTTAGAATATTGAGCAATGCAACAACATCAATATAAGGATTTAATTGATTCAATATCTATGTGGCTGTTGGAATGGTAGAGTAATATGGGACACTAATTATTTTAGGAAAGGATCCTTGAAAAATTATGTTGTATATAGTAATAAAGACCAATTTAATCTCTCAATTTTGTATTGAAAAATAAGATCTAATTTTGTTTATACCCTTCTAAGACTGAAATATACAGGGATCAACAAAATTAGATCTTATTTTTCCTTTTCCTCTTTCTTCATTGTATTAAGATCAGATAAATTCCTCTCATAGATAAATACAATAGGATCGGGGATGATATTAATGGGCCCCCTTTGATGTAATTTCTATTGTATTGAAGAAAATAAGATTGCTATTAAATTGAAACCAAGAATAAGGCAAGTTGCCACTGGTTTTTTAGGAAATTCTATCTCAAATGTGTGTGGATATTCTCTTTTTGGTTGAATTCTTCTTTATTTTGCTTCCTAAATCTATGGATCTATATGTATTTCCCACATGATTTTCTCTGTGTGACATGAATAAATTTAATGGAAAGCTTATCAATGCTTTGTTGTTGAATCTATTTTATGGTATTGTGTCTTCTCTCTGAGAAATGAGCTATGATTAAGGCTCCCTTGTCATTTTCCTCTATTTAATTTGTGTTTTTCTAATTATATTTGACTCCTCCATACTCAAAATAAAATTCAAAATAACTCACCAGTAGTTAGAACCGACCCTATGCACCACGATTTTTAGCTGTAAATCCAGTAAATTAAATTATATTTGAATCTATAGACACCTTAGGGTGACAAACTATGGAAATATGACTCCTAATATTAGGTTTCCCTCCCTTGACCCAAGGACTGGCTCAATAGTCTAAAGTAGCACAAGAATGGTGCATCCTGCACTACCCTCCTTTTCCTTTCAACCCATCCTAGAGCTTCGGTCGCTTCTTATTTGAGAACTATTTATATCCTAAAAAGAGAAAATAACTATCATATTAAGGGGTACAACCTGAGGAACAGCAGGTTGCAAACTTGGTGCCCGTGTGAAAAAGAATGGGGGCATTCTCCTATGTGTAGACTTCTGAGCCCCTAATAAGGGCAGTGTGAAGGAAAATTTTCCCCTTCCCAACATGGAATTTATTTTGAAAAAAGTGGCATGATCACAAATGATGTCACTACTTGATGGTTTATTAGGTTACAATCAAATTCTTCTCAACTGAAGTGATAGGGATAAAACTACTTTTACTACCAGATGGGGCACCTTTTCTTATGAGCATATTCCAAATGAAAGCGATATATTCCAAAGATTAATGTATATATCCTTAGATGAATTGATCAATATCATAATCCAAATCTAACTAGACGATCTCAATGTACATTCAAGATTCTGAAGAGATCATTATGAACACCTTGGGCGAGTTTTCATATCATGTAGAAAATATGGTATCTCTCTTAACCCCACAAAGTCTATATTTGGTTTCCTTTCAAGAAAATTGCTTGGCCATATTGTGTTGAATGCTATTATAAGCATTGATGCTAAAAAGGTGTTTCCTATAGAGAACCTCCCACCCCCTTCTACCAAAAAGGGGATACATTCTTTCATGGGGAAAATAAAATTCACCTAAAGGTTCATTCTAGATTTTGCTAGGATGGTTAAACCCATTCATAGCCTTCTTAAGAAACACTAATCATTTACTTGGATTGCATACGTTGAGAAGGTATTTGTAGAGATTAAAAGAGCCATCTCTTCAGCACATGTTGCAAAACCCAATTTCACAAGAGATTTCATTATTTGTACTGACGCCACAGAGGAATCCATTTCCACAATCCTTATGCAAAAGAGTGGTAAATATTGTGAACAACCTATTGCTTTCATGATACAAATCCTCACAGACATGGATGTAAAATACATCTTAATAGAAAAACATGATTATGCTTTTATTAAAGGAAATACAAAATTTTCAACATTCTATTCTTGGCAAGCATATTGAGGTGAAGGTTCCTTTAACTATAGTTGAATTCCTTTTATCTCAAACTCTACTATGAGGAAAACTCACATAATGGTTAGATAAGATACAAGAGCATGGTTTCATGGTCACAACCACTCATACAATAAAGTGGAGGGATATAGCCTTGCATTTAGCTCAATGTGCTAAGCCTACAAAATATTGTGATCACTACAAGAGATCACAACTAGATCCATATTTCTAATGAACAATAAATACTCTGAGCAATTTTACAAAGGAAAAGGAAAGAGAGCTCAAAGAGAAAAAAAAATTGGAGCAAAACCACTCAAATTTTATTCAATAATCCATTATTTCATTAACTTACAAATAATTAACAATGTTGTACATATAGGAAATTCAAATTCCTAAATAATGAAATTTGAATTGTTCACTAATGCATCAAGACATAGTTGGGTTTAACATGGATCTTAGATGCCCTTTATTATCCATGCAATCTCTCAAATATCAGTTAACAAGATCATAACTAACCCAATATGACAAGTGGAGGTTTAGTTACTATAATACCCCCAATTTTGAATTGGAATGTATTAAATCAAATTATGTAAATGATGTAAATATGTTAGTATCGATTCCTAGTGCAGTTTTCAAGACCAAATCTCGACTAGTGAATGGTTAGGCATGTATAATGTAAATATTTCTATATGGATCATGTGGTTGGCTTGTCATGCTAACTCAAAAAGCTATGTAAATATTATGTTGGAAAATTAATAATATGGTCCAAGATGGTTGTGTAAAGAGCACTAGAGGGGCTATGATTCCACTAGAGGGGAAGAGGAAAGGGGACCTAAGGGAGACTAAATCCTCTATTTCCAAGTGTCAACCATGAAACTCATCATTTTTCTACCATGTGCTTTAAATGAGACAACTAGCTCATTTTGGCTTATTAAATCCAAACATTGAATGCATGTTTGAGGTTGGTGGGAAAAGTATTCTCATGTAGTTATGGAATCATGTGATGAATATACTTATATGATAGCTATGAGAGTTATTTCTTCTATGGACAGAAGTTATGTTAGTTGTTTTTTCACCATTCTCTCATCTCCTTTGGAATCTACAACTCATTCTCATGCAGATTTTACACTAGGTATATTGTTTATATTGTTGTTCATTTCATTTCCATACCATAACAAACTATGAAATAACGAGAAATTTGAATTGTGAAGGAGAATTCCATACATTAGAGAAAACACAATGGTTCTAGGTGAGCATAGAGGATGGGAAATATAGGCAACATTTACCTATTGTGTTGTTCTACTCTTGAATGCTTGAGAGGCCATGAATTAGTGCTCCAGGAGGTTCTCCTGCAGCATACAACAAGTTGGACTCTTTCTACACACATTGGTAAGTACTGTAAGGGTTGTATCTCCTAAGAGAATTGTGGATTAATGAAAAGAAATTCCTTCCTTTTGTTGTGTGGAGTAGTACGGAAGAGTTCCATGGTTGGGATGACTAAGTGAGATACATATAAATACTCCTAGGTGGAAAGTTTGGATAATCATAAGAACAAATGGGTTGGGGATGAGAGAGATAAGATTGTAGGTATTTCCTTCTCCCAGGTGGGCTCATAACCTAGCTTGGGGTTGGTATATGCAGCTGCTACCTAAGATCGGGTGGAAAATTTCTCTTACATAATCAGTTGCTTGAATCTTCTTTGTTAAAGATAAGTATTTTCTTTGTATATGAATGTGGAATGATTTTATTTTCTTCCTTTAATGAATATGTTTTATTATGCATGATGTGTGTGTGTGTGGATGGAGTTTTATTTTTGTTGTGTTTTGCATTTCCACATTTGCACATAAGTTTCTTAATTATGAATTTGTATTATGGCCCATGGGTAGAAATTTATAAGCTTGAATTCATAAATACCCCCCTCCTATGTTTGAAACGATGGATGGTGACATGATAAAGTGGTATCAGATATCTTGGTGTAGCATCAGGGTTGTATGCGCCAGAATCCATAGTTACAGGAAGACCAAGGCCTACCGCGAGTGGCTAAGATGAACCCGAGAAAGTTTCAAGCGCTATTGTCACCATTTGCACACTTAAACATGATCGAAGGCTGATAAGTGGATTTCAACCTAATGAGTCTGATAAAGGTTCTATCGGGAGGATCTCAATGTAACATTTCCGATGATAATACAAGAGGTCAGTAATGGGATTCTAAACTGATGATTCAAATAAAGGTTCTATTGGGAGGAGATAAATGTAACATTTTCGATGATAATATAGGAGGTCACCAAGGGGAATCTGATAAAGGTTCTATCGGGAGGATCTCAATGTAACATTTCCGATGATAATACAAGAGGTCAGTAATGGGATTCTAAACTGATGATTCAGATAAAGGTTCTATTGGGAGGAGATCAATGTAACATTTTCGATGATAATATAGGAGGTCAACAAGGGGAATCTGATAAAGGTTCTATTGGGAGGAGCTTAATGTAACAATTCTAATGATAATACAGGAGGCCAATAAGGGGAGTCCAACCCAATGTGTCTGATAAAGGTTCTACCTAGATGAGCTCAATGTAACATTTTTTATGATAATACAGGAGGCCTATATTAAGGGGATTCCAACCTAATGAGTCTGATAAAGGATATATCGAGAGTATCTCAATGTAACATTTATGATGACAATACATGTGGTTGATAAAGGGAGTCCAACTTGTTAAGTCAATAAAGGTTCTATCGGGATGATCTCAGTCTAACATTCTTGATGATAATACAAGAGGCTTATAAGGGGAGCCTGAAATGGATTATCGGATGAGTATGGTCTAGGTGGACATGATTCCACATCACCCCTTCCACTTAACATGCCATGTCATCCATATGCCATGTCAATGGTATGGAAAAGATAAAAGAAAAGTCTAGAGCCTGAAATTTTTTTTGTCCATAATAGGAATAGTTTAGCTCAGAATTTGATGAGACCTACGAAATTCCAAATCCATTGAGGAAGGATATAGAATCTCCATTGAGAGGCATGGGCTCAATCTTATCTAGTTCTACATAAAGTTTGAAATAGTGATTTTTAAACATAAGTATCCAATGACCTAATGGCGGATCTATTGGGGATGAATTTTTTATGATATATTCATGGTCAAGGAACACAAATAAATTTGGTGGATTAGAGCCAAATTCCAAAATTTGTGAATCCTAGGTGCAAAGTAAGTCCAAAATCCACTATTCTAAGGCACTTTTATGGACTTTGGAAAACCTAGAGGAGGTCAAAGTGACCCTATATTTCAATACTGAAAACATTTATGAACTTGACATTTTACCTACTCATCAAAACGAACAAATTTTGTTACAAGAATTTTTTCTAGAAATGTTTAGTTTGGGAGATAGCAATTTTTGGAAAATAAATTAAGTCTCGAGAAGGTGCAAAAGTTAAAAATAGTCAATTCTAGAAAATTATAGAAATTGACTAGAACATCAAATAGGGGATATGAAAGTTGTTGAGTAATCCTTGTCGTGAGAATTATTAATGCCCAATAGAAAGAAAAAAATATGGTTCTACCTATATTTTGTTCTACATATGGATGAAGTTGGTCTCTAAAGCTAAACGCACTTGTAGGAAAAGTGCAAAATTGGGAAAAAATTGTAATTTTGAAAGGTTGTAACATTTTCCCATAAATACGAAATGGGCATAGTTATATTCATTAGAAATCCTATCCATAGGGGAGAAAATGTGCATAGCCATATTTTGAAAGAGAGATTCATATGTTTCTAAAAATTGAATATAAAAGTGTCTGTAGCCATAATTTGACCAAAATTGTCAATATGGGTAGTTCCCATAATGCATGAAATTAATTTTATGATTTTAAGGTGTGCTTATATGAACAATTTTGCATATACAGTATCATATCAGGGACAATTAAGAGTCAACATTCAGTTTAGTACAATTTTGAAATCATTGGTCTTGGTTGGGTTAAAAAAACCAGCATCATGGAGGATGCACATGATCCTTATGCAGTTCAAATAGATGCCATGAGAAAAAATATACATGTTGAGAATGTAGAGACAAAATCTAATAGTCAAAGAAACCAAGTAACTCCCTCGGATATTTTAGAAACCATGAGAATCATAAGAGTGGAATTACAAAGTTATAGAGAAAAGAATGAGAGGATGATCAGAGCTCAAGAAGAATAGAACCAACTGAATATAGCCATTCTCAAAATATTAACATACATTCAAAATAAGATTCACAATGGGAAGCTCTCATGAAGTGAGGAAAAGAGTGGGATGTTATATTTATACGACCATACACATAATAACTTGCAAGATAAATAAAAAATGAATAACAAGCAACCACAAATGACACATTAGTTTACCCTGGAAAACCCCATATGGGGAAAAACCATCCAATGAATATCTTCATTACCTTGGCCAAAATCATCCAACTAGGCCAAGTGATATCACCCTCTCGCCTCTAGGCCACATTGCAATGGAGCCTCCTCAAGCCTTATAAAATCTTATTTACATGCAATACCTTGGGCCAATACCATGGGCTACAAGAAACCATGTGCCCAAAACCATGTGTTATACCTAAACTACCTTTGACTCATTCTCGAGTCAAGGTTAACCCTAAAAATACCCGCTTTAAGCTTGAATTGGGGATCTCACATACACCCCCCTATCACCTAGGTCTATCTTTCGACTTTACTGGTGAGTTACCAAGGGTATGCATGCCTTACCGGGTCTTACAGCCATATTCCCTTTTACATGCAAATTGTTCCATTATTTTTTTGTATGTGTCTTCATGGTGACTACACCGTCACCATTTGTTGCTTCATCCTCTCGTTTTTCCATGCTCGTCATCTTCCATGCCTTCTTTTCAGAACCATGGCCTGGGATATTTCCACTGTGGGTACTCCAAACCATAATTTCCAACGGATCTTTGACCTTGCTCATTCCTTTTCCATGCTCCCTTTTGTACTTGCATCCAATCATGTCATATAAAGATGAATCCATCTATCGGATTACATGGGTCCTCAGCCGCTATAACTTCCAGTTCTCTAGGAATTCTCTTCACATACATGGTCCATCAATCTTGGTCCTAACACTAAGGTCAAAACATCTCACATTCATCCCTTTGCAATTGAAGATTCGCCTTTTATGATTCAACATCAAGATAACATACATGTACACCCGCCACCCTCATACTTACCCATTGGTTCAATGCGTATCTCTCTTTACATGGAAAAGTATTTTTTTAATAATTGTTTTACCTTTACTTCATATAGTGATGGCATGTCATTTCCATCATTTTCTCCATGGTATAATTTTACCACATTTTTTATCAATAGGCATATTTTCTTCCATGGTATGGATTTTCCACAATTCGTCAGCTTTCACAATATTGGCAGGATGGATTTCATGTCTTTACAACTCCAGCGATGCTCTCTTCATGCAGGAAGATCTTCCTTTTGGTCACAGCCTTTAGTTCCTTCGTGTGTGGGATATCACCACGGGATGGCATCTCCAACGTTTGTCACATATCCATCATCATTGAATGTGCATGACCTCGGATGGATGTAATGTAATACACCATCAAACATTTCATCAAAGACGTCCTCAAACTTTGAAAGACTCATCCTTTGTGATTCCTTCTCCAAATTTCCAACCACTTAGACAAGCTCGGAACTTCAGTTTTCCTTTTGGCCTCACAGATCTTCTCCATGGCTCTACGGAATAGTATTCTTCACACCGGCATGGGCTCTTTCTCTCACAAATGGAAGTGACTTCTTCAAAAAATATGGGCAGTGTTACTTTGATATGGATGGCTTCATTTTTTTTCAACATGCAGATCTAGTCAGAATAGATCTTCATTTTTCTTCCATGAATCTGCATTCTAGATTCAAACTTCATGCAGGAATCAATTATGCATTCAGATCTGCTCCTTCCCACCCTTCACGAGACGTAAATTGTTCAAGATGCAACTATGGCACCAACATATCTACATATCCAACCAGATCTGCGATGATCGTCTGCACACTTACACTCACAACATTCTCAACGAGCACAATCAGGATTTGATACAAGTTTCTATATTTATACGAGCATACACATAATAACTTGCAAGATAAATAAAAAATTAATAACAAGCAACCACAAATGACACACTAGTTTACCTTGGAAAACCCCATGTGGGGAAAAAACCAACCAATGAATATCTTCATTACCTTGGCCAAAACCAGCCAGCCGGTCCAAGTGAGTTCACCTTCTCACCTCTAGGACACATTACAATGGAGCCTCCTCAAGCCTTATAAAATCTTCTTTACATGCAATATATTGGGCCAATGCCATGGTATACAAGAAACCATGAACCCAAAACCATGTGCTATAACTAAACCACCTTTGATTCATTCCCGAGTCAAGGTTAACCCTAACATGGGATTATCTCAAGAAGGCATTCTCACAAGAGGTCCCATAGCTCAAGAAGGGTTTCTAGAGATAGAACATATACTCCAGAAGTCTCTTCTAGTAAGTCATTTTCCTCTAAAAACTCCACTGAAGGTCCAAGTTCTCCATATAATAGGAATAAGAGGAAGAGGCTTATCAAGAACAACTCACATGGGAAATTTCAGAAGGCCAAACCTCCAGATTTTGATGGTGAACTAAAATATGGTCAAGGATTTGAGTCTTGGATTCTTTGGATGAGGAAGTATTTCCAAGTCCATGACTACTCCAGGAACATGAAGGAAAGGGTGGATATATTTAGTTTGAATGGAATAGAATCTATATGGTGGGATCACCTTAGACAAGTCAAGAATATAAATTAAAGGAATATTGTGTGGAAGCAATTCAATAAGTACTTCAAGCAAAAGGACATCTCCGATAAGTACTATGATGAAAGAATTAATTAGTTCTGTGAGTTGAAATTGGGACAAATGACCATGGGTGAGTATGCAAATAAATTTTTGGAGTTATTGAGGTATTTTAAGTATATTAGAGATGATAAATTCAAAATTCAACATTTTCTAAGTTGATTACCTTAGTCATACAAGGACGGAATAAACTCTAGATGAAACCATAAGTAAGGACAAGTATTGATTTGATCAAAACAAAAGTAGGCCAAAATTCCATAAGACATGAAAGGAAAAGAAAAAAGAGATGTTTGACCAAAGAAGGAGGGGATTCAAGCCTTCTCATTTCATAAATCAACAAAGGTATCCAACACAAGGTGTGGCTAAGCTAGCTAAGATAATGGTATACAATCCAAGATAGCCACTTCAATTTTGGGGATGTGGAGAGGACCATTTACTTAGAAATTGTACACTTCAAAGTGGGAGTACAAAGCACGTTCACAACATCCAAGAGGATGACATTGTGGATGAGTTTGCAAGGATTGTTCCTTGAATTTAAGTTTCACTAGAGGAATGCCAAGCATATCATTAACCAGCTTATGTTGAGTGTTAGATTGCCAACATAAGATCCAAAGAGATAATGTAACCTCACAGTGAAAGAATTAAGGAATTAAGGAAGAAGAGAGAAGCAATAGAACATAGATCCAATAGAGGCAGAATAATTACACACACTACATTAATCAGAATAGTAACCGGGTAAATATACAATGCTGAGTATGAGGATTCGAATTCACTAGGTGTAATTCGAATTATACTTCATGCACAAATCCATAATCAGTGGAGAGTCATCAGTGCCAAACTAGGAGTCTATCTCATCATCAATGAAGTCATCAATGCACAAGTAGTGATCAACCGGGAGTCAAACTGAGTCTAACTGAGTGTGGTTGGTGTAACTGGCACATGGAAGCACTGATATAGTGAAGGAGACTCAGTGGAGGGTGCTCATGGAGCTAACTGGAGTCAAAACGGTCTATCTAGTCACACTGGAGGTCCAAAAGAGTGATAAGGTCAGTTAGGAGTCAGTTAATCCTTAAATCAAGGAAGAACTGAAGATAACTGAACTAAACTGGATTGGCATAGGAAGAAAGGCGCCCTTCTCATGCAATAACTGAAAAGAGGGTGCACTAAGCTCTAGGAGAGCTAAGACTGATCCGAGAGAAGCTCCTGGGGCTAGTTTGCTGAGGGCTAGGTGCTAGTGCTGATGACTAGGATGCATGTAAAATGCATGCAAACCCTAATTGCATGCAAACCCTAATGTTGCATGCAGGACTGAAAATGTAAATGAAAAGAATGTTAGAAGGACTAGGATGGAGTATAGGAATATCCTAACATTGAGGTCAAAGGTAAGATTGTGAAGAAATATATTTCTCTTTTAATTAACCATCGATCTACTCATAGTTATATCACTATTAAAATTGTTAAGACTTGTTTTTTGAGAAAACAAAGCATAGTAAGTCATGGTTGGTCCAACTAACCACTGGAACCAAGAGGAAAGTTAGTGAAGTGGTGGAGAAACTCCCATTGGAAATGGATGGACTCATCACATGAGAAAATCTAAATATTTTTCCACTTGGTTCCTATGACATCCTCATTGGAATACATTGGCTGGAAACACATAAAGCTAAACTTGATTGCTGCAACAAGATATTTGAATGCATTGATGAAGGAGGAAGCCAAGTATAGTAAAGGGAAATATCGAGGTTTCTAATAGGAAAATTTCATCCTTGCAGCTGAAAAAAGTATTTTAGAAAAGGTAGTCAATTTTATGCAGCTCATGTATTGGGTATAACAGAAAAAATGAAGTTCCCAAGTTGGAGGACTATCATGTGTTGAAAAAATTTAGGGATGTGTTTCCTGAGGAAGTGCTAGGACTTCCTCCAAAGAAGGATATTGATTTCACAATTGATCTTGTGCCAAGAGTTGTGACAATGTCCAAGACTCCTTATAGAATGAGTACCCCAGATTTGCTAGAGATGAAAATGCAATTGCAAGATAGTATTGAAAAAGAAATGCATCCAACCGAGTGTGTCTCCATGGAGATCACTCATGCTATTTGTGAAAAAGAAATTTGGAACTCTTATATTATGTATTTATTATAGGTATCTAAACAAAGTTACAATAAAGAATAAGCACCCTTTACCATGAATTGATGATCCCTTTGATTAAATGAGAAGGGGAAGCTATTTTCAAAGAATGATTTGAGGTTTCGTTACCATTAAGTGAGAATCAAGGAATAAGACATTCACAAGACAACATTTAGAATAAGGTATGGAAACTACGAGTTTGTGGTAGTGTCATTTGTTCTCACTAATGCACCAGCTACATTCATGTGCCTCATGAATAATGTTTTTGGAAAGTATTTGGACAAGTTGGTTCTTTTTTTTCTAGATGACATTTTTATTTATTCAAAGAATGAAGAGGAGCACGAGGAAAATTTGAGAATGGCTTTGAAAGTGCTAAGATATCATAAGTTGTATGCAAAGATAAGAAAATGTGATTTCTATCAACAGAAAATTCATTATTTAGGTCACATTTTTTCAGAGAAAGGAATATATGTGGATCCATAAAAGATTAAGGCCAGTATGAATTGACTGACTCCAAAGAATGTGACAGAGGTGAGATATTTTATCGGTCTTGTTGCTTATTATAGAAGGTAAGGCTATTATGAATTGACCGACTCCAAAGAATGTGACAAAGGTGAGATATTTTATGGGTCTTGTTGCTTATTATAGAAGATTCATTAAAGGATTCTACAAGGTTACACACCCCATCACTTCTTTATAATAGAATGGAATAACATTCAAGTGGACACAAAAATGTGAAGAAAGCTTCCAGTTGTTGAATAAGATTCCTACAATGCTCCAATTTTGAAAATTGCAAATCCAGAAGAAGAAAAAAAATTGGTGTCTGTATCGATGCATGTAAATAGGGAATTGGAGGAGTTCTTATACAAAACAATCATGTGGTATGTTATAAGTCAATAAAGCTAAAAGAACGTGAGAATAATTATGTCTCCCATGATTTAGATCTTGATACCATAGTGCACGCTTTGAAAATGTAGAGCCATTATTTGGTGGGAATGGAATCGGAGCTTAGAATAGACCATTGTGGTCTAAAACATTTGTTTTAACAACCAACACTAAATGCAAGACAAGCTAGATGGCTCGAATTTTTATGTGAATTTGATTTTGTAATCAAACACATAAAGGGGAAAGAAAATAAAGTGGTTGATGCACTAAGCAAAAAAATCCATGCAATGCATGTGGAATCCATTAGCATTTTCCAATAAGACATGAGGAAAAATATTTTTGACTCTCTTGTTGAAGATGAGCATTTTGTGCAAATAAAAGACAAATTATAGCATCAAAATTTGGAAAATAGGTATGAAGGTTATCATTTCGAGGATGATGGACTTTTTACTTATAAAACTAGAATGTATATTCATAATGTTGTGTATTTGAAGAGAATTATTAAGGTTGAAATCCATAAAATGTTACCAGGATGCCAAAAAACAATTTCTACAACAAGGAAGCAATACTTTTGGTCGAGAACGAAGAAAGTCATTCCTGAGTATATTTCTAGATGCATGAAATGCTAGCAAGTGAAGGTTGAACATCAATACCCAGTAGGTTTATTGCAACCTTTTCCAATTCCAAAATGGAAATGGGAAGTGGAAACTATGGATTTTATTACCAGAATTCCAACTACTTCAAGAAAGCATGATTCCATCATGGTTGTGGCAGATAAATTGTCCAAGGAGGTGCATTTCGTTCCAATTAAATCTACTTACAAAGTTGATGAGGTAGCTAAAATACTCATGAAGGAAATATTCAAATTGCATGGGTTACTCAAAGCAATTGTATCTGATTGTGATACAAAATTTACTTCTAAATACTCAAAAGTGGCAAATTTGGCTAAGAGATAAAATGGATCGTGGGTTGAGAGACAGAAGCTTACATGTGTTTCCTTCACCTTGGTGGCGTCATAACCTGGCTTGGGGGTGATATTTGCAGCTGATACCGACGGTTGGGAGGGAATCACTCTTACACAGCCAGTTTATTGGATCTTCTTTGTTAAAAGATAATTATTCTTTTGTATATGAATGTGGAATGATTTTATTTCTTTCCCATGATAATTATGTTTATTTATGCACAATGTCTATGTGGATAGAATTGTATTTCTATTTTGTTTTGCATTTTTGAATTTGCACATACATTTCTTATTTATGAATTCGTATTATGGTCCATGGGGCGAAATTTATAAGAAAGAAATCCATAAATACCCCCCTCCTATGGTTGGAATGATGGATGGAGACATGACAGTTACCTAAAATCATGGATCTAGTCCATGAAAACTTCTGCTTGGGAAGCTTCTGCTAAAAATAGTGAAGGAGGGTGCTAACGTTTCATGATTCAAGAGATTAGGGTCCTTGATTCATGGGATTACGTTTAAAGAATCCAAACATGCAAGATAGGACACTAGATTTAGGCATAAATTCAACAATTAGAGCGAATTAATTGGGGTTTAAAATGGGCATCCTAAGGAAAATAATAAAAAAAATCCACGACACACTACAAATATGCCATGTCACAATGAATGTCAACCTATATTGTCTCATTAATAGTAGTTGAAAAATATGTTGGGTTAGTGTACAGTTAAGAGATGAGAGTTGAAAATATCCAGTGAAAGGTTTAGATTCTTGTGCACACACAATAAATGATATAGTGGTAAAAATTTTAAATTTAGATTATAAATTTTTTAAATATTTTATAAATGTACAACTAATTTTTATATATTTAATAAAATCTAAAACTTAAAAAAAAAAACACTAAAATTATAATGAAAAAATACAATCACTATTATTATTTTTTATAGATTTTATATTAAAATTAAGTTTTTTCACATGTGTGTATTAAACTACATAAAAGAAAAATAATAATCAATATATATTATTATATATTATATAAAGTTTTATAATATATTGTTGTGTTTTTATGAGTTATATTTATAAAATGAAGAATCAATAAGAAATTACCCAACACTAACATGTATCTTAAATAAAAAAAGAGGAGAGAGAAAAAATAATATTTTGGTATTTTTTTATAACTTTCTCTCCCAAACTCTGAATTGGGATATTATGATGCCATTGGAAAGGTCTTGGCGGGAGCTACAACTTTCATGTTTCAAGTTTTTTGAGATTCTGGACCAATTTTTCAAGGAGGACATTTTATTATTTCTCACACCGCCCCAAAAAATCGGTGCAGAATCTCGGAAAATGCAAAACATGAAAGTTGTAGCTCTCATTAAGACCTTTTGAATGGTACCAAGATCCCCCAATTTTGAGTTTCGGAGTGAAATATATCACAGAAATATGAAAATATTTTTTTTTCTCTCATCTTTTCTTAATTAGGATACATGTTGGTCTTGGTAGTTTTTTATCAGGGTATGAGATACTGATCCATTTTCATTTTCAATCTAAAAGAATTTTTTTTATTCAAATTAATTATTCTTTTTAATTCTTATGGAATTTCGTAAGAGCATATTATTTTTAATTAAACATTTTAATTTTTATATAAAGCATGCGAGGGTAAGAGCTAATAATATGATTTAGGTTTATTTAGTAATAATATTTTGTATTACTATTTAGTATTTAAATGTTCTAATTATTTGGGATTGTAGTAATTAAATATATTTATATTTTATTTTTACGGAAACGAGTAAGAAACTTTTTAAAAAAGATGAAACGGAGTTTACAAAAATCTACGAAGAGACTGCTCTCTTGGTAGTAGAAATGCCATGATTTCTAGTTCGACTTCTATCAGCCTGAAATGTTCATGAAAATAACCGATTCTAAGGAGATTATAGATCCTGACAAACTGACCTAATAGAAAAATGAAGAATCCAAACATTTCTTAACCAGCTTTTGACAAAAAAAGGAAGACTGCAAAATTGCTGCTACTAGCAGAGTCAAACAAACATATAGCCTATAATTCTAAAACATCAAGAAACATAAAAAAACTAATCCAAAGATCACCAGGAAGTATCAGACCCAAATATGGGACTTTGATGCTGAAGGCATAGCTCAAATTACTGATGAGAAGAATCCACATTTTTCCTTCCCACGCCACCTTTCAATTCCGCGGTGTTGTTTTTTATCTTTGCTCGCATGTTGTCGATCTTGGCCTCTACAACCCTTACACTGCTATGAACTGCTATAATTTTTGCATCGAGGTTGATGGAACAGGGTCAAACCTTATCAAGGGTTTCTGCCAAGCTAGCAACCTAGCTTGTGATCTTTCTATTGTTGTTCCTAACCTCCGCATTTGTAGTTTGAACGATAGAGTAAAGGTGCGAGATGGCCCTCTTCAAATCGAAATTTTCACCACGAAGTGTGTGCACTTGGAATTCCATATCTTTCAAATAAGTTTGAAATTCATCCAGGAGACTAGAAAACCCCGATGTAGAGTCACTGCTTCCATCATTCTTTCCACCAGAGAGGAAACTCATACCCTGTCCTATAAAATTAGCCTTACAGGGTTCATGCAGAGAATGTTGTGCCTTATCCAGGATTCTATGCACCTTATCCTGGAAAAATTCTTTCACAAAGGACGGCTTCAGGGAGCCAAATCTAGTAAATCTCCCTTGGGACACAATATGTTTCCTACAGAGCAAGCATTGCAACGAGGAGAGTACCGGGACATGGGAAACTTCATCCATCTCAATGCAGCAGAGAATGTTCATGAAACAGGGAATGCTCACACCTTTGAGAGAATACAAACTACTGTAGAGGATGTTCATGCATGTGAGTAGATAGCTCTCCCATCTGGCATTTATATTTTTGATGCCTCGATATCGACCAAAATTAATCTCTGTATGGTGGCCATATGGATTGAGTGTGCGAGCCTCATCTGATCCGATGAGGAGGCGCGATGAGGGTCCAAAAACTTGCGGGAGACTCCTTTGTGATTCAATATTTTTATATAGGAGAGGCCCAAACATATATAGTGTAAAATTTTGATCCTATCCAGTGGGCGATGCCACTTCCAAGAGTAAGAATAAAATTTATGTCTTTCCATCATAACCAAGTATAAGCAGAACTAAGGTACCCAGATGTTCCCGTAAACTATTTGATTGCAAACCAAAACACCACAGTCAAGACTAGCACCAATGTTAGCCAGTGTGTCTGCATGTTGATTGTTGGATCTCAGCAGATGGAGAAAGTTGATAGAGTTGTATTCTTGGACTATGTTTTTCAAAAGCTTATGAGTCTTGGAGACAGGACTCTTATGATTCTTCGTCAAGTTTTTGGCTTCCTTGATGACCATCATAGAATTGCCAAAACCCACTAGGTCCTCAATTCCATCATTTCTAGTGAGCTCCAATACTTTGAACAAGGCTATCCATTCAGCTCCATTGTTAGTCTTCCTTCCAAGACCCCAGGCGTAGTCTTTCCGCTTGTTCCCCTAAGAGTCGAAAAAGACTCCTCCCACACCTGCCAACCCTGTATATATTTATATTTTTTAAAAGAGGTATTATTTGGTAATATTAGAAATACTAATTTTTTTATTTATTATTTCAAAGTAACTCCATTTAAAATTAAATATTATTTATTTTTCTTTTTAAAAGATTGATTATATAAATGTCTTTAGTATTTCAAAATTACTCTACTATCATTCTAATTAATGTGAGATTTATATTTTAAAGGACTTGGAAGTACTGATAATATAAAATACTCTATATTTATTATTTCAAGTATATTTATCGTATTTTAAGATGAACTTTTCATGATCTTTCCCAAAATGAGGTTTATATGGAGTTAGCTATTGCCAAATAAAAATATGACACAAAAGCATCATTGAATTCTATATGTCTATCTCAATGATAATTGTTGACCAAAGTTATTGAAATCCTATTGGTTTGAGAAATCCAACTCATCCATGGCACATTTTTTTATGAGACCCATTTTAGACCCCAAATTTGCTCTAATGGGACTGCTCCCTCATATGCCATAAATAGCCCTAAAATCATGGAATGCACCCTCGCATGCCAAAAATATAATATTTATACCTTGAATCTAGGGATGAAATCCTCCTCTAGCTCACATGGTCAATTTGAGTCAAAATTGTACGATTGCAATCATGATACCAAGATCTAATGTCCCTACGTGAGAGATTAATGCTAAGGAGAGGTTAAATATGCTCTAACAAATCCTACCTTAGAGGCTAGTGATGATGATGTTGCTATTTCTACATTATTCTTCATCAAGTATGAAATGGTGGTGCCACGTCCCCTTCCATCAATCTAACTTAAGGGAGGGAACATGACACTAAATCGGGCTTTCAACACTAGCCCCATCATCATTTTATGAATTTATAACCAATGGAACATGTGTGTGCAGATGCATAATACAAATAACAACGGAAGTAAACTCTGCTACACACATCTAGCATGCAATTTCCAACATAATTATAACAGTCCTCAATTAAAAAAATTGCATACTCAAATACAAAAGAATACTTTTCTTGAAATGAAGTTGTCTTGAGCAACTGGCTATGCAAGCACAACATTCCACCCAACCATAGGCGAGTTGTGCTCATCAATCTCTCAACACAGCTTCCATCCCCTAGTTGGGCATGATTTCCACAAGAAAAATGGAACAACAACTCACACATAGCCAAGTATATACCACATCTCAACCAAGCCAGTCCACAGCTATGTTTATTAGGCTGTCAAGGCAGCAGAAAGGAAGGAATTACTAAGCTAGTGATCTCAACCACAAAGCTATCAGTACCTCTAAAAAATTTAGCTAGATTGGAACCCACAATACCTACACACCCAACACAAGGAAGTATCCCCTTCACTTCTCCACAGTCCCTTAGGCCATACCTTCCCTTCTAGTGCTCTTCAGGGTGTGCATAGAAAAGTATCCAAAGCCCTATCATCTTTAGTGAGGTTACACCATTCACTAGGTTTATCAAGCCAATTCCAAATCCTTGTCTACTCTCAGTTGCGTACACACAATTTCAAGTCAAAATGATGGATGCACATAACCCAAACTAGAGATATACCTCAAGCACACAACAAGACACAATTGTTGGGCATAGAAAAACGAAATTTGAGAGGGGAAATCAACCATTGGGGGATAAAATGATTTTTCCATAGGTATACAAGCATTCAAATGGAAATACCAGCCTCTATGAACCCCCAACTCGAAATTCCGTTCCTCTCAGTCATTGTTCAACACCAAAATGACTTTCCCCATCTAGGAAATGGAGGAAAACACAGTAATTTTGTGGAGGAAAATTCCCAACAAGCAATAGGGACGCGAGAGAGCAAAACTCATTGATGAATAATGGGTTGGGAAGCAAATTTGTGAGTCTTTTCTTTCCCAGGAAGAAAAAAAAGTTTTTCCTAAATGATGGCTTGCCCATGCATGAAATTGGACAGCCATACTCTCCATTTCCCAAAACAATAACTGCTTCAAACACCTCTTCGAAGAAATAAATGATTGGGTGCATAAGTCAACATGGGTAGTTAATGGTTCATGGGTTCTCTCATTGACACTTGGATTGACACTATTGGATTCGAGGATTGGAATATTTCCCTCCCTATTCCTTATCAAAATCATGCCCCCATACTCGTGTTTCCTTGTATAGCTAGTTGTGGGTATTTTTATTAAAATAGACATATTTACAACATATTTAAAATTTCCATAGTGCCATGCTATCACGCGATCCACGTGCATCGATTTTTAATTTACAATACAAAAATGATAAATCGATGGCGGGCCTTGGACTTGAGCTCCTCACCATCATTTTATAATGATATTACATCATTTACATGTTTAATGCAATGGGGTCAAAATCGGGGTGTTACAGGTGGATGTAGCTTAACATCCCTAGTATCACGACAATGTATATTACCTACAAAATTAGCATTGTCCATCTCACCTAGAGAACCATGGAAAGAGAAGGGTTCATATTGAATCTTCCAAATACTTAATTTTAAGTACCTTGCTCTTTCAAAGGTATTTTAATGGTTTACTATTGCATTGCATTGATGAAGGGGTTTCCCATGATATGTTGGAAACACTTCATGGAGTAACTGTTGGCTGCTTTTTAGACAGACCCGGGTTTTCAGGATGTGCAGCAACAAACACCCCTTGGCACACTGGTCCTTTCGGCGACGGGCTGTGCAACAGCCCGAAGTGGCTATGGGGGGCTATGGAATCAGGTTTCCTTAACCTAGGTGGTGCGGAGTCTACAGTCTTCTCTCTTCCCTTCTTAACAGAGCATCTTACTCTTCCACAGTTCTCCCAGTGCTACGGCGCTGGATCCCACTCTTCTTGGCCGAGCGGCGCGGTAGCTCCGCACCTGCGCACGAGTCGCTTACCCGCTACCTTCATTACACTAACTATCGCCTCTGCCCTCTTGCCACAGCGCAGCAACACACACCTTAAGCGCTGTGACGGTAGTGTTCACAGACTTCTTCGACAATGCACAAGTACACTTCTAAGGGAGCTTCGAGGATTTACTCTACATACTCATTCATAAAGATAGCGAAACATTCATGGAAACATAGACAGTAAAGCAAATAAATGAAATCACACAACACATCACCACAACAACCAGATTTCTGTAGTTCACCTCCAAGAGGGAATCCACGTCCACAGGACTACCTTATATTATCTTTCATTGGGGATACACAGTTCCACTATGCACACAGCTGCAGCCTTAGATATTTCTGGGAAACTCCACGCACACAGCTGGGAGCCCTTCTCTTAGATCTATTCTCTTCTTCTACAGATATTATCATAACAACGACATACCATTACATTCCCCAGTCCTCTTGCGACTGGTCGGCACATATAATGGCCCTTACGCCAACCAGTCTCCCTGTGAGATCGCGACCTTCTTACATTCATACAATGATCATTAACAGCTTTACAAAATACAACAATACAAAAGACTCAGACATCAGCTTAGACTGTCTGTGTAACCTTCTAACCTTCTAACCTTCCCAATTACACATATATATAGGTGGCCCTGAGGGTCGCACCTTTACAAAACTGTGGGCCTTTCCCAAAATTGATCCCCAAAAACCCTAACCACTGACACGGCTAGGTGTAATGTAGGTGCCTCTTGCAGTCACGTCGCAGCTTCCTGCAGACTCCGCGATTTCCGGCGCAGATCGCGGGTATGGGCGTCGCTTCATCAGTCGTTGCTCCTTGTCCTTCGCCTTCAATGCTTCGGCCCGTTGCTCTTCCTTGGTCCGAGCAACCATAACTCCTGTAATTTGCCTTAATGAGGGTAGCTGAGCCCTCTTCCTCCGCTTCATTTATTGTGGTGGTTGAGCTTTCTACTCGGACACCTTATTTACTCTTTCCCTTGACGTGCACGTGAGCTCCGCGATTTCCGGCCCGTAATCTGCGGTGAGCTCGTCCATCTGGCGCCGTACCGCACACTGTTCATTTCTTCCCAAAAATGGTTCTTTTCCTCAAAATTAACACTTTTCCTTCCAGACTTAGTGCTTTTTTCCCAAAATTGGCAGCTTTGCCATAGCTGCGGCCTATGCTCCAAGAGGCCCCTAACACTTACTTGTGGCTCATCCTCGAGCCACGCGCACTAGATTGCGGTCGCTTTAGTTGTGCATCTGACTTTGCTTGGGTCGGAGCGAAGTCTTGCTTCCACTACGCAATAGTGGTGTCCATGTCTTCCATGCACTTCGTGGCTGTCTGCACCAGGTTTGCAATAGCTTCTTCTCCGTCTATGCCATCGACCAATTCTTGAGACTCAGCAAATGCTTTGACCTTGGCCTCTGCTTGGGCAGCAAGTTCAGCATACTCATCCATAAACAGCTGAATGATGTTGGCGAGAGTAGCATCTTTGTTTCTGAGCCTGTGCAGTTCTTGCTGGACTTTGCAGACTTCGCTCATCTTTCTCATTTTGGCTAAGCCTTCCAAGGGCTTAGCTTCTTCGCTCAGAACAGTTAGGGACTGTTCTGCTGCTTCCACCTGTTCCAACAGGGAAACTTTAGAAGGGAGCTTCTCAAGCTCAGCCCAAGCCTCCATAGCTTGCGTCATTAACTGTTGGGCTTCATCTATTCTGTGCTGCATCTGGATAGAAGCTATGCACAGTGCTTCAAGTCATTCTTGCGTCTCATCTACGGGAGGCACTGCGACACAAGCTTCCAACTCGGTGAGCTGCTTTCTATGGTCCTCATCCATAGCAACTATTTGTTGTTCTAGGTCTTGCACCCTTCTGCTGATGCGTTGCACTTTCTCAACTAAAGGAAGGTCTGGTTGAATCTGGCAGGCTGGCAACTCCTGGGCGATTTGATTAACGACATTCCTTAGCCCAGTGTCTTGCGCTTCATGAATTTCAAGCTGCGCAGAGATCTCCTTATAGCCTGCCCTTAACTCTACTTACTGCATCTACAGTCTTTGATTGGCATGGAATGTGGAGAGTTCCCTAGCTCTCAACTCAGTAGATACTTTCTCTTGAACCAACTGCAGAGTTTCCAATGGAATTAGTGACAAATTTATTTCAACAGGGCCAACCACGCTTACCTGTAGTGCATCCAGAGGATCCGGGAGTTTTATGCTTGCAGGCGGTATGTGGATGATAGTGTGACTGTCTGTGGGTACTTCAACCCGCTCTGTGCTTGTAGCTGCTTGCGACGCTTGCGAGCCGGATGCTGGCGCATGGGTCTGCGCAACTCGTCCTGCGAGACCTTTCAACTCCACGAGATGTAGGTCCAGAGCACTTCTGATATTGGCCTGAGAGGCACGCAGCTCGTGAAATTGATCCTTCAAGTATTGATTGAGCCCCGCGGTAGGGATCTCATAAGGATCTCTAGTCGCTTCTGTGGGGTGCGACAACTTCTGCTTCTTTGTAGCCGGTCCTGACGGACCTTCATCATTCCTTTGCGCGACTTTTTCCTTTCCTTTATCTTTTTCTGGCGCCGCAGGAGGTGGCATCGTGGCAGCGATGTTAGCGTCCTGCTTCCATTCATCTGGCCAGGACTTCACAGTGTCCTCCACGTCTTGGGTAGTCATTCGGTAGAGCCCTACGGCCCATTCTTTCGACTGAATTCCACGAGGGAGGAAATGGATTTCATGTAGGTTGGCAGAAAAGACCAACTTCTCTCCATAGATTTCTATCGTCTCCTTAGTAAGCCTCGGCATTTGCAGGATGGTATCCCTGAGGAGATGGTAGTACTCGAAGAACACGGCGTGGTTCATCTTGCGCTTCGCGGGATTATTAGAATCCCAGAGGTTGACATAGCGCATCCCTGTAACCTCTCCTGAACGACGCGGAAGAAACTGAGTATTGGGCGGTTCCTTCCACCCAACAAATGCACACAAAATCAGGAGCCAAGAAAAATGGAACAGCTGATTAGTAGTGTCCTGAACGTTGCGGCAGTCATCCAAGAATGTATTCAAGAGGAAGAGACACCAGTTATACTGCTCACCCTCCGCAGCTGCAACTGCGAGCTCTACAATAGCTCCAGGGACTTCTTTCGATCGGCACTTCGTTAAAATTCTGCCTGCAAGTAGACTTCCGGTGAATCTGAGCACTTCATCTTCAACTATAGTGAGGTCATAAGCCCGACCTCCTCTTGACAATTTGTATTTCTGCACCACCTGTGCAGCGAGCTTTCGGTCTTTGTCTTTACCATCGAAGTGGACATTGGGGTCCTTACCAACCTTAGACAGGCCGGTAATTTGGTGAATTAGGTCCACATTCAGATCAATTGGCCTCCCTAGCCAAAAATAACCACCGTGAACGCAGGATAACAGGACCTTGACAACCGCATTAACTTCATTTCTACGCCCGAAGTGCGGTAGCTTCAACAGGTTCAACAGTCCAGGCCTCTCTAGATTTACTGCAAATTCCTGCGGGACGAATTCGTCAATCTTCTTAACAGGATTATGGACCACTATCAGATAGTGATCTGGCGCGAACTGAGGATACGTTCTGTAATCTCCCAAGTTGAAGTCAAAAAACTTAACCAGCGGGAGGTGTCCAAGCAGGGATCCTTCTTCCTTCACGATTTTTGCCATTGGTGGCAGCAGAATCGGATACTTGGCATTCTTGGGAATGCGCACCTCGGGTGCATCATTTGGGTGCAGAGGAATGTAGTTAACCAGAGTGGCCAAGGGCTCTGGAACGGGTTCCTCCGGCTGCTGTTGTTGCTAGTGCTGTTGAGACGCCCTTGTGCCTGGGGACTGCCTGGGATCAAGAAGCTCGACGATCTTGATCGGAGTACCCATACTGAAATCTAACCCTCTGCATTTGAAGTGATGGACGAATTATTCAGTTGACAGGTTCTCCGTCATGAACTTGCATACACGACAAACACTGAACAGAAAAGGGCAGAACAGCGTAGGATGTGAACTTTGAAAACGGGGAAGCAGTCTGCACGACACGGCTCTGAAAGCAATGACTTAGACTCTCAAACAGGACAACTATGCAATCGCGATAGCAAGGAAAAGTAACCCAAGCATATACGAATGAGGGGTATTTATAGCTAAAGGCGGTAGTAAATGCGGACAAGTGGCACTAATAACCGTTGGCGCCTAAGCAGATGAGTTGACAACCCCCTTATCCTCCTACCCCCCGCGCCTCTGTGGTGCATTAAATGCGAGGGATGGGCTTTTACAGCTTTCGGGCGATGAGCTAAGGCCTTCGGCTCCTTAATTAAATGCGGATCTTCGGGAAATCAAGCCGAATATGTCAGAGAAAATACAATTAAATGGCGGTATCATCCTTCATTAAGACTCAGACGTGGCTACAGAACTACCGCAATTCAAATTTTTGGCGGGTAACTTCAGCATGGGTAACTGTGCACATGGAGGGCTCCACAGCGAGGAGAACTCCGCAAGAGCGACAAAATAGACAACAGGGAACTCTGCAAGAGCGAAAGTTCGACAACCCGGGGGACTTCGCAAGAGCAAAAACAGGCTCGCTCAGAACAGACTTTATTGACTACGTGAATGCTTCAATGAACTGCGTGGGAAGCCAGAGACTGAAACATGTCTCGTGACTTCCGTGTAGACTGATAAGTGCGATGCCTCTTTCAACTACACTGGACATCTGCACAACTGCAGCAACTGATTAGGTCGACAAGGCAGAGTGGCCGTTGCGATAAAGCTTGACCTGACTCACGTTAATCATTGTGGGCAGTAATTCTCCATTAAGCTTCGCAAGTTGAACTGCTCCACCTTCTGTTATCTTCATCACTTGAAAAGGGCCTAACCAATGTACACGAAACTTGCCGGGAAACTTAATGAATTTACTATCATAGAGGAGTACCAAGTCTCCTTCCTGAAAGACTTTATTCTTAATATGCCTATCATGCCAAGCCTTTTGTCTCGCCTTCTGCACTTGTTGATGGAATCCAGCTAAACGCCTGTATTCTTCTAAGGCAACCAATTGTAACAGCCTTTCACTCATAGTATCAGTATCTGCCATTTCTGTAATTTGAGCAATTCTGAGATTGGGAACAATGTATTCCATGGGCATGACTGCTTCTTGTCTATACACCAAACTGAAAGGTGTGTGACCTGTTAATTTCTTGCATGTGGTTCTGTAAGCCCATAACACAGTTGTGACTCTAAGGTCCCAATCATCTCTTTGTTGATTACAGATCTTGGTCAGGGCATTCTCCAGAATCTTATTGAATGCCTCCATCGTACCATCAGCTTGAGGGTGGTAGGGTGTACTCTTATGGTGACTAATGTGGAATTCTTCAGTAAGGGCCTCTATAGTCTCGTTCAGGAAATGTGTGCCCTGATCACTCATTAGAATCAGTGGACATCCAAATCTAGTGACAATATTCTCAAAAATGAACTGCGCGGCAGTGACAGCGTCTCAATTCTTAACTGGCTTTGCCTCAGCCCATCTGGTGAGGTATTCAGTAGCTGTGATGATGTATCTTGCGCCAGTTCTCTTTCCTAGTGGGTTGATAGGTCCCACAAAATCAATGGCCCATTTATCAAAAGAACACACGGTTATCTGGGGTCTTAGCGGAATTTCATCTCTTCTTGAAGGTTTTCCTGTTTGTTGGCACACATCGCAACACTTGCAGAATTCCTTAGTATCCTTGTGCAATGTTGGCCACCAAAGAACTGCGGCTAAGATCTTCTGCGCAGTCGGCTTTCCTACGAAATGGCCTCCTGCGGTACCTGAGTGTGCTTCTGCGATTATGGAATTCTTCTCATGTGGAAAAATACATCTGCGCAAGACTTCATCAGGGCCCAACTTATAGAGCTGGCCTGCTATCAAAGTGAAGTCTGCGGCTTTGACTACAAGTTGTTTCTTCTTCTATATTGTGAACTCAACTGGCGCTTGCCCTGTAGTGAGAAACGCAAGAATATCATAATAATATTCGTCTGCTGCTTGAACAAAAAACAGCTGCGCATCAGGCAAATTGTCCTCCAAATTTGTAGGTTCCTCCCCTGACTCTATCCTAGATAAATGGTCAGGTCGTGCATTCAATCTACCTGGCTTCACAATAATCTCAAAATCATACTCCTGGAAGAGGAGTAGCCATCTGCAAATTCTTCCCCCTAACACTGGCTTATTGACCAAGTACTTCAAGGAAGAATGGTCAGTATACATTTTAAAATGAGCACCCAATAGATAGTGTCTGAACTTCTGTAAGGCATACACCATAGCTAGTCCTTCTCTTTCTGTAGTGGTGTAGTTCTTCTCGGCTATAGACAGCTTTCTGCTAGAGTAAGCAATGGGGTGGTCAATACCTCCTTCTCCCGGTTGTGTCAATACAACCCCCAATGCTATGGAAGAAGCATCTACATGAACATGAAAGGGTTTTCTCCAGTTTGGGAAAACTAGAATGGGTGCTGTAACCATCTTTCCTTTAAGTGTGTCCAGGCTCTATTGGCATTCTTCGGTCCATTGGAATTTTGAATCCTTTTTCAACAATCTTTCCATAGGCGCAGTGATTTTTGCATAGCCCTTGATAAATTTCCTGTAGTATCCTGTATGTCCCAATGTAGTGTGCAATTGTTTGACTGAGTTGGGCACAGGAAAGTTAGCAATGATGGAAACCTTCGCAGGATCCATCATGAGTCCTTGTCTGCATACAATGTGACCCAACAAAATACCAAAAGGAGCATAGAAGATACATTTTTCCAAGTTAAGGGAGATCTGATACTGTCTACATTTTTCTAACATCATCCTTAGATTCCCTATATGGTTCTTTAGTAAACCAAATACAGTCCAGTCATCAAAATAGACTTCTAGAAACTTATGAATGAATTCTTTAAACACAACAACAACGACTCTCGAGAAAATAGCAGGAGCGTTTTTAAGACCAAAGGGAATTACCATATACTGGAATGAGCCCCATTCAGTCGCAAAAGTGGTCTTATGGTGGTCCTCTGGATGTATTATGATCTAATGGTATCCTGAAAATCCATCAGTGAAGGAGTAAGCCTCTTGCCCTCCCACATTGTTAAGCACTTCGTCTGTAAAGGGCGTAGGAAATGGATCATGCGTTGATCTGTCATTGAGCTTGCGTAGGTCCACGCAGATTCTTATTTCATTTTTTGTCTTTTTCTCTTGTACCACCATAGGACTAATCCAATCACTTTCCTCTACTAGCTCAATGATACCAGCTGCGAGCATCTTATCAATTTATTCTCTGACCTTTTCTTTATATCACGGGTTCAACCTATACGGGCGTTGTTTTACTGGTTTAGCGTCCGCTTTCAAAGGTATGAGCATAAATTCTAAATCTCCTAGGATGCCTTTCATTTCTGTAAACTTGGTAGGAAAGATATCCTGGTACTCATGTAGTAAATCTGCAATATGGCCAACAGTTTGATCATCCCAATAATCTCCTATAGACGCAACCTTGGGTTCGGCTTCTGTACCAATGTTAATCTTCTTGAGCTTGATGTGTTCTGTAATGGCAGGGATATCAAGCTGAGGGCCTTCGACTTTGCGTGTCCCTTATGACTCTGGAATATTGATGTTGCGAGGATCATCATCCTCTTCTCCAGCAGCGAAATTGTAGCATTCCAAGGCATGTTCCATCTGGACAACCCAATCTAGTTGAGAGTACTCTGGTAAAGGACATTGTCCAAATACCTTCTTTCTAATACACTTTAAAGCCTTATCAATGCTTGGATGTTCTGACTCAAAGCTGAAAGTGAGTTGAAAACTTTCAATCATGAGAGGCCAAGTGATAGTGCCTCTGCGCAATTATGTTTCAGTGTACCAGTTCCTTGGAACTATATCCAACGTGTGGATGAATAGGTGAACCCACTCATCTTCTGGAATATGTGACCATTGGCGAATACATGCTTCAACGTGTGACCTGGGGTCACTCTGTCCATCATATTTGCGCAAAAATCCTGCTGTAGTCTCTTCAAATCTGTGAAGTATCAACCTACGACGGTCTGTCCATGTGTCGATATTCTCTTTATGCGCACCCCACCATCTTGCGGGTGTAGCGTGCAGTGCTACATCCAATGCTTGTATGCGCTGCTCATCTGGGATTTCTTGTTCATATGCATGTATGAATTCACTTACTCCAGTTAAACCATCAAATATTGGAGTGTTATTCAATTATGTGCCAATCCATCAAATGGATTTAGTCATCGTGGCGCAACGCCTTGCAGACACCTCATGTAAGCAATTCTGCCAGTTTTCCAGTCCTGCTTCCGAATCTGATGTGCACGAGCTATCACATCGCCAGCTGATATGGCCGTCCGCTGTGGGATTGACATAATCATTATGAATAGCAGTCATCTGATACAAACTTTCCATGTGGCGCACTTCTTCTTCTGCTCGAATGGGTTCAATATACCGTGGTCCTTGAAGGGGATCAAGTGGTGCAATGACCCTAATCTGGTCATCCTCAAAAGTAATTTGTCTTTTCTTCAAATTAATGACAGCCAGATTATCAAATCCCAATTCTATGCCTAAAAGTGCTGGATAAGGTCTACTGTCATCCAGAATTGTGATTACTTCAAAGTCTACAGAACTTCTTACTCCCTCAATATCTATGGGTACATTGGGTAATCTACCCAATGGAGAAAATCGTTGTTGATTTGCTAGTCTTAGATGGATAGGAGATATGATAAGCTAAGGGCTACCATCTGTTCCCATGTCTGCATGGTGAGAACATTAACTTCTGAGCCTAAATCCAAAATGACTTCGTCCATTTCAAATGCTCCAATCTGCGCTGTGAGTCTCATCTCTCTTCCAGTTCTAGTATGACTCCTGATCTGATGAACAGCACGCTGCGGTGTATTCATCGAAGAAGATTGTTGACACTGATCCAACAAGTGTTGGAGTTCCATAGTCGCTTTTTCATTACGCAACAACTTTAAGTAGCTTCTTAGGAAAGCATGAACACTTCCTAGCGTATCCTCCTCATCAGGCCTTCCAGATGTAGTGGCCTGCTCTCGTACCAGGTTCTCTTGTCGTGGCACATGCGGTCTAATATCATTGTGCAGTAATGCGACAGAACTTGAAGCTCGTGGATCTGAGAAATACTCTTGAGCTTGCTTGAAGGCTTCTCTTTGCTTTTATAGATCAAGCAGGGATGGTTTAATATTAGCGTGGCGCACCCATTGTGTCGCTGGCTTTCCAGTTCCCGACTCTGGCGCACCAGTGGTTGTACCACTGCGCGTCACTACATTAACTGTAGGGTCTGGTTCTCTTTTTTATGCTGCAATCAACTGAATATTATGGTTAACCTGTGGCTTCTTTTCTTGCATCTTGGCCATCAACTGAGGGCATTCTTCAATGACATGATCATAAGATTTACAGTATCTATAGGTGGTTGTAGGGTTTTTTGCAATCCCTTGCGTAGTGGCCTTAATCTTCACAGTTATAGCAAGTGATTTGTCCTCTTCCATGACCAAAACCTGCTATGCATCCTCGGCCCCTGTAATTTCCTCCCCGGCGTTCACGAGCTGGGTCATACTGTGGACTTGTTGTGGGTCCCTGTGGTTCTGACTGTACTCTATAAAAATCGTGTTTTCTTTCTATCATAAGCTCATATGCTCTGCAATTGTTCTCATCATGGCCTACTGATTTACAGAAAGTGCAATATAGATTCTTTGGATTTTTTACATATTTCTGTAACAAGTGACACTCGTGTGGTCTGTGGCCTCTAGTTCTACATATTTCACACCAAGGCCCCTGAGCCTATGGTAAAGGGTTAGGTGCTCCAGTTGCAATATAATCTATGAAAACAGGACAATGGTCCTTTGAATGTCCTTGTGCTCTACACTGTGTACACCAAATTTCTTCTTTAACATCCTTTCCTTTCTTAATATCATGCACTTGCAAGGTTAGGTTTGCTATTTGGTTCTGCAACTGCGCAACATCGTTGCTTGTTCCAGCAATTGGTGAAGCTTCTAGTTTCATAGCCATCTCTAAAGCTTGTTATTGAGTAGTGAGATTCTGTTGCATAAGAGGAATTCTAATATGAGGAAGCAGCACAGCGATGAACCATTCCTTATGCTGTTGCTGTGCAAACTCAAAGCTTACTTGATCTATCAAGGCTTTGAACTTCTGGTCAAAGTCCCATACTGATTCTGTAGGTAACTGTTTTATGTCTTTGAGTTCTGTTATGCACTGTGATTCTGATTTAGGTTTCTTGAATTCTTTAATCATAGCACTTCTTACATCAGCAAGCATCCTATTCTGTGCTGCTGAGTATTTCATAAACCAGGTTAAGGCTCTCTCTCTTAGTGTGGTTGCTAACTGAACCAGCTTAACATCATCATCATTAATTTGCTTAATCGTCCAAATGACTTCACATAGGAACCAGTGTTGTTCAGTGTCTTCTAGCCCTGTTCCTCTAAAGGTTGGTAGCTTCATGTCATCACCCATCCTTCTTGCGCTAGGTTGATGTGGAATTCCTGTGGCACTGCCTCTGGGATGGTTAAACAAAGGTGGGGCTGAGGTACTAGAAGTACCGTGCGGGCTACTAGAGGGTGTTACTGTGGGTTTATGCTGAGCCCCGTCTGGCTTTTGCGGTGTAAAAGGGTGATAAGGGATATGAGCACTCCCTTGTCTTTCTATAGGGCTTGCCCTACGAGCTCGACTATCTTCTGGGCTATACTCAAAAGAATGCTGGTCGAGGCCTACTTTATACCGTTTTCCGCTACGAGTGCAACCAATAACTTCAAGATTACTATCAGAATCTACGGACATTACTTGTCTATGCTATTCATCGAAAGCTATGCATAGTTTTCCTTTTTTGTATAAGAGCATTTTAATCCACAAGTTCAGAGAATTTAAGAACTTACCCTTGTATGCTTTGAAGAAGCTCCTCTCAGCCTCACTGAAGCTCTTTCTCGTATCTACTGCAAACTCAGTGATGAAACCTTCCAACAGACTATTCAACCAAAATTCTACTGTGCAGGACACAGGATTATCTACCCGCTTCACAGTGCTAACCAGCTCAGGCGTCCAAACGATAGGTTGATCAACATGCAAAGTGGGTTCAGTATCTGCTAGCTTGGATACCCACTCATGCAACTCGATTGCAAATGTTACAAAGAGATTTCGTGAAGGTCAGTATAAATATGCTTCTGCAACCAGTCCTCTGTCTGAAGCCTAGGGCTTCTATTTTCACGTTCATCGAACTCTCTAGCCTTTGAATCGAACCAGTCTTGAATTTCTTTAGCTGTAGGATTCCAGCACCACATTGCCTTCAAAATAATAGGGTTAAATCCGGAAATGGAACCATTTGTTGGCTCCCTTTTTCTCTAGGTTTCGCATCAATCTCGCACATCGTCGGCATAACAAGTCTCAAGGCAATGGAACCATTTGTTGGCTGCTTTTTAGACAGACCCGGGTTTTCAGGATGCGCAGCAACAAACACCCCTTGGTGCACTGGCCCTTTCGGAAACGGGCTGCGCAGTAGCCCGAAGTCTCACCCGAAGTGGCTATGGGGGGATAAGGAATCAGGTTTCCTTAACCTAGGTGGTGCGGAGTATACAGTCTTCTCTCTTCCCTTCTTAACAGAGCATCTTACTCTTCCACAGGTCTCCCAGCGCTACAGCGCTGGATCCCACTCTTCTAGGTCGAGCGGGGCGGTAGCTCTGCACCTGCGCACGAGTCGCTTACCCGCTACCTTCGTTACACTAACTATCGCCTTTTCCCTCTCGCCACGGCGCAGCAACACACACCTTAAGCGCTGCAACGGCAGTGTTCACAGACTCCTTCGACAATGCACAAGTACGCTTCTAAGGGAGCTTCGAGGATTTACTCTACATACTCATTCATAAAGATAGCGAAACATTCATGGAAACATAGACAGTAAAGCAAAGAAATGCAATCACACAAAACATCACCACAACAACCATATTTATGTAGTTCACCTCCAGGAGGGAATCCACGTCCACGGGACTATCTTATATTATCTTTCATTGGGGATACACAGTTTCGCTGCGCACACAGTTGCAGCCTTAGATCTTTTTGGGAAACTCCACGCACACAGCTGGGAGCCCTTCTCTTAGATCTATTCTCTTCTTCTACAGATATTATCATAACAATGACATACCATTACATTACCCAGTCCTCTTGCGACTGGTTGGCACATACAATGGCCCTTACGCCAATCGGTCTCCCTGTGAGATCGCGGCCTTCTTACATTCATACAATGATCATTAACAGCTTTACAAAATACAGCAATACAAAAGACTCAGACATCAGCTTAGACTTTCTGTGTAACCTTCTAACCTTCTAACCTTCCCAATTACACATATATATAGGTGGCCCTGAGGGTCGCACCTTTACAAAACTGTGGGCCTTTCCCAACAGTGATCCCCAAAAACCCTAACCACTGACACGGCTAGGTGTACTTTAGGTGCCTCTTGTAGTCACGTCGCAGCTTCCTGCAGACTCCGCGGTTTCCGGTGCAGATCGCGGGTATGGGCATTGCTTCATCGGTCTTTGCTCCTTGTCCTTCGCCTTCAATGCTTCGGCCCGTTGCTCTTCCTTGGTCCGAGCAACCATAACTCTTGTACTTTTCCTTAATGAGGGTAGCTGAGCCCTCTTCCTCCACTTCATTTATTGTGGTGGTTGAGCTTTCTACTCGGCCACCTTATTTACTCTTTCCCTTGACGTGCACGCGAGCTCCGCAATTTTCGGCCCGTAATCTGCGGTGAGCTTGTCCATCTGGCGTCGTACCGCGCACTATTCATTTCTGCCCAAAAATGGTGGTTTTCCTCAAAATTAGCACTTTTCCTTCCAGACTTAGTGCTTTTTCCCCAAAATTGGCAGCTTTGCCATAGTTGCAGCCTATGCTCCAACAGTAACTGAAAAATCCATTCATATTGGTGGGCATCATGCATCCAAGGCCACTGTGCATAAAATCCTCTGAGTTGGTTATTACTAGCCTTGCATCATTATATATTCTTAAAAATTTGTTCAGGCATGTGATGAATGTCAAAGGGAAACGTGTCAAGAAAATTTTTCTTATGTGCCATTGCAACCTATTACTCCATATTTCCCCTTTCCTAAATGGGGACTGGATTTCAATGGCCCAATTAATCCCCCAGCCTATGTCGATCGCATCTTCATCCTCACCATGACTAATTATTTCACAAAATGGTCAGAAGCAATCCCTTTGAAAAACGCTAAAGATTAACAAGTCATTAGATTTCTCTAGAATAACACTTTTCTCGGTTCATCTTACTATTTGAAATCATATCCAATAACGAACTTGCATTCATGTCCAAAAATATCACTCAATTTTGCAGTAAATTTATTCTTATTATCCCCAAGGTAATACTTAAGTTGAAGCAACCAATGAGAATATTGTCATGATCTTAAAGAAAATTGTGGGAAATTATCCTCATCCGTGGCATCTTCAGTTTAGTTATCTACTATAGGTAGATCGTACTACCATCAAAAGTAGTACTGGAGAAACCCCTTTTCAATTTTTATATGACCGGGAAGCTATTATGTCAGTTGAACATGGATTGACCTCTCTTTGTATATCCCTTCAGTTCGAAGAGCTAAATACAATTTCTCTTCCTCAGATATTTCATGGTTTACTTTCCTTGAAGAAAAATGAAATTGTTCTTTGAATCAATTAAATAGGAGACAATAAACAATTAAACAATGCTTTGACAAAAAATCCAAAACAATTGTTTTTGTCATAAACCAAAAAGTCCTACTATGGGAATATGCTCGTGCATATAGAGGGAAACATACCAAATTTCAAAAAATATGGTTGGGTCCTTATGTAATAGTCTATGCAATGGACCATAATCCATATTTTCTTAAAGATGAAAATGATTAGGTGTTTTCATATAACACTAGTGGGTCCCATTTAAACCACTATAATGATCCTACTACTGAATCAATTCACACTTGACTGTTTATCACTGAAAAGTTAGACAAATACGTTAGGCAATTTCATTTCATGATTACTTTATTTGGTTTTGAGACTTGGTTTCTTGTCCTTTTCTCTTCATTTGTGTTCTTTTGATTTCGGTTGCTTAACATAGCTTAAGTTTTGAACAAGCAGTGATCAAGATGAAAACAATCACATACATGTCACCCTTATGAACCAGTTTGTCATGGAAAGAGGCATGTAGGACGAACAAGAACTATTGCCTTATGATAAAAATCTTATTGCGTCTTCTCTTCTATTAATTGAAGGGATTTTCTCACTAAAGAAAATAATGGTTAAATCCCTCCCATATCTTCTCTCTAATCCCTTGCTTCATCCTTTTTCTTCTGAAACAATGATATAGCATGCATGACATGGTTGGATAGCATTGTCTCTACCCATATTTAAAGTCCATCAACATTTTATCTTGATCCCATTGAACTAAATGTTTTCCAAGACTTATCATGTGAAACCAGTGATCCTCAATCCTAAACTGTTGTAAGCATCCCATCCCCTAGAGTCACGATCTGTTGACTTGAAATTCAACCCAAAGCTAATGATTTGGAAAGTATAGAAAATTTATTTGTGATCCTTGTGTAAAAACCAACCTTGATTCAAAATACTCATAATGAAAAGGAAAGGGCACCTTAATCATAGGGGATACAAGAAGAATTGTGGAAATTCATAAATTTTGGGTTTGCTTCAACTATGATGATCATCTTATGATCAAATTTGATATTTGAGACTTTACCTTAGGTACACATGTGATGGTATTAAAGTTTTGAAAATCAGGAAAGTATGATTTGTAAAGTGACATATTACTGTTAACTCCAAAAGCGATATACCATTACAAAGTTTCAAGTTTGTATAGATAGTGTGCATGAGGGTCATGGAAATGATTGGTGTAGCGCTTGGAATTTTTTAAATGTTTCAAAGAGCTCAAAGTTATGCTAATTATAATTCTTTTGAACAGTCCAAACACAGTTTGAAATAATGTAGAATTTAATAGCTCTACCATGTGTCACACCTCAGGCATATATCATATTAATCAAGGAAAATTTGGATATTGAAAGGGGACATGATCTTGCTTGATTCAAATGGCACTGAGTACATTGGAAAAAGTGCTAAATGATATATTTAATAATATACATAACTAGAAAGGAAATATTGGTTCAACACTTAGCATGTCGATACGAGGAAAAGATAAATGTTCACCAAAGTTGTACTAATATTGATGCTGGAAAAAATCGATGGCATTGCATTGGAAACCATGGATAAGTTAATTTGCTTTTCAATGTTTCATCGCTCGGGCTTAAGCAATATTAATATGATGAAGGAAAATCCTGCTAGTAAATACTATAATGCTCGACAATGATGCTAGTTAGGATTTGTTACATGTTCTGAGAATTGTGAAAAATGATCCCTCTATGGTGCATGTCACCTCAATATTCACCTATACATGACATCAAGTTGATTGAAGGGTTGTAAAAATTGATCCCAGAGTATTTTTATGAGCTCTCGTTGGATTATTCGACATATCTGCATTGTAACAACCCTTCTCCTACATTTTACCCAACTTCACATCTATCCCCTGATATGCAAGTCAATAACTAATACTTAGTCTTATTCTTGAGGATCATGGCACCGCAAAGAGATATCATGTTAAGATTGGAGTAAGGAAGAAGTACGTGGAATTAAATTTGAATGGAGATGCAAAGTAAAACTAAAGGATTCGAGTAGATAAATTAACTCATACGCTCCCATGTTATTTACATTCTGAGTTATCATTTTATGAATTTTGTGTTTTAGACTTTCAATTGAATCCTCCTCGGAACTCAACCTCATAGTATTTCCCTTAAAGTTCAAGTCATTGATAATAATAGGTCTATGTTACAAGGACAAATTCCCCTCCTTAATAAACCATGAATGGAGGTATCATGCGCCCAATCTTACGACTATTCCCTTTTGACAATTTCATTCTTGGTCGATGGGTATTTTGGTATTAAAATGGTTAGTGAATTATTTTTTATGTAACAGGGATTGGATATTAAAATGTATCAATCGCTTAGTTCTAAAAAAAACCTTAATCTTCCCATTTCTCAACTCTGCATTATTTACCGTCATTTCCTTTTATGGGAATAAGAAATTTATATATGGTCAAATTAAGGCATCTCCCTACTACCTGAAATTAAAATATGATACTTCAAAAAATATTACAAGTTTGGAATGTGCATGGAATGTATAATGGAACAATTAATATCTAACACAGATCACTATCGATGTCAAGACCCTTTGAATCAACCAACCATAGACTTACATCCTAGTCAATTGAAATGTTATAAACATCAGATGAAGTAAATGTTTTTGTTTTGTTTTACAGTTGTAGGAGGTCAACAAATGCATATGCATGATGCTGCAATAAATTTTTTGTTGCTGATGAGTTTCTTTAGCAAGGGTTCTTGTAGAGGATAGAGATAAAGGAAGTATAATATGAGGAATGAAGGAAGTAGGAAATATATAAGGTTCTCAGTCCATTTCGATGTGAATTCTAATGAATTTAATGGACTAAATCGAATTAGGCACCAATTTTTGGGTGGATAGAACCTTGCATAGCAAGTGCCCACCCTTGCTTCACTACAGCCTCACCCGAGTATCATAGAACCCCAATCTCGTCATAAAAATGAAAATGATAGCTAGCGTGAAAACCCTCACTAAGCATACTTAATAAACTTGGGATGGGGTGAACCCAACTTGAATAGCAAAATTTTAATGTTTTTTTATCGCTGCCTCCGTGAATTCATTGCCCATTCAAGGAATAGTGCAAATTCTAAGTTACCTTAGTCACAAAATCCTCTTGATTTAAAGGGAAAGCAACCTCTTTTGAAGCTACCATTTCTAATCAAAGAAAAACCTTTTCCTACCAAACCTATCATTGTCCACTCAAAAGCAAGGTCTATCAAGGAAGAAGCAAGGCACATGGGTGACATTTTGCACATGGATCTTTTCCCGAAAATTTCATACTATTGAATATATCCATTGAGTCTTATAATTTTGATTGACCTCATGGTGGGTTAAGAATGGTTATTTGCTTATTAGAGTAAGCAATGAATTTGTAATTTAAAACATTATGTGACGATTTGGAAAAGGTAATTGATGTTGTTGTTGTGTTTTGAATTGTTTGATTTTTGATAGATCAAAATATGAGACTAAAATGTTTGAATGCATGTGATGCATGAATAATATATTTTGTGGAAGTTAGAAGGAGAGATCATTCCAGTTATAAGCATGATTTTATTTTGATATTATGGGTTTGATTAGTTAATTGTGAAATTAAAATTTTAGTCTTGAAAATTTCGGGGAGACATAATGTGATGAGAGCCTTGGATTTCACTCTTCGATGGATTATTATTGACAAGATTTAAGTGCCCCCTTCTTTTTTTCCTTTCCTTACTTCATGTATCCTTTGATAATAACTTGTTCCGTTCCCTAACATTCTCCTCTATAAAAATCCCCTCCTTAATGAATGGAATTGAGTTAAAAAAATTATTATTATTATTACATTAATATATGTTATCAAAGAATCCATTGCAAAGTTGATTACAAAGAGATATAAAGAGAGAGGAGGCTAAGACCATGATCATCATCTTATCGAGGGAGAAAGGGTATGCTAGATATTGTGTTTTAATTTTGATTCTGATAATTTCCTATCTCATACTTTGTTTTCTATAGGCTATAACTTTGTTTGTTGGCAGTGGGAGAATTCCATTAAATAATCGAAGATGACGAAGTCAGATTAATGGTTCTACTTTGTTAAAGAGGTAATTTATTTATTGTACCTGTCTAAGTTAGAAGTTCCATCATTCTATATTGACGTTAATAGGTGGCATGGTATGCATATCATAAATTGGAAGCAATGTCTTGAAATTGATTTCTTAGGCTAGATCTGCTTGGGCCATCTTTGTTTATTTTGGTTTTTCATGTATGGTTCTGAAAATATCTGGAAATTTTTATTTTATCCGTGTCCAGATATATCACAGAGATCTATAGAATGATGTTATAGAATGAAATTTTTTATAGAATCTTTTGTTCAACAAAATATATCTAAGGCTCTTGTATTCACTTATCTCTCTCTCTCTCTTACCTTTTATCCCATGGTTATATTTTCTTTTTCATTATATTGATATATCTTACTTAATGATTTACAATTGTGTATGAGTAATATTGTTGCATTTAATATTGTTGTTTAAAATTAGATTATTTTCCGAATGCATTGATGTTTCTTGATTTATTATGATGCAACAATACTTGTTTTAATATGCAATATTATTTATTTCTTATTAGTCAAATATTGTAGTAGTGAGTTAATCTAAAATACAAAAAAAATATACATATTGAAAATCTAGCAAAGGTCACCTTGCCTTTTATTCATAATTTATTGTCCAAGAGGCTTAAAATTCAAGGGTTGTATTCCTATCTCCTCCCCTCAAGCCTCACGGGAGGTCAATATTTTTGATCTCATTAAGTCCATTTTGAGATCAACAAAACCTACGTGGATAGGAGATGGGGACAATGATGATGATGAAAATGTCTAACAATTGTCCATGATTGATTTAGCCTTTGACTTTAAAAAAAATTGATGATTATCTCATATGTGATTCCATTGTTAACCCCAATTCTAGCACTAACCATGTTGTCCAAAATTTGTTTCATGGACATAAAATCTCTACTATAACATATGAATATGAGCATATGCATGCTTATTCTAGCTCGTGTTCCCTACCATAAATAGTGTGCCCAAAGAAATCAGTCTAGGGAAAACGCTCTACATTAACCTTGGGTTGAAGAATCCACAAAAACATCAACTCATTGAGTTGCTACGAAAACATTCTAATGCATTTGCATGGGAGTATACAGATATGAAGGGAATTCATCCCAATTTATGTACGCATCATATATACATCGATGAGAATGTCTTACCTATTCCTTAATCCCAATGTAGATTGAATCTTGTAATGCACAAGATAGTGAAGGAAGAACTACAAAAATTACTAAACATAAATTTCATATATCCCATATCATTTATTCGATGCATATCACACCTTTTCATAGTACCTAAGAAAAATGTGAAATGGTGAATTATAAAGAAGTGAGCAAAGCCACATCCAAAGACTATTTTCCCCTAGTTTTTAATGAATAGGTTTTAGATACCATAGAAGGGAAAAAGTATTTCCTTTCCTTTATGGGTTTATTGGATCTAAACAAATCCAGATAAGCCCCTAAGGATCAAGAAAATACTACCTTTACTTGCTCATGGGGAACTTTTTCTTACCGAGTATTACCCTTCGAACTTTATAATGCACCTGCTACATTTCAACAGGTTGTACTTGGTATATTTTCAAAACTTATGTTGGTAGGCGGTTTGATGAGGAAAGGTCACGGTACTGCTGACGCTGCGACATGTTGGATGAAGGCACGAAAGGAGTATTTTGGGCCAAAGGATACCGCGCTTGGCGATTTTTGGGTCACTTGGACCACATATTTTGTAATATTGAGTCAAGTATACCGCAGTTGGCAGGTATTTGGTCATATATTTTGTAATATCGAGTCATTCTACCGCGGTATGTGGTTTTTTGGGTCATTAGACCAAGTCAATTAGTAGATTGTCCATAATGTCGGTTAGGAAAGTGGACAAGCATTGTAATCGGCAGAAGCCTATAAATAGAGGAGAATTGTAAGTGTTAGAAAAAGGGGGAAAAAGTAAGAGAGGAAGATAAGTGCTATATGCAGAGATTGACAGAGATAATGCGGATGTTTATGTACTGCTTTTGGTTTGTCAAGTAATATAAGGATGATGATTTGGTGCAATCTATGTGTAATGTTGCTGGGTGTTCATGTTATTTATTCTTATTGCAGTTATTTGTTTTCTATTGCTATAATGTGAATGTTGCGATAATATGTTATATGTCCACATGAACATGCTGCGATTGAAGTAATATGCAATCTCTGTTTCTGGTAATGTTAAATGTTGCGATATGCTAGAACTTCATGATGAATGTTTGAATTATTGTTAGTATCATATTGCTGCAACTTGCCTCCTCCCTCGGCGGAAACATGGTTCTCTCTGCTCTTCCTGAACTCCTCAGGTGAGACCTCATCTGCTTTGCGAGTGTTGTTGGGCAGGCTCAAACCTGCCCAGGCCGATGCCCAGGGAGACTGTGGTATGGGTCAACAGTCGGTGGACCCCTGTCAACTGTGAGGTATCGATTCAGTCAACAAATGTTTCCATTGACGGGACCGTGTGCAGAGCAGGAAGAGGCCATGTTGTGGCACCTGACGAAGCCGGAGATAGAACAATCGTTCAATCAAAGGTTGCAGGAGTTCGCTGAAGAAGAAAGTCGGAACACACGACTTACGGTAGATCAGTGGGTGGGAAGATATATTCATGACGGCCCGCATGAATGGTTTTTCTATGAATTCCCGGTCATTTTGTATGAATGGTTGTCAAAACTGACCTTTCAAAAGAGGAATTTCCAAGGTGGTGAGCCGACGACCTGGACCCCGGAACTGATTCAGGAATTGCAGAAATTTGATAATAAGGCATCACGAGCTGTCGAGGTTTGGCTTGATAGCATCTTGGAAGGATACATTACGGAATTTGTGGTTGATATGAAGAAATCCTATAGTGAAGCTGAAAGATACTTCTTTGATGGAACGAGGGGAAGGTTTCTCCTATCGCTCCAACTATTGATTAAGATGCTGATCTACGAGAAAGGCATATTAAAGATGCACCTTGATCAGTAGACAGCCTGGTGGGTGGAGGCCATGGGTACCGCGACTGTTGGGGAATGGCGCATGAAATGGTGAAGGGGTAGATGGGTGCAAACCATGAGGAGACTATGAGTGAAGCCGAGGAAGAAAGTGGCCTTACGAGGGGAGGAGCAAGGTTCCGATAGGAAAAGAGGCAAAGGATAGGAGAAGGTCATGCTGTGATCAGACTGCAAGACAGTGAAGGAAGGCCACACAAAATGAAGCGACCTCATAGTCCTGATAGGAACGACCATCCTACGCCCAGGATAGAGGCAGGACCGAACCCCAGCACCAGCGTTCCCACACCTCCGCTCACTAGCTCTAAACCAGCAGGGAAAACTACTTAGACACCGCCGAGTATGTCGACACTGCAAAAGTTAATTGGTAGTAGTAGTACAGTGACAAGAGGAAGGAATCCCAAGATGGCAAGCAATGATGCTAAGCTACCGTTGTTCCATGGCAGCGCGACAGACAACCCAGAGAAGTAATGGTTTTTGTGTGAAGCGGTCTAGACTATGAAACAAATCACTAATGACGATGTTAAGAAAGGATAGTTGTCCATGAAGCTGCGAGGTCGTGCATTAGATTGGTTCATGAAATTTGTCTTAGTCCCTACGGGGACTCTGGATAAGTCATTGAATGAGATTCAGGATGGGCTGATTGCTGAATTTAGACGGCCTAAGTCGGAGGCCTGGTATATTACTAAACTGAAGGAAATTAAGCAGTATCCTAATGAGACAGTATGGGATTCGACCAGCGATTCAAGACGTTGATGGCCAAGGTTAGTTTTGATATGAGTGTTGTCCAACACAAAGAATGGTTCATTGCGGCACTACTACCCCATATTCAGCTGCTGCTGATGCAGCAAAACATTTCGACACCTAGTGAGGCTCTAGAGATCACAATGCAGTTGGAGGCATCCCCGATTGGTGATGATGCAGCAAAACAGACACAACTCGCTAACCTAACTATACAGTTGCAAGATTTAAAGAAGAACAAAGAACCATGTGATGAAGTATGGTGTACGCGTTGCCGAAGAGAAGAGCATACGGAATATGGTTGTTCGGATTTCCATAATTATTTGGTGTCAGGTGCACCAAACCCATTGAAAGGCAGTAGTATGTCACGGTGTCGTGTTTGTTCGATGTTTGGACATAGTCATGATAGTTGCCCGTATATGCAAAAAATGGTCACAACTCCGCGGAATTTGTATTGCACCTTCTGTAAGTCAATAAGACATGATGACAAGGATTGTCGTGCATATGGGTTGCTGCAAGAGAGAATATGTGATGCATTCTATGTCAAAGATGATCAGCGTACTGCACTGCTACAACCGCAGGTAGCTCAACCGATGCCTCAAGCACATATGCAGTTTGTACTGTAGTAGCATCAACCATGGTAGTTTGTACCGCAATATACACCAGTGAACCCCCCGCAGCCTCAGTATGTGCAACAACCACAGTATGCACCACAACAGCAAGGGATGCCGCCAGCACCCATGCAGCAGCAGTTTAACCAACCTCAGTATCAGCATCAGGGTGGCTATCGGGGAGGCTACAGGGGTGGACGCGGTGGCGGATTTGGGCATGGAGGAGGAGGCTGAGGTGGTCGAGGACCTGTTCAATGTTACCACTGTGTGGTATGGGGGCATTATCAGCACGATTACCCACTGCTACAGAATCAGTGTACGTTTTGTTCTGGTAATGATCATACAGTCGAAAATTGTCCACAGTTGATTGCAAGGTGGCAGGCTGGAAACACTCTGTAGCTACAGAACCTAGTACAACAACCAGTGCAGAACCCAGTGCAGCAACCAGTTTAGAACCATCCTCCGTGACCACCCTCGAATGCCAACACGAATGTAAATCAACTAGGAAATCTGCAGCAGAACCAGGCACATGGTGCTAATATTGCGACTATTTCTGCAGAACCGCGACTGCAAGATGCTTCAGTGGCTATTGTCACTCGTGGAGGTAAAACGACTAGGTAAGATGTTTCGCGACCGCTCATTCGCTTGGTTGTTCAAAAGACAGTAAATTTTGATATTGATGCGAAGCGGGAGACGTTCATGGAGGCACATCGTACTTTGGAGAAAGATTGCGGTAAGGATGTTGTTTGTGATATGCCACCTATCTTTGATGCTACGTTAGACGCTGATCGAACACCACCAGGAATACTGCAGAAGTTCCTTGAAAGTTGTATATCATTGGCACGAGATTCGGTTGCCCTGGTTGAGATTGAGGGATGGCTGCAGCAACTTCCAAAAGGACGGCAAGAGTTGGCAGTAAACGCCTTACAGCGAAGTAAGACTGGCAATGAAATGCGAATGAATATTCAGATTGGGGATTATGATGTTGATTCCGTAATTTTTTATCTTGGTTCGGATGTTAACATCTTAACCAAGTAGGCATGGCAGAAAATGGGGAGTCCCCCATTGAGCTGGTCCCCTTTACATCTCTGGTTGGCTAACCATGCGAAGGTTACACCTATTGGGCGAGTTCTGCGACTCACAATTGATATTGAGGGAATGAAGACTTATGCTAATTTTGATGTCATTGAGGTAGTTGATGGAGGAAGCTCCTATCCTGCGCTATTGGGGATAGGATGGGCTAATGATAGTGGAGCTGTAATTAACTTTAAGAAGCGAATGATGACTTTTGAGAACCACGATTTCCAAGTTATCGCTCCGTTGGATTCGGCTGAAGGACGCCGATATGTTGAACCTGTCAAAGATGACGATCACACTGGCTGGGATCACACATTTAATATTTCTAAGGATTACATTCATCCCACTGTTCACGGTGAGTTGGAGTGGCGCAGTGAGAGCTCTGCATCTTCCGACTCCAATGATGCATTGGAATATTGGCAGAATCGCATGCATGAAGTCTCAGTCTGGAAGTATGGTTTAGTTACGCAATCTTTATGTCGGGTTGTGACAGAAATGATCACATTTCCTATCTATGAGGGGTTGCCTGGCTTAGACAATTTTGTAGCAGAATTTGAAGACTGTGTTCCAGAGCCACAGCGACTGCTGGCCTTAGAAGAAACACTGAAGGCTGCTCCAGCACGCTGGTGGGCGATGCATAAGAAATTTATCAAAGATTGGTCACAATGTCGAAGGTTCATGATGGTTCGATTTGGCAATACATAGGTTTATCACACTGGAAAGTATGATGGTCGAACTGATCCCGGTGATCATGTGATGGAATGCCAACGATTGTGGGTAATGGGACCCAGAGATGAGTGGGTTCATGCTTTTGTCCACACTTTGGAGGAGATACCGCGCTTGTGGTATACTGCAGCTGAATTGTGCCAAGATATTACCATTTTGGGGGAGTTAACGATCTATTTGACTCATACCTTCACGTTTGCGGATGCCAACCCTGATTTCCATAACGCCCTGCAGCTCATCCGCAATGTGATATTTCAGGTTGTTACGGTGAAATGCATTGTTGACCCACACACACACAGTTAGATGTAGTCCCTCATGGAGTGTTTCAATGTCAGTGGAGGGCCAGAGGATGATGATGACCCCCGAAATATTAACATTCCCGAATCCAAAGGTAGTCGCGATGTAGTACCACCTGTTGCGCCAAGTAACCCGTTCAATCAGCCGTTGCAGCTTTGCAAAATGAATATCGGCACTGAAGCTACTCCCAAGTTTTCTAATGTAGGGGATTATTGGGATGATGAAATGATGATTAAAGTTACCAAGTTACTGCATGAATTCCAATATGTGTTTCCCACGAAGTTTTCCGAAATGAAGGGAATCCTGGGTTACTTAGGGGAGATGAGGATTCCATTGAAACGAGATGCTAAGCCAATCCGGCAGCGACCTTATCGACTCACCATGACATAAAGAAAAAGTCAAGGCGGAACTTGATCGGATGTTGGATGCTGGTATCATCGAACCTGTAGAAGAGTCAAAATGGATCAGTCCTATGGTGGTGCAGGACAAGAAAATTGGCGAAGTGCGCATTTGTGTCGACTTGCGGAAGTTGAACAATGCTTGATTTCATGATCCCTTTCCGACCCTGTTTACTGATGAAGTACTTGAAGGAGTAGGTGGCCAGGAGATGTACTCTTTCACTGATGGATTCTCTGGCTACCATCAAATTCGCATCGCTAAGGAGGATCGCCATAAGACAACGTTTGTTACTGAGTGGGGTTGTTTTCAGTACACGGTCATGCTGTTTGGATTGAAGAATGCACCTGCCATATTTTCCTGGGTCATTGTTGCCGCGTTCAAAGATTTTATTCAGAATTTTCTACAGGTATATATGGATGATTGGACTGTTTATGGATTAATTCGCGATCACTTGGCAAACCTGTGGTTAATGCTTGAGCGATGCCGACAACACCAGATATCGCTGAACTTAAAAAAATGTATTTTTTGTGCTCTGTTTGGGATATTGCTAGGGCATATTGTCTGTAAGCAAGGATTGTTGGTCGATCCAACCAAGATTGCGCTTATTTTGGGGTTGCAACCACCGACTATGGTTAAGCATTTGCGCACGACCTTGGGTCACACAGGATATTATCTCAAGTTCATTAGGGGGTATGCTGCGATTACGGCCCCTATGGAGAAGTTGTTGAAAAAAGATGTGGCATTCCAGTGGAATATATAATGTCAAGAAAATTTTGAAACACTCAAAGAAAAGATGGCGTCGGCTCCAATTTTGGTTTTTCCAGACTGGAGCAAGGAATTCCATGCCCATGTTGATGCTTCATCGGTTGCGCTAGGTGTTATATTGGCTCAACCAAGCGAAGCCGAAATTGATCATCCTATTGCTTTTTCCAGTCAAAAACTGTCATCGGCAAAATGCAATTACACTACCATAGAACGCGAAGGCCTTGCCATGGTTTATGCGCTACAAAAATTCAGGCATTATTTGTTGGGTGGACATTTTAAAATGTTTACTGATCATTCTGCATTAAAATACTTGTTCAATAAGCCTGTGTTGGGGGGGAAGATCTGCTGACGGCTACTTTTGTTTCAGGAGTTCGATTTCGAAGTCATTGTGAAGCTGGGGCGATTGAATGTTGGACCAGACCATCTGTCGCGGATTGACACAGGGGAAGAGCCGACTAATATTGAAGATGGGTTGTCGAATGCCCAGTTGTTCCATGTAACCGCTATCGATCACTACTTTGATGACATTCTTCAATTTTTGGTGACCGGCACCGCACCTGATGACTTTACCACTTGACAGAAGAAGCAATTGGTCGTCAAGGCTGCATACTTTCAGCTGATCGCAGGAGAGTTGTATAAGTTGGGTGTTGATGAGATTTTGTGCAGATGTGTCTTGCCGCATGAGCAGGCGCAAATATTGGCTGAGGCACATGGTGGAGTCGCAGAGGACATTATGGCGGTCGGGCGACTGCCCGGAAGGTGTTGTGTGTAGGGCTTTGGTGGCCCACATTACGTAATGATGCGACAGACTACGCCCGGTCTTGTGATGTTTGTCAATGAACTGGCAAACCGTCTAGATGCGATGAGATGCCACTACTCCCTCAATTAACATTACAACCGTTTGAGAAATGGGCTGTGGATTTCATAGGGCCAATCAATCCACCAGGGAAGCGTACAGGTGCTTGGTATATTATCACGGCGACTGAGTATCTGACCCGATGGGAGGAGGCGGCCCCTGTCATTGATTGTTCCGCAACAACGGCTACTTGGTTCTTGTTTGACCACATTATCACTCGATTCGGCTGCCCTAAGATTTGGATGAGTAATCAAGGAATCCATTTTCTCAACCACACCATCAGCGCATTAACGGAGGAATTGCAGATTCAGCACAAGAATAGTACACCCTATCATCCACAGGCGAATGGGAAGGTAGAGGCATTCAATAAGGTATTGGAGAATGCACCGACAAAGGTTTGCAATGCAAACCGCGACGAGTGGGATTTGAGAGTTTCAGCGGTGCTATGTGCTTATCGCACCACATGTAAAAGGTTGATTGTTCAGACACCTTTTAAGCTGGTTTATGGAAAGGAAGCAATTATGCCTATGGAGTACATTGTCCCAAGTTTACGAATTGCGGCGGCCACTAGCATGGATGATGTTGCAGCATTGGACAAGCGTCTAGCACAATTGGTGGAGCTCGAAGAAGATCACTTTATTGCTGGATTTCATCAAGGGGTTGAGAAGGATCACCAAAAGGCGTGGCATGATCGCCACATCAAAAACAAGCAGCTTCAGCAAGGTGACTTGGTACTACTATATGACAATAAGTTTATGAAACATCCAGGTAAGTTACAGATGCATTGGCTGGGTCCCTACCACATCAATAATATTACTTCAGGAGGAGTGGTTAAGTTGCAGCGATTGGATGGGGGAATGCTCCCAAGTTGGTAAATGGTCACAGGTTGAAGCCCTATCACATGGGCTTGGATCAGTGCGATGTCTGAGTCACATTAGGTTTCAAAAAAAAAAAAGATGAATGAATGATGATCATTGCAGGTTGCTTGGTGGCAGATGGTGCACCAATGGAAGTATGGCATGTGACAACAGGAGGCTTCTATCGCAAGTTTGGCAGAGTCAGCGATATATGGCAACATGGCGGCCCAGTCAAATCCGTAATAAATGCACAAAAGTGGAGATAGTTAATTAACAACATGTTTGAATTATGGGCATTAATGACGGATACGGCTGAGGGGAGGACAAGATCATCGATGGATTTCTCTCATTAATACGAGGATTTGGGTGAGTGAATGCACGGTTCAGTCATGATTAGGGTGGATTTAGGGAAATGCTATAAGTATGGCCTTGTGTCAGTCGGAAGACATGCAGGAATTAGTAAGCAACATTTTTGTGAACTATTATAGTGCTTTGAGATACTCCCTGCTGCGGATATAACGAAGAGTATTGAGGTATGCTAGGTGAATTCAAGCCCGACGACATTAGTAGTGAAGTCGAATCCCCATTTATTCCGGTTATTTTTTAATAAGAAGGTACATCTTCGACCACTGTTGATCTTGGAGCCGAGGTCGCCAAAATGCCGGTGGGTACATCAGTTGTTGCTAAGAAGCGACGAGGAGGTCAGCCCTCTAAATCCTTGTAGAGTAAGAGGTTAACACGATCTATGGTGGCTGAAAGAGTTATGGAGTAAGGGGGCCCATCCAGTCGCCCTGCGATTACATCTTCCCAATGGCTAGGCCAGTCCACTGCTAATATTCTTGGGTGCATCCCTCCTGTTCGACCAGATGTCACCCCGTGTAAAATCACCTCAAAGTCGAAATTCAGTGTGAAGATACCCGCACTCCCAGCATGCTTGGAGTGCTCAGGGGATATTGGGCCGGTGTTGATGCGCCTGCGCTATGATGATCATGACATGGTGGCCCAGCCTACAATTTCCTCCACACCCTATGTCAAGGAGACGCGCCATTTACCGAAACCAGTGATTCATGAGTGGGCTCGCAGGCTGAGGCAGGTCGGCCTATTAGGGATAATTAACATGCCGCATTTCGGACGCCTGACGGAAGTCAATTCTTGTGTCAAGAAGCTCTTTTCGTGCTTACATGGAGGTTCATTATGGTTGGACAGAGAAGTCCCAGTCACTATCGACTTGATTTATGAGATTACTGGCTTGCCCAAAAATGGTGTTGATCCAGTAGACTATCTTCAAGGAAAGGCCAATGAGCGGAAGCGGGCACGTCAATTAGCACGAAAGTATGGCTTGGAATCGGATGGACGGGGATATCGCACTAGTACCTGCAATAATCAAGTGGTACTCATAGGTATAAATATTTTGTGCTATAAGGTGATTAGGGGAGGTTTCCCTAATCAATGCAATGCAAGGATAGTTGCTTGCGCTGAGCAATGCACGGAAGGTGTTCAGATGAATTGGTCCCTATATCTTATGAACCAACTCATGGAGGATGTCGCCGACGTCCAAGTGGGGAGAGGAGCATTTTCATATAGTTGGTTGTTGCTGCTCATTGCTCTAGTTGCATGGAAAGAGCCTGATACATACCAGGGTATGGACTGCCCGGCTGCTAAGGAACAACACGGGGCTCGTTATCAGAATCTGTGGGCTGTGCACGAGTTGGAGTGAACCCGAGAGTGCCAGGTACAATTTTGGCTATACTTAGAAATGCTTGGTGACTCCACAACTCAGGTCCCACGGATATTTGCAGATATTGTGGCACACTTCACACCAGTCATGGCATTTGCAATACAACCGAGTGTCATACATATCCAGGCTCGCCGTGACATCAATTGCCAATGGTTGCAGACAAAGTATAAAGTGACAGCAGCAGAGTTGGAGGCCATCGTGAACGAGTGGCCGGAGGCATGGCGACAACCCATGAGTCCTACAGAAATTGATGTTGGAGGTCCACCGGAGGGCCCTCCGGATCTATGATTAGAAAAGTCATCATAGTTTTGCGCAAGAGTCAAAAAAAACACCTGCTGAGGATGACAGTGACCATTATCTAGAGGAAAACCGAACAAAGCAGCGCCAAGAGTATGCCACTATTAGTAGGATATCCTTACCGATGGAGGCGTAGTTGGGCCGGTTAGTCACAGCCATTAATAATGCTGCCATGGCGGCTGCTGAGAAAATGTTTGTCAAAGTGGAGGTGGGCTTCTCTACGATTGTTGCCTGTATGGACTCTCTGGGTAATGTAGTATTACAAACGGAACCGGGCAGTCTCTCTAGACATGAGATGGTCATGATCTGCACCACGCCCCAGGTAAGGAACATCAACATTCCCCCGAATGTGATTGTGACCGACAATGAGGAGTTTCAAACTGTGCTGTAGTCGATTGACCAGGTGACTGTCAATGTGAATGCACTATCGCAAATGGCCCTAATGAAAATGCAAAAGAGCACCTCCCAGGAAATGGCAGATAGAATGCATAGAATCAGTAAGCGTTGTCAACATTTATAGGAAAAAAAGGAAACTGTGATCGCTAAGAAAGAAGAGATGAGAAACAAAGTTGTTGAAGCATGGAAATCAGTGGATGACCTTGAAGCTGTCCTGAAGCATGAACGACCCAAGACCACTCGCACCATTGAGGAACTCAAAAAGGAACAAGACTTCCTTGTTGTGGAAAAGGCTCACATGTGGGATGACAGTGCTCGGATTGACCAAGCAGTTGTAGAAGCGTATCAGCATGTCCCAGCGCCTACTAAGGAGGTAGACGTGCTCCATCGAGTACAGCGATTGGGGGCTGCCATTGTTCAGTTAAAACAGGAGAATGACCGACTGACAGCTCAGTTGAAATCAAGTACGCCTCAGGCTGAAGTGGATGAACGACGAAGGGAAATTGAGGAAGTTTCCAACCAGATGGAGGAACTGGAGACAAAGGAAACCAGGCTCATCACGGAAACAGTTGAGTTTTGGGGCCGCATTGTTCATGATGACCAAATTGAACAGCTCACTAAGAGTCGGCAGGAAGCGGATGGTCAGGTTGCGAAACTGAAGGCTACAATGAGAACCTTTCCCCCAATGGAGCAAGTTGTTAAGTCGCGCGAACTAAAGGACTTGAAATAGTGAATTACCAAGGCAGAGGAACAACAGAAGCAGCGTGCAACCCTGTTAGAAGAATTCCAGGAAACTGGCGGGAATTTGATGGTGCAAGCAAGTGAAGCACTTCCTACAGTTCAGAAGTATCAACAACAACAACAAGTCATGGAGAGGCTTGTTGATCATCCATCCGCCGAAGATGTGGTCACAAGTCAGGCAGCATTCATGGAAGCTCAGGAGTTGGTGAGGAATGTTGAACATCCATATGCCGATTTCAAGACAAAGACCGCGACGTATACTCTATCCAGCAGTTGACATGGCTCGAGGGCGAGCCACAAGATTGTGTTGGGGGCCTATTGGAAGGCAGTTTGATGAGAAAAGGTCGCGGTACTGCTGACGCCGCGACACGTTGGATGAAGGCACGAAAGGAGTATTTTGGGACAAAGGATACCACGCTTGGCGAGTTTTGGGTCACTTGGACCACATATTTTGTAATATTGAGTCAAGTATACCGTAGTTGGTGTATTTTTGGTCATATATTTTTTAATATCGAGTCATTCTACCGCGGTATGCGGGTTTTTGGTCATATATTTTTTAATATCGAGTCATTCTACCGCGGTATGCGGGTTTTTGGGTCATTAGACCAAGTTAGTTAGTAGATTGTCCATAGTGTCAGTTAGGAAAGTGGACAAGCATTGTAATCGGTGGAAGCCTATAAATAGAGGAGAATTGTAAGTGTTAAAAAAAGGAGGGAAAAGTAAGAAAGGAAGATAGGTGCTATATGCGGAGATTGACAGAGATAATGCGAATGTTTATGTACTGCTTTTGGTTGCCGAGTAATTTAAGGATGATGATTTGGTGCAATCTATGTGTAATGTTGTTGGATGTTCATGTTATTTATTTTTAATGCAATTATCTGTTTTCTATTGCTATAATGTGATTGTTGCGATAATATGTTTTTTGTCCAGATGAATATGTTGCGATTGAAGTAATATGCAATCTCTGTTTCTGGTAATGTTAAATGCTGTGATATGCTAGAACTTCATGATGAATGTTTGAATTACTGTTAGTATCATATTTCCACAACTTGCCTCCTCCCTCGGCGGAAACATGGTTCCGTCTGCTCTTCCTAGACGCCTTGGGGGAGACCTCATCCGCTCTGCGGGTGTTGCTGGGCGGGCTCAAACCTACCCGGCCCAGTGCCCAGGGAGACTGTGGTATGGGTCGATAGTCAGTGGATCCCTGTCGACTGTGAGGTTACGATTCGGTCAACAACTTATAAATAAATGTGTATAAGCATACATGGATTACTTTACGTTTTATGGTGACACATTTGAAGAAGCATTGGCCAATCTAGAAAATTTCTCCAACAATGTAAGGAAACCAATATATCCCTCAGCCATGAAAATATCACATATTATTAACTGAAGGGATAGTCTTAGGAAATCATATCTCACATGTAGGATTAAAGTGGACCGAGCTATGATCCAAGATATATCTGATCTTTCTATTCCAAGATCCCAAAAATTCATTCAAATTTTCTTAGGACATGTTGGTTATTATGGATGATTTATTGAAAATTTCACTAAAATTGCATCTCCTATGTTTGCACTATTATCGAAAGATGAAGAATTTATTTGGACTAACCAGTGTCAAATTGCAACACTTAAGCACAACACATTGTGATCATAACATCACAATGCATTATCTCATAAGAGATCACCATCATAATTCGATATCAAAACAACCCATAGGGTCACTCTTTAATAGTCTCCATATCTAACAAACTCCATTAAATTGAGGATGATATGGTCCACAAATAAGGGTCGTTGGTTCTAACCATTTCCAAAAATTACGTAATGCCCCATAGATTAGTCGGTTTATCTAGTTGATCTAACCATGGCTTCGTTGACAATTTAGTCAACCACTCTATCGATCCTCCCTTCGACTTCTCTACTAGTTTATTGTTTTCTTTTGATTGATTGTCTCCAAAAGATCCATAGGTGTGATAAAATTGCATAACACTTGGTTCCAACACCCTTCCATAAACACAACACTCTCGAGATTCCGGAAGTGGAATTATGTGCTCTGAACAACCCCCCATAATTGCAGATTCCTGAAGTGATATTTTTTTTAGCTCGAACGGGTACTTCTACACTGACGATGTGTCTAGCATGTAGAAGTCATCTAAAAAATACTCTCTAGACATTAAATTTATTTTATAAATTCCTTTCAGTGATCCCATGGTATCAGAAGGCCCATGGTATTTGCTTATTGTAAAGTTATTAAAAGGAGATGTAAGGAGAGACATTTGAAACATTCTTCATATCTAGAGTTCTCTTGCTCTTAAGAAAGGGTTATTATCAAGTGAAGCAAGAGATGGATCTTGGGAGATAAAAGAAGCCTTGATATTGTGATAATATCAAGCAAGAATTATTGGGTTAGTGATTAACCCAAGATGAGAGGTGTTTTATTATTCTAAGAGAGAGAAATTGCAGCGAGATAATCTTCAACATAGCCCAAAAAATAGGTCGAATAGAGTAGAGAAGGAAAAGTTGGGCCATATAGATTTGAGAGAGGACCGTATGTATAATTTGTACGGATATGTCCATACGATATGGACAATATGGATTCTGTATAGTTCACAGATATATACAGGGTCATACAGAATGGTTTTGTACGGAATTGTATGGATCTGTACGACATCCGTTTAGGGTTGTATAGTCGTACAACCTATTAAATTGCTGCCAGGATCATTGAGGAAGATAAGGAAGGGGTTTTTAGTGGATTGGAAGGGTGTTGATGCACTTCATCAGTTGATTTATAGAGCTAAGTTAAGATAAATTTGTTGTTTTAATTTCTAAGTAAATCTCTCTTATAGTAAAAGAATAATAAGGAAACACTTTGTTGGTTTTTTCCTATGTTGGGGTTTTCTAAGGTAATTACATGTGTCAAATCTGATAATTTTTTGTGTATATTTCTACTACATCTGAGTTAGAATTCCAATGTGCTTACAATTATTATTTCAGCAATTTATGATTGTTGGAGATAAAAATAATTGAAAGTGTAAATCATATATGGAATCAAAGAAAAAACTAACATGGTATCAAAGTTGTAAACTCTGAGTTGCAAAAGATTGATTTGGGGCACATGTGTAATATGTTGTAAGTACATAGTTCTTCTTCATCAAGGAGAGAGTGTTTTTGGTAGTAGTTGGACATATATGGAAACCGGTCTCAGGTTTGAGGATCGATTGGATGGGTCATGCAACTACATTACCTGGAGGGAAAGATAGCATTAGTGCTATAGGAGAACAAGATCTGGGATTTTGTGGATAAAAATATCACACCTCTTACTAATGCTACTCTTATGGATGCCCATTAGAAGAAGGAAATGAAATCCAAAAGGATTTTTTTGGATGGGGTGAAGGATCATGTGGTTCCTCACCTATCCAGAAAGAATACCTCCAGGGAGATGTGGTAGGATCTCACAAAGTTGTATCATAGTGACAACCACAATAGGAAAATGGTGTTGAGGGAAAAACTGAGGAGAACCATGATGTCCAAGACAAATGCAGTGGCTTCTTATCTCACTAGGATATCACAAGTTTGTGATGAGTTAGTTGGAGTTGGCGGGACAGTGCTAGACTCATAACTGGTAAGGGAATATTTGAATGTATTTTTAGAGAATTGGACTACCTCCGTTAAGGGAGTTGTGTCACGGGAACATATTCATAACTGGAAGAGGCTATTGGATGAAATCATCCAAGAAGAGACTCGAGAGGAGGCTCTATGTAGCAGGCATATAAGGGGTGATGTTAATGAGGAGAACATTGCTCTTGCATGTAATGCAAGGAAGAGAAATTGGGATACCAATATGAATACTAGAGGGGATGAGTCCTCTCATGATGTGAAGAAGGACATGGGGAAATTCAAGTGCTTTGCATGTCACAAGAGTATCCATTATGTGAGTCAATTCCCAAGCAAGAAGAAAGGAAATGGGAAGACACAAGTTGTAGCATCAATAGAGGTTGATGAGTTTACATCCAAGTTTGAGAAGGAATTCACATTGACTTCTTGTCTTTATGGAACTAGTGTTGAAGGTGCTTGGCTTAAGGACAATGATGCATGGGTTGCCGATAGTGGTACATATAGCCATATGAAAAGGATGAGGTATGTGTTCCTTAGTGTTTCAGAGACAAAATCAGACTGCCATGTGACTTGTGGGGTCTACATCATACATGAAGGGGGTTGGAATAGTGTTATTCCATCTAGAATCAGGAGGATCTCTCGAGGTGGAAAGAGTAATGTATATTCCAGAGCTGAATATGAACTTGCTCTCAATCCCAGCTTTGGAGGAAAGGGGGTATGGGTTTTTTTTCCAAGATGGACAAGTACCCAAGATGCAACAATGATGCTTATTGTTAGACAAGGTAAGTTGTAAAAAATGTTGGTTCAGCATGTATATGGTTCCAAGGGGATATTGGATCGAGAATTGATGTCAGTGAAAGAGAGTGAGAAGGAGGCTTCAAAGATTGAGTTGATATCGAGGACTCAATATTATAATCTAGAAGATCGGAATAAGACTTCTTCTAGTATTGTTAGGGCCGATTGGTATGAACTCACATTGATGGATGCTCAGAAGCAAGAGACGATTCCTAGGAGGATGGTTAGGAGGAACAAAACTTCAGAGAATATTTTGAAGAAGGTGGAAGGGAAGTCTTCAAGTTAATAGGGAGAATCTACAACAATGGATGATGTGGTGGGATTGGAGATAGATCCAAGTGTAGGTTCATCCAGAAGTACCTTCCTCGCTAAGAGCAAGTGTTAGTTTTTGTAGATTGGATAGGTAATTCTATATTGGTGATGTGTCTAGCATGTAAAATTCATCCGAAAGATACTCTATAGACAGTAACTTTATTTTATAAATTCCTTTTATTGAGCCCAAGGTATTGGAGGGCCCATGGTATTAATCCCATTATATTAGAGGTCCCATGGCATTTCCTTATTATAAATTTATAAAGGATATATGAGGAGAGGAATTTGACACATTCTTCAGATCTAGATACTATTTCTCTTGAGAAAGGGGTTATTCTCAAGTGAAGCAAGAGAGAGATCTTGGGAGATAAAATAATCCTAGTAATATTGTGAGATTATCAAGCAGGAAGTCTTGGGTTAGTGATTAACCCAAGATGGTAAATGTTTTATTATTCTAAGAAAGAGAAATTGCAGTGAGATAATATTAAACAAAGGGAAGAAAACAAGTCAAATAGATTAGAGAAGGAAGATTTGGGTCATACAGACTTGAGGGATGATTGTTTGTACATTTTGTACATATCTATCCATACGGTACGGACAGTACGAAATTTAGTACATTATGTATTCCGTACAGATGATAGGGAGTTGCAAGCTCATAAGAAATGATTATGTACATAATTGTATGGATTCGTATGATGTATTTGTAGGGACATATAGTCATATGTCCTATAGATTGTTTCCATGATCACTGAGGAAGATAAGCCAGAGGTTTTCAATGGATTGGAAGGGTGTTGATGCTCTTCAACAGTTCATTTCCAGAGATGAGTTAAGATAAACTTGGTCTTGTAAACTCTAAGTAATTCTCTCTTGTAGTAAAAAAATAGTAAAGAAACACTTTACTAGTTTTTCCCTAGGTTGGGTTTTCCAGGGTAATTACTTGTGTCAAATCCGATAATTTTTTGTGTATATTTCTATTGCATATGATTTAGAATTCCAATGTGTTTACAATTATTATTTCAGCAGATTATGATTGTTGTGGATAAAAACAATTTAAAGTGTAAATCAGATTTTGAATTAAAGGAAAAACTAACATGAAGCCAAAGCATAGCCCGAAGTTTCACAAATTTAGCTTCTTGTAGAGGATTCCTAAATATATCAACAATCTGATGATATGTCATGCAATAAATAAGAGATACAACATTGTCATGTACCAATTGTCTCAAATAGTGAACATGAAGTTCAACATGCTTCATTTTGATGTGATCAATAAGATTGTCAACAACCTGTATGGTACTATGATTGTCACAATGGATAACAGTCAAGTCTTGAATAGAAAAACCAATCTCTTATAGAAGATGATGGATCAAAAATACCTTTGTACCTGCATTGATAGCTCCACGATATTCTTCTTCTGTGGTGAGCCTGGTATTTACTACGTCCAAGATTTCCTTCATCAAGAAATTTTCATTGATCCTTGATTGTAATGTCCCCATTAAAATAAATCTCAAGAAGAGAAAATTCCACCAATCTACTAGTTTCCTAGGTTGGGGTGGAAACATTAAATTTGGAATAAGGAGACTAAAAAACCCCAAATGGAATTTAGCTTGACATAAATATATTTGTAAAATCTCAATCATAGCTGAACCTAGCTACTGTGGATTCCTCACTGGTGAAAGATTGCACAACATTTGCAAGAATTGCATAAAAATTTAAATGAATGAAGAACAATACACATCAAATTGGTGAATAATGTCAATATTATTAACTGTCCAACCTTAACATAGGTTAAGAACACCCATATATACAAATCTGGAAGAATTCGAATCCATCTGGAGTGTTCACACTGATCTAGCTTAGAAATAGCTCAAACCCCCCTAGGTTGACCAAAATATCCCAAACCATCCCAAACTGGTTCGAATCAGTTGTTTGAATGCTAGGAATGACTGGACAGGCCCATGTGACCTCACACATGTGAAGAAACTGGTTGGTTAGAGGTTTGGTAGCTAAAATTGGCCAAAATTATGACAAAGTTGGCAAGATTGTCCACAAATTGAGCAAATGCGCCCTAGGTAGAAGAGAAGCATGCTGAGTGCATTAAATGACCTGAGGAGGGCGCTCTAGGCATGCTGAGTGCATTAATTTCCCTGGGGAGCGCTCCACATAGCTGGTTTGACTCAGCACTTGTTCACATTGCTAACTAGTTCAAGATAGTTTGACCATTTAGTAGCTAACCAACTTAGGGATGTAATCATTAATCACTTGGGCACTAATTAACCATCATTAATAAATGATTAATGTACATAGGTGTAAAAATGTTCTAACACCCCCCCTTAAGCTAGACTTAGTGAAATATCAAAAATTAAGGCCTTGGCAACTAGGCTCAAGTCACCTTTTACATCATGAAAATTTATTTGTCCATGTAACCAAGGTAAGGAGGAAAACCACATGGGAAATAAAACCTCCCCTCTAAAATGGACATGTGGCATATATCAAAATACACCAATCATCACCATGCATCACTCACCCCAAGCAAAGATCTAAGGTGAGTGAAGGTCTTCTCGGTAAAACACTTGGTGAAGATATCAGCAGTTTGCTCACTGGATGGGCAATACTGCAATGCTATGATCCGGTCATGCACCAAACCCCGAATGTAATGCATGTGTATCTCTATGTGCTTGGTCCTCTGTCTCTGTACTGGATTGGTAGAAATCTTGATTGTACTTTGATTATCACTCCAAAGAATAGTGGGTGAATCAAAGACAATCCCGAACTCTGCAAGAATACCTTGCAACCAAACACATTGTGTGGCTGCATTAACTGCTCCCCTGTACTTGGCCCCAGCTGAAGATAAGGAAATAGTTCTTTGTTTCTTGATTGACCAGCATATAGGTCCATGTGCAAGCATAAAGACATAACCGGAGGTTGACTTCCGATCGATACAATCACCGGCCCAATCAGAATCTGTAAATCCTACTAGTTCAAGGGATGAACCAGCAGCATAATGGATACCAAAGGACTTAGTACCCTGAACATAATGAAGGATCCTCTTGGCTGCCTTCCAATGGATCTCATGAGGCTCTTGCATGTGCCTTGCAACAGCCCCAACAGCATATGACAAATCTGGTCTTGAATGAGTAAGATATAGCAAGCTTCCAACAAGTTGCCTATACAACGAACTGTCAACTAGTGGTGAAGAACCCCATTCTGTAAGCTTAACTCCTGAAAGAAATGGAAATTTTGCAGACTTACATTCAGCCATATTAAATTTCTGCAGCAAATCTGAAGCATACCTTGACTGACATACAGAAATTCCATTCACAGATTGATCAATCTCCAAACCCAGAAATTGTTTTAGCAATCCTAGATCGGTCATGGAGAATGCACTGTGCAATGCTCTCTTAACTGAGTCAAGTTCTTTGGTGCAGCTACCAGTGATCAAAAGATCATCAACATACAGTACAATAATCAATATCAGATCACTAACATGCTGCATATACACATTTGGATCATACTTACACCTCTCAAACCCCAAAGATAGCAGAAAATTGTCCATTTTTGCATACCATGCTCTAGGAGCTTGCTTGAGCCCATAGAGTGACTTGTTCAACCTGCAAACAAGTGTATGATCAGAAATAAAACCTTCAGGCTGCTGCATATATATCTCCTCATTCAGATCCCCATGAAGAAAGGCACTTTTTACATCCATGTGATGAATCTCCCATCGCTTGGAAGCCCCAATGGCCAAAACTAGTCTTATGGAGTCCATCTTTGCCACCGGTGCAAATGTCTCTGTATAGTCCACTCCTTGGACCTGAGAGTAACCCTCAGCCACCAACCTGGCCTTATACTTCAGATCAGAGCAATCAGATCCAATTTTGGTTCTATAAATCCACTTGCATTGCACTAGTTTCCTCTTGGGAGGAAGAGGGACCAAATCCCAAGTTTTGTTCTCATGGAGTGAGTTCATCTCCTCTTGCATGGCTGATTGCCACCTTGGGTCTGTACATGCTTCTGAATATGACATTGGATCATATCCAACCATCAAGTAACATGCCTCACTCAGATCAGAATTATCACATGCAAAGGAATTGTGAAATTGAGATCTAGTTTTCCTAGCATCTTGGGGATCTCCCACAAGCTCTCCGGCACTTTGAATTGTTTTCTCTGCCCACTTGGGCCTTGAAGGGGGGATATGTTCAGAATCCATATCAACATCATCTTCAGCAATATCAGAATCATAAATATCAGAGAAAGAATCACTACTTACTTCATCATCAAGACGAGGGAATGAGCATTCCCCATCACCTTGTTCACTAGCTTGCAAGAATTCCTCCTCTTCGAATTTGACACTTCTTTCAATGAAAGTTTTGTGAGTGGATGGATCAAAGAGCTTGTATCCCTTCGAATCCTCTGCATACCCAACCATGATTGACTCCTTGCTTTGGGGCTGCAATGTCTTTCTCTTCTCCGGTGGAATTCTGGCCCAAGCCCTTGAGCCAAAAATTCTGAAATGTGAGACATTGGGCTTGTGGCCCATCCATGCTTCAAATGGAGTGATTCCTTGCAAATATTTGTGTGGTGCTCTGTTCTGAACATATGCTGCACAATTCATAGCTTCATCCCACAATTTGGGAGACAAATCCCTTGCTTGCAACATGCAAGTTGCCATCTCTTTCAGTGCTCTATTTTTGCGCTCTGCAACACCATTTTGCTGTGGTGTGTAGGGCACTGAGTGTTGCATCTGAATGCCATGCTCTTGACAGAGCTGCTGCAAATTGTTATTGACATACTCTCTGCCATTATCAGTCCTCAAAACCTTCATGGCCTTCCCACTGAAGTTCTCAACCATGCTCTTGAAAATTTTGAAACATTCAAAGACTTCAGATTTTTGCTTAAGGAAAAATAACCAGCAGTACCTTGAGTAGTCATCGATGAAGGTGAGCACATATTTGCTGCAGCCATAGGAGGGAGTGGGGAGTGGCCCTATCAGATCAGAATGCACTATTCCAAGAGGTTGATCAGCCGTCCTTGCCTTCCCTTTGTCATACTTCTTTTCAGGATGCTTCCCAATCATGCAACCCTTGCATGTTCCACTTGAAAAACTGATTTGTGGCAGCCCTTCTACCATCTTTTCTTTGCTCAAAACTTGAAGATATCTGTAGTTTAGGTGCCCATACCTTTGATGCCATAGCTTGCTGGTCTCATTCCCATGTGACAGAAGCACACTTGGTGAAGAGAATTCGAGGAAGTGGGAGAACTTGTACATCTTCATGTCATGGTCTGCAACGCCCTTTGCAACAATTTTCCCGGTGGAAACTTCTGATATCTCCACATCATCCTGAGTGAAGACCACCTTCTTTGCTGCTCCAGTATGTGTCATTTGATATACAGAGAGCAAGTTTGCTGCAAGATTTGGCACATACAGCACATTGGAGAAGAAGCCATTCTCCATAGAGATTTTCCCAATGCCATGAGCAGGGATTTCTGAGTCATCTCCCATTCGAATTGAGAGGCCACTGTAGGGAGCAAGTTCAGAAAACGAGTCTCTTGAGGGAGCCATGTGCCTTGAGGCACCTGAATCAATGATGAACAAAGGGGAATGAGATGAACTAGCCACCAAAGCATGACAGCTCTCCTTGTCTTCAGAAACGCACTCCTTCTTCTTGGAACTTTCAGGAAGAGGAATATTATTTTTCTGTAGGAGATGGGTCATGGTGTCTATGGTTTTCTTCATGCATGAGCTCTCTGGATGAAAACCTCTTTGACAGTAGCTACATTTTGTCTTCTCATCCTTCTTTCCCTTGTTCTTGACAGGATTCGAAACCCCCTCAGAGGATTTGGGCCTCTCATCCTTCCTCTTCTTCTCTTGAGGTTTTGACCCCTTGGGTTTTTGCTTGCCTCTTCCACATTTCGAATCTCCAGCTGCAAGAACTTGATCTTTTTGCTTGATGGAGCCCATCAAGACCAGCTTGTCTTGCTCTTGAGTTAGCATCTCCATGAAGTCAGCCAAAGATGGCATCTTCCAACCTCTAACTGTGAGCCTTGTGGAGTTGAAGGAAGACACAAAAACTGAGTATTCAGAACCCAATTTGGAGAGAATGGACAACACCAACTGTTCTTCTTTCTTCTCTATGCCACATTGTCTGATCTGTAAGACCAAGTTCTTGAACTTGGTGAAGAAGTCCTGGATGGAATCGAAATTCCCTGGGCTCAATGAGACAAGCTCATTTTCGAGCTGGTGGCCTCTCATCTCATCAGTCTTTCCAAACAGTGTCTCAAGCTTGAGCCACACTTCATTTGGAGTTGCTAGACTTTCTACATGAAACAGGAGGTCTCTCGAAATGCTGAGACAAAGGAGGCCAAATGCCTCATCCATTCTGTTAAAAAACTTGGATTTCTCCACAGCTGAGTTTGGCTCAACCTCAGTGCCCATCGTAATTCTGTAGAGACCCTTAGATCTCAGCAAAATCACCATTTCTGCCTTCCAATCGAAATAGTTGAAGGGAGTGAGCACGTTTGGGTGAGATGGCTCCATTCTTCTCTGCTGCAATTCGCACTTGCTGACAATGTTGGTCTTCAATACCTGCAAACAACTCTCAAATCACTCTGGAGGGATCTACACTAACAGATTCGAACCCTGTATGGATAGTGGGTGCATTCGGGAGAGCATCACACCTGAGAGGAGCCACTAGATTTCTCTAGTAAGCTCAAGGCAATGGCCTAAGGAATTATGTGGTTTCTCCACTGCTTCTGGAAATCCACTACAACAGTCTTGCTGGTTCGAATTCTAGCTCCAAGAGCTCTGATACCATGTAAAATCTCAATCACAGCTGAACCTAGCTACTGTGGATTCCTCACTGGTGAAAGATTGCACAACATTTGCAAGAATTGCATAAACATTTAAATGAATGAAGAACAATACACATCAAATTGGTGAATAATGTCAATATTATTAACTGTCCAACCTTAACATAGGTTAAGAACACCCATATATACAAATCTGGAAGAATTCGAATCCATCTGGAGTGTTCACACTGATCTAGCTTAGAAATAGCTCAAACCCCCCTAGGTTGACCAAAATATCCCAAACCATCCCAAACTGGTTTGAATCAGCTGTGTGAATGCTAGGAATGACTGGACAGGCCCATGTGACCTCACACATGTGAAGAAACTGGTTGGTTAGAGGTTTGGTAGCTAAAATTGGCCAAAATTATGACAAAGTTGGCAAGATTGTCCACAAATTGAGCAAATGCGCCCTAGGTAGAAGAGAAGCATGCTGAGTGCATTAAATGACCTGAGGAGGGCACTCTAGGCATGCTGAGTGCATTAATTTCCCTGGGGAGCGCTCCACATAGCTGGTTTGACTCAGCACTTGTTCACATTGCTAACTAGTTCAAGATAGTTTGACCATTTAGTAGCTAACCAACTTAGGGATGTAATCATTAATCACTTGGGCACTAATTAACCATCATTAATAAATGATTAATGTACATAGGTGTAAAAATGTTCTAACAATATTAAAAGAGGATAAATAAATAATTATGATGAGGAAATAAGATGGCACTTGGTCATGGAGACACATTGGTGGTGTGGGACCCACACAAAGCTAAATTCCCCGTGCCACATGGCATTCCACTCTCACCCTTTCGAACCCAAGGTGGAGTCCAATGTTATTGGGGGAGTTTGAAGGGAATAATACTTGGCATGACTCAATGAGGTCTAAATGTAGAGGAAGAGTAACTCCCATGGAAGAGGAAGAGGCATTTTGGAGCTAGTGGGACACTTGGGCTAGATTCCCTAGCTTCTATGACACCAATGATGAAAATTTCTATGAAAATTATGACAAAATAAGACCTTGTGGCTAGAATATGACATATATGACATGTCAGGGATAAAAATAGCCTCCAAGAAGGTGCACAAGGGAGTTAAGGCAGCCCAAGAGTCACCCATTCGAATTGAGTGAAGGAGGAGGCTAGAATTGGAGGGACAAGTGGCACACATTGGAATATCTTCCCAATTCGAGTTGGCATGAATCTCATGGATGGAATTCAAGTTAAGGAATCCTTTGGAAGTTTATAAAAGTCAGGAACAAATAAGGAGAGAATCTTTTTATCATTTCTTACTTTGCATATTGGAGAGCATTGCTTGTCCAAGCTAGTAGAGTGCTATTCTACTTGCCTTAGTACCAATTTCAAGGGTGAAAGATTCCCATCCTAATTGGAAATTGGAGAGGCCATTGAGAAATTTAATTGGAAGATACAATGGATTTATTAGTTTCATGTTGAATCTACAAGGCATCTCATGTTTCTTTCTTCTACAACTTGTTCTCACCTCTATCTCACATTTCCTTGCATATTTTGGCTCTTGGAGGAATTGTGCCTTTGGTGAGATAATGATCTCTTTGTGAGAGTCCAAGAATATCCATTTATTTGTATTCTGATATATATACTCTATATTTGATACTCATAAGACTCTCATGTCTAAATACCAATTGAAACTATGTAAAAATACCAAACAATGCATAAATGGTGCCATTTTCCCTATATCTTGTTGTTGGAGCTTGAAGAGTCTTTATTTCGATTTGTATCAATCAATATATGTTATTTTTCGTATGTATTGAGTGTAATTAATGTTTTTAAGAAGTTTCATTAACATTTCACAAGTCCTTGGAACCTAAATTGCGAATTTCATAACAAGTGGTGAAGTTTACTATCATTTCCCCCTATGTGAAGACATGTATACAAACCTCTGATTTATGGGAGTTGCAGAAGCCTATAGAAACTAATTGATGATGCATTGTGGATAAAATTGAATTAATTTATCATTACAATGTATCTGTTCTGAAATTTGGGAAGGTATTACAGTGTTTGGAAAGCTATCTTTGTCCCCTACCCTTGGGGGTTTTGAACCTCGATTTGACTATTAAAGTTCCCTATTTTTTCCTGATTATAAATGAATGTTGAAGAAGTGTTTTGAGAGTTTCCAAGAATCCATAAGCCTAATTTATATGTCTGAATACCTTTCAAACTCATTCAGACCCAATTCGGAAGGATTTGGAGCCATTTGGAAACAGTTGAGTCATTACTAGTCTAAGGGTCGAATTGGCCAAAAATTGCAATTTTTCCTAGTTTTTACAAATTCTTAAAAAGGGACACTACAAGTGGTATCAGAGCATGGTCCTTGCACCTGATTTGGATGAAAATTTATGAATACAATAATCCAAATAAATCATCCCCCACCCTTAGAAACTGAAACTGAAAGTGCTTTTGGTGAAGTGGAAGAAGAAGGAGAAGAGGTGTATTCGATTGAGACTATGGCTAAGGATGGAAAAGGAAATTATGATATGGAGGAGAAAGAGGAATTTATTAAATTCATGAAACCATTCTTTGATTACATTACAAAACATATCATGAAAGGGTTCGAATTGTTGGGTAGTCAAATTGGAATCAAAGTGGTAGTAGGAGGCAGCAGTAGTTCTTCTTTCGAGGAAAAGAAGGCAATGGGTGAAAATATTTTCTCAAAGACAGGACCTCATAATAGACCTCATGAATTTTAGAGTTCAGTAAGGCCTACTACAACTAAATTTATTGAGGCCAAAGAAGAACCTAACACTCAAAATGACATGCAGGAAGTTATAACAGAATGGCAAAAGTTGAGTGAAGATTGCAGAAGGACTCTACCATTTGATCAATACTTTAATGTCTCAAACCAACTCAAAATGAGGGAAGGTAATAGGACTCCATTTCAGAATAAGGAATTGAATTATGCCATAGGTAAAATGCCTCTTCCTACTTTTGATGGCTCATCTCAAAGTTCTGCAAATACTTGGGTACAAAAACTAGATGTGTATTTTCAGTTGAATCCAATGGTTGAAGAGGATGCTCTAAAAATGGTTATTTTGCATTTCAAAGTAGAAGCCAATGATTGGTGGTTCCATGGAATTAAAAACTTGGGACATGATTAGGTTACAACCTATGAATATTTTTTTTACGGAGTATTCGAAATATTTGAGCAAAAAGACCCAAAAATCCCTTTCAAAGAACTAGCCCAATTGAAGCAAGTTGGAACCCCTATTGAGTATATGTTGTAATTCCAAAAACTATCAGTTAAGGTGGTTGATATATCTATGGCAAGGTTAGTATTTCTCTTTACTGGAGTTTTGGCTGAACCTTTGAAAGGTTTAGTTAAGGCCCACAAACCTAATTCATTGAAATATGCCATGAACTTGGTAAGAGATATTCAAAATGTGCTACCTAGGACAAGGTTTCCTCCCAAGCCCAACTTCCCTTCCAAGTTCAGATTTGAAAAGAAACCATGGCAAAGAGATGCATTTGGAAAGGATAAGAAAGAGGGACCAAACAAGGAAGAACTCAGAAGAAATAAATTGCGTTACATGTGCTTCCAACCATGGGTACTAGGGCATAAAAAGTGCTAAGGGGAAAGCACAATGCATTGAAGTATTTTATGATAATGATGAGTATGAAGGGGGTATGGAGGAAGAAGGACATATTTCAGACCAAGAAGAGGGATATGACACAATAGAAGAAGGGAGTGGTACAAGGATAAAGGGTCTCGGTATTGGTAGATGGAGGATCCACACATAACTTCATTGATGCAGACATGGTGGAGAGGAGGAAGCTACCTACTGAACCATTCGATGACTTCATAATCAGCATTCCAAGTCACAACACTATGGAGTGCAAAACATGGATTCCAAAGCTAGAACTCACCATAGGTAACTACACTTTTTTTGATAGCTTTTATGTGATTGATGTTGCTGATACTAATGTGTTCTTAGGAGTGCAATGGTTGTACTCTATAGGGGAACATACAGTGAACTATCGAATTCCTGAAATGAGATTCAAAGATTCAGAAGGAAAACAAAGGGTTGTGAGAGGGAAGCACACCTATCTAAATCAAGTAGTGACTTCCCACAGTATGAGGTCCATATTGAGAAATGGAGATATTGAATGGGCTGCTGAATGTTACATCACTTCACCCAAACCAAAAATAAAGATTTCAGAACATCCCAAGGAGATAAGGCAGCTACTACACAAATATGAAAAGGTTTTTGGAGACCTCCCTCTTAGAAGGACACCTGATAGAGGAGTTGAGAACAACATTGTTTTGAAGGTGGGAAATTCACCTATACAAATCCCACCATATAGACATCCCAAAAATTTCAGAGAGGATATTGAAAAGGATATTCAAGAACTCTTGGAATTGGGATGCATTAGACCAAGCTCTAGTCACTATGCTTCTTCAGTTGTTTTGGTGAAGAAGAAAGATGGGACCTTGAGAATGTGCATTGATTTTAGATCCCTAAAAAATAATACAATCAAAAATAGATATCCCATCCCAAGATTAGATGAGCTCATGGATGAGCTACGTGGAGCAAAATTCTTCTCAAAAATTGATCTTAGATTTGGTTACCATCAAATTCGAATGAAGGAGGAGGATGTGCATAAAACAGCTTGCAGATGTCACTATGGCCATTTTGAGTTTCTTGTCATGCCTTTTGGTTTGACCAATGCTCTAGCCACATTTCAATCATGCATAAATCAAATATTTTGGAAACATCTTCGTAAGTTTGTTTTGGATTTCTTTGATGACATTCTAATTTACAGCAAAACATGGGAGGAACACTTGCACCATCTAGAAGTTGTCTTGAAAATTTTGCATGAACAAATTTTGTTTGCTAAGTTGTCCAAGTGTGAATTTGGGTTGAAAGAAGTTTTATATCTTGGGCACATCATTGGGAAATATGGAGTGAAGGTGCAAGAGCTATTCTTGAATGGCCATCACCCAAAAACATCACAGCAATGAGAAGCTTCATTGGAATATGCACTTACTATAGAAAATTTGTGAAAGGGTTCTCTAAATTGACTGATCCACTTATTGATTTGACCAAGAAGGATGCTTTCAAGTGGTATGAAGAGGCTAAGAAGGATTTCCAAAAAATGAAAGAGGTAATGATTATTTGTCTAGTACTTGCATTACCTGATTTTTCTAAACCATTTGTCTTGGAATGTGATGCATCAGGAGAAGGGATAGGGGCGGTCCTAAAGAAAAATCAACACCCCATAGCTTTTGTGAGAAGAAAAGTGCAGCCACATGAGAAGATCTACTCTATTAATTACAAATAAATGTTAGCCATCATGCATGCCTTGGCCAAGTTTAGACAATACTTGGTGGGAAACAAGTTTGTGGTCAGAACTGATCATAACAGTTTGAAGCATTTTCTCACACAAAAGGACCTCAATGAAAGGAAACGAAAGTGGGTAAGAAAAGTCCAAGATTTTGATTTTTAAATTGAATATGTTAAGGGTAAGAATAATATTGTAGCAGATGCATTATCTAGAAGACCATCATTTTCTCTTATGGACATTTCAAAAGATTGGAAAAATATGATAATAGTTGAATATGCCAAAGATAGTTTTGCTTGTGATGTGTTAGATGGAGTCAAAGGTGATGATAGGTACAAGGTTTTGGATGGTATAATATACTATAAGGATAGAATATACTTGGTTCATGGTTCGAATCTCAAGCACAATATTTTGAAGGAAGCTCATGACTCTCTTTTAGCAGGCCACCTTGGTTTTTTCAAAACATATAGGAAACTAAGGGAAAGGGTGAAAGAGGATGATCTAAAATATGTGAATGAATGTAAGTCATTTCAGCAAAACAAATATGAACATACACATCATGCTGGTCTATTGCAACCATTTCCCATTCCACAACAAAAATGGGAAAGTGTCTCCATGGATTTCATCACAGGTTTGCCCAAGGCTTTGGGTAAGGATTGCATTTATGTTGTGGTGGATAGACTCACTAAATTTGATAATTTATTTGTTGTTACATCATATTTTATTACTGCACAAGTGGTTGATCTATTCTTTATAGAAATTTTCAGATTGCATGGACTTCCCAAGAACATTGTGAGTGATAGAGATAGCAGATTTATGAGTGCCTTTTGGCAAGAAATTTTCAAGTTGGTTGTCACTCAATTGACTCCAAGCACAAGCTATCCTCCTCAAACTGATGGAAAAAAAGAAAGAGTGAACCAATGGTTGGAAGGGTACTTGAGGAACTATGCTGATGAGCAGCAGAAAACATGGGTGAAATGGCTACATTTGGGTGAGTTTTGCTACAACACTACTTTCCATATGTCCATTGGCATGTCTCCTTTCAAAGAACTTTATGGTTATGAAGCACTTACATTTTTTGAGCACATATTTGGTGATATTAGAGCCCCAAAAGCTAAATATTGGGTGGAGGAAATTCAAGAGATTTTGAAACTCCTAAAAGACAATTCGTAGGTTGCCCAAAATCAGTAGAAACAGTATGTGGATCAACATAGAGTGGAAATAAATTTTCAAGTGAATGATTTGGTATATTTGAGGCTACATCCATATAAACAAACATCCTTGAAAGTAAAAGGATCAGAAAAGCTCAAACAAGATACTATGGTCCATATAAGATAGTTCTAAAAGTTGGGGGGGTGGCTTATGAGTTGGAACTTCCGGAAGGGAGCAAAATCCACAATGTATTTCATGTTTCATGCCTTAAGAAGGATATTGGTCAGAAAATCTCTATGTCAGAAACCCTCCCTTAATTAGATGATGAAGGATGACTCATACTTATCCCAGAAAAAAAAAATTGAATGCAAGAGAAAGGAAATTGAGGAGCTGAACCATAAGGGAGTATTTCGTACAGTTGTTAACACCCAAAAAATGCTCACTAACTCATCTCCCTAGTCAAATGACCCATTTGTCCACTTTTCCTACCATTTTATCCTCTAAAACCTCAAAAAACTCTCAAATGGTCACCAAAAAGGCCAAAATCCATCTGTTTCTCCTCTAAATAGTTAAATTTCCTCAAAAAATACCAAAAACCCTTCAAAGGGGTCCAAAATTCCCAAAAATCAATTAAAAGGGAATAAAATTCAAAAATATATTCAAAAAAGGAAAAAAAGAGGGAAAAAGAGGAAAAGAGACCCTAAAACCATTTTCACAATACCATTGGTTACCTTAAACCATGGTTGTATTCTCCATCACCCAAAAGATATAAAAAGGTGATAGAGGCTCCCCATTATTCATCCACAATCTTGCCTATCCTTATGCTGCCAAATTCATTCTTGAGATCATAAGCCCATCATTTGTGTTTAGATCCACCTTTGGAGTGAACCCTTTTGGCCAATCCCCATTTTCATTTGGAGAAGAGAAGGAACCATTGGAGCATTGGAGCAACTCATCCTTGTAGCTGCTCAAGCTCAATCAACCTCACCATTGAGGTAATCTTTCGTTTGTAAATCAATTTTTTATGAATAAAATTTGTTTTACATGAAAGATCTGAATTTTTTACTGTTTACTGTAAAGTTTATTATGCACATGTTAGATTAGCTTTTGTCTTTTACATTAGCTTTTTACTGTTTTATTGAAACTGTTACTATGAAGTTAGTAGGTTCTCATTTGCACAAGCTTGGGTGAAAACCCAAGCAACAGTTTTTGGCGAATCCACTTTTCTTTGAATCTCTAGTTAGATTTAGATTTGTTCTTGTTTTTGTTGTTATTTTACTTTAATATTGTAGATCTGATCAACCCTTAAGCCTGCACCTTGTAGCCCAAGCACATTGTTGTTTGTGCAAGGCCTGTAAACCCCATTTTTCAGTTTTGACTTTCGTTTTCAGTGGTCGTTTTCATGCCGTCGATCGCAGGTTTTTCCCCCGGAGCTGTGATCGAGATCATGCCTACCGAGCCTAAAAATGCGACCCAGATCACGCCTATTCACCCTAAACCCGCGATCTGTTAACTGGATCTGCATAACCAAACAGCGACTCAAATCGCTCCTGCCTAGCCTAAACTTGTGACCCAGATCACGCCTGTTCGTCTCAAACCTGTGATTTGCAAACTAGATCTGCACAACCTGATCATGACTGTCCAACCCATAACAACGACCCTGATCGTACCTGTTTTCCCCAAACCCGCGATCTAACATTCCGCTTCTGAGTTCCGATCGTGCCATTTATCCTCATAGTTGTGATCTAGATCGCACATTGTTTCCTCAAAGCCGCGACCTAGATCACCTCTATCAGCCTCTTAGCCGCGATCCAGAGCGTGATATTTCGCCTGATACCCACGACCCAGATCCCAAGTTTTGGCCCTAAACCTGAAATCTGTTTTCTAAGTTTTCTTGCCCATTTTTGGCCAAGATTTTTCTGCACCTTTTACAGCCATCTGTTTTGCTTGCAGCCCCAGCTATTCCTTCTGTTTTTCTGTTATTTGCTTTACTGTACCAATTTACAGGTTTTTTCAGTATTTTTATTGAAAAAAGAAAAAATTTAGCATTTAAAGTTAAATTTTATCATTTGCAAGTTTAAATTCAGTACTTACATTTGATAGATTATTTCCCAAGCATGGCATTTTGTCAGATACATCATTTCACTTGCACACAATCTATCACAATAATACAAGCGAGCCTTAAAATCTACTTAATTCAACCAACCTTCTAACCCCACTTGGGGAACAAAAAAGAACTTTGTAGTTAGGTAGGATGGAGGGGATAGGCATCCAAATAACACCCCTCGGTCACTTTTCACTTGAAACATAGTTGTTGTCCATTAGGGTACCAAAATACCTTAGTATTTTTTGACACGGTTATACACCAAATTGTCGGAAATGCCTCTCCCTTAGGAGGGTCGAAGTAGCAAGACTGGTTCCGGAGGCCTGAGTGGAATACTGCAATCCATTCAGTAACCGAAAGCTACCTACTCCTTTTCCTCGTTGTACCACCCTTGTGTTAGAATATTCCTATACTCCATCTTAGTCCTAGCAACATTTTCAGTCATGCATGCACTTTTAGGGTTTGCATGCATTATTTAGGGTTTGCATGCATTTCCCAGTCATCATTCCAATACCTATCCCTCAGTTAGCCAGCCCCCAGGAGCTTCTCTCAGATCAGTTTTATCCCTCCTAGTGCTCAGTGTTACATACCCACCCATCCATCCAAGGCAAGGGAGGGAACATGATGCCAGTCTCTGGGGATTTCACAAAACATCATCCCATTCATTAGACTCATAGCCATAAAACTAATGTGTGCATATGCAAATCAAACATATATGCATAGCGGAATAAGAACATCACCCACACACATCTTTCATATGCATTCAACATATCAATAATAAACATAAAATTAAAACATTGCAAAAGTAAAATGCACATAGAGAACACTTATCTTCATTTGTGCAATTGCCCCAAACAACTAGCTATGTTGCTGCAACGTTCCACCCAACCATAGGCCAATTATGTTCATAGATCTCTCAACACAACTGCCACCCCCCGAGCTGGGCATGATTCTTACAAGGAAAAGGGAACATCCCAGCTCATTCACAGCAAAAGTAATAGAAACCCATCTCAACCCCAACCTTCTTTTACACACAGCAAATCCAACTGGGCATGGATACCCATTTTCAGTAATGGGATTTTACAAATAAGATGGCCATGGAATTTCCCAAATCGTGGGCACACCAAAAATGAAATGGCAATTGGGAATCAACCCTGGGAGAGCAAAATCGTTTCCAGAAAACGTTTCTGAGCATTCAAGGGACAAAAACAGCCTCCATAAACCCCAAAATCATGGATCCCTTCCTCCCAACCATTGTGCAATACAAAAACGAGTTCCCAGGCATGGAAAATACAAGAAAATGGTGAAAAACGTGATGGGGAAAGCCCATCTAGCTCCAAAAACGTGAGAGAGGAAAAACTGGTTGATGGGTAATGGCTTGGGAGGAAAATTCATGGCTCTTTTCTTGCCAAGGAAGCCAAACCCGTTTTTCCATGTTGGTGGCTTGCCCATACTCGAAATTGACTACCATACCTCTCAACTCCCAAGGCATTAACTACCTCAACCAACGTTTGGGAGAAATGAATGATTGGGTACAAAAGTCAACATGGGTAGTTGAGAGTTTGATGGGTTATCTCATTGACACTTGGCTTGACTTGATTGGCTCAGGGGTTTGAACGTTTTCCCTCCCAATTCCTTGTAAAATCATGTCCCCATCTCTTGTTGCATTGCATAGCTAGTTGTGGGTATTTTATTAAAAATGCATATTTACATAATATTTGCAATTCCATTGCGCATGGCTAGCACGTGAACCATATGCATTGATAAATCGATGGCGGAGCCTTGGCCTTGAGCTCCTCACCGCGATTTTATAACAATATTACATCATTTACGATTTTAATGCCATGGTGTCAAGCCGGGGACATTACATTCCCCTCCCCTTGGAATAACATCGTCCCCGATGTTCCAACACTTAGAAATAAATACCCACTTTACACATGTCTCAAAAATCACAAAATGTAGCAGGTTTGTCCTGCATTCATCTCTTTACTTTGAACTTTCAGATCAAGTCCTTTTTCTTCCTCAAGCTGCTTCTGTTGGCTTTGACCTTCCAACTCTGCAGGCGGGAATCACCCCACAACAATCCCTTCCATTTATTTATCTTCCAGCTGATCTACAAGTCTAGAATTTCAGGGATTCCATCTTCCTTGTTGTCCTTGCTCACTAGCAACACTTGGCTAGTAACAGCTGCAAACAATGGCTTTCAATTTCTCACTTGTGGGATTCATCATGGCAATTAATGTTAGGACAACATAGCACAATATTAAAGTTAGTCAATTAATTTCCCAATTGACATGGAACGTCCATGCTTTACTCATGCGACTTCCACACTTTTCATGCTTTCCCAACATACACATGAACTCGTTCATGTTTATCCTTTCACAGGGAAATAACTATTTCAGCATTCACAATTCATTTCAAGCAATAATCATAATCAACTTCCAGCCACAACATGCATTCAACAATCCTTTGTTTCTGAAATGCATCAATCAAAAATTAAAGAGAAGAGTAAGAGTTTCCCCCTCTTAGTCTTGTTCCAATCTAGAGCCACACCATCACTGTGCTTTCATGCTCTTGAGCCTCTTTCACTTCAATGTGAATGCTTGACTAGCCCTTCTTGGCTACGACACATAGTGTCTAAGTTCTATCTGAGGATTTTCAACGAGGGAACCTTTCCCCATTGTTTCCTATAGGACCTTTGGCTGCTAGGACCCACACATGTCCACTAGCACCATCTTTCATTACTGCTCACACTGAGCTCTTTCAGACGATCACATTTCCACATGCATCCTTATGATGCCTTCATAGTCCTTGCTTCCAGCAATACCTACACTCAAACATTGAATCGATTCACGTGTTTAATTTATTTCCATAGGGTTTGTCTCCAAACAAGAGTTTAAGAAATCATATACACACGTATTTCATAAGCAAGAAGCTGCAATGTAACCAAATACTTATATGCATTGGATGTCTTCACCTTCGTTCCACAGGCTCTCTCTTCGCTTTATAAGCCTTGGATTTCCCGTGGATGCAATAATGAATGTTGGGCCAGCACACAAGCTACTCCACAACCATTCGAATAGGCAATGCCTAGCCAGTACGCCGACTCAGTTTCATCAATCATCTCATTTAGTAATATGTTAGGCCAGTGCTCTGACTGGTTTTATTAATTAATAAAAGAATGTTTGGCCAGCACGCCGTCTGCTCCACAACATCAAGTGGTTAATGCCCCCACCAATTACTTTTTGGTTTTACCAAGAATTTATAGTGCACAACCAATTACTCTCCAGTTTACCAAGAATTTATAGTTCTTTCAGGGTCTGTGTTTCCTGCAATGAACAGGGTTTCCAACAAAGAGACAATAGTGTATCAACTTAGTTGTTAGAAGACTTATACCTAAAATTTTCATTATTCCAACCAAGAAAATAAATGAAAATGAATACTTATCTGTATTGTGCATTTTCCTTGCTACTCCACAAGTTTTCTTCTCTGCTTTACAAGCCTTGGATCACCTGTGGGGTGGATGCTTGGCCAGCACACATGCTGCTCCATAGCATCATCCAAATAGGCAATGCCAAGCCAGTACGTCGACTGGGTTTATCAGGCATCCCAAAAATCAGTATGCTAAGCCAGTACACCGACTAGGTTTATCAAGCATTTCAAAAATTAGTATGCTAAGACAGTATGCCAACTGGATTTATCAAGCATACAACGACCATTTCCAATCCAGTTCTCCGACTGGGTTTGTCAGGAAATAACATCCTTCACCAATACCTCCACAACATGCAAATAGCTAATGCCAAACCAATACACTAACTGGGTTTGTCAAGCATCCAACAACCATTCACCACAATATCCACACAACCAATGTCAATCCAATACACCGACTGGGTTTATCAAGCATACAACAACCATTGACCACAATATCCACACAACCAATGCCAATCTAGTACACCGATTGGGTTTATCAGGCATACAACAACCATTGACCACAATATCCACACAACTAATGCCAAGCCAGTACACCGACTGGGTTTATTAGGCAATAAGAACAACCATTGCCAAGCCAGTATGCCGACTGGGTTTATCAGGCAATAAGAACAACATAATATGATTACGTGGCTCCTTCTCTTATGCAAACCAGTGGTTCCCTCCAGGAACTCCATAGGTGACTTACTTGACTGCAAGCTAGCATGGCCCCACAATACCCTACTCACACTACACAAGGATGATGCCCCTTTTCTGCTACACAGCTCCCCGAGCCCATCCATCTCTTCTAGTGTCCTTTAGTGTGAGCGTAGAAAGGTTACCACTGCCCATACAGTCCTCTAGAGCACCCTTCTTAACTTTGCCTCTTACGTGCAACACCAGAGTGCATCTGTGTAAGCTGATAGCACAAGAAGGATAAGTAGGCTCATCAATATTGCTGCTCTAAAATTGTAATCATATTTCATAACATTCACTATCAAGTATTGAAACACCAGGAATGCGTCCATTCCCTTAGGGTGTAGTCAATATTGAAAACCCTAACATAACCCATCATCCGAAAGGTATGCATCCCTTTCTGATGTGAGCCATGTAGTCCCTAGTCACACTCAAGCAGTCTGGAATAATAATAAAATAATAAAACATGCTCTACGTATTAAATCTAATAACCAGACATGTATATCTTCAGTTAGGGTTACAGAATACTCATTCGTTTCACAGATGTATCTTTTCTTTATTTGTGAAGAATGGGGTCTCCCTTCTCTGAGTCAATAGTCCTTCGGTTCGCCACCCCAATATTTTCATGTTCCATAACCCACACATGCCTTCTCGGCATAATTTTACTGTCTCACTTGCATGAGTCACCCACATGTAGTTTGACTGAGACATTATCAACATTTACAATGGCGTTTCACCCGAAACCCATTTCCAAAGCATGGGATCATTCCAATCTAGTTTTCCTTCGGCAAGACATCACACATGGTCTTCCTGCAATGTGTCATCCTGGCACACTTATCAAATAGCCAAACAGTCAGCAACATTTAGCAATAAGCTTCAAGTATGATTGTTCTAAAACCAATCCATAGCATTAATAATTAATTCAACATGAATTTACAATTCTGTCTCCTACAGAAATTGATTTGCTTAGCAATGAGGCTATCCTCATATTGTTTGTCTCTTGTAAGTGGTATCACTCTGTCCATTATGGTTTCACTTTTCTACCATACATGAACACCCACCTACAACATGTCCTCCTGACACAATTTTTTTTATATTCGCCAAACAGTGATTAGCAATTATAAGCAATTCTCAAATCTGAAATCTACAAATCTGTTTTCCTACAAAAATTATATTTGCAATCATGAGATTATTCTCATAAATTTAAACCATAAAAATTTCAGATTTGTTTCATGCATAAGTTACAACCATGAGAACCTTATCATAACCTTTGGCTTCTACACATGGTAGATCTCGGTCTCTACTATGGACTTATCCTCATTGCCATACGTAAGACTTCTCTACCTGAAATCTGAAACTTCAATCAACCAAACACGTTGTGAGTATTTTATGCATATAATCCTTTCATTGCTACAACAGTCACTGAAGTGATCTCAGAATTATAACACTCAATAATTCAAACATCTTCAGTTGTTAATATTTGAAATGCAACGAAATATATAAATTCCTATATATGCATCATTATCACAATAAAATTGCAAGACACAGTCGCACTATCCATGCAATTTAAATAAACTGTAAATACTCATTACTTCACATTCCATGCAATCCTGTCCTTCCAACAGAGTGCTCTGGTATCCCATCACATGTCTACCTTCTTCATGCAGTCTTTCCCCTGCATTCATATCAACTCATGAAATGGTATCAGGATTAACAATAGTCCACCATTTCATCTATTATCTAACTACAGTGAAACATATATATATCACAACCATGCATTCACACAATGCATCTCAACATGTGCACCCGTACATATGCATGCACACTCACAACATTTTGATAATCTTTTAATGTGTATTCACTCAATGCATAACCCCTTAATACAACCTTGTATTAATCCATGAGTACTATGCATTCCAACATATTATGGCCTAACCATGCCTATATCATAGCATGCACTACCCCAACAGGACCATAAGTCCTCACTTGCTTTGGTTGTTAAACTCACAACCAACACAGACAAATGGCATGATATAATTTCATATGAATGCATTGAGATTTCTAAGCAATTATAGGGTGTAAGGCTTCATGCCTTCACTTACCCATACCTCACCATACTTGGTAGGCTAACATTCACATTCAGACGCTCAATCTCTCATACAAACAATTCAACACATTTTTAAACATAGTTGAAGGGATCTCATCAAATCCTCTTTCCACATTCATGCAATTAAGCACAATTAACCATTACCTGCATGGCTGATATTAACATCACTTGATGTTACCTGAGCAGTTGGCCTCTTACTAAGGCTACTCAGTCCTTTTTTCCAACATCATGGTCATGGACTTGTTGCACCATCCTCTCTTCATAAGGTTGTTGGTCACGTGCAACAACATCATCAACTTCTTTAGCCATGCTTTGATTGTATTTTGTCCTACAACCAATGCGGACAAAACTAATTATTAGCAACCACAATCATTATCTTAAGTGGCTCATTGCATATGTAAAACCTTTCTATTTTACCAATATGCAATATCATATACAGGAAAAAACATTTTCACATGCGTTGTGCAAAGTTTATTGTTATGCCATCTAGTGCATATTCATCTATGTAATCTCTTGCAGTTTTAACGTTCTTATGCCATAGTTTATATGCATGACAATTTCATAATTATAAGTACGATAGCAAACAGGGGTTAAGGAATTCTCCCTTTCCAATCCCTCATCGTAGAATGGAATCCCTCTTTCCATATCATAGTTGGTCTGATTTCCTTCCAGTCATGCAATTCTAGAAATTGCCCATATTGACAACAATTCTCTTTTGTCAAAATAGCTGCTGGCACTCTTTTGTACCAAATATCTATAATATATGTGGACCTCATTCAAATTCTGGTCATGCATCCCTGCTCTCCTATGGACAAGCTTTCCAACGCCTATCCCCGTGCTCCATTCCGATCCAGGACATGGAATTTACACTCTTCCAAAAATGTAAACTTTGCCCAAATTTTCTACACTTTTACACAGTTGCAATTTTACTCTGGAAGGCCAACTTCAGCTGCTTGTAGAAGTAAATGTAGGAAGAATCATGAAAAATTATCTACCGGGCGAAGGTATTCCACATAACAAGGAACACTCAGCAATCTTCGGATCCCGGTTCCGATGCACCAGTCAACTTCTATAAAATTCGGGGCTTGGCTACTTTTAACTTTTCATTTTTCCCCCAAAATCTCAAAATTCGGCCAAAAATGGCTATCTCCCAATCTGTGCATTTCTTGAAAATCTTTAACGAAAACTGTCTGTATTAATGAGAAGATAAAATGTCTAGTTCAGTAAAAATTTTGATTCCAACATCTAGGGTCACTTTCACTGTCCACAAGCTTTTCAAAATCCCGAAAAAGTGGCCCAGAACAGTGCTTTTTGGCCTTCTTGCTCACCCTGACTCCACATCCTTTGGAGTTCGTCTCCAAGATTCCAAACTTAACACTGTGCCTGCTCCATGGTCGCGCCATATCAATTTAAGCTCAAACTAACCTTCTGTCAAGCCTCGGGACACTGTCTTACAAAAGTCATTATTCTCTATTTCTGTCAAATTAGAGCATACTGGGTTCGAGACCCTCTGGTTCTTTCATGGCCTCCGTCAATGGCCTCCGAGCCTCACAGGAATCATCCCATTCTGAGCCTGATTGCTCCCTCTACCCAAAAATCAAGTTTTGGGCTCTATACTCTTTTCTTTTTCTTTTTTTTGCTCCTCTAGGCACTGGTCTTAACCTTAACTATGTCATCCTTGTCATTGGGTTTACCCCTAAAAATGTCTCCGTATCCCTGGTTTTAAACTTAAAATCCTTGACCTTGGCGCTGGATTTAACCGTAAATTTGTCGCCCGCATTGCAGATTTTTGTCTTAAAATTGCCGCCATTTCGCCAATATCACCGTCGACCGGCACAGATTTTAACCTTAACTTCTGCACCCATCGCGGCGATCATGGCCTTATCTTCGCCGCCTGCAATCCTTCGTCGCTGCGACCGTGTCATAAAATTTAAGGCTAAAATTGTCGTTCGCGCAACTTTGAAGCCTAAAACCGCCCCTGTGCTCCGCGTACCACGCAGATTTTATCCTTAAATCTGCCACCATGCCGCGCAGAGTTATGCTTAACTTTTCCACCACGCCCGTGGCGCAAAATTTCAGAAAGAAACTTAGAAAATTTTTGAATCTCTCTTCCCTTTCAGTGCAGCATTTATGCCAATTTTGGTGTTGCGCACACAAAGTTATGCTTAAATTTGTTGCCGCACCCACGCATGGCGCAAAAATTAGCATTAATTTCGCCGCCGCAGCAAATACTTAGAAAAATTTTTAAATTCTCAAAAACAGTTCGAATTTTCTGAAATATTTTCCTTCTTTTTGATGTTTAGTGTTGGGCAGGAGGCATACTTACCTATGTAACTATGATAGGTAGCCCATGAAGGCCCAATGCTGCAACCAACAGCTCTAATACCAAATGTCACGTCCCCACCCGCGGATCCAACTCTGGTAAGGAAACATGATGCCAATCTACGGGGCTTTCATAAAACTCATCCCATTCATTAGATTCATAGCCATAAAACTAATGTGTGCAGATGCAAATCAAACATATATGCACAGCAGAATAAGAACATCACCCACACACATCTTTCATATGCATTCAACATATCAATAATAAACATAAAATTAAAACATTGCAGAAGAAAAATGCACATAGAGAACACTTATCTTCATTTGTGCAATTGCCCCAAACAACTAGCTATGTTGCTGCAACGTTCCACCCAACCATAGGCCACTTGTGTTCATAGATCTCTCAACACAACTGCCACCCCCGAGCTGGGCATGGTTCTTACAAGGAAAAGGAAACATCCCAGCTCATTCACAGCCAAAGTAATAGAAACCCATCTCAACCCCAACCTTCTTTTACACACAGCAAATCCAATTGGGCATGGATACCCATTTTCAGCAATGGGATTTTGCAAATAAGATGGCCATGGAATTTCCCAAATCATGGGCACACCAAAACCGAAATGGCAATTGGGAATCAACCCTGGGAGAGAAAAATCGTTTCCAGAAAACATTTTTGGGCATTCAAGGGACAAAAAACGGCCTCCATAAACCCCAAAATCATGGCTCCCTTCCTCCCAACCATTGTGCAATACAAAAACGAGTTCCCATGCATGGAAAATGCAGTAAAATGGTGAAAAACGTGATGGGAAAAGCCCAGCTAGCTCCCAAAACGTGAGAGAGGCAAAACTAGTTGATGGGTAATGGCTTGGGAGGCAAATTCATGGCTCTTTTCTTGCCAAGGAAGCCAAACACGTTTTCCCATGTTGGTGGCTTTCCCATACTCGAAATTGACTGCCATACCTCTCCACTCCTAAGGCATTAACTACCTCAACCAACTTTTGGGAGAAATGAATGATTGGGTACAAAAGTCAACATGGGTAGTTGAGAGTTTGATGGGTTATCTCATTGACACTTGGCTTGACTTGATTGGCTCAAGGGTTTGAATGTTTTCCCTCCCAATTCCTTGTAAAATCATGCCCCCGTCTCTTGTTGCATTGCATAGCTAGTTGTGGGTATTTTATTAAAAATGCATATTTACATAATATTCGCAATTCCATTGCGCATGGCTATCACGTGAACCATATGCATTGATAAATTGATGGCAGAGCCTTCGCCTTGAGCTCCTCACCACGATTTTATAACAATATTACATCATTTACTATTTTAATGCCATGGGGTCAAGCCGGGGACATTACACTTAGTGCGCCCCTTCATGCAATTGCATGCATCTCATGCGCCCTCTCTCACCTACCACTCAATTGCACTTCAATTAATTGAGTTATCATCAGTTCTTTCCTTGATTTAAGGCTAGATTGACTCTCAACTGATTGTATCACTCCGATGGATCTCCAATGAGATTAAAATGCCCATTATAACTCCAGTTAGCTTTTCATGCACCCTCCACTGAGCCTCCTTCATTCAATTACACTCAGTTACACCTACCACACTCAGTTAGACTCAGTTTTACTGATGGTTGACAGTTACTTGAGCATTGATGACTCCACTGATGATGAGATAGACTACTAGTTGTGCTTCGATGACACTCCAGTGATCTTTTGATCACTCCATGAAGGCTAATTCAAATTGCCACCTTAGGCATTCAAATCCTCATGCATTGTACTATTTATTTGTCCATATTGTGATTAATTAATTAGTGTGTGTGAAGTATTTTTGATTCTATCCGAGTTCTACTGTATTATTATTTTGTTGCTCATTATACTGCATTGACCACTCTTCTTCTATTTTCCCGCTTAATCATAATTATTCTCTTGTGAGGTATACATCATCTCTTAGATCTGATGTGAGGATTTTCACATGGTATCAGAGCATGTTGAGAGTATTGTTTATCTCCATTCTTGAGAGTTTTTTGCAGGTTATTATCCAGATTTTGAGTGCAGCTATTGCAGCAGTTTCTGCATTTTTGCAACAGTAGCAGTTGCAGATATTTTCTATTGTTTTTGCAGGTCTTCTATAGCTTCCATGTATTCAGAAGAAATCCCTCTTCTTTCTCCATTCAACTATGATGAATGGAAACCAAAGATGATAGCATATTTGAAGAGCCGTGATATCTTTGATTATTGTCTTGAAAGAAAGTTCGAATCCTCTGAAGAAGAGAATGACTAGACAGATGAAGGTGGAAAATCCATTGCAACCATGATGTTAGCTATGCCTCAATGCATGGTATATGACCTCCCTGATGTCTTATTTCCAAAAGAGCTATGGGCCCACCTGGATGAAAGATTTGGCAATCAGAATGAAGGGATTGGTCCAATCCATTTCGAGAGCAAACCCACTATTGCATTTGCCCTCATTGATGATTTCATTGGTCATCAACCAATATCAAACACATCTCATATTGAAGTTGTTCACAAAGAAGAAGAACTTGCAGATTCTACACTCATGCTCCAAATTTCTTCTCTTTCTATGCCAGCTCACACTCTAGATATTGCAGAAGGTCCTAAATCCTCTCTTGCACCAGCGTCTGTTGGTCTGCATCATGATCTATTGAATGTTTCGGAGGTCAAATTAGCTATTGGAGGTAATGCATTCGCTCTCCTCAAGAAATCACCTCTTATTTACTACTATATGATCATTGTTCCATGCTTTTAGAAGTTTATTGAATAATATGCCCATTGCCATCCGCTTGGGATAATTTCTCATGCATCTACTGTTTTTTATCTCATCTCTAATGGTTCAAAGGAGATCTCAAGAAACCATGATTCAAGCCTTGGATCTGATTTGGATTCCAAGCAATCACCTCTCATTTACTACTGTAAGATCATTCTTTCATGCTCTCGGAAGTTTATTGAAGATAATGGCCATTGCCATTCGCTTGGAAAAAATTCTCATACACTTATTGGTTTTGATCTCACCCCTGCTGGTTCAAAAGGGATCTCAAGAAACCATTTATCAAGTCTTGGAGCTGATTTGGATTCCAAGCAATCATTATTATTTGATGGTTCTTTTTGGCATAATCTCACCAATGATGGTTCGAAGGAGAAGACAAAACACTATCTGCATATTCATGGTTTTGATCCTACCTCAACTGATTCGAATCATAGGTTCAAGGATCATCCTCGTACTTTTGGATTTGTTCTCATCACATTCGATCTGAAGATCAAGTACAAGCACATGCTTTCTAAGCATGATCCACTTCTTCCCAAGAAGAAGATACCTCTAGACATATGACCAAGCATCACACCTGCTTGAGTTTGAAGCATTTATTTTTGTGTGTTCCCTACAGTTTATTTTGAGGGGGGGTATTTTTCCCATGAGGTTTTCCCCATTTCCTCGGTTTATGGATTGTTCTTTATTATTATCATTTATTTGATTGTATGGGTGACCTTTGGTCTCAGTTACCAAGGCCCAGAATGGATTAAGGGGGGGTGTTAGGATATTCCTATACTCCATCCTAGTCCTAGCAGCATTTTCATTATTTGCATCAGTCCAACACCTAGCCCTCAGTTAGCCAGCCCCCGAGAGCTTCTCTTAGATCAGTTTTAGCCCTCCTAGTGCTTAGTGCGCCCCTTCATGCAATTGCATGCATCTCATGCACCCTCTCTCACCTACCACTCAGTTGCACTTCAGTTAATTGAGTTATCATCAGTTCTTTCCTTTATTTAAGGCTAGACTGACTCTCAACTAACTGTATCACTCCGATGGATCTCCAGTGAAACTAGACTGCCCATTCTGACTCCAGTTAGCTCCTCATGTGCGCTCCACTGAGCCTCCTTCATTCAGTTACACCTACCACACTCAGTTAGACTCAGTTTTACTGATGGTTGACGGTTACTTGAGCATTGATGACTCCACTGATGATGAGATAGACTACTAGTTGTGCTCCGATGACACTCTAGTGATCGTTTGATCACTCCATGAAGGCTAATTCAAATTGCCACCTTAGGCATTCGAATCCTCATGCATTGTACTATTTATTTGTCCATATTTTGATTAATTAATTAGTGTGTGTGAAGTATTTTTGCTTCTATCCGAGTTCTACTGTATTATTATTATGTTGCTCATTATACTGCATTGACCACTCTTCTTCTATTTTCCTGCTTAATCATAATTATTCTCTTGTGAGGTATACATCATCTCTTAGATCTGCTGTGAGGATTTTCACACCTTGTGGGAGTATAGCGGTGATAGAACAGGAGCTACGGATTTACCTTTATGGATGTGTCATGAACGGGGTATATTAGTAGCCATTCTTCTAAGATTCCTTTACCCACTGTCCCTCCCGGTAGGGGGACATTTATCCATTTGGTTCTACTTGTCATATTGTCTGACTTGGATTTCATCACCTTGCAGAGGATACATCTAGTTTGAGCCAGCATACCTTTTAGTTAGGCATTTGCATGCTCTCTTACCTCCCCTTGGTTTAGCGAGTACACCATTTTTTATTGTAGGAGTCGTTTGCTTGTTGGTATTCTTACCACCTTTTCGGGTCACTCCGCTTACCGTAGCATAGCTGTTACAGTTAGTGTTTTGAGTTTGTTGTTGGCCCAAGTGCCATATTTTTTGCGCTTCCCTCCTACACACCCAGTTGCATTAGGGTTTTTGAGCTTTTGACTCGCCATTACCTACTAGTTTTACTATCCATCTGTCACCATTGAGTCCCCGAGATTTTCTCTCCATTTCCAGGGTGAACCCCCGCAACACGGTTCACTTGACACCACTCGTCACAGGAGTAGATCCTTGTCACTTGACTCCACTCGTCACCGGCAGAGAGCCTCGTCACCTGATTATGATGCCCCTCATTTCACATTTGACTCTGAGGCAGAATCAGAAAACCCTACATACACAGCACCAACTAGCCCCATGGTTGGCATGACTTCTAACCCATTCTTTGTAGGGACTGTTGATGGAGAATCCACCACTACCCCAGCCACCACATTAGCCACCACTACCCCAGCCACCACATTAGCCACCACTACAACAACTACCCTAGGTATTCCCTCAATGGGACCCACACCTACCATTCCCGTCACTATTCCAATTCCAACAAATACGGGACTCAATCCCACCCCATCTGTGACCCACGTTACACTTGGAGGCGCAAGTCCCTCCCACACCAACACCACACCTTTGTTTGGGGGTCACATCCCCGTCATGGCTCATATTCCCTTTGGGGGCAGCGGCCTGCTCAATAATGATACCACCAGCACATACGCCTGAGCAACCATGTCATATTCTTCTACCAGTTTTCCATTTATGGTTAGTCTCAACCTCCCTTACTTGGAAATATTAACGAATAATCCTATTCGACATGATCCCACTTAGCCTCACATGCCTACCAAACTCCCATCAGACATCCCTAAGTTTGAGGGAAAGGCGAATGAGGATCCCCAAAATCACATTATGTCTTTCCATCTATGGTTATCCTCCAACTCCATAGTTGATGACTCCATCTACATACGCTTGTTGCAACGAACCTTCAGTGGCTCTGCAGCTAAGTGGTATGTCGAGCAGCCTCACGGGACACACCCCACTTTCACATCCCTTGCCTCAACCTTTCTACAGTTCTTCCAGTTACCCATTCGTTATGACCCAAGAGTAGAGATCCTATTGTCTTGCAGGAAGAACACGGCTACCCACATCACTGATCACATTCATGAGTGGCGTAAACGCCGTAGTTTATGCAAGATTAAGCTAGATGACAGTATTTTCCTGGATTGGTTCCTAAAATCTCTCCTTCCAGCCATTGCCAAAGATGTGGCATCTAAACGACCCCAGTTGGAAGAAGAATCCATTCTCAAAGCCCAGCAGTTTGATTTAATCTACGCATAGTCTGTCTACTCATATACAATTTTACCTGATGCCCCCCCCCCGGTGATTCCTCCCGGAATGAGGCTCGGGGGGCATCCCATGCCGCCGACGGCATCATTGGCCGTGTTATGTCACACAACCAACCCTTTTCCATTTTGAGCAATAATACTGGCCCCGACCGTTTGCGGGCCACATCTCACTCCAAAGCTACAACTTCGTATGCTCCCATGACACACTCTAACCACACTCATGGACCCTCATGTCCACCACAGTGTTACGGTAACGCACGTTCAACTTATGCACCTCCTACGCATTATCACCAACAGGCCACTCATGCTCCTGTTCACTCACAAGCCCCACTGGCTTATTACCCTCCACAAGCAGTTCGTGCAACACCACAACCTCCAGACGCTCGGTCTTACCAACAACTACAATCACCACCTGGACCACCTCTAGCCCCACCCGCTTATTATCCACCGCAGCCTACTCCAGCACCTGCGCAACCTCAAAATCCCCCTACTTCCCAAGAGCAACTGTATGCACAGCAGAACCAACTTGAAAACCAGAACACCCAATGCAATCAAGGAGGTCAACAGAACTGCGGAAGAGGACGCAACCGCGGGAATAATCAACCTCAAAACCAAGGTGGTCAGCAACCTAATCCTCCAAACAACAACAACACTGCTCCCACCAACCAAAACCCTGATCGTCCACCGAAACAGGGTAAAAACCCTAATTTAAGAACAAACCATCTGTGTTCCATATGTGGGGTATACGGCCATTACACACACTCATACCCCCATTTGGAGCGATCATGACAACTTTGGACTGATGATGCTCAATGCTAAGGGCACGCGGCACATCCAGCGCGACCTCCTCAACCGCAACCCATGGTGTTGCAGAACCCTTTACCCACACAAGGAGTTGTGAACACCCGTCCGATGGATCCCCCACAAGGATCCACGACACCACAGCAGCAAATCACTTATGCTACAACTGATTACCAACACATGGATTCAGGTACTCACTATCTATTAATGATGTCATCGACTGATGTCCACCTCCAAACACATCAAAACCAATATGGATCCACCCCTGAAGCCATGGCCGCTGATCCAGCCACTAACGCCCTTCCTAATGATCAGCCATTGGGTATACCTACTATACCATTGGATGGGGGCCTCAAAGCCCCTCGCTTCCCTCTATGATGAATCAATAATAATCCTAATGCTTGTGCCACCTCATATTATAATTTTGTGGATGACTTAGCCCATTCCCCCGCTGCTATGTCTACCCTGGAAGTCCTAAAAAACTGTCCTGCACAGAGAAAAATATTGTTATCTGCCATTGGTGCGATAGACCCTTCTGACTCACGAATGATAGCATTTGATTTGGACCAAGCCAAACCACGTTTGCCTTCCACACTAGCATTTCAGGTTTCTGTTTCCATTCGAAACCTTGTGATTCATCAATGCATCATCGATGAAGGTGCCTCCACAAGTGTGATGTCAACATTTGTCTGGAAGAAACTCGGATCTCCTACACTACATCCATCCACCACCGCAGTACGAGCTTACAATGTCCGTTCAGCTCAAACACAAGGCCTCTTGGCCAACGTTCCCATGCAACTAGGTGGAAAAATTATCCTTATCGATATAGAGGTCATCAATGCCCAACCTGATTACAGCCTCTTACTTAGACGAAGTTACATGTATTCTCTGAAGGTTATCGCTTCATCCATCTTCCGCACTATGATGTTCCCCCATGAGGGACATGTAGTCCAAATTGATCAATTGACATACTGCGATCCTAACACCCCCGTCGCACCTGAAAATGTTATACCTATGATTGAACAACTCGTTCAGAGCGCACCGACATCGTTCATCTCCATAGTCAGACCCGGGATATACTTAGATACACCCATGACTTCCACATTCCAATCCATTCCACCCCCTCTGCAAACAATTGAGATATCTGATTTGTGCATCCTCTCGCACAATACACATGCACCTAACCAACAGCCCCCTTTACTGCCGCAACCACCCTCAGTGCCAAGTCATGTCGAAGCCACACCCATCCACACTATCCTGTTTTTATTTCCTCCTTCAGGAGCAGTCAGCACCCCAGTAATGGCTACGCTCAATATTCCAGGGTTAACTTTAGGACTACCTGTGTGATACCTACTCACCCCAAATCCTCCCCCAACACCAACTGCCATTTTACAAGCTGTCCAACCTATCACTGTGACGAACTGACCACCTCCAGGGGTGAGAACCATGTCAACATATAGTAATGCACCCCCTCCACCCCTTCACACTGGGAGCATAGGCCCACAAACCTACTCTACTCCACCTATGACCTACACCGTCCCACCTACTCCAAAACTCACAAAGAACCCCCTAACATTTCATGCTCCCCCCCAATGCTCTTTGTGTGACGATTTGGGCCATGCTACCCATCAATGTCCACAACTACTAGCACTTCAGGAACACATGCAAATGTTAGATGACGATGCTAACATCCAAATTCTTAAACTTGACATTACCCCTCAGCCTCGCAATAAATCCCTACGTACTAATCACCCTTGTGCAATATGCAGTACTTACGGCCATTGCTCACATCACTGCCCTGATCTCCCGAATTACAGAGAATCTCTCTACGAACTGAATAATGCCGACCTAGAGACATCCCCTCCTCTTATTGAGGAAATATATCCCCCAACATATTCCTCCTCGGAATAATTTAATACCATTTATATGATTTCATCCACCAGTGTGCCTTAGTCAACCGATTTGACAACACAATGCTTCTGCAGTGACGAGGAAATACTCGAAGCACTTACCGCACCCGACTACCCCTTGGATGATATGCACCGTCAATCATATTTCATCCCTGAGGCATCTATCTCCTCCACGGAAAATCAACTCTCTGTTGAATCCAAAGATTTCCTTGCCACCAAGGTTGACTCGTTTAAATATCCCATCCCAGCTCCTGACGCCTTCGAGGAAGGAAATATGGCTAATATTTCACCCATCATTAAATTTGACATCGCTACCATGCCCAGAACACCCGAACTCATTTGTTTGGGCGCATCATGCACCGAGGATGAGGTCCAAGCTTATAAGAAGCTCTTCCAAGAGTTTCGTGATGTCTTTTTCGGGTCCTACACCAAGATGCCTAGTCTTGACCCTGCTATAGTAGAACACCACTTGACACTTGGCCCAACGTACCACCCGTTCAACAAAAACAATGACCCATCCACCCATCTAAGATTCCCACCGTCAAAGTGGAAATTGAGAAGCTTCGTACAGTGGGGTTCAATTACCCCATCGCCTACACCACCTAGGTTTCTAACCCGGTACTAGTTAGCAAGAAGCAAGGCACTATTCGTGTCTGTACTGACTTTTGCGACCTAAACCAAGCTTGTCCTAGAGACAACTTCCCCACACCATTTATCGACCAACTTATCGATGCATGTGTGAGGCATGAGATGCTATCTTTCATGGATGGTTTCTCTAGATATGACCAAATTCATATTCACAAAGAAGATCAGTACAAGACTGCCTTCACCACCCCATGGAGCACTTTTGCTTATCGAGTTATGCCTTTCGGCCTTAAAAACATTGGTGCAACCTTTCAGCGGACCATGACATATTGTTTTCATGACTTGGTTAACATCATCTTGGTCTACCTTGACGACCTCACGGCCCGATCAAAAAAATGGTCCGATCATCTAAACGACCTCCGGAAAGTCCTTCTGCGTTGTCGCAAATATCAAATATGCTTGAACCCACTCAAGTGTTTATTCTTCATTCTGGTAGGCCAGTTATTGGGTTTCATCATTTCACATAAAGGAATCATAGTCGATCCATTAAAGGTCCATGCCATTCTAGACCTACCATCACCACGCATGATTCGACAGTTACAGAGCCTTCAGAGGAAGGCAAATTTCCTTTGTCGTTTTGTCCACGATTATGCCACGATGGTTCATGGTTTCCTTCGTTTGCACTGTACCCACATCCCTTTTTTGTGGGATGACCAAGCACAAGAAGCTTTCGAAGACTTGAAGAAATCTCTTACACATGCCCCATTGATCTCCCCTCTGGATTTCTCAAAAGACTTCATCCTTTACATTTCGGCATCCGATCATGTTGTTTCATGAGTTCTTGATCCAGGTGGATATCGGTGGCAGCCCACCTCTTCAAACTGGCTCAAAACAATCTTCTGGCAATTTTGGTAAATTACTATTTTTAGCAGTTTTTCGGGTCCTGAACTTTCGGAGCCATTTTTAGGCCCTAAATGACATTTTTCGGCGATTTGGGGGAACAAATGGCTGCCAGCGGCACGCATTTGGGCCCAGTCGAAAGTTGTAAATCCCGAATAGAACTTTCCAACGGGCTACCGAGCACCCAAAACAGAGATCGTATGCAAAAGTTATGACCCTGGGAAGTTGACTGTTCAACTAAACCTTGGGGCCGCAAACTTTATGACGGCTCATCTTCTACGGTTAGGTTTTTGGATGTTTGAGATTCTTTCCCTCATTCTTATGATAAATAGGCCCTTTCGGCCTCTCTTTGTATTCATCTTGGCAAGAATGAGCATAGTGGCCACATCTCTTCTCAGAGATAGCTACCACCATTCTAGCTATTGTATTTTACAGTTTGTTCTATTTCCGCTATTTAATAGAATATGTGTTTACTGTATCACTATGTTATTTGCAATATATCTCTATAAATGATTCTGTATATGCTATCTTTTGTTTCGTTCCCACATAAATCCGTATCAGTGGTATCAGAGCGGTCTGCTCTTTGATTGTTTCTTGGTGCGTGTCCCCAACGAGGTCAGGATACAGAGAGTTGGGTCTCGAACTAGTTTCACTTGGGGAAGACCACTCTTGCCGCCCCAAACGGCCTCCCATGGCAGAAGAAAAGAGAGACGATGGAGCAGTAGATCCTATCGAGTTGTTGCTTGAGGAAGCCCTCACGCGACAAAGGAATGAGATGATGGATAACTTCACCGAGATCCTTCGACGCATGCCAACAGCGAAAAATGCACCCTCAACAAGCAGCCATTACGGAGATATGACTCCCTTCAATGTACAAGTTAGTTTTGATATTCCTTTATTTGAAGGCCATATCGATGCCGATGCCCTAGATAAATGGTTGAACCTACTAGAAGGGTATTTCTCTGTCCACCAATTTTTCGACAGGGAAAAGATCATCTTTGCGCTCCTTACGGCCGTCCCCCATGTCAAAAATTGGTGGGAAACTTATTGTGAGCAAAACTCATCAGACGATTCGGGATTGTTTGAATATTCCAATACCACTTGGGCCTCTTTTATAGATGTCATCAAAGAACAATATTACCCTATTGGAAACTATGATGACCAGTACACAAAATGGACCATTCTGCACCAAGAGAGGGACCAAACGGTGTCGGAGTACACCAACAACTTTCATACCTCGCGCAAAAAGCTAGGTATCAAGGACTCCGAGCGGCACCTAGTACTGAAATATCGCAGTGGCCTACACTGGTACATACGAACAGAGATGGATTTAGTGGAAATCTCTTCACTCAGATCTGCCTATCGATATGTTGTCAAAATTGAGCAAAAATTTCAGCAAAAGAACAAGCGTGACTTCAGACCTGCCCAGAAGCAGGGCAAGGGAAACTCTAACTCGTAGAACACGGGGCAGGGAAAGGACAACCAGTCCCAACCATAAGCGAATAAGGGTAAAGAAAAGACAAAGAAGGACACCGGGAAGTGGTGCGAGCTCCACAAAAGCCCCTGGCACAACACTGATGAACGTCGCTCAAAACAGTCATTGGTGGCTGAGATCAAAGCTTCAGAATCAGATCCCAGTTCCGATTCTGACTCAGAACCTAATTTCACAGTCGCATGAAAAGGGAAGCAAATCATTGATGCAGAACCCAATGTCGTTGTCACCACCACACAGATTCAACCAGAGGAACCTAAAGAGTCAGAGGCAGAGGAGCGCCTTTTCCACTCACAAATGTGGGTGAAGGGAATTCCCCTACACTTTGTTGTGGACAGCGGCAGCCAGAAGAACTTGATCTCAACAGAATTCATCAAGAGATTGGATCTACCAATAACACCACACCCACAACCATACACCATTGGATGGCTAAACCAAGGACGAGGGATCCGCATCAGTCACCAATGTCGCCTACCATATGGCATAAAGCCCTTCAAAGATGAGGTATTGTGTGATGTGGCCCCACTTGAAGTATGTGATGTTCTTTTAGGACAACCATATATGTGGAAGCATCATGTTGTATATGAATCACGACCTCCCAGTGTCATTGTCACTTTGGGAGGACAACTCTATCAGATACCAGAGATAGTTGCACATACCCCAAACGAGCAGGGAAGGAAATATTCTCCCACACTGGGAAATTTTCCCTATTCGCAATTGCCACAAAAGGAACATCAGATCGCAGAGACATCCACAACCTCTGCCCATTATCCCTCTACTCAGCAGAAACAAGAACACAAATTCAGTGCCGCATCGCCTATTCGAGTACCTCTACAGTGCAAGGCCACGCATTCAAGGTGCTCCTCCAAAAAGAAACCATCCACATCTTTGCATACCAAGGATACCACAACAACCAAAACTGTTGAACAGCTCCAGCGCATCCATCAACAACAATTACAACCCTCTGAAGATGTCAAAGTAAGGCAACCTTTCCACTTCAGCAAATGTCGCACCAAGAGCTCAACTCGACAGATAGCTCAACATATGATAAGGGATTTAACGCGATGGAGACCATTTCTTCCTAAGGAGGGAGGATTTATCCAGGTGGATATCGGTGGCGGCCCACCTCTTCCAACTGGCTCAAAACAGTCTTCTAGTAATTTTGGTAAATTACTATTTTTAGTAGTTTTTTGGGTCCTGAACTTCCGGAGCCATTTTGAGGCCCTAAACGACATTTTTTGGCGATTTGGGGGACCAAATAATTATGTATGGCATGCATTTGGGCCCAGTCAAAAATTGTAAATCTCGGATAGACCTTTCCAATGGGCTATCAAGCGCCCCAAACAGAGATCGAATGCAAAAGTTATGACCCCAAGAAGTTGACTGTTCAACTAACCACCTTGGGGCCGGAAACTTTATGACGGTTCATCTTCTAGGGTTAGGTTTTTGGATGTTTCGGATTCTTTCCCTCATGCTTAAGATAAATAGGCCCTTTCGGCCTCTCTTTGTATTCATCTTGTCACGAATGAGCATAGCAGCCACATCTCTTCTCAGAGATAGCTACCACCATTCTAGCTATTGTATTTTACAGTCTGTTCTATTTCCGCTATTTAATAGAATATGTGTTTACTGTATCACTGTGTTATTTGCAATATATCTCTGTATATGATTCTGTATATGCTATCTTGTGTTTCCTTCCCACATAAATCTGGATCAGTGGTATCAAAACAATCTGCTCTTTGATTGTTTCTCGGTGCGTGTCCCTGACGAGGTCAGGATACAGAGAGTGTGGTCTCGAACTAGTTTCACTTGGGGAAGACCACTCTCGCCGCCCCAAACAGCCTCCCATGGAGGAAGAAAGGAGAGACAATGAAGCAGTAGATCCTATCAAGTTGTTGCTCGAGGAAGCCCTCGCATGACAAAGTAATGAGATGATGGATAATTTCACCGAGATCCTTCGACGCATGCCAACAGCGGAAAATGCACCCTCAACGAGCAGCCATTTGGGAGATATGACTTCCTTCAAGGTACAAGTTAGTTTTGATATTCCTTTATTTGAAGGCCATATCGATGCCAATGCCTTAGATAAATGGTTGAATCTACTAGAAGGGTATTTCTCTGTCCACCAATTTTCCGACAGGGAAAATATCATCTTTGCGCTCCTTAACGCCGTCCCCCATGTCAAAAATTGGTGGGAAACGTATTGTGAGAAAAACTCATCAGACGAGTCAGGATTGTTTGAATATTTCAATCCCACTTGGGCCTCTTTTATAGATGTTGTCAAGGAACAATATTACCCTGTTGGAAACTATGATGACCAGTACAAAAAATGGACCATTCTGCACCAAGAGAGGGACCAAACGGTGTCGGAGTACACCAACAACTTCCATACCTCGCGCACAAAGCTCGATATCAAGGACTTGGAGAGGCACCTAGTACTGAAATATCGCAGTGGCCTACACCGGTACATACGGACAAAGATGGATTTCCTGAAAATATCTTCACTCAGATCTGCCTATCGATATACTGTCGAAATCGAGCAAAAATTTCAGCAAAAGAACAAGCGTGACTTCATACCTGCGCAAAATCAAGGCAAGGGAAACTCTATCTCGCAGAACACGAGGCAGGGAAAGGATAATGAGTCCCAACCACAAGCGAAGAAGGGTAAAGAAAAGACAAAGAAGGACAATGGGAAGTGGTGGGAGCTCCACAAAAGCACCTGGCACAACACTAATGAACGTCGCTCAAAACAGTCATTGGTGGCTGAGATCAAAGCTTTAGAATCAGATCCCAGTTCTGATTCTGACTCAAAACCTAATTTCACAACCACGCGAAAAGGGAAGCAAATCATTGATGCAGAACCCAATTCCATTATTGCCACCACATAGATTCAACCAGAGGAACCTGAAGAGTCGGAGGCAGAGGAGCACCTTTTCCACTCACAGATGTGGGTGAAGGGAATTCCCCTACACTTTGTTGTGGACAGCGGCAGCCATAAGAACTTGATCTCAAAAGAAGTCATCAAGAGATTGGATCTACCAATAACACCACACCCACAACCATACACCATTGGATGGCTAAGCCAAGGACGAGGGATCCTCGTCAGTCACCAATGTCGCCTACCATATGGCATCAAGCCCTTCAAAGATGAGGTATTGTGTGATGTGGCCCCACTTGAAGTATGTGATGTTCTTTTAGGACAACCATATATGTGGAAGCGTCATGTTGTATATGAATCACAACCTCGCAGTGTCATTGTCACTTTGGGAGGACAACTCTATCGGATACCAGAGATAGTTGCACATACCCCAAACGAGCAGGGAAGGAAGATAATCTCCCACACTGGGGAATTTTCCCTATTCGCAATTGCCACTAAAGGAGAACATCAGATTGCAAAGACATCCACAACCTCTGCCCATTATCCCTCTACTCAACAAAAACAAGAACACAAATTCAGTGCCGCATCGCCTATTCAAGTACCTCTACAGTGCAAGGCCATGCATTCAAGGTGCTCCTCCAAAAAGAAACCATCCACACCGGTGCATACCAAGGATACCACAACCAAAACTGTTGAACAGCTCTAGCACATCCTTCAACAACAATTACAACCCTCTGAAGATTTTGAAGTAAGGCAACCTTTCCACTTCAGCAAATGTCGCACCAAGTGCTCAACTCGACACACAGCTCGACATATGATAAGGGATTTAACGCAATGGAGACCATTACTTCCTAAGGAGGGAGGATTGATCCAGGTGGATATCAGTGGCGGCCCACCTCTTCCAACCAGCTCAAAACAGTTTTCTGGCAATTTTGGTAAATTACTATTTTTAGCAGTTTTTCGGGTCCTCAACTTCCGGATCCATTTTGAGGCCCTAAACGACATTTTTTGGCGATTTGCGGAACCAAGTGATTTCCCACAACATGCATTGGGGCCCATTCAAAAGTTGTAAATCTCGGATATACCTTTCCAACGGCCTACCGAGGGCCCCAAACAGAGATCGTATGCAAAATTTATGACCCCGGGAAGTTGACTGTTCAACTAACCACCTTGGGGCCGCAAACTTTATGATGGTTCATCTTCTAGGGTTAGGTTTTTGGATGTTTGGGATTCTTTCCCTCATGCTTATGACAAATAGGCCCTTTCGGCCTCTGTTTGTATTCATCTTGGCACGAATGAGCATAGCAGCCACATCTCTTCTCAGAGATAGCTACCACCATTCTAGCTATTGTATTTTACAGACTGTTCTATTTCCGCTATTTAATAGAATATGTGTTTACTGTATCACTGTTTTATTTGCAATATATCTCTTTATATGCTATATTTTGTTTCGTTCCCACATAAATCTAGATCAGTGGTATCAAAGCGGTCTGCTCTTTGATTGTTTCTCGGTGCATGTCCCCGACGAGGTCAGGATACAGAGAGTTGGGTTTCGAACTAGTTTCACTTGGGGAAGACCACTCTCGCTGCCCCAAATGGCCTCCCATGGCGGAATAAAAGAGAGACGACGGAGCAGTAGATCCTATCAAGTTGTTGCTCGAGGAAGCCCTCGCGCGACAAAGGAACGAGATGATGGATAATTTCACCGAGATCCTTCGACGCATGCCAACAGCGGCAAATGCACCCTCAACGAGTAGCCATTTCGAAGATATCACTCCCTTCACGGTACAAGTTAGTTTTGATATTCCTTTATTTGAAGGCCATATCGATGCCAATGCCCTAGATAAATGGTTGAATCTACTAGAAGGGTGTTTCTGTGTCCACCAATTTTCCGACAGGGAAAAGATCATCTTTGCGGTCCTTAAGGTCGTCCCCCATGTCAAAAATTGGTGGGAAACTTATTGTGAGCAAAACTCATCAGACGATTCGGGATTGTTTGAATATTCCAATCCCACTTGGGCCTCTTTTATAGATGCCTTCAAGGAATAATATTACCCTGTTGGAAACTATGATGACCAGTACACAAAATGGACCATTCTGCACCAAGAGAGGGACCAAACGGTGTCGGAGTACACCAACAACTTTCATACCTCATGCACAAAGCTGGGTATCAAGGACTCCAAGCGGAACCTAGTACTGAAATATCGCAGTGGCCTACACCGGTACATACGAACAGAGATGGATTTCCTGGAAATCTCTTCACTCGGATCCGCCTATCGATATGCTGTCAAAATCGAGCAGAAATTTCAGGAAAAGAACAAGTGTGACTTCGGACCTGCGCAGAAGCAGGGAAGGGAAACTCTGCCTTGCAGAACACGTCGAAAGGAAAGGACAACCAGTCCCAACCACACGTGAAGAAGGGTAAATAAAAGATAAAAAAGGACACCGGGAAGTGGTGCGAGCTCCACAAAATCCCCTGGCACAACACTGATGAACGTCACTCAAAACAGTCATTGGTGGCTGAGATCAAAGCTTCAAAATCAGATCCCAGTTCCGGTTCTGACTCAGAACCTAATTTCAGAGCCACGCGAAAAGGGAAGCAAATCATTGATGTAGTCCCAGTGTCGTTGTCTCCACCACACAGATTCAACCAGAGGAACCTGAAGAGTCGGAGGCAGAGGAGCGCCTTTTCCACTCACACATGTGGGTGAAGGGAACTCCCCTACACTTTTTTGTGGACAGCGGTAGCCAGAAGAACTTGATCTCAACAGAAGTCATCAAGAGATTGGATCTACCAATAACACCACACCCACATCCATACACCATTGGATGGCTAAGCCAAGGACGAAGGATCCGCGTCAGTCACCAATGTCGCCTACCATATGGAATCAAGCCCTTCAAAGATGAGGTATGGTGTGATGTGGCCCCACTTGAAGTATGTGATGTTCTTTTAGGACAACCATATATGTGGAAGCGTCATGCTATATATGAATCACGACCTCGCAGTGTCATTGTCACTTTGGGAGGACAACTCTATCGGATACCAGAGATAGTTGCACATACCCCAAACGAGCAGGGAAGGAAGATAATCTCCCACACTGGGAAATTTTCCCTATTCGCAATTGCCACTAAAGGAGAACATCAGATCGCAAAGACATCCACAACCTCTTCCCATTATCCATCTACTCAACAGAAACAAGAACACAAATTCAGTGCCGCATCGCCTATTCGAGTACCTCTACAGTGCAAGGCCACGCATTCAAGGTGCTCCTCCAAAAAGAAACCATCCACACCGGTGCATACCAAGGATACCACAACAACCAAAATTGTTGAACAGCTCCAGCGCATCCATCAACAACAATTACAACCCTCTGAAGATGTCAAAGTAAGGCAACCTTTCCACTTCTACAAATGTCGCACCAAGTGCTCAACTCGACACACAGCTCGACATATGATAAGGGATTTAACTCAATGGAGACCATTGCTTCCTAAGGAGGGAGGGTTGATCCAGGTGCATATCAATGGCGGCCCTCCTCTTCCAACTGGCTCAAAACAGTCTTCTGGCAATTTTGGTAAATTACTATTTTTAGCAGTTTTTCGGGTCCTGAACTTCCGGAGCCATTTTGAGGCCCTAAACGACATTTTTTGGCAATTTGGAGGACCAAATGGTTGCGAACAACATGCATCTGGGCCCATTTGAAAGTTTTAAATCTTGGATAGGCCTTTCCAACGGGCTACCGAGCGCCCCAAATAGAGATCGTATGCAAAAGTTATGACCCCGGGAAGTTAATTGTTCAACTAACCACCTTGGGGCCACAAACTTTATGACGGTTCATCTTCTAGGGTTAGGTTTTTGGATGTTTGGGATTCTTTCCCGCATGCTTATGATAAATAGGCACTTTCGGCCTCTCTTTGTATTCATCTTGGCACGAATGAGCATAGTGGCCACATCTCTTCTCAAAGATAGCTACCACCATTCTAGCTATTGTATTTTACAGTCTGTTCTATTTCCGCTATTTAATAGAATATGTGTTATTTAATAGAATATGTGTTTACTGTATCACTGTGTTGTTTGCAATATGTCTCTGTATATGATTCTGTATATGCTATCTTTTGTTTCGTTCCCACATAAATCCGGATCAGTTCTTATTCAAGAAAATTTCGCTCATCAAGAGCATGTCATTTATTATGTGAGCCAAACATTATCAGACCCACCAGTACATTACTCGTATGAAGAAAAACTGGCCCTCGCCGTCGTCTTTTTCAGTTCAAAGGTTGTGACATTACATCCTCATAAGCCACAGTACAGCTGTTGCAAATTCCAACCCCATGCTATATGTCTTGAACCGGCACCTTCTGCAAGGCCGCATCACTAAATGGGTTATCATCCTACAAGAGTATGACCTAACTTTAACAACCCCTAAGAGTACCAAATCCCTCGCACTTGCTCAAATCATGACGGATCTACCATCCCTATCGCCATTATCCTCGGTCACCACTAATCTAACTGACGACCATTTGTTCATCATCTCGTCAAATGACCCTTGGTACGACAAAATTTTGGTTTACCTCTGCACACAAAAGTTTCAACCCGATGTCGACCGTGACAGACGTCGTCGCATCCATCACTATGCTTCCTGTTACCTCCTCCTAGGATATGTCCTATATCGACGCGGTTTCGACACCATATTACGATGTTGCCTTTCACGAGAAGAAGCAGAACAAGTTCTCAATGATTGTCATAGCGGTGTTTACAGCGGCCATTTTTCCAGAATGGCCATTGCCCAAAAAGTGATCCGCGTATGGTATTTTTGGCCCTCACTATTTACTAATTGTATCATAGCGGTCAAACATTGCCAAAATTGCAAGGTCTTTTCCCCCAAGGAAAGGACACCCCCCGCCCCCCTTCATCCATTTGTCACCGTTGGATCTTTTTGAAAATGGGCCATCAACTTCATGGAGTGTAATCCTGCATTAGTTGGCGGCCATAAATACATCATTTTGGCCACCGACTACTTCACCAAATGGGCAGAATCCATGCCTACTTTCAACTCCATAGTCGGCACTACAGCCCATTTCTTCTTTAACCATGTTATTACTCTTTTTGGAGTACTTAAAAAACTCGTCTCCAACCATGCCTCTCACTTTGAGGACTCTATATGGTGAGAGTTTTCAACCCTCCTCAAATTCGAACATCAGTACACCTCCCCCTACTACCCCCATGGGAATGGCCAAGTAGAGGCCATTAACAAAATTTTGAAGACAATCCTCGAGCGCACTGTCGACCGACATAAGTCCAATTGGAATCACATGCTTTTTCCTGCACTATGGGCTTACCATACCTCCATTAAGACCGCCACCGATTTTACCCCTTTCCATTTGGTACACAACGTAGAATCTGTCCTCCCCATTGAGTGTCAGATCCCAACATTGCATATCGCCATCGACCTCCTCCTAGATACCTCACCGCTCGAGAAACGCTTGATTCTATTAGAGCAAGCTGACAAGGACCTCCGCGAAGCCCTTCAAACCATTGAAGCCGCAAATAACCGCTCCAAAGCCAGCTACGATAAGCACGTTCACCCACAAGCCTTCCGTGAAGGAGATCTTCTACTCATTTACGACCAATCCCATGATAAAATGGGTAAAGGAAAGTTTGAATCCATGTGGTAAGGTCCCTACATCATACACACCTGCCTTGGTCACGCGGCATATCTTCTGACCGATTCAAAAGGTAACCCCCTGCGCAACCCCCGTAACGTGTTGTACCTCAAACGCTTTTACCCATAAAATATTTTGGACACCATAGTCCATACTGTACAGTTTTGATTCTTTTTTTGCTCTCATCTTGCAAAACCTTACATTTTGTTTTTTTTCTACATGACCAGAGATGGATCCTATTCCACTTTACTATGTTAGCTTTGTCGACGATGCAAGTCTCTGGTCTCCAAATTTCACTTCTGCAGCTTGGGTACTCTATTCCCCCTCATATGAGTTGATTCACCTCGACGAAGTGTGTATAGGTGCTGCTACAAATAACTAGGCTGAGTACGATGCTGTGACCGGTCCCCTGACCACTGCCCTCCACATGGGTATAAGTCACCTTCACGTCTTCATCGACTCCCAACTCCTTGTTTCCCAACTCAACAACTGTTACCAGGTACGCGATCCTTGCCTCTTTAGAAAATTCATGTGCACTAAACAAATGATTAGATAATTTGAATCCATTACGTTCACTCATGTCCCAAGAAATCAAAACAATGTAGCAAACCAAATGGCTAACAACATTCTAGATTTGCACGTCAACCAAACCATGTAGGACATCAACAATGCATCAACATAACATCATATAGGCATCAAAAAACCATAGAAACAACAAAAGAATCCATCATAATATTGCATCCACATGCATATCATAATCATAGAATGTGCCTCCATGGGCATACAGAAACATAACAATTGCATCCACGTGCAACAAAACATAAAAACATCGACAGATGTGCATCCATGTGCATACACGACTATATCATCAAAAATGCATCCATGTGCATAAATATATATCATATAGTCATAAAATGTCAAAGAGTGCCCTCATCACCTGAATAAACAAAAATACACCAGCTGAATATACAAAAATACACCAGCCGTATATACAAAAAATATCCCCATATGCTCATCATCATTTGGGGGCAGATCACGGACAGTCTAATCAGAATACCCTCCTCGGTTGATATCCTCATCATCACCTACCTATGCAGTAGACTCATCCTCTCCATGCTCCTCCTCTGGCTCCTCCTCCTCCAGATCCTCATCATCATCCGCAGGAACGCCCTATAAGTCTCGAGCCCTCCTCTCTGCTGCCAATACAGCAACCCGTCTCATTATCAATCTCCAATCCCGTGGAACATTGTAACAAAAATCCAAGATCTCTAGGTCTAACTCCCGCCAACCATCGTCTACTATATTGCCCAATAAGCGATCAAATCCATCCCGTAAGGTCTCCAGGTCCACAACATCTTCTTGTCGACGTGCGGCTCCTCGTGCAGGTGGGGTAGGTGGAGCTATGATCACCATACGACCCCTCTAGGCCTGATGACCATCTGGTGGCAGTGGTCCCACATCTGCAACAACCAACATATAGAGGTCAACATCATCTAACATCTCTAGCTACCATCATAAACTAACAAGCAAAAAATACAATATGATGTGCTAAGAAGAAACAAAAACAAACACGTATCCTCAGGCCCCCAGGGCTATCCAGGAGGCCATGGAAGCTCAATGTCCCTCCGGTAGTCCATCCCCCGATACGGATAATAATCAATCAAAACCGGCATCTGCTGCCACTGACTGAAAATCTCTGCAGTACAAAACTGGCCCACGTCCCCACCACCACGGCGGCGCATCATCTCTCCCCACTGCACCATTTGTGGCTCCATCACGCCTCCATCTCGAATAGGAACACGGGGCCATAAAGAAGGCACTCACTCAAAAAAGAAACAACACAGAAAGGAAGCATAGCTAAAATCCCCCCATCTGCCTCACCTTGCTCAGCTCGTGTTGAACTCAAGCAAGGAACATCTGTCCCCATGCAAAATAAGTCCCCGATAGGACTCGCTCGATCAACTACATCTACCCTCCCGACACACGGTTGGGCGCCAATGATCCCAGTACTCGCACCACACATGCTGCGACCACACGAGTCACTGGATCCTGCAAATATCTGACCAACAGTGCATTATGATGCACACGAGAAGATGGAACACAATACCTCCACACCATATCCTCTATCTCCACATCCCCTCTCCTGCGAGGCTGAGTGTCCGCAATCATCCCCAAACGAGGCAACCCAGTCAAGAAATAAACATCTACCATGGTGAGGTCCAATCTCTCACCTTGAACCATAAAATCACTATAGGTTGGGTCCCGGAACCCGATCAACTTGTTCGACAAATAGGGTGTTGAACGCATGGGGGGCACTTTGTGCAAACTTTAGCAGCCTGCCTAGTGCCAAAGTCACCTGAACTCAATGATCCCGATGGATGGTCCTCATCAGGTCATCTGGTATCTCATGCTCCCTCCACGATGCCCTCGGCCTCCTGAGCATCCTGCCAAACATACAAGGAAATATCATTAGAACCATATCACATAAACCCACCAATTTTTTCCCCCAATAAATGCTTCAGATCGCGGCTGTGGGACCCACAACCGTGATCCAAGATCGCAGTTGTAGAAGCCACAGGTGTGATCCCGATTGCAGCTGTGGGAGCCACAGTTGTGATCTGGATCACGACTGTGGGAGCCACAGTTGTGATCTGGATCGTGACTGTGAAAGACACAGCGGCGATCTTGATCACGTCTATGGGAACCACAGTTGCGATCTAGATCATGACTGTGAAGGCCATAGTTGCGATCTGGATCGTGATTGTGAAAGCCACAGTTGCGATCCCGATCGCAGCTGTGGGAGCCACAGCCGTGAGTCGAGATTGTCGCTGTAGGAGCCACAGGCGCGATCCAGAGTGCGCAAAAGGTCTCAGAAGCTGCGATATACCCCATTGGTCACCCCACGTGACCAATACACCACCCCCAAGGACCCAATTTCCCCCCGAAATTAAATAAAATTAAAGCTAAGGGCTAATAGAGTTACATGGAACTCGCGAAATGAAAATCCAATGGTCACTTCACCCGCAAATGGTGAAACTGCTCTGGCTCACTCAAAAATCCTGTCAAACTCAACAGTGCAAATGACACGTGTCACTATGGGTACACTTCCTATTTATAGACATTTGACCCATTTTCATTTCACCATTCTGGATTCATATGGAGTCCATTCTCCTAACCGTTGATACCATTGGATTAAGCGCAGCAAGAACTTAGTGGTGTTCAAATCAGTTTCTCGATTTCACCAGCCCTTTTTTCGGGCATTTTTTCACACACCCTCCATCGCCTCGATTTGAGTGCCACATCGGCCATTATCCATGTTTTACTATTTGTATATCGCCGCATTCAGTCTTCTGTGCTTGTGATGATGCTTGAGATCATTTCTCACTCTCACCACAATATTTTTCGAGCATTTTTTGCCACGCCCCTCATCGCCTCGATTTGCATGCCACATCGGTCGTTGTCCGTTCTTGATGAGATTTATATCGCCGGATTCATTTTTCCACGCTCACGATGATGCTTGAGATAATTTTTTTCTCTCACCACCATATTTTTTGGGCATTTTTTTCATGCCCCTTGTCACCTCGATTTGCGTGCCACATCAGGTGTTGTCCGTTCTTAACGAGTTTTATATCACCGTATTCAGTTTTCCGCGCTTGAGATCGTCTCTCACTTTTACCAAAAACTTATTGACATTGTGTCCACACACATTGCCGCCTCGATTTGCATGCCACATTCGCCTCTATCAGATTTCACAAATTCATGCATCACATCTCATACATGAGCCCTCCGCTCCATCTGCACTGAAATTATGGCATTGTTTTGCTATCATTCATCAACCCGCAAGGAGGCCCCATCAGTGTTCCCCCTATCACTATTCTTGGTCCCCATACTTGTCCCATAATCGAACACTTCCTCCTTGCCTCACCATTACTTTTGTTCGGTATAATTTTATCCCTTTTTCGGGCCGATCAATTCCTTTACGAAAAAGGCACTTAAGGAGTTTATGTTAAGCTCTTTTCTGAATCCTAAAACAATGAAAATATCATCGAGCAATCTTGCTTCCTTTCATTCTCGTTAAACGTATTTGAAAGGGCATCTACCTGGTATAATTTTACCCCTTTTCTGGACCTTGTAGACTAATTACGAAAAAGGAATACTCCAGTCACATCGACTAGAAGAGTTCTTCATTGCATTATTTTATGCTTTTTCGGGCCTTAGAGACTAAAACATGAAAAAGAACCCCCTTGGAGTCTACTTAATACTTTTAGACTCTCTAAATTCGAAAGCAGCCTCAAGCATGAACTGTCCTGGGCTCGTTCAATCCACATGATAGTACCATTTTTTTAGCACACTTCTATCCCTTCTTTGAGCTCCTTAAACCATGAAGAAGGCCCCAACAGTGCCTCTCGGTGCCACAGCAAAGCATATATAATCACACCATCATGGAAGCTTCACCGATTTGGTCTCCTTTGTTTAGATTATTCTGCGATATGCCACCTTGAGAGTTTCCCAATACCATACATCAGTTTACCCTCATGAGTCTCGCCCATTGCAGTGCATACCCCTAATCCCTTAAGCTATGGTCCCCGTACCTAAAGTTAGTTTCATATGCTGCCAGGTCATCCATGTCATCATGCTCTGAGCAAAGTTTGAGTCCCCCCCACTCTACAACCCCATTTATTCCCCAGCCCCACAGTATGTCATCCCCACCATTAGTACTATGACCTTTTGGTTGTATACCTCGCGCTCCTATCAAGGAAACATCATTGCCTTGAAATTTACGGGTCTCCCTCTGTCGACTCTAGCCAATCTATTCCAGAGGATAGACCCAGAGATCCCTGTGCCTTGGACTCATCACCATCAGTGGTGAGTGCCGACGGATCATTTTTTAAAGGAGTCCTTAGTGCCTCTCCAAATGATTGTTTCTCACATGCTCAACGTCAACACCTTGATCACATCGTTGAGATTCGTGCAGGGTATTGGTCCTTTAAGTTATTAGTTGAAGACCCCGGATGTCGCCTGACTCTAACACATTGGTGAGTCTACCTTAGGAACAACCAGCTATATGTTCCTGTGGATATCTGAGTTGCACTTGGCAACAGTATTCGAAAGTACCCCAGTTGTATACTTCTTTGAGTAAACAATTCAGATATAGTTCAGTGTACCCTTGAAATTCTGACTCACAGTTATCTAATCAATCCAGTTGTTGGATACCTTCAAATCCAGCAATTCATCAGCCCTTCTGACACCACATTCAGAATAGCTATTTCCTTTTTCCAGTGTGTCAATTCTTCAGATCAGTGATGGTATTGAATTTGAGTATATCCTAGCTTTGTGTCCCCTCTGGACACAAATGATGTACACATCAGTTCTCCATGTATTGTTCAGGTCCCCTTTTTGGGCCTCATTTTTATTTATATGTCTTAATACGAGCATGGGTATGCCCGCCTCGTCCATATATTGAGATTATTCCTCATTCATGATTGACGCCATGTATTTTCAGCTTTTTGCAGTTTGTATAGGACCAGTGTTCCAGTCTCCAATCGGTCTCTTCTCTCCTCCAAACCCCAGGAAAAATACAAAGAAACTATGATGTCTATGTACGTAGAATTTTCTCCCTACGGATAGGTAGAAATTTTCTTAGATTAAAGTAGACTTTAACTGACTCTAAACTAAGACAAAACTAAACAAATCCTACCTTGAATTCCTAGATCTAAACAGACATCTCAAGATTAAAATGCTAGAAGAAGTAGAAGAAATCTAACTGACCTTCAATCCAATCGCTTGTCTTTATGGTTGCTCCAATTTCCAAGTCCTCGCGAATGAACCTGTCAAAATGAAACCAAGATACAAGCATATACAATTATCTAGCAACTTGAAATATGAGTTAGGATCTAAATCTACAATAGATACAAATCATATCATTGAAACAAAATCAACACATGTGATTTGGGAAACAAGACAAGTTATGTTTTATTATCAACTTGAAGTCACTTACAATGGTTGCTTGATATCCAAGCCAACTTCCAGCTCCAAGTGCTTCCTCCTCTAGCTATCTCCACAAAGCTTCAAGATCATAAGTTTGATGTCTCCAAGAGTCCTCCCCTTTGCTCATGGGATGCCTCTCTTTTATAGTGTGTGGTAGGGTTAACCAACAAGAGAGAAGGGTGGATCTTGGGAGAGTTTAGTGGATCAGGCCTACTAATCATAGAAAGTGAGTTAGGATCGAATCAGGGACACCAATCCTCAAAAATCTCTTGAAAATCAAGATCCCACAAGCCATGGAAAAAAGGCTAAAAAAGGTGTACCGCGCCTCTCCAACAGAGCATAACGCAGTAGTACTGCGTGGAAGAGAAAGAGCATAGCGCGGTAGTGTGGACTACCGCGCACCTAAGATGGAGCAAGGTGCAATAGTGAAGGTAAATGAAGTCTCAGCTAGGTTGATTCTTGACAGGATAGGTTTGTCTTCAAGGATCACTCATTATTTTTCTCTTCTGGGTGTTTTAAGCAGTAGGGGAAGTGTCGTCAACTATTTTTATGATGAAGATGCGACACTGTGAAATATGGAGGTATAACAGATGCCCCCTAAAGTGTGAGGTCAGAAGGGACTGATGGCCGAAAGAATTTACAAATATTGTGCGGAGATAGCATTGAGGAGAGCAACAAGGAGCTGAAACAGAAACAAAGTGTTAGATATACCATCGAGGCGGGCATCCCCATGCTTGGAAATAGATGACTCAAAGCATGGTTGTCGACCAATACATTGCAGATCCATGAGTACTGAGATGATATAAACTGTAGACAAATCATGGCTACTATGAACAAGCATATATCCATGAGACAGTAATGACACAGCCACGAGCAATACAAAAAGTGGATCTGTGTGACAATACAAAGGACATCTCCATCACAACCTGGACGCAATCAAGATACAAAGGTGCGCCTAGGGTCTTCTACCTGATCGCAAACGATACGAATCTATCCATGTGATTACAAAGTGTTGAAGTCGAACATGGTAGAAACCATTTGATTACCGGTCAATGATGTGAACCGTTAACAAATGCGAGGGAAATCACCAATGATGATGATGACCCCCAAGGTATTTGTAGTACATCTCAACGAAATGTGAATGGATGGGTTGATGTCGAGCATTCGAGAGATCGTTCGATCAAAGTTCAATGATGTAAACCTATTTTCGAACACGAGGAAACATGCCATTGAGGCATGCAGGTACCAAGGTACTAATGGTTGATCCCTAAGTCTAATTCCCGGGTAGTGATTTGGCGTCGATGGGAATAGACTCGTCGAAGGTGGGCCATAATGATTCCCACATCATCGACACGAAATCAGAACAAAAGATAGTATAGGATGATGAAACAATGGAGTATGTACTGACACAGGGGAAGTCTGACATAATGAATGACTTTGACCAATGCAACACTTTGAACATGTAACGACATGAATGGGACTTGGAAGCAGGGGCTATTGATAGCATAGGATAGACACCGAACGAGTAGGCTCGTGGCCAGAGAGACGAATCAGGATGATGACCATAACTCAGCGAAAAATAGATACCCAAAATAGACAAGGGACAGATGCATGCCATGTTCAAATGTAAGAACTGACAAGCTGCCAAAACAAACTTGACTTGTTCCCCATATTCCCCCGACATGATAGATGAGTACCTCTTTGTTGTTTTTCGAGCTTGAAGAGGATAACAGATGCTCGGTATAGCTCATCTTATAGATGAATCCAATCTCACATGTTTTACGAACCTGAGAAAGGAGGGGTTCGTCCCAAGGTGGGTAATTCAATGTTATATTTTAACGAGTCCAACGAAGGAAAACTCGGTAGTTTTTCATATTTAGAGAGCCTGAAAAACTTAAAGGAGGCTCCAAAGTGTACTTTTTCGTAAATTTAGTCCCTCGATCCCGAAAAAGTGTAAAACAATTACCGAGAGAACTCTCCCAGCCAAGAATTGACCGAGGTATACCTTTCTCGTAAATAGTCTAGACGGGCCGAAAAAGGGGTAACCTATCACCGAATAGACGACCTTTCAAATACTTTTACGGGTGTGAAAGAGTCAAGATCACTTGGCAATCTTTTCAATTTTAGGGAGTCTGAAAAGAGCTTAACTATGGACTCCAATGGTCTTTTTAGTAGTTTTTAATTATTCTGGTCCGAAAAGAGAATAAAATACAACCAGGATAATACTTTCCTCATTGTTTAACGAGCATGAGTAAAGCTGACCAAGCTCGACACCATTTACTTAAGTTTGACAAGCATAACATGGGTGTAAAAGCGCTTGGAATCTTTTTCAAGTTTTAATCCAGAGCATGAAAAAGATAAAGTAGGCTCAAAATGAAGGTCAAACAATAAATGAACGCCAATGTGAATATTTTTTAAAGGAGATCCTATCAACAAATGCTCATGAAACCAGATATTAGTAATGTGAAATGGGTTTCATTTTAACCAGGTAAAATAATGAGTAAAAAATAAGTGAAAAAGCTATATAAAGGATGGGTAAATATAGAAAGTTACCATTTCACTTGTGCATTTACCAAAAGAGGATATTTTACCCATTTGAGGAGAAAAAACTTCAAGAGTTCATATCTGGAGATTCAGGGCACCATTTCAACAGTCGTCTACTCCAGGTAAGAGCTTTCAAGCCCCTCTTTTATTTCATGTATGAATAACTTGTTTTCAGTAGGAAAAAATAATTTTTTGGGCAAGCCCTATTAGGGAATTTTCGCCCTTCATAGTACCGCGCGGGCGCTATATCAGGAAGCACGGTACTACGCAACAGTACCGCGCTGTAAGGTTAAGCCGGGGCGTGGTACTGTGCAGTACTGCGCAGTCAGATTTCTCCCAGGCGCGATAGAGGTGAATTTTAAGATGAAAAAATTATTTTTTCTCAAAGTTTTGGCTGAGATCAAGTTTTTAAATGATTACTGAATGTTTCCTATGACCTTTTGCAGGTGTTTGTAACTTTTTTGGAGCAAAATGGTCCATTGGAAATAAAGAGAGAATGAGGCGGATGATTTGTTGGCCGAAAATGACCAAAGGACTGTGACTGCACTGCGAGAATGCGGTTTGTTGAAATTCTTCAAGACCAAAGGTATTCGTAAGCAGGAAAAACTTCTCACCCACATTATTCAAATGTGGGAACCCGACATTCAGGATTTCCGAGTAGGAGAACACACCCTCGAGATTGAACTCGAGGATATTTATTTCCTCACGGGCCTCTCAAAAAGAGGAGCCCGGGTGAGTTTTACTGGGTACACAGCCTCAGAGGTGAGCACGGATGCTTTAATTGCTCGTTATTGCCTTCAAGGTTCGGGGAAGAAAAGCGGCAAGGTGGTCATCAAAGACATTATAGAACTTCCTATAAAAACTGTATTGTTCACTATCACACGTGCAGAAGGGAGCACGGGTCCCCATCAGGCGTCTCGTACACAGATGAATCTTGCAGTGGATTGTATGGCAGGAACAGTATTCAACTGGTGTGAGGCAGTATTGACCAACCTCAAAGAGCAAGTGAACAAGTGCAGGCTTGGAGAGAATTCTCAATTTGGGTATGGGAGCATCCTAGTCATCTTCTTTTTGGCGAGGGTGTCGTTGTTGCGCCCACAGATAACCATGCCCCCCCCCGTCCACCTACTGAGCCATGGATGGCTCGATGGAGTGAATATGCAGGACGACTTGGGGGACCGCAGCATTTGGCTTTCAGTGAGGATTTCTTCTTGTGGCTCGAGGAACAGATAGTGATGATCGATGACTACCCCTATGCAGGGGTGGACTTCTACGAGGACATAGACTTGGCACTGTCGGAAGATGAGGATTGGGACAATTCAGGTATGACCTTCGTGGATATATTTTTTCTTTTTTTTGAATATATAATTTTTATTGTTTTTTAGAATGTGTAAAAGACTTTAATATATGTATGTATGCATGTCGCAGATCGTGGACCACAGAGACCGGTAGGGTACTCGCCATTACGCCGACGTGGTGTTGATCACCAAGTCGCTCAATACGAGGAAGAAGACGAAGATGAAGCGGGAGGGGTCCAGGAAATAAAGAGGAATTTGCAGGTTTTAACCCATGGTATCCCTGCTATGAGGGTGGACGACATCCCTTTGCATCTCCAGCGGCATACTGTAGGTGTGCCTAGGCGTATTGGCCGACTCCTTCGTAGGGTGGTTCGAGCTATAGTGTGTTATCACCAGCAGCGTGAGGAATCTGATGAGGGACATGATAGGTCTCCCAAATCTCCTTAGATGGTAGTTTTTATCTTTTTGCGGCATGTATACGATATGTAGGCTTTGAGAGCCAAATTTTTGTATGGGATTAGGTCCCAAATTTTGTCTTTAAAACACAAACTTTATGTATTTGGAAAAAACACTTTTATATACAGTGATATATATATGGACCTACTTTTATGACCTATTTATTTACAATGACTTGTGTATTTATTTTTGTGATGTGTTTTTATGTATGGGCAAGATGCCAATCCAAAATGTAATTAGCTAATGAATCAGCTATACAATTGAATTCCCTTGGTACGTGTTGATATGAAATGAAATTAAAAGATCGTTCCAAGAGGCGTACCCTCTGAAATAAACGAAGTAGGATAGGATCGCGAACTATGTAAAAATGATTCAGATGAGAAACCATGAGTTGGGAGTCTAAAAAGACTGATAGGGAGTCAATTCCAAGGAAAGAAACCTCCGTCAAGAGTCCGATGACTGCATGGTACTCCACGATATTGTTGGTTGCAGGGCCCAAACAATTGGCTCCTGATGATAGCAACACGCCAGTGGGAGAATAGATTACCCATGCTGCGGAAGCGAGGTTCCGAGTATGCCAGCTTGCACCATCGGTGAATCCGAAGTAGGTAGACATCTGCACATAAAATCACAAGTCAAAGTAAGAATGGATACATGAGGTCCTTGCGCACACCAAAACAATGAGTGAAAACAAGCTAAGTACATTATGTACAAAAAGTACCCCGCGTAGGGTAACGTTACGCGTAGAATTGTTTGAGGTATAGCCCATTGCGAGGCCGTGCCAATGGCGTGCCATCACAATCGACGAGTTCATAGGCTCCTTTCTCCAAGACACGTTTTACAACAAAGGGGTCGTACCACATAGATTCTAGTTTTCCTTTTCCGAGTTTATCGTGCATTTGATCATATGTGAGTACGAGGTCACCTTCATTGAAAATCCGAGGTTGAACGGATTTATCATACTGTGCTTTGACGCGTTTTTTATGAGCTTCGTTGGCTAAATCAGCGTCGCGACGTGTTTCATCTAGCTTGGCTAGGTATAGAAACCGTTCCTCTTCGAACGTGGTGTGGGGAAGTAGCTCTATGGCTATCTTAAGTGATGGAATTTCACATTCAATCAGTAAAATGGCTTCTAGGCCATACACCAATTGGAATGGTGTAAACCCAGTAGCACTTTTTACTGAGGTTCGGTATGCCCATAGTGCTGAAAATAGAGTTGAGTGCTAGTTGGATTTATGAGTACCCACAATACGCTGAATCATTCGTTTCAAAACTTTGTTAATGGCTTCAACCTGGCCATTAGCTTGTGGGTAGTATGGGGTTGAGTTTTCATGGAGAAAACCTAAATTGGCACTTATTTCCTCAGTCATATGGTTCCTGAAGTGGGAGCCATGAGCGGTCACAATGGATTGTGGGACACCAAATCTAGCTATAATGTGATTGAATATGAATTGTGCTGCTATTTTTCCGTCCTCAGCGTAAGTAGGCATCGCTTTAGCCCACTTTGTGAAATAGTCAACAGCTACTATGACATAGCTATGCCCCCTGGTTGAAGTGGGATTACAGTGCATGAAATCTATGCCGCATTTGGAAAAGGGGCCGACGGCAATAACAGGATGGAGTGGAGCAGGGTGCGAGCATGTTTTACTATGAAATAATTGACATGGTGGACATTTCTTGACCGTTTCAATGCAGTCTTTGAAAATTGAGGGCCAGAAATATCCTGCTCGCAGTATTTTCTAGGCCGTATCCATCCCAGAGAGATGACCACCACATGCTCCAGCATGGCAGTCATTAAGAACGCGTTCCGCCTCATCTAGAGTCAAACAGCATCGAAGAATAGTGTTGACACCACGTCGATAAAGGGTATCGTTGACTATGAGGTAGTATTTGGCGTGATGTCGGATGCGTTGACGTTCATCGCGAGTGAGGTCGGGGTGGAAGCATTGGGTTTGGAGATATAATAAAATATCCCCGTACCATGGATCAGATGTGCTAATGAGGAACAACGATTCATCAGGAAGAGAATCGATGGGCTCGGATTGCTTGGTAGCACAGGGCAAGGTCAAATCAACTCGGCAAAGACCAAAGACTTCTTGGACTTGGCTTTGAAAAATTCCAAGTCAAACTCATGAAGGATGACGATCCAACGAGAATATTTTCCCCCAAGCACTTGACGCGTGAGGATATAATACATTGGATTGAAATCGGCTATAACAGTGGTCTGGTGGAGTAGAATGTAATGACGGAATCTCTGGACAGCGAACATTGTTGCCAGAGCCAGTTTTTCAACATGTGAATAACGAGTTTCAGAGTCGAGAAGACTCTTACTAAGATAGTATACCACATGTTCTATGCCATTATGGTCTTCCTGGACTAGCACCATACCGATGGTGGAAGTCGAAGCTGCGAGATAAAGAATGTAATCCCGTGTGTAATCAGGGGGTTGGATCACGGGATCTTTAGTTAAGGCTACCTTTAGATTGTCAAAGGAACGTTGGGCTTTGTCAACCCAGATAAAGGGATTATTCTTCTTGAGAAGCCTCATATAGCCTTTTGTTATCTTGGAATGATTACAAATGAAATGGCGTAGAAAGTTTGCATGCCCTTGCAAACTTTGAAGTTCTGGAATATTCGTAGGGGAAGGTAGGGCTAAGATAGCTTCTACCTTCGCAGGATCTAAGCGTATCCCGCTTTTGGATATTATGAATCCTAAAAAATTTCCGGATTCCACGCAAAAGATGCACTTATGTGGATTCAAACGGATATTGTAGCGACGGCACCTTTCAAAAATGGCACCTAAGTGATCAGGATGGTCATCCCGGGTCTGAGAATGAGCGGGAAGATCATCAAGATATGGTTCTACAATATGTTTGATATTGTGAAATGCGTACGACATCGCCCGTTGGAATGTTTCCCCGGAATTATTAAGGCCAAAAGGTAACTTTCGATATGCAAAAATCCCCCAAGGGCAGATAAAGGTTGTTTTATGCTGGTCGGCTGGGAGGATATCGATCTGATTATAGCCAGAAAATCCATCCATAAATGAAAAGATGACACTCTCGGCATAGTTATCGATGAACGGCGTTGGGTAGTTGTCCTTTGGACAAGCTTTGTTTAATTCGCGGTAATCGACACAACCTCTAATATTTCCTTGTTTCTTGGCTACGGGAACGATGTTAGATACCCATTCTGTCAATGGGACAGGATAGATAAAACCAGCGCGCAAAATTTTTTCAACTTCTGCTTTAATAGCGGCTGCCTTATGAGGATGGACGGGTCGAAGTTTCTGCCGAATAGGTCAGGTGCCAGGGAAGGTTGGAATTTCATGGACCACAATTGAGGGATCTATTCCTGTCATTTCTTCATAACTCCAAGCAAAAACATCGCGAAAGGTTTTGAAGTAGGCAGTGTAGAACTCCATTTCGAGGGGAGTACATGTTTTGCCAATATGTATGTTTTCCACGATACCAGGCTTCACTGAAATATCTATGGGAGTGGTTGCCATAAGGTTATCCAAGTTTCCTTCGGAAAATACTTCGTCGAGGGAAGTGGGAAACTTGGTTTGAAACATCCCAAGTGAAAAGCTGGGTTTTGTATCAGGCTCAAGCGTCTGAATGGTGGGGAATGAAGATCGATGATGAAAATCTCCCCATGGTGGCTCATCATCGCACATAACCTCCATAATTGATTCATCAGTGGGAAAAATCAAATTGAGAGGATCGATAAGTGGTGGGGATGAATGAGTCTCAGACGAGAGTTGTGCCACGGTGTGATGGGTAGGACAGTCAACCCAATCGGTGGCTGATTAGATTGCTTCATACGCTGCGAGGTTTCTATTCAAGGGCATGGAGTTTCTGTAGTTTTCAATCTCGGCGGGACTCGGAATCACCCATGAATCATTGTAAGGGGTGACGTTGGATGAAATCATGTTGAATGGTTGAACATGGGGCCCCAGTTCTAGAAAAACTCCAATAAGGGAAGAATCCTTCATAAGACCAACGCCAACATCTTGGAACCAGTACCAAGGTTGATCCAATAACAGGACGGTGTTGGCGGAGTTCGGATGAGAATCTGGGATACAGTAATCAAGTTGATCTATAGTGACAATTTTCCCTTCATGAGGAAATTGCACAATCCGGAAGACCATAGATGCTATGGCGGTCATGGCGTAAAACCAATTCCGACCAAGTAGAAGATTGTAATCTAATGGTGCATCCAAGACTTCAATGTGTACGGATACTGTTTTGCCCCCCAGTTCAACACCAATTGAGGGAATGAGTCCTTAAGGTTGAAAACCGTGTCCATCAAATGCCCTGAGAGTAGTGGGAGACGTCGTGACTTCAGGTGAGCCTAAGGCTCTCCAACAATTCAAAGACATGATCGACGTGGAGGCACCTTCATCTAAAACAGTGCGATGGATGCTATTTCCATGGATTTTTGTATGAACCTGGAAGGCTAACTGGTGAGAAATCCGAGTTTTGGCATGCTCCAAGTTAAACATAATAGTGTTTGAAGTATCTGGGTCCATTGCCCCCAGTGTTGAAAGTAAGGTTCTACGTTGCATGGGGCAGTGTTGAAGAACCTCGAGAGTCGACATGGCGCAAGGTGCTTGAGCTAAATCCTCAACAATGTTGTAATTTTGGGCAGCTCGTGCATTGGGATTAAATGTCTCCTTTCGTATGGTTCCCTTGGGTGGGCGTAGCACCGTGTCCGTAAGCGGTCTCTCAATATGGAGATGACCAGTAGGGGGTGGGGTAGGAGTCGTATATTCAACAAGAGATTTGCCTTTGGCTATCTCTGACTGTTTGTTTAAACTTGGAGGATTCTCATATGTCTTTGAACGAGTGGTTATATGAATCTCCTCATTACTCGTCATCAGGATCTTGCGATTTGCGAATGTCTCTCTGCGAGTTGGGTTGCTCGAGTTTCCCCCCTGTGGGGTTTCTTGGGCAACCATCTGCTGTTGCTGCTGAGGGAAAGGTTCAGTTAACACTGTCGGGCGAGAGGATCCTTTCACGAATTTGTTGACCTCGTCCTTGTAGGGACAGTCATGCGTGTAGTGATCATCTTAACAAATCAGGTAGGGAAACTTAGCCTTTCGACGTGGTTTCGGGTCGTTGTGGGTGGTTTGTGGCTTGGGATTCTCCTGCTTGTTCTTCTTGGATTTACCACGATTGTTCTTCTTCTTTCCTTCGGATGGTTGTGACGTAGATTGAACTTCGTTCACTTCGGAGGAGATAGCAGGAGAAGTAGTAGCTTTTGAAGCAGCCTGAGGTAGAGCGGGGGAAGCAGAATCTTGTTGCCCCGTCAAGTTGGTAGTAGGCTGGGCCTTGACTGAACCGACAATACCATCAATGGGGGGTTCAGTGGTAGGTTTCGTTGGATCAGTGGTAACGCGGGCGGCATGGGGAAGAAGTTCGTGTAAAGTGTCGGATTGGGTGTATACCAAATCCATGTACTAAACTGCCGAGATGGCTTGTTCTTCTGTGACCGGCCCACGCATAGCGATATCCCTAGCTATGGGAGGCAGAAATGACTTCGTGAACCAATCAGCAAGTAGTTGATCCGGAGTGGGTTCCTTGATTAGCCTACGGCGTCAACGCCACTCATGGATGTGATACAAAATGTGCATAGAAGTGGTTTGACACAGTGAGATTAACGGTTCTGTTCCAGTCTCGTACCGGATGGGGAGCTAGAAATGGGTCAGAAACTGCATAGCTAAGGTGTTGAAATCATGGAAAGAGTTTTGCAGTAGCTCGATGTACCATTTTTCTGTCGTGCCGGTAAGCGTACGCTAGAAGAGCCGTAGTCGAATGGAATCGTCCATCAAGGAGTTGGATGAACACCAAAGATGGAAGGTCATTACGTGGTTCTTGAGGTCTTCCCCAGGCTTAGCATCAAACTTAGGAATGTCCGATGGAAGTTTGGCTGGAATGGGTGGCCAGTGAGGTTCATGCCATATGGGATCGTTAATGAGCCTCAACAAATCAGGTAAGTCTAGCGTGGCCAAAAAGGGAAGTTGACAATTGGTCTACGGGTATGAGTAATAATTGTATGGTGCAGAGAAACCTGGGGGGCCCTGCATAGCATACTGTTGCGTGTTATACCCATATGTGTTTCCCGCAGGGTACTGCTGGAAGTTCTGTGGGTAGTAGGCCATCTGGTTAACCGGTTGAGTGTTGGTAACCGGTTGGTGGATGTTCTGCTGAGTGGGGATGGTAGGTATGATACCATGGGGTTGCTGAAACCCAGGAATGGTTGCTGCTCCTGGTTGGGAAAAAGTTCCTTGGATTTGTTGTGTTCCAGGAATGTTACCACTATATTGAGTAAGTGGAGGGTTTCCCATAGCAGGGCTGGGGGGTGGCTGTGACAGTGGTGTCCATGGAAGGTTCATTCCTCCTTGAGGAACGTGTGGAAATTGAAGGGATGGGTTCCATGGAGTTGTAGCAACCGAAGGATAAGGGAAGCCGAAGTTCAAGTTGGGGGGAATCTGAGATTTCCCCCCAGCTGGATTCCAGTTTCCAAATAATGAGTACCCCCCACTCTGTGGGACTTGAGATTCCTAAGAAGGAAGCGTACCTGACGGGGGATGTTGAGGATGAGGTCTGGTTGGAAAACCAATATAAGGTTGTCCACTGCCAGGTGTGTTGTACATACCATACTGAGCAGATGTTGTTGTTTGGGAGGGTTGTTGGATGGTGTTGATGGGTTTCCCTCCAACATATGGGTTGGATGGTCCTCTAGGAGGAGGTTGTTGACTAGGAACGTGGTTCCCAATAAAGGATTGTCCTCCAGGTGGTTGGGTTGATGGCCCACTAGGAGGAGTTTGGTTGTTGGAGTTGGGGATCGCAGCAGTCGGTTGTCCACCTCCTGAGATAGTGTAGATAGTGGCCGAAGGTGAACCTCCAGTCAAAATGGAATATCCATCAATATGACTTGGTGTTCTTTTGCCACTAGCCAAATACGATAGTGTCAATTGGCCAATGGCGCCACAAGTGCCGATTTGTGGAGGGGGTCTTCCATATCTGACAGGCGAGGACGGAGAAAAAACTAGGTTATCCCTCATAAAATGTGTGCCAAACATGGGTGATGGAAGAAAATGTGGGGAATTTAACTGAGGGGTATCGGGGGTATCGTCCATAGCGTGTTCAACGATAGGAGGACCATCGAAGACTGGGTCCGGTTTCATGTCCTGAAAAGGGTTTTCAGGGTCCGGTGGGAACGTAGGTATAGTAACGTCTGAAGGTCCGGAGCCGTCTGCATAGGAGTGATGAAACTTTGTGCTAGACGGGAGGTTGGGATCCCGATAGTCAGGAGGATGAGTAACAGGGAGATATCTGGAGGCTGTCGAGAGCAGTTGCTCAGTATCTCGTTTAAACTGTGCCGATGCTAATGGGGAATTTGCTAGACTAACCATACTAGACTGAATGGAGGCCATGATCTCATGTCCCGGAGGGAGGTTGGGGAGAGATATGGTACGAGGTACGTTACTGGAAGAACTGGTTTCCTGCGGATGAACGTTGGATGGCATGGTGATAATAGGTGGAAGCTCCACCTGGGAAGTGATAAAGCCATAATCAGGTTCAAAAGGTGTGTCAGGAAGTTGAGTGTCTTCAATGATTTCGACATACCCGCCCGGGACTGAAATCAAGCCAGGTATATCCTGGTCGGATCCTTCAGTGGTGCCAACAGATCCGTTTGTGTCATCGTGAAAAGTTTATGGTGGAAGGGAGGTGTTGACATCAGGTAGGAGGATGGTCTCTGGTCTAGTATTTTGGGTTGTACTAGATTCAGCCGCTGTAATGTTGTCCACTGTGGCATATATATCTGGAAAAACAGTGGGTGAAGTGACAGTGGGAATTTCAGATATACTAGTGGTTGCAGAAGTTGCAAGAGATTCTGAGACTGTGTTGTGAGTAACGGTTATAGACGGAACTGAAGATGTAGTATGTATCGGCGGTGGAATGTTCCCTCGACCAGCACCGCGACCAGGAGGAGCGGGAATACGTGATGCAGGTGGACCGGAGTTCCATGGCGGTGGTGGTGGTGGAGGGCTTTTACCCTGTACTCATTGTGATCTCCGTGGTGGTTCTGACATGATGGCAGGAAAATGAAATCCGGGGGCAGTTTCATAACAAAGAACTCAAAAACTCTAATGCAGCCGAGTGTGCAGAAGAGGAGCTAGAAAAAGCAAGGCTCGCAGGCCAAAAAAGAAAGCTCTAAAATCTATACTGAGACTGGTGTCTCAGTAAGTGAGCTGATAAAAATAATGGCCAGAATTCCAACAAGCAGTCACTAAAAAGAAAAATGACCCTCTATAAAGATGAGATAACAAGCAAACTCCTAACTAAGAGCTGGAGACCTCAACAAGTTGTATCCTTCCCAAGGTGATTAAATCCAATTCGAACAATACAACGTGAGAGACCAATATGAGAAGGATATCCCTCTACCGAAAGGGATCCTGGGTAAAAGAGACCTAGTATAAAAGTCACTAAGCTACCTCGTTCATGACACGTTGGAAAATGTTTTCGGCGCTTCTGCCTTATCACCCTTGCATTACTATGAATTACAAGGAAGACAATGATCGATGTTGCCTTAGGGCTAAGTGGAGTGCGGCATTCCACAGAGTCCATCAGGTTTTCAATCTCGCGACGGTTTAACCCTTGAAAGTTAAAAATAGTCAGGAGGCCCCTCCATAAACTGGTTGTGACCGTGTCAATAAATACTAGAGGATTTTAGTTCCCTAGAGGACAATAACTATGTTTCAGATGAAAATGACAAGGGGGAATTATTTTGATGCCTATCCCCGGTGTCCTACCTAACTACCAAATTCTTTTGATTTCCTCAAGTGAGGTTAATGTTGGTTTAGTTAGGGAGATTAATTTTAGTGGTTGTATTACTCAATCGGGTAAATGGACGTGAAACTTGGTGGTGTTGTGATGACCCAAACCATGCAAGTGAGAATGAATCGAAATAAGCCTTGTATTCGATGAAAACTAGCTATAGAAGAGAGAGAGTTCTTCGATCATAAATGCATGAAACTTTCACAAGCAATTAAAAACCAAAAACAAACAAAAAAATTGTTTTCTTTTTGTAAATAGAGCCAAACTGAAATAAACACTTCTTTCCAAATCACTGATCTTACAACTAATATGCTTCAAAAAATGAGAATTCCTGTGGCAAATTTCAATGGTTCACTTCCTAATGCACAATAATACTGCTAGACCATTTCAATCCAAACAACACAAATGTTCTCCAATGATAATTTTCAATATAGATTTTAATGATAATAATGGAAACAATGTGACTATGAAAGCTACACGATTAAGTAAAAGAGAACAGTAGTAATGGTCTGGTTGTGATGAGAAGATCAAACCAATGCAATCAAACTGAAGGGGTGACCCAATGTGCAAATAATGCCACTAACTCACAAAATAATCAAGCTCACAAAAGAAATAAACACACCACAAAGACTGTGTAATGAACAGGATAGTAATAGACAACAGAAAACACCAACTAAAGCAGAGAAAACCAAAAATGACTCAGGAAACCAAGCAGGGAAGAAAAAATTGAAAATATGCAGACACTACCACATGTCAGAAGAAGACTAGAGCGCGGTACTGGTATACTACCGCTCTGGTAAGAGTGAAGGATACGCGATACTACCGCGTTGTAGGCAATGGTGGGGGCGCAGTACTATTGCAAAGTATGAAAGAGTGCAACTTTTGAAAAGAATATTGAAGTTTTCAGGGTTGTTGCAGACCTAGAGGACTCACTGATCACATAGGGAGGAAAAATATAGAGAGGAGGGAAGAATAAAGGTCAAGGAGACCAAAATTCAATACTGGTTTGAAGAAAAAGAAAAAAAATCACAATCAAAAAATGGTTGAAAGTGAAATCAATCAATCAAAAGGGGTTCAAACCAGCGGAGTCGCCATTCTTGTATGTAGAATTTTCTCCCTACGGATAGGTAGAAATTCTTTTATATTAAAGTAGACTTTAACTGACTCTAAACTAAGAAAAAACTAAACAAATGCTACCTTGAATTCCTAGATCTAAACAGACATCTCAAGATTAAAATGTTAGAAGAAGTAGAAGAAATCTAACTGACCTTCAATCCAATTGCTTGTCTTTATGCTTGCTCCAATTTCCAAGTCCTCGCGAATGAACCTGTCAAAATGAAACCAAGATACAAGCATATACAATTCTCTAGCAACTTGAAATATGAGTTAGGATCTAAATCTACAATAGATACAAATCATATCATTGAAACAAAATCAACACATGTGATTTGGGAAACAAGACAAGTTATGTTCTATTATCAACTTGAAGTCACTTACAATGGTTGCTTGATATCCAAGCAAACTTCCAGCTCCAAGTGCTTCCTCCTTTAGATATCTCCACAAAGCTTCAAGATCATAAGTTTGATGTCTCCAAGAGTCCTCCCCTTTGCTCATGGGATGCCTCTCTTTTATAGTGTGTGGTAGGGTTAACCAACAAGAGAGAAGGGTGGATCTTGGGAGAGTTTAGTGGATTAGGCCTACTAATCACAGAAAGTGAGTTAGGATCGAATCACGGACACCAATCCTCAAAAATATCTCGAAAATCAAGATCCCACAAGCCATGACAAAAAGGCTAAAAAAGGTGTACCGCGCCTCTCAAACAGAGCATAACGCGGTAGTACCGCGTGGAAGAGAAAGAGCATAGCGCGGTAGTGTGGACTACCGCACACCTAAGATGGAGCAAGACGCGGTAGTGAAGGTAAATGAAGTCTCAGCTGGGTTGATTCTTGATAGGATAGGTTTTTCTTCAAGGATCACTCATCATTTTTCTCTTCTGGGTGTTTTAAGCAGTGGGGGAAGTGTCGTCAACTATTTTTATGATGAAGATGCGACAATGTGAAATATGGAGGTATAATAGTCTATCGGCCATACAATGAGCTCCTGCCCTCACACATCAGGGGGCAATATGTTAACACCCAAAAATGCTCACTAGCTCATCTCCCCAGTCACATGACCCACTTGTCCACTTTTCCTACCATTTTGGCCTCTAAAACCTCAAAAAACTCTCAAATGGTCACCAAAAAGGCCAAAATCCATCTTTTTCTCCTCAAAATAGTTAAATTTCCTCAAAAAATACATGTTATCACCAAACTTGTAGCTGCCCCTAGAGATGGATCCAAGATGGATAGCAGAGGGGATGGGAAACCAAAGAGGTGCAACAAAGATAGCCTCGACTCCCAATGGATGGTTGTCACTCCAATTGAGGAAATCTTCACTTTATGTTATATAGCCCAAGACAACAAAGGGGGAGACCTAGATCTACTCCCGACAAGAGAGATCAGACCAAGACACCATATCAACTCAAGTATGGATGAAGTACGTAAGGTGTATGGTAAACCCTAGATCTATGGATGAAGTCATAAGATGAGTAATGGGTTGGATCAAGAGGTTTAATCAATGTAGTTTTGGTCCAACATGGTTAGGTGAGTGACTTATGAGTTTTAAGATTAGATCTAGGATCAGGGTACTAGTCAAAGATGAGAAAATCCACTACCTTGGGAATCATGTCCAATGCAAGGTAGTTAAGGACAAAATTGGGGCTAACTAGTACCAAAGATGAGCTTGATGAATGGATATGACAGTCTTCAGGTGTTCAAGCAAGCAAGACAAAGATAAAACCACAAGCTAACTCAACAATCCAAGAAACTTGAATTCGTTTGGAGAAGATCAGTGCCTTGGTAAATGGGTCAAATGGAGTCGGATGTCCACCAAACTATAGATCAAGAATTTTGAGGTGTGAAGCTAGGTGGGTCTTGAAAATTAGGATCGTCCAATGGCTAGATCTCAGTAGATCTGAGATTGAAGTATATCACCAAGTGACCCAAGTGGGGCTCAACCCTCAAAATGAGTAATGGGGCCCACAAGGTGAAAATCATTGAAGTGACACACTAGGGGTAGGTTATCAAGTGTGTAGATGAAGGATCAAGTGGGATCTCACCTACCCAGGTGCTAGATATTAGCAAACTCACCCCTCCTAGGAAGTGCGACCTCCCTTGTTGTTAACACCTAAAAAGTGCTCACTAGCTCATTCCCTTACTCACATGACCCATTTGTCCACTTTTCCACCATCTGAGCCTCTGAAACCAAAAAAAGGTCACCAAAAGACCTTAGTACACCCCTTTTTCCATTAAAAAAGATTATTTTTCCAAGAAAATCATAAAAAACCCTCAAAAAGGGTCCAAATTCCCAAAAATATTAAAAAGGGAATTAAAATATTATTTTTATTCAAAAAAGGAAAAAGGAGGGAAAAGTACCTAAACCATGTTGGTCAATACCATTTGGTTTCCACAAAACCACAAATGGTATTTCCCACCACCAAAACCTATAAAAAGGTGGTAGGGGCTCCTCATTTCACATCCATCCATTATCTCATCCCTATGCTGCTGAAATCTCCCCTGAGCATTTTAGCCATTGCAAACCACATTGGAGAAGAGACCATTGGAGATTGGAGTTGCTCATCCTTGGAGCCATTCAACCTCATCATTAGAGGTATTGATTCCGCAAGCACTTGCTTGCCCCATTCTTTCAATACAAATTCATTATTTTACATTATCTTGTTCTTGATTTTAAATTATTTTTGTTATTTGCTTAATATCTTTGCATAGATCCATGGTTAGTCTTGTTTAATTAGTTTATTGTTATTTATTTCCATTGAAACTGCTGCTACTAGTTAGCAAGTGCCCATAGCACTAAGCCTGGTTGCAAAACCGGGCCAACAGTTTTTGGCGACTCCGCTTTGGTTTGAACCATAGATCTCTAGTTTTGCCTTTAATCTTAGTTTTTTATGAGTTTTTAACCTTTAGATCCATAGATCTGCCATCTTAGACAACAGATCCATTGCTGCTCTGAGTTTTTGGCCCCATTAACAGCCCGAAATTTTCTATTTTCGGATTCGTTTCTCGGTTTCCGTGCACGGCTTCCGCCTCGCGGCTTTTTGCCAAACAGTCGCGCGGTCCATCGTGACTTTTCTGTGTTTTTCCGCGCGGTCCATCGCGGCTTTTTGCCAGACAGTCGCGCGGTCCATCGCGACTTTTCTGCATTTTTCCGCGCTGCACACCGCAGCTTCGCGGCCAATTTCCGCGCTGCCCATCGCGACTGTGCGGCTAAAACCCGCGCGGTCCATCGCGACTGTGCGGCCAAAACCCGCGCGGTCCAGCGCAACTGTGCGACAGAAACCCGCGCGGTCCATCGCGGCTTTTCTGTTAAAACCCGCGCGGCTGAGTTTTTTCATTCGGCCATCTCGATTTTGAAAAAAAAAAAATTACTGTACTTTCTGCCCATAGCACATTTTTTACAGTATTAAATTCTGCATATTTTACAGCTTTGAAAAAAAAATTACTATTTAAAAAGCATATTTAGAAGTCTTTTTAAAAAATTTCAAGAAAGTGAAAGAAAGACTCATTTTGCATTTTTATCTAGATTAAAGTTTTTTCCTGTTTACTTCTTTAAAATCTTGCCCTTAGCAATTTACTTGAAAAAAGAAACCCATTTATTTCTTTTAAAGAAGTATATTATTTGCTTTCATAAATCCAAAAAATCCTTTCTTTTTTGAGTTAGTTTTTGAAAAGCATTTAAATTCCGTTTAGTGAAAAAAGTCATAAATATTTGCTTTTTATTTTCGAAAAATCCTTTATTTTTTGAAAACTTCCTGTAAAGCATTTAATTTTTTCAAGTTCAGTTTACAATACCTCACGTGCACTCACTCGATCACTTAATTGAATTAAGCCTTAAAACGTACCCTAATTTCAACACACTTTTAACCCCACTGGGGGAACACTAAAAGAATTCTTGTAGCTAGGTAGTATTGGGGGGATAGGTGTTCCAATAACACCCCTCAGTTCTTACATCTGAGACATAGAAGTTGTCCAATTAGGGAGCTAAAATCTCTTAGTACTTTTTGGCGCGGTCACAACCGGTTTGTGGGAAGGCCTCTCCCTTAGGAGGGTTGAAGTCGCGAGGATGGTTCCGGAAGCCTGAGTGGAATACCGAAATCCATTCAGTAACCGAAGGGCTACCATTCGCAGTTCTCGGGATATCCCTGTATTGGGATATTGCGATCAAAGGACCAAACGACAGATTTACCTTTTCTCGACGCGTCATGAACGGAGTATCCTAGTAGCCTGTCTTTAGGATTGATTACCCGGTGTCCCTCCCGGTAGGGGGATATCTAGCCGTTGTCTCAACATTCATATTGTCTGACTTGGATTTCATCACCTTGCAGAGGATATTGTCTGTTTGAGTCACAATACTTTTAGATTAGGTGTTTGCATGATTTCAACCTACCTGTGGTCTAGTTACACCTATTTTTTCTAGGAGCCGCTTGCATGTTGGTATTCTGACCAGTTGTTGCATTCCTCCACTTATTGTAGCATAGCTGCTAGAATAAGTGCCTTTTTTGAGGATAGATTTTTGGCCTGAGAGCCTTCTTTTTTCACTCCCCTTCTTGCACCCTTGGTTGCATTAGGGTTTTGAGTCTTTTATATATATCACCACCTGATACTTAAATAAATTTTTTACCCAAACACATATTCTCACCATTGAGAATTTTAGACGCTCTCGTCGTCTACAGGGCGAACTCCTAGAGTTTAGTCCACTTGGCTCTCCACGTCACGGACGCAGAGCCTTATCCCTTGATTCGACACATCGTCAATCAATTAGGCAGTCATCCGATTCTGACACACCTCACTTCACCTTTGAGTTGGAGGTAGAATCCGAAAACCCCACAGAGTTACCACCAACCACCATTATGTCTGGAACACCATTTGATCCACTATTTACAACTACCATAGGTCAGACATCCGCAGACCCTTCTGCTGTAGTACCATCCACGGCAACAACCACCCCTCTGGGTATGCCCAATACGGGTAACACTCCACATTTAGGAATGCCTAACACAGGGCCACCACCTGTCATGGGTATACCCAACATGGGGGTCATACCCCCTTTGGTTTCCACAAACCCCATCCCAGGAATCCCTAGTACGATTCCCAACCCAAGTGCAACCCATGTTGCACTTGGAAGTGCTATCCCAGGAATCCCTAGTACGATTCCTAACACAAGTGTAACCCAAGTTGCACTTGGAGGCGCTGGCCCATACCAGACTACACCTATTGGAGGGCATATACCCTCCATACCTAGCATACCTTTAGGCGCTATTGGACCCCTACACCATACCACTATGGCCAGGCATGTCCCAGTTCCAGTCACCACATCTGCTAGTCTACCATACATGGCAAGTCTGAACCTGCCAGATTTAGCTAGGCTCACAAATGACCCCATCAGACATGATCCGGCGTGGCCTCAAATGCCCACCAAACTCCCCTCTGACATCCCTAAGTTTGAGGGTAAGGCAGGAGAGGACCCCCAGAACCACATCATGTCCTTCCATTTATGGTGTTCCTCCAACTCCATAGTGGACGACTCAATCCGCCTCCGGATTTTACAACGCACCTTCACTGGCTCTGCAGCCAAATGGTATATCGAGCAACCCCATGGGACGCATTCCACATTTACCTCCCTTGCCTCGACCTTCCTACAGTTCTTTCAGTTACCTGTCCGCTATGATGCGGGCGTCGAGATCCTACTGTCTTGCAGACAAAACACGGCCACGCATATCCTTGACCATATTCATGATTGGCGTCGGCGCCGAAGCCTATGCAAAATCAAATTAGACGACCAAATCTTCCTAGATTGGTTTCTAAAATCCCTCCTTCCTCTCATTGCGAAGGATGTAGCATCTGAAAGACCCCAGTCTGAAGAAGAGGCCATCCTCAAATCCCAACAGTTTGATCTCATCTACGCCCAGTCGGGTTACCTATACACGATCATACCGGACGCCCCACGAGGCGACTCTGCACGCGGTGACACACCGGGGGCATCACATGCCGCTGATGGCATTATTGGCCAAATTACACCGCAAGCAAAACCTTTCAGTATGGTGAGCACCATGCCTGCCCCAGACCTTTCTAGGGCTACATCTAGTTCCGGAGCGACAACTTCTTATGCTCCAACAAACCAGACCCATCACGTTCATGGACCCTCTTGTCCACAACATTGTTATGGCCAAGCGCCATCAGCATATGTACCTCCTACATACTGTGCTCAACCTACGGTACAGACCCCCATGCAGTTCCCACAACAGCCCATGCATTACCCACAACCGGTTGCACCAGCTAACCTCACACCTCCACCAGCTCAGGGGTACCAACAACCCCAACAGGCAACTGGACCACCTCCAGCTCCACCTGCATACTATCCACCGCAACCTGCTCCCGCACCTGCGGCTCCTCATAATCCCCCCAATTCTCAAGGGCATGTGTATGCACAACAACATCAGCCCCAATACCAAAATAACCAACGCAACCAGGGTGGGCAACCAAACCGCGGAAGAGGACGCAACCGTGGAAACAATCAAAACCGTAACCAAGCTCCACAACCTACCCATTCTCCGCAAAACAATAACGCGGCGCCTGCTCATCAGAATCCTGATCGGCCACCTAAGCAAGCCAAAAATGCTAATTTACGAACAAACCATCCTTGTTCCATTTGCGGTGTCTATGGCCACTATACCCACGCTTTCCCACATCTGGAGCGAGCTCGACAACTATGGACAAACGACGCCCATCGTCAAGGGCAGGCGGCTCCTCAGCCGCCGCCTAACCCTCCACCACCTCAACATCAACCCTTAGTGCTGCAAAACCCCTTTCCAAACCAGGGTGTAGTGAACACTCAGCCGTTAGCCCCCCCTCAGGGCAACGTGCCACCCCAGCAGATCACTTATGCAGCCCCTGATCAACCCATGTTCGATTCAGGTACTCACCATTTGTTGATGATGTCAACTGCCGATGCCAACCTCCAAACTCATCGGAACCAATATGGATCCATGTCTGAAGCCCCTGCCGCCGACAAGAACACTAACGTTAATCCCACAGATCAAACGTTACGTATACCTCCGGCTCCACTTGATGGCGCTTCCAAAGCACCTCGCTTCCCACTTCGTCGCATCAACAGTAATCCCAATGCTCGTGCTGCGTCGAATTACAACATTGTCGACGACTTAGCCCAGTCTCCTGCAGCCATGTCTGCTTTAGAAGTTTTGAAAAATTGTCCTTCGCAGCGCAAGACTTTGCTCTCTGCCATTGGCGCCATTGACCCCAACGATTCACAGCTGATCGCATTCGATCCAGACCAGTCTGAACCACGCCTGCCTTCCTCTTTAGCATTCCAAGTTTCCATTTCTGTTCGGAATCTTGTCATCCATTGGTGCATTATCGATGAAGGGGCCTCCACATGCGTCATGTCCACATTCGTTTGGCAGAAGTTGGGATCCCCTACTCTCCAGCAGTCCACCACTGCATTACGAGCCTACGATGGCCGTTCGGCTCAACCCCAAGGTCTTTTAGCCAATGTCCCCGTCCAGCTGGCGGGTAAAACCGTGCTCATTGACATTGAGGTCATCAATGCCCAACTAGACTATAACCTTTTACTTGGTCGCAGCTACATGTATGCCATGCGGGATGTTGCCTCATCCGTATTTCGCACCATGCAGTTCCCCCATGAAGGACGCGTGGTCAAGGTCGACCAGCTCACCTATTACGACCCCAAGGCCCCCGCCACACCTGAAAATGTTCTCCCCATGGTTGAACAACCTGTTTTTGGTGCAACTACCTCATTCATTTCCTCAGTAGGACCCGGACTTTACTCCGAGGCACCGATGACCTCTACTTTCCAGGCCATTCCACCACCATCACCGGAGACCCACGTCGCGAACCTCTGTACTCTTTCACAGAATACACAACCACCCGGTAATCAACCCTCCTTGTTACCCAAACCACCATTGGTCCCTAGTCACATTGGGGTTACACCCATCCACACCATCCCTTTCCTATTTCCTCCTTCGGGTGTAGTAAGCGCCCCGGTTATGGCTACCCTTAGTCTACCCGGGTTAACATTGGGATTACCCGTGTGGTATATTATGCCTCCCGTTCCTCCACCGACACCAAATGTCATCCTACAACCGGTGCAACCCATTGTTACTTCTACCCAACCACCTCCCGCTATCACGACTCCTTCGTCGTCGACGAATCCCCCTCCATTAGTCAGGCCCACTGGGGGAAGAGGCCCACAACCATACACTGCGGTTCCCCCACCCAAGGCAGTTAAACCTCCCCCCGTATTTCGTGCTCCTCCAAAATGCTCGCTGTGTGATGAGTTAGGCCATCCAACCCATCAGTCTCCACAGTTACCTGCATTGCAGGAACACATGCAAATGTTGGACGACGACCCCAACATCCCGGTGGTTAAACTAGATCCAAACCCCATGCCTCGCAATAAATCACTGCGTACCAACCACCCATGTGCGATATGCGGTATTTACGACCACTACTCCCATCACTGTCCTGACATCCCAGATTACAGAGCAGCCCTCTACGAGATGAACAATTTGGACCTTGAGACGGCACCCCCTACTATCGAGGAGATCTACCCTCCCGCATCATCCTCATCCGGAGAGATTAACACCATCTACATGATCTCTTCGACTACCACTACCTCATCACTCGATTTGACCACTCAAAGCTCCCGCAATGATGAAGAGGTTCTCGAGACTCCTACTACCTTTGATTATCCCGGGGAAGACATGCACCATCGTCCATACTTCCTCCTGGAAGAGACTTCATCCACCACCGCTACCCAATCCGCGGTTGAGTCCAAGGATTTCCTTCCTACTAAAATCGACTGGTTAACGGATCCCATGGCCGATATTTCTCCCATCATCCACATTGACATCTCTGACCCACTTGGTTCCCTTCATACCATCACATTAGGAACCTCCCACAGTGAGCATGAGATCGGAGAATACCAACAACTGTTCCAAGAATTCACTGATGTCTTTACTTGGTCAGATACCGAAATGCCTAGCCTTGACCACACCATTTACACGGTTTCCACTGGATACCCCTCTTTCCGGTCGACCCCTTCAATTGATCCCTTAGACACACATGTTCAACCGTTTCAAATCGACGAGGAAACCACATGTCCACAACATGGGGGCAGGCCCAAAACCTTGCTTACTCATCATCATCGTGATTCTCGTCGGAGATACTGGGGGCATCCACCCCACAAAGGGAATCCCCCATCATCATATCATCACTTCAGTATGCCACCACAGCCCACAGCCTCATGGTATAACACCCTGCTAGCAGTTGCTCAATGCCCTATTGATCTCTCTCTGAGACAACATCCGCACCACATTGACACCTCTGAGTTAGGGGGCATAATAGATTACCTCGACCCCGGGATAGGGGGCATGATCAATCATTTTGAACCTTCCCCATCATCTCTATCTCAACACCTCAATGATCCCATCGTTCAAACCAACACATATGTGATCCACAATCACAAACCCCATGCACATAGCATGGGGGCAGGTCATTAACCCTGCTCACTTTTTCATATTCGTGATCTCAACCATTTTTGAGGTCACGTGTCACTTGTATATTTCAGTTGATTTGATACACCTAGTATTTTTCCCCCACGGGTCATCATTTCTCCCCACCACTGCATCCTTCGCTTGGTGGGATCACCTTTATTTGTAGCCATTTTTTAACCTAGTTCTTTCCTTTAACCATTTCGGAGTCCTTATGACCTCCGTTTTTCGCACAATTTGCACTGCCGGATTCATATTTCCGCACTCGTGATGATGCTTGAGATCATTTCTCGCTCTCATGCCTAGATTTTTTGGGCATTTTTCCCATGCCCCCCTCGTCGCCTCGATTTACGTGCCATACCCGCCGTCCTCCATTTTTGGCATGCCTTATATCGCCGGATTCAGTTTTCCACGCTCGTGATGATGCTTGAGATCATTTCTCGCTCTCACGCCCATACTTTTCGGGCATTTTTTACCATGCCCCCTCGTCGCCTCGGTTTGCGTGCCACATCCACCGTTCTCTATTTTTGACAATCTTTATATCGTCGGATTCAGTTTTCCGCACTCGTGATGATGCTTGAGATCATTTCTCGCTCTCACCCCCATATTTTTCGGGCAATTTTTCCATGCCCCCTCGTCGCCGCGGTTTGCGTGCCACATCCGCCGTTCTCCGTGGTTGACCATCTTTATATCGCTGGATTCAATGTCCCGTGCTTGTGATGATGCTTGAGATCATTTCTCGCTCTCACACCCATACTTTTCGGCCATTTTTTCAAAATGCCCTCTCATCACCTCGGTTTGCGTACCACATTGGCCGTTGCCCCTGTTTGACAATCTTTATGTCACCTGATTCATTTTTCCGCACTCATGATGACGCTTGAGACCTTTTTCTCTCTCCCATCAATCCCTCTTTGTTCGGTATAATTTTATCCCTTTTTCGGGCCGAGCAATCCCTTTTACGAAAAAGGCACTTAGGGAGTTTCTGTTAAGCTCTTTTCTGACTCCTAAAACAATGAAAAGATCACCGAGCAATCTTGCTTCCTTTCATGCTCGCTAAACGTATCTGAAAGGGCGTCTACCTGGTATAAGTTTACCCATTTTCCGGACCTTGTAGACTAATTACGAAAAAGGTATACTCTAGTCACATCGGCTAGAAGAGTTCTCCATCCGCATCATTTTATGCTTTTTCGAGCCTTGGAGACTAAACTACGAAAAAGAACACCAATAGAGTCCACTTACCGCTTTCAGACTCTCTAAACATGAAAGCAACCATGAGCACGAGCCGTCCTGGGCTCACAAAATCCACAGGACTGTACCATTTCAGAGCACACTTTTTATCCCTTCTTGGAGCTCATTAAAACTACGAAGAAGGAATCAATGGTGCCTCTTGGCGCCACGACAGATCACATCTACTCATTAGTCAGCTTCCCCATTTTGGTCGCCTTTGTTCAGAGTATTCTGCAGTATGTCACCTTGATAATCCCTCGCCGGCACCTATCAGCTCGTCCTCCCCCCCAGAGTTAATATATACCATTCAGTCAAAGCAATGATCCCCACACCTACAAGTCAGTTCCCTACGCTGCCAGGTCAACCATGTCATCATGCTCTGAACAAAGGAAGTTTGAGTCTACCCATTTTTGACCCATTTATTTCCTGTTCCCACAAGTATGTCAGTCCTACCATCAGTACTACAACACTTCAGTTTTACACCTCGTGCTCCTATCAAGGAAACATCATTGCCTTGTTAGTTGCTGGTCTCCCTCTGTCGACGAAAACCACATTTATTCCAGAGGATAGACCTAGAGGTCCCTGTGTCTTGGACTCGTCCCCATTTATGATGAGTACCTACGAATCATTTCGAGAAGAGTCCTCAGTGCCTCTCCAAATGGTTGTTTCTCACATGCTCGACTTCAACACCTTGATCGCATCGTTGAGACTCGCACAGGGCATTCGTCTGCTCAGTTATTAGTCGAAGACCCCGGATACCACCTGACTCCTCCACATTTGAGAGTCTACCTATGGATACAACCAGTTACATTTTTTCTATAGATATCCGGGTTGCGTATGGCGACAGTATTCAGATGTACCCCAGTTTTATACTCCCTCGAGTATACAGATACAAATACTTCCCAGAGATGGCTCACAGTCATTAAGTCCATACAGATGATTGAACACCTTCAGTTTCAACAGTTATTCCAGTGTATCAGTAATTGAGATCAGCCATGATCATGAGTATATCCCACAATAATGTCCCCTCTGTACCATTATGATGTACCAGTATATTTCTTTACGTATTAGATCCCCCTTCTTGGGACTAATTGTTTTGTATATGTCTTGATACGAGCATGGGAATGCCCGCCTCGTCCTTCATCAGAGATTATACCTCATTCATATTGAGGCCATGTAATATTTTTTGTTTTCGCAGCTTCCAAGGGCCGTGGCTCCAGTCTCCAACCGGTCTCTTCTCTCCCCTAAACCCCAGAAAAAAGGACAAAAGAACTATGATGTCTATCGTCCATACGATGAGCTCCTGCCCTCACACATCAGGGGGCAATCTGTTAACACCTAAAAAGTGCTCACTAGCTCATTCCCTTACTCACATGACCCATTTGTCCACTTTTCCACCATCTGAGCCTCTGAAACCAACAAAAGGTCACCAAAAGACCTTAGTACACCCCTTTTTCCATTAAAAAAGATTATTTTTCCAAGAAAATCATAAAAAACTCTCAAAAAGGGTCCAAATTCCCAAAAATATTAAAAAGGGAATTAAAATATTATTTTTATTCAAAAAAGGAAAAAGGAGGGAAAAGTACCTAAACCATGTTGGTCAATACCATTTGGTTTCCACAAAACCACAAATGGTATTTCCCACCACCAAAACCTATAAAAAGGTGGTAGGGGCTCCTCATTTCACACCCATCCATTATCTCATCCTTATGCTGCTGAAATCTCCCCTGAGCATTTTAGCCATTGCAAACCACATTGGAGAAGAGACCATTGGAGATTGGAGTTGCTCATCCTTGGAGCCATTCAACCTCATCATTAGAGGTATTGATTCCGCAAGCACTTGCTTGCCCCATTCTTTCAATACAAATTCATTATTTTACATTATCTTGTTCTTGATTTTAAATTATTTTTGTTATTTGCTTAATATCTTTGCATAGATCCATGGTTAGTCTTGTTTAATTAGTTTATTGTTATTTATTTCCATTGAAACTGCTGCTACTAGTTAGCAGGTGCCCATAGCACTAAGCCTGGTTGCAAAACCGGGCCAACACTTGTAGAGACTATTTTTCCTTGGCAAATGGGTCAGATGAAAGCCAATCCACACGAAACTATAGATCTAAATTGCCTTGGATGCTATAGAGGTGGGCTTTAAATATTATACCCAAAATCCAAGTAGATCTTGTTAGCTCTGAGAAATTGTAAAATGAGGGTTTGAAATATGAGGGTTTTATCAATGAAATAGTTATGCCAATGGATTGGAACCAAGACAAGAAGAACAAACATGTGGATCTTACCTGGATAACCCTGTAGATTCCTTGATGATGATGATCTATGCAAACCCGATCAATTTGGAGCGATTTGAAGAAGTTCTCTATGAAGTCGATTTGCCCAAGGAAGCCAATGCGCCCTCTCTCCTGCACAATAAACGTCAACAATATCAGATTTAATGCATCAAGAGATAAATACTACTGCTACAGAAGAAGCAACAAGAGAAAAGCATAGATCACAATGATACTAATGATAACCCCCTGATACAAGCGAATGCCAAGCCAAGCGAGTTGAGGATGCCCTGCAAAAACGCCCAAGATGAATTCGCCCTCCTGTAAACAAGACAAAGTTCCCACGAAAATAGATCTCCCAACAAATGCCCAAATGCTAGGATACAATAGACTTTTCAATCACAATCTAAGAACACCATATTCAAAGGAGACCACAAGAATTTCCACAGAAACGTTTTCCTATATCAAGATTCCAAGAGCCAAAGACCCTTTACAATGAGAAGCTCTCTCCTTTAAATAGGATGGAGAGAGGCCATAACCCTAACCACTTTTTGAATGAGTGGCTAATATTAAAAGATCAAAATATCTAATCAATGGTTGAGATGAGCTCAACAATACAATACATGGATCAACTCAATAATAGAATATAATAATGGACAAATCACCCACAATAAGGGGGTCCCACCAAATGTCAATGATAAAATATAAGAAATAGCTTATGGTGGGTCCAAGGGGTAATTCCTAACACCCTTGTTCAATCCCCATAGCACAATGTCATCAAAATAATCATCTAAGCACCAAATCGTGCCTCTATGGGAAAGTCGTGAGCCTTAGGAGGCTCCAGAAATCATCATAAAGTGCCAAAAGTGATGGGTGTGGATCCCACTGGAAGCTGAAACTCCTGAAGAAGGTGTGGAAAACATCCCACTCATCATCAAACATCATCCCATGCCATAACCTTGCCTCAGTAGCCCAAATCAAATTCCTCTATAGCCATTTTTACCATTTCTGGACTGCCTCGGGAAGTGTGAACTTGCCCAAACTGCCTCCCGGAGTGTCTACGCTGTCAAGATAAGCTCACCAATGTGTCTGGGAGGGGGGTAATATGGTGATAAAAAGTGTCTGGACCACCACTCCATGCACAGCACCCTAGGTGAACCCATCAAATCTCATAAATGCTCTGACAAGGCCTCTCACAGGCCAAAACTACACTAGGATAGCCAACTGAGGCTAAATCATCCTTGTAATTGATCGAAACTGAAAAACGACTGTCTCATTGGACTTAGAGAGCCCAAATCCATCTAATATGTGTACTCATACACCATATGGGTCTCTACATGATCATATAATATATCCAATATCCCCTGACAGATGAAATAATAATAATCTATAAATGATCAAATAATGCTGAAAACCACAAATCATCATCATAAACCTGTATCTGCTGCATAGAACCATCATGTACCTGTACATAGACCATATACCATCTATCTACATCATCATAGGGTCTAACCATCTCATGTCCTGTGGTTGACCTTGGTCTAACTGGGTTTGACCAAGTCAACATGACCAAAATATAACTCAAAATATCATCAGAAGCTGCTGCAAGTATTGGAGGTTAATGCATGCTCTACAATTCATTCAAATAGAAATTATAACAAGAAGTAATCATTACTGGCGATCTAAATCCAAATATATAAATTCATTAATTATTATTATTACTCAGACTATACTTTCAAGATCATACTCACTTCATAGTTGCGACCATTTTGCTAGTGAAAGGTGAAGGCTAAAATAAAGATGGCTAGGCTAAGGGATGACTCACTCACTTAACACTGTGACACTTCGGAAAAGGAAAGGGAATACACACCATAGCATATACTGAATGAGCAAAAACACAGGGAATGGCGGTGTCTCACAAATGGGTAAGTTGTTCAAAGAGTGTTTATTCACCTTGACAGATGCGCACAATCCATAATACAAATGAGGCCAGCAATCTTTTTGATATAGAGTTTAAGTTCCATTAATTTTTGGGCCTATAGTTTCCATAGCCTTTGATCTATGTGTGTTTATAAACACATTGCATAGATTTACATTTCATTAGGCTTCTTGCTGCAGGTGTGTTTTTAAGGCACTTGTTTACCTGAGCACTTCTAGGTGTGTCTTTAGACAACTTGTTTACCTAGGTATTTACATTTCACAATAGATATAATATTTGATATTTCATAGCCATTTTCATTTGGATTTCCTTTCATTCATGTGTGTTGAGAAACACATTGCATGAATGGGCTTTCATACAAGATACAACATTTTATTTCCATACTTTGTATTCATGGCAGCACTAAAAGTTCCAGGTTTACCAACAACATCTTTAGTGACTAGGGGGACTTCATGAGGAAATCCAACTCACCAAAGGTAATTTTTGTCACCAACTCAGAGCCGAGACACAATAAACAAGGAAACTCACTCAATATAGAGGCTACAACGGGGAAAGGTCCTCCATGCCACTAGTCAAGTAGTAAGTCAAGGTAAATAACAAACTAGGTAGGTAATGGATGAATGAAGATAGTGAATAATGAGACCAACCTTAGCAAGCCAAAGTATGGTGGGAATGATCACCTCTAATCTCCCTAACGAGGGTAAAACCGATGAGTATAGGTCAAGAACTTCTAAGTCTGAGTAGGGACAAATATGATATATATAAAAGTACAACCAGGTCCACATATCTATATGATCGCTAGATCATGATACTAAATGCTAAGACATGCTAAAAGAATGAAAATAAAAGCAATATAACCACAACACCATAATATGCCTGCTGAGTCATATACCTGAATCCTCATCATCTAAGCCACCATCTGTCCTCTGAAATTGTTGTTGTAACTCTAGGCACTACTGACTGCTCTGTACAAATGGTTAAATAGCTACATCAGTCAACTCTCTGAGTGTACTGAGACTTAGTCATGGCATGGGGAATAAAACGGTTGTCCATAATATGATAGTGATCCATAGTAGATGTTCATCTCAGCATCTCAATGCAAGGGAACTGGCTGAATAGTGTACTGGAATCTGACAAAAAATGTATGGTAGCCTGGCTACTATATATGTGATAACATATGGCTCCGGCTGGGACAAGTGCTCTGCTGAAAAGAGCGCTTGAGAACCTCAAAATCTCTGGTCCTCGCACTCTACTACTCAAATCCTCGATCCAACACTCTACCTTTTTTCTTTCAGTTTTTTTTTTTATTTTGCACCTGTATCTGCGCTCACAAACACTAAAATACCTCATGTAGCATGTATGGAAAAAATATAAAATCAAACTGAAATAAAATCTATGCTATAACAAAAATTTAAAATGCGTAAAAGAAAGCTGATCTACTAACATAACTTGCAAAGTTTGAAAATTTATTGTGCGGGAGAATAAAAATGACAAGTACTCAGTTAAACTAAGAGCTTCAAAGGTGAGCTTAAGGAAAAGACAAAAAGGTGCCTGACTCAATGGCTGAAAGACTAACTACTGCCCAAGCAAGCTTATTCAGTTCCTACCTACTCTAACCTACCAGGCAAGCAAAATACTAACTAAAAGCATAAATCCAGTGAAACCATTCATTGAATTGACTAATGATTCTTCCTTGATGTTTTTTAATAGAATAAATCAGGATTAGATTAAATCTTAACAAATTTAAAATCAACACGCTACTGACTTGTTCAAAATTTGAGAGAGCATTGGAATGGTGCAAAATGAAAACATGCCAAGGGGAAGTTTGATTGATGTAAACATCCTCCAATAGAATATTTATCGGATCATAAAAATTATGCAAGTTACTATTCAACATGTGTGGAGGAAAAAGATGCGATAGCAAATTCAACTCCCCTTGTTTCAAACTACTTTCCTCATCTACCTGACCAGGACACTTAATTATGACTACTCCAGAAATGATGCTTAAACCAAGTGGGGATGAATTATAAGGCAATGAGAATGAGATTAACCCCACTTGTTGTTTAAGAATGGAGAAATGATGAAATTGATCTTTATATACCCCTTCTAGCCTCCAAGAACAAGGATTAATAAATTGAAGAATGATATTCATCAAAGATGACTGAAAGGGAAAATGAAACACTTTATCTCCATTCATGCGACAATATATAGACTCTTGATTGAAAATCTCAAAAGTAAAAGATTGACCAAACCACAAACTCAAAGAAGATTCGAAAAGCTGGGATGGGAGGGTGGATTGAAAATTGATTAACCTTGAATTTTTCCAAAAAGGAAAGAACTTATTGCGAGCACCCAACCCGAAAAATTGAAAAATGAAATCCTGATCAAAAATTGAATTGAGAGGAATATAAACATTGGATGAGTTAAGTGAAAGATTATTTCCGAGCTTCCCATAAACGTTCAGATATTGGTTTGAGGATTCTATTAAGGAAAGGTCCTAATTAGTTTGATTCATTAACCCATCCTCATCATGAGATTTCTCTTCCATTGGTTTATCATTAGTTTCATTTGATGAAAATTTATCAGGGATTGCATTGACAAACTGATTAACAACCACTTGATCATTTTCATAATATTGATCTCTAAAAACAAAATAATCATTGGTTTCTAAAGAAACTTGGTTGTTGTCCTTATTTTCTTCTTTTTCAAGGTTATGATCAGGAATACCATTAATTACACAAGGATTGAAAAGAGGGATCCCAAAAATATTTTCAAAAGATTCACTAATGGAAGACTCAACCATGGATGCTTCTTGACGGAAATCATTTGTATCATCCTCTTTATCTGAGACTTCCTTAGGTAATGATGACATGACTCTCATAAGTTCCCCTCTTATATCAATATTAAGGCAATAATCCTGAGGGATTGAAATTTTCTCACTGTCATTCATTACCTTTTCACAATACTCAATTGGCTCAGGAAAAGAGGAATCAATTTGATGAAGACAATCATTAGTTAATTCATTATCAATATTTGGTCATTTTCATCAAGACACTCATTTTTTGATTGTTCTTCCATAGCTTCATTGATGTTTTCTCCCCACTCATTTATTAACAAATCCATGAACATGTCATACCCAGTGATGGATCCTGGGGCTAAATGATCAAACCACAGACGGGCATCCTCTTCTAGGGACGCACCAAGGGATCGCATATAGACATCCTCACCATCATCACCCAGAAACTCCATATGGTCCCAGAGGGCATCCAAATGAATTTCAATAGATTTTCTATTACTTCCATCAAAATGAGGCAACCCCCTGATGTATCCATTCGGCATAAGATGAGGTGCCCCATATATTTCTGAAAAATCAAAAGGGGATGGCTTGGGTTTCCTAAAGGTTTTAGTTGCTTGAGTTGGGCGAGGATCATTTACCAAAAGCCTTGGCCTTGTTTGATAATTTCTAATTGGTTCATACGAGATATTTTGGGAAAAATTATTAGATGGAGGAGGTGAATGATGGGTATCATACGAATCTTGATATGCAGGTTCATACCCATAATTATTTTGATAATTACCCTCATACCTAAATCTCAAATTTCTTTCATTAATTTATGTTAATTCTTTAAATCCTGCTTAAGACTTCAAAGAAAATATGGGTCCATTAAAAACTAAGATTTTTACTGGAATATATACATGGGTTCGCTTCCCAGCAAAGTCACGGTTTAAGATTTTATGTTGGGTCTGTTCCTCAGTAGAGTCACAAGGTGGAGTTGTCAGGTGAACTGCACAAGTAATTCACCGAAATGAAAGTATGTCGTAGGAGAGGCGAGCTGAGTTAATTAAGTTGGTGATTGAAATAGTTATGGAATTAGAAATGCAATCACCAGGGCAAAATACCGGATGTGATAAGATATAGATTAACGCACGGACACTCGTAGACACTGAAGGTAAGCCTCTACCTCCTCGGCAATGGTGCCAAAATGTTATCACCAAACTTGTAGTTGCCCCTAGAGATCGATCAAAGATGGATGGCAGAGGGGATGGGAAACCAAAGAGGTGCAACCAAGATAGGCTCGACTCCCAATGGATGGTTGTCACACCAATCGAGGAAATCTTCACTTTATGTTATCTAGACCAAGACAACAAAGGGGGAGACCTAGATCTACTCCCAACAGGAGAGATCATACCAAGATGCCAGATCAAATCAAGTATGGATGAAGTACGTAAGGTGTATTGTAAAACCTAGATCTATGGATGAAGTCACAAGATGAGTAATGGGTTGGATCAATAGGTTTAAGCAAATGTAGTTTTCGTCCAACATGGTTAGGTGAGTGACTTATGAGGTTTAAGATTAGATCCAGGATCAGGGTACTAGTCAAAGATAAGAAAATCCACTGCCTTGGGAACCGTGTCCAATGCAGAGTAGTTAAGGACCAAATTGGGGCTAACCAGTACCAAAGATGAGCTTGATGAATGGATGTGACAGTGTTCAGGTGTTCGAGCAAGCAAGACAAAGATCAAACGACAAGCTAACTCAACAATCCAAGAAACTTGAATTCGTTTGGAGAAGATCAGTGCCTTGGGAAATGGGTCAAATGGAGTCGGATGTCCACCAAACTGTAGATCAAGAATTTTGAGGTGTGAAGCTAACTGGGTCTTGACAATTAGGATCATCCAATGGCTAGATCTCAATAGATGTGAGATTGAAGTATATCACTAAGTGACCCAAGTGGGGCTCAACCCTCAAAATGACGAATGGGGCCTACAAGGTGAAAATCATTGAATTGACACACTAGGGGTAGGTTATCAAGTGTGTAGATGAAGTATCAAGTGGGATCTCACCTACCCAGGTGCTAGATCTTAGCAAACTCACCCCTCTTAGGAAGTGCGACCTCCCTTGGAGAGACTATTTTTCCTTGGGAAATGGGTCGGATGAAGGCCAATCCACACCAAACTATATATCTAAATTGACGTGGATGCTATAGAGGTGGGTTTTAAATATTATACCCAAAAGCCAAGTAGATCTTGCTAGATCTGAGAAATTGTAAAATGAGGGTTTGAAATATGAGGGTTTTATCAATGAAGTAGTTATGCCAATGGATTGGAACCAAGACAAGAAGAACAAACCTATGGATCTTACCTAGATAACCTTGTATATGCCTTGATGATGATGATCTATGCAAACCCGATCAATTTGGAACGATTTGAAGTACTTTTCTATGAAGTCGATTTGCCCAAGGAAGCCAATGCACCCTCTCTCCTGCACAATAAACGTCAACAATATCAAATTTAATGCATAAAGAGATAAAGACTACGGCTACAGAAGAAGCAACAAGAGAAAAGAATAGATCACAATGATACTAATGATAACCCCCTAATACAAGCGAATAACAAACCAAGCGAGTTGAGGATGCCCTGCAAAAATGCCGAAGATGAATTCGCCCTCCTGTAAACAAGACAAAGTTTCCATGAAAATATATCTTCCAACAAATTCCCAAATGCTAAGATACAATAGACTTTTCAATCACCATATAAGAACAATAGATTCAAAGGATACCACAAGAATTTCCACAGAAACGTTTTTCTATATCAAGATTCCAAGAGCCAAAGACCCTTTACAATGAGAAGCTCTCTCCTTTAAATAGGATGGAGAGAGGCCATAACCCTAACCACTTTTTGAATGAGTGGCTAAGATTAAAATATCAAAATATCTAATCAATGGTTGAGATGATCTCAACAATACAATACATGGATCAACTCAATAATACAATATAATAATGGAAAAATCACCCACAATAAGGGGGGTCCCACCAAATGTCAATGATAAAATATAAGAAATAGCTTATGGTGGGTCCAAGGGGTAATTTCTAACACCCTTGGTCAATCTCCATAGCACAATGTCGTCAAAATAATCATATAAGCACCAAATCGTGCCTCTCTCGGAAAGTCGTGAGCCTTAGGAGGCTCTAGAAATCATCATAAAGTGCCAAAAGTGATGGGTGTGGGTCCCACTAGAAGATGAAACTGTTGGATAAGGTGTGGAAGACATACCACTCATCATCAAACATCATCCCATGCCATAAAATTTCCTCAGTAGCCCAAATTGAATTCTTCTGTAGCCATTTTTACCATTTCTGGACTGCCTCGGCAAGTGTGAACTTGCCCAAACTGCCTCCTCGGGTGCTTGCGCTGTCAAGATAAGCTCACCAATGTCTCTGGGAGGGGGTTAATATGGTAATAACAAGTGGTTGGACTACCCCTCCATGCACATCGCTCTAGGTGAACCCATCAAATCTCATCAATGCTCTGACAGGGCCTCTCACAGGCCAAAACTGCACTAGGATAGCCAACTGAGGCTAAATCATCATTGTAACTACCCAGAACTGAAAACAGACTATCTCATTGGACTTAGAGAGCCCAAATCCATCTAATATGTGTACTCATACACCATATGGGTCTCTGCATGATCATATAATATATCCAATATGCCCGGACAGATGAAATAATAATAATCTATAAATGATCAAATAATGCTGAAAACCACAAATCATCATCATAAACCTGTATCTGCTGCATATAACCATCATGTACCTATACATAGACCATATACCATTTATCTGCATCATCATAGGGTCTAACCATCTCATGTCCTGTGGTTGACCTTGGTCTAACTGGGTTTGACCAAGTCAACATGACCAAAATATAACTCAGAATATCATCAGAAGCTGTTGCAAGTATTGGAGGTTAATGCATGCTCTACAATTCATTCAAATATAAATTATAACAATAATTTATCATTACTGGCAATCTAAATCCAAATATATAAATTCATTAATTATTATTATTACTCAGACTAGACTTTCAAGACCATACTCACTTCATAGTTGTGACCATTTTGCTAGTGAAAGGTGAAGGCTAAAATAAAGATGGCTAGGTTAAGGGATGACTCACTCACTTAACACTGTGACACTTCGGAAAAGGAAAGGGAATACACACCATAGCATATATTGAATGAGAAAAAACACAGGGAATGGCGGTGTATCCAAATGGGTAATTTGTTCAAACAGTGCTTATTCACCCTGACAGATGCACACAATCCATAATACAAATGAGGCCAGCAATCTTTTTGATATAGATTTTAAGTTCCATTTCTTTTTGGGCCTATAGTTTCCATATCCTTTGATCTATGTGTGTTTATAAACACATTGCATAGATTTACATTTCATTAGGCTTCTTGATGCAGGTATGTTTTTAGGCACTTGTTTACCTAAGCACTTCTAGGTGTGTCTTTAGACAACTTGTTTACCTAGGTATTTACATTTCACAATAGATATAACATTTGATATTTCATAGCCATTTTCATTTGGCTTGCCTTTCATTCATGTGTGTTGAGAAACACATTGCATGAATGGGCTTTCATACAAGATACAACATTTTATTTCCATACTTTGTATTCATGGCAGGACTAAAAGTTTCAGGTTTAGCCAACAACATCTTTAGTGACTAGGGGGACTTCATGAGGAAATCCAACTCACCAAAGGTAAGTTTTTTCACCAACTCAGAGCCGAGACACAATAAACAAGGAAGCTCACTCAATACAGAGGCTACAGCGGGGAAAGGTCCTCCATGCCACTAGTCAAGTAGTAAGTCAAGGTAAATAACAAACTAGGTAGGTAATGAATGGATGAAGATAGTGAATAATGAGACCAACCTTAGCAAGCCAAAGTATGGTGGGAATGATCACCTCTAATCTCCCTAGGGAGGGTAAAACCGATGAGTATAGGTCAAGAACTTCTAAGTTTGAGTAGGGACAAATATGATATATATAAAAGTACAACCAGGTCCACATATATATATGATCGCCAGATCATGATACTAAATGTTAAGACATGCTAAAAGAATGAAAATAAAAGCAATATAACCACACCACCATAATATACCTGTTGAGTCAGATACCTGAATGCTCATCATCTAATCCACCATCTGTCCTATGAAACTACTGATGTAACTCTTGGCACTACTGACTGCTCTGTACAAATGGATAAATAGCTACATCGGTCATCTCTCTGAGTGTCCTGAGACTCAGTCATGGCATGGGGAATAAAACTGTTGCCCATAATCTGATATTGATCCATAGTAGATGCTCATCTTAGCATCTCAATGCAAGGGAACTGGCTTAATAGTGTATTGGAATCTGAAAAAAAAATGTATGGTAGCCTGGCTTCGATATATGTGATAACAATACCAAAAACCCTCCAACGTGGTCCAAAATTCCCAAAAATCAATTAAAAGGGAATAAAATTCAAAAATATATTCAAAAAAAGAAAAAAGAGGGAAAAGTAGGAAAAGAAACCCTAAAACCATTTTCACAATACCATTGGTTACCTTAAACCATGGTTGTATTATCCATCACCCAAAAGCTATAGAAAGGTGATAGAGGCTCCCCATTATTCATCCACGTTCTTGCCTATCCTTATGCTACCAAATTCATTCTTGAGATCTTAAGCCCATCATTTGTGTTTAGATCCACCTTTGGAGTGAACCCTTTTGGCCAATCCCCATTTGCATTTGGATAAGAGAAGGAACCATTGGAGCATTGGAGCAACTCATCCTTGCAGCTGCTCAAGCTCAACCAACCTCACCATTGAGGTAATTTTTCGTTTGTAAATCTATTTTTTATGAATAAAATTTGTTTTACATGGAAGATCTGAATTTTTTACTGTTTACTGTAAAGTTTATTATGCACATGTTAGATTAGTTTTTACCTTTTACATTAGCTTTTTAATATTTTATTGAAACTACTACTACGAAGTTAGTAGGTGCTCATTTGCACAAGCTTGGGTGAAAACCAAAGCAACAACAGTGGAAAGATTTTCCAAGTGAGGATGCCACATGGGAGGAGGAACAAAGTTTGTAGCATCCTAATTTAGAATTTCTTGAGGGCAAGCAATCTTGGGTGGGGAGGATTGTAATGTCCCCATTCAAATAAATCTCAAGAAGAGAAAATTCCACCAATCTACCAGTTTCCTAGGTTGGGGTGGAAACATTAAATTTGAAATAAGGATACTAATAAACCCCAAATGGACTTTAGCTTGACATAAATATATTAAAAGGAGATAAATAAGTACTTATGATGAGGAAATAAGATGGCACTTGGTCATGGAGACACATTGGTGGTGTGGGACCCACACAAAGCTAGATTCCCCATGCCACATGGCATTCCACTCTCACCCATTCGAATCCAAGGTGGAGACCAATGTTCTTGGGGGATTTGGAAGGGCATAATACTTGGAATGACTTAATGAGGTCGAAATGTAGAGGAAGATTAACTCCCATGGAAGAGGAAGAGGCATTTTGGAGCTAGTGGGACACTTGGGCTAGATTCCCAAGCTTCTATGACACCAATGATGAAGATTCCTATGAAACTTATGACCAAATCAGACATGATGGATGAAATCTAACATATATGACATGTCAGGGCTAAAAATATCCCCCGGGAAGGTGCAAAAGGGATTTAGGGCAGCGCAAGAGTCACCCATTCGAATTGAGTAAACGAGGAGGCTAGAATTGGAGGGACAAGTGGCACACATTGGAATCTCTTCCCAATTAAAGTTGGCATGAAGCTCATGGATTTAATTCTAGTTAAGGAATCCTTTGTAAGTTTATGAAAGTTAGGAACAAAGAAGGAGAATAGATTTTGATCATTTATCATTTTTCATATTGGAGAGCATTGCTTGTCCAAGCCAGTAGAGTGCTATTCTACTTGCCTTAGTACCAATTTCAAGGGTGAAAGATTCCCATCCTAATTGGAAATTGGAGAGGTCATTCAGACCTTTCATTTGGAGCTACTATGGAGTTATTAGTTTTAGGTTTAAGCTATAGGGAAGCTCATGGTTCTTTCTTCTACAACTTGTTCTCACCTCTATCTCACATTTCCTTGCATATTTTGGCTCTTGGAGGAATTGCGCCTTTGGTGAGATAATGATATCTTTGTGAGAGTCAAAGAATATCCATTTATTTTTATTATGATATGTATACTTTTTATTTGATGGTCAAAAGAATCTCAGGTCGAAATACCAAGTGAAACTATGTAAAAATACCAAACATTGCATAAATGGTGCCATTTCCCTATATCTTGTTGTTGGAGCTTGAAGAGGCTTTATTTCGATTTGTATCATTCAATATATGTGATTTTTTTTATGTATGGAGTGTCATTAATGTTCTGAAGAAGTTTCATTAACATTTCACAAGTCCTTGGAACCTAAATTTTCAATTTCATAACAAGTGGTGAAGTTTACTATCATTTCCCCCTATGTGAAGACATGTATACAAACATCTGATTTATGGGAGTTGCAGAAGCCTATAGAAACTAATTTATGATGCATTGGGGATTCCATTGAAGTCCTTTATCAGTACGATGTCTCTTTTCTTAAATTAGGGAAGGTATTACATTGTTTGGGAAGCCATCTTTGTCCCCTACCCTTGGGGGTTTTGAACCTCGATTTGACTAGTAAAGTTCCATATTTTTCCCTGATTATAAATGAATTTTGTAGAAGTGTTTTGAGAGTTTTCACGCATCCATAAGCCTCATTTATATGTCTGAATACTTTCCAAACTCATTCATACCAATTCGGAAGTATTTGGAGCCATTTGGAAGAAGTTGATTCATTACTAGTCTAAAGGTTGAATTGGCCAAAAATTGCAATTTTTCCTAGTTTTTACAAATTATTAAAAAGGGACACTACATTAGTCAATTAATCACAAAATGTATCAAAGGTGAAATCCTTACCATATTCTTTGTGTGACATCTAATTGGGGCAAAATGAAAAGCAGAATACATCATAATGAGTCCTTAGATTCATCAAGACCAGTTCAATGAGTTGTTTATCCTTCCTCGGGAGACTCTAACCACATTCGCCTAATTTGAACTGTAGATCCTTGATGAAAACCAAATAGTCCTCAGTCCTTTCAAAGGAATGTGGCTCCATAGAGATCAACTCGTTCTATATCTACATCACTTAACTTTCATTAACCTTGTCAAACAATGACATCAACTTACTCCAAACAGCATGATGATAGTCGATATCGCTTGTATGAAAGTAAATACCCCTTGAAATGTAAGTCGTGACGAGCTCAACAACCTCATCCTTCTTTATGTTAATGACAAATTTAGCCTGGTCATCAGTTGGATCTAGAATATAAACCTTAGTATATTTCCATAATCCCTTGCTCTTCAACAAAGTTTCCATATATGGCGTCCAAATTGCATAGTTATGCCCATTCAGAATAACATGTTCTATCTTGGAAGACATCCTTCTGATCAAACAGATTTGGTCCAAGTTCAAAGGAAAAAGGTATCATTCGACAAATCTTTATCCCATAGTTGATCAACCCTAGATCCAACTCAGCGTGATTCACAGAAAACATGATAGATCAAAACCAATAGATATGATACCATGTTGGGGAACCTCTCCTTTGAACAATAGGACAGAAAAGAAAGAATAGTAGAAGAGATAAATGTTCCAAAAAGATGGGTGGTGTCTGATGAGCCCAAATTATAGGTATCCTATAGCCTTTTTGCCACAGTAAAGCACAAGATGTGATGAAGGAAATACACTTGTTTTGTGGGAAAATGTATTTACTTTTATTATTTAATAAGGATGTTTAGAGATTATTCTTTTTATGTTAAAAGTTTTTTTCCACGTGCTAACCTTGGGAATGAGCAGGCATAAACAAGGCATGACGGTCTTGAGGTATCTACGAGGCAGACAAAGCTCGAGGACTGCAGATAACAGAGGGGATCAGCGCTCATATCTCCCTAAGTTATAGCAGAAGCCCTGATTAAGAGGATCGGCATTTATGATCATAGACTAGGTTATAATTAGAGACATATATATATGGACCTCTCGAGTAGCGAGGGGGGCCTGCTACTATTTTGTAGAATCAATCGTTTATGCATTTTTGTACTACGACGACAGTTTGTGTTAAATACTTTTCCTGAACCATGAAGTTATTATTTTAATAAGAAGATTGATGTTACTTTCAAGCCTGCATTTATAAGTTTTCCATTCTCCTGAGTACGGGTTGGGGAGGGCCCCTCCAATATGTAAGTCAAAACTTTTACTCTGTTTTCTAGTATTTTCCATATGTGTTTTGCATTTTTTTAATCCCTATCGTATCTAAAAGTATTTTGATGGAATTTGAATAACATGGTTTTATTTCAGTATTAAAGCGATCATTTTGATTCAGCATAATATCTGTAGTTGGTTACAACGCATTCCATAGTTTGGTAAAACTCTTTCCGTATTCATGTAGCTACATTCTGCGCAAGCATATTTGGACATCTATTTTCATGCATTCTTATATTAGTTTTAAAAAAATGATTCAGATCTAGGAGCTCATGCATGTTTCCCTTATCAGAGTTAGATCATAGAGGTTAATTACTTTCAGTTCTTTGGTTTAATTAATGATCATCACTTTGAGTGTTTAATCCAAATAGATAGGATTGGTTACTTCTCAGCATTGGATATTTACATTCTGGATTTCGTTTTCAATATTTAATTTTTTAGATCAGACTTTTAATATTCAATACTTGATTTTCAGTATTCACTTAGATTAAAATTCCAGCTTTCAGCATTTTATTTCTAGACTAAGTTTATCAAGCTTTCAGCATTTCAATTCTTAGTATAGATTTATAGTTTTCAGCATTTAACTTCTTAGCATAGGAATTTTTCATTCATAGATTCACAATATTTTTAGATCACTTTCTTCTTTGATTAGAGAAACCTTTAAGATATATACCAACACCCAAAACACGACGAAGAGTATCCTATAGAGCACATACAGGGCTAGCACCTCTGAAGTTTGTACCTCCCCTAGTCGATAATTAAAGTATGCTCCTGGTCTAGCTGCTCTAATTAGGCATCCATTCCTGGAGACCACCACTTTTTGGCTTTGTTTCCGGGGAGGTGCTTAATATTTAGGAGACATCTTTGAAAAAAAAAACACATAAAAACATTAAAAAAATTTACCATGAATGCCTAGACGATAGAGAGATAGATTTGGACGCTTCCTGCCTACCCTCCCTATGAGCAACAACAGCTCTGATAACTCTCAATTTGAATTCATTAACTCAGAAGAAGAGGTTGATTCTAGATACAACCCACACAGAGATAACTTCTTTGCTAGCTCCAGCTCAAATACCACTATGGCAGAGGAAGAGGAGGAACCTAGAGATCTATTCACCTTTCCCATCAGTGTACCTCTTAGAGATGCCAGGATGAAGAATATCAACCCTAATAACCTACCAAACTTTCATGGCCTAACCTTGGAGGATCCTAAAACATTTCTATTTGAGTTTGAGGTAGTTTGTAGGTCATTTGGCTACACCACTGATGCGCAAAAACTTGACTCTTTGCTTCTACATTGAAAGATCTATCACTCAGATGGTTTATGAGCCTAGAAGGGAACAACATTTTTACATGGGACCAAATGAAACAAACTTTCCTAGAAAAATATAGGGACTACTGTAAGGAAAAAGATACAAGAGATTAAATCTTCAAAATGCAACAAGGAGAAAGAGAATCATTAGAAGATTATGCCCAAATATTTCAGCTCAGCTACAAGCGAGCTAGTCACTGCACCTTAGATCAAGAATCACTGAAACTTGTCCTTCTCGGAGGGATAAAAGAAGAAAATCTCAAAGTCTTAAACCTTCTGGGAGATGGAGATATATTCCAGAAGACTTATGACAAAATCCTACAAATCTTCAAAAAATACTCTAGATCTAGGAAAGGTAAAAGTGGGACAAGGGATTCACACCCATTTACTAGGGGATCAACATATTTAGGACCAAACCTTACAAAATCTGATTTAGGGAACCTGTTAGATGACATGAAGACCGATATCCTACAATCTCTAGCCATGCAACTTGATGCACTTCAAATCAAGAGGAAACAGGATGAAATAAACCAAGCCTTGGTAGTCTTTTGTCCACACTGCAGAAAAAAAAAACATGAGAATGGGAAGTGCACACTGAACACCATAGAAATATGTGGTCTATGCACTGACGATCACTCCACTGATAAATGTCCTATGTTTCCCTCATGTAAAGCTGCTATTCAAGATCCCACAACTGAAGGTGCAATAGAACAACTCGGTTTCGTCAATCAATGGAGAAATAACTTTGCTAGGCCTTACCAACCCAAAAACCAAGCCTACTATAACCAGGGAAGTAACCAACAAAATTGGAACTCAGTACTAGCCCCATGGCCATCTCAGCCAAGTCCAAACCAGTGGAAGCAAATCCAACCATATCAACAACCCTATTACCCCCGATCTTACTCTCCATACCCCCACCTTTTGCTCAACCAACCACGAATTATGGAAATCAATATCCCTATTCATCCAATTGGAGGGCTCCATTGCAGCAGCCACTCATCATGCCACCACCACAAAACCAACCACCCCCCAGACCTCCACCAATTCCTTCCCAACCAATTCCAAACCCTAACAACAACAGGCCAGGGCAGCAACAAGCCTACAATACTGAAATGATGTAGTTTCCAACTTATGTAGTGGATACCTTGGAAATAAATGATATTAATCTAAGGTCTGGGAAAACATTGCAAAATACAAACACACATAATAATCAAGAAGATGAGGCTCACGAACAAACAACACAGCCTCATATTCAGCATCCATATGAGACAATCCCTCAGGAGGAAGAAATTTGACCACTCACACAAAATAGAAACCCTCCATTCCCTGAAAAACTTGTACTAAATACAAGAGAAGAAGAGGATAATGCAATGCTAAATGAATTGAAACACTTGAATATCCAAATTCCAATTTTGCAGGCCATCAGAGATGTGCCTATCTGCAACAAGTTTATTAAAGAAAATTGTTTGAAAAGACCTGGTAGAAGAAGACGTGACCCACCTACGATAAACGTAGTAGGCCAGTTAGTAGATTTAATGCTAGGTGTCATTGTAAACCCCAAATATCTTGATCAAAGCAGCCCAATAGTAAACGTGACCATCAAAAACAAGCATATCCCTAGCAGCCTAATTGATTTAGGGGATGCAATAAACGTAATGACTAAGGATACCATGATAACCTTGGGACTACAATTGATGGTCAGACCAACAACTACCGTCCTACAGCTAGTTGATACATCAACAGTAAAACCTGAAGGGATGCTCGAAGACATAATTATCAACATAGAATCCTGGGAATACCCAGCTGATTTCATAGTCATCAAAGTAAAGAGTAAACTTAGTGGATACCCAATAATACTAGGGAGACCCTGGTTGGAAACTGCATATGCTTACATAGGGTGCAGATTGGGCAACATGACAATCACCAGTGGCCAAGCCAGGAAGAAAATAACGATTTATCCCCCAGATAGGAAGTCTTCAGACCTAGAATATCATAACTGGACAGACGATTATGATGACACATCCAACCTGCACATACGACCTGTCCTTACAATTGAAGCTTCCCTGTCACTAAAAGCCATCGATGAAGATAGTCATTTAGATAGGTTTATTCAAAATGCTTCTTCTAATCAGAATATGTTTGAAGATTTTCTTGGCATAGGTCAGCAGCAAGGAGAGGAAACATTAAACCACAATCCTGACAAAATGTGGGCAGAGGTACTCACACTTGAACAACAGCCAATTCAAGTAAAAAAAAGTCGAGATAATGCCTGGCAAGACGGTTAATATTAACTCCAATTTGGAGCCAGGACAAGAACAACAATTACTGAAGGTACTGACAAACAACAACAAAGCCTTTGCATGGACATATACTGACATGAACGGTATCCACCCAAACATCTGTAAACATTATATCTATATAAAGGAAGGTGTTGTTCCTATCAGGCAACCATAGAGAAGAATGAACCCAACATTAAAGGACATAGTTAAGCTGGAATTATAAAAGTTGTTAGATGTAGGGTTCATATACTCAATCTCAGATAGTGAGTGGGTATCACCACTGGTCATAGTTCCTAAAAAAGGAGGGAAGTGGAGGATTTGTGTGGACTACAGAGAGCTCAATAAAGAAACCAAGAAAGACCACTTCCCTCTCCCATTTATCGACAAAGTACTAGACACATTAGCTGGGAACAAATTTTTCTCATTCTTGGATGGGTTTAGTGGGTACAACCAAATCCTCATTCACCCAGCTGATCAGGACAAAACAACATTCACATGCCCATGGGGCACTTATGCATACAAAGTGCTTCCCTTTGGGATCTGTAATGCCCCAGCAGCATTTCAAAGGGCAATCCTAAGTATCTTCTCTGATTTTATTAATGAACAAATGGAGGTCTACATGGATGACTTCACACCCTATGGCCAGAATTTCAACCAAGCACTAAAACATCTAGAACTGGTTTTGAAAAAATGTATTGAGATGAGCTTATGCCTCAGCAACGATAAATGCAGAATGCTCATGAAAGAAGGCATCGTGCTTGGACACTATATTTCACAAAGAGGAATAGAGTTTGATCAAGCAAAAGTCACAGTCATCAGAACACTACGACCACCTGTGAACCAGAGAGATGTGAGAAGATTTCTTGGACAAACATGATACTATAGAAGATTCATTGAGATTTATAGCAAAATTGTTGCACCCATGTTTGCTCTTCTCACAAAATATACAGAATTCATTTGGACAAAACATTGTTTGTTGTCATTTGACAAACTCAAGGAGAAAACAATTACAGCCCCAGTACTCCAAGGACCAAATTGGGAACTTCCATTCCACATCCACTCTAATGCATCAGATAAGGCCATTGGGTCTGTCCTTGGACAAGAAAGAGACAAGAAGCCATATGCCATATACTATATCAGCAAAAACTTGGTAGGAGCGTAATTAAATTATATCGTCATAGAGAAGGAGTTTTTGGCTGTCATACATGCCATTAACAAATTCAGGCACTACATAACTGGGTACCAAGTTTTTTTTTCCATATAGACCATTCAACAATAAGGTATCTCATGAACAAACCTAATACAAGTGCTCGAATCATTAGATGGCTACTCCTCCTACAAGATTTTGACATCAGAATTTTGGATAAGCCAGGCAAACACAATGTAGTGGTTGATTTGTTGTCTAGGCTCACCCATGGACAAGACAATGAAGTGGTAAATGACAGTTTTCCTTATGAGCATCTTTTTGCAATCTCCACAAGAAGCCCATGGTTTGCTGACATAGCAAACTATTTAGTGTCTGGGAAATTTCTAGCACATTACAGCTACAAAGAGAAGAATAAAGTCATAAGACAAAGTGCCACTTACACATGGATAGAGGGAATGCTCTTCAAAAAAAGGCCAAATCAAATATTAAGAAGATGCATTAGAGAAGATGAAGTGCATGACACAATGCATGCCACTCACAATGAGCCATGTGGAGGACACTATGCTGCAAAAAGGATAGCCTATAAAATTTTGCAAACAGGGTTTTATTGGCCAACACTCCACAAGGATGCCTATGAATATGTTTCACACTGTGATGACTGCCAACAAATGGGAAAGCCTACACAAAGATAAGAAATGCCTCTCAATCCACAAATCTCCTTAGAAGCATTCAAGAAATGGGGATTTGATTTCGTTGGTCCAATCAACCCACAATCAAATCAAAAAAGCTACATTCTAGTATACACTGACTACCTTACAAAGTGGACTGAGGTAGCAACACTTGCTGCAACAAATGAAATCAATGTGGCAAAATTTTTCACTGAGAAAATCTTCCACATGTTTGGAGTCCCAAGAGATCTAGTTTCTTATCAAGGCCCACAATTTACATCAAATCTAATAGAAGACTTGCTTCGAAGAAACAATGTTAAGCACATACAGTCCTTCTCCTATCACCCTCAAGCTAATGGTCAAGATAAGGTAACCAATAGAGAGTTAGAAAGTATTTTGACAAAGACAATGCAACTCCACAAAAGAGATTGGGTAGACAGGTTAAGTGAAGAAGTTTGGGCTTATAATACCACATGGAAAACAACAACAGGCTTCACCCCATATGAGCTAGTTTATGGAAAGAAAGTTATGCTGCCCATTGAATTTGAAATCAAGACATTGAGAATTGCAATACAGTTAAATATGGAACTTTCAGACATCCAACATGAACGCATGCTACAATTAAATCAATTGAATGAGCAACGCCAGCAAGCACTTGGCCATACTGAAATCATCCAGCAACAAAGGAAGAAGTGGCATGACACACACATAAAGAAGAAAAAGTTCAAGAAAGGTGATTGGGCACTACTCTATGACTCCAGGTTTCACACTTTCAAGGGAAAACTAACAATTAGATGGCTCAGACCCTACATCATTGAAAATATCTATGACAATGGAGCTATTTGAATTACAACAATAGATGAAGAAAAATTCTCCATGTTGGTGAATGGACACAGATTAAAAATCTACAAGACACCATTGTCCAAAGAAGAATTCACAAACATACTCTACCAGCAAAGTCTAATGCTAATAGAGAGCATCAAATGTAACTGATCTATAGTTACTAAAAAACAAAATTTGAAAAAAAAAATTGAAAAAAAAATGAAAAAACAAAATGAACAGAGAAAAAAAAAATGAAAAAATGAAAAAAGAAAAAATGAACAGAGAAAAAAAAATGAAAAAAGAGAAAAATGAAAAAGAAAGAAGAAAAAATAAAAGGAAATGAAAAAGAGCAAAATGAATTGAAAATGAAAAATCAAAAAATGATTCACTCAAGGTTATCACAAGTGAATTGCAGGAAATCATACATCCCCTTGAAGAACTAGCACGCATATTACAAGTAGATCAAATCAAGCGAGCCAGGTATCAATATTCAAGTGAGCCAGGTATCAATATTCAAGCGAGCCAGCCATCTGTTCAAGCGAGCTAGAAATCTATTCAAGTGAGCTAAAAAATAATCAAGCACTACAGAAATCAAGCGAGCCAGCCATCTGTTCAAGCGAGCCAGAAATCTAATCAAGTAAGCCAGAAAATAAACAAATCAAGCGAGCCTGCCATGTATTCAAGTGACCCAGAAAAAAATCATGCACTACAAAAATCAAGTCAGCAGATTCAGGGAATATTTCGAACTCAATACTGAGCATAAGAGCAAAGTCAAATCAAAATTTGACACAAAAATCAAAGCATGTAGATACAACATTTTCAAAAGAACCGGTTGAATGAAGGCAAACACACGTAACTACGGACATGCCTAAAATAACTACAGACAATGCAGAAATCTACTACAGAATACAACGCCCATGAAATCAAGCCACGTCATGCACTCAGGTATCCTAAGCATAACCAGGTAATCCCTAAAACTCTTTGTTTTATTTTCAAGGTCAAATCATCATCCCACAAAACGGTTATTTCTGAAGCTGAGGACAGCTTTTAAGTTAAATCAGCGGCAAGGTTCAGATTACCTCACGAAATCATGATTACCCACCTTCGGCATGTCAGAATAACAATCTCTGCATCCAGCCACCATATTTCCCATTGATCAGAGCAGAAGTGCAATGCACAATTATGGAAAGAAATGCAGGGTTCAATAATGGAAAGGAATGTGTAAGGTGGCAAGTACAATTTGAAATGATCGGGAGAGGTGTGTGAGAACAACTAAATAAGGCGGCATAGTCTACAAAAAAGACCTAGTTTTGCAATACGAGCTCTCCAGAAGAAGGAAAAATGAAAGTTCGCGTTGTCACTCATCCAGCGAGCCGCCTTCGAACCTGTGAATCAATCCCGGCCAGTTGAGGTTAGTCAGCCACACTCAAAGTTTTTCATTTTGTTGATTATAGTAGAAAATTCAAGATGACAAAGGGGTTCAAAAAGAGTGAACCAGAGGATCACAAAGCCATTTATGAACACCCAAAGGTTTTATCAATCCTCCGTAATGCGTTCTAGATTCCCTTCATCTCAGGGCTGAGAGGGTCTAATATAGAGGTGGCTTTAGAATTCGCAAAAAACTTGAAGCACATCAAAGATGAGCAGTTTGGCACCTGGGTTAGGGGACTTCGTATCAGACTGGATGAGGAGGCAATTGCAAAATACACAGGGCTACCCATGGGTCTACACTGGGCCAGGGAAGACAGGGAAGCCAACCAGAGTGCAAAGGAATCTTTCTTCGGACCTGGAGAAGTTTATGAAGAAGACAAAAATGGAGTCAAGAGGGTCACTATGCCAGCACCTTGGGACGAAGTAGCTATTGTCATTCAGAAATATGTAACGTGTACATGGAGGCTGAGCTATGTCCCTCTCTTCCACTTCTGAATTATGTATCTTCTGAGACGCAAGAGCCATATCACACCGAATAACAACATCAGCATTCCTTATTATCTTCTCATGTCTCTGGGAGAAATGAGAAAAAAATTAGTTGAAGGAAAAGAAGATGCGTTAGCCCACCATGGGCTAATCAAATTGATCATTCAGGAAGAGTTAACAGTACAAGTTCCAGAACTTTCATGGGAGGAGTTTGTGGTAATCTCAGCAGACGATGTGCAGAGAATGAGGGGTACACCTAATGTAGGCATACCCCTAGCTTCAGGGTCAAAGGAAAAATCCACCTTTGTATTAGGATCCAAGAGAAAGATTGACCTTGATAGTGACAATGAAATTATGGCCGATACCCTAATTAGAATAAAACATTCAAAAGACGCCTCCCACCAAAAGGAATCAGGGGTTTCCACCAGCAAGTAAGGGGCAAGACGGCGAAGTAAGAGGATCCCACAGCAACCCAAGAATGAACAGACAAAGAAGGTGCAAAAAGTTCCCACCCCAATAATTCAGGACGTATCTGACGATGATGACGATTGGGTAGACCAAGACGACCCAACCACACCTGAAAAACAAGATGATAACCAATGGAACCCCACTAGTCAAGATGTAAACCCTGTTGATCAAAATATAAAACCTGGAGTCACTTACTAGCTAATTGAGGCACTGGCAGAGTTGGAAAAGGTCAAGGAGGAGTTGGCAGCATTAAAAATTGAGGCAAGAATCCAAAGAAGCCAGCCAACTTCACTAGCACCTCCACTGCTTGTACAGGAGAAAACCCAGATATTGACGATGCAGGACGTAGGGGAATTGAAGCTGGAAGAACAAAAAAATGCGACACTGAGGGAGAAATTGGGCCAAGCTCAGACAAAATTGGCTTGGAAAGACCAGAAAATCTAGCAATTAGAGGACACATTGACTACCACTACAAAAATCTATGATGAAATATTGCAACTCAGGCCACCGTCCAGAATCTATACGGTCTACTTAAAGGAAAAGTGGGGAAGGTTCCAGCTGTAGAGGTTAAAACAAGGCCTGTCTCTGGAATTGAACACTACAAGGAAATTCATGGACACTTATCTGGACTACACAGAGTTGGAAAAGGATCAATTGTGAGAGTTTTTCTTGCACAACTTTGTGGTTCCATGCTCACCTAACTGGTCACCTAATCCCTATGTAGGAAACTTCCAGCTAAGAGCATTATGCTCCTAGATGAACAATGAGGTAGAAAGGGCACAATATGATCATATATATCGTGCATAGAGGTGGCAAAATCCATTATGGATCAGGGCTGAGGCATCTCACCCTGAAAAGGTAATCCAGGCCCACCAAACTATCACCACTGATGAAGATTTAATTCCTATCTTGCTTGGAAAACAGCAGGAGGCAGTCACGCATTTTGATCTCACCCTTCAATACACATACAAAGAGGTACAGGAGGCCATCAATGATAGGTGGGAAAGGATTGGAGATGATTTGAAGAAGAAGGAACCTCATTCCCCTCTCAGACTAGAAGTTGCTCTCATCAAAGCTAAGATATACAGAGAATCCTTGAGCAAGAATCAACTCAGATGGATTGGCATGAAGCTAAATCCTCCATTTTTCCTTACTATAATTATTAAAGAGCAGGTTAATGAGGACAAAGAGAAAAGAACATGGGCCAGGGATGACCAGAGCATGGGTTACTACAAGCAGGAAGGGACTCCTAGAATGGTCTCATGAGACATCAGAGAAGCTATCGAAGAGTCGAGTGTGTCACCCAAGGATGGGTGAATCCTTCAAGCATGGGGGAGATGACGATCCCAAATTATAGGTATTCCATAGCCTTTTTTCCACAATAAAGCACAAGATATGATGAAGGAAATACACCTGTTTTGTGAGAAAATGTATTTACTTTGATTATTTAATAAGGATGTTTAGAGATTATTCTTTTTATGTTAAAAGCGTTTTTCCGCGTGCTAACCCTGGGAATGAGCAGGCATAAACAGGGCGGTAAGGTCTTGAGGTATCTATGAGGTAGTCAAAGCTCAAGGACTGCAGATAATAGAGGGGCTCAGCGCTCATATCTCCCTAAGTTCTAGCAGAAGCCCTGATTAAGAGCATCGGCATTTATGATCATAGACTCGGTTAGAATTAGAGACATATATATATGGACCTCTCGGGTAGCGAGGGGGTCCTGCTGCTATTTTGTAGAATCAATCGTTTCTGCATTTTTGTAATGCGAAGATAGTTTGTGTTAAAGACTTTTCCTGAACCATGAAGTTACTATTTTAATAAGAAGACGGATGTTACTTTCAAGCCTGTGTTTATAATTTTTCCATACTCCTGAGTATGGGTTGGGGAGGGCCCCTCCAACATGTAAGTCAAAACTTTTACTCTGTTTTCTGGTATTTTCCATATGTGTTGTGCATTGATTTAATCCCTATCGTATCTGAAAGTATTTTGATGGCATTTGAATAGCATGGTTTTATTTCAGTGTTAAAGCGATCATTTTGATTCATCATAATATTTGTAGTTGGTTACAGCGCATTCTGTAGTTTGGTAAAACTCTTTCCGTAGTCCTGTAGCTGCATTCTGCGCAAGCATATTTGGACATCTGTTTTCATGCATTCTTATATTAGTTTTAAAACAATAATTCAAATCTAGGACCTCATGCATACTTCCCTTATTAGAGTTAGATCATAGAGGTTAATTACTTTTAGTTCTTTGGTTTAATTAATGATCATGACTTTGAGTGTTTAATCCGAATAGATAGGATTGGTTACTTCTCAACATTGGATATTTACGTTCTGGATTTGGTTTTCAATATTTAAGTTTTTAGATCAAACTTTTAATATTCAATACTTGATTTTCAGTATTCACTTCTTAGATTAAAATCCCAGCTTTCAACATTTTATTTCTAGACTAAGTTTATCAAGCTTTCAGCATTTCAATTCTTATTATAGATTTACAGTTTTCAGCATTTAACTTCTTAGCATAGGAATTTGTTATTCATAGATTCACAATCTTTTTAGCTCACTTTCTTCTTTGAGAGAAACCTGTAAGATATATACCAACACCCCAAACACAACGAAGACTATCCTATAGATCACATACAGTGCTAGCACCTATTAAGTTTGTACGTCCCCTGGTTGATAATTAAAGTATGCTCCTGGTCTAGCTTCCCTAATTAGGCATCCATTCCTGGAGACCACCAGTGTCTAAATACACTATTATAAAACTTAAGCACAATGCATTGTGATCAGAACATCACAATGCATTATCTCATAATAGATCACCATCATAAGTCGATATCAATACAACCCATGGGGTCATTCTTTTATAGTCTCCGGATATAACCAACTCCCTTGAAGTGAGGATGACCTGGTCCAAAAATTGGGGGTCATTGATTCTAACCATTTCCATGAAATCCACAACATCCCATAGATTAGTTGGTTTCTCCAGTCAAGTCAACCACGAATTTGTTGACCATTCAGTCGAACGATCAATCAACCACTCAATTGAGCCTCCATTCGACTACTCTACTAGTTGATTGTTGTCTTTCGACTAACTGTCTCCAAAAGATTAAGAGGTGTGATGAACCTACATAACCTTTGGTTCCAACAACCCCCCCCCCCCCATCATCACAATGCTCTAGAGATTCATGAGGTGGAATTATGTTCTCTGAACACTTTTTCGAATGAGCATTTATTCACATTGTCTACTTGGATATAGGAAAACTTAAGGTGCATCTCTCCCCTAAATAAAAATAGAATATTATCAAGCAGAGTGCAACATATTCTTAGGTTCAAGGATACCTTTTTTACACGAGGTCAGATTTTATAATAAGGTGTTGTGTTAGAGAGGATGAAGTTTATGACATTTTAAAAGCTTGTCATGATGAACCTTGTGAGGGGTTGTTTGCTAATCAAAAAAATTCATACAAGGTGTTTCATTTGGGTTATTATTGGCCCACCATTTTTAGAGATGCTAAAATATATTTAAGAATCTATAACAGTTGCCAAAGGATGGGACAACCTATTCAAACTCAGCTAATGGTGGAACCTTTTGAGAAGTGGGCCTTAGATGTTTTGGGTCCTATCAACCCACCTTCAATGAAGAAAGTTCGTATCTTAGTATGTATTGAGTACATCACTAAATGGGTTGAGACTAAGGAACTTCTAAGAGCTACAGAAATAGCAGTGACATATTTTCTTGATCATTTTGGGGTTCCAGAAGAAATTGTTATAGATCAAGGAGATCAGTTCACTTCTAAGCTTATTCGGGATCTTACAAAATAGTATCAAATCAAACACATAAATGATACATATTATCACCACAAGCTAATGGGAAGGTGGAGGTCACAAATAAGGTTTTGGATCCTATCATGACCAACAATGTGTGGATTCACCACAAGGATTGCGCTGATAGATTTCCAGAAGATTTATGGGCTTATTGTATGACATGGAGGAATACCATAGGTTTTACCCTTTATGATTTGGTATATAGTAAGCATATTGTATTTCCTATTGAATTGAAATTAAGACACTCAAAACTGCATTACAGGTTGGCTTGAATTTGTCATCAGCTTAGAATCATCAATTGAACCAAATCAATGAACTTGATCAGATATGTCCCATTGATTTTCATAAAAGTACTATTATCCAATGTCAAAGAGAAAAATGGCATGGTAAGTTCATTAAAAAGAAAAAGTTTCAAGTTGGGGATTGGGTCATTGTTAGCGTAAGGTTTACATAACCAATCACAAAGTTTAATTATCACCATTATTTGTATTAATTATTTAGGATAATAGTGAATTATCTTAAATGATGACAAAGATATTTGGTTAAGATTGCCTAGCATAATCACCATGTGAGGTGTTAGCATCTAGAGCAATTTCCTCAGTGAGGTGGCATTATCCATTGTACTATATAATTCTAACTTTTGAGTGAATATTGTTATGTCATCTTGTTGTTGCATGTTTTAACATGGTATTAAAGCCATATAGTTCTTAAGGCTTGAAAGAAGCTATAGTAGTTGTCCATAGCATCATAGTTTAACATCATGGGAGTGCTCCATCGCAATTGTTTGATGAAAAAAAGCTTTCCCATTGTCATCTTTTACAAATCAAATTGTTGATAGGTCAACATCACTAATCTAAACCACGCATTAATATGAACCACGACCTAAATTCCATGGATCTCAATTATATTTTGAACCGGCTATTTCCAATCTAGAATACATGCACCAATTTCTGGTCTGGTTTGTGGATCGGTCAAATCTGAGAGTCGATGGCCTTAGCATCGTAGTTCCTTCTTGAGAGCGATCATGGCAGAGCACTCTTCAATTGATAATAGCCCATGCGCAGAAGTCAAAACAAAAGCGAGGTATATGTTTTTGGTTTTGATGGTTTTATCTCACATGAATTAATCCATTCATGGTTGTGCTCACTTCCGTCTGAAGAAGTAAAAATCAGATCTGTGTTTTTCTTACAATTCAATTAACTGGTTGGAAAGGACCCAATCAACAGAGCTGGTAAGAGTGAAGATGATTCACAGATATTCTAGTTTAAAGCTGCAACTGTGGTTTGTATGTACATATCTACTATATTGATCGGTCCCACAGAAGGAAATGTGCCCATCCTCGTCTGAGAAAGGGAGCAGCCTTCATAGAAATAGACTTTTTTTATTTGCTTCCCAATGCAATTTCCCCTAAGATCTACTACAGCGATTTACAAAAAGCAATTCATCTGCCCTTCAGATTTTGTTTGCACATATTGGAATCAATTTTTCCAAACGCCCAGCAATTTGACTAATATGTGATCTTGTTTTGTGCCAACATGTAGTCCTTGGCTTTGGAATAAAATAATGTCTCTGCTCTTTTCCAAGTCTTCCACAAACCCTTTCATTTGATGCATTTCTATATAAAATTATGTGCATGTTACTAAACATATCTATATTGTGAATTTGAATCTTCTTCCAGCAATCTCTTGAGTCATGATAACATGTATCAAGACATGAGGAGAAAGACAGCTACGGTGGAAACTTCAAAATTAATCTTTATCTTCTTTTCTTTTTCTTTTATAATAACCTTGGAAATCCCACCTGTGGATGGCTACTTCACTTGGGCAACCTTTTTATTTGATGACTGAGGTGAAAACCAAATGTTGGGTTCAACCTTTGTTGGTTAGAAAAAGGATCTTCCAAACAGTAAGTAAAACTATCATCATGGAGGAACTCCGAGATTTGTAGGGTCAAATTGCCCTAGCATTGGATTGGTACTTGAGTCTCCATTGCATCAACCAAGAGGCCCCACCGCTGGCTTGTAGCCTCAATGTGCAAAAGGTATAATCCAAAGAAACAACTGACTCAATTTGCAAAAGGTGTAATCCAATGAAACCATTGACTGGTTGAGAAGCTCTGGATTTGTTTTCCTCGTAGAATCCCTCAATTTTGAAAATTATAGGTGTGATCATTGATGTTGATATGTTGTGAGGAGAGTTTGGAAGATGCAGATTTTACAATGAGAAGGAATCGATTTCATGCACTGAGAAAATCAATTTTTTGACCATACGCAGCTGAGTTGAATGGAAATCGCTCCAGGTGGAATAAACGGTAGCCCCATCCAATTACTATTCCAAGTAAAAATTTGTTAGCTGGATCATAATGACAGGCACATCATCCCCCGTGAAGAATTCCCAGCTAAAGGAGATAGCATATGCCTTCGTTATAGAGTAGCCCGTACATTTGCCTCGCTAAAATTAGAGGACCATTGGCTCTGTGTGGACCATAGGGATCTCATCTTCGTAGAAACTGGCAAGTTACATTACATTATTTTACTATGTCTAGGTTAAGTTCATATGCTTTCTTTGATATTTGATTATTTTTTCTGCAAATATTTTGGAGAATTCAGGCTTGTAAAAGGAATGCATGAGGATTTACATACTCCACAAATAACATATAAAATCAATATATGCACAGGTTTTAAGAAAATCACTTTTGGGGTGATATATGCACACGTTTTAAGGAAAACACTTTTGGGGTATCAGGTAATGCATAAAATTCATTTTCAATCAATGATATTGGGCATGGTCTTTTGAAAAGTTAAAAGTCATATTCAATAGATGATCTTGGGCAATAGTCTTTTGAAAAGTTTAATTGAAACAAAGAGAGAAAAGTATAAGCAGGTTATTATTGTTATTGCACAACATTTGTTAAAGGAAATTTTTCCCAAGAATTTGCCAAGAGTGAAAAATAAGTTTTAAGAGTTGAAGGTTTGTAACACTGAGAGCATAATTTTGTGAAAAGTGATAATTAAAAGACTTGGTGGTAGCTAAAATTGTGTAAAAGATTTTATTATTGGTTCAATATTGAGGGTATTGTAAAATGCTTTATAATATTGGTGATCTTTTCAAATATTCAAAAATTTAAAAAAAAAAAGATTTTGAGTCATTTTAAAAAAAAGGCCTAGCTAAGGGCTTTATGCACTACATCTTTTAATACAAAGACCATTTTTTCAGTGGTGGATGTGTTACTGGCATGTCCTGAAATTGGAATACAGGGGTCATAGATACACTAGGAATACTTGTATGTGATGGTGAATGTCTTTTTGCTACTCCATGGCTACATTGTATCTAGTTTTGACACATTGAAATCACTCTCGTAATTTATCCTTCAACCATACACACACAGAATACAAGGTTACCCAATGCAATTTGAGCACAAATTAATGCCAATCAAACACATGTAATCAAGCAACATCAAATAATATTGAAATAAGTGGAAAATTCAAGCTTGTAATCAAAGGACAATTGGACGTGACCTTAATTTAAGACTTGCAATAGTTTTTTTGTAAGTTTTCAAATCAAATTAAAATTAAGCTTAATTGCATTGAAATTTTTGGGTGCATTCTCGGTTGAACCTGACACCCAAGACTTGATTAATTCATGGTATGTTTGAGTCCATTGAGCCAAAATTGATATATCTCAAGTTGGGGTGCATTTTCGGTAGTATATGACACCCTCATCTTGCTAAAAACTAAATCAAGCGAGCTTGTACAAGTGAACATGAAGTGCAAGGGAGCGAGTTCAAGAATGCAAGCAAGCGATGTCTCAAATAATGGAATTAGTTTCCGTGTTGGAGACTTTACTTGAAACAACCAAGAGTAATTCTATGATAATGACAAACGAAATAGTGAAAAATATTATCACATGTTTGCAAGTCATGCAAAAAAAGATCCATCTTCTTCAAATCCAAACTCAATTTCTTCAAGATGAACTTCAATGAAATAATATGCAGCGTTATGAACTAGTAGTGGTTCATAACAACCCCCTATTTGATGATAATGATGATGATGATGATCCCAATCCGCAGCCCACGCATGATCAACTTGATGAAAGAACTACAAAAGCAGCTTCAACTAAAGATGAAGCTATTCATGAACCTGAAATCCAAGAGTTTTCTTTTGAATTCACTAAAGAAAACCTTTCAAAAATGCAACAACATTCATTAGATCAAACTCCATGGACTTTAACTCAACAAGTTCAAATGATACTCTTTCCAATCCCATCATCAAACCCTATGAAGAAATCAAGCACAACAACAAGCGCAAAATAGATCTTAGATATGATAAGGAAGTGACCTTTCATATTCCAAATTACTCCAAACCAATTTTGTTTGTGAGTGTTAGAGTCCTTCAAGAAGATTCAACCTCACCTGTTCAAGTTCAGAATGTTAAGTGCTAACATTGTCATAGATTTGGTCATATGGAATATCATTGTTTTGATCTCCATCCTTGTCTTCATTGTGGGAAGACAAATCATCACTCGGATAAATGCCAAAAGAAAAAGAAAGATAAAAATAAAAGAACAATGCACTATGGATGGATAAGTTCTTGGCGATGGAATCAAAAAGTCAAGAAGTTGCATAAGTCTTACCATATAGTTCAAACATTGGTAAAGACACATTTGAATAATGAAATTCAAACAACAAATGGTACCCCCTTGTATTTGACAAAGGGGAATATAAGTCCAAAGTGGTCCCATTATGGCATAACTTTCAAGCATGGCCCTTATGGAATGAGATAACATGTGGTAGTCTCCACATGCCCACTTTGAATTGTACACAAATGAAATAAAATGGTACTCTCTTGCACCTCAAAGGGGGGAGTACATCATGAGTACATTAGCAAAAATATCGTTCACCTTAAGGGGAGAGTACTTTGATCAAGTGATGATACTACAATGATGAATTGGTTAAAGGTAACCCACATGAAAACCCATATTTTCTGACCTTTCAACTGACAAAGGTGGGAATATCTATGATGGTTTTTAGACTTCAAGTTTCAGCAATAATAGTCTGTAGATGGAGGACTTCAACAAACAAATTGCTAAATGGGCAACAACAATCTATAGATGGCATACTTTGACAAACAAATTGCCAAATGGGTAACAATAGTCTGTAGATGGCATACTTAAATACAAGATACATGACTCGGATGTTGATTGACACTTTGTGTGTCATTTTCTAAGAGCACTTCAGTGATTCACTAAGAGTAGAGTGGTGATACTACGTGTTCATTAATTAGCATAAGACATCAGCCTCTTATAGCTAAATTACTTGGAAAATGATCAAATTGTCAAGTAAACAAGGAATGTTCAGACATTGGCAATTGTTCACTTCCAGATTTCATCTCTTCCAGTTCATTTTAGATGAACCATCCAACATCCAGTTTGATGATTTTTTAGGCAGATTTTTCATTGAAGCACAGATCAAGGCTTCTAAAAGATCCAATATATCAGCTTTGACATTGGTGTTTATTGCTTAGCTTATATATATATATACTTGTGATTGAGGGGGGGGTGTTAGCCTAAGGATTATATAGCCAATCACAAAATTAAATTGTCACCATTATTTGTATTAATCATTTAGGATAATAGTGAATTATCTTAAATGGTGACTGGGAGATTATATTTTAGCAACCCTTCTATATGATTCAAAAATTTAAGGACTTCCAAGGTAAATTGTGTATCCATTGATTGGGTCTATATGAGGTTGATGTTGTATATGATAATGGTGTTGTCAAATTATGTACCATAACTGATGATAGACCAGTATAGATCCATCTTAAGCCCAGATCTATTAAGCACCAAGAGGGATCCAATTTCATGACATGTGTTTAAGATGGATTATGTTGGTTTTAACTTTTTAAATTTTATGAGCCAACATGAATTTTTTAATTACTTTTTATTTTTGACAACTAATGAGTCGACAAGGGTATTTTTTAAAGATTCTAATATTATACTTAAGTATAGTATTATAGGTGATTATTTTGGATTGAAAAAAACATAAATATAGAAAGGTAGGCGAATATTAAATATGAAACATATAATTTACTACTAAAACTTGTGAATTTTGGCGAATATTATGATAAAAAAACATATTTTATGTAAATACGGGCTATATTAGAGACTAAAAATGACCAAATAACGAATTTATTTTTTGAAAAAAAAACCCAAAAAATAGCCAATTGGCGAAATTTTGCCCCTAAAAATTCCCCTGGAGCCGACATGAATTTTTTTAATTGCACCGAGTGTAAACGAGGTGCTTACAACCCAGTATGGGGGAGATCCTGTAACGGATGTCACATGTCACATGTCACATGTAACGTTTTCAAAAGTAATAAAATGTAAAAAGTAATAGTATGGGGGAGATCCTGTAACGGATGTCACATGTCACATGTCACATTTGTCACGTTTGTAGTATGGGGGAGATCCTGTAACGGATGTCACATGTCACATGTCACATTTGTCACGTTTGTAGTATGGGGGAGATCCTGTAACGGATGTCACATGTCACATTTGTCATGTTTGTCATATTACATTACAACCCAGTATGGGGGAGATGTTGTAACATTTGTCACATTTGTCACGTTTGTCACGTTACGTTTCCATGTCGGCTCATAACTTATAAAAAATCAAAAGTAATTAAAAATTTCATGTTCGCTCATAACTTATCAAAAATAAAAATTAAAAATTAAAAAATTAAAAGAGAGGGATCCAATTTCTTGAGGGGTAATTTTTTTCTTAATGTGTAAAAAATTTAAGATAAAACAAAAAAAATTACACCTCAAGAAATTGGATCCCTCTCGGTGCTTGATAGATCCGGGTTTAAGATGGATCTACGCTGATTAAATTTTATTTATGAGAACATTATGTTACATAATGTAGTGTGACAACATCTCCCCCGGACTGGGTTGTAGAGGACCTCGCTACTCTCTGTGGAATTAAGCACCGAGAGGGATCCAATTTCTTGACATGTGTTTAAGATGGATTATGTTGGTTTTAAATTTTTTAATTTTATGAGGCGACATGAATTTTTTGTAGCAAGATTTATGTGGTTGGTGATTTCAGTAGGTTTCGGAGAATCCACAGTATTCATTTTAAGTCGACGTTTCGAATCCAGAACAGGATTCATGAATTTTTTAATTGCTTTTTTTTTATAACTTATGAGCCGACATGATTTTTTTAATTACTTTTTATTTTTGAGAACGTTATGTTACGTAATGTAACATGACAACATCCCCCCATACTAGGTTGTAGAGCACCTCGCTACTCTCGATGCAAATACATATTATGGATAATGGTCACTGATTAATATTATATTAGAAGCCATTGTCCCGAGACGCCTTTGTAATCCATTTGAAATGTTCAGATTTGCATATTATAGGCACAACGGCTCTGCCACCTGAGCCTTCTACAACCTGATTTTCCTAATAATAATAATAATAATAAATAAATAAATAATATATATTATTTAAGAGAGATATAATAAAATTCCAGTTATGAAAACTCCTCTTGGAGCACAACTAGAATGATAATAAAGTTTTAGTTGTGAAAACTCCTTTGGAACGCAGTTGATCAAATAAAACTGTTTATGTGTTCTAAGTTTCAATTGATTGCTATAGAACCTGATTTCACTAATGTTTGTGAGGTCAAGTTTCTTCCTTTGCTATGAGGCCAATAGAGGTTATCTCATGGACTACTACAAGTCTACAGTGGTTGTTGCATATCCAGTTATGCTACGCTTCAATTTTCTACAACTCTCTGAGTGGTGGTTTGTTGGGAATCATTCATGGGTCACACCCATAGCTAACCATTATTCTTGCCATGATGTCCCTACCAATTGATGGATTAAGGTGGCATTGTCATAGCTGTAGGTAAAGTACAAAGGCCTGTGTTAATTCATTTTGTATTTCATGTTCATTAAATTGCCATCACCTCAACTAAATGGAATGGCATGTTTCTCAATCATTAATAGATACACATTTAAACTTGGCAGTCGTGTCAATTGATATCACTCCTAACCATCATTTCCCATATCCTGATCTCGTGCATGTTGTAATCATTGTCTTGTTTGGGGCAATTACAACTTACCGGATTTTTCCTCTTTATTCCTAATTTAGCAAATGGCTACCATCTCATTTCTCCATCAACTGGATTCGGTATGCATACGTGGTGTTCCTGATCGATGCTCGGGAGGAAGTGTTGTTATTGTTATTTGTTGGCTACTGAACATTGCTAAAGATCATGGGAAGCTTTGTAGTCAGGTATGAACCGGTTATTTTGGTTCAACTATAGATTCATCTTGAGATATACCAAATTTTCCTTGACGTGGGATGGATCAGCTACTTTGAGAAGTTACAGGGGTTTGATGCAGTGATTGCCTTATAATTTACACATAACTTTTGATTGTCTACTGCAATCATGAGTGGGATTCGTATTAATATCAATGAGGAATCCATCGCCCAAGTAATTGGTCTACCTTAGATAGGGGAAAGGTGGTGCTAGAACAAGCCCAAGAGTATTTCCTAGTAGAGGGTGAGACAATCGAAGGAGGAAAGAAAGGGGTGATTCGTTCTTTGTTTCCCAAACCTTGGACAATTGTGCCTTATTTTGCCCAAAGTACCTAACCTACAAGGGATGCCACAATGTCTTGTTTGGGTATCATTTTAAACTTCTTACCCATCTCCGGCATCAGCAATTGATCAATATCCCTTATTTCCTATTGAAAACCTTATAATTAGCAGACCAGAACATCTGAAATACTAAAAACCTTGCATTGAGTGTTACTCATCATAGGCTAATAAAGTTAATAGTCACGGATGCTTTAGCGAGAGCAAGCTTGACATGGGTGGATTTCTTACCCAAAGCTCCTCGGGTACAAGGACGAGACAGGTTAAGACGAGGAAAAAACAAGGAAAGAGATAAAAGGGTAAACAAAACACGCAAGTCGAAGAACTCTCCTCTAAGGATCAATCTGAGCAAGTAGCATGTCCCTTGACCTATGTCCAGATTAACAGTGATGTTGAAATCATAGGAGAGAATCCTCTGAGGGAGGATATTAGGCCTTGTCTTATTTTCAAAGAATTTCCTTTGAATAAAAGTACAAAGCTAGGAAAAAGGAGAAAAGAAAGGGTCAATACAAATGACATCGCATTAGTTCCTTCACAAACTAAGAGAAGGACAAGATTGAGGGTTGCGGAAAAAGAAGATAGCTTGCAAGAACTGGCGTGGGATAACTGGCACTCAAATCGCCCCGCTTTTCTGGGGATTTGTTCCCTAGATCCGGTTATTAAAACTGGCGGAATCGTAGTTCCACCCCATTTACTGTGGAACTATGCCCCTAGGGGTTTTGGCCCATTTTAAGATGACTCGGATCGTCAAAATTACAAAAAAATAACGAGAAGGGGTGGAACTGTGCCTCGCCGGAAAATTTTCCATCGCCGGCAGGAGACGATTTGAGTGCCAGTTATCACACGCCGCAAGAACTGAGTGTTGTACCAAAAGAACCAATGCCCATAAGTCATGTGGTTGTCACACAAGAACCAACTGCAGCAATTCCAACTTATGAAGCTACAACAGAATTCTACAAGGAAATATTTTTTTGATTCAAATGAATACAACCCTCCTTGCAATTTCCCCAAAGAGAATGTAGTTTCAAATAGTCACGAGGATCCTGCTACGGAACCAGTTTCACAAAGAAAAAATTCCCAACATTGTAACAGGTAAGATACATTTAAAACCCTCTTATTGAGCTTTGCAAAAACAAAATTGTAAATTAAGGAAGGAAAGCATAAGATTGAGAAATAAATTGAAAATCCTCAGAAAAAATACTAAAGAACTAAAGTCTTGTTCAAAGTTGGACAATCTTGTCCAAGCAACCGATGAATGTGGTTGGTCTCCTCCTGTTGAGCATAAAGAGGATCTTGTAGTTGATCCTGTAGCTATAAGAGAAATTCAGAGAAACGCAATGGACGAGCTCAAGGCTACTTATCCTAAATCTTCAGCAAAACTCAAAGGATCTACCAAGAAAGCATATGATACCGAATTGGGTGGATAGTGATTTCAACCCCTTGTCTCTTTCCACAATAGATGTATGCACGGATTCAATAAATGCAAATACTTTCTTTGAAATAATGCAATTGAAGGCAAAAATCTCTAAGTTAAAATATGTAGTTGAATCATATGACAGCGGGGTGGTTTCCCTAGCAGAGCACAGCCAAACCATCCAAGAGCTAAGGGAAATATGTGTTTAGTTTGTTGTTGTTAACAAAATATGGTGGGACAGTTGTAAAGGAGTAAGAGAAAAAATATCAGAACTTGAAGGAAGAGTGAAGACATTGAGAGCTGAGAAACAATGTATGGGCACTCTTGTTCAAAATATTCTTAGCTGCATAAGGCTCTCTCATTCCTATGTTGTCTTCTTACAAGAACAATATTTCTCATTTCAACTTCAAACATTGGCAGAAGAGAGGCCACATGATCTCGCACTATTAATAAATTGTTGGATGCCTATTCAGTGGTAGTCGGGAGGACAAGAATTCTTTATGTCAATTATACCAACATGATATAATTTTATTTTATGACCAGACCTAGAATCCAAATCCATTTGTTGGTGGTGTGCAATTAAGGGCTTTTCTTCCTTCATGAATAATCAACTTCAGTGGAATTTGTCCCAAACTACTGTTTCAGAAAATGAACAAAATTGTAGTTTGTGGGTATGGGGAGAAAATACTAATCCACGGGTTCCAATTAGAGTACACCATGAGTTGATAACGTCCATTGAACGAATTTCCATAGTTGTTGCAACTTAACATAAAGCCATTTTCTACTTTACTAAACATGTTAATCCCAGGAGGATGAATACCTTGTTAGCTTGTAAACACAAATGGCATATTGCAAATGAAGAGCTACAAAGGCGAGACCCATTCAATTATCTGAATTTATGTGAAGCAGTAGGAAGAGTTGATAAGTATATTGCATGTATGATTAGATGTGGTTTAAGGTGATAGGAATGATTTTTCATTTTCCTTTAATTTGGTTTCCCAGTCCAAAATACCAATTTTCTTATAATCTAAATCCTAAAGAAGAAGTCAGGTTTTGGAAAGAAGTTGTAGATAGAGTTAGGTACTATACATCAAATGAAGAGGGACACGGTGCCTACAGTCTTAGTGATTTGCATAAGGCACATTCATGTTCAGAATTTGATGCAGATTGAGTACAGTAGTTACAAACTTACATGTGGACATGCAACAGTTTCAGTGGGGGAGAAATGATGGGACTCTGTTTTGGCATGGATATATCACCATTTTTCCTGTTTTTTACTAGACCATTGTCATTCCTTTTTACCTTTTTGAATCATAATTATACCCTTTTTGACATAAATCATTCAAATATTCTTTTCTCCCTTCTTGGCAATATTAATGAATTTTGTCATACATATGAAGGTATATTATCATTTTTGCTTAACCTGCAGTTTAAGATTGTTACAGGATAGATACAAGGATGGTGTGTTGCAGCTCAAGCTCAAGTTTGTTGCAGCTCAAGCTCAAGTTTGTTGCAAATCAAACATAGGAATGGCTTTCTATGGAAGAAGGCAGAGTGTTATAGAACATTGTTTGCTATGGATCCATAAACTCCATCGATGTTGTTCAAATTCAATTGTTGAGAATGGTTGCTACGAATCCTAGTTAGCCTCCATGTCATTTGCCATCTATCATATCCAAATACTACAGAACTACGAACCTTCATCCAAAGCACTGGTTCCAGCATATTGTTGTTGAAGATGGATATAAAAGGGATCTCCACTATTATCAAGGTCTATCTATGGATGGAATTGGATTGTGTTGCAATTTGATTATTGATTTAGTCACTTAAGCAGCTGTTTTGTTTCAATTTCAATATAATAATTTTTCCCCAATCAGAAGCTTTGTTTAGAGAAATCAGAAATCAGGATCGATTCCTCATTTTTTGTTAATTGGTTAAGCTCTGATGCATAACATATATATATATGGCCCACCGGGGATAGAGCAATTGGTAATGAGTAATTGAGATGAGAAGTTGTAAATGGAAGGTCACAAATTCAAATCCTTGTGGCTACTTACTTATATATATAATATATATATATATATATATATAGCAACGAAGGGAAGGGGGAACCGGTTGGTTGTAACTCACAATTTTGCAATAGAAATATATTTTTCATGATACTATTAATGAAGAAATTTTGACAAAATCTAATAAATGCTCTCTTAGGACTTTTGTCAAACACTTAGCCTCTATTATGTTCAGAGGAGGATTATAACCCTAGTACTCCTCTTTTGGATTCATCTTCGGGCAGTATACTATCTATCCTTCATTATCACCATTGAAGAGGGTGCATTATTACCAAGGGCACTGTTATCACACAACTTGTAGTTGCCCCTAGTGGTATCCCATCCGGGACGGTAGAGGAGATGGGCAACTAAAGAGGTGACCCAAGAGATGCCATAGTTCCCAATGCAATGTGGGAGTCATGTCAACCGAGGCACTCTTCACTTTAGATCTAGATAAAACAAGACCTAGGGGGAGACCCTATAACCAATCAAAGGTGATTGGACCCAAACAAAGGTTCCTAGGGATGAGTAAGTGGTAAGTTACGGAAACCAATGCAAGGTAAAGTGGACCTAGAATTTAAAGTATGGTTGAAGGTGGTTTGAGGAATGATTAGTGTTTCAACCAATGTATAATTTCGGCCACATGATTTGTTATAATGATATGATGTAATACCATATGTTGCACAAGTGGGTCCCACTTTCTTGGGATATGTGGAATGGCTTAATGTGGATCCACAAGGTGAACTTTAGGGATGCAATTGGCCCTAGAGGATGTGCAATGATTAGATCTATGGATCTAAGTTGAAATTAGGAGTACCCATGTACCGGATCTAAGGTTTGACACAATTCCCAAGGAGTGCGCCTTGCTTGAGGAAGACTAGTGCCTTATTGGATGGTTTAATGGAGTCAAAATATATGTCAAAGTGTAGATCGGGACACCTAGAGGTCAAGTCAAGTGGGCTAATTGAGATTGAGTAGTTGTATCTTGCTAGATCTAGGATTTCATGATATGACCCTAAGTGGACCACAATCCCTTAAAACAAGGAATGCTACCCCCAAGGCAGATCGTCACAAAATGATACTCTAGACCTAGGTTTCAAGGTATGGCCGTTCCAAATCCACAAAAATATCAACCACCCACTTCCTCAAAGTGGGCAAACTCACTCAGCCAAGGGAGTGCGACCTTGCTCAAGGAGGGCTAAAAGGTGGATAAGGTGAGCCAAATCAAGTCCAATGGCCACCAAACTGTAGATCCAAGTAGCTTATGCACCGATCTATGTGGATCTAGAAAATCAAGTCAATCCAAGGGTTAGATCTTACTAGATCTAAGTTTTAAGATGCCAAGTAGTTCAAAAGGGGGTTTTTATCCCTTAAAATGTGGAATGATGCCCACAAGGTAGAAATCACCAAAGTAAAAGTCTGGGGGTAGGTTATCAAGTGTGTAGATTACAAATCAAGCGGGATCTCACCTACCCATATGCTAGATCTAACCCAACAAGCCTCTCCAAGGAAGTGCGATTTGGTTCAAGAGGGCTATATTGCCTTGAAAAGTGTGTCAATTTTAACCCAATCACCACCAAACTATAGATCCAACTAGGGGTGGATGCTATAGAGGTGGGTTCTTAAGATCTTTTCAAAAGCAAGGCTAGATCTAAGAAAAACCAAAATTGGAGTTTTAATTAATTAGGGTTTGTGACCAATGAAGATAGAATGGATGAAAGAGGCACATACCTTGTAGATCTTACCTCAATTGCTTGTGGCCACCTTGCAAATTGATAGCATTCTCCTATGTATATATTCAAGAGTGAGATCCAAGAGCTCCAACCAAAACGTCCTCCTCCAAGATAGCCAAATCATCCTCCTCCTACAAGACAAGATCAAAGAAACAAGTCAAGTAAAATGATTATGAAAATGATAGAAAGATGTAATAGAAAGCATCAACTATGTCACGAAGATACAATAATGATACTCCATGTCACAAGATCAACCCAAAAGAGAATATGTGGACCCCTCCAACAATGACCCTCAAGAAATCGCCCTCCTCTCCATCAATTCGACTTTCCTGCAAGAAGACTAGTAGAAACACCAAAATCCACAATGATACATAGAAGAGATACTCTATACTCAATAGGCAAGAGAATCCACAAGACAAGAGAGATATGCTCCACAAAGAAGTGTTCTATTCCAATATTCCAGAGCTCCAAAGGTGAGCTATACAATAGGGGGTCCCCTCCTTATATAGGATAATAAAGACCAAAACCCTATACCACTCTACAATACTACATCAAATGAGTGGTTGAGATTAAAAGATCTCAATACATGATCAATGGCTAATAATGAATCATAACAATATATCACATGGATCACCCAATATAATGATGACGCCCTAACTAAATGGTACAAACTGAGGATGACGTCATCCACTAGAGGGGTAAAAGTACAAAAATCCACCTCATAATGACTAAGACATGACATAAGAAGCACATGGCGGGGCTAGGAGGCATCAATCCTTACTAGCTCATCCCCAAGGCACAATAAAATAATAAAATATGTCCAAGATAATATAAATGATCAAATCTGTCCTCAAAATCTGTGACAGACAAGCAGTAAAAGACCTCCTGTGATCGTTGTGGGCCTACCCACATGGTGAAAACTGGCTGAAAGATAGTGGGATCACCCTGGAAGACCTCTGTGAAAACCAAATGCCAAAACCTTGCCTCAATTGCCCAAATCGAATTCCTTAGTGACCACTTTATCCCATTTTTTAACTGCCTCAGTAGCTGTGAAAGTGCCAAAACTGCCTCCCAGGACATCTGCACTGTCCAACTGAGCCCACCAGGCTCTCCAAAAGGGGGGGTAAATGGTAAAAACAAGTGTTTGGACCACCCCCTCCTCATACAGCGCCCTAGGTGAACTGGCCTCTCCTGGCCCCTGCTGCTCAGGCTGGGAAATCAGCCGCAAATCTGGTCAACAAGTGTAAAACTACATCAATCACTGTCAAAAGTGCCCGGAACTGAAAGATAAGTGTCTCATTGGATCCAGAAGACCCAAATCCACTAGGAATGTGTATTCATACACCATGGGTTTCCCTAATGGGCCATCTGTAGGGTTCACCATATGTGGACAGTGCATAATCTGATGATCTGAAATAATAATAAAACCTGCTGAACTACATCAATCATCATCTGAACCATATGTCCATCATATGACATCATCATCAAGTATGTGGGACCATCAATCATCATCAATAGGTATATATATATGGCCCACATCATCACGGATCCCAATAATATACAACCAAGGATAAATCACGTCAGTAGACTAAGACATGCTTCTCTAATCATTCTCACAGTCAAGCTCAAAGTATAACATCCATTCAGTGGCATTAATCAAGTTAGCATATTCCTTTGTTATATAAAATTACTTGCACAATAGTTCAAATGACAAACTCACCCATTGGACATGGTCAAACTGCTAGTGAAGGATGAAGGCTAGGAACAAGGTTGGGCCAAGGGGTTCACTTGTCTAACTTAACTCAAAAATACTTTGGACTGGGAGAAGGGGGGAAGCTACAAACTCTGTGCTTGGAAAAAATAACACGGGGAATGGTTGTGCCTCACAAATGGATAAGTTGTTCAGAGATTGCTTATTCAACTTAGGCATCATGTCTACATCAAGTTGATCCAGGTTCATTAGGATCATTCAATTTCATTTCATGGCCTTTTTGGCCTACATAACCCTTCGTATCTCAGGTGTGCTGATAAGCACAACTAGTTGCAGCTTGCATCCAGGACATGTTTTTCAAATACATATAAGGTCAGCAATTGTTTAGATATAGCTTTTAAGAACCATTGCTTTTTTGGACATTTCTTATACTCTTCGAGGAGTATTTTTAGTTGTTCATCGCTCTTGCCCTTTTTAGTTTCCATGGGTGAATTTATAAGTTTCCATAAGTAGAACATGACCTTTCAGTTTTAGCCAACAACATCTCAAGTGACTAAGGGTAGTTCGAGCCAATGCCAAACATCGGGACAACCGACCAGAATGATTTAGGCCTACAATCCAACTCACCAAAGGCAAGTTTTGTCACCAACTTATAGCCGAGACACTGAACATACAGGGATGTGGTCCAAACACAGAGGTAGAAAAATGGGGAAGTCCTCAGTATCAGAAAGTCAAATGAGACAGGTCAAGGTTTAAAGTCAAATAGGAAAGTCATGTATGGATGGAGTCAAGTGAATATGGAGCCTACACTAGTAGACAACTGGTGTCAGGAAAGACCATATCTATGTAAGGTGGAAAACCAGCGGGTTTTGTTAAATGACCTAAATGTGCAAGCAATTGTCCATTTTATGATTTATAGTTCATTTTAAACAGTTTGCCACATCAGGAATAATATACCAAGTAGATGATGTGGAAATGACTAAATCAACAAGATAATAATCCACAGTCAATGATAAAATATCCATAGATCATACAACATCATGATAGCAATAAACATCATATACCATCTGAAACACTGTTGCAATATATCTCTAAGCACTGAACTGAAACTGTATGGGATAAAGGGTCACATCGGTCATCAAATATGAACTCTCAAGGCTCAGCCTTGACACAAGGTCTAACATAAGTCTGAATAATACACTGCTCTGATCATGAGTGATCACAAAATATACAATCATCATGGCCATGCTCTGAATAATGGAAGCTCTGGAATGTGCAGAAATCTGCTAAACAAGAATAGTAGCCCTGCTACTATGGTGTGATAACAGGCACATTATTGGAGGAGAAGCAATCCTTATCTCATTCATCCACTGGTACAATTCTTGCATGCTGGTCTTATATTGACATACATCAACTCCTCTATCTGGCGGTACATACATGCATAACTTCTATCCCTATTTTATAGCATTTCTGATTACTTGGGTTAATACATCTGCATGCAAGCGCATGCATGCTTAGATCAGTACATCCATTCATACTTCCCTCATTTACTGAGCCATAAAGACTACTAGAAACCAACAGAACTTCATTAAAAGAAAAAAATATCAATTTGGGGATATTACAGTGGTATTAGAGCATGCTCCTCGCCAGCTGTGGGAGCATGCAATTGTGAACAGTAAATGAATACAGAGGACCCACACAATAATACGTATAGGAGGCAGAGATTTAGAATCAATGGAAGAAGAGAAGAAGAAGAGTTAGAGGATATAGAACTGGGGGATACAGAGACTCAATTTGAAAAGGCTAAAGGCAAAGAAACAATGGCAGATGATGATAAAATGGCTTTCAGTAGCCTCCTTTCCGCTTTGAAGGAACTAACTTCAGGACACAAAGAAATGGTGAGTTCCATCAAACAATTGAAAGATAAATCAAAGCCCACCCCACACAACCCTATGTTTCCAACCAGTGACAGGGTATCCACAAGTAGCAGTGGGGAACAGTTACATACCAATCTGCAGAGCCACCCCCATCTCTACAATAGGTCATCCCAACCTACCATGGCACAGTTCTTAGATAGCCCAGTAGCAGTGCCCATAGCACAGGTAGAGCCAGAAGAACCAATGGGGGCATATTTAAGAGAGTACAGAGCACTGGGAGATGACTTCCAGTCAGCCATGACCTTCACAGATTTTTGCCACTTTAAAAGTAAGAACAGGCCAAGAGCTTACAACAAGCGTTTCAACCAGAACTATGAGTTACAGTGCACGGTAGGGAAACTGACTATTCCTGCCTTTAAGGGGACCCGAAGTCGCCCAGCGCGGAATTGGGTGCAGAAGTTGGATACTTACTTCCAACTCAACCCCATGATAGAGACATATGCCATTAAGTTGGCTACTTTGCATTTGGACGGGGAATCCCATGAGTGGTGGTACCACGGGCTAGTGACCTTGGGTCACAATACCATCACCTCATACACAAATTTTACACAGAGGCTCATTGAGCGCTTTAACAGGAAAGACCCCGAGATGCATTTCAGAGAGATAGCACAACTCAAACAGATAGGCAGTCCAAATGCATTCATATCAGAGTTCCAGAGGGTAGCAATCATGGTGACATACATTTCAGAGAACGGATTGATTATGTTGTTTACCGAGGCCCTCACTAAGCCCTTACGTGGATGGGTTAAGGCTTATAGACCCACCACCCTAGCAGATGCCATTAGTCATGCCAAATATTTACAGGATTCAGTTCCCAAAAATAGGTTTCCTCCCAGAACCAATTTTCCTATAAAAGATAAGGAGAAGAGACCCTTCCAAAAAGAATGGCCCAAGAAAGAGTGGATGGATAATAATACCCGCCAGGACCTTAGAAGAAAGAAACTATGTTTCATCTACCAAGAACCATGGGTACCAGGTCACAGATGTTCAAGGAAGGCAAAGGTCCACTACATAGAGGTCTACTCCGACAGTGGAGAGGATGAGGATTATCAAGATCAGGAACAAGGAGAGGCATACGAGACAGCAGAGGAGGAGCAGTCTCCTGAGAGGACACCAGGAGGTGTCATTGCTACATTATCTAGGTTCCTAGATTCCAAACTCTCTGGATTAGAGGTGTCATACAGGGAAATAGGGTTGGAGAATTGATAGATGGTGGGGAATCCCACAACTTTATTGACGCTATAAGGACAAAAAGAAAGGGTATTCCGACTAAGATATTTGATGGATTTACAATAGCTGCAGCAAGTCACCACACCATGGAGTGTAGTCTAAGGATCCCAAAATTGCAAGTAACACTCGGGAACTATACAGTGACCGAAACATTCTATGTGGTTGATGTGCCAGACACAAATGTGGTATTGGGAGTTCAGTGGCTTTATTCCATAGGAAAGTATTCTACAAACTAGCAAACCATGGAGATGGAGTTTCAGGGAACAGACGGATTGACAGTAGTTTTGAGAGGGATGAATACCTACCCTCCCAGTGCAGTATCATCACAAAGGATGGAGGCAGTGCTCTGACAGGGAGACATAGAGTGGGAAGCAAAGTGCTTGGTTACCTTCAGGAAGCCACAAGATAAAGCCACACAACATCTAGCAAATATATAGGCACTACTGCAGAAGCACAAAGCAGTATTCGGAGACCTTCCAGCAGGTAGACCTCCAGATCGGGGATTTGAGCACATTATTGAGCTAGAGGAGGGGACTCAAGCAATCATCACTACCCCTTACCGACACCCCAAAAGATATAAAGATGAAATTGAAAGTACGATTAAAGAATTGCTCAAATAAGGGTACATAAAACCTGGCTCCAGTCCATTTGCATCCTCAGTGGTGCTAGTAAAGAAGGATGGAACCTTACGCATGTGCATTGATTACAGGGCACTTAACAAGAAGACAATTAAAAACAGGTATCCAATCCCCAGGATCGATGAATTGATGGATGAACTACAGGGGGGAAATTACTTCTCCAAGATTGACCTCCACTCAGGTTACCATCAAATTCGGTTAGGGAACAGGATGTTGCAAAGACCGCTTTCTGTTGTCACTACGGACACTATGAGTTTCTAGTGGTTCCATTTGGGCTCACTAATGCACCAGCCACTTTCCAGTCATGCATGAACAACATCTTCAAGGATCAGTGACACAAGTATCTTCTGGTATTCTTCGATGACATATTGATATACAGTAGGACTTGGGAAGAACATTTGAGACACTTAAATGAAGAACTTGGAATTTTAAAGGAACAAACACTATATGCCAAGATGTCCAAATGCGAGTTCGGTATGCAAGAGATGTTATATTTGGGACATGTGATAGGGGAAAATGGGGTACAGGTACATTTAGAGAAGATTAGAGCAATACTGGATTGGCCTACACCTAGAAATGTGACAGAGTTGAAGGGATTTTTGGGCCTTTACACCTACTACAGGAGGTATGTTAGTGGGTTTTCACAGATGACCGCACCTCTCACCGATCTTACCAAGAAAGCGGCATTCAGTTGATCAGAGACAGCACAACAGACGTTTGAAAAAATGAAAAAGGTAATGAGTTCATGCCCAGTACTAGCACTACCAGATTTTTCACAGCCATTTGTATTAGAATGTGATGCTTAGGGAGAGGGTATAGGGGCAGTATTGATGCAGAACAATCACCCAATTGCATTTGAGAGCAGGAAACTCAAGGAATATGAACGACACTATTCAATATATGACAAGGAAATGTTAGCCATTCTCCATGCGCTAACCAAGTTCAGGAAGTACCTAGTGGGTGGCAGATTCAAGATTAAGATAGATCACAACAACTTAAAATACTTCCTGGAACAAAAAGAATTAAATGAGAGGCAACAGAAATGGGTGAGTAAGATTCAAGCCTATGAATTTGAGATCAAATACATAAAGGGAAAAAACAATGTGGTAGCAGATGCACTTTCTAGGCGACCAGCCACTTGATCCCTTATGAGCATTTCATCGGATTGGAGATATCATCTTTTGGTTGAGTACTCCAAAGATAAGTTTCCTTGCGAAATATTGGATGGACAGATTCAGGATGACAGGTACAGAGTCATAGATGACATCATATACTATAAAAACAAAATATACTTGGTCCCCGATTCTTCCCTTAAGAAAAATATTATGCAAGCTTCTCACAACTCACCTTTAGCAGGACATCAGGGATTTCTTAAGACTTACAAGCAGATTAGAGAGAGGTTCTCATGGAAAGGCCTCAAGAATGATGTGATGCAGCATGTGAGAGAGTGCATTTTGTGCCAACAGAACAAGATAGAGCACACTCACCCAGTCGGTTTACTACAACCATTACCCATTCCTGAGCAAAAATGGGAAAGCATTTCCATGGATTTTATTATAGGGTTTCCCAAGGTACAAGGTAGAGACTGCTTGTACGTAGTGGTGGATAATTTGACGAAGTTCACTCACTTCTTTGCCATCCCATCAGACTATTCAGCAGCACAGGTAGCCGAGTTGTTTTTCAGAGAGGTATTCATACTACATGAGTTACCTAAGACCATCGTCAGTGATAGGGATAGCAAGTTCACTGGAGCCTTTTGGCAAGAACTTTTCAGCTTGGTGGGGACAAAATTAGCTATGAGCACGAGTTATCATCCACCGAGCGACGAATAGACAGAGATAGTTAACAAGTGGATTGATGGATACTTAAGGAATTGTGTAGCAAGTCAGCAGAGAACATGGATTAAATGGGTACACTTAGGAGAACACTATTACAATACTACCCACCATATGATCGTTGGTATGACACCCTTCAAATCCTTGTACGCTTATGATGCTTTATCTTTCCCAGATCTGATATTTGGTGATAGCAGGGCTCCAAAAGCCAAAGAGTGGATTCAAGAGAGTCAAGATATTCTCAAAATTATCAAAGAAAACATACAGGTTATTCATAATCAACAAAAGGTGTATGCAGATAGACACAGGATTGAGCGCCAGCTTTGAGGTAGGGGACCTGGTATACTTACGTCTACAATTTTACGGGAAATCGTCCCTTAAAAAGAAATGAGTAGATAAACTTAAGCCTCGCTTCTATGGTCCTTACAAGATAATCTGGAAAGTCGGAGAGGTAGCATATGAACTCGAATTACCCCCAGAAAGCAAGATTCATAACATATTTCATGTGTCTAACCTTAAAAAGGAAGTAGGTCAACAGATTGTGACATCATCTGAGCTGCCCCCCCTTGATGATGAGGGGCAACTAATTTTGGTTCCAGAACGAATCCTATAGGTTCGAGAAAGAAAACTAAGGAACATGATCATTAGAGAATACTTGGTTCAATGAAAAGAATTGCCTATAGAAGAGGTCACTTGGGAAGGAGAACAGGTATTACAGCACCCGGCGTTACAGTTGCTTGAGGACAAGCAATTTTGAGTGGGGAGGACTGTAATGTCCTCTTCTGCTTAAGCACAGAGGACCATCACGCTAACCTATCTGATTCCCATAGGTTCGAGCGGGCACTGACATTTAGGGAATTAACTGAGGATTGATGCCATTTACACCCTAAGAAGATCTTTATCATGGTTATTATATCATCATTAGATAAATAAGGGCCACGGAAACTAGGGTCCACTTGCATGCATGACATACGATCTATATTTCATGTTGCATGCACCGATACTCCTTCATTGAGCCTCCATGCACTCCAGAATCACTGCATACAAATCAACTAGAAATTAGAAGATAAAGTGACCTAGTCATGCAAAAGTTAGGTCAAAAGTTAGGTCAGGCAAGTGAATGTTATAAAAGAGAGGTAAAGCGAGTGGGCAAAGCCCGCTTATATGATTATTGATTTGAGAAGTTTAATTGGAGAGCTCAGTGAGCTATTTTGGGGTTGAGTGCTATTCAGTGTATTTCGGTAACGAAATCTATCTGCCCTAGTCACTATCAGGTTGGATCATCCAGATTCAACATTGCTATCATCATCAAGTATTGATCTTTAGCACCTTGTAGGGATCAAGTTATAAGTTGGATTGAAGGATTTTTCCTTCCTTGCATGAGCGAATTGTTCAAGGAGAGATTCATTCATATCTCGAGCTATAGGGTCCAGATCTTATGCATGCTGGCTCCATTCATCCGAGAGCAGCACTATTACCCTACTCCTGGAAGAGGGGTTCTTTCCTTGGCCTCCTAAGCAAGTTATCAACATCTCAAGGATTCCAAAGACGTCCTCCCTGCATGGGAGACTTTCTCAGAGGAGGTGTTCACATTTTAGGCTCAGAAGCCACTACTTGATCTGCATGCAACCTCTATTATGTCCAGAGGGGGATTATAACCCCAGTACACCTCTTTCGGATTCATATTCGGACAGTATACTATATATCCTTCATTATTACCATTGAAGAGGGCACATTATTACCAAGGGCGTATTATTGGAGGAGAAGCACTCATTATCGCATTCATACACCGGCACAATTCTTGCATGTTGGTCTTATATTGACATACATCGACTCCTCTATTTGACGGTAGGTATTTGCATAACTTATATCCCTATTTTATAGCATTTCTGATTACTTGGGTTAATACATCTACATGCAAGCGCATGCATGCTTAGATCAATACATGCATTCATACTTCCCTCATATGTTAAGCCATAAAGACTACTAGCAACCAACATAACTTCATTAAAAGAAAAAAATATCAGTTCGGGGATATTATGTTGGTAGTACGGCTGTCGTTACACCAAAACCCGCAGGTGATTGGTAAACTCACCACCGCCATATTTCAAGGATCTACGAGAGGCGACTAGTCCCTTGTCACGATACACCGGGGAGCGCTGACTACTTGCAATTTCGTGCAACAATCTCCCCCTCAGCGCAAGCCAAGTGTGTATCGAACTCGTGACCTCTAGCTCTGATACTAATTGTTGGTAGTACGGCTGTCATTACACCAAAACCCGCAGGTGATTGGTAAACTCACCACCGCCAGATTTCAAGGATCCACGAGAGGCGATTAGTCCCTTGTCACGATACACCAGGGAGCACTGACTACTTGCAATTTCGTGCAACATATTACAGTGGTATTAGAGCATGTTCCTCACCAGTTGTGGGAGCATGCAATTGTGAACAGTAAACGAATACAGAGGACCCCCACAATATTACGTACAGGAGGCAGAAATTTAGGAATAGTGGAATAAGAAAAGAAGAAGAGTTAGAGGATATAGACCTGGGGGATACAGAGACTCAGTTTGAAAAGGGTAAAGGCAAAGAAACATTGGCATATGATGATAAAATGGCTTTCAGTAGCCTCCTTTCTTCTTTGAAGGAACTAAATTCGGGTCACAAAGAAATGGTGAGTGCCATCAAACAATTGACAAATAAATCAGGGTCCACCCCACACATCCCTATGTTTCCCAACAGTGATAGGGTATCCACAAGTAGTAGTGGGGAACAGTTACATACCAATCTGCAGAGCCACCCCCATCTCTACAATAGGTCCTCCCGACCTACCATGCAATAGTTCTTAGATAGCCCAGCAGCAGTGCCCATAGTACAAGTAGAGCCAGAAGAACCAATGGGGGCATATTTAAGATAGTACAAAGCACTGGGAGATGTCTTCCAGTCAGCCATGACCTTCACAAATTTTTGCCACTTTGAAAGTAAGAACAGGCCGAGAGCTTACAACAGGCCTTTCAACCAGAACTATGATTTATATTGCACAATAGGGAAACTAAATATTCCTGGCTTTGAGGGGACCCGGAGTGGCCCAGCGCGGAATTGGGTGCAGAAGTTGGATACTTACTTCCAACTCAACCCCATGATAGAGACAGATGCCATTAAGTTGGCTACTTTGCATTTGGATGGGGAATCCCATGAGTGGTGGTACCACAAGCTAGTGACCTTGGGTCACAATTCCATCACCTCGTACATAGATTTTACACAAACGCTCAGTGAGCGATTTGACAGGAAAGACCCCGAGGTGCATTTCAGAGAGTTAGCAGGTGCATTTCAGAGAGCTAGCACAGCTCAAACAGACAGGTTGTCCAGATGCATTCATATCAGAGTTCCAAAGGGTAGAAGTCATGGTGATAGACATTTCAAAGAGCAAATTGATTATGTTGTTTACCGAGGCCCTCATTGAGCCCTTACGTGGATGGGTTAAGGCTTATAGACCCACCACCCTAGCAGATGCCATCAGTCGTGCCAGATATTTACAAGATTCAGTTCCCAAAATAATGTTTCCTCCCATAACCAATTTTCCTATCAAAGATAAGGAGAAGAGACCCTTCCAAAAAGAATGGCCCAAGAAAGAGTGGATGGATAATGATACCCACCATGACCTTAGAAGAAAGAAACTATGTTTCAATTGCCAAGAACCATGGGTACCAGGTCACAGACATTCAGGGAAGGGGAAGGCCCACTACATAGAGGTCTACTCCGACAGTGGAGAGGATGAGGATTATCAAGATCAGGAACAGGGAGAGGCACACGAGATAGTAGAGGATGAGAATTATCCTAAGGGGGCACCAGGTGGTGTCATTGCTACATTATGTGGGGTTCCTAGATTCCACACTCTCCGGATCAGAGGTGTCATACAGCGCAACAAGGTTGGAGTATTGATAGTTGGTGGGGAATCCCACAACTTTATTGATGCTGCATGGATAAAAAGGAAGGGTATTCCGACGGAGAGATTTGATGGATTTACAGTAGCCGCTGCAAGTCACAACACCATGGAGTGTAGTCAGAGGATCCCAAAATTGCAAGGAACACTCGGGAACTATATAGTGACTGAAACATTCTATGTGGTTGACGTACCAAACACAAATGTGGTATTGGGAGTTCAGTGGCTTTATTCCATAAGAAATTTTTCTACAAACTACCAAACCATGGAGATGGAGTTTCAGGGAATAGATTGATAGAGTGTAGTTTTGAGAGGGATGAATACCTACCCTCCCAGAGCAATATCATCACATAGGATGGAGGCAGTGCTCCGACAGGGAGACATAGAGTGGTCAGTAGAGTGCTTGGTTACCTTCAGGAAGCCACCAGATAAAGCAACGCAACATCCAACAGATATACAAGCACTACTGCAGAAGCACAAAGCAGTATTCAGAGACCTTCCAGCAGGTAGACCTCCAAATCGAGGATTTGAGCACATTATTGAGCTAGAGCAGGGGACTCAAGCAGTCATCATCACCCCTTACCGACACCCGAAAAGATATAAATATGAAATTGAAAGTACGATTAAAGAAATGTTCAAATTAGGGTACATAAAACCTAGCTGCAGACCGTTTGCATCCTCAGTGGTGCTAGTAGAGAAGAAGAATGGAACCTTACGCATGTGCATTGATTACAGGGCACTTAACAAGAAGACAATTAAAAACAGGTATCCAATCCCCAGGATCGATAAATTGATGGATGAACTACAGGGGAAAAAGTAATTCTCCAAGATTGACCTCCGATTAGGTTACCATCAGATTCGGGTTAGGGAACAAGATGTTCCAAAGACCACTTTTCGTTGTCACTACGGACACTAAGATTCTAGTGATGCCATTTGGGATCACTAATGCACCAGCCACTTTCCAGTCATGCATGAACAACATCTTCAAGGCTCAGTTATGCAAGTATCTTCTGGTATTCTTCGATGACATATTGATATACAGTAGGACTTGGGAAGAACATTTGAGACACTTAGATGAAGTACTTGGAATTTTAAAGGAACAATCACAATATGCCAAGATATCCAAATGCGATTTCGGTATGCAAGAGATGTTATATTTGGGACATGTTATAGGGGAAAATGGGCCTTTGCACTTTCTACAGGAGGTATGTCAGTGGATTTTAATAGATGACCGCACCTCTCACCGATCTTACCAAGAAAGTGGCATTCAATTGGTTAGTGACAGATGTTTGAAAAAATGAAAAAGGTAATGAGTTCACGCCCAGTACTAGCACTACCAGATTTTTCACATCCATTCCTATTAGAATGTGATTCTTTGGGAGAAGGTATCGGGGCAGTATTGATGCAAAAAAATCACCCAATTGCATTTGAGAGCAGGAAACTCGAGGACTATAAATGACACTGTTCAATATATGATAGGGAAATGTTAGCCATTCTCCATGCGCTAACCTAGTTCAGGAAGTGCATAGTGGTTGGCAGATTCAAGATTAAGATAAATCACAACAACTTAAAATACTTCCTGGAACAGAAAGAATTAAATGAGAGGAAACAGAAATGGGTGAGTAAGATTCAAGCCTATGACTTTGAGATCGAATACATAAAGGGAAAAAACAATGTGGTAGCAAATGCACTTTCTAGGCAACCAGCCACTTTATCCCTTATGAGCATTTCGTCGGATTGGAGATCTCATCTTTTGGTTGAGTACTCCAACAATGAGTTTGCTTGCGAAATATTGGATGGACAGATTCAGGATGACAAGTGCAAAGTCATAGATCATATCATATACTATAAAAACATAATCTACTTGGTCCTCGAGTCTTCCCTTAAGAAAAAGATTATGCAAACTTCTCATGACTCACCTTTAGCAGGACATCATGGATTTCTTAAGACTTACGGGAAAATTAGAGAGAATTTGTCATGGAAGGGCCTCAAGAATGATGTGATGCAACATGTGAGAGAGTGCAATTTGTGCCAATAGAACAAGATAAATCACACTCACCCAGCCGGTTTACTACAACCATTACCCATTCCTGAGGAAAAATGGGAAAGTATTTCCATGGATTTTATTACAGGGTTTCCCAAGGTACAAGGTAGAGACTGCTTGTACATAGTGGTGGACAGGTTGACCAAGTTTGCTCACTTCTTTGCCATCCCATCAGACTATTCAGCAACATATATAGCCAAGTTTTTTTTCAGAGAGGTATTCAGACTACACAGATTACCTAAGACCATCGTCAATGATAGGGATAGCAAGTTCACTGGAGCCTTTTCGCAAGAAATTTTCAGGTTGGTGGGGACAAAATTGGCTATGAACACGAGTTATCATCCACAGAGCGACGGACAGACAGAGATAGGTAACAAGTGGATTGAGGGATACTTGAGGAATTATGTAGCAGGTCAGTAGAGAACATGGATTAAATGGCTACACTTATGAGAATGTTGTTACAATACTACATGTTAAGATTCAATATGCTAAGATAGAAAATATCAGCATTTCATTCCATTTCACAACAATAGCATATACAGGATCACTGAAAGAACAACAAGCACAACATAAACATAAGAGACACAGATTTATCATGGGAAACCCTCGTGGGGTAGAAAACCCAGCAAAGCTTCCTCAATATAGATGACCAACAAATACAAAGATGTAAACCCTCGACATGAGCTCCTTCTCCTCCATAGCAGATATGTCCCTCACCTATGCGCCAATCACAAGTGAGTGTAATGTGTGTTAAATGAGGAACACACCTCCTCTATTTATACACAACTCCGACTTGTCTTTTACATTAACTAGGTTGTCCCCAACTTAACTACTTGACATAATGTGACAGGGCCGACCCCACTAGGGTGGTCTAATAATCCTTTAACCCACATGAATCATACAGGGCCGACCCCCACTAGGGAAGTCTAATAACCCAAGTTACCACATTCTCCACGGAGGAATAAAACATCTCTGGATATACAATAAGGTCTTCACGGAGGAATGAAACATCTCTAGAATAATAAAGTACAAATATAATATTCTTAGAAGTTACAATATTTCAACACTCCCCCTTAACGAGAAGGATATTATAACAACATCTACAGGAGCAAGGAGTCATCAACTACATGATACATGATACATCTATAAATAATTGGAAGCTTTCTTCATACATCATCGGTAACTCAACCAGTTACTGGAATCATCTTTAAATATTTAACACTGGAACATCAACATCATCAGTATTGAGTCTTCATCTTCTGCAACACTCAATCAGCTACATCATTATCATCTCGATCATCTCGATCTACAACATAATCTGCAATACACATGATCCAATTCCAGGATGATCAATCCTTATTAATTTTAGACAAGTCTCATGTCTATGGATGATTCAATCCAGATCTACTTCCAGGATGATCAATCCTTATCAATTTGAGACAAGTCTCATGTTTGTGGACGATGTAATCCAGATCTACTTCCAGGATGATCAATCCTTATCAATTTAAGACAAGTCTCATGTCTATGGACGATGCAATCCAAATCTACTTCTAGGATGATCAATCCTTATCAATTTAAGACAAGTCTCATGTCTATGGACGATGCAATCCAGACACATACATTTTGAACTAAATGTTCAGGGACGATGTAGTCCTATCATCAATTCTCGAAGACAGATGTCTATGGATCAATTATGGTACCGAAGTCCGGGGACGATACAATCCCCTCTCATCCACTAGAGACCACTTTCTCGAAGACATCTGTCTACAGATCAATTCTGGTACCAAAGTCCAGGGATGATACAATCCCCTCTCGTCCACTAGGGACCACTTTCTCGAAGACATATGTCTACGGATCAATTCGGGGACCGAAGTCCAAGGATAATACAATCCCCTCTCATCCACTAGGGACCACATTCTCGGAGACATCTGTCTACATATCAATTCTGGGACCGAAGTCCGGGGATGATACAATCCCCTCTCGTCCACTAGGGATCACATTCTCAGAGACATTTGTCTATGGATCAATTCTGGGACCGAAGTCTGGGGATGATATAATCCCCTCTCGTCCACTAGGGACCACATTCTTGGAGACATCTGTCTACGGATCAATTATGGGACCGAAGTCCGGGGATGATACAATCCCCTATCATCCACTAGGGACCACTCATTGACCTCACTATCGGCATTACCAATATAGGTAACCACATCATCGACCTCATTGTCGATGCTAGCAATTTCATCATCAGTGACCACATCACTCCCCCTTTCGAGGAGGGTCCTTCTGAACTACACCAAGCTTGTCTCGGAAATACTCAAACTTTACTCGAGACAGAGGTTTGGTCAATATATCAGCAACTTGTTCATCAGTGCTCACATACTCGAGCTTGATATCTCCTTTCTGCACCATATCCCATATATAGAAATATCCAATCTCTATGTGCTTTGAATTATCATCGAACACTGGATTCTCTGTCATCTTAATACAACTCTAGTTGTCACACATGATCACAGTGGGGTCCATCTCTAAGTCAAATAGTCTTGATAACAGTTTCCGAAGCCATACTACTTCACAACTAGCAGAGCAAGCAGCTATATATTCCACTTCAGCTGTGCTGAGAGCCACACCGGACTGCTTCCTGCTAAACCACGATATCATGTCAGATCCTAGACAGTAACATCCTCCCGATGTGCTCTTCCTGTCTGATACACTTCCTACCCAATCAACATTTGTGTAGCCATGCAATTTGAAGTCATGATCTCCAAGATAACATAGACCAAAATCTATCGTACCCTTTAGGTACCTCATCACATGCTTTGCAGCTATCAGGTGAACTCGTCTAGGTTCCACTAGATACTGACTCACGGTATTCACAGCAAAGCATATATCTAGTCTGGTATTTGTCAAATACATCAATGACCCAATAATCTATTTGTACAGAGTCATATCCACTAACTCTGATGAGTCATCAACTAACAGCTTCAAGTTGGAATCCATGGGATTGGCCATGGCTTTGCATTCCAACATGTCAAATCTCTTCAGGATTTCTACTTCATACTTTCCCTGGTTGAGAAAGATGCCTTTTGGGCCTTGCCATACTTCCAGACCTAGGAAGTAGTGCATCAATCCGAGATATTTCATCTCAAATTCTGTAGCTAGCTTCTTCTTGCTTTCCATGATTTGTTTCTCATTCCCTGTCAAAAAGAGATCATCCACATACAATAATAGTATGACAGGTTCATCATCCATAACCTTAAGGTAAAGGTTAGGATCAACTTTACTTTGGTAAATCCCAAGCTTGTCAAGAAGCTATCAATTCTTCCTCTGTGACTACACATCATTCACACTCTGCATTGAGTGATCTTCTGCATATCTATCCGTGCCATCTCTTGTTAGATGGGTCTACTGATATGTGCCTCAAGATAATTCGAACTCTGTGGTGAGTTCCTCCTTGAATGTCATCTGTATATAGATACCATCTTCAACCTTGTAGCAATGTCACGTCCCCTCCCATCATACCAATGCGATGGAGAGGATCGTGATGTTAAAACCGGGAATCTAGCCCCATGAACTTATTAAATAAGCATTCACATAATATAAAAAGGCATATGGAAATGTATAATTATAAGAGAACACAACGGAAGTAATTTCAATTACACATCCATCATACATTCAAGATATTCATCAAATAAATAATTACAAAGTTAACACAAGAGAATACTTATCTTATAACAAAGTAGTCCCAAGCAACTGGCTATGCAACTGCAACGTTCCACCCAACCATAGGCCAGTTGTGATCATCAATATCTCAACACACTGCCACCCCCAAGATGGGCATGATCTCTACAAGGAATCATGGAACAGCAGACTCACACATAGCTCAAAGATACACCAAATCAGCCAAGCCAAGCTACAGTTGGGTTTATCAGGCTATTAGGCAATGGAAGGAAGAATTGCTAAGCTAGTGGGATCATCCATAGAGATATGGGCACCCTCTGCAAGATCTATCTAGCTTGGTCTCCACAATACCTACACACCTGGCACAAGGAAGTATTCCCTTCACTAATACACAGTCCCTCAAGCCATACCTCCCATTCTAGTGTTCTTCAAGGTGTGCATAGAAGAGCAACCAACCCTTTTGATACTCTTGAGAGGTTACCTCCTCACTAGGTTTATCAAGCCAATTCTGGTCCACTTCCACTCCTAATTCTTGCTCATAATTTCCAACCAACACAAGGATGCACCCTACAATAAAACACAAGTGCTGAAAAACGTGGGCAACCAAAACGAACTGGTAGATGGGGAATAAACCCTGGGAGAGCAAATTCGTTTTCAAAAAACGTTTTTCTGCATTTCAGGGGCAAAAACGACCTCTATAAACCCCCAAAACGTGACTCCCTTTCTCCCAGCCACTGTGCAACACAAAAACGAGCTCCCAACTATGGAAAAATGCAGGAAATTGGTAAAAAACGTGATGGGGAAATCCCAGCTAGCTCAGACTGCGTGAGAGAGGAAAGACTATGGGTTCAGAATGGCTTTGGGCACCATTTCGTGGGTGTTTTCTTGCCCCATAAGCAAAAGTATGTTTTCCCAGGTTGATGGCTTGCCCATGCACAAAATTGGCTACCATGCCTCTTCATTCCCAAGGCATTAATTGCCTCAACCAATTTCTGGAAGAATTAAATGATTGGGTGCATAACACAAAATGGGTAGTTGGTGGTTTATGGGTTTTCTCATTGACACATGGATTAACACCATTGGCTTAAGGGTTTGAATAATTTCCCCCCTATTCCTTGTAGAAATCATGCCCCCATCTCTTTGTTGCATTGCATAGCTAGTTGTGGGTTTTTCATTAAAATTCGTATTTACATGATGTCTTAATTTACATTGTGCCTATCTAGCACAAGAAACATAGGCATCTATTTTTAATTTCTAATACATAAAACGCTAAATCAATGGTGGGGCCTTGGCCTTGGGATCCTCACCATGATTAAATATCAATATTTGCATCATTTACAATTTAATGCGAAGGGGGTCAAAATGGGGCATGACAAGCAAAGGTTGAAATCCTCATCACCCATGGTGATCATTAAGCTCATCAAATGACTATCGATCCTGGGTACCTGTTGAACCCATACAGAGCTTTCTTCAATTGAATCCTGGGAGTTTTCTCAATTTGCACTTCTTCTTCAATTACACCATTAAGAGAATGGTCTAGCCACTTAGAGCAAACATCTCGTCATGATCCTCTTCCTCTTTCTAAGAGAATCTTCTAGCCACGAGCCTTCTATAGTATGTTTGATTTGTAAGTCTTCTTGTTGAACATCCATCACTTGTTCGATGTTCATCATCCTTCTTTTGTAGATCATATCACATGATCTTTCCTACAAATCAAAGTTAATTACATGATTAGTAATACTTCATAATTATCAAATCACGTTGACATGATAATCTATTATGCATACAGAGATGATTCACATAGTTATGCAACTATCTAGAACAATACTTTGGCACAACACTTTTCTATATCCTGTATGCATACAATGGCTATCTAAATGCCTTCCATCTCTACCAGAACATACTATCAAGAGCGTGCACATCTCTCAGCATGTCAGCAAAGAGGTTTCATTCTAGACAAGCAACAATGGAATGTTTGTCCTGTTAAGATTCAATATTCTAAGACAGAAAATAGCAGCATTACATTCCATTTCACAATAATAGCATATACAGGATCACTGAAGAAACAACAAGCACAGCATAAACACAAGAGACAGAGATTTATCCTGGGAAACCCTCATGGGGTAGAAAACCCAGCAAAGCTTCCTCAATATAGATGACCAGCAATATACAAAGATGAAACCCTGAGACATGATCTCCTCCTCCACAATAGCAGACCTCTCCTCCACAAGTGCGTTATCCTCAAGTGAGTGAGTGTGTATAATGAGGAACACACCTCCTCTATTTATACACTACTCTGATATGTATTTTACACAAGTACATGTAAGCTCGTATTTAACCATTAGGTTAAATACCCCATTATAACTGACTGGGCCGACCCCCACATGGTGGGTCTAATAACCCTTTGACCCATATAACACATACAGGGCCGACCCCCACTAGGGAAGTCTAATAACCCAAGTTACCACATTCCGACGGAGGAATAAACATCTCCGGATATACAATAAGATCTTCACGGAGGAATGAAACATCTCCGGAATAATAAAGTACAAATATAATATTCTTTGAAGTTACAATATATCAACATGTCCAACTTACCCATCATATGCATATTAGTAGTATATTGTTCAATGCCATATGAATGCTTACACTCAGCATGATATATTCTAAGAATGGATACAACTACTATGAGCAATATCATTTACTATTCAGAGATTCAAGAAGTAATTCAAATGACAACTTAAACACTTATCTTTTATGTTTGTGTGGTTGCCTCCCGCTTGATCTCTATTTTGAACTTCTATCCATCCTGGACCACTATGCATGCTTAAGTGTGCACTGGATTATCAAGCTTGGTTATGTCTTAACATACCCAAACAATATCTTCTTTGTTCTCTTCAATGATTTAGAGACCTTGTGCTAGAACCTGCATATCTCATGGGTTAAGCATAATAGAACAAGGTCATACATTCCTCATAACTAGATCTTCTATGTGGTCAAATACTATGGATGAGTCTTTGTCCTTATGTCATCATGGACATAGAACTTGATTTGTCTTTCTTGATGTACCTGTATCTTGTTAGCAGACAACATCATCCTCATACAACACCACAAGTGCATTAGTACAATCATAAGTGTCATAACCTTAATCAATGAATGCCTTCTATCATTCACATGCATTCATTATCAAACAATCATAATTGTACTAACCTCAATAACATGAAGACAATCATATCATAAACGTAATCATGAACATATTTCAACACATACCTGTCGAGATTTCTTGTAGTCTTCTTATGTAAGGCCTTAGCCTCATCTCCCCCTGAAACTGGATCTGGAGCTGGAAGAGGGTTTGTCAGAGAAACCCTAAAAATTCAAATTTTGAATTTCAAACTTCTGAATGGATGGAAAGATGTGACTTGTTGAGTTGATCAAGCTGGTATACATCAATTTTGAAAACTGCAAAATTTAACCCCTCAAAATTGCATTTGAAACTTCTGGATTCACTAAACAGGACCCCGATCTAGGGTTTGATAAAGCCCACCCTTCTGCCCAATCAAAAGTTTTGATCCAAAGCTCTAAACTTTGATTTTTCTAAGGAGCTTCCAATCGTGGTCACAGACTTCAAAAATTCCAACTTTTGCAGAAGCCATAATTTTCCACCTTTCTGATCAAAAGCCTGAAATAGGGTTTGATCAAGCCCGGCATTTTTCCCAACCAAAAAATTTGATCTTGGTATCTAAATTTTGATTTTCATGAGGATTATTCAGCAGTGGTCTCCGACTCTAAAAATTCCAACTTTCTCCGAAGCCCTAAATTCCCGTAGCAGTGATAAGCCAAGAATGAAGGTGCTCAGAATCCAATTATGTTTTGACAGAAATATGCACCTGATTGTTTCTGGTTCATCTCTGAAATTATGAATCCACGGGGTCTGAAACTTCTGCCTATGGTAGCCCGACCTATCATCTTTCCAACCCCACAGGTCTGACCTCAATTGGATTTTCTGAGAGAGAGTTATGCCAAGTGTCGCAACGTGACCTGTTAATGGGATAAAACAGGAGAGCGAACTTGTACGGCGTTCCATGTGTCACTGGTTCAACTTCGGCCTCTGAAAAAACTTACCTGAGAAACTAAAGTTCGTGCTCTACCTGTCACTTTTTACGAAATTTCATTTGGATCTTCCTAGCCCAAGTTGTGACCTTTTTTCCTAGGTCACATGTTTATGACTGAGATCTGGAAGAGACAGAAACCCTAACTTGTACTGATCATAACTCACAAAGTACAACGAATCTGAGGTTTTCCTTTGGATACAAGGTACAAGGGGATGTTATCTACGACCTATAAAGGTTTTAGATCTTGAACCTTTTCCAAAATGTATTTATAGAGAAAGTTCCATGATGACTGGTTTTTTCTATATAAAACCCTAACCTTCAAATTGTCGCAAGTGTCGTAAGTGCCATACATTGCCTTCCTTCAGGTTAGCTCTGATTCCATGTTAAGATTCAATATGCTAAGACATAAAATATCAGCATTTCATTCCATTTCACAACAATAGCATATACAGGATCACTGAAAGAACAACAAGCACATCATAAACACAAGAGACACAGATTTATCCTGGGAAACCCTCATGGGGTAGAAAACCCAACAAAGCTTCCTCAATATAGATGACCAGCAAATACAAATATGTAAACCCTAGACATGCGCTCCTTCTCCTCCATAGCATATCTCTCCCTCACTTATGCGCCAATCACAAGTGAGTGTAATGTGTGTTAAATGAGGAACACACCTCCTCTATTTATACACAACTCCGACTTGTCTTTTACATTAACTAGGTCGGCCCAAACTTAACTACTTGACATAATGTGACAGGGCCGACCCCACTAGGGTGGTCTAATAACCCTTTAACCCACATGACTCATACAGGGCCGACCCCCACTAGGGAAGTATAATAACCCAAGTTATCACATTCTCCACAGAGGAATAAAACATCTCCGGATATACAATAAGGTCTTCACGGAGGAATGAAACATCTCCGGAATAATAAAGTACAAATATAATATTCTTAGAAGTTACAATATTTCAACACTACCCACAATATGACCATTGGTATGACTCCTTTCAAAGCCTTGTACGGTTATGATGCTTTATCTTTTGTAGGTCTGATATTTGGTGATAGCAAGGCTCCAAAAGCCAAAGAGTGGATTCAAGAGAGTCAAGATATTCTCAAAATTATCAAGGAAAACAAAAAGGTTGCTCGGAACAGCAAAAGGTATATGCAGATAGACACTGGATTGAGCGCATCTTTGAGGTAGGGGACCTGGTATACTTACGTTTACAACCTTACCAACAATCATCCCTTAAAAAGAAAGGAGCAGAGAAACTTAAGCCTCGCTTCTATGGTCCTGACAAGATAATCTGGAAAGTTGGAGAGGTAGCATATGAGCTTGAATTACCCCCAGAAAGTAAGATTCATAACGTATTTCATGTGTCTAACCTTAAAAAGGAAGTAGGTCATCAGATTGTGACGTCATCCGAGCTGCCCCCCCTTGATGATGAGGGGCAACTGATTTTGGTTCCAGAATGAATCCTAGAGGTTCAAGAAAGAAAACTAAGGAACATGATCATTAAAGAATACTTGGTTCAATGGAAATAATTGCCTATATAAGAGGCCACTTGGGAAGGAGAACAGGTATTACAGCACTCAACATTACAGTTGCTTGAGGACAAGCAATTTCGAGCGGGGAGGATTGTAATGTCCTCTTCTTCTTAAGCACATAGGACCATCCCACTAACCTATTTGATTCCCATAGGTTCGAGCGGGCACTAACATTCAGGGAATTAACTAAGGATTTATGCCATTTACACCCTAAGAAGATCTTTAGCATGGTTATTATCTCGTCAGTAGATAAATAGGGACCACAGGAACTAGGGGCCACCTACATGCATGACATACGAGCTATATTTCATGTTGCATGCACTGATACTCCTTCATTGAGTCTCCATGCACTCCGGAAGCACTACATGCAAATCAACTGGAAATTAGAAGATAAAGCGACCTAGTCATGCAAAATTTAGGTCAAAAGTTAGGTTAGGCAAGTGAATGTTATAAAAGAAAGGTAAAGCGAGTGAGCAAAGCCTACTTATATGATTATTGATTTGAGAAGTCGAATTGGAGAGCTTAGTGAGCTATTTTGGGGTTGAGTGCACACACTCAACTATTCAGTGTATTTCGGCAGCAAAATCTATCTGCCCTAGTTACTATCAGGTTGGATCATCTAGATTCAACATTGTTGTCATCATCAGGTATCGATCTTTAGCACCTTGCAGGGATCGAGTTACAGGTTGGATTGAAGGAGTTCTCCCTCCTTGCATGAGCGAATTGTTCAAGTAGAGATTCATTCATATCTCGGGCTACAGGGTCCGGATCTTCTACATTCTGGCTCCATTCATCCGAGAGCGGCACTATTACCCTACTCATGGAAGAGGGGTTCTTTCCTTGGCCTCCCAAGCAAGTTATCAGCATCTCAAGGATTCCAAAGATGTCCTCCTTGCATGGGAGAATTTCTCAGAGGATGTGTTTACGTTTTAGGCTCGGAAGCCACTACTTGATCTGCATGCAACCTCTATTATGTTCAGAGGGGGATTATAACCCAGTACACCTCTTTCGGATTCATCTTCGGGTAGTATACTATCTATCCTTCATTATCACCATTGAAGAGGGCGCATTATTACCAAGGGCGCATTATTACCAAGGGCGCATTATTGGAGGAGAAGCACTCATTCATCCACTGACACAATTCTTGCATGTTGGTCTTATATTGACATACATCGACTACTCTATCTGACGGTACATGCTATCCCTATTTTATATCATTTTTTATTAATACATATGCATGCAAGCGCATCCATGCTTAGATCAGTACATGCATTCATACTTCCCTCATATACTGAACCATAAAGACTACTAGCAACCAACAAAACTTCATTAAAAGAAAAAAATATCAGTTTACATATTGCCTATCATTTGTTAAGTATTAATCAATATTTATTGTTTTATGCTCATGTTAGTTTTAAAATTTTACAAATAGAAATTGTGGTTTTGTGTGAATTTAACCCTTGTTAGATGGTCCATTGCTCTTTTCCAAATCCTAAATTCTAAATCAGTAGAAATAAGCTAATGAACTATGTTATGTAGTGCCCAATTTGATAGGTTTGGATTTCTAGCATATATTCTTAGCAGCATTGTTAGAGCATCCAACGGGATCATTAAACCCCCATAGTCTTGCATATATTATGCACGGTACTTCATAAGACACTATGTATCTTGTTAGAAGAAACCCTTCCGAACATTTTTTTATTTTTGTATTAATTAGAAAACACCATTGTACAATTATAAAGAATATTGGGCTCGCTTAGAGAAAGAGTTCTTTCACATACTCTTAGAGATATTCCTTTCGCATTCTCTTTCTTCTAAAACATTTACCGTTATGTGTGTATATTACACAAAGCTATAAGCATCTAGATGACATAGCGGATTTGGTCACTAAATCAATTCTTTGTATTGCACTAATGTCAACCTTTTGCAGATCAGCATCACTGCAAAGCCCATCTATGATGTAAAATATGCAAACCTCATTTGTGGTGTATACCACCTTGCATCATCAATATCATCCCTGTGTATGGATCCACCTATGGATCTTCCTTTGTAGGTACCCACAAATTATAATTGCCAATTACACTATTACAAATTCAAGTATATAATTTTTTTGGTTTTTTAGAATATACTAATAAATTTTTTTGTCGATCTTTAAATGTTAAAGAGGGTTAAAAAGACAAACAATTGTTTCATTCAAATTTGTGACCCAATACAAAGCATGTATAATGCAATACCCCATGACAACCCAATTTCCATAACATGTACTTAATTCCATCTTAAATGGATTAGGGAGTTGAAACTACATCAACGAATATTACCACAAATCCTTCCCAAGAAAAGACAAATACCATATTCTTTGTTCAACAACCTTTCCATACTCCAATACAACACAGGGTTGAGTTATGAGTTTACATAGTCCTATTGAAAAAAGTATTTACTCCATGAATTGTATTTCATTTTACCATTTCCCATTTTCTTGTGGCCCTCAAAATCCGTAATTTAGATGATATGTTAGGTGAATAAATATATCAAAAAGATGTTGTAGAGAGGGAATATTCCAAAATGAATATCTCTAAAAAGGAAGAACATACCCAAACTCCATATGAAGGAACTAGATGAGAGTTGATATATTTCTTGGATTGAGAGTTATTGTGGAGCAATAAGGGATTTATATCATAAATGCTTAAATTTTAAGTTGTGAATGTGTTCATCGTACGTTAATGTTTTAAGATTATATATTGAATGATTATTGTGATTTAGTTTTATAATATATATAAATATGTACCCATTTACCATTTGAATCGATATAAATACCCAATCACCTTTTGAGCAATACATAATCTTAAGAAATGTTTACTGCAAATTAATGTCAAAGATACTCATTCACCACTTAAATCAATATAAATACCAATCACCTTTTGAGCAATACTCAATCTCACAATATTTATTGCAAATGCATACCAATGATGCCCATTCACCATTTGAATGGATATAAATACCCTATAACCTTGTAAGCAATAATCAATCTCAAACATTATTTATTGCAAATGCATACCAAATCATTGTTGCAACAATTGTTAGGTTAAACTTGACTCAAAGATGGGTTCACTATTGGTGGTTTACGAGCCCATGGCTTTGAGTGTCCCATGATATATGCCCATGGTATTGCATGTGAGGAAGCCTATTTAAGGGCTTGGGTAACTCCATTGTAAAGTGCCTAAAGTGGTAGGTGATGGTCGGATTGGCCATGCCTTAGCCAGAGTGGTCAAGGGTAATATACCTATTTTTGTTGGTTTTCCCGGTTTGGGTTTCCAGGGTAAAATCCTTCTTCACTTTGTGTGTGTTTGCTTATTATGTGTTTTATCATTTTCTAACAACTGGTTTCAGAGCCGAAGGTTTATTTGGCCGATAAACTCATAGGAAAGGAAGGTTCTTGGTTCAAGTGGGAAAAGCATGGCAAGAGGAGATACTAGTGAACCTGAAAAGGAAATAACATTGTTGGATGCAAAATCTATGTGTGGTTTATCCATGTGTGAGTTTCTCGTAAATGAGTGTCTTGGTTGAAACCAAGCTAAAGATGGAAATGCATGACAAAGCCATTGCAAAGATAGCAAGTGGAGCATTGGAAGAAGCACACGAAGATGTGAATGAAGTGATCTGCTTACTTTATTGAAAGCATTTTTATGTAGTTTGATTTAACCACAATTTAAATGGGCATACGGCTATAAGACCTAGTTAGGCATGAGTACCCCTGACTTGGTGAGTCACCTATGAAAAGTCTAGAGGTAGATTTAGGTAGGCTAAAGAGGGGGAGCATGTTGTATTCTCAAATACCCAATTAAATCTTTTAGGGGGGTTGGTGATTACTCCAAGTCAAGTTAAAAAGGGAGCAATGTTAGGTTAAACTTGACTATGTAAGAGTCAAAGATGGGTCTACATTGGTGGTTTATGGGCCCATGCTTGGGGTGTCCCATGGTATTGCATGTAGGAAGCCTACTTAAGGGCTTGAGCAACTCCATTGTAAAGTGGCTAAAGTGGTTGGCGATGGCCCACATTGGCCATGCCTTGACCAGAGTGGACAGGGGTAATAAATCTATTGTTACAAGTTTGGGTTTCTAGGGTAAAACCCTTTTTCACTTTGTGTGTGCACTTGCTCATTACTCATTATGTTATTATGTGTTTATTCATTCCTAACAACAATAAGGTTGAAAATAATATTCTATTTGAATTGAGATTTATATATAGATTTATAATTGAATAGATGAGAGCCGGATGCTTAATTTGTGCAATTTTGTATTTAATTGTTTTATGCTTGTATTAGCAATGAATGTCATTATTTTGCATATTATTATATGGGATCTCTATGTTGTTACTTTCTTTACTGCTTGTGATTCCAAGGTTTGTATTCTGCTAGTGATCATAATTGCACCGAGTAGCAAAGGCCCAGTATGGGGAAGATGTTGTAACGCGTAACGTTGTGTAACATTATGTAACATGACATTCCCATAAAAAAAAATTATAAAAATATAAAAATGCAAATGATGTTAGCTTAAACAAAACAAAAAAGATTTATATTGATTTCATTTTAAACCAAACACCCATCAAGTATCTTGAGGTGTTGTATAGTTTTTTTATTAACATGTAAAAAAAAATCACAAAAAAAATGCATCTCAAGAAATTGGATTAACATGGATCTGGTTATAATAATAATAATAACAAGTTTAAGCACAGCAGGATGACTGTCAGTAGCTTTATTTTGTTGACAAGAGTATCATTGGAATCGCTTCCTATATCTGAGACAATGCTAGAATATTACAGGATTGAGCTTTATTGTCAACAATGATCATTTGAAGTGCTGCTCCCTATCTCTGAGACAGCGCAAAGGATGATAAGTGAAGCAAGGCTCAAGGATTGTAATAATAACATGAGTTTTGAGACACAGCTTTTCGGTATTTCATTATCAGCATAGATTTTATTTATCGATATATTAGCACCTAAAAAGAAAATCCATTCTTGAATTGTCACATAAAAACAAACCTATGCATATTGACCAATTGGTATGGTAGCTAAAATCTATTACTGCAAAAAACACCATGTTTTGACAGTACGAATATCACCATTTCTTCCTTTATTACGAACATATTCAACTTAAGTAACAAATGGCACAAGAAAAGTTCAATTCACGTTCAGAGAGTACAAAGTTTTCTAGCTGAAGAACTGCCTTGGTTATGTCATTCATTAGACGTGACTGATGAGAAACATAATTGGCTGTTCTTTATTGCTACTATCTGAAATTACATCCAATTCAATCTCTACCAAGACGAGTGTTCCTGAAAACTAAACAGTAAAATAATAATTTTGCAGGAAAATAGTTCTCTCGGCCTCTCGGCAGGGTATTATTTCAGAAAAAAGTTCTATAAACAACTGCAACAATTCATCTTAAATTTTTACTTGCCAACAAACGTCATCACTAATTTATGTTTGAGGTGTCTATAATTAACAGGTGGGCAAGTATATGAAGGCTGCTGCTTAGTACAAAAGTTAAATCCTTGGGAATTCAACTTTAAAGGTCATCGGTTATAAAAGATCCCAAATTACAAATGAACAGTTACAACAATACGGATTGATTGTCCGAGTATTAGAAACCGCAAGACTATGCTACCAGAAAGGGTACAGCAGAGTAACATGTCCCTAAGAAACGATCGCAAAAGGAAATGTGATAGTAACTCTTTTCCTGAGACGTTTCTCTGCCCGTGGCGGCATTTTGAAAAAACAATCATAAACTTGGAAAAAATATAATAAACCTAATACAACCACCTAAACGTTATGATGTGAACGTAATTTGAATTATACAATTTATACATTGCTCGAGTCTTGATTGATTTGGATTCACTCAATTATTTCTCATGTGCATAATATGCAGAGTGCAGGGCAACCATTTCTTATCCCAAAGGGCCAAAACCCTTTGGGCCCTGTTATATATATATATATGTATCTGTGTGTGTAGCTAACAATCCATGTGTGTGTATAACAGCAAGATTGTGACATATATATCTCTCTCTAAGGGCCAAAACCCTTTGGGCCGTGTTATATATATACATCTGTGTGTGTAGCTAACAATCCATGTGTGTGTATAACAGCAAGATTGTTATATATATATATATATAGCTAACAATCCATGTGTGTGTCTGTGTAGCAAACAATCCATGTCTGTGTAGCTAACAATCCATGTGCATGTATAACAGCAAGATTGTTACCTCCCTTTGACCTGCTGACACCTTTCTCTTCCAGACCTCTACCATGTGAGATTATGTCGATTTCCTCAGAATTACATAAATCAAGCCCTTGATACAGAAACAACCTGTGATTTAAAATCTTCTAATCTTCCACGTAATGTTAATTTCTCTGCAATATGCAATTAAGAAAGGCAATGATAAATGATCTGCCAATTACAAGAATGAGCAGATGCAATTAAAAAAAGATGATTTGCACATGAGCAAAATACACTATTAAATCAGGTACTTCACGCTATGCTTTGGCTATCAACAGTAACTTCCATATTGATGGGATTGCTCAAACGTGGAACTTAAAATTGGAGAAGACCAAGGCCCGGCCAAAACACACCCACGCAGTTCAACATAATTAGCTTCTGATGACATTAAAAAGAAAGGAACATATCATGGATTCCATCCAAACGTTGTTGGCTGTACATAAGTTATAATCAACAAACCAAAAAATGATTTTGCAGCAGGTAAGCTCAGTTTGGATGCCAGTTATATACTTGATGTAAGTTTTTGTGAAGAAAATGAAAACAAGCATTTTGAAAAACATCAAATTTTAAAGACAGTCACAAATTATCACTTTCGACTGTAAGAATAATAAATTGAAATTTTGATAAACTTTCATGGAAACGTGGACCTCAGCAAATCTGGGAATCAGTTGCCATTTTGCATTGTCAATTAATATGCAATATCAGAAAGCAATTTTCTCCATTGTTCTAACAAAAACGTGAGGACTTATCCCTCATAAATTAAGCTGCAGCGGAAACATTTCAGCTAAAGTCTGAATACTAAGTTTGGTCTCAATGACTATACAATTTGACTGCGACATTTTTACAAGAAAATTGCTAATGGTTTCCTCCAGGCAACCATAACTGCTTTCTTGCCATTAGTACTATTTCATCTCCTGAAGATAAAGAGTCTGATTCAGGCTCCACATTGGAAGACCAGGAGTCCCACCGCAAAGGTGCCAAGTATTTCGTGATGTAGTTTACAATAGCAGGCTTGTCTCTGATAATGATAAAGCCAGTCGGACGGAGAATCCTATCCATCTCTAGAAGCAAATCTTCAATACTGCAACCTCGCTCATCAATTTCCGAGAAAATATTCCAGGCATGAAGTAAATCATAGGTACGTGGGTAAGTCGAAAATGCTTCACACCTGCAACAGAATTCCATATCCAAAGCATAATATTTAAAACTCTACACTTTATATGCAAGAGGTAAAGACAAAACTGAGATTGTAGAACAATTTATCACAGCTCACCAGTTATGTAGAGTACCCATAAGGCCTCGGTCATAAATGGCCTTTAATGTGTTTGGACCGTTTTCAGGAACAACATTCATTACCCATACATCCTTATCCTTAAGTGCAGCACCAAATGCACCTAAATTTGCATTCATATCCATGATATTCCTAAAAGTATCATGCTCAATCTCGGACTTCATATGCTTCCAATATGAATTAACCCGTTGACGCCAAGCTTTCTGCATTTTGAATACAAATCCAAACATTAGATGGTTCAAAAGAAGCAATTCAAAAATCTCTAAGTGTTTCTTCTACAAGAAAATAGAACACCAACTACAAAGAGGATTAAGAAGAATTACAGTGTCCTTCACAAAATCTTCCTCGCTGATACCAAGTTCTACCAGCCTAGGTGGAGGAGCAGTCAACCGCTTTGGCCAAGGTGCTAATCCACTCCCTTTTGCATGATGAATTTCTATATTTCCACAAGAAAAATACATGTTCAGGGGAGGCCTCAATAGTTAGTGTTAATCCAAATTAAGTGTCATATTGACCATAACCAGCATTTTTTTTCATTATTAAAATACATTGTTTGTGTGTAATAAGATGTATTCGCTATAGTAGTTTGTTGCCCAAAAAACCTACACTGCATAACAACTTCAGGATTACAAGGAAAGATTAATCCAATAATATACAACAGACCATCTGGCCCCACTACTCTATCTCACATATATATAACAATGGGCTCACATATTATACACCATGTGTGCTGACATGATATGAATTTTCCACACCCATAACGCTACGTTGCATAGCCTTTATGCACAAAGCTCAGTCCAATGATACATGAACAGCCCCATCTGGCCCCACTACTCTATCTCTCACGTATATAACAACAACGGGCTCACATATTATACACCATGTGTGCTGACATGATATGGATTTGCCACGCCCATAAAGCTACATTTCATGGCCATTATGCACAAAGCTCAGTCCAATGATACATGACATACTAAGTGCTCTATTGTGTCAATTATTTGGAGTCCATAGTCGTGTTCACTATTTATTTGTGTGCCACTAGGAAGACTATATCAAGGCTCAAGCATATGCTTCATACCCCATACATACAACTTAGAAAGAGAGAACCACCATGAAAATGTAGTTCAAAAGGATGGCCTATAGAAAGTTTAGAAACACTAAATTGATTTACTTAAATTTTGTTTCTCTAAAGTGTGCATTTGTTTTCAAAGGATTTAATGCGACCCTCCTCAAAAAGTAATTTATTTATTCATATAAATGTCCATTAACTGGTCAAAAGTTTCAGTCCAGTGTGTGTTAACTGATTAAAAGGTTACCTGCAGTCTGCCCATGGAAGAATTCCATCAATTCGTCCAAGAATTCTATCCTACTATGAATAAGGCCTAAGCAGAATCCTAGGCTAGTTAGGTTTATGGTTATTTGCAAGCCCAATCCATGATAGGTTCTGCAGCAGTGTGCTCCTACTGATTCCCTTGCTGGTCAGATTGTACTTACAGCTTGTTTACACTCTAACCTGCACTGCTTTCTTCAATGGAAACTAAGTGCAACTTGTAGACACTATGCCCACTGTCACTTCAATGTACATGCCTCTCGCTTAGGGTTGGTTCATGCCAACTCCAAGATGGTATCCCTAACTGTACCTCCAACCTGTTAATTAGTTTGAGCACATTGGAAAGGGCTGCAGGTAAGTAAGTCTTTGTATCAAACCTTAGAACTAGGAGGGAAGAATCAGAGAAGACCAGTGTCTTTCAAGGGCTGAAGGGGTCAAAGGTGGGCTAGAACGATCATCCGAAGAGGGATGGAGAATAGGGGTGAGGCTTCCAAGGTGGAGGAATCTAGCCACAAAACAAGGTGCTACTTTGAATAACTGGGTTTAGGCTGATGACAACTCTGTCATGATCGCTACGAGGGAGCTAAGGAGTGGTTTCCCACTCTACAGGTCCCGAGGGGCTGTGATAGCTCACTAAAACCTGCAACAGTTAGTACAAATCAGAGAAAGTAACCTTCCAATCTGCCAACTAGTCCTGACTCCTAACAACCTGCATGAGAAATAAGCCAAGAATGCACTGTCCAAAGATTAAGCACACAGGAAAACAGGAAAAAATGTGGACCAACAGACTAGCTTTATTCAACTGTCAATCTGGAATTACAATAGACAAACACTTTACCACCAGTTACAATCAATTTTATTGCTCTTTATAGGCCTCACCAGGCAAATGCGTCCTAGGTCTCAGAAAACTCCAGCTGCATGAGGTCAATGATGACAGTGGTATGCAACTGAAATCTATTGGCAGTTTGACTGCTGCTCCAATCTCAGACTTTTAGATCCTAACCATCCTCCATAGGTTGAGTGCACCTATCTTGTACTAGTTTATCCATGAATTCAAGAATACGCCATTATCTTCTCTCCAATAGAGTCTACAATTATGTGTTAGTTGTGGTCTTAACTGCTGGTCACTCTTTATTGTGCATGGATCTGTAGACAAGTTTAGTATTGCACCCGCTTTTGGTGACTGGCAACTCAGGATGACCACAGCCTTTATCTGCTGTTCCTAACATTAGCACAGAAGTTCTTTATTGGCTGCGCCTCTTTGCATGTATAGTAACATGTTTGCTGCCAGCTTGTAAACCTACGTACACTTGACTGCTAACAGATCAGAATCTAATTGAAGTGTGAACTGAAATCTGAAGTGAAATAACAGAAATCAACTAGTTGACTAAGCAAGTGTGCCTTTATCTGACTGGTAGAAGTATGCTTGCATGTTGCTCCTTTGCTGGACTCCACTCTCAGCAAATCTGAGTTAGATTTGGCCACAACTCATGTACATTAGCAATATATCCAGTTTCCAGTGGAGTGCACTGTGTACACACGCAGGCTGTTCACTCACTGTTTACATGTATTTTATTGTATCGAACTATGCGCAGGTTGTGCCCTGACTTTTCATCACTCCAATAAGTATTTTCTTTTGGACAATCTTTGAGTAAGTGCCATGAACCTGATGACAATATAGTTTACGGAGATCTTCAGTTCATGCTTTTCTTTCTGTGATATATGTACCTGATATGAGCATGATTGAACTGGGGATTTCATGGTTTCTGTTTGACATCTTAATTAGTGTGCCATCTGAAACTTTATATTTGACACTAAATGCAAACCTGGATCCATTGCCTACTTCACTCTGGACTGTAAATTGCTCTCCCATGAGTTCCACCAATTGTTTACAATTTATCAAACCCAGTCCCGTCATCTTGGAAGGCTTAACAGGAATAAGGATGGTGTCTCGTCTCCCTATCCTAACTAATTTCTCGGTGTTTTGTTGTGCATCTCTCATGTTTGTTTGAAGCATCAACGGCATTCTGATCTCATTCTTAGAAGTCTTCGATCTCTTTAACAGCTTCATTAGAAATAAAGTTGTGTCTAGCAAATCAATAAAATAATTCCTACTTCTTGACAAACTGTGCACTGACTTGCTATGTTGTTCAGATTCAGCCCCAGCTATATATTATAGTGTTTTCATGTTCATGCTACATAATTTTTCACTAAATTTCATCTCGCTTTCCTTCCCCAAGCCCACTTTGCTTGCAAGCTTTCGGTTTCACCCCATGTATATGCTCACTGTTCTTTTCTGACTGGACTTTATAGCATTTAAACCATGTACTTCTTGACTTTGCGCACTTGCAGTGGATCACAAGTAACCATTTTCGGTGCATCAGCTATAATTTCAGAGGTAAATGCAATATCCTTCTCCTGGGTAGCTGCAAGTGCCATCTTTATAATGTCCTGAACAAGATCAGCTGGACAGAAAGGTTTCTCCTCAAATTTCATCATTCCATAGTGCTATTTCACCTTTGAAAATTCCGTTAATGTGGGTTAAAAACAGGTTTGAAATCTTCATTTAATATGCTGTTCAATAACCATACTGCAACACCATGGATATCTTCATTTAATATGCTGTTCAATAACCATACTGCAACACCATGGATGCATACACTCTGGCTGATGGCTTTCTGAGGACTTAACAAGGCCCAAAACTGGGTATTATTTTACTGCTTTCAACTTTTCAAGCACCCAGCCTCTAATCCCTGCTGTTGTATATACTATATAATGATTTATCTGTTCATAAAATACTGATATATTAGCTTCTTGTATGCTGATTTTACAAACAGAACGATCCATCTGTTATAGATTCTAAGAAGCCCTTCTCTCCCTCTATGATAAAAGATAACATGCCAAAGTACTTTGTATGACTGAACCTGGTATGTCTTTTTGAACGGTTACTGTATGCCAACCAAATGGGCTGAGCCCACATTTTGGAAACAAATAGCCAAAGGTACAGAGAGTGTGCCCTTCATTGTAAACCTATCAGTCCTGGGAAGTGTTATTTCATTTTTTGTATGCTATTAACAAATAAACCCAAGGCTGTGTATTCCCGAGTAAACTGAAAGGGTTTATCCCCGGTAGGTGAAAAGAGATTCTCAGCCACATAATAAAACTTTATTTTTGCTTAATAAAATCTTCCAAGGCTTAAAGTTCCAAGTATGCTATTGGCTGCTGCAGCTCAGTCTGATCAGTTGGTCAATCAGAAAGGGACTTGAGTGATTAGTTTAATAGGGCAACCCAACGAAAACTTGAGCTCTAGAACTCAGGAGTTCGCGTGAAACTAACTACAGAGTCAGTGGGCTACTTTAAGCATGTTATGCCTCGCCCAGTAGGACCCTTGGTTTAGTTGTCACCACACTCAGTTTGAAGGATCAAGTTGGAATTGGGCCAAACCAAGAACTAACCCATTCCTTAAATCACACATCATAATAAAACATTTAAAACTGACCAACAAGATTTGCAACACTTTTCACGACACAGCAGCACTTCAACAATCTTATGTGACTCCATTTGGCACTGGTCTATTCTGCAACAATCAATTCAATTAAGTAAATCAATGTATCAGATGGATGTATCATTTTCCATGCTGTTGTTTTAAATCACAAATTGCAATCTTTGGTTCAGTATTAATTCACCTTCAAACTCCTAGATTAATTTATTTCTCTAACTTAGCTTAAAAGCCTTAGCTTTTTTTTTTCATAGAGACCACCCCCCTTGGCTTTGCTAGGAGTTGGCCTAGACTGAGGAGTTGAGTGTTGAGTGACAATATATCAACTCTTTTCTTGCCCCCAAGGACGCACCTAGTGGCTTGAAGATTACTTCCACACTAACCCCTTCCCCCGAGGTGCGTATTTGGCGGAAACAAGAAGTACATAGACGCAAGAAGCCTATCATCTCTCCTGAACACACCATACTTCAAATAAAAACATTTGTTGAAACAAGTGGTCATGCCTTTGAATGGTCTTTAACATCAAATCTTGAAGATACTGAGATTAACACCTAGAAAGATTTGGTGTTTAACACAGCTGAATCTGATGAAGAATGATTGAGTACATCAAGATCAAGTTAACTGGTATTGTGCAGAGCTAACCAAGAAGAAAATTCCTAAGCAGATAAGTTATCATGATGAAGTGATCCCATACCTGACAATTCTCAAGAGAAAGGTAAGCCAATGAGCAAGAGAATGCCTGCTAAGAAGATTGTGGTCATGCAAGTATAGGGGACCCTCACAATCATTATTGTAGTTGTATAACAAGAAACTTTGGAGCACTCTTCAGTGAGCCAAAATTTTAACATTGGTAATCGGTGTTTACTGACACTGTTACTAATGAATCAAGAAAAATAAATTGGCATATTTAAGGTTCTAACCTAGAGGAAGACATACGGTCAAGTTTGCATCCAAACATTTGATAATGATAGGTGGCATGTGTTAAAGATAGTGTAGCTGCGAGAGACATTATCTGAGAAGATGGCACCCTAGTCAGTTAACTAGGGTTACTGGTCAGTTAACCAGGCAGTGTAAATCCCTAGCAGGTACTCTAGGACCCCAGCAGTCTACTGTGGCTCTTGGTCTGGGACAAGCAAGTTGATGCCATGGCAAAGTCCCTAGCATGTGGCTAGGGCCCCTATCTGTCTCTAGGGCTTTCTAGTCAGGGACCAAACAATTTCTTGGACATGAGGACCAAGCAGACCCTGCAAGATGAGACAAAGACATCCTAGTCTGGGACCAAGCAGATTCTTGGTCAAGGACCAAGACGGTCCTGTAGGTAGTTGATCAACATTCAGTCTGGGACTGAAGCTCAACCTGGGGCTGAGGACTATTCTCCGGGACAATGAAGGACCTAGTCAGGGACCAAAGGGTTGATCAACATGATTCAGTCTGGGACTAAAGCTCAGCCTAGGGCTGAGAGCCATTTTTTAAGAATGGAGGATCTTGGTCAGTTAACCAAGATGATGATGTGTGATGCCCTCCTCTCCTAGGTCTTCGAGATGGTTGAGCTAGGTTGTTTCATCAAGGGACTGGCCACCCCTTGATGGAGTCACTAGCATTGATCTCATGAGTAGTCAAGAGGACCAGAAGATCACATCATCCACTGTGAACCTTCCTTATATGGTGATGATAAACTTTCAGTTATTGTTTGGAACACTTATAGATCACATACCTTGAGAGAGATATTTAAAAGGGTTGTTTACACACATTGTTGTTATTGGTCTTGTGGGTAAAAGGGTTGTTTACCCACCTTGTTGTTTCACCCTTGGTCTTGTGGGTACCCATCCTTGATTTATGGTTTGCCTTCTATTTGATTTGGTCTTGTGTTGACCCCTTGTTGGTCCTTATGCTAGTGACCCTCCTTGGTTGGCTCATCCTACCCTTAGCCATGTTAGAAAGTGGCAACAAGGAAGGCCTTCTTGCATTGCATGTGTCCTTGCATGCAAGAAAAACTTAAATAAGGAAGCTAAATGTATTTGATGTCTTTTCCAAAGTTTAGACTTAGGAAAAGTACATTAAGTGATCTAATTATTAATTGACTTAATGGAGTCACTTTTATAAAGTGCAAGTGAAATAATTAAAGTGATGGCTAATCTAATCTTGGCCATTGAATCTCACTGGAGGATCTCATCCATAGATCCATAGTGAGATGTTAGGGTTTTCGCTTGGCCATTGAGTTAAAAGGAAGATAGATTTGGTGGAGAGGACACACATTGAGACAGAGACAGAAAGAGAAGTTTGAGAGAGAAGTTTGTGGAGAAGAAGACGGAGGAGCATTCTTTCCAGAGATCGACAGAGCATTCAGGCAGAGAGAGGGTCGTACGATTTCCTGTGAGAGGGAGACTATACAAACCGAGCAGGGTCGTACAGTAGGTCGCAGAGGGGTCACACGTGCGAATAGAGGCCGTACGGAATCCATTCGTACAGCTGACGTGGAAGCCGTACTGATTCCATATGATTTGTAGCAAGTCTGTACAGTTGCGTGGGTAGGCCGTACAGGTCTGCGGGTTTTCTCAATGAGTTGCAGAGGTTCAATTTTGCCAAGTTGGCTAAATCGATTTTCTGAATTGTATTTGCTTCATATCTTCATAATAAAATTTCATCTCAGACTGCTGCACCGGTTTTCCCATCTTGGGTTTTGTCCAAGGGTTTATACCCAAAAAGATTTGTGTTGTCTCCATTGATGTGATTGGTTATATTGCTTTCAGTATTTATTTTCCGTTGCATGGTGAAGAAATCCATGTGTGGTTAGTTGTGGAACTTGGGTTTAATTCAAATTAATCTGGCATACTTTTAACTCTAGTTGGATTTTAAGGAAATTTACATGGTATCAGAACTCTTCTGAGCAGGCTGAGCGAAAGCAGCAGTTGGTTGGATAGATCAGGGGCATATCTATCCAAGGGTTTACAGGTACACTTCATTATGGCTGTACAGTTGAGAGTTGAGGATAGACTCCAGGGGGCACAAAACTTTCCTACTTGGAAAGAAAGGATCACCAAGATCCTAGATGTCAGTGATGCTGATGAGCACATTGATGATCAAAAGGTTGCTCCCACAGATCTGACAGATTTGGCTAGATGGAAGAAGATAGATTCCAGAGCTATGTCAATCATCTTGGATGGGGTGAAGGACCACATAGTCCCTCACCTTTCCGGGTGTTATCACATTTTATGTCAGGAGCAGCTTCCACACTATAGACTGTGCGGCTGAGGACCGCACAATACTTTTTTTTTCCAGATCAGAGATCAGCTGCCTTCAGAGGAGGCATTTTTGTTCAGAGTGCCCCTAGCAAACATATCAGAGGGGACAAACAGTTGGACTTACCATTTACCACAGGGTTACCTTTCCTTGCCAGGCTTTGACACAAGCCCATTTGAGACAGTTGCCTAGTCTTATTCTGATCGAGATTGTCACAGTACAGTGCTGGTTTATTATATGCTTGGATTCAACAGAGATCCAGCTCAGATACAGGTTCAGTAGCAGCAGGTATATGGTGCAGCAGGTATTGCATATTGTTGATTATTGCTCATGTTGTAGATTAGACTCATTTATACTTGTTAGTACACTAACTTTGCATGAGATGATATGTTTGGTGATCTAGCTATGATGTGATGTGTTTGGGCCTATTGGTGATGTCAGTCCACCCCTCCGGTTAGACTTATGTATATGCACGCTGAGTCATGTCTTACACACTTGGCTTAGACTTGATCACTTAACCCCTAGGTAGCTGACTTTAGCATCATTTCCACTCCCTCCGCTCATCCGACTCATTCATGACACGTCTTCCCCAACTTGGATTTTGATTCGTGATCTCGAGGACCCCTTTCCCCACTAATCTCTGAGTTTGCCATGACTCCCTGTTTATTGTGCCTTGGCTCTTTAGTGTGTGAGATACACGGTTAGACCTGGGATTTTCTCCTGTCGGTTTCCCCTGATGTTGCAATGCAGTTAGGATTGTGTAGCCTCACCGGGTGCTCCCCACTTGTCGTCGAAGCTTTTATTACCCACCCCCATTACCTTTGCAGTATGAGCGCCATGGTTATATCTTTTGAGATATGTATGTAGCCCAAGAGGGCCATGAAGAAATGAAGAAATGAAATGTAAATCAGGCTAAAAAGGCCTTTGTATTGTAAATGTAAAATCTAGCCAAAAAGGGCTAAGTATGAAACTCATTGTAAAATCCATGCAATGTGTTTATGAACACACATGGATTCTGGTCATCTATACATGTCAGCGTTTGTAGTGGTTATTCCTCACCTAGTCCTGCGGGACAAGGAGGTGAGAAGGAGCAAGGGACAAGCTCAAGATTGCCCCCTAGAGTCCCAAGTTACGGTTTGTCGGACACCCAGTTTGGCGGCTCTAGAAAAGAACCTCATGGAGTCTTCGAATACAGATGTGAGTTGTGGGATATTTGTTAGATGACTAGTGGTGGTTTCCCTGCACTATACCCATTTGTGAGGCACTGCCCTTCCCCGTGTTCTGTCATGGCATACTTACCTCAGTGGACCCTGCTTTCCCGAGTTGTCCAAAGGGTCACATGATCTTCATCCTTGTCTTCCCGTGTCCTTTGCCTTGTTGTCCACATCACCTAGAGTCAGCAAGGTGGTCAATCCTATGGAGGTGTATAGCATCCTAGTCTTTTGGAGGTGGTGGGCCCACTTCACCAGGGCCTTGTACTATTTTGAGATTTAATGTATTTTTTATCACCATGTTATCATTTATTGCTTAGTAATGTACTAACTTGTTTAATTGAGCCTTGTCACTTCATGCTTGCATACAGGTTTCAGCTAGCACTATAGTTGACCAGATTTGACTTAGTCAAACTAGGTTGACTAGGCCAAAAATGGGCCCGAAAAAATGTTGCTATCGGAATTTCGATTTCGATCATTTATTATCTACAGGGGTTCCATATGAGCATGCAACTGACGGAATTGCAAAACATTGAACCATTTGAGAGATTTTTAATTATTATTGGTCAACTTTGACCTGTTTTAATTAAAAAATCATGGATTTGGGGCAAATAATGCCAAAGTGACGGATCGGGGTCATTCGAGTGGTCATCCCTACTACTTTTGGGGTCCACGATCACATTGCAGCAGACGGTTCGGCAATCTGGGCAATAAAAGTGGGTCAAAAGCCCAATTTTCATCTTCAGCCATATAAACCAGCAGAAAATACATGGAAATCAGAATTTGACTAAGGCAACTATAGGCAAATGGCAAAATCAATGGTTGGCAATGGTAAAGGTAATTCATTAGGTAATTTTGGTATGTTTTGACATTACATTTGGGCATTGTGGGCCCCTCCATATGACAGCTCACCACTTGAGTTCGATTTGGCCCATAGGGGCGTTTTTCTCCACTAGGGGAAATTCGACTTGGTTGATTTCATGGTTATGTTGATGTGTGGGGCCCTTATTGTATTAGTTGGGGGGATAACACATCCCATAGACACCCCCCAACTCCACCTTGTTGATGTATGGCCCACAATGGGCCCCTCTCTCTCCATAGTGCGCTTCTCCTTGGGGTAATTCGCACCCCCCTCTAGGGATGCATCTCCACCATTCGATTTTGTGGATGGGGAGATGATCTCAACTCTCCGTTTTGGGGGGAAACCTATCTTGAGAGTGAGCCATCTCTATAAGAGAATGGACTCACCTCCATTGTACCTCTCTTGGCATTTTTTGGAGTTGGAATAGAAGAGAAACGTTGTTGCTCTACTTGGCTCTTGTGTGATAGCTTCTTGATATTGTAGATTGCCATACTATCTTGATGCACTAGTTGTAGTTGGTGTTTGTTTCCAGCACTATATTTCTCACCATTGTCTACAGCAAGCAAAGTCTTGGAGGAGGGCGCACCATTTGGCTGCCACTGTTGCTCCACTCTCTGGATCGGTATCACAAGGGAAGTGTTTTTGCTATTTCAGCCAAGCATTTTCCCTCATTCTTATTTGTGTTGCTGTAGATTTACTTGTTTGTCAACACTAATTTGATTTTCTTGTCCATTGGTGTTTGCAAGCAAGGAGGACGAGTTGGTGGGGAGAGAGCAAATCGATTTCAGCTGGGACATCTTCAACTGCTGCTATTTGATCTTCAGGACGTACAAACCCCTTTAAAATCAAAATTATCAGCTAGTTCCAAGTAGGTGTTACTTCTTCTTCTCTTGCATTTCAATTTCAGAATCTTGTTTAAGAGAGAAAACTCATATAAAATCTCTAAAAATTAAAATCTACAAAATCCACCGTTAGAATTAGTTTATTTTGAAAACCCACAAATGATTTATGCTTAAAAGCATACATCCTAAATTTCATTTGATTTGGACTCCATTTGCCCACCGAATCAGCACTAGTCTACCTGGCAAAAACGCCCCCTTGGGGCGTTTTTCTGTTTCAGCCTGTTTGGGTTAGTTTGGGGTTATGGGTACTTGATATATGGCTTTAAAACGTCTTTTTACCTTAGGGTTCCAAGTTTCGCTGGCTGGAAGTGAGTATAAACGCTCATTTCTCTATGCCCTAGGTCCATTTTTCAATTGATTAACTCATTCCCCCAGGGTACTTTCACTTCACTTCTTGTTGGTCTGTTTTTTTGTTTTGAATCAGCCATTTAGTAATCTTATAATCACTAGAAGTGTGTTCCAATTGTTGGTCCATCTCTGCTATGTATTGATAAATCATAACGAGCCTCATTTCCCATTGGCAGGGTCCTCAACCACTCTTCTAGTAATTTTATGTTTGCTGATTTAACTTCCAACCTTCTAATCTTTCATAGAATTCATCATTTGTATGTGTAATCAAATCTGATTTTGTTTCTTCTAGTACATCTTTTCCATCCAGAGTCTCGATTCCACTAGGCTGGAAGATTTCTCACACTTAGCCATCCATTTTGTCCCTTACTTCATTTATCTTTTGGGTTAGGGTGTCTGATTGATTGAGTCTCAACCATCACCGGTTGAATGGGGTCTCCCCCCTGACTTGGCCAAGTCCCTCGTCTAAAGTGACAGTAGCCTTGTCCGGTGTGACTTCCGTTCATTTGAGCGGAGGACCTAGCTATTGTCGGTTACACCTTCCTAGTTGTATCCTCTACTGTCCCTATTGGGATATCTACCACAAACAACTAAAGATTGTGTGATAACACCGGGAAGAAGACCGCATTAGAGATGTGGAAGGATTTGGAGAGTCTTTATCAGAGCAAGAATGAAAATCGGAAGATGGTGTTGCAGGAGAGATTGCGCAATACTAGGATGGCCAAGGGTGAAGGAGTGGTTCCTTTTCTCACAAGGCTCACACAGATTAGAGATGAGCTTGGAGCAGTTGGCTCTAAGACCGAGGATGAGGAGCTAGTTCGCATAACCCTCAATAGCTTCTCTAAGCCATGGGACGTCTTTGTTAAAGGCGTGGTGGCTAGGGAGAAGCTCCCTGACTGGCAGAGATTGTGGGATGACTTCGTGTAGGAAGAGACTCGTATGGGTCAAGGTTCAGGTTCATCCAGCGGTGCCCCACAGATCGTGGATGAAGAGGCTCTAGCCCTAGCAAGCAAATGCAAGGGGAAGGCAAAGAAGAAGAAGGGTGGTAAGAAGAACTTGGACATGACAAAATTCAAGTGCTTCATATGCCACAAGCATGGACACTTTGTTTCCCAATGCCCAGATAGGAAGAAGAAGAACAACACGTAGATGGCAGGTTCAGCAGAGGTGGATGACTTTAGCAAGAGTTTTGACGAGGACTTTTGCTTGATAGCTTGCATGGCAAGCTCCATCAGCAACAGCATCTGGTATGTGGACAGCGGTGCATCTTGTCACATGAAAGGATATAGAGTGTTGTTCAAGAGCTTGCAGGAGGGTGGAGTGAATCTCCACATTGAGTTAGGACATGATGCGCAGTATCAGGCACAGGGTGTTGGTATTGTTTCATTTCAGAGGGAGTCTGGAAAACCCATCAGTTTTGTTGATGTGTTATATGTCCCAGGGATGACGAAGAATCTCATATCAGTTTCCACACTAGAAGACAAGGGTTTTCTAGTGACTTTCCGGGAAAGGAAAGTATTCATCAGGCCACATGGGTTAGATCAGAGATTGGATAGGATGATTGGGGTCCGGAGTGGGAAGGTTTACAGACTACAGTTCGAGCCTGCAAAGGCTCTGGTCAGTAGCAGCAGCAGTGATTGCGAGTTGTGGCATCGAAGGATGGCACACTTACACCATGGTGCATCGAGGCATCTGAAACAGGAAGTCATTGGAGTTCCTTCAGTACAGGAGTAGAAGCACAACCACTGCAAGGGTTGTGCGTTGGGGAAGAACATCAGGAAACCTTTCCCACATAGTGAGTACAAGTTTGAGGGGGCCTTGTTAAATTAATGTAACTTCAAAGTATATTCTACTTGTACTTTATTATTGTAACTCCGTCGGGGATGTCTTTATTAAATTTGGCCATGTAAAGGTCATGAGTTAAGCCTCCATTGTAAGTCGGGTCATTAGGACCCAAGTAAATGTAATATAAGTGGTAATTGAGTCTCTCTAGAGAAGTCGGCCCAGTTAGGATTACTAGGGCCGACATAACTGAGTTAAAGGTTAGGTCAAAAGTAATGTATAAATAGAAAGAGAGACTCCTTCATTTATTCATTCACTCACTTGTGCAATTCGCATAAGAGGAGATAGAGAGATATCTGCGAAGGAGGAGGAGTGGCTTGAGTCCAGGTTTGGTCTTTTTGTCTATCTTGTTTGTGAGACATATTTTTGGGGCATTGTACTTGATCATCTATATTGAGGAAGTTCTTGCTAGGTTTTCTTCCCCTTGAGGGTTTCCCAGGATAAATTGTTTTGTGCTTTGTGATTGTGCATCTTTCGGAGATCCTTATTATGTTGCTATTGTGAATAATGTATTGAATGCTAATGAATTTGCAATCTAATCTATGGTAGCATATAATCTTAACATGGTATCAAAGCTTGCCTGAAAAGAGCAACTTTCACAAGGTAAAACTCTCTCTCTCTCCGAAAGTGAAAAATTAGGGCTTTTCACAGAAGTGGAATTTTTAAGTGCTACTAGCATAGAAAGGTGCACCTCGCCAAAAACAAAATTTTGAGACCAAGATCGAAATTTTTGAGTGGGTGAAACTCTAGGAAAGTCAAACCCTAGTTTGACTTTGGACCAGAAACTGCAGAAAACCAGAAAAAGCCAGAAACTGCAGATCCGAAATTCGCAAATCAATTTTGAAGGGTAAAATTTTGGAATTTTCAGAATCCAAGCACACCAGCATACTCACCTCAGTCAAGCGCATCTTTTGGTGAGTTCAGTTTTTCATTTTGAGAAATTTTGATTTTTGACTATTTTATGCTCCCTAGGTTGCAATGGCACCAAGCACCAAGCTTGATGACAAGTTGGAAGGCATAGAGAACTTCCGTGCTTGGAAGTATAGGATTGGACTCATTCTGGAAGAGAATGATCTTACCAAATTTGTTAAAGAAGTTGTACCTGAACCCGAAGAAGCTAAAGCTAAGGAGAAGCAGAAGAAGGATATGATTAGGGCTATGAGGATCATAGAAGACTCATTAAAGATCACTTGATTCCTCAAGTGTCCTCTAAGAAGACTCCAATAGAAATGTTTGATTCCCTAACTAGAATGTATGAAGGGAGAAACAAAAATCGGAAGATGAACTTGAGAACTCAACTCAAAAGCACAAAGATGAGCCAAGGAGAATCCATTCAAGAATACTTTACAAGGGTTTCCCAGTTCAAGGAACAACTAGAACCTATTCGAGACACCCTTGATGAACATGAGTTGGTAATGACTGCTCTCAATCGTCTTACTAGACCTTGAGACTCCTTTATCCAGACTATGTGTGCAAGAAAGGAAAGTCTACTATTCGAAGTTGTATGGGAAGAATGTGTTCAGGAGGAAGCTAGAGTAGCAAATCGAGAAGCACTACTCAAGGATGATGATCAAGCTCTAGCTACCCATACAAAGAGAGGAAAAGGAAAACCTCAATTCAAGAAGGAGAATCATAGGGAGTTCCATCCTCCAAAGAAGTTTCAAAAGCATAAGAAGGGAAACTACAAGCGAAGAGACTACTCTTCTTTCCTATGTTACCGTTGTGATAAGATGGGACATATTGCCAGAGATTGTCCTGAGAGAAAAGAAGTCAAGAGGAAGAGAAATAAAAGGCATCATGCTCACCTTGTCGAAGACGAAGAAGAAGAATCAGAAGATGAAGAACCTCCCAAGAAGTTACCAAAGGAAGAAGTCAAAGAATATATTTTGTAATAGTGGTGCTTCAAAGCACTCTCTCCAATCTTGAAGAAAAAGACTCCCCTCAGAAAGTTTCTCTAGGAGAATAGGAGAAGCAACATACAAGATTGGTTCAGGAACTCTGATGATGAAATAGAGCTCACCATCAGACAAGAAGACTAGGATCAAAAGAGATCCTACCAAACAAACAAAGATAAGTATTTGAATTGTCATTTTTGTCAATTTGTTTAAATGATAATGTCCAGTGGTATACACATTTATTTAGGATATGTGTTATGTATGTTAGAATGCTTGCATTGATATGCATATGATAGGTAAGTAGCCTATGGTGCTATACAACATTCCATTGCTACTTATCTAGAATGAAACCTCTTTGCTGACCTATTGGGAGTAGTGCACTCTTAATAATGTTATGGTGGAGATGGAAGGCATCTAGAAAGTTACCATATGAATGTAGGATATGGATGAATGTTGTGATAGCATTATGATAGTGTGACTTATGCTTTATGCATATGTTTTGGAAACTATGAAATGTTTCTAACCATGCTATTGAATTTGACTTGTCGGAAGTATCGTACAATGATCACCTACAAATGAAGAATGACGAGACTTGTTTTGTAGAACAAGTGACAATGGTTCAAATATAAACAAGACTTGTGAAATCAAGTAGAGGAAGTCGACTATGAGAAAATAGCCAAACTTGTGGTGTGATCGAAGTATATGAAGAAGATGTACCTCCTAGAGTTGCAGAGGTTGCACCCTCTCACGATGATGAGACTCCGGAAGATCATGATATGTTGGAGCCCCAAGAACCTCCATCCATGACTATATTTCTTGCAAGAGAAAACCAACTTGGGCTCGTGAAATTATTCGAGATGCAGAGAGGTATGGAGTTCCAGAAGGCTCCACAAGAGAAAGCAAGAGGCCAAAGCCATTTTCTAGTTATGTGGCTTTCATGTGTGATCTTGTAGACAAAGAACCTACTTGCTTCGGAAAGAATGGGTAGAAGCTATGACGGAAGAATACCAGTCCATAATGAAGAATGATGTGTGGGACATAGTTCCCAAACCAGAGGGTAAAAGTGTGGTATCTTCCAAATGGATATACAAGATAAAACATGTTGCGGATGGAAGTATTGAGAAATACAAAGCTAGGTTTGTGGCTCGAGGATTCTCTCAAAAGGAACAAATCGATTATGAGGAAACATTTGCTCCTGTAGCAAGGTACACTTCTATCAAAACCATCATGGCACTGGCAGCCACGATGAAGTGGAAGTTACACCAGATGGATGTGAAAACAACTGTCCTGAATGGTGTTATTGAGGAGGAAGTGTACATAGAACAAGCACAAGGTTTTGAGGTTGAAAACAAAGAGACGCATGTCTATAAACTGAAGAAGGCTCTGTATGGATTGAAGCAAGCTCCAAGAGCTTGGTATGGAAGAATTGACAGTTTTCTGACGAGCTTGGGCTTTACCAAGAGTAAAGCTAATCCTAACCTTTACTTCAAGGTTATGGATGATGAACCAGTCATATTATTGCTATATGTGGATGACTTGTTCCTGACAGGTAATGACAAGAGAATATTAGAGTGCAAAGAGAAGCTCGTTGCATAATTCGAGATGAAAGACCTAGGCTTAATGCATTATTTTCTAGGTCTCAAGGTATGGCAGAGCCCAAAGGGAATCTTCCTTAACCAAGGGAAGTATGCAGTGGAAATCTTGAAAAGATTTGATATGTTGGAGTGCAAAGCAATGGCCACACCCATGAATACCAACTTGAAGTTATTATCTGATACTTTATTAGAATTAGTGGATGTGACTCTATACAGGCAGATTATTGGGTCGTTGATGTAGCTGACGAATACGAGGCCAAATATATGCTTTGTTGTGAACACCTTGAGTAAGTATCTGGTTGAGCCCAGACGGGTGCAAATTGTAGCTGAAAGCATGTGGTGAGGTAACTAAAAGGTACAATAGATTATGGTCTCTATTATTCTAGAGATCATGAGTTCACACTGTATGGTTATATAGATTTTGATTGGGCTGGAAGTGTCTCAGATAGGAAGAGCACTTCAGGTGGATGTTACAGTCTAGGGTCAGCCATGATCTCATGGCTAAGCAGGAAGCAGTTCAGTGTGGCTCTCAGCACTGCAGAGGCAGAGTATATTGCAGCTTGTTCTGCGAGTTGTGAATCCATATGGCTTCGGAAGTTGTTATCAAGTCTATTTGATCTGGAGTTGGATACCACAGTGATTCTATGTGATAACCAGAGTTGTATAAAAATGAAAGAGAACCCTGTGTTCCATGAGGGGCCAAAACACATAGAAATACGGTATTTCTACATCCGTGATATGGTGCAGAGGGGAGCTATAAAGCTCCAGTACGTGAGCACGGATGAGCAGGTTGCAGATGTGTTGACTAAGCCTCTGTCTCGAATGAAGTTTGAGCACTTCTGTGACAAGCTTGGTTTAGTCCGAAAGGACTTCCCTCAAAAGGGGGAGTAGTGCTGATGATACTGAGTTGCAGTGGGATTGATCATCCCTAGACAAAGATCGTCTTAAATGTTGATCCTAAGTTGTGGTGGGTTTGATTGACCCTAGACAGAGATGTCTTAAGTAATTGTGTTGGGTTCGATTGACCCTAGATAGATATGTCTTAAATAATTGTGTTGGGTTCGATTGACCCTAGACAAAGGTGCCTTAAATAATTGTGTTGGGTTCGATTGACCCTAGACATAGGTGTCTTAAATAATTGTGTTGGGTTCGATTTGCGCTCCCATAAAATACTTCCACAAATCAACAAACCCTCCACATAAGCAAAGCACTCAATGGAATAGCACTCACAAAGAATCCTCAAGTGTGAATCATGACCAATGAGTAAGAGCGCTCTACAAGATAGGATGATCTATGCCATGAAGAAGACAAAATAGCCCAAGGGCCAAAAGTGATAGGGCACTCCATCAATAAGTGAACAATGTGTCATGAACAAGCAATATATGAGTTAGATGCACCATTATCCTCTATCTAGGAGGCCTCGTACATCCATAATCGTTCGTAGGCAATGTTTCTTCAAAGAGCCTTTACACTTCTTAATCTTTGGGAAACCCGAAGTGGATGGGTTCCCCTTCCATGAATGCAACAAGTGTTAGAAAAATGCTAAACAAAATATTCCAAGCATGCCCATATCATTAATAGGAGATCACAAACATCATGAAGATATCCATCCAATAACCACTAGTACAAATACATCATGAAGATCCATCAATCAAATATCACCTAGCATAACTCTAGCACCATGAACTCAAGCCATCAATCAACTACATCACCTGTCAAGCAATCCTTTGTGATAAAATCACAAGCCAAAAAAACCTCCTAGTTACCCCTTTAGGATATGAGGTAATAGTACTTGAGCAACCAAATCTAAGCATCATCCTCATTAATCTACCATCTTGCAAATATTTGAATTGTGTGATGAGAATCACACATCAAATCCTCATGTGATATGAGAGGTAACGTCCCCCTAGCTTCTTGTGAAGAGCACAAGGGAAGCTAGGGTACTTCAATGTAAACTATCTACAAGAATTATTGGATGACTAAAATGCTTTCCAACCTCCAACATATTATGTCCATTGCCTCTTATGTTGTTTCTTTAGTTATTTTATGTTATTTCTTTGAGATAATTCCTTCACATATAGTGCATTTCAATCCTATTTAAGTGTTTTAGATTAGCACATATGCTATTAAGATCAATATTAACACAGATAGCTCCTTTATCATCACCGTTGTCTTAGCTTCACTACAGTTACTTCTCTTATAAGCAAGTACTTCCATAGCATACCTAATAAGTTTATTGCTTTCAAAGGCAATGGGTTCATCTATGATAGTATTGCACCAATTCCAACCTCGAATCATCACAATTCTTGATGAAGAGCCGAGTGAAATTAAGCATAACTAGCATCTGTTAAAGTTAGTGCAGCTGTGAGACCCATTCTCAGAGAGGATGGTACCCTAGTCAATTAACTAGGGTTCCTGGTTAGTTAACCAAGCAGAGTAAAGAGTAAGTCCCTAAAAGGTACCCTAGGGCCCCCAGCTGTCTCTTGGGGTTCTTGGTCGGGGACCAAGCAGGTTGTTGCCATGGAAAATTCCCTAGCATCTGGCTAGGGCCCCTATTTGTCTCTATGGTATTCTGGTCTGGGACCAAACAATTTCTTGGTCACGAGAACCAAGCAAGTCCTGCAGGTTGAGACACAGACCTCCTGGTCTGGGACCAGGCAGAATCTTGGTCATGAGGACCAAGGAGTTCCTGCAAGTACATACCTGGTCAGTTAAGCAGGTGGATCTTGGTCATTTGACCAAGATGATGATGTGTGATGACCTCCCCTCCTAGGTCTTCGAGATGGTTGAGCTAGATGATCTTCTCAAGGGACTGGCCACTAGCACTTGACCTCAGGAGCAGTTAGGAGGACCAGAGGATCACATCGTACAGTGTGGACCTTCCTTATACAATGATGATGAACTTTCAGTTAGTGTATGGAATACTTGTACATTTGAGAGAGAAATGATTAGTTGTACCCCCCACCTTGGTTGTTCACCCTTGGTCTTCGATCACATCATCCAATGTGGACCTTCCTTATATAGTGATGATGAACTTTCAGTTAGTGTATGGAACACTTGTACATTTGAGAGACAAATGATTGGTTGTACCCCCCACCTTGGTTGTTCACCCTTGGTCCTTACACTGTTGTTTCTTGGTCTTAAGGGTTTTCTACCCACCTTGGTTTGTCTTGACACTTACCACCTTGATGTTTTGGTCTTATGGGTAATACGGTTAATTCCCCACCTTTGTGATGTACCCTTTGGTCCTAGGGGTTATGGGTCATGTACCATTTGGTTGGTCCTTGTACCCTTTACTATGACCCTAGTACCCCCACCTAAGACACCTTAATTATATTTTATATTATTAAGTGGTTTTATTGTTTTTGGTGTCTTAACTCTCATGTGTTGGTACCCACCCTTTTTTAATGAAACCCTCACTTAATTAAAGAATTATTTTAATGACCTTTCTAGAAGATCTAAGATCCTATATATTGAGATCTAATGTTCCTCATTTGATATTATCCTAACACCACAACTCAGCTCTAATTGATTTCTGCTTGACGTCAAGGGTTTAGAGGTTCTTGCAGCTGATTTGAGGTCACCCACTTGCTGAAGTCTACCCCACATCTTAGATCTGGTTCTTGGTTGATTGTTTAGGGCTGAAGTTGAGGTATCTCATACTGCTGCTACCTTCGATCTGCCACCCATGAACTTTAGAGGACCTTTCTACTATCCGTGAGGACTGTTAGGGTCTCATTGGAATTCGATCTGCTTGATTAAGATCCAATTGAAGTCTGATTTGCTTGACTGGGGTTCTGCTGAGGTTCGATCTGTTGTTTGCGGTTTGCTTAGGGTCTGATCTGCCTGTTTTGGTGACTGACCTGCCTTATTTGAATCCGATATGTCTGACTGAGGATTTGTTAGAGCCCGATCTGACTTTGTGTTACCTCAGCCGTGATCTTTGAGCACTGTCTTGCTTACTGTTAGGGTGAGCAGCCTGTTGCTACCTTGTTGACTAAACTGTAACCTTGTTGAGGGCTTTTTCTGCCCACCGTAAGCTTTCTTGTGAAGGTCCTGAGGTTTGAGGACAGTTCTAGTGCTCACCTGTGGAGGTCGTGAGCCTCTTTGGTCTTGATCTGCTTGTTGACAGTTCATTTGTGAAGGCCACAATTTGTATGGACAGTTTGGACTGAGCCTTGGGTTATTTGTTGATGCTGAGCCCTTCCTTTGCCCAGATCTATGTGCTAAGACTTACCTTTGGTTCAGTTCTTTTATGCTGAATTTTATTTGTGGTCAGATCTATATGTTTGAGACTGTCATTGGTCAGCTGTAGTCAGATCTGGTGTGTTGAGAGTTACCTGTGTTCAGATCTCTTGTGTTGAGACCTTGTTGAGATCATATCTATTGTGACCTTGTTGACCTTTATTCCGTTGAGTCTTGATTGAGACTGTAACTATGATTCTGACTGTCATTGACTATCACTACTGTTGTCTACAACCTATCATCTCTCTCTCAAGTTTGTACTTACCCTCTAGCAGGGTCAGCATGTTCCTAGTGATTGACTTGCCTCTAAGAGGCACAGTCTGTTTTGAGTATAAAATAGGAAGGGTCCCACACTCCAGGTAAGTATTCTAACCTGGTCCTTTTATTCATGTTATTGTTGATTAGTACTTTGATAGTTATACTATTGCTGGTGATTACATGTTACTAAAGATTACTTTAACATGTGGACCTAATTGGTAGTGTTAAAGTTGAAAGAGATGAAAATTATGTTTTAGGTTATACTGTTTAGTTATTGTTGTACTATTTTGCTTCAGTACTAGTGTGTTGTATTTATTTTTGCATTAATGTTACTTTTCTTATATGCAAGTTATTTCAGCAAGAGAGCCATTCTCAGCATTAAAGTTACTTCTCTTATATGCAAGTACTTCCATAGCACACCTAATAAGTTTATTGCTTTCAAAGGCAATGGGTTCATCTATGACAGTATTGCACCAATTCCAACCTGGAATCATCACAATTCTTGATGAAGAGCCGAGTGAAATCAAGCATAACTAGCATCGAGGCCAAAACAAGTGCTTCCTTCAAACTGTCGAAAGCTTGTTGTGCCTTAGTGGATCAATGAAAGGTATCCTTCTTTGTTAAGTCGGTAAGTGGACAAGCAAGAGTGAAGAAGTTTCTTACAAATTTGCAGTAGAATCCTACTAAAGCAAAGGATATATGGAGCTTCTTGAGGGTTGTAGACATTGGCCATTCTTGAACGGATTTACTCCTTGTGGGACCAATATGAACACCTCGTGCAAAGAAAACATACCCAGGGTGGTCTAAGAAAGTCTTGGAAAGTTCATACTTCAAATCCTTTCCATATAACTTTTGTTGAGCTAAACTTGCTAGTACAATAGCCAAGTGCTCCAAATGATCTGCTAATGTCTTGCAACAAACCTACAACAAACATGTGGAGGTACTTACCAAACAATTAGGTCATTATGATCTAAAACGCTACAAGCATTGCTAAGTCTGAATAACATCACTTAGAATTGGCAGTGACCTTAGTGAGTTTTAAATGCAATCTCCTCTTAGTCTTGGACATGTATAGGTATCTAATAACAAGCACAGCAAAGATCAATCTTGGAAAAGAACTTGGCAGCATGTATTTCATCCATCAAATCATCAACTCAAGGCATGGGAGACTAATTTTTTATAGACATTCAATTGAGTGCTATGTAATTAATACAAAGATGACAATAAACATCTTTTTTCCTTACCAAGAGGATGGGAACAACATATTGACTCTTACTATGAGGGAGAATCCCAGCTTCCAAAAATTCTTCTACAAGCCTTTCAATGTCAAACTTTTGATAGTGGCCATATTGGTGGGGCCAGACAATAACGAGACCTAGTGGTGTCAAGCTCAATAACATGCTCCACACCTCGAATAGGTTGGTGTTCCATGAGCATATCTTAAAAGAAAATTGTCTTATATTTCTAGAGTGGATTAGAGAGGCCTAGAATATAAGTTTGCCAAAAAGGATCTCCCTCCAAGTAGTACAAGCGAGCCATGAAACCAAAGTGGTCATTCTTCAAAAGTTTAGAAGTGTTTGGAGTCAACAATCTAGATGCTTTTAGGCGGGAGTCCTTTAATAGTGTGATTGAAACCATCTTGGTGAAAAGAGAGAAACTTTTGATGTTGGTTAATCAAGAAGGTCCCTGAGGAATACAGCCACTAAATAACCATAGCAACATCTACTCATCTAATGTCTATGACATGAAAGTCATCCTTAAGGGTATATTTTTCCACTATATGTTCCACATTTTGTACCACACCTTTGCATTGAATGTGTTCATTGCCTAGGATATTGATGGGGAAGAATTTAGAATGATCATGTTGGAAGCCTAATCATTTAACCTATTTCTTATCAAGGATGTTCAGTGCACTGCCATGATCAACCAGAAGGAGGAACTTTTACTTTTTTATGTAGGCATGAAACTTAAAGGTATCAAGATGATCCAGACTAGTGATTGCAGCAAGGGACATCAAGGGTTCTCTTGGAGGGGATCAATCTTGCAAATTAGATGCATTATCTAGTTGTTAAAAAGAGAAGGCATAGGAACATGTGCGACACAAATTAGAAGGTATGAGTTGTATGCCAGTTAGGATTTGTAGGATGTAAAGTCTTTTGACCACCACTCTTTTTTTTCTTTTTTCTTTTTGAAATAATACTTCTTATATTCACATAACCATATTCACAAACAAAAAGCTTGGCAATGCAAGGGTATATACAATGCCTAAGAAAACCTCTTCTGAAGACTCACTAAAGCAGAAATGAAATCAAAATATACAATAGGGTCCAACTTTTTGCCATCCTTCATTAATAATGCACCCTTGGCAAGTAACTGATGGCGTACCTCATCCCTCCATAAAGCAACAAAAGCAAAAACAAAGCTACTCTCTTGATCAAACACATACTTGCACCTGTGCTTCCAAAGCACAAACAAAGTAAAAATCCGTAGACAATGCCACACACTAGTGAGGGACTCCCATACAACAAAATAACCATCTACGAACAAAGCAACCCTCCAATAAAGCTTTCTAAACAACAACACGAACTGTTGATCCTCCACAACACTCCAACACAACCTGACAAACCTACAATCCCAGAAAATGTGTTTGAACATCTCTAGCCTCTAGCATCTTGGACACAGCCCATCTGACAGAACCGACTTGGCCAACCTAGCCTTGGAAGGGATACCCTGATAGATAACCAACCAAGCAAAAACTCGTAGCTTGTAAAAAAGCCGCACAGATCAGACACTATGAAGACAATGGATACAACGAATCCCGGGATCTGACAAATCCCATCTCGCATTCAGCACAGGGAAAAGAGGATGGCATTGATGCAAAACATAATACAATCGGTGCGAGTCATACTACAGCAAGGGGACTCTAAATGACCACTGCCAATCTCGCCAGAATGGCCTAAGCATACCAACGTTCAGTTTATACAACTCTAACTCCGGAAGAAAGGCAAGCAACTCCGTGATTAAGGGGTGCTCTGAAACAAGGCCAAACTCCTGCGCAAGTGGTCTCCACTCCTTCCAAGCACAAGTCCCGCCATCCCACCGATCCCGCCGATGAAAGATACCCTTCCAACTCAATCGACATGCTTGAAAACGAGGCAACTCTGCAACACACATCCCCTGATCTCACCAACTCCAAATCGAGCACGACGCAATGTCCCACCCTGTTCAACTGCCCTCCCATTGCCAACGAACTAGACCAGCAACCAACCTCCAAGCCGCCTAGATACTCTGGAACAAAATAGAACCAACGACCTAAAACAACGAGGGCTAAGAGATGATGTCACATAAGCCAAAGCCCCCCCGGCACTCGCCCAAGATGTAAAGCTGAGAGAATCCCATGTCTGGAAAGAACCTACCATGGTGTCGAACCCTCCAAGCACCGAACCACCCACTTAGTGGACAAAATGTTACCCTAAGCTGCAAAATCAATTAGGCCTAGACCCCCTTCATCCTTAAGAATCATGCAAACATCCCAAGCAAGGGTAGACCTCTCGCCCCTCCATATTTCGACCACAAATAGGACCGCAGAATCTACTCAAGCCTTCTAAACTGTGCTCTACTGGGGAACCAGCAAGACACATAGTACACCCCTCTTCCTTAGCCCTTTTTTCAAAATCTTGCCTACTTAAAGAGAGAATATTCAATTTAAAAGCTTAAACATGACTTTATGCTCTTCTGGCTACCACAATGGCTTTCTGTAAAGAATAAGTTCAAGCAATCTTACCTATGTTCTTATTTCAGACCTCAAGTTAAAGAGGCAATCTTGCCTTAGATTCCAATACCTAAAATTACTCCATGTATTCTTCAACAAAAATTTTCTTTTGCAACAAATGCATGAGTTGAACATTGTGAGGTATCCTAGTTTTGATCTGCTCTATATGTTATTTCATCTTAACCTAGCCAAAATCTTCTCTAGGGTGTTAGAGATCCATACTTCTCCCCATGTATGTGTCGACCCTTCCAAGTGTTAAAGGGCAATGTTTACCTTATCTTCCAACTTATGAACACCCTACACTCTAAAATTTATCTTGATCTTGCTTGGCCATGTATGCACTTTAACCTCACTTCCAAAATCATACTACAAAATCTTCATCTAGAGGTTGTAGGAAATCTTGGGGTCGAAGTAGCTTCTTCCCATTATGTCTTTATCCTCCCCCGTCATCCAAAATGTTGTGCAATGAACAATCATTCAACAGAGGGTTTTGGCCCTAGCTTTGGCCTCAATTTAGGCATGAATGTATCATGTTTGTTGTTTCCTATTATGTCATTCTCGTGTGCTTAACAAGCTGCTTGGTGAACTCTTTGAACTATTCATCCAAATATCACTTGGTCACTTGTCCATTATGTTAGTTTCCAACATCATTGTCTTCGCTAACTCCCTTTCTATCTATCTTCACTTAATTCATTGTCCAAATCTCAAACTTGGAGATCTGATGACAACTTGCAATGTGCTTGTATCCAAAGTAGAGCTATTGTTACAGCAAAGAGAGTAACTGAAACCAACATCAAGAAATATGATAGCAATACAGCTCAAAATAAGGAAAAAACAACAAAAGCACAAAATATTTGTGGGCACCTACACACCAAAGTGGATTCCACCGACAAATCTAAATAATATGGAGGAAGAGCTCTCCAATGTAGCATATTGATTGCAGTAATGAAATTATCAGATTTAAAAAATTCTAGGACAAAAACTCCTTTTATACAAAATAATAGAGAAACCCTAGCTTGGGTGGCTAAAGTGAGTTGTGGTTATCCTCCCCACTAAGGTTCGATTCTAGCTTGTGACATGCTTGCCCCTCGTGGGTCGATTTGCCTCCACAAGGAGCTATTTCATGTCAGTGGGGCCAAACGTGATCCCTGGGTGAATTTGACGAATGAGATTCCCCCCAATCACAATCGCTTAGCCAAGAATTGATTTCACAAGTCCATGGATGAAATTCCCACCTGTGAGGAGATGCATTCAAAAGAGAAAATAAAAAAGTCTAAGCTATTAATAAAAGTAATTAGGCCCTTATTACATAAAGGTGGCCTTTTACAAATATTTAAATATGATACCATAAATCCCTAAGACTAGAACATTATTACAAAATCATGGGCTTACTTACAAAATAACTCATATATATTGAGTAGTGTAACAAGGATAACGAGTTTGACTTGAATCATGCCAAAAGAGGTTTTTCGGCTTAAGCCCAATCAAACTCAAGTAACCCCGAGACAAGTTTGAATCGTGATTAATCGCAAACTAAACTTAGTTTGATTGAGTCAAACTCATCGGGATGGCTATAAACCCCCCTTAAACTCTAAAGTTGCACAATTTTGTACTTGCCGAGTTTTTCTTGATCTAAGTCTAAAACTCTTGGCTCTTCTACCTCGTCAAGTTCTTCCTAATTATGATTATGGTAGCTTTGATATTGAGTCTAATCGATAATAAAGATGTTGTGGTTATGTACACAACACTTTCCATAACATTATGGTGATCAAGGGCATAAACGAACCCAAAAATCAAAGCCTCCTTCCCCAAAAGTATGTGAGACACATTTCAAGGCATGATGCCCTACCTGAAAGGACCTAAATGTCTTGCTAACCACTAATACCACTCCTCTCTAACCAACTTCTTTCTCAACATCATTGGAATGAAACACAACCAAACCAAGGATAACAGTTGACCAATTGTTCTCTCCGACACAAGTCTCCTCCAAAGCAACTACCCTCCAACTCTCAAAGTCGATTGGATGTTGGAGATCGTAATTTTTGCTCATGTAGATATTAATGTTCCATGATACAATCACCATACCCTCTTTTCCTCTTTTGCTTGACCCAGACAACTCACTCCCACTCTAATTCTACCTCTCTCTCTCCTTAAAGGACCTATGCTCCAGACACACTAGTCCCTTTTAAACCTTCTAAGCCTAAGGATAATATAAAAGCAGCAAGTTTCAGCCACACCAACCTCAAAACCAACAGAACTCCACACCATGAGAATGGCCTAACTCTTTATATCAATTTGAAAGATCCTAGAACTGATTTTTTTTAACTTACATTTCTTAATGTTTCTTTGGAAGTAAGGTTATCCATTCCCTTTGGGGATGTCCCACAAACCTTAGGTATGGCAAGATCTTTCCTTGATGTCCATAACCTTTTTGGACAGACCCAAAATAAGGCCCCTTTCAGCATATTCAGCCCCCAATGTGTACCAATGGGTCATTGCTGGCACAGAATCTGAAGCAGATTCCAAGGTTGTAGATAAAGATATACCCCACATATCACAACCAACCCTTGTGTAACAGAACATTAGGCACTATATTTGATGGTGCATATAAAGAAAGCAAGAAAATTGGCATTGGTTGGATATAAAAGCATATTAATTTTCAGAATATCCACTGTGAGTGATGTTGCCCCTAGGATGTTGCAGTTCAAAGCATTCCTGAGCAACAGATGTTTTTTGAGCCTTTTGTATCCACTATAAGAACACAACAATAGTGACTGATCCCTTATGGCTTCTTCATGGAAACTCCTTTAGAAATATGTAATTTAAAGAGCAAATGAATAGCTTCCTGTAAGAAGAACTAACAAGGGCTCAAAGAATGCCCGCTACTAGTTTGTTGGGTGATGGACAAACATGAGTGGGACACAGCAAGGCAGCTATGTAGTATGGAATTTAGGTTTATGCAATTTAAAGATGCAAATGAATAGCATCCCATAAGGATAACTAGCAAGGGCTCGAAGAATGCCTGCTACTAGTTTGTTGGGTGATGGACAAACATGAGCAGTAAGCAGCAAGGCAGATCTGTAGTATGGATTGTAGCTTTGTCAAAGGCCCTTCATACCCATGTTTCTATGGTGTCCCTGTCAAAGGAGGGATCTTCACTTACTTTACAGCCTACTAGTAAAAGTCAGTTGTGGAAGGAGGTAAAGATGACAATAGGTGGGAGGCAGGATTGCAGTGGTTTGCTGTAATTACAATTTGTCCATGGATGGGTGGTTCAAAGGCTAAACGTTTGTGAAGCATCCAAATGCTAGACACAAGTAAATTGTTTTGTATTAATTTTCTTTGACAAATGGACCATGACAGCTAACTTCTAGGTGCAGTTCAGTATTGTATTAAGTTAAGCAGCCAATAAGCAGTTACGCTGCGAGCCAGTTTTGCCTTTAGTACAACACAGTTGCTAGGGATGATATGAGTACCCTTTAAATGGTACAACACTGTTGTGAGGCCTACACCCTTTGCAAATGACATTATGGCATGGATTTGAACCAGCTTGGCATGGAGAGACTTAGATTTCCCTACAATTATATATACTATATAGTATCCTGACAACTAAAACCCAGTGACCCCACAGTTTATGTTTCACTTTGGATTTGATTAGCCCACTTATTTATAGGGTACATCCATGAAATCCTTTTGTCTTGCCCTTTGATGCAGGGCCAGGGTGACGTACCTCCATCACAGTGACAGCTGCACAGGTGGACACTAACACGATTATGCCATTACAGCCTTTTTAGAAGATTTATTTAACCCTCTGCAAGCTAGGTACAGTTAGAGTTAGGGTGAAGTAATTGTCGCCACTGTAACTATTTCTAGGCATCAACGTGCTTATGGCTGCTGCCTAGCTCTTGTCAAGACTCAAAAGCTGTACTTTTTCCAATTTAACAAACCATTAGAACTAATAAATGCAACTCCATAGTCTACAGACAATGGTCTAGCGGTTAAGCAGAGTGTTTGTCATAGTGGTGACCCATGTTCAAACCTCACCAAGCTTACTTCGAAGCCCTTGTTTGTTTGTCCAGACCAAGCAAACAAGGCCAGGTGCAGGGCCTGGATGTATTTTGACGATATATGTGTCAGACACTATACAATGGGCTTTCCCTGTGTCAATGTGTGTTTTTTTTTTGCTGTATTTTCCTACAAACTAAAGAAACCAAGAGTACAAAGTTACCTAGTGCATGTACTAGGAGAGATGGCTAGTTACCTAGTGCATGTACTAGCAGAGTGCTTGTCATAGTGGTGATCCAGGTTCAAACCTCATCAAGCTTGCTTCCCCATGTTTGTTTGTCCAGACCAAGCAAACAAGGCCAGGTGCAGGGCCTGGATGTATTTTGACGATATATGTGTCAGACACTATACAATGGACTTTCCCTGTGTCAATGTGTGTGTGTTTTACTGTATTTTCCTACAAACTAAAGAAACCAAGACTACATAGTTACCTAGTGCATGTACTAGGAGAGATGGCTCCTTGTGTAAGTAATGCTGATGTGTTAACAGTTATGACATTAGACATAATATCTGAAATTTTGCAAAACTCATAGATCAGATTGTCTATCTGACTTTGATTATACTCATACACTGCTCATTTGGAGGAATCAACTCTCATGATTGTTCTCTGTTGTGATTAAGAAGACAGCCCTGCAATATTCTCCCCTCTTGAAAACTGATGCAGTAGTATGACCAAGTGATGGGACACAAATGCAAATAACCATCCCAATATCTGCCAGCTATCTCCTGCATTGGTGCTTTGGTTTTAGATTTTACAGTTATAAACACTGAGAGTTCAAGTTGAACTTAAAAGGTAATTCACATGAAGTTTTAGCATGCAGAAATACAAATCATATTATGGGATTAAGCCACCAAACATGCAAATTGATCATTGTAGGAAATGATAACTTTTAAGAGAAATGGTCATAACAGCTTGGATTCTGGAATGACAATTTTTTGCTTGGCAAGCACAAAAAGCAAGATGGTATGCCAACTAGTGGGCCTTTCTACTACAGCAAAGTAAATATCTGTTGATGATTTTTGTCCACAGAGCGAAAGGTGAATCAATAAAAGAGTTCAAACATAATTTCAATAAATGAAGGAAAGTTTATTAAGTACCTGACATGTGAAGTAGCTACATATGAAGGGCACACCTTGGGAGGCAAAGAACAAAGCTGAACATTTTCACGCGTTCATTTGGATATGCTTTTAACTTTTGGAGGCAGAGCACCATGAGAGGGAATGCTTTCAAGGATTATCCTTTCAACTGAGATTAAATTCTATGGCTTACTTCAGTCTGGATATCAACTTCAGCATTGAACTAATTACAGCCAGTTCTGTGTTTTCCTTTTTCCTGTCAAACTTATATTAGGGAGTATATCTATCACTCAAAAAATCAAAATTAATGATGTGGGAATGTTCCATGGTCCCCTTGATTTGGTTAGAGTTTGATGTGAAATATACCATTCAGAACATAGCTGCTTTTTTAAAGTAACTGAAGCATGTCCTATTTTGCAATTTTTCAATGCAAATTTTGATCTTTAAGGCCACACACCAATCTTGATGATCAACTAAATAGCAACCATTGAAGGATGGTCTGGTACAGCACAAGATAATTCAAACTTGAGCACCTACATTCCAAGGAGTTGGCAATTCAAAGAAATGACAACGGAGCTTCTAAGGAATTCCCAAAACAGATGCAGCATTTCTGTATGCTGGTATCTTTTTCAGTATGTAAAGACATTATTGTCATTATTTTTACAAGATGCTTCTGATTTTCACTGTAGCAAACAGGCCCTTCCCCATTACAGGATTCTTAGATTGGAATGTAGCTGTCTTAAAACACTCAAAAGAATCCCTTCAGTGAGATACCATGGGTGGAGCCTGGAGGGTATTTATTCCACCAAAGTTGCCCAGGACTTGCCCCTGACCCCAGCCACATGAAACAGCCTACTTGCATGGCTGAAACAGCTACAAGGGATAAAACATGTCTATTGGGGATTTGATCCTTGGTGTGGTGTATGAAACACCCCCACTTTACCATCGAACCAAGGCCTCGTTGACCAATTTCTAATTTTTTTCCTGATAAAAAAGTGGATTAGAAGTTTTCCCTCATTTCCCCTTTATTGAAGCTTTCATGTTTTAAATAATATTTTGGAAAAGCTCATTTGCTGTTCCTCCATCCTATTCTAGTGAAGCAGAAGGCCGAGACAAAATCACTCAAAGCGATTGCCCCTCAGTATTCTTTCCTAGAAACAATCGTTGCTAGGTTTAATATGGAAGAACTCTCACAAGTATTTTTAAGTAGGAAACCAAGTAATCACACTTGACCAAGTAAAATAGAGTATAGTACAGTGTTTGGCATAGGATTTGATGCTTGTAGGTCAATCAAATCATTGCATGGAGTACTATAACTTTGTTCTTTCTTCCTGATTTGGTTCCTAGATATACTACAGATAAGGACCTGAAAAATGCCTTTAAAAGTTACCCTGAAACATACAATAGAGCAAGGTGTTAACTGTTATCCTAGCTCATGCTCTGGATCCCAATATCAAAAGACTCTGCTCCCCATAAGAAACTAATCGAGATGGAAAACCCCTGCATCTAATTTCTGCAAAGTTCAAAGTTGGGTTTATTGATAAACTTTTCAGATAAGTTTGCCATCCAAAATATGAATTTGTGGTCATCACTCCTTAGACAACTTTTAAAGTTAAAACACTAATGATGCGCTTTCTCTTTAGTAAAACGGATCCATGAAAAACTTATATGTTTCAATGAGTAAAACACTTTGTCCTCTTTGCCCAGATACAGAAGCCTGAATCTGATCACCAGGGCATTCAAGTGTTAACCATGTTCCTGTTCAATCATTTTCTGGAAAGAAAAATCAACAGTCAAACAATTGAAACATGTGATATTTTTCCTTGAGTTAACAAATTGTAATCGATTATACACCTATTCAAGGTAATTCACTATTATTTTGAGTTGGATCTCAGAGTCAGTGTATGATGTTTGAAATCTAGGTATTGCAACTTCTCTTTTGGAAATGTTTACTTATGAAATTCACATACCTGTTGCTTTCAGAATGCAATAAGTTGGATTTTATTTCATGAGAGAAAAGAGGCAAATGACCTAAACCTTCTGTTATTTAGAAACATTCAATTCAAATTTGCAATATGCCTGAGGAAAAATTTCCATGTATTTAAAGAAAGAAAATCAGCAAATGCCAAAGATGCATGAAAGAGGAGGTAACCAATCTTACTATCTGAATAAGGCGTAATGCATGCCTTCATTAAAACATGCCAAGATGCATCTGGGTCTTCTTCTGAACTGCAAAGGGGTGGCTTGGTGTCAGGAGCCCTTTTCAAGTAACAATCATTGGTGAGCGGCTTGACCCATATGACAGTCTGGTCCCTTTTTGAGGCAACTTTCCAGCACATGCGTTTAACAAGATCGCTCATGGCATTCCATATCTGAAGATTTTCTTCGTCTTGCAAGTACGCTTCAGGAGAAGAATATACAAAATAGCCACCTGGCCTTAGCAGCCTATCCAACTCCAGCAGCAGGATGCCATCCCTCTGGAGCCAATCAATTCTACACCGAGAACAGTGAGCCAATTCAAATGACCTGCTTGGATATGGCAATCTCTCTGTTCCCAACACCCCAAGAGTTGCGGGTATTCCTCTCTCTAATGCGAACTGGATCTGATTCTGATGCACATCATTTGGTGCAAGGGACATAGCCATAATGTCAAGAGGAAGGAGATATGCTCCAAAGCTGGCCACTCCACAACCCACATCCAAAACTGTTCTGATCTTGCCACCATTGCTCAGATTCCCTCCTGGAATTTTCAGCATCTGTTCACAAAGCCGTGTAATTACAATGCATGGGCAGATATTCAAATTGCATGGCGATAATAAATTACAAAAGTTCATTTACGTAAGGATAAATATTCAAAATGCTCCTTCATCTGAGCTTTTAAGTGCAAAATGCCATACTTATTAAAGGGCAGAAATTCACAAATCTGGGTTCATCTAAAAATTATAAATACCGTACATCTGCAAGAGCAGCAATGTACTTATCAGCTCCATTATGGAAATGAGTACCACCACCAGGGAAATTGATCTTATCTCCATTCACTATCATCCAATTCTGATCTGATTTTTCCTCTGCCAGATGTGTGTGAGGTATATTCACTTTCCATACTTCATCCCTACTTGCTGGCCACTTGATAGGAACCTAAATAAAATATAGGTATAATTTTGTCAATGGTACCGACACGGGACCTCAGATCCCAGAACATTAGTCATCCAAAATGATTATATAAAAAGGCTCGTATCAAAAATAGAACCTAGTGGAAGTAATTGTAGAGTTAAACTCAAACTGAAACTGAAAATTCGGAGAAGATTGAATATACAGGAAAATAAACTGTGAACAAAAAGCAAGATAAAATTGCAAGAGAAAGAAGCATTTGGACCTTATAGCCCTCCGGTGGGGGGATCAGGCAATTGAAGCGTCGTTCTGTGGGAGGGCAGTGCCTTTCATAGTGCTCCATAAGATTCAATTCAAGTTTGAGTTTCAATTGATAGATAAGATTCCGATCCAAACATGGAATTAACTCCGAGTGCCTACTGTCACACTCCTATAAAACAATAGAGTAAGTTTTCATCCGATATCAACAACTGAGTAAATCACAGCAGAAAATGTGAACACTAGTATAATGATTCCTACTAGAAGAACATTAAATATCCCACGCAAAAGTTTTTGATTGAATACTTACAGGGAAGGTTTTCAATGTAATTTGGTTGTTTTCTTCAATTGGGATCTCATTCTCAAGCTTGGGATCGATTTCTTCCCTTATAAGTATATCCTCCTTGAGATTTGATCCACTGTCTTCATCCTCACTGTCACCTGGATTCCCTCCAAGCTTTCTAGATGATCTTCCAACTTGAGTTGAAGTAGCCTGATGCACTCTGTACCCAAAGAAGGATCCATAATAGAAAAAAAGAAGACCTAGTAAAAACACCATAACGCATAGACAAGTAACCAGAGGCTTCCTTTGAAGTTGAACTCCATCACTTCTACCCCTTGTCATGTTGGAAAGCAAACAAGCTTCTGTTCAGTGCTGAAAGCTCACTGTTTACACTAGTGTAAAAATCATTACTAACAAATACGCCCGCATAAATTGATCTCGATGAACCAGATCCAGATCACATCCGTGCCCTAAAATGCATGCCCCTCACAAATCCAGTAGAATTTATCCACAGAAAGAGGATTCTTTTCAATTGCTTGTCAAATGTGAACACCACTGATTAGAAAGAGCAAAACGCCCGATGGTTGAGAATTTCGAGAGCGTCTTCGATTCAGAATCGGACATCCAAAAGCTAAGGATTGACTACAGCGAAAACCCAAAGTATATGTGTATTTTAGAGCAACTAGCAGCTTTCAGCAAAAGCTAACATGGATCTAGATTTATAAGATCGTTGCTAATGCTCCACCATCGGCCCAATACACTGGCAAAAACGAAATGTTTCCAACAAAGCCAAATAGAACTTTTAGTCTCAAACTCAACTACATACCAACCCAACCCAACCCAACTTATTAATTACGAGGAGGAGAAAGAACGAGAAAAACTCGACCCGACTCAGACTTGACTGCACCCAAAAAAGGATTCGATCCCATAAAAACCTAAAATAGCAGCAATGGATGAATATGAACAGTGGTATTTGTCAACAACAACAACTCAACAAAAATATTAAATTGGCAGTGACTGATCGAGGAGCGGACGAGGCTTCTATCACCATGCAGCACATCATCATCATCGTGGAGTTAGTCTCAAAGTTCAATGGTGTGCTGTCATTCTTGTTTATTTTATTTAAAACTCTGAAAATTAAAATGGTGTGCTGTCATTCTTTTTATTTATATTTTTTTTAAAGAAGAGGAAATAACTATAAGTATAAGTAGTTGTTTGCGGTATAGATGGAATTCAAATTGTCCTTGTTTGTGACGATTACTCAATCTGAATATTGCCATAAGAATAAAAGATATCTGATCAAAAAGAATCCGCATTTCAACGTTTATAAACTGTAAGGTTAAAATAATATAACATCTCTAAATCAATCCAAATCGTTACCATTCCTGATTCCAGTCAATCAAAGTCAAATTCTCACAACCCATATACAGCGCCGTCCGTACTCACTCTCACACTCGAACTACCCATCCCATGCCTTCTCGGGCTGTTAAAACCTAATTTCCCCAACTTCAACTCAAAGCCAAAGAAACAGGCAGCCTGGGAGCAATCAAAAACAAATTTGTTGTTTCTTGCTTTGGTTAGATGTTAAAGCGGCATACCGATATTCAAAGACCGGAAAGTATCTGTCCGAAGAATTCTGTAAAACCTAATTTTGACGGCTACCGGTAAACAAATATTTAAACGTTCTACTACGTGTTGTTTTTGTTCGTGATTTCCTGGAAAGACGCCATTAATTGCGTTGGAACAAATACCCTGATTTTGTTCCGCCGACAAATTAGAATGGTGTATGCAATGAGTGCTTCTTCTTTAAGTGCAGCGCCAAGCCCCAACCCAATTTGGCATATTGCCTCTCTTTGGTTGTTGAAACTGATGGCTACATTTGATATCGGGCATCTTTGCACTGTGGCCTTGGAATGACTTTCTTGATCGATCTCTGCTGGTATTATTTGCCGCGGATACTCCAGGGGTAGCGGTAATTTGGGTGGGTTAGGAAACCTCTCGAGAGAGTTAATAATAAATTTTATTTTATTTTAGAGGTCCAAGTGATTGTCAGGTTCCTTCGAAGCCAAATACATGAATATCATTAATCGGTTTGGTGTGAACGTGTGAATACGTTCTATGAGAACCTTTACTCAGCTTGGGTTCAAGAAAACAACATGACGATAAGAGCAGAAAAAGTAAGGCTGACCAATACCATTCATTTCTTTTGATTCTGCCACTCACATCACATCAACATATGCTCCTTATTATTAATAATACATAACCGACATTTTCCAAGGAAAAAAAATACATAACCGACACTGAATGTACTAATAATCATCTCACCGATGATTTTTCCATGTACAAAATCTTGGACGATGAATGTTTACGTGGTTTTGTATTGTTTTGGTGGAAACCGCTATTAAAATGAAAAGTTTATATATATATATATGTGGGTGAAAAGTGGTAGTTAAGTTTTTATAGGTGATCGCTTTAAATTATGTGGGTTAGAGGCTGGTCCTCATTTTTGCATAAATTTTGTGGTATTTCTTGTTGGAAAAAATAATAATAATATATATATATATAATGTAATATGTATAAATTTTAATATATCTTGATTTCAATATATATAATAGGAGGATGGGGCAAGTTGATTTCAATATATATAATAAGAGGATGGGGCAAGTGTATTGTCTAAATTGATTTTATGGTCGTCATTCAAAATTATAAATAAACAATTATAAAAAAAAAGAATATATAAACTAAATGGTAGTTGATGCATGGATAACTCGTATCTCATGCATGGATAACAATGTAGTGAGAGACAACCATTTAACTAAAGAAGGTAACTGGTAGCTAAAGCATAGATAAGAACATGTAATTAAAACTGAAGGTAACAGGTAGCTAAAGCATAGACAAGAACATGTAATTAAAACTGAATATGGAGAACAAATATTAGATAATTTGTTCATGGCACTTAACTTGTGACCTATTAGTGTTCACTTAAGTGGTTGTGCTTGTTAGATGCAGGTTTAAGTTTCAATTTTTATTTTTTATTTTATAGACAGACATGGATTTTTTAATTACTTTTCATAATTTTTTTATTTTATGGGCAATATGGATTTTTGTAATTACTTTTCATAGTTTTTATTTTATGAGTAGACATGAATTTTTTTAATTACTTTCCATAACTTTGTATATTTTATGAGCTGACATGAATGTTTTAATTACTTTTTATTTTTTGTAATGTTATGTTACACTAGGTGACAACATCTCCCCCATCCAGGGTTGTAGAACACCTCGCTCATCTCAATGCAAACACGATAGTTATAAAGGAGCGGTGCCTTCCATGTGGTTGTTATGTGCCTTGGAATTGTTTTTATAACAAAAAAAATAATATCCTACATTGATTGAAAGAAGTCTTGAATTGTAATATATAAGTTCCAATATACCATGATTCTTATACCACTGGGGTTAGCCACAAGGGTGTGGTGCTCATTGACAAGCTTGAGATGACATTTCTACTCATTTATGCAGTTGACATTGCCATTTCCTAAGTTTTGTTCCACATGATATTTACCTAGACTTTAAAAAAATTAGCTAGACTTTAAATCATCCATTCTCCATCTACCTAAGAAGGGCTTGGTCTTAGTACCTCTTACTATGAAGGCATACATGATCTACTACAAGAAGGAGAAAACTCAAATTACCTAGGTCGCAAAAACATCTTGCAGCATAAGAAGTAGTGGTTTGTCTATCGTAGGGGAGGGGGTTGTTGAGCCTCTGTAAGAAGGAATGGACCCTTCATGGCAGTATCCAAATACATTAAAATTAAGTATGTCATTTTTGTTTAAGGACGACGAAGGAGCATTGCAATTAGTTGTGTTAATTACTACATAGAAGGTAAATCTAATCACTGAATCGATGTATCCCCCACAATTAAATAAGCATAAATTATTGTGATGCTCTCAAATATATATCCATGACTGAGTAAGGCTTGACCTAGGACGAGCCTAAACAAACTTGAAGAGGTTAGCCTGCCAAACACTTTTTGCTTTCATTTTATCTATGTTAGGGTCAAAGATAGACATATTATCGCCCAATAATAAGGGCCTTGCCACGACCATCCAAACCATGAAGGATTTAACCTTCCAAATATGCCATCTTAAAAGAACCTACAAACAACAATGGTAGGGGAGGTGAGTAATAATGTTGTAGTGTGTTTTAAGACTACCTTCCTAAATCAATCTGATGGTGGAGTTGGACAAGATTTACAAGTTGTGAGCATCTCAAGTATTATATGTAGCATCCCCAACCGCCCCGGTAGCACTTTTGAGCCAAAGGAAAATTCATCAAGCAACTTCATGTCACACTATCATTTTGTGATACTTTTATGTAGTGTCCCCGACCCCTTGCATAACCCTTCAAGGTATCAGGTTGGAGTTATTCAACACATAAGAATCTATGTTCTTTGTTATGCTTTCGTTGTGGTGTCCATGTCCTTATCGAGACCTTGTTCCACGTTCATACTGTCCCATTAAGGCATTCTCTAACAGCCCGTCGGGGCTTCCTTTGACAGCTTATTGAAGCGTTCCTCGACAGCTCTCGAACCTTTATCTGACAGTCTCTTGGAGCTCTCCCCCCATGGCCTCTCAAATCTCTCCCCCAACGACCATACCATTCCATCGGGGCTTTCTCCAACTGTTAGAGAACCTCTTCCCCGACGACCATACAGTTCCATCGGGGCTTTCTCCGACCACTCTTGAATTTGTCCTCCAATTACTCTCGAACTTCTCCTTTAATTACTCTCAGACTTATCCTCCAATTACTCTCAAACTTGTCCTCTAATGGCTACATTTATCCAATTTCTGGTCTACGCAAGGATTGAACCATTAGTTCCTATAGCATTATAATCCCAATTTCCAAGGTCTTTAGGCTTGCTCAAGCCCTCAGTTAACCCCTACTCATGATGTTTATCAGACTACATGAATTACTTGTTTGCATTCACAATCACAGCTACTCATGCAACCAATCATTTCACATGAATTCAAGAAGCTACAGACAAGTAGCCATGACCACACAATCAGCTTGAATACATGCCTTCAAGGCTTATACAGACATTCAACATCACAATGTATATTCATAAACCACTTGGTACAACAAAATAGAAGTATTTATTCCATTCAACATTCATTCATGAAGCAATGAAATCAACATAACACATCAAATAAATACTATCTTTAATAATGCTTTCCCAAGCAACTGACTGCACAACAACAACGTTCCATCCAACCATAGGCTCTCTATTCAGCATATAGTCTTTATGTTGAGAGCCCACACCCAAGCTGGGCATGATATCCACAAAAAGAGGGGAACTTGTATGGTTGTTAATCATGGTCACACATATAGCCAAGCAACTATACAGTTGGGTTTATCACGCATGCTTGTAACGTCCCCATCCCTCAATTCGGCTAGTAGGAGGGGACATTAATTGAATCGGGGCCTCAAAATTTTTCCCATAAGCAGAATTACGAATTCTTAATAGCTAAAATGTATGTGCAGACATGAAAGTAAAACACACAGTAGAATGAACTAGGTACACACACATAACATGCAATTTACAAGCATAATTATCACATGAATACAAATAAAATCATTGCACATCAAATACACAAGAATACTTATCTTTAAACAAAGAAGATCCAAGCAACTGGTTGTGTAAGAGCGATTTTACACCCAGCCATAGGCACTATGTCCAACATATACTCTTTTTGTTGAGATGCCACCCCCAAGCTAGGCTATGAGGCCACCAGGGAAAAGGAACATCTATAGGCTTCTCCCTCTCAGCCCACAACTCATTATGCTCACTATGCTTAGCCAAAAATGCAACTAGAACTCTACAGGGATCTCACTAAGCCTTCACATCCATGGCACTCCTTCCAATTTCCCCACACAACACAAGGAAGGAATTTCCCTTCAAAGATCCGCAGTTCCCCTAGGAAATCCAACCCGTACAGTGCTTACCAGTGTGTGTAGTAAGACTCCAACCTGTTGTAAACTATTGGAGATCCTACTACAACATTAATCCATGGATTCTCAAACATCCAAAAGTAGCAGAACTCAATGGGTAAAGGTTCCTAGCTTTCCCAACCTCCACGCTCACCTACAGCCATCTATTTTTTACTTCAAAAAATGCATCTCTATCTTCAAAATTGAATTTCTGGGTTATACACAATCTAGTAATGGTCGTGAACAACAATGGAAAACTCTATGCAATATCGAATCTTGCATGAGAGAATGATCAAAAGAGTGTTGACTCCAAGGGTATGAGGTAAGGGTGAAAAGACAACTGACATAACTTCTGACCACATAAGAAATAGGACAGCTGACAGCTGACATAACTTTCACAACCCCCATGCTTCAATAACTACATGAAGTGAGTTTCCCCACCAACCTCACATATGCATTCAATGATTGGATTTAATAGTCAAGAGAAGGTGATTGGCTTATTTAAGGAACATGGCAGATTTTGGATGAGTTCCAAGGTTGACACATGGCAACATAGGATTTGCTTTCCTCATAGGCCCCATTTCCTCTTCCCCTCTGGTGGAATAATAACCCCTCTAGTTCTCTTTACACAACCATCTTGGACCATTTTATTGATTTCCAACATAATATTTATATACATTTCGAATTGGCATGATAAGCCAATCATATTGTCCAAATAAAAATATATACATCATACATGCCTAGCCATTCACTAGTTGGGACTTGGCCTTGATCTCCACACTAGGAATCCATACTAGCATATTTACATTATTTACATAGTTTGATTAAATACATTCCAAGTCAAAATTGCGGTATTAAAATCCCCTCCCCCTTGGAATAACATTGTCCTCGGTGTTTTCTCAAAATCAAAACAAAAATGGGTATTCCTCTTTCATGGCATCCTCCAACTCCCACATAAACTCATCGGGACTGAAGTGCTTCCATTGCACATTTACCTGTCCAATGGCTCGGTTCCGGAGTAATGCTACCTTCCTTTCTAGGATGCATAGTGGCTTGGTTTGGAACTCTCCCTCGGGTTCCACCTAAATCACATCCCAATAAATCACATGGTTAGGATCATGTACATATTTCTTAAGCAAAGAAACACGAAAAACATTATGAGCTCTAGTGTTAGCAGGCAATGCAATTCTATATGCAACTGGCCCTATTCTTTCAATCATTTCAAATGGACCACAATATCTTGGATATATATTGGAACAACTTCCAAGCTTCAATGGACTCTTCCTTGGCCTCACTCTAAGGTAAACATGATCCCCAACACTGAATTCTCTATGCATTCTATTCTTATTTGCATAGCTTTTCTGCCTATCTTGGGATGCCTTTAAATTTTGCCTAATTTTTGCAACCTCTTGTTCCATTTCCTTAAGCAATTATGGCCCAATTATAATTATGTTCATTGGATTATCCCATGTCACTGGTGTCCTACACTTTCTTCCATATAAAACTTCAGATGGACTCATGCCTAATGAAGCTTGATGCCCATTGTTATATGCAAACTCTACCAAATATAGATAATCTTCCCACTTTGATGGTTTGTCCATCACATACATATGAAGCATGTCTTCAAGAATCGGATTTACTCTTTTAGTTTGTCCATCTGCCTGTGGATGGTAGGCAGTGCTAAAATTCAGTTGTGTTCCCAAGTCTGCAAAAAGACTTTTCCATAAATCTGAAGTAAATTTGGTATCTTTGTCTGAAATTATTGCCTTAGGCAATCCATGTAATCTGGAAATTTCCTTCATAAAAATCTTTGCAATAGCATCTGCTTTATATGTGGATTTAACTGGAATAAAGTGTGTTGATTTTGACAATTTATCCACCACAATCATGATGGAATCATGTTGTTTCACAGTCAATGAAAAACCTGTAATAAAATCCATGGAAATCATTTCCCATTTCCATTATGGAATTGGCAAAGGATGCAACAAACCTGTTGGGTGTTGATGCTCATCTTTCACTTGTTGACACTCCATGCATTTAGATATATACTCAGCAATATCATTTTTCATCCCTAGCCAAAAATATTGCTTCCTAGCTGTAGCAATTGTTTTCTGATATCCTAGGTGAGCAGAATATGGCATTTTATGGATTTCATCCATAACAACTCTCCTTAAGTCTTCCAAATTTGGAATATAAATTCTATTTTTATAAATAAGAAGTCCATCCTCTTCCAAATGGTACCTTCATACCTCTTTTCAAAATTTTGTTGTTGCAAATTATCTTTTATTTGCAGATACAATTCATCTTTTTCACAATAATTGGCAATCTGTTTTCTTAAATTTGATTGGCAAGTTGTGATGGCTACCACATGCATTTCATGCATCTTTCTGTTGAGTGCATCAACCACTTTATCTTTTCCTTTTATATGTTTGCTTTCAAAATCAAACTCACATAAAAATTCCAGCCATCTGGCTTTCCTAGCATTTAATGTCGACTACTCAACTAAATAGTTCGGACCACAATGGTTTATCCTCAATTCAAATTTTCTGCCCATTAAATAGTGTCTCCACATTTTTAAAGCTTAAACTATGGCTGCAAGTTCCAGATCATCTGTGGCATAATTCTTTTCATGCTCCTTTAATTTTCTAGACTCATAACACACCACATGATTTTCTTACATACGAACTCCTCCAAGTCCTCGTTTACATGCATCTGTACACACAACCAATTCTTTTTTTGGGTATGCAATTTTCAGAATTAGAGCACTGGTGAGAAGCTTCTTCAATAGCTGGAAGCTTTCCTCACATTTTTGGGTCCATTCAAATTTTGTTCTCTTCTTTTGTAAAGAGGTGATTGGGTGTGAAACCTTGGAGAATCCTTCAATGAATCTTCTATAATAACCAGCAAGACCCATAAAATATCTCACATCTATCACATTCTTTGGAGTTGGCCAATTCATAATGTCTTCAATCTTTTCTGGATCCACTGATATTCCTTCTAAAATAATGTGACCCAAATAATGAATTTATGTTTTTTTTTTAAATCACATTTGCATAGCTTTGCATACAACTTATGTTCCATTAGCAATTGCAAAGCCATTCTAAAATGTTCTTCATCCTCTTCTTCATTCTTAGAGTAAATAAGAATGTCATCTAGAAAAACAAGAACAAACTTGTCCAAATATTTGTGGAAAATGATATTCATGAGACACATGAAGGTAGTTGGTGCATTAGTGAGACCAAATGGCACCACTACAAATTCATAGTACCCATATCTTGTTTTAAAGGTTGTCTTGTGAATTTCTCCTTCTTTGATCCTTACCTGATGGTAACCAGAACTCAATTCAATCTTTGAAAATACTCTTGCCTCTCTCATTTGATTAAAAAGATCATCAATTCGAGGTAATGGGTACATGTTTTTCATTGTCACTTTATTAAGTTGCCTATAATCAATGCATAACCTGAGTGTACCATATTTCTTCTTCACAAATAGTACCGGTGCTCCCCATGGAGACACACTTTGTAATGTACCAACCAGGACTAGTGATACACTAACTCAACTCTCCTACAAGACTTAGTGAAAAACAATGGATTATGGTGACTAGTTTGACTATAGGTAGGAAATATCAAAGTATTCTGGAGGGGATGAGGAATATACCAGCTGATAGAAAATTTTCACAAATTATTGGGACCATTAATGTTTCGAACATCATCCAAGTTGAAGTCTACTCCAATGCTCCTAGGAACCCCAACATATGCACACTAGAACATCAACTAAGTATTGACTCAGAACAATTGATGAAATATTCTAACTTAGGGAGTCTATATATCATCAAATATCATTCAATGGACAACCTAGTTTCACTCTAGAAATTTTAGGAAGGTTCTGAGGAAGTCTCACAAACATACAAGAAAAATTGTCTTCTAAGATTGCACGGCTAGACCAATTTCAGAACTTCCAAAATAGTCAGGAAGGCTCACAGATTTATGATATTAAGCTTGGGTTGGGTCATTTAACATCTTAATTAACATCAGAAATAGAAATCACTTCATTTGGACCAATACTCATTCATTTACCAAGTAGATTATGGAAACTAGCTCTTTTTTATTGAAATCTAGACTAGGTGCAAGAAGAGGTATTGGAATCATATTTTTACCCAGTATAACTTCAGAATTGACATCATAGGTTCATTATTACAGGCATATAAGACATCATTAACTGATTTATACATCATAAAGTTCTCAAGAATGAGATACAACCAGAAGAAACTCTTCCATCATAAAAACCAAGAAATTACTCATAGATCTGCATGGAGAGCCATCCAATTTTTTCTACAGGATCGTATTCCTCTGGTGAAGACTTCAAGACCTGCAATAAACTCAATGATAATGGTTGAATACCATCATCCTCTCACAGGAAGCAAGGGAACATCTCCCAGCTTGGACTAGGGGCACATATCCCAAGTCTTTGAGGCACAATTGCACTCACCCCAATTCTCAAACTGTCAAAAGATGTGTAGTTGGCGTGCTCTACTTATTTTATAGATGGAGGATGACTTGTGGAGCAAGTATCATAAGCTAATGTGCCCTCATGGATGGATAAGGAAAGCTAGGTTTCTTCCTTTTTTCCTTTTCTGCTTTGCTTTCTGCTTTTACCTTTTCTGCTTTAGTTTTTTTATCCTGCTTTTGCTTTTTACTGTTTTTTTTTGCTTTTCTACCTTATCCTTCTTTTCTGCCTTGTCATGTTTTTTTTTTGTCCTACTTTATGCTTTTTTGCTGCTTTCTGCTTTATGTTGCTTTTCTTGAGTTTTTGTTGTCTTTCTGCTTTGTACCATCTTTCTTTCATTTTTCATGATTTTCTAGATTTGGAAGCTTTCTCCTAACTTCTCTTGCAAGTCATCTCCTCAGTCAACCTTATCCACTAAGGCGCACTTGTGGAGCATTATCTCTTCTATTCAAAAATAAAAATACTTATTTTATGAAAAGTAATTATTCTCAAGTGCATAATAAACTTTAGGAAAATTAATTCACACTTCCTAATTAATTAAATGCCTAGAATTTCAAAATTAACCCTAAGTAAATGAAGTTGTCTCCTCAACCCAAGGGATTGGTTGGGTTAGGAACTCAATCCAGTAATCACTATTGAGGGGACATGACAGTCCTCCCCTCCCAATATTGCTTGTCCTCAATCAATTTCAAATTGGGATGTTGTAAGATGTGTTCTCCTTCCCAAGTAGCATCCTCACTAGGCAGTCCTTCCCATTGCACCAGGAATTATTTAATGATTCTACTCCTTAGATTTTTCTCTAATACCTCCAAAATATTTTCAGGAACTAACACCAAATGTCCGTCATCCCAAGGGGAGGTAATTCTGTTGAGACCTTAAACTGCTACCCTATTTCCTTCTTCAAACAAGACACATGGAAAACATTGTGAATCCTACTACCTGGAGGCAATTATAGCTCATAAGCCACTTCCATAAAACCTTGGCTGCAACTTCTCAACCCCCTTAAACTTCAACGAGGACTATCTATATGGATTCAACCTCAAATATACCAGATCTCCTACTTGGAAGGTTCACTCCACTCTATGCTTGTATGCATGCACCTTTTGCCTATTTTGTGCTACCCATAAGTTGTCTTTGAGAGTTCTGAGTATGTATTGACTCTCTTGGAGCCAATAATTTTCCTTATGTGTCTTACAATCACTGAATATTAGTTTATAAAAAGTGAGTGCATCATATCCATACAGGTCCTTGAATGGTGACATTCCAATCGAGAGATGGAAAGTAGTGTTGTAACAAAATTATCCCAGAAGGAGCCAAGTAGTCCATGAATTTTGCTGACCAATAACACAGTTTCTTAAGTATCCTTCTAGCCATTGGTTCACTCTTTCTATTTGGCCATCAGTCTCTGAGTGGTATCTTGTACTCATGTCCAAACTTGTCCCCACTATCTTGAACAATTCTTGCCAAAAATTGCTAGTGAACTTGCTATCTCTATCACTGATGATAGACTTGGGTATGCCATGAAGTTTGAAGACTTCTTTGATAAAAAGTTCAGCCACTTGTTTGCCTACAATATTAGTTGTGACAACAAAGAAATATGCATATTTAGTCAATCTATCAACCATAACAAAAATACTGTCTTTACCTTGGCTTTTGGGAAGCCCCGTGATGAAATCCATCAATACACTTTCCCATTTCTGCTCGGGGATAGGAAGGGGTTGTAAGAGTCCATCGGGGTGAGTATGTTATACTTTGTTTTGTTGGCATGCCACACATGATTTAACATACTCCATCACTTCCTTCTTCAATCCCTTCCAAGATAACCTTTCCTTCACCTTCTTGTATGTCTTCACAAACCTTGGATGTCCTGCTAGGGGTGCATCATGAGCAACCTCTAGGATCTTCTTCTTTAATAAGGATTCTGGAACCAAAAATATTTGATCCTTATGATAGATGATATCATTGAGAATCTTGTAAGTATCATCATGTATTAGTCCATCAAACAAATCACAAGCAAATTGATTCTTTGTATACTCTACTCCAAGTTGTGCCTTCCAATCATCATGAAAAATTATCAATGCAAATGTTGGTTTTTGTTAGGAACCCGTGTCTACCCTTCTCTTTACTTTGTTATATTGTTGTCAGACGCATATGCTTTGTAAGTCGTCCCGTAGTATTATATGTTCCATGGTATTGATCCATAGTTTGTATTATCCCATAGTATTATATGTTTCATGGTATTGATCCATAGTATTCGACACATATGCTTTGTAAGTCGTCTCGCAGTATTATATGTTTCATGGTATTGACCCATAGTTGTTGATGTATATGTAACTTCGGAATGTATTTCATATATATTTATTGTATCCTTATAAGAGATGTGTTATTCCTCTATAAGGAAGTGTCGTCATGTGTATTGACAAGTGTTGCAAGTGTGTGTACTTGCCGATGGGTTATTAGATCACCATGTGTGGGGTCGGCCCTGAAATACATATTATATTGTGGATCTACCTAGCTAGACAAGTCGGCCCCATAGTGTAATTGGGCAAACATGTTAGTATAAATAGAGATCGAGAGATCTCTATTTTGATCACTCGGAAACTCACACTTCTCTCACTCAGAAAGTGGAGCACTAGTGAGGAGGAGGATCATCTGCTACTAGGAGACTATCTCAGTGTATTTTGGTTGAGCCATTGCTCTCTCTATCTCTGAGGAAGTTGTGGGGTTTTTCACCTTAGGGTTTTCCCCACGGAAACTCTGTGTCTCTTGTCTCTCATGCTTTTGATTCTTGTGATGCTTGTCATGCTTATTGTGATTGTTATGCATTGATATACTGTACATGTTATTCTCTCAGTGAAGATCCTAGAGTAGTGTGAATTAATGCTCAAAATTTAACATGGTATCAGAGCTAACCTGAGAAGAAGACATTTTATAGTGACGGAAACTTGAGTTTCTTGTTTATTGGGTTTCTCTCCATAGTTTTTGGAAAAGTAGTATAGTAGATTGACTCTAATCATCAAGGAGAATCTATCTGTCCAATCGGAATTCAATTCTGAGCATTTTCAGATTTGGCCCTAAAAATTAGGGTTTCCACAAAAATAGGAATTTCTGAAATTTGAAGACATAGCTGGAAGCTCCTTGCAAAAATCGAAGTTTAGAGCTTTGGATCGAGATTTTTGGCTGGGTAGATCTTCGGGAAACTCAAACCCTAATTCAGGGCTCTCCCCAGTGAACCCGGGAGGACAAAAAGGAAAATCTGAAGGGTAAAGCTTTGCTGATCTCAAATTCTGAATACACCAGGTTGATAAACTCATCAAGGCGCATCTTTCTATCCTTTCATAAAGTTGAAATTCACATTTTGAATTTTTAGGGTTTTCCCGACAAACCCTAATCTGGGACCAGATCCAGTTTTCAGCATTTCAAGTGGTAAGACCTAAATCTTTTCTATTTCCATTTGAAGTACTCTTTAAGATGTCTCACCACACCAATCTTGAGGATAAGCTTAAAGGGGCTGATAACTTCCGAGCTTGGAAGTATAGGATTGGGTTAATCCTGGAAGAGAATGAGTTGGACTCATATATAAAAGAAGACATCCCTATCCCAGAGGATGAAGAGGCTAAAGTATTGCATAAGAAGAACTTGGTCAAGGCAAAGAGAATCATTGTTGATTCTATCAAAAACCATCTCATACCCCATGTGTCTTCTCTAAAGACACCCAAGGAGATGTTTGACTCTTTGACCAAGCTATTTGAAGGGAAGAACATAAATCGGAAGATGACCCTGCAGAACCAATTGAAGGGAGTAAAGTTTCAGAATGGAGAAACCATTCAATCTTATTTTTCTAGGGTCTCCCAAATTAAGGAACAACTGGAAGCGGTAGATGAAATGGTGGAGAATGGTGAAGTTGTCATGACCACTCTACATGGCCTACCTAGGTCATGGGATTCCTTTATTCAAGGAATTTGTGCAAGGAAGAAGTTTATCTCCTTCAACAGATTGCGGGAAGAATGTTCTCAAGAAGAAGCAAGGCTTGTGGCCCGAGAAGAAAAGATGGGAAGTGAAGATCAAGCTCTCACAGTTCACACCAAGAAAGGAAGGTCAAAGAGAGAGCACTTTCATGCCAAGAAATCTTCACACTATCATCAACATAAAGATAAGAAAGATCTCAGATGCTTCTCATGTAATGAGAAAGGTCATTTTGCTTCAGAATGTCCCAAGAACAAAATGAACAACAGCATCAAGAAGAAGAAGGGCAATAGGAAAAGATATCATGCTCATGCTGCTAAAGATGATGAACCACCCAAGAAGAAGGCTAGGGCAGAAAGTGATGATAGTGATGATGACTCATCAAGTGAAGAAGAGTATGTTCTAATCTCTGCTCTCACAGGTACTATCTCCCATGGTTGTAATGATTGGTTAATTGACAGTGGGGCTTCCAAACACATGACTGGGTTTAAGGAATATTTTGTGAACCTATCTGAACATTATTCACCCCATAAGGTGAAACTTGGGGATGATTATCAATACCCAATCAAAGGAAGTGGTGAAGCCTCCTACAACCTAGATTCTGGAAAATCTTTGAAGATGAAAGAAGTCCTTTATGTACCTGGGCTCAAGAAGAACTTACTATCCATCTCTGCATTGGATGCAAAAGGTATGAAGGTTGCATTTGTGGATGGCCAAGTCCTAATGTGGCCAAAGGGAAAGACCATAGATGATGCAGTAGTGATTGGAGAGCAAGAGGGAGGTTTGTATAAATTGAAGGGACAACCTGAACATGCCATGGTGCATGAATCCATGAAGCCAAGTGAACTTTGGCATAGAAGACTTGATCATATGCACTATAGGGCACTTCCAATTGCAAGCAAGGCCGTAGAGGGTCTTCCTGAAATCAAGACCAAACATGAAGGTGTTTGCAAAAGATGTGCAAAAGGTAAGAACATTAAGAAGGCTTTCCCAAGCAGTGAAAGCAAGGCAAAGGATATCCTGGAAATCATCCACTCAGATGTATGTGGTCCTATGTCATCTAGTTCTCTAAGTGGGTATGTTTACTATGTTTCATTTATTGATGACTTTTCCAGGAAGACTTGGGTATACTTCTTGAAGAACAAGGATGAGGTGTTTGATAAGTTCAAGGAATTCAAAACCTTGATGGAGAATCAAACTGACAAGAAGATCAAAACATTCATATCTGACAATGGTGGAGAATTCACCTCAGGTGACTTCAAGAAGCTTTGCAGTGATTTAGGGATTAAGAGGGAGTTGACTGCTCCTTATAATCCTCAACAGAATGGAGTTGCAGAAAGGAAGAACAGAACAATCATGGAAGCAGCAAGGGCAATGCTGCATGACCAGGATCTACCTATGCATCTATGGGCAGAAGCAACTAGAATAACTGTATATGTGCAGAACAGAACACCCCACAAGATATTGGACAATAAGACACCAGAAGAGGTCAGTTAGCCATCTCAGAATATTTGGTTTTCTAGTATACACTCATGTCCCAAAGGAAAAGAGGACTAAACTAGATCCTTAAGGAAAGAAGGGTATCTTTGTGGGTTGTAGTGAAAGCTCAAAGGCTTACAGAATATACTTTCCAGGGTTCAAGAAGATTGATGTCAGCAAGGATGTAACATTTGATGAAAACTCAGCATTCATCAAATCAAGGAAGGCACCTATCGAATTTTATGAAGAACCTAAGGAAACTAGATTTCAAGACACTACCATGATTGAAGCAATTCCAGAAGTTGTTCGTGAGTTTGAAGATCCGCAAGAACCTGTAGATCCACCCTGTGAGGATAACTCTCACAAGAGGAAACCTGCATGGGCTAGAGAGCTCATTCAAGATGCAGAAAGATTTGGCATTCCAGAAGAAGAACACGGAGCAAAAAAGAGAACCAGATCACATACCAGCTATGTTGTTTTACTCTGTGACATTATGAACAAAGAACCTTCCAGTTATGAAGAAGCAGTGGAAAAGAAAGAATGGAAGGATGCCATGGTTGAGGAATACCAATCAATAATGAAGAATGATGTTTGGAATGTTGTCCCAAGACCTAAAGAGAAGTCTGTTGTGACTTCCAAATGGATCTACAAAATCAAGCATGCTGTAGATGGCAGTGTAGAGAAATACAAGGCAAGATTTGTAGCTCGTGGCTTCTCTCAGAAAGAGGGAATAGATTATGAAGAAACTTTTGCACCTGTAGCCAGGTATACTTCCATCAGAATAGTACTTGCCCTGGCTGCAGCAATGAAATGGAAAATACACCAGATGGATGTCAAGATTGCTTTCTTGAATGGTGTAGTTGAAGAGGAAGTATATGTGGAGCAACCACTCGGTTTTGAAACACATGACAGGGAGTCATATGTGTGCAGATTGAAGAAGGCCGTGTATGGCTTGAATCAAGCTCCCAGAACTTGGTATGGTAGGATGGACAGTTTCCTATCTAGCTTGGGCTTTACCAAGAGTAAAGCGGATTCCAACCTTTACTACAAGGTTGAGGAAGGGAATCCTGTGATTCTGCTCCTGTATGTGGATGACTTATTTGTAACAGGAGATGACAGACTGATTGCAGATACAAAGAGGAAGCTTGCTACTGAGTTCGATATGAAAGATTTGGGAATGATGCATTATTTCCTAGGTATGGAGGTGTGGCAGAATGCAGGTGGGATCTTCCTTGGTCAAGGGAAGTACACAATAGATATCCTGAAGAGATTCAGGATGATGGATTGCAAGGCCATGGCCACACCCATGGAATCGAACCTGAAGCTTCTATGTGATGCTTCATCTGAGCCAGTTGATATCTCTATGTATCGTTAGATGATTGGGTCCTTGATGTACCTGACGAACACGAGACCAGATATTTGCTTTGCGGTGAACACATTGAGCCAGTTCCTGACGGATCCGAGGAGTGTTCACCTGGTTGTTGTAAAGCATGTTCTGCAGTACCTGAAGGGTACAATGGATTATGGGCTCAAGTATGAAGTGAATCAAAATTTTAACCTACAGGGTTATGTTGATTCAGATTGGGCAGGCAGTGCTGCAGATAGGAAGAGCACATCTGGGTGCTGCTTCAGTATGGGATCAGGTGTGATCTCTTGGTTTAGCAGGAAGCAGTCCTGCGTAGCACTGAGTACAGCTGAGGCAGAGTATGTTGCAGCCTGTTCAGCTAGTTGTGAGGTAGTATGGCTATGGAAGCTACTGTCTGCGTTATTTGATCTACCATTGGATGCTACTGGTATCTTCTTTGATAACCAGAGTTGTGTGAAGCTGTCTGAGAACCCAGTGTTTCGTGATAGGTTGAAACACATAGAGATCAAATATCACTATATCAGGGATATGGTGCAGACAGGAGCTGTGAAGCTCCTGTATGTTGCGACGGACGAGCAGATTGCAGATGTACTGACGAAGCCACTAGATAGAGTGAAGTTCAAATACTTTAGGGAGAGGCTTGGTGTTCTTCAGATCGACGACACTTTGAGGAAGAAGTGATGGACACATTTGCTGAAGCCATTCCAAGCATGTTGGAAGGAGGATCCTTCACATGGATGTGGATGTAAGCGCTGGATGATTAGCATCATGATGATGTTCTAGTTTCTATTTTGTATGATTAGTTGGATCATTTATATATGTATGTACGCATCATGTTGGATGCTGGATATGATCAGTTGGATCATTTGTATGTATTTTTGTATATGCATCATGTTGGATGCTTGGACCATGTATCTGTATATGTATCAGGTGGATACATTGTATGATCAGGTGGATAATGTATGGTGATATGTATCATGTTTTTGTATTTGTATCAGGTGGATACACTGTATGATCAGGTGGATCATGTATGATGATATGTATCAGGTAGATACTTGGTATGCATCAGGTAGATGCATTGTATGATCAGGATGATCATGATGACGAGCTTCAGGATGTTGCTCCAGATGATATGTGCCAGGATGGTACATCAATGATGATCAGGATGATCATATGTATTAGGTGGATACAGTACATAATCAGTTGGATTATGTGTGATCAGTTCCGAAGACACAGATGCACAGTGCCTTTCTGACATGGTGGTAGATGCGTTCTCCCATGTGCGTTGATGTAAGTGCAGAGCCTTTCCGACATGGTGGTAGATGCGTTCTCCCATGTGCGTTGATGTAAGTGCAGAGCCTTTCCGACATGGTGGTAGATGTGTTCTCCCATGTGCGTTGATGTAAGTGCAGATCCTTTCCGACATGGTGGTAGATGCATTCTCCCATGTGCGTTGATGTAAGTGCAGAGCCTTTCCGACATGGTGGCAGATGTGTTCTCCCATGGTCATTGATGTAAGTGTTGTGAGCCTTTCACGGATGGTGGTAGGTTGGTCCTCCCATGCCGTTGAGTGTAAGTGTTGTGTGTGTGCATCTGGGTTGTGCTTCATGATACTCTGTGGCCGTGGATAGGTTGTGCAATAACATGTAAAAGATCCTGGGAGATCCGATAGGTTGAGCTGTGTGCTCGTAATCAGTCCTCGGATGCTCTTTCGAGGTTTTGTTGACTCACGTAATTAGTCCTGAGGATTCCACAATATGGCCAGTGATGATGAAGGCCTACAGGTGGTGGGCCTACATCTAGTATGAAAAAGGACTGGCTTTGTAGAACTTCCTATGACGAGTAGAGTCAGAGATTGGTTGAGATAGCAGCAGCAGTGATGATGATGATGACGATGCATCAATGACGATGATCCCGAGAAGAAGACTTGTCTAGCAGAACTGTGTCGAGAAATACCTTCCTATTTAAGAGGGAGTGTTGATGTATATGTAACTTCGGAATGTATTTTATCTATGTATTTCATATATATTTATTGTACTCTTATAAGAGATGTGTTATTCCTCTATAAAGAAGTGTTGTCATGTGTATTGACAAGTGTCGCAAGTGTGTGTACTTGCCGATGGGTTATTAGACCACCATGTGTGGGGTCGGCCTTGAAATATATATTATATTGTGGATGTACCTAGCTAGACAAGTCGGCCCCATAGTGTAACTGGGCAAACAGGTTAGTATAAATAGAGATCGGGAGATCTCTATTTTGATCACTCAGAAACTCACACTTCTCTCACTCAGAAAGTGGCGCACTAGTGAGGAGGAGGATCATCTGCTACTAGGAGACTATCTCAGTGTATTTTGGTTGTACTTTGGTTGAGCCATTTCTCTCTCTATCTCTGAGGAAGTTGTGGGGTTTTTCACCTTAAGGTTTTCCCCACAGAGACTCTGTGTCTCTTGTCTCTCATGCTTTTGATTCTTGTGATGCTTATTGTGATTGTTATGCATTGATATACTGTATATGTTATTCTCTCAGTGAAGATCCTAGAATATTGTGAATTAATGCTCAAAATTTAACAATAGTATTGGCGCATAGACTAGTATATAAGTTTGTATTGAGTCCAATGAAGGCATCCATAAGTTATTTGTATTGAGCTTGCTTAAAGGAGGTTGCCCCCTCGAAGTGACCCATGATCAATAAAAATATTCCGTGTTCTAATATATTGTGCATTTTATCAATTAATTGTTGCATGTTCCTCACATCTGGTATCAGAGCACTTTATTGGGCTTGTTGGGTGGAATTTTTGCCAAAAAAAAATTGCATCTGTATTCGTTCCTATCAATTGTAAGTTCGGATCCGTAAATAATCCCTATCCGCTTAACTGTGGGAATTACTTGGGCATAATCCCTAAAACTCATTTTGAGGAGTACCACAGGAACCCTAAAGTAGTTGTCCCATTAAGAGGACCTTCCAGTGAAAAGGGAAACGACCCCTACCTGATTGCCTAGTTCCCACCCGTGACGTAAACCAAGAGCTGTCGTTTGTGGAAAAGCGGTTATCAGTTTTACCTGAGTCGTGGAGTGAGGGGTATTTCCCTAATACGCAAGCCGTTAGACAACATTGGTGTCCGAGTGAATCCCCTGAATCTTTAGGAATTCGCACATACCCTGGTCCATATCTATTTCCAGCTGATAAATCCTAGATTACATCTATCCATAACTGTTGTCGATCACTTCCGCGTCATTTGCAGATCCATTCTGTTGCCGATCACTTCTGCGCCATTGCAAATCCATTCGTTTCCCTTGAAACTTCACTGACACCCTTGCAATCCCATTCTGCATATTTCATTCATGAGGACCCTATCCCAAATTCCACTTCCTAATGCCAGAAATCCCACATTTGTTTATTTTTAGGGTTTGCCATAACTTCTTCGATTTTCACCCAATCGCCTTCAAATTTTGCCACAATGTTCATTTCTTGTTTCTACTTCTTTGTCTCTCTTTGGAAATTTTTGTTATTCTTTCACCCCGCTTCTGAAATCCTCATTTTCTACTTCCATGTCCATTCGAAAGTGTCCAAAACCTAGTCAAACCCCAATTACCCCTCATGATTTTTCCTAGATCCAAATTTTCCTTTACTAAAACAATTTTTGTTTTTGTTTTTCTACCCATTCAAAAAAAATAAAAATAAAAAAAATCTCCTGGTTATGGTAGTCACCCGCATAGGAGCAAAAACCATGGAGGAAGAACTTGCATCCCTCAAAACCAAACTCCAAGATCTAGATGAAAAATTTTTTGGCCTCCATCTTGAGCATTCAACCATGAACAATAAACGACAGTCAAAGTCTTCTGTAGACACTAGGTTCTCTTCTTCCAACAATTTTCGTGGGCGAAGCTTGATTTTCCTCGCTTCAATGGTAATGATCCGACTGGATGGATATACCGGGCAGAACAATATTTCGGTCTGCATAATACTTTTGATGTCAACAAAGTTCCACTTGCATCCTTTCATTTGGAACATGAAGCCCTTCAATGGTATCGTTGGTACATCGAGGCTCATGAATAGCCAAAATGGACATATTTTTGACAGCTCCTTTTGCAACGATTTGGTCCTAGTGCTTTTGATGACTTTAGAGGAGCACTCACTAAACTTCGCCAAATTGGCACTGTGAGAGAGTATTAGACAAAATTTGAGAACCTAGCCAATCACACATAAGGATTGCCCGATGAATTCTACAGGAGTTGTTTTATCAGTGGTCTAAAGGATGCAATCCGATCTGAGGTCAAAATGTTCTGTCCAAACACAATGATGGAAGGCGTGGGGTTGGCTAAGTTAGCAGAGGACAAGATCGCAGCCCAACAACACTCCAAACCCACTTTTGTCGCCTTAAAAAATGTGGGTTCCCATTGACCTCCCATCATGCCAGCTCCTCGACCAACTCCTATCAAGCATTTGTCTGAAGCCAAGATGCGGGCACGTAGAGAAAAAGGTCTTTGTTATAATTGTCATGAGAAATTCACTCGGGGACATAGATGTGTTGAGCAAAAGATCTATCTCTTAGATGTGGATTCTCCTCTTGCCTCTGAAATTGGTGAATAAGCTCCAGATACAATAGATGATGAGGTCGATATTCAGCAGCTTCCTGTTGACCCTCCGTCTCAGGATGACCACCTAGAGATATCTCTCCATTCTTTAGTCGGAGTCACCACCCCCCAAACAATGCGGGTCAAGGGTTACTTCAAGAAGCTCCCTCTTACAATACTCATTGATTCTGGTAGCACTCATAACTTCATTGACCCTTGGATCGCCAAACAGGCTGATTGTTTTGTCCATCCTTGCTCCAACTTTGAAGTCATGATTGCCAATGGGGGCACCTTACCTTGCAAGAGGAAGTGTTGCAATGTGCGTATCTCTATGGGAGATTATAACCTGTGCTCTGATATGTTTTCCTTGGCCTTAGGCGGATGTGATGTGGTTTTGGGCGCTCAATGGCTACGCACACTTGGCCCCTCTTATGGGATTTTGCTGAACTTTGGATGCAGTTTTCAATCAATGGGAAAAAACACACATTAACAGGCTTACAACCAGGGTCTCTCAGCATCATCAGTTCACATCGCATGGAAAAGATCCTTAAGAAGAATTCACATGGTTTCATCGCTATAACGTACCCCAATCCCATCCCTAGGATTTGCTACCAATCTGTCATATACTCTGAACCTCTATAGGTCCTTTAGGGGTGATGGAAGACTCTGATACTTTTTTTTTTCAAAATGCTTGCATTCACGCCTTTCCGCAATTGCATCACCGGATCCGCAATCCACAACTCTCTTAAATCCGTAATTTGTAAGTTACCTCGGATCCACACTCTGTAATCCGCAAGTTACCTCGAATCCACAATCCATAAGGTTCCTTGGATCCGCAATCCACAAGTTTCCTTGAATCTGCAATCCGCAATGTTCCTTAGATCTGCAATCCGCAATGTTCCTTAGATCTGCAATCCGCAATCCGCAATCCGTCTTTCCGCAATCTGCAATCCGCATTGCGGAATTCAAAAGACGGATCGCCGAACTTATCTCTCCAACACCTTTCCACAATCCGCAATCCGCATTGCGGAACTCGGGATATCAGAACTCTAATTATTCCATCAACTTCCTTTCCGCAGTCCACAATCCGCATTGCGGAACTCGGGATAGTGGAAGTCTAATTATTCCGTCAATTGCCTTTCTGCAATCCGCAATTGTGGAAGTCAGAGTTGCGGATTCAATTTATTGGAGGACTACTCTTTCTGCAATCCGCAATCTGCATGGCGGAAGTCAAAATTTCAGAATTCCAAACACGACTTTCCAAAAAAAAAAATCATTTCTGCAATCCGCAATCCGCATTGCGTATGCGGAAATGTAGAACCTCCTTCTCTGCATCTGCAAACTTCCCAGATTTGTTTCTCCCTCGTCCTTGAGTCAAATGAGGCAAGTCTGGTACCATTGGAAAGCTCTTGGAGAGATCTTTCCACTGGTATAACTCTCTCAGCCATATGAGGATTATAACCTTGTCATCATCTCAGCTAAATATTCCATCATAACTTCACCTTCCATGCCTTAGAACTTCATAAAAATCTATCTGTCTTCTCCCACGAATTTTCCACATCCCTCTCTCTCAGAGAGGAATTCTAACAATCATGAAGAGGTTATCACTCTCCTCTCAGGTCCAGATGAGGCTAAATCCATCCTCTTTAAGATGAACTCAATACATAACAACATGGGTAATAAATTGAACTAGTTAACATATCACAACCTACAAGGTTAGTCATGCATACCATTCAGGTAACAATGGGGTATTCAACAGGAAATCAATTCTGTATACAAGATCACACATAGCTATCTATTGATTCCATTCATACAACCATTCAATCAACATCTATATCAACCAGATATAAGACATGCATCAACAATATTAACACCATAAAACACTTATCTTGAGACTAAAGCTGCCCCAGGAAACTAGCTACGCGAGGACAACGCTCCACACAACCATAGGTCTTTGTCCATCCTGTCCTCTTTCAGTTGAGAGACCACCCCCAAGTTGGGTTGTGTATCCACTAAGGAGGTTGATGGCTGTCTCTCACAGTAAAAGTCACATCCCAATGCTAAGCCAATACTCTATTGGGTTTATCAAGCAATCCAGGGAACAATCACGATACTTGTACAGTGAAGGACACATCCCACTGTTAAGCCAATGTACGATTGGGTTTATCAAGCAATCAGGGGATAAAGGGGACAATTCTAAGCTAGTGAGTTCACTACAGAACTACATGCATCTCATACTAACCAGCTAGCATGGCACCCACAATACCTACCTCACCCAACAGAAGGAAGGTCCTCTTCTCTGTTGCTCAGTCCCTCGAGACCCCTTCCTTCCAGTGTTATTCAGGGTGGGCATAGAAAGGTCCAGCCCTCGTTCTCATGAGTTTACATCCTTCACTAGGTTTATCAAGCATTCAACCAATATGGAGGATGGTGCTAAGACAGTGAGCTCATTGACAGAGCTGTAGACATCTCGACACTCCACAGCATGGCACCCACATTATACCGCACCCAACACAAGGAAGGTCCTCTTCCCTGTTGCTCAGTCCCTCGAGACCCCTTCCCTCCAGTGCTATTCAGGGTGGGCATAGAAAGTTCCATCTGCCAATTCTATGAGACTACAGTCTTAACTAGGTCTATCAAGTAGATCCAACCCCAAAACTTGCCCTTCCACTTCTGCTAAAACCAACAGGTTACTAACCCGATTGCAGATTAAGCTCTGTCCCGCAACATGCCACTCTATATTTCCCCACTTACACAGGGAATCACATCCGTCTTCTTCTCTGCTTCATGACTGGATTTCCCACACTGATGAATGATCGTGGATGAGTAATCGTGTTACCTCAATACTGAATAATGAAAAAATAATAATCCCTCTTCCCTAACCATGGGATAGAAAACAGGTTGCGCGGATTTCCCCAGGCATGTAGTGGTTTACAGGGCATGCAAGCATAGGTCGTCCCCTACCATACGGGTCCGCAGGTCTATTCCATACTCCATCGACTTCATGAGCCGATTTTCTCAACCACTCTCTTACAGTTGCATTAATGGCAGTATGGGAGGTCATATGGGTTCATGAATGGACAAGTGGCAACATGGATTCCCATCCCACAACCCCCTATCCACTCCCTAGTGGATACACACATCCCGTTCTCTTAAGTTTCCTCCATAGCCAGTCTCTCAGGTATTTTATTGCAATAATAATAATTACATCATTTACAATGCTCCATGGCTTAACAACCCATGGTTGATTAACTATCAAATACTTGCATGTGCAATAAAACCAGAACATCCACTAGTGGGACCTTGGCCTTGAGCTCTACACTAGGGAAGATACATAGATAACATGTATACAATATTCACATCAAGCCAATAATCATAGGGGTATAAATAGGGGTATTACAACTCCCTCCCCCTTGGAAAAACATTGTCCTTGGTGTTCCCAAAACTGAACAAAAACAGGAATGCCTCTCGCATGGAATCCTCCAGCTCCCACATGGCCTCCTCGGGGCTAAGGTGTCTCCATTGCACCTTTACCTACCCTATGGCCCTTTTCCGGAGCAAGGTAACCTTCCTGTCGAGGATGCACGTAGGCTCCACTTGGAACTCTCCTTCTGGTTCCACCTGTATCACATTCCAATCAATTATATGATTAGGATCATGTATATATTTCTCAAGCAAAGAAACATGGAAAACATTATGAGCTTTCATGTTAGAAGGTAATGCAATTCTATATGCAATAGGCCCTATCCTATCAAGGATTTCAAATGGTCCACAATATCTTGGTGCCAATTTGGCACAACTTCCCAACTTCATGGAACTCTTCTTAGTTTCACTCTCAAGTAGACATGATCCCACTAGTACAAAATGAGAGATAAGTGACCAGGCGACCAAAACATTTGGTCACCACAACTTTTTCAAGGGATAAATGACCAAAATTGAGAAATTTTAAGTGAATTGACTAAAAATGACCAAGATAAATGACCAATTTGGTCATGGGATAAGAACTAAACTAAAAATGACCAAGATAAATGACCAATTTGGTTAGGAGATAAGAACTAAAATAAAAATGACCACATAACAATTGGTCATTTATGCGGTCATTTTTAGTTGTGTCATTTCGGCAGTGGAAAATTATAATTTTGATAATGAATTTGTACAATTTACTAAATTTTAACACACAGTGTTAAAATTTAGTAAATTGTAACATTAATAGTATATAACTTGGATTATTTTTCAATACATGTCTTCTAAGGGATCATTTATTTGAGGCCATCCCGATACCTATTGTGTTAGATGATAGGAGAATCATTGAGATGCTAATTTAGGGGTTTCTCTACTAATTAGTTCCTTGGGTGTGGTGAGTTGATATCTAGATAATGCATCATGTCTTGCATATAGTTTATCAAATGATATATGAGTTCTTCTACATGTGGTTGAGTTGAGTCTCAGATATTTGTCGTCTTTCCCTTAATTTGGAATTTTCATGTCCTGAAGTTAGTGTCACTCGATCCCATTCAGCTTGTTGTACTGGTTGTGTTCATATTTTTTTTGAACAAAACCATCGTCGTTTGACCATCTCGGCAGTCTGTTAAAGTTTCGACAAGTTCATGTATTTTGTGTCATGTTAGCTAAAAATTATCAATTTCACAACCTCCATTAATTCTCCATGTGCATTCATTCACCATGGTTCTCTTTGCACCTGAGTTTGAAGATATTTGAAGTATCCCTTGGTCACTCCCTTACAAGAAATAGCCAATATCCTCCATTTTAAAGAAAAAACTAATTCCTCCCTTTTTGTAAAAATCCATTTGTTCCCATCTCCTTGAATAATAATAATAAAAATAAAAATACCCCCATAATCCCTAACCCCTTCTTCAATCCTTTCACATATAAAATAAATGAATTATAAAAAATACCCCCATAATCTTTTGCCTTCTTTGGAGTTGCAAAATATCAGTACTGGAGCTAACAATGCAGGAATAAGTGTGATAAATGATGACAGATAGAGGGCAACGACAACTCTAGTCTACTAGGAACAAGACCATTTCTAGAACAAACATGTTCTCTCTGATTCGGTGCTAGCAGATCACGAAGGCTTTAGAGAAAGTTTAATACTTTTGCGGAAGCACATAGCTTCCTTACCTTTATGGTTCATATTTTTTTGCAAGATCAAGGACTTGAAATTTGTTACTACTTTGTCGACTCTTGATCTTAGTGTTAGTGCGGATCTGCATTTTGTTTTCCTAACTTGTGTTGATGGTAAGCATGCATAGCAGTAATTTTTCAGTGAAAACTACGGAATGTGATTGCTTTTCATATTTATACTTAGTATCTTTATAAACTTACCCAAAAAAAAATGCTTGAAAAAATATATATAGTTTTTATATTACAATATATAACTCAACATACAATATATTTTTTTTGGACAGAAACGGTTAATATCATTGATAATATATAAAAAGGAAGGTTACATCTGAGTGAGACTGATCAAATTGCTTCTCCATGAAAGATACAACAATCAAGCCTACTTCTTCATGATTCTCTAGATAGATTACATATTCCCTTCCAGTTCCAAACGTACTGTAACTTCTAATAAACTGACCTAGTATTAATAAGCAGAAGAAGAGCATTTCTAGTAGCCTTACTTTTACAAAAATTGGACATTAATCCCAACTTGAGATCCATTAAAAAACTAGAGCCTATACAGTAAACCGTAGAGTGTCTATGACTGGTTCTAAAGAGCAAAGAATTCAATAAAATACCACTAACTAGGACCAGTGTCCATGGCCGCTCCCACAAAATTTGCAGCTGGGTTCTATTCATTGCAGAGGTCCACATAATTTCTAGCAGTTTCCATATATTTCTTGAGTTTTTCCATCTTTCTGTTAATAACCTCCATCTCACTGTCAGTCACTTTGGGATTCTTTTTCTTGCAAGGGTAAGCCAATTCCAAAGTTTCCTTCATGTCTTCGATTTTTCCTACCAAGTTGTTGTACTGAGCCCTGAGCTCATTGTGTGCAGTGAAGGAAAAGTTGTACATCTGAGAAGTCACTTTCCTAAACTCCATGTTCTCACCCCTAACCAGACGCACTTGTAACTCCAGGTCTTGAATACGATCCATAAGCTCCACTTCAAAGTTCGAAAGAGTGCAATTTTCCTCACACCTGATCACATTCCCCACCCCTGTGTGCCTTCCACGTGAACCTTGACCAGGGTCGTGCTCAACACCCCTACCACGCACCTGATTTCATTCTTGATCCCTCGTGCAATGCCAACCTCGAGAGCGAATTTCGTTTCCATGAGTGCGCCTAGAGCCGTGACAAAAATGCTCCCCCCCACAACAAGAACTGTGTTTCACCATTTCAGAGCCAGAACATAGGAAGAATAAAAAAAGACGTGAGCTAATTCTTGCATTAGGACACAACCCCAGTCCGAGCGAAGTGCAAGAATGAACCGGAGGACAGGGATTTAAGAGATTGAGACGGTTGCATGTCGGCCAGTTGGAGGAATTGCAGTAAGCCATAACTTCAAGCATGTGATGGCATTGTTTGAGGCTTGGAGAATCCATCAAATCTCCACGGTATATTTCTCAGAAGTTTTCAATTAATGTGCTTATTAATTTGCTCCCAACCGTCATGATGAGATGTTTATTGAGATTGACAAGAGGTTTAATCCATAATCCTGCTCTTGGATGATGGAATCCAAGTAGCTTTGATGTGATCATTTCAATGCCTAAGAAAGCCATAATCAAGCCCCACTCCTAAATTTTCCATATCGTCAGCTTTCTCATTCATCCCACGCAGGATATGGAAGAAATTGAGCTCATGAAATTCAGTGCTGATGCATTGGAGGAGATAATGCATTTTGGACGACGAATCCTTTCTTTTTGCAATGATGCACCTAGCTTCTCGAATTATGATTAAGGAGTCTCCAAGGATAGTGAGTTTCTTGATTCCTAGACTAACTGCTATCTCCAATCCTTTGACAAGTCCCAACAATTCTGCTGCGTTGTTGGTTTTCTTCCCGATGCCCCAGGCAAAGTCCTTCTTCTTGTTCCTCTGAGAGTCTAGAATTACTCCCCCCGCGCCTGCCAACCCTGGAACTCAACATACAATATATTGCTACATACAATTCCTATATATAAAAACATAAAAAATATATTATTAAAACATTTAACATACAAAACATACAAATTAAACAATATGTAATATAATATAACAATATATAATAATAACAATGTATAAATATTAATAACAATGTATAAATAATAATAACATATTATAACTGAATATTATAATATATGTAATATTAACAAATAAAAAAAATAAAAAGCAAAACAAACACGATAAAACGGGAATGGATGGACAAAAAATTAAAAAGCAAAACAAACACAATGAAACGGGAATGGATGGACATTAGAGGGAGGGGTATATCAATGAAAAATTTGGTTGGGGTTCTCCTAAATGAGTTGAAGACGGAGAGTTTGAAATTAATTAGAAGCTAAGCATACGAGCTGATCGGAGAGAAGCGTTGGAGAATGGATCGTGAACTGCTCATCAAGGTTTTCAATCCTTAACCCAATTTCACCATTTTTTCTTTCGGCATTTGCAGAGTTTTCTTAGGGTTTTCATTTTTTAGTTGAAGAGGGGTTTTGTATTTTACAGGTTTATGGAAAGATGGGTTTGATTTTTTTAATTATTGGATTATACCACAGAAGAGTTGTTATGCCAGTATTTGCAGAGTTTTCTTAGGGTTTTCAGTTTTTGGTTGAAGAGGTTTTTCTCTCATTCCCCAATCCCTTCAATACGCAGTTCGCTTTCTCTCATTCCCCAATCCCTTCAATGCATAGTTCACTTTTTCTTTTTGGTTCGCTTTCAACATTGTAACCATGAATGGCATCAATGTGAGCTAGGGAATGGCATCAACGTGCCCCTCGAAGCCTAGAGTTGTTTCTCACCGACTGTTATGAGACTATGGACAAAAATAATCACATCTCATATCTAGCTTACTATCTTCGCATCTAGCTTTCCAGTTCAGTTGCGATAAATTTCCTTTTGTTTATGGTGGAGAGATGTCCATCGTCCAATCCTATTGTAGCATTATTCATTTCTTGGATCGTTGTTTTTTCATTTTTGAATAAAATCCTTGCCAATCTTTTTGTGTAATCTAGATATTTTTTGTGATGCATAGGCCAACCTCGCCATCAAAAGGGAGTTCAGAGCCTAATTTCATAGAGAAAGAACATGCTGAAATAGTTTTTGTTAACAAGGAATTCAGCATGACGACTTTGAAGGTCTTGGAAATAGTTTCAGGAAGATGGGTTTTTGCATGGTATATGTATTGGCTCTACTGTGTGATCGGGCTATTGGTGGTATAGATATGGAGAAGACAATATTGGAATCTTTCAAAGGAAACGATTGTATCATCCACTATTATTCACTCAGGGAAAGAACTTTGTTGATGAACTCTGCAGATATAGCAAGAACGAATAAAAACATTCAGTTAAGGATGTTGGATTTTAGTTGGGATGTGCACATTCAAGAAATTGTTTGTCGATGAGTTTCACCGAACTTTCAAGGAGAAAGGTCACCATGTTGTGCCTGAAAAAAATGCTTTACTCGCCTTTCAGATTCCTATTATAAATATTGGAAATGGTTCTACTGTAACAAATCAAGATGCACAAGAGTGTTTCTCTCCCAATGGTCACACATATTTGAAGATCCTCAACATTGTTAAAGTAAAGGTAATGTTTACAAGTGCCCCTTTAGGCAGTTTGATCATCCAAGTTGGAGAGGTGACACAAATTTTTTCAGGTGGGAAGCTACGTGCCACAACTCATTGTGTTTGCAGACCTTCTGAAAGACCATATGAAATCCGAGAAACGTTTGTGGTTTTATTCCAACCATCATGGAATAAGTCTCTTTCTTGTTTTCTTTACATCTGTTCCATTATGAGTTATCCTATTTTTTTTATATCCCTTTATATAAGGCGCTCTGCACACTTTTAGCTCTTGTAATTATATATGCGATTATGCAAAATTACTCTATGTATTTGTAGCTCTACGTGTTAGCAGTAGGAGTGTGCTCTCCTTGTGATTAGGTCCCTCCCTGTGTCAACCTACATATTCGAATAAGGGGCTCCCGGGTATCGTCAACGGGTGGCTATCTATTGGCCTATCGATCGGGATGTCCTGTAGTTGGCTCAGCTGGCTCGTTTCTCCGGCAACCCTTGCTATTCTTGAGTCCAACTCATCTCATTGATCATGCTCATATTTTATAGTGAAATCTATAAAATTTGCATCCTCCAAGAAACTGTCATTTTTATGCTCGGAAAGTTAAAAAATTCCGCCTTGGTGCCCATGGCTATGAAAATGCCATTGTCTCCTTTTTTAATAACAAAATAATCCTCCCTCTTATTTTAATGTTCTCTTGAAATTTTTAAATTAAAAATTAAAAATAAAAAGATTATTATAATGATAATAATAATCCACTTTGCACCTTTTTATCTAATTCAATATGGTTGTACTATATTTTTTTTCAACCGAAAAAAAACGTATTATTGCTAATATGGTTGTACTATATAATAGTTCTCTTGCAATTTTTAAATTAAAAAAAATAAAAATAAAAAGATAATAATAATAATAATAATAATAATAATCGGCTTTACAACTTTTTACCAAATTTAATATGTTTTTAGTATATAATAATTAGTATAATATGAAGGGAGTCTTGGTGAGGAATGAACACGGCGCTCCAAGAAACCTGAATTGGCGGAAATAGAGATGAGTATGGGCGACGGCCTGAGTTTCTGGAGGACCGGCTCTGGTGCCGTGGCTGGACCAGGAGCAGACTGATGTGGGAGGCCTTGGTAGGATTGTGAACGTTCGTATTGAGCTTTGGAAGGAATACCTAATTTGAAAGATGAGGGCTCCAGGAACCCTGGATTTGGCGGAATTAGGGCAGGGTAAGGGCGACGGACTGCGTCTTTGAAGGACCGGCTATTACACTGTGCAGTGGCTGGAACAGGAGCATACTGAAGCGGGTGGCCTTGGTAGGAATGGTTTGAACACCGTTCATATTGTGCTTACGGGGGCTCCACGAAACCCTGGGGACCGCCTGAGTTCTTTATTGGGATTTGGTGGTGCGGTCTATAACATTGGGGTCTGGATGTCCCAGCAGATCTGAAGCGTTGTGGATATTGACCGTGTGAGCAGGTGGTCCTTGAACCTGGAGGACGCGTGAAGAGATACTTGCCAGAGCGGTTCAGTGTTTTGTGTGGGGTCTTCTTGACCGGTGGATTGGGGCTTGGGCCCTTTCTGGGGAACCATCCAGTTCTCTGGCAGATTGCTTGGTCGGGGATCATTTTTGCCTGCTGTGAAGGAACCACTGCAGCGGAATGGAGAGTGGATATGTGCACGAGGTGGACTACACCTCGGATGGGGACGGGAATAAGGGGATTTTCGATCTTGGAGCGATAAATTCGGCGGGGTTTGGGTCGACTGTCCATTTCTTGTCAGGCCGGGAGACTGGGGATGCATGTGGGCCTGTGGGAGAGATGGATTTGGATGGACACCTCTTTACCCCACCGACTTCTGCAAGAATCACCTCGCCGGTCATCTCACTGGGGTTGGAGGGTTTAGAGGCGGAATTAGCAAGCTTCCGGTCATCTGCAGGCTTTAGAGATAGGCCAGACTTGGCCGGTCTTCTGGGGAGGACGCTGCAACCTCAATTGGGGTCTTACTCAAACTTTCCAATTCCTTCGGCAGACGCTCGCGAGGATAGGATCGAAACTCAGGTTGGATGTAACAACAAACTACCGGGAGATGGACTGGCATCATTTTCTGTCGGCAATTTGCCCAAGTCAGTGGAGTGCCGTGATGTCGAGGACCGGGGACAGGCCAGTGGTGGACAGGGCTACTCAACTTGTGGACAAGCAGCGTTGGCTCCTGGGGTTGGGGAAATACCTCCTGATGATGAATCCCTGTTAAGCACAAGAGCAGGGGTTCCTGCACAGGTTGTTATTCATAAAAAATCTGCCAGAAAGGTGAAGGAAAGGCGTCGGAAGGACAAACTAGTGTTGGGTGTGGATGTCTCTATGGAGGAGGCGGTGGACTTCTCTCATATCGCGGTGGTTGGACATGTCCGTGGTAGGAGGATTGGGCGGAATTTTCTCCGGAGATGGGTGGACGAGCACTGGAAGGATTTGATAGTTCCTGCACCAGAGATTAGGATCTTGACGAAAGGCTGGTTCTCCTTTATCCTGTCGAGCCCTGGTGAGGTAGCAGCTGTTTTAGGCCGTCATTGGACGATGTTGGGCGTCCCCATTGTGCTGAAAAGATGGTCACCTTTCTTTGATTCAAAGACAGAAAAAATAGACAGAGAACCTATATGGGTGAAGCTACCAGGGCTCCCCATGCATCTCTGGAATGAATCACGATTTGCAACAATTGGGAATTTCCTTGGCGACTATATTTGTGCGGATTATTCTCATACGGTAACTGGCATTTACTCGGTAGCTAAGATTTTGGTCAAGATCGACCTTCGGCAGGGGTTATCGGCTGAGATCATGGTTCAGACGAAGGATGGGGACTTCACACAAATCTTGGACTATGTGGGGGTGCCGTTCCGATGCCATCGTTGTCACGCTCATGGACACCTGGTCGCGGATTGCACGTTACCGTTTCGGGGCAGCCGACCGATGGATATTCCTGTAACAGATGCTTGCACTGTTCCTGTGAAGATGGGGAACCCACTGGTGGTGGGGGTTGGTGGATTAGCGACTGATTTAGACACCGGGGTGGACCAGGTTACGGTGCAACCAGTAGCCCCTTGCGGGAAGCAGGGAACTGGGAGAACAATGGCATTGGTGAATGAGGACCTGGATCTCATTGGGAGTAAGGAGACGGCTATAGTGGGGACATCATTTGGTACCACGACACCATTGACGTGGGCAGCTTCCAGAAAGCTACAAGAGCAGGAAATCTTACGTCGGGGTTCATCCTCCAATCCCCCGGGTATGTCTCACAAGATCTCTTCTGATATTTCTTTATATGCTGTCTCTAATGATTTGGGGGGGGTTTGTTTTGAGTCTCACTCTCCCGTCAGCTCTGTTTCACTATGCCCTGCTCCTTGTCTATTACCTGTAACTAATTGTGCATACACGCCTCCGATAGTAGCAACTTTACCCTCTCCCAATTCTGTGGGTTGTAGTATCCGATATGCCCTTAGAAATAGGGTGATCTCTGATGGACCGGGGGGTAGGGGTCTTCCTGAATTGACTACTTGTACTGTGGGGAAAGGTCGGGGACGAAAATCTCATCTGTCAAAAGCACAAGACCGGGCAAAAGTTGATTTGGTAATGGGCACACAATCCTCTATTGAATGGGCACTTAGAGCTGCGAAAGCCCTGGAAGGGGGATACTCATGAAACTTATGTCATTCAACTGTCGTGGGTTGGCGAGTCCCATAAAAAAATCGTCACTTCGGAGGTTGGTGGATCTAAATCAACCTGATATCTTATTATTACAAGAAACACTGGGCGGCAGTGTGGAGGTTGTTAGGGTTTTGGAAACATTGCTACCTGGCTGGAAGTTCGTGGGTGTGGATGCTCGTGGACGCTCTGGAGGGCTGGCTACAGGATGGAAGTTGAAGAGCTGCAGAGCTGATAGCTCTTGGGGGATCACTTCTGGTATCGGGCTGGAAGTATGGGATGCAGAGATTGGTAGGATGATAACGATTCTCAATGTCTATGGACCCTATCTAAATAGGGCTGGCTTCTGGGACTCCCTGCTAAGCATGGATCTCTTTGACGGAAGGGATGTGATCTTGGGTGGGGATCTCAACCTTTCTCTGGGATCTTTTGAAGTTTGGGGGCCTAGGGCTGCTCCGGATCCATTAGCTAACTTTTTCATACAAGCCTTCGCTGGGAAGGATCTACTAGACATTATGCCAAACAAGTTAACCCCTACCTGGAGGAATAAGAGAACAGGGGATCAAAGGGTGGCCAAAAGACTGGATCGGTTCCTGGTAGCTGATGTGTTGGTACTGGGGGTTGATGTAGTCAAGCAATGGGTGGGGTCTGGGGGGGTTTCCGACCACAGTCCCATTCTACTGGAGTTAAGAGGCAGTAGAAACAAACCCCCTAGTCCTTTCAAGTTCAATCCTAGCTGGTTGAAGGATGAGGATTATATCAAATTAGTTCAGAATCTGTGGGTTCATCGACCTTTGGAGTCACTGGAGCATGCGGGCGCACACTTTCAACTCAATCTCAAGCGTATAAAAGAGGCCACTATACTCTGGGCCACTGAGAAAAGGGTCAAAGATGATCAGAACCTGAGGGCTGCTGAGATGAATATTGATAGACTTCTACATTGTCAGGGTATGGGATATCTGGACGAACTGCAGAAAGGTGAGCTGCTGGACTGGGAAAGTAGCAGGAATGTGTTACTGTGTGAGCGAGAAGAGATGTGGAGAATGAAAAGTAGGGCTATTTGGTTACAATGTGGGGATGAGAACACTAAATTTTTTCAAGCATATGCAAAGGGGAGAAAATGCTCAAACTCCATCTGGGAACTATCTTCACCTGAAGGGGATAGGGTCTCCAGCTTTGATGGCTTGGCTGAGATGGGTGTTCGACACTTCGAATACTTATTCACTGCACAACCAGGGGCCTCTATAGCTGAGGTTATCAGGATGGCTCAGCTCTTTCCACGTTTTGTGGGGGAGGAAGAGAACAAACTTTTGATGGAGGAGGTGCTGCCACTTGAGCTCTCGCAGGTAATGCAATCCTTCCAGAAAGACAAAAGCCCTGGGCCGGATGGCTGGCCTATTGAATTTTTCTTGGGCTTCTCTGATTTCTTTGGGGAGGAACTGTTGGCTGTGGTGGAAGAATCAAGAAAGGCTGGATTTGTTCATGGTCCTTTTAACTCGACCTTTATTGCTCTCATACCCAAATCGGACAAGCCGGAGAGTTTTGATGAATTCAGACCAATTTCACTCTGCAATTGCATATATAAGATCATCTCAAAGGTAATGGCGAGGAGACTGAAGATTATCCTGTCTCAGCACATTTCAGGTGAACAGTTTGGATTCTTGGAAGGTCGTCAAATTCATGAGGCCATTGGAGTTGCACAAGAAGGAATACATACTCTGAAGGTGCAGAAGCAGAAGGGTGCTGTTATTAAGATTGACCTCTCTAAAGCATTTGACAGGGTTAGCTGGCTATATATCCGAATGCTTCTCACACACCTGGGCTTCTGCTATGAATTTATTCGATGGATTATGGCCTGCATCACCACAGTGAGTTTTGCTGTCCTGATTAATGGCTATGCTAGCCCATTCTTCCATGCAGGCAGGGGGCTACGACAAGGTTTCCCACTTTCACCACTGTTATTTCTCCTTGTTGCTGAAGGCCTCAGTCGATTTATCCTGAAAGCAAAAGCTGATGGCTCATTTCGTGGCATCTCCATTTCTCAGGTATTATATATTACCCATCTCCTATTTGTTGACGATATCCTCATTTTTTGTGACGGCTCGAGACAGGATATTGATAAGGTGGTCGAAGGACTCAATTTACTGCAAGAAGCCGCGGGTATGCTTGTGAATATAGAAAAATCAACAATCACATGCTCGCATTTAAATGAGCAGGAGATTCACCGAATAGCATTCAGACTCCCCTATCGGACTCTGGATATTGATGATGGCTTAAAGTACCTTGGATTCCACTTAAAACCCAACGCATATTTGAAGGCAGATTGGCATTGGTTAACTGCAAAACTGGAGCAGCGACTACATGGCTGGAGCCATAAATGGCTCTCGCGGGCTGGGAGACTGGTTATGGTCAAATCAGTATTGGAAGCAATACCTGTTTATTGGATGTCACTTGCCTGGATTCCCAAAGGAGTCTTGGAGCAGATTCGTCGTTTGGTTTTTGCCTTCCTCTGGAAGGGTAAGGGAGTGAACTGTGCCTTGGGGTGGGTTAGATGGGAATTGATCGCAATCCCCAAAGCACTGGGAGGGTGGGGATTAAAGAATATCTTTCTATTTGCCAAAGCGTTGGGAGCAAAGGTTGCATGGCGAATTATACATACACGGAGCCTCTGGACTAGTGTGGTCTATCACAAATACATTGCTCCCTTAACCCTACTTGATTGGATTAGGCAGGGCAATAAGACGAGGGCAAATTGCTCTGTGGTATGGAAAACGGTAGTTCAACATTTTCATCTGGTGGGATCAGGATTAGTCTAGAGAATTGGAAATGGGCATTTACTTCGTATTGGCCTGGATCCTTGGGTAGGTAGTAGAGGGGGACATATACTGCCGGTGGATTTAAGGACCTTTCTGGCAGCTAGAGGCTGTCTATTCCTGGCTGATATTGCACACCCGGGTTTATCCACTCTCTGGCACCAGGGGTGGCTCTCTGCCCAACGTCTTGAGGTACCTGAGGAATTGATCGGAGATTGGGAGGATTATATCCGAAACTTAAGATTCACTAATATACGACTGACAGATAGGCCCGATGAACTACTCTGGGATCATCATCCCTCAGGGAGATACACACCTAAACTTGGATATATTCAGCTTAATGTGGAGATGCATAACAGGGCATTGGTGTGGTGGTGGAAAACGCTGTGGAAGTTTAAATGCCCGGGTAAAGCTAAAATACTATTCTGGGCGATATTGGAACAAAAGGCTCCCACCTGGGACATCCTGAAGAGACGATTTTTACAGGGCCCGGGTTTTTGTCCACTCTGTAGGGAGGCGGACGAGACTATCACACATCTTTTTGTTCACTGCCGGTTCACTCAGGCGGTATGGACAAATATCTGCAATTCTTTGAATCTTAATGCGCGCTGGTGGGGAGAGAGTGTTATTGATGCATTCCATGATTGGTGGAATGATCAACAGAAATCAGACATATGTGCGGCCCCATGTATTTTTGCATGGGGAATATGGATCACTCGTAACGGGATCATCTTTCAGAACTGTAGAGTCCCGATAGAGCAAGTTGTGGCTCAAGCTGTGGCTATCATTTTACATTACAAAACTACCCCCAAAGCGATTAGTATTCGTCCAGTGATCGCTGAAACCATTGATAAATCTATACCGTGGGCTTTTTTCGATGGATCTTCACTTGACCATCAATCGGTGTGCGGTGGCGGGATCATTCTTCACAAATCTGATACACAATATTTCCACATCACGGCTGGATTGGGCAGTGGTACAAACAACTATGCTGAAATCCAGTCACTTAGACTATTGCTGTTATTTGCACTAGAACAGAGATGTTATTCACTACAGATTTTTGGAGACTCACTGATTGTTATGAATTGGGTCAATGAGAATACACAATGTAATGTGATGGTTCTCTCACCTATACTGGAATATGTTTTACGGCTAAAAAGGCATTTTAATCGTATAACATTTACACATGTTTACAGGGAGAGAAATGGCATGGCCGACCTTCTTTCCAAAGAAGCGTCGCAGCAACGTCTTAATTTCGGAACCTGGAGGATCACATCACACTCTACTGCTGGATCTTACAGTTATTATCACAGGCCTTTCAACGAGGTGGTGGAGGATCGGGAGGGAGATTACGGCTTCTGATAGCTCTATCTTCATAACAGTTCGAGTATTGGGCTTTGGTATTTTGCTTTTTGGTTATTTTCACAGCCCTGTAAACGGCGCTGGAGGACCGGGAGGAAACATATGGCTCCGGACAGATCAGTCTATCGATAAATTTTTGATATTTGTTTATGGTATCATCACGGGCCTGTTAAAGAGGCTTTGGTGGATCGGGATGGAGCATTGGCTCCTGCTGATTCTATTTTTTTCTGTTTGGTGCTCTGTTTGGACTGAAAGGAACTATTTCATATGGATAATATTTTGATATATGTAACTGGATATTGAGGGCTGTATGGACAGCATAGGTTTGAATATGTATGAGACATTAGATTAGCCAGAAAATTGAATTGATAATATGCGATAATGTAGGAATCCCTGTGATTCTAATACATGTGCAGAATGTAATTTTGTTCAATATATTTGAAATAAAATTACGACTTTTTCTTAGGAAAATAAAAAATAAAAAATTAGTATAATATGTTTTTTATATATAAATATATTATAGTTAAACATTATATAATATATTAATTTTAAACAATTAAATTTACATGGAGGGAAAGGATTTGGGTGAAATAAAAATTAGGAATGGAGGGAAAGGATTTGGGTGAAATAAAAATCAGGAATGGAGGGAAAATAATTGAGAAAAATAAAAGTTTCAGAAAGAAATTGGAGAGTTTCAGAAAGAAATTGGGGAGTTTTAGATGGAAAAGATAGAGACACAACAGATCGAAAGGATGAATATTTGAGATCATCCATGGCAGGCAGTACATGTACTATAATTTGCTAATATGGTAAGAAAATACAAAACATTTTTTTGTTTTGTTTTGAGATGTGGTTTGATTTTGGTTAGGGTTTGTCATGGATTGATAACATCTTTGGGTTTTTGGTTTGTTGGCACTATTGATCGCAAAGTGAATGGGAAACCTGCTCTGCTATCATGGTGGGCGTGTCGTGGTCACTTTTGGCACCTTGGAGCTAGCCAATCTATGTACCATTGGCTTTATGAGATCTCTGAATCCCCTAAATGTGGAAGGTTCTGGCACCAAGGGAAGGGTTCTTTCTTTCAGCATTAAAGCTTGTGGGACCTGTCAGGATAAGGGCGTGTCTGTGCTTATTGAACATGGCTAGGTTCAGCATGTCAGGCTGTAGGTCAGGATAATGGAGATGGGTAAAGATCGAAGTTGAAACCTGGTTTGATCAAGCAAGAAGTGCCCTATCCGTTCAAGTTTAAAGACATAAGAATCCCTCCCTTAAAAAACACTGTGAGTTATTACTATGCTTTTGCTTTGGTGCTGCAGCTCTTGAAAGAGCCTTCATACAGAAGTAAGAATAAGGCGCAGGCACTCCAGTCATCATAGCATAAAGTGAAAGGAAGCCCTCTTTCACCCCCCAACGAAAAGCAATCAGCGAGAACGAAAATTACATATATAAAGTATCACTTGACCTTCAATGAATGTAATTGACTTGTTCCTAGTCATTTGAGGAGATGGAATGGTAGCAAGCAAAAGAAGGAGAAATATCCCAAAAAGAGAAACGTTATAACATATATAAAGTGATCTACCAGAAGGAAGAATGTTCTTTCAATTCTTCGTTGGGTCTGTTTCAATTGATGGCGCATTATCGCAAATGAGGTATGTCATCAAAATATTCTTTTAGTTTCTCTGTGTGATCCAAATTCAGTTGATGACAGTGAATAGAATTTACTGTGAACTTAGTTCATGGTCTATAAGAAGTTTAGTGTTATTTGTTCAAAATGAGGTGTTACTTAAAAGTCTATTCAGAGAATGCGCAAGTAGGCCATAAGGACCGGTACTAATAGCCTTTTTGGATTATTCCGGAGGGTGCAGAGTATTTTTGATGGCTGCTTCTGGGCAAGGATAATAGTAATATCGGGTGTGGAAGCCATATCTATGATATTGGAGCTAATTCTACCCTTACCAACTGTATCAATTTTGAATGGCACATATGTTGCTCTAGTGTGGCCTACGGGGATTCCTATTAGAATTAACACAAGGGCGCATAACTGTTGTGACAGTGTAGAAGAGTGGGTAAGGGGTTTATTTAGGTTTTTTGTTGCATGAAAAGTAATTTGCAATCTCCAAACAAGATCCCTCCATTTTCAACTCCGCTATTTCCCTCTCCTTGGTTGAGCCTGCTTACGCGTGTTACCACTTGCCGCTCTGACTACTCTAACTGTTGCCTAGATTTCACATATATTGTCTCCACTAACTCTAGTAGGGAGGGTTCATATAGAATAGCAGATCCAGTCGGTCAGTAACCCCAACAACTGCTTCTTCAATTGCTACTGCGCCATCCATGTCTCTATGGCCTGTGCTCCTACCGTGTTTACCTGAGCTGTCCCTTCCAAGAATACAAGGTTATAACCTTACCTTTCTATTCAGGCTTGGGCTTAGTTAGAATTTTAATGCAGGGATCTCTGTTATCATAATGGATAGAGTACAATAATCTCTTTCCAACAACTGGAGCTGGAGCACAAGCAACTACTTTTTAGGGTCTCTAAGCTAGCTCTATTTTTGACTTGCCTTTATGCGTACCTACTTCTTTATTCTTTTGGTATCCCTCCTGAGAATAACTCCCTTGGGAAATGTGTGTTTCAAGCTAAATATTTTAGTCGTTGGGGTAGAATTATGAGTGTCTCGTTACATTCCTCTCATTTAACATGATTGGTATAGCATGTTTCCCAGATCAACACATGAAACATTTGCCACCAAGCTATTCCAAAGCTTCAAAAATCATAGTTGTTTCACGAAACCAAAGCTTGCTCTTACATACTTCACAATTTGTCATTATGCTGGCGAGGTATGCAAAGATTGGCTTTTAGGTTTTCTGTCTCATTAAAATATTTGCACTTTGTAACCTTTTCCTTGTTGATTTCCTGTTCTAGATATTGTGAATTGCTGCAACAGAGTCTGAATTGTTGTATACATTGTGCAGGTAACCTATCAAACAGCTCTTTTTCTCGAAAAAAATAGGGACTACATCATCATTTAACATCATTTATTATTGTCATCCTCAAAGTGCCCTTTTATTGTTGGTCTTTTTCCTCCTTCACCTGAGGATACTTTGAAGTCTTCTTACAAAATTTACTCAGTTGCCACACGGTTTAAGGTATATATTATATTCCATGTCAGCTAACAAGGCCTACTTATGTACTTTCTCTATTTCTTTTGTCTGAATTTTGGAATGCTAAGAAGAGGTTTCTACTGCATTGTGGCTTGGTTACTTTACTTCGAATATATCATATAAAAATCAAATATTTACTGCATTTAATTCCTTAGTTTCTCTTAGTGCCAAACTATTTGTGAAAATCTTGTAGCTAACAAATTTATTTAATTGACATACATAGCAACTTCAAGCTCTGATGGAGACTCTGAGCTTAACATAACCACATTATGTTCGATGTGTGAAACCGAATTCGGATAATAGGCCTGGAAACTTTGAGACTTTAAGCTCTGATGGAGACTCTGAGCTTAACAGAACCACATTATGTTCGATGTGTGAAACCGAATTCGGATAATAGGCCTGGAAACTTTGAGAACTTAAGTGTGCTTCACCAACTACGCTGCGGTGTAGGTTTTCTACCCAATTTGAGGCGTTTGTTTATTAAGCTCTGCTATTGGTTTCTGTTAATACATTTTTGAAGAGTCTCCTTTCCTAGTGTTGATTCTCCTTTGTATCCCAATTTGAGGCCATCACCCGTCGAATGTTTACTCCGATGATTGCAATAAGTTTATCCGTCCATTGAAGGTTACATGTTCCATGTCTTTCGAGTACATGCCAGGTTGATTGAATTTGGTTATGTGCCTCGACCGGTTCGAGGTAGTTCTGGAAGCTTCCACCAGTAACATCTTATGTCCCTGTACTATAAAGAGAGCATTTACATTCAATCTGAGAACAATAATTCAATTCGAATTTCGGTTTTATATTCTCGTCTCGAATCTATGAGTGGGTTCACCTCTATAATAAAATTAAGTGATGACAAAATCGTATGTCTTCCCCGCTGCCACCGAGAGAACGAATGGTGTGCACTGTTCATTTGTCTTATTAAAACTGGCGCTGCCATCTCCGGCTTGAGTAAACATCAGTGAGCAATTTTATTGTCCATGCCCCGCGATTAGAAATGACTGTAGACACCCACAATTTAGTTCAGTTAGATCACGACAGAAATTACATGGACATCCAGTGTGAAACACTAGGTGCCTATCTTCAACATAATGGGAATAGGTAATAGATAGTAGAGATAAATTGGAAGTGGTTTCAACGTGGTGTTGGAAATTGCCATGGTTGAGCTTCATTTGACTTCCAACTACATTTTTAAATACAGCATGGAATTACCGTAAAGAGAGGTTATACAACGTAAAACACTACATGCTATTAAAATATGAATTGAAGAGGAAGCCATTAATTGCAAAATTCATTGTTGCTACTGGTGTGGACCAAGAAGACTCAATGGATAACCACGAGACTGTGGAAAGGGGTAATGGTCTTGTCGACTTAGGTCTCGTCTGGCCTAGAGATCCATGGATTCTGAAGCCCGATGGATTGATATCATGAAAACGTTAAACCGCCTGGGAGTCAATGTTGTACAGAACCATACTTTGTTGTCAATGTCGTACACAGAAAGCGTTTCCACCTGCATATTTTAGCTATTCATCTCTTTAATGCTACAATCACATTTGGAATTTTTCACTTTATAGGTTCTCCTTTGTATCCCCGTCAAATAAAGTGATTTAGTATGGCGTTTTATTGGTTTAAGCTTATAATGGTATGGTGATAATTAAATCCCTTTTGTTCAGGGTGTTCTGGAAGCTGTGCAGACTATCCAACACGAGGATCGTTTTCGTCTACTATCACCAAAATTTGTTGATACACAGTATGCACATTATATCTGTATTGATTTGAGAAAACACTTTTAGCAATTACATCTTGAAGTTCAAATGGAAAAGTGTTTGGTTTTAATGGTAGAATATACAGAGCGCTGGCATTTTTATATGGTCTGTGTAAAACTATATTGAACGTGAATTCTTACATTTTATGGTAGAATTCAGTGAAGCAAGATGTCTGGTGAAGCTAAGTGGGGATCCATTCTCCATCTTTAGTTGCATTGGCACACATTCTATTTTATTGGAATAATATATTGTTTCCCTGAAGTCTAAAATATTATAAGTGTTTTCAAATTCCATTAAGTCTAAAATATTATAAGTGTTTTCAAATTCCATTAAGAACGGGTGTTATCTAGTGATTACTGAATTACTGAAGTTACTTTATCTATGTCTTTAATGTTTTTCCAATTGTTTATGGTTTGACTACAGAAATAATGAGAGAGCATGCATCTACGGAAGAGTTGCTCTAGAGATTGAATCTAAGCAATTACCAAGTATGCATATTATCTTAAATCAATTAAAACCCAATAGTTTGTTAAATTTCTTTATTTAGTTAGCTCTTACCAAATGTATTATGCTAGAAATGGGAATTTTATGTGGATTTGGTCTGCATTGAATCATGCTTTTGTGGAGTTATTCCTGTACTGAAATTTTGATTGTAAATATTTTGGATTCTGTTTATTTTATGTCAGTATTGGAAGGTTGATTCCCTTGATGTTTTTCTATTGGCCGTGAAAATGATTATTCTCCTTTAAAATTTCTTGTGTTAAATGTTTGCAGCGGGGGAAAACAAAGGTTTTCCTTAGGGCAGGTGAGATGGCTGAGTTGGATGCTTGAAGATCAGAGGCTGTAAATAATGCAGCTAAATTTATTCAACGGCAGTTTCATACATTCATTGCTCGAAAAGAATTTAATAGAAAGCTGCTTTGAAAATCCAATGTTACTAGAGAGGTAATCTGGTTTCTTTTGATAAACATTTAGTTGACCATTAGCACTCTACTGTTTTTTTTCAGCCAATTGCTTTGGAAGACATGTTCACCATGTGACACATGACTAACATAGATTTAGTCAGAATATAGGATGTGAACTTATTTATGAAGTTGCCCTAGAATAATCTTGAAGTCAAATTGAAATTTAAACATTTGTCAAAGAGTATGATCAAAATCTTAAGATACAAATACATTCTTAAACCATGTCCATCTTAAATATGGTGGTTATGCATGCCTTTAGCCTTGAATAGGATTTCTCATGCATGATGAATAAATAATATAAGGAAAAAAAGAATCTTGCAAGTGTATACATAAGATAATTAAATGAAGAAATAATACAAGGGAAAACAAAATCTTGCAAGTGTATACATAACAGAATTAAAGATAACAAGAAGGAAGGATGGATGTTCTTGGAAGGCATAGCTCTAAAGTCGGGTAGCACCTCACTTCTTTCGTCCATCCCTTGAAAGTAGCAAATTTCAACATAGGTAGGATTGTTTCCATTACAATCACAAATAGTTATCATTTAGAAACCCACTTATTGTGGTGTGAAAACTAACATGTTTTTGGCCATGTGATGGAGGAAGAATGGTGAAAAACAGTAGTCCTCAGTCTGTTGAAGTAGTTGAGTTCAACACTTTTTATTCTTCAAATTTTAAATGAAACCACGATTCCTTTTGTTAGTTGGTAATTAGTGCTTCATGTTGCTTACAATGATGCCAAGAGATCCACAAAAGAGAAGCGAATGATAAGGGGAAGAAAAAACACCATGCTGAAATGGCCCAATGAAAAATTATATATTGTTTCTGTGTGAAGCCCCAAACCATTTGATTTTTCTATTACCATGGTGTCTTGTTACAATTTATGCATGCATGCATGTAATCTAACTCTAGAGAAGATGCCATTCTGGTTTGGCAATATGTTTGAATTCCGTGTTAGGAGGCCTGCGACTAATTTCCCCTGTGATCCTCCAAGCAGCTAGCGAGGCCCTTTCAGCCCAAGGCACTCTTGAGTCCCCAAAATACATTATCAGGTGTTCCACTTTAAATTCCATTGTTGCTTACAAGGATAAATGCAATAGTTTGTGTTTTGTTCTATGATACCTCTTTCAGATTCTACCTTTGAAAGATTTATGCATCACCTTCAACTTTGCCATTCTCGCTATGTACAACGGAAGGGGTTTTGTATTAGGTTGTCGTTTTCTTACTTGCAATAGCATATTCCTGCCGCTGTTCTGCTGCCATGACTTAACCATTTTCCCAATGTAGAGAACATAATGTGAAGGTTCTTGAAGTTAGTGAGTTGTGCTTGAATTACCGACCGATTTCTTTCAATAGAATTTACCTACTGGGAGTTGTGTTTCTTTTCGTATGATGTGGTTCCTCAAGAAGAATTTACATTCAACCCAGATGAATTTGACCAAAAAGCAGACGAATTCATTGTCAAATTTCATGAGCAAATAAGACTTGACAAGATGCATTCCTATCCAGAGAGGCTTGGAGAGGCCATCTAATTTTGTATGTTTCCATGTATTTGAATTTAAAAGATTTTACATATTTGTTTTTCTCATCTTGATTGATTGTTTGTGAGTTTTCTTGGGCAAGTTTAGTGTAGTTTATAATACTTTGTTATTAAGGAGATCAGGTTCAATCCACACAGAGAGAATCTATCTGCATTAGGGGAAAGAATCTGGATCATTCACAATGCTAAATTGAAATAAAAATAAAGTAGACTACAAACTGTTGAGAAGCTTAGCTGTGAGCTAGATGTCCTTTTGAATTAGTTATGGTGTGAAGTTTGAAGATAAGTGTGCTTATTTACTCGGTACATGGTTTGGTGGAGGTTTGGAACAATGATATCATTTTGTTTGAACTAGAGAGAAACTGTATGGGATTCTTTATTTACAGATATTTGTTAGATATTTGTCTATCGGAAAGTTGCTAATTTTCCTATGCTTGAATTATCGACTAATTTCTTTCAATAGAATCTAGTTACTCGGAATTGTGTTTCCTTTCGTATTGAAGGTGACTGAATCTATGGAAATATATAATTATGAAAATATCAGATTAGAAGGATTCTGTGTATATAAATTTGTTGTATTAGAGTTGTCCTTGCTATCATGCATTCTATGAAATATTAACTGAGTTATTGAAACAATTAAATAAGCGGTTTGCCAGAACTTAGAAGGTTAAATACTTGTCTATTGCTTTAAGCCATTTGCAGCTAAATTGGACTACAAATCCATTCGAGGTAGCCATTTTTTTATGCGAGGTTTGTCAAACATCATATTTTGTATACCTTATATTCAACTTGCATGAGCTGTTAGTTCAATGCTCTATTTGAATATTAGTTCTTTATGCTTCTTGATGCCTTCATTAATTTAAGTTCCACCAAGGTTTGTGGACAGGGGATGAGATATAGGTATGGTGCAGAGGACTGCATCATTTAAAACCGCATACATTTGTACATATATAGTGAAAATTACATTCATAAGTCGGTTAGTAGATAATGATTCAATAAAATTGAAATAGGTGAAACATTGATTTTCTCATCAGAGGTTACTGGAATTCAATTATGCCAAAGAAGGTAGACATACAAGCACCTGAATTCATAGGTATGGTGCAGAGGAATGCATCATTTAAAACCGCATACATTTGTACATGTATAGTGAAAATTACATTCATAAGTGAGTTAGTAGATAATGATTCAATAAAATTGAAATAGGTGAAACATTGATTTTCTCATCAAAGGTTACTGGAATTCAATTACGCCAAAGAAGGTAGACATACCAACACTTGAACTTCCCTTTGAGGGTACTTCCATGAAGAGAGTTCGATTCAAACTGGTGCATTTGTCCTATTCTGACAAGTGCTTAAAAATGTCTTATCAATGTTTATAGCATGAATCCGACATACTTTCTGATTGTTGCTTATTCATTGAAGCTAAGGTATATCTTGTTTAATAGTGTTTTTCAAACATTGGACTGCATTGTTTTGACATATTGCTAATCTTCCACTTGTCACAAGACTACATTCTGAAATGCCTAGACTGTTCCTTCACTCAAAAAATACGACTTGTAAAAATTTCAGTTATTCATAACTTTGTATTTACATGTAGACTCCGGCTTGGTGTGTCCAATGTTAATATCCCACTCCTTACATTTTATTCTCATATCAATCCATAAGGAATTCTATTTAAGGGTGCTATCTCAATGGTAGAGCACCTTCCTTATAGGCAGGAGGTTGGTGGTTCGATTCCACCGTGCCCTATTTATATTCTGAAACCACTAAAAAGAGATAAATGACTAAAAAATGATCAAAATTTGCATATAAATGACCACCATTACAACATGAGAGATAAGTGACCAAAAAAATGACCAAAATATGCATATAAATGACCACTTTTGAGTTGGTGATCGCTGGTAGCAAATTAGCGGTCATTTATCACGTGACCATTAATGACCAAATATATTACCAAATTAATGACCAAATATACGACCAAATATATGACCACAAGATAAGCTATAAATGACCAAGCTAAATATGACCACATTTTTGGTCGCATGATATATGGCCACTAATTTGCTACCAGTGGTCACCAACTCAAAAGTGGTCATTTATATGTGGATTTTGGTCGTTTTTTGGTCACTTATATCTCATTTTGTACTAGTGTCCCCAATATGAAATTCCTTATGCATTCTTTTAAGATCTGCATAACTTTTCTGACTGTCCTGTGCTGCCTTCAAATTCTGCCTGATCTTCACAATCTCTTGCTCCATTTCCTTAATGATTTTGGGTCCAAGCACTACCCTTTTCACTGGGCTGTCCCAACTCACTGGAGTTATGCATCCTTTGCCATACAACAGTCCAAAGGGACTCATTTTCAATGATGCTTGATGTCTATTGTTGTAAGCAAATTCCACTAAGTGTAAATAGTCTTCCCACTTAGATGGTTTGTCCATCACGTACACCCTTAACATGTCTTCAAGAATCTGATTTACTCTCTCAGTCTGACCATCTGTTTGAGGATGATAGGCTGTGCTAAACTTCAACTGAGTTCCTAGTTCCTGAAACAATCCTTTCCAAAAATTAGATGCAAACTTTGTGTCACGGTCTGGAATTATTGCCTTGGGAAATCCATGCAATCTAAATATCTCTCTCATGAAGATATATGCAATGTCAATGGCCTTGTGAGTGGACTTAGCTGGAATGAAATGAGATACCTTTGATAACTTGTCCACCACCACCATGATTGCATCATTTCTTCATTGTCATTGGAAAACATGTTATAAAATCCATAGAGATCACTTCCCACTTCCATTCCAGGATGGGAAATGGTTGCAACAATCCTACTGGATGTTGGTGCTCTACCTTGACCTGTTGACACTTCTAACACCTAACAATGTACTCAGCTATGTCTCTCTTCATACCATGCCAAAAGAACTGCTTCCTTGTTGCTGTTATAGTCTTTTGATATCCTAGATGTCCTGAGTATGGTATTTGATGTATCTCATCCATCACCAGCCTCTTCAAATCAACACTGTTTGGAATGTACAGTATGGTGTTTTGATAAATGAGAACATTACCCTCACCCAACTGATATCTTGCATACTTTTCATCCATAGCACCTTGCTGCAATTTCTCCTTGATCTGAAGGTAGACTTCAACACTATTTTGAGCCTCTAAAATCCTTGCCTTCAAGTCTGATTCACACCTACTTACTGCTGCCATATGAAATTTTTTACTGAGTGCATCAACGATCTTATTATCTTTTCCTTTAACATGCTTAATTTCCAAATCAAACTCACATAGAAACTCCATCCATCTAGTCTTCCTAGTGTTCATATTTGGTTGGTCAAACAAGTATTTTAAACTCATATGATCGGTCCTGAGTTCAAACATTCTTCCCAAGAGATAATGCCTCCATCTCTTGAGAGCATGAACTATGGCTGCTAGCTCTAAGTCATGGGTGGCGTAGTTCCTTTCATGCTCTTTTATCTTCCTTGACTCATAACAAATTACAGACCCTTCCTGCATTAGTACTCCACCGATTCCTTCAAGGCAAGCATCAGTGCATACTACAAAATCCTTACTAGGATCTGCAATCTTCAGAACAGGGGCACTAGTGAACAATTTATTCAACTGCTGGAAGCTCTTCTCACATTTCTCAGACCATACAAATTTGATACTCTTCCTCTGCAATGAGGTGATTGGGTGAACTATCTTGGAGAATCCTTCAATACATATTCCATAGTAACCTGCAAGACCCATAAAAGATCTTACATCTGCAACATTCCCCAGAGTATGCCAATCTATTATGGCCTCTATCTTCTCAGGATCCACTGCAATACCTTCCTCTAAGATTACATGACCTAAATATTGCACTTCCTTTTGATAAAATTCACACTTACTCAACTTGGCATACATTTGATGTTCTCTAAGGACTTGCAATACCACTCTTAGATGCTCATTATGCTCTTCTTCATTTCGTGAATAGACCAAGATGTCATCTAGGAACACAATAATTGTGAGTAGATCCAGGGTCAACCAAAATAGAAATATATTACTTCGTAATCTTACCTTCAATCTCAACCACAGTTGATTGATGATCTGCTTGGTGGTCCTCTAGTGTTGCATAAATCCTAGGGATAGTCCTTGCCACTTGACCCACAATTTCAGCCTCTTGGATGTTGTGAACTTGATTTGCACTCCCATTATGATGTGGACAATTTCTAAGAAAATGGTCCTCTCCACATCCCCAACATTGAACTAGCTCTCGTGGCTTGTCTCCCATCATCTTAGTTGGATTTGTCACAACTTGTGGTAGCTTCCTTGGTTGATTTCTGAAATGAGGAGGCTTGAACCTTTTCTTTCTTTGTTCAAACTTCCCATTCTTCTTATCCTTCCACGCCTCATGGAACTATGGCTTGCTTTTGGCTTGATCATAACAATACTTGGCCTTTCATATGGTCTCATCTAGAGTTTGAGGCTCATCAAACTCAATTATATCTTTGTAGGATTGAGGAATCCCACTTAGAAAACATTGAATTTTGACTTTATTATCCCTAATATATTTGACATAACTCAGCAACTCCAAAAATTTATTTGCATATTCCTCCATAGTCATTTATCCTAACTTCAACTCATGGAATTCTTTAATTTTGCCATCATAATACCTTTCAGAGAGGTAGTTTTGCTTGAAATATTTCTTGAATTGTTTCCAGAAAATATTCCTTTCATTGATCTTCGTCACTTGCCTAATGTGATCCCACCATATAGATGCTCTTCCATTCAAGTTGAATATAACCACTCTTGCTTTCATATTTCCAGAGTAGTCTTGGACTTGGAAATACTTCCTCATCCCAAGAAGCTAAGCTTCAACTTCTTGACCAGATTTTATCTCACCATCAAATGTAGGATGTTTGGCCTTCCTAAATTATTCATGTGAGTTTTTCTCTGAAGACCTCTTCCTCTTATTCCTACGAGATGAATATATTGATCCTTCAGTGGAATCCTTAGAATCAAATGACTCACTAGAAGATATTTATGGAGTATATGACCTGCCTCTAGAAACTCTTCTTGAACTATGTGATCTCTTATGAGAATGCCTCCTTAAGCTACTCCCACTCTTTTCCCAATTTTCAGAATGATGTCCATAGTTAATCTTCTTCTGAATGTCTTTCAGAATTTGGAGCATAGCTGCATTCAACTGATTCTGCTCTTCTTGAGCTCTAAGCAACCTCTCACTGTCTTCTCTATAACTCTGTAGCTCCACCCTTAGAATCCTCGTGGTTTCTGCAATGTCTGGGGGAGTCACTTGGTTTCTTTTGCCATTGGATTCCATCTCTTCATTCTCAATTTGAATATTCTCTCCCACTGCATTTTCCTCATCTTCATAAGGATCTTGTGCATCATTCATGACGTTGACCTTCTTGGCCCAACCAAGATTAGAAGTTTCTCAATTGCACTACTCACTGCTAACCCTTTCACAATCATTGATATGATTCTGAATACGCAAAAGTGTTGATATAAACACATTTGTGTTTATGTATATGTAACTTCGGAATGCATTTCATCTATGTATTTCATATATATTTATTGTACCCTTATTAGAGATGTGTTATTCCTCTATAAGGAAGTGTCGTCATGTGGATTGACAAGTGTCGCAAGTATGTGTACTTGCCGATGGGTTATTAGACCACCATGTGTGGGGTCGGCCCTGAAATATATATTATATTGTGGATGTACCTATCTAGACAAGTCGGCCCCATAAGGTCACTGGGCAAACAGGTTAGTATAAATAGAGATCAAGAGATCTCTATTTAGATCATTCAAAAAGTTATATCTCTCTCACTCAGAAAGTGGCACACTAGTGAGGAGGAGGATCATCTGCTTCTAGGAGACTATCTCAAGTGTATTTTGGTTGTACTTTGGTTGAGCCATTGCTCTCTCTATCTCTGAGGAAGTTGTGGGGTTTTTCACCTTAGGGTTTTCCCCACGAAAACTCTGTGTCTCTTGTCTCTCATGCTTTTGATTCTTGTGATGCTTGTCATGCTTATTGTGATTGTTATGCATTGATATACTGTATATGTTATTTTCTCAGTGAAGATCCTAGAGTGTTGTGAATTAATTCTCAAAATTTAACATGGTATCAGAGCTAACCTGAGAAGAAGACATTTTGCAGTGACGGAAACTTGAGTTTCTTGTTTATTGGGTTTCTCTCCACATATTTTGGAAAAGCAGTATAGTAGATTGACTCTACTCATCAAGGAGGATCTATCTGTCCAATCAGAATTCAATTCTGAGCATTTTTTAGATTTGGCCTAAAAATTAGGGTTTCCACAAAAATAGGAATTTCTGAAATCTGAAGACATAGCTGGAAGCTCCTTGCAAAAATCGAAGTTTAGAGCTTTGGATCGAGATTTTTGGCTGGGTAGATCTTCAGGAAACTCAAACCCTAATTCAGGGCTCTCCCCACTGAACTCGGGAGGACAAAAAGGAAAATCTGAAGGGTAAAGCTTTGCTGCTCTCAAATTCTGAATACACCAGGCTGATCAGCTCATCAAAGCGCATCTTTCTATCCTTTCAGAAAATTGAAATTCACATTTTGAATTTTTAGGGTTTTTCGAACAAACCCTAATCCGGGACCAGATCCAGTTTTCAGCATTTCAAGTGGTAAGACCTAAATCTTTTCTACTTCCATTTGAAGTACTCTTTAAGATGTCTCACCACACCAAGCTTGAGGATAAGCTTGAAGGAGCTGATAACTTCCGAGCTTGGAAGTATAGGATTGGGTTAATCCTAGAAGAGAATGAGTTGGACTCATATGTAAAAGAAGACATTCCTATCCCAGAGGATGAAGAGGCTAAGGTATTGCATATGAAAAACTTGGTCAAGGAAAAGAGAATCATTTCTGATTCTATCAAAGACCATCTCATACCCCATGTGTCTTCTCTAAAGACACCCAAGGAGATGTTTGACTCTTTGACCAAGCTATTTGAAGGGAAGAACATAAATCGGAAGATGACCCTGCGGAACCAATTGAAAGGAGTAGAGTTTCAGAATGGAGAAACCATTCAATCTTATTTTTCAAGGGTCTCCCAGATCAAGGAACAACTAGAAGCAGTGGATGAAATGGTGGAGAATGGTGAAGTGGTGATGACCACTCTAAATGGCCTACCCAGGTCATGGGATTCCTTTATTCAAGGAATTTGTGCAAGGAAGAAGTTGATCTCCTTCAACAGATTGCGGGAAGAATGCTCTCAAGAAGAAGCTAGGCTTGTGGCCCGAGAAGAAAAGATGGGAAATGAAGATCAAGCTCTCACAGCACATTCCAGGAAAAGCAAGTCCAAGAAGGAATCATCTCATAACAGGAGATTCTCACACCACCATTATCATAAAGATAAGAAAGATCTTAGATGCTTCAATTGCAATAAGAAGGGACACTTTGCTTCAGATTGTCCCAAGAAGAAGAAAGACAACAACAACAACTTCAATAAGAAGAAGAAGAATAACAAAAGAAGATATCATGCTCATGCTGCCGAAGATGATGAACCCCCAAAGAAGAAGTCTAGGGCAGAAAGTGATAGTGATGATGACTCATCAAGTGAAGAAAAATATGTTCTAATTTATGCTCTCACAGGTACTATCTCCCATGGTTGTAATGATTGGTTGATTGACAGTGGGGCCTCCAAATACATGACTGGGTTTAAGGAATCTTTTGTGAATCTATCTGAACATGAATCACCCCATAAGGTGAAACTTGGGGATAATTATCAATATCCAATCAAAGGAAGTGGTGAAGCCTCCTACAACCTAGATTCTAGAAAATCTTTGAAGATGAAAGAAGTCCTTTATGTACCTGGGCTCAAGAACAACTTACTCTCCATCTCCGCATTGGATGCAAAAGTTATGAGGGTTGCATTTGTGGATGTCCAAGTCCTAATGTGGCTAAAGGGAAAGACCATAGATGATGCAGTAGTGATTGGAGAGCAAGAGGGAGGTCTGTATAAATTAAAAGGACAACCTGAACATGCCATGGTGCATGAATCCATGGAGCCAAGTGAACTTTGGCATAGAAGACTTGCTCATATGCACTATAGGGCACTTCCAATTGCAAGCAAGGCCGTAGAGGGTCTTCCTGAAATCAAGACCAAACATGAAGGTGTTTACAAAGGATGTGCAAAAGGTAAGAATATTAAGAAGGCTTTCCCAAGCAGTGAAAGCAAGGCAAACAATATCCTAGAAATCATCCACTCAGATGTATGTGGTCCTATGTCATCCAGTTCTCTAAGTGGGTATGTTTACTATGTCTCATTTATTGATGACTTCTCCAGGAAGACTTGGGTATACTTCTTGAAGAACAAAGATGAGGTGTTTGATAAGTTCAAGGAATTCAAAACCTTGATGGAGGATTAAACTGACAAGAAGATCAAAACATTCAGATTCGACAATGGTGGAGAATTCACCTCAGCTGACTTCAAGAAGCTTTGTAGTGATTCAGGGATTAAGAGGGAGTTGACTGCTCTTTATAATCCTCAACAGAATGGAGTTGCAGAAAGGAAGAACAGAGCAATCATGGAAGCAGCAAGGGAAATGCTGCATGACCAGGATCTACCTATGCATCTATGGGCAGAAGCAGCTAAAACAACTATATATGTGTAGAACAGAACACCCCACAAGATATTGGACAACAAGACACCAGAAGAGGTCTTTTCTGGTAAGAAACCTGAAGTCAACCATCTCAGAATATTTGGTTGTCCAGTATACACTCATGTCCCAAAGGAAAAGAGGACAAGACTAGATCCTTCAGGAAAGAAGGGTATCTTTGTGGGTTACAGTGAAAGATCGAAGGCTTACAGAATATACTTTCCAGGGTTCAAGAAGATTGATGTCAGCAAGGATGAATATAAGTTCAAGGACAGGTAATCCAGGAAGCAAAGATCAAGAGGAAGCACACTCCAGCAGCTCTTGCAAGGATGCAGATTTTTAGAGGGAGTTGACCATCTTCCTACATTCCACAACACAAAGGTGTAGAAGAAGCTACTTTAGAAGCTCCTGCCAGGAAGCAAAGACTCAAAGGGAGTCCACCCAACAAACAAACAAAGATAAGTATTTCAATTATCATTTCTTGCCTATTTTGTTTGTTTAAATAATATTATGCTTATGTTCCTAGACTCAGGACATGTATTGTGCATATTAAAATGATTGCATTAATGAAAAGTATACTACTAATATGCATGTGATGGGTAAGGATGAATATGGCACTGTACAACATTCCAGTGCTACTTATCTAGAATGAAACCTCTTTGCTGACATGTTGGGAGTAGTGAAAACTCTTAACAATGTTCTGGTAGAGACTGGGAGGCATCTAGAAAGTTGTGGAACATGGATAAATGTTGTATTGAAGCATTGGCTAAGATAACTGCATGACTGCATGACATATTTCTTTATGTGTAAAGAATTTGTTCTAAAAATTATGAGATGTTTCTAATCATGCAATTTAACTTTTTTTGTAGGAAATATTGTATATCTTCACCTACAAAAGGACTACAACATTTGTTCCAGCAACAAAGATATCTATTGAAGATATTGAAGTTCCTAGGATCTGGGATGAAGAAATGGAATGCCATGATTCGTCGATCATGAAGAAGATGTTTGGGATGCAGTCCCAAGACCTGACAGGGAGTCACATGTGTGCAGATTGAAGAAAGCCTTGTATGGCTTGTAGCAAGCTCCCAGAACTTGGTGTGATACAAAGAGGAATCTTGCTGCCGAATTCGATATGAAGAACTTTGGGAATGATGCAGTATTTCCTAGGTATGGAGGTGTGACAGAGTTCAAATGGGATCTTCCTTGGTTAAGGGAAGTACACAGTAGATATCCTGAAGAGATTCGGGATGATGGATTGCAAGGCCATGGCCACACCTATGGAATCGAATCTGAAGCTTCTATGTGATGCTTCATCTGAGCCGGTTGATGTCTCTATGTATCGTCAGATGATTGGGTCCTTGATGTACCTGACGAAAACGAGACCAGATGTTTGTTATGCGGTGAACACATTGATTCAGTTCCTGACAGATCCGAGGAGTGTTCATCTGGTTGCTGTAAAGCATGTTCTGAGGTATTTGAAGGGTACAGTGGATTATGGGCTCAAGTATGAGGCAAATCAAAAGTTTAACCTGCAGGGTTATGTTGATTCAGATTGGGCTGGCAGTGCTGCAGATAGGAAGAGCACATCTGGATGCTGCTTCAGTATGGGATCAGGTGTGATCTCTTGGTTTAGCAGGAAACAGTCCTGCGTAGCATTAAGTACAACTGAGGCAGAGTATGTTGCATCCTACTTAGCTAGTTGTGAGGCAGTATGGCTACGGAAGCTACTGTTTGAGTTATTTGATCTCCCGTTGGATGCTACTGGTATCTTCTGTAATAACCAGAGTTGTGTGAAGCTGTCTGAGAACCCAGTGTTTCATGACAGGTCGAAACACATAGAGATCAAATATCACTATATCAGGGATATGGTGCAGAGATGATCCATGTGGATATTGGTGGCCACCCACCTCCCTAACTGGCTCAAAACAGTTTTATGGCAATTTTGGTATTGTACTATTTTTAGCAGTTTTTCAGGTCCTGAACTTCCAGGGCCATTTTGAGGCCCTAAATGACCTTTTTTGGCAATTTGGCGGGCCAAATGGCTACCACTGGCATGCATTTGGCCCTAGTTGAAAGTTGTAAATCTTGGATAGACCTTTCCAATGGGCTACCGAGCGCCCCAAACGGAGATCGTATGCAAAAGTTACGACCCCGGGAAGTTGATGTACTAACTTACCCAAACGGTGCCCACATGACTTTTGGCGCTTCATCTTCTAGGGTTAGGTTTTTGGATGTCTAGGGCTTTTGACATTCCTGTTTATTGTAAAAGGCCTTGAGAGCCTCATTGTAACCATCTTCTTGCGAAATGAGCGCAGCCGTCACATCTCTTCTCAGAGATAAGCCTCCACCATTCCAGCAAGCTTGTTTTCCGCTACATTTTACAGTTCTAGCCTATTTCCTTATTGAATAGAAAACCAGTTTTACTGTATCTCTGTTATTTTGTGTTAAGCATCTGATAATAATTTGTATTCATTTCGTTCTGCTCATCAAATACGGATCAGTGGTATCAGAGCGGTCTGCTCCTTGTCGTCTTAATGCATGTCCCCAACGAGGTCAGGGTACAAAGAATTGGGTCTCGAGCTTGTTTCTCTTGAGGACAAAATCTCTCGCACGCCCAAGCGACCTCTCATGGCAGGAGAAAAGAAAGATGACGGGACAGGAGATCCTATCAAAATGTTGCTTGAGGAAGCCCTCACGCAGCAGAGGAACGAGATGATGGATAATTTCGCACAAATCCTTCGGCGACTACCAACAAGCGACGCATCTTCCTCGAGCGGAGGTGCCTCCCCCTTCAAGGTACAAATCAACTTCGATATCCCTATATTTGAAATACAGATAGACGCAGATGCTGTAGATAAGTGGTTGAATCTACTAGAAGGGTATTTTTCTGTCCATAACTTTTCGAATAAAGAAAAGATTACTTTTGCGCTCCTCAAAGCCGTTCCCCATGTCAAAGATTGGTAGGAAACATTCTGCGAGCAAAAGGACACAGAAGAAGCCTCATTATTTTCAGTCACGGCCACTTGGGAATCCTTCAGGGGTGCTATTAAGGAACAATACTACCCTGTTGGAAGTTATGACGACTTGTATACCAAATGGACCACACTGCGACAAGAAAGAGACCAAGCAGTGCCAGAGTTCACAAATATCTTCCATACCTTGCACAGCAAGCTGGGTATCAAAGATTCAGAGCGACATCTGGTGCTCAAGTATCGCGGTGGTTTGCATAGATACATCCAGATCGAAATGGAATTTCTAGACATCTCTTCCTTGGGCCCGGCCTACCGATATGCCGTCAAAATCGAGCAAAAGCTCAAACAAAAGATGCGGCAAGTTGGGCCTGGGAACCCTTCACAGCAAAAGATAGGAAAGGGAGGCCCCAACCCACAGAATAAAGGACAGAGCAAAGATGGACAGTATCAGGACAACCAGTCCAAGCCACAAGCAAAGAAGGACACCGGAAAAACAAAGAAAGATACCGGGAAGTGGTGCAACTTCCATAAGAGCCCTTGGCATAACACTGCTGATTGCCACTCAAAGCAGTCGCTGGTGGCCGAAGTGAAAGCGTCTGAATCAGATGCGGGTTCTGACTCTGAGTCTGAACTAGAAAGGGGAATACTGATCATTGACGCAGAACCCAGTGCCACCATTGCTACCACCAAGCTCCAGCCTGATGAACCAGACGATCCAGAAGAAGGAGAACGCCTCTTCCATTCACAGAAGTGGGTAAAAGGCACCCCGCTGGATTTCATCGTTGATAGCGGTAGCCAGAAGAATCTCATCTCAGCAGAGGTCGTCAAGCGCCTGGCCCTGCCGACAACGCCGCACCCACAACCCTACACCATTGGATGGCTCCGCAAAGGAAGAAATCTCCGCGTCATCCAACAGTGCCAACTTCCATATGGCATCAAGCCCTTCAAGGACGAGGTATTGTGTGATGTTGCTCCTCTCGAAGTTTTAGATGTTCTTTTGGGCCAACCTTATTTATGGAAACGTCATGCTGTATATGAGTCTAGGACTCGTAGTGTTATTATTTCTTTGAACATGAAATTGTACAGGATACCCGAGGCAGTCCATCCTAGTGCTATTTCCTTGATCTCTGCAAAGCAATGCAAGAAGGTCATCTCTCATACCGAGAAATTTGTCTTCTTCGTGATTCGCTCTCAGAGTGAAAGAAAGATCGCAGCCACATCCTGGGCCTCCACGATCGATCTATCCACACAACAGAAGCAAGTGGATAAGGTTGTGGAAGGATACTCAGATATCTTCTCCTCTCCGACTGGGGTACCTCTGCACTGCCAGGTCAAGGATCCCATCGATTTGACCCCAGGTGCACCGCTACCCAATGGGCCAGTCTATCGCCACTCTCTGTTGGAAAATGAGGAGATCAAGAGGCAGATCCAAGAATTGCTCCACAAGGGGCACATCCGTCCCAGTTCATCACCTTGTGGGAGCCCAATCGTGCTGGTGCAGAAGAAAGATGGGACTTGGCGACTCTGCATTGATTACCGGGCCCTGAATAAAATCACAGTCCATAACCGGTACCCAATTCCCCGAATCGATGACCTCCTTGATCAGCTCACGGGGGCCAAATACTTCAGTAAGATTGATCTGAAGTCTGGCTACCACCAGGTCCCAATAGAACAGACAGATGTATGGAAGACTGCCTTCAAGTCAAAAGAAGGTCTTTTTGAATGGTTGGTCATGCATTTTGGTTTGACAAATGCTCCAGCAACTTTTATGAGGATGATGGACGATATCCTACGACCTTTCACCAACACTTTTGTAGTGGTGTATCTGGATGACATCCTCATCTACAACAAGACTTGGGAGGAACACTTGCAGCATATTCAACAGTTTCTGCACACCCTACGGAAGCACAAACTATATGCAAACTTGGAAAAATGCTCCTTCGGCATGGACAGGGTCCATTACTTAGGCTACATCGTTGATCGACATGGTGTGTATGTGGATCCAGCCAAGATCCAGGTCATCCGTGACTGGCTAGCCCCAACCACACTCACTGAACTTCGGAGCTTCTTGGGCCTCACCAATTTCTATCGCCGGTTCGTGCTGGGATTCTCTCATATTGCATGGGCCCTTAGCCAAGTGACCAGGGGTGGTGGTAAGGCAAAATTCGTGTGGGGCCTGTCCCAACAACAATCCTTCGATGACTTGAAGAAGCGTTTGTGCTCATCGCCGGTACTCTCATTACCGAACCTGCAACATCCCTTTGAGATCGAGACAGATGCTTCAGATTATGCTGTGGGTGCCGTTCTCACTCAACACGGCCACCCCGTGGCATATTATAGTGAGACACTATCAGATGCTGTCCGCAAGTACCCTACCTATGACAAAGAAATGTACTCCATTGTACAAGCCTGCCGCCAGTGGAGACATTACATTCTTGGGAAGGAGACAATCATCCACACTGATCACAAGCCACTGCAGTTCATGCAGACCCAAGGAAAATTGCAGAATGACCGCCATCAGAAGTGGTCAACATATTTACAACAGTTCCACCTCAACATCAAATATAAAACAGGGAGTACCAACCAAGTTGCTGAGTTCCTCAGTCGACCTCCAGTCGCGGCACTTACCACGGTGCTAGACTCTTGTGGCCACGAGACCTCCGGATGGCCCCACCTCTATATGACAGACCCTGACTTCTCCGCCACCTACCAAATGTTGGGCACCAACTCAGTGGTTGCTAATTTCCATCTTCAGGACGGGTTGTTGCGTCATCTGGGCCATCTCTGGGTTCCATCAAGCGAGTATGCGAAGTTGATTTGGGAAGCTCACTATAGTCGGGTGGCGAGACACTTTGGCGTTGAAAAGACAGTGGCAGTGTTGTAGAAACATTTCTACTGGCCGAAACTTCGACAGGATGTCAGCAAGTACATCAGGTCCTGCACCGCTTGCGCTATTGCCAAACCGGCCACTAAGAAACAGGGCCTATACACCCCTCTGCCTACTCCTGACAGGCCGTGGGAATCCATCTCAATGGACTACATGTCGGGCCTCCCATCCACCAAGAGGGGAAACGACTGTGTTTTCGTGGTTGTTGATCGCTTTTCCAAGATGGCGATTCTAGCCGCTTGCAAGAAGAACATCACAGCAGAAGCCACTGCCAAGCTCTTCTTTGAACGAGTATGGGTACATTTTGGGATCCCACAGACCATTATCTCAGACCGTGACAGTCGGTTCCTTAGCTCATTCTAGTCAAGCCTCTAGTCACTGCTGGATACCAAGCTCACCAAATCCACTGCCTTCCACCCCCAGACCGATGGACAAACGGAGGTCGTCAACCGGATGGTCGTACATATCTTGTGCATGTACAATTCAACACACCCCCACACATGGGATGAGAGTCTCCCCTATGTCCAACATAGCTACAACCGAGCCCTGCATAGCTCAACTGGCCACATCCCCTTTCAGGTGGGGTTGGGATTCCAACCATTGGGCCCCATGGATGTTGCACTTCCCCTTGCGACCACCTCGGCCGACTCGTCCCCAGAAGCTGAAAAATACGCCCGGTTCATTGAACGGATCCAGCATATCCGCCAACAGGTTCAGGATATTCTACAGAAGTCTAATTCCAAGTACAAGCAGCGCCATGATCAACATCGGGTGCCACATAAGTTTCAGGTGGGCGACAAAGTTTGGTTGCATTTGCAGAAAGAACGCCTTACAGGGCCCCATCGAAAGCTTCTCCCACTCCGTTATGGGCCGTACACCATCACCAAGGTGGTGGGTGACAATGCTTTTGAGCTCAACATTCCCCCCTTCCTGGGTCTGCATCCTGTCTTCAACGTGGCTCTCCTTCGGCCATATTTCCCACCACTAATAGACACCTCAGAGATAGCAGAGAAGTTGACACCAACAGAGCTCAACCCTGACTGCCTACAACAAGCATCCAGTGATCATATTGCAGACACATAGATCAAGGGCACTCGACATCAAAGGATCCAGCTTTATCGAGTTGTCAAAGCAGGGCAGCTCCTGCACCAAGGCAAGTGGCTCACCCGAGGCCAAATTCAACAGAAATTTCCTCATCTGACGGGGGAGCTCAACGCAATGGAGACCATTGCTTCCTAAGGAGGGAGGATTGATCCAGGTGGATATTGGTGGCCACCCACCTTCCCAACTGGCTCAAAACAGTTTTATGGCAATTTTGGTATTGTACTATTTTTAGCAGTTTTTTGGGTCCTGAACTTCCGGGGCCATTTTGAGGCCCTAAACGACCTTTTTTGGAAATTTGAGGGGCCAAATGGTTTCTTACAACATGCATTTTGTCTCAGTTGAAAGTTGTAAATCTCGGATAGACCTTTGCAACGGGCTACCGAGCGCCCCAAACGGAGATCGTATGCAAAAGTTACGACCCCGGGAAGTTGATGTACTAACTTACCCAAACGGGGCCCACATGACTTTTGGCGCTTCATCTCCTAGGGTTAGGTTTTTGGATGTCTAGGGCTTTTGACATTCCTCTTTATTGTAAAATGCCTTGAGAGCCTCATTGTAACCATCTTCTTTCGAAATGACCGCAGCCATCACATCTCTTCTCAGAGAAGCCGCCACCATTCCAGCAAGCTTGTTTTCCGCCGCATTTTACAGTTCTAGCCTATTTCCTTATTGAATAGAAAACCTGTTTTACTGTATCTCTGTTATTTTGTGTTAAGCATCTGATAATAATCTGTATTCATTTCGTTCTGCTCATAAAATCCAGATCAAGAGAGGAGCTGTGAAGCTCCTGTATGTTGCGACGGACGAGCAGATTGCAGATGTGCTGACGAAGCCACTAGCCAGGGTGAAGTTCGAGTACTTCAGGGTGAGGCTTGGTGTTCTTCAGATTGATGACACTTCGAGGAAGAAGTGATGGTCACATTTGCTGAAGCCATTCCAAGTATGTTGGAAGGAGGATCCTTCACATGGCTGTGGATGTAAGCGCTGGATGATGAGCATCAGGATGATGTTCTGGTTTCTGCTTTGTATGATCAGTTGGATCATTTATATATGTATGTATGCATCATGTTGGATGCTGGATATGATCAGTTGGATCATTTATATGTATATGTATGCATCATGTTGGATGCTGGATATGATCAGTTGGATTATTTATATGTATGTACGCATCATGTTGGATGTTGGATATGATCGGTTGGATCATGTGTACGTATTTTGTATATGGATCATGTTGGATGCTTGGACCATGTATCTGTATATGTATCAGGTGGATACATTGTATGATTAGGTAGATCATGTACGTTGATATGTATCGGGTATGATCAAGTGGATCATGTATTTGTATTTGTATCAGGTGGATACACTGTATGATCAGGTGGATCATGTATGATGATATGTATCAGGTACATACTGTTAGGATATTCCTATACTCCATCCTAGTCCCACCAGTATTTTGATCATTTACATTTTCAGTCATGCATGCACCTTTTAGGGTTTGCATGCATTCTAGGGTTTGCATGCATTTTGCATGCATCCCAGTCATCAGTCCAGCACCTAGCCCTCAGTTAGCCAGTCCCCAGGAGCTTCTCACTATTCAGTTTTAGCCCTCCAGTTGCTTAGTGCGCCCTTCTTCCTTGATTTTAGGGAGCAACTCGCCCTTCTTCACCTACCAGTTCAGTTACACTCAGTTACAGTCAGTTACAGTCAGTTACATTCAGTTACATTGAGTTACACTCAGTTACACTCAGTTACATTCAGTTATAGTCAGTTACACTCAGTTACACTCAGTTACATTGAGTTACACTCAGTTACACTCAGTTACATTCAGTTACTCTTAGTTACATTGAGTTACACTTAGTTACATTGAGTTACACTCAGTTACACTTAGTTACACTGAGTTACACTTAGTTACACTGAGTTACACCTACCAGAGTTAGTTTGACTGATGGTTGATAGTTACTTGAGCATTGATGACTCCACTGATGATGATGAAGACTTCCAGTTGCGCTCCGATGATCATGAGGACACCTAGTTGTGCTCCGATGACACTCCAGTGATCCTTTGATCACTCCATGAAGGCTAATTCGAATTGCCACCTTAGGCATTCGAATTCCTCATGCATTGTATTATATATATGTCCATTTGTGATTAATAATTTAGTATGACCGAAGTATTATTGCTTCTATCTGAGTTCTACTGTACCATATTATTCTGTTGCTCATTATACTGCATGTATCACTCTTCTTCTATTTTCTTGCTTAATCATAATTATTCTCTTGTGAGATACATCATCTCTTAGATCTGCTGTGAGGATTTTCACATGGTATCAGAGCATGTTGAGAGTATTGTTTATCTCCATTCTTGAGAGTTTTTTTGCAGGTTATTACCAAGATTTCGAGTGCAGCAGTTGTAGCAGAATCTGCATTTTTGCAGCAGTAGCAGTTGCAGTTATTCTATATTGTTTTTGCAGGTCTTCTACAACTTCAATGAATTTAGAAGAAATTACTCCTCTTTCTCCATTCAACTATGATGAATGGAAACCAAGAATAATAGCATATTTAAAGAGCCATGATCTCTTTGATTGCTATTTTGAAAGAGAGTTCGAATCCTCTACAAAGAAGATTAAATGGTTGAATAAAGGTGACATGCACATTGGAAGAATGAAGCTTACTATGACTGATTACATATTGTACCCGACCATCTTTGATATTGAAACTCCAAAAGAGTTATGGGCTCATCTGGATGAAAGATTCGGCAAAAAGAATGATGGTTTTGGTCCAAATCCCTTTAAAAGCAAGCAAGGTGATGCATTCGCTCCACTTGATGGTCTCTTAGATCATGATGCATTCGCTCCTCCTGATGGTCTCTCAAATCATGTTGCATTCGCTCCCCTTGATGATCTCTCAGATCATGAACCAGTATCATCTCATATTGAAGTTGTTGACAAAGAACTTGCAGATTCTCCGCTCATGCTCAAAATTTCTTCTCTTTCTGTGCCAGCTCACACTCTAGATATTGCAGAAGGTCCTAAATCCTCTCTTGCATCAGAGTTTGTTGGTTTGCATCATGATCACATGATTATTTCGGAGGTAACATCAGCTATTGGAGGTAATGCATTCGCTCCTCTTCAGCAAACATCTCTTATTTACTACTATATGATCATTAGCACATGCTTTCAGAAGGTTATTGAAGAATATGGCCATTGCCACCCGCTTGAGATAATTTCTCATGCATCATATGATAGTTTTGATCTCACCCCTGCTGGTTCAAAAGAGATCTCAAGAAACTGTTTTGAAAGTCTTAAATCTGATTTTGATTTCAAGCAAACATGTAATAGTTATTTTTGGCATAATCTCACCCATGGTGGTTCGAAGGAGAAGACAAAAGACTATATGCACTTTCACAGATTTGATCCTACCTCAGTTGATTCGAATCACAGGTTCAAGGATCATTCTAATACTGTTGGATTTGTTCTCATCACATTCGATCTGAAGAGCAAGTACAAGCACATGCTTTTTGAGCATGATCCACTTCTTCCCAAGAAGAAGATACCTCCAGACATATGACCAAGCATCACACATGCTTGAGTTTGGAGCTTTTATTTTTTATGTGTGCCTTACAGTCTATTTTTTGAGGAGGGGGTATGTTTCCCATGAAATTTTCCCACTTCCTTGGTTTATTGATTGTTATTATTCATTGTATTGGGTGACCTTTGGTCTTAGTTACCAGGGCCCAGGATGGATTAAGGGGGGGTGTTAGGATATTCCTATACTCCATCCTAGTCCCACCAGTATTTTGATCATTTACATTTTCAGTCATGCATGCACCTTTTAGGGTTTGCATGCATTCTAGGGTTTGCATGCATTTTGCATGCATCCCAGTCATCAGTCCAGCACCTAGCCCTCAGTTAGCCAGCCCCCAGGAGCTTCTCACTATTCAGTTTTAGCCCTCCAGTTGCTTAGTGCACCCTTCTTCCTTGATTTTAGGGAGCAACTCGCCCTTCTTCACCTACCAGTTCAGTTACACTCAGTTACAGTCAGTTACATTCAGTTACATTGAGTTACACTCAGTTACACTCAGTTACATTCAGTTACACTCAGTTACACTCAGTTACATTGAGTTACACTCAGTTACACTCAGTTACATTCAGTTACTCTTAGTTACATTGATTTACACTTAGTTACATTGAGTTACACTCAGTTACACTTAGTTACACTGAGTTACACTTAGTTACACTGAGTTACACCTACCAGAGTTAGTTTGACTGATGGTTGACAGTTACTTGAGCATTGATGACTCCACTGATGATGATGAAGACTTCCAGTTGCGCTCCGATGATCATGAGGACACCTAGTTGTGCTCCGATGACACTCCAGTGATCCTTTGATCACTCCATGAAGGCTAATTCGAATTGCCACCTTAGGCATTCGAATTCCTCATGCATTGTATTATATATATGTCCATTTGTGATTAATAATTTAGTATGACCGAAGTATTATTGCTTCTATCTGAGTTCTACTGTACCATATTATTCTGTTGCTCATTATACTGCATGTATCACTCTTCTTCTATTTTCTTGCTTAATCATAATTATTCTCTTGTGAGATACATCATCTCTTAGATCTGCTGTGAGGATTTTCACACATACTTGGTGTGCATCAGGTGGATGCATTGTATGATGAGGATGATCATGAATGACGAGCTTCAGGATGTTGCACTAGATGACATGCAGCAGGATGTTGTAGTGATGATGATCAGGATGATCATGTGTACATCAGGACGATGTATGGTGAGTATCAGGTTGATACTCTGTGGTCGTGGAACAGGTTGTGCAGATAAGCATGTAATTTTTTCCCTGGGAGATTTGCAGTTAGTCTTTCAAGGTTTTGCCTATGGCATGTAATTTGTACCCTGGGATATCTGGAATATGCTCTTTTGAGGTTTTGCATGGGAGGACATATAATTTTTGCCCTGGGAGATCTGCAGATAGTCTTTCGAGGTTTTTCCTATGGCATGTAATTTGTGCCCTTGGATATTTGGCAGATGCTCTTTCGAGGTTTTGTCCTATGGCATGTAATTTGTGCCCTGGGAGATCCGATAGGTTGAGCCGTGTGCTCGTAATTAGTCCTGGGATGCTCTTTCAAGGTTTTTCCATGACCACATGTAATTTGTGCCCTGGGAGATCCGATAGGTTGAGCCTTGTGCTCGTAATTAGTCCTGGGATGCTCTTTCGAGGTTTTGTGGTGACCACATGTAATTTGTGCCCTGGGAGATCCGATAGGTTGAGCCTTGTGCTCGTAATTAGTCATGGGATTCTCTTTCGAGGTTTTGTGTTGGGGTCACATGTAATAAGTCCTGGAGATCTGGATAGGATGAAAAAGGCCTCAGATTCTCTTTAGGGTTCTTGCTAGTCAAGAGACTCTTTTAAGGTTTTGTGATGCACGTAATATGTCCTGAGATTTCCACAGTATGGCCAGTGATGATGAAGACCTGCAGGTGGTGGGCCTACATCCAGTATGAAAAAGGACTGGCTCTATAGAACTTCCTATGACGAGTAGAGTCAGAGATTGGTTGAGATAGAAGCAACAGTGACGATGATGATGACGATGCATCGATGACGATGATCCCGAGAAGAATACTTGTCTAGCAGATCTGTGTCGAGAAATACCTTCCTAGTTAAGAGGGAGTGTTGATGTATATGTAACTTCGGAATGTATTTCATATATATTTATTGTACCCTTATTAGAGATGTGTTATTCCTCTATAAGGAAGTGTCGTCATGTGGATTGACAAGTGTCGCAAGTGTGTGTACTTGCCGATGGGTTATTAGACCACCATGTGTGGGGTCGGCCCTGAAATATATATGTGAGTATTTTGATCACAGAAGATCTAGGAGCTATGGAGAACCTCACAAAATTGAATTAATTTGCAAAAACAGTGGAAAAACTTGAAAAAGATGATAAATTTACACACAATGTATGCTCAAATATTTGATTAACTGACTGTCTAACATGTGAAAATGTTAGTAACAGGTTTTTATTACATCCATGAGAAAATCGAGAGCATTAGGTGGCTCAAGCTGAGTGTACAAGTCATCAATGCCAAATTGGCCTCAATCCCCCCTAGGTGGGTCCAACTCAATCCCAATCACCCCAAACAGCCACGAATTCTGGTGTGGAGGTGGCTGAAGCATGCTGGATCAATAATGAGCTCAAGGCAGGTGTGGGTGAGCAAGTAGAGGAGGTTTGGGGGCCCAAGGGAGCATTAAATGCTCCAAATCTAGCCAAAAAAGGGCAAAAAACCACCCTAGCGCCCTTGGTCAACTAAAATTCCCCAAAAAAAGGAGAGAGGGCGCACCAGCAATTAATGAGGGCGCACTTGTGGACAAAATTGGAGGCTGGGTGAACTGGTTTGCTTGGAAGTGGGTGTGAACACTCTCAAAGTGGGTTTTTGACCAACTATAGTCACTTAATCCAAAACATGGTTTAATTAAGCACATGGGCAATAAAAATTTATGGATTATGGTACTAAGTGTGGTTACTGTTCTAACACCCCCCCTTAACCATAACTTTGTACATCTCATGAAAGATAAGTGGGAGGCCTTGGCAACAAAGGCTCAAGTCACCTCAATACAACAGAAATTTTATTTGTCCATATGAACCGAGGAAAAGAAGTAAAACCTCATGGGATAAAAACTTCCCTAAAAAATGGACATGGGGCTGAACCTGCAATTAAATTGCAGCAATCACCATCCATCACTCACTCCAAGCAAATCTCTCAAGTGAGTGAAGGTCTTCTCAGTAAAGCACTTGGTGAAAATATCAGCAGTTTGCTCGGTGGATGGGCAATACTGCAGTGAAATCACCCTGTCATGCACCAAGCCCCGAATGTAATGCATGTGGATCTCAATGTGCTTTGTTCTTTGCCTCTGTACTGTATCAGTAGATATCTTGATGGCACTTTGATTATCCACCCAAATATTGGTTGGAGAATCAATAGCAACACCAAACTCCCGAATAATGCCTTGCAACCAAACACACTGTGTGGCTGCGTTCACTACTGCCCTGTACTCGGCCTCTGTTGATGAAAGAGAAATTGTATGCTGTTTCTTGCTTTACCAGCAAATGGGACCTTCAGCAAACATAAACAAAAAACCTGAAGTGGACTTTCTATCGATGGGATCTCCCTCCCAATCGGAATCAGAAAATCCAGCTAGTTGAAGTGAAGAACCAGCTGCATAGTGTACCCCAAAGTTCTTTGTTCCTTGGACATAATGAAGGATCCTTTTGGCTGCCTTCCAATGGATCTCATGTGGCTGCTGCATATACCTTGCTACAGCACTTACAGCATAAGACAAATCAGGTCTTGTATGTGTAAGGTACAACAAACTTCCAACTAGCTGCCTGTAGAGAGTGCAATCCACCAATGGAGAGTCTTCAAATTCACCTAGTTTTATGCCTGAAAGGAATGGGCACTTGGCTGCCTTACATTCAGCCATTTTAAACTTGAATAACAGGTCTGAAGCATACTTAGGTTGACTCAGCAATATACCTCTCTCAGATTGCTCAATTTCCAAACCCAAAAATTGCCTTAGCAATCCTAGGTCGCTCATGGCAAATTCACTGTGCAAAGAAGCTTTAATTGAGCCAATTTGTTTGGTGCAGCTCCCTGTAATTAAGAGATCATCAACATACAGTACAATGACCTGCAAATTATCATCACAATGCTGCAAATAAACATTTGGATCAGACTTGCATCGACAGAAACCAATTGAGAGCAAAAAAGCATCCATTTTGGCATACCAAGCCCTGGGGGCTTGCTTGAGTCCATAGAGTGACTTCTTCAACCTGCATACAAGTGTGGGATCCTCTTGGAATCCTTCAGGATGCTGCATATATTTCTCTTCCTGTATCTCACCATGCAAGAATGCACTTTTGACATCCATGTGGTGAACTTCCCAACCTTTACTAGCTGCCATGGCTAGAGCTAGTCTAATTGAGTCCATCTTTGCAACCGGTGCAAAGGTCTCTGTATAATCCACACCATGGATTTGTGAGTAGCCCTTAGCCACTAACCTAGCCTTATACTTCAGATCAGAACGATTAGCAACAGGTTTGGTTCGAAAAATCCACTTACATTGCACAAGTTTCCTCTTGGGAGGAAGAGGCACCAAATCCCATGTTTTGTTCTCTTGGAGAGACTGGAATTCTTCTTGCATTGCTGCTCTCCACCTTGGATCATGATGAGATTCCTGATATGATGTTGGATCAGATCCAATCATCATATAACAGTGATCAGCAAGTTCACTTTCATTTGCAAAGGAAGCATTGATTGTTTGAGATCTAGTCTTCCTAGGCTCTTGGGGATTGCCTGCCAATTCACCTGCAGCTTCTATGATTTTTTCAGCCCACTTGGGCCTTGATGGTGACTCATGTACAGCAATGTCATCTTCAGCCATGTCATCTTCAAAAATATCAGAAAAATCAGAGGTGGAATCATCACTAATCTCAAAATCTGGAATTGGTTCTTCTTCGAATTGCACACTTCTCTCAATGAAAGTTTTAAGTGTGGATGTGTCAAAGAGCTTGTAGCCCTTTGTGTCCTCACCATATCCAACCATGATACATTCCCTGCTCTGTGGCTCCAAAGCCTTCCTTTTTTCTGATGGAATTCGAGCCCATGCTCTAGACCCAAAAATCCTGAAATTTGACACATTTGGTTTTTGGCCAAACCATGCCTCATAGGGGGTTTTTCCTTTGACTGATTTGTGAAAGGCTCTATTCTGAATATGAGCAGCACAATTGATGGCTTCATCCCATATCTTAGGGCTTAGATCCCTAGCTTCAATCATGCAAGTAGCCATCTCCTTGAGAGATCTATTTTTCCTCTCTGCCACACCATTTTGCTGAGGTGTGTAGGGGATTGAATGTTGCATTTGGATGCCACATTCCTCACAAAGGTGCTGAATGTTATTATTCACATATTCCTTTCCATTATCAGTCCTAAGGATCTTTATCTTATGACCACTATGGTTCTCCACTAGGGCTTTCCAAATCTTCAATTTCTCAAACACTTCTGACTTCAATTTAAGGAAGTAAACCCAGCAGAATCGAGAGTAGTCATCTATGAATGTAAGTACATACCTTGATCCACCATATTATGGAGTGGGAAGAGGACCAATGAGGTCTGAATGTACCAATCCAAGTGGTTGAGTGGCTCTCCTTGCCATTCCCTTCTCATAGCTGCGCTCAGGATGCTTTCCAACTACACACCCAATGCATGCACCATTTGAAGATCTGATTTCTGGAAGCCCTTCCACCATCTCGTCCTTGTGCAATTGCTGGAGATATTTGTAGTTCATGTGGCCAAATCTTTCATGCCACAACTTGGAGGTCTCGTTGGCATGAGAGACAAGAGCATGGTCACTAGAATTTGGAATGAAATTTGAGAATTTGTACATTCTCTCATCATGATCTGCATACCCTACAGCCACAACTTGATTTGAGGAGATTTCTGAGATTTCTACCAAATCTGGAGTAAATGTCACTCTCTTGGCTTCTCCTGTATGGGTCATTTGATAGACTGATAGCAAATTTGCAGCCAATGAAGGTACATAGAGCACATCACTGAAATAGCCATGCTCCATGTCAATCCTACCAATCCCCTTGGTCTGGATTTCTGAATCATCTCCCATTCGAACTGTTGGGCCACCATTCGAATGCATAGAGGAGAAGAGCTCTCTGGATGAAACCATATGTCTGGAAGCTCCTGAATCAATGATAAAGGATGAGGGATTCGAAGTACCTGCTACCAAAGCATGACACTTCTCCTTATTGTCAGGGTTTGAGGTGCTCTCCTTCTTCCTTGCGCCCTCAGGGACTGGGATGTTGTTCTTCTCCAGCAGCTGCGCCATTGAGTCAATGGTTTTCTTCATACATGAGCTCTCTGGATGCCATCCCCTATGGCAATAGGTTCATTTGGTCTTTTCCTTTCCCTTCTTGTCCTTCTCCTTTGACAGATTCGAACCCCCATCTGCAGACTTGGTCTTGTCAAACTTCCTCTTCTCTTGCTGCTTCGAATTCTTGGCTTTCTGCTTTCCTTTGCTTGCATTTGAAACACCCATTGCCAATGCTTGGTCCTTTGATTTTATGGTGCCCATCTGAACTAGTTTGTCCTGCTCCTGAGTGAGACACTCCATGAACGTGGCTAGTGATGGCATTTGCCAATTTCGAAGGGTCATTTTGGCTGAGTGAAATGTGCTAACAAATACTGAAAACTCTGGGCCTAGCTTCGAAAGGATGGACAGAATTAGTTGTTCCTCCTTCTTAACAATTCCAAATTGTTGCAGTTGAAGCACCAGTGACTTGAATTTCGTGAAGAACTCCTGGATGGTTTCAAAATGCGCTGGGCTCAAGCTAATGAGCTCGTTTTCAAGCTGGTGGCCTCTCAGTTCATCAGTTTTCCCAAAGAGTGATTCTAGCTTCACCCATACTTCATTGGGAGTTGTCAAACTGTCTGTATGAAACAAGAGTTCCCTTGAAATGCTCAGGCATAGCAATCCATAAGCTTCATCAAGTCGATTGTAGTACTTTGCTTTCTCCACAGCAGAATTTGGCTCCACTTCTGTGCCCATGGTTACTCTATAGAGACCCTTAGATCTCAGCTTGATAACCATCTCAGCCTTCCAATCGAAAAAATTGAAGGGTGTGAGCAACATTTGGTTTTCTTCCATGACTGCTGCGTTAATGGTGAGAAAACTACTGAAACACCTGCAAAAAACACTCAATTTTTATCTGGAAATCCTCTCTAGAATGCAGTTCAACGCTCAATGTTGGCCTGCAACTCACTAACTCCACGATGGCTCTGATACCATGTGAGTATTTTGATCACAGAAGATCTAGGATCTATGGAGAACCTCACAAAATTGAATTAATTTGCAAAAACAATGGAAAAACTTGAAAAAGATGATAAATTTACACACAATGTATGCTCAAATCTTTGATTAACTGACTGTCTAACATGTGAAAATGTTAGTAACAGGTTTTTATTACATCCATGAGAAAATCGAGAGCATTAGGTGGCTCAAGCTGAGTGTACAAGTCATCAATGCCAAATTGGCCTCAATCCCCCCTAGGTGGGTCCAACTCAATCCCAATCACCCCAAACAGCCACGAATTCTGGTGTGGAGGTGGCTGAAGCATGCTGGATCAATAATGATCTCAAGGCAGGCGTGGGTGAGCAAGTAGAGGAGGTTTGGGGGCCCAAGGGAGCATTAAATGCTCCAAATCTAGCCAAAAAAGGGCAAAAAACCACCCTAGCGCCCTTGGTCAACTAAAATTCCCCAAAACAAGGAGAGAGGGCGCACCAACAATTAATGAGGGCGCACTTGTGGACAAAACTGGAGGCTGGGTGAACTGGTTTGCTTGGAAGTGGGTGTGAACACTCTCAAAGTGGGTTTTTGACCAACTATAGTCACTTAATCCAAAACATGGTTTAATTAAGCACATGGGCAATAAAAATTTATGGATTATGGTACTAAGTGTGGTTACTGTTCTAACAATATATTATATTGTGGATGTACCTATCTAGACAAGTCGGCCCCATAAGGTCACTGGGAAAATATGTTAGTATAAATAGAGATCAAGAGATCTCTATTTAGATCATTCGGAAAGTTATATCTCTCTCACTCAGAAAGTGGTGCACTAGTGAGGAGGAGGATCATTTGCTTCTAGGAGACTATCTCAGGTGTATTTTGGTTGTACTTTGGTTGAGCCATTGCTCTCTCTATCTCTGAGGAAGTTGTGGGGTTTTTCACCTTAGGGTTTTCCCCACGGAAACTCTGTGTCTCTTGTCTCTCATGCTTTTGATTCTTGTGATGCTTGTGATGCTTATTGTGATTGTTATGCATTGATATACTGTATATGTTATTCTCTCAGTGAAGATCCTAGAGTATTGTGAATTAATGCTCAATATTTAACAATTTGTTAGATTTATTACAAAATAAAATCAATTTTCATGTATTCTGGAAATTACCCATATTGACAATTTTTTTGTCAATTATGGCTACAAGCACTCTTCTGATCAAATTATAGAAGCATACGAATCAACAATTCATAATTTAACTTTGTAGAATTTTTCCCCTTTGGATAATATTTCCAATGACTATAAGCATGCTCAATTCTGATTCTCGAGGACAAACTTACAATCCTTCAAAATTGTTAATTTGGCCAAATTATGCACTTTTCCTATAGGTGCATTTAACCCAAAAGGACAACTTCAGACACTTGCAGAAGATTACCTATGGAGAACTAGGATAAATTCCTTATTGTATTAATAATAGATGTGACCAGGATTACTTATCAATTTTCAGTTCCCTCATTAGATGCCCCCAGTCACCTGCTATAAACTTCTGGAATTGACTACTTTGTATTTCTCAACTTTCTTCCAGACTTAGACAATCCTGCAGTTCTGTAATATACCCTCACAAACCAATTTTTTTTACCACAAATTTATGCTGCTCCAATGACCATTATTGAAATACAGATCCAACTTTGTTCATTAAAAACAAAGAAAAATGAGGGTCAAGGGGGCCTGCAGGGTGGGTCGAGGGCAGTGCCCTCATTTTTTTGTTGTAAATAGTTCAATTTCGCGCATAAGAAATTATGATTTTCTACTTATGTGGTAAGGGTGACAGTGTGGCCTGACATGTTCCCGTCGATGTGTTAGATAGTCCTACCTGTCACCTCATGACATGACCATGTCACCTTCTATCAACCACCAAGTCACCACGTTGTTGTACCATCCAACATTGAGCGGGAGTGCATCGACGGTTTTCCACTTTACCACAAGCAGTAACACGCCCCCATGAGGAATTTTTGAAAAACAACTCTTGGGGAGGCGCAATTAATCAAAAGGTGACATGCACCCCAAGCATTTTTGGGCACATCATGCCCCTCGTCCCATTTTATCCGTCGTGTACTTTATCGATGCACAATGAGTCTGGGCCGTTGATATTCCATAAGATCCGATGGTCAGATCTCTTTCTGCCTCCTTTAATTACCACACATGTTCCCAAGGTGCATTGATCCACGACCGTCAATATTCCTCTTCATCCAACGGCCAGGTCTTCATCCACCTACTGTTAACAACTGCACATTTTTCCTATGCGCTATCAACTACAACCATTGATCTTCCCTATCTCTCGATGATCGGATCTTCATCCTCCCCGAAGTTCATCCTGGGCATCCTTTTGTGTGTGGGTCTGATGTGGGAATTCCACATCATACCTCTAGCTTGCATGGATCTTCCACATCACCCATCCATGTGGCATGGGTGGGGCCCATTCATGAATTTCCCAAAATTTTAAAATTTTGGATTTAAATCAAAATTACTATTGCGTCCTTATCTTTCATTTAACAGAACCCGACATCTACAAGAGTATTTCATCTGCAAATTTTGTTCTTTGCCTGTAACTATGCATTTCCGTCCCATACAGCTCCTGTGTTATAACCAAAATCTATGATACCACTCTATAATGTCCCCATCCCTCAATCCGACCAGTAGGAGGGGACATTAACTGAATTGAGACCTCAAAATTTCTCCATAAGAAGAATTATGAATTCTTAACAGCTAAAATGCATGTGCATACATCAAAGTAAAACACACAACAAAATGAACTAAGTCCACACACACAACATGCAATTTACAAGCATAATTATCACATGAATACAAATAAAATCATTGCACTTCAAATACACAAGAATACTTGTTGGCCAATGGTTTGGATGAGTTAGCATCGCAACATCGCGGATGATGCGCAAGGCCAAAGTTACCGCGAAAGGAGGAAAGCAGTGCACAAGTCGAGTAGTTTATGTAGTTCTGGGTCATTTGGACCGCATTATGTGAGTTTTGGGTCATCTGGACCACATTATATGGGTTTTTGTCATCCTTTTGTAGAGTTTGTTAAGAAGTAGTTAGGAAGTTGCCTAAGTGGACCGTAAATGTAAAGGCGCAAGCCTATAAATAGACATAGGATTGTAAGTGTTGATATACCGATGGAGAGATACATGAGCGGATGAAGGATTATCTTGTTGTATCTGGGTTTTTGTGGAGATGAATATGATGCGACAGAGTTTTGAGCAGAATCATTGTGTCTTTCTTTTTTTTATGTGGTAAATGCATTATGCGATATGAATCTGTGAATGATACGATGTTTCCTTGCTGCAATTAATGCTTTACCGTTATATCTGTTGCATTAGTAGTTCTGTCAATGATAAGATCTGTTGAATGATGTTGCAATTATGATTAATGCATGATTTGAATGGTTAAATCTATTTCTGAATGTTGCAATAAGTTGATTAGTTGATGCACAAAATCCTCCTTCATTCGACGGAAACTTGGCTCCGTCAACTCTCCCTTGAACATCTCGGGTGGGACCTCATCTGCTCCGCAAGTGTTGCTAGATAGGGTAAAACCTATCTGGGCCAGTGCTTAGGGAGATCGTGGTGGTTTGGGTGTCGACAACGTAAGGAACGCCCGTCGACTGTGTTTGTTTCAACAAATGGTTCTGTTGACGGGACCGTAGCGCGAAGTGAAAGGAGGATGTGTTGTGGCATTCAACAAGACCGGAGATTCAATATTGGTTCGACCTAAAGTTGCGAGAGTTCACTGAAAAATAAAATCAGAACCCTGGGTTGTCGACAGATTGGTGGTCAGAAAAGTACATACACGACGGTCCACACGAATATTTTTTCTGCGAGTTCCCAATCGTCCTGTATGAATGGTTAGCAAAATTGACCTATTAGAAGAGGAACTTCCAAGGTGGTGAGCCGACATCTTGGACCCCAGAACTGATCCAGGAGCTGCAATAAGTCAACAACAAAGCATCGTGGGCTGTTGAGGTCTGGGTCGACAGTATACTGGAGGCTATATCACTAAGTTTGCGGTTGATAGGAAAAAGTCTTATAGTGAAGTAGAAAGGGAATTTTTCAACGTACCAGGAGGTAGGTTTCTGTTGTCGCTACAGTTGTCCATTAAGATGCTCATTTGCGAAAAGGGTATACTAAAGATGCAACTAGACCAATAGAAACCTAGTGGGTGGGGCTATGGATACCACGATAGCAGGACGGAGGTACATGGAATGATACGGGGTAGATGGGTGCAAGTTATGAAGCGACTGTGAAGGAAGTCGAGGAATAGAGTGGTCTTATAAGGGGAGGAGCAAGGTTTCGATAGGAAAAGAGGTAGAGGACTGGAGAAGGTCCCGCTGCGATCGAAACACAAAGCCATGAAGGAAGACCACATGGGACAAAGTGACCTCATAGTGCCAACAAGGACAACCAGGCTATGCCCAGGATAGAGGCAGGACCAAACCCCAACAGCAACATGCCCACACCTCCACTCACTATCTCTCATCTAAGAATAAATACAACTTTGACACCACTGTGTTCATCGTGTCAACATAACTTGATTGCTAGTAGCTCAGTGACTGTAGGAAGGAAGCCCAGGATAATGGGCGAAGATGCAAAGTTTCCGTTGTTCCATGGAAATGGAACAGATAATCCCGGGAAATACCGGCTCTTATGTGAAGCAGTATGGACTATTAAGCAAATTATTGATGATGATGCCAAGAAAGGACAATTGGTGACAACTCTTCAAGGATGCGCATTGGAATGTTTTATGAAGTTTGTTCAAGTTCCCGTAGGCACCCTAGAGAAGACGCTGGAAGAAGTCAGAGAAGTATTGATTGTAGAGTTCAGAAAACCCAAGTCTGAAGTGCAATATATTACAGAACTAAAAGAGATTAAGCAGTATCCAAATGAAACTGTGTGGGATTTTGACCAACGGTTCAAAACACTGATGGCAAGGGTCAGCTTTGACATGTGCGATGTCCAGCACAAAGAATGGTTCATCGCGGCATTGCTACCTCACATTCGGCTACCGCCGATGCAACAGAACATTACAATGCCAAGTAAGGCACTGGAGATTGCAATGCAGTTAGAAGCTTCACCGATTGGTGAGAACGTAGCGGGCATGTCGCAGATTCAGACACAGTTGGCCAACTTGACAATACAATTGCGAGACCTTAAGAAGGGAAAAGAACACCGTGAAGAGGCTTGGTGTACGCGATGTCATGCAGAAGGGAATACTAAGGATAGCTACCCAGACTTCGGAAACTATCTGGTATCCCGAGCATCGAACCCATAGAGCGGTGGGGGGATGCCATGTGCCGCATCTGTCAGGTATATGGGCATCGACATGAGGAGTGTCAATACATGCAGAAGATGGTCAAAAAGCTGATGAATTTGTATTGTACATTCTGCAAGTCCGTGGGACACGAAGATAAGGATTGCCGCGCATATGGCTTGCTTCAGGAGAAAACGTACAATGCATTCTATGTGAAGGACGACCAACGTGTTGTATAAAAACTGTAACTACAACCACAAGTAGCCCAATGGCTACCTCAACTGCAGATGCAGTTTGTACCGCAGCCGCAACCACAATAGTTTATTCCACAATATACTCAGATGTCGATGGATCCACAGCAACCATAGTAAGTTCAGCAGCCACAGTACGTTCAACCAACACCATGCGTTCAGCTAGGACAGTGTGTGTAGCTACAATTGAATCCCATGCAACAACAATTTCCTCAACCGCAATATCAACACCAAGGGGGATTCCGTGGAGGATTCTGGGGAGGACGCAGTGGAGGATTTGGTTGCGGAGGAGGACGAGGTCGCGGACCTATCCAATGTTATAATTATGGAGTGTTGGGACACTACCAAAGAGATTGCCCACAATTGCAGACACAATGTACTTTTTGTTTTGTTACTGATCACACTGTTGAAAACTATCCGTAGTTGATTGCGCGGTGGTAGGCAAGAAATATACCGCAGTTGCAGAATCAAAACTAGTTTCCAAATCAGAATCAACCGCAGAACCAGAACCAGTGTCCGAATCAGAACTCCAATCAGAATGTGAATCAACCTATAAACCCGCCGCAGAACCAGAATCAGGGACCAACTGTCGTGACGATCTCAGCAAAGCTGAGGACGCAAGGTGCTGCGGTTGCTGTTATCACTCAGGGAGGTGAGACGATAGGCGAAGATGGTTCGCATCCTGTGATCCGGCTGGCTGGGAAGAAGAAGGCATAGTTTAATATTGATGCCAAGTGCGACGCATTCTTTCAAGCACGTAATGCGATGGAAAAAGATCACGGTAAGTCAGTTGTTTATGACATGCCCCCGGCTTTTGACTCAACTTCAGAAGCAGGACCATCGCGTCAACATGGTACTCTGCAAAACTTCTTTGAAAGTTGCTTATCGCTGGGACGCAATCCTGATGCACTTGCTGAGATCGAGAGTTTGTTGTATCGACCGATTAAGGGACGGATGGAGTCCGCGGTGAATTCCTCGCAAAGGAAGAAGGCGGGCAAAGAAATGTGCATGAATGTCCAGATTGGGGATTACGAGGTCGATTCAGTTATTTTGGATCTGGGCTCCGATGTTAACATATTGACAAAGCAGGCATGATAGAAGATGGGGAGCCCAACGTTGAGCTAGTCTCCGTTACAGCTGCAATTGGCTAATTAGGCCAAGGTGACACCAATTGGGAGAGTTTCGCGCCTTGTTGTGGATATTGAGGGGATGAAGACATATGCAGATTTTGATTTCATTGAGGTTGTCGAAGGTGGAATCTCCTATCCCGTGTTACTGGGGATTGGATGGGATAATGACAGCGCAGCAGTCATTAATTTTAAGAAGTGGATGATGAACTTTGAAAATCAGGATCTCCGCATTATCACTCCATTGGATCTGGCTGAAGGGTGACGATATGTTGAACCTATCAAGGATGAAGTTGGAAGAGGATGGGATCATGCATATAACATTTCAGAAGATTGCATCCATCTGACTGCTGGTGGGGAACTTGGTTGGTGTAGTTCTAGCTCTGCGTCTTCCGACTCAGATGATGCTTTAGAGAATTGGCAGAATCGCCTGCATGAGGTATCATTCCGAAAGTGTGGGTTGATCACACAGTCGCTGCGGCGTGTTGCGACTGAAACTATCAAGTTTCTGGTATATGAAGGACTTCCTGCATTGTCTGAGTTTCTAGTTGCATTTGAAGCTAAGTTGTTAGAATCACAACGGTTGCTGGCATTGGAGGAGGCACTGAAAGCTACTCCAGCATGGTGGTGGGCAACCCATAATAAGTCGATTACTGGTTGTCGCAGTGTCGACGGTTGATGACAGTTCACTTTGGCGACACAAAAATATACCACACCGAAAGGTATGATGGGAAGAATGACCCTGGCAGTCATCTGATGGAATGTTAGACTTTTTGGGCCTTGCGACCAAGGGATGAATGGGTCCATGCTTTTATCCATACTTTGGATGAAATTCCGCAATGATGGTATGCCGTAGCTGAATTGCGAGGGGAGAATACCACTTGGTTAGAGTTGACAGTTTTCTTTACTAATACCTTCAGCTTCGCGGATACGAATCCAGATGTTCACAATGCCCTGTAGCTCATCCGCGACGTTGTTCTGAAGGTATTTCCAGCGGCATATCCTGTGGATCTGCATACGCATTGTAAGATGCAATCGATGATGGAATGTTATAATATCACTGGAGGACCGGAGGATGGGGATGACCCGCAGAATGTCAATATTCTGGAATCAGAAGGCAGTCGCAATGTTGTAGCTTCTAATGCACCAACAGATCCGATCAGTCAGCCGCTGAAGCTCAGAAAAGTCAACATTGGGACGGAGGAGAACCCAATGTTTGTGAGTGTCGGGGACTATTGGGATGAAGAGATGATGGAAAAGGTCACATACCTGTTGCATGAGTTCCAAGATTTGTTCCCTACAAAGTTTTTTGAGATGAATGGAATCTTGGGGGATCTAGGGGAGATGAAGATCCCGTTGAAACTAGATGCGAAACCGCTAAGGAAGCGACCGCATCGCTTGAATCCGCAGCATAAGGAAAGGGTCAAAGTCGAGCTTGACCGCATGTTGGATGCTGGCATCATTGAACTAGTTGAAGAATCAGAATGGATTAGTCCAATGGTGGTGCAAGACAAGAAGACAGGTGAGGTCCGGATTTGTGTCGACCTGAGAAAGCTGAATGACACATGCATCCATGATCTGTTTCCGACACGTTTCACTGATGAAGTACTGGAGGGCGTGGGCGACCAAGAGATGTATTCCTTCACATATGGTTTCTCTGGCTATCATCAGATCATGATTGCGAAAGAAGACTGCCACAAGACGACATTTGTGACTGAGTGGGGTTGTTTCCAGTACACGTTGATGCCGTTTGGGATGAAGAACACACCTGCGATATTATCTTGGGTTGTTGTTGATGCCTTCAGGGATTTTATTCAGAAGTTTCTGCAAGTTTATATGGATGACTGGACAGTGTATGGATTGGTCAGCGATCACCTGGAAAATCTGCGACTGATGTTGGAGCACTGTCGGCAGCATCAGATATCGCTGAACTTGAAGAAGTGCATCTTCTATGCACTATTTGGGATATTGTTGGGTCACATTGTTTGCAAGCAGGGATTGTTGGTCGACCCAACAAAGATTGCGCTCATTCTAAGCTTAACATTGCCTACCAATGTTAAGCAGTTGAGAGCAACATTGGGATAGACCAGGTACTATCGTAACTTTATCCGGGGTTATACAGTGATCACGACCCCTATGGAGAAGTTGTTAAAGAAGGACACAATATTCTTGTGGAGTCTTGAATGTCAAGTTAGTTTCGAGAAACTAAAGGCTAAGATGGATTCCGCGCCAATACTGGTATTTCCGGACTGGAGCAAGGAATTCCATGTCCATGTGGATGCATCATTGATTGCACTAGGAGTAGTGCTCGCGCAACCAGGGGAAGGAGATCTCTATCACCCAATTTCTTTTGCAAGTTGGAAGCTGTCAGCTGCAGAGAGAAATTATACCACTACAGAGAGGGAAGGCTTGGCGATGGTATATGCGCTGCGGAAGTTTAGGCATTACTTGTTGGGGGGTCACTTCAAGATGTTCACCGACCATTCTGCTTTGAATTACCTGGTCAATAATCCTGTGTTGGGGGGGAATATATGTTGTTGGTTACTTCTTTTTCAGGAATTTGATTTTGAGGTCATTGTGAAGACAGGCCACTTGAATGCTGGGCCAGATCATCTGTCATGAATTGAGACAGGGGAGGAACCAACCAACATTGAAGATGGGTTTCCCGATGCACAACTATTCAGGGTGGAAGTAGCTGATGACTAGTACGAAGAAATAATTCAATTTCTGGCGACAGGAACTACGCCAGAGGGGTTTACCACCAGTCAGAAGAAGCAGTTGGTGGTTAAGGCTACATTTTTCTAGTTAATTGCTGGACAACTATATAAGTTAGGAACAGATGAGATCTTGAGACGCTGTGTCCTTCCTCATGAGCAAGGGAAGATCTTGTAGGAAGCACATGCAGGAGTGGTTGGTGGGCACTATGGCAGTCGTGCAACTTCCAGGAAGGTGCTTCGTGCAGGGCTTTGGTGGCCCACTCTTCACAATGATGCGACGGATTATGCGCAGACCTGCGATGTATTTCAAAGAACTGGAAAACCCTCTAGGAGGGATGAGATGCTGCTAATACCTCAAGTAACACTACGACCATTTGATAAATGGGCAGTGGATTTCATGGGACCTATCAACCCACCTGGGAAGCGTACTGGTGCACGATACATAATCACAGCGATAAATTATTTGACAAGATGGGCGAAGGATGCAAAAGTTGTATATTGCATCGCTACAACAGCAGCGCGTTTCTTGTTCGACAATATTGTCACTCGGTTTGGCTGCCCAAAGATATTGATGAGTGATCAGGGGAGTCACTTCATTAATCACACCGTCAACGCATTGACAACAGAGCTTCAGATACAACATAAGAAAAGTACGCCATATCACCCGTAGGAAAATGGCACGGTGGAAGCTTTCAACAAAGTATTGGAGAATGCGCTGACCAAGGTTTGTAATGCGAACCGCAATGACTGAGATTTGAAGATTCCAACAGTCTTGTGGGCATATCACACCACTTGTAAACGGTTGACGGGCCAGACACCTTTCAAATTGGTGTACGGGCATGAGGCAGTTATGCCTATGGGGTACACTGTTCCAAGTCTGCGCATAGCGATAGAAACAGGCATGAATGATGAGGCCGCATTGGCGGAGCGACTGGAGCAGTCAGTACAGCTTGAGGAAGATTGCTTTATCGTTGGTTTTCACCAGCATGTGGAAAAGGATCAGAAAAAAGCTTGGCATGATCACCATATAAAAAATAAATAGTTTCAGCAAGGTGACTTGGTGTTATTGTATGATAGCAAGTTCATGAAGCATCCATGGAAGTTATAGATGCATTGGCTCGGTCCATATCGCATCAGTGGCATAACTTCAGGAGGCGTAGTACAGTTGCAGCAGCTAGATGGAGCGATGCTCCCAAAGATGGTGAATGGTAGTAGGTTGAATCCCTACAGGACGGGCTCAGAGCAGTGCGATGACTAAACACATTGTGAGAAAAAAAAGAAGGTGCGGGATGCTAGGTGGCAGGATGGCGCACCAGCAGGAACAGAATGCGCAAGCATGAGTGATTGTATCATAGTTTGGGGTCTGTGCCGCGACAGCTGCAGGGTCGTGACCTCATCAAATCAGCAATAAATGCAGGAAATTAAAGACAATTAATTAATGGTGCTTGTTGAAATGATCAGCACTAATGACGGATCTAGCCGTTGGATTGACATAATCGATGGCGGATTCGGGTAATTAAGGCATGATTTGGTCATGATGCATGGGTTGATTTGGTAATGATGATTAAGGAACCGATTCAACATTATAAGAAGAGGATGACCTTGGTCGAAAGGGATCATTGTGTAGAGCGAGAAGTATAGTTCAGTGTTGCATTGTTGAGTCAAGTTGTCGAGTCAAGTGTAGTGTGTTTTCTAGCAGCGAGTTGTGCACGTTGCTCAACACCGGAGGGTGAGGAACTACTGAGACGATAGGGGCCCTGGTGCGGCATGCAGAGTGAACCGGTGGTTGAAGTTTCTAGTGGTGTAGAGTCCCCAGCTCGGCCAGTTAGCATTGAAGAAGAAGTCGCCAGTGTGCTGGTTGGTTCATCGTTCATAATCAAGAAGCGGAGGGGGGGCCAGTAGTCCGAGTCCCCGCAGAGAAAACGACAGCTAAGATCATCCACAACTGTTCTGGAGGAGCTTCCACCGAAGGTGGTACATTCGAGCCACGGAATTGGAGATTCGACTACTTGGGTAGGGATATCTGCTGCAGATATCCTTGGATATGTGCCCCCATGTCGGCCTAGCATACTGACCCGAAAGCCTACTAAAAACCAGAAATACCCAGTGCGGATGCCAGCACTACCAACAGGAATGGAGTGCTCTGCAGATATTTTGCCGGCATTGGCATGAGATATGATGACCACGACATGCTGGCATACAAGGAAATTACGATAGATCCTTATGTGCCGGGGACACAAATTGGCGGCACACCGATTCTGCAAGATTGGGCGTGTGGGTTGACTAGTGCAGGATTGCTCGGACTCATCAACATGCCACACTTTGGGTGATTGAATGAGGTAAATGCTTGCGTGAAGGAGTTGCTGGCCTGCTTCCATGGCGAAACATTGTGGCTGGACAGGTCAATTACAGTCACTGTTGATTTAATTGCTGAGATCACCGGATTGCCGAAGGATGGGATAGACCCTTCACGATACTTCAGAGGGAAGGAGAATGATAAAAAGTTGGCAGCGTGGTTGGTACAATGCTATGGATTGGAATGTGACGGCTGTGCCTACCGCACTTACAGTATTAATGATAGGGTGGTCCTCACCAGAGCAAAGATACTGTGTTGCAAAGTGGTCCAGAAGAATCGACCCAACCAGTGTAATTTAGGGGTCGTGGCGTGTGCGTAGCAGTGCGCAGAAGGTCTATAGATGAACTGGTCACTCTTGTTGTTGAACCAGTTGGCAGAGGATGCAACATCTGTCCAAGATGGGAAGGGAGCATTCACGTACATCTGGCTTCTGATTTTGATCGCGCTTGTCACATGGAGGGAGCCTAACACCTACCAAGGGATGGAAGTCGATGCCGCAAAAGACCATAAGGGGCGCGCTATCATAATCTGTGGTGGGTGCAAGAACTTGAGCACCTTAAGGAATGCACAATGCAGTTTTGTCTCTATTGGGAGACACTACAAGAAGCAACGACGAGAGTGCCTCGCTTATCTGAAGAAGCTGAGACAAAATACAAACATATTTCTCACTTTGCGATTAGGCCTCATGCTATTCATGTGCAAGCACAACACGACCCCGCTAAGCAATGGTTGCTGACACACTACAAATTGTCCGATGAGGAGATGGACGACATCGTCAATGATTGGCCTGTCAAATGGCGGGAACCAGTTAGTATGGCAGGGATCATGGCGGGACCACCAGCGGTTGGCCCAGTTGATCCACCACTCGTGCAGGACCAGCAGAGTCGCCATGAATCAGATCAGGAATCAACGCAGACACACACGGATGATGAGATAGACTGCGAGCTTGAGGAGTGAAGAACGAAGGTGCGCTACGAGTATGGTACGATCAGTGGGGCCTCCCCAGCGACGAAGGCGCAGTTGGGATGACTTATAGTAGCTATAACCAATGCAACAAATGTGGTAGCTCGAGCAATGACGACATAGGTGGAAGCAGGTTTCAAGGAGGTAAACGCTTTCCTTGATTCATTAGCTAATATTGTTTCGAAGAAGGCACCGAAGGAGGCACCTGTGCAGGTAGTTGGCGCACTCAACACTACGCCGCAGGTTCAGAATGTGCAAATTCCCCCGACTACAGTTGCGACCAATGATGAGGCTCTCCAAGATTCACTGCAACAACTACACGGCTTGTCCCTCAACATCAGGGAGTTATCTTTGCAAATGTTGGTGTAGATCCAGGCGGTTTCCAGCTAGGAAATGGCGGACCGAGAGCAGGATGTTGGTGGTCAAGTCTTGTGGTTGCCGGAAAGCGAAGCAGCAGCTCGGAAAGAGGTGGAAGAGTTGACGGTGAAGGTGCTAGCTGCAAGAGAGGTGGTAGATGAACTGGAAGACAAGCTAGAACAGATGATTGCTGAGAAAGCTCAGGTGATAGAGGAGTTAAAGAAAGAGCACGATCGCTTAATAGTGGAGAAATCCAACCTATGGGATAGCAGTGTGCGGTTGGAGGCGCCAGTCTTTGAAGCATGTCAGCACGTACCGGAGCCCACTGCGCAGTTGGATCTGGTTGAAAGAGTGCAGCGACTTGGGGCTGTCATCGCCCAATTACAACATGATAATGCAGATTTAACAGCTCCAATAAACCCTGACACACCACAAGAGAAAGTAGATGAACTGAAACGCGCCATTGAGGAGTTGGTAACACAAATGGGAAAGCTGGAACAGGTAGCGACAAAGATCACTGCAGAGACTGCGCAGTTTTGGGGCAGCATCGTTCAGGACGAGCAGTTATAACAACTGACTAAGCTACGACAAGAAGTGGAAGGGAAACTGGAAACAATGAAGGTGTCCATGGGAACGCTACCACCAGTTGCTTCGGTCACCAAATCGACAGAACTTAAAGAATTGCGGCAGCGCGTTGCAAAGGCCGAAGAGCGTCAGAAAAAGTGTAGCACACAGCTGGAGGATTTCCAAGAGGTTGGAGCACAGTTTTTTCTCAAGGCAAGTTCCACACTATAGGTGGTGTAGGATGGTCGCCAACAAGTTGCTGAGAAGATGAGTGAGCATCCATCCGTGCAGGATGTGATAGCGAGTCAGGCGGTGGCTACGACAGTGAAGGAGCAGGTCAAGGAGGTCGATCAACAGTACGAGGACTTCAGGCTGAAGACCACTGAGTACACCATGTCCAGTTGATGTGGCTCGAGTGCGAGCCACAAGATTGTGTTGGGGTCCTGTTGGCAGGTGGTTTAGATAAGTCAGCATCGCGGATGCTGCGCAAGGCCAAAGGTATCGCGAAAGGAGGAAAGCAGCACGCAAGTCGAGTAGTTTATATATTTTTGGGTCATTTGGACCGCATTATGTGGGTTTTGGGTCATTTGGACCGCATTATATGGGTTTTTGTCATCTTTTTGTAGAGTTTGTTAAGAAGTAGTTAGGCGGTTGCCTAAGTGGACTGTAAATGTATAGGCACAAGCCTATAAATAGACATAGGATTGTAAGTGTTGATATACTGATGGAGAGATACATGAGCGGATGAAGGATTATCTTGGTGTATCTGGGTTTTTGTGGAGATGAATACGATGCGACAGAGTTTTGAGCAGAATCATTGTGTCTTTCCTGTTTTTATGTGGTAAATGCATTATGCGATATGAATCTATGAATGATGTGATGTTTCCTTGCTGCAATTAATGCTTTACTATTATATATGTTGCATTAATAGTTCTGTCAATGATAAGATCTGTTGAATGCTGTTGCAATTATGATTAATTCCTGAGTTGAATGGTTAAATCTATTTCTGAATGTCACAATAAGTTTATTAGTTGATGCACAAAATCCTCCTTAATTCGACGAAAACTTGGTTCCATCAAATCTCCCTTGAACATCTTGGGTGATACCTCATCAGCTTTGCAGGTGTTGCTGGACAGGGTGAAACCTGTTTGGGCCGGTGCTCAGGGAGATCATAGTGGTTTGGGTGTCGAGAGCGTGAGGAAACCCTGTCGACTGGGTTTGTGTCAACAATACTTATCTTTAAGCAAAGAAGATCCAAGCAACTAGTTGTGTAAGAGCAATTTTCCACCTAGCCATAGACACTCTGTCTAGCATATACTCTTTTTGCTGATAGGACACCCCCAAGCTAGGATATGAGGCCACTAGGGTGAAGGAAACACCTATAGGATTCTCTCTCTCAATCCACAACCCATTCTGCTCGTTGTGCTTAGCCAAAATATCAACTAGAGATCTACAGGGGTCTCACTAAGCCTTCACAACCATGGCACTCCTTCCAACTACCCCACACAACACAATGAAGGAATTTCCCTTCACTAATCCACAATTCCCTTAGCAAATCCAACCCTTGCAGTGCTTACTAGTGTAAGCTATTGGAGAACCTCCTACAACATTAATCCATGGCTTCTCAAGAATTCAAAAGTAGCAGAACTCAATTGGTAAAGGTTCCTAACTTTCCAAACCTCCATTATCACCTACATCCATCTATTTTTTCCTTCCAAAAATGCAGCTTTGTCTTCAAATTCGAATTTCTGGGTTATACACAGTCTGGTAATGGTCATGAATAACAATGGAAAACTCTACGTAGTGTCGAAGCTTGCATGAGAGACTGATCAAAAGAGTGTTGAATCCAAGGGTATGAGGTAAGGGTGAAATAAAATTGACATAGCTTCTGACCATAGAAGAAAATAGGATTGTTGACAACTGACATCAATCTCACAACCCCCATGCTTCAATAACTACATGAAGTGACTTTTCCCACCAACCTCACATATGCATTCAATGATTGGATTTAATAGTCAAGAGAAGGTGATTGGCTTATTTAAGGCACATGTAATATTTTGTATGAGTTTTGAGGTTGACACATGGAAACATATGATTTGGTTTCCTCATAGGCCCCCTTTCCTCTTCCCCTCTAGTGGAATCATATCCCCTCTAGTTCTCTTTACATAGCCATCTTGGACCATTTTATTAATTTCCAACATAATATTTACATACATTTCAAATTGGCATGATAAGCAAATCATATGGTCCAAATAAAAATATATACATCATACATGCCTAGCCATTCACTAGTTGGGCCTTAGCCCATAGCTCCACACTAGGAATCCATACTAGCACATTTACATAATTTACATAGTTTTGATTAAATACATTCCAAGTCAAAATTGGGGTATTACAATATGCCACGGTGTCACCAAGACACAATTACACATACACAACGAAGCCAACACACCACTAGGTTTATTAGGCCGCCAACTATCACATGGATTTGACTACACATACAACTAATCCAACCCATAGATGGGTTTATCATGACATCAACTATCTCATATATGTTAAGTTTAGCATAAAATTCACAACAAGAGCATAATAAGGATCACTGAAATAAACACAATCACAAGATAAACACAGATTTATCCTGGGAAACCCTCATGGGGTAGAAAACCTAGCAAATATTTCCTCAATATAGATGATCAACAAATACAAAGATGTAAACCCCCAAAAAGAGCTCCTTCTCCTCCTTCGTAGATCTCTCTCTCCTATGCACAATTCACAAGTGAGTGAATGAGTGAGCGAGTGTGATAAATGAGGATCACACATCCTCTATTTATACTTTACCTCACTTGAATTTTTCCCTAACTGGGACGACTTCTCCTAGGAGAGTCTAATAACCCCTAAAAAATTAACTTAGGGACGACCCCACTAGGGGAGTGTAATAACCCTAGTTACAACATCTCGACGGAGGAATAAACATCTCCGGATATACAATAAAGTCTCGACGGAGGAATGAAACATCTCCGGATAAAGTACAAATAGAATATTCTTAGAAGTTACAATATTTCAACAATAAAAACAATCACACACATAGCCAAATCCATCCCACAACTAGGTTTATTAGGATATCCAACTATCACATGGATTCAATTACACCTACAACCAAGCCATCCCACAATTCGGTTTATCATGCCATCAATTGTCACATAGACACAGTCACACACATAGCCAAGCTAACCCAGAGATGGGTTAAAAAAGGCTATCCAACTATCATAACAACATCATACACAACTAAGCCGGTCCAAAAGACACAAGACACAACCAAGCTAGCCCACAACTGGGTTTATCAGGCTACCAAGAGGACTATGGGAAAGGAATTATAAGCTAGTGAGCTCAACCATAGAGTTATAGGAACCTCAAGAAGACTCAACTAGATCAGTTCTCACAATACCTTCCCCACACAACACCCTTCTCAGGATCATGCATCCCCTTCATTGCTCCACGGTTCCCTCGAGTGATCCATCTTGTCATGTGCTTACCAATGTGTGCATAGAAGGATAACCCAAACCCTGCTCATATTCCATATGGAGGTTCCAACCTTCACTAGGTTTATCAAGAACATCCAAACCATGCTCATCCACTCTTGAATTCATACACAAGGCTCAGGCATTTAAATGGACTCAGGATTAATAGGTCAATAAAGGTTTGCATTCAGAATCTTGACTTGGGCATCATACCCCACTCTTTCCGCACTCACACTTGCAATCTCAAGCATCCCCTTCTGCTATATTGTTCCCTCAGGCGATCCATCTTGCCAAGGATTTCACCCACAAGGAGTGTCAATATTCCATATCTCTTTTTTTGGGATGCATACTCCCACAAGAGAAATTCCAAACCATAAGGCTTCTCCGCTCTCGCCAGGAGTCTCGCTCCTTTCCAGAGAACTAACTCCTACAAAGAGTAAGACTAACCAATTCATTGAAGGGATGGGCTTTATTGTACACCATCAATCCCCATCTCAGAACTGCAAAGTGGACGAGACACAGGATGACACCCATGCCACCCCTTCACGAGACAATAATTACCTCAACCAATTCCTCCTAGAAGAATTAAATAGGTGAGCGCATAGGTCAACTTAGTGGCTCATAGGTTCAATATCTCACTCCCTAGTCTTGTGAGAATCATGCCCCTTTGATTTTTTGTTGTGTTGCACAATCCTTGTGGGTTTTCTTTATATATATGTGTGTCACGTGCATAGTCTCTGTTGTGCATGACCAACACACCGTACCAACTATACCATATCTAGTTGTTCATACATAATCCAGAAATCAATGGCAGGGCCTTGGCCTTAGCTGCTCACCATGATTCCATTTACATAGTCTTATTTAATATATTACAAGGGTCAAAATGGAAGTATTACATTAGAGTAGAGAAACAACTAGAGTGTTGTTTATTTTTCAACAAAAGCAATTTTTTTCTTACATATATAGTGTTTAGACTTGGACTTAGTGGTCTTATGCACACACTCGTAATAAAACCATTTTATATTGCTCTTTCGAACAAAACATAGACCCCATGAAAAAAAAGTATGTGGATCATATTATGCTTCTATTAGCATATGCAATTATTGTAATTGTGATGAGTTTATACAGTTCGTCAATGTGACTACTAAGAAGGAATCCAAAAGCACAAGAACAACATATGAAGGATTAAAAAACAAAGGTTTCTCACCTTTGAGTTTCGAGAATCCATAAGAAACATAGACATTATACTTGGATTTTCTCATGGATTGTATGATGGCTTACTCTAAATACTTGGGCTAATAAGTAGGATAGCACACCATGTATGCTGCTATTGCATTTGAATAATACAAGGTTTCACCTGCTCACCTCTTTCTTCACATTCCAACAAATTAATAAAAAAACTGACCACATCACAACCAACACATTAATATGAAATGAAATGAAGTCTAGGCAAGCTCTGCTAATTTGCACATGCTTGATAAATATGTATATATCACACGTGTGAATCTACATCATCCACTTGCCCAAATATATACTCTGCACCATGTATGTGTTCTAAAAATGATACACAAACAACATATTGTTATGATGCATTCTCTACTAATACTCACCTACTTAATAAATATGTACATATCACACTTGTCAAACTTTGACACCCAATTCCACAAATATATACTATGCACAATGTACGTGTCCTAAAAATGGTTCATTCATAGGTCTGATTGTGTTCAAAGGGATGACATTTTATTTAAATTTTACATCTCATCTCATCTTTTGATACTTGGCTCAAACTCTAAGTTTAGTGGAGTTGGTATTAGAGATTGAATGCATGATGCGACTGCATCATATTAGCTTGTACAAGCATACCTCCTTAGTCTCTGGCTTTAGTTCAAATCTATCCATTGTTGAATTTTTCTTAGCAGTTAGATGTTATTAACTTTGTCAAACATTTAGAACATTTCCATTGACATAAACATTAACTGCATGCACATAAGGATCACTGAAAGAATAACCATGCACATAAAGACACAAATATTTATCCCGGGAAACCCTCTCGGGGAAGAAAACCCAACATAACTTCTTAGTATAGATTCGTCAACAAAGTAGAATGTCAATAGAACGAAGAGCTAAATCTCTCTCACAGAAAGATATCCTAGAATAATAGATACACAAGAGAGAGATACATAATAAACTTCTCGATAGAATAGTCTTCCTAAGAACAAGAGAGATAACCCAAAAGATGTCTTCACAATGCAGCTGCTTTTGCTCCTCTCGAGTTGCGCACTTGTTCACTTGAGCTTGTGTGTTGTATATGTTACAAATGAGACAACTTAACTTCTATTTATACAAGTGAAGTCATTTTACTTTTAACGTGGGTTACTTTACTAGGTCGACTTGTTCTTTAACTTATTCATATTAATTCTAATATCCTCTTCTTGTTGGCTTACTATTGTTAACTTCTAATGACTTCTTGGAGTCTTCTAGAAGATTCTCTATGATAATGGCTTCTTCTAGTAGTCTAGATCACACCCAACCACTTCACATAGTGTGGGTAATACTACCACCATAGTGTGGGTAATATTACCACCATAGTCCCAATCTTTTTCTTTTCACTTCCACTTTCTAATTCGGTTGACTTCTTTCCAACTTCCGGAATCTTCTAGACCAACATAAGAATATCTTCCGAAGCTACATAAAACATCAACATCCATGCATATAGAAGGTTACAACAACACTATGTTTTTCCTTATGTGAATTCAATACACTGTGATGCCAAACCAATGGCATCAGTGGCAATAACAAGTTGAAATTGCCTTACATTAGCAGAGTAAAATGGTAACATGCATCTATTATCCAGGCCATTTGTTTATTGCTATGGTTTCTTAACATTTTCATATGTTATATAGGATTTTATGGCAACCTAGAATGCAACTTGTTCTTCCTCTTGACCATCGATTGTCTATACACTACAAGGAAAGGCGCAAATGACTAGTACACATGGATGCACCCTACAACTTCATAGCATTAGAGAACCGCATGGAAATAGGGTAGACAAATGTCAGGTGGATCACTCTACCTTATTATAAAATGAATTGTCTAGTTAGATCATGGTTTTCTATGTGCCCAATTGTATGGTGTCTCCAACATCTTGTGGCCCTTGTTCCAACCAATATCATTGATGATGTAGCCAATAAACTTTAATTCATTCACGAGATTTAAAAACCATGCAAACACATGAGAGTGGAAAAATAACAATATTTTATTCCTTCTCCATCTTAACTATTACAATGGAGGTTCAACCTCTTTATAACTGATATCTGAGATTTTTGAAAATTGCTAATTTTAGAAAATTCTCACACGACTCTAAAACTGATCACTAACTTAAAGCTAACTAGAGTGACACTAGTTGTCAACTCTCTTTTCTGATTAGGTGCATAAACTAACATATACTTGATATATGAGATTTTTGAAAATTGCTAATTTTAGAAATTTTTTGCATGAATCTAATATTGACCACTAACTTAATGCTAACTAGAGCGACACTTGTTGTCAACTTGATTTTCTAATTCGGTGCATAAACTAACAAATAACTGATAATTACAAATTTAAAGATTCCCCCAAAAACACTAATACCCCATTTTGAGGCAATATATGAAGGAATTAGGCCCCGAAAAAGTGTCAAAAAAGGCCCGATCAAAAGGATTTGATCGATTACTGCAGTGAACTCTTTGAAACACAACTTCTTGTTAAATTTGAGCCCAAACAGTTCAATGTGTCAAAAGTTATGACCCTCCGAAATCTCTGCATTATTTCTTCTTCTTTTTTATAAAAAAGTTCATCCCACGGAAATCCCTACATCAACTGCCCTCTTTTAATTGTTATATGTTGTTTAACACTTAGTGGAGCCTCTCAAACCTTTTTGGAAGCAACCACATGCATATCTTTAAAAATGGTTTAGTGCAAGCTCCGGGCAATTTTCCACCAAGAAAATTGAAAAGAACAAAAGAAAACACCCGCTACAGCTACAATGCTTTTACTTTGCAAATATATATATGTATTTTAATTCATTACTGTGAAATAAAATTGATAGTATCTTGCAATGTAATGAAATATTCTATACACCACGTTATAGCCAGGTTGGGCCGTGCACTTATTTTTGTTTTAAAAATGAATATACGATTGAGTTGTCAATTTTTATTGTATTTAAGTCGATGTATTGCACCCATTTTTATCATTAGTGATTCAATATTTAGTTTTTTTTTTACAGTTTATAGTGCTAAAAAAAACTAAGACTTGGCATAATGGAGACCCCAAAGTTTTTTTTTTTTTTGGCATTTTACGAAGACTCGAAATAATGGAGACACAAAAATTAAGCCTCTTATCTAAGAAGGTGGTACGTTAACATTAACTATCGGTGCTACTACATAGGGTATCTCTAAATCATTACCAACGCTATTCCATAGATATCTCTAATTCACAATTGTGCATGGGATTAAACTAACCATAAACCGCTTTATATCTAATTTATTTGTCAGGGACTAGCCAATTTATGGCCTTCCTCTTACTATATGTACAATTCGTATATAATTCATCTAATGTGTTGTCATCTAAGGACAAAGATACATATGACATATTGCCACTAATTCATGCTATATGTACAATTCGTATATAATTAATCTAATGTGTTGTCATCTAAGGACAAAGATACAGATGACATATTGCCACTAATTCATGGCATTGCTCAAGTTATGTTATGTGCCAAGTAGCCTTGGACTTATTTATATATATATATATATATATATATATACTTGTTGGATTGTGGGATTAGTGACAATTTAGAGTAGTTGTTATGACAATGACTTGAGTTCAAAATATGGTGGGCATACTCCTCCCTTGTACAAAGTTTTTCATATGTGGTTCTTTAATGAGTTAAGATAAATATATCATAGACATATAATTCATAATGGGCTATTTTTTCCAAGGAAGCCATAATGAGTTATTATTCGTTTAAATGCTATACTATGTTGATTTATGCCTTATGTCACTTTAAAAACAAGGATGGATGTTACACATATCCCTAATAATGGATTGTAGAATGCCCTAACTTATATCGATACAACCACTTATACCATCTTCCTAAAAACCAAACTCATCCTTCAAATCATTCATGTTGTTCATAAACCTTATGATGGATAAGAAGTGGTGTTCTTATATATTTAGTGGGAAAAAAAAGTCTTATTATCAGCCCATTAACTTCAAAATACCTATTTTTTATGTGCTTCTCCTTCCTGGCATATTTAAGTTTTTTTCCAATTATTTGTGTTGACTTAAGAATTGTATTTTATATGCATAATAATTGTGATGTATAAATGATTTATAATACATTATCAACATTAAATGTTTTCTTGTCCATGGGGCGTAGAATAGACGATTGATGGGTGTACTGTTAAGGCACTCCTTGCGTAAGGTCATCGGTTGGAAACTCCGTGGGTACCAGCCTTACCAAAAAAAACATTAAATGTTTTCTTAGACAAATCGAGGACTAGTAGTTCCTATGAAAGGTGAAGAGCTATTGTAAACCTTAGCCTAATCATTGCCACCGATCTTCTATTTGAACTCAAATAAAGTACGGATTTAACTTCAAAAGAAAAACCCATTTCTTGGCCCTCGTGGAATGTATCTGAACTAGTGGTATTTAGGTTTTGAACCTTAAGTAGATGTGCCCTTGCAAATTTTAGTCTAGGTCTGCCTCCCTCATTGATGTTTTCATTGTTGGAATGATGAATCCCTAAAGTCCATAGGAAATGTCTTAGGTAAATACATAGGAAACTCTCAACCAAAATCTAGTATGTTTACTTGTGCTAGAATATATGTCAAAGTAGAGCTTGAGAAAGGTCTACCTAAGGTCATGAATCTCACCCAAGATGACTAGAACCATCTGCACCTTTATATTATGAGTAACTCCCCTTCAAGTGAAAATCATGTCATGAGTATGGGAATTTTAAAGACTATAATAGATCTCTCCCCCTCCTCAACCTCATGAGAGTAGTGGTCAATGGTAGCTAGTCAAGAAACCTAATGGAAACAAACTTCAACCTTGAATGAAACTAGCCCCTCTTGAAGGAAAAACTCCCCTAGACCTAAACCAATTTGCAACATATCTTAACCAGAAATTGTATAAATACAACCCTCTGCATATCCAACCCATATGTCATTGTTCCCCTGCCAATTTATCTAATGATAAAAATATTCCTTGAATTTGACCCTTTAGAGAACACCGCCCCCAAGCAAAAGTCACCACTTGGAAATTCTAAAGTAGAATAAACTAACTCTATATCATCTCTAGGAGTAAGATAGCATTTTTATGGTGTGCCGGCTCAAAAGAAATCTCTTATCATTCAATAATACGAGGAAGAAGACGATGGAAGAGCCCTACATAAAATCAATTTAACGATAAAGAAAAAAGTGATAAGTGGCTAAATGAGACAAAGTCCTTAGATCACAACCAACTTTGTAGACTACCTTTAGTTGTGAAAACAAAACCCCAACAATGAAGAGATGAAAACAATACCCTATAATTGTAGAGGAATGGGAGTTGAAAAGAATAAATAATAAATTAGAGATGTGATATGTGCAAAATTTCTCCTCCAAGCAACAAAATTACAAGAAAATGTCATGATGGAAATGAAAGGAAAATTGTGGAAATGTAGTGAAGGAATAATACTTGCCATTAAAAAAACATATTCATCACACCCCTAGATATTTTGTAGATATTTAGTAAGCAAAAGATGTTTGACTAGGAGAGTTGATTGACAAGTTCACTAGTTGGTCAAGTTGACCAAGGTAGTCAACTGGTGTACAAGTTGAGGTAAAATGAAGGATACTTGGGCACGCCCTGGGAAATCGAAGATGATTATGTCTTCCTCATTATAAGAAAGTTAGTTATACTTTGGCTTATATATAGATGAGATTATGGATCAATTTATCTAATAATAAGTGAAGCTTATGGTGCTTTTTATTGTATGTTGAGCTATGCTCACTTGTGCTTCGATGTTGTAATGGTGTCTTTAGACACCACCTCTTTTTGTAATTCATAACTCTTCACTTCTACAAATTCCCTAGTTCTCTAACATGGTATTAGAGCTATTGGTTTTAGACCTAGCACGTCATCTACAAGTCTTTTAGAGGTCATCACTTACACATTCTCTTGTTGAGTCACATATTTCGAGTATATCGACTCAAGGTTTCAACTTAAAGGCTATACTAAATTAGGGTTGATATTTGTAGTATGGCTATGAGTTCTAAGCAATAACTCGTGGCTTTTAATGGTGACAATTATGGCATGTGGGAACAATGCATAGAATGCTATTGAATAGTAAAGTGCTTTGGCAATTTACAAAGACTATAGTTCTAGAGCATCATGATGATTAGAATAAGTTATTCATCAGCAATAAGAAGAATGAGGCTATAGTATTTATAATAACCTACATCTCCAAGGAGATTCAACTTCATAAAACACGTTTGATTATCCAAATCAACTCTGCAAGATGCCGAAGATTATATTTAATAAGATTGTGGAAATTCAAGTTATGCGGGAGTTGATCCTCTATCCTCTGATAGGATTTAAGATTATTTAGCTTATGTATGGAAATGCATTTGAAATTAGGTGAATGCAAAACAGGTTTTCCAAAGAAATATGGTGAACACATAGAATTGATCTTGGTTAATATAAAGACACCCTATTATGTATTATGGTTAACATTCCATGCTAGTTGGGGTTCAAGAAAAGAAGATGGTAAGGAATACTCCTTTGATTCTTTCTACGGTTTGTTAATTAGGGCATGGGAAAATTTCTATAATGGAGGGAAACTTGAGGTTAACAAGCATACCCATATGCTCAAGGGAAAAGGTCAATATAACTACAAAGTAAGAGGTCGAGAATACAATCAAGAGAAAGGACTAGACTGTTCAACCAAACTGATAAGAAGAAGCATGTTGATCATACATTGACTAAGAAATGTAAGAAGAATAAGAAATATCATTAATGTGGCAAGTTAGGACATGTGGAGAAGACTTGTTGGAAGAAGACTAAGGATCTCGAGGTTGAATCCAAGAAGCTTGAAGGGGAAGTGGGGATTGGTTGGTCAATCGACCTATAACATCAACTTTTAGAAGGTAAGATAGATAAGTATATATTCTTTGTTAGTATTTCTTACACTTTATTTGTTCATACTTCTAAAAGTGAGTGGATAATCAACTCTAGTTGTACCCATCACATGGATGAGGATGCCTCTCTATTTTCTTCATTTAGTAAAGTTATAGAGAAATATTTTTAATAGATGATTGTGATCTTACTATCATTGGTTATGGTAAGACCAAATGTCAGAATAGTGCAATCATTGATGTGTATCATTTACCTAGTTTCAATGCCATTTTTTTTGTTTGTGCCCTAACTAACTCAAGCTTGCAAGAAGGTTGAATTATGGTATGCTAGATTTTAGTGAAGGATATTAAAAATAACTTTGTTGTTACCATTTAGGGTATTCTTGACCATAAGGACAAATTGTATAAGTTATGTGATTTTCCTAAGCAAGTTCCAGGGCTGGCCACACTCATAGCTAAAATTAACAATCAAAGTAAAATTTGGCATGAAAGCACTACAAGGAAAAGGCCTTCTAGAGGAGGTTTTGACAGAGCCTCCAACATAAAAATCATCTTTATCCATTTATAGAGGAGGCGGGAGGTTGGAGGTTTTTATGGATGTTTTGTCTCCGATGCACTTCTTATATATAAACACATTGGTGTGCTTTAAAATACATCAGAGCACTAGAATGTTAAAATGTCCCGCCATTTAAATTTTGATTTTAAAATAAAAAAAATAAAGAAAACCATCGATGACCCTAACACAAAGATAAGCATCGATGCATTTTAAACAAAGCGCATCGACAAACTTATAATTTTCTTAAATAATTTTTTTTTGACAATTTATAGTGCATTCATAAAAAATTCATGCCAGTGCATTCTAATTTAAAAATACGCACTGGTATGTTTTATCAAAATGCACCAAACTAATTGAAATTAAATTAAAATTAAAAAAATCTATCCATTACTCGGTGCGCAATGAACTTAACAACACACTGGTGCAGATATATTTCACACTAGTGCTTTATCTTGAAATGCATTGACGATTATTGAAATCATAAAACAAACATTTTATTGGTGCTTTTCGAGGCACTAGTGCGCTTTATTATGTATAGGAGCACCATATAGTTAAAATGTCACATAAATTTAATCTTCATTGTAAAATACAAAAATAAGCAAAACCAACTGTGTGCCTCATGAAGATATATGCATTGATGCGTTTTATAGTAGCGCACCATCCGACTTCTATTAAAAAAAATATGCTGAAAAAAAACTTATCTGAAATAAACACACAATTGTGTTTGTGTTTACCAACACACACCAATGAGTATGATCGAAATGCACCAACATATTTGTTTTAACAATGCTAACTGGTTCTTTTTGTTGAAATAGACGCATTGATGCGTCATAACAGTTTACAATGCATCGCACTAGGGTAAAATATTTATAAAAAAATGACTGTAAAATCCATTTTTTCATTGTTACAATGCTTTTGTAGAGTCGTACAAGAACCAATGCTTAAGCATATAGAGAACCAACCTATGTCACAGCGTTCATGTACCACCATACTTGTCGATTTCTATGCATCCAGGATTGATTGGTGTTTGCTTTGTAATTTCCAAACAACCAAGCTCTTTTCATTTTTCTCGTACATCACAACCATGCCTCCTCAGTGCAAAAGCAACAAGGTAAATCAATTCTTATCCTCCAATTTAAAATTTAAGTGAATTAAATTTTGAAATTCGGCTTTGTGGGAGAAAATTCTAAAAAAATTAAAAAGCATTTCCGTTGGTGCGTAACCAAACTCGACACACACTGCATTAGAGTGCATTTATAGGTCGCACCATCGTCGGTACGTGCCTTTCATATACACACACCATCGTATACATTCCAAACACGGTGCGTCTAAATTTATAAATACACACCTCATTTATGGTCCATACCATCACGCACTGTTCACAGTGCGTGTTAAGCCCTAAATATGGGCACATTGCCCCCTATATTGTGGTGGATTACATTTGTTTTGATGTCGGCTTTGGTACATTAGTTGTAATTGTCTTCAGTATGGTTATATTAGTTACATTGGCTTGGGTCTGTTAGTTGGGATTGTACCCCTTAGTCTCCTATATATAGGAAGGAGACCTTTTCATTGGGAGTATCTTGTCTTGTCTTGTCTTGTCTTGTGTACTTCGTACATTGTATAAGGAGGTTCCCCCCTCAAAGAGGCTTGTTATTCAACTATTTTCTTCAATAAATTTTTGGGGTACTCTCTCTAATATATTTCTTCTCTTTTCATGCTCTTATTGGAAATTTGTTGCAAAACATTTGGTATCAAAGCTCTTTCCTTGGGACCGGGTGCTTCAAAACGATTCATCTTGGAATATTCTTTAGAAAAATGTTTCCACAAGGTTTCAATGAGAGAAGCTTGGAACCCATCTAGGAAACAGGATGAGATATTTGTGGTATAAGTTTCAGATCCCGAACACTAACATATTCAGAGTTATTCGTAGTTTAAGTTAGGGTTTATGACAGGTCCAAAAACTAGTCTCAAATAGGTGTGTTGGGTAAAACTGTTATATCTAGGGAATTCAAAATCCAAATTGAGAGAGACCTATTGAATCAGAAAGAATTCAGAATAGGGTATCAGTGGTAACATTTTTAGACTCATATCATAAATATTGGAGACATGGAAGTCCATACAAGTTCGCTCTTCTGAAAGGAAAAAAAATAACAAGCATTGGGATATTTGCAATATATTTATACTGGAATATGTGAATTAGGTCAGACCTGTTGCATTGAAGAGAGGAGATATCATGATACTTCAGGAAGGATTTTTAGATTGAGAGGATCCAAAATTGCAGATATATCTCAGTTTGAAGATTGGCTAGAAACACAGTCTTCAAAACTGGGGTTATAAAGGTACACCATTTTAAATTGGAGTAATTTTTTGTATAAGAGTCTATTGGAGGTGAAACCTAGGGTGTGATATCTCATTTCTATTGTTCAAAATACCCCCCCAGGGTATAGTAAAAAATAACACCCTATTCAAACCCCCCGAGGATTCATCCCATACGTACGATGAACTGGAAGACCTATCTTTTCGAATGTCCAAGCTGGAGGAAAATATGAAAGGGTATGTGAAAATGGTTGATTTACTTAATCTAGAGGAGAATTTGATGGTACATATGGATGAAAATATGAAAAATATTGGTAATATGATCCAAAATTCAAAGGATGCTCTCCCTACAAGTGATGATGTGTTCCAGGGTACTTAGGAGTACAAGGATAATAAGCCTTCCCATAATGGAAGTTATCACGGATGGTCACCAAGAGGTACCCAACTTCCCAAGATTTACATGAGAAATTTTGATGTAAATGATCAAATAACATGGATAATCCAGATGGAGCAATTCTTTGATCTGCACTAGGTGCCAACTTTGCAAAAGGTAACTATTGCATCATTATATTTAGATCCTGATAAGTTTGTGTGATACCAATGGATTTGTGATCGAAAAAACACTCTATTATATCTTGGTCTATATTCACAGAAGAATTGATTTCACATTATGGGGATATTAATAGAAACACCTTCTTTATCCAGTTGATAAATCTCAAGCAAAAAGTTCCAATTACAAATCACATCAAGCAGTTTTAGAAGCTAAGTCTACGAGTGAAGAACATCCTAAAAGATAATTGGTTGGATTTCTTTATTGGAACATTGAAGGATAACATTCAACATGAGGTGCGTCTCTTTGAACCACCATCCTTAGGGAAGGCCTTCATGGTGGAAAGGAAGGTTGAAAGTAAAAATATGATGATGGCTACTAGAAAGACCACCTCCAACACATACAAAGAGAATAATGTTCCTTCGTCTAACCAACCTCAAAGGTTGACGCCTCAACAACTACATGAAAGAAGAGCACAATTCCTATGCTTTAATTGTTATAGCAAGTATAGTAAGGGACATAAGTGTGGCGAGAAGAAATTATTTTACATAGAATGTGAAGAGAAAGAACCAAAAGAACAAGAACCATCTCCAAATGAAGAAATCGAAGATACTACTTAAGAAGAGATTAATCCCACCATATCTTGTCATGCATTGGCTGGAATTAGCACTCCTCAAACTCTCAATATTGAAGGATTTATCAAAAAGAAAAAATGTAACAGTGTTGATTGATTATGGTAGTACTCATAATTTCATTCACTGTAAATTAGCAAAATCTCTCAATTGATTTGTATATCTAGCACCAAAGTTTCAAGTAATGATTGCAGATGGAGAAACTATCAATTGCTCAGGGAAATGCCATAATATAAATATTACTATGGGGGAATATGTATTGAATAGTCCAATGATTTCTATTCCAATGGGTGGTGTTGATGTTGTCTTAGGAGTTCAATGGTTATAATCCTTGGGAACCGTGGATTTTAATTTTCAGAAGCTTTTCATGAAATTGTTATGGTAAGGAAAGGAATATGAGTTACAAGGTATCATAGGGAAACCAAGCAAGGTGATAAGCTCTAATGGTATGAAAAAATTGATGAAAAGGGGACATGAAGGTGTAATTTCACAATTATGCTCATTAGATGTTCAAACATCTAAGCCTCCTATTTCCCCAGATATCCAAAGGTTCATTAATAAGCATTCCAAGGTATTTGAAGATATTTCGAAATGTCTTCCACATGTTCGAGATTTTGATCATGCTATTCACTTAATTCTAGGAAGTGTTCCTCCTAACATCAGACCTTACATATACCCCTATTGCTAGAAGAGTGAAATTGAGAGTATGGTTGAAGAAATGTTAGAGGTTGGCATAATTAGGCCTAGCCAAAGTTCTTACTCTGCGCCAGTGGTAATGGTACAAAATCCTGATGGATCATGGCATATGTGTCCAGATTATAGAGAGCTCAACAAGATCACCATTAAAGATAAGTTTCCCATTCCTGCTATTGATGAATTGTTGGATGAATTACATGGACCAATTTTCTTCACAAAGTTGGATCTTTGTTTCGGGTATCATCAGATTAGAATGAAGGATGAAGACATCCTAAAAACAACATTCATAACTCATGAAGGTCATTATGAATTTATTGTCATGTCATTTGGTCTCACGAATGCGCCTTCCACATTTCAAGGTTTGATGAATTCCATTTTCAAGCCTTTTCTTAGAAAATTTGTGCTAGTATTCTTTGATGATATACTAATCTATAGAAAGTCTTGAGAAGAACATGTTCAACATGTTGGCAGGATACTACAACTACTAAAGGAGAAACAACTATATGCAAAACCTACAAATGTTTCTTTGGGGTGAAGGAGGTAGAGTATTTGGGTCATATTGTATGTCATGAAGGTGTCAAGGTAGAACCTACCAAAATTAAATCCATGATAGACTAGATGATTCCCAAAACCTTGAAGAATCTTCGATGATTCTTAGGTCTGACAGGGTACTACTGCAAGTTTGTTCGAAACTATGGAAGAATATCAGTGCCTCTAACAACATTATTGTAGAAAGATGCATTTTCTTGGACTCCAAAGGCAACTCAAGCTTTTGAACAACTTAAAGAGGCAATGTGAAAAGCTCTTGTTTTGGCCACACCAGACTTCACAAAAACGTTTTTTGTGGAATGTAATGCTTCAGGAAATGTCATTGGTGCTGTTCTAATGCAAGAAGGACACCCACTTGCTTTCACAAGTCATCCAATCAAGGGAAAGAACTTACAGAAGCCCATTTATGAGAAGGAAATGTTGGAAATACTACATGCTCTTAAGAAATGGTGTCCTTACCTAATAGGTAGGCACTTCAAGGTCAAAACAGATCATGATAGTTTTAAATATTTATTGGAACAAAGACTATCTTCAGAAGAGAAACAAAAACGGGTAACCAAGATGTTGGGATATGACTTTGAAGTCATCTATAGAAAAGGGAAACATAATGTTGTGGCAGATGCGCTCTCTAGAAAAGATGAAGATGTTGGGGCATTACTTTGTGCCATTTCCATTCTACAACCAGAGTGGGTAGTAGCAGCAAGGGAAGAATGGAAGAATGACCTCTCGGTGTGGACGCTCATTCAAAAGCTACAAAATGATCCCAGTGTATCATATACGTTTTTGTGGAAAAATGATTCACTATGGTATAAGGATCGCTTATATTTATGCAAAAACTCCCAACTCAAGCAGAAGGTCCTCTCAGAATTACACACCTATCCTATAGGTGGGCACTCTCGATTATTGAAAATTTACCACGAGGTGAAGAAGGAAATTTTTTGGGAAGGTCTTAAATCTGATGTTCAAAGCTTCATGGATGAATGTCTGGTTTTCCAACAAAATAAGGGTGAAACAATTAAGAACCCAATACTTCTACAACCATTAGACATACCTTGTCAACACTGGGAGGAAATATCCATGGATTTTATCACAGGTCTACCCAATTCAAAAGGAAAGAATGCTATTATGGTGGTTTTTGATAGACTCACGAAGTATGCACACTTTTGTGCACTCTCTCACCCTTTTAATGCAAGTACAATAGTTGCAGCCTTTATGGAAACTATTCAAAATTTACATGGAAATCCAAAGATTATTGTAAGTGATAGAGATCCAATTTTCACTGGAAAATTTTGGACAGAATTATTTTATTGTTTGGGTACCCAATTGACTCACAGTTCATCTTATCACCGTCAATCTGATGGGAAAACTGAGATAGTGAACAAGTGTTTGGAAGGATATCTTCTTTTCTTTGCATCTGATAAACAAACACCGTGGGTGAAATGGTTGTCTTTGGCATATTGGTGGTACAATACTTCCTTCCATACATCATAAAAAATGTCTCCATTTATGGCACTTTATGGGTATCAACCTCCATCTATCACATCTCCCTTAAAAGGAAAATATAAATTTCAAGCCGTGGAAGATCACATAGACCACTAGCAAGAAGTTCTCTAGATACTTAAGGACAACCTGACTATGTCAAAAAATAGGATGAAACAACAAGCTGATCAACATCGTAGTGAAAGGATTTTTGAAGAAGGGGATTGGGTATTTCCGAGGCTAAAACATTACAAGAATATGTCTCTCAAGCAACTAAATAAGGACAATAAATTAACACCCAAGTATTATATTCCTTATAAAGTGTTGCAGAAGATTGGTAGTGTGTCTTACAAATTGGAGCTCCCTTCATCTTCAAGAGTACATCCAGTTTTCCATGTTTCTTGCTTAAAGAAGGTAATAGGAGACAAGATCCCAATTCAAATAATATTGTCGGAGCTTAATGAAGAAGGAAAAGTCATATTGGAACCTAAACATTGTTGATGTATATGTAACTTCGGAATGTATTTCATCAGTATATTATATGTATATTTATTGTACCCTTATAAGAGATGTGTTATTCCTCTATAAGGAAGTGTCGTCATGTGGATTGACAAGTGTCGCAAGTGTGTGTACTTGCCGATGGGTTATTAGACCACCTTATGGGGTCGGCCCTAATTAATATATAATATAATGTGGATGTACTAAAGTAGACAAGTCGGCCCCAGTAGGTCACTGGGCAAAAAGGTGAGTATAAATAGAGATAGGAGATCTCTATTTTACTAACTCGGAAAAGTATCTATCTTTCTCTCTGGAAAGTGGCGCACTAGTGAGGAGGAGGAGGATCATCTGCTAGGAGACTATCTCTGTATTATTTGGTTGTATTTTGGTTGAGCCATTGCTCTCTCTATCTCTGAGGAAGTTGTGGGGTTTTTTCACCTTAGGGTTTTCCCCACGGAAACTCTGTGTCTCTTGTCTCTATGCTTTTGATTCTTATGATGCTTGTGATGCTTGTCATATTATGATTGTCATGCATTGATATACTGTAGATGTTATTCTCTCAGCAAAGATCTTATAGTATTGTGATTTAATACTGAAAATTTAACATGGTATCAGAGCCTAACTGAGAAGAAGACATTTTGCAGTGACGGAAGCTTGTATTCCTTGTTTATTGGGTTTCTCTCCACAGATTTTTGAAATTCAGTATAGTAGATTGGATCTACTCATCAAGGCGCATCTTTCTGTCCAATCAGATTTCAGTTCCGAGCATTTTCAGTTTTGGCCCTAAAAATTAGGGTTTCCACAAAAATAGGAATTTCTGGAAACTGAAGGTACAGCTGGAAGCTCCTTGCAAAAATCGAAGGTTTGAGCTTTGGATCGAGATTTTTGGCTGGGTAGATCTCCGGGAAACTCAAACCCTAATTCAGGGCTCTCCCCAGTGAACCCGGGAGGACAAAAAGGCAATTTTGAAGGACAAGACTTTGCTGATCTCAAATTCTAAATGTACTAGGCTGATCAGCTCTCCAAGGCGCATCTTTCTATCCTTTCGGAATTTTGAAATTCACATTTTGAATTTTTAGGGTTTCTCTGACAAACCCTAATCCGGGACCAGATCCAGTTTTCAACACTTCAAGTGGTAAGTTCTAAATCTTTTCTATTTCCATTTGAAGTACTCTTAAAGATGTCTCTTCACACCAAGCTTGAGGATAAGCTTGAAGGGGCTGATAACTTCCGAGCCTGGAAGTATAGGATTGGGCTAATCCTGGAAGAGAATGAGTTGGACTCATATGTGAAAGAAGACATCCTTATCCCAGAGGATGAAGAGGCCAAGGTATTGCACAAGAAGAACTTGGTCAAGGCAAAGAGAATCATTGCTGATTCTATCAAAGACCATCTCATACCCCATGTGTCTTCTCTCAAGACACCCAAAGAGATGTTTGAATCTTTGACTAAGCTATTTGAAGGAAAGAACATAAATCGGAAGATGACCCTGCGGAACCAATTGAAAGCAGTAAAGTTTCAGAATGGGGAAACCATTCAATCCTACTTTTCAAGGGTCTCTCAGATCAAGGAACAATTAGAAGCAGTAGATGAAATAGTGGAGAATGGTGAAGTGGTGATGACCACTCTAAATGGCCTACCCAGGTCATGGGATTCCTTTATTCAAGGAATTTGTGCAAGGAAGAAGTTGATCTCCTTCAGTAGACTTCGGGAAGAATGTTCTCAAGAAGAAGCTAGACTTATAGCTCGTGAGGAAAAGATGGGAGGTGAAGATCAAGCTCTTGCAGCTCACACCAAAAGAAGCAAAACCAAGAAGGATCACCCTCACCCCAAAAGATTTCATCAAAAGAATAAGAAGGACCTAAGATGCTTCACATGCAATGAGAAGGGTCACTTTGCTTCAGATTGTCCCAAGAACAAAAGGGATAATAAGAACAACTCCAGTGAGAAAAAGAATGGCAGCAAAAGAAGGTTTCATGCTCATGCTGCCGAAGATGATGAACCTCCAAAGAAGAAGGCTAGGGCAGAAAGTGATAGTGATGATGACTCATCAAGTGAAGAAGAGTATGTTCTGATCTCTGCTCTTACAGGTACCATCTCCCATGGATGTAATGATTGGTTAATTGATAGTGGGGCCTCCAAACACATGACTGGGTTCAAGGAATCTTTTGTGAATCTTTCTGAACAAGAATCACCCCATAAAGTGAAACTTGGGGATGATTATCAATACCCAATCAAAGGAAGTGGTGAAGCCTCCTACAATCTAGATTCTGGAAAATCATTGAAGATGAAAGAAGTACTTTATGTACCTGGGCTCAAGAAGAACTTACTCTCCATTTCTGCATTAGATGCAAAAGGTATGAGGGTTGCATTTGTGGATGGCCAAGTCCTAATGTGGCCAAAGGGAAAGACCATAGATGATGCAGTAGTGATTGGAAAGCAAGAGGGAGGTTTGTACAATTTGAAGGGACAACCTGAACATGCCATGGTGACATAAATACAAAGATTCATCCATAGTCATGGATCACATAGAGGTATGTATAATTTGTTTTTGCAAAAGTTAACTAATGAGTTATGCAGGTCATTGAAGAGAACAAGAACACATTGCTAGACATAACTAGCAAATATGGTGACCAGGTATGTGTTTCTTATATCATAGGATCCATCATATAAGTATGCATGGCATGATTGATGATGATTGTTCATAAAGTCATAAGTTTGAATAATCATGGGCATATGCATATTATGTGTCTTACCTTAATTAATAATATGACTAACCAGAAGAGTCATAGGTTTGAGTAATTATAGGTTTATACATGTTATGTTTCTTATGATATGACTAACCATAAGAGTCCTATATAAACCTTGAATGCTAATGCTTATTATTTCTGTTTGAAATGATCATGACTATACATACTTGAGATTATTGTGTTTTAATGAATGTATGATTTTGTATGAGTTTACAAGGATAACACAATCATGATACTAATAAGCATGCATAGGGACCAAGGATGAATATGAGTTCAAGAACAGGTAATCCAGGAAGCAAAGATCAAGAGGGAGCACACTCCAGTGGTTTCTGCAAGGGTGCAGATATTCAGAGGGAGTTGTCCATATCTCTACATTCCACAACAAGAAGGTTTAGAAGGACTCCAGCAGCTCCTGCAAGGAAGAAAAGACTCAGAGGGAGTCCACCCAACAAACAAACAAAGATAAGTATTTTAATTATCTTGCATATTTGTTTGCTTAAATAAAATTGTTCAATGATGTATATGCTCATGTTCCTAGACTTAGGATATGTATTGTGCATATTAGAATGATTGAATTAATGAACAGTATACTACTAATATGCATGTGTTGGGTAAGTGGCCTATGGCACTGTACAACATTCCATTGCTACTTATCTAGAATGAAACCTCTTTGCTGACATGTTGGGAGTTGTGCACACTCTTAACAATGTTCTGGTAGAGATTGGAAGGCATCTAGAAAGTTACGGGATATGGATAAATGTTGTATTGAAGCATTGGCTAAGATAATTGCATGACTGCATGACTGTATGACATATTTCTTCATGTGTAAGAATTTGTTCTGAAAATTATGAGTTGTTTCTAATCATGCAATTTAATCTGTTTTGTAGGAAAGACCGTATATCTTCACCTACAAAAAGGACTACAACATTTGTTCCAGCAACAAAGATATCTATTGAAGATATTGAAATTCCCAGGATCTGGGATGAAGAAATGAAATACCATGATCCGTCGATCATGAAGAATGATGTCTGGGATGCGATCCCAAGAGCTAAAGGGAAGTCTGTTGTGACTTCCAAATAGAACTTTCAGATCAAGCATGTTGCAGATGGCAGCATAGAGAAACATAAAAGTGATGAAATAGAAGATACACCAGATGGATTCAAGACAGCTTTCTTGAATGGTGTAGTTGAAGAAGAAGCAGCCACTTCGTTCTGAGACACATGATAGGAAATCATATATGTGCAGAACTTGGTATGGTGAAGATAGATTGATTGCCGACACGCAGCGGAAGCTTACTACCGAGTTCGAGATGAAGAACTTGGGGATGATGCACTATTTGTTTTTGGCGTGGAGATGTGGCAGAATGCAGATGGGATCTTCCTTGGTCAAGGGAAGTACACAGTAGATATCCTGAAGAGATTTGGGATGATGGATTGCAAGGCCATGGCCACACCTATGGCATCGAATCTGAAGCTTCTATGTGATGCTTCATTTGAGCCGGTTGATATCTCTTTGTATCATCAGATGATTGGGTCCTTGATGTACTTGACGAACACGAGACCAGACATTTACTTTGATGTGAACACATTGAGCCAGTTCCTGACGGATCCGAGGAGTGTTCACCTGGTTGCTGTAAAGCATGTTCTGAGGTACCTGAAGGGTACAGTGTATTATGGGCTCAGGTATGAGGAGAATCAAAAGTTTAACCTGCAGGGTTATGTTGATTCGGATTGGGATGGCAGTGCTGCAGATAGGAAGAGCACATCTGGGTGTTGCTTCAGTATGGGATCAGGTGTGATCTCTTGGTTTAGCAGGAAGCAATCCTGCGTAGCACTGAGTACAGCTGAGGCAGAGTATGTTGCAGCCTGTTCAGCTAGTTGTGAGGCAGTATGGCTACGGAAGCTACTGTCTGAGTTATTTGATCTCCCGTTGGAGGCTACTGGTATCTTCTGTGATAACCAGAGTTGTGTGAAGCTGTCCGAGAACCCAGTGTTTCATGACAGGTCGAAACACATAGAGATCAAATATCACTATATCAGGGATATGGTGCAGAGAGGAGCTGTGAAGCTCCTGTATGTTGCGACGGACGAGCAGATTGCAGATGTGCTGACGAAGCCACTAGCCAGGGTGAAGTTCGAGTACTTCAGAGAGAGGCTTGGCGTTATTCAGATCGAGGACACTTCGAGGAAGAAGTGATGGACACATTTGCTGAAGCCATTCCAAGCATGTTGGAAGGAGGATCCTTCACATGGCTGTGGATGTAAGCACTGGATGATGAGCATCAGGATGATGTTCTAGTTTCTGCTTGATATGATCAGTTGGATCATTTTATGTATGTATGTACACATCATGTTGGATGCTGGATATGATCAGTTGGATCATTTTATGTATGTATGTACGCATCATGTTGGATGCTGGATATGATCAGTTGGATCATTTTATGTATCATGTTGGATGCTGGATATGATCAGTTGGATCATTTTTGTATGTACGCATCATGTTGGATGCAGGATATGATCAGTTGGATCATGTGTATGTATTGTTTATGCATCATGTTGGATGCTTGGACCATGTATCTATATATGTATCAGGTGGATACATTGTATGATCAGGTGGATCATGTATGGTGATATGTATCATATATTTGTATTTGTATCAGGTGGATACATTGATGATCAGGAGGATCATGTATGATGATATGTATCAGGTAGATACTTGGTATGCATCAGGTAGATGCATTGATGATCAGGAGGATCATGTATGATGATATGTATCAGGTAGATACTTGGTATGCATCAGGTAGATGCATTAATGATCAGGAGGATCATGTATGATACTTGGTATGCATCAGGAAGATGCATTGATGATCAGGTAGATCATGCAGCAAGATGTTGCAGTGATGATCAGGATGATCATAGATGACGAGCTTCAGGATGTTGCTCCAGATGACATGCAGCAGGATGTTGCAGTGATGATCAGGATGATCATAGATGACGAGCTTCAGGATGTTGCTCCAGACGACATGCAGCAGGATGTTGCAGTGATGATCAGGATGATCATAGATGACGAGCTTCAGGATGTTGCTCCAGATGACATGCAGCAGGATGTTGCATTGATGATCAGGACGATCATGGATGACGAGCTTCAGGATGTTGCTCCAGATGACTTGCAGCAGGACGTTGCAGTGATTATGATCAGGACGATCATGAGTACATCAGGATGATGTATGGTGAGTATCAGGTTGATACTCTGTGGCCGTGGATCAGGTTGTGCAGATGAGCATGTCTGGGAGATCCTATAGGTCGGAGTTGTGTACCCGTAACAGCCTGGGATGCTCTTTCGAGACATTTCTCTGGGAGGACATGTAATTCGTTGCCCTGGGAGATCTCAGGTCGGAGTTGTGTACCCGTAACATCCTGAGATGCTCTTGCGAGGTTTTGTCCTATGGCATGTAATTTGGGCCCTGGGAGATTTCAGGTCGGAGTTGTGTACCCGTAACATCCTGAGATGCTCTTGCGAGGTTTTGCCATGACCACATGTAATTTGTGCCCTAGGAGATCTCAGGTCGGAGTTGTGTACCCGTAACATCCTGAGATGCTCTTGCTAGGTTTTGTGGTGGACCACATGTAATTTGTGCCCTGGGAGATCTTAGGTCGGAGTTGTGTACCCGTAACATCCTAAGATGCTCTTTCGAGGTTTTGTGGTGGGGTCACATGTAATAGCGCCCTGGGAGATCCTACAGGTTGGAGTTGTGTACCCGTAATATCCTGGGATGCTCTTTTGAGGTTTTGTGACGCACGTAAAAGTCCTGAGGATTCCACAGTATGGCCAGTGATGATGAAGACCTGCAGGTGGTGGGCCTACATCAAGTATGAAAAAGGACTGGCTCTGTAGAACTTCCTATGACGAGTAGAGACAGAGATTGGATGAGATAGCAGCAGCAGTGACGATGACGATGACGATGCATCGATGATGATGATCCAGAGAAGAAGACTTGTCTAGCAAATCTGTGTCGAGAAATACCTTCCTTGTTAAGAGGGAGTGTTGATGTATATGTAACTTCGGAATGTATTTCATCAGTATATTATATGTATATTTATTGTACCCTTATAAGAGATGTGTTATTCCTCTATAAGGAAGTGTCGTCATGTGGATTGACAAGTGTCGCAAGTGTGTGTACTTGCCGATGGGTTATTAGACCACCTTATGGGGTCGGCCCTAATTAATATATAATATAATGTGGATGTACTAAAGTAGACAAGTCGGCCCCAGTAGGTCACTGGGCAAAAAGGTGAGTATAAATAGAGATAGGAGATCTCTATTTTACTAACTCGGAAAAGTATCTATCTTTCTCTCTGGAAAGTGGCGCACTAGTGAGGAGGAGGAGGATCATCTGCTAGGAGACTATCTCTGTATTATTTGGTTGTATTTTGGTTGAGCCATTGCTCTCTCTATCTCTGAGGAAGTTGTGGGGTTTTTCACCTTAGGGTTTTCCCCACGGAAACTCTGTGTCTCTTGTCTCTATGCTTTTGATTCTTATGATGCTTGTGATGCTTGTCATATTATGATTGTCATGCATTGATATACTGTAGATGTTATTCTCTCAGCAAAGATCTTATAGTATTGTGATTTAATACTGAAAATTTAACAAACATATCACTAAAACAAGTACCAAACAACTACGAAATTGAGCTATTACATAGTACCTCATAAAGTGGAAGAACTTACCAATTGAATATTCGACATGGGAAGATGAGTCCTTCATACAGAGGCATCCACAACTAATCAAGTGACTAGGACAACACTTTTATGAAGGGGAGGGGCATGTTAATCCCTAAATATGGGCACATTCCCTCTATATTGTGGTGCATTACCTTAGTTTTGACGTCCGATTTGGTCCATGAATTGTAATTGTCATTAGTATGGTTATATTAGTTACGTTGGCCTCAGTTAGTTAGTTGGGATTGTACCCCTTAGTCTCCTATATATAGGAATGATACATTTTCATTAGGAGTATATTGTCTTGTCTTGTCTTGTGTACTTAGTACATTGTATAAGGATGTTTCCCCCTCGAAGAGGCTTGTTATTCAACTATTTTCTTCAATAAAGTCGTGGAGTACTCTTTATGATCTATTTATGCTATTTTCATGCTCTTTTTGGAAATTTGTTGCATAACAATATGTATGTAGGCAGATCGCATACAACATGAAATGAAAAACCTAACTACCAAATGGTGCATTATTAGGCGTACCATTAATGGTGCATCTCTTTATATTATACACACCAATAACAAATTTAAAATTTGAAAACCCTGGAACCCATCAACGTGTTAACTTGTTCTCTACATACAACATAAAACCAAAAATCAAATTACCAAACAATTGGTTATGTGACACACCTTTACTAGTGCATATATATATATATATATATTAGATGCACTGGCATTAGATATTAAAGGAAAAAAACCTAGAACCCATCAATGCATTCACTTATGCATATTTTTAATGCGTTTAATAGCACATCGTTTATGATGCTAATTTGAGGTTAATTAAGTGCACCGAAAATGGATAGGAAATTTATAATAAGTTTGTTTTATTTTTTTGAAATATTTTCTACGGCGCGTGCTTCAATGCGCATTTATATATACAATGCACCAGACATTCTTTTGTATTAAAAGTACCAAAAATACTTTCAAGTGTGTTACCTTGCACACCATTGGTAGTACGTTCGACAAAGCACCATTTACAATATCATTGAGCACAGTTAATGGTGTTACCCATTTGGCACCAACATCGATGCATTAGATGATTGCAGGAGCAACGATTTGCTTAGTTTATTGTTTTGAATTTAGTTTCATGTTTCTTTAAATGTTTTTAGGTTTACTTTGTTGGTGTGTTATGTGGAATATGCACGCATCGTTAATGATGCTACCCATTCGGTACCATCATTGATACGTTAGATGTTCATAAGAGCACATATTTGCTTAGTTTATTGTTTTGAATTTACTTTATTGCTCTTTTAAATGTTTTTAGGTGCACTTTTCCCGGTGCATTATGTGGAATATGCATGCACCCAATTCGATTCGTTTTTTTTAGAATATTAAGCACAAACACGGTGCACACAGATAGAAATTTATGCACCGATTACAATGCTTAGGTAAAATAGTGTGCACCATTGGTGGTGTGCCTATTTTAAAAGATATGCATTATTGATGAAGATGTTTGTTGGCCCCTAAAAAAAATGAAAAAGTTTTTATAAGTATTTCATTTACCTATTTTGTATATATTTTGTATTGTATTAATATGGTTCATTATGAAATTTGTATGTAAATCAAGGATATACAGTACCACAGCCCCCACAGGTCGATTCATATAACGTTGTTTGGGTGTAGATGAGAAGGGAGAGGGAGAGGGATTTGTTTCCTTAGCCTATTTTTGATGCTACTCGCTATCTCTTATTTCAGGTTGGCCTCCTCAAGTTTTATGAGGAGGCTAATTCACTTAGGGGGCAGACTAAGCTACTTATAGACTCGATCCATCGATGGGATCATGATATACAAGAATTTGGCATTGGACTTGATATTTGGTACCAGCCCACAAAGGAGGATATATAGTTCATCATGAGTTTATCTATCAAGTGGGAGGGGGAATTTCCCCTTTTTTCATGATCTACCACATGTTGTTCTAGCTAAGACACAATTGATGTATGTTCAGTAATTGATAAATAATGATATTACTTGACCCAATGAATTCCAAGTGAGCAGGGGGAATTTGAGGCTACATGCATTTCGGTCAGAGGAGGCCAGGTGCTTGAGCTTGTTTGTTTCTATGATAGCCCACCATCTCATCAATAGGCAGTGCATAATCTACGCTATGTTATATTATGCAGATATTTTACTGTAGATGCCCAGGCCGATTAGGTGGGCTACTATTTTTCGATGACAATCTTTTATTTCTTTAGACCACTATCATATCGAGTTACATGGGAGGTAACTTTTTTGCCTTAGAATTATTCACTATATTTTTTTAGAGGCTTCTAGTGACTCGACCCACATTTGGGCCTACATTTGACTGCATGCTAGCTAGACCTATGAATGATGTGCCTATGCACATCTGGGGGTAGAGGTTTCTCAAGAGAGGACAACCTGAGATCATGTGTAGGGCGCCCAATGCAAAGGTTTTGGTGATGTTAAGTAGCCAGTACCGATAATCGGTCATTGTTTGTGTACGATATCCATATGTAGGGATCAAATAGAGAGGGTGTGCACACATCCGATTTACTCCAAATGAACCAGTTGATATGAGAGGTAATATGAGCATTATATTTTGATTAATATAGTTGCATATTTTTTTTTATCTTATTTAATGCATAAGTAATTAATTATAATATTTTGTTTAAATTGTCTAATTATTGTATTTGTCCACTATTTTGTAGATATTGGCACATTTGCTGGGAATTAACCACCACTACGTGATGTGGATATGGATGAGGAAAATGAACCAATTGATGACCGTAGACCTGGAATGGAGTAGTATAGGCTAGGTTCTAGATTTCGTCGTTGTGTGGTGCATCGTCTATGTGACTTTATGGCTCGATTTGAGGTGGATCCTGCACAAACTCTAGAGATCATACGTGACCGCAAGCTCTCTCCCATATGGTCCACCCTTCCTTGTGATATGACGATATCAATGTTCCATATTTTTGGTGTTGTCAGGCTCATTGCGGAGTTGAGGGGTATTCCAGATCCATCTTTTGGGGATGATTCTCCTCCACCACCTCCTCCATTCACCGACCCATTAGTTGTTGGATCATCCAATGCTGCATATGCATATACTTCTTATCCACCACCACCATACCCTCCTCCAGCATCCCCACTTCGTCGTTGCCTCCTCTAGCATCCCACCACCATCCAATGATGCCCCATCCATCGATCCATTAGTCCCACCACAGTTGTCCCCTACTCTAGCATGAACACCACCATCCACTGATACCCCATCCACCAATCCATTAGTCCCACCACTGCCATCCCCTCCTCCAGCAAGCCCACCACCATCCACTGATGCCCCATCCATTGTTATAGCTCTTGATGGAGAGATACATCAGTTCCTAGTCACAACATTGTCACATGACATGGGTAGTGGTATACCCTCTACCTCATCTGGTGTACATGGACCTGACGAGCCCGACTTTGGTAGTGGAACTAGCTAGTGTATTTGATTGTTGAGATATGAGTCGACATCTATATTGATTTTTGATATGTATATTTCACTTTAGATGGATATATTAGTTATTTTCATATCATGTTCATGTTCATGTTGTTTGATTTGTAAATTATTCCTTTTCATATATTATGCCTTTCCATATGATGTTCATGTTGATGTTGTTTATTTTGAATGGTAAATTATGCATTTGATATCATTCTCATGTTGATATTACTGGGTAAATATTTAATCACGACGAATTGTGTTCCATAAATTCATTTGATTAATATTTACTACTAAAACACTTGGAAAAATTGTTGTGGTTGGAATTAATATATAGCATTGAGAGATCTATCATTGTGGAATCATAAGGGCAACTAATATTACTTACAATGGGTTTTGTCCTTTGAATTTATAAAAGTTATGATCTTTTGGTTAAAATATCGAAATGATGAACTAATAGTCGATGTAGAATTATTTGAGTTCTCTTGCTTATAATTGATTGTAGTTCAAAGTAGTTGCAAGCCTTCATTAGACATTATATAAGGTTACTACATTAGATGGATGGTTGCAGTAATATGTTTTAGAAAACTTCAATTGTGCAAGTGGGTAAACCATAAGATAAATTTCAAATAAATTAATTTGAAATAGGTAATTGAATTCTTATCCATCTCTGTGGCATGTTCATTGAATGTTAATTTAATATATATATCGTTTTTAATAGTGCTTTAATAAGTTTGATTCTTATCCCTAAAATGAAAATTATATTAATGAACGCACAAATAAATTAAAACATATTTATTAAATTTTTAATAAACAATAAATTTAGAGCATTAAATTGTACCAATGATGATGATGTGGATTCTAAATAGAAAATATTTTTCACAGTTTGAAATTGTAAAACTCTAAATAATGAGCAACAAATCTTAAAATGAAACTAAAAATTGTGCAATATTGTTGTTAAACTTAAAGTCTTAAAATGTATTCCTTAACCCTTGATATTATATTAATTGTAACCCTTAACCATGGCCTCAACAATAAACCATTATACCGAAACGTAATTAAATTGACCAATGGTATCATATTATTATATTATATTTCCATTTTATAGTTATAATGAAAACAATGCTACGTTAATACTATATTATTATTATCGTAAGATTATTTCTTAATCTTTATCTATTACAATATATTGGTAAGATAATAATGATATATAACCTCTACAATTAGAATAAGCTATATAAGTGTTCATCAAGTTGTGGAGGCCAACCACCACTATAATATTTGTGTCATAATATTATTGCTTAATCATTACGAACGATGCTATGTTAATACTATAATATTATTATCGCCATAAAAATGTGATTAAAAACGATTGTTTCCAATGGTCATCTGCATGCTAATGATCCTTATGATCCACATGCTAATAACTTATATGGTCATTGTGATAATAATAAGTCTTGGTGTCTCAGTGCTAAAAATAACCCCTATTGCCCTTACAATTATTATTTTTATGCACACTGTTGGTCATCAAATGGAAGAAACACCTTTCCCAATATGAGAATGTTGCTTAAAAATATAAATCAAAGCTTAATGTTAATTACATATATTACTATATGTTTTAGAATGCATATAAGTGTATGATTTATTATTAAGGTAATTCTTGTTATGCATGCATTGAAGTATTGATGTTTATGAAATGCCATGAACATAGCGAATAAATTAATCTTGTTGATAGACATTTGTTCACTTTAAATTAAAGTTGAATGCTAGTCGAATGTATGAAACCAATAAGCTAGAGTGGGATGCTAAATAAGATATGACAACTTAGTATGCTTTTGACCTCTTCAGTTTGAGGATGTTCATATAATGTTTAACTCTAGTTATATGAATGGAATCCTTTCATTTGGATTGTGATTATAATAACGCACTTATAATCATTTATGTCATTATATACACTATGTTGATATGATATGTTCATTAAACATGTTTTAACGAACTTGATTATTAAATGACTTTTATGGTAATAGTTTTTAATATTAATCTTATAAAAAGAGAGAACACATAGATGTAACAAATACAAATTATTCACATAAAATTAATTACAAAAGAGCTTGAAGTTCCATAAAAATTCAATTTATCTTCAACATCGTGATTGCAAATGGTTGTTAAGTTTTCATATCCAACACCATAATAATTTTATAAAAACAAGCAACATGCAAATGGTACAATTGGAAATGTTTCATAATTCATTATAGACCTTGAAGTTCTACATTATTTTAATTCTTATTCAACATGATGGTTGTAAATGGTAGTTAAAATTTCACATCCAACATCTTAAAATGAAGAAAAAACAATTTCATCAATTATAGATACCCATAATAAAATGCCACATCCATCACATAAATTTCCAAATAAAACATGTACATATCACTATTAGTTGCCATCACCTTGATTATCTTCCTTGACACCTGGCATGCTTACATTGTTGTTCTCAAAAAGATGTTTTGATCTCGGATTGTGTCTTAGTACAAACCACCAATCCCTATCCAACACATTTGGGTAAAAGAACACTTGGTTGCAGTGTTTTGGTAAACATGAGGGTCCTTCTTTTCATCCCACATATTCTTTTAGTTGAAACATATCAACCCAATACCATGATATTCCTTTATATTATTCCGGTTGAAAGTATCCCACCTCTTGCACCTAAAAATAACACATTGGAAAGATGAGAAGTCCACTTGCATGATCTCTTGTATCTTTCCAACGTAACCTAGATTCCCCTCTATTATGCTCTGATCACGATGGTTAGCATGACTAGATTGGTTGAACTCGACCTCCACTCCACAATCAAATGTGACATTTCCATCATCAGTATCAGTGAAAAAATGATGTCCGTATTCCCACATAGATGGGAACAAATGCACCTAAAAATATGCGAAGAATGGATGTTTTCATATGTTTAGTAAGCTGAGCAGTAATAAAAACATAAAACATGTTATAATTCAAACGTGCATTATAAAATGAACAATGTTCACAGATAGATTATGACCAAATTGTTGTGCCCAATCCCTATGTTTAGTGCATCCTCTTCACCATGTGGGTAATGACTAGACACACCAAATTTCTCTTTGATATAGCCAACCAACCAATTATTGGAACAAATCAATGGCATATTTTCTTTTAAATGATCAAGATAAGGCATGCTTCTACCATTCAACCATCTGAATTATATTGTGACACTATCCCATTTCCTTCTCTTATCTTCATACAATGCAACCCATGGTTGATTTACCTCCACATTGTAAAGAACAATTTGATTGATGGCATAAATTTTTGCATTCGTTGATGTAATCATGAAACACAAACTATTAGTATGTGATCAAATATAAATTATCAGTTTCAATGTAACAATTGATTTGTAGAAAATGGACAAAAGATAAGTGACTTACTCTCTATCATGCGTCTTTTTTCATTCATTTGGAGTATCTCCCCTTCCCTTTTGTCTTCATTATGTTGGTCAACCCAAACGACTCCTCCTGGTGTGTCATCAATATGCTTGATGTATTCACTAGTGTAATAGAATGACTCATGTACTATGTCACGTACCCCTCCATTATAGACCCCTCAAGTTTTCCATTTTTTGAACAAAACCCTTAAATTTTTCATGTACCTATCCAAGAAGAACATCCAACAACATGATACCACCCCAACTAATTCAATCTCATCAGCTAGGTGAATTAGAAGGTGGACTTGTAAGTCCATGAAACTTGTGGGCAATTCCTTCTCAAACATACAAACAATCTCAGCAATCTCTCGATGCCACCATGGAATGCTAGCCATGTAAATCTCCTTTAATGTAATACAACATACAAATGCAGATAATTTAGATATGGCTCGTCGTAGGTCTTGGGGGAAGTCATGGTTCACACAACCATGCACGAGCAAAGGATAATGACACTACAAAATAAGCATGTATGAAATTAATTGGCATAAAACTGTAAATGCATAGCATATTATAACCTACACTGCGAAAAAAAGAAGCATGTAATTGGAATACATACCCTTAGAGGGTCCACATGGTCATGCAATTTCAACCCTAAAAATTGTTCTTCTTCTATGAAGCAACATCGTAGAGCTTACTCATATAATGAAGGTGCATTCCCACTCAATATTACATCCTTTGTGAAATAAAGATAAAATTTCTTTAAAATCCATGGGACTCCACCTTCTTTAAAAGATCAAGAGGTTCTGGCCTCTCCTCTACTTTCCTTTCTTGGCCGATAGTTCTTTTTGGTATTCGAAGAATTAAGCTCTCTCCTAACAACCAATGTGTCAGTTTTTTTTGGATGATATGTTCCTTGATAGAGAATATGAATCATTTTTTAATATATGCATGGGATCTAGTAAGTGGAAAATCTTAAAATGCTCCCAATATGGAAGCTCATAAAACACAACTTTCCTTTTCATCCCAATGGGCATTTTCTCAACTTTGGCATCGAAAAAATCTAGGATCATTGAACATAGGTTCCCCATTTGAATTGAACAATTTTGCAATTTTGTTCTCTTTCTCTATGTCATTTTCCCTAAGCCAATGTGTCAGTGTCATTATTTTAGTTCTTTGGGTTCTCTTTGGTTTCCCATTGAAAGAAGATGTTACTCTTCTATAAGGGTGGTCTCATTTGAGGAACACCCTCAAGCAATCGTACATCAGCTTTTGTAGGTGGTAGGACCACCTAGCATTTATTTAAGGTCCATAACATTTACATCCATGATACCCTTTTGTTACAATACCTACGATGTTATTGTATACATAACATGTTAGCACCAAATAAAGTGGTTTCACCAAATTAAGTTTGTCAAATATCATTACGGTTATAAGCAAATCAATCAACATGCTTACCAGAGCAAACTCCTAGTCCTCGACAATCATGTGGTGTATGAACATATGCCATACAGTGTAAAATACATCTCCACTGAGATGGGTCTTAAGACATCATACACTTGTATCCCATCTTGTAATTGCTTGAATTCATGGATCAATGTTTGGAAGTAGACATCCATATTATTCACTTGTCTTCTACCAGGAACTATAAGAGCCAACATAAGATGTTTGTCCTTCATGGAAAACCATGGATGGATATTGTTATTGATCACTACCACTGGCCAAACAAAATAATTCGTGTTTTACAGGGAATATGGGTTAACTCCATCCATGGCTATGCTAAATTGAAGGCTTCGTACCTCATCCTTGAATTTATCATGCCATCTATCCTCTATATGCTTCATGGCTATTGAATCTACAAGAATCCACATAACTCTTGGTTCACTTCTTTGAGAGGCATGCCACCTTTGTAACATGGCTAATTCTTTGCAACAAAAAAGCCTTCGAATCCTTGGGATTATAGGCATGTTACTCAATATATTATGAGGGCCATGTACCTTATCCTTTTTTTAATATTTGGTACCCATTGTGCCCACATTTAAGACATATCTCTTTGTCCTCATATTCGCCTTTGTACAAAATACAATCATTCAAACAACCATGATATGATATGTACTCAACATCCAAATTTTTCAGTAGTTGATTTTCCTTTTCCCAGGTGTCCAGGAGGATGTTATCACTTGGAAATAATTTTTCTTTTAGTAACCTGGAATTAGTGGGAAATATAAATGTACATTGTCATTGATCAAGCAACAAATCTCTTTTCATCACTGTTAAATGGGACTTGATGGTTAGTTACCTCAGAACTGTCAAAAAGCACATGTATGGCATGCTATACATTGTTTTTAGGTTGGACAACAACATTGTTGTCCCCAATTGGGAAGACCTTGATCCATGCCCAAAGAGAGGGATGGTGGAAGAAGTTTTCAAGCTTTAGAAGAAGGCATAAGGAATATTAACATTGTTCTCGATCTCATCTTGTTGGAATGCATTTAACAACATTCCCTCCATGGCATGTGTATCGAGTAAGAAATCATCCATACCAACTGCTATATCATTGTTTTCATCCTTATCCTGTGAATAACTAGTGTTACTATAGATGTTCTAAATTGGTGACTCAAGACATAGTGGGAATTGAATAGGTGGTTGATTCAACCATGATGTGTATGATTTCTCTCCAATATTTACTTGTTTAGCGACCTTCTCTTGATTGAAATCATACTGGGGTGCAATGGTAGATGGTAGATAGGTCGATCATCGTCGAAATCCCGGTTGCAAAAATATTGAACATTAAATCAATGATACTGGTAAAAGGAATGGATTTAGTATGATCAAACATTACACCAAACATTTATTAGAAGCATATATTTTTTTCTTCTCCAAAAGTACACATGCAATCAACCAATTTATAAAACATATGTGGAATTAAGCAATATAATAACATTAATTCCACTAAAAATCCCAAAATACAATTACTCAATGATTTTTTTCTTACACCCGAGGGGGACATCTAAAGGTATCCCCAATGCAAGTCATTTTTGACAAGCATTTGGTGGTCTATGAAAGTTATAGTTTATTAACAACTCATCACCAAGAGACAAACTATGTATTGCATGCACAACACAAAATTTTGATTCCTTTTTTTCATAAAGAGCTCTTTGTCATTTGAGTGTTCCTCAAATGAACAATTTTACTGAACAATGAGCACCTACAACTACTTATGAACCCTGCAATGTTCCCACGAGTGCATGGATGACCATCAATATATAGCAGTTTCTTCTTGTTAAATTCCCCAAAGCACAACCATTCATGCACATAATATACATGGAAATACTATGTTTGTATTTAACAATATTCAAGTAAATGGATGTACTATAAAGAGGACCACAAAATGTGAAAGGATAAACAACCCAATATTTGTAGTGTCTATTTTAGACTTTGCGATCATGTAACTATTACCATAATAGAATTCGGTCCCAACATCAGGCACATGCAAGGAAGACGACCAATCACCATAGAAAGCATGATGGTAACTGGTTTGGTATTTACTTTGTAGATAGCTGAGAAGAGAGAATTCATCGCTACCCTCCAACAATTGAATTGACCTTTGTTTGTACTTTGTCATTTTTTCTCTTATCTCATACAAATTTTTGGATCTCCTTGTCGAGATGTTTTGGGTAGTGTTGATATCATATATTGGTTCACTAAAACTCTCAGTTGACTCAACATAAAGAGACATGTTGGTCAATTTAGGATGAACATGATTGATTTGGCTTCCAACTTTTCAAAGAGTGAGCATATGAAAGTGTTTCTATGTGTCTTTTATATTTCTCCTATGAGATCATTTACTGTAATGGGGGGTATTAGGCCGTCAACTTTGGGTAGTTGGTCATTAATGTCATGGGCCAATGTGACACACCTAGGGTTCACCTTCAACCCTTTTCATTTTGAACAACCAAATGCTACTGCGGTGCTATAAACGATATCTAGTTCACATTGAAGTACCATTTGTCCATGATGGTTGCTTGATGATGGCATGTTACAGTTGGTGAGGAAAAGTGGCATTCCATTTTCATCTACCATATTCCTGCGGTATGTTGCTCTTGATAATACCTTGTGGATTTTTTGGAGTGGTGGAACATCATGTGCATATGATCTTGATCAGGAATCAAGATCCTGCAAAAGTCAATGCGCAATTATTCAAATCCAGGTGCAAAGAAAGCATAAATTCAATTAGATAATCCAAAAATAAATAAATATGGACTTACTGGTGACAATAAGGGAGAACTTGAACATGGAATGATATGGAATGAGTTGGAATTTGAAGAATGGACCATTTTATTTATTGCTCTTTTTGCCCCTACATTTGATCAAAATTACAATCAATACATGTCTTCATTCTAAAAAAAATAGGAAAACAAAAAACATCTTACTTGTTTTGAAGTAACTGGTGCACATATTTTGCATTGACGCACCAATGTGCCTTAAGATGATAAGAGCATTGGTGCGTGCATACAATATGTGCATCAATGGAAACTTATACAATCCCCTCTGCACACCTCTGCTAAATATTAATTGTGAAGTTTTCACTTCCATTTTTTGTCTACATATATAACCAATGCTCTTATATCAGTATAAGGCACTGATGTGCTATTACCTATCTAGAGAACTATTATCCCGACCAAAAAAAAAAATATATTTCATTATATTGTTGTTTATATGGTGCACTTGTATCAGTAAAGTGCATTGGTGCCATAGTTTCTGACTTGGGAACTGGAAATTGCGATTAAATAATAAAATTGCACGCGTTTATCATCAATGGAACGAAATATCAAATGAAAAAGAGAGCGGGAATTTAATTTTAATAAAATGAGCTTATACATGAAAGAGATCCCTTATCCCTAATTCTTTTTTGGCCAAAAGTTTGAGGAGATATTTATGCAAGAGATATTTACCATAGAAGGGTTTGGTGAGACAGATTTCTTTGAAGACAAACTTTGCAAGGGATCAACGTAGACATGAACAACTTTGAAAAGAAGACATTTTGGATAAGTTTTCTCTCAATAGATTTAAAAAATAGCATAAATTTTATATATCTTTTAAGGAAAATAGAAAAGATACAAGTTACCTTCAATTTTTCAAATCCCCATTGTGTCCTTCTTCCTTCAAAGATACCTTCACTACTACAAACCCTAGGGTTCTATTTGCTTTCCTTTTGTTTTTTACAATATAATTTCATTGTTGTATATATAAATCTATTGGGTATTTATATTAGTATATGGGTATTTGGATTTCTCTTGGTATGAGATCATGATGCAATTTGAATCCCACCTGTCTAGATTGTCGCTATCAGCTTTTTTTCAAAATTGTTTTCACGGTCCACAGTGCGCACTTTACTGAATATACACACAAGTTTATTTATTCTTATTAGGCAAACCATTGTTGTAGGTTTAATTTTTTTTTTGAATTAATTTGTGTGCATCTTACAGGAAAAAGGCACCGGTGCGTTATTTCAATAAAGGTGCATCGGTGATGATATTCTGTACTATGCACACCGATTGACCTGAATACTTTTTTAACTAAAATTGTTTGCTTAGTGTGTAAAATATTATTTCATAATTTATGTGATCATTATGCAGGTCATTTATTGATAAAATATGACCAATAAAAGACCACATAATAAACATTACTATGAAGGAGTGAGGGAAGCAGATCTGAAACAAAGAACATGGAAAGTATTTTGTAAATTTAATATAAATGTAATATATTTGAATTAGCTGTATGTTTAAATGATGTGTATTGGTTTATGCATGTCATGTAGAGAAAAATATGAAGGAAACCCTGTAAGATTGTTCATAATCTGAGTGAAGAAGAGAAAAAAAATATTTAAGAAATTATAGGAAATAGAGGAATGATGTGGATTAAAAGGTGATAAACATGAGGTTTTTGTTTGACTTTTTACTAACAATGCTTAACAATTATTGCTAACATGTTTCAAACTTTGGATTTTGAATCTATTGAATGCTGTGTAGGGACAAACATCAAGGAAATAGGATGTCCTAAGAAGACAAAAAATAAGAAGAATGTAAATGATAATGAATTGGTCATCAGTTCGACTAGAGTGGTCTTGGAAATTATTAAAAGGGGGAAACAATTTTACAAAACTTTATATAGTGGAAAGAACATACAAACGTACTTTTCATTTACAATACAAGAATCAATCCAATGAATTTAAGAATCAATTTATAAGAAAAATATAGGAAGTGTTTTCGGGGTAGTGGGCACTAAGGCCAGTGAGAATTGCAATAACAAAAACACAGTAACAAAAAGGAATCGTCTTAAAAGTATTATTGCTAAAATTGTTTTTATATACTCATCTGAGAATTTAATTAATATTTTTGCTATGCTTATTTTCATATAAATATTAATCAATTTTTCATTATGCTTTTTATTTCTTGGGGAGATTGCTAAAATTCCAAAGGAAGAATGAGGTGATATCCGAAAGATATCGGTAGGGATGCCAAAAAAGGTGTAGCATGAGATGGTAAAATAAATAAACCTAAACACATTGAAATGGGAGCCATCACAAGAACAACGTGCATCAAGCTTATGTAATCGTTGCTTTATTTTTAATGTGCAGACAGTTTAAATATTACATAAAATACTATTTCTCAATTGTTTTGATGTTGTAGAGCAGAAAAGAAAAGAAAATGGAACCCATTCAACGCATAAGATGGGACACCAAGGTAGAAAAGGGTTGATTGGAAAGTTTGTGAGTACTTGTGGTTTTCTTGAGATTTCATATTTGGTGTGAGGTTTATACTTTATTTAATTTACAATCGTACATGGATGTTTTCTAACATCAGGTGTTAACATATGGAGAAGAGCCACCTGATCATTTGATTGACATTGGATTAAATATGGGTTGTGAGTATATGCTGGGGTATCAAGGGTTTATTGAACCATTTGTAAGTAACTAAGTTGTTTTATGTCCTTTATTTTATAATTAATGGAACAACAATAAAACTTTAATTATATATATACTTTATCATGGCATATGAAACTCACAGGAAACAAAGTATGAAGTGGAGCCAATGAAGTATTTATTGACACATGACATGAGGAATGGTTTCAAAAATATGTGTGAAGTTTATGATTCACTCATTGCACTAATACATTCCTTTTTCATTTACTTGTAGACATGTACACTATAGTATTTATAAATGTAGATATACTCATTATATTTCATTTTTATGCTTGTAGATGGAGCATGAAAATGTGGAACAAAATGGAGTCGATCAACAAAACATTTAAAATAGCTCATAAACAATCATCCCCTAAAGATGATGAAGAAATGAGGCATGGAAGTAGCTCGAGTGACTACAACTGTTTGAGTGATGAATGATGATCAATACATTTGAATGTTGGTATTGCAAGTTGTATTTTTTGGAATTTTTATATGTGAAAAACAAACATTATGTTCAATGTTGACATATCATCCCAATTGGATAAGTTATCAATAGTTGTAACAATGCCAAGTGACATTTTGATTATCAAGGACCTTTATGTTGTCCCATATTTTGGCTTCATACTCATCTATAATAAAATGGGTTTCAGCTTCTATTGCATTTTCAAGTGTCGCAAAATGTCGTATTGATTCAATATAGGAATGATTTACATCGTGACAATGAACAAAAGTGTAATAAACACGCTTATTGAAACACAATAATTAAAATATCAAAACAAATATTATTAAAAAAAAATTGATTTTATGATAATTAATTCGAATGCTAAATATATGAATGATTTACATGGTTACAATGAACATAAGTGTAATAAGCTCGTATATCCAAACATAATAAACAAAATATAAAAATCAATATTATTATAAAAAATATTTACTTCTTGAATGATTAATTGAAAATTTGTAAAAATAAAAAAGAATAAACTATATTTGCAAATCCACAGTATTGAAAAACTCACCACTGAACCATACCTAAATTTACCCATCAGTGCTCTTTACCAAACATAAGCATTGATTCTTTTTACAAATAATATGTACCGATGCTTTTAAACAAATTATACGCATCGGTGGTACAAAAAGTATATTACGCACCGGTTCCTTTTGGGTATTGATGCAAGTCACCTTACTGGGATAATTTCTTGCTTAACAATACACACGACACAAACCACAATGCTTACACGAACATGGTGTAAAACAGGATGCCAGAAATGGATTTATATTAATTCTCTGAATTCGGTTACAATGCGGAATAACTGTAAACAAATAACTAACTACAGTTAGCCTCAGCCGTTACAACTTAGAAGTAACTGTGGTGTGTTCTCCCTGTGTGTCGACCTCACCCTCTCAGTGGTTCGACTCGGAACTCTGAGCTATGGCTCGATCTCAACTCTCTCTTCTTTTGCCGATGTGACTCTTCACAACTTCTCTTGGCTCTGTTCTCTGATACTGCCGATAAAAGACTAAAGATCCCTCTGATTTCCTTTCCCTGTCTTTTTTACCCTGCTGCTGCTATTCTTGAGACTATTGCAATCCCCGAGACATGCATCCTCCTGTCCACCGATCCTTCCAAATTCTGTGAACTTGCAACTGTCAGCTCCTAGCCGTGCTGCATAACCTTTGTCCATGACGTCACCTGTCATGTCTTTCACCAAATCGCAATAACTGTATTAAATTCCTCAGCAACCCTAAACGGCTACCAGGTACAGTCCCTTGACTTTCTTCCTTTCCGACCCTGCTATAGTAGTCGGTCACATCTCGACTTTCCTGTCGGTTTGCTTCTCATCTTCTGCAGTTTTCCAATCCTCCCCTTCCTCCACGCTTGGCTTTTCCAAACCTGTCGCGTCGTAGTTCGACCACTCGCCGACTACGCGATGTCTTACTCGCTTCACTTGTCATCTATCGACTAATTCCTATCGATTTTCGACCAATCGCAACATTCGTTGCGCTACTCCAGTCAGTCGCACTCCGACTGCTTCTGCTCGACTTGTTGACTTCAAAAAGTCAACCTTCTCCCCGCACCAGTGGTCATCGGCACTCCCGCTAGTTGGATCCCTCCTGTCGATCAACCTCGATGGATCTACCTAGGCCCCGATGCTTCTGCATCAGACTCCCCAGGTGAAAAATAATTCGAATGCTCCGTCAGTCTGCTGAACTATTCCTCGAAAATCCATGTCGCCTCCTGCAACCCATCATCTTTCCATTGCACTAATTATTCCTTCTTATGTGCGCTACACATTTTCCTAACCTCGTGCTCTTCGATCACTTCTACAATCTCTTCTTTGTGTCGATTTGGAATTTGGTCTGTCCAGTCGATGCTTATCACCTCCTTGCTTCCACTGCTTGACCCCTCTTTAAACTTATACAGATCTGAAACATTGAATGCTGCTGAAATGTTCAAGTCTTCCGGCAATTCCAACACATAAGCGTTGTCCGAAATCTTCTTCAGAATTCTGCATGGTCCTATCTTCTTCAGCTTCAGCTTGTTGTATGTTCCTGTTGGAAATCTCTCCTTCCGTAAATATGCATAGACTAAGTCCCCTTCGTGGAAGGATTGTAGTCTCTTTTTCCTGTTAGCCCTCAAATTATATGTCGCGTTACTCCTTTCTATGCGCTTTCACACATTTTCATGAACTTCATGCATATGCTTTGTGAACGATTTTGCATTTGCGCTCTTTCTGGTCTCTGTCGGCAACTCGACCAAATCCACCACTCCATGTGGGATTCTCCGCTGAACAACCTGGAATGGGCTCAATCCTGTCGACCGATTCACAGAATTGTTATATGCAAACTCCGCCTGTGCCAACACATTCTCCCACTGCTTGGGTATGTCGGCTGCTAGACATCTCAGAAGGTTTCCCAAACTTCTGTTGACCACCTCGGTCTATCCATCTGTCTGCAGATGGTATGCCGAGATAAATTGCAACTTCGTGTCCAGTTTCTTCCATAGGGTTCTCCAGAAATGCCCCATAAACTTGGTATCCCGATCCAACGTGATACTCTTTGGAAACCCATGCAATCTGACTATCTCCTTGAAGAATAGTACAACAATCCCTGTGGCTTCACTCGTCTTTTTACACAGTATGAAATGCACCATCTTCGAAAATCTGTCGACTACAACAAATATTGAGTCGCTTCCTTGCTGAGTCTTCGGTAATCTTAACAAAAAATCCATCCTAAGATGCTCCCAAGGGTTATCTAATACAGGCAATGGTGTATACAACCCTATATTCCGACTCCTTCCTTTTTCCAACTGGCAAACTTGACATTGTCGAACCCACCTTCTGACGTCTGTCGACATCCCTGGCCAGAAATACTTCTCATCAACCAGTTCTTTGGTCTTGTCGATGCCTAAGTGTCCTTCTAACCCGCCATTATGAAATTCTCGGATTAGGTTCTCTCTTACTGATCCTATGGGAATACACAACTGACTTCCCCTGAACAGATAGCCTTCTTGGATGAAGTAACTTAAATATGGATTCTTTTCGATACTCCAAGGTTCTCGACAAGCCTTCAATGCTTTCGCAAAATCCTCGTTGGTCTCATACTTCGTCTTTATTGACTCTATACCTGTTTCCTGAACTGTCGTCGTGCTCAATAGTGCAACTCTCCTACTCAATGTGTCGGCAACTTTATTCGACTTGCCCAACCTATGTCGCAACACGAATGTATATATTTGAAGTAGCTCCACCCACTTCATGTGTCTCTGATCCAATTTCGACTAAGTGTTCAAATACCTTCGTGCTTGGTGATCTGTGTACAACACAAATTCCTTGGGAAACAAATAATGCCTCCACTTCTTCAGTGGTTGAATGATAGCATAAAATTCCTGGTCATAGACCGAATACTTCTGCTTCACTCCATTCAACTTTTCGCTAAAGAATGAAATTGGTCGGCCCTCCTGGCTCAACACTGCTCCAATTTCCGTTCCAATCGCATCACAATTGACCTAGAAAACTTTGTCAAAGTTTGGGAGCGCCAAGAATAGGTTCTTAGTGACCTTTTCCTTCAACCCGTCGAAAAATTTCTGGGCTTCGTCCATCCACTTGAACTCACCCTTTCTCATGCATTCTGTTAATGGTGCACAAATCCGACTGAATCCCTGAATGAGCTTCCGGTAGAAACTAGCAAGTCCATGGAAACTTCTCACTCCAGTCGTACTTGTCAGTTCTGGCCAATCTACTATTGCCTTCACCTTCTCTGGGTCCATCGCCAACCCTTTACTCGAGATTAAAAACCCCAAGTACACTAATTCCTTCTTCATGAAGAAACACTTTTGCAGGTTCACCATCAGCTTTTCTTCCTGCAATTTCTTCAATACTTGTCGAACGTGCTCCAAGTGGTTTGCCTTGGTTCGATTGAAAATCATAATGTCGTCTAAATAGACTATGACAAACTTTCCTAGAAATGGTTTCAACACCTCATTCATCAATCTCATGAATGTGCTGGGTGCATTAGTCAACCCAAATGGCATGACTAACCACTCGTATAACCCTTATTTTGTCTTGAATCCTATCTTCCATTCATCTCCTTCTCTGACCCTAATCTAGTGATATCCACTCTTCAGGTCTATTTTTGTGAAGTATGTCGCTCCACTCAGGCAATTCATCAAGTCATCCATCCTTGGAAATGGAAATCTATACTTGATCGTGATCCTGTTGATGGCTCTGGAGTCAGTACACATTCTCCATTCTCCACCCTTCTTCGGTGTCAATACCGCTGGTACTGCACACGGGCTCAGACTTTCTTTGATTGACCCTTTGTCCAACAACTCTTGGACCCGTCGGTTTAGTTCTTGTCCCTCTGTCGAATTCATCATATATGGTGATTTGTTTGGCAGACTCAACCCTGGAATCAAGTCGATCTGATGGGATATGATCCTTGTTGGCGGAAATCCCCTCGCTTTCTCATCAGCCATTATGTCCTTGAATTCTTCGAGCAACTCCTCGATCTCGACTGGAATATTCTCCTCTCTGGTCGTTCTTTCGACATATGGTCCTTTTGGAATTATCTTAAAACATCCCGACCGTCTCTCCTCTTCTACGAGGAATTCCTTCGTGGTGCTCATCAACAATCACTTCTCCCAAAGATTGATCTCGCCGTGCTTACTATCGGCTTTCTCTTCTCGCCTCGGCTTAAAAGTCCTCTTCACGCCATTCTTCCACACTATGACTATGTTGGCTCGACCATCATAGATCATTTTCTGATGATATTGCCATGGCCTTCCTAACAATAGATGGCATGCATCCATGGGAACTACATCGCACAGTACGTTGTCCTCTAATCCTTCGACTCTGAAGTTGATCAGACACTATCTGGTCACCCTGACATGGTGTCTTTTCTGCAACCATGAGATCTTGTAGGGGTCTGGGTGTTCTCGACACTTCAACCCGATCTTGTTGATGACTTATGTCGACACAAGATTCTCCGTGCTTCCACCATCCACTATGGTTTTGCAACGCCATTCCCTGATCCGCACCTTCATTCGAAAGATCGCCTTCCATTGTGCTGGTTCCATTGGGTCACGTTGATCTTCCTGGATCAAGCCTCTCTGAACCGTCAAATTCTGATTCTTCTTCTTCTCACCTCCACTGCTGTCGGACACCGATTCTTCCCTCTCGTCGACTTGCTCATCCTTTTGACGTCTGGGTTTTGACTCCTCTGTAGCATGTAGGTTCTCTTGGAACTCATATGCCTTGTGTCCCGTTCCTCAACACTTGTAATAGATTATGGCTGGTCTGTTAGCTCCTTTCTTGTTGGATGGACCACTTCGACTATACACACCTCGACCGCGGTTCTCAAAACCATCGCGTCGGTTTTCTTGCGCTTTCTCTTGTGTCGATGTCCCTTCCACGTGTCTGCTATCTTCGACACTTTCCTTCCTGTATCCACTACTTTGGCCTTTCACGGAGACAATTATTTCACCTCGACTAGTCATCTTTCCCCTGGTCACTATGGATTTTCTTGACAGCTTCTCTTCTGCCTTTAGAGCTAACTAGTAGGCTTTGCCGACTGCTCTAAATCTCGACATGCTGAGTTCATCCTGAATAGCGTATTTCAATCCGTTCACATACTTGGAGACAACTTTTTCTCCTTCATTAGTTTGTCATGACCGAATCGACAATAATTAGTGTGTACTCTTTCATGGTCATCTCTTTCTGTTGAAAGTTTTGTAAATTCCTGAACAAGGAAATCACATAGTCATTTGGCAAGAACTTTCCCTTCAACTTGGAAACCATTATGTCCAAAGACATGATTTTCTCCTTGCCTTTCTTAAGTCTGTCAGCCTGTACATTGTCCCACCACAACGAGGCATGACCTTTCAACCTCAGACATGCAGTATTATCCCATTTAGGATTCTCGATCTGCTCTATGTCGAAGTATTCTCCATCTCTCTGAACCAGTCGATCAAATCTTTTGGGTCTAGGCTTCCTGAGTACGTACGCACGTCTATCTTTTCCCGACCTCTCATATCCATCAGGAGTTTGATCAATTTTTCCTCTGGTTCCTCTGTGGCTTTGTCTTGAGCTTCCACCTCTTCGACTTCCTCGTCACTATGGTCTAGTTCTTCGAGAATACAACCACGCATCTGGCTTTCTTTGATCGCTACGACTTTATTTGTCAAAGTTTGCATCGTTCTGACGCATTCGTCGAACATCTCATGATCGACTGTGATGGCTGCTGCACCACGTGCCCTTCGTCCTCAGACATTAACACTTCTATGAGCCATTTCCAACCTCTACTGAAACTCTCACGCATACAATTGCAACTGGACTTTAAAACAAGTCATGCACAACTCTACCCAACCGCAGTTGGAGCTGTCCAACTCACTTGCAGGCTTAATATCACGAACTCGACGAATTCTTCTCATCTGCTACCAACTGACGCAAGTCAGGTTGGTATAGGTGTCTTCTCATCTAGAATTTATTTCGGCTCTTTGTTCTTGCTCTGATCTGCTATGATCTGCGCTCTGACACCAACTGATGCAAGTCACCTTACTAGGATACTTTCTTTCTTAACAATACACACGACACAAACCGCAATGCTTACACAAACATGGTGTAAAATAGGATGCCAAAAATGGCTTTATATTACTTCTCTGAATTCGGTTACAATGTGGAATAATTGTAAACAAATAACTAACTACAGTCGGCCTCATGTTCGGGTACACAGGGTACTACCAAAGGACCGAACACCAAGAGCAACCACTTCACACAAACAGATCACAGATCAACACATCGATGTTTTGACGTGGTTTAAACCCTCTTGAGGGAAACACTCCATGGCCCCAGCCAAATAGCTTCTACGGGACAATTTATTATGCAAAGAAAGAAAGTTACAACTGAGCTTCTCATAATCGATCAACTAAACAATGACCCTCCTTGCTCTTTAAATAGAGATCATGGACCAATCGGGTGTTAAGACACGGATCAAGGTTAGGTTTGATCTAAGAGAAGTTGAGCCGTCAGATCACTCTATGTCGGAAACATATCGTGACCGTCGGATTAAGTATTTACAAATGCATACTAATGCATACTAAAGAAACACACTATCCCTAACGGATATATTACACAAGTTGATCTTAACTAACTCCTAAGTGTCTAAATATCCTAACATCCCCCTTTAAGAACAACTTGGGATAGGATTGAAGGATTTACAAAAGTGACACTATTAGGAGAAGGAAGGAGGCATTAGAGCCTATCCCCCCTTAATGACAAGTTCCTGAACTCCTAACATAGATCAAAGTTTATAAAACTTCGCTTCTGTAAGAGACTTGGTGAAGATGTATGCAACTTTATCATCTGTAGGGCAAAAGAGCACTTCAAGAACCCGATCATGAACAAGATTTTTGATGAAGTGCATATGTAGCTCAATGTGTTTGCTGCGTTGATGTAGAACGGGATCTTTGGAAAGCTTGATGGCACTTTGATTGTTGCACCAAAGTGGAGTAGGCTGCTACTGCTCGAATCCAAACTCTGAAAGGATCTGTCGAAGCCATAAAGCTTCCTGACTGGCATTGACGGCTGCTCGATATTCTTCCTCTGCTGAAGAAAGAGCAAGAGCTTGTTGTTTCTTACAAGCCCAAGTAATAGGTCCAGATACCATACTGAAAACATAACCTGCAGTAGAGTTTCGATCATCAGGATCACCGGCCCAATATGAATCAGTGAAACCAACCAACAAAGGTTTCCCCCCTGTACTGTAATGAATCCCAAACTGAACTGTACCTCGAATACATCGAAGTATTCTTTTAGCTGCTTTCCAGTGACGTTCATGAGGTGTCTGCATATAACGGGAAACTCGCCAACGGCAAAGGAAAGGTCAGGATGGGAATGAGTCAAGTATAAGAGACTACCAACAAGCTGACGATACAAGGTGGCATCGAATTCAGGTGAAGTACAAGTGGTAGAAAGATTTTACACCAGCCCCTTCTCCCTTCCAATCTGGAGTCAAACTTTCTGCCACTTGTACTTCACCTGAAGTCGATGCCACCTTGTATCGTCATCTTGTTGGTAGTCTCTTATACTTGACTCATTCCCGTCCTGACCTTTCCTTTGCCGTTGGTCGAGTTGCCCGTTATATGCAGACACCTCATGAAAGTCACTAGAAAGCAACTAAAAGAATACTTCGATATATTCGAGGTACAGTTCAGTTTGGGATTCATTACAGTACAGGGGGGAAACCTTTGTTGGTTGGTTTCACTGATTCAGATTGGGATGGTGATCCTGATGATCGAAAGTCTACTGCAGTTTATGTTTTTAGTGTGGGATCTGGACCTATTACTTGGGCTTGTAAGAAACAACAAGATCTTGCTCTTTATTCAGCAGAGGCAGAATATCGAGCAGCCGTCAATGCCAGTCAGGAAGCTTTATGGCTTCGATAGATCCTTTCAGAGTTTGGATTCGAGCAGCAGCAGCCTAATCCACTTTGGTGCGATAATCAAAGTGCCATCAAGCTTTCCAAAGATCCCGTTCTACATCAACGCAACAAACACATTGAGCTACATATGCACTTCATCAGAAATATTGTTCATGATCGGGTTCTTGAAGTGCTCTTTTGTCTTACAGATGATCAAGTTGCAGACATCTTCACCAAGTCTCTTACAGAAGCGAAGTTTTCTAAACTTCGATCTATGTTAGGAGTTCAGGAACTTGTCCTTAAGGGGGGATAGGCTCTAATGCCTCCTTCCTTCTCCTAATAGTGTCACTTTTGTAAATCCTTCAATCCTATCCCAAGTTGTTCTCAAGGGGGATGTTAGGATATTTAAACACTTAGGAGTTAGTTAAGATCAACTTGTGTAATATATACAAGTGATTTCTGGTACCAATTGTTGGTAGTACGGCTGCCGTTACACCAAAACCCGCAGGTGATTGGTAAAATCACCACCACCAAATTTCAAGGATCCACGAGAGGTGATTAGTCCCTTGTCATGATACACCGGGGAGAATTGACTACTTGCAATTTTGTGCAACAATCTCTCCCTCAGCATGAGCCGAGTGTGTATCGAACTCGTGACCTCTAGCTCTGATACCATGTTCGGGTACACAGGGTACTACCAAAGGATCGAACACCAAGAGCAACCACTTCACACAAACAGATCACAGATCAACACACCGATGTTTTGACGTGGTTTAAACCCTCTTGAGGGAAAAACTCCACGGCCCCGGCCAAATAGCTTCTACGGGACAATTTATTATGCAAAGAAAGAAAGTTACAAATGAGCTTCTCATAATCGATCAACTAAATAATGAACCTCCATGCTCTTTAAATAAATAGAGATCATGGACCAATCGAGTGTTAAGCCACGGATCAAGGTTAGGTTTGATCTAAGATAAGTTGAGCCGTCGGATCACTCTATGTTGGAAACATATCGTGACCGTCGGATTAAGTATTTACAAATGCATACTAATGCATACTAAAGAAACACACTATTGTTATACCTCTATATTCCACAGTGTCGCATCTCCACCACAAACAGAGTTGACGACACTTCCCCTGCTGTTTGAACCACCCAGAAGATGAATGAACCTTGAAGGTAAATCTACCCTGACAAGTTCTAACCCAGCTGAGACTTTATTTAACTTTTTTTACTTACACTACCGCACCTTGCTCATTTATCTGAGCGCGGTACTCCACACTACCGCGCTATGATGTTTCCACAGAACGCGGTAGTACCGCGTTGTGCTAAGACTACAGGGCGCGGTACTCTTTTATTAGCCTTTTTTCCATGGCTTGTGGGATTTTGGATTTTCGAAGATAGTGGAAGATTGGGGTCCCTGATTCGATCCCAACTCACTTTCTGTGATTAGAAACCTTGATCCACTTATCTCTCCCTAGATCCACCTATCTCTCTTGTTGGTTAACCCTACCATGCACTATAAAAGAGAGGCATTCCATGGGGAAAAAGGGGGGACTCTTGAAGTACCAAACTTATGATCTTGCAGCATTGTGGAGATAGCTAGAGGAGAAGGCACTTGGAGCTGAAGGATTGGCTTGGACATCAAGCAACCTATGTAAGCATTCTTCAAGTTGTAATAAGATAACTTGTCTTGTCTTTCCCATTTCATGTGTTTTAGTATAAGTTCTTAGCATGAAATGTATCTAATCTGGATTTGAATCTAACCTTTACATTCAAGGTATTTGGAAGTTTGCATGTTTGTTCTTTGATTGATCTTAACAAGTTCTACATTGGAGCTTGGATCAAGAGCTAGAAGCAGGACAAACGTCGGTTGGAAGGTGTGTCTCATCTCTCATTGTTTCTAAATACATTTAATCTTGCTGTAAAAGTTAATTCAGAAATTTCAAGGTAGTATTTGTTTTGACTTGTTTCTTGCTTTAGAGTTAGTTTAAAGTCTGCTTTAAAGTTAAGAGAGTTTTGTCTTATCCGTAGGACAAAATTCTACATAACAAGAATGGAAACTCCGCTGGGTTTGATTACTGCTTGATTGATTCAGTTCACTGTCATTTATCTGCTGATTGTGATTTGTTTTATTGCACTTCAAACCAGTTTGAATCTTGGTCTTTTTTGACCTTTATTCACCACTCCTCGTTGTATTTTTCTCCCTGTCTGATCACTGAGTCCCCTGGGTTAGCAACAACCCTGAAAACTTTATTTTTTCTTCTCAAGTTGCGCTTTTTTCCTTCCCTTGCCACAGTACCGCGCCCTCAGAACTGCTTCTAGTGCGGTAGTACCGCGTTCTCTTCATTCGCACCAGAGCGGTACTCCTACTGTGCCGCGCTCCAGTCAGACCCTGACCCGCAGTAGTGTCTGCAAGTTTTTAAATTTTTTATCCTTGCTCGGTTTCCTGAGTCTCTCTCTACCTTAGGTAGTCTTTGCTGTTGCCTGTCAACATCCTGATTATTTTACAGTCTGTGTGATCTGATTATTTCCCAGTTTGTGAGCTTGATTGTTGATTGAATTAGTGGCATTTTTGACATATTGGTCATTTTTCCAGTTTGATTGCATTGGCTTGATTTTTTCACCCCAACCAACTCAACACCACTGTTCTCTGTTACTGAATCCTGTAGCTTTTACAGTCACATTATTTTTATCATTTTCATTAATTAAAATATTATCATTTGAGAGCAATTTTGTTGTTTAATTTGAAAAAGTCTACTAGCATTATTTTGCATTAAGAAATGAATCATTGATTTTTCCACAAAAAATTCTCATAGTTGAAGCATTGTAGATTGTAGGATCAGTGCATTAAAAGGAGTGTTTATTTCAGTTTGGCTTGTTTACAAAAAGAAAAGAAAAATCTTTTACTTTGATTGATTGTGAAAATTTTCATGCATATTTGATCGAAGAAACTCTATCTTTCCCTTAGCTAGATTTCATCGAAGACAAAGGCTTATTTTTGATTCATTCTCATTTGCATGGTTTGAGTCGTCATAACACCATCAAGTTTCACGTCCACTACCTGATTGAGTAAGACAGCCACTAAAATTAATCACCCTAATTAAACCAACTTTAACCTCACTTGAGGAAATCAAAAGAATTTGGTAGTTAGGTAGGACACCGGGGATAGGCATCAAAATAATTCCCCCTTGTCATTTTCATCTGAGACATAGTCATTGTCTTTAGGGAACTAAAATCCTCTAGTATTTATTGACACGGTCACAACTAGTTTGTGGAGGGGCCTCCTGACTGTTTTTAACTTTCAGGGTTTAAGCGGCCGCGAGATTGAGAACCGAACGGACTCTGTGGAATACCGCACTCCACTTAGCCCTAAGGCAACATCGATCGCTGTCTTCTTCGGAAGGCTGAAGTGCCCAAAACCTTTTCCGACGTGTCATGAACGAGGTAGCTTAGTATCTATTCTACTAGGGCTCTTTTGCCCAGGATCCCTTTCGGTAGAGGGATATCCTTCTTATATTGGTCTCTCATGTTGTATTGTTCGACTTGGATTTCATCACCTTGTGAAGGATACAGCCTGTTGAGGTCTCCAGCTCTTAGTTAGGAGTTTGCTTGGTATCTCATCTTAGTAGAGGGTCATTTTTCTTTGTAGGGACTGCTTGTTGGAATTCTGGCCATTTTTTGCATCAGCTCGCTTATTGAGACAGCGGTCTCAGTATAGATTTTAGAGCTTACTTTTTTGGCCTGTGAGCCTTGCTTTTTCTAGCTCCTCTTCTGCACACTCGGCTGCATTAGAGTTTTTGAGTTCTTTGTTTACGACACTGCCCCCGATTTTCATTTTCCTGTCATCATGTCAGAACAACCACGAAGATCACGAAGAATACAGGGCCAAAGCCCTCCACCACCACCACCGCCATGGACTTCTGGTCCGCCTGCATCACGCATTCCTGCTCCTCCTGGCCGCGGTGCTGGTTGAGGAAACATTCTACCGCCGATACGTACAACATCTTCAGTTCCGCCCGTAACTGCCACACACAGCATAGTCTCAGAATCTACTGCAGCTTCTGCAACCACTAGCATATCTGAGACTTCCACTGTCACTTCACCCACTGTCATTCCAGATTTATCTGTCACAGTGGACACAGTTACAGCAGCTGAAACTAGCACAACCCAGAGTACTAGACCAGAGGTCATCCTTCTACCGGATGTCAACACTTCCCGTCCATCAGACACTTTTCATGATGACACAGACAGATCTGTTGGTACCACCGAAGGGTCCGACCAGGACATACCCGGTTTGATTTCAGTCCCAGGCGGATACGTTGAAATCGTTGAAGATACTCGACTCCCTGACACACCTTTTGAACCTGATTATGGCTTCATTACTTCCCAGGCGGAACTTCCACCTGTTATTACTACGTCACCCAATGTTCATCCTCAGGAGACAAGTTCTTCTAGCAACGTACCTCGTACTATAGATCTACCCAACCTCCCACCGGGACATGAAATCATGGCTTCCATCCAGTCTAGTATGGTTAGTCTGGCGAACTCTCCGTTAGCATCGGCACAGTTTAGATGCAGCACATAGCAAATGCTTTCGACAGCGTCTAGATACCCCCCCGTTTCTCGTCCTTCTGACTATAGGGTTCCCAATGTCCCGTCTAGCACAGAGTTTCATCACTCCTTTGCAGACGGCTCAGGACCTTCGGACTTTACGATACCTAGGTTCCCGCCGGATCCCCAAACTCTTTTTCAGGATATGAACTCGGACCCAGTTCTCGATGGTCCTCCTATCATTGAACATGTTATGGACGACGCCAATACCCCTGGGCTAAATTCCCCACATTTTCTATCATCACCTATGTTTGGTGCACATTCTATGAGGGATAACCCAGTTTTTTCTCCGTCCTCACCTATCAGATATGGACGACCTCCTCTGCAAATCGGTACTTTTGGCGCCGTTGGCCAATCCACACTATCATATTTGGCTAGCGGCGGAAGAACACCTAGTCATACTGCTGGATCTTCCGTTTCAACCGGAGGATCACCTTCAGCCACCATTTACACTATTTCAGGAGGTGGACAACCGACTGCAATGGCCCCTAACTCCAACATACAAACCCCCCCTGGTGGGCCACCAACCCAACCAGCTGGGGGACAACTTTTTGTTGGGAACCCCATTGTTGGTCAACAACCTCCTCCCATAGGGTCATCAACCCAACCAGTTGGAGGACAACCTTTTGTTGGGAACCCCGTTCCTACTCAATAGCCTCCTCTCATAGGGCCATCCAACCCATCCGCTGGCGGACAACCTATTGGTTCTATCCAACAACTATCCCAACCAGCAGCATCTGCTCAGTACGGTATGTACAGCACACCTGGCAACGGGAAACCTTATTCCGGTATTCCAACCGGACCTCATTCTCAACCTCCCCCGTCAGGCATACTTCCTCCTTGGGATCCTCAAATCCCACAGAGTGGGGGGTACTCACTTTTTGGAAACTGGAACCAAGCTGGGGGGCAATCTTAGATTTCCCCCAACTTGAATTCTGGCTTCCCTTACCCTTCAGCTACTACAACTCCATGGAACCCATCACTTCAGTTCCCACTCGCTCCTCAAGCAGGAACGAGCATTCCATGGACACCACCATCGCAGCTACCCCCCAACCTTACTATGGGAAACCCTCCACTTACACAGTATAGTGGTAACATCCCTGGAACACAACAATTCCAAGGAACTTTTTCCCAACAAGGAACAACAACCATTCCTGGGTATCAACAACCTCAGGGTACCATACCCACTCAGCAGAACACTTACCAACTAGTTGCCTACAATCAACCGATTAACCAGATGGCTTACTATCCGCAGAACTTCCAACAGTATCCCGCGGGAAACACATATGGGTATAACACACAACAGTATGCTATGCAGGGCCCTCCAGGGTTCTCTGCACCACGTGGTTATTACTCATACCCGCAGACCAACCGTCAACTTCCCTTTTTGGCCACACTTGGCTTACCTGATTTGTCGAGGCTTATCAACGATCCTATATGGCATGAACCTCATTGGCCACCTATTCCAGCCAAACTACCATCGGACATTCCCAAGTTCGATGCTAAGCCCGGGGAAGACCCCAAGAACCACATGATGACCTTCCATCTTTGGTGTTCATCCAGCTCCTTGATGGATGATTCCATCCGACTTCGGCTCTTCCAACGTACGCTTACCGGAACGGCAGCAAAATGGTACATCGAGCTGCCACAACACTCTTTTCATGATTTCAATACTTTGGCTATGCAGTTTCTCACTCATTTCCAGCTCCCCATCCAGTATGAGACTGGAACAGAACTGTTAACTTCACTGCGTCAAACCACTTCTACACACATTTCGGATCATATCCACGAATGGCGACGACGCCTTAGGTTAATAAAGGCACCTATTCCGGATCAGCTACTTGCTGATTGGTTTACAAAATCTTTTTTGCCTCCCATAGCCAGAGATATCGCTATGCGCGGACCGGTTACAGAAGAACAAGCCATCTCGGCAGCCCAGTACATGGATTTGGTATACACTCAATCTGGTACTTTACATGAACTTCTTCCACATGCCTCCCATGTTCACACTAATCCAACGAAGCCTACCACCGAACCCCCCATTGATGGTATTGTAGGTTCAGTCAAGACCCAGCTTGCTACCAACTCGACGGGACAACAAGCTTCTGCTTCCCCTGCTTTTACCCAGGCTGTTTCAAAAACAACTACTTCTCCTGCTGTTTCCTCCGAGGTGAACGCGGTTCAATCTACGTCACAACCATCCGGGGGAAAGAAGAAAAACAATCGTGGTAAACCCAAGAAAAACCAGCAGGAGAACCCCAAGCCACAACCCACCCAAAATGACCAGAAACCACATCGGAAAGCTAAGTTTCCCTGCTTGATTTGTCAAGATGATCATTATACGCGTGACTGTCCCTACAAGGACGAGGTCAACAAGTTCGTTAAAGGATCCTCTCGCCCGGGCAGTGTTAACTGACCCTTTCCCCCAACAACAACAGCAAATGGTTGCCCAAGAATCCCCACAAGGGGGCAACCCGACCAATCCCATGGATAAGCCAAAACTCTCTTAACTTTAAAGCAGACTTTAAACTAACTCTAAAGCAAGAAACAAGTCAAAACAAATGCTACCTTGAAATTCCTGAATTAACTTTTACAGCAAGATTAAATGTATTTAGAAACAATGAGAGATGAGACACACCTTCCAATCGACGTTTGTCCCGCTTCTAGCTCTTGATCCAAGCTCCGATGTAGAACCTGTTAAGATCAATCAAAGAACAAACATGCAAACTTCCAAATACCTTGAATGTAAAGGTTAGATTCAAATCCAGATTAGATACATTTCATGCTAAGAACTTATACTAAAACACATGAAATGGGAAAGACAAGACAAGTTATCTTATTACAACTTGAAGAATGCTTACATAGGTTGCTTGATGTCCAAGCCAATCCTTCAGCTCCAAGTGCCTTCTCCTCTAGGTATCTCCACAATGCTGCAAGATCATAAGTTTGGTACTTCAAGAGTCCCCCCTTTTTCCCCATGGAATGCCTCTCTTTTATAGTGCATGGTAGGGTTAACCAACAAGAGAGATAGGTGGATCTAGGGAGAGATAAGTGGATCAAGGTTTCTAATCACAGAAAGTGAGTTGGGATCGAATCAGGGACCCCAATCTTTCACTATCTTCGAAAATCCAAAATCCCAGAAGCCATGGAAAAAAGGATAATAAAAGAGTACCGCTCCCTGTAGTCTTAGCACAACGCGGTACTACCGCGTTTTGTGGAAACATCATAGCGCGGTAGTGTGGAGTACCGCGCTCAGATAAATGAGCAAGGCGCGGTAGTGTAAGTAAAAAAAGTTAAATAAAGTCTCAGCTGGGTCAGAACTTGTCAGGGTAGATTTACCTTCAAGGTTCATTCATCTTCTGGGTGGTTCAAATAGCAGGGGAAGTGTCGTCAACTCTGTTTGTGGTGGAGATGCGACACTGTGGAATATAGAGGTATAACAGATGCCCCCTAAAGTGTGAGGTCAGAATTGACTGATGGCCGAAAGACTTTACGAATATAATGTGCAGAGATAGCGTCGAGGAGAGCGAGAAGGAGTTGAAACAGAAACAAAGTGTTAGATATACCACTGAGGCGGGCATCCCCATGCTCGGAAACAAATGACTCAAAGCATGGCTGCCGACCAATACATTGCAGATCCATGAGTACTGAGATGATATAGACTGTGGACAGACCATGGCTACTATGAACAAGCGTAGATCCATGAGACAATAATGACACAACCACGACCAGTACAATAAGTGGATCTGTGTGACAATATAAAGGACATCTCCATCGCAACCTGGACGCGATCAAGATGCTGAGGTGGGCCCAGGGTCTTCTATCCGATCGCACAAGATACGAATCTAACCATGTGATTACAAGACGTTGAAGTCGAACATGGTAGAAACCATTTGATTACCGGTCAATGATGTGGACCGTTAACAAATGCGAGGGAGATCACCAATGATGACGATGATTCCCAAGGTATCAATAGTTCATCTCAATGAAATGCGAATAAATGAGTTGATGTCGAGCATCCGAGAGATCGCTTGATCAGAGGTCAATGATGTGAACCTACTGTCAAACATGAGGAAACCTGCCATTGAGGCATGCAGGTACCAAGGTACTAATGGTTGATTCCTAAGTCTAATTCCCAGATAGTGATTTGGTGTCGATAGGAATAGACTCGTCGAAGGTGGGCCATGATGTTTCCCACATCATCGACACGAAATCGGCATGAACGATAAAATGATGAAACAATGGAGTATGTACTGACACAGTGGAGGCCTGACACAATGAACGACTCGAAACAATGCAACCCTTTGAACATATAATGGCATGTAACAGGACTTGGCAGCAGGGATTATTGACAAATAGAGGATAGACAACGGATGAGTAGGCTCGTGGCCAGGGATACGACTCATGATGATGACCATAACTCAGTGAAAAATGGATACCCAATATAGACAAGGGACGGACACATGCCATATTCAAAGGTAACGACTGACAAGCTGCCATAAATAAACTTGACTTATCCCCCCATATTTCCCCGACATGATAGACGAGTACCTCTTTCTTGTTTTGCGAGCTTGAAGAGGATAACAGATGCTCGGTGTAGCTCATCTCATGGATGAGTCCAATCTCACATGTTTTACGAACCTGAGAAAGGAGGGGTTCGTCGCAAAGTGGGTCCTTCGATGTTAACATTTCAACGAGTCCAAGGAAGGAAAACTCGGTAGTTTTTCATATTTAGAGAGTCTGAAAAACTTAAAGGAAGCTCCATAATGTACTTTTTCGTAAAATTTAGTCCCTCGATCCCGAAAAAGTGTAAAACAATTCCCGAGAGAACTCTCCCAGCCGAGATTGACTGAGGTATACCTTTCTCGTAAATAGTCTAGACGGGCCGAAAAAGGGGTAACCTATCACCGAATAGACGACCTTTCAAATATTTTTACAAGTGTGAAAGAGTCAAGATCACTTGGCAATCTTTTCAATTTTAAGGAGTCTGAAAAGAGCTTAACTGTGGACTCCTATGGTCTTTTTCATAATTTTTGATTATTCTGGTCCGAAAAAAGAATAAAATACAACCAGGATAATACTTTCCTCATCGTTTAACGAGCATGAGTAAAGCTAACCGTACTCGACACCATTTACTTGAGTTTGACAAGCACGACACGGGTGTAAAAGCGCTTGGAATCTTTTTCAAGTTTTAAATCCAGAGCACGAAAAAGATAAAGTGGGCTAAAAAATGAAGGTCAGATTATGAATAAACACCAGTGTGAATGTATTGCGTTTTTACCGAGGATCCTGTCAATAAATGCTCAAAAACTGGACATTAGCAATGTGAAAAAGGTTTTATTTTAACCATTTAAAATAACAATTAAAAAATATGTGAAAATGCTATATAAGGAATAGTTAAAAATAGAAATTACTATTCATTTGTGTTTTTACCCAAAGAGGAGATTTTCACCTATTTAGGAGCAAGACTTCAAGGATCCATATCGGGAGTTCTAGGACACCATTTCGACAACCGTCTATGCCAGGTAAGAGTTCTTGAGCCCCTCTTTCATTTCATGTAGGAATTATTTGCTTTTACCAGGAAAAATTTGATTTTTGGGCAAGCCCTATTGGGAAAAAATCGCCCTTCACAGTACCGCGTGGGGGCTCTATCGAAAAACGTGGCACTCTCTAACAGTACCTAGCTGGAGCTCCAAACAGAGGCGCGACAGTATAGAGTGCCACGTGGTAGAATGTCCCTCAGGCGCGGTGAAGGCGAATTTTTAGTTCAAAAAATCAAATTTTCTCCAATTTTCTGCTGGAACTAAGTTGCTAAATATTTACTAATTGTTTTCCTTGACCTTTTGCAGGAGTTTGCAACTTATTTGAAGCAAAATGGTAAGCTGGAAAGAAAGAGAGCACGAAGTGGATGATTTTGCAGCTGAAAATGACTTACCAATCGTGACCGCATTGAGAGAATGTGGTTTGTTAAAGTTCTTTAAAACCAAAGGGATTCGTCAGCAAACCAAGCTTCTCACTCATGTCATCCAATTGTGGGACCCTGACACTCGAGTCTTCCGAGTGGGAGAGCATGTTCTCGAAATTCAAGTCGAGGATATTTATTTCCTCACGGGCCTCTCGAAAAGAGGGGCCCGGGTGAACTTTACCGGATACTCAGCTTCAGAATCAAGTACAGATGACTTGATTGCTCGGTATTTCCATCAAGGTTCAAGTAAGAAAAGTGGGAAGGTGGCCATAAAGGAGGTTATAGAACTTCCTGTAAAAACCGTACTGTTCACTATCACGCGTGCAGCAGGAAGTGTGAGTCCGCATCAGGCATCTCGCACACAAGTGAACCTCGCAGCAGAGTGTATGGGAGGGACAGTATTTAACTGGTGTGAGGCGGTGTTGTCCAATCTGAAAGAACAAGTGCACAAGTGTAGGGTTGGAAATAATTCCCAATTTGGCTATGGGAGCATCTTGGTTACTTTCTTTTTGGCGAGGGTGCCACTGTTGTGCCCGCAGATATCTATGCCCCCCCATCCACCTACTGAGCCATGGATGGCTCGATGGAATGATTATGCTGGACGTCTCGGGGGACCTCAACACTTAGCCTTCGGTGAGGATTTCTTTTCCTGGCTCGAGGAGCAGATAGTTATGATTGATGACTATCCCTACTCCGGGGTAGATTTTCGTGAGGACATCGACTTGGCACTGCCAGAGGACGATGATTGGGACAACTCTGGTATGACCTTCATGGATATGTATTTTTTCCTTTTTTAAATATTTAATTTTTATTACTTTTTTAGAATATGTAAAAGATGTCTAATGTATGTTCGCATGCATGTTGCAGACCGTGGACCACAGAGACCAGCTGGCTACTCACCACTACGTCGTAGTGGTGTTGACCATCAAGCTGTTCCTGACGAGGAGGAGGATGAAGACGAGGCAGGAGGCATTCGGGACATTGAGAGGAACTTGCAGGGATTGACTCATGGTATCCCTGCTATGAGGATGGATGACGTCCCTTACCACCTCCAGCGGCATACTGTAGGTGTGCCTGGTCGTATCAGTCGACTTCTTCGCAAGGTGGTTCGAGCTGTGGTATGTTACCACCAGCAGTGGGAGGAGTCCGATGAGGGATATGATAGGTCTCCTAGATCTCCATAGATGGTCTTTTGATCTTTTTGCGGCATGTACACGATATGTAGGCTTTGAGAGCCAAATTTTGTATAAGGGATTTGGTCCCAAATTTTGTCTTTGACACAAACTTTATGTATTTTGGAAAAAACACTTTTATATACAGTGATATGGACCTATTTATGATCTAAATATTTACAATGACTTGTGCATTTTATTTTTTATGATATGTTTAGGTATGGGCAAGATGCCAATCCAAAATGTAATTAGCCAATGAATCAACTATATAATTGAATTCCCTTGGTATGTGATGATATGCAATAAAATTAAATGATCGTTCCAAGAGGCGTACTCTCCGAAATAAACGAAGTAGTGTAGGATCGCGAACTGTGTAAACACAGTTTAGATGAGAAACCACGAGTTGGGAGTCTAAAAAGACTGATAAGGAGTCAATCCTGAGTGAAGCAACCTCTGTCAAGAGACCAATGACTGCATGGTACTCCGTGATATTATTGGTTGCAAGACATAAACAATTGGCTCCTGAAGAAATCAACTCGCCAGTGGGGGAATAGATTACCCATGCTGCGGAAGCGAAATTCCGGGTATGTCGGCTTGCACCGTCGGCGAATCCAAAGTAGGCAGACATCTGCGCATAAAGTCACGAGTCAAAGTAAGAGTGGATACATGAGGTCCACGCGTACACCAAAAATAAAGCAAAAGCAAACTAAGTACATTATGTACAACAAGTAACCCGCGTAGGGTAACCTCATGCGTAGAAACGTTTGAGGTATAGCCCGTTGCGGGGCCGTGCCAATGGCGTACCATCACAATCGATTAGTTCATAGGCTCCTTTTTCTAAGACATGTTTTACAATGAAGGGGCCGTACCACATAGATTCAAGTTTACCTTTTCCAAGCTTATCATGCATATGATCATATGTGAGTACGAGGTCACCCTCATTGAAGATCCAAGGTTGAACGGATTTGTCATATTGAGCTTTGATGCGTTTTTTGTGAGCTTCATTAGCCAAAGCGGCGTCGCGGCGGGTTTCATCTAGCTTAGCTAGGTATAGAAACCGTTCCTCTTCGGAAGTAGTGTGTGGAAGTAGCTCTATGGCTATCTTGAGTGATGGAATTTCACATTCAATCGGCAGAATGGCTTCTAGGCCATACACCAGTTGGAATGGTGTAAACCCAGTAGCATTTTTCACTGAGGTTGGTAGGCCCATAGTGCTGAGAATAGAGCTGAGTGCCAGTTAGATTTCTGGGTACCCACAATGCGCTGAATCATTCGTTTCAAGACTTTGCTAATGGCTTCAACTTGGCCATTAGCTTGTGGGTAATACGGGGTTGAGTTTTCATGGAGAAAACCCAGTTTGGCACTTAGTTCTTCGATCATATGGTTCCTGAAATGGGAACCATGATCAGACACAATAGACTGTGGGACACCGAATCTAGCTATAATATGATTGAATATGAACTGCGCTGCTATTTTGCCATCCTCAGCATACGTAGGCATCGCTTCAGCCCATTTTGTAAAATAGTCGACAGCTACTATGACATAGCTATGCCCCCTGGCTAAAGTGGGCTTACAGTGCATGAAATCGATGCCCCATTTGGAAAAGGGGCCGACGGAAATGACAGGATGGAGTGGAGCAGGATGCGAGCGTGTTTTGCTATGAAAGAATTGACATGGCGGACACTTCTTGAATGTTTCAATGCAGTCTTTGAAAATTGAGGGCCAGAAGTATCTTGCTCGCAGTATTTTCTGGGCCGTAGCCATCCCAGAGAGATGACCACCACATGCTCCAGCGTGGCAGTCATTGAGAACGCGTTCTGCCTCATATAAGGTCGAACAACGTTGAAGGATGGTGTCGACAGCACGCCGATAAAGAGTAAAATTAACTATGAGGTAGTATTTTACGTGATGTCGGATGCGTCGCCGTTCGTCGCGAGTGAGGTCGGGACAGAAGCGTTGGGTTTGGAGATATAAAAGAATATCGCCGTACCATGGATCAGACGTGCTAATGAGGAACAATGATTCGTCAGGAAGAGAATCAATGGGCTTGGGTTGCTCAGTAGCACGGGGCAAGTTACAAATTAACTCCACGAAGACCAAAGACGTCATTAAGGGGGGATAGGCTCTAATGCCTCCTTCCTTCTCCTGATAGTGTCACTTTTGTAAATCCTTCAATCCTATCCCAAGTTGTTCTCAAGGGGGATGTTAGGATATTTAGACACTTAGGAGTTAGTTAAGATCAACTTGTGTAATATATCCAAGTGATTTCTGGTACCAATTGTTGGTAGTACGGCTGCCGTTACGCCAAAACCCGCAGGTGATTGGTAAAATCACCACCGCCAGATTTCAAGGATCCACGAGAGGTGATTAGTCCCTTGTCATGATACACCGGGGAGAATTGACTACTTGCAATTTTGTGCAACAATCTCTCCCTCAGCGTGAGCCGAGTGTGTATCGAACTCGTGACCTCTAGCTCTGATACCATGTTCGGGTACACAGGGTACTACCAAAGGACCAAACACCAAGAGCAACCACTTCACACAAACAGATCACAGATCAACACACCGATGGTTTGACGTGGTTTAAACCCTCTTGAGGGAAAAACTCCACGGCCCCGGCCAAATAGCTTCTACGGGACAATTTATTATGCAAGAAAGAAAGTTACAAATGAGCTTCTCATAATCGATCAACTAAATAATGAACCTCCATGCTCTTTAAATAAATAGAGATCATGGACCAATCGGGTGTTAAGCCACGGATCAAGGTTAGGTTTGATCTAAGAGAAGTTGAGCCGTTGGATCACGCTATGTCGGAAACATATCGTGACCGTCGGATTAAGTATTTACAAATGCATACTAATGCATACTAAAGAAACACACTATCCATAACGGATATATTACACAAGTTGATCTTAACTAACTCCTAAGTGTCTAAATATCCTAACACCTCAGCCGTTACAACTTAGAAGTAACTGTGGTGTGTTCTACCTGTGTGTCGACCTCACCTTCTCAGTGGTTCAACTTGGAAATTTGAGCTATGGCTCGATCTCAACTCTCTCTTTTTTGGCTGGTGTGACTCTTCACAACTTCTCTCGGCTCTATTCTTTGATACTGTTGATCAAAGACTGAAGATCCCTCTGATTTCCTTTCTCCGTCTTTTTTACCCTGCTGTTGCTGTTCCCAAGACTGTTGCAATCCCCGAGACACGCATCCTCCTGTTCGCCGATCCTTCAAAATACTGCGAACCTGCAACTGTCAACTCCTAGCCGTGCTGCACAGCCTCTGTCCATGATGTCTCCTGTCATGTCTTTCACCAACTCGCAATAACTGTATTAACTTCCTCAGCAACCCTAAACGGCTACCAGGTACAGTCCCTTGACTTTCTTCCTTTCCGACCCTGCTACAATAGTCGGTCACATCTCAACTTTCCTATTGGTTTGCTTATCATCTTCTGTGGTTTTCCAATCCTCCCCTTCCTCCATGCTTGGCCTTGCCAAACCTGTCGCATTGTAGTTTGACCACTCATTGACTACGCGACATCTTACTCGCTTCACTTGTCGTGTATCGACTAATTCCTATCGATTCTCAACCAATCGCAACATTCGCTGCACTGCTCCAATCGGTCGCACTCTGCTTCTGCCCGACTTGTTGACTTTGGAAAGTCAACCTGCTCCCTGCACCAGAGGTCATTAGCATTCCCACTGGTCGGATCCCTCTTATCGATCAACCTCGATGGATCTGCCTAGGCCCCGATGCTCCTATATATATTACAACATTAGCACCGGTGCATTTATATATTGACAAGCATCAATGCTTTTAGATAATTCATGGGGCATCGATGTTGATATAAATGCTGCCAACACCAGTGCTTGTATAAGAAAACTCATGTGATGCGCACCAGTGCGTATTTGAGTGTTATACACACCGATGCACATATAATACAATGCATTAGTGTTGTTATAGTATAATATAAGCATTGGTGTGTCTACATTGAAATATACACATTGGTGGGTTTAAAATGCATATAAGCATCGATGCGTATTATCTATATGATATGCATCGGTGCACATTATCAACTTTTCCGCATCGAAAAAAAACCCCTCTATTTTAACTTTTGCCTGCCCAAAATTTTCTAGTTATAGTGAATATCAACTATAACTGTGTAGAAACCTCCACTTCCAGAAATAGAAGTTGTAGTGGAGCTTTTTTTTGACAACTTTTTCCAATCTTGTATCACTAAAAACCTCCAACATAACCTTTGCTACAGGGTGTTTTCCTTGTAGTGAAGACTCGAACAATTGAATTTCTAAAATATGAAACTAATGGTAAAGTTTAATATGGTTAATGGACTGCATAGGGTTCCCCCCTTAATGATGTGAAGGGTTTTTGCTTAGAAATAATCACTAGGATACATTTGAAATGAGGAAGGCATGGAGAGAAAATAATTAGCCACAATGTGTTCATAGTGACCTATGTACCATGAACAAACCATTACTAGTAGGTGCAATAAATGTTTTGACTTTCATTGATGTTTTTTATATGTTTACATGGGTATATTTATTGAGAAGAAGGCTAATTTCTTTGAAAACTTCAAGGAATTCAAGGCATTGGATAAAAAGCAATGTAGTCGACTTGTGATATGTTTAATATCTAACAATGGAGGAGAATATGTCGGCAAGGCCTTGGTGAAGTATTTGTTACAAAATGGTATATCTTGATAGAGACATGTACCTTACACACATTGGTAGGATGACGTTGTTAAATGGACAAATCATACCTTGGTAAGATTAACACATCGTTTTCTTCATGTAAAAGGGACGTCAATGAAGTTTTGGGTAGAGGTTGTTCATTGTTGAAACTACCTTCTAAACATGGTTCCAACCAAATTTGTATGGAATATGATGCATCTTGAGAAATGGAGTGGGATAAAACCCTCATTCCAACAACTCAAAACATTTGGATGCATAATTTGGGTTCATATTCCATACGATAAGAGAAATATGTTGAATTCAAAGAGTCATGCTTGTATCATGATAAGCTATTATAAAGAATTGAAACCCTATAGGTTGTTTGATATTGTCAAATAAGAAACTATTTGGAGGAGGGAAGTTGTATTTGATGAGAAAACTTTAAGTTTTACTCCATTTAACTCCTCCCCCGAATTGTTAAGCAATGATCCACTTGAAATTTTGAAGAATTATAGATAGATTGACTACCATACTACTTCCACCAGTGTATCAATGGGTCTGCCAACTGGACAATCATCTCATGTACCATATCTAATTTGTAGTTAACCTCCCATAGCAAAGTTGAAGACAAGCTTTGTTCCACCTAATCCTTCAACTAATGGCGATTTTAATGCAACTAATACCTCTATGTAATGTACCTAGGGTGGATAATATGGGGTACCCAAGAGGATAATGAATGTAATGTGAATGGGTCCACTTGATAGTTGGTGGGTAACAAATATGCCCATTAGGTAGTTAGAAGAAATAATATGATAATAGGGGGTAGTTGGCATAGGAATACTTATGCTAGTTGGCATATGAATACTCATGCCAAATTAACTTAATCGGTTAGCTTAAGTGGCTGAGTGTTGTGAATTGAAAGCAGGAGGTCACATGTTCAATTCCTTGCACTATATTACTTTGTGAATATTATAGGCCTCACTCGATGTCCTTGTCATGTTAGGTTACCGAAACTGTAGATAAATGGTTTACCCTGGGTACCATATACAAAAAGAGGGAAAGTTCCCAAATGGTTTCCTATGATGTGCATTTCATAAAAATGAATACTCATGTAAAATATTATTTCTTCTAAGTACTATTACCCACCAACTATAATGTGGGCCTATTCACATTACTTTGATTTTCCCCCGAGTACCTCCCTAGGTACCCCATATTATCCACCCTATGTACAATACACTCTATAAGGGACATTTGTCTTTGTAGATGAGTGACTAACACAATTGAAGTTGTTGGAGTTGATGTAGAGATAAAAATCACTAGAGGAAAATTATAGGGTAGAAATAATGTTGCAGTGTTTCTTTAATGGCATGTACGCTAGAGTCACATGATCCTAAGACATATGCTTATGCACGTCATCAACCTGAATTGTAGAATGTTATGGATGATGAGTATCATTCCTTTATGGAGAATAAAACTTTGGATTTAGTTCCTTGAGATCAAGAAAATAATGCGGTGAAATGTTGATGGGTCTACATGACCAAATTCACATTTTAAGGTAATGTTGGAAGGCACAACACTTGCTTGGTAGAAAATGGTTTTTCTAATCATCAAAGTATCAACTACAATAAATACTTTTTCCCTGTTGTAAAAATGAACTATGTTTGAATAATTATTTCACTTGTTTCTCATTTTGGATGGGAGTTACATCATATGGATGTCAAGAGTTCTTTCTTACATGGTGATATCACCAAGGAGATTTATTGTAATACCCCCAGTTTTGACTTGGAATATATTTAACCAAAATTATGTAAATGATGTAAATATGCTAATACAAATTCCTAGTGTGGAGCTTAAGGCCAAGGCTCGACTAGTGAATGGATGGGCATGTATGATGTAAATGCTTTTATTTGGACTGTATGGTTGGTTGTCATGCTAACTTGAAATATATGTAAATATTATGTTGCATAAATAATAAAATGGTCCAAGATGGTTGTGTAAAGAGCACTAGAGGGGATATGATTCCACCAGAGGGGAAGAGGAAAGGGGACCTATGGGAGACTAGATCCTTTGTTGTCAAGTGTCATCCTTAGAACTCATCATATTTTTCCATATAAATTAAATAATCCAATTACCTCCTTTTGACTATTGAACACAATCATTGAATGAATGTGTGAGGTTGGTGGGAAAATTCACCTCATGCAGTTATTGAAGTGTAATGTACCAACCAGGACTCATGATACACTAACTAACTCTCCTCCAAGACTTAATGAAAAACAATGGACTCTGGTGACTAGTTTGACAGTAGATAGGGAAAATAAAAGTATTCTAGAGGGGATGAGGAATATTCCAGATGATAGAACCTTTGCAAAAAGTACCGATACCATTCATGTTTCGAACACCAGCCAGGATGAAGTCTACTTCAATTCTCCTGGGCACCCGAACATATGCAAACTAGAACATCAACTAAACATTGACTAAGAACCAATGGTAAAGGATTCAAACTTAGGGAGGATAAATAAAATCAAATATCAGTTGATGGAAACCCTAAGTTCTCTCCAGTAATTTTTGGAAGGTTCTGAGGAAGTTTCACAAACATACAAGAAAAATTGCCTTACTGGATTGCACAATGAGGCTAAATTTAGGACTTCCAAAACAGTCTAGGAGGCTCACGAATTTTTGATATTAATATTGGAATGAGTTACATGGAATATTAATTAACATCATAAATAGAAATCACTTCATTTGTATCAATAATCATTCATTTACCATACAGATTCTGAAAACTAGCGCTTTTTCATTAAAATCTAGACTAGGTGAAAGAAGAGGTATTGAAGTCAGATATCCATTATTAAAGTCATATCATCCATCAGTAGCTGATTCATACATCAAATATTTCTCAAGAATGAGATACAACCAAAAGAAACTCCTTCATCAAGAAAACTAGGAAATTACTCATAGATCTGCATGGAGAGCTATCAAATATCTGTCACAGGATTGTACTACAATGGTGCAGACTTCAGGACCTGCAATAAAATCAATGATATGTATGAATACCATCATCCTCTCATAGGAAGCATGGGTACATCTCCCAGATTGGACTAGGGGCACATCTCCCAAGTCTCTAAGGCACAAATGCACTCACTCCAAATCTCAAACTGTCAAAAGATGTGAAGTGGAGCTGTAATAATCCTTTTATAGATTGATGTGACTTGTTGAGCAACTAATATAGGCTAAGGAGCCCTCACAGAGTGGATAAAGTTGCTTTGTTTTTTGCTTTAGCTTTTTCCTTTCTTTTTGCTTTTCTTTGCTTTCTGGTTTTGCTTTTTATTTTGATTTTTCTTTTTCTTTTTCTTTTTCTTTTTCTTTTTATTTTGCTTTATCCTTCTTTTGATTTTCTATCCTGTTTTTTTCTGCCTTGCTACCTTATCCTGCTTTTCTACTTTGTCATGCTTTTTTCTTCTTTTCTGCCTTACCCTACTTTTCTGCTTTGTCTTGATTTTTCTTTCTTTTCTGCTTTATCCTACTTTTTTGCCTTTGTTTTGCTTTTCTACTTTGTCCTACTTTTCTGCTTTGTCCTGCTTTTCTGCTTTATTCTTCTTTTCCTAAGCTTTGTTACTTTATTATGATTTCTTCTCATTTTCTTACTTTCCTTGCTTTGACAGCTTTATCTTTCATTGTCTTGCAAGTTACCTCTTAGTAAACCTTATCCTCTAAGGCACACTTGTGGAGCATTATCCACTTTATTCCAAAAAAAAAACTATTTAATGAAAAATACTTTTCATCAAGTGCATATCAAACTTTAAGAAAATAAATTCAACACCTCCTAATTAATTAATGCCTGAACTTTAAAAATTAACCCCAAGTAAATGATATTTTCTCCTCCACCCAAGGGATTGATTGGGTTAGGAACTCAATCCAATGATCATCAATGAGGGGACATGATATTCCGTCCATCCCAAGATTGCTTGTCCTCAAGCAATGAAAAAACATGGGGTTGAGAAACTTGTACACTGCCACCAAACTGTTGCTGCCGATCAATATGGCCAACCAAGAAAGTATACTCCATCATATGGTGTTGGTATATGTTATACTCCTCTATATGATCCAATGCATATTCTTCAGATCTCCTCCATGGAAACCTCTTACTCGTCCTCATGTGAGTCTCCAAACAATCACGGTGACTAACTAAGAGTGGAACATGAACAACTCCCAAAATATATTTCTTCAAGATTGACTCAAGCACTAAGTGGATAGGGTATTTAAAGTGGATGAATTTCATATGTGGTTCTTCATGAATCAACCCATCCATCGAATCACATGCAAACCATTGTTGCTTCCACTCATTGAGTTCAATCTCACCCTCAATTCTGCATTCAACCAATGCACACATATGGGCTAGCATATCCTTGTTATGCTGTGGATAATGCTTCTCATGGAGCTACAATATCTTGTGCACATATTTTGGGATGGAAAAAATAAGGGTGGAGTGAATCCTCTCCATGTAGATATCAACTTCACCTTTCTCAAGCATGATATTAAGATACATTTGCTTTATTCCTCCAACTTCACACTCAAACAATTTAAATTCTTTCTAAGCATGCAATGCAACTCCCCATTTAAGGAAGTTATTAATTAGGAACAAATCATGGGAAGCCACCATAAACCATTCCATAAAAACTGATTTTGGCACTCAAAAGATGACTCCCCCCATGATTTCAAACTGTTCTTCTTGAACCCAACCATTCAAAAGCTCATTTGCAAACCTTCCTTTGTGATACTTTGCTACTAAATGACTTTCCAAAACAAGTAAGCCTTCCCATGAACAAAGAAGAACCTCTACTACTATATTCTTGCATTCATGATCAGATTTATAAACTTGGACTTCACTTACCAACCTTGGTTTCCAATCCTTAAGCTTCATTGGTATGATGTAATGCATCCCACCTTTGTGATCAGATTTGACCACCCATATGTTCTCCTTTAAAACTGATTTGAAGCAATCCATAACATGCATGATGGCTGTCATGGTTTCATTCTTCTCATATGGCTGCAACCTTCTTCTTTCAAAAGCACCGGTGTTCCCGATAACCATCAAATTTTCTTCTATTCCTTCTTTTGTGACACTCCATTGTAGGCCGAATGGGTGAGTGGAACTTGGTAGTGCATGTATGAGGCAACCAAACCTCACACCCATCATCTGTTGAATCATCATTTTGGCCTCTTCTATCCAACAAGAAACTTCTTCCTCAATGATTACTTGTGAGAAGCTAAAGAATCCTCTTGTGTTGCTTCTTGAACTTGGTCCACCATGAGCATCCCAAATCGTCCCATCATGCAAGTTGGTACTAACTTGTGCATCCATATGATTAAGATTCATGATCTCAATCTATTTCCTCTCGTACTTGGATCCATTTGCATGGAAGGATAAATCTTCCATAAGGGTTAGCACAATATCCAACCATTCTTTCCAAAACTTGTTGCAAACAAACATATCATTGGAAAATTGGGAAACATACTTACAAATTTGTTCATCTACCATGGTGTACATGCAAGGATGAAATGTAGTAGGTGTATAATTCAAGACAAGGAGCATGAATAGAAACTCAATGTGCCCACAATGGTACTTGAATACTATCCTCCACATGTCTTCTTCCTTGAACCTTTTCAAATGCTTGTAATGAAAGATATTGATGGATTGTACATCCATCCTCAATTCAGCCTTATGCTTCTTCACCTCGTCAGGTGGTCTACCCGGTGGAAGGTATTTAAGAACCTTTTCATGTTGTTGTAGTGACTTCCATATGAACTCAATTTGATGTAAGTAGTCCATACTTATGCCTTGAATGGTGGCGAGTCCCTCAGTAGCCTGCACAATGTCACCATGCTTCACTATGAATATCATGCCATGAGATAACTCCTAATATGCCATGTAGTTTTTCCTCCGAGATATGAATGGAAATGTATGGAAAGAGTCATATTGCATCCATAGATTCCTTGGATGCTGCTCATTGAACATAAAAAACTCAATTGCAACAATAGATCCATCACTAATGCAAAAATAACTCTTACCAATGTGAGCTAGTCTTGCACAATCTTGGGTCTCCATCTTGGTGATGTAGCTATCCATCCAATTTGATGGTGAATATGATTCTTTGATTGCTGGTCCAAATGGGATGTAATAAAACACCTTCATTAGGGCTAAGTATTCCTTACATGAAAGAGTCTCATAATCTCTCTGGAGTGAAACAGGTTCCTGGCAATCATCCTGCAAGTCAATGCTTTCTTCAAGCACTTGTAAATATGAAGCACATATGAAGACTCCTTATGTTTACCTCGGACATGATGCTGCTCCATAATGTCATGTGTACTATTAGCCACACACATATGATCACATGTGTGCTCATGCAACATTTGAGAGTCATACAAACTCTCTTCCAAAAATTCAACCTTCTCTAAATTTTGGATCTCAACACTAGAAGGATATTTTCTACCAACCTTCTCACCGAAAGTGGCTGCCCTATCAAGATGAAACAAAGGAATTTGGTGAATGAAAAAATTATAATGGTTGTAATACCTTTGTCACACCTCTATCTCTCCATGGGATGGAGTGATGATGGTACGCTCCTCCACCAAATCTCAAGGTTCACTCTTAACTAGAGTGTAGTTGACTTTTCCTCCATAATAATGTTTCGAGAATGCTTGAAGTGTTGATATTTTCTCTTTCTCCAAATATGATACAAAAGTGGTTTTTCCTTTACCAATCCCATCTTCCATATCCCTTGTAGGGATCTAAAACTCTCCAACAAAGAAGCTTGGGTGTCCATGATTGGATTCAATCCCAATATTATGAACAACCTCTTGCATGGTGGCTTGGCCTACCCTCTTAGGGTGTTCCTCAATCTCTTTTGTGATTAAATTAGTGGGATATTCTTCATATTGATGCAAAAAGGAAGTGTTTCTACCAAAATCAGATTTACCTTCCTTCCTTAGCTTGAAGCCTTCTTTTTCTTGCTTAATGCATTCATTAGAGGAAGCACATTGCTCTTCTCTTGGAAGATTGCTACTCCTCTCCTTTGATGGCCGATTGTTACTATGCTTTTGCTCCTTCAAGATAGATGATGCATCTTGCTCATTGGTAACCTTAGAATCAATATTATTGGAGACTTTGTTTGAAGAGAATCTGAAAGTCTCTTCATGCTAGAAACAATGGCATCCAATGAGGCTTCACTTTTGATTCCTCTTTCTTCTTCTTTGCTTTGGGTAGTAGCAAAACTTGGTTTCTCCATGGATGGTTTGCTTCTCTCAAAAGAATCCTCATCTACAACCTTGGGATCAAATCCAAATCTGCAATAAAAATAATCTTTGAAGGAAATGGCTTTACGAATCTCTTCTCCCAAAGCTAGATACTCTTGGTAGTGGCGGGGCACATTTTCACATGCATATATCAATTTTGCTAAATACTTTTTAGGATTATCCATCGGTGGTTCAGCCCATTGGTATTCACTATACATTTTATCAGAAATTCAACCACCCTCATCTCTGGGTAGGCTTCCATCAATGTAAATGATTTCTTCTTCCTCATATAACTCAAAGCCTTCATCTTCCATGACTGTATCTAGTTTCATAGCTCCAAATTGAAGATAGTTCTGAGATATTTCTTCATCTGAGATTTAATTTCCACGGGATGAGCCAAGGAAAGTGATCTGACACCACTGTAATGTACCAACCAAGACTGATGATGCACTAACTGACTCTCCTCAAAGACTCAATGAGAAACAATGGACTCTGGTGACTAGTTTGAATGTAGGTAAGCAAAATCAAAGTATTCTAGAGGGGATGAGGAATATTCTAGATGATAGAACCTTTTCAAATAGTACCGGGACCATTAATGTTTCGAACATCACCCATGCTGAATTCTACTCCAATGCTCCTGGGCACCCCAACATATGCAAACTAGAACATCAACTAGGCATAGACTGAGAACCAATGGTGAAGGATTTAGAATTAGGGAGGCTAAATAAAATCAAATATCAATTGAAGGATAGCATAGCTTCGCTCCATAAATTTTTGGAAGGTTCTGAGGAAGTCTCACAAACATACAAAAAGAATTGCCTTCCTGGATTGCACAACTAGGCCAAATTGAGGACTTCCAAAATAGTCCGAGAGGTTCACAAATTTCTGATATTATGATTGGAATGAGTCATATGGAATATTAATTAACATTAGAAATAGAAATCACTTCATTTGTATCAATAATCGTTCATTTACCATACAAATTCTGAAAATTAGCTCATTTTCAATGAAATCTAGACTAGGTGCAAGAAGAGGTATTTAAATCAGATTTTTATTATGTATAACTTCAGAATTGACATCAGAGATCCATTATTATAGTCATATCATCCATCAACATCTGATTGATACATCAAATAGTTCTCAAGAATGAGATACAACAAGAAGAAACTCTTTCATTAGGAAAACTAGAAATTACTCATAGATCTGCATGGATAGCTATCAAATCTCTGTCACATGCTCATACTCCACTAGTGAAAACTTAAGGACATGCAATAAAATCAATTATAATGGATGAATACCATAATCCTCTCACATGAAGCAGGGGCACATCTCCCATCTTGGACTAGGGTCACATCTCCCAAGTCTCTGAGGCACAAATTCACTCACTCCAATTCTCAAACTATCAAAAGATGTGAAATGGAGTTGTAATACTCCTTTTATATATTGAGGTGACTTGTTGAGAAAGTAAGTTAGGCTTAGGCTCCCTCATGAAATGGATAAGGTTGCTTTGCTTTCTGCTTTTGCTTTATCCTGTTTTTGCTTTTCTATCCTACTTTTCCCACTTTTCTACCTTATCCTTCTTTTCTACCTTGTCATGCTTTTTCCTGTTTTTCTACCTTACCCTGCTTTTCTGCTTTGTCATGCTTTTTATTGCTTTTCTATTTTGTCATGCTTTTTCCTGCTTTTCTACCTTACCCTACTTTTCTGCTTTGTACTGCATTTTCTTGCTTTTCTGCTTTATCCTGCTTTTCTACCTTTGTCCTACTTTTCTGCTTTGTCTTGCTTTTCTACTTTGTCTTTATTTTGTCCTTCTTTTCTACTTTATTCTGCTTTTTCTGAGTTTTGCTGTTTTATTCTACTTTTTTCTCCTTTTATTACTTTCCTTGATTTGACTGCTTTATCTTTTCTTGTCTTGCAAGTTACCTCTTAGTCAACCTTATCCTATAAGGCACACTTGTGGAGCATTATCCACTTTATTCCAAAATAAAATAACTATTTAATGAAAAATACTTTTCATCAAGTGCATATCAAACTTTAAGAAAAAAAATTCAACACCTCCTAATTAATTAATTCCCGAACTTTCAGAATTAACCCCAAGTAAATGAGATTTCATCCTCGACCCAAGGGATTGATTGGGTTAGGAACTCAATCCAATGATCATCAATGAGGGGACATGACATGAATCATGGGGCTAACTGCACTTTTGTGACAGTTCTGTCATCTTCCAGAAGTCAGTCTGTAGCTATCAAGATTTCTTTTGTCTATGTTCAAAAGCTATGTCAGTTGTCTTTTCACCATTATCTCATATCCTATGGACTCAACCCTCATTCTCTCATTCTCTCATGCATATCTACATTATGTAGAGCTCCCAATTGTTGTTCATGACCCTTACCAAACCGTGTATAACCTAGAATTTCGAATTTAGATCCAACACTACAAATTTGGAAGGGAAAATAGATGGTTGTAGGCGAGCATAGAGGTTGGGAAAGCTAGGAACCCTTACCCATCAAGTTATCCTTCTCATAGGTGCTTGAGAATCCGTGGATTAAGACTACAAGTGGAAGACATGGATTAATACTACAAGTGGTTTTCCAACAACATATAGTGATTTGGTCTCCTTCTATGCTATCAAGACGGATCACCTAAGAGAACCATGGATCGGTGAAGGGGATGCCTGAGCATAGAAGGGTGTTGTGTGGGGTGGGTATTGTTGGAGCCAAGGATGTGAGGGTTGAGTGAGATCCTTTTAGAGATATGTATGAGAATTTGGTTAAGCATAGATAATAGAATGGGTTGTGGGCTGAGAGGGAGAATCCTGTAAGTGTTTCCTTTGCCCCAGTGGCCTCATCGCGTAGCTTAGGGGTGACCTTAGAAAAAAGAGTATATGTTGGACATAGTTAGACATAGTGCATATGGTTGAGTGGAAAATCACTCTTACACAACCAATTTCTTGCATCTACGTTGGATAAAGATAAGTATTATTTTGTATTTGAGTATGCAATGTTTTTACTTAATTCCCGTTATGACTATGCTTATATATGCATGTTATGTGTGTGTGGATAGAGTTTATTTCCGCTATGTATGTTTAGTTATGCATATATACACATATTTTACATGTTATGAAATTCGTACTATGGATATGGGGCAAAATTTAGAATCCCATAGTTGGTTAATGTCCCCTCTCGATGGCCGGATTGGGTGAATGAGATGTTACAGAGTGGTATCAGAGCTTTTGGTTGCAATACTGGAGTTGTATGGGCCAACAATTGAAAATTACAAGCATAAATAGAAAATGGTTATGTAGAAATTAGTTTGTATTAAATGACAGATACATGAACACGAGTAATTTCGAATTAAATTTGAAAAATCCCCCTTATTGTCTAAATAATATTTTGCATAGTTGCAAAATTTTGAAAAATTGGGAAATTTATAGTTGGGCCCCACCTGTTCCATGTGGATGGGTGACATAGAGGATCCACATGGGTAGGAGGTCCAATGTGGAGGGGCCACATGGGAATAATATGCGGCGTGGACTAGCCATATCGGATCCGCATGCATGGGTGACTGCATGTGGTGGAGTGTGAAGGTAGAAGGATATCATATCACTAGGATAAAAAATGACAACTGATAGCATTATAGGATCACGAAGATGCATGAAGTTTAATTGAATGAGTACGATCCTAAAAGGAAAACCATCCTGTCCACATTTCAATTGCTCATGTGGTCAGGATCGCAAAAGCAGTTATGGGAAACCACTTTCTCGAGGATCCTGAAACCACTTTTGGTCCTCCATGCAGTAATGAGACTTGGGGAGATGTGACATGCAATGACGTGATGTGCAATGATGGCCCCCCCCGCCATCATTCATGTCAGTGTTGGAAGATCATGCATATCTAATCGAAAATCTTTATTCTTTTAGGCCTACGAAGTTGCACAACATATAAATTAATTGGAAAAAGCCTGAAAGGAAAACTTCCTTGTTTATGTGTCGCCCTCTCATGCATTCAGGATCATAAAATCAGTTTCAGAAAACCACTTTCCTGCAGATCCTGAAACCACTTATGTATGATAAGTGGTAATATGGTGTGGGTTGGTGTTAGAGGTGCATGAATCAGGGGAAAATAAGCAGTTTCCATAGTAGAATTTCAGGTTCCAGAAATTGAAAAATGGCACTGATCCGATGTGCTAGATTGTGCAATATCGAAGGATTTATAAAATAAAAAAATGAGGGCGCTATCTTTGACTTGCCCTATAGCGGCGCTAGGAGGACACAAGGGGGAAATCCCCCTTGATGGATTTTTTTTTAAATCTACAAAGTTGGTTCTCAATTTCAACCGTAGCCGTGAACAGTTAGAGTTTGAGGGGGTGATTCATATGTTTCTATGGTTTGACAGAAATTGACAATATGGGTTGTTCCGATAATGCATGAAAATAATTTTATAATTTTCTGAGAATTTAATAAATCTAAAAAATGTGTTTATATGAACACGTTTTGCATATTTAGAATCATATCAGTGACTGTTAAGGGTCAACATAAAGTATAGTGCAGTTGGGAAATATTTGGTCTTGGTTGGGCCAAGATTATCATCATAATGGATGATGCACATGATCCTTATGAATCTGAGGGATATGAAGTGGGATAGAATATATAGGTTGAGAATGTAGAGGCATAGTCTAATGGTAGAAGAAACCAAGTGACTCCCCTAGACATTGCATAAACCATGAGGAGCCTAAGGGTTGAATTGCAGAGTGACATAATAGACAATGAGAGGTTGATTAGAGATCAAGAAGAACATAATTAGCTGAATGCAACTATGATTCACATCTTGAAATATATTTAGAGGAAAATTAACCATGGGTAGAACTCAGAAAATCAAGAAAAGAGTGAGAGTACCTCAAGGAGGAATTCCCATAAAAGATCCCATAGTTCAAGAAGAGTTTCAAGAGATATGACATATACTCCAGGAATCTCTTCTAGTGAGTCATCTGACTCTAGATAATTCATTGAAGGTTCAATCACTTCATCTCATAGAAATAAGAGGAAGAGGTCTTCCAAGAACAACTCACATGGATAATTTAAGAAGGACAAACCTCCTCAATTTGATGGTGAAGTAAAATTTGGTCAAGAAGCTAACGCTTGGATTTTTGGGACGATGAAGTATTTCCAAGTCCAAGACTACTTAGGAAATATGAAGGTGAGGGTGGCCATACTCAATCTGAATGGAAGAGAATTTATATGGTGGGATAACCTTAGGCAGATAAAGAGGATCAATGAAGGAAGATTGTGTGGAAGCAGTTCAAGAAGTATTTAAAGGAAAAGCACCTCTCTGATAGGTACTATGATGGAAAAATCAAAGAGTTCCATCAGATGAAATTGGGACAAATTACTATGTAGAAATATGCAAATAAAATTTTGGAGTTATTGAGATATGTCAAGTATATTAGAGATGAAAAAGTAAAAATTCAACGTTTTCTAAGTGGAATGCCCCAATCATATAAAGACAGAATCAATTTTGATGAACCTCAAACTCTAGAGGAGACCATAAGAAAGGACAAGTATTGTTATGCTAAAAAAAAAATCCATAATTCCATAAGGCATGGAAGGACAAGAAAAATGAGAAGTTTGACCAAAGGAAGAAGGGGTTTAAGCCTCCTCAAATTCAGAAGGGTTCAAGCCTCCTCAAATTCAGAATTCATCTAAGGAAATGACCATAGGTGTTAGGTTTAATGAGCATTAATAAATAAATAACTAGCGAGAAATAATACACAACAAGCAACCATACACTTGAGACACATATTTTACCCTGAAAACTCCATACGACGAAAAACCAACCAATGAAGATTTTCATTACATGGACAAAACTGGCCAACCGAGCCATACTAGCCACCACTCACCTCCAATATACCTTACAATGGAGTATGCCAATCCCTTTATAGGCTTCATTACATGCAATACCTTGGGCCAATACCATGGGATACCAAATACCATGGGCCCAAAACCACGTGCTGAGACCTAAAACACCTTTGACTCATTCTCGATTCAATATTAACCCTATCAATCCCCCCTTTAAGCTTGAATTGGGGATCTCACATACACCCCCCTATCACCTAGGTCTATCTCCCAAATTTACTGGTGAGTTACCAGGGGTATGCATGCCTTACCAGGTTTTATAGACATATGCCCTTTTACATACAAACTGCTCCATTAATTTGTTTTCATGTGTCTTCATGGTGACTACACCATCACCATCCATTGCTTCATCCTCTCACTTTTCCATGCTCGCTTTATTGATCATCTACTTGCTCATTTTATGCCATGCTCCCTTTGTACCTACATCCAACCATGTTATTGACGTCCATATAAAGAATAATCCATCTACCGGATTATCTGGGTCCTCAGTTGCTGTAACCACTAGTTCTATAGGAATTCTCTTTGCATACATGGTTCATCAATATTGGTCGCAAAAATGAGATTAAACCATCTCACATCCTCATACAATTAAAGACTCAACCTCTATAATCCACATCAAACAGGATACAAGTACACCTGCCACCCTTGTACCTAAAAAAATGTGGGGGTGTCGGATACCACCGATCATGCATCCCACAACATATTAATTAAAAATCAGGTGAAAAAAATATGGCCTCAAGGATCACCAACCACATGCTCTGATACCAGTTATTAGGATTATACAAGCATATATAATAATGAGAGAATAACCATTATCAAGCAACAATTTAAGAGACAACAATATACCCTGGAAAACCCCATGTGGGGAAAAATCAACACCAATGAAGATCTTCATTATATGGCCAAAACCGACCATCCGATCCAAGTGATCTCACCCGCTCACCTCCATGCCACTTTACAATGGAGCCTCCTCAATCCTTATAAAGGATTCTTTACACGAAATAATTTGGGCCAATACCATGTGCTAAAATAAACCATGTGCCCACAACTATGTGCTATATCTAAACAACCTTTGACTCATTCCCAAGTCAAGGTTAACCTAACAACAAGGTGTGACTAAGCCATCTATGATGATGAGAGACAAGCCAAGAGAGCCACTTCAATGTTGGGTATGTGGACATGACCATATGCTTAGTATCTGTCCACATCGGAATGGGAATTCAAAGCAAGTTAACAACATCTAAGAAGATGAAACTATGGGTCAAGTGGCAAGGACCATCTCTAGAATCTATGCATCCCTAGAGGACTACCAAGCATACCATAAGTCAACTATGGTTGAAGTTGAAGGTAAGATTGCCAAGCAATCTATTTCTATTTTGAGTGACCTTGTATCTACTCACAGTTATATCACTCCTAAAATTGTTGAGATTTGTGCTTTTAAGAAATCAAAGCATAGTAAATCATGGTTAGTCCAACTAGCCATTGGAACCAAGAGGAAAGTGAGTGAAATGGTGGAGAAATGCCCATTGGAAATTGGTGGACTATCCACTTTTGCAAATCTAAATATTTTTCCACTTGGTTACTATGATATTGTCATTGGAATGGACTGGTTGGAGGCCCATAGAGTTAAACTTGATTGCTACAACAAGACTTTTGAATGCATTAATGAGGAAGAAAACCCAAGGGTTGTAAAGGGAATTCCAAAGGTTGTTTCTGTTAGACAGATTTAAGCCATGCAGCTGAAGAAAATTTGTAGGAAAGGTTGTCAATTGTATGCATCCCATGTTTTGGAGAAAACATAAAATGATATTCCCAAGCTGGAAGATCACTATGTTTTGCAAGAATTCAGGGTTACGTTTCCTAATGAAGTGCCAAGAATTCCCCCAAAGAGGGACATTGATTTCACAATCGATATTGTGCCAGGAGCTGCACCAGTTTCCAAAACAACTTACAAGATGAGTACACTTGAATTATTAGAGATGAAATTGCAATTGCAAGAATTGTTGGAAAATAAGTATATTTTTCCAAGTGTGTCTCCATGGGGAGCACCCATATTGTTTGTGAAAAAGAAAGATGGAACACTCAGGTTATGTATTTATTATTGACAATTAAACAAAGTGACAATGAAGAATAAGTACCCCTTGCCTCAAGTTAATGATCTTTTTGATCAAATGAGAGGGGAAAAGGTATTTTCATAAATTGACTCGAGGCCTCATTACCTTCAAGTGAGAATCAAGGAAGAAGACATTCACAAGAAAACCTTTAGAATGAGGTATGGGAACTATGAGTTTGTGGTGGTGCCATTTGGACTCACGAATATTGCACCATCTACATTCATGTGTTTCATGAATAGTGTTTTCAGCAGGTATTTGGACAAGTTTGTTCTTGTTTTTCTAGATTACATTCTTATCTATTCTAAGAATGAAGAAGAGCATGAAGAACATTTGAGAATGGATTTGGAATTGCTAAGGGAGCATAAGTTGTATGCAAATCTAAGCAAATGTGACTTTTACAAAAACAAAATTAATTATTTGGGTCACATTATTTCAGAAGAAGGAATATCGGTGGACCCCGAGAAGATTGAAGCCATCATGAATTTACCAAGTCCAAGGAATGTGATAGATGTGAGATATTTTAGGGGTCTTGATGGTTACTATAGGAGGTTATCATTGAAGGATTCCCTAAGGTTACACACCCAATCAATTATTTTCAAAAGAAGGGGATACAATTTGAGTGGATACCGAAATGTGAAGAAAGCTTCCAGTTGTTGATGAAGCTTCTCACAAATGCTCCAATTTTGAAAATTGAAAACATAGAAAATAATTTTGTGGTGTGTACAGGTGCATGCAATAAGGGAATTGGAGGAGTTCTTATGCAATATAACCATGTGGTATGCTATGAGTCAAGGAACTTGAAAGAGCATCAGAAAAACTATGCTACCCATGATTTAGATCTTGCATCCATATTGCATGCTTTGAAAATGCGGAGGCACTATTTAATGGGCATAACATTTGAACTAAGGACAAACCACTGTGATTTGAAATATTTGTTTGAGTAGCCAACATTAAATGCCAGACAACCTGGATGGTTGGAATTTTTATGTGGATTTGATTTTGAGATCAAACACATAAAGGTTAAGGAAAACAAAGTGGCTAATGCACTTAGCAAAAAAGTACATTCAATGCATGTGAAAGCCATTAGCATCTGCCAATCAGATTTGAGGCAATTGATTGTTAACTGTATTGCTGAAGATGAACTGTATATGCAAATAAAGGGAAAGTTATAGCAGTATAATTTAGAGAAGATGTATGAAGGTTATAATTTGGAAGATGACATACTTCTTATTTATAAAAACATAATTTATATTCCAAGTGTGGCAGACTTGAGAGGAATTGTTATGGATGAAATCCATAAAATGCCATATTTCGATCACCGAGGATACTAGAAAACAATTGATATAGCAAGGAAGCAATATTTTTGGCCGAGAATGAAAAAGGACATTGTTGAGTATAATTGTAAGTGTATGAAATGTCAGCAAGTGAAAGTTGAACATCAACACCCAGCAGGTTTGTTGCATCCTTTCCCAATTCCGGAATGGAAATGGGAAGTGATTTCCATGGATTTTATTACAGGGTTTCTAATGACAGTGAGGAAACATGATTACATCATGGTTGTGGTGGATACATTATCAAAGGTATCAGAGTTTATATTTGTTAAATCCACATATAAAACATATGCCATTGCACATATTTTCATGAAGGAAATTTCCAGGTTGCATGGGTTGCCTAAGGAAATAATTTCAGACAGAGATACAAAGTTTACTTCAAATTTATGGAAAAGTATTTTTGAAAACTTGGGTATGCAACTGAAATTTAGTACTGCCTACCATCCGCAAATAAATTGGAAAACATAAAGAGTAAATCAGGTGCTTGAGGACATGCTTCACATGTACGTGATGGAATATTATCTACAGTTGGTAGATTTTGCATATAACAATGGGAAACAAGCATCATTGGGCATGAGTCCATTTGAAGCTTTGTATGAAAGAAAGTGAAGAACACTAGTTACTTGGGATAGTCCAGTGAAAAAAATTGTACTTGGGCCATAATTTCTTAAGGAAATGGAACAAGAGGTTGCAAAAATTAGACAAAATTTAAAGACAGCACAAGATAGACATAAAAGCTATGCAGATAAGAACATAGTGCATAGGGAATATTGTGTTGGGGATCGTGTTTACCTCAGAGTGAGCTCAAGGAGGAATTCCTTGAAGCTTGGAAGTTGTGCCAAGCTATCACCAAGATATTGCGGACCATTTGAAGTGCTTGAGAGGATAGGGCCAGTTGCATATGGAATTGCATTTCCTACTAATACTATATTTCATAATGTTTTTCATGTTTTTTTGCTTAAGAAATATGTACATGATCTTAACCATGTGATTGATTGGAATGTGATCTAGGTGGGACTCGAGGGAGAGTTCCAAACCAAGGCATTATGCATCCTAGAAAAGAAGGTGAAATTGATCCAGAACCGAGCCATCGTATAGGTAAAGGTGCAATGGAATCACTTCGTTCTCGATGAGGCTACGTGGAAGTTGGAGGATGCCATGAGAAAGGCATATCCATTTTTGTTCTAATGTTGAGAAAACATTGAGGACGATGTTAATCCAAGGGGGAGGGGATTGCAATACCCCCAATTTTTTCTTGGAATGTATTTAAACAAAATTATGTAAATGATGTAAATATGCTAGTATGAATTCCTAGTGCAGAGCTCAAGGCCAAGGATACGCTAGTGAATGGATAGGCATGCATGATATAAATGTTTATATTTGGACCATATCGTTGGTAGTCATGCTAACTCAAAATGTATGTAAATATTATATTGCATAAATAATAAAATGGTCCAAGATGGTTGTGTAAAAAGCACTGGAGGGGCTATGATTCCACCAGAGGGGAAGAAGAAAGGGGGTCTATGGGAGACTCGATCCTTTGTTTCCAAGTGTAAACCTTAGAACTCCTCCTATTTTTCCATATAAATTAAATAAGCCAGTTAACTCCTTTGACTGTTGAACCCAATCATTGAATGCATGTGTGAGTTTGGTGGGAAAAGTCACCTCATACAGTTATTGAAGCATGGGGCCAATTGCACTTTTGTGACAGTTCTATCAACTGCCAAAAGTTAGTCTGCAACTGTCAAGAGCCCTTTTCTCTATTGTTAGAAGCTATGTTAGTTGTATTTTCACCATTATCTAATATCCTATGGAGTTAAGCCTCATTCTCTCATTCTCTCATGCAGATCTACACTATGCAGAGCTCTCCATTGATGTTCATGACCCTCACCAAACTTTGTATAACCCAGAAATTCGAATTTAGAGATAACACTGCAAATTCGGAAGGGAAAATATATGGTTGTAGGTGAGCGCAAAGGTTGGGAAAGCTAGGAACTCTTACCCATTGAGTGTTGTTTCTCATAGGTGCTTGAGAAGCCATGGATTAAGAATACATGTGGTTGTCCAATAACACATAGCAGGTTGGTCTCCCTCTAAGCACACATTGGAAGCACCTAGCAAGAAGGATCTCCCAAGAGAATCATGGATAGGTGAAGGGGATGCCTAAGCATAGAAGGGTGTTGTGTGTGGAAAGTATTGTTGGAGCCAAGGATGTGAGGGCTGAGTGAGATCCCTGTAGATATCTGTATGAGCATTTGGATAAGCATAGAGAGCATAACATGTTGTGTACTCAGAGGAATAATCCTGTAGGTGTTTCCTTTTCCATGGTGGCCTCATATCCCATATTGGGGGTGGCCTCTTCGTAGAAATAGTATATGCTGGGTAGAGTTCCTATGGTTGGGTGGAAAATCTCTCTTACACCCAATTTCTTGGATATGCGTTGGATAAAGATAAGTATTCTTTTGTATTTGAGTATGCAATGTTTTTACTTAATGCTTTGCTATGACTAGGCTTGTATATGCATGTTGTGGGTGCGTGGATAGAGTTTATTTCCATTTTTTATTTTTAGTTATGCATCTGCACACACATTTTACATGTTATGAAATTCATAATGTCCCCTCCTGATGGTTGGATTGGGTGAAGGGGATGTTACATTTATATGGAGTAACCTCCAGGGTTTGAGAAGTGTGGGAGTCTTTTCTATCAACTAAATACATCCTTATACGGTTTGAAGTAATCCTCCAAGGTCTGGCATGAAAAGATCGATCAAGTCTTCCTCAATGTTTGTTTTAAACATTATGAATTAGTTCATGGTATTTATATTTTACATGTAAATTATAATACTTTAATTTTTGTACTATATTTCAATCATTTAATTATCACTAGAAGTAGTGTTGATCTAATTTTGGATTTGAAGAAATAGTTATAACACACATTTGAAATCAATGACCTTGGTATGCTGCATTTCTTTTTAGGCATCCAAGTATTACAAATGGATGATGGTATCTTTTTTTCTCAACCTAAGTATTTCATGGACATATTGCAAAAATACTAAATGGAAGATTGTAAAATGTGTGCTATACCTTGCCAATTAGGAGAAACTCTTACTAAAGAGTGTGGTTCTTCAAGTTGATGCTACTCTTTACTAGCAACTTGTTTATAGCCTTATTTATCTAACTCACATTTGACTTGATATTTATTTTTATGTTAGTATGTTCTATAAGTTCATGTAGGATCTGAGATGATTTTTCATTATTTGAGGGATCTCATCAGCTTGGTATAAAATGTTGCAATAAAAATATGAACAAGTTAGTCAAATATACTGACTCAAAATGGGTTGGAGATGGAGATGTTGAGAAGTCAACTTCTTGATATTTTTCCATATTATCCTAGATCCATATCTTTGTCTTGTAAAAAGTAGAAGGTGGCCTCTTTTTTACCACAAAAGCATAATATAGAGGTGTAGTTAATGTTGTCACAAAGGTATCGTGGATACACAATTTAATGGGTGAGATTGGATTTCCCTTTGAGGAATTAACTATAGTGTATTGTGATAATAAAAGTGAAATACATGTAGGTGAGAACCTTGTTTCTCATAGTAAGATGAAGCATGTGGATATTCATGTTCATTATATGAGGTAATTGGTACATGATACTATTGTGTGGATGGATCAGGTCCTATCACTGAGAGGGGAGGGTGAATCAATGACACAACTTTAAATCAAATTTATTTTACTTAGTTAATTATAGTTTGCAGATATAACAACAAATTTGAACTCAATGATTTATCGTGGAACCCAACTGGGAAAACCACCAACACTTTTATATTAACTGCAAAATTTGTTTTACAATTTACAATAGAAGGAAGATGTTTTCTTCCTCTTTTGGATAAGCACCCACTGATCAGGATGCACCCACACCCATATTTAGTCAGTTACAACTAACAAGGAAGCACCTACTCCCTTGCAGGCACCAACCTTCCCTAGCTCCTCCCAGCCACCCTCTATTCATCAATATGGAAATGGGATATGCAGTCCTATAGTGGTCTTTTGTGTCAGACACTAGACTTCATAACTGTTGTTCTGTCTTATTCTGTTCTTTGTCTTCAAGAAATATTCAACAAACACTTTTTCTCCTTCACATCTCATCATACTTATAGTTCTTAAAAATATTCAATATAACTCTTCATAACCATCACACCTCTTCATAAAAAAAAAAATTATAAAAAAATAACGAATTTGTCATTTTTTAATTTTGTTCCATCGCGAATGATTCAGTCTAACCGTGTCTTCATGCAAAGTAACTATCTTTGTTTTCGCAGGGATTTTACTAACTTTGGTGATCCTTCAGTTTATCATTTAGACAATTCAACGGTCTCAACATTTGAGTGAACTTTGGCTATTCTCTAGAACTTGCATTATTCCAAAAAATCCGATAAGAGTAGTAACCTCATCATTGGTTCTTCCAACTGAACTAACAAACAACCATTCTCATGCCAATAGTTATATTAGTCCATTGATTTTCCATTTTTGCCAACCAAACTAGCCTTCTTCCAATTCAACTGCTTTGTCATTTTTTCCAAAAGGTAGGGAATGGTCATTGTCGCCTCTTCCAAAAGGAAGGGGGCCTGACAAGTTGTTCTGGGCTCCAGGATGGTGACTACTCGTGGAGTCTAAGCACCTAGATCCCCCACCATACCTTTTCACTATGCGTCAAATACCCATAGTGAGTCTGGCCCTTATAAATCCATATGAACTTTAACACGCTACCAATGTGGGATAAATCCCAAATGACAAATTAATACCCACCATTTGATCATTCGATTAGACGATTCTCGAGTATCCTTCTTGCAATTCTTTTGATTTCACCCTCCTTCATGATATCCCGATACACTCTCGAATCACTTTCTTCCTGTAGCTCTCAAATTACATACACGATCCCATATAATCCACAAAGACTCCATAGAATCTCATCATTCCCCTCAAATAACTCATCTCACATGCACTTCATGCTCTTCTTTACGTATGCTTTTTATTGCTCCTACAATCATCAAACACGAAGAAGGTAGCCTAGATATTTCACATCACACTGCTTATCAAATGATTTCATCTTAATCAAGTATCGAGGGTTCTGCCAATCGTTGGGTTCAAATCAATCTATAGATTACATTGCTTCTTTATAACTATCCTGAAATTGCAAACAATGCCAAGCCTTTTCAACCTTTCCACACCTTAGGGTACTTAAGAACATCCCTTGTTCATCACACCATTCAATTTACCTTATGCATACACCATAATACATTTTCTTGGTAGACTTAGAACCCTCTAAAACATCTTGCTCTCTTCATTACCATCACAAATGTAAACTCCTACATTCAAATCAAGATCTACTCCATTAAAGTTGCCTTCCTCATCAACAATTCTTAAACATAATGTTGATGTATATGTAACTTCGGAATATATTTCACCTATGTATATTGTACTCCTATAGAGATGTTATTATTCCTCTATACGAAAGTGTCGTCATTTGTATTGACAAGTGTTGCAAGTGTCGCAACTTGCTTGTGATGGGTTATTAGACCACCAAGTGTGGGGTCAGCCCTGATTAGTATTACCATGGGTTATTAGACTGAGTTAGACAAGTCAGCCCTGCTAGTTTATTGGGCAGGTCAGGTCATGTATAAATAGAGTGTGGGGGGAACTCAATTTGATCACTTCATTATTCACTTCTACACTCATCGGAAAGTAGCGTACAAGTGAGGAAGGAGGAGTAGCTTCTAGGAGGATTATCTCTTGTACTTGGGTTGTATCATTGCTCTTTCTATCTCCGAGGAAGTTGTGGGGTTTTTCACCTTTATGGTTTTCCCTAGTGAAACTCTGTGTGTCTATTGTCTCATGTGTTTGCTTGTTGTGATTGATATGTTGTACATGTTATTCTCTCAGTAAAGATCCTAGAGTATATTGAATTAATGCTAAAAAATTAACATGGTATCAGAGCTAACATGAGAATAAGACACTGTACAGTTGTGGAAGCTAGGGATTCTTGTTTATTGGGTTTCTCTTCATAGATATTGAAAGGCAGTAGGGTATTTTGACTCTCCTCATCAAGGCACATCTTTCTGTCCAATCAGAATTCAATTCTGGGCACTTTCATTTTTGGCCCTAAAAATTAGGGTTTCCACAAAAATAGGAATTTCTGAATTTTGAGATCATAGCTGGAATCTCCTTGAAAACATCGAAGTTTAGAGCTTTGGATCAAACTTTTTGGTTGGGTGAAGTTCCAGGAAACTCAAAACCTAATTCAGGGTCCTCACTAGTGAATCCAGGAGATTGAAAAGCATTTCTGAAGGGTGAAACTTTGAAGTTTTCAAATTCTGAGTATACCAGGATGATCAAATCATCGAGGCGCATCTATCTATCCTTTTAGAAAGTTGAAATTCACATTTTTAATTTTTAGGGTTTCTTTGAGAAACCCTAATCCAGCACCAGATCCAGATTTCTGCAAATCAAGTGGTAAGACCTAAATATGGTCTATTTCCATTTGAATTACTCTTTAAGATGTCTCACCACACCAAGCTTGAGGATAAGCTTGAAGGGGCTGATAACTTCCGAGCATGGAAGTATAGGATTGGGTTAATCCTGGAAGAAAATGAACTGGACACCTACATAAGTTTTGAGGTCCCTGTCCCAGAGGAAGAAGAGGCTAAGGCCTTACATAAGAAGAACTTGGTCAAGGAAAAGAGAATCATTGTTGATTCTATCAAAGACCATCTCATACCACATATTTATTCTCTAAATACACCCAAGGAGATGTTTGACTCCCTGACCAGGCTATTTGAAGGGAAGAACATAAATCGGAAGATGACTATGCGAAACCAATTGAAAGGGGTAAAGCTTCAGAATGGAGAGACCATTCAATACTATTTTTCTAAGGTCTCTCAGATCAAGGAACAAATTTAAGCTGTGGATGAAGTAGTGGATAATGGTGAAGTTGTTATGATCACATTGAATGGCCTACCTAGGTCATGGGACTCCTTCATCCAAGGAATCTGTGCAAGAAGAAAACTGATTTCTTTCAGTAGGCTGTGGGAGGAATGTTCTCAAGAAGAAGCTAGGCTTGTGGCCCGAGAAGAAAAGATGGGGAATGAAGATCAAGCTCTCACAACACATACCAGGAAAGGTAAGTTCAAGAAGGAGTAATATCTTAACAGAAAACCTTCACACCACCATCATAAGAAAGATATCAGATGCTTCACTTGCAATGAGAAGGGACACTTTGCTGCAGATTGTCCCAAGAAGAAGAAAGACAACAACAACAACTTCAACAACAATAAGAAGAACAACAAGAGGAGATATCATGCTCATGCTGTTGAGGATGATGAACCTCCCAAGAAGAAGGCTAGAATAGAAAGTGATGATTCATCAAGTGAAGATGAATATGTTCTAATATCTGCTCTCATAGGTACTATCTCTCATGGATGTAATGATTGGCTTATTGATAGTGGGGATTCCAAACACATGACTGGGTTTAAAGAATCTTTTGTAAATCTATCTGAACATGATTCACCCCATAAAGTGGAACTTGGGGATGACTATCAATATCCTATCAAGGGAAGTGATGAAATGGAAGATACACCAGATGGATGTCAAGACAACTTTCTTGAATGGTGTAGTTGAGGAGGAAGTGTATGTGGAGCAGCCACTTGGTTTTGAGACACATGACAGGGAGTCATATGTGTGCAAGTTGAAAAAAGCCTTGTATGGCTTGAAGCAAGCTCCTAGGACTTAGTATGGTAGGATAGAAAAATTTCCATCCAGTTTGGGCTTTACTAAGAGTAAAGCAGATTCCAACCTTTACTACAAGGTTGAGGAAGGCAATCCTGTGATACTACTTCTGTATGTGGATGACCTGTTTGTTACAGGTGAGGATGGATTGATTGCCGATACTAACAGGAAGCTTGCTTCCGAGTTCGAGATGAAGGACTTGGGGATGATGCACTATTTTCTAGGCATGGAGGTGTGGCAGAGTGCAGATGGTATCTTCCTTGGACAAGGGAAGTCTGCAGTAGAGATCCTGAAGAGGTTCGAGATGATGGACTGCAAGGCCATGGCCACACCTATGGCATCGAACTTGAAGCTTCTGTGTGATGTTTCATCTGAGCCGGTTGATGTCACAGTGTATCGTCAGATGATTGGGTCCTTGATATACCTGATGAACATGAGACCATACATTTTCTTTGTGGTGAACACATTGAGCTAGTTCCTGACGGATCCCAGAGGTGTTCACCTCGTTGCTGTAAAGCATATTCTGAGGTACCTGAAGGGTAAAATTGACTATGGGATCAAGTATGATACGAATCAAAAGTTTAACCTGCAGGGTTATGTTGATTCAGACTGGGCAAGAAATGCTGCAGATAGGAAGAGCACTTTTGGGTGTTGCTTTAGTATGGGATCAGGTGTGATCTCTTGGTTTAGCAGGAAGCAGTCCTACGTAGCACTGAGTACAACTAAAGCAGAGTATGTTGCATCTTGTTTGGCTAGTTGTGAGGCAGTATGGCTGAGGAAGCTACTGTCTGAGTTATTTGATCTCCTGTTGGAGGCTACTGGTATCTTTTGTGAAAACCAGAGTTGTGTGAAGTTGTCTAAGAACCTAGTGTTCCACGACAGGTCAAAGCACATTGAGATCAAATATCAATATATTAGGGATATGGTGCAGAGAGGAGCAGTGAATCTCCTGTATGTTGCGATGGATAAGCAGGTTGCATATGTGTTGACGAAACCACTAGCCAGAGTGAAGTTTGAGTACTTCAGAGAGAGGCTTGGTGTTCTTCAGATTGACAACACTTCTAGGAAGAAGTGATGGACACATTTGCAGGAGCCATTCCGAGCATGGTGAGAGGAGGTTACTTCCCATGGCTATGGATGTAAGTGCTGGATGATAAGCATCAGGACAATGCTCCAGTTACTGCTTTGTATATGCATCATGTTGGATTCTTTGTATGATCAGTTGGATCATGTATATGTATATGCATCATGTTGGATTCTTTGTATGATCAGTTGGATCATGTATATGTATATGCATCATGTTGGATGCTTGTTATGATCAATTGGATCATGTATATGTATATGCATCATGTTGGATGCTTGTTATGATCAGTTGGATCATGTATATGTATATGCATCATGTTGGATGCTGGATATGATCAGTTGGATCATGTATTTGTATATGTATCAGTTGGATACATTGTATGATCAGGTAGATCATGTATGATGATATGTATCAGGTAGATACATTGTATGATCAGGTAGATCATGTATGATGATATGCATCAGGTAGATACTTGGTATGCATCAGGTGGATGCACTATATGATTAAGATGATCATGGATGATGAGCTTCAGGATGTTGCTCCAGATGATATGTATCAGGATGATGCTGTGATGATGATCAGGATGATCATGTGATGATGTACATCAGGATGATGTATGGTGAGTATTAGATTGATACTCTGTGGCCGTGGACAAGTTGTGTAGATGATCATATAAGTAGACATGGGAGATCCTGTAGGTTGGGTTGTGTGCCCGTAATCAGTCTTGGCATTCTCTTTCGAGGCATTGCTCTGGGAGGACATATAAGTAGACCTGGGAGATCCGATAGGTTGGGCTGTGCACCCATAATAAGTCCTGGGATGCTCTTTCGAGGCATTGTCCTATGGCATATAAGTAGAACTGGGAGATCCGATAGGTTGGGTTGTCTTCCTGTCATAAGTCCTGGGATTCTCTTTCGAGGCATTGCCATGACCAGATGTAAGTAGACCTGGGAGATCCGATAGGTTGGGTTGTGTGCCCGTAATAAGTTCTGGGATGCTCTTTCGAGGCATTGTGGTGACCACATGTAAGTAGACCTGGGAGATGCGATAGGTTGGGCTGTGTTCCCGTAATAAGTCCTGGGATGCTCTTTCGAGGCATTGTGGTGGGGTTCACATATAAGTCGAACTAGGAGATCTTGTCGGTTGTGCTTCGACACATAAATGGTCCTGGGATACTCTTTTGAGGCATTGTGATGCATGTAATAAGTCTTGAGGATTCCACAGTATGGCTAGTGACGATGAAGACCTGCAGGTGGTGGTCCTACATCCAACATGAAAAAGGGCTGGCTCAATAGAACTTCCTATGACGAGTAGATTGGAGATTGATTGATATAGCAGCAGTAGAGACAATGACGATGACTTGATGACGACGATTGAGTGACGATGATCCAGAGAAGAAGACTTGTGCTACCATATCTGGGTTGAGAAATACCTTCCTTATTAAGAGGGAGTGTTGATGTATATGTAACTTCAGAATGTATTTCACCTATGTATATTGTACTCCTATAGAGATGTTATTATTCCTCTTTATGGAAGTGTTGTCATTTTTATTGACAAGTGTCGCAACTTGCATGCGATGGGTTATGAGACCACCAAGTGTGGGGTCGGCCCTGATTAGTATTACCATGGGTTATTAGAATGAGTTAGACAAGTCGGCCTTGCTAGTTTATTGGGCAGGTCAGGTCATGTATAAATAGAGTGTGGGAGGCACTCTATTTTATCACTTCATTATTCGCTTCTACACTCATCGGAAAGTGGCACACAAGTGAGGAAGGAGGAGTAGCTGCTAGGAGGACTATCTCTTGTACTTGGGTTGTATCATTTCTCTTTTTATCTCTGAGGAAGTTGTGGGGTTTTTCACCTTTATGGTTTTCCCCAGTGAAACTCTGTGTGTCTATTGTCTCATGTGATTGCTTGTTGTGATTGATATGCTTGATATGCTGTACATGTTATTCTCTCGTAAAGATCCTAGAGTATATTGAATTAATGCTAAAAAATTAACACATACTGCTGCAGAACTATCATTTATAGAAACCTTTCCTATAAAGACTTTTTCAGTGTTATCAGCTTGTGGTTCACCTTGAAATTGCTCTTCTTGGAGATCAAATGCATCATATCATCACAGTTAGTATATCAAACAATTAACACCATCTTCTTTGTCATCATCCTATTTGCCATCAATGCCAACCTGTATTGCCAACAATCTTCCCCTTCGACATTGATGGAAATACTATTTTAATTTCTCCCCCTTTGACATCAAGGGAAAAGGGTTGAATGACTCCCCTTGACTTTGATCAGTGTCTCCCCCTGAACTAATGCTAACTTATGCATTATTTTCTTGAGAGATTATATTGGAAGAGAGACTATTCCTAATATTTGCCTGAGATATTCAAATACATATCTACTTAAGGGTTTAGTAAAAATGTCTGCAACCTGTTCTTGTGTTGGGACATATTCCAATTTAATGTTCTTATTTGCAGCTTGATCTCTTAGATAGTGGTATTTTATTGGAATGTGTTTTGCTTTGGAGTGTTGGACAGGGTTCTTGGAGAGCCTTATAGCCCTTGTATTATCATAGTAGATAATAGTGGGTTCTTCAAATACTACTTTGGTGTCTTGTAAGGTTTGTTTCATCCATTCCACTTGTGTGCAACATTTTGCTACTGCAATATACTCAGCTTCAGTGGTAGATAGAGAAATTGAGGTCTGTTTCTTGCTTGCCCAAGCTACCAATGATTCTCCCAAAAAGAATGTCCTCCACTTGTACTTTTTCTATCATCTACACAACCTTCCCAATCTGCATATGAATAGGACTTTAAAGAGAATTCTTTCTTTCTAGGGTACCACAATCCAAGATCTATGGTTCCTTTTAAGTACCTAAAGATTCTTTTCACAGCTTGAAAATGGATCTTTTTTGGTGCAGCTTGGAATCTAGCCACCATTCCAACAACTTGCTTGATATCAGATCTAGAAGCTGTTAAATAGAGTAAACTCCCAATCATTGATCTGTAGTGTTTTGGATCTACAACCTTGGACTCATCTTCCTTGCTTAGTTTGCATCCTACTGTCATAGGTGTACAAACAGGTTTGTAGTCCTCTAACTAGAATTTCTTGAGCATATCTTTAACATACTTGGACTGATGGATAAATATTCCCCTTTTGGACTATACTACTTGTAATCCTAGAAAGAAATTCAGGTCACCAAGCAATGACATTTCAAATTCTTGCTGCATCCTCCTAGAAAAAGTTCTTACTCATGTTTTCATCATCACTCCCAAATATAATATCATCAACATATACTTCCACAATAATCATGCTATCATCAACAATTTTACAGTAAATATGACTGTCTGCATATCCTCTTTTGAGGCCTTGTACTTGTAAATAAGAATCTAGCCTTGCATACCATGCTCCGGGTGCTTGTTTGATCCCATAGAGTGCTTTCTTTAGTCTACATACATAGTCTCCTTTATCAGTAAATTGAAATCCTTTTGGTTGTTCAATATAGACTTCCTCTTCTAAGTTTCCATTGAGAAATGCTGACTTGATATCCATCTGGTATACTTTCAATTTTTTGTAGTTGGAAAAGGCTAAGAACATCCTATTTGCCTCTAATCTGGCCACAAGTGCAAAAGTTTCTTCAAAATCTACTCCTTCAACTTGAGCATACCCTTTACATACCAATATGGTTTTGTTCCTTATTACTTTCCCATTTTCATTTACTTTGTTTTTAAACATCTATTTAGTTCCAATGACATTCTTATTTCTTGGTCTTACCAGTTCCCAAGTTTGATTCTTTTCAATTTGGTCCAATTCTTCATTCATAGCATTGGCCCAATTCTCATCTTTGCATGCCTCTTTGATTGAGCTGGGCTCAATATGTGACAAGAGTGTTATTTCTGTTTGATACAACAATTGTCTTCTTGTCTACACTCACGTGCCTTTATTTCCAATAATTAGGTCTTCAGGATGATTCCTTTGAGTTATTCTTGAGAGTGTCTTTGTGTCTCTTCTTGGGGATTCTTATTTTATCTCTTCTTCTTGAATATCTTCCTCTTCTTCTCTGGTATCCATTTCATCTTCTTGTATATCTTCATTTTATTCTTCATCTGCTTGTGTACCAATTGAATCATCATCATCTTCGTCTTCATTGTCAATTATGGTCTCTTGATGTTTGATCTTGTTTATTTTTAAATCATCAACTTTAACATCTGCACTCTCAATAATCTTATGTAATCTAAGATTGTAGCATCTGTATGATTTTTTGGTAGAAGCATATCCAAGAAAGATACCTTCATCATATCTAGCATCAAATTTTCTGAATTTCTCATCAAGACTTTTGATGTAACATTTACTTCCAAAGATCTTGAAGTATTTTACCGAAGGAGCTCTCCCAAACCATAGCTCATAAGGAGTCTTATTACTATTAATCCTGAGCTGACCTCTATTTAATATGTGTACTGTTGTGCTTACATCTTCCCTCCAATATCCATCAGAAAATCTTGCTTCATTGAGAATAGTCCTTGCAGACTCCTGGACTATTATATTCCTCCTCTCAGCAATCCCATTTTGCTGAGGTGTTCCGACAGCAGAGAATTGTCTCTTAATTCCATGGGTTTCACATAAGAGATCAAACTCTTTTGAGGTGAACTCACCACCATTATCTGATCTAAGACATTTGATTTTTTCCTCTGTTTCATTTTCAACAAGGGTTTTAAAAGCTTTTAACTTGTTAAATGATTTTGATTTTTCCTTGAGAAAAAATACCCAAGCCGTTGTAGTAAAATCATCAATGAACAACATAAAGTAGGACTCTCCTTGTAGGTCCACAGAGGTTAGTTTGAACCAGCTCTAAAGGTTTTGAGGTTGAGTATTCTTTTGTTTTGAACCTTATTCTAGTTTGCTTCCCTAGTTGACAATGTCTACATATAGGATTTGAAGGTTTTGTGATCTTTGGCAAGTTTCTTACTGCCCCAATATTGTTGACTGTCACTAAATTGTCAAAGTTAATCCACCCCAACCTCCTATGCCATAGCCAACGTTCATCTACTAAATTTATATGAAATTCCTCATTCAATTTTTTATTTAGTATGTATACATTCTCAGGAGTTCTAGGAGCAGTACCAACCAATTTTCCCGAGTCCTTTCTCCTAATCTCACATCTCTGGCAATCAAAGATGCAAATGTGCCCCTGATCACAGGTTTGGATGACACTTAATAGGCCAGGTTTTATATTTCCAACAAGCAACACATTTTTGGCTTTGTATTTTCCCAAATTCACAGTGCCTTTACCAAGAATGTTACCTGAAGCATTGTAACCAAATATAACTTTACCATTTTGTTTCTTTAAGTTCAAAAACTTGTCCTTATCTCATGTCATGTGTTTTGAACAACCACTGTCAACATACCAGAGATCTCCTTTATCTTGGGCTTTCAAGGCAATAAGACATTCCTCTTTTGATGTTTTTTCTTTCCAAAGATTCTTTTTCTCTTTAATGAACTTTGGTTTTTTCTGAGATTTCCACTAGTCTGCAACTACTTGTTTTATGTCCATTGTTATGACATTTGAATCATTCTAAGTTCGTTTCTTGTAGAGGTGCAAAGGAGTTATAATTTCGTCTCTTAACTTGATCAACTATTTTGTTGTCTTTGGGGTTATAGTTCTTAACCCTCAAGTTTTTCCTTCCATATGTTCTACAATTCATAGCTTTGTGTCCGAAGTTAGAGAATGCAAAGCAATAACCAAAGGAAATGTGAGGATACTTGTTTTGATAAACCTTCTTTGGTGTCGTCTTTAATTCCTTCTTGATGGGTGGAAATAATCCTCTAGAGTTCTGGTCATTGCTTGTGTTTTCTTCATCTTTCTTCTTGAATGTACTGAGGAGAGAAGCTGCATAAGATTTTGAGTTAACTTGGTTTTCTTCTTGAGAATAACCTATTCCATTTTTGTTACTTGGATCCCTTTGTCTGGTTATAATCTTATCTAATACTTTAGAGCTATTTTTATATCTTGTTTGGATATGTTTTGCATCAAACTCTTTTCTTAGGTGAACTAATTATGCCTCCATTCTTTCACAGGTTAGTTGTTTCTCTTTAAGAGCCTTCTCCAGTTCCATCCTATTTGCATCTAGGATTTGGTTTTCCAGGTTGCTCATGATTTTTTCCATCTCTTTTTCTTTCTGTTCATGTTTTTCCTTTTGTTCAACTACAAAAATTTTCAGTTGTATATATATGTTTTTGTATGTTCTTAATTCATCCAAGGCACTGGGAAGTTCTTCTTCCATATTAACCTCTGCTTCATCTTCTGACTCTTCCTCATGCTCAATTTATTCTATCTCATTAGACTCTTCAATACCTAGAAAAATAACTTCATCATCACTGTCACTTAACTCAGATGAACTGTTGTTCTCTTCTTTTGAGTAGAATTTTTTTTCTCCTTTGTAATACTTTTTCTTATAGTGGGATTTTCCCTTTTTCTTGTGTTGTTTATTTGTGTTATCTTCATCTTCAGAGTCTTCCTTGGGATATGGACACTTGGCTACAAAGTGCCCAATTTTGCCACAATTAAAACATTTTAAGGGAAGATTGCCTTTGTACTTCCCTAATCCTTTCTGAAGTTTCTTAATAAAATTGGATTCTTCTACATTTGATTCTTCATGATGGCTGGGTTGAGGTTTTTGCTTCTGTTTTTTTGTTTTCTTGAGCACCTTGACGGCTACCTCTCCTTTGGGAGGTTCTCATGACCTAATCTTAACTCATAGGTTGTGAGGATTCCATACAATTCATCCATGGTGAGTTGATATAGATTCTCTCAGTATTCAAGAGTGGACACTTTAGGATTATATAGCATAGGAAGTGTTCTTAGTATATTTTCAACTAACTCATCGTCTGGTACTTCTACTCCCAAACCTTTGATTGCATTAACAATACTATCAACTCTTTCAAAGTAATCTGAGATATTTTCATCATCCTTCATTTTTAGACCTTCATATTGTACTTTGAAAGATTGAAGTTTGGCCCTCTTTACTTTGGAATATCCTGCATATTTAGTTTCCAATTTAACCCAGAGTTGTTTTTCATTTCCACAGGTTAGTACTTTAGCAAGGACCTTCTTACTCAGTCCAGCTTGTAGTGTATTTAAAGCCTTTGCATGTTCCCAAAATTTCTTCATGTCTTCTGCTTCTGTGGGAGTGACTTTTGCAACATCATATCCTTATTCAACTAGTGTCCATACTTCCATTCCAATGGACATAAGATAGATTTTCATTCTAATCCTCCAGAATGCATAGTCTTCACCATCAAATAGGGGGACTCTTAATGACATCTTCATCTCCTGATCCATTCTGATGTATACTTCTCTTCAAGTGATTAAAATTTCTATTGAAGAGACCGACTCTGATACCAATTGATGGATCAGGTCCTATCACTGAGAGGGGGGGGGGTGAATAAGTGACACAAATTTAAATCAAATTTATTTTACTTAGTTAATTATAGTTTGCATATATAACAACAAATTTGAGCTCAATGATTTATCGTGGAACCCAATTGGGAAAACCACCAACACTTTTCTATTAACTGTAAAATTTGTTTTACAATTTACAATAGAAGGAAGATGTTTTCTTCCTCTTTTGGATCAACACCCACTGATCAGGATGCACCCACACCCCTATTTAGTCAGTTACAACTGACAAGGAAGAACCTACTCCTTTGTAGGCACCAACATTCCCTAGCTCCTCCCAGCCACCCTCTGTTCATCAATCTGGAAATGGGATATGCAGTCCTATAAAGGTCTTCTGTATCAGACACTGGAATTCATAACTGTTGTTCTGTCTTCTTCTGTTCTTTGTCTTCAATAAATATTTGACATACACTTTTTCTCCTTCACATCTCAACATACTTATAGTTCTTAAAAATATTCAATATAACTCTTTATAACCATCACACCTCTTCATAATTTTTTTTTTATAAAAACATAACAAATTTGTCATTTTTTAATTTTGTTCGACCGTGAATTACTCATTCTAAATTTGTCTTCATGCAAAGTAACTGTCTTTGTTTTTGCAGGGATTTTACTAACTTTGGCGATCCTTCAGTTTGTCGTTTCGACAGTTTAGCGGTCTCAACATTTGAGTTAAATTTGGCTATTCTCCAGAACTAGCATTATGCCAAAAAATACAATAAGAGTAGTAACCTCATCATTGGTTCTGCTAGGTGAACTAACAAATAATCATTCTAGTGCAAAAAGTTATATTAGTCAACGGATTTTCCATTTCTGCCAACCAAACTAGCCTTTTTCCAATTCAATTGCTTTGTCGTTTCTTCCAAAAGGTAGGGAACGGTCATTGTTTCCTCTTCCAAAAGGTATGGGGTTTGACAGGTCATCCCGGGCTCCAAGCCGGTGACTACTCGTGGAGTCCAAGCACCTAGAGTCCCCACCATACCTTTGCACTACACATCAAATACCCATAGTGAGGTTGGCCCTTATAAATCCATATGAACTTTAACACGCTGCTAATGTGGGATAAATCCCAATAGACAAATTAATCCCCACCATTTGATCATTCGATCGGACGGTTCCTGAGTCTCCTGCCTGCAATTATTCTGATTTCACTCGCCTTCATGCTCTCCTGATTCCCTCTCAAATCACATTCTTCCTGCAGCTCTCAAATTGCATACATGATCCCATATTCTCCAAAAAGACTCCGTAGAATCTCATCATTCCCCTCAGATCGCTCATCTCACATGCACTTCATGCTCTTCTTTACGTATTCTTTTTATTGCTCCTGCAATCATCAAACAGGGAGAAGGTAGCCTAGATATTTCACATCACACTGCTTATCAAATGATTTCATCTTAATCGAGTATTCAGGGTTCTGCCAATTGTTGGGCTCAAATCAATTTGTAGATTACATTGCTTCTTTATAACTATCTTGAAATTGCAAACAATGCCAAGCCTTTTCAACCTTTACACACCTTAGGGTACTTAAGCACATCCCCTGTTCATCGCACCATTCAATTTCCCTTACGCATACACCACAATACATTTGCTTGGTAGACTTAGAACCTTCTAAAACATCTTGCTCTGTTCATTACCATCGAAAATGTAAACTCCTACATTCAGATCAAGATCTACTCCATTAGAGTTGCTATCCTCATAAAAAATTCTTGAACATATTGCTGCAGAACCATCATTTATAGAAACATTTCCTATAAATACTTTTCTCAGTGTTATCAACTTGTGGTTCACCTTGAAATTGCTCTTCTGATAGAGAAAAGGCATCATATCATCACAGTTAGCAGATCAAACAATTAACACCGTCTGCTTTGTCATCATACTATTTTCCATTAATGCCAACCTGTATTGCCACATTGCCAACACATGTTTCTTATTTATTGCATGATAACGGATCAAATTGTTGATATCTTTATGAATCATTTAACATAATATAAGTTTGTGAAGCTTTTAGATATCAAGAAGTTGCAATTATGGTGGGTTGTACATATATCATTAAATATCTAGAGACTTGTGTTGAGGGGGGGGTAGAACAATAGGCTTTTCACACCTCTAGATCGTTTGAAGATAGTTAATCGACAAACAAGGGTCGACCAAGAGAGTTGACTAAGGGATCAACTAGGTAATCGAATGGTCAATCAAGTCGACCAAGTTAGTTAAATAATGCACAAGTTGAGGTTAAAATAAAAGAGATATGGGTACACCCTAGGAAATCAAAATTGGAAATTTCTTCCTCATTTTAAAGAAGTTAGTCATAATTGGATCTATATATAGATGATGTTATGGATTGGTCTATCATAAAAATAAATGATAGTTTTGGTGTTTTCTATTAAAATTTGAGCAATGATTACTTGTGATTCAATGTTGTAACTATGTATTTAGACACCACCTCTTCTTGGAATCCATAACTCTTCACTTATACAAATTCCCTGTTCCTCCAACACACTGCAAGAGGAACCTCATGCAAAATTTGTACACTCTAGGATCAAAGAGTCATGGAGTTATTATAGATATATGTGTCCTAGACTTGTATTTTTACTTCAATTTCTAATAAATCCATGGGAACATCAAATGCCACTATTCAATATATATGTCCCAACCCACTATAGAGAAAAGGAAGAAAGTTGGATGTCCTTGCAGTCGTTTGGAGGATTCAACATGGATTTCTCCTTGGAATAACAAAGAGGTGGACCATATATCAAATATCTAGTAATGGATATTGTAGATGACTTAGTAATAGATTGAGACCTATATGACCCCAAGAAAAACAAAGGTAAATATACATGGTCCCATGGTCCCATAAGTGAGACATATTGTTGAGCAACTAGAACAGTGTTTTAATCCAAATCTCCTTTTTGTTGGGGAACTATATTATCTCGTCGACCATCCTTTCATGGACTACCTATGATTACGTGTATATTTTATTAAGCTTCCAAATAGAGGAAAACTACAACACTACCCCCTTTCGATTCAATCAATTGTCATTGCAAAATCCCTTTTCTCTAGATGTTATAATAGATGCATGAGGGCATTTAGTTCAAGGACCATCATCTTATGGACGGGAAGAGAAAATTCAATAATTCAAATGAAATATTAAAGAATGGGACAAAACTTTATGTTCCTCCTCTTCTAAAGAGAAAGAATAATCTCACTAAAAGTTGGCCAATCTTCAAATTGCAAAGGAATCGATAGAGATAATATTTGAACTCCTAGGTAAAGAAAAGGAGGTAGTAAGGAAGATGCATCATACTTTCCGTGATGGAGAGGAGTATTAGCATCTAAAGTCAAGTAGTCTCTGGTTGAAAACAAGTGATAGAAATACATAGTTCTTCCATAAGTAAGCTCAATCTCGACAAATGTGTAATCTTGTGCATGAGATTAAACTAGTAGATGGGGGGAATTTGTCTAAGTTTGGATAACTCCTTGAGGTATCCCATGATTGCTTCATGAAACTATACATATAAGGAGTCCCAACATATAACACAACCTTTCATGAAATGATCCATTTAATCCCCAATAGTGTATCTAATGAAGAAAAAACTCCTTGTCGAGTAGGATAGAAGAAAGTGAAGTTGTCATTATTATTTCGAGTCTTGACCCATACAAGGTATCAAGGTTGAATTTGATCTCGAATCATTTTTATAGAGCATGTAGGACCATAATTAAGCACGATTATTTTTTCATGCTGAATGGAACCAAAATAAAGATCCAAGTAGGGGGGAATTAATTCTTCATTTCTTTCTCTTATCCCAAAATAAAAAAAATCCAACATTTTTTTCCAAATGCATGCCTATACATCTATGGAATTCCTCATATAAAATCTTGAAAATAATAATAACTAACCAATTAGGTCATTTGCTACAATAATTATCAAATCCTTTCATTATAGTATCCCTCCAAATAACTTCAATTTGTATCAAATTGTCCAAAGGATTCAGTAGGTGGCTCAATACTTTGAGAATATTTAGTTGTATAATGTTCTATAAAGACAAAATGAATTCACTAATGAAAAAGACAATATAGGTGTTAGGTTGGACAAAGAATTATGTGATTTATAATGGAGGGGTTTTCACCTTATCACCTAATGATGTGTATAGCCATGATGAGGATCCCCTCCATATCCTTACCAACTTCCTCATTCCACTAGTGCGGGTATTAATGAAGGGTATGCTGGTAGTGCTATGGTATGTGTGTGATTTTAATTTCTAGACATTTTAGGATTGGAAGGAAGTACCCCCCCATAACAACAATTAGAGGCTCATTCTTTGAGCATGAGAAATGAGAGAATTAGTGTACATGGTCAAATATCAGGGCACAATCTGTTTTACTTAGAGTTGGTTCAAATTTTATTCTCATTGGCCCAAGTTGCATTTCTTCAAGTGGGAGTGGTAGGTGTCAGATATTGGGATGCATAGTTTATGGTGTCAAGTTAGTATTGAGGTATGTCATATCCTTTCAAGACAAGGAAAGCATCATGCATATAACCTTGTCCTAATAACTTCAAGGTGTGCTTACTCAATCAAATAGTTGGCAATAATAAGGGTTTTGATGGCACATTGCCATTGTAGGAGTGGTTGTTTCATGTTATGTGAACTTGGGGATGTGAAAGAAAGTTTGAATCATTTTAGTAAGTAATGCATTGTAGAATTATGAGATGGAATATTATATGGAAGAAATGAAAGGATGAATTTGCAAATCAGATACAGCAGGAAAACAATGCTAGAGATAGGTGCATTGTGGACACTAGAAATCATATCTTAGCAGACCGATACTGGGAGAAAGAGGTAGACCGAGGAAACAATTTGGAGCTTAGTGAAAAAGTAATATATCTACAGATGTTGATGGGTAGAATAATTAAATACGTTGTCCTTTCTTCGAAAGTAGTTTCTTCTACTCCACCCATTGATTCTATATTTTCTATGGACTCTTCCCTTTGTGGTCTTTCCCTGGACTTAGAGAGAAATAGGGTCATGTTGTGACTCAAGAACTGAAACTGCATAGATGAGGCTCATGTTGTAGGTACATTTGAAAATGAGGAGTATCTAGATGTTGCTAGAGTGAAATCACGAGAGAATGTGCAAGATGTAACCCTTCATGAAATAGGATACGAGTAATTTTTACAAGTTTTTTTTTTTATGTTTGTCATATACTGTTGTTTTCTTAAAAAATGTAGCGTAGAACACCTCTCAATCCCTCATAGGTTGGAATGGGGAAGTTACATTTAGTAGAAAACTAGATAGACATATCTACATTTTTGACATTTAGCTAAGACCATCTTTATTTTTTTGGGTATTATAAAGATGTCCATTTCGACTACAAGATAAGTTTTCCCAAGAAAAGAACTTTATATTTGATATTTCAAAGGTGAAATTAGAATATACATCATACTACCTTTTTAGGCTAAAAAACTATTAGTTCATGAAAACTAACGATCAGACTGACTATTAATCTATTGTATGACTACTTATATTCAAGTTGTTATACCTCAATATTACACATTATGTATTAGTGTCGTATCTTTGCATTACCGACCTAAACTACAGTTTCCCTTAAAGATTATCTGAACATCCAGAGTGAAAACCATTGACTGAATACTGAAAGCAAAACCTTTTTCTGCCATCTTCCAACCAAACTTAGACCTGTTTGTGAGCACTACTACTCCCTGCACATCTACAGGGGCACAGTAGTCAGAACTATCACGTGTTGCTGCTTCTCTGGGGTGCGGTACTACCGTGTTATGCTCAGTGGTAGGGGCGCGGTAGTCCAAAATTAACCTTTTTCCTTGGATTTTGGGATCTTGACCTTCGAGGAGATTTTGTTGGGATTACCACCTTTGGTTCGATCCTAACTCCTTCTTTGTTTAGCTGGCCTGATCCACTAAACCCTCCATAAATCCACACTTCTCTCTTGTTGGTTAGCCTTCCCATGTGCTATAAGAGAGAAGCTTTCCATGAGCCAAGGGGAGGACTTTTGGGGCATCAAACCTATGATCTTCAGACTTCTGTAGAGATAGATAGAGGAAGCACTTGAAGCTGGAGGATTCGCTTGGATATCAAGCAACCTTTGTAAGTACTCTTCAAGTTTGTAATAAAAGATAACTTGTCTTGTTTTTCCCATTTCATGTGTATTGTATGGATCTTTGATATGAAATGTATCTAGTTTAGATTTGAACTTAATCTTTGCTTCAAAGTATTTGGAAGCTTGTATGCTTGTCCTTTGTTTGATCTCAACAGGTTCTACATTGGAGTTTCGGGATCAAGAGCCAGAAGCGGGACAAACGTCGAATTGGAAGGTGAGTCACGTCTTTCATCTCTTCTGAATGCATTTAACCTTGTTGTGAAGATTAGTTCAGGAACTCAAGGTAGCATTTGTTTCCTTTTTTTCTTAGCATAGAGTCAGTGCATCTCGCTTTATCCTAAGAGAGTTTCTACCTATCCGTATGGAGAAATATCCGCAACAAAAATGGGCGACTCCGCTGGGGACTTGAATCCATTTTCTTTGCTTGTGAAGTTTGCTTTCAATTTCACTCATTGATTGTAACAATTGGGTTCTTTCACCCTCATTCACTTCCCTGTTCTCTGCATTAGACTTCTATTACATATCAGTAAGTCCTTGGCAAACCCTTGAAAAGTCAAAATATTTTCTCAAAATTCCACCTCTTTCCCCCTGTTCACACACTACCGCGCCCCCCGTAACTGCCTACAGAGAGGTAGTACCGTGCCTTAACCACTGTCTAGAGAGCGGTAGTTTATCAATACCGCTCCCTGGTTGCCTGCAGGCCCGTGGTAGTTCCTGGAAAGTGTGTTTATTTGGTTTGTTTGGTTTTTTTTTGGGTCTTTTCGAGATTTGGATCCATGTTGACCCTTTGAGTAAACACTAGTGTTTTGCTTGCATTTTTAAACGAAATGGGTTCTATTTTTGAAAAAAAAATTCCCCTCCTACAGTCGTTTTGACCCATTTTAAGGTTTTGAGATCATTTTTTGGTTTAGTGTGTTTGGATTGCTTGGCATCTTATTTCCTTTACATCCTATCTAATGATTGTTGGGAAAGATTGATTCCTTGTCTCTGCTTTAGTTCAAAGAGAAGCTTGATTTTGTCGTTCTTTTACCATATTCATGAAATTGAAACACATAGGTATTCTTCTTGCTTTAATTTAATCATTTGACATTCTTGGTATTACATTCATGAGAAGAAGAAATGCTTGTTTCATATTTATGTGCATTTGAGTTAGACGATATTATTAGGTTCTTCTCTTTGTCTTGCATTTAATTGGAAATGTTTGTCGAATCTTTCTTTCCGTAGTTTGGATGTGTCTTTTTCAAGTGTGAAAAGATAGGAAATGGATTAGGATCATTACGTTTGGTGTTCATATGAAGAACGTTTTCATTACTTTGGGTTAGTTTTGGGTACATATTTTACTTCTTTCTATCATTTTGAAAAGAAATAAAATTGCATGTGCATTGGGTTGTGCATATTGGGAACGGAAAGAATTCTTCCTTACTTCAGCTAGTGTTCATCGAAGAGAAAGGCTCATTTCGATTCATCTTCATTTGCATGGTTTGAGTCGTCACAACACCATCAAGTTGCACTTCCATAACCTGATTGTGTAAGACAACCTCTAAAATTAATCTCCCTAACTAAACCAACATTAACCTCACTTGAGGAAATAAAAGAATTTGGTAGTTAGGTAGGACACCGGGGATAGGCATCAAAATAATTCCCCCTTGTCATTTTTCATCTGAGACATAGTTGTTGTATTTAGGGAACTAAAATCCTCTAGTATTTGTTGACACGGTCATACACCAGTTTGTGGAGGGGCCTCCTGACTGTTTCACACTTTCAGGGGTTAAACCGCTGCGAGATCGAGAACCGGATGGACTTTGTGGAATGCCGCACTCCACTTATCCCTAAGGCAACACCGATCATTGTCTTACTTGTATTCATAGTAATGCGAGGGTGATAAGGCAGAAGCACCGAAGACCTTTTCCAATGTGTCATGAACGAGGTAGCTTAGTGACTTTTCTTCTAGGGCTCTTTACCCAGGATCCCTTTCGGTAGAGGGATATCCTTCCATTATTGGTCTCTCATTTTGTATTCTTCGACTTGGATTTCATCACCTTGCGAAGGATACAATTTGTTGAGGTCTCCAACTCTTAGTTAGGAGGTTTTGCTTGCTATCTTGTAGAGGGTCTTTTTCTTTGTAGGGTTGCTTGTTGGCATTCTGGCCGTTTTGTTGTACAGGTCGCTTACTGTGGCAGCGGCTTCTGTATAGTTTTTTGAGCTTGCTCTTTTGGCCTGTGAGCCTTGTCTTTTCCTATCTCCTCTTTCGCATGCTCGTTTTCCTGAGGGTTTTTTGAGTTCTTTTTAACAAGACTTCGTCCACATCACTTAGTTTTGTTCCATGGAGAATCTACCTCCATGCACCCATGCTCCTTCTAGGACTACCAATCCGGAGACCCCTTTTATAGGGGTACCTTTTACTCTTCCTCCAGTTGGAGATATTGGTCCTCCCTTTATCGCCACGTTAAATCTTCCTGGATTAACCATAGGATTACCAGTATGGTTATTCAATCCGGTAATTCCGATTGCACCCAATGTTTCGAATGTTAATTCTCCACCACGAGAGAGTCAATCCCAAACTAATCCTTCCCCTTCTTCGTCGGATGAATCTTCTTCCATTCCTTCTTCCTTGCCTGATCAAAGCAATAGTGTTAGTAATCAGGAGGATAAGAAGAAGAAGAAAAGGAAAGTTAAGAAGAAGAAGGATAAGGAAGAGACCAAGCGTAAATCAGTTGCCTCTAATGGCACTCATTCTACGAAAACACCCCGTAATCCCATGTTCCCTTGCAAACTTTGTAAGGGTGATCACCTTCTCAAGGATTTCCCCGATCTTTCTCGTGTATCCGAAGTGTGGTCTAAAAAACCCAAACCACTTGTATCGTCAATCTCTGACCATCATGTCGATGACACTCCCTCAGTCATGGACTCCTTCGTGAAGGGTAGGAAGGGTAAAGTCCTATATCCCTGTTTGATATGCAAGGTTATGCACCATACTTTCCTTTATCCGAGCATGGAGGAAGCTTCATGATGGTTGGAATATATTACTAGTTCTCAAATGGTGCTTCCAACAAACGATAGTAACTTGCCCCTCGACCCCCCCCTGGTTGACCAAGTGATCAATTCAGTTTCATCTGCAATTGATCCCACTCTCCCTCCTGAGAGTGAAGTGATCAAGTCGCTGTCATCCCCACTTGATCCCACTCTTTCATTGAAGAAAGTCTAGACTAAAGTAGTCATCTTGACACAATCTTCGTCTCATTCTTATCTTCCAAGCGAGAGTGAATTGGAAACCGCTGATGTTTTCCTTATCGGTTCAGAATGTCATCGGCAAGGGGAAACCCTGTCCGTCTCCGTGAGACCCCCTCCAAGTACTGAGGTTATTTCCTTTGATTGGAATGGTCTAACAGAATCTCATCTTCCTTCGAGCATTCCTTTTCAAATATCTGTAGGAGTTTCTGATAAAGAAATTTTTCGTACGATAGTTGATGAAGGAGCTTTTGTTAGTATTCTATCCTCAACTGCTTGGCAAGCCTTAGGTTCTCCTCGGCTTGTGCTCGTCATTGTCCAGATATTGGCTTTCAATAGAAGGCCTACTGGACCTTTAGGGTCCCTTTCTCAGTTACCTATCACTTTGGGAGGGAAAACTATCTATATTAATGTCATGGTCATCCAAGGTCCCTTAGATTTTAATCTACTCCTTGGACGTGATTACGTCTATGCAATGAAGGCTGTAGTGTCCTCACTCTTTCGAGTGATGTATTTTACCCATCATGGGAATGTTGTGACCAACGATCAACTTTCCTTTGTGACGCCCACTCATCGCATGACTCCTAGTCACCAGACTTCCTTAAATGTTCCACACGTTTTAGTGGTTTCTTCCCCCTAAGGGGGGGACGTTGGAGCAAAGTTCTATTCCGGTGTCAAGATCGTTAAAAAATCAAACCATTTTCTCAAGCATAGTTTACTTTTGGTTTTAAGCTTGTGTAAAAATGAAACCAACCATTTTTCCCAAGCATAGTTTACTTTTGGTTTTAAGCTTGTGTAAAAATAAAACCAACCATCATTTTGAGTATAGTTCCCTTTATGTGTCAAGCTCATTAAAAAATTTAACAGGTCACCATGAGCATAGTTCCCTTTCTATGTCAAGCTCGCTAAAAAATGAAATAGGTTCCCACGAGCATAGTTTATTCTCTGTTTCAAGCTCATTAAAAAATGAAACCGACCCTCAAGCACAGTTTACTTTTGGTTTTAAGCTTGTATAAAAATGAAACCAATCCCAAGCATAGTTTACGTTCGGTTTCAAGCTTGTGTAAAAATGAAACCAATCCCAAGCATAGTTTACGTTCGGTTTCAAGCTTGCGTAAAAATGAAACTACCTTCGAGCATAATTTCTTTCTGTTTTAAGCTCATTAAAAAATAAAAAGGACCCTTTCAAGCATTGTTATTGTCTATTTCAAGCTTGTGTAAAAATGAAATAGATCTCCCTTCCATTTGTTCGAGTCTTTCGCTAGAGTTAGGATTTGAACCTTCATTTCATCTGCCTGGGTCACTTGGTCCTGGTTCTCCTTACCCCCCCTGGTGAACACATTCGGATTAATAGCCAGGATTTTTAGGTAAGGAAGAAGAGTAGTAAGACGAAACGAAGGTTGGGGGCATGTTTAGTCGTTAGCAATCATGCTGGGGGCATTTACCAACCTCTGGTCATCATGTTGGGAGGGAACCCATCAATGGGCCTTAACCGTGAGTAGAGTTTACCTTTGGCTTCAAGCTCATTAAAAAATGAAACTAGTAGTCTGAGCAAAGTTCTACTCCTGTGTCAAGCTTGTTAAAAATGAAACACATACTTTCCCTTTGAGTCGAGTCTCCTCGTAGACTTAGTACCTGAACCTTCTTTTCACCCGCCTATACTTTAGGTGAATGAAATGAAGCTCGGGGGCATGTCTTCAACCTCTGGAAGTTACATTGAAGTCAACTCGCCCGCCTCTCCACACCACGTTGGAGCTAAGTCACCTACTTCTAGCAATCATGCTGGGGGCATGTACCAACCTTTGGATTTCATGATAGGAAGAAGTTCACCATTGGGAACATTTTCGAGCATACTTTACTTTTTAGGTTTCGAGCTCATTAAACCATGAAAATTATCCTGAGCATAGTTCATTTTCTGTCACAAGCTCGTTAAAAAATGAAGCAGACATCATGAGCATTCTTCCAACCTATCTTCGAGCTCGTTAAAAATAGTAAGATGGTGTTTGAGTTTACTTTTCACTTTTTTCGTGCTCTGGTTAAAACATGAAAAGTGGTTTGAGCTCACTTTTCCTTTTTCGTGCTCTGGATCCAAACATGAAAAAGATTCCGAGTGCTTTTGATACCATTATCGTGCTCGTTAAACAATTGGAGTAAAAAGGTGTGTCTAACGAGTATAGGTTTATCACTTTATCCAGCCTCGCTATACTATTTACGGAAAAGGAACTGTGCCGAGTTTACTTTTCCCTTGTCGTACTCGGTCATCAACCATGACAAAGTTGTACATGGAGTCCTCTTTAATCTCTTTTCAGACTCCTAAAATAGGAAAATATTTCCAAGCGGAATTGATTCGTTCATGCTTGTAAAAGGATTTGAATGATCGTCTCCCTAGTGATAGTTTACCCCCTTTTTCGAACTAGGGGGCACTACTTACGAAAAATGAATACTCCAGCCAATCATGACGGGAAGAGTCCTCTCCCGCATTGTTTTACCCTTTTTCGGGCGATGAGGCTAACTTTACGAAAAAGGACCGTTGGAGTCTTCTTTAGTTCTTTTCAGACTCTCTAAACATGAAATGACGACTGAGTTTTCCTTCCTTGGACTCGTTAAAATTCAACATCGAAGGGCCCACTTTGGGATGAACCCCTGCTTTCGCAGGTTCGAAAAACGTGTGATATTGGATTCATCTATGATATGAGCTATACCGAGCATCTGTTATCCTCTTTAAGCTCGTAAAACAACAAAGAGGTACTCATCCATCCTGTCGGGGGAAAATGGGAAAATGAGTCAAGTTTACCTTGTTGGTAGCTTGTGAGTCGTCACCTTTGAACATGGCATGCATCCTCACCTTGTCTATTTTGGGTAGTCAGTCTTGCTAATAGTGCCATCATTATGATCACGCGTCCTCATCATTACTATGAGTTCACACTTTCTGTGGTTCTGTCTGTTCAAGTAGTCCCTGCTGCCAAGCTCTGTTTCATGCCGTTATATGTTCAAAGGGTTATTACCTTGAATCCACCTCCACTTCATGTCAAACCTTCCCTTTGTGTCAATACATATTCTATTGTTTCATCGGTCCATACTATCTCTCATCCTGATTTCATGTCGATGATGTGGGAATCATTATGGCCCACCTTCGACGAGTCTATTCCTGTCGACACCAAATCACTATCCAGGAATTAGACTTAGGAGTCAACCGCTAGTACCTTGGTTCCTGCATGCCTCAATGGCAGGTTTCCATGTATTCAATAGTAGGTTTTCATTATTGACCTCTGATTGAATGATCTCTCGAATGCTCGACATCAACTTGTTTATTCGCATTTCGTTGAGATGTACTATAGATACCTTGGGGATCATTGTCATCATTGGTGATTTCCCTCGCATTTGTTAACGGTTCACATCATTGACCGGTAATCAAATGGTTTCTACCATGTTCGACTTCAACACCTTGTAATCACATGGCTAGATTCGTATCGTTTGCGATTGGGTAGAAGACCCTGGACACCCTTTTGTATTTTGATTACGTCCAGGTTGCAATGGATATTTTTATGTATTGTCACACAGATCCACTTATGTATTGGTCGTGGCTGTGCCATCATTGTCTCATGGATCTACGCTTGTTCATAGTAGCCATGATTTGTCTACAGTCTATATCATCTCAGTACTCATGGATCTGCAATGTATTGGTCGGAAACCATGCTTTGAGTCATTTGTTTCCGAGCATGGGAATGCCCGCCTCGGTGGTATATCTGACATTTTGTTTCTGTTTCAGCTCCTTGTTGCTCCCCTCGATGCTATCTCTGAACCATATTTGTAAAGTCTTTCGGCCATCAGTCTCTTCTGACCTCACACTTTAGGGGGCATCTGTTATACCTCAATATTACACATTATGTATTAGTGTCATATCTTTGCATTACCGATCTAAACGACAGTTTCCATTAAAGATTATCTGAACATCCAGAGTGAAAACCATTGACTGAATACTGAAAGCAAAACCTTTTTCTGCCATCTTCCAACCAAACTTAGCCCTGTTTGTGAGTACTACCGCTCCCTGCACATCTACAGGGGCGCAGTAGTCAGAACTATCGCATGTTGCTCCTTCTTTGGGGCGCGCTACTACCACGTTATGCTCAGTGGTAGGGGCGCGGTAGTCCAAAATTAACCTTTTACCTTGGATTTTGGGATCTTGACCTTCGAGGAGATTTTGTCGGGATTACCACCTTTGGTTCGATCCTAAATCCTTCTTTGTTTAGCTGGCCTGATCCACTAAACCCTCCATAAATCCACACTTCTCTCTTGTTGGTTAACCTTCCCATGTTCTATAAGAGAGAAGCCTTCCATGAGCCAAGGGGAGGACTTTTGGGGCATCAAACCTATGATCTTTAGACTTCTGCAGAGATAGATAGAGGAAGCACTTGGAGCTAGAGGATTGGCTTGGATATCAAGCAACTTTTGTAATTACTCTTCAAGTTTGTAATAAAAGATAACTTGTCTTGTTTTTCCCATTTCATGTGTATTGTATGGATCTTTGATATGAAATGTATCTAGTTTAGATTTGAACTTAATCTTTGCTTCAAAGTATTTGGAAGCTTGTATGCTTGTCCTTTGTTTGATATCAACAGGTTCTACATTGGAGTTTCGGGATCAAGAGCCAGAAGCGGGACAAATGTCGAATTGGAAGGTGAGTCACATCTTTCATCTCTTCTGAATGCATTTAATCTTGTTGTGAATATTAGTTCAAGAAATAAGGGTAGCATTTGTTTCCTTTTTGTCTTAGCATAGAGTCAGTGCATCCTGCTTTATCCTAAGAGAGTTTCTACCTATCCATAGGGAGAAATATATGAAACAAAAGCTTCTGAGACTCCTTATTGGAAGCCTTTACAAACATTATGTCTTCAAACAACCTAAAGGCTAAAACATGTACTCCATTTACATCACATTTCCAAAAATAAAGAATACAAAAACACTAGAACAACACATAATCAACAACAAAAATTTGATTCCCTTCTCTGTACTATTGTTCATTAAATGTCCCTTCTTGCATCTTCGTAGCAACTTCCTTTAGTAATTAGTCATCGAAAGAATTAAATTATTTATAGAGATGTCCAAAGGAAAGAGATTCATAACTGTCCTTGACATATAACATTTTATAATATAAATAATAATTGTTATTTTGAGAAATAAATAATTGCAATATTGGTTAATCTAAAATATAGTTTTAGGATGAAAATACCTAAGTTGATGTGATAACATCATCCCTTTATCAGTGATTTCCTACCATTGCTTATGAAATATCTTTGGATTTATATTACTGTTATCTACTTGATTTCCATAACAATTATAAGTCTTCGTTTATAGTGTCATATCCATATGTTGAGTTTTTATTTCGCATAAATACTCTCCTATATTCAATTTTGTTTGCCTATCATTGTCAACATAATGACATGTAGATATTAACCCTTGTAGATAAAGACATTTAAGTGTTTTTAGTACAATAAATTTTTACATAGATGTAGAAAATAAATATTAAAGTAATTATTAATGGATTTTGATTTACTAATGAGGTCAACATACAATTTAACCATCTACTAGGGTTTTATTCTTCATGGATATTTAATGAATTCACCAGTGAGTAGGTTGATAAATAACTGCAGATAGTTAATATAACATTGTCCTTCTTTCCTAGATATAATGCTTCTCGATATGAAATACAATGAAGACTGGAAAATTTCTTTCCTTTTAAATAACATTTGAAGCTTGATTCATGTGAGCAATCTTGGTTCAAAGAGTCTTTGGTCTCAATTTTTCCTATAGATCTACACATAATAGGACATACACAACTTTCCCCACTCCAAAATATATACGACAAGAAACCAAAAAATAATATATCTTAATTACTTTTAGGTCAAGCTATTCACCATCAATTCGTAGATCTCAATATAACATATATGCATAAGATCAACACAAAGAAGTTTTGGGGGAAGAAGGTAGCTCTATATTGATAAATGAATATTGTGTACAACAAGTGAACCATACCTAATATTTCTACAACAACTGCATCACCCGAATCCAGGTCCCTCTATCTTCAGATACATGGACACAAATCCTCCTTGATACAAGGCTCTTGATCTATCATTATGGTGAATGAATCAATGATGATCCAATATAGTTACTCTCAATCCAAGAAGACCTTATAGAACCGAGATGATTATTGTTGAGATATTGTAACTTCTAAGAATGTTATATTTGTACTTTATTATTCCAGAGATGTTTCATTCCTCCATGAAGACCTTATTGTATATCCGGAGATGTTTTATTCCTCCGTGGAGAATGTGGTAACTTGGGTTATTAGACTTCCCTAGTGGGGGTCGGCCCTGTATGAGTCATGTGGGTTAAAGGGTTATTAGAACACCTTAATGGGGTCAGACCTGTCACATTATGTTAAATGGTTAAGTTGGGGCCGACCTAGTTAGTGTAAAGGTCAAGTCGGAGTTGTGTATAAATAAAGGAGGTGTGTTCCTCATTTAACACACATTCACTCACTTGTGATTGGCGCATAGGTGAGAGAGAGATATACTATGGAGGATAAGGAGTTCATGTTTGTGGATTACATATTTTTATTTGCTGGTCATCTATATTGAGGAAGGTTTGCTAGGTTTTCTACCCCATGAGGGTTTCCTAGGATAAATATGTGTCTCTTGTGTTTATGTTGTGCTTGTTGTTCTTTCAGTGATCCTGTATATGCTATTATTGTGAAATGGAATGTAATGCTGATATTTTTTGTCTTATCATATTGAATCTTAACATGGTATCAGAGCTATCCTGAAGGAAGGCAATGTATGACACTTACGACACTTGCTTCACTTGCAACAATTTGAAGGCTAGGGTTTTATATAGCAAAAACCAGTCATCGTGGAACATTCAATATAAATCCATTTTGGAAAAGGTTCGGGATCTGAAACCTTTATGGGTTGTAGATAACATCCCCGGGTACCTTGTGTCCAAAGGAAAGCCTCATATTCGTTGTACTTTGTGATTTATGATCCGTACAAGTTAGGGTTTCTGCCTCTTCCAGATCTTAGTCATAAATAGGTGACCAAGGAAAAAAGGTCATAGCTCGGTCTAGAAAGCTCCAAATGAAATTTTGTAAAAGGTGACAGGCAGGGCACGGGCTGTAATTTCACAAGTATGCCTTTCAGAGGCCGAAGTTAAACTAGTGACACGTGGTACACCGTACAAGTTCGCTCTCCTATTTTACCCCATAAACAGGTCATGTTGTGACACATGGCATAACTCTCTCTCAAAGAATCCATTTGAGGTCAGATATGTGGGGTTCAAAATTAGACAGGTCACGCTACCATAGGTAGAATTTGCAGACCCTGTGGATCTGAAATTTCAGAGTTACACTAGGCACATATTTCTGTCAAAACAGAATTGGATTCTGAGCACCTTCATTCTTGGCTTATAACTGCTGCGGGAATTTAGGGCTTCGGAGAAAGTTGGAATTTTTGGAATCGGAGTCCATGGATGAATGATACTCATCAAAATCAAAATTTAGAGACCAAGATTGAATTTTTTGGTTGGGCAGAAGGCCAGGCTTGATCAAACCCTAGTTTGGAATTTTGATCAGAAAGGTGGAAAATTAGGGCTTCTGCAAAAGTTTGAATTTTTGAAATCTATGACCACGGTTGGAAGCTCCTCAGAAAAATTGAAGTTAAGTGTACAAGATCGAACCTTTTGGTTGGGAAGAAGACCGAGCTTTATCAAACCCTAGTTCAGGATCCTGTGTAGAAGATCCAGAAGTTTCAAAGGCAATTTTAAGGGGTCAAATTTTGGAGATTTCAAACTTGAAGTATGCCAGCTTGATCAGCTCAGCAAGGCACATATTTTCATCCTTTCAGAAGTTTGAAATTCAAAGTTTGAATTTTTAGGGTTTCTCTGACAAACCCTAATCCAACTCCAGATCTAGTTTCAGCAAATCAAAGTGGATTGGGTTAAAAGCAATCCTGACAGGTATGAATTAAGGAAATACAGGTATGTTTTGAAATCCGATTCTTGATTAAGTTCATAATATGTTTGTCTTCATGTAATTAAGGTTAGTACAATTATGATTGTTTGATAATGAATGCATGTGAGTGATAGAAGACATTCATTGATTAGGGTTATGACACTTATGATTGTACTAATGCATTTGTGGTGTTGTATGAGGATGATGTTGTCTGCTAACAAGATACATGTACATGAAGAAAGACAAATCAAGTTCTATGACCATGATGACATGGAGACAAAGACTCATCCATAGTCTTTGACCACATAGAAGCTCTACTTATGAGGTATGTATGAATTTGTTCTACTATTCTTAACCTATGAGATATGCAAGTTCTAGCACAAGGTCTCTAAATCATTGAAGAGAACAAAGAAGATATTGTTTGGGTATGATAAGACATGACCAAGCATGATAATCCAGTGCACACTTAAGCATGCATAGTGGTCCAGGATGGATAGAAGTTTAAAACACATATAGAGATCAAGCGGGAGGAAACCACACAAACATAAAAGATAAGTATTTGAGTTGTTATTTGAATTACTTCTTGAATCTATGAATAGTTAATGATATTGCTCGTAATAGTTGTATGCATATTTGTATTCCTAGAATATATCATTATGAGTGTAAGCATTCATATAACATTGAACAGTATACTACTAATATGCATATGATTGATAAGTTGGACAAACATTCCATTGTTGCTTGTCTAGAATGAAATCTCTTTGCTGGCATGCTGAAAGCTGTGCACGCTCTTGATAGTATGTTCGGTAGAGATGGAAGGCATCTAGATAGCCACTGTATGCATACAGGATATGGAAAAGTGTTGTGCCAAAGTATTGGTCAAGATAGTTGCATAACCATGTGAATCATATTTGTATGCATAATAGGTTATCATGTCAACATGATTTCATGATTATGAAGTATTACTAATCATGTAATTAACTTTTATTTGTAGGAAATATCATGAAGAATGATGAACACCGAACAAGTGATGGATGTTCAACAAGAAGACTTACAAATCAAACATACTATAGAAGGCTCATGGCGAGAAGATTGTCTTAGAAAGAGGAAGAGGATCATGACGAGATGTTTGCTCCAAGTGGCTATATAAGACCATTCTCTTAATGGTGCAATTGAAGAAGAAGTGCGAATCGAGAAAACTCCCAGAATTCAATTAAAGTAAAGGTGATCCTAAACTTTATCTTAAGGTTATGGATGATGAACATGTCATACTATTACTGTATGTGGATGATCTCTTTCTGACAGGGAATGAGAAACAAATCATGGAAAGCAAGAAGAAGCTAGCTACAAAATTTGAGATGAATGATCTCAGATTGATGCATTACTTCCTAGGTTTGGAAGTATGGCAAGGCCCAGAAGGAATATTTCTTAACCAGGGAAAGTATGCTGTGGAAATATTGAGAAGATTTGATATGTTGGAATGTAAGGACATGACCACTCCCATGGATTCCAACTTGAAGCTGTTAGCTGATGACTCATCAGAGTTAGTGGATGTAACTCTGTACATAAATATTTTTGGCTCATTGATGTATCTGATGAATACCAGGCCAGATATATGGTTTGCTCTGAACACCTTGAGTCAGTATCTAGTGGAACCTAGGCATGTTCACCTGATAGCTGTAAAGCATGTGATGAGGTACCTAAAAGGTACGATAAAATTTGTTCTATGTTGTCTTGGAGATCATGACTTCAGATTGTATGGCTACACAGATGCTGATTGGGTAGGAAGTGTATCAGACAGGAAGAGCACATTGGGCGGATCTTATTGTATGGGATCTGCCATGATCTCGTGGTTTAGTAGGAAGCAGTCTAGTGTGGCTCTTAGTACAGCTGAAGCAAAATATATAGCTTCTTGCTCTGCTAGTTGTGAAGAAGTATGGCTTCGAAAGTTGTTATCAGGATTGTTTGACTTAGAGATGGACCCTACTGTGATCTTGTGTGACAACCAAAGTTGTATCAAGATGAAAAAGAATCCAGTATTCCATGATAAGTCAAAGAACATAGAGATCCAATATTTCTATATATGGGATATGGTGCAGAAAGGAGCTATCAAGCTCGAGTATGTGAGCACTGACGAATAAGTTACTGATGTATTGAACAAACCTCTGTCTCGAGTAAAGGTTGAGTATTTCCGAGACAAGCTTGGTATTGTTCAAAAGGACCCTCCTCGAAAGGGGGAGTGATGTGGTCGATGATGATATTTGGATACTGGTATTGATGTGGATACTTGTATCAATGATGAGGATACTTGTGTCAATGATATGGATAATTGTATCGATGATGAGGATACTTGTGTCGATGATGTGGATACTGTATTAATGTGGATACTTGTATCGATGATGAGGTTACCTGTTCTGATGATGAGTTCGATGATGAGGTTGTTGGTTACGATGATGAGGTCGATGCATGGTCCTTAGACTTTGTCTAAGTGGATGAGGAAGGGATTGTATCATCCCTGGACTTAGGTCCCTAAACAGATCCATAGACAGTTGTCTTCGAGAAGTGGTCCCCAGTGGACAAGAGTATTGTATCATCCCAGGACTTTGGTCCCTGAATAGATTCGTAGACAGATGTATCCGAGAAGTGGTCCCTAGTGGATGAGAGGGATTGTATCATCCCCGGACTTGGGTCCCTGAATTGATCCGTAGACTCTTGTCTTCGAGAAAGATGTTGGTGAATGATGTAATGTGCACTCTTGGACTGCTCAACATTGCAGTAGGTGATCGTTCACAAAACCTGTAATGATGTAATGTTCGCTCCTAGATTAGTAGGTGATCATTCACAGGTTGTAAATCCTAGATATGATCTAGGTCACACCATAGTTGAAATAGTACTGGCTCTGTGGTTGACTGGAATGATGTAATGTTCGCTCATCGTCTAGTCAGTGTAGTAGCAGGTGATCATTCCCAGGTCCTGTAATGATGTAATGTTCACTCCTGGATTAGCAGGTGATCATTCACAGGTTGTAAATCCTAGATCAGATCTAGGTCACACCCCAGTTGAAATAGTAATGGATCTATGGTTGACTGGAATGATGTAATGTTCACTCCTAGACTGCTCAGTGTAGCAGCAAGTGATCATTCACAGGTCCTATAATGATTTAATGTTCACTCCTGGACTGCTTAGTGCAGCAGCAGGTGATCATTCACAGGTGGTAAAATCCTAGATTTAATCTAGGTCACATCCAGTATGACAAAGGACTGGCACTGTGGTCGGGATTGCATCGTCCCTAGACATTAGAGATTTCTTAAAGTGATAAGGATCGATCATCCTGTAAGTAGATTGAGATTACATCGTCCCTAGACATGAGAGATGTCTTAAAGTGATAAGGATTGATCATCATGTAAGTAGATTGGGATTGCATCATCCCTAGACATGAGAGGTGTCTTAAAGTGAGAAGGATTGATCATCCTGTAAGCAGATAGGGACTGCATCATCCCTGAATGTTTGGTTCAAAATGTACATGATAGGACTGCATCATCCCTGAACATTTGGTTCAAAATTCATGTGATAGGATTGTATCATCCTTGGACTTATGTCCTAAAGTGAGCGGGATTGATCATCCTGTAATTGGATCTTGTACATTGCAGAGTATACTACTATGTTGATGCTGTTGATCGAGAGGATCCAGATGTTAATTGTGATGGTCTAGATGATGATGCTGTTGATCGTGATGGTCTAGATGACGATGCTATTTATCGTGATGGTCTAGATGACGATGTTGTTGATCGTGATGGTCTAGATGACGATGATGTTGATCGTGATAGTCTAGATGACGATGCTATTGATCGTGATGGTCTAGATGACAATGTTGTTGATCGTGATGATCTAGATGACGATGCTTTTGATCGTGATGATCTTGATGACGATGTTGTTGATCGTGAGGATCCAGATGATGATGTTGATCGGTAGATCCAGATGATGAGGCTATTGATCGAGCAATCCATATGATGATGATGCTGTAGCTGATCGAGTGCTGTAGAAGATGAAGACTCAATACTGATGATGCTGATGTTCCGCTATTGATTATCTTCCAGTAACTGAATGAGTTACTGATGATGATGTATAAAGAAATATTCCAATGATTTATAGATGTATCATGTAACATGTAGTCGATGACTCCTTGCTCCTGTAGATGTTGTTATAATATCCTTCTCATTAAGGGGGAGTGTTGAGATATTGTAACTTCTAAGAATATTATATTTGTACTTTATTATTCCGGAGATGTTTCATTCCTCCGTGAAGACCTTATTGTATATCCAGAGATGTTTTATTCCTCCATGGAGAATGTGGTAACTTGGGTTATTAGACTTCCCTAGTGGGGGTCGGCCATGTATGAGTCATGTGGGTTAAAGGGTTATTAGACCACCTTAGTGGGGTTGGCCCTATCACATTATTTTAAGTGGTTAAGTTGGGGCTGACCTAGTTAGTGTAAAGGTCAAGTCGGAGTTGTGTATAAATAAAGGAGGTGTGTTCCTCATTTAACACACATTCACTCACTTGTGATTGGCGCATAGGTGAGAGAGAGATCTGCTATGGAGGAGAAGGAGCTCATGTTTGTGGATTACATCTTTGTATTTTTTGGTCATCTATATTGAAGAAGCTTTGCTGGGTTTTCTACCCCATGAGGGTTTCCTAGGATAAATCTGTGTCTCTTGTGTTTATGTTGTGCTTATTGTTCTTTCAGTGATCCTGTTTATGCTATTATTGTGAAATGGAATGTAATGCTGATATTTTCTGTCTTATCATATTGAATCTTAACAATTATATCAATTAGGAAACTAAAGGAAAGAATATATTGGTCTAGATCAAATCCAATTTCACTAACATAGGGGTGAGAACATGGATTTAAAATATGTCAATCTCACCATGAACCTCTCTTTATATAGGATTAGCTATGATTCATACTAGTTGGTGAGAGAGATCATGGCCCTACAAGTGTATATCTTTGAAAAAAATCTACTTAATACTTGCATCTACATGATTTTTTGGGCCGCTTTAACATATGTGTGAAAATTTCTAACTAGTAACCCCCTTGTGTGCGACTTGCTAACAAAACCTACACGCATCAAGATATGCGTGCAATACCCATCACTGCAATCCTCAAACATAAGGTAAAATGCATAAAAAATGTATCAATCATTGTGCAACTCTTTGATTGGGTATATGATGATGTCCATACTCAACTCTAATGGTTGGGAGGATATAAAATAACTGTAACATGATTCCCCCTAATGTATGAGGTCAAAAGAGGAAATAATGATCAAAATAAGTTATAAAATATAGAGTGGATTGATGAACTAAGTAGGAGTCCAACAAATCAACGATCTGGAAGGTGTCTAGAAACAAAGGAAATGTATCTGACCTATCTTATCTATGGCACGCATAACCATGCTCAATTATAAAATAAGCATGGCTATGAAAATATTTACAAGGTAGACCCATGAATTAAATAAGATTCAATACCATGGCTATGAAAGCGTACATAGTGGATTGTCTCCCTAACCAAATACAAAGTGAATCTGCGTCTCAATACACATCAAGAGAGCAACTAGGGAAATGAACTCATCAAATTGATCCTCCAGTACCAATGAAAAATGTGTTAATAATATTGTAGAGTGATCTCATGTAAAAGAAACAAAGAAATATGTCACCATAGCTCAAGGTATTCAATAATGTGCAAGAATCAACACCATGCAAATATATGAATTGATGTCGAACATGGGGGAAACCTCATGATAAACAATCATTAATGTATACCATTTCCAAAATAGAGGTAACCCAACAATAATGATAATTGGAAACAAGGTACTAAAGTACATTGTCAAAAATTTAAATAGATGTGTTGAGGCCGAACACTTGTAGAATCAATCGATCAAGAGTCCTTGATGAGAACTCTGTTGAAAGTGAGGAAACCTACCATTGATGATTACAAACTCTATGGTACCAAAAAATTCTCTAAGTATCATTCCTAGAATAAAGTGTTGTGGTCAATAGGAGAAGACCCACCAATAAGAAGGGATTGATGAATCCTTCCACCGTGTCACAAGAGAAAACATCATAGATGATGATGAATTGAATATAACTTGACATGGACAATCAATATAATTGAGGAATGGATGACACAAATTATAAAAATTTCGTGAACAATAGCACTATAATAGAAGGAATTGGGTAGTAATTGATGCACTAAAGCATTCTCTACAACGATTGGAAGAATAACCAATAAAAAAAGTACAAGCCCATAATGATGGTACAACTTCTAAGGCCATAATACAACCTAGTTGCAAAGAAATAACTCAAAATAGGTTCTTTTTCCAAGGGAAACATAAACTGACTACTGCCACATAGAAAAAACTAAAGAATAAATATATCAATCCTCCCCCCCTTCTCTTTTTTGAAAATATTTGATTTTTTTTGTCTTTTTCATGTTATAAAGCATTCAAAATAATAAAAGAATGATATAATACAATGGAGGAGATGAGTGTTGTTGGACAAGCAACTATGTTCCAAGTGCATGGAATAGACGTATGCCAAAAAGAAGGTGAAGACAAAGTGCAAGATATGGACACTCATAAGAATGTATGCTCTAGGGTAGGGTAGGTCTAAAATGCAAGATTAAGTAATGCAAAGGCAATAAGAATAATGTGGAAAATTTCAACAAGGCATTAGTCAAAACAACATGTGCAATGATCAACAAAGTAGACACAAAACAAATCAAATATAAAGGTGGTAGTCATTGTGGTCAAAAGTATATAAGAAAGATAAAGAGGTTCATAACAAAATATCATGCTAGAATCTTGATACTACCATAAAATAATGGAATGGGTTCTAGATAGAAAAAAAATGCTATAGTAGGGAATCACATCATAGGAAATCTATTCCATCAGAGTAGTATAAACTATAGACAAAAAATGCTTATGCACCAACACCCAAAAATGTTGACCTTGGGAAGAATTCAAGTGGAAAAATATTTAAATGCATCACAATTGAGAGGGATCCTAAACCTATATTAAAGCTTCAAAATATACCTAACTTTATCAAATAATGTGTAAATCATGATCCATAAGAAACCAAGAATCCAACTCAAAAACTTACACTTAAGAAACAATACCATGATCATATCTTGAAAATCCAAAATAACAGATATATTGAGAGTTAAAGGGACAATAATAGTTAAATGCATCAGAAATGATGGGGATCCTAAACCTATATGAAAGCTCCATAATATACCTACCTAGATCAAATAATGTGTAAATCACGATCCATAAGCAACCAACAATCCAACTAAAAAACTTACACTTAAGAAGCAATAATACCATGATCATATATTGAAAATCCCAAACAAGAGATCTATTCAGAGTTAAATGGACAATAATATTTTCACCCATGATATCTTTGGTCATATTCATTTTGATGATGGAGTATATTAATGAATAGTCTACACCACCACAGTCTAAGGATCCACAAGTAAAGACATCATATTTGGAAGGGAGATTGATTTGGAACATGATGACCGAGTCCAAAGACTCAAAATTTTCAACATCCAGAGATCTACAATTAGAAGGATCCAACATAGAGGTTATTAATTATATTTCATATATAGGTGAAGAATATACATAACATACCAATTCAAGGATTTGAAAAGTACCCATAAGAGATGATTCCTTAAGTATCTCAACACTGTCACTTTCAAATGACACATTAGAGCCACCCACAAATGTAATGTTTTTTCCCATCTTTATAATTGGAATTAGGTACATAATAGGACAATTGGTTAATAGTGACTATATTATCATTATGAGGGAATTTAATCACTTGGAAATTCAATGACAATACCACAATCATTGCACACATCCAACTTTCTCCCAAGAGTATATTATAGTCGAGAGGAACATCCACTACTTCTATCTCAATTGAGATGATTTCACCCCTAATTCAACCGAAAGGACAAGGATAATTACATGTGGTTTAAAATATTGACCATCAAATTATTTTAACAAGGTATCAAAAGGTATAAGCTTAGAAGAACCTAAGTATTTCCAACACAATAAGAACATGATGCTAGAAGCCCCATCATCAATTACACATTGGAAAATGTTCCTGTGGGATGAAGAGATTCGAATATGGAAAGTGACATGAAGAGGAAGTATAGCCTAAGATTAATCAAGATCAAATGTAAAAAAATGATCCTATGAGGGCTCAATCTTGGGATTAACATTCAACCATAAATTTTGCTGTGAAGGGTGACTCTAAAGGACTTCTAGTGTAGGCATATCACATAGAAACTAAGCTAAATATTCTGAAAAAATTGTACTTTTGAGCAACTTGAGCATTAGGTTTATGCGCAAGCCTTTGTAATACAAACTTTGGAGGGAAAGGGATCATATCACTAGGTGGCTTCTCTATTTGTAGAGGGCCATTTGGATTTGATGTAGATTCCTCCTTCTCATACTGTCCAATCTTAGGAGCTTCATAATTACAATCTCTTGTTTGAAGAATGATGTCGCTATCATACATGTAAATTTTGGAATTATATGTATCGCCCCTTGTGTAGGGATCCCTAATT